>OX327001.1:10975000-15775000 GCA_946800695.1 Geum urbanum
CTTGACGCATTAGCTCCGTATGTTATGATTCTATATGTATTGATTGTATCCCTATTATTCAAGTGATTGTGATCGAGTGTTTGGGGAGGGATCTTCTGCCGGACCTCCGAGTTAGCTTCGTACTATGAGTGAACACTTTATTTTCACAATTGATTTGTGAGTCCTGATTATGCATTTACGTTATGAATTTATGATTATACACTTTACGATTATGCATTGTATTAGTATGCATTTACAATTATGCACATACAAGTATGCATTTTATGATTATGCATTTTACGATTATTCATGTGCATGAAAAGTATTTATGATTTGGTTTACACATAGTACAGTCTCAGATATAGAGGTAGCATCGATGCTTTGACTTCTCAGCTAATCCCTGAGATGCTCCTGGAAGGACAGATATCCTGACCCGAGGTCTTTCGGACTTATAATCATGTGTGGGTCTGGGATCCCGTGATTAGACTATACTATGTGGAGGAGTCCGTGAGTGACCCCGCATGATTTTATGTGCATTTTTATGGATCAGGGAAAATGTATCTGGTCGGGATTTTCATGTGCATTGACTCGCATTATGCTTTTATGTGCATATATACTTATATGTTGGGAAATACATATTATTATTTTCGTTCACTCACTCTAACGATTTCATTTGCCTTCCCCTGGGCTTTTTAGTTTCTTTTGCCCAGTTTGCAGTTTGAATTTCGGGGTTGCACGTCAAAGGTGGAGGCGTAGAGTTCAAGTCACACTTCAGTTCGTGTAGGTTTTCAGTTTGACCTACTGGTTGTATATAATGTACATATGAGTCGCTCTGAATACTTATGTTATATTTTCAGTTGAGTTTACTCCTAAATGTTTTCTAAATTTCTTATAAACCTTGTGGTTTATTGTTATATATGATGTTGAGAAATCCGGATGGGGAATGGAGTCCCACGGTTTGACTTTTGTGGAATATTCGAAGTGTGATTCCCTTTGCAGGTTCTAATTTTGGCTTACGTATTTCAAAGTAAACTTTGGCAAATTTTTTTTTAAGTTCATGTTTTCGAAGGGGTTTGATTTCGGTTTAGGCAACTAAATCGGAGTTGGATCCTTTCAGAATAACCAAATTCCAATTGAAATGAAATTTTTAGGATAAATCAATCCAATTTAGGAGGACTCAATGAAATGGCATCAATTCAAACCCTGGATTTTTGAATTGAGAGAGATAAAGAATTCTAAGTATTTCTTAGATTCATGGAACAAATTCAATTCGGTGGGATCTTTCATTCACTTGTTTTTCCATCAAGAACGTTTTATAAAACTTTTTGACTTCTGAATTTGGAATATCCTACTTTCACGCAATTCACATTTATAAGGTTCAACAAGAAATCGCTATTTCACGATCAAGGGTGTAGTACTATTTGTAGTAGTGGTCCTTATATATCGTATTAACAATCGAAAGATGGTCGAGAGAAAAAATCTCTATTCACTGGAATTGAAACCGTCACTGGAATTGAGATCTCATTCAAAGAGAAAGATATCAAATATCTGGAGTTTCTTTTTATATATTATATAGATGATCTGATCCGCAAGGCCCATGATTGGGAATTGTTTGATCGTCTTTCTCCGAGGAAGAGATGAAACATACTCAACTTGAATTCGAGACAGCTATTCGAAATCTTAGTGAAAGACTGGATTTGTTATCTCATGTTTGCTTTTCGTGAAAAAAATACCAATTGAAGCGGAGGTTTTCTTCAAACAACTAGGAGCTAGGTCAACTATTCAATCAAATAAAATTGAGCATGTTTCCCATCTCTTCTCGAGAAACAAGAGGGATATGAAAATTTGTGCTCAATTTCATATGTGGCAATTCCGCCAAGATCTCTTCTTTAGTTGGGGGAAGAATCCGCACAAATCGAATTTTTTTGGAACATATCGAGAGAGAATTAGACAATGTGTGGTTAGTAAACAAGGATCAGTTTTTTAGCAAGGTACATAATGTATCGTCAAATATTCAATATGATTCCACAAGATCTAGAAGATCTAGTTTTGTTCAGGTAACACATTCTAGCCAATTGAAAGGATCCTCTTATCAATCTAGACATCGTTTTGATTCCATTAGTAATAAGGATTCAGAATATCACACATTGATCAATCAAAGAGAGATTCAATAACTAAAAGAAAGATCAATTCTTTAGGATCCTTCTTTTCTTCAAACGGAACAAACAGAGATAGAATCAGACCGATTCCCTAAATGTCTTTCAAGATATTCCTTAATGTCCTGGCCATTCGCGGAACGTAAGAAGCAGATGAATAAACATCTGTTTCCAGAAGAAATCGAAGAATTTCTTAGGAATCCTACGAGATCCCTTCGTTCTTTTTTCTCTGACAGATGGTCAGAACTTGATATGGGTTCTAATCATACTGAGAGATCCACTAGAGATCAGAAATTGTTGAAGATAGAACAAGATGCTTCTTTTGTCCCTTCCAGGCTATCGGAAAATAAAGAAATAGTTAATATATTCAAGATAATTACATATTTACAAAAAACCGTCTCAATTCATCATATTTCATCAGATCTGGGATGTGATATGGTTCCAAAGGATGAACTGGATAGTTCCAATAAGATTTCATTCTTGAAAAAAAATCCATTTTTTAATTTATTTCATCTATTCCATGACCGGAGCAGGGGAGATACACGTTACACCACGATTTTGAATCAGAAGAGAGATTTCAAGAAATGATAGATCTATTCACTCTATCAATAACCGAGCCGGATCCTTTATATCATGAGGGATTTTCCTTTTCTATTGATTCCTACGAATTAGATGAAAAATAATTCTTGAATGAGGTATTCAACTCCAGGGATGAATCAAAAAAGAGATCTTTATTGGTTCTACCTCTTATTTTTTATGAAGAGAATGAATCCTTTTATCGATGGATCAGAAAAAAATGGGTCCGGACCTCCTGCGGGGATGATTTGGAAGATCCAAAATCAAAAATAGTGGTATTTGCTAGAACAACATAATGGAGGCAGTCAATCAATATAGATTGACCCAAAATTTGATTCAAATCCAATATAGCACCTATGGGTGCATAAGAAATGTATTGAATCGATTCTTTTTATTTTTAATGAATAGATCTGGTTGCAACTTCGAATATGGAATTCAAAGGGATCAAACAGGAAATGATACTCTGAATCATAGAACTATAATGAAATATACGATCAACAAACATTTATCAAATTTGAAAAAAAGTCAGAAGAAATGGTTTGATCCTCTTATTTTTATTTCTCGAACTAAGAGATCCATGAATCAGGATCCTAAGGCATATAGATACAAATGGCCCAATGGGATCAAGAAGTTACATGAACATTTGGAACATTTCATTTCTGAGCAGAATAGCCATTTTCATTTTCAAGTAGTCGATCTATTAAGTATTAATCAATATTCGATTGATTGGTCTGAGGTTATTGACAAAAAAGATTTGTCTAAGTCACTTCCTTTCTTTTTGTCCAAGTTACTTCTTTTTTTGTCCAAGTTTCTTCTCTTTTTGTTTAACTCACTTTCGTTTTTCTTTATGAGTTTCGGGAATATCCCCATTCATAGGTCCGAGATCCACATATATGAATTGAAATGTCTGAATGATCAACTCTGCAATCAGCTGTTAGAATCAATAGGTCTTCAAATCGTTCATTTGAAAAAATGGAAACCCTTCTTATTAGATGATCATGATACTTCCCAAAAATCAAAATTCTTGATCAATGGAGGAACAAGATCACCGTTTTTGTTCAATAAGATTAAGACACCAAAGTGGGTGATCGACTCATTCCATACTAGAAATAATAGCAAGAAATCTTCAGATAAGATAGATTCCTATTTCTCAATGATATCCCGTGATCAAGACAATTGGTTGAATCTTGTGAAACCATTTCATAGAAGTTCATTGATATCTGCTTTTTATAAAGCAAATCGACTTCGATTCTTGAATAATCCACATCACTTCTGCTTCTATTGTAACAAAGGATTCCCTTTTTTGTGTGGAAAAGGCCCGTATCAATAATTATAATTTTACGTACGGACAATTCCTCAATATCTTGTTCATTTGCAACAAAATATTTTCTTTCCGTGGCGGTAAAAAAAAATCTTTTTTGGAGAGACATACTATTTCATCAATTGAGTTACAGGCGTCTAACATATTCATACCTAACTATTTTCCACAAAATGGTTACGAAAGGTATAACTTGTACAAATGTTTTCATTTTCTGATTCGATCCGGTCAATTCGTTAGTTGAGCTATTTACTCGATCACAGTCATTTCTGGAACACTTCTAACAGAAGGACAAATAGTCAGTTTTGAAAGAACTTATTGTCAACCCCTTTCAGATATGAATCTGTCTAATTCGGAAGGGAAGAACTTGCATCAGTATCTCAATTTCAATTCAAACCTGGGTTTGATTCACACTCCATTTCTGAGAAATATATACCATTTGAAAAGAGCAAAAAAACGGGGTCGTTGTCTAAAGAAATGCCTTGAGAATGGCCAGATGTATAGAACCTTTCAACGAGATAGTGCCTTTTCAACTCTCTCAAAATAGAATATATTCCAAACATATATGCCATGGTTCCTTACTTTGGCAGGATACAAATATACAAATTTGATATTTTTATATACTTTTTCAGACCTATTGCTGATACTAAGTACCAGCCAAAAAATTTTTTTATCCATTTTTCATGATATTATGCATGGATCAGATATATCATGGCGAATTCTTCAAAAAAAACTGTGACTTTCACAATGGAATATGATTAGTGATATTTCGATTAAGTGTTTACATAATCTTCTTCTATCCGAAAAAATGATTCATCAAAATAATGAGTCACCATTGATATCGAAACATTTAAGTTCGCCAAATGTTCAGGAGTTCTTATATTCAATCATTTTCCTTCTTCTTATTGCTGGATATCTCATTCGTACCATCTTCTCTTTGCTTCTCGAGCCTATAGTGAGTTACAGATAGAGTTCTAAAGGGTCAAATCTTTAATGATTCCATCATACATGATTAAGTTGTGAAAACTTCTAGATAGGTATCCTCCATTTGAATTGAATTATTTCTAGTTAAAGAATCTCTTTCTAGTTGCTGTGGAACAATTAGAAGATTCTCTAAAAGAAATACGAGATTCCGCTTCTGGCGGAAACATGCTATAGGGTGGTCCCGCTTATGGGGTCAAATCAATACGTTCTAAGAAGAAATATTGAATAGAAATATCATCGATTTCATAAGTCTCATACCAAATCCCATCAATCGAATCAATTTTTCGAGAAATACGAGACATCTAAGTCATACAAGTAAAGAGATCTATTCATTGATAAGAAAAAGATAAAACACGAACGGTGATTGGATTGATGATCAAATAGAATCATGGGTTTCGAATAGTGATTCGATTGGTGATAAAGAAAGAGAATTCCTAGTTCCATTCTCCACCTTAACGACAAAAAAAAGGATTGATCAAATTCTATTGAATCTGACTCATAGTGATCATTTATCAAAGAATGACTCTGGTTATCAAATGATTGAACAACCGGGAGCAATTTACTTACGATACTTAGTTAACATTCATAAAAAGTATCTAATGAATTATAAGTTCAATACATCTTATTTAGCAGAAAGGCAGATATTCCTTGCTCATTATCAGACAATCACTTATTCGCAAACCTCCTGTGGGGCTAATAGTTTTCATTTCCCATCTCATAGAAAACCATTTTCGCTCTGTTTAGCCCTATCTCTCTCCAGGGGTATTTTAGTGATAGGTTCTATAGGAACTGGGCGATCCTATTTGGTCAAATAGCTAGCGACAAACTCCTATGTTCCTTTCATTACAGTATTTCTGAACAAGTTCCTGGATAACAAGACCAAGGGTTTTCTTGTTGATGATAGTAACAATATTGATGATAGTGACGACCGTGACCTTGATACGGAGCTGGAGCTTCTAACTATGATGAATGAGCTAACTATGGATATGATGCCGGAAATAGACCTATTTTATAACACCCTTCAATTTGAATTAGCAAAAGCAATGTCTCCTTGCATAATATGGATTCCAAACATTCATGATCTGGATGTGAATGACTCGAATTAATTATCCCTCGGTTTATTAGTGAACTATCTCTCCAGGGATTGTGAAAGATGTTCAACCAGAAATATTCTTGTTATTGCTTCAACTCATATTCCCCAAAAAGCGGATCCCGCTCTAATAGCTTAGAATAAATTAAATACAAGCATTAAGATACGAAGGC
Organism: Geum urbanum; assembly: GCA_946800695.1. NCBI lineage: Eukaryota > Viridiplantae > Streptophyta > Magnoliopsida > Rosales > Rosaceae > Geum > Geum urbanum. Next base: position 10,981,277 of record OX327001.1, read on the forward strand.
GTCTTATTCCATAACAACGAAAGCACTTTTTCACTCTTTCATATACTAGGGGATTTCCCTTGGAAAAAAAAATGTTCCATACTAATGGATTCGGGTTCATAACCATGGGTTCCAATGTACGAGATCTTGTAGCATTTACCAATGAGGCCCTATCAATTAGTATTACACAGAAGAAATAAATTATAGACACTAATATAATTAGATCTACTCTTCATAGACAAACTTGGGATTTGCGATCCCAAGTAAGATCGGTTCAGGATCATGGGATCCTTTTCTATCAGATAGGAACGGTTGTTGCATAAAATGTACTTCTAAGTAATTGCTCCATAGATCCTATATCTATCAATATGAAGAAGAAATCATGTAACGAAAGGGGTTCTTATTTGTACAAATGGTACTTCGAACTTGGAACGAGCATGAAGAAATTAACGATACTTCTTTATCTTTATATATTCATTGCCAGAGGGTTAGGCCATCTTCAGCAAGGGAGGGCCAAACTGGGCCCAGTGTTATAATATAGTCCAAGAAATATTACTTTTTTATTAAAATGTTGGTGACAATCTCCAACAAGACAAGGCCAAATTTTAGCCATTTTGAATATATTATTATTTTTTTGTTTTATGATGTTATATAAAATTTACAAGCTATAGAAAATTTTTCACGTATTTTTTACAAGCAAATTATGAATAAATTTTTAGTTCTATAATGTTATTCTATTATGATAATATTCCAATATAGACAAAACTAGTTTTTGAAGCAATTTAATTTTTCGTGTGTATATTCGATTGAGAAATTATGATACGTGTGAATCTTGCCGATAATATTTTTGTATAGGAAATTTGTCACGTATCTTTTACAAGCAAATTATGAATAAATTTGTCACTTTTTTTTATTTTTGAATAAATTTTAAATCGGATATCATAAAGCTGACATAAAAATTATGAAGTTCCTCAATTTTTGAATAAGATCTTTTATACACATTTATTAACTAATTAAAATATGACACTTGTCTTTATCTTTGTCCACTTTAAACCACCAATATGTATTTTTAGTCTGATAAGTGGTCCCCAAATATTTGGCATGAGGTAGCCAAAGGGTTATATTTGACAATTTCTATGGCCCTTTGGCTTAGCCCTTATTTCTTGTTGGAGTTCAAAAGAGGGCAATAATTTAGCCTATAGCTCTATAGACCCTCTTAATCAAGATGGTCTTAAAATAGTGCAACAATGCACATCTAAATTTAAGGTATGTCGTGCATTAATATTTTGAATGCTTGGGTTTTCATTTCCAGAGTTGATCAATGTTAACACTACCAGAAAATCACACTTAGACGATGAAAAAAAAAATTGACGGACAAGAAAAGATTTCGTCATCTAGGCTAACCTTCGACGACGAAATTGATTTTCGCCACCTAAGAAATGTCTTAGACGACGAAAAAAAAATGTTTCGTCGTCTAAAATCTGACTTAGATGACGAAAAACAGAATTCGTCATCTAAGTAAAATATCTTAGACGACGAAAATATCTTCGTCGTCTTAGAAGACACACTTAGACGACGAAAACATAATTCGTCATCTAAGTTTAAACTTAGACGACGAATATTTCCATTTCGCCGTCTAAAAACATATCCTAAAACTAAACCCTTACCTTAAACCCTTTCCCCTAAACCCAGAAAGTCTTTGGCGATGACACCCTTTTTCGTCGTCGAAGTAGTACTTAGACAACGAAATTCAACCAGTTTTGTCGTCTAAGTAGAGTTTCACAATCTGACCTCTAAGAGCACGACCATGTATACCATCTTAAAATACATATTTTTTTCGTTGAGGGCATAGAGTAAACAATTCTTCGAAAATCGGAGTTACGAAGATTTGTATATCAACTTTTCTGTTTCATTGAAATTTCGGTTTTATGGCTGATTACGCTTAATAAACCCTTAAAGAACTTTGTATTTGCTGAAAATTCGTCCACTTATGTTATGATGAATATTTCCAACGGTTGTTTTGTTTAAATTTAATTTCGTTAATATTGATGTTGAGTGAATATAGACATACGAACACTTAAGTTATACAATATTATTAGATATATAACAAGTTTTTAGTCTTAAATCAATTTTTTATGTTAAATTTCAATTAATTTATATTTAGTTGATCAATTAAGTTTTTACGACAAGACAAACACCCGTAACTTCGGAAACAGGTTTACGATTTATTTTTTTTACGATAGTTTTCATCTTTTAACTATTTTTCGATAATCACTAAATTCATTCGATCAAATCCTAAACTAATCCGAATTAGGTTGAACTTTTTTCTACAATATTGTATAAATGTAATGGTTACATTTGACAGTTGATTTTTGATGATTTTTAAGCAACTACCCAAAATTAATTTTCATATATTTTTTAAAAATAATTCACTTAGGCGACAGAACCTATTGGTTTCGTCCCATAAGTGAATTTTTTTAAAAATAAAATAAAATAAAATAATAATGAAAATTTCACTTAGGCCACGAAAATATATATTTTTGTGCCTAAGTGATTTTTTTTGAATAAAATAAAATTAAAATTAAAAAATTTCACGTACGCATCAAACCTATATATTTTCGTGGCCTAAGCGACATTTTATATTTTAAAATAAAATAAAAATTTTCACTTAAGCGACGAAAATATATTATTTTGTCGCTTAAGTAAAATTTATTTTATTTTTTATTTTTATTTTTATTTTATTTAAAAAAAATCATTTAGGCAACGAAACTAATAAGTTTTGTTGCGTAAGTCCAAAATTTTGGCGGTTTTTTTATTTACGGTAAATTTTTTACCAAATTTCAAAATCACTTGGGCGACGAAAATTGTCTGTTTCGTCACCTAAGTTCAAAAATTTTGCGGCAATTTTTTCCACCAGATTTTTTTAGCCTAAAATTAAAATCACTTATTAGTTGGTTGGTTTCGTCGCATAAGTGGTCGCCTATAAAATAAAATTCTCTCTCTCTCTCTCTCTCTCTCTCTCTCTCTCTCTCTCTCTCGTTAGTCTTGAATACATGGCGGGTTGGTTCACGTCCAAAGTATTTTTAAATTTCATCCGTTGGATATTTCTCCCATCTCGAGTTTACAATGAGCAAAGGGCACATGATCACTGCAAACTTTCTACACAAAAACACTTAATTCTCAACTGGGTATCTCTTTTTTTGGCACATCATAATAGGACAAATTCCACTCGCACTGAGATGATTGTAGATTTACATATTGTGATATTGATTTCTAACTTCAAGATACAACTAAAAAGGTCATAGTTAAGACCTGGCACACTGTCCAGAATTTGATCACATGCACCACTTCTCCAAAATTGAAGGACAGTGAGTTTCTACAAGTCTGATATAGTTGGAGCCCAGAGAACATGCTACCTCCTCTTGCATAGCTCAGCATCTCAAATTCATACCTATCAGTGGTAGATGTCACCTTTCATCCTTAAAACACCCTACATGGTAAGTGCGAGTAAGATTTAGACTGGATGAGAGATTTGATGTGGAGAACTGTCGGTATGGACGATTAGTTGGAGGTAACAGCAAAGCTGATTGTCAATCCATAGATAGTAGTCGTTCACACTTACTGCAAACTTTGTAAATAAAGTTTGATAGATGCAGATCCAGAGCAAAAGAGAACTTAATGCTGTTTCAGCTTGAATTCTGAGAAAGTACTGCAAGGCCAATACCACATGTTCCATGATATGTTTAAACACATGATAAACAATGTGAATCCATAGAAAACAGAACACCAAATATCAGAAAAATAAAAGAAAACAAGAGGACTTAGAGATCAGTAAGCAAAAACTAACTAGTGGAGCTTGAACTCTGTAACCTCTATGAGACTGTTCATCGTTTGAGTTCATCTCTCATAAAAATAACACAACAATAAAAATGGCACCTTTAAATCACCAAAAGCTTCAAGAACCCATATCAAAACCCAACTCCAATTCCCTAAATCCGATCTCAAAAAAGAGATGTCTCGAATGATGAAATGGGCACTGTGACCACCTTTATCCTCACTCATCTTGGTGGAAGAGAAAGCCCCGGAGCTCGAGCACCTCCGTGGCTTCATCACCGATAACAAGAACCTCCTTAGCCTCGCCCTCCCGGAGCTTTCTCCCCTTCCAATATCGACCTCTAGGGCGGCGTTAACGTCGACAGTGGAGCTGGTGCTGTGACGACTACGACGATGGCAACAAGTGGCGGAGGTGACAGAGGAATAGGGAGGGGGTATAAGACGGTGAAGGTAGCGCCGCCGATGATGGACCCGCCACTGTCGAAGGTGTTGCGGAGTGTTCGGGGAAATATAGAGGTTGAATTTGGGATTCGAAGATAGATGTCGACGGAGTGCAAGCTGGGATGGCAGGAGGCCAGAGCCGGAGAAGAGAAAGGAGAGAGAGGAGGCAGTTGTATTAAAATCTGGTGGGTTGAGCTCATTGTAAAATCGTTGACTGTTGACTATTTTATCCAATCACATGGTGACACGTGTAACTTTAAAAAAAAACTTGGGCGTGGACCATTTGGGCATGGATTCAAGCCTAACTCCTCTCTCTCTCTCTCTCTCTCTCTCTCTCTCTCTCTCTCTCTCTCTCTCTCTCTCTCTCTCTCTCTCTCTCTCTCTCTCTCTCTCTCTCAAACCATACACACCATCACCACCACCTCGGCACACCATCACTATCACCACCAAACAAACGCCGCCACCACCACCATCATTAAATTATCTCCTAATTATATGACAATTTTTGCATTAATAATTAACATTTAATTAATTAATTATGATTTAATTAATTTTTATTTAAAAAAAACTACTTAGACGACGAAACAAATAGTTTCATCGTTTAAGTTGTTTATTTTTTTTATTTTTTAATTAAAATTTACTACTTAGACGACAAAAAATTTTCGTCGTCTAAGTGGATTATTTATTATTTATTTATTTTAAAATCGAAACTTAGATGACGAAAATCCTAAAATTTCGTCATCTAAGTGGTAACTCTTAGGCGACGAATTGTGAGTTTCATCGTCTAAGTTCTCACTAAAACGATGGAAATTTTAGTCGTTTTGTTATTAATTTTTCATCGTCCAAAAACCTAGACGATGAAATTTATTTCGTCGTCTAAGTACTTAGGCTACGATTGTTAGGCAACAAAATTTTCGTCGCCTAAGACACTTAAACGACGAAAAAAGCCACTTAGGCAACGAAGCATTTTCGTCGCCTAAGTGTGTTTTTCTGGTAGTGTATAAATTAGCAATTTTGTTAGACTTCATCTTATAATATAATACTACATGATAGATTCGAAGTCTTGTTTTGTTACTAATTGAGATAGTGATATCTCTAAATTAGGATAGTCGTTGGACTATTTTCATTACCAACTAGATTTGGTAATGTATTTACTTCTTAATATCATATTACAATCTCTGTTAGTAAATTTTTGAATAATTCGCGAATTGACGAATTTTTGAAAAAAAATGTTCGTTTCCAGAATTATTGGCAAAAATTTGGAAAAAAATGTGTTTTTTTAACTTGGCCGAATTATTTGCGAAATTTAAGTTTTTTTGAATAAAAAATGTGAATTAAAAAAATATATATTTTATTGGAGTTCCCTAGAACTCTTCCTCTAAAAATATTTATAAAAAAAATTATGGCCGAATTTTTACAAATTTTATTCATACAAAACTGCTGAATTATACACGTACATATTTTTGACGTATAATACGTGTACTGTTTTTTGCTAACTAGGATTACAATATGCTTGCTTGGGATAGTAGTTAGTACTTTAACTGCTTGCTTGCTATTATAACTTTGGTTACTGTATGTACTTACTAGAGTTTATATATATTATTGCAAGTGTAGTTATCAACAGATCTTGGCTCAACATCAAAACTTGACAACACATTCCATGTATGAAACAACTAGACAATGAAAGGGGTACTCATCTTCATTTGTGTGGCAATGTAAAGTGAAAATTGAAGCATCTCTTTGTAATTGGTTCGAGTCAGAACTTAAAAGAGTTGAGGAACACAACATGCATTCAAAGTGAACCAGTGTTAGAGAAACTTAGAAAAGTTGCAGCTAGAGATTGTTGATTTCTTGAAATAGCTATGTACGTATTGGTGAATTTTTCACCTGGATCTTTTTCATTTTAAAGTTTTCTTCAAGTTACTAAAGTACTAAATTTTCATAATTGTTTTATGGTGTTACCTGTAGCACTACATGTACTGAACAAGCAAGAGAAAAAAAGATTTTGGTATTGCAGATTTGCAATTTTAGAATCATTTTTTATTAATAATTTATTCATTTGCGATGACAAACTTGTGCAAAAGTTGAAACTACCCTCAACATGTTTGGCAACGACAATTGTTCAGTCGCCAATTTTTTTTGTGACGGCCATTTGCCGTCTCAAAGAGCATTGTCGACTGCACCATTGATGATGTCATTGTTGTCGTCGCTTGGCCGTCGCTAAAGCTCATTGGCAATGGCGAAACAGCCATTGGCGACGACGTCATGCCGTGGCCATAGCAATTTTTTTATTTTGTAGTGGTACGATCAACAAGTTCATCGATCTTCAAGTGGTTAATAAGTATAATCAAGAATATTCGATAAATTAATAACATTGCTAAAACAATATTTTTTCCCTGTCCCAACTCAGGACGAGTTCATATTATTAGCAACATCGCTAAATGCATAAGATAATACTTTTTCTCTAATTTGTTTAGGTCCCTATGAATATATAAAGTAATAATTTAATTAAAAACTCATAAAAAATTAACATTTATAAAAACACATAAAAATTTAATTTTTAGCTGAGAATTTCTATTTTCTCGATCAGTTCAGCTATATCTTGAAAACAAACCCTATTGTAGCATGTTTCTTCTTCGCATCTATGCCAAATTTAATTTTGTCCTTGATGTTTTATAATGTGTGCACCAAATTTATTAAAAAAAATTCATTTTGAGTTAAAAGATGATGTTTTTCTTTATACTCGCACAATGCTTTTCTCATATCATCAGTTGACGTAGATTTTTTTACTCCTTTTAAATGCGACTCCATGTAAGAGTAGACTGAGATCATATACTCATACCTCTACAAAAGTTTGACCTATGCTAGTTGGTTCTCTCCATAAAGAGGTATTTATAGGCATTATACTGTATTAAACTTGGAGTTTAAGTAAAAACAGCATAATCGACTATGAATTTGATATAGAAATAAATCTTATTATTAAATATAACTTCACAAAAAAATATTTAAAAAATATCAAAAAAATAATAAATTATTCATTTATCGATACAATAATAATCTTGCTAAAGTAATATGTTTATCTGGTCCCGAGGTTATTTATTTATAGAGGTTTTATTGTATAGGTGGTTACTATTTTCCTTGCTCATGCTGTTATTTACTTCTCCAAGTAACTAGAGTCTAAATTTATTGGTGAACAAGTTTCATAGTTAATGATAAAACTTTAAATCTAACAAACTTTTTTATTTGATTGAAACTAAGGTCTTGCATTGATAAATCAACTGATGGTTACAAGATTACACCATAGTCACTCCTGAAGGATTCGACAATGATTAACTATGGGTGTGCTAACTACCTAACACCATAACCTTACATATAACTTGCAAATCATAAAAGAACAATAATCTACAAGAGCATTTACTCGTGAAGAGGACATAGATAAACCAAGATTTGAACTTGAACACAAAATGAAAATTAAAATAACAAAGAGGACATGACCCCTTATTGCAGTTACAACAAGAACCACCTAGATCCCAAATTCGGTTGCTCAACCATATAGGACAACCAATGCAAAACCCACATGAAGACCATGAACCCAAATTAAAAGCCCAACCCCAGTCCACACATGGATTTGTCCCTAGCCCACCATCTGCCAAACCTTACATGCATTTACAAAGGAACAGTCTCCCACGTTCGACCAACCTTGCTAGAAGCCTTTACGGTAAACCTCGCCTTGAGGAAAACCTCAAATGACATTGGCCGCTGAGTCGTTGCCCAAAGAGACCATGGTTGCATGAAATAGACTTGCAAAATGCAGTATGAATGCTTCAATTTAAGGCCAAATTGGATGACACGCCACAACCTATCACCCACCACAACTTCGCCCGACCCAAAATAGTGACTTGTTGTCCTGACCTAACCCCAGAGCCTTCAGCTTGGCTTGTGGCGGACAACACCCAACGAGTGAGAACCCTCCATTGTATCGGTTATATTTTAAGAGTCCATGTGCTATATTTGTCGTTGTTTACCTTAGTATCAGGTCCAAGTTCCTCGTCCATGGTCTTGGTCCGCCCCGCTTGTCGACCTAAATTGGGTCATATGTGGTTGTCGCCCCGCTTGTCCATGCTTCCACTTCGTCAAGAAAGGTTGCTGATTTGTCTTCAATTTCGTCTTGAATTTGTCAATTCGTCTACAGTTTCGTCGGAGAGGATCATTTGACCAAGTTTATGATGTAGGACTTGGATTTGATTTCATATTTTCATATTTAAGTTTGGGCCCAAATGAAAAGATCCCACAAAGGCACAAACGCACGATACACTCCGACACAATGAATTTCTCTGATGCGAATCATCCAATGAACTAACCAAAAAGCTCCAGCGACGACGGTGTGGCTACAACCTCTGAAGATGGCTCATTCGTCCACAATTCAAATACTCTAATTCCAAATACCCTCCTCATTTCAAACGCAAAAAAAAAATAAAAAAATGAAGCTCACTCGCCTCCATCGTCCCCTCATAAACCCTCTCTTTCCCCTTAAACCCAGAAATCTCACCCCCTCTTCCCATTCAAATCCCAAAGATAATGACGAAAACGACGATACCCACTTCGTCTCGAGGCTATCCGACGTCGTTCGAGGTAAGCAGAGCTGGAAATTCGCCCTCAGCGACCCTTTCCTTTCAAACTCGTTGAAGACCTACCACGTCGAGAAGGTTCTGATTCAGAATTACAGTAATCCCAGGTTAGCCTTGCGCTTCTTCAATTTTCTGGGATTGCATAAATCCTTCAACCACTCAACGGCGTCGTTTTGTATTTTGATTCATGCCCTCGTTCAGTCCAGTCTCTTTTGGCCTGCTACTTCGCTCTTACAGACCCTCTTGCTTCGTGGGTTGAGCCCAAATGAGGTTTTCGAGTCTTTGTCGAGTTCGTATAGGAGAGTGAAATGTTCGTCGAGTTTGGGTTTTGATTTGTTGGTGCTAAATTATGTGCAGAATAAGAGAGTGTTGGATGGTGTTGTGGTTGTGAGGCTGATGATGGACTGTAAATTTGTTCCTGAAGTTAGAACCTTGAGTGCTCTTTTAAATGGGCTAGTGAGAATTAGGCAATTCAATGTGGTTTTGCAGCTTTTCGATGAGTTGGTTAATGTTGGTCTCCGGCCTGATGCTTATGTGTACACTGCAGTTGTTAGGAGTTTGTGTGAATTGAGGGACTTGCATAGGGCTAAGGAAGTGATTCAGTACGCTGAATCGGATGGGTGTGAATTGAGTGTAGTTACGTATAATGTGTTGATTCATGGGCTGTGCAAGTGCCAGAGGGTATGGGAGGCGGTAGAGATGAAGAATTCGTTGAGGCGAAAGGGATTAAAAGCAGATAAGGTTACTTACTGTACACTGGTGCTTGGGCTGTGTAAACTGCGAGAAATTGAGGTTGGTATGGAGCTAATGAAGGAAATGATTCAGCTGGGTTTTGTTCCGAGTGAAGCGGCTCTTTCGGGTCTTATGGAAGGATTGAGGAGAAAGGGAAAGATTGAAGATGCTAATGATTTAGTGAACAAAATGGGAGAAGTTGGGGTGGTGCCTAATTTGTTTGCTTACAATGCATTGATCAATTCTTTGTGTAAAGATGGGAAACTTGATGAGGCAGAACTACTCTTTGACAACATGGGGAAGGAGGGTTTGTTTCCCAATGATGTAACATATTCTATTTTGATTGATTCGTTTTGTCGAAGGGGAATATTGGACACTGGACATTGTTACTTTGAAAGAATGGTCACTGCAGGGACCAGATTAACTGTGTTTCCCTATAATTCTTTGATTAGTGGAGAATGCAAGTTTGGAAAGTTGAGCGTGGCAGAATCTCTCTTTGGTCAGATGATGAGTAGAGGTGTGGAACCAACTGTTATAACATATACATCACTTATAGGTGGATACTGCAAAGGTGGGGAACTGCAGAAGGTATATAGAGTGTATCATGAAATGATAGGAAGAAGCATTGCTCCAAACACTTATACCTTCTCAGCAATAATCTCAGGTCTCTGTCGTGCAAGCAGGATGGTTGAAGCAACTAAATTCTTTGATGAAATGCTAGAGAGGGACATTATGCCAAACGAGGTGATTTACAATGTTATGATTGATGGATACTGTCGGGAAGGTAACGTGGCTAGAGCTTTTGAATTGCTTGATGAAATGCTCAAAGGGGGTCTTCTACCTGATACATATACATTTAGGCCCTTAATAAGTGGTCTTTGCTCCACGAGTGGAGTGTCTGCTGCCAAAAAATTTTTAGATGATCTTCACATGAAGAATTATAAGCTAAATGAGATGTGCTACAGTGCACTACTGTATGGTTATTGTAAGGAAGGAAGATTACATGATGCATTGGGTGCTTGCCGTGAGATGAGTCAAAGAGGTGTAGACATGGATCTAGTGTGCTATGCCATACTTATCTGTGGAGCTCTGAAACAACAGGATACCAGAAGATTATTTGGTTTTGTCAGCGAGATGCATAGTCAAGGATTGAGGCCTGATAATATAATCTATACAAGTATGATTGATGCATATGGGAAAACAGGAGATCTTGAGAAGGCATTTGGTATGTGGGATATAATGGTTGGTGAAGGATGCTGTCCTAATGTTGTAACATACACAGCCTTGATCTATGGATTATGTAAGGCAGGCCACATTGGTAAGGCTGAGCTTCTTTGCAAGGATATGCTCGTGGGCGATGCCCTTCCCAATCATGTCACATATGGTTGTTTCCTAGATCACATCAGCAAAGAAGGTAGCATGGAGAAAGCTGTGCAACTCCACAACACCATGCTTGCCGGGTTCTCAGCCAATACTGTGACATACAATATACTTATCAGAGGTTTCTGTAAAGTGGGCAAGTTTCATGAAGCTTCAGAACTCTTGGTTGAAATGACAAACAACGGTATTTACCCAGATTGCATAACGTATTCAACATTTATCTTCGAGTATTGTAGGATGGGGAAGTTGCCAGAAGCTATTAGGTTGTGGGATATTATGCTAGAAAGGGGTCTGAAGCCTGATATTTTAGCATATAATTTTTTAATATACGGTTGTTGTGTCACTGGAGAACTGACCAAGGCGTTTGAGTTGCGCGATGACATGTTGAGAAGAGGCTTGAAGCCAAGTCGAGTTACATATGACACACTTAGTCGTGGAATTAGCCTTACACGTTAATTACTCTTCTTCAGCTGCTAGTTATTCTTGATGATCATTGATCTGTCAAATGGAGAACCAGACATGGGGTATATATAGCCTTCAGATACCTTAATCTTCACAATTTTGTAACTTGGGTATACATTGGAGTGATTGGACACTGTCAAGATGACTGTGTATTCTTTATATACATAGATCAACCCTGTAACATTAGGTAGGAGGTGTAAGAATCTTCAGGAACAGATCGTAATGTATCAAGGAAGGATGATGAGCAACAGAGCCCAGATGTGCCCTGAATTGATTCCTGGGGGCTGCGAGGCTCTTGTTGTAGATTGTAACTTGTAACTTGTCAGCATTCTTTTTCCATCAGATAATTAGTGTAATTTGGAAACGTAAAGGTTATCTTATATGTTTGGGCGTATGGCTTCTGTGAATCTTCCTGTGTCTTCTGCTAGATGATCTCCCATTGCACAGATGCTGCCTGCTATAAAATTTAAAGGCTAGAGCCATTTTATATAAGAGTTGCCTAATCGAAATCGGCTTGGTTGTTGCAACACCATATTCGAATGAAGCTGCCTGATATTATTTTGAGCATTGTTCTGAGAGGAGCATTTATATTACAAAAATAAGTAGCCCTTCAGGACCTGGACATTTCTACCATCAGATGATGTAATTTGATCTCCGAATATTACAATTTGGGACAGTTGGGCTTGTCTCATTGCATTAGTTCTCTTCCATCTTTATATAAAATGGACCACGAAATTCGTTCTAATGAAGACATAACTGTAAGATAATTCTTCAATTACATACCAAGTTTCATTATCCACTCGGGTTCACAGCCCCACAAACTATTAACATCGGCACAAATAGAGAAAAAGGAATTGGAGGAAAATGGCCATTAGAATTATAACTTCTTAGCTGGCACGACTTCTGATAACATCAAGATCCATCTCAGTAGGGTCAGTAGCCTGAAGCTCTATTTGGATGCCATCCAACTCTCTCTTGAACCTATCCTTGGAGCTGGCATAAATCATCTTGTTTCTCACCTTTGCAGTATCAGGGGACCTGTGCGTATGGTCAAGAACATGAGCAAAACTGGAAGGGAAAAAAAAATCAGAGAGAGAGAGAGAGAGAGAGAACCGCTTTGAGCTTAGGTTGTTACCATGCAATGAAGAAGATCCTGCTTTTTTGACAGTTCTCTGCAGTCACAAAGTCAAAATCATATACCGCGTATCTGCATTCATCAGCAGGAAGACTTGCGGTGAAATCTTCATAGCTTTGAGCTGGGTCACCTAGTTTCTCCACAATCACTTGCTTCTGCTTCTCCTCAATCTTATATACTATGAACCGGTATGTTCTTTTGGCCTTCAAGTCCAGGAACTTAAGTTTGCAGTCATCATCCACAGCGAATCCCGATGCTGCATTGGCCTGTAACATAGAATGACAGAAATAGATGTTAAATAGGGTGAACCATGCAATTGTGGCACCTCAACTCTTTGCAAAATCAACAAAGTCAGTTTATCAACACCATAAAATACCCCAAAGAAACTTAAAGAATTTTGCAAACACTCCAAACAGATAATTATACAATCAATATCATCTAAATGCTTAAGGTGCTTGTCCATGATCTCATATTCTCATGTTCCAGAAGCCAACACTCTTCAGTTATTTGAAAAGCAACTTTTCTATTGGTGTAGTGGGTTTGATTTTTGATTTGATAGATAGGACTATGGTTGTAAAAGGGGGTGTTGATGTTTAGATTGTTAATTTGTTATCAAACCATGGCACGTTATTTTAGAAAGGACATGGGAGTCGAGATGCAGATATCATGCTTACTGACAATTTCCTAGGAGGACTAATAGAAGAGCGAACACAAGATAGTGCAAGAAACAACAAATAGCAAAAATAAAATAAAAAATACACTACTTGAGACGGGATTCTTCTCCACTCAATATGGTAAACTCGAAGTTTTTGCGATGCCATCACAAGGACGGCAAGTTGAGCTGACACACGACCAACTTTTGGTCTGTTTGCAAGAACAGGAAAGAATGAAATGAAATATTTTCATAGTGATTTCTCCAGCCCTACCTTCCAATGGAATAAAAGAACACAATGCAGTGGTCTAAGACACGGGACAACCGTTTATACTAATTCATAAAAAGGCATCTATATATACAAAAAATACCCGCAGGAATGACAACATCTACCGAACTCGAGCCCAGTTTACCCGATAGGAATGACAACATCTAACAAACTCGAGCCAAGTTCACATAACACATTCATAATACTACCAACAGCAGACCCCAAAACTCATCAAGAGCACATATAAGTACAAAAACCCATAGGTCAATGATACGAATCAAATCCTGGTTATAACGAGCAGCTATTCCCATAGGAACCAAATTAGGTTACCAACAATGATGTTCATCCTTCTTATCAGCCAAATATTCAAGCTTTATTTCTTAACAAATATCAACAAGAAAGGAAATTATCCAAAAATCAAAACAATCCCAGAATCAGATCTACCCAGAACGGAACAGTGGTCATAAATTAGAAATCTGAGACCAAAATCCAGAATACATAAACCAAACCATCATAACATTACCAGACGAAATAAAGGAAACTAAATGCGCAGGGAAAGAGAAGCGGGTGAAAGATACTGACCATAATGAGCTCGATGAGTTTGTTTTTGAGTCTCGCAGTCGCTACTGTGTGTGTTGGCTTGAAACTTGAAAGTGTCAGAGAATGTGAAGACGGAGGTTTTGTGTTGGTAATTGGTAATTGCTATGGACGGTGGCTGGCTGGAAACTTGCTCCACTCCCTTTTCTCTTTAAAATCTAAAATATCATCATGGAGGTCATGCCATGTCATGTCATGTCAGGCGCGACAACTCGGGGAAGGGAAAAAATAGGTCTGTCCAACAAGATGATGACGCGTGGTGATAAAGCTCTATTTGGGATACCCGGAGGCTATTCAGCAGAAGTTATTTCTGAAAGTGATACATGTCTCAATTTTATTAGTCTTTTGAACAATATTTTTTTAAAGTTAACTCAACTTATCCTAAGTTGAATTTATGTGATCTTCTCTTGTCCTAAGAACAATCATCCCGAAAACCCACCTCTGCCTGGATATCGCCACCGCGAAAATCAATCTCCTTCTTCTTCGGCGCTGCCATCGTTATAAGGAGCATGATGCCTGTAATCCAAGTCAATGGAGTTATCTTCCTGTAGTGTTATTCATTCAATCCAATACAAAACACATAGCTTGCAAAATCATCTATACGTATGAAGCACAATGTACACGTATCTGACTAATTATCTCATACCGTACGTACCTAACGCCCTTTAAACATTTTTTAAACATCTCACCGCTCACACAACAGCACTCACCAACAAGAGACCTACAACTTCGATGACCAGCCCGAGTTCTATCTCGGCATGGTTATCGCTCACGCGCCTGCCAAATAACCTGCAAGGGAGCACCTCAGCAAAAAAAGTAAAAACACTGATCCCACATCGAAGAATTAGTAAGAGCTCTGGTCCCAACCACATTCATAAAGCATGGTAGTCCAGCATTAATGGTACGTTCCCGATTACACTTTTGCACTGTTACTCTACTAAAATATTATCTTGTTTCTGACTTACGCATCAGAGGGTTGAAGGCTGGCACACCCGGTCTCTCCTTAACGATTGTCATTCTTAGCAGTGAGAGCGGTTGTATAAGAGCGACATCGATATCAACGCAACAGTGATATCATCCGTACTCGAGCGACAGTAACATCGATTGAATCCCATCGACAGCGATATAAATATATAGATAGAATTATATTAGTTCTCTCTGTTCAATATTAACTACCTTGTGGTTTTGAATATTAACATTGGCGCCGTCTGTGGGAAACCACACTGAAAATTGTTTTCCTAACCAAGCAGCATCCAATGAGCGACGAGCATGGATATCTTCCTGACACTTGGCATGACACCGAGCACTTAGCAAGAACTTCTCCACCAAATGCCCGCCACAAAAGAAAACCCTGATGAGCCCGCCTTCGCACAGCAACAGGGAAAGCAACGGGTCACTTAGGACGAGCAGGCATCCACCGATGCCAAGAGGCGTGCCAACGATATGGAACAGCGGTATGAGCTAACGATGTAGAAATGCCTTGAGCTCGAACGAGCCCAAGAGTTCGAACACCAACGATACATGCAGTCCGAGTCGAGACTGAGAGACGTTGAGCGAGGACGATTTAATTCGGAATCCATGGCAGAGTCCCTGAGCATGGAGCCTCACGAGGCGGTCCGTCAACTGGAGGTGCTCATCTGATCATCATTGCGCCCCCCGCACTTGCAGAACGTAGGACCGCCGCTGACGTCGAGAAGACTACAGCGAAACCTCGAGCCGGAGTTAAATAACGCCGCCCACGCATCTCACCCACCTATTTGAGCACATCTGTTACCTTCACCACCCCCGCTTGAGACCACACCGATACATCAAGAGGATGTGGGGGTAGCAACAAGGATCACCGAGTTAGAAGCCATGGTGCAATAGCTGGCACGACCAAAGACAAGCTCCCTGGATAGAATGTTGCCAACAGTCCGTGTTGAACCCTTCTAGGCCGGTATTATGCTCTAAGGTTGGCACCCACTGGCCAAAGTAAAAATAGAGTGATACAAGGGGAAGACGGACCCGTCCCTTCATATCGATATCTTTGTCTCAACGACTACCGGAAGAGGATATGACGATGCGACGAATTGCTACCTGTTTATGGAAAGCCTCACCGACAAAGCACTAAGCTGGTTCTTTAGCCTACCGCCGAGATCCATCAACTCTTTTCAAGAACTTATTTAAAAATTTCTAAAGAGGTACATTACATCAGCTAACTGTTCTCTCACCTATAACCAATTACAGGCCGTACGACAGGGACCGTCCAAAGGACTATCTACCTTCGTCTCGCGATAGAACACTACCATCGCAAGTTGTCGCGACATAACGGGCAACTCGGCTTTTTGTGTACGCCGGAATGCTTTACAACCAGGGTTGCTAACGTGGAAGCTCAACGAGAACCCGACGATCACCTACGACGACCTGCTGGATCGCGTGACATAACATGCTCAATTAGAGCTACAAACCTTTGGCTCCAACCCCACCCTGACACAAAAGGTGAACACTTTTTCTAACACCACAGTTCTTAGTGTACAGAGCACGCTCCCCGCACCAGAACCAGCACGAGCGCGATCACCCAAGCACTTGTCAGGTTCGCGTGACCATGATCGCGGGGACTGGAAAAAAGACAACCGAGGAACAAGGGGATACTAGAGGCACTACCGAGATAAGGGCAGCTACAACAATAACGAAAAAAGGTATCAGGAGGACAGAAGAGATCGACCTCGTGACGATGTCACGACATGACCTAGGATGGAACAGCAGGTCTTCAGCGTGCTCAACGCAAAATACGCCGATATCTTAGCAGCTCATCCAGATCTGAGGGCCACGACCTATAGGAAGACCGGGAAATGGTGCAACTTCCACCAAAATAAATCACATGACACCGAAAAATGTTACATCATGAAAGAGGCGGTAGAAGCACAACTCCAGAAAGGCAACATGGTGAAGTTCAAATTGGGAAATGAGACACCACCAGTGCAGGGAGTGGCTAGCATAAGAAGAATCAGCGCAATCACCGGTGGGAAGTCTAAGGCAGAACAAAGAAACGAGCAAGCGATATACAGTATGCGGCAGGGACTGGCAAAGATAGCTAGGATGGGCTAGCTATCTTTGTGAATATGAGGAACAGGGTCGCCCACCAGTGTCAGAGGATTAGCCATTCTTGATCGACGCCGTCATAGATCTTTGCAGCATCGGGAGATGTCTGGTGGATACCGGATCCTCCGTCAACTTCATATTCTTGCAAGCATACGAGAAGCTTAAGAGACTCCCCTCCAAACTCAAACAGGACCACTTCCCACTTCTCAGCTTCTCGAGTGATCAAATACAACCGCTAGGCAGTGACTACCAATGGATTGCCTTAGGGCAAGAGGGCTGCATCGCGAAAACTCACATCGAATTCCTGGTGTTAGACGCCCCATCATACTATAATGCCATCATTGGATGCAACATGCTGAGTAGAATCAGTGTATCGTGTCACAGCGAATGTTGCTTATGAAGTTCCCCAACACATGTGGCATATGCACGTTGCGAGGGACAACGCCCGCATTACCCGGATCATCAAACGACGCCAACTACACAGCAAGAGAGGTATGCCTACTCATGGCCGACCCAACAACAGAAGCGCCAGATGACCCCAGGGATGGATCCCTCACAACTCGACCCGTCAGCAAAGAATCCACCAAGCTCATCTCGGTGTTGGACGAACACCCCGATCGAACTATCAGAATTGGGGCCAACTTGGATCCAATAATAGAAATCGCCCTCACCAACATCCTCAGGGAGTGCAGTGATGTATTTGCATGGTCTTACGCCATATGCCAGGCATATCAACCAACATCGTATCACACAAGCTGGGTATCTCGCCAGATGTGGTACCCAAGAAGCAAAAGCGCAGGGCCTACAACGAGGAGCAATATGCCGCCATGCAGGAAGAGGTAACCAAGCTCATCAGCATAGGGTTCATCAAGAAGGTCCAATACCCGACATGGGTCTCCAACGTCATTATGGTGAGGAAGAACAACAGCAGGTGGAGGATGTGTGTTGAATACACCAATGTCAATAAGGCCTACCCAAAAGACTCATTTCTGCTACCAAGGATAGACCAACTCGTAGACGTAACCAGCGGGCACGAACTCCTGTCCACAATGGATTGTTACTCGGGGTACAATTAGATAAAGATGGATCCAGAAGATGCCAAGGCGACATGCTTTATCACGGACCGGGGACTTTACTATTACAATGTTATGTCGTTCGGGATGAAGAATGCGGTAGCAACCTACCAACGATTCATGACAAAGCTGCTGGCACCATCGGATAACGATACAGTGGCAGTCTACGTAGACGACTTAGTGGTAAAAAGCAGACACCGACAGAGTCACGTCAACGATCTCAAAGCAGTGTTGGATACCCTTATCAGTAGCGAAATGAGACTCAACCTGGCGAAATGTATTTTCGGAGTCTCGGCGGCCAAATTTCTGGGGTACATGGTAAACTTGAGGGGCATAGAGGCAAATCCAGAAAAAGTCCAGGTCTTCCTCAACACAACACGACCAGTAACAAAACAGGACCTCAAAGCCTTAACCGGGAAGCTGGCATCGCTATCACGATTCATCTCCCGCTACACCGACAAATGCAACCCGTTCTTCAAAGCAATAAGGATCAGAAAGAAGAAAGTAGTGGAGTGGACCGATGAGTTTTAAGCGGCCTTGATGGGGATCAAGCGATATCTCGCCCATATTCCATTCTTGTCAGCCCTAATACCAGGATGAGATCTTATATATTTACTTAGCCGTTTCAATAACCGTTGTTAGTTTCGCCCTCGTCAGGCGAGAGGCGGACACAGAATTACCAGTATTTTTTGCAGGCAAATGACTAGATAAGACTGAAGCAAGGTTTCTGGCACTAGAGCAGCTGGCTTTAGCGCTAATCATGTCAGCAAGGTGACTCAGACCGTACTTCCAATCTCACACTATCCATGTCCTCACGGACCAACCACTACGACAGGTGCTAGAAAGCTCGGACCACTTAGGGAGGCTAACCAAATAGGCAATAGAACTCAGCGAGTTTGATATCAAGTACCAGCCAAGAATGACAACAAGAGGCCAAGCAGTGGCAGACTTCATAGTGGAACTCACACCAACAATGGATGACCAACCAGGTTTACAAGTGCCAACATGGCCCGTAACAGCAACATCGACCCTAACATTGCCCTCGCGGTCATCTGATTGGAACTTGTATGTCGATGGATCGCGGACATCTGGCATAGCGGGGGCAGGAGCAATCCTGACCGGGCCAGGAAAGGTCTACGCCGAGTACGCCCTCTGGTTCCTCTTTTCGGCATCAAACAACAAGGCCGAATACGAAGCATTAACTACCGGCCTACAGCTCACCACCGATTTAGGAGCTAAGAGCGTTAACGTCTTTAGTGATTCCCAACTGGTGGTAAGCCAAGTCACCGGGGACTTCGAGGCAAAGGGAACATAAATGTCAGCATACATAGGGTACGTAAGGGCAATTTTAAGTAAGTTTTCTTTTTACAACATTACTCACATCCATAGGGAGCATAACGCAAGGGTCGACGCCTTAGCTAGGCTAGCAACGACACCATTGCACACTACGAAGGGGCACACCATGGTGGAAACACTGGAAAAGCCTAGCATCTCCAAAAACTTCCAAGAGGTATTCATACTCACATTAGCCGTGCCACTACCAGTGGAGGACTAGAGAACGGCAATAACCAACTACTTAATCGACGGGACGTTACCAGTAGACAGAGCGGAGGCAAGAAAACTAACTCGGCGGGCGGCATTCTACAGTATGCACAACTGCCAACTGTACTTAACCAAGAGAGGATTCCCCGTGCTAAAGTGCGTCACAACAACAGAAGGACAGGAGCTGCTTGAAGACGACCACGGATGTAGGTATGGGAACCATAGCGGGCCAAACACCATCGTCCACAAGCTGCTTCATTATGGGTTCTACTACAAAGGAATGAGGTAAGACTTGAGGAAAATTGTAGACAAATGTGCGTTATGTGACCAGAGTACACGCCCCGGCAAAACTAATGTCAATAATCATCAGCCCTATCCTGTTTGCACAATGGAGACTAGACCTTATTGGGCCATTAAAGGCGACATCATGCCAGTTCAAGTATATCATCGTCTGCATTGACTATCACACGAAGTACATCGAAGCAAGACCACTCGTACTCGTCACCAGGCAGAAAGTAATCAACTTCCTATGGAAGGACATATACTGTCGATATAGAGCGCCACTCACTATCGTCACCGACAACGGGAAGCAGTTCAATAAAGATGAAATGAGGAAGTTCACAAGTAACCTGGGGACTCCATTGGTGTTCGCATCGGTATACTACCCCCAGACTAACGGGTAAGTGGAAACGGCCAACAAGAAGATCAAGGCGGGACTAAAGAAAAGAATGGAAGACTACAACCATAGATGGGCGGAATACCTCTATGAGGTGTTATGGTCAATCATAACTACGCCAACCGAAGCAACAGACACCTCACCATTTTCGCTCGTCTATGGAGCAGAGGCGGTCCTGCCATTCGAGATCATGCACCAAAGCCCCTGTTTTGAAGGGTATGATAAAGACACCAACAAAGATGGGATCGACATGGCAAACATAATGCGAGAAGAACGGGAGGATGAAACCAATATTGCACTGATGGCGAACAAGTAACGGATCCCCCGACAACATAACCGCTGAGTCAAGGCGTGAAAGCTCCTAGTCTGCGATATGGTCTGGAGAGAGGTCATCCCAAAACCAAAAGGACAAGCACCAGTATGGGAGGGACCGTTCAAAATCATCGAGAGCCTAACTCTAACCACGTTCATCCTCGAAGACAAAAGCAACACCAGAGTCCCAAGAACCTGGAATGCAGAACACCTCCGATATTGTCACTAGTAAAACAGGTTCTACTATTTTGGCAATTCTAGCAATTAGAAAGTTTTCCCCACCACACCGGGGACTAGCCTAGACTCCGTATGATTACATACAGCAATCAAAGAAACGAAAATTCTTCAGACATTTGCTTGTAAAAATAAAACAAAAGGGGCTCGGGCCAAATTTCTGTTAAAACCCGAGACATGTAGTAAAAGCCCAACAAGACACCAGTGGAGCACGTGGCTCCTTAGACTGCTTGACGGAGTCATCCAAGTAGTGGTCGGCCTCTTCCAAACATGCCTCTAAGCATTCGTACTTTTGCTGAAGCTCTTGCCATTGCTCGCTGGCACGCACCAACTCCTCCTCCTTCTTGGCCAGTTCCTCACTGACTCGGGCCAACTCCTCCAACGATGACACCAGAGTTTGCCGCTGGTGACATATTAATTGGATGACGGCAACAACTGACCTAAGGCACTCGTCGGCACCTACAGCAATGTAGGCCACAGTGTGCACCTCCGATGGAAGATAAGACACTATTTGGGCAGAGTACGGAGGCGGCGCCTGCCAAGTAACAGAGCGAGGGATCACAACGCTTTCAAGGGCATCCCCTGAACGGGGTTCAGGCGCAGAGCTACCAGGCTCATGATCAGGAAGAAGGTCGAAGTCAACAAAGGGCCGACCCTTGGGAATATCCTCTATACTAAGGGTCCACTGGTTATCGGCGTCACCCATATGCCCGGAAACAATGACAACCTCAAAAGCAGTAGGAGCAACAGGAGCGGACCTCTTCGACGACCTTTGTGATGCGCTAGTGGAGGCAGGCTTCCTCTTCTCCACACAGTTGGAGGCTCTAGCAACATAGGAGGAGGCGATGACCTTTGAAGGGCAGTCACTCCCTATTCGATCAGTCTTAGCCTCATTCGGAGGATCAATAGGGGTAGGCTCAGAAACAGTGACGGTATTGCCCGACCATACATCAAGATCAATCAACTGAGCTTCTCTTCCCTCCTCCTCCAGCAGGGCGATCATGACGTCGATATTGCCATAAAGTTCCTCCATCTTCTTGTCCCGTTTTGTGTTAGTAAAACCAACTGCAGATACACAGAAATAAAGCGTTACAGCCAACGAAAAAATCAAAGTAAAAGCATAAAAATATTAGTGTAAAGATATAAACGCTATAAACAAAACACCAACGAGCAGCAACATACCGGGCGTTTTGGCAAGACCGGTTAACTCCATTACACGGTAATCACTTAAAAGGTACACGCTCATAAACTTCTTACTGTACCCTTTTTCTATTCTATGACAGCGCCGTTTTTCGGTAGCACAGAGAGCGTAGTAGCAGGTAACTACAAACAAAGGAAATGACAAATAAGAAAAAGAAAAAGATCACCGCTAGAAAAAAAAGAGAGGCAAAGGTCAAAACGGCTGATCACCTCGGGGGTGAAATCTATTGGGCACACGGGTCCGACCCCCGGCATTCACCAATCTGGACCAGGAATCGCTAGCAAGGAAGTATTCTGACCACCATTCAGGGTTGAACGTTCGAAAATCATGAAGGGTAAGAGAGTTGCCTCAGCGCTGAACTAAGCGGAGCGTCCCACAGAATCCCTTCTTCATCGAGTACAACGCGTCGAAGTAATGCAGCACTTCATTCCGGGTGGGGTAGTCGATCCCGTCAAGCTTCCATAGTACAAATATAGCGTTCAGGGATTGCAGCATCAATAAGGAGACTTGTCTGATCACGCATTGCAGCTCGCAGAAAATATATTCATGAAATGGATGAAGCGGAAACCGTATGCCAAACCGTAGTTGAGCACGATTCAGGGCAATAAAGCCTTTGGGAAGCCTGGTAAAAGACTCGCTCTTGCCCAACGGTCTGGCGATAACGACCCCCGGGATTTGAAACTCCATCTTCATTGCCTTTATGGCAGAGTGGGACAACAACTTGGCGGGCTCATCTACCTCTTGCGAATCACCTAACGTCCACGATCTTGAGCCGCCTAGTCCCAGCATCAGTTGGTTGGGAGGAATGTCGGATGATGACCCGGGGGGCGAGTTTGTTGCTCCGGTATCACCAAGGTCAGTTTGAGAGAATGACACCATGTTACCTACGAAACATTTACGGATAAGGTTAGCCCAAGGTTTGCCCATTTCCCCACCTCGTCCGTAAATGAATTCCCAAGAGACATGCTCGGTACCCCAGTACCGAGGCAGGTTCCCTAGCGATTATGGGCCTACCAGACCAGCCCCAGACTGGGGACTGGACCCAGACTCGGACATACAGCCCAAACGCAGCCCAGGGGTAGAAAGGACTTCAAAAAAAAAGAACAAAGATAAAAAAGAGAGGGGGAAGGCAAATTGGTGGCGAGGATCCCCCCCCCCCCCCCCCCCCGGCTGTCGTAAAAAAACAAACAACGCAATAATAACTCTCCATTCACTCCGGCAAACAAAACCACCACCGATAAACACGAACAAAATAAGCAGAAACAACCCAGAGTTCAGAGAAGAGTCACTACTCAGAGGAAACGAGAATGGCATAAGAAAGGAAATACTCACTTGGTCTTCGAGGCTTGGTTGGAAAACAAGAACAACGGCGGAGCACGAATCGACGACAGTGTTACAGCAGTAATGAATGGATTCAACCTCTCTCTGAAAAACCTGCTTCACAATTCTCAGAAGCGCGAAAAGTGTGGGAAGAAGAGGGAGAAGGGTTTTAAATACGTCACCTTGGGGCACGATCACAACCATTCAACAAGACACGTCGATTCCTCAGATACAGTCACGTGTCTGATGACGTCATAGGGCACGAAAGAGTCTGGAACACGAAACGATATGCACCATTTCCACAATTACAGTCTCCAAGAAAAAAGCATTGATCACACTTTAAACCTACGACGCGACGTTAGGTTAATACGAGACGCATAGGGCAACACGTGGCAAAAAGGGAATTGACGACATTTTATGGAGATAGGAAATGGGTTCGCCTACCACCTCGGGAGGAAGGGATAGAACATACAGGTCTCTCCCAAAAAACAAAATGTGCGAAGGTCTCCAAGAGGGGCGTCACAGTATAGCCCTCGCCTTCTATGACGCCTACAACACCAGAACCCACCAACATCGCCAAAGGACTACATTGTCATGTAAAAAGACTTTCGTTCCCGGCCTATGTGTTGGAAAGCCACATGGAGGAATCGGGCTCCGGGACTTAAGGGTTACCAATTCAAACGAGTTCCCCCTACCGTAGTGCCTCCACCGGTCTGAGCTACCCGAGACAGAGCAGTAAAAGCTACCGGATAGGGCAGGGTCAAGTGTCTGAATGCCTAAGAGCGTATCCCTTGGTTTGTGCAATGTATCCGCTCATTGCATCCCCCGGCATTGAACAGTTACAGAGGAGTATATCAGCGACCTGAAGGACTCCATTGTGAACAGGCCTACTGGGTTAAACCGTTACTTAGAGGAACCCCGATATGAAGTCATGACTCATTCGGGAGGCAAACAAGCCCACGAGCGTTATCATTATTTGTTCGAAATCCATCTCGGGAGACGGTAAACTAGCTACTTACAGATCTCACCACTACTAACAACAATTTTATGTTCGATACATGTCACAATCTCGCAAAGTGTCACAACCCTGGTCATTGTGCTGGGGGACTATGGTACGATATCCGGCTCTAATAGATAACAACCCTCATTAAGTACGTACGGATAATGTCGCCGGTATCTGGTTCTGCAACTCACCAACCAAGATTGATCCCCTTGGTTGGGCGAGTTGGGGGACTTGTATGCGTACCTGGCTAATTACCTCATATTGTACGTACTTAACGCCCTTTAAACACTTTTTAAGCATCTCACCGCTCACACAACAACACTCACCAACAAGAGACCTACAACTTCGATGACTAGCCCAAGTTCTATCTCGGCGTGGTTATCGCTCACGCACCCGCCAAAGAACCCGCAATGGAGCACCTCAGCAAAAAAAGTAAAAACACTGATCCCACATCGAAGAATTAGTAAGAGCTCTGGTCCCATCTACCTTCATAAAGCCTGGTAGTCCAGCATTAATGGTACGTTCCCGGTTACACTTTTACGTCGTTACTCTACTCAAATATTATCTCGTTTCTTACTTAGGCATCAGAGGGTTGAAGACCGGTACACCTGGTCTCTCTCTAACGATTATCATTCTTAGTAGTGAGAGCGATTGTATAAGAGCGACAACGATATCATCTATATCAGAGCGACAACGATATCATCCATACTCGAGCAATAGCGATATCAATTGAATCTCATCGACAACGATATAAATATATAGATAGAATTGTATTAGTTCTCTCTGTTCAATATTAACTACCTTGTGAGTTTGAATATTAACACACAATGAATGATGGGGGAAACTTAAAGAGTATCAATACATAGAGGAAAAAAAGAATTCAATCTAACATCGACAAGTTGTAATTGGTGTAATCAAGATGACCCAAATATACCAAATAAATCAAGCAAAGCAACCTTTGATTCCTAAAAAGACCAAAGTTGATGATGATGGAATGGGTAAAATTGAGAAAACCCAATTAACTAAACCAAAAAACAAAACAATCTGAAGCAACCCAATACATGCCTCATCACGCTCGCCGCAAACAATGCCTCGATCGGCCTGCGCTTGCCTAGTCAAGATCTCTCTCCTCCAGGCGACACTGTTCTTCGCTTCCAAGTCCCCGTTGTTGTTCATAAACATCCTCGATCCTCATCAATCTCCGTTGCAGCCCGCCGTCAACCTCAGCTCGGCCTCGATAATGTGCTAGCTAGATCTCTTGCACTGTTGCCATTCTCTCAATCTCTCTCTCTCTCTCTCCAAAGTTGTGATTGGCTAAGAAAATGTTCACACATACTGATCTTATGATAAACTTAGTCAAATATTAAAAAAGTTGAAAACACTAGATACCTACATTGTGACACATGTAATAAGTAAATTTTAGTTTTTTGGGGGTGCATAACAACATGATCCTCTCCAACATATACTCTAAACTTGAAATTAACTCTAGTTTAGAGTAAAAATACTATAATTTTACTCCAACAATCTCTCTAAACTCTTCTCTATAATAGAGAGAGTGGTAGGTAACAGAGGACAAAACTCTATATCTATAAAAAAACATAAAACTCTAAATCTTTCTACAAAACTCTAAACTTTAATGCTACTTCTCAAATTTCACATACTTTCTCTCTCTCTCTCTCTCTCTCTCTCAACATTTTCCCTATTTAATCTTCTGTTTCCTAATTAATATCTTGATTATATAAAATTCTCATTATATTCATTAAATCATAAGAGAAAGCATTAAATTATAGCACTGTTAGAGTTAGAGGTAAAATATTTTAGAGATTTTGACTTTTGCTTCTTTATAATAGAGAATATATAAAAAAGCTGTTGGAGATACTCCAAGGGATGAAAAGGGATACTAAGAGATAAGCACATCCAACGGTTGCAATTCAAAGACACAAAAATTGTGGTGAGGTCGTGCTAAATACTTTCAATTTCAGTCGTTGAATGTATTTATCCATTTTCATCCCTTAAAATGTGTCCCTTGGGAGAGCATGTCTCTTATTTTTAAATTCCTTAAAAGCGCTCATGAGTTTCTTAGAAAAATTAATTATAAATAGAAAAAAATTAAGAAAAATAAAAAATTTATTTGGTTGAGGTTTGAAAATACTTTGAAATATTTGAGAATCACATGATAAGTGTTCCCTAATTTTAAAATTATTTTTGAAATTTTTTAAAAACGCTTCTAGAGTTGTAGGAAGCAATCACAAACATGTCCATGTCGCCAGTCGTGACTTGCTTCTCAGTCGCCGGTTTGTCCAACATTGACTAGCCAATTTTTTTATGGGTAAAATGATAAAGATTCAATATATGCTTGACGATTGGAGCATCTCTAACAGCTCTGGTAAAACTACAATTTTTTTCTATTTTACAAGAAAAACACATATTTTGGGAAAATATTCGGTGCACCACTTACACCAAGCTAACAGATCTTTAACACGGGTTAGTTAATAAATTTTAACCACAAAAATTTACTCACAATAAAATAATTTTTTTATTCTTTTATTCCCCCCTCCCTCACCACCGTGTTTGCTCCTCAGGCTTCTTATAGGTGCTTGGAACATCACCAAACTATGCTTGATTTTGGCATCGTCGGGATGACGCCAATGAGGAGGCTAGAACCCGCTCGGGAGAATGTTGTCTGAGAGAATTTAATTGGTCTCTCACTCTCTCATATAGGCCGAACAACACAACCTTGGGTGCCCATAGCAATTTGCTTGGGTACACAAAGCAAATTGCTAAGTTTAATATATATATTTTTAACTCAATTCTCCTTAAATCATAAAAAAAATAAAAAATTGCTAGGACTCACAATTTACCCTTAAGAAATTTGCTCGGTGCTAGAAAGGCATTGAAAATTGTCGATTGTCGAAACACTCACAATCTATATATATGTGTATATATATATGTATATAACTCTTCCAACGAGGACTCTTATAATAAGAACTGGATAAGTACCTTTCATAAATTTATCATAAGAGTCATTTTTCGATAATATTTTTACAAAGTTAACCGATAGATTACATATATATTGATGAGTAAATCATTTCTATAAATTTTCATCCAAATTGAAAATCATTAAGGTATCGAACAAGATCAAATTAATTGACGAACCAAAAATGTCAAACATACACCGTTCATGTTCATAAATGATAAATCTTGATTATGAATGACTTTACGATTTTTAATTTTTGTGAAATTTTGCATGAGTGATTTACTCATAATTATCTAACTAACAGTGAATTTGTCAAAATAAAAAAATATGAAAAGGGTTTAATAAGAATATACTCACCAAGTCATCATTATAAGGGTCCTCAATAAAGAATTTATCTCTCTATATATATGGTCAGTCACACATTTATTTATTTTTTTACATGCACACATATTTTGTTTTTCATTATCGATGTTTCAAAACATCAAAATGTATGAAATTATGTATTTGTTGTTTAACTTTCACTATATGGTAATTAAATACTCAAACTTATATAGATATTTTGATTTCAATTGTTTGGTTTGTATAAAATTCGTATATTCACACTAATATCTCTATACAATTAAATTGATTATATAAAATTATATACATTGTAATATCAAAATAGTGACAAAAACATTTGGTCAAATCAATTGTCAGATATGAAGATTAGATTAAGGAATTAAGTCACATTTATCCTCGGTTAAAAATTTATACAATGATACTTAAAACTTAGTAATTAAAGCATGTTGTTGAAAGAATTTGAAAATTAAATTCTGAATGATTTGTTAATATTATTTTATTAGTTGATTGTTTTGATCCAGACAAAAATGTACAAATATACTAGCTAATTCTTTCGTACAATTTATATATTATAATATGCCATGAGTATATATGCAACGCGAAGTTTATTGTTTTTATCATAGATAGTTTGAAACCACATAAAATAAACGTATCAATACCGTTAAATTTTTAAATTTGCTCTATAAAACATATATCTTCCTACAAGTTTGATCTCCTAAGGGATGAATTTAAGTAATAGAATGAGATGATCACATCCAACGGTTTCAATTCAAAGACACAAAAACTATGGTGGTTGTGTTAATTACTTTCAACCGCAGCCGTTAGATGTACTCGTCACTTTCTATCCCTTAAAATGTGTCTATTTAGGAGAGCATGCCTCTATCTTCCTATACAGATAATGTGAAGGAAAAATAAATTTGCTAATTTGACCATACCGTTGGGTTTAGGGTTTGGGATTTGAGGTTAGGGTTTTAGGATTCGAGGATATAGGGTTTGAGTCTTTGAGATTTAGGTTATGGGTTCAGAGTTTGGGGTTTAGGATTTAGAGTTAGGGT
This sequence comes from Geum urbanum, assembly GCA_946800695.1. Classification (NCBI taxonomy): domain Eukaryota; kingdom Viridiplantae; phylum Streptophyta; class Magnoliopsida; order Rosales; family Rosaceae; genus Geum; species Geum urbanum. Next base: position 11,010,198 of record OX327001.1, read on the forward strand.
GTAGAGTTATTTACTTAATGATAATAAAATAATATCAATTAATGCTATATTAATTGTTCACCTCGATTAAAGTATACCATGATTAACTATTTTTTTTAACTTTGTTTAATGTTCATTTACTTGTTCTTCTGTTCAATTCTCTTAACAATGTTAATATTGGTGTTATTGCCATTTAAAAAGTTAGATAAAAAGAATGGTTGAGATTACATTAGAATGACTGGTGCAAGTGCACCCGGTACACTGAAAATGCTCTCATATTTTCAACTCCAACATCTCTTGTAAACCATCTTGTATCTTGTAGAAGATGGAAAAAGAAGAGAGAGAATCCCTATATCTATAGAAAACTCAAAATTTGTATATCCATCTAAAAATCTCTAAACTTTAATGCTCACATACACAATTCGTTTAATTTCTCTCTTCAAAATATGAATAAAACAACATCATTTTTACTCTTTCTCTCCCACAATTTGTTGACATAAAATGAATAAATATTTCTAATCTCATTAAATTATAGAGAAAAATATTTATTCTTGAAGAATAAGATAGATGAGCTGTTGAAGTTTAACCCAAGATATTATATAGATTTTGTGTTTTGCTCCTCTAGAATAGAAATTTTATGTAAGAGTCGTTGAAGATGCTCTTATAATCAAATCAGCCACCCTTACATAAAATCATGAAATCAGATGCTGAATACAACACAATAAGGTTCCTCGCGTATTGTAAGGTCCACTTTGCTAAGGTATGAACTACTACGTTTGCCTCTAGCCTTATGGAATGAATCTAAAATTTGAAAAGTCACGAAAAGCAATGCGAAGATCCACACAGGAATCCAAAAACATGGTAGATGCTCTAGTTGGGCCTATTACTGCTTTCCCCTCTAAGAATCAAATAAAAAACGAGCCGGGTTAAAACTATAGCTCCTCCTCATCTGTAAAGGTTTTCATGCTGCTTCAATCTTCAGTTCTCCACTGTCATGGCCGAATTCACTCTACAAGCCATAACAACAACAAACTGACTATTCCAATTATGTATCACAATGCATATAGCACATCTCGTTGAATTGAGACATCGATCAAATGCTCCATCCATACATACGCATAATTGGCCCAATGATTGCCTATCCCATGTCTGTAAAGCTCTGGTTGCATGGACGGTCTAGTGTCTTAATTGTGAGGTTTCACTGTACTTGCATTTTTTTTGTTGGTCTTACAAAGTCTCTTAAGGTGGACAAACTTATCTAGCTATTAGACCAAGTTTGAATTTTCACATAAGAAGGTATAAATCGTAACTAACATGAGACTGCTGATGAGCGTGCTTGATTGAACAAGATATCATCACTTGTTCGACTCTTACCAACTTAACCGAGACATGCGAGTCTATAAATTAGATATTTGGTAGAAGAGATGAGGATGTGTGTTTTGCAATATAAACCTTTTTAATGCAAATTAAGTCGTTCACAACCAAATATATAAATGGAGGTTTTTATATAAAAAATGGAGGTCTACATATATGCACCATTGTTAGAATACAAATATGAACATGAACGTGTTTCAATTTTGATACAAAGAGTGTTAAACTCAGATGCCCTGAACGCACGATACTTTACAAAGTGACATGTGTACGAGGTGTTCTAATATGAGTCATTTGATAGACACATTATGTTGTGTTAAATTGTGTATCCCGTTTATAAATCTGTTGATGGTGATATTATTGAAAAAAAAATTATTAAATGAACCGCAAAGAAAAATATAAAAGCACAAGTTATATTTCTATAACGGCTAATGTGTCAACCACTGCAAACTTGCCTCGTATTTCTTGTTAATGGGTGTGCTCCCTGACCTAGATTCGAATCTTAAAGATTTTAAAATGGCTAGAGACTATACTACAATGTAAAGTTGTAGCATTTCACATGCGCTTAATGATTAACTTCTGGACCTAAGAAACCTTTATGGTATCCTAACGTTGTCAAAATATATGTGTATGTGAGTTGTATATAATTTCGATTCGATCCGATTAATACATGTTGCACATATTCGTGTTCTCTCGATAGATGAACCATATTTTTTAAGTGTGCATTTAACATGTTTTATCATGCAGGTTTCAAGTCGTGTAATTAAGTCGCGGGTAAGTGTACATTTTGGTCATTGGATTACACTCACAAAACGGTAATTCAACAAATTTACAATGAAATTAATGGGAACGATTTTCTCAAGAGTTTCTTTCTTGATGATCTTCATATGCATTTGTTGGTCAACTTTTTATGAACCGATATAATGACGGAATGATTTCTAGAGTTCATGCACTGATCCTTACAAATATTTGATGTGAAATTATGAAATCTCTTTGTTTATCAATTACTTACGACATTAATTTCTTACATGAGTGTTACATAGATCAGGTCAACTCAACCCCGCCTCAACTCTGGGTCCAAAATTATACTAATTTGAAAAAGAACGCAGCGGGAAAACAATTGGCGTGAAAATAACAAAAAGCCAAAAACAAGGAAAACCAAAATACTCGGTTCCCATTGGTCTATTTTCCCTCACGCGGATCGCTACCCAAGCGTCCCACAGTCGTCGATTCATTCCAATCCAACGGCGTCAGTCCTCTCTCCTAACCAGCTCCCTCAACAAAAAATGGGCATAGCCATAAACCAAAATCTCTATAAATCCCCTCTATCGTTTTGATTAATTCCATTGTCCGAAAACCACCCAATTCTCTCATCCAGTCCATTTCTGCATTCTCTCTCTCTCAAAAAAGGGTCACTACTCCTACTACTCCTCAGATTCAGTAGCAATGGACTCTCCTGGCGTTGGCAAGATCAAGAAGGGCGCCGGAGGAAGGAAGGGCGGTGGTCCCAAGAAGAAAGCCGTGACTCGCTCCGTCAGAGCCGGGTTGCAGTTTCCCGTCGGAAGAATCGGCCGTTTCTTGAAGAAAGGACGGTATGCTCAGCGTGTCGGCTCCGGAGCCCCGGTCTACTTGGCCGCCGTGCTCGAGTACCTGGCAGCCGAAGTAAGTCTCCTCTCATTTCTACTCTTTATAAGAGTTTTCGATTTTAACTTGGGTTGTATTTTATATTATTCTAACCTAATTTGGGTTTGGGTATTTTATTTTTGAAGGTGCTGGAGTTGGCTGGAAATGCAGCCCGAGACAACAAGAAGAGCAGGATCATCCCAAGGCATCTGTTACTGGCCGTGAGGAACGATGAGGAGCTTGGAAAACTGCTTGCTGGTGTGACAATTGCTCATGGTGGAGTGTTGCCCAACATCAACCCAGTACTACTACCCAAGAGGAATGACAAGGCCGGTGACACAGCTAAGGAGCCCAAGTCGCCATCCAAGGCCGGCAAGTCACCCAGGAAGGCTGCCTAGTTTTATCTAATGTATGGTCAGACTTGTTAGAGATCTTGTTTGAGTATGGTCTATTTGTATGTAATCAGTCATGCTACCGAGGATGTTGCTTTTCTTATTTGTAGGGAAAAAGTTCAGGGAAATTGAGCGCTTTTGGGTCCTTTATTAGTCTAAACGTTTATTGTCAAGTTTAGGAGCTTTTGTGGTTTGTTAGGGAAATTATGAATGAAATATGCAACCCTTCGTTTCGTTTCTGTGATGTGTCTTGTGTTGTTGAATTGTGATATTCTTTCCCTTTCTGTTTTTCCAAGCATTTTAAATCTGTAATGAATTGTTTCTTTTTTGGGCCTTGGTTATTTGCAAAAGAATTGTGGGTTTGTGGCAGAAGCAGAGCTCTGGGACTGGGCTTGGGGAATTTTGTTGGTTTGTGTGACTTAAAATGTGCTTGTTCTAAAGTGTGGAGTTGTCTTTTCCATGAGAAAGACATCCCATCAAAAACAGAATATATGTGGGCTGGATATTGCAGCCAAGTATACATAAGCGTCAGGTTAGGGGTGGCTGAGCCAAACGCCCTCCTATATTATACACCTTTCAAGTCATCTCAGGCAAGTAAGTGTTTCATACCATTTTTTCCGTCGCATAGATTATAGCCCATGTATAACATCAAAATGTAATAGCCATGTCAAAGAATAAACTGTTATAGATCAATGCAAATATGCAATTCGAGTACTATATCTGTTGAAAGTTGAAATTGCTGTGAATGGATCATTCAATTCAGATGTGCAATGTGCAATGTGCAATGTGCTACAAACCTTGTTAGTAAAGATGCCTTCAATGAGTTCCTTGACGAAAAATTTTCAGTGAGGTGAATGACGGATCGATAATTTTGTGTCTGGATAGTTAGCTGGAGTAATTTGATGAAGTGTCATGTATTGTTAATTGTTCAGTAAGGACTAGTTAATGGTTTAGGAAATGTGTTGCCTATTCTGTCCACTTGATGCATATGTCGATCAGAAAGTTTTCTGTTGAACACGAGACAGTAATCATCCTCATTTTGCTGTTACAAACAAGTTGTTACTATTGTCATACAAACTTCATGCGGTCTACCTTGCACATAATCTGTTGTCAATGAAGTTTTGCATGTTTATATATCACATCAACTGTCTTAATCTTTTCAATGAGAGAAGTAATAAATCCCCAGCCGCGGTTATGTTGACAACCATAGAAGTCTTCGGCCACCCTCTATAGAATGAGTAAAGAGAGCTGATTGGATTTGTTTATATGTTTGAATGTTTGATCAATGGTATTGTGCCTTAGTGATCGATCATTTGCCTGTATTCAAATAAATGGTTCTTATATACATCAGTTTCTAACAGGATGAAAATGATTTTATTAGTAGAAATTAGGGAAAACTCCCTGCACCTTTTATATACAAGATCACACGGTTTTTATACAAGTATTTTACTGGTATGAAAGCACTCTCTAAGGAGTTGTAGCTATTGCAAGGGAAGATATAGAAGGAAATAGTACATTACTGAAGTAAACATATGTACGTGTGTAGGTACAGTACAACCGCACAATACTAGTGTGCAATAGCCAAAAGAGCCTGGGACTGCTTTTCGTAGCGGAAGCCATTTTTCTTGGAGTCATCAGCAGACCAAACAAAAATGCCATTAAGGTTTTGCTCACTCTTGAGCCTATGGCAGGCAGTAAAGAAGCCATTGTCAGGAGACAATCCACCGCTCCCATCGGTGGCAAAGCTCGCTAACACCTTCCCACCATTGTAGTTAGAGCTTTGGGTTTTGAAGTAGTTAATGAATTGAGACACCGTGGTGCTCGCATCATATGCGTAGAACTGGAAGTTGACATAGTCGATCAAGTTGCCATAGCTCTTCCACAAGGCCAAATAATGGCTCTGTACTTCATCATCATCAAAAGGAGCTATGGATGCAAATTTGATCACTCCGTTGTCCTTGAGGGTTTTGATAAGCCTTCCAATGCACTCGGAAAATGTATTGGGATCGGATTTGAAGTGCTCGTAGTCGATGTCAATCCCATCTAGATTGTACTGCTGGATGATACTTGTGAGTGAAGAAACAGCATTAGAAACCCATGAATCAACTGAGGAAGGGTTGAAATAACAAGAGCCACTGTTGACACTGTCTCCTCCTAAGCTCAAGCCAACTTTCACATTAGAATGAGCGCTCTTGATAGCAGAAACTTGCGAGGCGCCGAGGTTGTCGGTGTCCCAGAACACGTTGAAGTTTCCATTGGTGGGGGAAGAGCCAGAGGTGTCGTAGTCGATGGCGAAAGAGAGAAGGAAATGGAACTCAACATTTGGGTTAATGGGGACGTCAGTAAACTTGACATTGTTGAATTCAGCTCCAATGTATTCTCTGAAGATGTCCGAGTTTGCCGGAGCGGCAAGGATTGATGTGTGAGAAGCGATGAGGGCTTGAACGAACACAAGGGTGATCATAAGCTTAAGCATTGGAAGTGCCATGGCTTAATTTGGGATAAATAGATGAGTGGAATTGTGGCTCTCTAGTAGATATGAGTGAAGTAAACATTGTACGCAGCTCTAGTTATATAGTGAAGTTCTGTACTCGATGTGATCGACTATGAATATTTTGGGGCTATCTGTAGTAGATGACAGATTTGGTTGTCTTCAGAGCAGTGGCAGTACGTTGTGTTTGTGTAGAACATTGTTTTGGCAGAGTAGCAAAAGACGAAATTGAGGTAGCTAGTCTCCTACATTATGTAATAGTTTTCATTCTCATCTACCAAAAATAGTTTTCAATCTCTAAATAATTATTTTATATAGCAAGTAAAAATGTAAAATTAGGATATGTAAATAAGTCGCACCATTGGTTTATACGCTATATCTTTGTTAATCCATAACTTTCATATAACTGATACAAATGAATTCTTAGGTACAGTATATAGCTAAGTCAGAGACATAATGATGATGAGCATATGTTTAAATGAGGTAACCAAATGAGATGTCTTATGTATTACTGTACTAGAGAGAAAAGAAGATGGAAGCTGAAGCTGTGATTTTGTGATTTCTCAAGTAAAAAGTTTCGACCTAAATCACCTAATCACTCTCAACTCGAATTCCAAATCCCATAGGTAACCTAGATAGAAAGCAATCATGAATCTATGAACCTGGTTTTGCAAGAAGTGATTGATGGGCCGTAAACCAATAACAATATTGGTCCAAATTGGAGCGTAAGAAAAGTATTGAGCTTGGGCTTCTGCTGATTTTATAAATGGGTCTATTCATTTTGCAGTAACAAACTTATAATCATATCTACAAGCCCATCTGCTCACGATAAAGGTTGTTTCAGAGTGCACCAGCTAATGACGACGCCGTTTTGTCTGCCTCTGCGGAAATGAGAGTGGGATTGAATGGCGGAGTTGGCATCTGGCGGAAGTGTTTGATTTTGTCGAAGAATTCATGGGCACGCCACTCTTCTACCAAAAATTTGTTCGTTGGAGGTCTTCCTTCTCACCTCTCTTTCTCATCGTTTTCATTAAGCGCCACTATGGATTTTCTCTTTTTCAATATATCGATGCTAGTTATAGCTGTGGAGATTAATCTAATTGCGTGCTTTTGCTCCATCGTTTTTAACTGGAATAGTTTTTATTGGTTTTGCTAAGTTGTTAAACATGGACATTGCAGACATTTACTGTTGGGTATAAGCATAAACTAGGATACTAGTTATTTTTGAAAGGTGTTTTTTTTTGAGAACTCAAAGAGGAAAAGTACTATACATTAATGGATGGAGGAAAAATGTAATTGAAAAGAGATAATAATGGGAAATATAAAAATTATTGATGGGAATAAAATGCTTGCTGTTGAAGACTTCAAAATTTATGGCCTGAAGCCCTGAACACTCCTATAAGCTTCAAAATATGTCTCATATGGTTCCTGAACATTCCTCGAACAATGTTTCCTTACGATTGACATACTTATCGATTATAGTAACTGCAATTGTCTGTCAATTACTAAAATGTAGGGCTTTCCTATGATACAAATGAGCCTGTTCTCAAGGATGCTTTTGGAAAACATGGTGAAATTATTGAAGGTAATGCTAGTTCCATCAAGACTGTTACTAAATCTTGAGGTCTTCATTTTCCTGTAGATGACCATATTTTTCTGAGGGAATTATGTTGTCATATGGAACAGTTAAGGTTATATGTGATCACGTGAGTGGGAAGTCAAAAGGGTATGGATTTGTGAAGTATACTTCCGAAACTGAAGCCAGCACTGCACTAAAAGAAATGGATGGTCAGGTGATTTCATCCATCATGACTATTTTGATATTTAATGTGGTGTATCAACCTATTATGTATCGTCTTTAGGATACGAATTTATATAATCTATTAATCTTTATGATTTTTCTCAGTTGCTGGATGGCAGACAAATTCGAGTGGAATTTGCACATAAGAGGTAATGACATTGCTATTTTCTCGGTACAGTTGAGTTTGTATATACATTTTATTACTGTTTTTTCCTTGTTTTTATAATTTAGATACTGAATGGTTTGATCAATGTGTTCATGGATTTCATTTGTATGCTCTACCTTCTAGATTTTGTTGGATATAATTTCTTTTTACTGGTGGCAGTGTGACAATTAGTTTTTGCTTCTCATCTGCTGGTTATGTTACCTTAATAAAAACTTACTACACTTTCTTGTGCGTAATAGTTAAATTTTTCCTGATTCTCACTTCATGAAATCAGGGACTTATTGTATTCTTGGAAGGGTTTTGTTTCAAGATAAAAAGAAACTTGCTTTAGATTCTACTTAGTCATGCAGATGTATATTAACGGTTTAGTTTTGGTTAGATAAATGTTGTAAGGGAGTATTATTGGTGGCCGCACACAGTGCACAGTAAGAAGTCCAACCATCTCCTCCCATGACATAATTGTATCGAATATATAGATCATGAGATTGCCCAACTGTCTAAGGAATGTATCTCCAAGTTCTATTTGTTATGAATTTGCAAAGTTGTTAAAAAGTGGTTCTTGGTATTCCCTCTGAATTATCTCAACAGGTTCTTGTCCCCGACTTTAAAGTGTATCACTACAGTAGCTTATTGTTGAGCCCTGTACTTGCTCTGCAAAGTATGTCGCTTGTGGATGGTTTACGTTTTCCAGTTTAAAAAATGTTTTGAGACTAACATCCTCAATTGCCAGTGTCATTTGTAAGATTATTGATATCTAACATTATTGCTCTCTTGTGTAGTTAAAGGTTCATTGGTATGCTAAGCCCTTTGTCCCGGAATCAGCAAGTTCAAATCTGACAAGTCACTAGGTATGTATTCTTCTTGCAGTTTTGTCAATTTTGTACTGTAGTCTTATTGAATAGGTCTAGTTAATTCTAATCAATGAGTAATTGAACTGCGTATTGCTGTTGCTTGGGCTGTAATGTTTGATTTGAACAGTCATATGCGTGGTATTCTAACAGTGAATGACATTGTACACAACTCATTGCAAAGATATAATCTCAAATCATGTTTCCATTCTTTACTAATAGAGTAATATTTTTAATGAAATTAAAAAGAAGCGTCTGGAAAACTATGACAAAGATCTTGTTTCTTTGAGTCAAGACAAAATAGACATTAGTTCATGCTAATTTGACCATCCACAGCAGTCATTTAAGATGAATGTATTATGACTTTTCCATCCAACGTCTCTTGGTTTTTGCTTTAATTATCATGAAGTTCTAGTTCCGCCATCATAGAATGAGGATAGAATTAAGCGGAAAGCGGAGTTACTAAAGTTAATGCATTCAATTACATATGTATAGCAACTAAAATTTTAGGTAGTTGCAGTTGAGCAATTACGTTTGGATACGCAGCTGTCGTTTTCTGTATTGGTTCCTATATTCATTTACCCCAAAATATTACTGTGTCATTGGAGAGAACATATATATATTTTGGGTGATGTAATTTTCAGTACTAGAAATGGGTGAAGTAATTTTCAGTACAAGAAATGCCACGAGAACAAACATAATCAGATCTGATGAACTAAGAACGAGATACATGTGGGTAGTAATCAGAACAAGATTAACTAAGAAAGAATGGGTAGTAATCAGTTCAGATTAAACTGGAAAGAATGGTAGTTATAGACATACCCGTTGCATTGCTAAAAAAAAAAAGACACTAATGCTCCATTTACTATTTTGTGTGGAGGAAAGGTGCGAGGCAATCTATTTCAAAGAAATCATCTCGTACAACTTGCGGCTATGATGGCCTTAATTGCTTGGGAGCGGGGGGGGGGGGGGCAATTACCAAACCCAAGCATGAAAACTAGTAGACTGTAAATTATAAGAAGCTAACACTGAATTAGCTTCAGGATAGACATGTACCAAAGAGCAACTTGGCGCTCTTTGGTAAAGATGAAAGCGTAGCTATAATGTCATCTAGTACCTTCCCGAAGTCAGAGTGATCCTGGTGTGGAGCTGACCACATAGTACTAGGTCTCGGAAGCTTCAAAGTCCTCTTTTTCTGAAAATTAGTCCAAACAATGCTAAAATAAAGTCGGGCCTGAAAACCAACTTGCTGCGGTGTCTTTTCCTTGCCGTACCACAACCTTTGATTGCGTTTTTCCAGATAGACCAGACAAGAATCATAAAAAGAGCGAAGTCTTCGGTTGACAGCTGTGTAGCACATCCAAAGATCCATTCCCTAAAGATCATGTTCCTTGGGTTGGGGATACTCTCAATAAGATTAGGAAACTGTTGAAGGATTTCCTTTGTGTAAGGCCAATCCTATCCCACATGGTTTACATCCTCTTAGGAACAACCACAAAGTAAGCATCCCGAGGTGATAGGGACTTGTCGCGAAAGTAAATTAGCCACTGTTAGAAGAACCCCACGGCAAGCCCGCCACATGTGCAGCTTAATCTTCCCAGGTATTGGAGCTTTCCAAATCACTTTCCAACTTGGTTTAGGATTCAGTACACTACTGCTTGCCGTGGAAGAAAGATTGTCACAAGCAATCTTGTAAGTCGACTTTGTAGAGAAATACCCATTTTTATCATGATGCCATATCCACCTATTTGCCGTGCTACGTATGCTCAAAGGTATACTCAAGATTAATGCTGCATTCTCATCCCCAAACCATTCATGAACCCACAATACATTCTAGCTTCTGTCTTCATTAATCAGATCACTAATAGAGGCATTCTCGGGTGCAGAACAATGCAGGGGCCGAAAAGAATATGATCGGGGTACCCAAGGATCTTTTGTGATACAAATAGTTGTACCCGAGCCAACCTGCCTCCTCATTCCTTTGGATATGACTTCCCTTGCTACACTAATCCCTCAGCATGCTGACATATTGCTTGTTATTTCAGCCTCAAAGAAGTTGCAATCAGGAAAGTATCGAGCTTTGTAAAGTCTGGCTACCAATGAATTAGGGTACTTAATCATTCTCTAACCTTATTTAGCCAATAAAGTTAGATTGTGAGCATGTAGGTCCTTAAAATCCATACCTCCCTCCTCTTTTGGTGCACAAAGCTTATCCCAAGACAACCAATGTATTTTGCCCTTCTCGATCGTACTTGTCCACCAGAACTTAGCACACATTTGATGTAAACTATCACAAATAGATTGAGGTAACGAGAAACAATTTGTAAAGTACGTAGGCAACGACTGAGCAACAACTCAGATAAGGATATCTTTCCCGGCACTACTCAACATTTGTTCTTGCCACCCCTCAAGCTTCTTACTAAGCTTCTCCTTGATATAGGAAAAGGTTTCAACACGATTCTTACCAACATAGGTGGGCAGGCCTAGGTATTTGTCGTGCTTTGCTTCAATGGATACACCCAGAAAGGCTGCCAAAGTCTAGTTGAGGGCAGTTTGATCAATGCATTTCATACTTGATTCTTAACGCAATTTTCTCTACATTTAACTTTGTTTTGTGCTTAGTAAATATGCTTCTAACTTACTTTATGCTTTTAGGTAGAAATAAAGGAGAAAATAATAAAGGAGGAGTTTTGGAGCTAAAAGCGTATTAAGGAGGAAGTTCTCATTTCCGGAGAAGAAATGGTCCGAGGAATGGTCTTCAAATGGTTACTAAAATGCATTCCCATATGGTGTCAAGAGTTGGAAACCAAATGCCAAAGGAAATGGATACCAAAATGGTGGACAAAAAGATGAAGACATTTCTCCTGCGCGACCCAGGAAAGAGCAAATATGACGAAATATATGAAGCATATAATGGACGAATTTTGGGAGGATATTCCATGAAAATAAATACCTTATTTGAGGGCCAAAATATGTGCAAGAATATGGTATATTCGGCCAAGAATTATTAAGGAATAAGGAATGCAAGATTTGAAGATATAAAGATTTCCTTTTCCTTGAAGAAGAAGAAAACTGGGCAGTCAGGTCACTTAACTTCTAAAATCCGTAGTAAATTCAATTCAGCTCCAAATATGGCGTTCATTATATGGATTTTACAGCCCTTTGAATAAGCTTTCCAATGAAACAAGAATCAGAATTTTCTGAGCTCTAGAACTCCCGGAAAAGACGTTTCAAGACAGGCTGGCAATTCTACCCGAGTACACTAGGAAAACCTAGTTTGGAGAGGAAAGTTGGAATTCTTCACCTATAAATACAAGAGCTAGGTCTCATTCTCAAGCATCACTTATTCAAGACACCAAATAGCTCTGCCAAGCACTCCTTTCCACTACCTTAGCAAATTTCTTACAAGAAGCCGCCCCTCCGTTCATCAAAGAACTCCTCCGCCGAGTCGACTAGAAGGCAAATTCCTTTAGAGGCTCCTCATCTCCTAGAAGGCCGGATCACACTCTCGACGTAGGGCAAATTCCCGAGCGAAGTGTATTTCGATCCCTTCTATTTTCATTCTTGTAAACTTTTTCTATTGTAGTTGAAATAAAGTTTGTTTCGGTTTACTTCCTTGTCATCTTTGTGTTATTTTCGTGACTTATTCTTATCTTAGAATTTATTCAAGCATGTCAAACTTAATGAACCAATTTAGGCGAAGGCAAATTCCTTGTCAAGTTGGTATATGTCGTAGGGCAAATTCCCGAGCACTAATAAAGATCATACATGTTAACTTGATTAAAGACTTAGATATTAATAGGTTGCATATAACATGACTAGGTAGTAAGACGTGGTGTGTGGATGAGTTGATCAATATGTATATATGTAATTAGACTTTATTTTCGGTTTAGTAAGTATGTTTAGGATTCTATGTTCTTGTTTGTTTTGCTTGTCTATGAGTTTAAACATGTTAGAATTTAGAAGCCAACGATGTGTTTGCTATGCCATATTTTTATCTTCTATTTTCGTAGATAACAAACCACCCTTTTTAAATCCCTCCTTCTTAACGAGCGTAAATATGCATGCACCCTCAATCCCCGGTTAAGAACGATACCCTATTTACCAATGCTACATCTACACCAAGGGTTTTAATTGTATGCGTTTTTGTTGAGTGTTAAGTGTTAATTTAGTAGTTGCAAAAACGTGTATCAATTTTGGCGCCGTTGCCGGGGATTGTAAAGAATTGTGTGTTTATGCTTGTAAATATGTGAATCTGTGTAAATAAGTCTGTATATATATATGTAAAGTGTCGAAATTTTCATACATGTTCATAATAAGTTGCATTCTAACCTTTTGTTTTGCAGCCATGTAAATAGGTACATATTAAAGGAAGTCTTTGATTTAAATTTAGTATATAAGTTTGGTTGATTAAGTCGCACTCTTTGGAATAAATGGCGCCTCTTTTTCTTGTTTATCTCCTTAACCCCTCATGATGTGTGGATTTCATCACCGCACACCATAACCTAAGTGAAGTTATGGACATGAGGTTGAGGGCGGAGTCTACAAAGGACTTGAGGGAGTGTGAATTTTCGAGATTTTGGCTGAATGTCGGACATGGTGTCTAGAATGGGTTATGACTGGTGACAGGTTCTGGATCTAAGAAAGACTTACATCAATAGAGTATATACCATTGGCCCGGTTAGCCTCGGGGTGTATTGTCGAAATTAGTCCTGCCTCTCGCGTTATCTCTATCCCTAACTGGCCATGTTTTTCGATTGAACCAAGGCCATTTGATTGAAATTTCATACTTTATCGCGCGGGTCGCATGTCCATTGAACGACCTAAAGATTAAACTAGTGTACTCTCTTTAAATCATTGGCGCACTCAGTTTAGACAATACTTGTGCATACATGTCTAAATTGAACTTTGTAAAGAAGACTAACCATACTCTAACCATTTCATATTTTGTATAATGTTAATTTTTATTTTTAGAGAGTCAAATCGGAGCTGGGTAATAGGCTGTTTTGTGTGATTTATCTGATATAGTTTCATGTCACGGAAAATTCTGAAACTTTTATGACATGTTTGTATATGTGTCTAGTTTACAGTCGTAAAATTAGTTCCAACATGTAATTAATTCTAGAGAAATTATGTAAGGAGTCATGCTCAGGCTGCTCGATTTTTGTAATATTTAGGATGCATATACATCTTTGCATATCATGTCATTCATTACATAGCTGCATCATCATGCATCATCTTCATCATTACATTTCATGCATTTTTCCATTGGATTTGATGTTTGTTGAGTTTTGAAGGATACGATGGAGGAACGTGCTCCAAGTGTTTTCATAAATTCGCAACTTCGGTCCAAAAAGAACAGTCAAATTCGAAAAGCCATAACTTTCAGCTCGGTTGGAGTTAGATGGAGTTCTTTATAGGGTTGGAAAGCTATGGACGTCTAGTTTCCATCCATATCAAGATCACAAATTTCTGATTTCGAAATTGTTGGGAATTAAAGCTCAAAGGAACGAAGGTCAGAACATGGAAGCTGAAAAGTGGAAGGCAAAAATGAAGGAGTTGCACCTCCAAGACAGGCTGTTCATTGAGCATAAAAGAAAGCAACACGTCTAGGCTGTAAGACGTTAAACAACAAGCGCTTGTTGGGAGGCAACCCAATGGAGGAAATCGCCAAGGATTTGTTTTCTCTTCCTTTATCTTTTAAATTTTCGTACCTTTTCATTTTTTATTTTATTTTTCGTAGTCTTCCTTTCTCCCACGAAATTCTATGATTCCCTTAAATACATTGAGGACAATGTAGAGTCCTTAGATTACCCCTTTGTGCCTACGTTAAGCCTTTTCTTTCATTACTACATACATATCTAAACACTTAGCCTAGTATGGAGTTCCTACCCTTGTTCTAAAGACTTGGTGAAGAATTTCGAAGCTAGCACAATAAAAGTGGCTTGAAGATGATGAAAAGATGTGTGTATAGGGATAGACTTGTCCAACAAATTTTGTATTTGAATGCAAAAAATTTCGAGATAAAAAAGAAAAAGAAGAAAAATGTATAAAGATCTCGAGGCATTGTGTTTAGATTGTATAAGTTTGGATTAATGTCCCCTATACTTATGAATTTGGAGATTGCTACGAATTGAAGGCCCAAAAGTGAAGAAATATGGCCTTTGTCCTGTTCATAAAGCTCAAAGGAAGTTGAGAATGAAGTTAGGGCCCAAAAAGATGAAAATTGGCCCCCGATCTTGAAGTTTGACACAAAAAGAAGTGTAGAAAGGATGAGCCACAAATTTGAGAAGTTTTAAGTGCTAGACTAAGTCTTTGAAACGTTTTTACACCACCACTTATCTAAATTTCGAATGCCTTAGCCTTAGTCTCATTACAACCTTTCTAAAGTCCTTTATGATCCTTAAGATGAGTAGCCTTCAATTGGTTGAGTAAGTTGCATGAGTAAGCATATGGTTTGGTTCATTTGTGCAAGTAATTATGAGGTATTTCGATGCAATACATATACATTTTGAGTGAACCTCTTTTCATGAGTGAAAATATGATGAGTGCATCTATGTGAGATTGATTTAAACTTTTTCGAAACATGCACAGCTTTAACTTCACCATCGTTTACTCCAAGTCCTACTTGTTCATGACATGATCATATTTCTCTTATCTCTCGAAAATTGTTGAACTTTTCACTATGAAATCTTGTGATTCCATCGCCATATACTTAAGAAAATTTCTGAGACAAATTCTGCTAAGGGCTTAGAAATTGCTTTTTATTTTATTTGAGTCCATGAAATATGTTCAACGTGAAGGCTAGCCTCATCGTTAGAATTATGTTGCTTGCCTTCTCGTTTTCTTTATTTTAGTTTTTGCTAGGGACTAGCAAAGTTTAAGTGTGGGGGGTTTTGGTCAACGCATTTCATACTTGATTCTTAACGCAATTTTCTCTACATTTAACTTTGTTTTGTGCTTAGTAAATATGCTTCTAACTTACTTTATGCTTTTAGGTAGAAATAAAGGAGAAAATAATAAAGGAGGAGTTTTGGAGCTAAAAGCGTATTAAGAAGGAAGTTCTCATTTCCGGAGAAGAAATGGTCCGAGGAATGGTCTTCAAATGGTTACTAAAATGCATTCCCATATGGTGTCAAGAGTTGGAAACCAAATGCCAAAGGAAATGGATACCAAAATGGTGGACAAAAAGATGAAGACATTTCTCCTGCGCGACCCAGGAAAAAGCAAATATGACGAAATATATGGAGCATATAATGGACGAATTTTGGGAGGATATTCCATGAAGATAAATACCTTATTTGAGGGCCAAAATATGTGCAAGAATATGGTATATTCGGCCAAGAATTATTAAGGAATAAGGAATGCAAGATTTGAAGATATAAAGATTTCCTTTTCCTTGAAGAAGAAGAAAACTGGGCAGTCAGGTCACTTAACTTCTAAAATCCGTAGTAAATTCAATTCAGCTCCAAATATGGCGTTCATTATATGGATTTTACAGCCCTTTGAATAAGCTTTCCAATGAAACAAGAATCAGAATTTTCTGAGCTCTAGAACTCCCGGAAAAGACGTTTCAAGACAGGCTGACAATTCTACCCGAGTACACTAGGAAAACCTAGTTTGGAGAGGAAAGTTGGAATTCTTCACCTATAAATACAAGAGTTAGGTCTCATTCTCAAGCATCACTCATTCAAGACACCAAATAGCTCTGCCAAGCACTCCTTTCCACTACCTTAGCAAATTTCTTACAAGAAGCCGCCCCTCCGTTCATCAAAGAACTCCTCCGCCGAGTCGACTAGAAGGCAAATTCCTTTAGAGGCTCCTCATCTCCTAGAAGGCCGGATCACACTCTCGACGTAGAGCAAATTCCCGAGCGAAGTGTATTTCGATCCCTTCTATTTTCATTCTTGTAAACTTTTTCTATTGTAGTTGAAATAAAGTTTGTTTCGGTTCACTTCCTTGTCATCTTTGTGTTATTTTCGTGACTTATTCTTATCTTAGAATTTATTCAAGCATGTCAAACTTAATGACCAATTTAGGCGAAGGCAAATTCCTTGTCAAGTTGGTATGTGACGTAGGGCAAATTCCCGAGCACTAATAAAGATCATACATGTTAACTTGATTAAAGACTTAGATATTAATAGGTTGCATATAACATGACTAGGTAGTAAGACGTGGTGTGTGGATGAGTTGATCAATATGTATATATGTAATTAGACTTTATTTTCGGTTTAGTAAGCATGTTTAGGATTCTATGTTCTTGTTTGTTTTGCTTGTCTATGAGTTTAAACATGTTAGAATTTAGAAGCCAACGATGTGTTTGCTATGCCATATTTTTATCTTCTATTTTCGTAGATAACAAACCACCCTTTTTAAATCCCCCCTTCTTAACTAGCGTAAATATGCATGCACCCTCAATCCCCGGTTAAGAACGATACCCTATTTACCAATGCTACATCTACACCAAGGGTTTTAATTGTATGCGTTTTTGTTGAGTGTTAAGTGTTAATTTAGTAGTTGCAAAAACGTGTATCACAGTTGGAACCTTTTTGTTGAAGACAATGCTACTTTTGTCTAAATTAATTTGTTGTCTTGATACCGTTTCATACTCTTGCAACGTTTTCTTAATGTGAGCACACTCTGACACCGAAGCCTTACCGAATAACAGATTGTCATCAGCAAATAAAAGATGTCGAATCACAGGAGCTCCTTAACAAATTTGTATATCTTGTGGAGCTCCAGTCGAAGTTTTCTGATCCAACAAAGCAGTAAACACTTTAGTACACAATAAAAAGAGATAGGGTGAAAGAGGATCACCTTGCCTTAGGCCTCGTGATGGTTTCAGATATCCTTTTGCGGATCCACTTAACAAAAAGGAGTATTTGACAGTGGATACACTTTGCATTACCACTTGTATCCACTGCTTTTCAAACCCTAGCCGGAGTAACACAACTCAAAAAAATTCCCATTCCATTATGTCATAAGCCTTACTAATATCAAGCTTTAAAGAAAACACTCCACCTACACTCGACTGACATTTGTGGATATAATGTGAGATCTCATTAGCGATCAAGGAATTATCAGTAATTAATTGGCATGGGATAAATGCGCTTTGTAAATGAGAGATCAGTTTGTCAAGAATTCTCTTCAATCTGTTTGCTACCGCCTTTGAGCAAATTTTGTACAAAACATTGCAGAGAGTTATTTGAAAGGACCCGACTCCGATTTAGTTGCCTAAACCGAAATTAAACCCCTTTGAAAACACGACCTAAATTTTTTTTTGCCAGAGTTTACTTTGAAATACGTGAATCAATCTTGGAACCTGCAAAGAAATACACTTCAAATATTCCACAAAACCCAAACCATGGGGCTCTGTTCCCCATCCGGATTTCTCAACAACATATATATAATAAACTCAAAGGTTTACAAGAAATCCAGAATCATTCAGGAGTATACTCAACTGAACACAATATAAGTACTCAGAGCGATGTCTATATACAACATTTACAACGAGTAAGTCAAACAAGAAACCTATAGAAACTGAAGAGTAATCCGAACTCTATGCCTCCACCAACGACGTGCAGCACTGGAACACAAACTGCAAACTGGGCAACGGAAACCGAAAAGCCCAGAGGAAAGACAAATAAAATCGTTGGAGTGAGTGGACGAAAATAAACATATGTCTTCACCGTTTTATAATCATAAAATGATGCGAGTTCATAAGTTCATAAAAGTAGCCACTACGGCGGATTTTCCTGCTAGAGTAGCAAGTCGAGTGAATCTCTCAAACCCGATGGTGATAAACTAGGCGAATCTCTCAAGTCTAGTCGACATATCAAGCGAATTTCTCAAGCTTAATAGATGGACTACCGGTGATCAGCCGCGTAGCCAATGCATTGATGCTAAATAAATAAATGCCATAACTAATAAAATAAACAATACTTTTCAAACGATAAATAATCTGAACATTGTACTGGAAAACAAATACTGAAATCAAGAACTCGCTACAACAGTGTAAATAAATGTCCACTCACAGAGCAAAGCTAGCCCTGAGGTTCGGCGGAAGATCCCTCGCCAAACGCTCGATCTCGATCACCAAGATTGTGGCCAGAGTTGGCCGGAATCGGCGGGTCGGACGGCGGCAGTTCGCGGTCACGGTGGAGCTCCGGTCAACGCGGTCAAACCCGGTCAACGACGGTCAAACTTCCAAAATGTGACTTTTCGAAAATTTTACTACTATTCCGATATTTATACGCGCGACCCAAGACGATCAACGGTCCAAAACGAATCGAAACCAAAACAGATAAAACTAAATCCAACGGTCGGAAATATTCATAACTTATTCCTCGTAATTTGAAATAATCCTCCGGAAACTCCTACAAGTTCGAAATCACGTACACTACAACTCTCGTGAAGGAACTCATCTCAAATTCTCGCCCGATAATTTAGTCGTAAACAAATCTGCCATATCGACTAATTACGATAAACTGTGATTATTCGTGAATCTCACGAATCAAGCCAATTAACATACCATTTTCAGTTCGGGTTGTTACACTATTGGCCTCAAATAAGCCACTTTTGTAGGATTTTTCACTTTTGGAATTAAATAGATGTGAGTGAAGTTTAGGGAACCCAACAATTGACCCGTATGAAGGAAATTTCTCGCAGCTTCCACCACGTTAGGGCCTACTATCTCCCAATACTCCTGAAAGAACAATGGAGGCATACCATCAGAGCTTGATGCTTTAGTCAGATACATCTGAAACAACGCTGCACGAATTTGTTCTGCCGAATACTCCGCACAAAGCATAGCATTATCTGCCTCGTTAACCTTAGGTTGGTGAAGATCTATTGCCTTCTGCATCTAGTTGAAGTCTGTTGGTTTGGAGGTAAACATCCTGTCGAAATATTCAGAGACAACTTTCTCCATCTTCGCTGTTGTGTCCTGCCATGTACCTTCATTATCAAACAATCCCTTGGTGGTGTTCTTTCTCTTCTCATTGTAGGCTTTTTTATGGAAGTATTTTGTGTTTGATTCTCCCTCAGGGAGATTATGCAATTTTTCACAGTGTTTTCAGTATTGGTACTCAGCTGCCAGTAGAGTATCTAACTTCTCATGAGGAACAACACTCTTTGAACGAGTTGCATCCGTCAAAACACCTTGGTGAAGTCATTCCAAACGGGACCGTAAATGATCTATTTCACGTCTCCGGTTTCCAAGTGTGGTCCGTTGCCAAGCAGTAAGGGAAAATATGGTGGTCTTGATCCTGTCTACTGCTTTCAATGTTGGAGTTCTGAAGGCTGATCGATTCCAACCCTCATCAATCTCGAATCAGAACCGACATGGGTTCCTACCTCGACTAGGAGTCACGGTATATAGAACATGCAGAAGGATGGGGATGTGGTCTCCATGAATCGGTTGTAGGTGTTCTAACCACGAGGCCGGAAAGACATCACTCCAGGTAGCCGTAGCCAGCGCACTATCAAGTCGCGATCTGACTGATCCTCTGTGCCATGTATAATCCGCCCCCACAAACCCTAAGTCAATTAGATCTGCATACGCAATGGCATCCCGAAAACCTTGCATTTGGTTTTCTCTACGTATGGCTCTGCCATCTTGCTCATTGGCATGCAAAAGCTCATTCATATCCCCTATGAGAACACAAGGGAGCGAGCACTCGTCACTTAGTCTTTGTATCAGAGTACGCGTTTAATATATGCCCATTAATATGAAAGTAAAAGGGAAAAGAAAGTAGAAAAAGAAAGCAAAAGAGTGTGAGATAAGTTATATCATTTAAAAGAGATGTTGGTGCTCAATATATATATATATATGTGCCTACACTAAAGCAATTTCAAAGTACCTCTTGAATCTCAGTCCATTACCCTTTCAATTTCACTAACTACTCAAGAAATAATGGAAGACAACAAAGTCTGATTTTAAAAGAGTTGAACCAAGTTGATTACCCTGACGAAATATACTTCAACTGCCTTTATTCAACAACACGTGTGACAGTAAACAAATGCAAGACATAAATAAGAGATTTTATTACCACAGTACAACAAATAATCAATCTGTTTCAATCTCCATAAAAAAAATACCAAATATATTACAAATAGTCTATTGGTATGATGCCTCTACTTGAAACATGAATACAAATCAAAAAACACATGATAGGATAGAAACTAGAAAGTTAGGTTTGCCCTCTAGCATTTAACGTCTCTTCCAATCATCATACATTTGTTTAGCAAAATCATGTCATCAAGTGGTCCATTGGTCTGATGCTTCAACACTATCAATCATACTCCATGTCCATATTTTCATCAAAAAGGAAATTGAGAGAAGTAGTTATGCAAAAACCCAATGAAATTACCAAATTTTGAAAGAAGAATACAACCAAATGTGGACTGATTAGAGAATATATGAGATGAAAAACAATGAACCGAAGTGATAGAGGTAGATCATAAAGATTGTTGAAGCTTTTACCTTAAGCAAACCGATCGAGCAATTTTTCTTCTTTTAAGTCAGAGAGTGCTGTAGAACGACGAGACTGATGATGCGATGAAGGGTGAGAGGCAGACATGTCACTTGAGATTGAGGTAGCTAAGAGAGAGATAACACAAGCTAATGAGGTGTTATCTTGAGTTCATGAAAAAGAGTATCCAAGATAACTAGAGTGTAATTAATCGAAGCGGAAGAGAAGGAAAGTAAGAGAGATCGAGGCAACAGATCTACAAATATTAAAAAAATCAACATTCACTCTAACTTTTTTTTTGAAGAGGCGATAATTTCATTCCAATATGTAATATAAATACAAGATTCCACCGGGATCCGACCAGATAAAGTGAAACGTTAACGCATCGCTATTGTTTAAACATTTCTAAGATCACAAACCTAAATAGCCAAACCAGAGTAGCGCAAAGACTAAAAAAAATCGGAGGCACCACTCCTTAGAGCATCTAGGCACCTCTCCTACTGGGTCACACTGTGTTTCAGTGTCTCTGCATCTATACCGACAAGAAGCAGAATTGTCTTCTTCTTTGGTGAGATCTTCTTCAGACCTTGCACTGGTTTCAGCAAGGATCTACTATTATAATCATCTGTCTTCCTTTTGTAACGCCCTTTCCCTTTTGTCTTGCTAGGTTGATTGGCTGCATTAATCACCTCATCTGTCATCACTAGATCTGCAACTTCTAGAGAGTCGATCGTGTCTCCACTGCCGCCAACTTGGGTTGCACCTGATTTCTCACCTATAGGATTTAGATTGCTAGTAGTCGCCTCCACTAGAAGATGAGGAGGTAGAGCCCCTTGGGGAGATGAAACAGATACATTATGCCCTTCCACCGGAAATGGATCAGTTCCATGTGCAGTGATCGCCATAGCCGAGGCAACATGAGGAGATTGTCCCGTGCTAGATGCTTGATCCCTAGTACCCGAAACTGGGATGGTACTCCAATCCTCCAACTGCAAAAGAATAACATTATTAGACGGGTGTTCCCTATAGAGAGGGTTCACCTGAAAAATATTTGGTGGGTTTGTCGGAGCCACCACCATCTTCATCGCTTTCTGCTGCTCAGGATAAGGGGTAGTTCCCTGTCGTTGAACAACAGATAGAAGCCTAATCATTGAAGTTGGTTTAGGGGTTGAGGACACAGGTACCGTCCTTGCACCCACCAAACCTTTCTCCCATCGTGAGCAAGAGGCTGCTACCGAAGAGCCTCCACTAGCACTCGCCATTGCCTTGTGTGGAGAGGTAGGAGTAGGGCTAGTAGCACGCCTCCCCGCCAAATAACCCTCCATCCCATGCAAGAAGGATCCGCAATCCGGATAGTAACCCTGAATGTTCTCATACTCCAAAAAACAATTCTTAGAATAGCCATCGTCAAATCTGAACCTCTTATACACTAGCAGAGGCTTTTGAAAGTTTAAAGAAACACGAATCCGAATGGATGCACGCATATCATGTTCTAAGAACTCACCAATATAAGTGTCGATCCGTCAACACCACTTTAGTTGAAGAGCTTCGGGAAGTCACCTGTCACCTGATGGCCGCACCACAACCCACACGCTCCCACACGCCGTCGGGACCTTCTTGGGATTTGTGATCCCTTCGATGCCTTAAACAATCACAATGAGATTATAGTAATACCAAGGTCCTTTGGATACAGCTTGCTCCTGATATAAAGCGGATTTAAACTTTACCACAAAGCGATTATCTGCAATGTGAGTAAAATAGATCTTATCCAAGCTTCGCATGTCACTCCAAAAGTTGGACATTCGAGCCTTCAATTGTTGAACACATTTTGGATCTAGGCCTTTGACTGCAAAAATTCTTGCAACCGCAAAGTGTCATTCAATGTCATCATCATGCTCTCATCTGATAGGGCCGCCAAGTAGACTTCCTCTAGATCCTCGGCAAGCCATTGAGGATCAAAATCTGGATCTTGGGATTTGTCATCCTCACGACGTTGATAGATGGAAGCCATAGGTAGAAATCAAGTAAAATTCAAACAAGATTGAAGGAATGAAAGTAGGAAATCTGAATTGAGAATTGAAAAAAAGGAAAAATTGAGATCGAAATCGGTGAACAAAGTGTTCTTGCTTGCACGGGGTATGGCGCATGCAAGGGATTTCTCTCAATGCCTAGGGTTTAGAGAAACTCAAACAACCTAGTGTCATCATTCACTCTTAACATAGATGAACAACAATTCAGGTATATTAACTAGGCGTTAAAAGTCTTTCATGTCAACAATTAGAAGACATGCACACTGATCGATTAACTGATACACATTCACACGTACATGACACATTCACAACGAGAGATTCAGAGAGTAACGCTGAGAAAGACATGACTTGCAATTTGAGGCGATTAGCCAGTGATTTCAATGGCTTTGACATCAGGCCTCTTCACCTCCGCCTTTGGAACAGTGACACTGAGAACCCCATTCTCCATAGCAGCCTTGATCTCTTCGACTTTGGCATTCTCCGGCAGCTTGAACCTCCTGGAGAATTTGCCGCTGCTCCGCTCCACACGGTGCCACGTGTCGTTCTTGTCTTCCTTCTCCATCTTCCTCTCTCCGCTGATCTGAAGCACCCTGTCGTCTTCGATTTCCACCTTGACTTCTTCTTTCTTCAGCCCAGGAAGGTCAACCTTGAACACGTGGGCTTCTGGAGTCTCCTTCCAGTCGATCCTCGTGTTCACAAAAGTCGAAGTCTCGCGAGGAATTGCAGAGAGCGATGAGGAAGGGAATGGGAAATCCTTCAAAGGGTCCCACAGGTCGAGGGAGAACGGGTCGAAAATGTTGCTGTTTCGCCGGAAGTTGGGAATGATCGACATTGTAACCAATCTCTGAAGTTGTGTTTCGACGATCGGAAAAGCTTGAGTGATTAATTGCACTTGCTTGAGTTGCTTCGCTGACTGATTGATGATGGAGGTGACAGATGTGATGGGAATTTATAATGACAACAAGAACGTTCTGGATAATGCTGGGACTTTTGGTATGTTTCTATTAACGCTGATGAGCTCTGGAACTTTCCAGGATACTCGAGACTTGAGAAGGGGAATGTATTGGGCCGAAAACGTAGGCTTCATCGGAGGGTCACTGGGTCAAATAAGGCAGAAGAGAGGTGGGCTTTGTTGAATCTTTTCCAATGAATCCAATTTGATGAAGAAGGCCGGGAATCGTAACTCAAATCATTTTAATTATTATTTGAGAAAATAGATAGAATGGTTTTTTGTGTATGACATTTTATAGACTTTGATCCTTTATATATGTCATATATCACATTAGTCATTTAATTTTATTTTTGTCTATCACACTTCTAAAATGAATTTAAAATACATAGTTGAATGAACAAAGTAATATCGGAATGTAAACTTCAGGGATCAAAGTGATATATGTCATACAAAAAGGATCAAAGTTTATAAAGTACTATTTCAGTCATTTTCTCTTATTATTTTGGAGTTAAGCTTCTCCCGAAGAGTTTAATGTTAGGAGATGTCATGTTTATTTAATTGAATTGAAAAATAATCTTTTCCATATGGGAAGCCGACAAAGGCATCCGTTGGGGAAGTAAATTGAAAATATAAGTACATTGAAGACGCACTACACTAAAGGGATGCCTACCGCAACTTTGAAGGGCTGCATCTTAACACATACTCTGCCGATTGCATAGGAAATGGTAACTACACGGAAATTAGCGTTTGTAGAACTTGTTATGGCTACAGGCCTGTTGAAGATGATCAAATGGTTACAGAAAGGTGTGGCATGAGAGACAAATCCTTACTGGCCGCATTTTCAGCATAAAAAGCATAGCTCTTCTTCCTTGACCACATTGTCAGCATCAGCCAAGCTCCTTGTTAGTGTTCATGTGGCTCAGCCTCCGAACCGTATGTGGGACGAGTTTTTGCCTCTTACAGCTCAGGCCGAAGATCCGGCAGCTGTCGATCGGACGGGTATAAGCTTGTGAAGAAGCAAACTTATACCCCCAAACCGATTCTTGTCAAATAGGCTAGAATAGTGGAATAGATATATCAAAATCAAATTCAAACAAAAATATATGTTGATCCAGCTCAATTACAGGTTGATGAACACTCCTATTACTAAGTGACAAATTGAATTATTGGATTAAAAGTGAAAATGACAACCTAGCTAGCTATAAAATGTAACAAGAGTATTTTCTTAAAACCCCCAAATGAACAAATTAATTTCATATGCAAGTAACCAATTTCAAGCATCTGAAACAAGATATCAAAATACGCTTATACAGAGATCGAACAAACAGAGAAATTATATTGTAATTGATGGATCAAGTCCCTCTTTAATTGGAGGAAGATATCCATGTTGTGACATACTACATGAGGAAAAGATTATTTGTTGTAGCCTTTGTGACCCATGGTATGAAAGAAGGCTAGTTGCTATCGGAATAGCAAAGTTGGTGCAGTAAACTTTGAAAGGTAAGAAACAAACCTACAAGCTTAGGTTGGATGTGTCTGCAAACTTTGAAGATGGAGGAGACATGCATTTATAAGCATACAAGCATTGAATCATGAAATAAGGAAGAAGTTTGACTTTGCTTCCAATTGCATGAAACGTGCTTGAAATGCATGGAACCAATTGCCTATATATTGGCTTGAAGATTGTTGCAATATAACCCAAGGCAGAAGAGACATACAAACGAAGAGTTTGTGAGAGTAATGAGATCCTCGCCTGAAAAATTAGCGAGAAGAAAATTCTTTTGAGAGGTAGAGGCCTGTTTCCACTTTAGTTAGTTATTAAAGTGAGATTATTTCTTGTAGTCCCTTTATTTTACTTAGTGGAAGAGAGTACTACAACTGCCTCGGGGGCGTAGGCACATTTGTCAAACCTCGTCAAACACTATGTCTTTTGTTTATATGTTGTTATTCCGCAAATCACACTGAGGGGTGAGAAAAGTAAGATCCTGGGATAATTGATTTATTCATAGACCTTGTATTAAGGTGGTCATTCTTTCCCAACAAGTGTTATTAGAGCCCCGAGCTCATTGTTCGTGGCATCTCGTGGTGATTAAGATGGTGGAGTCATCATCATTAGCAGCAACAATGGTTAAATTGACTTTGTCAAATTTCTTCATTTGGAAGCCCAAAATGGAAGACATGGTTTATAGCAAGGATATGTACGGGCCTCTTTAAAACAAAGGAGAGAAGCCAGTAGGCAAGTCTGACACAGAATGGGGCATCCTGAACATGAAAGTTGTTGTAGAAATTCGTCACTGGGTTGATGAAAATGTTTTTCATAATGTGTCACAAGAAACTAATGCCTACTAAATGTGGACAAAGCTGGAGTCAATGTATGAGAGAAATACCGCACAAAACAAAGCCTTATTCATTCGGCGGTTGATGAACACGAAGTACAGAGACGGTCAAAGTGTTTTCGAGCACTTAAACAAATTCCAAGGCATGGTGGATCAATTGATGAACATGAAGATAGTGTTTTATGATGAGTTGCAAGCACTATTGTTACTTAGATTGTTGCCAGATAGCTGGAACACGTTGGTGATGTCATTAAGAAACTCATCTCCTCAAGGCGTTGTCACACTGAGCACTGTGAAAGACATCATGTTCAACGAAGAGGCAAGGATGAAGGATCAAAGAATATCGATGATTCAGAAGCCCTTGTCACCAACCACCATGGAAGAAGTAGGAAATTCTACAACCGAGGTAAAGCAAAAGATCGGTTAAGGGGCAAGTTTAGCTCGAAGGACATCGAATGTTATCATTGTGGTAATAAAGGCCATAAAAAGCGGGATTTCAGGAAGCTCAAGAAAGAGGTTGCACAAAAAGATGGTGCCAAAGACACAACTACTATTGCCTCATACAGAGATGAGGTGACCATCATTTGTGGAGATGGTCATGTTAATTTGACATTGCAGGATACTAATTGGATCTTTGATTCTGACGCATCATTTCATGTTATCTCACGAAAGGAGTTGGTTACATCCTACAACATTGGAGATTTTGGTAATGTCAGGATAAGAAATGATAAGTTGTCCAAGATCGTGGGAAGAGGAGATCTTTCCCTTGAAACGAACACAGGTCGCGACCTAGTTCTCAAGGATGTGAGACATGTTCCAGACATGCGTCTCAACTTGATCTCCATAGGATTACTTGATGATGATGGCTACATGAATGTCTTTGGTGCTAGAAAGTGGAAGCTTAACAGTGGTCCAGAAGTTCTAGCCCAAGGGAACGAGAAGAACACTCTCTATATGACATATGAAAAAGTCTGTAGTAGGTTAATACTTATCTTCGGAAAATATTTATTGGTCGAGCTATGGGATAAGCATCTCGGTCACATCAGTGAAAATGGACTATTGGTTCTTGCCAAAAGAGAGTACGTTATTTCCTGGTGTCAATGTTCAAAGTATGACTCTAAAAACATATTCGCATTGCTTGGTTGGAAAGCAACCCAGAGCTTCGTTCCATCATTCCCCTGCACCTAGAATATCCAATGTATTGGAAGTTGTACATTCTGATGTGTGTGGTCCCATGAGCACTAGTACACATGATGCTTTATCACCTTCATTAATAATCATTCCAAGAAGGTTTGGGCTTATGCACTAAAAACCAAAGATCAAGTCCTCAAAGTATTAGAGCAAATTCATCCCAGCACAGTGCAGGAGACTATCAAGAAGCTCAAATGCATCCACACCTATAATGGGGGAGAGTATATGAGTGCGTTCAAGCATTACTGTAAAAGTAACAGAATCCGACATGAACAATCTATTCCAAAGACTCCTCAGCACAATAGAGTAGCATAGAGGGTGAATATAACTATTGTTGAAAGAATCAGAACAATGTTATCTCATGCCAAGCTGCCTAAGAGTCTCTAGGGTGAAGCTCTGATGACTGCGGTTGATGTGATCAACCTTTCGCCCTCAGCTCCATTGAATGGTGATGTGCCTAACAAGTTTTGAACTGGAAATGATGTCTCATACAAGTATTTGAAGGTATTTGGCTGCAAAGTATTTGTTCACATTCCCAAAGATGAAAGATCAAAGCTTGACAAAAATTCAAAGGCGTGCATATTTTTGGGATATGAAAATGAAAAGTTTGGGCACAAGCTATGGGATCCTGTCAAAAAGAAGATTGTCAGAAGCAGAGATGTTATCATTGTTGAAAATGAGAACATCGAAGATGCTCAGAATACCAAGAAGTCTAGTCAACCTGAAGAATATCCAATAGATTCAGATCCCACTGGAGACGTTGGTGTGTAGAAAATCATCTGATTAATGATTCAGTTGATGTCACAACTGATGATGAGAAAGAGGCAAAAACCCAACAAAGAAGAGCAGTTGAGTCTGAAGTTAGAAGATCAACCAGGGAACGCAAAACCTCAAGGAGATACCCTCTACACGAGTACGTGACTGTCACAGATGAAGGAGAGCCAGAGTCTTATGAAGAAGCTCTGATGCACGAACACACGAGAGGAGTGCTTGGAAGCCATGTAAGATGAAATACAATCCTTGCATGAGAACCAAACTTATGATCTGGTGGAGTTATCGAATGGTAAAAGAACACTAAAGAACAAATGGGTGTACATACTGAAGACCGAGGAAAATATCTCACGACCTAGATACAAAGCAAGGTTGGTCGTGAAAGGTTTCAATCAGAAAAAGGGAGTTGACTTTGAAGAAATTTTCTCGCCCGTGGTGAAGATGACATCTACTTGGGTGGTTCTTGATTTGGTTGCAAGTTTAAAGCTGGAGATTGAACAGCTTGATGTGAAGACGGCTTTCCTTTACGGTGACCTTGAAGAGGAAATTTAAATGAAGCAGCCAGAAGGTTTCAAAGTCAAAGACAGAGAAGATCTAAAAAATGATAAAAAGCTTGTATGGACTAAAGCAGACACCGCGACAATGGTACAAGAACTTTTAATCCTTCATGAGTGAGCAAGAATATCAGAGGACCTACTTCAGATCATTGTGAATATGTGAAGAATTTCTCAGGTGGTGACTTTTTCATACTATTGTATTTTGATGACATGTTGATCGTCAGACAAGATGGTGACAAGATTAGCAAATTGAAGAAAGTGCTCAATAAGTCTTTCTCTATGAAGAACTTGGGACCAACAAAGCAGATTCTCGCTATGAGAATTACTCGTTACAAAGAGAACAAGAATATCACATGAAAATATATCGAGAATGTATTGGAGCGATTTCACATGGAGAATGCAAAACCTGTGGCTACTCCACTAGCTAGTCACTTTAAGCTCAGCTCGAAGCAGAGTCCTATAAGTTAGAAAGAAGAGCAAGATATGGCAGATGTGCCATATGCCTTATCTTTCGGAAGCCTGACGTAAACTATAATGTGTATAAGACCAGATATAGCACACACAGTTAGAGTTGTCAGCAAATTTCTGTCTAATCCTCGCAAATAGCATTGGACTGCTGTGAAGTGGATTCTCAGATATCTCAAGGGTACTTCCAAAATGAGCTTATTTTTGGAAGTGATCGACCTAAACTGATTGGCAATATAGATGCAGATTTGGCTTGCGATGTTGACTTGACAAAGTCGACATCAGAATACCTGATTACATTTTCAGGGGGAGCTGTCTCATGGAAATCAAAGCTATAAAAATGTGTTACTTTCTCAACTACGGAAGAGGAGTTCATAGTAGCTACAGAAGCCTGCAAAGAAGTTTTTTGGATTAAGAGATTTCTACTGAAATTAGGCCATAAGCAACAAAGGTAGGTTATGCATTGTGAGAGTCAGAGTGCAATTCATCTGAGTAAAAATTCAAGTTTTCACTCGAAATTGAAGCACATTGAACTGAGGTTACATTGGATACGTCATGTAGTCTAATAGCCTGGTTGCATCTTGTTTTTGATCACTAGACAGTCCATCTTCTTTTATTTCCTCAAGCAATTCAATAATAGAAAAAAATAAGTTTATGATACTAAACAAAGTACCATAATGTGAAACAATATCTTGATCTTTTCTTTGCAATGCCTGTGACAATTAATTTTTGGTTCCTAGTAAACCTCTCATAAAATGAAGATTGAATACGAAGTTAAATGATTCCATGTAGTCTAACAGCCTGGTACATTGCATCTTGTTTTTGATCACTAGCCATTCCATCTTCTTTTATTTCCTCAAGCAATTCAATAGTAGAAGGAAATAAGTTTATGATACTAATCAAAGTACAATAATGTGAACTCCATCTTGTCTCACCAAGTCGTTTTAGAGTGCTTTCTTGATTCAAGCCTCTTATAATTACAATATTGCCTGCATGAAGTTCTTCAATAATCCTGGACACTTGTTTTTCCTGAAGAGAATAATGAAATTTATATGAGCTTTCGACAATATTCACTAAATTGCCAACAAATATGAAGAGATCAAAGATAAGTATATGGTTTCTCGCTACTGCAACAACAACTAATTAAAGTCGGTGAGCAAAGCAATGAACATAGAAAGCCGATTCATTCTCCTTCAAAATAAGTGTTTTGAGACCATTAAATTCTCCTCTCATATTACTAGCCCCATCATAACCTTAACCACGAAGACTGGATATGCTTAATCACTGTTCTGAAAAAGATTTATCAACAACCACCATAAGTGATGCCGAAGTAGTACTAGTGACATGTTTAATCTTCACAAAGCGCTCAATTACTTGTCCTTTATTCACGAATCTCAATACAATTGCCACTTGCTCTTTTCCAAATATATCTCGCGACTCGTCAACAAGAATGGAGAATAATAAATCACCCATTTCTCTTAATATGATATTAAGAGTTTTCGCAGCAGCAACATTGGCAATATCATGTTGAATGTGAGGTGACGTTAATTGATGACTTTTGGAGCATTCTTTGGCACAACTTTTTTATATCTTCAATTTTACAGGTATGCCACTTCAAAAGCTCCTTAAAGTGCCTTTGGTTCTTTAAATCATCATATTCATCATAACCTCGAAATGGCAATCCTTGTCGCAGAAGAAAGCGAGCAAAATCTAATAAATTAGTTAAACGAATTCGATAGGTGATCTTATCTTGTTGTGTCTGATTCACCAAAATGGTACTAAAGTGCTGCTTTTGATTCAATAGAGTGGCACACATTCTTCTAGCATCATGATGATTACTATTGCTCTTACCAACATGCTTTGATAAAGAAGATTTCTTATTCTAAAATCTAAACCCCTTAGTAATAAAAGCTTCACCACCGGACTGTTCTCCATTTTGCGACTTAAAGAGATAACAGGACAATCGATAGGCTTCATCATGCTTTTCACTGTACTCCAACCAACTAGGATACTGGGTAAACCAATTTGGATTGAACCTTCTCTTCTAGAAAAGTGTGACATAGGAAAATGAGCATTCTTTGGTTGACAAGGACCTTGAAGTAAATAATTTCTTCGCACTTGATCTCAAACATTATGATGGTAGTCCATAATAAGAATTCTAAGTCCAAGATCACCGAGGGAGATTGTCTATGTTAATCTCATTACCATATTGTTCAGACGTACCAATATCATGATATGCTGTTGTCTCGACGTGAGCTGAGGACTGATTTGCCGAGTTTAATTCTTCATGTGCAGCATTTGAAGTACTCTCATTAGACGTTCTTATTGCAGGAGCTGAAGGAGGTATCAACTCGTCGGTTGATTTCCTCTTGTTGTAAAATTTGTTGATAGCTTTCATAATTCTAGTCGATAGTTTGGTAATAAGAGAATATTTGTGTTTGGTTAGAAAGATAATTAATTGTCTATATATAGAGACAATATATAGAGACATACATAATATTTCCTAACTATTAGAGTATATATATCCATAACTGATTCAGACAATAAAAAGTTGAATTTGATATTGAATTTGAATCAAAGTTTAATAAGGAATGAATTTTTCTTTAACTAATCAATGTTTTCAACGACATTCCAGCCGTGTTATTTTGTATAGGTTTTGTTTTTGTTTTTGAAAGGGCGCAAAATTTTATATCCACTTGAAACTTATGATAGGAATACAGAACTCCATCGGATTACTCGGCCCGAAAAAGAGAAGTCCTATAGTATACCGATACTAGATAAACAATATGACGCATAATAGAATTTAGACTAACAAACCAGAGTAGCTCGAGAGAGATTCAAATTTTTTTGGGTGTACCACTCCTTAGTTAGCTAGGGGACCTTTCTACATGGTGGCTGAATCTCCTGGGTTCACATCCTTCATCACCTGCGCCATGGGAAAAGACTCATTCCCCAAAACTCCTAACATAATCCAGTTGATAAACACCAACTGTTTCCTTGAGAAAGTACCAGTTTGGGTCCTTGGCCCTTTAAAGATCACTTTCCACCTCTTACGAGATCCGTCCTGAGACAGCTTCACAGTGTTGCTGTTTCAATTATCCTTAACCTATTCTTGTTGTATGCCTACTTCTTCTCCCAGTCCAGGCATCACATCCCTCAATCTCCACATCCTCTCTGCTACATGATGCTGACCTTCAGCTTCAAGCTCGGCTTCCAACTTAGTACATTGGATAGGACAATCTTGTTGCATGTGAGCGTAATTACCACATCCCCTGCAATAGCCTTTCAGCGTCAGGTACTCACTTTGCATTCTAGCCAAGCTTTCTTGCCCAACAAAACCCTCAGGTGAGTGATCAGAGGGTTCCTTAGATCCACCTCCACAAAGAGTCAGACCTCGTCCAGCTCCTCTTAACACAACCGTTCATAATCCACATATTCTAAGGTGATTACCTAAGGTTTCCCACCAACTTATTGTCGGTTGCTCACCATGCAGATCACCACCGATGATCTCAAGCTTCGCCCAAACTCTAGCTTCGGCTGCTAAGACCAACTCAATAGGTGAAAATCCATTGAATTCCTCAACGACAATCGTGGTATCTTTAAAGAACCAAGGTCCTCGATCTATAGCTCTCCAAAATACGCTTCAATCCCTAAAAGTAACCTTAAATCGGTCCAGAGTCTCTTGCCGAATGGTGATCGCACTCGTGCCTTTGAAGCCACTCTACAACCGAAGCATCCAGAACTTGAAAGATTTTCCTCCTCCATCGATAAAGTTGTTGGAGAAAATACCCTCATCACAACAAAATTAAATTTATTGGCCTCCTCTTCCTCTCCCAGTGAGAGATTGAAAGCCAGGGGTGGATAATGTTTAGGGTTTGGTATCATGTTGAAAAGAAGAGAAAAAACAAGTAAATAAGAAAAGAAAAAGCAACGGGAAGAAGAGAGAAGAAATCCTTGAATTATCAAAGAAATTGATGAAGAAGAACCTAGCGGTGCTAGGGTTTAGAAGAGGACAAAGAGAGCGGTGCTCTCAACTTTTGATAACCACATTTTTCTATAGGTTTCATAACTCAAGTTTGAAAAGTCAAATTTTCTTAGGACTTATTGGCTATATATCACAACTCAGCGGTATCATTTGACAATGCTGGATGTGAAACACTACGCCACTGTTTATAAGCATACAAGCATTGAATCATGAAATAAGGAAGAAGGTTAACTTTGCTTCCAATTGCATGTAACGTGCTTGAAATGCATGGTATATGCATGGAACCAATAGCCTATATATTGGCTTGAAGATTGTTGCAAGATAACCCAAGGCAGAGACATACAAACGAAGAGTTTGTGAGATTCTCAATTGAAAAATTAGTGAGAAGAAAATTCCTTTTGAAAGATAGAGGGGTGTTGCCACTTTAGTTAGTTACTAAAGTGAGATTGTTTCTTATAATCCCATTATTTTACATAGTGGAAGAGAGTACTGCTTCTGCCCCGGGAACGTAGGCACATTTGTCGAACCTCGTGAAACACTATGTCTTTTGTTTATTTATTGTTATTCTGCAAATCACATAAGAGGTGAGAAAAATTAGATCCTGGGATAATTAATTTAGCTGTCATTGTTTGCCAACAATAACTTTGTCTTTGTTTTTGTAGGCGGTTTTACCTTTCGAACTTCTCTGTATCAGTCGTCCAAGAGAGATGGTCGGCCAGTAAAAAATAATTACCCGCAGGAGGGATGGTTCATGCGTGTTCAATAGGAGAAGTGTTGCAGAGAGCTTGAGTGAAAAGCTGGAAAGCATGAGATCATCATATATACTCGATCGAGAATCTAATAATTTCAACACCCCTCAATTTCAAATTTACTCGAGCGCGCATGCTTGTAGTAAAACTGAAATCTTCGCGTACGTACAAGATTCGATTCGATTCTGTCATGGCCTGCTGGGCGCGCATATATTAGGTCATACACTTGGTGAGCAAGAAACCAGAGAATCAAACGCTGCAGTACGTGAACAAAAGATTTTCAGTACAGTAATGCATGTGAAGCATCTCTGTATGTATCTGCATTGATCAATCCTCGGCCCTATATATATGTCCTCCTTTCTTACGTTTTCTCGCAGTTCGCTATAAGCAAAATCAGAAATATTGTCTCTCGAGCTCATTCAATCCAAGCAAAGAATATGGAGATCAATATGGCTACCATGAATGCTTCAGCCAAAGATGATGATCCTAACTTTGTGTACGTGAAGCGTAGGACGGCTGACGGTACGTATCACACTCTGGAGAAGCTTGATCCTCGTGAATTTGCTGGTGGAGAGGCTCTGCACGCTGCAGCCTTGCGACTCTGTAAGACTGCACTCACACAAAACCCGACTGGTGCGGCGGTGGTCGCATCCTTGAAGAAACCACTCGGCGGGCTGGAGGTTACTTGGTTTTATAACGATACTCTCACTATTTCAATGCTCAGGACTATCTGTGACTCCGCATATCAACCCGAGTCTGCATGGGACGACGAAGACGATGATTGATGCATGAAGGTGATCGAGGAGGGAAACGTTGGTGGAGTGAGAGACGTTTGCTTCTTCTCCAGTGCTGTGGTTCTTAATTTGCTAGCTATATATGGTTGGTTTATCTTTTATTAAGCAGTAGTTTATCATATGTCAATCAAACTCTCTTGAAGTTTATAGTTCGATTTTCCTAGCTAGATATTCTCAGGAGAGCACTGTGGATTTTTAGTCTAAAGATTCGCAGGTTTTAGTTGCTGATCCAGTGTGGTGTGTTTGAGTACTTCTATATAGTACGTCTAGCCTATGCTACAATGTCATTGTAAAAAATCATGGGATGAAGTCCTAGTACTTAAATACTTATGTGTTGCAATATGATCGATTTATGTATGTCCTTTAGTTTGATTTCATGGAAAATCATTTAGTATGTCCTTGAACTTTGAAAGTACTTGTTTCATTTTAAGAGAACTTCAAGCACCAGAAAGTGTGTCAAATTTTTTGCGTCGGTGTGTGGTGATCACCTTCTTCCTGATTAGTGCACATAAACCATGCAAATCAAATTGTGACAATGCACACTAATGATTAATCTCATCTGCAGAGGTTTTGTGTTCATCATGTCAATGTTAAGCTTTAAGACATGCATGATCAAATTATATGCATATGCACACCAATCATGTAACAGTAAGCTGGGTAGTGTGTGATAGAGCATCTGTTTGAAATTCAAATGAAGTCCATAAAGTCTATCATGATCTTCAGTCAACACATGGACTCAGCATTCTGGTATTGTATTCAAATAGATAATAGAGTTTGTTTGTATTGATTAAGATAGAGTTGTATTTGTATCTGAGTTATGATGAATATATAAACACACACCGTACCATATCAGAAAGTACGAAGTTACAACCAATACTTATTCTTTCATAGTATTAGAGCTTTAGTTGTCACACGAGTCAAAGTTCAATTTTTTTTTTCCATTCTCTCCCGCACTCTCTAAATGGCCTCATTCTCATCCTCCTCGAACCCCACTCCTTCATGACTATCAAGTTAGATAGATCAAGTTATTCTCTATGGCTTGCACAGATTGTACCCATTCTTCGTGGTCGCAAGTTAATGGCACTACCGGCATAAACACTATACCCGACGACATGGGAAAAAATAGACCGACGAGAACCCTTGTCGTCGGGTATAGTCAACTATAACCGACGACTAGAGTACATCGTCGGTTATAGTTTTTTTTACCAACGATGTATTGTTGTCGTCGGTTATAGTAGCCGGAAAATTGTCGGGTATAGTTTTCCACTATTATCGACGACTTTTTTTAACTATTACCGACGATTTTGTGGTATCGTTGGCTATAGTTTCTTATTTTAGATCTATTCTGGGCAGCAGCTCTGTCATTCAAAAAAAATCTCCCGCGAAAACTGAAAATGCTTTGAAATCATTGGGTGATGTCGAAAACAGTCAAGAATGAGTTCGTGATTCATTATATATAGGTAGGTACGTACTTAATATTATATATATATGTGTGTGTGTTGATCGATTGTTGATGTTGATTTTGATCGAGTTAATTGATTGTTGAGTTTGAGTAATTGATGGTTGATTTTGAGTACGTGATTGATAGTTGAGTTGGAGTAGTACGTAATTGTTGTGTTGATTATTGTGAATATATATAGCTAGGGTGATTAATTTATTTAATTGATTATATATTGTGATTATTATAGGATTAATTGTGATTATTAATTATGGGTATAATATTGTGTTTATTGTGATGTTTCGGTTAATTGTGATTAATTATAGTGTGGTTATATATATATTTAGATTTTGTGATCGATTATATATAGTTAGGGTGTATATATATAAGAGTAGAATAATTAAATTATGTAATTTAATTATAGTTTGAATATCGATATATATATAGATATATACATAGATATATAGATATATATATATAGATATATATATATATATATATATATCTATGAAATTTTAATTAATAAGATCATGGGTATATATACATGCAGTTATAATTTTCAGGATGGACAAGAGTTGGATGTGTCTTCCAAGATGGGATGTAAGATATCACCGTGGAATTAGAAGTTTTGTGGAATATGTGAAGGTTAATTATGGAGGGATGACAATTCATTATTGTCCGTGTATGAAATGTCAGTGTCGCAGCGAGTGATATCGTTTTCACATCGATAAAGTATTGGAGCACTTGAAGAAAAACGGGTTTTGGGATAAGTACACATGTTGGATTTATCACGGTGAGAGCTCATCAGTTGGTCAACATGATCACGGACAATTTTTTGAGAGTGGCAGTACATCCAATGATCCAACAATAAGGTTGATCAACGATATGTTTCCTCATGAGAGCGGTATATTTGCTCAAGCACCGGATATCCCTCCCGCCGTTGGAGACTTCCCTCATATTGAGCCAGTCCAGCAATTACCTACAGCTGTCAACACTGCTGGTATGGACAAGTACAACAACCTCATTGCCTTCCAACTGACCCCGTTGTACAACGGGTGTAATAAGATTGTTCTTGAAAGTGTTATGGGAGTAATGAAGCTCAAAGTGGAGAACAAAATGAGTGTGAAGACTGTTGATGATTGGCTGAAGTGGTTTGGTTCGTTGTTGCCCCCCGGTCATCGTCTTCCTACCATTCATCGTAAGGTGCGACAGATCCTGAAACATCTTGGCCTTTCGTACATCAAAATCCATGCTTGTAGATATGATTGTGTTCTCTTCTGGGGTGAAGATGCTTATGGGAATGATCTTGAATCCCTTGATGAATGCCTGGTATGTGGTACAGATAGGTATAAGTTGATTCCTGCCGGAAACAAGAAAGCTGTGAAGATACTTCGGTATTTTTCGCTGATAGATAGGCTAGAACGGTTGTTCATGTGTGC
The DNA here is from genome assembly GCA_946800695.1 of Geum urbanum. Classification (NCBI taxonomy): domain Eukaryota; kingdom Viridiplantae; phylum Streptophyta; class Magnoliopsida; order Rosales; family Rosaceae; genus Geum; species Geum urbanum. Next base: position 11,048,049 of record OX327001.1, read on the forward strand.
ACACACGGCTGAAGTTATGAGATGGTGGGCCGAGAGGAATTTGCCCGACGGTGATACGCTTATACACCCTGCTGACGGAGAGGCTTGGAAGCACATGGTGAAGGAGTTTTCTTATTTTGCATCAGAGGTTCGAAATGTTTGGCTGAGGTTTTCATCTGACGGATTCAACCCTTTTGGCAACATGAGTCTTCAATACAGTATATGGCCAGTTATTTTGGTACCGTACAACCTTCCTCCATGGATGTGCATGAAGAAAGAATACAATATGCTCACTATGATAATTCCAGGGCCGGGTTATCCAGGAAAGTGTCTCGATGTGTATTTGAGACCCTTGATTGCGGAGCTTAAGTACTTGAGTGAGCATGGTCATCCCACTTATGACAAGTTCAAAAATGAGATGTTCCAGATGCATGTCATGCTTGTTGGCACCATTAGCGATTTTCCTGCACGCCGGATGTTGTCGGGCAACGTTACCAGGGGATACAAGGCTTGTCCAGAGTGCATGACTGTTGAGTGTTGCAGACCTCATTGCAGGAAGATTGTACAGATGCGTCATCGTTGTTGGCTTCCACATGATCACCTATTTCGGGAGGATATTGAGGCATTTAATGGGACTGTGGAAACAGGTGAGCAGCCGAGGAGATGGACGGGGGATGAAATATTGGAAGTGCTAAATGAATACGATTTTGGGCAGCTTAGCAATCATCCTGAGATAGTGGCGTCAATACCTGACAAACCCGACATGTATAAATTCTGGACACACATAAGTATTTTTTGGGAACTTCTATATTGGTCCAAGTTGCTGATCAGACACTACTTAGATGTCATGCACATAGAGAAAAATGTGTGCGAGAGTGTGGTCGGCACAGTGTTGAATTGGGAGGGAAAAACTAAAGGCGGCCCGAAGGCATGCATTGATCTTAAAAGGATGAGACTGCGAAAACATTTGTGGTTGAGAGATGAGAAGAAAAAAATTCCACAAGTTCCTTATACCGTCAAGCCTGCCAAGAAGAATGAAATTTTTGGCTGGATGGGTAATGTCAGGTATCCTTCAGGCTATGCTGGAAATATAAGTCGATGTGTTAACTTCAAAGACAATAAGATGTACAGACTAAAGAGTCATGACTGTCATATACTGCTTCAACGCCTCTTCCCTGTTTTCATTCGAGGGTACTTGCCCAAAGAGGTGGTGGAGCCGTTAGTGGCTTTGTCAAGATTCTTTCAGAAGTTATGCACGAGAGAAGTGAAGAAATCGGACTTGTTGGAAATGCAACAGGACATCATTTTTATCATGTGCAAATTTGAAAGGATATTTCTTCCAAAAATTTTCGACATCATGCCTCACCTGATGCTCCATCTTCCGGAACAATTGTTGCTTACTGGTCCAGTACACTACACATGGATGTATCCTATGGAAAGGTACGTAATGCATCTCTGAATCTGGCTATATATGTCTTTAATATTATTTATTCACTTATTTTATAATATTCATAACATGCTTTGTAATTACCAATTTTATAGACAATTAGGGGATTACAAAGACTATGTGATGAACAAATCTGCACCCGAAGGGTGTATCGCTGAAGCATATATTGCGCACGAGTGCGTAACGTACACCAGACTGTATTTGGGAGCGTTCGAGGACCCTCCACAACATATGCCAGTAGATGGAGCACAGTTCAACCTTTCAATCGTCTCCGATGATGTTGAAGTTTCCGGAAAGTTGCCCAACTCGTACAATTTGGAACCATATGAGCTAGTCATTGCCCACTGGTCGGTATTGATTAACTGTCCAGAAGTTCAATATTGGAAAAATATGCACCTTTACTACCCTACCATTTTTGGTGATGTTAACTACCACAAGAAGACGTTTGCAAACTATTTTGGAAAATGGGTACGTATATAGCGGTATTGACTTGTATATGAATTTAATTGCATGTCTCGTATCATATTTATAGTTAAGTTAATAAATGATTATATTCAGATGAACCATGTACAAGATGATGGTATCCCTCAGTGGTCACACGAATTGAGGCTCTTGGCGCAGAAACCGGTAACTTCCAGAGTTTATCCTATGTGTAAGGTAAATGGCGTGCTATTTATTTGTGAACATAGAGATGTCAGACGAAAAACACAGAATTCTGGGGTAATGGTGCATGGTGGGCAGAATGGAGTTGACTATTACGGTGTTCTCCATTCAGTTGTCGAATTAATATATGGGGAAGGCATGACCGTGCACTTGTTTAAGTGTAGATGGTTTGATACCGACCCTCAGAACACAAGGACCGATCAATACGACATTTTTTCGGTGAATACTGCTACAAGCTGGTATGAAGATGATCCATTTATTTTGGCCACGGTGGTGAAACAATTGTTCTATCTTGATGATCTTGTGCATAAAGGCGCGTGGAAAGTGGTTAACCATGTTCTTCCAAGAAACATATATAGTGCCTCCACCCTTGGTGTGACCTCGGATAATGAAGAAGTTAGTGCATACCAAGAGCCAAACACAACTGGTATTCCTGAAACCTCAACAATTTGCCTTAATAATGTGATACAGGGCAGTGTGGTACGAATTCCTCAACCGAATCTTATTGATGTTAATCAAAATGAAGACAATGAAGACTCAAGTGACGAGGGCTTACACATCTTACCTGAAATTAACTCGGAAACCTAGTCAGACTCAAGCGATGATTCTGACTATGCGCCTTAGTGTATGTATGTTAATTTGAGTTTGAACGTGCAATGTAAAATGCATTATATTCAGATGATCGACTTTAACTTAATTGGATCGATGTAAATAATTAAAGTAGATACTTTGTTCAAGGAGCATTTTTTATAAGTTAGGAAAAAAAAACTCATAGCCTTTTTGTATAAATATATAATGCATATGAAAAAAAAATGAAACAAACTATAACCGACGATATTCATAATAAATATCGTCGGTTATACTATAGCCGACGATAATACTTATATCTTCGGCTATAGTATCGGGTTATATCCCAGAACTACAGCCGTTTTGGGCAGAAACGAAACTGCCCAAAACTTTTCTTCTCCTCCATACCGATTCATTTCCGTCGCCGCCGTCCGTCAAGCAAGAGCAAGGTCTTCTCCTCAAGCCGTCGTCCATCATCAAGCCAACATACATCGATTCTAAACCCAAAAAACAGGTTCTAAATCCCTAAATCCCTAATTAAATCCTCAATTTCGATTTTTTTTATTTAGGTTAGATTTTAATTTGTTTAGTTTGTTTATCGATAATGTGGATGTTTGGATGAATTGTGTGAATATATATTGGATTATTGTTGAATTTTGTTGATTGTGGGAATTATTGTTAATTTTTTGGATTTCTTGGATTATATATATAGAGAGGAGCTTAATTAATTATTGGATTATATATTAGATATTATTGTTGAATTTTGTTGATTGTAGGAATAATGATTACACATTTTTTTGGGATTTATGAAATTATTGGATTATATATATAGAGGAGTTTAATTAATTTTTGGATTATATATATATTTGGAGTTTAATTATTGGAATTATTGGAATTTTTGGATTATGAATTCAAATTTTTGGATGAATTAGGAATTATTTTGAATTTTTGTAATTTAATGGAATTTTATATGAAGGAATATATAATGAAATTTGTTGAACAATTTGGAAATTTTATGTGAGTGGAAGGATTTTTAATGAATTTTTGTAATTTACTGAAATTTTTTTGAATTGTTGTAATTTGTGGATTATTATTATGAACATATATATATATATATATATATGAATTCATTTGAATTTTTAGTAATTGATGGAATTATTGTGAGTTAAATATGGAAATATGTGAATTAATATATTCTGACATTTGGTAGATGAATGTGAATTAACTTTAATTTTATTGTTGATTTTAAAAACTGTATAAAATTGAGTATGTTACGTAACTTTTATAGCAACGATGAATTGGTTGAATTGCGATGCTTCGCGAGGGGGGTCGAGGGGGAGGTCGAGAGGGAGAGGGAGATCGGGACGTGGGGATGAGGGCACCGGAAGTCGGTCCGCATCAGGATCCACCAGTATCGGCAACACTTACAGCATTCCTCCCACCTCTCGGCATCGTACACTTCTGGGTGAGGGACAACCTCAACAGCAGCAGGTCGAGCCTCGTCGATCCTCCAACGCGAGGAGCCTTTATGAGGACAGTCGCACGCCTTCAACGGATAGTGCGACTCAATCCTCGGTCCGAATGCCGAAGATTCATCGCGAGGACCCTTCCCCATCCACCCACCAGACTCCTCATTCTTCCGAGGAGGCTGGTGGATCGACTCAGTCCTCGGCCAGGATGCGACTATGCCCGCCGTCTACCATATTCTTACCCTTGGAAATCCTGACGATACCTCTCGTCGATTCCACGGGGATGCCTGTTCCAGGACAGCTAGGTTTCATTACCCCGGACCAGGCATACGCGTATGTACCCTTCCCGGAACCTCTCTGGAGTGTGAGGATTCCGGGACAACGCACCGACGAATCAGGTAAATATTAATTAGTGATATCTTTTTACTTAGTAATATTTAAATTCAATTAGGTGTTGATGTTTAAAAAAATCGTCTACATATATATGTGATAGGCGAGATCATGCCCGGTGACAAACAAAAGAGAACCAGATGCCCCGTCGTCGGCAAGTTACTGGACGACGCCATTCAGGCTAGCGGTGGTGGCCAAGTTATGATTTCGACCGAGGATAGAGGGCAGGTGATCGAGGGAAAGGTCACTCGAAAGTACACAGGGATGGCGGGCAGCATCATACGGGATAGAGTCCCAATGTTGTGGCCAGATTGGAATTCAGTGCCGCAATCCGTCAAATATGAGCTGAATAATGCGTTGTGGGTGAGTAGAATTGTATATTCATTATGTATATTTTCTATATAAATTTTTAATATTATTGATATATATATATATATATATGCATTGCAGAGGTGGTTCCGCGTGGACAACGACATTAGACCCACGTGGGCGGATGAAGTGCAGGGGAGCAGGTTACTAGATTCATTTGTTTCGATTTTTTCGTTTCTTTTGATTATGTTCATAAAATGTTGTAAGTTACTAACGATTGTTTTTATTAATATAGGTATAAGGAGTGGAAGGGTGAGCTGAAAAAACATTGGAAAAAGTACGGCGACGATCGTTCCAGTACCTCTAGCGAGTTTCGTTATAGGGAGTATGAGTGGCGATGGCTTGTGGTTCACTTCAACAACCCGAAATTGAAGGTACGCAACCTTCGATCGAATAAATTTTTGTTTTATCGTACTTCCCCCAAATTATTTGGCTAATATTTTTTTGATGTTTGATTAATCGAGCAGGCTATTTATGAAGTCAACACAAGGAACCGGGCCAAAAACACAAAAAATCATCATGCCGGTTTCAGATCATACTCGGGTTGGATCGAGGAGGCGGCCAACCACCCAGAAGTCCCTCCGCTTGTCTATACGATGCAGCACGCGTATCCGCAGTCCCCCGAGTATGTTGTAAGTGTCCTTATAACAAAATAAACATATTTCTTATTTTTTTAGATTGTTTACATTAATTAACATTTTATTTTTCTTTGTCAATTAGGCGAGACTTCAGGAGGTGATTCCGGAGGTGTTGACTCAAGTGGCGAGAGAGCGCTATCCCAACACCCCCGATGCGGAACTCCCGATTGATCAGATTGATCAATCTGATCCGATCGTAGCGGCCAAGATTATGTCAACTGCGATCCCTCCAGGGAAGAACACTTTCTACTGTAAGGGTTCCGGAAGTGGGGTCAAGGGCTGCTGAAGAAGACCCCTGAATTCTCTCGCGGATCGGAATCATCTTCGAAGGCTAATGAGCTACAGGAGCAGCTTCATAGGCAAGCAATTGAGGTGGAATCTCAACGGCGTCGGATGGAGGAGATGGAGCAGGCGCAAGCCGCAAAGTAGAATCAGTTGGCCGAACAGCAGCAGATGATGGGGACATGGATGCAGCACTGTTATGCACAGTTGCATGCATCTGGAATCCAGATAGCTCCCCCGCTCATTTTCGGTGCGCCACAGCCACAGCCTCAGCCTCAGCCGCAGGCGCCAGACCAGGACCAACCAAGTTTTGACGATTCGTTTGACCATATAGACTTAGGAAACCCGTAGTATGTAGTACACATATGTATATAGATTTGAACGATTTCGGTTTTTTATTTTATTTACTACTATAGTTTCAATAGTTCTTGATTTTCAATGTGAACAATATTGGTGACTTTTTGGGAATGCAGGTTCTGGGATAAAACCCAGAACCTGCAAAAAAAATTAAAATCATATACACTATAGCCGACGATATAAACTAATATCGTCGGCTATAGTTTCCTCCATGGTCAACCAGTTTGACCAGGGGAGGAACTATAACCGACGATGAAGTCGTCGGTTATAGTATGGAACTATAACCGACGACCGAATATCGTTGGCTATAGATCCATACTATAACCGACGACCGAATATCGTTGGCTATAGATCCATACTATAACCGACGACAACCCTAACTTGTCATCGGTTATAGTATCACTGACGGTGCAACACCGACGATACTATAGCCGACGACTCATCGTCGGCTATATACTATAACTGATGAGATAATGGGACAGACCGATGACATAGTATCATCGGCTATAGTAAGACTTCCGGTAGTGTGGACATAGTTGACGGTTCCATTCTATGTTCTCTTGCCTTTCTCACTAATTCTGATGGCACTCCCAGGAATGAAGTCAATCCAGCATATGAGAAATGGATTGAAAATGATCAAATGATCTTGGGATGTATTAATACCTCCCTCATTCCTATCGTTCTCTCCACTGTGGCACGATCAACCTCTTCTCATGCTACTTGGATCTCTCTTGAGTGCTGATTTGCTTCACAATCTCAAAATTAGGTGATTCAACTCCGTAGAGAACTTATGCGTACCACTTATGGAAATCTATCTATGTCTGATTTCTTGGACCATATCAATGTTGTTTCAGACAATCTTGCTATCTCTGGGAGCCGCGTTTCTGATGTCGATCTGGTCACTAATCTATACAATTTAGGTGTATTAATTAATGTATTTTTATCTACATTTGACTATGTTAATTTCTTAGTATTATTAGTTTTAACTTATTTTTGTTATTTTTAGGTTTAGAACAAAAGAGATGGAGTAAGGAGTCTACAAGCATGCTAAAACACAACAAAAATGGAGATGAAGAAATTCAGCCAGAATTCTGTGGAAAAAGAAGTTTCCAGAAGAACCTTGGAAAAAGAATAAAGCGAAATGGGCCAAATTAATTAAGAAGACAACTTAAGAAGTCCAAGATTAAAGACCAAGTCAGCCAAAAAAGTGGAGAACAAGATTTAGCAAGAAAATAATTCCCAAGTTGAAAAGGAGAAAGAAATCATTCAAAATAAGGAAAGAAGAATCTGCCTGTGCAGAACAACCAATTTCAATAGAAGACTGGGAACAACTCAGAAGGAGTTAGATAGCGATCGACCTATGGTTGGAAGGAGCTTCAATTCTTCTTTTCAACGAGTCAAAAATTATAATTTTCGAAAGTCCACGACTCCGAAAAAGTGCGATTCTTTGAAAGCTGTCAGATTTACCCGGGTAGAGTAGGAAAACCTGGTTTTATGAGGATAACCACTTGTAAATGTCTATATAAGCATAAGTGTAACGTCCTGACCCTTGTTGAAAATCATCAAAATAATAAAATATTTGGATAAATTGAGGAAGTACTCGATAGGAAATAATTTCGACTAATTCAGTCAAAGAACATACGCAACAAACTTGTTACGACGAAACAGTCGTAACGATGACAAACCTAAATTTCTTCATCGACCTCACTGCCACTGGTGGCAAACTCCGTTACCATCACCCACCCACTGGGACGACGAAGCCCAATCAAATTTTAAACCTCATGACTATGTTGACAGGAACCTAATGACATATAACACGACTCGTTTCAGAAGTAAATTATCCGGTCATATTTCCTGGCAACGCACCACCACGGAAGGTGGCTCGTGTCGCCCACGTGCCACCACCGGCGACCATCGTCGACGGAGATGAATAATACATTGTTGGAAAGCTCTCCTCGAGCCCAATACATTGTCTCAAAGGACTATAGGTAGATTTCGGCGCGTTTGGCTGGAATCGGCCCGAAAGCAACTTGGCCGGAAATCAATTATGGCGCCAATCTCTGCCCTCGAGCCACGGTTAGGCTTGAGGCTACCCTCAAATGACTCGTGAGGATGAGGGGAGTAAAACTCCTCCATCCTCGGCGGCCAAAGCCATCGACAAGCACCGTGTCCGGCGGAGGCCAAAACGAATCCAATCGGAATCAATTCGATTCTGATCAGAGTAAATCCTGTAACAACAATCAAAACCACCTTAAACAACCCATAAAGAGGTTTTCAAGACCTCGATGATACTTGAATCGGTCGGAAACAGTGCCGGTGACGGCGAGCCCGAAACCACCAGAAACCCTAGAATTCCTCCAATTCGATTCTCTCTCCTAGAGCCTCCATCACCGAAATCAAGCCCAGAAATGGGTAGAGGATGCTGCCTCGGGTGGAACCCACCAAGTCTCGAGATCGGAGGTGGCCGGACTGCGTAGTGCTGTCGGAGCACCGCCCACCGCCTCGGTTTCTCTCTCTCCTCATGGGTGGGACGAGTTGACCAATATCAACTCACCCAGAATTGTCTGCCTTCCATAAAGGGAAACCTCCCTTTATATATGTTTCCATTTATGGTAAATCGGTAATTATTTTTTGACAAACTTCTGTCGATTGTAAATTTCTCATCGCAACTCCAATTTCGATGATTCTCGCGTCTACGAACTCATCTCGAAAAATTCTATAATTTCCACTTAATGTCAACCGACTTCGACAATTCAATAAAAATTCAACCAGAGACACCTCGAAACTTACTAACGGTAAATTGTTTTTACCGCGATCACTAAATTGAACTCGAATTATTCATAAATAACATAAATAATAATTAAAAAAATTGTGATATCATAATCTACCCCTGTTAAAATAATTTCATCCTCGAAATTACAACGTAAAACTACGAAAACCCGTTAAAATTTCTATGAAATTTTGGGCAGAGTTTCCCCTTAAAGTAGGAGGCCCTAACCTGCCAAAATGTCTAATTACACTTCAATTCACCATTCACAACATATACCACGAACCACCATTGCTCGTCCGGATTTCTCAACTATCACATCTCAACATTGTCACAACTATATACACAAAACTTAGGAACAATCAAATCACACATCAAATTCATGAACAATTATCAAAAGAAGTCTCTGATACTTGAGAACAAGTCAAACATAATAAATTGAAAATGGTAGTAGACATAGCTGAAACTCCATAGAAATCTCAAACATACGAACAATCCATCACCGGATTGTTACAAATCTCCGATGATATATCGTAAATAATCCACATAGATGCGAGTAATTGATTAATTTCACATAAATAGTGATATCTGAATAATATTTAGAATTCAAACTGATTATAGTGCTAATCAAAAATGATAAACTGCGAAAAATCTGCACCCAAGTCATGGCCTCAAACTCATCCTGATGCCCTCTTAAATTGAGTAGCTATTATGTAAATCCCAGGTCAAAGCATCTAACCCATCCTGGCGCCCTCGGGGATCAGCCGAGTTGCTATGCATCGATGCAATTTGTAGTACTTTGTAAGGGTTAGCTTTCTTTTTGTGCAAGATATATAAGATGGTAGAAACACCCTGAAATAATTACTAGAGGCGTTCTATTTATGTACTTAGATTATGCAGTATTTAGTTCATACATTGCAATTGTAGAATCTTAGGAAACTTGTGATTAGACTCAAGATGGTGATAAAATTTACCCCGTATGCTATTATTTCAACTTGTTGAATCTTAGGTATATGTTACAATCGTTAACATTGTTGTTGAAGAAATCTTCTCCGGCTATAAGTATGTGTATCCTTGTTGAATTTTATTTATTTGCTCACACTTGTACGATGGTCTTCCAAAAACTAGAAGCTCAAGCGTATTATGCATTGATATAAGTTCGTTTTGTATCTTACTTTAAGGGAGTATTTTTGCCAAAAATTTAGCATAACCTCCCTGAAAATGGCTACCCCAAAACCTATAACAAGCATATCAGAAGTTGAGTTATCATTCTCCACAACCCAGAAAAATATCATGATCACCGGGAGCAATAAAATATAATACCCAGACAAATAACACAACAAATGTTGGCTCACATAAGATATTTTTATGATACAAGATGGCTCATGTCTAATATAATAGAATCAAAAAGGAGATTATCAAAGTAGATCAAAAACACAATTGTTCAGATTTCCTGCTAATAACAACATTATTCATAGATTTTAGCGAACTTGTGGTTCAAGAGCATTAGCGAAGATATAAGAACATGCACTTCACCTCAACCACTACGAGAAAAACGCACCTAGACGACGGAACATTTGCGGTTCTGTCGTCTAAGTGTAACTCAGACGACGGAAAATATTTGCGTCGTCCAAGTGTGTCTTAGACGATGGAACCAATTTTTTCGTCATCCAAGTGGACATACAGACGACGGATCAACAGCTGTGGTCTGTGAGGCCACTTGGACGACGAATTGTTGGTCCGTCTTCTCTGTGGACACTTGGATGACGGAAACGTTCTGAGTCCATCGTTTAAGTGGTCACTTAGACAACGCATCAACGCTCCGTCGTCTAAATGAAGTATTATATAATGTCCATGCCGAACTCTCTTCCTCTCCGCTCGCTCGTCTCAACTTCATCCTCATATCGATCATTCAATTCTCTCTCTTGATCAGACTCTCCTCGCACGTAGATGCAACTAGCTAGCACGTACGTACTATATATATATATATATATATATATATCTCCGGTTCCGACCATCGATTCGCCATATATCGGAGAAGGGTAGGTACGTACGTAGTTAATTTTTGAGAATCTTAAGGTTTTTATATATAATTAATTATACGTACGTTTGATTGATTGATTGATCGATTGCATTGCATTGTTAATACGTCTAATATTTATAATTAAGTTAGGTAATTGATGATATATATATATTAGTTAATTAATATAGACCAGTAGTACGTATATATATATATGTGTGTGTGTGTGTGTGTGTGTGTGTGCATGCATGGATGTTTAAAAATTTGGTTAATATTTAGTTAAAACGTACACGCATGTTAGACATATTAAAGTAATTGATGTATGTATAGTATATTCACCAATAATTAATAAAGGTAATTATAAATATTTTAATTAATTATACGTTAATAATTAAGGTAGTTGAAAATTTGTATATATATAATAGTTTAATAATTACTTAAAAATCTATATATATATAATAGTTGACTAATATGATAATTAATTATTAAATTTCGTAGAAGTATGGACAAGAGTTGGATGAAGTTGCAGAATAGAAGTGATGTCCGATATATGGATGGAATTAGAGAATTTGTGAATTTTGCGATAGAACATGGTCAGGGAAAGAAGCGTTTCAGGTGTCCGTGCAAAAAATGTCTTAACTGTCAGTATGTGGAGGTTAATGTTATGGTGCAACACTTGTACAAAAATGGTATGATGTGGAGTTACACTACGTGGAGCGAGCATGGTGAAGCAGTAGACTTCAGCTCAGGGTACAGTTACCATGGTGCCTCATCCAGTGGCAGTGGTGTCGGCCCCCCTTCTTGGAACCCAACTGCGGATTTGGTCCATGATGCATTTTCGGGATTTAGTCATGATGGACACCAACAGCAAGATGGAGGTTATAATACCACTCATGGGCATGATGACACATTCTCCGCTGCTAGCTTGGCCACTGACACTAGTGAGATGGATAAGTACAACATGATGGTACTTGAAGCGCAGACCCCGGTGTACCCTGGATGTCGAGAGAATGTGTTGCAATACGTGATAGAGCAAATGAAGATAAAAGTGAAGCACAAAATGCCAGTCAGTGCTTTTGACGAAATTCAGGAGCAAATATATAAGTTGCTTCCTGATGATCACAATCTTCCTAAATCTCATCATAAGGTTAGAAATATCTTGAGCAGCCTCGGCCTAAAGTACAGGATAATTGACGCCTGTCCAAATGATTGTGTGCTATTTTACAAAGAGTATAAAGATTTGGATTATTATCCGGTATGTGGCCAGTGCAGATATGAGCTAAATGGGAAGAGTTCAAAAAAGAAAATTCCTGTGAAGGTTCTGCGTTATTTTTCATTGATTCCCAGATTGTAGCGTTTGTACATGTCTCTATACACAGTAGAGGCGATGCGATGGTACATATAAAAGCGAATAGATGACAATGTGCTGAGACACGCGCGGATGGGGAGGCTTTCAAACATTTCGACAACGAATTTGGAGACTTTGCTGTAGAGGTTAGAATTATTAGACTCGGACTATCTACAGACGGATTCAATCTTTGGGGTAGTAATAGCTCTGCCGTCAGCACTTGGCCAGTCATTCTGATGCCGTACAACCTGCTTCCGTGGATTTGCACGAACAAGGAACTTAATTTCCTTACTATGCTAATTTCAGGTCCTAAATCTCTCGGGAAGTGCTTAGATGTCTACCTCAGACCTTTAATCGACAAGCTGAAACTATCATGGGAAAATAGAGTCCCAACTTATGAAAAATTCACTGACACGATGTTCATGATGAGGGCTGCCGTAATGTGGACGATCAGCGATTTTCCAGTGTATGAGATGTTGGCAGCCTGTAGGATGAAAGGATACAATGGATGCTCTATATGTTTGGACGACGTGAACTCTAGTTGGCATGCGAGGAAGGTGTGTTACTTGGGTCACTGTAGATGGCTACCTCATGACCACCCGTGGCGGCAGGATGAAGTTCATTTCGACGGTACGGTAGAGAATAATCCTAAACCCCGTAGTTGGTCGGGCGAAGAGATTTTAGAGAGGTTGAACTATTTCGACTTTGGTGTGTTGACCAATAACAAGGTTGTACAGAAATACAATCCAATACCTCTACATGATCTTAGCTATTGGCATCATAATAGTATATTCTTTGAACTCCCTTACTGGTCGAAGTTGAAGCTGAGGAACAACTTGGACGCGATGCACATAGAAAAGAATGTGTGCGACAGCGTGGTGGGAACAATTCTCAGTATTAAGTTTAAGACTAAAGATACTCCTAAAGTGCGCAAAGATCTGGAATCTATGAATCTACGTCGTCCCTTGTGGTTGAGGAGGGATTGGAGAGGAGTGTGCAACAAGATGCCAGTTGCAGCTTACACAGTGAAGCCGATATTTAGACGTTTTGTATTTCACTAGTTTAAGAGCGTTCATTATCCGGCTACGTATGCAACTAGTATAATGGAGCATTGGATGAGGTGCAACACAAGTTTGTTGGTCTAAAGACACATGACTATCACGTTATGCTACAACGTTTGTTTCCAATGGTAATTCAGCCATATTTTCCTCGTGACATCGTAGAACCAATAGTGGCATTGTGCAAATGGTGGCAGAGGTTATGCGGCAGTGAATTAAAGAATTCAGATGTGGTGGAAGTGCAACAACAAATTGTGCACATCATTTGTAAACTAGAGAGAATTTTTCCCCCTGCTTTCTTTGACATCATGATTCACCTAATGATCCACCTGCCCGAGCAGGTGCTCATTTCTGGTCCGGTCCAATACACTTGGATGTATCGTCAAGAAATGCATGTACAACTAATTAATTATACAGGTTTTTTGAACCCTTGACCAAAGAACTTGCTAGCAGGGAAGCCGATTAAACACTATATTTAATTTACCCCCAGATGTTTTGTGAACGGTGTAAAGTTTCATTCATTGGCCCGAGATGAAGGAAGAAGAACACAAAACAGTGGGGTAGCGGTTGGGAAAGACAATGATCTATATTACGGGGCTTTTGTATATGTCGTTCAGCTATGTTACGGGAATGATGTCAACGTTTTCCTATTCAAGTGCAAATGGTTCAAGCATACAAAGGAAGACCTGAGACTTTTATCAGTGGATAGACCTTATCTCTTGCTATCTCTACCATTTTTCACCAAGGTCAATAATTTCCTTCAATTCCGAAAGCGCAATACAATCACGTACATCGATTATATAAGTGTCAAGCTCATCTTCAAGTGCCATCTTCTTTTATTTCCTCAAGCAATTCAATAATAGAAAAAAATAAGTTTATGATACTAAACAAAGTACCATAATGTGAAACAATATCTTGATCTTTTCTTTGCAATGCCTGTGACAATTAATTTTTGGTTCCTAGTAAACCTCTCATAAAATGAAGATTGAATACGAAGTTAAATGATTCCATGTAGTCTAATAGCCTGGTACATTGCATCTTGTTTTTGATCACTAGCCATTCCATCTTCTTTTATTTTCTCAGGCAATTCAATAATAGAAGGAAATAAGTTTATGATACTAATCAAAGTACAATAATGTGAACTCCATCTTGTCTCATCAAGTCGTTTTAGAGTGCTTTCTTGATTCAAGCCTCTTCTAATTACAATATTGCCTGCATGAAGTTCTTCAATAATCTTGGAAACTTGTTTTTCTTGAAGAGAATCATGAAATTTATATGAGCTTTCGACAATATTCACTAAACTGCCAACAAATATGAAGAGATCAAAGATAAGTATATGGTTTCTCGCTACTGCAACAACAACTAGTTGAAGTCGGTGAGCAAAGTAATGAACATAGAAAGCCGATTCATTCTCCTTCAAAATAAGTGTTTTGAGACCATTAAATTCTCCTCTCATATTACTAGCCCCATCATAACCTTGACCACGAAGACTAGATATGCTTAATCACTTTTCTAAATTTTTTTTTATCAACAACCACCTTAAGTGATGCCGAAGTAGTACTAGTGACATGTTTAATCTTCACAAAGCGCTCAATTACTTGTCCTTTATTCACGAATTTCAATACAATTGCCACTTGCTCTTTTCCAAATATATCTTGAGACTCGTCAACAAGAATGGAGAACAAAAAATCACCCATTTCTCTTAATATGATATTAAAAGTTTTCGCAGCAGCAACATTGGCAATATCATGTTGAATGTGAGGTGACGTTAGTTGATGACTTTTGGAGCATTCTTTGGCACAACTTTTTTATATCTTCAATTTTACTGGCATGCCACTTCAAAAGCTCCTTAAAGTGCCTTTGGTTCTTTAAATCATCATATTCATCATGACCTCGAAATGGCAATCCTTGTCGCAGAAGAAAGCGAGCAAAATCCAATAAAGTAGTTAAACGAATTCGATAGGTGATCTTATCTTGTTGTGTCTGATTCACCAAAATGGTACTAAAGTGCTGCTTTTGATTCAATAGAGTGGCACACATTATTCTAGCATCATGATGACTACTATTGCTCTTACCAACATGCTTTGATAAAGAAGATTTCTTATTCTAAAATCTAAACCCCTTAGTAATAAAAGCTTCACCACCAGATTGTTCTCCATTTTGCGACTTAAAGAGATAACAGGACAATCAATAGGCTTCATCATGCACTACAAGAAAACAACACTTAGACTAGGGAAACTTAAACGTTCCGTGGTCCAAGTGTAACTTGGACGACGGAGACGATTATCTCCGTGGTCCAAGTTCCACCTGGACAACAGAGAATTCTCCGAGGTCCAAGTGTGGAATTGGACGACGGAGACTATAATCTCTGTCGTCCAAGTCTACACCTGGACAATGGAGAATTCTCTGAGGTCCAGGTGAGCACCTGGACGACGGAGATAGTCTTCTCCGTCGTCCAGGTACAGACTTGGACGTCGGAGAATTCTCCGTTGTCTAGGTGTGATCCTGGACGACGTAGACGACTATCTCCGTCATCCAAGCTCCACTTGGTCAACGGATCGACACGCCGTGGTCCGAGTGGCCACTTAGACGACGTACGGACACCTCCGTCGTCTAAGTGAAGCATTATATAAGGCCAATGCCAAACTCTCTTCCTCTCCGCTCACTCGTCTCTCAACTGATCGATCATAATCTCTTCCTGTCTTGATCAGCACCTCACGCGTGCACGCAATGCAAACGACGACGTCCTAGCTAGCTAGCTACCTAGGTAGCTAGATAGCACTATATATATCGATCTTTGGCTCCGACCATCGATTAATTCGCCATATATCGGAGAAGGCCAGGTACGTACGCAGTTAATTTTCCAACACCATTAACGTAGGTTTATATATATAATTAATTGCATGTACGTTTGTTAAAACGCCCATTATTAATAATTAATTAGTACGTCTAATATATAATTAATATATTAAGTTAGGAAATTGATGGTATATATATTAGTTAATTATAGACCTGTAGTATGTATATATGTATGGATCTTTTAAAATTTGGTTAATATTTAGTTAAAACGTACATACATGCATGTATGTTAGCTAGACATATTAAAGTACGTAAATGATGTAGATCGAGTACGTATAATTAATAGTTAATTGACTAAGATATATGTAATAATTAATTAATTATAATATTTTGTAGAAGTATGGACAAGAGTTGGATGAAGTTGCAGAATAGATGTGATGTCCGGTATATAGATGGAATTGGCGAATTTGTGAATTTTGCGATAGAACATGGTCAGGGAAAGAAGCGTTTCAGGTGTCCGTTCTCCGTCGTCCTGGTGCACACCTGGACGACGGAGATTATCTTCTCCGTGGTCCAAGTTCAAAACCCATGGCGGTTGATTGTACCGCCTAAATTTTTGGCGCCTTTTCGAAATTTGACTTAGAAGACGGAGAATCTATTCTCCGTCGTCTAAGTCAACATTTGGAACGGTGCCGAAATTTAAGGTAGTTGAAACCGTCCTACCGATTAATTGGGCACCGTTTCAAAAATTTGAAACGGTTGACATAGACGACGGAAACGGCCTTTTCAGTCGTCCAAGTGCACTTAGACGACGGAAAATAAGTCTCCGTCGTCTAAGTGAAAGCCTATATATAGCACTGCTCATTCTCTCTTTTCCTCATCCCATCTCATTTCCTCCTCTCATCTCCTCTCCTCTCCTCTCCTCTCACTCTATCTCTCTCAAAACCTCTGGCCTTCCTCCTCTGGCGACCAAAATTCCGGCGACTTTCCCTCTCTCCGGCGACTCTCTACTCCGGCGACTTTCCGGCTAGGTAATAATTATATTTTTTAATTAACATTATTATTATTTAAGTAATTATTTAATTTGTAAATTGGTTAATTAATTAGTAATTAATATATTAGTAATAATAATTATTAGTAAAAATAAATTATTAGTAATAATATATTAGTAATAATTATTATTGGTAATGATAACTAATTATTGGTAATTATAATTATTAGTAAATGAATAATTATTAGTTAAAATTAAATAATAGTAATAATTATTATTGTTAATAATAATTAATTATATTGGTAAATGAATAATTATTATTAAATGCATGATAAATAATAAATTATAATTATTTATTGTTTTAATTAATAGTATAATTGGTGATTATTATTGCATGTAATTAAAAATAATTAATTGATAATTATGGGAATTTTGTAGTAAATTGGTAGTCTTTGATTTAAATTTAGTACATAAGTTTGGTTTATTAAGTCGCACTCTTTGGAATAGATGGCGTCTCATTTCCTACCTTATCTCCTTAACCCCTCGTGATGTGTTGATTTCATCACCGCACACCATAACCTAAGTGAAGTTATGGACACGAGGTTGATGGCAGAGTTTGCAAAGGACTTGAGGGAGTGTAAATTTTTGAAAGATTGGCTGAATGTCGGACATGGTGTCTAGAAATGGGTTATGGCTGGTGACAAGTTTTGGATCTAAGAAAGACGACACCAATAGAGTATATACCATTGATTTGGTTAGCCTCGGGGTGTTTTGTCGAAATTAGTCCTGCCTCTCGCGTTATCTCTATCCCTAACTGGCCATGTTTTTCGATTGAACCAAGGCTGATTAATTGAAAGTTTACACTTTATCTCGCGGGTCACACGTCCATTGAACGAATCAAATACCAAGCTAGTGTACTCTATTTAAATCTTAGGCGCATTCAATACTAAGGTGTAATTACCGTAAATTTTTTATATAATTATTATAGTAATAAGGTATTTTAACAACGTACTCCTAGGTTTAAATGGCTCCGTCGGGAAAGAAAAAGGCCCAACAGGAGGCCGAAGATACTATGCTCCGACGCTTGGAGGAGCAAGTCGGTTGGGAATTACAGTAGGCCAACGACGTGCTCTCTCCGGACCCTTCAGCTGGTCCATCGACAGCGCCCACTGGGGAAATTCCCGCTGCCCCAGTTATCCCGACCGGTGATGACGACGCATATTCCAATCCGACGCCCGGTTCAGCAGGAAGTACTCAGGCGTCCTCGACCTCTGAATCTATCTTCTATAGTGCCCGGTGCAAGTTCAGGAGGGCCCCGACTAACCCTGAACCGAAAAGGACTCGCGGTCTCGTCAAAGGCAGAAAATCAGAGAAAATTTTAAAGGCGAACGAGAAAAAATCGACTTGCCGTACGACGAATTCACCGGTGGCCCTCCCACAGCTCAGCTAGCTAGTCTCTCGGCACATAGCATATGGTCAATCCTTCGTAGCTGGGTTCGTATGACTGCCCCTACTTGGAAGGAGTTGCCGGATGAAGAGAAGGCGAAACTGTTTAAAGAACTTTCGGTACGTAATACATACAATTTTAAATTTATTTTCTAATAACAATTAAAAATTATAATTTCATAATATATACGATTATAATTTTCTATTTATTTCTGATAGGAACAATATGAGGTGGATCCCACACCGACGATGCTTAAGCATATCAACCAAACCGCCAACTTCATCTACCGTGATTGGAAGTACAAGCTTCATGTGTACTTTGACAATATCCGCCCCGTGCCTACCCTCGTAGAGCTGCGTGGGGATAGGGAAGATGAGTGACAGTGGTTGTGTAACCACTTCCAAGATGAAGAATATAAGGTGTTTACTTTTTTTATTTAAATTAAGAGAATTGAATTATTTTTATTTTAGTTACTTATTAATTTTTTAATGATTTATGTTGTCCAACAGAAATTCTCCGAAATCAACAAAACCAACCGGGGGAAGAAGGACAAACACCATACCTCCGGTGCCAAGCAAGTGATTCAAATAGCCAAGGAGCACAAGGATAAGGGCTCCAAACACCCTTATCTCGATGCTAGCATAAGCGCGTACGTGACGCCTGGACTCGAGAATGAAGAGAGTCAATACGGCGTAAGTGATATATATATATATGTGCGCTTTTAATTATAGTAGTTATTATTTAATTATAATTTTTTTTAATTATTATTTTTTAGGCAAGGTTGGTAGAACGTGCGCAGGAGGAATTGGCCAACACTCAGCTTGCATACCCAGATTTGCCGCCCGAAGACCGGCCTGCTCTATCGATGGAGAGCCAAATTGCAATCGTCGATGAGGTATACGGTCGTAGAGCTGGAAGGGAGGTTAGGGGGATGAGACCTAAGGTGATTCGAGATTTGTCGACCTCCGACTTATCATCTACGGGAGGTTCTGGGAGGAAAAGTACTTAGGCTGCGGCCGTCTAAGCAGCCATTCAAGAGACTCGACTCGCACAGGAGGAAAATCTATCTATGCGTCAAAGGCTTGATCAGCAAGAAGCGCAGATAGCCCAACTCGTCGCCGTCATGGAAAATCAAGCTCGACGACAGTGTCAACCTCCTCCGAACCCATACCCCGACGACGACGACCCGGCTAGAGGCGGGGGACTCGGCGGCGCATCTGCTCCTCCAATATTTTAGTAGTTAATTGATCTACACATTTTATGCTTGATTATTAATGTCTTTCTCTATATATTTAACTTTGTTTTATGCTTAGTAAATATGTTTCTAACTTACTTTATGTTTTTAGGTAGAAATAAAGGAGGAAATAATAAAGGAGGCGTTTCGGAGCTAAAAGTTGGCTAAGGAGAAAAGTTCCTAATTCCAGAGAAGAAATGGTCCGAGAAATGGTCTTCAAAATGGTTACTAAAATGCTTTCTCACATGATGTCAAGAATTGAAGACCAAAAGCATGTCCAAAGAAGCCCAAAGAAAGAATATGGATTAAAATGAATTATCAGAAATCAGCCTTTGTACATCAGCCCACTTCGAAAGACCATTGTGAACAGATCTGGATGAATCTAGACACGGTTAGCATATGGTTGGAAAGATCTAGAAGTCTAGTTTCCAACGCAACTAGAATCAAACGATTTGGAGTCCTAGAACAAGAGAAATTCCTGTTTTAGTGGAGAAGGGTAAGGTTACCCGGGTGGAGTAGTTAGAGTTCTAAAAGGAGTCGAACTAGGCTTTGCTTGGCCTATATAAAAGAGGGCTCGACTAGGGTTTCATCATCACTCACCATATAGCCGAAGCTCTGCCCTAAAACACCTCCTCACGTCCAAAAATCTCTCCAAGGAATACCAAGAAGCCGTCCACTCCAAAGCTCATCAACTACCTTCCTCCACCGAAGTATTCAAGGCAATCCTTAGTGCTTTTCTCCATCCTTTGAAGGCACGATTACATCAAGTAGACTAGGGCAATCCCGACATCAAAAAGTGTAACCATGACTTCTACTCTTTTCTTCTCGTGTTATTTCTTGGTTTGTATGGACAAATTTGTTGAAGTATTTTTTTGTTTGTAATTCTATCAAGTTCATGTGATCTCCCACGTTTTGATCTTTAGATTTCATGTGATATTTTGTGCTTAACGCTTTGATTTATTGCAGGGCAATCCCACCTTAAATCGATGGAAGTGTTAGGGCAATCCCTACACTTTACTTTCGAGAGATACGCATGAAATTAGTAGCTAAAGACTTAGAACTAATAGGTTGCATGTAATTTGGTAGGTTCTAAAGAGTTAGGTGAGAGATGAGTCGATCCTTGTAAATATATTAGTTTAGGATGTTTTACCTTAAAATATGTAGGAATTTAGTAACCAAAAAAAACTCGCACCCCCATTTAAACCTAGCATAGTTATGCATGTACCCTCAATCCCCGGTTAAGAACGATCTCTATTTACCAATGCTACATCTACCAAAAAGGGTTTTAATTGACTCATTTTTGTTGATTGTTAAATGTTAATTTAGTGCTTAGTAATGGTGAGTACCAATTTTGGCGCCGTTGCCGGGGATTGTAAAGAATTGTGTGATTATGCTTGTACAATATGTTTATATTTTTCTGTTTTCGGAACTGTGCACTTCCCTTTTTTGTGTACATTATTTGACATAGTTATAGGTCTCATAAAAATCTGAAAATTTACAGGATTGTTTGGTTACGTGTGTTGTTTGTGTCTGTAAAATTTCATTTCATTCGGCCGAGCCAATAATTTTGGAAAAAATTGACAAGCAGCTGTGCTCAAGTTTGCACGAATCTGGAATTGCATGTGTTCTTTGTAAATATGTGAAATTGTGTAAATATTAAGCATGTATATAAAACCCACGAAATTTTTGTTTATATAATAACACTTGTTCATATTGTATTTTTTCAGCCATGTGTACACCTTAAAGGAAGCTTTGGATTTACATTGAGTACATGAGCTTGGTTGATTAAGTTGTACTCATTGTGAATAGATGGCGCCTCTTTTCCTAGTTTATCTCCTAAACCCTTTGTTATGTGTGGATTTCATCACTACACACCATAACCTAAGTGAAGTTATGGACATGAATTTGAGGACGGAGTCTACTATGGACTTGAGGGAGTGTAAATTTTCGAAAGATTTGTTGAATGTCGGACATGGTGTCTAGAAACGGGTTATGACTGGTGACAGGTTCTGGATCTAAGAAAGGCTTGCATCAATGGAGTATATACCAATGATTCCGTGAGTGAATGAATACTTATCTTTGAGTAAGATATCTTTGGTGACTTGGTGTCTAGAAGGTGACGGTTTCTATGACAGGTTCTGGATCCGAGATCTCAAATCGGTCCTACCTCTCGTGGTCTCTCATGCTAACTGGCCAAGTTCATTAAAGTTGCCCAAAGAAGATAAGGACTAAATCTACTTTCCATGATCGGTAAGCCTCAGGATGCATTGTCGAAATTAGTCCTGCCTCTCGCGTTATCTCTATCCCCAATTGGCCATGTTTTTCGATTAAACCAAGACCATTCGTTTGGAAGTTTATACTTTATCGCGCGGGTCGTACGTTCTTTGAACAACCTAAAGATCAAGAAAATGTACCCTCTTTAAATCCGAAGAGCACTCAAAATGTCCTATACTTGTGCATAAAAACGTGGACATGTGTGTTGCACCGAAATTTTGTAATTAAACACTAATTAAAACGTTGAATTTAGTCTACATAACCTTCTGGCGGCTTTGTGATGCTCGGATTTCATCACCGGGTACCCTAACCTAAGTGAAGTTAGGGACATGAGGCCAAAAGATAGGTCACTTTGCATCATAGATTAGCACGTAATTTTTGTGTTTTCTACAGGTTTCTAACACTTTTTTCTTATGCATTCACTCCATACTTCATCTAAGTTCTTGTTTGATATGTTTGGGTGATGATTTGAAAGTATGATGCATGAATTCGTTGAAGTATTGATTGATTGCATTTGTGTGATTTATGTACATATTTGTGTTCCTTTAAACTTTACATCTTTATATACACTAACATTGTCTACTCTTGCAGGAAACCATGTAAATATGTGTGTTAACTTGTTCTAGATTGTTCATATTACGATTCATATCATCTAGGATATTTAGAGCCCTTGCATTCATGCATTTATAACTTAGAACTTTTGAATTGTCGAGAAACTCTGTTTTTTTTTTTACCGGTCAAATTTTTTTTCATGCCTATTAATTTCGACCGGTCGATTCCCCTGTTTTAGTGTACTCGTAAATTTTTCATGTGTTTCTGTGTTTTGTGTACTTTTGTGTGATTTTCGTGTACCTTTGTTTGTGCTTTGTTTGTGTTACATTTTTGGCCTAGTATCTTGTTTTTATTGTGTATTCTTTTGGTACTAACACTTGGTCTTTGGTGGATGCTCAGATTTATGAATGATCAGACCTACTCCACGTGAAGTTCAACTTCGTACTCGCACTATGATCATTTCTACCAACGTGGTGGAAGACCTTGACCGACCTATTGTTGAGGACGACGTTGACTCACCAAGATCATCCCAGCAACCCGAGCATTTGATAATAGAAGAAGAACAAGAACAAGAGCAAGTACCAATGGCCAACGCAAATAATGCTCAACAATCACTTCGCCAACGCACTTGTTCTACTGATTGGAGTGCCAGCCCCCTTATGCATCAGATTTCCGGAACCTCAAGAGGAGAAGAAGGACATTGAGCTGAAGAGCGGATTTCTCCATCGCCTACCTATCTTTCAAGGGATGGCGCATGAAGATCCAAATATGCATTTGAGGCAATTCCAGTTTGTGTGCTCAAGTATGAAGCCTGCAGATGCTGATGAAGAACTCTTGAAACTCAAGGCGTTTCCTTTCACCTTGAAAAAGAGAGCACAAACTTGGCTTATGGAGCTTCCACCGAATCACATCACCACATGGAAACAACTAGCAGATGCTTTCTTAAGCAAGTACTTTCCGGCCTCAAAGATCACTGTTTTGAGGAAGAAGATCACTGGAATTGCACAGATTACGGATGAGTCTTTTGGCCAATACTATGACAGATTTAAGGTTCTCTGCGCCACCTGCCCATCACATGGATTCTCTGAGAACAACCTCATGAACTACTTCTATGATGGTCTCAAACCAATTGATCGAGAGCTTCTTGAAGCCGCTGCAAATGGAGCATTCATGGATTTAACTGAGGTACAAGCTCGTGCACTATTGGAAAATCGAGCCAACAATGATGCTCAATATGGGATGGCACCACGCAAGACTGTAGCTGTAGTAAGTTCTAAGCCAGCACCGGATGACAAGTATGATAAACTCTCCGACTTGATAGAGCAAGTGCTTGAACTAGAAGTAAAGAGAGACAAGGCAGCTTTGGGACCAACATGTGGCATTTTCCACCTTCAAGGGCATTTTAGTGAGCAATGTCCTACAACAATGGAGCCGCCTACTGAAGAACAGGTCAACGCCATTGGTGGATATCAAGGAGGCCAGCGTTACAATAACTACAACAATTTTGGCAACCGTGATCATCCTGGTTTCAAGTGGAGTAGCAATGAGGGGTGTCTTAACCCTCCAACACCTCAACAACAACAATTCCAACATGCTCCCTATCAAAAAAGGCCACCAATGCCTCAAGCGCCCATGCAACCACCACAAGCTCCTCCGGTCCAACAACTTACAAATCCGGACTATGACAAGATGCTTGCTCAACTGTCTAACTCCACACAAGCTCTAATCGATGGACAAAACCAAACAAAGGCCACGTTGGAGTCTCATGGACAGGATATCTCTGAAATAAAGAAGCAAATGGGTCAACTTGTAGATTTCATGGGATAATTTAGGGCTTCCGGACAACTTCCATCTCAACCTCAACCACCACCAAGGAATGTGAGTGCGATTACAACAAGAAGTGGAAGGATTTTGGAGAGTCCAACGTTGGAAGGATCTAAGCTGAAGGCAACACCATTAACTTATGATGTTGTGGAGGATGAAGATTTAGAAGAAGATCCGGCAACCAAAGATGCCAAGAACAAGAAGAAAGTGGCACCACTTGTAAGGCCACAATCACCAACGCCACCTACCCCAACCAAAGGTATTAACTCTATCTCTTCAAGTTTAGTTAATACTAATGCTTCGTTTGCTCGTGCACCATTCCCACACAGATTATCAAAATCAAAGAAGGATGATCAATATGAGGAGATCCTGGACATCTTTCGGAAAGTGCAAGTAAACCTACCCTTGATTGAGTGCATTAAGCAAGTGCCGATAGATGCCAAGTTTTTGAAAGAGCTATACACCCAGAGGAGGCAAACGAGAGCGAAGGAGGTCGTGAAGGTGAATGCAACAGTTTCAGCTGTGTTGCAGCGTCGGTTACCCCCAAAATTGAAGGACCCTGGGAGCTTTTCTATTCCTTGTATTATTGGTAACACCAGATTTGAAGATGTCATGCTTGACTTGGGTGCATCAATCAATGTGATGCCTTACTATCTTTATGCATCCATGGTGCTTGGCGAGCTTAAGCAAGATAATGTCATCATACAGTTAGCCGACCGCTCTCATAAATATCCAAGGGGATATGTTGAAGATGTTCTTGTCCAAGTCAACAACCTGATCTTTCCTACTGACTTTTACATTGTTGACATGGAGGAGAGTCCGTTGAACACCACACCATTATTGCTCGGACGACCTTTCATGAGGACTGCAAGAACAAAGATTGATGTGTTCGAGGGAACGTTTTCCATGGAGATTGATGGAGAAAGGATTGAGTTCAATATTCTTGATGCCATGAAGGTTCCCACTGCTTATGTCAATGAATGTTTTTCATATGATATAGTTGAAGTTTTGGCGCAGCAGCATCTCGACACACTTAGAGAAGATGAGCTCGACACTGTGATTCAAGAAGGAGTTGGGTTGAACCGACTAGATAAAGAATCTCTCTTGGATGCTTTGATCAAGATTTTTGAGCCTAGGGTGATGGAGACGGCGTCACTCCTCAATGAGCAAGCCAACGTGATTTCTAAGGCAGCCCTGATTCCCTTGGCTTATGGTGAAAACAAGCTAGTTCCCTCCATTGTTCGAGCACCGGAATTAGAACTCAAGGTGTTACCGGATCATTTGAAGTACGCTTACTTGGGAGACAATGAGACTTTACCGGTTATCATCTCTTCATCTTTGGAGGAAGAACAAGAAGTATGCTTCAACAATACAAAACCGCCATCGGTTGGACACTTGCGGACATCAAAGGTATCAGTCCTGCAACTTGTGTTCATCGCATTTTACTTGAAGATGGAGCTAAACCCTCTCGTGAAGCTCAAAGAAGGCTCCATCCGCCTATGATGGAGGTTGTGAAAAAGGAAGTCATCAAACTCTTAGATTGTGGAGTTATCTATCCAATTTCGGATAGTCGTTGGATCTCACCTGTGCAAATAGTTCCTAAAAAGTCTGGAATTACTGTTGTAAAGAATGCAGAGAATGAGTTAGTGCCTCAACGGACTATCACTGGCCACAGAGTTTGCGTTGACTATAAGAAGCTCAACGCCAGCACTCGAAAGGATCACTTTCCCTTGCCATTCATTGATCAGATGCTTGAGAGATTGGCTAGGCATTCATACTATTGCTTCCTTGATGGATATTCGGGTTACAGCCAGATTAGCATTGCTGAGGAGGATCAAGAGAAAACAATGTTCACATGCCCTTTTGGAACATTTGCTTATCGTCGCATGCCATTTGGACTTTGTAACGCCCCAGGTACGTTTCAACGATGCATGCTCTCTATCTTTTCTGATTACATTGAGAAAATAATCGAGGTTTTTATGGATGATTTTAGTGTGTTTGGGAAGGATTTCGATGCCTGTTTAGATCACTTAGAGTTAATCTTGCAAAGATGCGTTGGAACGAACTTGGTACTTAATTGGGAGAAGTGTCATTTTATGGTCACTCAAGGGATTGTCTTAGGTCACATTTTTTCAAAAAAGGGTATAGAAGTTGATAAATCTAAGGTAGATCTTATGCGGAACTTACCCTCTCCAACTTTGGTTAGAGAGATTCGTTCTTTTCTTGGACACGCAGGTTTCTACAGGAGGTTCATCAAAGACTTTTCCCACATCTCACGTCCCTTGTGCAAACTGCTTCAGAAGGACATTCCCTTTGTTTTTGATGAAGAATGTGGCGTTGCATTTGAGAAGCTTAAGGAGTTGTTGACAAGTGCCCCTATTCTTTGTGTTCCGGATTGGTCTCAACCATTTGAACTTATGTGTGATGCATTGGATTATGTTGTTGGAGCTGTATTGGGACAACAGAGAGATAAGAAGCCATACGCCAATTATTATGCTTCTAAGACACTTGATGATGCTCAAGCCAACTACACAACAACCGAGAAGGAGATGTTGGCGGTGGTGTTTGCATTGGACAAGTTCCAATCCTACTTACTTCAAAGTAAGGTTTTAATTTACACTGATCATGCAGCTTTGAAGTATTTGATGCAGAAGAAGGACGCAAAACCGAGGCTCATACGGTGGATACTACTTCTACAAGAGTTTGATGTGGAAATCAAGGACAAAAATGGAGTAGAGAACGTGGTAGCCGACCACCTCTCTAGGATTGTTAAAGAGAAGTCCAACGTTGCAATTGAAGAAAATTTTTCGGATGAACAACTCTTCGGACTTCAGGTAAGTGCCTCTGAAATTCCTTGGTATGCGGATATTGTAAACTATTTAGTTACCGGTGAGTTTCCATCATTTATGCACAAGGCTCAACGTGACAAACTTCGAAGTAATGCTAGGACCTTTATTTGGGATGAACCTTACTTGTGGAAACAATGTGCTGATTTAGTGATTAGAAGGTGTGTTCCGGATGATGAGTTTGCATCTATTCTTGAGTTTTGTCACAATGGTGCATGTGGAGGTCACTTTGGTTCGAAAAAGATAGCCATTAAGGTGTTAGATTGTGGTTTCTTTTAGCCTAACCTGTTTCGTGATTCTAACGACTTTTGTGCTAAGTGTGATAGGTGTCAAAGATCCGGTAATCTCGGACCTCGAGATCAGTTGCCAAAAACTTACATACTAAATGTCGAAATTTTTTATGTTTGGGGCATTGATTTTATGGGACCTTTTCCTTCATCTAATGGTTTCACTTACATTTTACTCGCTGTTGATTATGTTTCGAAATGGGTGGAAGCAAAAGCCACCCGTACTAATGATTCGCGAGTTGTTAAAGATTTCCTCAAAACGAACATATTTTCAAGGTTTGGAATGCCGCGCGTTCTAATCAACGATAGAGGGAGTCACTTTTGCAACAAGACAGTTGAGGCATTGATGAGAAAATATGGGGTCAACCACAAAGTTTCTACACCTTATCATCCACAAACAAATGGCATGGCAGATGTATCAAATCGAGAAATCAAGAAGATCTTGGAGCGAACTATCAAGCCCAACCGCAGAGATTGGAGCCAGTGTTTGTATGATGCTTTGTGGGCATATAGAACGGTATACAAGACCCATATAGGCATGTCACCCTATCGACTTGTTTATGGGAAGTCTTGTCATCTTCCAGTGGAGCTAGAGCACAAAGCTTGGTGGGCGGTGAAGAAATTTAACATGGACAAGGATGAAGCTGGATTACATCGAAAATTGCAGTTGTGTGAGTTAGAGGAAATCCGGAATGATGCGTTTGATAATGCTTGGATCTACAAGGAGAAGACAAAGATGGTTCATGACAAGATGATCTGACGGAAGGAGTTTGAGATTGGTCAACAAGTTCTCTTATTTAACTCGCGTCTCAAGCTTTTTCCGGGCAAGTTACGCTCAAGATGGATCAGATCTTTCATTGTGATTGAAGTCTTCTCACATGGAGCTGTTTTGATCAAAAGTCTGATATCTGGTAATGAGTTCAAAGTCAATGGCCATCGGTTGAAGCCATACTATACAAATTTCAAGGAAGTCATCGTTGAGGATGAGAAGCTTTATGAGCCACCAACTTCAAACACATGAAGGATGCATCACGTCTAGGCTGGAAGACGTTAAAAAATAAGCGCTTGTTGGGAGGCAACTGTGATGACCCAGAACAATTAGCAGTGGAATCAGCCTAATTCGCGAGTTAGCGTATCATCTTGGATTTCCGATAATGGATTTACTCGCCGGATTTGTTAACGACTTAATTATTGGCTGAGAATTGGAGCTGAGTCTCTTCTCGAGAGTCGTTGTACGTGTGATTTCGAGTTCGTGGGCGGTTCCGGATCGTTATTTGGACGACCGAGAAATTAATTATGAATATTTGAAGTTCGGATTTATATGGTAGTGTTCTTAACGACTAAATTACCGAACGAGAATTTGGTTTCGGCTTCTTCACGGAAGTTGTTCAAAATTTAATTTCGAGCTCGTGGGAACTTCCGGAGCATTATTTAGAGTTACGAAGATTAAGTGGTGAATATTTCCGATTGTTGATTATTTAGTCGGTTTAAATATGTGTTGGTTTGAACAGTTGACTTTTTATCGGATTTGTCGATGTGTTTGACTTCGGGTGATAATTGAAGAATACGTCAAGTCGATTTTGTTGCCGCGAGAATTATCGGAATCAGAATTACGACGGAAAAGTTACGAGTATTCAAAGTTCGTCGAAAAGGATAATTATGGAAGTTTCCTAATTGGGAAAGCATTTAATGAGTATTTAATGGGGGGTTTCCCCTTTGGGAAAGTCAAAGATGAAGTTAGTTTGGTTGACTGGTGTTGACCGAGTCAACACGTGGTGGTGGAGGGAACTCGACCGGAGCTCTACGGCTGCCGGCGGTGGCTCGCCGTCCGGCCACCCTAGGCCTCGGCGCTGGGTCCGTTTGAAACGCCTTGACGCCCTCTTCACCTTCCCGGCCTCCCTTCACGGCCAAGCCCACCAAGGAGGAGGAATTTTCCGGCAAGAAAGTGAAGGTTTTTAAGTGAATTCGGGTTGCTTGATTTTGGCCGAATTGAACTACAAAATGTTGTGGGCTTTGAAGCTCTCCTCTTCATGATTCTAACCATGTTGGTGGTGGCGCCGCCGTGGGCGGTGGTCAACGGCGGTCAAAGTTTGACTTTTTGGAGTTTTCGACAAGTTGCATGTCATTTCACTCGAAATCGCGTCCCGATTGCAGTGGGGAGGTTCGTTTTTCGAATTGAGCATCCGAACTTACAGCGAGGGGTTCGTGATCGTTCGTTTGGCGAGGGACTTTCCGCCGGATCACGGGTTAACGCGAATTGCGTTACACTAGTCTGTGAGTGGACAAGTTTATATTTTCACAGTTGATTTGCGAGTTCGTGGATTTTATGATTTTCCGTATTTAAATTATACGATGTTGAGATATATGTTATTTTCGGAGGTATTGTTATATGTTTATGGGTGATGGCATTTATTACATCGATGTACCAGAGTTGAGAGATTCCTCTGGACCAGAGTTGAGAGATCCTCTGGGCGGGGTTGAGTGGTCCCCTGTGTGCCGCCAGGGTTGAGAGGTCTCCTGGCCTATCACTGTCGGGTTGAGCGATTCACCTGACGTTGGGCTTGAGAGGTCACCCGACAACCTCCATATATATATATATGTGTTGTTTTCCGAACTCGCACTGTTTTACATTGAGTATGTATATAAACTGGTGAAAGGCATATGTTTATTTTCGCCCACTCACTCTAACGTTTTTATTTGCCTTTCCCCTAGGCTTTTTGGTTTCCGTGCCCAGTTTACAGTTCGGACTCTGGTGTCGCACGTCGTGGTCGGAGGCATAGTGCTCGAGCTACCTTGTTTCTTCCAGTAGGTTTATTGTTCTACCTACTGTGGTATATTTATATGATTATACATTAGAGGTCGCTCTGAGTTTTCTGATGTATATGTTTATACGATTTTACACCGGATTTCAGTAAAGTACAGATATATTTATTGTTTTTCTTTAATGTTGATATGTTAAGAAATCCGGATGGGATTGGTGCCCACGGTTTGATTTTTGTGGCATAGGATGAAGTGTATTTTCCGCGTGCAGGTAATGGTAATTTCACGTTAGTAACGAAACTCTGCCAAAATTTCTACGGTTTTTGTTGGTTCATGTTTTCGAAGGGGTTCGATTCCGGTTTAGGGAGCTAAATCGGGATTGGGTCCTTTCAGCAACCCAATGGAGGAGTCTACAACAGATTTGCATTCTCTTCCCCTATCTCTTTTACATTTTCGTTGCTTTTAATCTCTTAGATAGATTTTCGTGAGTCCTTCCTCTTATGCTTGAATTCTATGCTTTACTTTAGTACATTGAGGACAATGCAGAGTTTAAGTGTGGGGGAAGAGGTTTACAACTTTATTGAGTCATAAATTGTAAAATCGGGCGGACAATGGAACTTTCCGGCGGATGATGCCCTAAAAAAAAACTAGTTAGTGTATTCGAGTCTAATTTAGTGTAAGTGGATGAATACTTGTCTTTGAGTAAGAGATCCGAGATGTTTTGGTGTCTAGGAGGTGACGGTTTCTAGGACAGGTTTTGGATGTGAGAAAAGACATGTTCGAAAATCACTCCTACCTCTCTTGGTCTCTCTTACCAACTGGCCAATTCATTAAGGTTGCCTAAAGAAGATGAGGACTAAATCTATGCTTGTTTGAGAGTCTTTTTGATTAACTTAGTGTTTTAAAGAGTCTTAGGATGCCCTTAGTTAGTCTATGATAAAATTGGACCGAAAAGAATACAAAAATGGCGTTGCATATCATTAAGGATGAATTCATGTGCTAATTGAGATATCTTTTTAGTGTTATGGCATGTAGTAGATATGGCTTGTAAACTTGGTACAAAAATCGCATGTTAGAATAAGTTGTGAATCATATGAGCCTTAAGTGAGATTTTGAGCCTTGAACACTTCTTTTGAGTGAAATTTCGTGCATATTAGATATAGGTCTCAAAATCATGCATATAATCACTTGCCATAGATCTAAATGAACTAGAGAATACTAGAACTTACTCATGTAAATTTGCAAAGCTTATAGTTGATACATACTCTGATTTCGGATATGATTAAAGGCACTTAGGTTTTCCACCACTTTGCCAAATTGCCATGTGTCCCATATGTGCGCACGAGTTGCGACACCCCTAGATAACCTGTTTGAGCCACATTAAGCCTTTCTTTCATTTACCATATGAACCTAAACACTTAAACCTAGTGTAGAATTTCCTTACACTTGTTCTAAAGACTTGGTGGGATTTTTGAAGCTAAGTACATGGAGATGGTGTGAAGATCATGAGGAGATGTGTGTATGGAGATAGACTTGTCCAAATACCTTGAAAAAAAAAAGTTTGCAATTGCCGAAAATAGAAAGAAGAAAAGAAAAAGCAAAAAATCGAGAGCAAGAAAAAGAAAAGAGTAAAAAGAAAAAAATCAAAAGCTCTCCGGCAATAGGTTTTTAGTACGTGCACATTGTTTGGATTAATGTCCCCCATATTTGTCGATTTGGAGTTTGTATTAAATTGAAGGCCCAAAAGTGAAGAAATGTGGCCTTTGTCCTGTCTACAAAAGCTCAAGAGAAGTTTAGAATGAAGTTAGGGTCCAACAAGATGAAATCTGGCCCGTGTACTTAAACTTTACACATGGTAACGTTGGTGAGAGGAGGATGAAAGAAATTTATGAAGTTTTTGGTGCTTTGACTAAGTCTTTTGAATGTTCTTAACCACCACATATCCATATTTTTGAATGCCTTAGCCTAAGCCCCATTACAACCCTTAAAAGTCCTTTTTGATCCTTAAGATGAGTAGCCTTCAATCTGTGAAGTAAGTTGCATGAGTAAGCATATGGTTTTGGTTCATTTGTGCAAGTATCTCTTCCCATGCATGAATTTTCGTTGAAATTAACAAACACTTTGAGTGAAACCTTTGCATAAGTGAAAATATGATGAGTGCATCCATGTGAGTTGATTTGAACTTTATTCGAAAAATGCACAGCTTTAACATCACCATTTTTTTCTCCACGTCTTACTTGTTCATGACATGATCATATCTCTATTATCTATTGAATTCATTGAACATTCATGTGAAAACATTATGATTCCATCGCCATAGACTTGAAGAATTTTCTGAGACAAATTTGACTAAGGGCTTAGTTTTGTTCAACTTAGTATTTCTATCGTTTTCAAACATGATTACATGAGAATTTGCGGCTTTGAAACGTTGAAATATCTAAGTATGTTTGTATATAAGTGTCATGTTTACCTTTGTGTTTTTCCCTTTATTATTTTTCTTTTATCGAGTCCATTGCTTTGTTGTGTATTTGCTAGGGACTAGCAAAGTCTAAGTGTGGGGGAATTTGATCTACACATTTTATGCTTGATTATTAACTTCTATCTCTCTATATTTAACTTTGTTTTATGCTTAGTAAATATGTTTCTAACTTACTTTATGTTTTTAGGTAGAAATAAAGGAGGAAATAATAAAGGAGGCGTTTCGGAGCTAAAAGTTGGCTAAGGAGAAAAGTTCCTAATTCCAGCGAAGAAATAGTCTGAGAAATGGTCTTCAAAATGGTTACTAAAATGCTTTCCCACATGGTGTCAAGAATTGAAGACCAAAAGCATGTCCAAAGAAGCCCAAAGAAAGAAGATGGATTAAAATGAATTATCAGAAATCAGCCTTTGTACATCAGCCCACTTCGAAAGACCACTGTGAACAGATCCGGATGAATCTAGATGCGGTTAGAATATGGTTGGAAAGATCTAGAAGTCTAGTTTCCAACGCAACTGGAATCAAACGATTTAGAGTCCTAAAACGAGAGAAATTCCGATTTTAGTAGAGAAGGGTCAGGTTACCCGGGTGGAGTAGTTAGAGTTCTAAAAGGAGTCGAACTAGGCTTTGCTTGGCCTATATAAAAGAGGGCTCGACTAGGGTTTCATCATCACTCACCATATAGCCGAAGCTCTGCCCTAAAACACCTCCTCACGTCCAAAAATCTCTTCAAGGAATACCAAGAAGCCGTCCATTCCAAAGCTCATCAACTACCTTCCTCCACCGAAGTATTCAAGGCAATCCTTAGTGCTTCTCTCCATCCTTTGAAGGCACGATTACATCAAGTAGACTAGGGCAATCCCGACATCAAAAAGTGTAACCACGACTTCTACTCTTTTCTTCTCGTGCTATTTCTTGGTTTGTATGGACAAATTTGTTGAAGTATTTTTTGGTTTGTAATTCTATCAAGTTCATGTGATCTCCCACGTTTTGATCTTTAGCTTTCATGTGATATTTTGTGCTTAACGCTTTGATTTATTGCAGGGCAATCCCACCTTAAATCGATGGAAGTGTTAGGGCAATCCCTACACTTTACTTTCGAGAGATATGCATGAAATTAGTAGCTAAAGACTTAGAACTAATATGTTGCATGTAATTTGGTAGGTTCTAAAGAGTTAGGTGAAAGATGAGTCGATCCTTGTAAATATATTAGTTTAGGATGTTTTACCTTAAAATTTGTAGGAATTTAGTAACAAAAAAAAACTCGCACCCCCATTTAAACCTAGCATAGTTATGCATGCACCCTCAATCCCCGGTTAAGAACGATCCCTATTTACCAATGCTACATATACCAAAAAGGGTTTTAATTGACTCATTATTGTTGAGTGTTAAATGTTAATTTAGTGCTTAGTAATTGTGAGTATCATTAATTTCTGTAGTTTATTATATCGTTTTTTTTTATTCCGAACAATATTTTAATTTATATTTAATTTCATGTATGTATGTACAAATTAATTTTTATTATTTAATTAAGTAATTACAAATTTATTTTATTTAATTAATTTTAACATTTTTAATTATTTAAATGAGATTGGAGTTTTTTAATTAAATTACTAATATTTTACAACAATTTAAAATTTAATTTTAAAAAAAAAACCACTTAGACCACGGAGAATTGATTTCCATGGTCCAAGTGAGAACTTAGACCGCGGAGTTTTTGGGCTTTCTCCGCGGTCTAAGTTTTCACTTGGACCACGGAAATCAATTCTCCGTGGTCTAAGTGAGAATTTAGACCGCTGAGAAAGATGAAAAACTCCGCGGTCCAAGTAAGCACTTGGACGACGGAGAATGGATTTCCGTCGTCCGGGTTATTACTTGGACCGCGGAGATTGTCCGCGGTCTTAGTAACAACCTGGACGACGGAAATCCATTCTCCGTCGTCCAAGTGCTTACTTGGACCGCAGACAATCTCCGCGGTCTAAGTTTCACTTGGACCGCGGAGTTCACTTGCACCGCGGAGTTCACTTGTACCACTCCTTAGTTAGCTAGGGGACCTTTCTACATGGTGGCTGAATCTCCTGGATTCACATCCTTCATCACCTGCGCCATGGGAAAAGACTCATTCCCCAACACTCCTAACATAATCCAGTTGATAAACACCAACTGTTGCCTTGAGAAAGTACCAGTTTGGGTCCTTGGCCCTTTAACGATCACTTTCCACCTCTTACGAGATCCCTCCTGAGACAGCTTCACAGTGTTGCTGTTTCAATTATCCTTAACCTATTCTTGTTGTATGCCTACTTCTTCTCCCAGTCCAGGCATCACATCCCTCAATCTCCACATCCTCTTTGCTACATGCTGCTGACCTTCAGCTTCAAGCTTGGCTTCCAACTTAGTACATTGGATAAGACAATCTTGCTGCATGTGAGCGTAAGTACCACATCCCCTGCAATAGCCTTTCAACGTCAGGTACTCACTTTGCATTCTAGCCAAGCTTTCTGGCCCAACGAAACCCTCAGGTGAGTGATCAGAGGGTTCCTTAGATCCACCTCCACAAAGAGTTGGACCTCGTCCAGCTCCTCCAAACACAATCGTTCATAATCCACATATTCTAAGGTGATTACCTAAGGTTTCCCACCAACTTATTGTCGGTTGCTCACCATGCAGATCACCACCGATGATCTCAAGCTTCGTCCAAACTCTAGCTTCAGCTGCTAAGACCAACTCAATAAGTGAAAATCCATTGAATTCCTCAACAACAATCGTGGTATCTTTAAAGAACCAAGGTCCTCGATCTATAGCTCTCCAAAATACGCTTCAATCCCTAAAAGTAACCTTAAATCGGTCCAGAGTCTCTTGCCGAATGGTGATCGCACTCGTGCCTTTGAAGCCACTCTACAACGTACCGAAGCACCCAGAACTTGAAAGATTTTCCTCCTCCATCGATAAAGTTGTTGGAGAAAATACCCTCATCACAACAAAATTAAATTTATTGGCCTCCTCTTAATCAGTGAGAGATTGAATGCCAGGGGTGGATAATGTTTAGGGCTTGGTATCATGTTGAAAAGAAGAGAAAAAACAAGTAAATAAGAAAAGAAAAAGCAACGGGAAGAAGAGAGAAGAAATCCTTGAATTATCAAAGAAATTGATGAAGAAGAACATAGCGGTGCTAAGGTTTAGAAGAGGACAAAGAGAGCGGTGCTCTCAACTTTCAATAACCACATTTTTCTATAGGTTTCATAACTCAAGTTTGAAAAGTCAAATTTTCTTAGGACTTGTTGGCTATATATCACAACTCAGCGGTATCATTTGATAATGCTGGATGTGAAACACTACGCCACTGTTTATAAGCATACAAGCATTGAATCATGAAATAAGGAAGAAGGTTAACTTTGCTTCCAATTGCATGTAACGTGCTTGAAATGCATGGTATATGCATGGAACCAATTGCCTATATATTGGCTTGAAGATTGTTGCAAGATAACCCAAGGCAGAGACATACAAACGAAGAGTTTGTGAGATTCTCAATTGAAAAATTAGTGAGAAGAAAATTCCTTTTGAAAGATAGAGGGGTATTGCCACTTTAGTTAGTTACTAAAGTGAGATTGTTTTTTATAATCCCATTATTTTACATAGTGGAAGAGAGTACTGCTTTTGCCCCGGGAACGTAGACACATTTGTCGAACCTCGTCAAACACTATGTCATTTGTTTATTTATTGTTATTCTGCAAATCACATAAGAGATGAGAAAAATTAGATCCTAGAATAATTAATTTAGCTGTCATTCTTTGCCAACAATAACTTTGTCTTTGTTTTTGTAGGCGGTTTTACCTTTCGAACTTCTCTGTATCAGTCGTCCAAGAGAGATGGTCGGCCAGTAAAAAATAATTACCCGCAGGAGGGATGGTTCATGCGTGTTCAATAGGAGAAGTGTTGCAGAGAGCTTGAGTGAAAAGCTGGAAAGCTGGAAAGCATGAGATCATCATATATACTCGATCGAGAATCTAATAATTTCAACACCCCTCAATTTCAAATTTACTCGAGCGCGCATGCTTGTAGTAAAACTGAAATCTTCGCGTACGTACAACATTCGATTCGATTCTGTCATGGCCTGCTGGGCGCGCATATATTAGGTCATACACTTGGTGAGCAAGAAACCAGAGAATCAAACGCTGCAGTACGTGAACAAAAGATTTTCAGTACAGTAATGCATGTGAAGCATCTCTGTATGTATCTGCATTGATCAATCCTCGGCCCTATATATATGTCCTCCTTTCTTACGTTTTCTCGCAGTTCGCTATAAGCAAAATCAGAAATATTGTCTCTCGAGCTCATTCAATCCAAGCAAAGAATATGGAGATCAATATGGCTACCATGAATGCTTCAGCCAAAGATGATGATCCTAACTTTGTGTACGTGAAGCGTAGGACGGCTGACGGTACGTATCACACTCTGGAGAAGCTCGATCCTCGTGAATTTGCTGGTGGAGAGGCTCTGCACGCTGCAGCCTTGCGACTCTGTAAGACTGCACTCACACAAAACCCGACTGGTGCGGCGGTGGTCGCATCCTTGAAGAAACCACTCGGTGGGCTGGAGGTTACTTGGTTTTATAACGACGCTCTCACTATTTCAATGCTCAGGACTATCTGTGACTCCGCATATCAACCCGAGTCTGCATGGGACGACGAAGACGATGATTGATGCATGAAGGTGATCGAGGAGGGAAACATTGGTGGAGTGAGAGACTTTTGCTTCTTCGATCTCCAGTGCTGTGGTTCTTAATTTGCTAGCTATATATGGTTGGTTTATCTTTTATTAAGCAGTAGTTTATCATATGTCAATCAAACTCTCTTGAAGTTTATAGTTCGATCTTCCTAGCTAGATATTCTCAGGAGAGCACTGTGGATTTTTAGTCTAAAGATTCGCAGGTTTTAGTTGCTGATCCAGTGTGGTGTGTTTGAGTACTTCTATATAGTACGTCTAGCCTATGCTACAATGTCATTGTAAAAAATCATGGGATGAAGTCCTAGTACTTAAATACTTATGTGTTGCAATATGATCGATTTATGTATGTCCTTTAGTTTGATTTCATGGAAAATCCTTTAGTATGTCCTTGAACTTTGAAAGTACTTGTTTCATTTTAAGAGAACTTCAAGCACCAGAAAGTGTGTCAAATTTTTTGCGTCGGTGTGTGGTGATCACCTTCTTCCTGATTAGTGCACATAAACCATGCAAATCAAATTGTGACAATTCACACTAATGATTAATCTCATCTGCAGAGGTTTTGTGTTCATCATGTCAATGTTAAGCTTTAAGATATGCATGTTCAAATTATATGCATATGCACACCAATCATGTACCAGTAGGCTGGGTAGTGTGTGATAGAGCATCTGTTTGAAATTCAAATGAAGTCCATAAAGTCTATCATGATCTTCAGTCAACACATCGACTCAGCATTCTGGTATTGTATTCAAATTAATAGAGTTTGTTTGTATTGATTAAGATAGAGTTGTATTTGTATCTGTACTCTTGTTATGATGAATATATAAACACACACCGTATCATATCAGAAAGTACGAAGTTACAACCAATACTTATTCTTTCATAGTATTAGAGCTTTAGTTGTCACACGACTCAAAGTTCAATTTTTTTTTCATTCTCTCCCGCACTCTCCAAATGGCCTCATCCTCATCCTCCTCGAACCCCACTCCTTCATGACTATCAAGTTAGATAGATCAAATTATTCTCTATGGCTTGCACAGATTGTACCCGTTCTTCGTGGTCGCAAGTTAATGGACATAGTTGATGGTTCCATTCTATGTTCTCTTGCCTTTCTCACTAATTCTGATGGCACTCCCAGGAATGAAGTCAATCCAGCATATGAGAAATGGATTGAAAATGATCAAATGATTTTGGGATGTATTAATACCTCCCTCACTCCTATCGTTCTCTCCACTGTGGTACGATCAACCTCTTCTCATGCTACTTGGATCTCTCTTGAGTGCCGATTTGCCTCACAATCTCAAAATTGGGTGATTCAACTCCGTAGAGAACTTATGCGTACCACTTATGGAAATCTATCTATCTCTGATTTCTTGGACCATATCAATGTTGTTTCAGACAATCTTGCTATCTCTGGGAGCCGCGTTTCTGATGTCGATCTGGTCACTAATCTATGCATTTTAGGCGTATTAATTAATGTGTTTTTATCTACCTTTGACTATGTTAATTTCTTAGTATTATTAGTTTTAACTTATTTTTGTTATTTTTAGGTTTAGAACAAAAGAGACGGAGTAAAAGAGTCTACAAGCATGCTAAAACACAACCAAAATGGAGAGGAAGAAATTCGGCCAAAATTCTGTGGAAAAAGAAGTTTCCAGAAGAACCTTGGAAGAAGAATAAAGCGAAATGGGCCAATTTAGTTAAGAAGACAAGTTAAGAAGTCCGAGATTAAAGACCAAGTCTGCCAACAAATTGGAGAACAAGATTTAGCAAGAAAATAATTCCCAAGTTGAAGAGGAAAAAGAAATCATTCAAAATAAGGAAGAAGAATCTGCCTGTGTAGAACAACCAATTTCAATAGACGTCTGGGAACAACTCAGAAGGAGTTAGATAACGATCGACCTATGGTTGGAAGGAGCTTCAAGTCTTCTTTTCAACGAGTCAAAAATTATAATTTTCGAAAGTTCACGACTCCGAAAAACTGTGATTCTTTGAAAGCTGTCAGATTTACCAGGGTAGAGTAGGAAAACCTAGTTTTATGAGGATAACCACTTGTAAATGTCTATATAAGCATAAGTGTAACGTCCCGACCCTTGTCGAAAATCATCAAAATAATAAATATTTGGATAAGTTGAGGAAGTACTCGATAGGAAATAATTTTGACTAATTCAGTCAAAGAACATACGCAACAAACTTGTTACCACGAAATAGTCGTAACGATGACAAACCTAAATTTCTTCATCGACCTCACCGCCACTGGTGGCAAACTCCGTTACCATCACCCACACACTGGGACGACGAAGCCCAATCAAATTTTAAACCTCATGACTATGTTGATACGAACCTAATGACATATAACACGACCCGTTTCAGAAGTAAATTATCCGGTCATATTTCCTGGCAACGCACCACCACAGAAGGTGGCGCGTGTCGCCCACGTGTCTCCACCGGCGACCATCGTCGATGGAGATGAATAATACATTGTTGGAAAGCTCTCCTCGAGCCCAATACATTGTCTCAAAGGACTATAGGTAGATTTCGGCGCGTTTGGCTGGAATCGGCCCGAAAGCAACTTGGCCGGAAATCAATTATGGGGCCAATATCTGCCCTCGAGCCACGGTTAGGCTTGAGGCTACCCTTAAATGACTCATGAGGAGTAAAACCCCTCCATCCTCGGCGGCCAAAGCCATCGGCAACCACCGTGTCCGGCGGAGGCCAAAACGAATCCAATCGGAATCAATTCGATTCCGATCAGAGTAAATCTTGTAACAACAATCAAAACCAGCATAAACAACCCATAAAGAGGTTTTCAAGACCTCGATGATACTTGAATCGGTCGGAAACAGTGCCGGTGACGGCGAGCCCTAAACTACCAGAAACCCTAGAATTCCTCCAATTCGATTCTCTCTCCTAGAGCCTCCATCACCGAAATCAAGCCCAGAAATGGGTAGAGGATGCTGCCCTGCGTGGAACCCACCAAGTCTCGAGATCGGAGGTGGCTGGACGGCGTAGTGCTGTCGGAGCACCGCCCACCGCCTCGGTTTCTCTCTCTCCTCATGGGTGGGACGAGTTGACCAATATCAACTCACCCAGAATTGTCTGCCTTCCATAAAGGGAAACCTCCCTTTATATATGTTTCCATTTATGGTAAATCGGTAATTATTTTATGACAAATTTATGTCGATCGTAACTTTCTCATCGCAACTCCGATTTCGATGATTCTCGCATCTACGAACTCATCTCGAAAAATTCTATAATTTTCACCTAAAGTCAACTGACTTCGACAATTCAATAAAAATTCAACCAGAGACACCTCGAAACTTACTAACGGTAAAAATCTTTTACCGCGATCACTAAATTGAACTCGAATTACTCATAAATAACATAAATAATAATAATAAAAAATTGTGATATCATTGATATAAGTTCGTTTTGTATCTTACTTTAAGGGAGTATTTTTGTCAAAAATTTAGCATAACCTCCCTGAAAATGGCTACCCCAAAACCCAGAAGTTGAGTTATCATTCTCCACAACCCAGAAAAATATCATGATCACCGGGAGCAAAAAAATATAATACCCAGAAAAATAACACATCAAATGTTGGCTCACATAAGATATTTTTATGATACAAGATGGCTCATGTCTAATACAATAGAATCAAAAAGGAGATTATCAAAGTAGATCAAAAAGACAATTGTTCAGATTTCCTGCTAATAATCCCATTATTCATAGATTTTAGCGAACTTGTGGTTCAAGAGCATTAGCGAAGATATAAGAACATGCACTTCACCTCAACCACTATAAGAAAAACACATCTAGACGACAGAACATTTGCGGTTCCAACGTCTAAGTGTAACTCAGACGACGGAAAATAGTTGCATCGTCCAAGTGTGTCTTAGACGATGGAACCAATTTTTTCATCATCCAAGTGGACATACAGACGACGGATCAACAGCTGTGGTCTGTGAGGCCACTTGGACGACGGATTGTTGGTTCGTCTTCTCTGTGGACACTTGGACGACGGAAACGTGCTGAGTCCATTGTCTAAGTGGTCACTTAGACGACGCATCAACGCTCCGTCGTCTAAATGAAGTATTATATAATGTCCATGCCGAACTCTCTTCCTCTCCGCTCGCTCGTCTCAACTTCATCCTCATATTGATCATTCAATTCTCTCTCTTGATCAGACTCTCCTCGCACGTACATGCAACTAGCTAGCACGTACGTACTATATATATATCTCCGGTTCCGACCATCGATTCGCCATATATCGGAGAAGGTTAGGTACGTACGTAGTTAATTTTTGACAATCTTAAGGTTTTTATATATAATTAATTGTACGTACGTTTTATTGATTTATCGATTGCATTGCATTGTTAGTACGTCTAATATTTATAATTAAATTAGGTAATTGATGATATATATATATATTAGTTAATTAATATAGACCAGTAGTACGTATATATATGTGTGTGTGTGTGTGTGTGTGTGTGTGTGCATGCATGGATGTTTAAAAATTTGGTTAATATTTAGTTAAAACGCACATGCTTGTTAGACATATTAAAGTAATTGATGTATGTATAGTATATTCACCAATAATTAATAAAGGTAATTATAAATATTTTAATTAATTATACGTTAATAATTAAGGTAGTTGAAAATTTGTATATATATAATAGTTTAATAATTACTTGAAAATTTGTATATATATAATAGTTGACTAATATGATAATTAATTATTAAATTTCGTAGAAGTATGGACAAGAGTTGTATGAAGTTGCAGAATAGAAGTGATGTCCGGTATATGGATGGAATTAGAGAATTTGTGAATTTTGCGATAGAACATGGTCAGGGAAAGAAGCGTTTCAGGTGTCTGTGCAAAAAATGTCTTAACTGTCAGTATGTGGAGGTTAATGATATGGTGCAACACTTGTACGAAAATGGTATGATGTGGAGTTACACTACGTGGAGCGGGCATGGTGAAGCAGTAGACTTCAGCTCAAGGTACAGTTACCATGGTGCCTCATCCAGCGGCAGTGGTGCCGGCCCCCCTGCTTGGAACCCAACTGCGGATTTGGTCCATGATGCGTTTCCAAGATTTAGTCATGATAGACACCAACAGCAAGAGGGAGGTTATAATACCACTCATGGGCATGATGACACATTCTCCGCTGCTAGTTTGGCCACTGACACTAGTGAGATGGATAAGTACAATAGGATGCTACTTGAAGCGCAGACCCTGGTGTACCCTGGATGTCGAGAGAATGTGTTGCAATATGTGATGGAGCAAATGAAGATAAAAGTGAAGCACAAAATGTCAGTCAGTGTTTTTGACGAAATTCAGGAGCAAATATATAAGTTGCTTCCTGATGATCACAATCTTCCTAAATCCCATCATAAGGTTAGAAATATATTGAGCAGCCTCGGCCTAAAGTACTGGATAATTGACTCATGTCCAAATGATTGTGTGCTGTTTTACAAAGAGTATAAAGATTTGGACTATTGTCCGGTATGTGGCCAGTGCAGATATGAGCTGAATAGGAAGAGTTCAAAAAAGAAAATTCCTGTGAAGGTTCTGCAATAATTTTCATTGATTCCTAGATTGTAGCGTATGTACATGTCTCTATACACAGCAGAGGCGATACGATGGTACATACAAAAGGGAATAGATGACAATGTGCTGAGACACGCGCGGATGGGGAGGCTTTCAAACATTGGAGACTTTGCTGTAGAGGTTAGAATTATTAGACTCGGACTATCTACAGACGGATTCAATCCTTGAGGTAGTAATAGCTCTGCCGTCAGCACTTGGCCAGTCATTCTGATGCCGTACAACCTGCCTCCGTGGATTTGCATGAACAAGGAACTTAATTTCCTTACTATGCTAATTTCAGGTCCTAAATCTCTCGGGAAGTGCTTAGATGTCTACCTCAGATATTTAATCGACGAGCTGAAACTATCATGGGAAAATAGAGTCCCAACTTATGACAAATTCATTGACACGATGTTCATGATGAGGGCTGCCGTAATGTGGACGATCAGCGATTTTCCAGCTTATGGGATGTTGGCAGCCTGCAGGATGAAAGGATACAATAGATACTCTATATGTTTGGATGACGTGAACTCTAGTTGGCATGCAAAGAAGGTGTGTTACTTGGGTCACTGTAGATGGCTACCTCATGACCACTCGTGGCGGCAGGATGAAGTTCATTTCGACGGTATGGTAGAGAATAATCTTAAACCCCGTAGTTGGTCGGGCGAAGAGATTTTAGAGAGGTTGAACTATTTCGACTTTGGTGTGTTGACCAATAACAAGGATGTACAGAAATACAATCCAATACCTTTACATAATCTTAGCTATTTGCATCATAATAGTATATTCTTTGAACTCCCTTACTGGTCGAAGTTGAAGCTGAGGAACAACTTGGACGCGATGCACATAGAAAAGAATGTGTGCGACAGCGTGGTGGGAACAATTCTCAGTATTAAGTTTAAGACTAAAGAT
The DNA here is from genome assembly GCA_946800695.1 of Geum urbanum. Classification (NCBI taxonomy): domain Eukaryota; kingdom Viridiplantae; phylum Streptophyta; class Magnoliopsida; order Rosales; family Rosaceae; genus Geum; species Geum urbanum. Next base: position 11,092,120 of record OX327001.1, read on the forward strand.
ACTCCCAAAGCACGCAAAGATCTGGAATCTATGAATCTACGTCGTCCCTTGTGGTTGAGGAGGGATATGAGAGGAGTGTGCAACAAGATGCCAGCTGCAGCTTACACAGTGAAGCCGATATTTAGACGTTTTGTATTTCACTAGTTTAAGAGCGTTCATTATCCGGCTATGTATGCAACTAGTATAATGGAGTAGTGGACGAGGTGCAACACAAGTTTGTTGGTCTAAAGACACATGACTATCATGTTATGCTGCAACGTTTGATTCCAATGGTAATTCAGCCATATTTGCCTCGTGACATCGTAGAACCAATAGTGGCATTATGCACATGGTGGTAGATGTTATGCGCCAGTGAATTAAAGAAGTCAGATGTAGTGGAAGTGCAACAACAAATTGTTCACATCATTTGTAAACTAGAGAGGATTTTTTCCCCCTGCTTTCTTTGACATCATGATTCACCTAATAATCCACCTGCCCGAGCAGGTGCTCATTTCTGGTCCGGTCCAATACACTTGGATGTATCGTCAAGAAATGCATGTACAACTAATTAATTATACAGGTTTTTCGATTTATTATTTGTTCCACTGGAGATTACTAGGTATATGTACTTATTCTACAATGTACTAATTGAACGTTTGATTTTGTAGACAGCTTGGACAATATAAAGGATTCGTCAAAAATAGGTCGGCCCCGGATGGCTCTATAGCAGAGACATACCTAATACATGAGTGTGTTACTTACTGCAACAGGTACATCAAAGATCCACTACCTCCGATCCCAGTGCCCGTATCAATCTTTCTATCGTCACAAATGTCGTACGACCGTTTAGAGGAGTATTAAAGGAATCGTTAACACGTGAAGAACTTATTGAGGCACATTGGGTAGTGTTGTGAGACTGTGACGAAGTCGAGCCGTACATGATTAGGTACAGGGAGAGGCTTCAGGCGTTAAATCCGGACAAGAGTTCGGCGTGGTTTGAGAAAATGGGTAAGAAGAAGTTCCCCAATTATTTCTTCCAATGGGTACGTACGTATGTTTAATTATTTAGTTTTTATAAATATTTGTAGAAAGTAAACCCTTTAATTATATATATATATCCCATTTTCCCAGATGATTGATCTACAAAATTCTGAAAACCACGGGGGATGGTGGTATTGACCAAAGAACTTGCTAGCAGGGAAGCCGATTAAACACTATATGTAATTTACCCCCAGATGTTTTGTGAACGGTGTAAAGTTTCATTCATTGGCCCGAGATGAAGGAAGAAGAACACAAAACAGTGGGGTAGCGGTAGGGAAAGACAATGATCTATATTACGGGGATATTGTATATGTCGTTCAGCTATGTTACGGGAATGATGTCAACGTTTTCCTATTCAAGTGCAAATGGTTCAAGCGTACAAAGGAAGACCTGAGACTTTTATCAGTCGATACAAACTTAAGCTGGTATGAGGATGAGTCTTACGCTCTCGCCACCTTAGTTAGGCAGGTGTTCTATCTTGATGATCCGAAAGCTGGTGAATAGTGAAAAATAGTGAACCATATCTCTCATCAAGGAATATGGAATAACATGACAACTGAAGGGATGCCAGCGACTGAATATGCTGATGAACCGGAAAGAGACATTCCTGCATATTAAGAGCCTAATATTTCTATCATCCGCTCTGACATAATGGACTTGGTTTAAGCTGGTGAACGCTTACCCATGCCTGATGGTTGTACAGATCTAACTGAATTTTTTTCCGTAATGCTGCATGATCGATTAATTATATATATTATGAGGAGGAGTATGTACAATTATTAATTTTTTCGCATAATTAACTTCAAATTTATTAAACAGAGTGGTCGCTTCGACCGACGAAAATTAAAATTAATTAATTATTCCAGAGGATCAGCCGCGGATTGAGAATCACATTTTCACGAAACCCTAAAACATGGACGAAAGAACGACTTTTCGTATAGTCCATACTAATTAAGGTAATTAAACACAAAAGTAATTAATTATATATATAACCCTAAATCTTAAAAATAGCACTTAGACGACGTAAAAGAGTCAAACCGTCGCCTAAGTATACCCTAAGCCCTAACTTTTCACTTACACGACGCAAACGTAACTTTGCGTCGTCTAAGTGAAAATTTTATAATTTCATTTAAGAGAACGACCATCTAGACCATGTTCCAATGCAGATTCTTTTCATCGATGTCATAGAGTAAACAATTCTCGGAGTGTGAGCGTCGACGGCTCCAAAATAGGACTTACGGATTTTCGTGTATCCACATTTTTGGTTTGTAAAAAATTTGGTTTGTGGCTGACTGTGCCGATGAAACCCTTAACGAACTTACTATTTTGTGAAAATTATTCTATTTATATATTGTCTTATGGCGAATGTATCAAATGGTTGTTTTGTCCAAATTCAATTTCGTTAATATCGATATGCAATGAGTCTATACTTAATAACACTTAAGTTATACACATTAGTAGATACTTAAAAAGTTTAAAGATGTAAGATTAATATTCGTCGTCTTAAATTCAATTTTTTTATATGTATGATTCTTTAATCGATATTTTACAACATTTTCATTCGAATAACAGATCGGAAACTTCCTTGCGAATTATTTTTAAAAATTAATTTTACAGAAATTTCACCTGGACCATGGAGATAGACCATCTTCGTAGTCTAGGTGACCACTTACACGACGGAGATGGTCTATCTCCGTCGTCTAGGATGAAAAGTTTGGTGGTTCAATTTCCACCGCCAAATTTTTCGGGAACGGTTCAAATTTCACCTGGACGACGGAGATAGACCTTTTCCGTCGTCTAAGTGAAATTTGAAACGTTCCCAAAAATGAAGGCGGTTAACTCCCACCCGCCAAATTAATTGGGTGTCGTTTCCAAAAATTGAGTCAGTTCATCTAAACGACAGAAAAAATATCTCCGTCGTCCAAGTGAAACTTTATATAAGGGGAGAAGCCGATCCTTTTTTCCTCATCCCATTCTCAATCATCCTCTCCTCTCTCTCTAAAAAATCCGGCGTCTCTCCGACGTTTCAAAATCCGGCGTCTCCCTCCCTCCGGCGACACCCTCCCTTCGGCGACTGCTCTATCCGGTAATTTATAACCTAATTGTATTTTTAATTTGTGTTTAATAATAAATTCGTAAATTGGTAAATTAATTATTAAAAATAATAAATTATAAATAATTGGTAAATTGGTAATTATAGTAAAATTTTGGAATTATTGTAAATTATGATAATTATAGTTATTTAGTAATTAATTATTGTAAATGATAATTATTATATATTGCAATTATTGAAAATTATAATTATTATTGTAATTATTGTTTTAATTATAATTTGTAATTATTGTTGTAATTATAATTTGTAATTATTGTAAATTTGTAATAATTATATATGGTAAATTATTGAATTATTAAAAATAATAAATTGGTTACTATGGTAATTTAGTAATTATTATGGTAAATTATTTAATTATTAAAAATAATAAATTGATAATTATGGTAATTTAGTAATTATTATGGTAAATTATTGAATTATTTAATATAATAAATTGGTAATTATGGTAATTATTGTAAATGACTAATTTTTGTAATTATTGTAAATTAGTAATAAATAAAACAATAAATTTGTAATTATGTAATATTGTAATAATTAAAAAATATTAATTATGGTAAGTGATTAATTATGGTAATTATTATAATTATTATGCATGGTAATTATATTTTTACAACTCCTAGGTTAATTAAATGGCCCCGTGGGGTAAGAAAAAAGCTCAGAAAGAGGCCGAAGATGCTCGATCAACTCCGACGCTTCGCAGAGCAAGTCGGTTGGCAGCTTGAGGAGGACACCGTCGCGCCTTTTCCGGACCCTTCAGCTAGTCCTTTGGCAGTGGCGGCGATTGGGTAAATTTCTGATACCCCAGCTATACAGACTGATGATGATGATGATGCCCCTTCTGGTCCAACATCGATCTCAGAAAGTGCTCAGGCGTCGACGGCCTCCTCCAAGTCTATCCTCTACAGCGCGCTGCGCAAGGTTAGGGGGGCCCGTCAGACCCTCAACCCAAAAGGTCTCGAGGAGTCAGAAAAGGCGGAAAAGCTGAGAAGTTGTTCAAAGCGACCGGACAAAAGATCCAGTTGTCGTACGACAATTTCACCGATGGCCCTCCCACCTCTCAGTTAGCTAGTCTCTCCTCGCATAGCATCGGGGTAATCCTTCGCAACAAAGTTCGTATTATTGCGCCTACTTGGAAGGAGTTGCCGGACGAGGAGAAGGGGAAAATGTTTAGAGAACTTTCGGTACCTAATACAATTTTAAATTTATTTTCTAATAACCAATAAAAATCGTAATTTCATATTATATACGATTATTATTTTTTTATTCTTTTCTAATAGGAACAATATGAGGTGGATGGCACACCGGATATGCTTAGGCATATCAACAGCACCGCCAACACTATCTACCATGATTGGAAGTACAAACTTCATAAGTATTATGAAGAATTCGGCCGAGAGCCTACCCCCATAGCGCTGCGTGGGAATATGGAAGATGAGTGGAGGTGGTTGGTCACCCACTTCGAAACAGAAGAATATCGGGTGATTATTTTTTATTTAAATTGACGAAATTGAATTATTATTTTTTAAGTTATTTATTAATTTTGTAATAATTTATGTTGTCCAACAGAAATTCTTGAACATCAACAAGGCCAATCGGGATAAGAAGGACAAACATCATACCTCCAGCTCCAAGCAAATGATCCAAATCGCCAAGGAGCACAGAGATAAGGGCTTCAAACACCATTATCTGGATGCTAGCATCACCGCTTACGTGACGCCTGCGCTTGACAATGAAGCGAGTCAATACGGCGTAAGTGCCATATATATTTCTTCTTAATTAGCGTACTTATTATTTATTAAACTGTCGTACAAATTTATAATTATTTAATTTTTATTATTATTTTTAGGCGAGGTATATAGATATTCAGCTCATAATATGTAGATCTCAGTTCAGTTTCTGATTATAATTTGTTTTTTGATTGTCCTAGAGAAAAGAAATCCCTCAATGGTAAGCAATGAATATATACCCATTAATATGAAAGTAAAAGGGAAAAGAAAGTAGAGAAAGAAAGCAAAAGAGTGTGAGATAAATTAGATCAATTAAAAGAGATGTTGGTGTCTCAATCTATATATATATATATGCCTACACTAAAACAATTTCAAAGTACCTCTTCAATCTCAGTCCATTACCCTTTCAATTTCACTAACTACTCAAGAAATAATGGAAGAAAGACAACAAAGTTTGATCTTAAGAGAGTTGAACCAAGTTGATTACCCTGACTAAATATACTCCAACTGCCCTTATTCAACAACGCGTGTGACAGTAAACAAATACAAGACATAAATAAGAGATTTCAATCTCCATAAAAAAATACCAAATATATTACAAATAGTCCATTGGTATGATGCCTCTACTTGAAACATGAATACAAATCAAAAAACACATGATAGGATAGAAACTAGAAAGTTAGGATAACAACATATAAATCAACATATAAAAACACATGATAGGATAGCAATTAACATACCATTTTCAGTTCGGGTTGTTACACTATTGGCCTCAAATAAGCCACTTTTGTAGGATTTTTCACTTTTGGAATTAAATAGATGTGAGTGAAGTTTAGGGAACCCAACAATTGACCCGTATGAAGGAAATTTCTCGCAGCTTCCACCACGTTAGGGCCTACTATCTCCCAATACTCCTGAAAGAACAATGGAGGCATACCATCAGAGCTTGATGCTTTAGTCAGATACATCTGAAACAACGCTGCACGAATTTGTTCTGCCGAATACTCCGCACAAAGCATAGCATTATCTGCCTCGTTAACCTTAGGTTGGTGAAGATCTATTGCCTTCTGCATCTAGTTGAAGTCTGTTGGTTTGGAGGTAAACATCCTGTCGAAATATTCAGAGACAACTTTCTCCATCTTCGCTGTTGTGTCCTGCCATGTACCTTCATTATCAAACAATCCCTTGGTGGTGTTCTTTCTCTTCTCATTGTAGGCTTTTTTATGGAAGTATTTTGTGTTTGATTCTCCCTCAGGGAGATTATGCAATTTTTCACAGTGTTTTCAGTATTGGTACTCAGCTGCCAGTAGAGTATCTAACTTCTCATGACGAACAACACTCTTTGAACGAGTTGCATCCGTCAAAACACCTTGGTGAAGTCATTCCAAACGGGACCGTAAATGATCTATTTCACGTCTCCGGTTTCCAAGTGTGGTCCGTTGCCAAGCAGTAAGGGAAAATATGGTGGTCTTGATCCTGTCTACTGCTTTCAATGTTGGAGTTCTGAAGGCTGATCGATTCCAACCCTCATCAATCTCGAATCAGAACCGACATGGGTTCCTACCTCGACTAGGAGTCACGGTATATAGAACATGCAGAAGGATGGGGATGTGGTCTCCATGAATCGGTTGTAGGTGTTCTAACCACGAGGCCGGAAAGACATCACTCCAGGTAGCCGTAGCCAGCGCACTATCAAGTCGCGATCTGACTGATCCTCTGTGCCATGTATAATCCGCCCCCACAAACCCTAAGTCAATTAGATCTGCATACGCAATGGCATCCCGAAAACCTTGCATTTGGTTTTCTCTACGTATGGCTCTGCCATCTTGCTCATTGGCATGCAAAAGCTCATTCATATCCCCTATGAGAACACAAGGGAGCGAGCACTCGTCACTTAGTCTTTGTATCAGAGTACGCGTTTAATATATGCCCATTAATATGAAAGTAAAAGGGAAAAGAAAGTAGAAAAAGAAAGCAAAAGAGTGTGAGATAAGTTATATCATTTAAAAGAGATGTTGGTGCTCAATATATATATATATGTGCCTACACTAAAGCAATTTCAAAGTACCTCTTGAATCTCAGTCCATTACCCTTTCAATTTCACTAACTACTCAAGAAATAATGGAAGACAACAAAGTCTGATTTTAAAAGAGTTGAACCAAGTTGATTACCCTGACGAAATATACTTCAACTGCCTTTATTCAACAACACGTGTGACAGTAAACAAATGCAAGACATAAATAAGAGATTTTATTACCACAGTACAACAAATAATCAATCTGTTTCAATCTCCATAAAAAAAATACCAAATATATTACAAATAGTCTATTGGTATGATGCCTCTACTTGAAACATGAATACAAATCAAAAAACACATGATAGGATAGAAACTAGAAAGTTAGGTTTGCCCTCTAGCATTTAACGTCTCTTCCAATCATCATACATTTGTTTAGCAAAATCATGTCATCAAGTGGTCCATTGGTCTGATGCTTCAACACTATCAATCATACTCCATGTCCATATTTTCATCAAAAAGGAAATTGAGAGAAGTAGTTATGCAAAAACCCAATGAAATTACCAAATTTTGAAAGAAGAATACAACCAAATGTGGACTGATTAGAGAATATATGAGATGAAAAACAATGAACCGAAGTGATAGAGGTAGATCATAAAGATTGTTGAAGCTTTTACCTTAAGCAAACCGATCGAGCAATTTTTCTTCTTTTAAGTCAGAGAGTGCTGTAGAACGACGAGACTGATGATGCGATGAAGGGTGAGAGGCAGACATGTCACTTGAGATTGAGGTAGCTAAGAGAGAGATAACACAAGCTAATGAGGTGTTATCTTGAGTTCATGAAAAAGAGTATCCAAGATAACTAGAGTGTAATTAATCGAAGCGGAAGAGAAGGAAAGTAAGAGAGATCGAGGCAACAGATCTACAAATATTAAAAAAATCAACATTCACTCTAACTTTTTTTTTGAAGAGGCGATAATTTCATTCCAATATGTAATATAAATACAAGATTCCACCGGGATCCGACCAGATAAAGTGAAACGTTAACGCATCGCTATTGTTTAAACATTTCTAAGATCACAAACCTAAATAGCCAAACCAGAGTAGCGCAAAGACTAAAAAAAATCGGAGGCACCACTCCTTAGAGCATCTAGGCACCTCTCCTACTGGGTCACACTGTGTTTCAGTGTCTCTGCATCTATACCGACAAGAAGCAGAATTGTCTTCTTCTTTGGTGAGATCTTCTTCAGACCTTGCACTGGTTTCAGCAAGGATCTACTATTATAATCATCTGTCTTCCTTTTGTAACGCCCTTTCCCTTTTGTCTTGCTAGGTTGATTGGCTGCATTAATCACCTCATCTGTCATCACTAGATCTGCAACTTCTAGAGAGTCGATCGTGTCTCCACTGCCGCCAACTTGGGTTGCACCTGATTTCTCACCTATAGGATTTAGATTGCTAGTAGTCGCCTCCACTAGAAGATGAGGAGGTAGAGCCCCTTGGGGAGATGAAACAGATACATTATGCCCTTCCACCGGAAATGGATCAGTTCCATGTGCAGTGATCGCCATAGCCGAGGCAACATGAGGAGATTGTCCCGTGCTAGATGCTTGATCCCTAGTACCCGAAACTGGGATGGTACTCCAATCCTCCAACTGCAAAAGAATAACATTATTAGACGGGTGTTCCCTATAGAGAGGGTTCACCTGAAAAATATTTGGTGGGTTTGTCGGAGCCACCACCATCTTCATCGCTTTCTGCTGCTCAGGATAAGGGGTAGTTCCCTGTCGTTGAACAACAGATAGAAGCCTAATCATTGAAGTTGGTTTAGGGGTTGAGGACACAGGTACCGTCCTTGCACCCACCAAACCTTTCTCCCATCGTGAGCAAGAGGCTGCTACCGAAGAGCCTCCACTAGCACTCGCCATTGCCTTGTGTGGAGAGGTAGGAGTAGGGCTAGTAGCACGCCTCCCCGCCAAATAACCCTCCATCCCATGCAAGAAGGATCCGCAATCCGGATAGTAACCCTGAATGTTCTCATACTCCAAAAAACAATTCTTAGAATAGCCATCGTCAAATCTGAACCTCTTATACACTAGCAGAGGCTTTTGAAAGTTTAAAGAAACACGAATCCGAATGGATGCACGCATATCATGTTCTAAGAACTCACCAATATAAGTGTCGATCCGTCAACACCACTTTAGTTGAAGAGCTTCGGGAAGTCACCTGTCACCTGATGGCCGCACCACAACCCACACGCTCCCACACGCCGTCGGGACCTTCTTGGGATTTGTGATCCCTTCGATGCCTTAAACAATCACAATGAGATTATAGTAATACCAAGGTCCTTTGGATACAGCTTGCTCCTGATATAAAGCGGATTTAAACTTTACCACAAAGCGATTATCTGCAATGTGAGTAAAATAGATCTTATCCAAGCTTCGCATGTCACTCCAAAAGTTGGACATTCGAGCCTTCAATTGTTGAACACATTTTGGATCTAGGCCTTTGACTGCAAAAATTCTTGCAACCGCAAAGTGTCATTCAATGTCATCATCATGCTCTCATCTGATAGGGCCGCCAAGTAGACTTCCTCTAGATCCTCGGCAAGCCATTGAGGATCAAAATCTGGATCTTGGGATTTGTCATCCTCACGACGTTGATAGATGGAAGCCATAGGTAGAAATCAAGTAAAATTCAAACAAGATTGAAGGAATGAAAGTAGGAAATCTGAATTGAGAATTGAAAAAAAGGAAAAATTGAGATCGAAATCGGTGAACAAAGTGTTCTTGCTTGCACGGGGTATGGCGCATGCAAGGGATTTCTCTCAATGCCTAGGGTTTAGAGAAACTCAAACAACCTAGTGTCATCATTCACTCTTAACATAGATGAACAACAATTCAGGTATATTAACTAGGCGTTAAAAGTCTTTCATGTCAACAATTAGAAGACATGCACACTGATCGATTAACTGATACACATTCACACGTACATGACACATTCACAACGAGAGATTCAGAGAGTAACGCTGAGAAAGACATGACTTGCAATTTGAGGCGATTAGCCAGTGATTTCAATGGCTTTGACATCAGGCCTCTTCACCTCCGCCTTTGGAACAGTGACACTGAGAACCCCATTCTCCATAGCAGCCTTGATCTCTTCGACTTTGGCATTCTCCGGCAGCTTGAACCTCCTGGAGAATTTGCCGCTGCTCCGCTCCACACGGTGCCACGTGTCGTTCTTGTCTTCCTTCTCCATCTTCCTCTCTCCGCTGATCTGAAGCACCCTGTCGTCTTCGATTTCCACCTTGACTTCTTCTTTCTTCAGCCCAGGAAGGTCAACCTTGAACACGTGGGCTTCTGGAGTCTCCTTCCAGTCGATCCTCGTGTTCACAAAAGTCGAAGTCTCGCGAGGAATTGCAGAGAGCGATGAGGAAGGGAATGGGAAATCCTTCAAAGGGTCCCACAGGTCGAGGGAGAACGGGTCGAAAATGTTGCTGTTTCGCCGGAAGTTGGGAATGATCGACATTGTAACCAATCTCTGAAGTTGTGTTTCGACGATCGGAAAAGCTTGAGTGATTAATTGCACTTGCTTGAGTTGCTTCGCTGACTGATTGATGATGGAGGTGACAGATGTGATGGGAATTTATAATGACAACAAGAACGTTCTGGATAATGCTGGGACTTTTGGTATGTTTCTATTAACGCTGATGAGCTCTGGAACTTTCCAGGATACTCGAGACTTGAGAAGGGGAATGTATTGGGCCGAAAACGTAGGCTTCATCGGAGGGTCACTGGGTCAAATAAGGCAGAAGAGAGGTGGGCTTTGTTGAATCTTTTCCAATGAATCCAATTTGATGAAGAAGGCCGGGAATCGTAACTCAAATCATTTTAATTATTATTTGAGAAAATAGATAGAATGGTTTTTTGTGTATGACATTTTATAGACTTTGATCCTTTATATATGTCATATATCACATTAGTCATTTAATTTTATTTTTGTCTATCACACTTCTAAAATGAATTTAAAATACATAGTTGAATGAACAAAGTAATATCGGAATGTAAACTTCAGGGATCAAAGTGATATATGTCATACAAAAAGGATCAAAGTTTATAAAGTACTATTTCAGTCATTTTCTCTTATTATTTTGGAGTTAAGCTTCTCCCGAAGAGTTTAATGTTAGGAGATGTCATGTTTATTTAATTGAATTGAAAAATAATCTTTTCCATATGGGAAGCCGACAAAGGCATCTGTTGGGGAAGTAAATTGAAAATATAAGTACATTGAAGACGCACTACACTAAAGGGATGCCTACCGCAACTTTGAAGGGCTGCATCTTAACACATACTCTGCCGATTGCATAGGAAATGGTAACTACACGGAAATTAGCGTTTGTAGAACTTGTTATGGCTACAGGCCTGTTGAAGATGATCAAATGGTTACAGAAAGGTGTGGCATGAGAGACAAATCCTTACTGGCCGCATTTTCAGCATAAAAAGCATAGCTCTTCTTCCTTGACCACATTGTCAGCATCAGCCAAGCTCCTTGTTAGTGTTCATGTGGCTCAGCCTCCGAACCGTATGTGGGACGAGTTTTTGCCTCTTACAGCTCAGGCTGAAGATCCGACGGGTATAAGCTTGCGAAGAAGCAAACTTATACCCCAAAACCGATCCTTTTCAAATAGGCTAGAATAGTGGAATAGATATATCAAAATCAAATTCAAACAAAAATATATGTTGATCCAGCTCAATTATAGGTTGATGAACACTCCTATTACAAAGTGACAAATGGAATTATTGGATTAAAAGTGAAAATGACAACCTAGCTAGCTATAAAATGTAACAAGAGTATTTTCTTAAAACCCCCAAATGAACAAATTAATTTCATATGCAAGTAACCAATTTCAAGCATCTAAAACAAGATATTAAAATACTTTTATACAGAGATCGAACAAACAGAGAAATTATATTTTAATTGATGGATCAAGTCCCTCTTTAATTGGAGGAAGATATCCATGTTGTGACATACTACATGAGGAAAAGATTATTTGTTGTAGGCTTTGTGACCCATGGTATGAAAGAAGGCTAGTTGCTATTGGAATAGCAAAGTTGGTGCAGTAAACTTTGAAAGGTAAGAAACAAACCTACAAACTTAGGTTGGAAGCGCCTGCAAACTTTGAAGATGGAGGAGACATGCATTTATAAGCATACAAGCATTGAATCATGAAATAAGGAAGAAGTTTGACTTTGCTTCCAATTGCATGAAACGTGCTTGAAATGCATGGAACCAATTGCCTATATATTGGCTTGAAGATTGTTGCAATATAACCCAAGGCAGAAGAGACATACAAACGAAGAGTTTGTGAGAGTAATGAGATCCTCACCTGAAAAATTAGCGAGAAGAAAATTCTTTTGAGAGGTAGAGGCGTGTTTCCACTTTAGTTAGTTATTAAAGTGAGATTATTTCTTGTAATCCCATTATTTTACTTAGTAGAAGAGAGTACTACTACTGCCTCAGGGACGTAGGCACATTTGTCAAACCTCGTTAAACACTGTGTCTTTTGTTTATATGTTGTTATTCCGCAAATCACACGAGGGGTGAGAAAAGTAAGATCCTGGGATAATTAATTTATTCATAGACCTCGTATTAAGGTGGTCATTCTTTCCCAACAAGTGTTATTAGAGCCCCGAGCTCATTGTTCGTGGCATCTCGTGGTGATTAAGATGGTGGAGTCGTCATCATCAGCAGCAACAATGGTCAAATTAACTTTGTCAAATTTCTTCATTTGGAAGCCCAAAATGGAAGACATGGTTTATAGCAAGGATATGTACGGGCCTCTTTAAAACAAAGGAGAGAAGCCAGCAGGCAAGTCTGACACAGAATGGGGCATCCTGAACATGAAAGTTGTTGTAGAAATTAGTCACTGGGTTGATGAAAATGTTTTTCATAATGTGTCACAAGAAAACAATGCCTACTAAATGTGGACAAAGCTGGAGTCAATGTATGAGAGAAATACCGCACAAAACAAAGCCTCATTCATTCGACGGTTGATGAACACGAAGTACAGAGACGGTCGAAGTGTTTCCGAGAACTTAAACGACTTCCAAGGCATGGTGGATCAATTGATGAACATGAAGATAGTGTTTTATGATGAGTTGCAAACATTGTTGTTACTTAAATTGTTTCCAGATAGCTGGAACACGTTGGTGGTGTCATTAAGAAACTCATCTCCCCAAGGCATTGTCACACTGAGCACTGTTAAAGACATCATGTTCAACGAAGAGGCAAGGATGAAGGAGCAAAGAATATCGATGAGTCAGAAGCCCTCGTCACCAACCACCATGGAAGAAGTAGAAAATTCTACAACCGAGGTAAAGCAAAAGATCGGTTAAGGGGCAAGTTTAGCTCGAAGGACATTGAATGTTATCACTGTGGTAATAAAGGCCATAAAAAGCGGGATTGCAGGAAGCTCAAGAAAGAGGTTGCACAAAAAGATGGTGCCAAAGACACAGCTGCTATTGCCACATACAGAGATGTGGTGACCATCATTTGTGGAGATGGTCATGTTAATTTGACATTGCAGGATACATGTTGGATCTTCGATTCTGACGCATCATTTCATGTTATCTCACGAAAGGAGTTGGTTACATCCTACAACATTGGAGATTTTGGTAATGTCAGGATAAGAAATGATAAGTTGTCCAAGATCGTGGGAAGAGGAGATCTTTCCCTTGAAACGAACACAGGTCGCGGCCTAGTTCTCAAGGATGTGAGACATGTTCCAGACATGCGTCTCAACTTGATCTCCATAGGATTACTTGATGATGATGGCTACACGAATGTCTTTGGTGCTAGAAAGTGGAAGCTCAACAGTAGTCCAAAAGTTCTAGCCCAAGGGAACGAGAAGAACACTCTCTATATGACATATGAAAAAGTCTGTAGTAGGTCAATACTTATCTACGGAAAATATTTATTGGTTGAGCTATGGGATAAGCATCTCGGTCACATCAGTGAAAATGGACTATTGGTTCTAGCCAAAAGAGAGTACGTTATTTCCTGGTGTCAATGTTTAAAGTATGACTCTAAAATCATGTTCGCATTGCTTGGTTGGAAAGCAACCCAGAGCTACGTTCCATCATTCCCCTGCACCTAGAATATCCAATGTATTAGAAGTTGTACATTCTGATGTGTGTGGTCCCATGAGCACTAGTACACAAGATGCTTTATCACCTTCATTAATAATCATTCCAAGAAGGTTTGGGCTTATGCACTAAAAACCAAAGATCAAGTCCTCAAAGTATTAGAGCAAAGTCATGCCAGCACAGTGCATGAGACTATCAAGAAGCTCAAATGCATCCGCACCTATAACGGGGGAGAGTATATGAGTGCGTTCAAGCATTACTGTAAAAGTAACAAAATCCGACATGAACAATCTATTACAAAGACTCCTCAGCACAATAGAGTAGCATAGAGGGTGAATATAACTATTGTTGAAAGAATCAGAACAATGTTATCTCATGCCAAGTTGCCTAAGAGTCTCTAGGGTGAAGCTATGATGACTGCAGTTGATGTGATCAACCTTTTGCCCTCAGCTCCATTGAATCGTGATGTGCCTAACAAGTTTTGAACTGGAAATGATGTCTCATACAAGTATTTGAAGGTATTTGGATGCAAAGTATTTGTTCACATTCCCAAAGATGAAAGATCAAAGCTTGACAAAAAGTCAAAGGCGTGCATATTTTTGGGATATGAAAATGAAAAGTTTGGGCACAAGCTATGGGATCCTGTCAAAAAGAAGATTGTCAGAAGCAGAGATGTTATCATTGTTGAAAATGAGAACATCGAAAATGCTCAGAATACCAAGAATTCTAGTCAACCCGAAGAATATCCAATAGATTCGGATCCCACTGGAGACGTTGGTGTGTAGCAAATCATCTGATTAATGATTCAGTTGATGTCACAACTGATGATGAGAAAGAGGCAAAAACCCAACAAAGAAGAGTGGTTGAGTCTGAAGTTAGAAGATCAACCAGGGAACGCAAAACCTCAAGGAGATACCCTCCACACGAGTACGTGACTGTCATGGATAAAGGAGAGCCAGAGTCTTATAAAGAACCTCTGATGCACGAACACACGAGGGGAGTGCTTGGAAGCCATGTAAGATGAAATACAATCCTTTCATGAGAACCAAACTTATGATCTGGTGGAGTTATCAAATGGTAAAAGAACACTAAAGAACAAATGGGTGTACATACTGAAGACCGAGGAAAATATCTCATGACCTAAATACAAAGCAAGGTTGGTCGTAAAAGGTTTCAATCAGAAAAAGGGAGTTGACTTTGAAGAAATTTTCTCGCCCGTGGTGAAGATGAAGTACTCTCATTAGACGTTCTTATTGCAGGAGCTGAAGGAGGTATCAACTCGTCGGTTGATTTCCTCTTGTTCTAAAATTTGTTGATAGCTTTCATAATTCTAATCGATAGTTTGGTAATAAGAGAATATTTGTGTTTGGTTAGAAAGATAATTCATTGTCTATATATAGAGACAATATATAGAGACATACATAATATTTCCTAACTATTAGAGTAAATATATATCCATAACTGATTCTAACAATAAAAAGTTGAATTTGATATTGAATTTGAATCAAAGTTTAATAAGGAATGAATTTTTCTTTAAATAATCAATGTTTTCAACATATATGAATTTTTAGAGTAAATAATATTTCCTAACTATTAGAGTAAATATATATCCTAACTATTAGAGTAAATAATATTTCCTAACTATTAGAGACATACATAATATTTCCTAACTATTAGAGTAAATATATATCCATATATGAATTTTTCTTATATAGAGACAATATAAGGAATGAATTTTTCTTTAAATAATCAATGAATTTGAATCAAAGTTTAATAAGGAATGAATTTGATATTCGAAACTTATGATAGGAATATAGAACTCCATCGGATTACTCGGCCAGAAAAGGAGAAGTCCTATAGTATACCGATAATAGATATACAATATGACGCATAATAGACTTTAGACTAACAAACCAGAGTAGCACGAGAGGGCTTCAAAAAAATTTGGGTGTACCACTCCTTAGTTAGCTAGGGGACCTTTCTACATGGTGGCTGAATCTCCTGGGTTCACATCCTTCATCACCTGCGCCATGGGAAAAGACTCATTCCCCAACACTCCTAACATAATCCAATTGATAAACACCAACTGTTTCCTTGAGAAAGTACCGGTTTGGGTCCTTGGCTCTTTAACGATCACTTTCCAACTCTTACAAGATCCCTCCTGAGACAGCTTCACAGTGTTGCTATTTCAATTATCCTTAACCTATTCTTGTTGTATGCCTACTTCCTCTCCCAATCCAGGCATCACATCCCTCAATCTCCACATCCTCTCTGCTACATGCTGCTGACCTTCAGCTTCAAGCTCGGCTTCCAACTTAGTACATTGGATAGGACAATCTTGTTGCATGTGAGCGTAAGTACCACATCCCCTGCAATAGCATTTCAGCGTCAGGTACTCACTTTGCATTCTAGCCAAGCTTTCTTGCCCAACGAAACCCTCAGGTGAGTGATCAGAGGGTTCCTTAGATCCACCTCCACAAAGAGTCGGACCTCGTCCAGCTCCTGCAAACACAACCGTTCATAATCCACATATTCTAAGGTGATTACCTAAGGTTTCCCACCAACTTATTGTCGGTTGCTCACCATGCAGATCACCACCGATGATCTTAAGCTTCGTCCAAACTCTAGCTTCAGCTGCTAAGACCAACTCAATAGGTGAAAATCCATTGAATTAATCAATGACAATCGTGGTATCTTTAAAGAACCAAGGTCCTCGATCTATAGCTCTCCAAAATACGCTTCAATCCCTAAAAGTAACCTTAAATCGGTCTAGAGTCTCTTTCTGAATGGTGATCGCACTCGTGTCTTTGAAGCCACTCTACAACCGAAGCATCCAGAACTTGAAAGATTTTCCTCCTCTATCGATAAAGTTGTCGGAGAAAATACCCTCATCACAACAAAATTAAATTTATTGGCCTCATCTTCCTCTCCCAGTGAGAGATTGAAAGACAGGGGTGGATAGTGTTTAGGGTTTGGTATCATGTTGAAAAGAAGAGAAAAAACAAGTAAATAAGAAAAGAAAAAGCAACGGGAAGAAGAGAGAAGAAATCCTTGAATTATCAAAGAAATTGATGAAGAAGAACCTAGCGGTGCTAGGGTTTAGAAGAGGACAAAGAGAGCGGTGCTCTCAACTTTCGATAACCACATTTTTCTATAGGTTTCATAACTCATGTTTGAAAAGTCAAATTTTCTTAGGACTTGTTGGCTATATATCACAAACTCAGCGGTATCATTTGACAATGCTGGATGTGAAACACTACGCCACTGTTTATAAGCATACAAGCATTGCATCATGAAATAAGGAAGAAGGTTAATTTTGCTTCCAATTGCATGTAACGTGCTTGAAATGCATGGTATATGCATGGAACCAATTGCCTATATATTGGCTTGAAGATTGTTGCAAGATAACCCAAGGCAGAGACATACAAACGAAGAGTTTGTGAGATTCTCAATTGAAAAATTAGTGAGAAGAAAATTCCTTTTGAAAGATAGAGAGGGGTGTTGCCACTTTAGTTAGTTACTAAAGTGAGATTATTTCTTATTATCCCATTATTTTACATAGTGGAAGAGAGTACTGCTTCTGCCCCAAGAACGTAGGCACATTTGTCGAACCTCGTCAAACACTATGTCTTTTGTTTATTTATTGTTATTCTGCAAATCACATAAGAGGTGAGAAAAATTAGATCCTCGGATAATTAATTTAGCTGTCGATCTTTGCCAACAATAACTTTGTCTTTGTTTTTGTAGGCGGTTTTACCTTTCGAACTTCTCTGTATCAGTCGTCCAAGAGAGATGGTCGGCCAGTAAAAAATAATTACCCGCAGGAGGGATGGTTCATGCGTGTTCAATAGGAGAAGTGTTGCAGAGAGCTTGAGTGAAAAGCTGGAAAGCATGAGATCATCATATATACTCGATCGAGAATCTAATAATTTCAACACCCCTCAATTTCAAATTTACTCGAGCGCGCATGCTTGTAGTAAAACTGAAATCTTCGCGTACGTACAAGATTCGATTCGATTCTGTCATGGCCTGCTGGGCGCGCATATATTAGGTCATACACTTGGTGAGCAAGAAACCAGAGAATCAAACGCTGCAGTACGTGAACAAAAGATTTTCAGTACAGTAATGCATGTGAAGCATCTCTGTATGTATCTGCATTGATCAATCCTCGGCCCTATATATATGTCCTCCTTTCTTACGTTTTCTCGCAGTTCGCTATAAGCAAAATCAGAAATATTGTCTCTCGAGCTCATTCAATCCAAGCAAAGAATATGGAGATCAATATGGCTACCATGAATGCTTCAGCCAAAGATGATGATCCTAACTTTGTGTACGTGAAGCGTAGGACGGCTGACGGTACGTATCACACTCTGGAGAAGCTTGATCCTCGTGAATTTGCTGGTGGAGAGGCTCTGCACGCTGCAGCCTTGCGACTCTGTAAGACTGCACTCACACAAAACCCGACTGGTGCGGCGGTGGTCGCATCCTTGAAGAAACCACTCGGTGGGCTGGAGGTTACTTGGTTTTATAACGACGCTCTCACTATTTCAATGCTCAGGACTATCTGTGACTCCGCATATCAACCCGAGTCTGCATGGGACGACGAAGACGATGATTGATGCATGAAGGTGATCGAGGAGGGAAACATTGGTGGAGTGAGAGACTTTTGCTTCTTCGATCTCCAGTGCTGTGGTTCTTAATTTGCTAGCTATATATGGTTGGTTTATCTTTTATTAAGCAGTAGTTTATCATATGTCAATCAAACTCTCTTGAAGTTTATAGTTCGATCTTCCTAGCTAGATATTCTCAGGAGAGCACTGTGGATTTTTAGTCTAAAGATTCGCAGGTTTTAGTTGCTGATCCAGTGTGGTGTGTTTGAGTACTTCTATATAGTACGTCTAGCCTATGCTACAATGTCATTGTAAAAAATCATGGGATGAAGTCCTAGTACTTAAATACTTATGTGTTGCAATATGATCGATTTATGTATGTCCTTTAGTTTGATTTCATGGAAAATCCTTTAGTATGTCCTTGAACTTTGAAAGTACTTGTTTCATTTTAAGAGAACTTCAAGCACCAGAAAGTGTGTCAAATTTTTTGCGTCGGCGTTGTCATCCGTCTATCTGTCATTCTCTTTTACTGAAACAACTTCTTTTCCGAAACAGAAGACAACACAAAGAAAGAAGAGAGAACAGCGAGAAGAAGAGAACAGCCACCTTGGGTGTTGATCCGATTGCTCTCTCCTTGAAAGTGCAAACCAATCCCCAAAGTAGGTGACCTGCTTCATTGACCAGGTCCTCACTCAGGGGAGGGGACAACACTCAGGGGAGAGAGCCAAGCCGATCCTACCTACATTCCCTTCATTCTTCTTTTGCGACAATGAACGACCTTCTCGAGGTGACATTTTTCTTCTTCTTTTCAGCTGCGGCTTTTCTCTATTGATTTGTCTTATGCTTATTTGGAACTCCAAGAGTTGAAGCGATTATAGAAGGACATTGTATACATTTATATAATTTTCTTTTTCTGTGATTTCAGTTGTGAGGTTTTGAATGAGGTGTCATTGTTTATGAAATTTATGAGGATAACCACTTGTAAATGTCTATATAAGCATAAGTGTAACGTCCCGACCCTTGTTGAAAATCATCAAAATAATAAAATATTTGGATAAATTGAGGAAGTACTCGATAGGAAATAATTTTGACTAATTCAGTCAAAGAACATAAGCAACAAACTTGTTACGACGAAACAGTCGTAACGATGACAAACCTAAATTTCTTTATCGACCTCACCACCGCCACTGGTGGCAAACTCTGTTACCGTCACCCACCCACTAGGACGACGAAGCCCAATCAAATTTTAAACCTCATGACTATGTTGATACGAACCTAATGACATATTACACGACCCGTTTCAGAAGTAAATTATCCGGTCATATTTCCTGGCAACGCACCACCACAGAAGGCGGCGCGTGTCGCCCACGTGCCACCACCGGCGACCATCGTCGACGGAGATGAATAATACATTGTTGGAAAGCTCTCCTCGAGCCCAATACATTGTCTCAAATGACTATAGGTAGATTTCGGCACGTTTGGCTTGAATCGGCCCGAAAGCAACTTGGCCGGAAATCAATTATGGCGCCAATCTCTGCCCTCGAGCCACGGTTAGGCTTGAGGCCACCCTCAAACGACTCGTGAGGATGAGGGAAGTAAAACCCCTCCATCCTCGGCGGCCAAAGCCATCGGCAACCACCGTGTCCGGCGGCGGCCAAAACGAATCCAATCGGAATCAATTCGATTCCAATTAGAGTAAATCATTTAACAACAATCAAAACCAGCTTAAACAACCCATAAAGAGGTTTTCAAGACCTCGATGATACTTGAATCGGTCGAAAACAGTGCCGGTGACGGCGAGCCCAAAACCACCAGAAACCCTAGAATTCCTCCAATTCGATTCTCTCCTAGAGCCTCCATCATCAAAATCAAGCCCAGAAATGGATAGAGGATGCTGCCCCGCGTGGAACCCACCAAGTCTCGAGATCGGAGGTGGCTGGACGGCGTAGTGCTGTCGGAGCACCGCCCACCGCCTCGGTTTCTCTCTCTCCTCATGGGTGGGACGAGTTGACCAATATCAACTCACCCAGAATTGTCTGCCTTCCATAAAGGGAAACCTCCCTTTATATATGTTTCCATTTATGGTAAATCGGTAATTATTTTATGACAAATTTCTGTCGATTGTAATTATCTCATCGTAACTCCGATTTCGATGATTCTCGCATCTACGAACTCATCTCGAAAAATTCTATAATTTTCATCTAAAGTCAACCGACTTCGACAATTCAATAAAAATTCAACCAGAGACACATCGAAACTTACTAACGGTAAAAATCTTTTACCGCGATCACTAAATTGAACTCGAATTATTCATAAATAACATAAATAATAAAAAAAAAATTGTGATATCATAATCTACCCCTGTTAAAATAATTTCGTCCTCGAAATTACAACGTAAAACTACGAAAACCCCTTAAAATTTCTATGAAAATTTGGGCAGAGTTTCCCCTTAAAGTAGGAGGCCCTAACCTGCCAAAATGTCTAATTACACTTCAATTCACCATTCACAACATATACCATGAACCACCAATGTTCGTCCGGATTTCTAAACTATCACATCTCAACATTGTCACAACTATATACACAAAACTTAGGAACAAACAAATCACACATCAAATTCATGAAGAATTATCAAAAGAAGTCTCTGATACTTGAGAACAAGTCAAACAGAATAAATTGAAAATGGTAGTAGATCGACATAGCTGAAACTCGATAGAAATCTCAAACATACGAACAATCCATCACCGGATTGTTACAAATCTCTGATGATATATCGTAAATAATCCACATAGATGCGAGTAATTGATTAATTTCACATAAATAGTGATATCTGAATAATATTTAGAATTCAAACTGATTATAGTGCTAATCAAAAATGATAAACTGCGAAAAATCTGCACCCAAGTCATGGCCTCAAACTCATCCTGATGCCCTCTTAAATTGAGTAGCTATTATGTAAATCCCAGGTCAAAGCATCTAACCCATCCTGGCGCCCTCAGGGATCAGCCGAGTTGCTATGCATCGATGTAATTTGTAGTGCTTTGTAAGGGTTAGCTTTCTTTTTGTGCAAGATATATAAGATGGTAGAAACACCCCTTAAATGATTACTAGAGGCGTTCTATTTATGTACTTAGATTATGCAGTATTTAGTTCATACATTGCAATTGTAGAATCTTAGGAAACTTGTGATTAGACTCAAGATGGTGATAAAATTTACCCCGTATGCTATTATTTCAACTTGTTGAATCTTAGGTATATGTTACAATCGTTAACATTGTTGTTGATGAAATCTTCTCCGACTATAAGTATGTGTATCCTTGTTGTTGAATTTTATTTATTTGCTCACACTTCTACGATGGTCTTCCAAAAACTAGAATCTCAAGCGTATTATGCATTGATATAAGTTCGTTTTGTATCTTACTTTAAGAGAGTATTTTTGCCAAAAATTTAGCATAACCTCCCTGAAAATGGCTACCCCAAAACCTGTAACAAGCATATCAGAAGTTGAGTTATCATTCTCCACAACCCAGAAAAATATCATGATCACCGGGAGCAATAAAATATAATACCTAGACAAATAACACATCAAATGTTGGCTCACATAAGATATTTTTATGATACAAGATGGCTCATGTCTAATACAATAGAATCAAAAAATAGATTATCAAAGTAGATCAAAAAGACAATTGTTCAGATTTCCTGCTAATAACAACATTATTCATAGATTTTAGCGAACTTGTGGTTCAAGAGCATTAGCGAAGATATAAGAACATGCACTTCACCTCAACCACTACAAGAAAAACGCACCGAGACGACGGAACATTTGCAGTTCCGTCGTCTAAGTGTAACTCAGACGACAGAAAATATTTGCGTCGTCCAAGTGTGTCTTAGATGATGGAACCAAGTTTTTCGTCATCCAAGTGGACATACAGACGACGGATCAACAGCTGTGGTCTGTGAGGCCACTTGGACGACGGATTATTTGTCCGTCTTCTCTGTGGACACTTGGACGACGGAAACGTGCTGAGTCCATCGTCTAAGTGGTCACTTAGACGACGCATCAACGCTTTGTCGTCTAAATGAAGTATTATATAATGTCCATGCCGAACTTTCTTCCTCATATCGATCATTCAATTCTCTCTCTTGATCAGACTCTCCTCGCACGTAGATACAACTAGCTAGCACGTATGTACTATATATATATATATATATATATCTCTCCGGTTCCGTCCATCAATTCGCCATATATCGGAGAAGGCTAGGTACATACGTAGTTAATTTTCGACAATCTTAAGGTTTTTATATATAAATAATTGTACGTACGTTTGATTGATTGATTGATCGATTGCATTGCATTGTTAGTACGTCTAATATTTATAATTAAGTTAGGTAATTGATGATATATATATATATATATTAGTTAATTAATATAGACCAGTAGTACGTATATATATATATATATATATGTGTGTGTGTGTGTGCATGCATGCATGGATGTTTAAAAATTTGGTTAATATTTAGTTAAAACGTACATGCATGTTAGACATATTAAAGTAATTGATGTATGTATAGTATATTCACCAATAATTAATAAACGTAATTATAAATATATTAATTAATTATACGTTAATAATTAAGGTAGTTGAAAATTTGTATATATATAATAGTTTAATAATTACTTGAAAATCTGTATATATATAATAGTTGATAAATATGATAATTAATTATTAAATTTCGTAGAAGTATGGACAAGAGTTGTATGAAGTTGCAGAATAGAAGTGATGTCCGGTATATGGATGGAATTAGAGAATTTGTGAATTTTGCGATAGAACATGGTCAGGGAAAGAAGCGTTTCAGGTGTCCGTGGAAAAAATGTCTTAACTGTCAGTATGTGGAGGTTAATGTTATGGTACAACACTTGTACGAAAATGGTATTATGTGGAGTTACACTACGTGGAGCGAGCATGGTGAAGCAGTAGACTTCAGCTCAGGGTACAGTTACCATGGTGCCTCATCCAACGACAGTGGTGCTGGCCCCCCTGTTTGGAACTCAACTGTGGATTTGGTCCATGATGCGTTTCCGGGATTTAGTCATGATGGACACCAATAATAAGAGGGAGGTTATAATACCACTCATGGGCATGATGACACATTCCCCGCTGCTAGCTTGGCCACTGACACTAGTGAGATGGATAAGTACAACAGGATGTCACTTGAAGCGCAGACCCCGGTGTACCCTGGATGTCGAGAGAATGTGTTGCAATATGTGATGGAGCAAATGAAGATAAAAGTGAAGCACAAAATGTCAGTCAGTGCTTTTGACAAAATTCAGGAGCAAATATATAAGTTGCTTCCTGATGATCACAATCTTCCTAAATCCCATCATAAGGTTAGAAATATCTTGAGCAGCCTCGGCCTAAAGTACAGGATAATTGACGCATGTCCAAATGATTGTGTGATGTTTTACAAAGAGTATAAAGATTTGAACTAATGTCTGGTATGTGGCCAGTGCAGATATAAGCTGAATATGAAGAGTTCAAAAAAGAAAATTCTTGTGAAGGTTCTGCGATATTTTTCATTGATTCCCAGATTGTAGCATCTGTACATGTCTCTATACAGAGCAGAGGCGGTGCGATGGTACATACAAAAGCGAATAGATGACAATGTGCTGAGACACGCGCGGATAGAGAGGCTTTCAAACATTTCGACAACAAATTTTGAGACTTTGCTGTAGAGGTTAGAATTAATAGACTCGGACTATCTACAGACAGATTCAATCCTTGGTGTAGTAATAGCTCTGCCGTCAGCACTTGGCCAGTCATTCTGATGTCGTACAACCTGCTTCCGTGGATTTGCATGAACAAGGAACTTAATTTCCTTACTCTACTAATTTCAGGTCCTAAATCTCTCGGGAAGTGCTTAGATGTCTACCTCAGACCTTTAATCGACGAGCTGAAACTATCATGGGAAAATAGAGTCCCAACTTATAACAAATTAACTGACACGATGTTCATGATGAGGGCTGCCGTAATGTGGACGATCAGCGATTTTCCAGCGTATGGGATGTTGGCAGCCTGCAGGATGAAATGATACAATGGATGCTCTATATGTTTGGACAACATGAACTCTAGTTGGCACGCGAGGAAAGTGTGTTACTTGGGTCACTGTAGATGGCTGCCTCATGACCACCCGTGGCGGCAGGATGAAGTTCATTTCGACGGTACCGTAGAGAATAATCCTAAACCCCGTAGTTGGTCGGGCGAAGAGATTTTAGAGAGGTTGAGCTATTTCGACTTTGGTGTGTTGACCAATGACAAGGATGTACTGAAATACAATCCAATACCAGCTGCACCTTACACAGTGAAGCTGACATTTAGACGTTTTATATTGCACCTTACTATTTTGTAAAAATTATTCTATTTATATATTGTCTTATGGCGAATGTATCCAACGGTTGTTTTGTCCAAATTCAATTTCGTTAATATCGATATGCAATGAGTCTATACTTAATAACACTTAAGTTATACACATTAGTTGATACTTAAAAAGTTTAAAGATGTAAGATTAATATTCGTCGTGTTAAATTCAATTTTTTTATATGTATGATTATTTAATCGATATTTTACGACATTTTCATTCGAATAACAGATCGGAAACTTCCTTGCGAATTATTTTTAAAAATTAATTTTACAGAAATTTCACCTGGACCATGGAGATAAACCATCTTCGTAGTCTAGGTGACCACTTACACGACGGAGATGGTCTATCTCCGTCCTCTAGGATGAAAAATTTGGCGGTTCAATTTCCACCGCCAAATTTTTCGGGAACGGTTCAAATTTCACCTGGACGACGGAGATAGACCTTTTCCGTCGTCTAAGTGAAATTTGAAACGTTCCCAAAAATGAAGGCGGTTAACTCCCACCCGCCAAATTAATTGGGTGTCGTTTCCAAAAATTGAGTCGGTTCATCTAGACAACGGAAAAAATATCTCCGTCGTCTAAGTGAAACTTTATATAAGGGGAGAAGCCGATCCTTTTTTCCTCATCCCATTCTCAATCATCCTCTCTCTCTCTCTCTCCCTCTCTCTCTCTAAAAAATCCGGCGTCTCCCTCCCTCCGGCGACTCCTCTATCCGGTAATTTTTAACCTAATTGTATTTTTAATTTGTGTTTAATAATAAATTCGTAAATTGGTAAATTAATTATTAAAAATAATAAATTAGTAATAATTGGTAAATTGGTAATTATAGTAAATTTTTGGAATTATTGTAAATTATGATAATTATAGTTATTTAGTAATTAATTATTGTAAATGATAATTATTATATATTGCAATTATTGAAAATTATAATTATTGTTTTAATTATTGTTTTAATTATAATTTGTAATTATTGTTGTAATTATAATTTGTAATTATTGTTGTAATTATAATTTGTAATTATTGTAATTATTGTAAATTTGAAATAATTGTGGTAAATTATTGAATTATTAAAAATAATAAATTGGTTATTATGGTAATTTAGTAATTATTATGGTAAATTATTTAATTATTAAAAAGAATAAATTGATAATTATGGTAATTTAGTAATTATTATGGTAAATTATTGAATTATTAAATATAATAAATTGGTAATTATTGTAAATAATTAAATTTTGTAATTATTGTAAATTAGTAATAAATAAAACAATAAATTTGTAATTATTTAATTATTGTAATAATTAAAAAATATTAATTATGGTAAGTGATTAATTATGGTAATTATTATAATTATTATGCATGGTAATTATATTTTTACAACTCCTAGGTTAATTAAATGGCCCTGTGGGGTAAGAAAAAAGCTCAGAAAGTGGCCGAAAATGCTCAACTCCGACGCTTCGCAGAGCAAGTCGGTTGGCAGCTCGAGGAGGACACCGTCGCGCCTCTTCCGGACCCTTCAGCTGGTCCTTCGGCAGCGGCGGCGATTGGGAAAATTTCTAATGCCCCAGCTATACGGACTGATGATGATAATGATGATGACGCCCTTTCCGGTCCAACATCGATGTCAGAAAGTGCTCAGGCGTCGACGGCCTTCTCCAAGTCTATCCTCTACAGCGCGTGGTGCAAGATTAGGGGGGGCCGTCAGACCCTCAACCCAAAAGGTCTCGAGGAGTCGGAAAGGGCGGAAAAGTTGAGAAGTTGTTCATGGCGACCGGGCAAAAGATCCAGTTGTCGTACGATAATTTTACCGATGGCCCTCCCACCTCTCAGCTAGCTAGTCTCTCCTCGCATAGCATCGGGGTAATCCTTCGCAACAAGGTTCGTATTATTGCGCCTACTTGGAAGGAGTTGCCGGACGAGGAGAAGGGGAAAGTGTTTAGAGAACTTTCGGTACGTAATACAATGTTAAATTTATTTTCTAATAACCAATAAAAATCGTAATTTCATAATATATATGATTATAATTTTTTATTCTTTTCTAATAGGAACAATATGAGGTGGATGACACACCGGATATGCTTAGGCACATCAACAGCACCTCCAACACTATCTACCGTGATTGGAAGTACAAACTTCATAAGTATTATGAAGAATTCGGCCGAGAACCTACCCCCGTAGAGCTGCGTGGGGATAGGGAAGATGAGTGGAGGTGGTTGGTCACCCACTTCGAAACAGAAGAATATCGGGTGATTATTTTTTATTTAAATTGACGAAATTGAATTATTATTTTTTAAGTTATTTATTAATTTTGTAATAATTTATGTTGTCCAACAGAAATTCTTGAACATCAACAAGGCCAATCGGGATAAGAAGGACAAACATCATACCTCCGGCTCCAAGCAAATGATCCAAATCGTCAAGGAGCACAGAGATAAGGGCTTCAAACACCATTATCTGGATGCTAGCGTCACCGCTTACGTGACGTCTGCGCTTGACAATGAAGCGAGTCAATACGGCGTAAGTGCCATATATATTTCTTCTTAATTAGCGTACTTATTATTTATTAAACTGTCGTACAAATTTATAATTATTTAATTTTTATTATTATTTTCAGGCGAGGTTGGTAGAACAGACGCAGGAGGAATTGGTCAACACACAGCTTGCACACCCGGATTTGCCGACAGAAATACTCCGTGGTCTAGGTGTGTTTTTCTTGTAGTGAACGTCCAACAACATCAACTTTTGTTATATCTTCTTATTGCAACTCATGCGTGGAGGGGTTTCGGCATCCAAATTTTCTGCTGAAAATTGACTCAAAAATCACAACAAACATGAAAAAAAAATCAAGCACGCTCTACTCCATCACCTTCTATAAACTCAAAATGACCACCTAATCAAACTCGAACTTGAAAATTTGCACACTGATGAGTCGTGTACCACCACAGTTTGTGCACCAGAGGTGGAGGTATGGATGAGATGTTGGCGACAGGGTTGGTAAACAATAGATGTGGAGAGAAGTGCACATTGGTATGCATTCGTAACTGATGCAGTTATTGGAAGAAGATGAAACTGCAAGACGGGTGATTACTTTTATGGCCTTTAATTTAATATATTTTAGTCCTTTAGAAATTAAAGGACAATTTTTTGATATTTCAAAATTTTAACCTTAAGGAGATTTAGGGTTTACAAATTAGGATTTAGGGTAAGATTTCAATTTTTAATTTAGATAGTTGATCATGGGTCTGCTCGAAAATTTCAAGATTCGGATCCAATACCGTTTGCTTGCATTCAATTCAGTTATGTAACAATCATGGTTGAAAATGATGGAAAAAGAATCAAAAACCAAAACATATGTTTTGTAGGCCTAAACAAGGTCATTCTTGCATCATATTAGTCATGGACCAATAAGTTTTGTAGGCTTAAACAGAAAATGATCTATATAGTAATGATTGATGCTACTTGTATCTTAACACAGTGATTAACCTCTCCTATAAACCCTAGTACTTTGCTTTCTGATTATTGACGAACAAGAAACGAAAGGAATACATAGTCCATCAATATAGATATTCAGCTCATAATATGTAGATCTCAGTTCAGTTTCTGATTATAATTTGTTTTTTGATTGTCCTAGAGAAAAGAAATCCCTCAATGGTAAGCAATGAATATATACCCATTAATATGAAAGTAAAAGGGAAAAGAAAGTAGAGAAAGAAAGCAAAAGAGTGTGAGATAAATTAGATCAATTAAAAGAGATGTTGGTGTCTCAATCTATATATATATATATATGCCTACACTAAAACAATTTCAAAGTACCTCTTCAATCTCAGTCCATTACCCTTTCAATTTCACTAACTACTCAAGAAATAATGGAAGAAAGACAACAAAGTTTGATCTTAAGAGAGTTGAACCAAGTTGATTACCCTGACTAAATATACTCCAACTGCCCTTATTCAACAACGCGTGTGACAGTAAACAAATACAAGACATAAATAAGAGATTTCAATCTCCATAAAAAAATACCAAATATATTACAAATAGTCCATTGGTATGATGCCTCTACTTGAAACATGAATACAAATCAAAAAACTCATGATAGGATAGAAACTAGAAAGTTAGGTTTGCCCTCTAGCATTTAACGTCTCTTCCAATCATCATACATTTGTTTAGCAAAATCATGTCATCAAGTGGTTCATTGGTCTGGTGCTTCAACACTATCAATCATACTCCATGTCCATATTTTCATCAAAAACGAAATTGAGAGAAGTAGTAATGCAAAAACTCAATGAAATTACCAAATTTTGAAAGAAGAATACAACCAAATGTGGACTGATTAGAGAATATATGAGATGAAAAACAATGAACTGAAGTGATAGAGGTAGATCATAAAGATTGTTGAAGCTTTTACCTTAAGCAAACCGATCGACCAATTTTTCTTCTTTCAATTCAGAGAGTGTTGTAGAACGACGAGACTGATGATGCGATGAAGGGTGAGAGACAGACAGGTCACTTGAGATTGAGGTAGCTAAGAGAGAGATAACACAAGTTAAGGAGGTGTTATCTTGAGTTGATGAAAAAGAGTATCCAAGATAACTAGAGTGTAATTAATCGAAGCGAAAGAGAATGAAAGTAAGAGAGATCGAGGCAAAAAATCTACAAATATTAAAAAAAGCAACATTCACTCTAACTATTTTTTTGAAGAGGTGATAATTTCATTCCAATATGTAATATAAATACAAGATTCCACCGGGATCCGACCAGATAAAGTGAAACGTTAACGCATCGCTATTGTTTAAACATTTCTAAGATCACAAACCTAGATAGCCAAACCAGAGTAGCGCAAAAACTAAAAAAAAATTGGAGGCACCACTCCTTAAGGCATCTAGGCACCTCTCCTACTGGGTCACACTGTGTTTCAGTGTCTCCGCATCTATACCAACAAGAAGCAGAATTGTCTTCTTCTTTGGTGAGATCTTCTTCAGACCTTGTACTGGTTTCAGCAAAGATCTACTATTATAATCATCTGTCTTCCTCTTGTAGCGCCTTTTCCCTTTTGTCTTGCTAGGTTGATTGGCTGCATTAATCACCTCATCTGTCATCACTAGATCTGCAACTTTTAGAGAGTCGATCGTGTCTCCACTGCCGCCAACTTGGGTCGCACCTAATTTCTCACCTATAGGACTTAGATTGCCAGTAGTCGCCTCCACTAGAAGATTCTGCTGACGTCGTCGGGAATCGGACCGGTGAAGTAGTTCTGAGAGAGATCGAGGAGCTGGAGCTTGGAGCAGTTGTAGAGAGTCGTCGGAAACTCGCCGGGAATGAAGTTCCAGGTCAGGTTGAGGTCGGTGAGGTTCGGCAGGTCGCAGATGGTCACCGGAATTTTAAGACTGAGGTCTTTGGTTTGGAGTGAGATTCCGGTGACTTTGCCGGAAGTGCAGGTGATCTCAGGCCACATGCACGGTGGTGATCTTAGGTTGAGGACACAGGTACCGTCCTTGCACCCACCAAACATTTCTCCCATCGTGAGCAAGAGGCTGCCACCGAAGAGCCTCCACTAGCACTCGTCATTGCCTTGTGCGGAGAGGTGGGAGTATGGCTACTAGCATGCCTCCCCGCCAAACAACCCTCCATCCCATGTAAGAAGGATCCACAATCCAGAAAACAATTCTCATAATAGCCATCGTCAAATCTGAACCTCTTATACACTAACAGAGGCTTTTGAAAGTTCAAAGAAACACGAATCCGAATGGATGCGCGCATATCATGTTCTAAGAACTCACCAATATAAGTGTCGATCCGTCAACACCACTTCAGTTGAAGGGCTTCGGGAAGCCACCTGTCACCTGATGGCCGCACCACAACCCACACGCTCCCACACGCCGTCGGGACCTTCTTGGGATTTGTGATCCCTTCGATGCCTTAAACAATCACAATGAGATTATAGTAATACCAAGGTCCTTTGGATACAGCTTGCTCCTGATATAAAGCGGATTTAAACTTTACCACAAAGCGATTATCTGCAATGTGAGTAAAATAGATCTTATCCAAGCTTCGCATGTCACTCCCAAAGTTGGACATTCGAGCCTTCAATTGTTGAACACATTCTGGATCTAGGCCTTTAACTGCAAAAATCCTTGCAACCGCAAAGTGTCATTCAATGTCATCATCATGCTCTCATCTGATAGGGCCGCCAAGTAGACTTCCTCTAGATCATCGGCAAGCCATTGAGGATCAAGATCTGGATCTTAGGATTTGTCATCCTCACGACGTTGATAGATGGAAGCCATAGGTAGAAATCAAGTAAAATTCAAACAAGATTGAAGGAATGAAAGTAGGAAATCTGAATTGAGAATTGAAAAAAAGGAAAAATTGAGATCGAAATCGGTGAACAAAGTGTTCTTGCTTGCACGGGGTATGGCGCATGCAAGGGATTTCTCTCAATGCCTAGGGTTTAGAGAAACTCAAACAACCTAGTGTCATCATTCACTCTTAACATAGATGAACAACAATTCAGGTATATTAACTAGGCGTTAAAAGTCTTTCATGTCAACAATTAGAAGACATGCACACTGATCGATTAACTGATACACATTCACACGTACATGACACATTCACAACGAGAGATTCAGAGAGTAACGCTGAGAAAGACATGACTTGCAATTTGAGGCGATTAGCCAGTGATTTCAATGGCTTTGACATCAGGCCTCTTCACCTCCGCCTTTGGAACAGTGACACTGAGAACCCCATTCTCCATAGCAGCCTTGATCTCTTCGACTTTGGCATTCTCCGGCAGCTTGAACCTCCTGGAGAATTTGCCGCTGCTCCGCTCCACACGGTGCCACGTGTCGTTCTTGTCTTCCTTCTCCATCTTCCTCTCTCCGCTGATCTGAAGCACCCTGTCGTCTTCGATTTCCACCTTGACTTCTTCTTTCTTCAGCCCAGGAAGGTCAACCTTGAACACGTGGGCTTCTGGAGTCTCCTTCCAGTCGATCCTCGTGTTCACAAAAGTCGAAGTCTCGCGAGGAATTGCAGAGAGCGATGAGGAAGGGAATGGGAAATCCTTCAAAGGGTCCCACAGGTCGAGGGAGAACGGGTCGAAAATGTTGCTGTTTCGCCGGAAGTTGGGAATGATCGACATTGTAACCAATCTCTGAAGTTGTGTTTCGACGATCGGAAAAGCTTGAGTGATTAATTGCACTTGCTTGAGTTGCTTCGCTGACTGATTGATGATGGAGGTGACAGATGTGATGGGAATTTATAATGACAACAAGAACGTTCTGGATAATGCTGGGACTTTTGGTATGTTTCTATTAACGCTGATGAGCTCTGGAACTTTCCAGGATACTCGAGACTTGAGAAGGGGAATGTATTGGGCCGAAAACGTAGGTACTCATTGGGCCATAAGCCCATTGGATGGTCGAATAAGCGGGAAGAAAGGTGGGCTTCGTTAAACAAAATTACACAGGAGGGATGGTCCGGTCCATGCGTGTTAATTTGGTGCAGTGTTGCAGGGACTCGGGAGCATGAGTGAAAAGTTGGAAAGACACGAGATCATATATACTCGATATTGAACATTTGAACGAGAGCATCTTCGGTGCAGTACTTGTATGAGTAATGTCTCATGTAATCTCAACTATTTATTTGCTTATGTATATGACATTAACATCGATGTTTATATTAAAATAACAAATAATTGAGTATATTTTACAAATTAATGCACTTACACACCTAATACACCACGGGAAAATTTTCCCATTTAAACACCCTTTTACCATAGTGCACATGCTTGTAGACTTGTAGTCAAATCAAACCAATTCAAAATCTTGCGCGTGCGTAAAAGACTCGATACTGGCATCAGTGTCATGGGCATATATCTGGTCACCATACACCTCGTGGCATGGGCCGGAAACCAGAGAATCAAACGCTGCAGTGAACAATGAGATTCTCAGTACGCAACAGTAATGCATGTGATCGAAGTAGGAATGCTCTCTGCATCTGCATCCGGTGCTATATATATGTGCTACTTTCTTCTTATGATTGTCAACGATTAATCTATTATCAGATCAGAAATTTTCTCTATCTCGAGCTCGATCATCCAATTAATTCAAGCAAATTAAGAAGATGAGTATCAACCGGTGGCAGATCTTAGTGATTGCTGACTGAAAATCCTAGAAAGGGGGTAAATATGTTTTTATTAATTTTTTCGTCAAAAGATCGTATTAGAAATTACAATATATGAAGCTATCCTGATGGAAAGATACTTAACGATATAAAGTAAAAGTGCAAAAAAGTAAAGAGACACATAACACCAAAATGTTTTTCTTTAACACAGAAACTGTATAACATGGAGAAAATTTCGTGCTCCTAACTCTTTAGGGACAAACATTTACATTATGTAAAAACACTTCTTACAAGATTTTAGTTCTCAGGATAGAATCTCGCTCGTCTATCCTAACGAGTATCGCACACTAGTCTAAGAACTACACTCTCATCTCTAAGTGTTTACATACGAAAATTAAAAAAACTTCTACCCGACATCCAACTCCCTCAGTTGATTCCCAAGAGTACATGTTAAGACATTCCTTATAAGATTACAACTCCGATAATAGCAAGTAACGATGCTATCTTATCTAGACTTGCGCGCTAGACAAAGAATTGTATTCGGTCATGTTTTTAAGTGTTTACACATGTGAAGCTTTCTGAGGATGGAAATACATGTTGTTATCCCTATCTAGTCTGCTCACTAGTCTGAAATACACTCGGTCTTATTTCTTCGTTTCCTCATACAAAGATGTTAGAAGCTTTATTTCCAGAACACAACTATCACAAAGTTGGTTCTTTAAAACCCTTCTTGGGTTGCTTGCACTACCAATCCGATCTCATGAATGCAAGATGAATATATATGAGTTTCAAGGATTTTTGTATAGACTTTAAAACATAAAGTACAGCAAAAAGAACAAGCACAAGGTTAGACTCAACAAATAAACTATGCTATGATAGTTTCTACATTAACAACCTAGCAAAATATGAGCCAAACAACTTGTTTGAACAATGTGAGCGTACTCCTTTATATAGGCCAAATGAAGTATCCTATGTGAGAGGCCAAATGAAGCTTGGCCAAGCATTTCAAAGAGTAAAAAAAATAGTCTTTAATCAAGACCAAGTGATGAAACTTGAAAGCCACAGAAAACTATTTTACTTTAGAAAATATCTTCATATTAGAATAAGAATGAAATGTTTTTGAAGTTTTAATTAAATTTTTTGAAAACAAAACTTAAAACACTTTGTTTAAATGCTTTGAGAGCTGTCTAAAACGTGGCTCAACTCTTGGCCAAGTGTCAAGAGCTTGTCCATCACACAAAGAGGTTTGGTCACCACATAGAGAAGATATTTTAAATATATGTCAGACAAGGTGCCACATAAGAGAGAGGTGGAACCATCTCAAACAAGTATACAATCTTGAAGAGCACACAAAGTCATTTATAAGGTAAAAGAGAGTTGTCTAAAACGTGGCTCAACTCTTGGCCAAGTGATCAAACTTGGTGATCACACAAAAGACTATTTTACTCTATAAATATCTTCCTTAATTCAAGGTAAGTAAAATTTTATTTTTATGTAAAAGCAAAATATATTTTACATATAAAAAATTACCAGTGGTATGATTTAAAAAAGATTTTACAAACATATATGGTGCTTTGATAAAACTGATCAAATAAACTATCAATCCAGGGGCGCAGAGATAGAAGACTAGTTATGCATCCTCAGTAAAAAAAATAATGAAATGCATATGCATGTTTTTACCTGAGTCCATGAGATCTTGGTTCTTCATCTTCATTCTTCACTTATATGGATCTCTATCCATGTTTTGTTTATAATAAGATGTGTCAATAATCATATACCTACACAGACCCAACAACAGTTGGGCAAGATTTCAAGAACCTCTGTGTAATTTTTTTTTTTCGCTGGGTAAAATCATGGTGTCAAACAAAGGTTGCGTCAATCATTTCTTCCATCCAAGCCAATCACATGGCACCAACGGGACCCAATGACACCAATTAGATTGATCTGTTTGATTTTGTTGCTTTTGTACCCTTCCTCCTTTTTTCGAAAAATTACCCCCTTTTAATTAGAGATAAACCATAAAATCTATACTCTTTTTTCAGCTTTGTGATTATACATGAATACAAAAGTTACCTACTTAAGTCATAATTTTTTCTGTGATACATAAATACAAAAGTTACTACTTAAGTCATAAAATTTTCTTCAAAATTAGACCAATATGTTATCAATGTCCAGCCTTCCTTACTTTTCTTTTAAGTAAATCATGCAACTTTCTTATCAATCGAATAAAGATCATTTGATGTGTTGTTCACATACGAAATAAGTTGTCATAAACAAGTGAATTAAGAGTTTACAAGGATATTATTTGGACTATTCAAGAGTTTAACTATTCTATATTTAACATTGTTAACGTTAATGTTAATGTGTTACATACTTTTGAATTTGTATTACATCTATTAAGATTTTTTTTCCGCTCATCTAAGTTTCAGAGCTTAGATCCGCCACTGATTATGTCTGATGATCCTCATTTTCTGTATGTGGAGTGTACAATAGATGATGGCAAGAGTCATAGTCTGGTGAAGCTTGATCCTCGTGATTTTGTTGATGGTGAGGCTCTGCATGCTGCAGCTTTGCAACTCTGTTTCATTGCATTTCCAAAGAATCGGACTGGTGCTGGCTTAGTCGCAGGGGCGTATCCAGCCTATGGACAAGTTGGGCGTGCTGCAGCCCACCTAATTTTTAGCCAATCAAAAAAATAAAAATTATAGATATACATTTATTTATAAAATAATACTAAAACACACCCAAAAAATGAAATATATTTGTCTATTTTTTCGCCTTTCACTCGATTATCACAACTCGATCAATCCATCAATTAATCCATAAACATTAAACAATAAAGTTCATACATGCACATTTACTGACTCTATATTGAAAAATAATATGTCGATAGTATATATTGTCAATAATTTAATTTTTGTTGAATTTGAAGCAAGTGAATCTCGAATGATGAGATAAAGTTGGTTAATATTAATGTAAAAATTTTATATTCTTAGAATTTAAATTTATGTCTCCATACCACTAACGTATATATTTCTTATATTACATATTATAGTAATAGATGCGTGAGAATGAGTCTCCTAGATAAAATATAAACCTTTAAAAAAATCTGTGTGCGCACAATATATAATCCATTCTATTTCTAAATCCTCGATCCGCACGCACTCGCTTAGTCGTGTCCTTGATTAAAAAACGCGGTGGGCCTTTTGGAGGTTTCGGGATGCTGAGGATTATCTGTGACGACGTATATAAACCTGAGTAATTTGCAATGGACGATTCAGGAAGAAACAACTGTGGAGCTTCTGATGTATGCTAGGAATGCTGCATGTGTGGTTCAATTCTTTAGTCCATGTGGCCGGTTCTTAGCTATGGCTGGTAATTTATCTTTATTAGGTAGTAGTAGTAGTTTAACTATGTCAATCCAATTTCCTTAGAAGTTTCTAGTTCCATCTTCCTTGCTAGCTAGCCAGTGCATCTTTTAGTCTAAAGATTCACAGGTTTTAGTTCCTGAGGGTGGTGTGTTTAAGTACTTCTAGTCTAGCATATGCTACATTGTCATTGTAAAACGTCATCCTAGTACTTGCTCCCTTATGTGATGCAATATAGTTCATGTATGCAGGCACGGAGGGATGTGGGGACCAGGGGCTCAGTTTTTGTAAAAAAAAAATTAGTATATTATTATTATATAATATAAATATTATAATTTATTTGAAGTACGTATATCTAAACTTCAATGACGCGTATGCGTGCATGACTAATTCAAATATGACGACTTGGTAAGAATATTATTATATATTATTTTAATAATGAAGTTCAAATATTAGGTCAATTAGGATTCAATCTCTTACCAGGTTTAGGATGTTATGGTCTTTTTTTCTTTATAAAAGCTCTACCGTTCCTGAGATTAAAATACAATCATTTTTATTAAGTTTATTAGATATGGAGAGATACTTCAAAAAAAAAATCATCTTCTTCTACTCCAACATCAGATGAGCAACCACCTACGAAAATTCAAAAGAAGAATAGTAACAATATGAAAAAGTCTCGTGCTGGAGATATTACATAAACGTGTTCATCGGATCTCGCTAAATGCCCGCTAATTTCAAGTTATCATCCTAACATTTAAGAAGAAGTTCGAAGATATTATCTACAACAAGACCCTTGTCAACCTAAAAATCATACTTTTTCTTTCACCGAATTTGGGAGAGAAAAAAAAAAAGTTTATTCGTGATTGGTTTATAATTTTCATATTGGTTAGATTACAGTATTAAAGAGGATGCTGCATTTTGTTTATATTGTTATCTTTTTAAACCAGCTACTGGAGAACAAGGCGGTGGTGAAACTTTTGTTGGTGCTGGTCATGGATTCAGTAATTGGAAGAAGAAGTAAACGCTAATGTCAAATTTTGGATGATCAAATATTACTCATAATCAGGCTGCGAGTAATTGTGATATTTTATCAAACCAAAAAAAATACATGGAGATTGTTTTGGCAAAATATATAGATGAAGATCGAATTGGCTACCCTAACTGAGACTATTTTTTAAGATTTTCATTTAGACCCCCCCTAACTGAAAATCCTGACTCCGTCCCTGCATGTATGCATACTTTAATTTCACGTCAGAATCCTTTTATCATGTCCCTGAAGCTTTCAAAGTACTTGATGTTCTTTGATTCATTAGAGTTCAAGGCGGTGTGTTTAAGTAATAGCAATTGTTCATGGGTTTTCTTTTTCTGAATTTTTGATGTTATCTGGCTAGGTCTTGCCCTCTTACTTAAACCCATGTGCGACTTCTTTTTGGTCAAGATAAACGATTAACATCGTGCCAGTGTGATCAAAATGTGCATCAGTGATCGGTCTACGTTAGGTACGTAGAGATGAATAACTGAATAAGGTTACTTCCGTTTCAATATAGAGGCCCGAACCATTACAAAACTAAACAAATCAAAGCCCAAAATGAAATTTAAGGGCCTAATCCATACATTAGCCACTTCTGCGATTGATAGCAATAATTCTTAACTTAGCGCTGAGATGAATCACCCAGCATGGATAAATTGAGCTCGAGAGTCGATGAATGGCGAATGGAATAGTAGTGATGAACTCCAGAGAGAGAGTAGTCTTAGTTTAGCACTTTAGCCAAATCAACAATGAATTCTTTTTCAGTTTAGCTTTTTATCCAGACCTTGTTTTTTGAAAGGGCGCTACCGGATTTTCGACTTTCAAGACATGAGCTTTAAAACATATCAATACCACAAAATGCGATAGAAGATGAAAATAAAATAAAATTGACAAAGAAATTAAAATCTGCCATTACTCCATAACAAGAACCAAATTACACAAACAGCAAGTTCAAACAACCAATTCTAAGATCCAGATCTGACCATAAACCTCCAAAACACTTTTGACCTAAATACCCAGAAATTGAACTAAGTTGCCCAAATCCCCTCAGAAGCCCTAGCCCCCAAATCCGTAGAGGGTCCTTCCTTGCCTCTTGAGGGCGTAGACGACGTCCATGGCGGTGACGGTCTTCCTGCAAGCGTGCTCAGTGTAAGTGACGGCGTCACGGATGACGTTCTCGAGAAAGATCTTGAGGACTCCTCTGGTCTCCTTGTAGATTAGGCCGGAGATACGCTTGACTCCGCCTCTGCGAGCCAATCGGCGAATAGCTGGCTTGGTGATGCCCTGGATGTTATCCCTCAGCACCTTCCGATGTCGCTTCGCTCCTCCCTTCCCCAAACCCTTGCCTCCCTTGCCACGACCTGACATTTTGTTTCTTCTTCAAATTGAGGATGGATATGGAGAGAATCAGATTGGGTGTGAAATGCTCGAATCGAAGACTCACTATTTATAATAGAAAACGGGGGATTAGGTGGAGGGTTAATATTGTTCGTTGGATGAGGGGTGCTTATCGACGGCTGCTAGGCTCGATCCGCGCCATTGTGTTTTCATTGGTTCCTAGTTGTTTTGGCGTTTTGTGGAAGATGATTTTAATTTTCAAATTTTTGTGTTTTGTTTTGCCCTCAAAATTTGGGGAAATAGTTGGCGCAAACTGCACGTGACTAGAGTCTAGAGCTCGACGGATTCAGATATTATGTTTTTCAACTCTCTTTTTTTGGCCCAAAGGCAACGACGCCAACAATGCCTGACACATGGCGCCTTTGGAGTTTGGAGGAACCCAACCACCCGTATTTAACAGCTGCAGCCTGCAACTTGTAGCCGGCTCGGCGCGTGGATATCACTCGTCTCTCTCGCTCCTTAGAGATTCAGGCGAGTTCCTTATCCCCCCCCTGTGCACTCGATTACTCCAAAATGTCGTTCCTTCTTTTGTTGTCTTTAGCCTCTTTGCATTTTTGAAAGTTATATGTCAAAATCATATTGAGCTTAAAAGCTGTCAACAACAGCAGTTGAAAAATATGGGGCCAAAAACATAGTTAGAGAAATTGCCTAAGCTAAACCATGTACCAAGAGCAAATGCACCTATTGATTGAGCAATTGATCAAGCAGTTTGAAATTATCAAACTGCTTGAGTAAGAGTAAAACAGAATGCAGCAGTTTACAAATTGCTTGAACAGTTACTATTCAATGACCGAATGAAAGCGTGACACGTGTCATCTCCGGTTAACGATATCAACGAAATAATTGAAGCCGATTGTCGGTGAGATTTCTGACCAATGAGGATGTGACACGTGTCATCTCTGAATAACAATATCGACGAAATAATTGAAGCCGATTGTCGGTGAGATTTTCGACTAATGAGGATGTGACACGTGTCATCACTGAATAACGATATAGACGAAATAATTGAAGCCGATTGTCGATGAGAATTTGCTATAAAACTATCATCCCTCTCATTGCTATCACACCAACAACCACATTTTTCAATCCTTGAAGCATCGCTCCGATGAATCCTTTTAGCTTCCACAGCTTTTTTCGGCGGAGGCAACAGAAAAACCAGGAGGATGACCAGATAGAGCAATCTTTCGTCAATCTCGTGGCCATGGAGGTGGCACAACTTGATGATGAACCACAAGGTAGTGGATCACGTCGGGGTCGCAAAGCAAATCGACAAAGATTGAGGGTGTCGAGGGGAGAGAATCTCATGAAAAATTACTTCATCGAATGCTCCATCTTCAACGTACAAGAATTTCAGCGGAGGTACCGAATGAACAGAGATTTATTACGCACTATCATGACGCATCTCTGCAATTTCGACCAATATTGGCATCAAAGAGCGGATGCCACTGGATTGCTAGGCCTTCTTCCCCAACAAAAGATGGCTGGTGCTCTGCGAATGCTGGCGTACGACGCAGCCACAGATCAGTGTGCCGAAATCACAATGATGGGTGAATCTACTACACTAGAATGTATGAAGAAGTTCTGTCGATAAGTGGTTCACATTTATGGTCAGCATTACCTCCACACTCCAACAGAACAGGACTTCATACGCCTTCTAGCTAAGGGCCAACAACGAGACTTTCCAGGTATGATTGGAAGCATCAATTGCATGCACTAGGAATGGAAGAATTGTCCAACATCTCATCAAGGGGCATACTCAGGGTGAAAGGGTCGCCCCACCATTATCTTAGAGGCAGTGGCCTCGTATGATACATCGATATGGAACAGTTTCTTCCGGGTTCTAGACGCTCAAAACGACATTAATATGCTCCACCAATCAGATGTGTTTGATAAAATCCTTGCCGCTCTAACGCTTATTATCTTGCTGACGGAATATACCCAAGGTACTCTACATTTCTCAAAACAATTTATAACCCTCAAACACCGGCATATAAGCTGTTTGCAAATAAACATGAGGCATACCGGAAAGATATGGAGAGATACTTTGGCATCCTGCAATCCCGATGGGCAATTATCCGTCATAGCTGTACATTACACAAGAAATTGGTAATCAAAACTATCATGTTAGCCTGCATCATATTACATAACATGATTTTCGAGAATGAGTTCGTAGATGAAAAGTTTGAGGAGAATGCAAAAGAAGATATGCAAAACCCAGTACGAGCTTTTCAAGTTTATGATGGGCCCGTTGATAAGGATGGGAATCGAATTCCTTTTGAGCCAATGAGTAAATATGGGCATAATATGTCACGGTTTCATGATCGTGTTGCTGATCTCGAATCTGTTTATATCCATCAGGAGCTTCAGAAGGACCTGGTGAAGCCCAACTGGTTGCTTGAGACTGGAGAAAGACTATAATTATGTGTATTTAAATTTTTACTATGTGTGTTTAAATTTCATTTAAGTGTGTTTCAAATTCAGTATGTGTGTTTCAATTTCTGAAAGTGTGTAATAAATATGATGTGTTTCAATTTTAATTGTTAGATTATGCCTTGAATCAGGTTTGTATGCCGATAGCATACGGGGGTCGGGGGCAATGCCCCCGAAAGCTAATCTGTAATCCGTATTATGTTGGGATTAGGTTTTCTGCTGTTGGATCAGATTTTGGGTTCAAAATCAACGACCCAGATCAACTGGCCCATTT
Source organism: Geum urbanum (assembly GCA_946800695.1). Taxonomy (NCBI): domain Eukaryota; kingdom Viridiplantae; phylum Streptophyta; class Magnoliopsida; order Rosales; family Rosaceae; genus Geum; species Geum urbanum. Next base: position 11,133,783 of record OX327001.1, read on the forward strand.
TTAGTTTTTTTTTTCAACCGGTGCGCCACGTATCGTCCTCTCATTGGCTCATAATTTTTTTTACTTATTACTGGGTTAAAAAAAATTACAACAGCTGGCGTCACCCACATGAGCGTGGGTTTCACCAGCTGATCGAGCTTCAGGCCAACCCAGAACAGCTCGAGCTCGTTGATCGGCAATCTACTCTCCATGTTTCCTCCCCGGTGCATCACCGAAAAACCTCTTCCTCGAGAGACTCTGGCGGGTCCCTCCACTTGCTCGAGCAGTCGACCGGATTTCAGCACCCTGGTGCGGATGCTCTAATATATTATTCGATTGACTGAAATAGATCAGATCAAATTTGGGATTTGTAACTATAACCTAAACGAAAATGATTGCAGTATGTATTGTAAGCTTTATATCCAAGATTGGTTCAACTCTTACTCCTCAGTCCTCCCACTGTGTATTTCCATGATCTCAATCTGTTCATTTCTTCAGTTCGTTTTCTTGCCCTTTCTTGAAACCTTTTTTGTTTCTCTTTTATTTTTTGGGGTGGTTTTAAATGGCAGTGAGCCCAAGTGCCTCTGCATCTTTAGGTTCAACTGAATCATTTTCTTTTCGGTGGAAGCAAGATGTGTTTTTGAGCTTCAGGGGTGTAGACACCCGCAATGGGATTACAACCGATTTATACCATGAATTGGAAAGCAGAGGAATACAAACTTTCATGGATGATCGGGGGATTCAGAAAGGGATGGCTATTTCTCCTAGTCTCCAAGCGGCCATTGAAGAATCTCGGTGTGCTGTCGTTGTTCTTTCTCTAAATTATGCTTCTTCTGCATGGTGTTTGGATGAGCTTACAAAGATACTTTCTGTTTGGGCCTGAAATAAATATTTCATATTGGGCTTGAATGGCTGAAGTCTTGGCGAGCGGCCCAAGGATTGGTTGAAGTCTTGGCGAGCAACCCGTGTATTATAAAGAGCTTGGCAAGCAGCCAAGTGTGGGAAATAGAGTTCAAATAGAACTGTGATTCTTTAATTAGCTGATTCCATGCGGCTTGAATGTCTATCATACCTGTTTTATCTCAGATAGGTCTCTTTGATAGAAGAGTTGTGATAGTATTGAATATCTATAAGAATTAATAACCCGTATGCTGGTGTCGGAGTTACATTGAGATTCTAAGAGCAAGAACAGAAGAAATTTAATGGAATTGAATGACTGTTGATGAGCAGGTATATAAGGAAGGTAAGAGCTTTGTGGAAGAGGTCCCCGATCAAATATATACATTTGGTATACGCAAGTACACCTAGACAGACATCTCGTCTTCGAGATTCTATTTTCTTTGCAACCAGAAGGTCAAAGTGCTTGTCACCTATCGAGTGAGAGTATTGCGATCCCAAGGAAGCAAATTGTTGCTGGAAAGTTGAATGGCTTGTCACCTATCAAGTGAGAGTTTGGATACTCTAAGGAAGCAAGTGTTCTCAACACATCGTCAGAGAGGTTGCTCTGTTTTGCACTGATAAGGGAGTGTGAAGCATCAATTTGGAAGGCTCTGCTAGAGACACATATCCAAAGTTCTAGGTTACTAGGCGAGAATGACCTATTCAGACAGGGTTGGTGCTCTCCCTGTCTAAATCCTTTATTAAGAAGTCAGGCGGCTCTTACAGTCCATCTTCTGTTGAAAGACGGTGGCGCACCAGCATACGAAGCACTTATACAGGATAAACTGGTACCCGCGATTAAAACTATCCGAACCCATAAAAGAGACTGCTTCGCGGAAGGATCTTTCCACCTGCATCAGTGGTGTCTTGTTTCCCGATTTGAACCTTGTCAGGTTGCCCTTCTGGAGTTGTGCTTCCACCGCTTCTTTCATATAGTAACATTTCTCGGTATCATGTGACTCATTTTGGTGGAAGTTGCACCACTTCCCGATTTTCCTGTAAGCCATAGCCCTGTACGTTTTCTTTGGTAATGGAAACAGATCTGGATGAGCTGCTAATATGTCGGCGTACTTCGCGTTGAGCATGCTGAAGACCTGTAGTTCTATCCTGGGTCGTGTAGCGATGTCGTTGCGAGGTCGATCATTTCTGTCCTCTCGATACTTTTTCCCGTTATTGTTATAACTGCCCTTATCCTGGTAGTGCCTATGGTGTCTATCTGCTCTTTGATTATCTTTTTCCAATCCCTGCGGTCGTGGTCGTGAGATCCTGACCGATAGGGTGATCGCGTTGGTGTTGGGTTCGATGCGGGGAGCGCGCTCTATACACTTGGAACTGTGTTATTAGAAAAAGTGTTTACCTGTTGTGTCGATGTGGGGTTGGAGCCTTTCATTTGTAGCTCTAATTGGGCGTGTGAGGTTACACGATCCAATAGGTCGTTGTAGGTGACTGTCGGGTTCTCGTTGAGTTTCCACATTAGCAATCCTGGCTGCAAAGCGTTTCAGAGTACGCAAAAAACTGAGTCACCCGAAATGTCGCTACAACTGGTAATGGCGGTGTTCCATCAAGAGATGAAGGTAGACAGCCCTTCAGACGGTTCTTGTCGTATGACCTGCAATTGGTTATAAGTGAGAGATCAGTTAGTCGATGTGATGTATCTTTTTATAAATGTTCGAATAATTTCTTGAAAGGAGTTTATGGATCTCAATGGTAAGCTGAAAAGCCAACTCAGCACCTCGCCGATGAGGCTTTCCATAAATAGGTAGCAGTCCGTCGCGTCACCATATCCTCTACCGTTAGTTGCTGAGACAAAGATGTCGATATGGAGGGATGGGTCTATCTTGTCTCTGTATCGCTCTATTTTTACTTTGGCCAGTGGGTGCCGACTTTGGAGTATGATATCGGTTGAGAAGGGCTCAACACAGACTGTTGGCAACATTCGATCCAGGTAGCTTGCCTTTGGCTGCGCCAGTTGTCGCACCAAGGCTTCCAACTCGGCGATCCTCGTTGCTAGCCCCCCCCCCCCCAATCTCCCTGATGTGACGTGACTCTGAGCGGGGGTAGTGAAGGTAACGGCTATACCCAAATAGGTGGGTGGGATGTAAGGGCAGCGTTGTTTAATTCTGGCTCGAGGTTTCGTTGTAATTTCTCCGGTGTCGGGGGCCATCCCGCGCCTTGCCGGTGTGGAGGGCATATGGATGATTGGATAAATACCTCCCGCTGTCGGATCACCTCGTGAGGTTTCATACTCAGGGACTCCGCCGTAGATTCTGTTTTAGATCGCTCTTGCTCGACGACCCTCCGTCTTGATTCGAACTGCACGTATCGTTGATGTTCGAACTCCTTGGCTTTTTCGAGTTCGAGGTATTTCCTCATTGCCACTTCGGTAACGTGCTGTTTTCCTGGTCGCTGAGTGAAGGTGATCTGATCGGCGTTTTCGTGTGTGGTGGGCGTTTGGTGGAGAAGTTCCTGCTAGGTGCTAGGTGTCAAGCCAAGGGTCAAGAAGGTATCCATGCTCGTCGCTTTTCTAACGCTGCGTAGGTTAGGAAAACAGTTTCCGATCTCGTTCCCACAAACGGCGCTAATGTTAATATTTAAAACCACAAGGCAATTAATATTTAAACAAAAATAATTAATACAATTATACAATAATATATCGATGTCGCTCTTCAATGATTGTATCGTTGTCGCTCTACTATGATCGGTATCGTTGTCGCTCTACTATGATCGGTATCGTTGTCGCTCTTGGTAAAATTGGTATCGCTATCGCTCTTAATAAGATTGGTATCGTTGTCGCTCTTGTTAAGATTGATGTCGATGTCGATGTCGCTCTTGTTAAGATTGATGTCGTTGTCACTCTATTATGACCGTTCTTACTGCTAAGACTAACAATCGTTAAGGAGATACCGGATGTGTCGGCCTTCAACTCTCTGATGTCTAAGTCAGAAATGAGATAGTATTTGAGTAGAGTAACAGCGTAGAAGAGTAAGGTGTGCGTACCATTAGTGCTGAATCATCAGGGTTATGAAGGTGGTTGGATCCAGAGCTCTGTTAATTCTTCGATGTGCGATCAGTGTGCTTACTCTTTTGCCGAGGTGTCTCCTTGTAGGATCTTTGATGGGCGCGTGAGTGGTAACCATGTCGAGATACGGCTCGGGTTTGTCATCGAAGTTGTAGGTCTCTTGCCGGTGAGTGATGTTATGTGACCGGTGAGATAATTAAAAAGTATTTAAAGGCGTTAAGTACGTACTATATAGAATAATTTAGCCAGGTATGTGTACAAGTCTACGACCTCGCTCAGCCAATTAGAAGTCCATTCATTAAGTGATTGCCGCAGCTTGGAGACGGTAATTCAATCAAATGACGAAGCTGAGACCAATAACAAGATGGTTCTTCCGGAGTTGAAGACGTTAGAATTAATCTGTCTTCCAGAGCTCAAAAGGTTGTCGAATACTGGCAGCGCTATCACCGGTGTAGGAATGAAGTGCCCTTCATTGAAGTTCTACGTGTCAGAGTGCCCCTGGTTATCAAAAGTCTCTGTTTCTGACTTTCGAAAGCGGGAAGCAAGTGCGAGTCCGAGTCGATTGTGAACAAGTGGATGCTTTTGATGAGTTACCAGATTTGACTAATGACCCTCCAGGTATGTCCCTATGTCGTAGAATATGTTTCAGAAGACACCCCTTGGCTGCTTATTGAGTTTAGTTTCCTTGACTGTAATTTATGAATAAAATATATAAATTACACAGAAACCAAACCCTCAATATATATAATATAATAGGAGTTTTCATTCAGTTGTGACTTGTTATATAGTGTTAGCATAATTATTTAATATGTCGTGTAAATAACTTTTGTTTTGAATTTCAGCCGGAGCCACTGAAGACCCAATTCCGGAAGAGTCCAATTGTGTGGAAGAGACTTAAAACTTGAAAGCCTATGTGCAGACAAAAAGTAACAAAGAAAGAGCGAGGTTTCAAGTTTCAACTCTTAATGGTCCAAAGGAAGAATACAGAGCCGCAGCCGGTTGTGAACGAAGTTATAGGCAATGCATGTTACTAACTCTAGTGATTCAGGTTAGCACCAATGTGGCTCAGTATTGATGTTGTATGTAATTGCTTGAGCTAGTTTTTGTACAGTACAGTATTTTGAAACAGTTGGTCATTCATTTTGGCAGCTGATTACTACGACTTGTCATCATCGACGAGGTGGACCCATAAATCCAATGCACCATTCATCCTTCCATATAACATAGCATTCACGGTTGGAAATTCTCAGCGGAAGTTTATCGAACAAATAGAACGACTGGACTTAGAGAGTATGTTTTAGTTTTCAGACATTAGATGAAAACTTCAGGCTAGATTCTGGGTCTTCAGGTAGGAACCAGAGATGAAACAAACCTAAAGAGTGGCATTCCAGAAAACACTAAAATTGTCACCATCTGATTCCCAACCAATACCATATAAGTTCTGTATTGGTTGCTTTGAACTAATTATAAAGAAATCCAAATCTACACATCCACATTACACTGCATAAGGGCGGGGATTTACTGAAATAGTAAACCTGATTACTTAAAAATAAGGACGAAATTTACATGACCAGCATCTTAAGCACAGAATCTTCATAAACCACTACACTCCCAGATCTAGACTTGGAACAAGGTCTACACAAAATACCCCCAGAACATCAATCCCCAAATCCCTAAGTCTAGCTAGCCCCCAAATCCGTAGAGGGTCCTTCCTTGCCTCTTGAGGGCGTAGACGACGTCCATGGCGGTGACGGTCTTCCTGCGAGCGTGCTCAGTGTAAGTGACGGCGTCACGGATGACGTTCTCGAGAAAGATCTTGAGGACTCCTCTGGTCTCCTCGTAGATTAGGCCGGAGATACGCTTGACTCCGCCCCTGCGAGCCAATCGGCGAATAGCTGGCTTGGTGATGCCCTGGATGTTATCCCTCAGCACCTTCCGGTGTCGCTTCGCTCCTCCCTTCCCCAAACCCTTGCCTCCCTTGCCGCGACCTGACATTTTGTTTCTTCTTCAAATTTTGAGGATGGATGTGGAGAGAATGAGATTGGGTGTGCAATGCTCGAATCGAAGACTCGCTATTTATAATAGAAAACGGGGGATTAGGTGGAGGGGTGGAGGGTTCATGCTGTTCGTTGGATGCGGCTTTGAGGGGGTGCTTATCGACGGCTCGTATACACGATCCGCGTCGTGTGCTTTGATTGGTTCCAAGGCTATTTGTCCCAGTGCTGCACGGATTGTGCTTTTTACCTAGTTTCTCTTTCTTTTGTGAAATATTATTGTAACTTCCGTAGATTTGCATATTGACGTAGTTTATTCAACATCATCTCTATTATTGATCACTTATCAAACTTTATAACATTTCACCATGTGGAGTTAACAAAAAAAAATATTACTTACGTCTCTGTACCTTTCCACCATTTATTAAGCACATTCATATCTTGGTTAGAACAATGCGATGAGAATCAAACTTCCACAATTGGCTCCAAAAAAGAATCCTCGGAGCCACCATTATGCACTCAGAAATATGCACCTCTGGACTGCAAAACTTATCAAACCAAGAAGGCCCATTACATCCAAAAAGCCCAACACATGGTCCACAACCAAACCTTACACCTTGCTCCTCTACTTCTATTGCCAAAGAGCATAAACGACACAAGTCTGCCACCTCCATTATCGCCATCCATCCCAAGTCCATCAATCTCCTAACCAGAGGACGACATTATAACGTCTCCGGAACTAGGTACCGCATGACCATAAGCATCCCGCCACTCAGTCTCAGGCAACAACCATATGCTGTTCCCTCCTCTACATCGATCCTAAGGTGGTTTCAGTTGCTCCTGCCCTCGCAAACATCTTAACCCCGCCTACGGTGGTTTCAACCACTTACATCGCAGACTTTCTCCAAACGCAGGACCTTCCCAAAACGAACGACACTATTCTCCAGTCGACGCAAAACAAATTGCCGCACCCAAATCTTCCAGTCGTAAGAGAGCGTAAGAACAATGAAACAACTCATGTCGCAGAAGCACGCGCGAAACCCTAGCAAAAATATCGTACAACACAATAATAATTGAATCTTATTCAAAAAAATCATTGAATCATGTTCGAACTCTAAATTCATTTTTAGAAGTTACTTTTTTTTCGATGGCCAAATGCGAGAAAGCAGTTTGACATAATCATCACCTTACACAATTAGTCTTTTAACTTATAATGGGTGTGTTTGGGATTGTTTTAAGAATGGCTAAAAATAATTTTGGATTATTAAATATAATTAATTAAAAATCATAAAAATAAGAAAATGATTTGGTGGAGTTCTAGAAGCACTTTGAAGTATTTCAAAAGTACATGATAGGTGCTTCATGATTTTAAAAGCACTTTTAAAAATTTTTAGAAGTGCTTCTAAAAGTCTAGGAAGCAATCCCAAACATGCATAATATCTTTCATAAACAGTTTAACCTCGATCAAGAACTATAATAAAACTCAAGTGGACCAGCTAAATTGGCAAATCACCATACTTGCTTGTATTATTTACTTTATGTTATTTACTTATTATCACTCTTGTGTCATGTTTGGATCTCACGTGATTCATGATGGAAATACTTACACAATTTTTACCAGTTATTGATCGAAATTATATAGTATATTATTTTTAAGTAAACAAGACTATGTGATCCTTGTTATTGTGGTATATGTTTTTCTTAATCTGTTTGTGCATATTCATTTTCAACTCACTTAAATTTGAAACTCTAAGCTAAATTTTTTGTTATCTCCAATATCTCATTTCGGTTATGGGTCCTCCCCTTCGCAAATTTTCCCCTTAGTTTTTCATGATTTCTATTCCTAGCCTTCTAGTCAATATCCAAAGGCTGTTATTCAGCCACACAGCCACTATCATTAAAATAATGGAAAAAATAGTTTTTCAATGTAAACCGCTCCGTTTCACTCTCATCTTTCGTTAACGTGGTCTCAGAGTGAAAAAACAAAAATAAATAAAATCAAAAATTAAAAGAAGAATACAGTAAAACTTCGATAAATGAATATTCGATAAATTAATAATCTTGCTAAAATAATTTTTTCTCCCAGTCTTGACTCGGGACCAATTCATATTACTGGCAACTCGATAAATGCATAAGATAATCACTTTTCTCTAATTTCTTTAGGTCCCTATGAATATATAAAATAATAATTTTAATTAAAAATATATTTAAATTTATAAAAATTAAATTTTCAGCTGTGAATTTATATTTTCTCGAGCACTTTAGCCGTTTCTTTAAAAAAAACTTTAGTGCAGTCTGTTTCTTTTTTGCATCTAGACCAAATTTAACTTTGTCTTTGATCTTTTGCAATGCGTGGACCAAGTTTGATAAATTCTTTTCATTTTGTAGTAAATAATTATTCAAAGTAAATTGTGCCTCAAATGTCTCTTCATGAGAAACTATTGATATAACAGAACTGTCATTTGAATCATGATTATCTTCAGCATGCGGATTCATTATTCCTTCAGTGATCACTTCATCTGTAGACGATATCATTGCATATCGTTTTCATTAGGATAATCCAAAAGTAATAACCTCGCTAAATTAATAAATTATTAATTTATCGATAAATTAATAACCTCGCTAAAGTAAGAATTTTATCAAGTCCCGAGGTTATTTATTTATAGAGGTTTTACTGTCACTACTACAATACCAAGCAAAAGCCACACACAATGGTGAGGTTAACTTCTATTGTCATCAATGTACCCATTATTGTCACCAATATACCCATTTTTGTCACAAATATATATATATATATGTATTTGTCACCAATATACTCATTCTTACCACCAACAATGTGAATTGCCACCCCATATTGACCATAAACAACTCATTTGTGGTTACATTGGTTCATAAAGTAAATAACCACTAATGTTGCTTGCCACCCCCTATTGGCCACCTATAATTGTGTGGCTATTGCTCTATATTGTAGTAGTGTGTACATAAGGTCACTGCTCTGAATACAGAAAGACGTTGTTCTTCCTTGTTCGATGAATGTCTTCCCGCCTGCAACTCTTCCTCATTCCTCTTCATCGACGACCTTGTTTGGAAGTATCGATCCCACCATCGACGACTATATCAGTTATGGTGTTAAGAGATGTAAGTCTTGTTTTGTTTTAAGAAAGAGATTCATCTTCTAAGTTTTTTTTTGTTTCGATGAGTGATTCATCAGTACTCCTAGTTTTAAACTCTGCTCCCTATTTATTGTTTTGGTCCATTTCACTTTGTCACTCGATTTGATATGTACGCGTTTCCTAATACGTTGACTAGTTCATTGGCGTATATGAATGGTTCATACATTATGAATCGATTTCCTTTCAGTTATTTTTTCCGTTGTTGTACGTGACTTTGCAATGCGAGTTTATGGATATATGGCTTCATAAGTACCATATAATTATATACCACAGATTACAAATATTGTTGGAGAAGCTACCTCGAGCAAGATAAGCTGGAAACCAAAATTTGGCATGGAGTTTGACTCGGAAGAAGCTGCTTATAAGTTCTACAATCAGTATGGAGGAATAGTGGGATTCAGTATACAAAAGGAGTTTGTGGTCAGGAACAAGCGAACTCATGAGGTAACTTACGTTCTCTTTTCGGCTCTGCTAGCTCTAGGTCATTAATGGAAAGTTCCTCTTGGTTTGTTTGAATTCTTTTACATGCAATCTTACTCTTGAATCCACAACCTTCGCAGACGCTTCAACCTCTGCCCTCAAAGAATCGCAGGTGCTTTGACTTAAAGACCTCCAACATCAGATATTGGAATAGCAGCCTCGTGCTCATAGAAGGAAATTGGATGCCCCCAGAGCTCCTCAACTTTCCTCTCATGGTTCCTCGAAAATTTTGTGACAAACCCGATATGTATATTTTTCCTTGAAAATTACTCGTCGGTTTTGCCCATGAAATCTTACTTGCCAATATCCCTCCTTCCTTGATGCTTTTTCTTCAACGAAGATTCTTCAATGGTCATGTTTTTCTCCAACGAGCAATCTTCAACGTCAACTCTTCTCTTATTGAATATTCCTTGGTGCTTACTTATTTTATATCGCTGAATATTCTTCAATGCTACTTTTATCATTGAGTATTTCTCAATGCTTACTTATTTTATATCGCTGAATTCCAATGTTGGGGCTGAATTGCCTCAAACTTTCTCGGCGCAATCCTCACCTCTCCGAGGTTTCTTCATTGGTTCATAATCTTCATCGGATGACTCATCATTTTCCTCTGTGTCACCGTCCTCAGAATAGCTATCCCTTGAAGCTTCATCATCCTCTCTGATATTCTTTGTTCGTCGCTGCCTCCTTTCCTTTTCTTTTTCCTTGAGGCGTTCCAGCTCCAGCCACATTCTTTGAATATCCTTGGCAGTGAAGTTTTTCTCTGGGATACTCCTCTTCCTTCTTGAGCCAGCTCTCTTTGAGCCTTCCCCGTTCTCTCATGCAACCTGAACCTCTAACTCTACATGTCTCTTTCACGCCCGTCTAATAGTTCATCCTATAGAGATTTTCCCACTTTCGACTTCATCCGATGAGTTGCCCTCGTTGTTGTGTGGAAATTCTTCATTGTCTACGTTTTTAGGTATGCTTGATGCCATCGTTTCCCATAGAAGGTGCCACTTTTTAGAGCGTAAAAAATCAGTGAAGACTGATTACCTCAACAAGACCAATCAAAGAACACCAAATGCACCACGTCTTTGACACTTCGGAAATTGACTCTTCGACGCCGAAAATAGGTGGGGGTGTACTTGCAAGGACACTCCGACTCTCAAGTCACTAGGAGCTCCTCTCAAGTAGGGTTTTTCAATAATCTGAAGTCAATGAATTGAACTGAAGTGCAACTACTATTTATAGGCAAAAATTCTCCCCAAAAATAGGGATAGTATCATGGACTTCAAGAATGGGATCAGCCTCCTCCGAGAATTTCTTGTCCGCATCGTCCTCAAACCTCTCAACCGTCATAATACATTCTCCAGCTTTTCACAGCATTTCTACCATCTTTTTACAAACGAGTCGTTCTATTACTCACGCTTCTAGCACATGCCCTTTCCATCGCTTGCCTTTTTTCGTTTCCAGGCCCATCTTCATCTTCTATTTTGGGCTTAACCTTATCAGCTTCACCCACTCCTGGCCTTTTTATTTCCCCTCAACCCATTAGTTACCTTTGACTGAAATTTTATCCCGCACAAATTCCCCCAAACTTTTATTTCGGGCCCAAGCCTTCAGCCCAAAGAGAATATTTCCCTGGCAGTTATTGTCTCTTTGTTTGTTTTCTCGTGTACACATTTTCCTATGTATACCACGCACCATGTATCTTAACCCCTCACCTTCAACCTTCTCATTTTCTCTTCATTTTTAAAACTTTTCTTTTTCCCATGCAATTACTCCTCGTTGCCCAAGCTCATCTATATCTTTATCATCATATCTTTTCCTTCCTATCAAATCAATCTGCAACTACTCATCTTCTCCTCTTTTCTTCCCTACACCGACTATTTCTCTCTCTCCTTCCAACCATGACTTCAGTCCACTCCAAGGTCCAAGCCTTTGCCTCAAAAATCTTGTCCGATGCTTTGGCCAACCTGGAACCTGAACACACCGATCACGAACTTGGCGAGGAAGAGGCAGAGGATGCTCTTGAAGAGATTGAATCCCTAAAGGGGGAAGCATTCTGGTGGACCCTGATGAAGGTCCAAATCGATCATTGTCGATCAAAAATCAACCCACCGGGAAGTGTTACTGTTCGTGCTTTTCCTGATGAAGCCGACATCATCACTGACGAGGGTGTTCCTCCCAACTCCCTTGTCCTTTCCCAATTGCACTTGAAGTTTGTGAGCTTCCCCTTCATCCTTCCATCGTCATCATGATCATCCTACTTGACCTCCACCCTATGTAGTTGAGCCCTAATTCTTATGTTCTCTTTTCTGCCCTGCTTACTCTAGGTCATCAGTGGAAAGTAGGCCTGCTAATACCGAACTGAAAACCAAAAAAAAATCGAACCAAAAATGAACCGTAACAGAAAAAACCGAAATAGAACAAATACTGAGACGAAAAACAAAAAAACCAAACCAAACAAAAAAATTCGGTTCGGTTTCGGTTTTCGGCTCCAAAAAAACCGAAGCTAATCACTTGAACAAAAATGAATAAAACGATGTCGTTTTACAAGTGTCAATCAAGTTTGATATTGTTGGGTATGTTGTTGAGTATTTCTCTTTGTCCCATATGAAAGTAGTATTTGGTATGTGCCATAGTTTGATACTTAATAATGATTATTGAGGTTCTTGTAGGTTTAAGAAAAGGAATGCTGAGTTGCCAAAGAAAAACCCCCTAGCTAAGAAAGTGAGAATGGTGGACAAGTTGAGTATAGTTTGAGAATGGATTCAATTGAGTGTTTTTATGGGATATTTTGATTGTATTTTTATTTGGATGGACTGTAGATTGTTTTAAACTTGGACTATGAAGTGTGGACTTTGGTTTATGTTTGTTGATGTTTGAAACTTTGAATTTGTGATGTAAACTTTCCGTAAACATTTGGCCATTTGTTATGATTTGAAACTTTGAATGTGTGATTTGTGACTAATGTTGTAGTTTGATTCGATTTAACATAAACTATGTTTCACACTTTCACAAAGTTATTGAAAAAAGTAGCTAATGAAGATCTTCGAATTTTCGAAACTAATACAAAGAAACAGTATTTTTTTAAAGTTTTTATTTTATTTAAAAAAAAAACCGAACCAAACCAAACAGAACCAATTGGTTTTTTGTAAAAAAATTAGAAAAACCTAATCGAACCGAACCGATTAAAAAATACGATTTAATTTTCGGTTCGGCCTAATAATCGAACCGTTTGTACCGATTAACAGCCCTAGTGGAAAGCCCCTCTTGGTTTGCTTGAATTCTTCTACCTGCACTCCTACTCTTGAATCCGCAACATTCACAGACGCTTCAACCTCTGCCCTCAAAAGAATCGTAGGTGCTTTGACTTAAAGACCTCCAACATCTGATATTGGAATAGCAGCCTCATGCTCATAGAAGGAAATTGGATGCCCCTAGAGCTCCTCAACTTTCCTCTCATGGTTCCTCGAAAATTTTGTGACAAACGCGATACGTATATTTTTCCTTGAAAATTACTCGTCGGTTTTTCCCATGAAATCTTACTTGCCAATATCCCTCCTTCCTTGATGCTTTTTCTTCAACGAAGATTCTTCAATGGTCATGTTTTTCTCCAACGAGCAATCTTCAACGTCAATTCTTCTCTTATTGATTATTTCTCGGTGCTTACTTATTTTATATCGCTGAATATTCTTCAATGCTACTTTTATCATTGAATATTTCTCAATGCTATCATCTTCCTTTTGATGCAGTTTTCCTTGTCGACTCCGACCCTTTTTTCATTAACGATGAACACATCACTTGGATCTCTAAGCACTTGGTCCATGGCTTATGGCCGACTACACATTTCATCTCCCCCGCTTCTCTCTTCGACATAGCCAGCAATCGTAACTCCGCAGCTTTCACCAGTTATTCCCAGCCCTTTGATCTTGAGATTTACATCATGGAATGGATAATCGAGGTTGAATCTCCCTTTCAACTTGATCCCGACACTCCAAGACTAATCGGGGCAGCTGCTCGACTGAAGTAGAAAGCTTCTATGCAAAGGCCTCTTAAAGCTGCCAGGAGCTTCGAAGACACCCCCTCAAATCAACTTGGGACTTCTAAGAAAAGAGAACGGAGCTCCCAAATTTGCAATGTATCGATTAAGGACTCCTTCCAAGAAAAGAGACGTAAACCCAACCCCAGCACACCCAAACTTTTCTCATCGCTGAAAAAGACAGGTTGTGACATCGAGGGCTCCTCACCGCATGAGCAACATCTTATGTCAACTCCCCTGCGTATAATGCTTGCTCTTACATCTCCAGGTAATGTCCAAAGTTCCACTTTTTCTTATACTTTTTTCTTCTTCCTTTTTTTTACTCTCATGGTAATATTTTGACTTCTTATCACAACTTGTGAATATAATGCTCTCCTAACGATGAGTTTTCCTCAGCTTACTCCTCAGCCCCAACCTTCAACTGGTGCATCTTCAAGCCAAAGTTTTCCTTTGCTCAACCCTGACGAGCCCCTGTTTGGAAATATTGACGCAACGACCCTCCTCGTCAAGAATCTAAGCCGTCGCGGCCCTGATTGTGCCATCCTGGATAGCAGCTCTTTGGAAGACCACATGGCAGCTTCCCTCTCAACTCTATTCGACGTAATCCTTTCTGCTTATTATTTTCCTTATTAATTCCCATACATATGAGCTTTTCCTTTCTTCTTCTTTTTTGGAAAATCATCTTGCTCACAATATCGTCTCTTTTTTTTATCCTCAGGCCATGTTGCACACCTAAGCTGCCTATACAACTCTGGATACTGCCAACCAAGTCTTGCTGATTCAACTCTCCGACGCCCGGGAAGATATTACCGTGTCCTCGTCCAAATACCAAAGTAAAGTGGCTGAGTTCGAAGCTATGTCAAAGTGAGTGCCTACGTTAGACAAATCCATCAAGGATCTCTCCAACAAGCTCTCCCTTACACAAGAGCGACTACTTTCTTGGGATGTGAAGCTCAAAGTTGCCCAAACCAAAACCAAAGTGTTAGAAGATGATGATGCTGCCTCATAGGCTCGTATAGACTCCTTAAAAGTTCCATTGTATGAGCTTGATCTAGATCGCGAAGGGGAATTCGAAGCCAATCAAAGAGAAATCAGGCTCGACTCAGCCAAGTATTTTTTACTAGCTTGGAATCAAGCCCTCACTCCTGCTGTCAAAACGCATCTACAATGATCCAGACATCGTGGACGAGATGTTCTAGTGCCCCAGCGAATATGTGCCTCCTTTTGGATCTCTGCTCGGGCAAGTTTCCACTCTCCCTAAGCATTCCAACGATAAACCTCTTGAATCCATAGCCCCACCTTCCCACCAAATTGAGGCTTCAATTTCGAGGACGGCTAAAAAAGACTCGTAGGTCGCTACCGAAGCTTCCCCCACCGGTGAAGAAAACTCAGAGGCTCCAGCAGATCCATGAAGACCCCTCTTTCTTGTTTTTTTTAATGCAGGCTACTTTGATATTTCGTGGAAAATGTTATGTGCTCCCAACTGCTTTCCTTTAATTTCATGTATCGTTTGGACTTTTGTATCTTCAAGCGGGATAGACTTTCGATATATTTCAAACCATGAGTATCTATTTGGGCTTGATGCACTTACACGTGAATAATTCCTTGTGGCTACGAAATCCCTTGCCTTTGACCCATGGAAAATTGCCAAACTCTGGCCCCCACAATGGGCAAACCCTGCATCTCCTCGTCCCTCAATTACTCAACATATTGATAATCAATGAGAAGTTCGGCGTATCTCGTGGAAATCCAATATCCTCGTTGCAACCTTTGTTCCATTTAATTGTTGGATTCCTCTACCTTCGTTCGTCTCAAGAGATTGACATTCCTTCTTTGACCGTACTTCTTCGATTTAAAATTTGCCTTTATCTCATTGATCACATCATTCGTTAATAGAGTCCTTCTCCAATTCTTCATGTGAGTAAAAACCCTAGGCGTCTTACCCATAGGTCTATAAATTCACTCATATGTAAACACTCTTCTCGCACCTCTGAGGAATTACTGTAGCCATGTCTACTAACCTTTTTTAGCATGATTTTTCCTTAGAATCCCCTTCACGGAGTCTTATCTACTCCCTTCCCCCTCCCCTAGACATGTGAAGGGAAATGAGTTATCTCGGATGACTGCCGACTCCACCCCCCCCCCCCCCCCCCCCCCCGGGAATTCTTCAGCAAGGTATGTTCTTAACTTACCTCTTGTCTTATTCTCCTTTAAATATTATTTTTTCTCTTGTATGCCCTAATGTAATTTCGGTGGCAAAATAATTTTGAGCTTTCGTGGTGTAGGCTCTAATGCTCTTGAACTTTTGGGCTCATGTGGTGTGAGCTCTATTATTTCATTCAACATGCATAATTTTTACTTACATGCGTACATTTGCTTGTATACCTTTACTTACATGCGTACCTTTGTTCGTATACCTCTCTTTTCATGCCTCCAATGTCTTTTGACGAATTATTCTCGTCGAAAGACATCCTCACAAGAAAAAGGCATGCTCTAGAGTTTGCATTTAACCGCTGACTTTTCCCACTGTGCAATGAAGTTTCGCTTGCCCTCGCGTGGGATTTACCAGAAAAATGACTCGCGTTGTACCTATATTACACCCTGCACAATTTCTTGTTGCAAACTAACTCGTAGCTTTTGATCACATTTTTTCCTTTTTGCTCCAAGCTTCCTAGCCATGTTCACGCCATTTTGCCTGAGGCTTTCTGACTTTACCCCTACCATTCTGCTATAAGCTTTTTGGTCTCCTTTTATGCCATCTTGCCTAAGATTTTTTTGCCTAACCTTTATTTCCTTTTTCCAACAATATGAATTCATACTTACTTCAATCGCAGCCATACCATCAAGGAAGGCTCAATGCCATCTCTTCAACAAGTTCTTGGCCTTAAGCAATAATTATTCATTTATTTCAACCGTCTTGCCACATGCATTACAAAATTTATAAAAAGAAAACAATTCACGCGAACGTACCTCCCAAGGATCATTGATAATACTTTTTCAAATATAGAGCATTCCAAGGCCTTGGGAGGCATCGTCCGGTACTGACTTCCTCTAATCTATAAGCTTTTTGGCTATATGTTTCGGTGACTCGAAATGATCATTCCCAAGTGGCTTCGAATTTCGCTGCCCCATACGCCCTTATACTCTCCACCATCTGCTTTAGTACTAATTCTCCTTCCTCAAAGGCCCGAGGGTGAACACCCTTGTTAAAATACTTCTTCACTTGATTGTGGTAGTTTACCACTTGAGCGGCAGCAATTTCTCGCCGTTTTTCCAGAAATTAAGTTCAGAAGCCATGCGTTCATCATTGTTGCCCTCGGTGTATGCTATTATTCTAATCATGGGATAAACATTCTCGATTGGGGTTATAGCTTCTGCTTTATATACCAATGCATAAGGATTTTCCTTGGTAGTCTTCCTTTGTGTTGTTATATAAGCCCATAATACTTTTGGTAATTTTGTAGACCACAATCTGCGCTTCTTTTCTAGCCTCTTCTTTACTCCTTCGAAGATTATTCGAATGGTGATCTCAGCCTGAACATTTTTCCTTAGATAACTCCTCGAGGAAAACTTCAATTTGACCCCATACTTGTCGCAGAAGTTGTTAAAGGATGAGTTGTTGAATTATGTACCATTATCACAAACGATTTCTCGTGGCACCCCAAACCTACATATTATTTGTTTCCACACAAAGCTGATCACATCCTTTGAAGAAATGGGGGCATACGGCTCTGCTTCCACCCACTTAGTAAAGTAATCGGTTGCTACTAGCACTAAATTTAATCCTCTGGGGGCTACTGGCAGCAACCCCACAATATCCATCCTCCATCGAGCAAATGGCCACGGTCCTGATTGAGCAACGAGTTCTTGTGCAGGTGAAGGGTTCGCTTGTGCATTTTTCTGGCAACGCACACATTTTTTCATGTATTGTTCTGACTCCCTCATCATATATGGCTAGAAGTATCCTTGTGTCAATATTCTTTTGGCCAAACTTTTGCCCCTTATGTGGCTCCTGCAGACCCCCTTGTGTACCTCTTGTATGATCCGTCCAGCATGTAATGGTCTCATACATCGTAATAGAGGTCCATTTAACAATTTCCTATAGAGCGCATCCTCAATTAAGCAATACCTTAAAGACTTCATGCGCAACTTTCTGGCCTTGAGGAATCCTCCAGGTTGAATTCTGAATTCTAAATAGTTAATTATCTCTTATCTCCAATCGTTCAAAATTGAGTCAATCATCATAATTCGTTGCTCTGTTTTTTCCTCGACACTGGGAACTTCAAGTACATCTATACGAAAGGTAACCAGCTCTTGAGTAAATCTTGAGGCTGCCTTCACCAAAACTCATCCACTTGCTGGTTTTCCTCCCTTGGTATTTTACCAGCAATACTTGTTCAAACTCTCTGATCATCTCTTTAGGAACGGCGAGGAATTGCTTGCTGGTGAGGTACTATTTTAAATCAAAAAAAGCCTTCTTCTGCTCGTTGCCTCAAAACTCTCTGCCCTTGATCTTTATTGCTATGAAGAATGGTTTGCATCGATCAGTCATCCTTGAAATGAACCGGCTCATTCTCGCAACTATTTCTGTTAACACTTGAATGTCTTTCTTGGTGGTGGGATCTCACATGTTTATTATGGCCTCCACCTCTTTGGGTTTGGTTCTATTCCCCTCATATTGACAATGTAACCGAGAAACTATCCTGACGCTACCCTGAAATTGCATTTTACTGGGTTGAGTTTCATCCCATATTTGCGTAAGACCCCAAAAGTCTCTGCCAAATGTTTAATGTGATCAATTTTATGCTTGCTCTTCACCACCATGTCATCAATATATGCCTCCATCGTCTTCCCTAATTTCTCCTTGAACGTCATATTGATCAATCGTTGATAAGTAGCACCTGCGTTTTTCAATCCAAATGACATAACCTTGTAGAAATAAAGCCCTATTTCTGATATAAAAGTCATCTTCAACTGATCTTGTGTTGCTAAAGGTATCTGGTTGTTTCAAGAAATGCATCCCGAAACAATAATTTCGCATAGCATGCCATTGCATCCACCATTTAGTCTATCTTGAGCAGCGGGTAACAATCTTTTGGACAAGCTTTGTTCAAGTTGGAAAAATCGACATACACTCTCCACTTCCCATTCTTCTTTTGCACAATGACTATGTTTGAAATCAATGTTGGGCACCACACTTCTCTTATGAACCCCACTTCGAGCAAATGGTCGATTTCGTCACTGATTATTTGATTGCACTCTGGTGCATGTCTCCTTGTCTTTTGTTAATAGGGAACGAAACTAGGATCAGTATTCAACTTGTGACAAGCTACTTTTGGGTTGATCCCCGACATATCCTTATATGTCCGTGCGAATACGTCATGGTTTGCTTGTAAGAATCCCACTAATTTATGTGCTTCTTCCTCGATTAGTAGCTCCCCTACCCAAACAGATTTCTTTTGTTCTTCATCAAGAAAAACTTCTCGGGTTCCCTCAATTGTGACCGAAAATTGTCGTTCATCCTCACTCACATCAGCCTGTCCCTCCAAACCTCCTTGTAATTGCTACAAGGCTGATGAACCAACGTATTTGCACCTTTGCTCAAGATACTTCTTCTTTATTTTCATTGCATACAAGCTCTTCGCTTACGGTTGATCCCCCCGAACTAACACTACTTGCTTTCGGTTATCAGATATAAACTTCAGCACTTGATACCTCGTCGATGCCTCCACGTCCATTTGGTGCAGCCATCCTCGGCCAAGCATGATATTATACGACTAAGATTTATCGATGATAACAAAATTCACTTCTACCTTTTTCCAAGCTGTAACAATCAGTAACGTGATCTCCTCAAAAGGCCAGGTTTCAGTGCCATCATACGCTAGCAGAGGGGACTTAATCCTCCGCATGTTCTTTGGATCCATCCTCAATTTCTCAAAGGTGCTATAATAAATAATATCGACGCTGCTTCCAGCATCGATAAGTACTCGTCGCACTATACAGTTGCTCACCTTAGTGGAAATGACCAGTGCATCTCGATATAGGAACTGAATCCCGATCTCGTCCTTGCTTGAGAATCTAATCACGGGTTCTCCATCTACTTTTTCTTCGTTCACTGATCCCCACTCCACTTGACAAATCCTCCATATCTTTTTAGCCTGTCGCAATTCACTTGTAATGTGAACTTCTTCTTCTTACATGGTTGATGGACCTCCGTGTACAGCGAGAATTTCTCTTACGAGTGTCTCGTCGTCGACATTTATTTGTTGTTGCTGCACCTCCACTTCTTCTTGCTTGTACTACAAGAGCTTTCCTTGGTTCATAAGTTCTTGTATTGCTGGCTTAATAGCCTCGCAGGTGTTAATGCCATGCCTTTTAGCTTTGTGAAATATACAATAACACATGTGTTTGAAAATGTCTAAGGATTCAGTTTGTGGTGGTGGTTCCTTGAAGATGCCCTCTGATTGATGATTATAGAATCTGAATGCGGGGCTTCATGTGAACCATGGCTCTCCATTCATGCCTCCTTACTCTTGCTTCTCCTGTAGCTTCACAAATTTGTCTTTGCCCCCAATATGGATTTTTACTCGTTCCTGCCCTGTTGAAGGTCCTGGCTCTGATTTATCTTCGACGTTTACCACCATTCTCCCCCGTCGAGAACTTCTCACTCTTTCTAGTCTTAGTTCACCTTATATTTTATCGACGATATCATCCATATCTTTAGGAGGCCTTTTAGTTAATTCTTCAAAGAAGGGTGATCCGTCTAACAAGCCTTCGCGAAAGGCAATCACCGCCACGCTTGAGTCACAGTTGATGCTTATCATTTCCTCCTTGAACAAGTCAAAATACTTTTCTAGTTTCTCTTCATGCCTCTGTTTCACATTAAACAATACTAACAAGTCCTTCCTCTGCCTCCTTGAACAGAAGTACTGTGAAATGAATGCTTGGGCGAGCTCATCAAAGCTGAAAATCGAGTTGCGTTCTAGCTCTCTGAACCACTTAGCTGCCGACCTGAACAAACTTTGTAGAAAGAGTTTGCATGTCAATCTTTCATCGGTGGTTTCGATCCTCATTACTCCAGCGTACTTCTTTAGATGATTGACATGGTCGATCGTGCCCGTGTATTTAGGAAGTGATGGCATAGATAAATGCCTTGACTTTTGCGTTCTTAGAATGCTATTGGTAAATGGGGATTGAGCAATTCCTCTAGCCAATTCAGCAGCAATGTCCTGCGGTTTCCATCCTTAGCTTCTTTCATGACTTCAGTGACCAGTTCCTTCAAACGACAGCATGTTGGGGTTGAATTGCCTAAAAATTTCTTGGCACAGTCCTCACCTCTTCGAGGTTTCTTCATTGGTTCATAATCTTCGTCGCATGACTCATCATTTTTCTTTGTGTCGCCGTCCTCAAATAAGTTATCCTCTGAAGCTTCATCATCCTCTCTGATATTCTTTGCTCGTCCTTGCCTCATTTCCTTTTCTCTTTCCTTGAGACATTCTAGCTCCAGCCACATTCTTTGAATATCCTCGACGGTGAAGATTTGCTAAGGGATACTCCTCTTCCTTCTTGAGCCAACTCTCTTTGAGCTTTCCCCATTCTCCCGTACCTGAACCTCTGAGTCTACAAGCCTCTTTCACGCCCGCCTAATAGTTCCTTCTATAGAGATTTCCCCACTTTCGGCTTCGTTCGATGAGTTGCCATCGTTGTTGTGTGGTAAGCCTTCATTGTCTACATTTTCAGGTATGCTTGATGCCATTATTTCCCACAAACGGCGCCACTTTTTGGAGCGTAAAAAATTGGCGAAGACTAATTACCTCGACAAGACTAATCAACGAACACAAAACGCACCACGTCTTTGACACGTCAGAAATTGACTCTTCAACGCCGAAAATGGGGGGGGGGGGGGGAGGGGGGGTGTACCTGAAAGGACACTCCGACGCTCAAGTCACTAGGAGCTCCTTTCAAGTAGGGTTTTCAATAATCTGAAGTCAATGAATCGAACTGAAGTGCAACTAATATTTACAGGCAGAAATTCTCCCCAAAAATAGGGATAGTGTCGTGGGCTTCAAGAATGGGATCAGCCTCCACTGACAATTTCTCGTCGGCGTCATCCTCAAACCTCTTAACCGTCATAGCACGTTCTCCAGCTTTTCCCTCGCTTTTCATAGTATTCGCGCCATTTTTTTACGAACCGAAAAGACTGAGTCGTTATATTACTCACGCTTCTAGCACATGCCATTTTCATCGCTTGCCTTTCTTCGTTGCTAGGCCCATCTTCATCTTCTACTTTGGGCTTAACCTTATTAGCTTCACCCACTCCTGGGCCTTTTTATTTTCCCTAAACCCATTAACTACCTTTGACTGAAATTTTATCCCCCACAGGCCACAACCCTCTCCTGCCCTAACTACATTCCGCCACTGGTCTGTTTGGCTTGGTTGTGAGAAGAGCTTTTGCAGCTTAATTGTCAAGTTACGTTGATCAATGTGTTTGGTAAAGTCAAGTTGAGCAGGAAAATTTGCTATCCTCGTTACTCTATCCCCTTCCTTTTTGATAAGGGTACTTTATCCCCTTCCTTGTCTCCTTATAAATTTTTGACACTTGTCAAATTCATCTAGTCAGCAAAACAAACTTTAACAACTATGTTACACTCCAAAGTTGAGTGAGTATCAACGTCGTTGTCGACCATCGACTGCTTCACCTTCTTCTGTAACAAACTCTTCTACAAGATTGATGTTAGAGAAGCGTCGTTGCTGGGCTCGAAACGTGCTTGATATATTTTTCAGTGAGGTATAAGATGAGAGGCGTGACGAAGAGATGGATATGCAATTAAAAAGATGAACTCAAATTGAAGATGTTGGAGGCTGAAGAAAGTGCTAGAGCCAGCAACGACGAAGAGATGGATATGCAATTAAGAGTTTAACGCTGTTAGCATGATGGTTAAAATCTGTTATGTTGATTGGATGAATTTGAAAAATATCAAAAATTTATAGAGAGACATAAAAAGAAATAAGGAACTGAAGGGACTCGGATCCTCTCCTAACCGGAGAGAACTTAACTTTCATGTAACCCGATCTCACTCCACAATAAGGATAGCATATTTTCTCTCGCTTATTTGTATAATTCACGATTTCCAAGAGAGATTATGGAAGTTGTACTTGGGCAATTATGAGAAGTTGTTGTGACTATAAGCTGATGTGACTCAACGAAATCCCAAAAAAGACCTTACTCCTTCATTGATCAAGTTGTCGGGGCCTTTATACCCGAGGCCAATATATTTTCTTTGTTTATACTAACTTCATCTTCATTTTCCCGTTATGAAGTTTACTACATTTTCCATTGCGCTAATTAAAACTAACAAAAAAAAGCACACACAACTCTTGTATATATGTGACTTGTGGATGTTATAAAGAAGTCAGAGCCTTAAATAAATATTTTTTGAACGATCTGGTATATGGTATATTACATATCGTATACGATCATACTTGATCATACATATATGGTATACTTTATATCGTATACGATCATACTTGAATTTTAACAGTAAATGAGTCAAAGAAATATCGTAGGTAGTTTCATACCCTTTTCGGTCACTACTCAAACTCACAGCACCTATGTATCATTGTTTACCAAACACGTATATGTACTTACACCACTTTAAAAAATAAATTTACCAAACACCAATCAACTTATCCTCACAACTCAATTATCCTCACAGCACAGTCACAACTGCTTATTTTCACAAAGGAAAACTTTAGAAAGGGCCAGGTATATGCCTTTGACAAAGATACGCATGTTTTTGTCACTAAGGTGTTTCCTAGTAGGCTCGGGACTAGTTTCATAAATCAAATGAATAAAACAGCAAGTACTAGCTTCTACGACGCTGATGGGACTCTTTTGGTGTTGTTACAGATTTATGTATCTTAAGATGCGGGGTCGCTGTGTGGATTATCTATATAGAGTAAAAACCTTCTCTTTTCTCTTTTCTCTCGGGAACATGTTTGGTACCACCTCCATATCATTCAGAGCCTTTGGCACTACTTCTTTTCCAGCTTTTGGTCTTTCAAAGAGTTCTCTGTGTGAGCCGAGTCAACAACACCATCATCTGTGAGAGACAGTACTGCTTCCAGATGAGGATCTGAATAGCTACTTCAGAGTCAGATTCAATCGGTTTATATGTGCGCGTCAAGAAAAAGTATTTTATACCATTCATTTTTACCAGAACTGTGTGTGCTCCTAATAGGATGCAACAGCAAGAAACCATGAATCGCTGTGTACTGGTGTACTGCAACCGGCGACAACCAGTCCTTCTCAGCTAACACTCCAGCAATTTAAAACAGGAGGCTAACTTCTCCATCTGAATAACAGTAGAATGATACAAATAACAGAAACAAAATAGACAATTTTATAGCCACATAAAGAGTCATTTCATTATAAAATACCATGTCGGGTAAGTGATTACCAAAGAGTTAGATAATAACGCCTGAAAAAGTGTTTACCTTGAATTTTATAATGATCACACTACAAAGTAGTTGTTCTAAATAATTTACAACTCCAAACACAGAAGTTAATATACACTCAACACTTTTTAGGTCGTAATCAAAGTGGCCAGAAATCTTAATATTTTGAAACAAAGAGAAAAAGTGGCTCCAAACAAAAGAAAATTGTTTCCGCTTGCTCGCCAATGGTACATCAGTGGACAAAGGGATCCTCTTAAAAATTCAATATGAAACCAACAAACCAAATAAACAAAAGAATAAGCAGGAGCAACATTTATCAATCACCTTAATCATCCGACTGAGACATACTATGACTCGAATATTTGGTATACTCTCATTTATTACCTGTGTTACCATCACCCTATGCTACTAAGGAAATGAAAGAAACCTCAGAAATGCACCAATCACCTGGATCCTCCAATTGCCTTTATTGATCAATAATTACCAGCCAGTGTAAAAACTAACTTAAGAAAGGTGCACATACATACTAGTCAATCAGATATTCACATTCCAATTGAAGATATCAAGAGAAAGATCTAGTAGATAACTATCAACAAAAAAATTAATTGACCATCTAATGGATTTCTTAAACCACCATAGCAATACCATATGACAAGACCAGGAGCTCAGCACTAGGATTCATGCAAAAACTTTGAACAGATTAATTTTGAAAAGTTTGTTTGTGTTTCACTTCTTAATATTAATTATGAACAGACATCATACATATGAGGTAATTTTTATGCAAAAGCAGAAGAGTAAGTTTTCTCATGGTGGCAACTAATGCACATTATAAGCAAGATGCCACATTGGGAATGGAATTAAAGAACACAAACATGAAAATGAAACAGAAAACAAAAGAGAAACCAACCCACCAGGATCTCACTGCCAGTGAAACTTCTGAACATGCTGAAAGACAACGGCCACACAAATCTAAAATCATTTGTCTTTATAGTGGGCAACTGATAATTAGAATAATCAAATCCCACTAAATATCAGCACTGAAGACTAGAAGGTTCTGTTCCATCCAGTTCCCCATTCAGCATGAAATATGTGCGAGGATGAAGCTGGCAACCCATTTTCTCCATGATAGTCAACAGCTCAAAACATTTATCGACAAGACCCATCTTAAGTAAGCCATCATGCAGAACTTTCCAAGCTACTTCCTCGAAGTTATACCTGCAGCGAATCAAATTAGACAAAACAACTTCTGCCTTCTTGGTATTTTCTTCATTAAATAGTCCACAAACGAGTAACTTTGAGGACTCCAATGATGGAACATAGCCATCTTCAATCATAGTATCAAGTAGCATCACGGCCTCTCCATACAATCCCAACTGACAGCAACAATTGACAAGAGAATGATACATATCCTTACTGGGAGAAATGCCCCTATCTCTCATGTGGAGATGTAGCCTCTGAGCTAGTTGCAAGCGCCCCACCTTGCAAAGACCTACCATAAGCTTTTCATATGTGTTAGCATTTGGTGCACAGCCATATTCAACCATCTTTTCAAAGAGCTCTAATGCAATTTCAAAATCTATCCTCTTCCACACATCAGCAATATCAATGAAGTTTGAGACCAGATTGAGTCGCACTTTCTTATTCCTAGTCTTTGTCAGCAAGAGATGTTTAATCAGATAAGAATAGGTGTAATGAGAAGGGTCACAGGAAGCATCAAACATGCGTTTTAAAACGCCAAATGCAGAATCTAGTAGTCCCATACATCCATATGTATTTATCAGTAATGTGTAAGTCAACGAATCTGCTCTAATTCCTTCTTCATTCATCTGAATCATCAGCTTTTCTGCCTCTTCTATATTCCCAATGCCGCAGTATGCATGAATAAATAAACTGAAGATACATACATTCGGTCGAAGACCAGGACCAACCATCTAGTTGAAAAGTGTATGAGCATGGCCCAAGTCCCCTTCTTTCAGCATATGATAAATCAAAATTGAATAAGTATGTAGCGTTAGATTCAGGCCTATACTTAATATCTTCTCCACCAGTAATAATGCATCCTGCAGTTTTCTGCTTTTGCTCAAACCAGATATCAAGGTATTGTAAGTCTGTGCTCGGCAAACAACCCTTTGTAGGCATCATATGAAACAAAGACTGCGCATCAATCATAGAGTCAAATGACACTTCGTCTGGCTTTATGCCTTCCTCTTTAAAAGAATCAAACAGGGTACGGGCTTCTTCTAAACGCCCTCTTTTACAAAGAGTGTCTATGAAAACATTATAGGTCCACAGGTCAGGAACGATACCACTGTCTTTCATCAGATCTAGTAACCTATAAGCAGAATCCAAATGACCTGCTTTGCACTGGCCATGGATTAATGTGGTATACGTTATCAGAGTAGGTGACAGATTCCGTTCAAGCATCCTATTGAGCAAGGCCATTGCCTGGTGTACCCGATTTCTCTTACACAATCCAAAAATTAATTGGTTGTATGTTCGTGAATTTGGACTACAGTTGCTTGAATCCATCAAAGCCAAAACATCAAATGCAGATTCAAGGATTCCTTCCTTGCAATACCCATCAATCAATGCACTGTACGTGACAATAATCTGTGTTCAAGTCTAGAGTCCCAGTCCAACTAGGAGAATCTGTGTTCAAGGGTATATAGAAACTTAGAAAGCCTCACGAATTGAATCTATCTGGTCTTGCGGGGCTTGGACAGCTTTTTCTTTCTTTTCTTTACAGCCTTCTGGCAATTTATGTCTCCGAGCTTTCCTCTTCTCTTCTTTGACTTTCTTCTTTTTCTCTTCTAGCGACCTCCTGCTTAATGCTTCCAGATGAGGAGTCTGAGTCACATGAGTTTTCTTCATCAAACCGGAGTCAACTTCAGTTTCAGGTGGAGCAACTTGGACTCTACTAAGTGCCTGCTTTAGTCCTGTTATGGTTTTATAGTTCATGTCTTCAGTGTCCGCACCATTAGTTATCCGTATTACATCTGCCTCAACATTCTGAACTTGTTCAAGTGTCCTCGGGATGAATGACTGAAACAAGAGAAGAAAAACAAATGAGTATTGTTTGCTCACAAAGATACATTTCATGTTTCGTTTTCATATCTAGACATAGCTACACCGTCGTCACCTGCACAAACACAGAGTGTGATTTCATCCTCTGCAGATATGACTCACCTGAAATAATTTACTTGTAAGGAACTAATTTCTTTAAAGGTCGACAGCAAAAGGTAGTATCAAACCTCATCCAGAATATCATCAACATCTTCATCAGAAATACATGGATCAACAATAAAATTAAAGAGCTCACGATTCGTCATAACTGCAACACCTCTCTTCTTAAAGAAATCCTGTATGCCACCAATGGTATAGTTGATAAGCTTAGAACACTACTACATGCATTAAAGATGAAACCAAAATGAAAGCCACATTCGCTAAAACTTACAGATACATGGACACAAACTCTACAAAGAAATTCATTTGCATGAAAATCGTCAGGTTCAACTGCTTGAGAATCATCAATGATGTACAATTGGCCCTTCCAAGAACAATGAGAATATTTAATAAAATTGCATATATACTACCATTTATGATAACCAACTTCACCATGTTTAATTGCAATGCTGACCTCAAAATAAAGTACATTGTACTCGCTGAGATCTGCATGCACTAGTTTCGCCTTCTGATATAACATTCGTATAGCAATAATCATCTGGAACAAATCAATACAAGAGGTCATTCCAGTGGGATTTCCAGAAGCATGAACAAAAGAACCTTCCACAGACAAAAAATAATAATTCTAAATACTTTCTCAAGAAGTTGTTAAACTGTAAAACATATTGTTGGTATGTTAGTTACACTATTTTCTAATGATCTATGGAGTCTAAAATAACATAGTTACTCCAAAGTCCAGCCAAATAATAATTCCTGCATATACAATACACCAACAGATCTGGAAAAAGTTCGTCGTTAGAGGATCTGCATCTCCAAAAAAGAAATTTCTGAAAAGGCTTTCAAAGCCTGCATATATTATCATATATATTACATTTTCTTTGGCATCAAGTTCGTGTTGTTATCAAGAATTAGGACGCACCTTCCTATATCCTTTTTCGTAGCTTGTCTAATGGCAATGCAGCGTCCTTCAGACGAGGTGCTGGCCAACCTGCCTTCCCTGCAATTCAATAGATACAAAATTCTATGTCAGTATAACCAGCCACTCATGTCCGTCTCGCGAATTTTCAACTCATATTATGAGGTTATATACAAATACCTACGAATTCCATGACCAGCACATGACCTCATATATCAATTGGAGTTGGGCATCTAATTCCATTTTTCACCATCCTGCACACAGCAACCCATCTATCATCAATCAACAGGAATGTTCTAGCTTCATGGATCATACTAAAGCCCTATAAGATCAGTTACTTTACTTATTTATCAGCACTAGCAGAAGGAAATTGTCAGAGTCCGAGCTAAGAAATAGGGGTTAGTCATAAACGCAATTCTTTGAACAACAAGATATGTGCCTGAGAAATAAGTGAACATTGTTGTTTGTCTCACCTCTCCAAATTCCTCTTTTCTTTCTCTGCACATACCTTCATCATTTCCCTGGGATTGTGCATACAGTATCCTTTTCTGAATCGGCGGTCCCCTTGGACATATCTATCTCTGTCCCTGAAGTTGTTAAAATAAGAATTACAGTATCATACAAACACATGCATCTATGGTCCAAACTCAGCACCCAAAGTCAAGTCCAAAAACTGTAGAGATCGACTATTTCAATTCTCTTTATTTAAGATGCTGTATGTTACATAGTCAGTTTGCCACAAATCTTAACTATGAAAAAGAACATCACCCTTTTTCACTTCTCCGTTTTTGTGAACAAGCATCACACCATTTTTTACCAAGTAAAGATTTTCGGTAAACATCATCAAAGAAAGAAAACACGCAATTTCAAGGCAATTTAACATTTAGTTTAACCTCAACGTATAATCAGAAAAAGCTTTAAGGATGCATGTGCATATTCGTAGTCTGTGACTCTGTGGCACCACCAATCAAATGTGTCATGGCACTTGCTTAAAATCCAGAACAGATGCCTTGTACACCTTGATAGCCATTTCCTGGCCATCACCTTTAGTCGCATGATAAACATTGGCCTATTCAAGAAACAATAATCCCAAGATGACAATACAGAATACAAAATATGCAAAAGTTTAGCAGAATTTACAATCAAGAAATTACAGTAAACAAGAAATAATAAACAACATACTTGTTTGCCTGTAGCAATGCAGCCATTGATTTTGTCATATCCGGACCAGCCTTCAAAACTTTGATTATAAGCATCCGAGTTTTTGGATCAATAGCCTGGTGAGAACATCCACACTATTCAATTAGAATCATAGACAAAAGCAAAAGATGGAATGGTAATAGATAGAGAAGACAGACCTTCTCAACCGTGGCACAGTCTGCTTTATCTTTAGTTTTAGTTCTGCCAATGGCTCCTTCTCTAACAAACTCTCGAATGGAGGTGATGACAGAGTTGGACATGTCAATATTCCACCTGCCTTCCCACTCCTACGTAATCATCAAAGCAAACAAATCATAATGCAACATTAAAAACAATCAAACACTGTCTATTCTAGTTGAAAAGTTGTATATACCTCCAAAGGGGCAGCACGTATCCAAGAATCAAACTTCTGGAGGCGATTCGAGAGAGGCTGAAGGGTTGAGTTAGGGAGAGAATGTAGACCTCTCCAGCATTGGGACGTCTAGAGTTGATCGGAAAGCAGCCTCTTTTCGTTACTTAATCATCATCGTCCAAATTGTCATATGCTGATGTCCCCTTCATTCTTATCATAGGCTACGTTATCTTCTTGTCCTAATAAGTCATCAACAACAGCAGCCGGCATTATGGTACGAGTGCAGGGCAAGTATGTTGATAAGAACAGCCTAGCTATCGAGCTGATGATACTACTGTATATAATAGGTGCAGTGGCAGTAGTGTTTTTATTTTCTGTCGGCCAGATGGGTCTGGGGATGTAGGGTAGAATTGGATTCCTGGTATGTATTGATGTTTTGGATTATTATTTTTTTTGGGTGCTGTGGAATAACGCAAAAGGTAAATACTGTAACGTTTATCTTTTGAATGCCTATACAGGAATGTTGTTGAACGATCGGTCATGGTCGAAAGGCCACAACACACAATCCTGCTATACGATGCTGACTTCTTTGAGCAAAAAAAAGAAAAGAAAGAAAAAAGATGCCGACTTTTTAGAATAGGTTTCACACAGTACCTTATAGGAGAGGTTTTCCTTGTGTATATTTGATCACTTGATGGAGGACGATTGATGATGAAGGTGTTCTTGCCTTCAGTAAATTTGCAGTCAGAATGTCCAGTGAATCTTAAAATTAAGAAATGCACTCGTGTGTGTGTGTGTGTGTGTGTGTGTGTGTGTGTGTGTGTGTGTGTGTGTGTGTGTGTGTGTGTGTGTGTGTGTGTGTGTGTGTGTGTGTGTGTGTGTGTGTGTGTGTGTGTGTGTGTGTGTGTGTGTGTGTGTGTGTGTGTGTGTGTGTGTGTGTGTTCACTCCAAATAAGAGCTGCAAATAGTAAATGTGCATCAGGGATTGGAACTCAAATGATCCGGTTTAAAAACTTTGGTCCCCGGATGTTAAACTTCTTATGAAAGAGCTTTACCTGTTTCTTCTGCTATTTTCTCCCACCCAGGAAATTGTGACTCAACTAATCTATATATATGCAATATTGAAAAACTCATAACTCCATATTCACTTATGCAGTATAAGCTGTACACCTGAGGCTACTAGATACAAGAATGCTTCATGAGTTGTCAATCCGTCAAGAACTTGGTACAGTTCAGCCTATAAAAAGCTTAACTGAAGATTGCTCTACATCAAAACGCACACATTCGATTTCTCGTACTTACTAAGCTCCTCCTGGACCTCCCAAATCCAAGCACAAGTGCAGCGGGGTAATCAATTATGCAGTGTGCTACAATCATCACCAATATACTCGACGGATTTTCATTTTCAAACCAATGATGAGCATGCCTAATTGAAAAAAACAATTCCACCTGCTTGTTATTCAATTCAAATGAATCTCATTAGATTAAATGTGATTCTCAGCACAAGTGGCAAAATGTAAACGCATTTTGAACATCAGAAAAATGACTATATCATGAGCTGGTATCCTCTGGATGCTTTTCACTGTGTGCATATTCAACAAACACCAGTCTCCCATCAACCATCTGCATAAACATTAACAATGGCTTATCACAAACAAGATGCAAAAGTACAGAACTTTCAACATGAGAGAGGAACTTACCCTGCCATCCATGACCTTTATAGCCTTCTGTGCCTCAACCTCAGAATTGTATCTAACAAAACCAAAACCTTTGGGCCTCTGCGTTTTCTGGTCTATAACCAACCTAGCTAAATTGGAGCATAACACAAAAGGTCAAGCATTGGTCACCATTTTCCACAACTTGAAAAGAACAACAAGAAAACTCGGTTTGAGAATTAGATTACCTTCTGTAACATACCCAAAAGGAGAAAACATCTTCCTGAGTCCTTCAGTAGTGATGTATGATGATAATCCTAGGCAACAAATCAAACAGTCAAAGTCGGTTTAACCAAAAACCCCAAACACAACTTTGAGAAAATAAAAAGGGAGAAGAGATTACTGCTAACGAAGAGCAACGGGCTTAATCTTTTGGCCATATCTCTGTGTCAAATCCGAAACCCAGATCTCTCAGTTCCGAAATCCTCAGATGTCTGTTCCAGTGGCTTCCCCTTGCGGCGGATGAATGGCGTCTGCGTTGTGGACTTTGTGGGTGTACATGGTCTCGACTTGGGTTTCTTAATCACTCGCATCGGGTTGATAGGCCCAAACATCGGGTCGATTCACAAATTGTTTAGAGAAGATATATTGCGAGTGTCTTGTTCTAATTAGATTAAAAAGAGAGATTCTATCGATTCTTGATTTATAAGAATATTGATTATAATAGATTGTAATGTGTTTTGTCTATGTTAAATTGTCTGAATATTTTTTGTACATTTTTTGACAAGTCGATAATTTCATTAAATGCCAAAACAAGTACAAACTAAGGTGTTAACCCTAAACGTGGAAGACATCAAAAGAGAAAGTCTGCAGAAAGTAAAACAAATGAAGAAACTACAAAAAAGTTGATGACAATACTCTATTGTCAGAAGCTGGATCTCGTCATTCACCGAGTTAATCTTTAAAAGACTCAGGTCGTGAATCATTAAGTGACGTAGGAATAGTCGTGTTATATTATGTTTTAATAGCCAGTCATTCACGGTGAACCCTAAGTTCCAACGTATCTCCTCGGTCACTAATCACACATCGTATGCCAATAAAATAACACCTTGGACGGGGCGGAGAAGCCTTGTAACGAATGTATAAATCTGGAATTGCATAAACCAACATCCAACATTAGCATCAAAATCAGACGTACGAGAATAAGTCGAACCTCCCGAATCCCACGGTTGGAACCAAAACCCAATAAGAATGCTAAAACGTGAAATCCCATCCAACCAGGTCATGGCACTAGTCCAAAACCAACTGCAGACCAGAAGGTGATAAGTCCAGCCCAAACTTAAGCAGAGATCAAAACGGACCCATAGTTGAAGGTAGGGGCCCAACACACTTACCCTACCTGGACTGGGCAGAGAGGCTTCAATGCAACCCGCGCTGCCTCACGTGGATCCCTGGTCCTTCCTCTAACCAATTCAACTCTAATCATCCCGCTACCACCGATTTAGGGCTAGCCGGCGAGCCAACCAGAAAGATCCCACCGTCCCAAATGATATTGTGAAGAAATCCTTCCAAGCACCATCGAAACGGATGCCAGTCCGAGAGGAAAA
Source organism: Geum urbanum (assembly GCA_946800695.1). Lineage (NCBI taxonomy): Eukaryota > Viridiplantae > Streptophyta > Magnoliopsida > Rosales > Rosaceae > Geum > Geum urbanum. The sequence goes on from OX327001.1 coordinate 11,166,765, forward strand.
CAAGGCTCACTCGACGCCGTCACCACCTGCTATCCACATTCGTTGCATCCTTCGATTCCACCTCCATGATTCGACGTCCATACCTCCGGCACAGTAAGATCCACCGGGATCCCACACATACCGCAACCACCTCCATAAATCACGTCTACCAGTATTAGTCCCTCAGAAGAAGCAATCACAAGGCCAAAAGCACTTTCCTCACACCGGCGAGGCCACCGTCATCACTATCACTCTCTCACCCTTCTGACACCAAATTCAAACCAGGATATGCCAACCCAGCTAGGAAAATTTGGGTACCAATGAACCAAGAAACTTGGAACAATAAAGGAACTTCATGCCTGTGAATAAGGAAGAGGAAACAGAGGAAAGAGAAGGAGATTACAGGAGAATGCTGTGAGGAAATCTCATACTTGGATCAACCCTATTGACGTCGGTGGCGCTAGGGTTAGATTAATCAATCTCTCGAGTCACTGAAGGCCGAAAAACTCAGAGCTCAAATGAGGCGCTAACGTAAGGCCAACCGAGTTTTTATGTATATGTGAGCATCTTTTGTACATAAGAAAACTAGTGAATAAGGAATTCATCAACTCGATGTTCCAGCTCTAAACCGAGACAAAATTGAGACTTACCAAGGTCTTTTATCTCAAACTCGGATTTCAAGTAACCAGCTGTCTCATTAATCTCAACAAGAGACTCGATGATGTTCATATCATCTACATAGACTGCTATAATGGCAAATCCTAAACTTGTTCTTAAAATAAACATGCATGAACATAAATTATCATTTTTATATCCCTTCTTAATCAAGTAGTTAATTAGACATGTGTACCATATCTGACCGGATTGCTTTAATCAATATAGTGAATGTCTCAATCTTATCACATGAGCACTCCATGGTTTAGAGTTACTTAAATTGGGTACAACCATGTATTTTGGCACTCTTATATATATCTCTGAATCAAGATTTCCATAGAAATATGTTGTAACCACATCCATAAGTTGCATACTTGGTTTTTCGGACTCTACCAAACTGATCGGGTAACGGAAAGTAATAATGTCTATGACTAGAGATTATGTCTCCTTATAATAAATGTCAGGGCGTCGAGAAAATTCTTGCGCCAAAAGTTATCTTTATACAGCAAGACTTCATTCTTCTCATTGTGCTTCCGAACAAAGACTCATTTATATCCAATTGGCTTAACATTCAGTGGTAGTACTACCAGACCAAAGACTTGCCTTTTCTATGAAATTCTAGTTCAGCCTAGATTGCATCTTTCTATTTCGGCCAATCTGCTCTACATCGACATTCAACGACAGAGTGATGTTCCACTTCATCGTCGTTAATGACTTCCTGAGCGACAGATTAAACAAATATACCATCAACTAACATAAAAGATCTATCAATAATAACGCAGATATCGTTATTACTTAGTGAGATTTCCTTGTTCTCTGACATCACATATATATGGCTATGAGGCGACCCTCAAAGATGCCAATTGTGATTCTCGGACATAACTGTAGTCAGGAACAGTCTCATGTGAAAGATTCGTAGCGTTGATGATGAAATGATCATTTTGTGTCTGGATAGCCAGTCTTTTCACCAGCGGCTCATCTATGGATTTTCTTGGTCTCCCATTTTCCTAGTTAGAGCCAAGGTCGATGCACCCCCTCCCCCACCCACCCTCATGGGTTGAAAGATCATCTCCTCGCCCTGGTGTGGTGTTTACTCGCCCCTTACTGGAATGTTTATAGTAGGTATATCCGATCTTGTCACTTTTGCGATATCAGTAAAGAAGTCAGGCATCGAATCTGCTACTTTCTAAAGATCGAGAATACGTCAGACTTCTATCTCACTCTGAGATGTGCGAGGATCATTATGAGACATAATGGAGTTTGAACATGTCAATTCCTGACGTTCAACTATATAGAATCATTCATATCTCCTCATAACGGCCGGAAGTATGTCTCATCAAAGCGACAATCTATAAATCTAACAGTAAAGAGATCTCATGTCAAAGGTTCTAGATAATAGACAATCGTTAGAGATTCATAACCAATATAGATGCATAATTGTGGTCTTTTGACCCAAGTCACAGTCTCCACACATCACATAGTACCCAGGAGTACCAGGAATCTGACCTGGACATTCACATTTTTAGAGTCGCATCATTTTTACATATATTCTATCATAATAGTTATATTTTCCCAGTTTAAAACGTAACGTTATTTTCGTCCACTCACTATAACGGTTTTTATGTTTTTATTTGCCTTTCCTCTGGGCCTTGCATTTTCAACCGCCCAGGTTGCATAGTTTCAGCTGAGGTCAGGCGCGCACGCAATTCGTGGCATAGCAGTATCCACCGTATGATCCAAGATTGATTCTACGTGTTAGTATTTTAATTTGCATAGTTTGTTTAGATTGTCTGGCTGCTCTGATGTCAAAAATAGTTGTATATCTTCTATATTTTAGTAATGAACTAGAATTTGGAAAGTTCCCTTGATTTGTGATATTTGAGTTATGGATCTCCACTCCGGATCAAATAGAGGGTATAAACTATGTTCGTAGAGTCTTTAAGGCTTAACTTCGGTTTAAGCAGCTAAATCGGGGTTAGGTCATTTCATCTTTTTAAATCGGTTGGTTTGATCTTTTTGTGCCAATACTAGTTTTCTTTTTTATGGTTGCAGTAGTAGTTTCTTAAATTTTAACTATGATTCTACAAGGTCGTTTACTACAAAATATTTTCTCTCTCAGTTAAAAAATTATTAATTTAAAAAATTATTGATTGTATATTCAACACACATCACTTGTTGGTCAAAGAACTAGTAGACTAATCCTGCCTAATCATGATTGTTGATCTATTACTCTGATTCTCAAATAACCAACTGCCGATTAGTGCTAGAGAAGTGGACGATTACAATTGTCTACGAATTGATGGATGATTACCATTGACTATAATCACTATATGAAATCCAGAACTCCAAAAGAAACGTACTCCTCCTTCAAGACTCGAGAGTTCAAGGTCTCTGATTAAAGTCCTTCGAAATATGGAACCAACAACTCAAGAATGTGAAAAGTCGAGAACTTACCACAAAATTGACAGTGTTGATGCTTAGGGGCATCACTAATCCTTAGAAAACATACGAGTGGTAGGGCTAATTAAATCAATTCGAGAGTTGGTTTTTAGTCAAGAAAAAGGCTGACAAGTCACAACTTAATAATATCAGTGTGGGGCCTTGTTTGAAACACTTTATAGGCATAACAGAACCGAGCCTTGCACGTTGATTTTGTTATACCCTTACTTCGTCTCCACATTTTGTTGCGTGTTGCCTATTGTCTATTGAAATGCATCATTAGCTAGAGAAATCAAAGTGAGAGAACAAATATAAGTGAAACTGCGACAGCATTGGTGAGAAGAAATGACTCCCACATCCTTTGGAGGGAGGCAAAACCACGCACCATTCAAATAACCAAGCTTAAGAAACATAGTCACGACCTTACTTGAACAGGATGTGTTCTATAGCGAGTATTGCATGCGTGGATTAACGGCTCTGGTGATATTTGGGGCGGTAGATGATCGTTCTCAGCTTGGGTTACCAAGTCTGGGGTGGTCACTTGGCTGTCTGACAGGTTCTCTCCCTCTTTTTGCAATTTCTTTCCCCAGTTCACTAACTGTACGTACAACCTTTCACCTAACTCCGAAACGTGAGGATATAGAACCACCTCCACTCCGACTCCAGTCTTAGAGAGAAAGAGGGAGTTAAAGGCACAGCGAGGAGCTGCAACCCACAGTGAGAGAGTTATAAGACAAATGGAAACGGCCAAACGGGAAACCTATATCTAACAGCAAATGAACTACTACCATACACAAAGTAATTGGAAACATTGTATCGGAGACATTCAATACTTTGCCTACGACATCAAAAGGCATGAAGAACTACTAAGATGCATCCACAAGCACCTTGAAGCCGACCTGGGCACTTGCACAAGTTTCTCATAGATTAGTCAAATTATCAATCATACATGGATCTCTTTTTAGTCAATAGGGTCAGGCATACAACAAACGGCGTGCTGAGAATAGCTACAGAATCACCCATATCTAGAAAAGCTGAGAGCTCGAGATGCACAGTATTATAGGCGAACTGAGAATCAACTCAAATAAAGTCGCAGGACATCAACCCAGAAACGAAACAAAGCCAGAATCTCATCATAAGAATCAGAACTCACATTAATTTCAACAGATATATAGAAATATATACGAATCATCACTATTTCGTCCAGCAGATCTAGATAACAAAAACTACATAAGAGACTACTGGAATTAAACTCTCAACCCTAAGACACACAGAACCAAATCGAAATCGGACCCCGATCCATAAACCCATCAAGCACTGGTGAACTTGGTCACGGCCTTGGTCCCCTCAGAAACGGCGTGCTTGGCGAGCTCTCCAGGAAGCACGAGTCTGACGGCAGTCTGGATCTCCCGAGAAGTAATGGTGGGCTTCTTGTTGTACCTTGCAAGCCTGGAAGATTCCTGAGCGAGCTTCTCGAAGATGTCGTTGATGAAGCTGTTCATGATCCCCATGGCCTTGCTTGAGATTCCGATGTCTGGGTGGACTTGCTTCAAGACCTTGAAGATGTAGATCTTGTAGGTCTCAACGCTCTTCTTGTTTCTCTTCTTCTTCTTGTCTCCGGCAGCACCTCCGGCCTCCTTGGGAAGCTTCTTTCCGGCCTTGGGCTTCTTCTCTGCCGGAGCTTTCTCAGCCTCGGCCGGCTTCTTCTCCGCGGGCTTCTTCTCGGCCTTGGGCGCCATTGGAATTGAAGAAAGTGATTTGAGGGTTTTGAGAGATTGGAAATGGCGTATTGGAATTGGGATATTTTCGTTGAAAAAGAAGAGGTGGAGAGTTTGACATTTATATGCGCGCGTTCTATTGGGGAATGGGTGTTGTCACGCGGATCGCTGAAGTGGCTGGAGAATTGGCCGTTCATTTATCAGGAAAAGTTTCTAAACCAACGGTGGATTTCGGATGAGGTGGCGTAAGTAAGCGGACTAGCAAAATGACAACACTTTTTTGCGGATCGACGACGTCATCATGTGCATCAACGTCTTCCATACAAGTACCCTGATAGAAAACAAAACATACTAGAAAAAATAGGCCTGGCATTTTTAACTGAATGGACCGAGCCTCCCGAAACCAACCGAAATGGGTGAATTAAGCCGAACCGAGCCGAAGCTTAGGGGTTTTGTTGAGCCGGTTCAATCGGAACCTACCGAAATTAAAAAATCCAAAGTTTTCGCATGCATGGTGTCAAAAGATCAACCCGTCCCACAAACCATAACCTCCTTAACCACTGGACCAAATCAATTAGTTATAAGGCTGTTTAGGATTACTCTTAGAATTTTTAAAAGTGTTTTTGAATTTATATAAATAGGAAAAATTATGAATAGAAAAAATTTAAACAAATAAAAGTAATATTTGGTTGAGTTTTAAAAGCATTTGGAAGTGCTTTCAGAAGTAGATTATAGGTGTTTCTTGGTTTAAAAACGTTTTAAAAAAATTTCAGAAACAGTTCTAAAGTTCTAAGAAGCAGTCTCAAACATGTATATTATATGAGTACATCTTTCTTAATTTAAAAGTTCATTGTTATTATTCTCATCCTCCATTTAAACCCAGAACAAGACCCAAAAACGTATTTCATTATTTCTAGAGCTATCTTATAGAATTAATATATTAAAAGAAAAGAGGCTTTTAATGGGTCGTTGGGAAATTCTCGTCGACTGGAGGTTAGAATTTTCTCATTAAAGTATTTCTCGTGGAATGATTTGTCGTCTCGAAGATCGTTCAACAGGTACGAGAAATTATCGACGAAGAGGTAAGAGATCGAGATCATTGAGGAGTTGTCAAAAACAAGGGTGAACGTTCGTCAAAGGGAGAAAGGCAAAGTGAAGTTGGACGAGCACAAATTCAACAAGTATGAGAAAAGGCATAAGTACAAGAAAATAAAGCATCCGTAAAAAGGTGCAAACCAATAAAGATGTCCAAAAGTCGGCTTGCCGACGATTACAAACCAGAAAAGAAAAACAAGATATAAACAACTTAGGACATCGGTGGAGGTGGTGGTCGTTGAGTTTTGCTCCTCGATTTTCTCCTCGACGGGCACCTTGGTGCTCGAGGCGGTCTCGACGGGGGCCTGTGTTGTTAAGGAAGAAGACGTGACGTACTCGGAGATCACCTCAGTTGTAAGGACGAGTTCAATATGCTCCAAAATTGCCTCAGAGGAGGGGGACAACCTCGTCGGCGAGCTAGGCTATGTTCTCAACGGGAGCATCATTTTTTGAGCTGAAGGAGTGCAGACCTCACCGGGGTTGGAACCAAACAAAGGCTCGTACTCGTCAGCGCACTGAAGGAGCTTGTTGATAGCGTCAGGTCCCTCGTATACGCGGTCCATGGTAGGAAGAGAAGCTTGGGCCTATGCGAGGCGAAAGTACTTTGCCAAGGATTGCCTCACCGTCCGGTTGCCATTCTCAAACTCCTCGTCGCGGATCTTCTCCACATCGGTAATTTGCAAGTCCAGCGAGAAAAGGCATTCCATGGCCTCCTGGTCTCTTTCTCGAGCTTGGGGATTTTTCTCGAAGCACCCTTAACCTCTCGGTACTTGACGAGGCACCTCCTTTGGGAAAATTTAAGTGTATCGGAAAGCTTCTAGATAGACTTCTCGCAGTTGGAGAGGCGTTCTTCGAGGGCTTCGAGGTCCCGTACCTTTCCCCAATATTGGAAGGTGGAGGTTGACAGTTTGGCCCTAGCCTCGGTGAGCTCGATCTCGAGGGCATTGATGAGGTAAGAGTCGGAGGAAAAGATGGTTTGTGCGTGGAGCAGGATCTACAAAAAAAAGGAGAGAGATAAGTTGAAGATGGAAAATGAGGAGTAAAACATTAGAAGAAAAAATAGGAGAAGAGTTCTCGGCGAGCATACATCTAAGGCTTTGGAGAGCACCGCCTCCTCATGCTCTTCACGAGATCCTTGACGAGGACATTACAGTCTGGAGAACACCTGTAGAGCTGGAGAGCCATTTCGCGCGCTGCCTCATGGTTGTCGACGAGGGGCTGCAATCTGTTAAGCAGGGGCTGGACCTTAGTGGGCCTCAAGCCACTGGTTGATGAGCTCTTCTTGGCGGGAGTCGAGGTGCTCCTTGACGGATGAGGCTTAGGAAATTGAGGAGTTGCATGATCGAAGAAGTTATTCGAACGAAGATGAAAAAATAAAAGTTTAAAGAGCAGTTCGAATTAAAGAAAAGGAGGTACCTTGGGAAGCAGAAGGATGTGGTGTTTGCTCATGGAATAGGGGATCAAGTTCCTCCACGAGAGGTGGACGAACTTCAAGTGCAGGAGAAACGGGTGGGTGTGTCTCTGAAATATCAATGGGCTTGGACGAGGTGCCACCAGCGCTCGACGAATTCTTGTGTCTCTTCTCCTCGAGAGGTCCTTGAAGTTGACCGAGCGAGGAGGAATACGACTTCTCTTCTTGCTGCCAGAAGTGGCAGTAGACGGGGAGTCCTTGAGGACCTCCGAGGAGGTTGCGGCAATTTTTGTTGGGGCCTTCAGCAAGCGAGGGTCTCGGCAGCGACATCAAAAGGCAGCTCTACCCGGAGGAGCCAAGTATAGATGTCCTCCTCGATGGTGTCTGCCTTAGTGTACCGAGTGTATGCCAACGAGGAGCACTCACGAGCGAGTGCGAGGAGAGAGGAGGATAAGGTAAAACGATCCAGAGACCAGTGCCCTTGGGCTAGGTTCTGGCAGTATTTATAGTGCAAACCTTCGCTCTAAATCAGCTACCAACTCGTGGGCCTTAAGTTTTGGACATTCTCATCAAAAATTGAATCCTTACCTGAAGGCCCACGTTATGCAGCTCATCGAGATAAACAACCCAAGATGCCCTTGTTGAGGCTGAAACTTCCAGGAGTTATTCTCGACGAGATAGAGTCAGGCGCCGTGAATATCTCAACAACTTTGACTTCGTCACGCTCCTCCTGATGCGTGGCCTCTTCTCGTCGAGTTTTTGGCACGCAATTCTTTCCTCGCCGAGCTTTACCTATTTTCAAATCTTCTCGTTCACCTTTCGTCCAAACGATCTGAGCCCTCCTCATTCTCCAAGAACCTCATCCAGCTCGTCGACGTAGAGAAATATTTATCCCCCACAGTATTCGTCGAGAATTTCTTGTTGAGATAACTTGTCCTCGACGACATTTTTACGCTCCAACATAACTCAACTTCATTTGTTCAATTCAAGCCACATTATCTCAAAGATACGAATTGATGTTGTCATAGTATATGGTAACCCACTAGGCCCTCAAATATAGTGTATTACTGACTTAAGTCAGATACACACTTTAACCTCTTCATGCAAAGATATAATCTCATAATGATTCGAGGAAGTAGCAACAAAGGTTTGCTTAATAGATTTTCCAGAAATCGTCGTGTCCCTCATGGTGAAAACATAACCAGATTTGGAATGACCTCTATGTGGGTCAGAGAGATACTCAACATCAAAAAATTCAACCAACACATCACACGGTGTCGCAGAATAGGAGACTACACAAAATGAAGTATCAATGCTCGCAGCCTGTGTAACATTCAACGGGTCGAAGGTACCTCTCGACGGGGTCGAGAGACACATTTTATCTGATCCAAGAGCTATTATTTGACGAGTCAAGCTCCATGTTTGGCGGGTCAAACTGGGCAAAATCAAAATTTGGGTTTCAAATTTTCATTTTCCAGAATTTCAAGTTTCTCTATTGTTTCTTTGTGAAACAAGAATAGGCCCAAGTCAATGGATCCCTTCAAGTACTTGAAATTATGTTATACTTCATTCCAATGACTTTGCATAGGCGCAGATATAGAAGGCAATGTTTGGACGTGTACACCAAACTATATATAACAAAGCTCCAACAGCACTAAGATATAAAATCTCAGCTCCAAAAGTTCATCTTCATCATCATTCAGATGAAATGGATCATTTTGGGTTCCAGACTGCAAACAATCATTGGTTTGCTAAGAGGGTGTGTTTTTTCCATTGCATGACTTAGATATAACCAGACTGGTGAATAAGAATTCCACCAACTCGATGTTCCATCTCTAAATCAAGACAGGTAATAGATCCATCTCAATCTAAACCCACATCGGACTTATGTTTCGTGATCGAGGTATTCTCGTTTCCTCTCTTCTCTAAATTCAAAAATCATTTATGCCATCGTGGACAAATGAGCGAGAGAGAGATAGAGAGATTTGAAAACGAGAGAAACTGTTTGCTGTTGTGTTATGGGTAAAACCGATTTGAAATAGAGTCGAGGAATTTGTGAGGTTCAAGTTTAAAACTTCCTTTCATGACTGTTTCGTTTGAAATGGAGTCGGCGGTTGAGTTTTTGCCACAACAAATTTGAAAACAAAGTGTTGAGGCAGCCCGCTTAATATGTACTAGAAATGTAAATGGATTAAATTTACCCGTGATACTCAGACTCTTAGTGTTACACCAAAAATGGTCCTAAACTTTAAAAATCATCATCGTGGTATCCGAACTTTAAAATCGTATTACCATTGTACCTGGAGCAATTTTTCGTCAGAGAGCCGTCTAGTTCCGTCAAATATGATGACATGTCAATTGTTTTTCTTAATGAGGATAAAAGACCCTAATACCCTTATGTTTATTTTTTTTCTTAAATTTCTTTTTTTAAACTCTCTCAAATTAGTCAAATATCAAGCCGGTGACTTCAGCCTCGCCCTCCGCGCCTTGGCCTTCCTCGTGAGCTGGACTCGAACATCGCTAGCTCCTTCACAAGTTGAACTCGGCCATCGCGATCAGGAGTGAGGACCAAAACCAAAACAAAAACCAATATCATAATCTTTCGGGTTTAGCCCTAATCCGAATATCCACAAACATCTCAATTCCTCCGAATTCGATATCGTTAAGGCGTGATGAGTCGAGGTCGAGGTCGAGTATGAGGGAGGTGGAGAGTCGGCGAAGGTGGTCGCGAAATTTGGGCGGGGTGGGTGTGTCGATCTGGTGATCTCGTTCCCAGAGAGAGAGAGAGAGAGAGAGAGAGATACTTGCTCTGGATTTCGAATCGAAAAGTCTCTCTAATTTCTTCCCCAGCCAAAATCTAATGTCGCCATGGTTAAATTTTAGAAACGACGTCGTCAGAAGCTGACCTTCATATTGGAGAGGAGGACGGGAGACTCGAGAAACGACGTCAGACTCAAGTCGGGAGGGATAGTGAGGCAAGGCGAACGCGAGATCGGGAGCTTGGCGAGAGACATGAGCTTAATTAAGAACAATACAAAAAAAATAGGGACATTAAAGTCAATTTATCTCTTTTTTTATCATAAAAAACGGCCACATCAACAAATTGAACGGAACTTGACAGAAAGTTGACGGAAAATCGTTACAGGTACCATGATAATACGATTTTAATGTTCGGCTATCACGATGATAGGTTTTAAAGTTCAGGATTATTTTTTGTATAGCACCAAGAGTCTAGTATCACAAGAAAATTTAATCCTTGAAATATAGTAGAGATGTACGTTACTTTCATTAATGAGTCTCCCGATACAGATAGGGGTCCAACGTGAGTATCCTGATCGACTAACAACATATCAAACTAAGATACGAAATAGATCTGTGATAAAATCATGGAATTTGAAATAGATCTTGTGATGAAATAATCTGTCACACTCACACTGCCTTCGTTCAATTGATTGTGTGTACTAGTAGAGGTAAACACATATATTTAGCAGAACTATCAACTACATTATTTCATATGGACTTGAGAGATAGAAGGATTATGATTTGGTATCACTAATAGACTCCTTCATCGACAATTTTATTGGGATTTGTCCCACATGGAAGAAATCGTAAGACATGTGCCATTCATAAGGGATTACACACAAGAAGAAGTAATTTGGTGATTAGCTAGACATGGACTTTCACTAGTGGATGTGTGAGTTTAGACCTTGGGCTACCAAGGAAACCCAAATATATAAATGTCAAAAGATGAGCCTTGAGCGTTGGGGCTCTGTTGATTAAATTCGAATTTAAATTTTGAAAAATTAATATTTTAATTTTTGAATTATTATTTTCGGATAAATATGAAAACAGGATAAAATGAAAAGAAGGGAGAGTTGATGTAACGATCGCAACTTTTGAAAAGACGACGCTTGACACTTATAAAAGGACGACCTCAAGTCGTTATTGATCATCCAATTTTATCGACTTCGTCTTCTTCTCTATATCGATATTCTAAGAAAAACATAAAATAAATTCATAAGAATTCAAGTTCGTGTGCTAGAAATTGAACCAAATAGTTGTATCATCTAGATAGACATCCAGACTGCAAGTACAAGTAAAGGCGAATTTTTCTTAGTAACTGCGTTGCAAACCTCTATCTGATCGAGTTGGTGTATTTCTATTTCGTCTTTGTTATTGATTTCAATTTCAATTCTATAATTATTATACATATAAATTATTTGTATACAAAAGACTGATCGGTTCTAACAAGTTTTGCCATCAGTAATGATGAGGTCGAAGAGTTTTTTGCCAGCCGGGTGCATCGTTCCATTGCTATGACTCCGAAGCAATGCATTGAGCCAGTCCGACTTGCTCTTCCCATGAACCAAACGAAGCCATCAGATTAATATCGCCATTCAAATTCTGTTCCTCGTGAGTTCACACGCCACAAGAGTTCGAAGATTCTGGTTTGGTCTACCTTTTGAACCTCACTATGGGAGTACTTTTGAGTATCAAAATCCATCCCATCTTCACTAGACTTACTAGACTTTCTCATTCAAACAGATCACGAATTGCTACACGATTCCAAGATCAACGAATTATCAAGTCAAGCATCTGCTCAATCATAATCAAAGAACCACTTTTATCCAGTATGTAGTCTTTGTACCATCTTTGCCACTCAAAGTTTTCACCTTTGTTAACTCAATAAAGAAATGCAGGTCTCTTCATTCTGGTTCACAAAAAGACCAAAACAAGATGAAACAAGCAAGATACTGCAAAATTCATTGAAGAACATTCTTAAACTGATACAAAAACGAATTTCCGTATTATAAAACACAACATCCAATCAACCAGACCATTTACCTCGAGGCAAAACTTTTCAAATCCATCAGAACCTCAAAATATAAAACAGTGCAGAATTCAAAGTACGCAACTACCTATTTCCGTAAACCGCTGCCGTTCATTTCATCGAAAATAAAGACAACTACAAATTTACTATTCATAGAAACCCTAAATCTAAACACAGTGAAGTAAGACATTACAAATTACATTTCTCTTCAAGCACTGGTGAACTTGGTCACGGCCTTGGTCCCCTCAGAAACGGCGTGCTTGGCGAGCTCTCCAGGAAGCACGAGCCTGACGGCAGTCTGGATCTCCCGAGAAGTAATGGTGGGCTTCTTGTTGTACCTTGCAAGCCGGGAAGATTCCTGAGCGAGCTTCTCGAAGATGTCGTTGATGAAGCTGTTCATGATCCCCATGGCCTTGCTTGAGATTCCGATGTCTGGGTGGACTTGCTTCAAGACCTTGAAGATGTAGATCTTGTAGGTCTCAACGCTCTTCTTGTTTCTCTTCTTCTTCTTGTCTCCGGCGGCACCTCCGGCCTCCTTGGGAAGCTTCTTTCCGGCCTTGGGCTTCTTCTCTGCCGGAGCCTTCTCAGCCTCGGCAGGCTTCTTCTCGGCGGGTTTCTTTTCCGCGGGCTTCTTCTCTGCTTTGGGCGCCATCGAGGATTGAGAAGCTAGGTGAAATTTAGGACTTGGAGGAGTTAGCGGTTGAGAACTTGGAGAGAATTCGATTTGGGTTGTACTGTGACTCGGTGAGGGTGGATTTTATACGTTCGGAGCGTCGGTTTCAATTGGCCATTGACATATCACGCGGATTGATGACGTGGCAAATTAGCGACCGTTAGATTTTACATATTTTTGTAAAGGTTCAAATTAAAGGCTGCGATTAGATGATGTTTCGAAGCGGGTTTAATAACGTTTGAATTTTGAAGCTGCGCCAATATGGAATGGCGCCGGCGGGAATTGAAATGTTAAAACTTGAAATACACCAAATGAGCAGCGCCAATTTTTCAACAGGGGATAAAGTACAAAGAGTGAGAAAGGAAGTATACAAGGTACGAAGAGACTCAGGTATCATTGTTTTGATCATTTGATGTTTGGTATACTATAGTCAATCGAATGCATTCTACATTTCTATTTCTATTACACTATCCAGAACTCCTATGATTGCAAGGATATATGGTCACCAATGATTGATTACTAAGCTTACGATCATTGTTGGTTGATTGATTGATGCACCGTATATAGGCTCCCAGTGCTGTGTTATTATACTTGAACCAGTCGAGTATGTCAATGTGTTCATGTACCTCCTACAACGATAATATAGTTGATAACGTCCACCGCCTTGAATTAGATTCCAGCAAGTCTATTTCAAATTGACGTGGATCAGTTCAAGCCTTCAAGATCAACGAATCGAGCTGTTAGTGGCAACTGGAGTTGTCTAACGAGCAGAGCAGGCTTAGAGCATGTGTAATTGGGGGTGGACTTTTAGGCACCGAAAAAAATCGAAACCGGTCAAAATCGTATCAAACTGACATTGAATAACCGAAATCGAATATGACCGAGACACTCAATTTTGGAATTTGCACAAACCAACTAGTATTATTTCAGTTTCGTGCTTCCTAAAAACCAATTAAACCGAACCGACATATATTCATTTACATATTAATACTTAATTTTACATTACATGTCATGTTCTTATTGTTTATGAGTTACAAATAGTAGATTTCCACAAATATGATCATATTTTTTTAAGTGTTTAAGTCTAGCTTAATTCCTTCTCATGTACTCATGTAGTCTTCCATTTTTTTATATATCAATATTAGAGGTTTCTGAATTATGTATAAACTTTATTTTTTCTTTTCCTAGTAATTACTTTTTTAAACTCATTCGAGTAACTTATTTGAAGTACTGATAGTTTACAACTTTAATATTTTTATTTTTTTATGTTATTTGGTTAAGTGTGAAATATATAAAAAGTATAGTCGGTTTTGTAACCTAAACTGCACCGAAACTGAACCAATGTTAGGTTAACCAACAAGAGCGGTTCTTATATATTTTTATCGGTTTCGGTTCTATTAAATAAAAAAATACATATTCGGTTTCGATTATCGATTAATGTCTAAAAACCAAACCGTTGAGACTGAATCCACCCCTACGTGCAACAGAACAGGGCCTCCAAATTTATGAGGCCTTAGAACGAATCCACCCCTAAGTGCAACAGAACAGGGCCTCCAAATTTATGAGGCCTTAGAATGTGCCCTTCTGTGTGTTATGTTCTGTAGTGCAGTTGACAACTGACATCAAAAATGTTTGAGGTTAGCCATTCGAATCTTATTGATGCCTAAAGGGCCCTTTTTTTAGTTTCTTCAATAGGCTTTGCTGCACACGGCCTCCGAAATTATTGAGCCGGTCCTCTGCTAAAAAGTCTATTGGAGAATCTGATATCTTACCTGATAACACTATAACACTACTTATAATGCTCATCAGCTCATGGACTTGATTACTTCATATATTACCCATGAGTGATGGTCGAGTCTTTCGACTACTAGTCTAGTCTTCAGCTACCATTAACGAGGGCAATTAAAACACCGAAGCTTAATCTGCACCAGATTTTTTGCCTTCGACTGCAAGGACCTATGCATTCTGCAAACTGAATTTACTAACACGTATCAACCAGGATGTAACTTCCTACAAGTTACAACAACCTATATTCCATTGCATGTTCATCCTACATACTATACTTTTGTATAGACATTGAGAATCTTCCGGTGAACACAAGAAAACAATGAATCCAGCAACTCTTTAGAGCCAGATGTAAATGCTAATATGCTACCACCAAACATTGTTTCACTTAAGATGTTTCTGAGAATCAAACACTACACTGCCAACAGATACCCAAACCAGGTTTCAATATTTGCAAAGGCACAAAGTTTATGTCAAAGTCATTCACATATACAAATCAAACCATGACAAAAATTAAAGTCACAAACAAATTATCAAACAAGCAACAACTGCTTCACAATAGTTTAAAATAGGCACCCAACAGAATCTACCAGACCTGAACAAACTACTCTAGAAATCACCATGCCCCCAAATTCAATTGAATCAGAACAGTATTAAAGTCCAGGTCATATTCCAAACACCACAGAATATAATTACGTTCCTATCACTCATAACCTGGAATTATGAATCATACAATACTAAGAATGGCAGCAGTTCAAACAAGATTTCATATGAACAAACTATTACATTTACCCAACATTGGCAGAGATTGTTTCAAACACCAAACAAGCGAAATGATAGTCCTATTTCAAACCATAGTGAGGCTGACTTGTCTATTCATAACTTATCAACATCTTGTCTAACCAGACTTGAACAATATTGGTTCACAACTTCACACCCAAGTGAGAAATTGGATTCACAAATCTAAATTTTGAGATGCAAAAATCGTTCTAGAACCGGATCCCATAATATGTAAACACCGAACTTGCGTCATGTCAACCACCTATGTCATTCACTAAAGACAGGAAAATTAGTCACTAATTAAAAAACTAAAACTGAACATAGATGAACTAAACAGCCTAGAAACCTCAAACTCCCACACTTCAAGCACTGGTGAACTTGGTCACAGCCTTGGTCCCCTCAGAAACGGCGTGCTTGGCGAGCTCTCCAGGAAGCACGAGCCTGACAGCAGTCTGGATCTCCCGAGAAGTAATGGTGGGCTTCTTGTTGTACCTTGCAAGCCGGGAAGATTCCTGAGCGAGCTTCTCGAAGATGTCGTTGATGAAGCTGTTCATGATCCCCATGGCCTTGCTTGAGATTCCGATGTCTGGGTGGACTTGCTTCAAGACCTTGAAGATGTAGATCTTGTAGGTCTCAACGCTCTTCTTGTTTCTCTTCTTCTTCTTGTCTCCGGCAGCAGCTCCGGACTCCTTGGGAAGCTTCTTTCCGGCCTTGGGCTTCTTCTCTGCCGGAGCTTTCTCAGCCTCGGCTGGCTTCTTCTCCGCGGGTTTTTTCTCCGCTGGCTTTTTCTCGGCCTTGGGTGCCATTTGTGAATAGAAAGAGAAAATTAGGGTTTACTAATTTGGGGAGCGAGAGATAAGAGACTAGAGAGATTGGGAACGACACGGTTTGAGTTGGGAGTAGAATGAGTGAGGAGGTTTTGTTTATATAGGAGAGCGGGGTCGATTCATATTGGCTTTGAGAGGCCTCACGCGGATCGCTGACTTGGCGTAATGATGGACCGTAAGATTTTGTTTGGGTATGGCAGTGAATCGACCGTCAAGATTACTTGTGCTAGCTTTTGAGATGGTTTGCCACAGATCGGTGACTTGGCCAATTTTCTTTTGTTTTTCCTTTAAACGACCGATTATTTTTCAATCGATAATTTTATTTAGGGGTGTGTTCAATCTGAATTTTAAAGAATTTTTAAGGATTCTTTTATAATCCGTAGATTGTTATACATTATTTTAAATCTATGGATTGTTTTAATTCCACATGAATTTGAAATGATTCTTTTGTATTGTTTTATAAGGATTTAGTTGGATTTCTAAGGATTGTTCAGATAATTAAAGTCTAATAAAAAACTCAAATATCAAAATACACTATCATATATTCAAAAATAAAATGCATTATTCTTTATCTTTTCAACATTATGATCACACTCTTGAAATTGGCACCAACATCATATTTCTAATTCATGTTCTCATTTTCTTGATTCTCTTTAACATTCATTGTTCCATTATTAAGTAATTTTGTCATTTCCGTAGAAAATGAAGTTCTTTATTGTTTGAAAACAAAAATTATAAACATTTCAATATGAGAAAATTTGTATGTACTATAATGGATCACTCAATATTTTAAATTAGAAGAGACCGATAAATGACGAAGACATCTCATTGAAAGTCGTAGTTATTAGACCAAAGTTTATACCATATAGAAGTTAATTATTGAAAGTATAGTAGTTGAAGTTATTAATGAAATCAAACTATGAGGAAATTGTAATGAAAGCAAAGGTTAAGGACATTATCTTTGTTGTGATACTAAGGTAAACGCTTTAAAGACGTATGTAGAAAAAAAATGAGTGAAAAATGAGTGAGGAAGAGGGAGAGGGAGAGGGGGAGAGGGAGGGCGAGAGAGAGAGAGAGAGAGAGATGTTTCATCAAAATCCATGGAAATCTCTTGGATGGGAGGCCTAATTTCAAAATGTCATTTTGTATGTAAACAATCTTTCAAAATCGATTATTTAATGAAATCCTTAAAAATCTATAGATTGTTGAATACCACAAGATTTTTATGGGTTGTTTAAAATCCATAATGAATACATCAAAATTTTTAATAATTGTTTAAGATCCATATTGAATACATCAAAATTTTAAAAAATTTCTGTAATACAAAACAATCTTACAAAATCCGTGATTGAATACACCTCCCTTATTATCTACTAGGAATATACACACAAGCTTCGCATGTGCCTAAGAGTAATAATAAAAATTAAATATTTTGAGATAGTCTCGGGTAATTACTTCTTTTTCAGGTAGTTTCTTTTTTAGTTACTTTCTCCCTTATTTTCAGGGATGCTATATGCTATCTCCCACGCTTTCTTTCTCTTTTTTAACAACATTTGTGTAATTGCACTTATATCCTTACATATTTTTTTATCAAAAATTTTTTACTGTTTGAGGGTTATTTTTGTCAATTTTTTCAATTATAGATAACAAAAGGGTGTTTCTTTATATATAGTATAAATATACGGTGCTAGAAATTTCATTGATTGATTTAAGATAAATTGATTTAACATGGAATTACGTCTCTTTCAAATATATATATATAATTACTGTTTAAGGAAATGATTTTTCTGGTATCCCGGTGTGTGTCTTGTCCTAATTAGAGTAGATAAAGAGATTATCTCAATCTCTGATTTATCGGGAGATTTATTGTATCAGATTGTAATATCTATTTAAAGGTCATCTATTAATGAATAAAGTACAATTTTAGTCTATTACGCATATATTTATTTTCTCCTTCAACACGGTATCAGCAGCTTTTAAGTTGATAGTCAACCAAAACCGAGAAAAAAAAACCTAAACCCCTAAACACTATAAACTCCATCGCCGGCCTCCTCTTTTGCACAAAGACATCACCGCCGCCGATCCACACCGTTGGAGCATCCTCAAATGTTGCCGGATTTCGTTTTTCTCTTCAAACTTCGATCACAGTTAAGTTTTCATACCGAGCATAATACTCTCGAAATAAATCGACTAACTTCTTCGATCTAGAATTAGATTGTAAAACTTAATTACCACAACACTCTAGTTCCAGGTCTAGATTTAGTTTTAAATACTATGAATTTTAAATATGCCTCTAGTTCCTATGGATTATTGTATGTATTAGTGAGTGAAGGATTAAATACTCCTCCTCGAAGTTTACACAATAGTGACGGTTCTGGCGGAGTCACGATATACATGAAAATTAAGGAAGTCGATAATTTGTGACTCTGAGTTAGTCACGATTTTATGGGGTGTGGTATGAAGCCACCGGTTATTGCATCGATATTTTTTACCATACATCAAATGGATCATGTTTCTTATTCCCTAAACTTGATTACTGATCGTGGTTTTTCGATCGGTAAACTAATTCATCTCTTGTCTTTTATAGATGATTGAGCCAAGAAAGACAAAATTTGACATCTTTAATCTTCAAGGAGCAAAGTACCATAGGTGGGTCTCTCAGATGTGAGGAATAATCCTATCTGTAAAAGACTCATGGATATGATCCAACCACTACCACTGGGAAAACAAGTCGATGATGACACTAAAGCTTGCAAGGCTCAAGCTCTTATGTTTCTTTGGAGACACATTCATCATGTTTTAAGGAAACATTACTTGTTAAATGACGACCCCGCGGATTTGTTGGTGACTTTACAAGAATGGTTCAACAATGTGCATGATGCACAACTTCCTAAACTCCTAGAGACATGAGACCAAATTTGGTTATTGGATTATTCCAAGATTAATGTTTTTTACAAGGATATGCTAGAGCTACAGTCCGAGCTTGCTATTTGTGGCATCGTCTAGAACGATAAAGCTATGATTGAGAAGTCATTAACTACTTTTTTGACCTCTATAGACACTCTTGCTCACCAATATCAGATTGATTATGAGAAGGGAGATTCAGATCATTGAGTGATCTTATGAGTGTGTTGGCCAAGAAAGAACGACATTAGGACATTCTTCTTCACAATAATGTCAGATCAGCCGGTACAAAGAAAGTCACGGAGGCTCATCATACTAGAAAGGCACAAAAAGATAAGCAGAACAATCGTTCAGAATCTTATAAACTCATGGTGGTAGAGGTGGACGTGGTAGAGGTCGTGGCAGAGGAGGAAACAATCAGAATGTGATTTGGACTCGCCAAGACAACAAGAAGAATCCATCAAGTTCTGGTTCCAGGAATAATGAAAATTATTTAAGGTTTGCTCCTTCGATACATAGCTCAGCACCTTACTATAGGTGTGGTTCAAGCAAACACATGCACAAGTAATGTCGTGTACCCAAGGATATCCAGAATGCCTACAAAAGATGCAAGCAGCATATGCCTCATGAGACCAACTACATTGCGGATGAAGAGATTGATGATGGCAATGAAGCCAATCTAATTGTAGAAGATATCCCAAATGTAAACCCAACGAATACAAATTTCACTAATCAAGTTTAGCATTGTATTAGACTTTCTTTTTAATCATGGTTATTTGAATAAGAACAATCTTTTTTATGTAAGTTTTGATGTTGGCCAAGCAATAAAAATTCTATCTTTCGGTAATTGGAGGCATTAAGAATGGTTATCTTTATACATATTACTTACAAGGTTCAAATTCTACAAAATCATATGGCATTATAACACCAGATTTCCATAAAAACGAGATAAAAGAAAAGAAGATTTAATTCTAAAGATTTTTGACAAGTCGAAATTTTCCTCGACCTGTTGAATTTATCTTTGACCCGTTGAATGCACAGTTCTACCTCAGACTTGTCACAAACTTGACCCGTCGAAATTTTTATTCGACCTATCGAAAAAGATATCGGAAAATTGATATTGGTTTTTGGTTTCATTCAACCCGTCGAGGTATCTCTTTGACCCGTCGAATGTTTGCCTCTGTGACAAATTTTCCCAACTTTTGACTAATCAAAAATCATCCTCGACAATAGTCATCGAAAAATATAAATTTTATTTTGGGTTTCTTCAACCCGTCGGGTGACTTTTCTCGACCCGTCGAAGATGCTACCCGGGAATGGTGTTTTTTTTTAATGTATTTTACATCGGTTTTCTTATGTCATATCAACACTCTTTAAGAGTCATAACCCTTTGATACATCTTTAAGTCTTTACTTAAAGTGGTCAACAAGTCTTGAAGACTAATTAATTCAAATTCTTTTGTAGACGTTTGACGACGAGATCGAGTGTCAAGCAAATAGTGGCACTCATACTATCATGCGGAATATGCAATTGTTTATTGATCTTGTGCCATATACATCATCAGTGACAACCATGATTGGTTTCGCACCGGTTATACAATGGTGTGGTCCATTACAATTCTTGCTACCACATGGAACTAAAATTCATATCACTAATGCATTGTACATGCCTAAGGCCAACCAAACATTGCTAAGTTTTAAGGACATAAGAGTCAACGGTTTACACTTGGAAACTCATAGTGAGAATGGAAAATAATTTTATGCATAACTTTAAAGGAGTGTGGTAGAAAGCACACCTTGGAGAAGTTAGGGGCAATTTGTAGTGGATTATATCTTACTATAGTTCGGATCATTGAACTCAATGTTTCACACTGGCTATTGTGTGTGACACGGCCTCATACAAGATTTGACATTTTCGACTGGGACACCCATGTCGTGACATGATTATCAAAATATTGAAAATCTTTCGTGATCATCCATTTTTCAAAAGCAAGAAGCATGTGAAAATCCCCAAAATCATCGGATTTGATCGAGTGGATGAGACTAACAATCTCAATCCGGTTTCAACACCTAGTGTTATTCCACAAGATTTCTTTATGGCAATCTCTGATGCTCATCGCTCTTTTTACAAAGCTTGCTCATTAGCAATGTTGTAGGCTAGACCCTCTTTTGCGGTTGACAATACTGAAAATATACCATTCTTACAGAGAATCCATGAAGATATTTGTGGACCTATCAAACTAGAATGCAGACCATTTAAATATTTTATGGTTTTGGTAAATGCATCAACGCGATGGTCACATGTTGCCTTGTTATCCACAAGAAATGTTGTATTTGAAAAACTCCTTATATAGATTATTAAGCTTTGGGCTCACCACTTGGACAATCCAATCAAGTCAATTCGATTGGATAATGCAGGAGAATTCACATCAAAGACTTTTGATGACTACTGTATGTCGATTGGGATAGACATTGAACATCTCATCCCTTATGTTCATTCTCAGAATGGTTTAGTAGAGGCACAAATCAAGCAGTTACAGCTTGTGGCAAGAGTAATGGTTATGTGTTACGACCCGAAATGAAATTATGCACTTATCCAGTTATATTAAGCTTTATAGCAGATTAGTCGCGCTATCAAGGTTGTTGACAACTTTTTCACTGGGCAAGAAATTTTTTTGACTTCCTTCACAAAAATTGTAGATTATTTAATTTCAAGCGTGTAGGAATTTTTAGAGAATTTTTCGGATAAGCGAGATATTTCTTGTGCTTATCGAAAGTTCGCGCAAGATATTATTAAAAAAGAAATGATTTTTAGTCGGTTAATTCTCGACCGTTTGATCACGATAAGAATTATTTTGGGTCGTTGATCTGTCGAGGAGCTTGATGTATAAATAGGGGAATTTTGGAAATTATATTCAGAAAATTAGAAAATTCCCCACAACACGACTCGTTTTTCTCTCCTCGTGACCCATTGACCCGACCTGACCTGTTTCACCGATTCTAGCCACCTCCGGCAACAAAAAAGGTAGGAAAATGATGAGTGATGTTTCCTTGATTGTTTACTGTGGTTATTTTTGGAATTTTTTTCGGTTTGAGCACAACCCAATTCTGGTTTAGTACCGTCGAATCGCCGTCGTTGGTGGCGGTGCTCCGGCGTGTTTTCAGGGTCGGGAGTTGAGGTGTTTTGAACCTCTCCTCCCCCTGAGTCAATCTGGGTGGGTTGGGAGGTCTGAAGAAACTCCACGGCGAAACTTCGAAGTTGCGTAAATTTTATCCGGTTTCGGGCCGTGAATTTTCGAGGGGTTTTCCGGCCACGTAACAACGAGTTAGGGTGTGTAGGGCTAGGGGATAGGTTGGGCTTGGTGAGATGAGTGTTTTGAGGGGTTAATCGTCGTCGTTGGTGGCGGTTTCCGGAAAATGGATTTTCAGCATGTTTACACTATTTTCGGCCAAATGCCAGTGAATTGGACCTCGGTCCAGTTACAAAAGTGGAAAGGCTCGCCAAAAGCTTTCCAACGAGGGGTCAACTATCCCCATCGGAGTAGTTTCACTGGAGGCGCATAAGGGCCATGCACCACCACCCATGGCGATGCTCCGGCGAGAAAGTTTTTAGAAATCATTGACAGGACTTTGGGGGTTATTTTTAGAGCCGATTTTCATAGTTTTACGCGTATTCTGATATCGTATGATCCGTATTTACAGGACATCGAGATCACAACACTAGCAATAAAGAAAATTCCGTTGGACCCCAGCAGTAGTCGCTGACTTATGAGTGGACCCTTTTTATTTTCACATTTGTAACGAGTTCAATTTTCAGTAAATTAGTATTTCAATTTAATTACAGTATATTTTAGAACAGATTAAATTTGGAGGTTTTTCTTGTGATGACATTAGTTAGTTGCATCGATGCACTTACTGTTCAGCTGATCACCGGATAGTCTAATCAGGGGAGGTCAGGTTGCCACGTCTGACCCATCACTTATATTTTTATATACAGCTTTATTTTACAAAAATCAGTGGAAAGGCATTAAAACATATTTTATTATTTACACAGACTATTACAATATTTTGTCCACTCACGTTAATGTTATATATTTTAAATGTCTTTCCCTGGGATTTTCGGTTTCCGTCGCCCAGGCTGCCATATAAATTCTGAGTTTACGTGGTGTCGTCGAAGTTTTTGAGTCTACATGTTAGCTCTTCATTCAGTAGGTCCCAATCCACTGTCAGACCTATTTATATGTATCATATGTTTATAGAAGTCGCTCTGGATTCTAGTTGTATATGTTGTTTTCAATTACTCGAGTAGTAGTCGAGTTTGCTTTCCTTTGTATTCAGAACCAGCATGTTGTAATTACGTTTTTAAGTTTCTGAGTTAAATTCTTGGTTCTTGTTTATGTGATTTGTTGAGAAATCTGGATAGACAATCGGTGGTCCACATTTTGTTTGTGGCAATTTGGTTAGAAGTGTTCTCTTATTGCAGGTTTTTGGGTTGTTCAGTTTTCAGGGGGAATTATGTCAAAATTTTCGTAGAATTTCTCAGAATTATTTAATCGTTAGGATTAAATTCTAGTTTACTAGCTAAACTAAGGTTGGTTCCTTTCATTATGCATATTAATTTGCCGGTTTTTGCTTGGGGATATACAGTATTACATGCAGTAATGCTTCTTCGCTTGAGACCCGTAGCACGCCAACCATTCAATGCGCACTAGTTGGTAACTGGAAATGAGCCTGACATTTCTTTTCTACATATATTTGGTTGTGCAATGTATGTGCCAATTGCGCCACCACAGCGCACTAAAATGGTCCTCAACATCGATTAAGCATATATGTTGGTTATGAATCTCCAAAAATTATCCGTTACTTAGAACCTTCGACAGGAGATCTCTTTATGGCAAGATTTGCAGATTGTCACTTTGATGAAACATACTTCCTGACATTAGAGGGAGATAAGAATGCCTCCATTCCGGTTGAACATCCGGAATTGACGTGGAAAGCTCATCCCACTATGTTTCAAGAAGATTCACGCACATCTCAAAGTGAGATTGAAGTGTGACATATACTTGATCTTCAGAAGGTAACAGAATCGATACCTGACTCCTTCACTAATATTGCTCAAGTGACGAGATCACACATTACTGCTGAAAATGTTCCTGCAAGGTTGGAAGTCCCCAAGGGGTGGTTTAAAGCAACTCCAAGGCAGAGTAACATGACTCCTGCCCATATAGATGGAGTAACATCGACCTCGGCGGCCACCAGAAAAAGGCGGAGACCAAGAAAATTCACAATTAAGCTCTCAACAAAAAGGCAGACCATCCAGGCACAAGATGATCCTTTCATCATCAACATTGTGAATCCCATATATAAGATTGTTTCTGACTATAGTTATGTCCTAGAATCACAAATGGCATCTCTAGATGACGCTTTAGATCCATATGTGATGTCAGTAAATGGTGAAATCTCACTGAAATACAATGATGCGCGCATTGTAATGGATAGAACATCCAATGTATTTGATGATGCTTTTGCTTATTTTGTCGCTCAGGATATCATTGACGGCGACAAAGTGGAACCTCGCTTGGTTGCTAAATATCAGCCGAGAGTAGATTGGCCGAAATGGAAAGAGGCAATGCAGGCCGAACTAGACTCTCTAAAGAAAGGACAGGTATTTGGTCCGGTAGTGCTATGCCTACCAAACGTGAATCCGGTTGGACATAAATGGGTCTTTGTTCAGAAGCGTAATGAGAAGAATGAGGTCATGCGGTATAAAGCTAGACTTGTGGTGCAAGGATTCTCTCAACGTCCTGGCATTGATTATGAGGAGATATACTCTCCAGTTATGGACACCATTACTTTCCATTATCTTGTCAATTTGGTAGTGTCTAAAAAGCTGAATATGCAGCTGATAAATGTGGTGACTGCATATCTCTATGGGAACCTTGATCCCGAGATATACATGAAAGTGCTTGAAGGTGTGGTCATACCCAATTCAAGTAATTCTACACCACGAAGTACTCATGTGATTAGATTGAAGCGTTCACTATATGGATTGAAACAATCCGGAAGGATATGCACTACAGAAAAAAACACTTAGACGACGAAGCTATTTCGTCATCTAGGTTCGAGTTGTCATCGTCTATTACTTAGACGACGAAATCACCATTGTCTAAAGTCCGCCGTTTAAGTATCGTAGTCTAAGTACTTAGACGATGGAAATATAGTATTCCGTCATTCAAAAGAAGGTTCAGACGACGCAATTGATCCGTTGTCCAAGTAAAGGATTAGACGACGCAAATAACATTTGCGTCGTCCTTGTACAACTTAGACTATAGAATTATTTCTTAGTCTAAATCATTCCTTAGACCACGAAATTATTTCGTAGTCTAAGCGATGACTTAGACTATGAAATTGTTTCTCAGTCTAATAATTGACTTAGGCTACGAAATTGTTTCATAGTCTAGGAAATGACTTAGACTACGAAATATACTGTTTCGTAGTCTAAGTTATCAATTAGACTATGAAATCATATATGATTTTGTAGTCTAAGTTATCACTTAGACTATGAAATCATATATTTTGTAGTCTAAGTGAATTTAATTTAATTTTTTAATTTTTTATTCTTAAAATTTAAATTTAAAGTAAAATATTATTAAATTAGTTAAAATAATAGATTTAATTAAAATATTAAAATAATTAAAAATTATACGTACATCGATATCGTTTGAAAAAAAATGAAATATTAAAAACTACATACAAACTAAGTAAATACAGCAGAAGTAGATGCACCATCGAGTCCCCCGCCTCTGGCTATGTTGTCGTCGTCGGGGTGTGGGGTCGGAGTAGGACGACAATTTTATGAAACCTTGCCTTGCATGAGGGTGAGGAGGTTGGCTATCTGCACTCGGTTCTTATCAAGCCTTTGACGCATGGATAGCGTTTCCGCCCGTGCAAGTCGAGCCTCCTCAAGGATTGCTTGGACGGCTGCATCCTGACCACTCTTCCTCGTCGAGTGTGTCGTAGATGAGTCAAATAAATTTCGTTGCACCTTGCGTCCCAATCCTCTAACCTCCTTGTCAGCTAGACGACCGTATACCGCATCGGCGATTGCAATTTGGCTCTCCCTCGATAGAGGAGGCAGGTCTTCCGGCGGCATATCCGGGTGTGCAAGCTATATGTTGGCCAATTTCTCCTGCGCCAGTTCTAGCACCCTCGCCTGAAAATAATGAGGAAAATTAAATAGTTATATATTTGTGCAGGATTTTAATAAATATTAATTACGTTAATTGAGAGAAAATATATACAACAGTTACACCACTTTGACTCGCTTCATTGTCGAGCCCAAACGTCACATAAGCAGTGACGCTGACCTCTAGATAAATGTGTTTGGAGCTTGCTTCTCTGTGCTCCTTGGCGATTTGTATCATCTATTTGGAGCCGGAGGTATGATGTTTGTCCTTCTTCTCCTGATTGACCTTGTTGCGTCCGATTTCGTCTGTTTGACAACATAAATCATTAAAAAACTAATAAATGACTAAAAAATAAATTATTCGATTTTGTCAATTTAAATAAAAAAAAAGATGAACCCGATACGATTATTATTCGAAGTGGTTGACCAACCACTCCCACTCGTCTTCCCTATCCCCACGCAGCTCTACGGGGGTAGGCGAGCGGCCAAATTGGAGGTAGTACTTGTGAAGTTTGTACTTCCAATCACGGTAGATGGCATTGGAGGTGGTGTTGATGTGCATAAGCATCCCCAGTGTGCCATCCACATCATACTGTACCTACAAAAAAAGAATAAAATATTAAAATCGTATATATTATGAAATTACGATTTTTATTGGTTATTAAAAAATAAATTTAAAATTGCATTACTGAGAGTTCTCTAAACACTTTCCCCTTCTCCAAGTCCGGCAACTCCTTCCAGCTAAGCGCAACCATAAGGATGTTGTTGCGAATAATTGCCCCGATGCTATACGATGAGAGACTAGCTAGCTGCGAGGTAGGAGGGCCATCAGTGAAATCGTCGTATGGGAACTGATCTGTTGTCTCATCACCTTGAACAACTTCTCGGATTTTCTGCCATTTTCGAGTCCTCATGTCCTTTACGGTTGAGGGTCTAACAGGACCCTCTTAACCTTGCGCCGCGCGCTGTAGAGAATAGACTCGGAGGCCGACTCCTGGGCACCTTCTAACATCGATGATCGGGCCGAAGGGATGTCACCATAATCGCTCTCTATAACTAGAGCATTAGGAATTTCATCAGTCGCCGTAGCCGAGGGACCAACTAAAGGGTCCGAAGGAGCCTCAACGGTGTCCTCTAAGCGTCACCAACCCACTTGGTCTGCCAAGTGTCAGAGCCGGGCATCTTCGGCCTTTCTATGTGCATTTTTGTTACTCCATAGGGCCATTTTAATCTAGGAGTTGTAAAATTTAACTATTAAATCTATTTTACCATTATAACTATTTTATAATATTTACTATTTTCCATATTTACTACAAAATTTACCATTTTTAATATTTATAATTTTTAATATTTACTATTTTAATATTTACCATTTTTTAACATTTACTATTCGTAATTTTTACCTTTTTAACAATTTATCAATTTCATTATTTACCATTTAGTTTTACCATGTTTTGATATTTACCATTTTTTGATATTTCTAATTTTAATTTTTTCCATTTTTAATATTAACCTTTTTATATTTTTACAAATTTATTATTTTTACCAATTTACAATATTTATCATTTTTTTACCAATTTATAATATTTACCTAAATACACATTATTCAACAAATTTTACATAAATTCACACTACCACATTTCTTCCCATTGCCCACGAAATGGGAAAACAAAGGCCGACGATATCATATATCGTCGGCAATAATAAGCATTACCAACAAAATTTTCACTCGCCGGCAATTGTTTTTCCTCATCGCCGGCAATGATATTATTGCCGACGACTCGTCGGCAATACCTTTCTCGTCGCCGGCAATAATGTGTAGTATGGCCGACGATGTTTCGGCCGGAATACCGACGAGATAATCTCCCTATAGCCGACGATTTAATGAATCGTCGGCTATAACTCTTATATTAGATCTACTCTGCAGCAGCTCGTTCATTTTACAAAAATCCGGTGAGAAAGAAGGAAAACACTCTGAAATCGTTGGGTATTGTCAAAAGGCGTCCAAAACCCGCTCATGAAGCTATATAGCTAGGTACGTGTATATATATATATGTGGATGTATATGTGTGTTGATTAGATATATGTGTTTCGATTTAGAGTTGAGATTAATGGTTTGATATGCAAATAGAGTTGATATATTGTTGATTTTGAGTGATTGACTGTTGATTTTGAGTTGATTTGAGATGATTTCGATGAAAATATGCTTGTGTATATATATATGTATATAAATTTATTTTGTGATTAATTGTTAATATGTATATATATACATGTAAATTTGTAATTGGGAATTGGGAATTGTTGGTATATATATATATATTTTTATATGCATGGGTCAACTTTTGTTTAGGGAGAACAGATTTAGACGAAGAATTAATTAAATTAGTGTAGCTAGTTTAATGATATATATATATAGATGCATGTAATGATGATTTTTTAATTAATTAGTAGTGAATGTATATACATAAATATATATTACTGTTAGAATTTTCAGGATGGACAAGAGTTGGATGAGCCTTGAAAGATGGGATGTGAGATATTACCATGAAATTAGGAGTTTTGTGGATTTTGTGAAGGCTAATTGTGGAGACACTACACTTCATTATTGCCGGTGTAAAGAATGTAAGTGTCGCAGCGATCGATTTCGTTTTCCCATTGATAAAGTCTAGAAGCACCTGAGTAAATACGGGTTTTGGGATAAGTACACTTGTTGGATTTATCACGGTGAAACATCGTTAGCGGGTCCGCATGATCATGGACAATTTGCTGAGAGGGCCAGTCCATCCTATGATCCAACAACGATGTTGATCAATGATATGTTTCCTCATGAGAGCGATGTATTTGCTGATCAAGCACCAAATGTCCCTCCCGTCGTTGAGGGTTTCCCCCATATTGAGCCAGTCGAGCCATTACTTGGAGCTCATGTCAACACAAGTGGTATAGACAAGTACAACAACTTGATTACATTGCAACAGACTCCGTTGTACGACGGTTGTAGTAAGACTGTTCTTGGAAGTGTCATGGAAGTGATGCAGCTCAAAATGGAGAATAAAATGACTGTCAAAGCTGTTGATTCTTGGCTGAAGTGGACTGCTTCGCTACTGCCACCCGGTCATCGCATTCCTACTACTCATCATAAGGTGCGACATATCCTGAAAAATCTTGGGCTTTCCTACATCAAAATCCATGCATGCAGATATGATTGTATTCTCTTCTGGGGGAAAGATCTTGAAGACCTTGAAGCCTGCCCAGTATGTTTTACATAAAGGTATAAGTTGACTCCTGCAAGCAACAAGAAAGCTGTGAAGATACTTCGATATTTCCCGCTGATTGATAGGCTGAAGCGGTTGTTCATGTGTGCTTTCACAGCCAAAGCTATGAGATGGTGGGCTGAGAGGAATTTGCCTGACGATGACACCCTTATACATCCTGCCGACGGAGAGGTTTGGAAGCACATGGTTAGGGAGTTTGATCATTTTGCAGCAGAGGTCCGAAATGTTTGGCTAGGGATCTCATCTGACGGATTAAACCCTTTTGGCAACATGAGTCTTCAATACAGTATATAGCCATTTATTTTGGTCCCGTACAACCTTCCACCATGGATGTGCATGAAGAAGAAATACAATATGCTCACCCTGTTAATTCCAGGCCCGGGTTATCCAGGAAAGTGTCTCGATATGTATTTGAGGCCTTTGATTGAGGAGCTTAAGTACCTGAGTGAGAGTGGCCACCCCATTTATGATAGGTTCAAAAATGAGATGTTCCAGATACATGCCATGCTTGTTGGCACCATCAATGATTTTTCTGCCCGCGGTATGTTGTCGGGCAACGTTACCAGTGGTTACATGGCTTATTCAGAGTGCATGACTGTTGATGGTTGCAGTCCTCATTGTAATAAAATTGTTCAGATGCGTCACCATTGTTGGCTTCCAGATGATCACCCATTTAGGCAGGATCAAGACGCTTTTGATGTTACTGTGGAAACGGGTGTGGCACCCAGGCAATGGACATGGGATGAAATTTTGGAAGTGCTGAATGAATATGATTTTGGCCAGCTGAGCAATCATCCTGAGATAGTGTCATCAATTCCAGACAAGCCCGAAAGGTATAAGTTTTGGACACACAAGAACATATTCTGGGAACTCCCGTACTGGCCCAGGTTGCCTATCAGACACTACCTAGATGTCATGCACATAGAGAAGAATGTGTGTGAAAGTGTGGTGGGCACAGTTCTGAATTGGGAGGGGAAAACAAAAGACATCCCTAAGACAGGTATTGATCTGAAAGCTATGGGACCGCGGAAACATTTGTGGTTGAGAGATGGTAAGAAAAAAATGTCCCAAGCTCCTTACACCGTCAAGCCGAACCAGAAGCATGATATTTTTGGGTGGATGAGTAATGTCAGGTATTCTTATGGCTATGCAGGAAATTAATATAATTGTTGCTTATGGCTATATGCAAGAAATATAATTGTTGCTTATGGCTATATATGCAGGTATCCTTATGGTTATGCAGGAAATATAAGCAAGTGTGTTAACTTTCGGGACAATAAGATGTACGGATTAAAGAGTCATGACTGTCATGTACTGCTTCAACGCATTTTCCCTGTTTTCATTCGAGGGTACCTGCCCAAAGAGGTGGTGGAGCCGTTGGTGGCATTGTCAAGATTCTTTCAGAAGTTATGCACCATAGAAGTTAAAAAATTAGACCTCAGGGAGATGCAAGGTGACATCATTTTTATCATGTCCAAGCTTGAGAGGATATTTCTCCCAAATTTTTTCGACATCATGCCTCACCTGATGATCTATCTTCCCGAACAATTGTTACTTACCGGTCCGGTACACTACACTTGGATGTATCCCATGGAAAGGTACAAATGATTCTTACATTTGTGTTTGCCTCTGTTTTTATATGTAAATTCTTATTTTTTAAGTATCATAACATGCACTTGTTAACTTGTAGACAATTGGGAGACTACAAGGACTATGTGAAGAATAAATCTGCACCTGAAGGGTGTATCGCTGAAGCATATCTTGCGCACGAGTGTGTAACGTACACCAACTTGTATTTGGGAGCGCTGGAGAACCCCCGACAACATATGCCGATAGATGAACCCAAGTTCAACATTTCTATCATCTCCAATGACGTGGTAGTACATGGAAGCTAGCCAAAGTCGTACAAGTTAGATGAAAATGAGGTAGCCATTGTCTACTGGTCGGTACTGATTAACTGTCCAGAAGTTCAATATTGGAAAAACTATCATCTTCACTGCCCTGCTATTGCCGGTGATGTTGACTACCACAACAGGACGTTTGCAAACTACTTTAGTCAATGGGTAAGGGTATATGTGTATATATATTTTTTATATCCTTATATAGCATGTATGTACGTGGTTTTCTTTTTCTATGTTCATAATTTTTTGTGTGGTTTCTTATCTTTTTCAGATGAACCATGTAGCAAATGATGGTTACCCAGAGTGATCAAACGAATTGAGGCTCTTGGTGATGAAACCGATAGCTTCAAAAGTTTACTCGATGTGTCAGGTCAATGGCGTGAAATTTATATGTGAAAATAGAGACGACCGACTGAAAACACAGAATTGTGGGGTGATGGCCCATAGTGGGCAGGATGGCGTTGACTATTATGGTGTCCTTCATTCAGTTGTTGAACTAATTTATGGGAACCGCATGAAAGTGCACTTGTTCAAGTGTAGATGGTTTGATACTAGCCCGGAGAACACAATGACCGATCAGTACGGAATATTTTCGGTGAATACTGCTACAAGCTGGTATAAAGAAGACCCTTTCGTTCTTGCTACATCAGTAAAACAAGTGTTTTACCTTGACGATCTTATGAACAAACTCCTGTGGAAGGTGGTTAACCATGTTGCTCATAGAAACATATACAGTGCTGCCACACTTGGTGAGACCGCAGATGATGAAGAAGTTACTGCATACCAAGAGCCGAACGCTTTTGACATTCCGGAATCCTCTACGATTTGCCTTAATAATGTGAGATCGGGGAGTGTGGTTTGAATTGCTGGAGCAGAACTTCTTGATGTTAATCCAAATGAAGTAGACGATGATTCAGATGACGAGGAGCGGCACATATTGCCAGAGGTTACCTATGAAACTGAGTCAAACTCAAGTGATGAAGATGATTATGATTATCATCCTTAGTACGTTAATGATGTACGTATTTTAGTATATATAAACGTGCATGTATGTTTGTTATGACTAACGAGTTGGTAAGAAACTCGTCAGAAATACTATCACCAAAATAGAAGAACTCGCACAGCTTCGTAAATTACAAAAAGGTGGCCAACGTCATATCGATCAGCTACATCAGTGTTTATACTACATTAGAGTTGAAATGGAAAATGAACATAGAGCCTTTGATAATGGCGTTATTTGTTGAAGAAATTTGGGAATCACACTATCACCGACGAGTTGCTTATTTTGTGTAGAATATGATTTTGTGTAGGATATTTTTGTGTATATATGCAGAATATATGTAGAATATATGTAGGATATTTTGTGTATATATGTAGAATATATTTTGGTAAAATTATTTTTGTGTTGGTTAATTAAGATTTGGGTTAATTGATATTTTTGATATTGGTAATGATATTTTTGATAATGATATTGGTAATGATATTTTGGTTAATTGATATTTTTGATAATGATATTGGTAATGATATTTTTGATAATGATTTTGGTAATGATATTTTTGATATTTTGGTAATGATATGTAGGATATTTTGTGTATATATTTTTATGTTGGTTATTTTTGGCATATAGAATATATTTTTGGTTGTTCTGTTTAATTGTTGGATGTCCAGGAGGTTTTGCGGCAAATTGGCTTGGGGGCAACAAATGGAGAACGACTAGATCCAGTGGAGGGAGCAGTAGTCAAGCATCCTCATCCGCAATCAGTAACATGCGCAGCGGCCCTATTATGAATGCTTGCACACAAATTTTGCTACGTGCGCGAGAACAGGAGAAAGTTGCACGATCCGGATCCTTGCATCCCTCAGTCCAGCCTCGACCCTCAGGCAGCAGACACTCAGGCGAGCGACCCTCAACGGGCGCATCAGAGACTCCATCCATCCGAATGCCCCCTATTGGCCCGGTGCCTACTCCCCTTTCACGGGAATCATCTAAGGTAGATGGTGCAGATGCCTCATCGTCCAGGCCTCGTCTATCTCCGCCGTCCGGTCTCTTCGTGCCTGACGAGATTCCTGTCATCCCTCAATTCGATGCTAGGGGGAGGGTTATTTTTATTGAAGGACAACCGGAGTTCCTGACCGTGGAGGAAGCGTACGTGTTCAAGCCGTTCGACCCCATGTATCTTTGGAGTGCGAGGTGCATGAACCAGCAAATGGACGATGCAAGTAAATTTTATTTAACAAGATTGATTACTTAATTATTACTTAAGACTATAAATAGTGTCAATTAATAATTTTGATTTTTTGACATTGTATTATTAGGCAATCTCGTTAATGCCAATGGAAAACGAAATACTAGAGGCCCCTGCACCGGGAAGAATCTTAAGAAGGCCACCGGGGGAAGGAAAACGATCATTAAGGCTAATGAGCGTGGTGAGGTGATCGAGACAGAAAACACCACGCGAAAGTATGCCAGCATGTCCGGGGCCGTCGTGCGGGACAAGGTCCCAATGTTGTGGCCAGATTGGGGTGCTGTGCCTCGCTACGTGAAGTTGCAAGTGCATAATGCACTGACTGTGAGTTAAATCGTATTTTCATTACGTAAATTTTACATTTATTAATTAAATCCGAAGAAATATATAATTTTACCATTTATATATTCATCTTGCAACTGTGGTTTGACGTGGATGAATGCCTTATTGAGATGTGGGCAGAGCGTCAACTACATATCAGGTGATGTGATTCGAGTTATTTGAGTATATATCGAGTTAGATTTTTGTTTATCAAGTGTTTTAATACCTCTAACATTTGTTTCTGGTGTTAATATAGATATAAAGAGTGGAAGAACGAGCTTTCAAAACATTACACAAAGTACAAGGATCTAGGCCGAGGTGCTACCCCTAGTGAACTCCGGTTTAGGGAGTACGAGTGGCTGTGGCTGGTAGCCCACTTCGAGCACCCCAAAGTGAAGGTATGCATCCTGAATATATTTTACAACCCTAATGTATCGTATCACATTGAAATAGTTAGTTACTAATTTTTTGACATATGTTTATCCAACAAGGCCCAAGACGAACAACAAGAACATATTGAAAAACACCAAGTTCCATCATACAGGTTCACTCAACTATTTGGGTTGCTCGAGTAGGTCGCAGAAACAACAAGAAGTCAACCCGTTGGTGTTTGTTCATCAGAAGTTCTATCCGCAATGCCCTGAAGAAGCGGTAAGTCTTTGGCCTCATTATTTTGCAGTTCACATATGCATGTGTTAATAAAACTATTTTTCTCTTTTAATTTATTTTGTTTAATAATACATTATTCATATTCGCTTTTCAATTAGGTGAGAGTGGAGGATGAGATCACAGAGGTCACCATGAATATAGCTCGAAATGACCATCCTGACTGCTCGGAGGAGGAAGTGACCCAGTATGCCTCTCAGATCAATACGCTTGATTGCCCTATAACGGCTCAGATCATGGCAAAAACGTGCGGGACTGGGAGGAATATCCACTACTGCAGGGTAATGGGCTCGGCGAGCGAATGAGTATTGAAGGACACTTCGGAATACTCTAGCGGGTCAAGAACTTCTTCTAGGAACTCTAACCTAGCAGCGGAGCTCCAGAGGACACAGAGGGAGTTGGAGGAGCAAATGAGAGTGGTGGAGGAGATGCGGCAATTGGCCGAGTAGCAGGCAGTCAGAGAGGCCGAGCACCGGATGATGGTTGAGCAACACCGAGTTATGGTCAAGCAGCAGACACAAATTATGACATGGATGAAGACGATGTATGAGTGCTAGACTATCGAACACCCGCTCCCCACACCTCCACCGATGCCTGTGTTCCACAACCGCAGCCGTCGCAGCAAGACCAGGGTAGCCGCCGGAGTTCAAATGATTTCGTCAACATGGATTTCGTTGACTCTTAGTGTAGTTGTATTTTATTTTTGTATTGTTGCTGTTTGTACTGTTGGACAAATATGTGTGTACTGTTGGATGTGTTTTTGTACGGTTTGTGTTTTTCACTGCAGGTTCTGGAATTGGGCCCAATCCCGGACCTTCTCTTTTTTTTGTAAAATGTCACGGGTATTGCTGACGAGAGAGATGGACCTATCTCGTCGGTAATAACTCCCAATTTCCGGCGAGATTCTTGATTATCACCGATGACTTTTTGAAGAATATCGTGGACAATAAATGTGGCGGTCAATATGTTGACCACGGCGGAGCTTCACCACCGACGACGTAACTCGTCGGTGATGCTCTTTTCCATTGCCGACGATGAGATATCGTCGGTGATACCTTTGAAGTATCACCGACGACTTCATCAATATATCGTCGGTGATAGTATCACCAATGGGTTGCTTCCGGCGACCTTATAACCGACGACATGTCGTCGGTTATAAGTATCACCGGCGATATATGGAGAAAGGCCGACGACTTTAAGTCGTCGGCAATGCTAAGAAATGTGGTAGTGACATATTATTTTTTACCAATTTATAATATTTACCTAAATACACATTATTAAACAAATTTTACCTAAACACATTATTTACCATTTTTTATGAATTTATTAATTTTTACCAATTAATAATATTTACCTAAATAAACATTATTATAATATTTAATAGACATAATTATACACCATTTTATACATAAATACACATTATTATACCTAAATACATTTTTTTTTCAAATACGTAAGTATGTAAAATTTTAAAATTTCAAATTTTACCGTGGTGGTGCCGGTGGGAGGCGCCAGAAGCGGTGGGAGGAGTTGGAGGGTGGAGGCCCATACGTAGAGGGAGGTGGGAGTCGGTGGAGGAGGTAGAGGGAGGTTGGAGGTAGCTGAGGAGGTGGAGGGAGGTGGGAGACGCCGGAGGGAGATGGTGGATCCTTGCCGGAGGGAGGAGGAGTTTTAGAGATAGATTTTTGTGTGTGTGAGAGAGAGACATATCGTGAAACTGAGATTCCAAAATATACAATTTCACTTAGACGACGAAGGGCTCGATTTCGTCGTGTAGGTAAGGGTGGATTTAAGTTAGACGATGCACCCTATGTTTCCGTCGTCCAGGTGGCCTCTTAGACGACGCACCCTCCATTTCCGTTGTCCAGGTGGCCACTCAGATGACGCAAACTTAGGCTCCGTCGTCTAAGTGCATCTCGGGTTTCTCCTCGAATTAATTGGCGGGTGGAAGTTGACTGCCCAAAATTTAGACTTAGACGACGAAGGAGGTTGTTTCCGTCATCTGAGTCATTTTGGGCGGTTCCCAAAAGAAATGACGGTGAAATCTGGACCGCTCAAAATTTGGACTTAGCGGACGGAGGAGGCCATTTCTGTCGTCTAGGCGAGCACTTGGATGACAGAAACGCCCTCATCCGTTGTCTAAGTTAGTTTCGGCGGTTCCCAAATGGCGGTGGAATTTGGACCGCTCAAAATTTTGACTTAGAGGACAGAGGAGGTCGGTTTGGTCATCCATGTGCTTACTTGGACGACAAAAATGGCCTCCTCCTTCGTCGTCTAAGCACAATTTCTCTAAAATAATATTTAAAAATAATTCATAAGGAAGTTTCTGATCTGTCTTTCGATTTTTTTGGTCATAAAATACAGATCAAAGAATCGCACATATAAAAAGTGGGATTTAAGACGATGAATTAATTTACGTCTTCAAACTTGTTAAGTATTTACTGATGTGTATAACTTAAGTGTTATTAAGTATAGGCTCACTGCACATCAATATTAACGAAATTGAATTTGGACAAAACAACCGTTAGATATATTCACCATAAGACAATATATAAGTAGAACAATTTTCAGTAAATAGTAACTTTGTTAAGGGTTTCATCAGCACAGTCAACCGTAAAACTAACATTTTAACAAAACGAAAACGTGGATAAACGAAAATCCGTAACTCCTATTTTGGAACCGTCAACGCTCACACTCCAAGAATTATTTACTCTATGCTCTCGATGAAAATAATATGCATTGGGACGTAGTCTATATGGTCATTCTCTTAGAGGTGAAATTATGATGACATGACTTAGACGATGAAATGTTCACATGTTCGTCATCTAAGTGATTACTTGGACGACGAAAACGTGTCATTTCGCCGTCTAAGGTAAAGTGTTTAGGGTTTACTTAGACAACGAAATGACACGTTTTTGTCGTCTAAAGTAAGGGGTTTAGGGTTTAGGGTTTATGTTTATATAAGTGTGTTTACCTTGGACTACGAAAAGTCGCTCCGTCGTCTAGGTTTTAGGGTTTAGGGAAAGTGTGACACTTGGTCGTCCGGATTCCGTCGTCTAAGATCTTAACTTTTTACGGGTCGAAGCGACCTCTTTAAATAATTTGAAGTTAATTATGCAAAAAGTTCAGAATTATAATTAATTAATTAATTAATTATTGTACTCCTCGTTCAAAAAAGTTCAGAATAATTGTACTCATCATTATAATATAATTAATCATCATTACCTTGAAAAAGTTTAATTACAATAATTAATTACCAATTAATATCCCTCGTCGTTATATTGTACTTCTCGTCATAATTGTCATCATCCTCCTCACCACTGTTATCTGATTGCTTCTCCTCATCATCATACTCAACGTCGTCCGATGAATATCCTGAGTCCTCGTCGTCATCTTGCGCCTCATCTTCACTGCCATCATTCTCTAGATCTATAATCTCATCTTGAGTTAGATTCGTAGAGCCATCAGACATGGGTAAGCGTTCACCAGCTTGAACCATTTCCATTATGTCAGAGCGGATAACAGAAATATTAGGCTCATGGTATGCAGTAATTTCTCTTTTCGGTTCAACATCTTCAGTCGCCGGCGTCCTTTCAGCTATCATGGTATTCCATATTCCTCGATGAGAGATATTGTTCACTATTTTCCACCCTTCACCAGCTTTCGGATAATCAAGATAGAACATCTGCCTAACTAAGATAGCAAGAGCGAAAGACTCATCCTCATATTAGCTTGAGTTTGTATCGACTAATAAAAGGCCCAGGTATTCCTTTGTACGATTGAACCATTTTCACTTGAATAGGAAAACGTTGACATCATTCCCGTAACATAGCTGAACGACATATACAAGAGCCCGTAATATATATCATCGTCTTCCCCAACCATGACCCCACTGTTTTGTGTTCTTCTTCCTTCATCTCGAGCCAATGAATAAAACTTTACACCGTTCACAAAAACATCCGGGGTAAATATAGTGTCTAACCGGCTTCCCTGCTAGCAAGTACTTTGGCTAGGACCACCACCCCCGTGGTTATCGGATTTTTGTAGATCAATCATCTGAAAAATGGGAAAAATATATAATTAAAGGGTTTAATTTCTACAAACATGTATATAATTAAATAAGTAAACATACGTACCCATTGAAGGACATAATCAGGGAACTTCTTCTTAACCGCTTTTTCAAACCACGCCGAACTCTTGTCTGAATTTAACACTTGAAGATTCTCCCTATATGCCTTCATGTAAGGCTCGACTTCGTCACAGTCTGGCAACACTACCCAATGCGCCTCAATAAGTTTTTCTCATGTTAACAATTTCTTTAATACTTCTCTAAACGATCGTACGACATTTGTGACAACAGAAAGATTGATACGGCCACTGGGATCGGAGGCGCTGGGAGGTGGTGGATCCTTAAGGTACCTGTTGTAATAAGTAACATACTCATGCATTAGGTATGTCTCTGCTATAGAGCCATCTAGGGCCGATCTATTTTTCACGAATCTTTTATACTGTCCACACTATCTACAAAATCAAACGTTCAATAAATTAATTATTGAATAGGTACATATAGTAATATTGAGTGGAACAACTAATGGATCAAAAAACTTGTATAATTAATTAGTTGTACATACCTTTCTTGAGGATACATCTAAGTGTACTAGACTGGACCAGAAATGAGCACATACTCGAGTAGGTGGATCATTAGGTGAATCATGATATCAAAGAAAGCAGGGGGAAAAATCCTCCCTAGTTTTCAAATGATGTGCACAATTTATTGTTGCAATTCCACCACATCTGATTTCTTTAACTTACTGGCACCTAACATTTGCCACCATTTGCACAATGCCACTATTGGTTCTACGAAGACACGAGGTAAATATAGCCAAATTACCACTGGAATCAGACGTTGCAGCATTACATGATAATCATATGTCTTTAGACCAACACACTTATGTTGCACCTCGTCCACTGCTCCTATTATAGTAGTTGCATACATAGCCGGATAACAAACCCTCTTAAACCAGTGGATTATAAAACATCTAAGTGTCGGCTTCACTGTGTACGGTGCATCTGGCATCTTGTTGTACACTCCTATTCTATCCCTCCTTAACCACAAGTGACGACATAGATTAATATATTGAAGATCTTTGCGCGCTTTGGGATTATCTTTAGTCTTGAATTTAATACCGAGAATTGTTCCAATTACGCTATCACACACAATCTTTTCTATGTGCATCACATCCAAGTTGTTCCTCAGCTTCAACTTCGACTAGTAAGAGAGTTCAAAGAATATACTCTTGTGATGTCTATAGCTGAGATCCTGTGGAGGTATTGGATTGAGTTTCTTTACATCCTTGTTATTATTGACACACACCAAAATTGAAGCTGCTTAACCTCTCTAAACTAGCAACGGGGAATATTTCATCATACCCATGAGTGGTATCATAACCTCCCTCTTGGTGTTAATGTCCACCATAACTAAATCCCGGAAATGCATCATGGACTAAATCCGTAGTTGGGTTCTAAGCACAGGGGCCGACACCACTACCGCTGGATGAGACAACATGATAACCATACCCTGAGCTAAAGTCTACTGCTTCACCATGCTCACTCCACGTAGTGTACTCCACATCATACCATTTTCGTACATGTGTTGCATTATAACATTAACCTCCACATACTGATAGTTAAGATATTTTTTGCACGGACACCTGAAAACGCTTCTTTCCCTGACCATGTTCCATCGCAAAATTCACAAATTCTCTGATTCCATCCATATACCGGACATCACTTCTATTCCGAAACTTTATCCAACTCTTGTCCATACTTCTACAAAATTTAATAATTATCATATTAGTCAACTATTATATATACATATTTTCAAGTAATTATTAAACTATTATATATACATTTTTTCAACTACCTTATTAACGTATAGTTAGTTAAAATATTTATTAATTACCTTTATTAATTAACAGTGAATATACTATACATCAATTACTTTAATCTAACATGCATGGACGTTTTAACTATATATTAATCAAATTTTTAAACATCTATGCATACTAATTAATTAACTAATATATATATCAATCAATTACCTAGCTTAATTATAAATATTTGATGTACTAACAATGCAATCAATCAAACGCACAATTAATTATATATAATATAAACGTTAAGATTGTCAAAAATTAACTACGTACGTACCTAGCCTTCACTGATATGGCTAATCGATGGTTAGAGCCGGAGATAGTGCTAGTTGTACGTGTGAGGAGAGACTGATCGAGAGAGAATATGAATGAGAATGAGATGGCATGAGCGAGCGAAGAGGAAAAGAATCTGGCACAATATATAATTGTGTTTACTTAGACGACAGACATGAGGTTTTGTCGTCTAAGTGACTACATAGAAGAAGAAGCATCGGTGTGTCGTCTAAGTAGTCACTTAGATGTCAGACTATGTGTAATTTTCGTCGTCCAAGTGAGGGATGAGACGATGACATGTCGGTGCGACGTCTCAGTCCTCCCTTGGACGACAAAGCCTCGTTTTCATCGTCTAAGTATGACGTAGACGACGGAAAAATATTTAAGATGACGTAATTTATTTACGTCATCTAAAGTCTACTTAGACAGCAAAACCTTCACTGTTTCGTCGTCTAAGTTGCTTTTTCTCGTAGTGGTGGTACACATGTGTCAGTGACTACTTGATTGAGAAATGATACAAGAATGATGATTTATGCCATTGTGTGTTCATTAAGAGAACAATTTAAGGATTTGTCATTGTAGCAGTCTATATTTATAGTATGAATATCATTGGGTCTCTTGATGAAATCAATGAGACGGTTAGCTACTTGAAATTCGAGTTTGAGATCAAAGACTTTGGTAGGACTCTATTTTGTCTTGGCTTTGAATTAGAACATCGAGTTTGTGGAATTCTTATTCACCGGTCTTCTTATGTCCAAAAGATGCTCATGCGATTTAATATGGACAAAACACACCCTCTTAGCATACCAATGGTCGTACACAGTCTTGAACCCAATAAAGATCTGTACCATTCGAAAGATGATGATGATAAACTATTAGGAGCTGAGATGTCATACCTTAGTGTGATTGGAGATTTGTTATATTTAGATCAATGTACAAGACCAGATATTGCACTCTCTGTGAACTTGTTAGCTCGGTTTCGTTCTGCACCTACACAACGTCATTGGAATGATATAAAACACATCTTCAGGTACTTGAAAGGTTTCATAGACTTGGACTTGTTCTTTCCCTACAAAGAATATAGAGAGAAGCACGAAATTTCCTAAAAAAAGGATGGTTGAAACGCAGCATGCTGATTCCAGGGGATTCGACATGTCGAATGTTGCACCCTGGATGGACTAGGGCCATACCTTCGACCCATCAAATGAGCTACTCGACCAGTTGAGTAATGGTCAGGCTTTAAGCACTGTTCCTACATTCAGTGCAGTCCCATACTCAGAGACACCTTGTGATGTCCTGGTTGGTTTTGCTGATGCTGGATATCTCTTTAACCCACACAAAGGACGTTCCCATACTGGTTTTATGTTTACCATGGGGAACACAATGATTTCTTGGAGATCAACAAAGTAGACTCTGGTTGCTACTTTCTTGAATTATTCTGAGATCACTGCTTTACATGAAGTGGTTAAGGAGTGTGTTTGGCTTAGGTCAATCATACACCACATTCGAGGAACTAGTGGATTACTTTCCATTACTGCAACACCAACTTGTATTTTTGAAGACAATGTGGCTTGCATTGAACAAACAGAGTTGGGATACATAAAGGGTGATCATATCAAGCATATATTGCCAAAGTTGTTCTTCAATCAGCAACAACAACAACTATTGAACATTAATGTGAATCAAGTTTGTTCGGCTGATAATACTGCAGACTTGTTCACCAAGTCGTTACCCAAATCTACATTTGCTAAGCATGTGAGACGCATTGGTATGCAAAGATTATTTGAACTCCAAGATTGTGTTACTGATTAGGGGGAGTCTACATCACATGTGGTTGCTTTTGTAGTTGATGCGTTATACTCTTTTTTCCTTCAACCAAGCTTTTATTTTACCTAAGAGGTTTTTGTTTGCTTGACAAGGTTTTTAGTGAGGCAGCAAGTTATGCATTATACATTAGGATCACGACACAAGGGGGAGAATGAGGAGTGTTTAAGGGAATTATCTTTTGGTATCCCAGTGTGTGTGTTGTCCTAATTAGAGTAGATATGGAGATTATCTCAATCCCTGATTTACCAGGATATTTATTGTATCAGATTGTAATGCCTATTTAAAGACTATCTATCAATAAATAAAGTACAGTTTTAGTCTATTGCGTATCTATTTACTTTTCTCCTTCAACAATTACATCATTTTGCTTCGAAATTAATTGAAGTTGCCCAATCCCAAAATCAACACATGAGAAGTTATTGTTCTTTTGCCCTTATTTAAATCAGATTTTGCAACATGTTCATGCGTGATAACATTACATAAAAACAACAACAATCCTACAAGGAGAGCTATGCTAGAATACAATGAAATCACGTTATCTTTTGAAAGAAAACATATCGGCGTCATAGCTACGTGGGGTAGTTCCATTGCCATCATCTTCCATCTTTTTAAGTCATCTCCAATGTTGGGTTTTATATTAACTTATAGCACCAATTGGCCAAATTTCATCTCCAATGGTACATTTAAAACTCTAACTTTTTAGAATCGGTGTTATAAGTTTTATAATGAGTTCTATTAATATAATTCATTATAGAACTTATAGTACTCATCTCATTTCAAAATTGGTGGAACCCACTTTTATAAAATATAAACAAACAAGTGGATGCACACATAAACTACCCTTTACACCAAAATAAGTGGAGACCATCATAGGTTTTATAATTTGCAACCCAACTATTGTAGATAATCAAAATATATAACTTACTTTTTGATGAATAGTGTCTAATATGTTTCTATTTTATGATGATAGTGTCTAATATAAAACTCACTATTGGAGATGGTCTTATAACAAGGAGGCTTAAAGGCTTCAACATCAAAGTAGTGAGCACACTTGCGGTCACCAAAGGAGAGAATGATCACAAATGGAGAAGGTGAGTTAAAGAGAAAACAAAAATTGGTAGGGGAGAGAGATAAAAACTTTGACGATCGACATTAATAAGATGAAGTGAGAGTATGAGATATTGAGACTAACACTCGAAAAATAAAGGAAGCTAAGGAAATATGCTAGCATAGAGGGGTTCCCCCAACTCTTTAACGATAAAATTTAGAGAAGAGGAAAAAAAAACATATCTACTTTCTCTTTCATGTTCTAGAGAGAGGGCATATAGAAATAAATAAGACCAATGTTTTTAGTTCTCAATCAATAATTGTCGATCTTTAGTTAAATCTTGCTCAAATACTTTTGTTAATGGTGACGATGTCCTTCTTCTGGTCTTGTCAGAATTTAATCCCTATGGTAGTTTTTGGTTGTCTTAAGTTCAACATGTTCGACACTTTTTGTAGGTATAGACTTTGTTGGCAATCCTCCAAAGGAACAAAACACAATGTCAGTAGGTATATGTGTCCAAAATGGGAAGATCAAGCAAGAAAAACAAGTGAAGAACCTACTAATCTCATTGATACTTAGGTAAATCATGCATGTTCATTTCATAGTTTTTTACTGAGAATTGTTGCCTAGCCTCCTATCCTGAGTCCGTCTATCTTAGCCGAACATATTGATATATCTTATTTTTGAAGTTGAAAACTAG
Source organism: Geum urbanum (assembly GCA_946800695.1). Lineage (NCBI taxonomy): Eukaryota > Viridiplantae > Streptophyta > Magnoliopsida > Rosales > Rosaceae > Geum > Geum urbanum. Next base: position 11,211,233 of record OX327001.1, read on the forward strand.
GTTTTCAACTTTCAAAATCATATTGCTGAGTCAGATTGTTTTCCCTTGGTGCCCAAGAAGCTTTTCTACAGTTAGGGTTCTCTTGCAACCCGTGACTTTGCATTTCTTGAGATTTGTTAAAGGCACCAGCTGGTTTTATGATACACTAACAAATATACTAGTTGGGTATGTTTTGGTTTATACAAAAATAGTTTTGGTAGGTCATATGTGAGCCTTTATTTAGAGTTAGCATGGAAAACCTTTTTACTTTGGTTTGAAATTAAATCAATTTTGGAGAAGCTCTTGTTTGTCTTTCTTATTTGGCCTCGACATTCATATGTCACTTTCTCTTGCATTTGGCAAAGCACAAACGTCCAAGAAGAGCTCTGGCCTAGTGTTTATGCGGCTGCTCTCATAGTAGACCTCATTGGCTATATAAGGACAACATATCACTGTTGGCTCATTGGTTGTGAAAATTAGATTTGTGCAATTTTCAAACCCAGAGTTCCTTGCTGTGTTCTTTTATTATCTCTCAATGTTCCCTTCTCTTGTATGTAAGTCTTAGAGTCCAGCACAAAATATTTTATCATTCATACTCATATGCATCTTGCACACCATTGAGATTGGTATGGTAGTGCGTAACCCAGAAAGAATTTCATGAAGAATCAGTTTATAAATAACTGAGTTCTGAGGTGAAACTTATGATAATCTTTCATGTGTAAACACTTAAAGGCAAGAGAGAGTGCAACTATGTTAGACTAGTAGAGAGACTAGTGAGGACAACATAGGTAGATGATATCCCCAGAGTGCAAGAGTCTTGTAAGAAGTGTCAATTACATACTGGAAAAGTTTGTTCCATAAGAGTAAGGGGCACATAGTTTTTCTCCCTGGTTGCAGAGTTTATTCGAGTAAAAAATATCTTAGTGTTATGTGTTGTTTTATCGCTTTGATTTACTCTCAGTAATCGTACATCTGTTATTAGAAATAGTTCACTCTTTAGCTATCCCCAAGAACAAACTTAAGCGAAAAAGTTGACAAGGGCATATTCACCCCCCTCTAGAACCTCACTTTTCACCAGTGTATAGTTCTTGCATGTAATTGGTTAGTGTCTCTCGTTCGTTTTTGAGTAGAGAAACATCTTTCTTTTGAGGAAAAATTTCTTCTATGGTACATGAATTTATCAAGCCCTATCAACTTGATACCTGAACTTACAAATGTATCAATCTCATATCTAGGCTTCAAAAACCGTATCTTGGTGGTACCCAAAATATTTTTTTCGTCAATCTCCGTCACTTTTAATGATGTGACAAACATAAATATCAAATTCGAAGGGTAAACAAGTAATTTCAATGATGATTTTTTTTTACTCAATAGTTAAACAAATTAAAAACCGAAGCTCTCGAGAAGCACACCAACTCCGGCATCTATGTAGCAGCTCCCTTCACCTTCAAGATCAGAGAAGGAGCTCGAGGGGATACACCATCCTGACCGACATGAGGGTGGAGTTTTTTGAAGGAGTGGGTGATGCAGGATCTGAAGATTTGCAATCAAGGAGTGGCCGACGTGAGAGAAATTCTCCTTTTCGAGCCTACTATCTTCTTTGACAATCAAAGAAGAATGGAGAACACAACCCTTACTTGCATATATACAATCAAGTCTTCTACTATGAGCATCAGCTTGGATAATTATTGGAATTGAAGTAGACAATCTATTTCCGCTTGATTCCAGCTGCCCCAAAATGTTTAATCAAGATATTGAGGAACGATCTAAATCTAGGATTCGAACCTTTAATTAACCAACTAGATATTTGATAAAATAAATCGATAACTATGTTTAGTGATTCTTCTTTCCGCCCTGATTCATTTTTAAAATCTTCATCAATATGCAACTTGGGGAAGGCACAACGATGGTGATGCGTAGCTCTTTAACACATGTACTAGGTTTCCATCTCAAAACCTGATCTTCCAAATTGTGTTTCCAACTGCTTAAGCTCTTCAAATTATAACAAATTTAGAGTATTTCCTTCACATCTTTTCTCTCCCTAAAAGGAATACTCTGAAACTCCCCATGAGTAATGTAGTTCGGATTCTCTAAAGGAAACATCAAGCGAGACATGTTTTCTTGGTGAGAGGATCATAGCAGCAACATCCTTTCTGAATGTCAACATAACCAATGAAGACACATTTCAAAGCACAAGGATCAAGTTCACCCTAGAGAAGCTTGTGAATATAGACATATATAGTGCATCCAAACACTCTAGGCTCAAGATTAGGAAAGGAATAGACATTTAACATCTCTTGTAACTTCTGATAGGGACTCTAGAGCTCAATGACACGAGAAGGAGTATAGTTAATCAAATAAGCAGTGGAAGTAATAACCACACCCCAATAAGACCGATGCACATTCATGCCAAACAAGGAAGCCCGAACCACCTCCAGTAATTTCCTATTCATGCTTTCTTCCAGGTCATTCTGTTGAGGTGTGTAAGCAATAGAGGTTTGGTGACGAATCCCATGAGATGCCAGATAAGTAGACATGGCGTCATTAACATACTTACCGCCATTGTCTGAATGAAGAACTGGGATAGGTTGTTGGTATTGTGTAGTCACCAACTTATAAAACTTAGTGAAGCAAGAGAACACATTATTCATGCTAGTCATCAATGAAACCCATGTCATCCAGGTACATTCATCAATAAAAGTGACAAAATAACGAGTGTCAGTTGGCGTAGAAATTATAGCAGGACCCTAAACATCAAAATGAGTTTTCATAAAAGGAACTAAGCATTTATTCAAACTAGGAGAATATGTAATACAGTGTCTCTTGGCCAGTTCACAAACATCACACTTAAATCCAGGCTCATCAACATACGAAAATAGATAGGGTTATAACTTCTTAAGATATCCAAAATAAAGATGACTCAAATGACGATACCATAACCACATGGTTTCCTTGGTTTTATTCAAACTGCTAACACTGTTGGCTTGACTCAACGATCTCAGATGCTTTATTCCACTTGATGTCAAATCAAGATAGTACAACTTTCCCCTTCTAGTACCATAACCAAGAATCTGTCGTGTCAGAATGCCTTGAAATGCATAAAAGTTGAGATAAAACGTGTCATAACAAGAGAGAGCCATAGTGATTTGGATAATATATAAAAGGTTATAGGCTAAAGAGGTAACAACTAAGAAAAAATCAATGGTTAAAGTAGAAGAGAGTGACAAAGCCTTCACCAACAATAGAAGAAGGAGAACCATCAGCAGTAGGGACACTAGGTAAAGATGAGGGATGAATAGAATGAACTAAGCTAGGAATATTGGTCATATGATCAGATACACCGGTGTTAATTATCCAAGCATTAGTCCTAGAAGATGTAGCAAGAGATGCCTTACCGGCCATACCTGATTGGACTACATTAGAAGAAGCGGCAGAAGTGCTTGTAGTTCCATTGGTAGAAGCAAGGGTCTTACATGGGCGATTACCCCACCAATCACGATATCCAGTAGAAGAAAAGCAATTATCTTTAGAGTGTCATTTATCCTTGCACAATGGGAAGATAGAATTAGCAAAAGGATTTGGAGGCCGAACACCAAATCTAGAGGAATCATAAGGGAGTGAGGATGATGGAGGCCGCTAGTGGAGGTGGCGGTGGAGGTATGGTAGTTATGGTTATCATGACAGATGGTTGAGCAGAAGCAACAGAATGAGTAAGACGGTTGGTATGAGCCCGGCGAACATGAGCATATGTCTTGTCAAGAATAATTCCTCACGAAGAAGAAGTTCCCCCCGAATTTGATCAAACTTAGGATCTAAACCTCCCAAGAACATGTGAACCCGAAGCATAGATTTATAGTGTTGTCTTGAATAACTCCGGATACGGTATTAGAGAAGGAGGCAACACGTTGATAAAGTTTCTCAAGTCATGCGACTAACTCATTGTAGTAGATAGAGTGATGCCGCCCATCTTGTTTTGTGTTGAAGCAAAGACGGTGCAACTCATAGATCCAGGTAAAGTCTAGATCATCATAGTAGGTTTGGTGCAAGGCAATCTAGATTTCAGCAACAGTTTTGAGATGGAGATAACATTTGACGATAGATGAAGACATTTTATCAATCAACCAACTTTTCACCTTCTCATTGTCAGTAGCCCAATCAATATACTCGAATGTGTTAATAGTAGGGGCAGGCGAATCACAAGTAAGAAAGTCAAGCTTATTATGTCCTCTAATACGCATCTGCATAACAGGAGTCCCTGTGGAGTAATTGGAATCTGTCAAAAGAACTCCAATGGAAAAAGAAGAGTTTTCTTGATGGTAGTGGATGGAAGGTTGAAGAGGAGTAGGCACAACAGAAGAAATCACAGCAGAGTCGAAGTTCTCCCTCATGGTAGTGGAATTCGAGTGTAGTGGGTGACAAAAAAAATAGGATTTTGTCAGTTGGTCTACGGGTTTGGCTCTGATGCCAAGTAGAAAAGTATAGGTAAAAGTGTTCAGGATAGAATGAAATGTTTTCATTCACTCCCAAATTGGCTATATATATATACAGCTTTACAGACATAATCCTAAAAGGTAGAGAATATCTACAATAAAGAATAAATAATTTTCATTACAATAGGAATCTAATATATCTACAAATTTAATATTTGCCAACATTGATAAGTTGGAGGTAAGCAGTCATGTAGAGAGAATTTTTCTTTACTTATTGGAGCTTGGATTTGAGCTGGAGAAGGTAAGCTTGAGAGTAACAAGCAAGCAGAGCAGCAAGATTGAGCCACAAAACACAAGGGAGCCAATGCCATAAGGGAGAATAGAGTGAGATACGGTAAAGTTGAGGAGTTGCTGATCACGTTCAATCCAGGAGATAAATGCTTCATTATGAACAAGCTTGCTAGTTTCAGAGCAGATGCACTCTGGGGGAGATGGTTATGTGCCATCAATGATGAACATGAGGCAATACTTGTGTAGGACATGGAAGAACATCAACTTCTAAAGTAGATAGTTCATCTTAGTGAACCAAATTAGGATGATTGAACCAAGATTTTAAAACGCCACGTCTGAATAAGAAGAAATATAAAGGAGGTAGAGTTTGTGGTATAGGAGGAACCGAAAGTGTTAGAGAGGAGGCCATGGCTTGAAGAGACAAGGTTGAGAGAATTAGGGTTTGGGAAAGAGAAAGGAAGAGGAATGATCTAAGGCCGATATGCAAAGGCTCTAGAAACCATAAAGAGAAAGCTAAAAGCTATAGAGAAATTAGAGAATGTAAGCTATTGTAGTTCATTCCTTGAGAAAAAGTGATTGTTACATGCGGTATTTATATGCACAATAAAACGTGCTCAACAAGTTACAGTTGAAAAAATAAATAAATATCTACAAGATTTTGAAAGATTCTGCAAACTTCTAGTGTTTAAGAGGCCAGTGACGTGCCTAGTGCCGAAGGTAGCTTATTTTGTGAAGGTGCAACAACATGATGCTCGATAGTATGTATATTGCATTCCTAGTCAGTTTATATTCTTTACTTCTTTTAAATAGCTCTTTGTTACAAAATGAAAAGAATTACCAAATATTGTATATGTTGCAAAAGATGAAGTATGAAGTTATCTTTGGTCTAAATGCAAAGAAAGGAATAGTGAAACCAATTCATAGTAGTCATAGGACCTAATGCTTGAACCAAGTAGGGTTCCACAATATAGTCATTACAATTCTCCACAATGTGTAAATTTGTCAAAAACTTTATTCATACATACAAAATAGTGACAATACTGACCAACATGTGATCTACTCCAAGATTCTAGGCGGTTCGGGTCTTGTTCATCATGATATAATGGTCATACTAAGCCCTTACCAACACTTGTAAGTCCATCAAAAGGTTTTTCATTTAAGAATTTATCATTATGTCTCTTCAATAGGACAACCTGCCCAGAAAATTTCATGGTAAAGCAAGCCTGCAACCAATCAATGCACGATGTTGTCTCTGACCAATACTTGGAACTAGTGAAGTGACAATGAGCTGCACCGTGAAACAATCACATAACAAGCAAGCATACCCATCCACATCAACCTCTGTAGATAGTTAAATTGTTAATTCTCACCCAATATGAACTCGCTCAGTACTTAGTAGGTTGAGTTGAATTAATTAATACTTTTTTTCTGGAAAATAATAAAAGTAGGGGAGTGATTCTCACACTTCGATTTTCTTTCTCATATTTATTCCCACACTTTATTTTTCTCTCTCCTCTTCATTTTCTTATTTCTTTACCAATTCTTTTTTGTTTGTTTTCCAAACTATCTTCACTCTTTTTCTTATTATTTTTTCTTATTCAAGGATAGTTTGATAAAGAAAAAAGAATAATTAAAAAAAATAAAAAGAAGAGGAGAGAGAAAACAGGAGTGCGAGAATCACTACTAAAAAAAAAAAGTAAAGAAGAAAGAAACCAACTATGTGGGCTAAGGAACTGAAATATTATACGGGCTTTTTGGCATCGAACGGAACTTTGTTAAAAAAACTACAGTGGGCTTGTATATATCCGGAAACCATGAGGGGCATCTTTGTAACTCTACCGTTCGAGTCTTTGAACTATTAAAATGCTCACATCTTCAACACGCTTCCGAAACAAAAACCCTAGACCCCTCTGCCCCCAAGCTCTCTCCCAGTCCGCCGCCGCCGCCAACATCTTGTGCTCTCAGTCTCAGGTAAATCTACTCTCCTCCCCCACTTCAATTTTAGCAAAATGCATGAACTGTCTAATAAGAGCCAAACCCATGATCACTGAACTGTGGCTATGTTTCAGATCTAGCTGCGGAAAAATGGTGAGAGTCAGCGTTCTGAACGATGCTCTGAAGAGCATGTACAACGCCGAGAAGAGAGGCAAGAGGCAGGTCATGATCAGGCCTTCCTCCAAGGTCATCATCAAGTTCCTTATAGTCATGCAGAAACACGGTTCGTGTTTCTTCACCCTGCGTCTTGTTTTCAAATATAAAGTATCAATTTTTATGATCATGCCTGTTTTGTATGCCAACAATGATTTAGAAGTTGTTGAGGTATTTGGTTATTGGGTCTGGAATGGCGTAGTTATGTAACTGTTGGGTCTAGATATGTATAGATTGTGAATATTGGGTCTGGAGTTGTTTTTTTTTTGTGATTGATTGGTCTGGAGTTGTGTTGCTATATTGATAATTGGGTCTCTGCAATTGTGCAGGTTATATTGGAGAGTTTGAGTATGTTGATGATCACAGATCCGGGAAGATTGTTGTTGAACTCAATGGGAGGTTGAACAAGTGCGGTGTCATCAGTCCTCGCTTTGATGTCGGTGTCAAGGAGATCGAAGGCTGGACTGCTAGGCTTCTTCCTTCCAGACAGGTTGGTTTCAAAATCCATTGTTTCATGAGATGTTAGTTTGCTGTGCTGTTGTGTTTAGTTCAATGTTGCTACCATTACTAATGCGTATTCATTTGCCATAGTTGGTGAAATAGGAATACTAATGCTTATTCCAAGTGTTTAATCATATTGATTAATGTTTGCAGTTTGGTTACATTGTGTTGACAACTTCTGCTGGTATCATGGATCACGAGGAAGCTAGGAGAAAGAATGTGGGAGGCAAAGTTCTTGGTTTCTTTTATTGAGCTACATATCTGAAACATTCCCTTTTGAAATTTTGGTTTAGTAATGCTGGGGTGATTTCCAATATTATATCTGATGCTGGTATTGAGAGTTTATTGTACTTGGATATGACTTTTATGTTTTGTCTTGATTGACCTTCAAGTTATTGTGGCATTGATGTTAATGTTATTGGGTATTTGTCACCTGTAGTCTCTGTTTGATCATTATAGTTTAAAATAAGATATTGGACTTTTTGTTGACCCTTGCACTACTGTGAAATAGTTGAACTGAATCGCCAAAGTTTTTCAACATTCAACTATGTCATGTCACTTTAGGACAGTAATTGGAGTTATGCTCAGATGGTGCTGGGATTAAATGAGACTCCTAACAGCTGTTGTGTCCCCTGTTGTAGAGAGTTGTATCATAATATCTCAAACATCATCCAAGCATATCTTTAGTTTTTGCATCTTGAGATGACTTATCTTTATTTTATCCCAAACATCATTCAAGCATTTTACCCTTTTATGCTTGTGTATTAGAAGAGACTTACTCAAGTTGGTGTCTCTTATTTAGCACTCTACAGAAAATATTTGTTTTTGTTTTTTATTGAGAATCCCCAAATACAGTTGTTTGCTTGGCTTTCATATGGTTGATTTTGAATGAAATTTTTGTATGTTCACGTTGATTCTGTATGGTACATACATCTTTCCTTGTTTAAGACCTAGATATATCTCAATCTTAAATGTTCTTTGGTTTACAATAATGCAGATGAGTTGTTAGAGTGGAGGAAATTTCTAGATTTGATCTGCCTCGCATCATAATTTTGATCAATCCATCAACACTTGTTTGCTAAACAAATTGCTGTAATACTAGGTTGTCTCGACATAATTAGTGTTAATGGTTAGAGTAGATACTTTTAATGCCGACTGGAAAAAACTTGGCTGAAAGACTGGAAAACTCTTGGCTGAAATAATTCCCCTGTAAATATTTCTTATGGCGCTCATTGAAGTAGAGCCTTAAAGAGTTGATGATAGTGAGAATGAGTGTGGTTGTTGTTTCCTTTGTATAATGCCGTATTGTTCTGATTGTTAGGATGACTGGGTCTTTGAGAGACGTTGAAGCTGTTAGTAGTTGGTTTGAATAAGTGCTAGGACTTTAGGAGTTTACTAAGTCCTGAGATTTATCTGTTTGTTTCAATTAAGTTACAATACTCCCGTTACTGTATGTTACTGTATGTAGTACGTGGAGTTTATGTAGGACTTGTTTGTTATGTTTTTGAGCTATTTAAACAGCTCCCTTTATCAATAAGATGATCGATTCATTTGTAGTCTCATACTTGAAGTATTACTCTTACAAATTGGTATCAGAGCCTCACTAGGCCTGATAAATAGCTTCAAATTGGTCCTCAAGCCGCAGCTTTGAGAAAGAGTGAGAGATAAAGAGTGAAACAGGAGAGATGAGTGAAGACAAGGGTCTTACCAAAATACCTCATTTCGACGGGCATTATGATCACTGGAGTGAACTTATGGAGAACCTGCTGAGAGCCAAGGGACTGTGGAGTCTCATTGAAGTTGGTTTCACAGAACCTCTTACAGGAAGTCATCTCAGTCCTGCTCAACAAGAATTGCTTGATGATCCCAAAACTAAAGATTATCAAGTCAAGCACTATCTATATCAAGCAATTGATAGGACTGTGTTTGAACAAATTCTTGATCGACGCAGTGCTAAGATTGTGTGGGAATCGCTCAAGTCGAAGTTCGGAGGTAATGAGAAGGTAAAGAAGTCTTTATTGCAGTCCCTGACTCGAGAATTTGAGGTTCTCGAAATGAAGAATGGTGAAACCATCATTGATTACTTTGGCCGTGTGATGTCTGTGGCCAACAAGATGAGAAACAATGGTGAGGTACTAACAGACTCAAAGATTGTGAAGAAGATACTAAGGACTCTCACTGAGAAGTTCATGTATATCGTTGTGTCAATAGAGGAGTCAAAGGATATAGAAGAAATATCTGTGGATGAACTACAAAGTTCATTGGTAGTTCACGAGCAAAAATTTCAGAGACTTCAAAAGGAGGAGGAACAAGTGCTGAAGGTTGAGGATCGCTTCAGCAATAGAGGTCGTGGTCGAGGAGGCACTAGAGGAAGATGAAGAGGAAGAGGAAGAGGTAGAAGTCCTATCTCTAAGGCAACTGTTGAATGCTTCAAGTGCCACAAACTAGGGCACTTTCAGCATGAATGCCCTCAGTGGGGTAAAGAGGCAAACTATGCCGAGTTTGATGAAGAGGAAGAACTATTGCTTATGACGTACGTTGAGGAAAACAACTCTCAACGTGATAATGCCTAGTTTCTAGACTCTGGATGTTCCAATCACATGTGTGGAAACCAAGCATTATTCACGTCACTGGAAACAAATTTCATTCATTCTGTTAAGTTGGGGAACAATACAAGAATGAAGGTGGCTGGGAAAGGAACTATCAAGCTGATCATGAAGGGCTCAACATGTGTTATTCAAGATGTGTATTATATTCCAGAGTTAAGGAACAATCTCCTGAGCATCGGCCAGCTTCAAGAGAAGGGTCTTGCCATTCTAATCCAAAATGGAAGCTGCAAACTGTTTCATCCACACAAAGGTCTGATTGTCGAAATTCTAATGAGTATAAATCGCATGTTTATACTATTCGCAGATGATATAAAGGTCGGATAACCAAGTTCCCAAGTGGATCAGTGCTTTCAATCACTCACATCTGAAACAGCTCATCTTTGGCATCAAAGATATGGTCACCTAGGTTACAAAGGTTTGAAAACTCTTGCACAAAAGGAGATGGTGATTGGTTTGCCCTACATTGGTTCAGAAACTAAAGCATGTGAAGATTGCCTTATTGGAAAACAAGTTAGAAGCAAAGTGCCGAAGAGCAGTACATGGAGAGCTAGTACTGTACTTGAACTAATACATGCAGACATATGTGGACCTGTCTCACCAACTTCCAACAACGGAAAGAGATATGTTCTATGCTTTATAGATGATTTTAGTCGTAAAGCATGGGCATATCTCTTGACAGAAAAATCAGAAACCTTTGGATGCTTCAAAGAGTTCAAAATTCTGGTTGAAAAGGAGGCTGGTGCAAACATAAAATGCCTACGAACTGATAGAGGAGGGGAATTCACTTCACATGCATTCAACAGTTTCTGCAAGGAGCAAGGAATAAGGAGGCAGCTCACCAATGCATACACACCACACCAAAATGGCGTAGCAGAAAGAAAGAATAGGACTGTGATGAACATGGTTCGTTGTATGTTGTCTGGAAAGCAAATGCCAAGAACTTTTTGGACTGAGGCTGTGTTGTGGACATTTTATGTTCTTAATCGAAGTCCCACCGTAGCTGTGAAGAATATGACACCACAAGAAGCTTGGAGTGGCACTAAACCTTCTGTGAGTCATTTCAGAATATGGGGGAGCATTGGTCATGTCCATGTTCCCAAAGAGAAGAGAACCAAACTTGATAATAGAAGCTTCCCGTGCATCTTCCTTGGTGTTAGTAATGAGTCGAAGGGATACAAGCTATTTGACCCTGCAACAAAAAAGGTGGTTCACAGCAAAGATGTAATCTTTGATGAAGATAAGCAGTGGCAATGGGACAAGCACTTTGAGGGGCAAATTTCGACTCAACTGACTTGGGGTGATGACACAGAGTTTGGAGAAGCTAAAGACGATCTTCAGCAAGAAGGAGAAGAGTCCGAAGAAGAAGATAGTAGTGAGGAAGCTGAAGAACAAAATGACACTGAAGACTCAGATCAAGGGAGAGAAAGAAGAGCACCTACATGGATGGAGGACTATGTAAGTGGGAATGAAATCAGTGAAGAAGAGATGTATATGGTGAATGAAGATATGCAGATTGATGATGATCCTTTATTCTATGAAGATGCAGTAAAGGACGTTAAATGGAGGCAAGCAATGGACATGGAAATCAAGTCTATTGAGAAAAATAATACTTGGTGTCTCACTGAATTACCAAAGGGAGCAAGAAAAGTAGGGATCAAGTGGGTATACAAGACCAAGTTTGATGAAAATGGCATGATCATCAAGCACAAAGCTCGATTGGTGGCTAAGGGATACTCTCAGAGACACGGAATCGATTACTCAGAAGTATTCGCACCAGTAGCAAGGATGGACACTGTGAGAACCATCCTCTCACTTGCAGCTCAATCGAAGTGGAAGGTTTTTCAGCTAGATGTAAAGTCTGCTTTCTTGCATGGCAAGCTAGAAGAGAAGGTGTTTGTAGAGCAACCGCCAGGGTATGTGCAAGCTGGTAAGGAACATTGGGTGTATGAATTGTCAAAAGCTTTATACGGACTGAAACAAGCACCTAGAGCTTGGTTCAGTCGTATAGAAGCTTACTTCATGAGCAACGAATTTCAACACTGTGAGAGTGAGGCTACCTTGTTCACCAAACGAAGCAAGGAAGGAGGAATTGTCATTGTAAGTCTTTATGTTGATGATTTGATTTACACTGGTAATAGCTCTGAATTGCTTGAAGATTTTAAAGCTTCCATGATGAGAGAATTTGACATGACTGACATGGGAAGTATGAGCTATTTTCTTGGAATCGAAGTATTGCAAAGAGAGACTGGCATTTTTATCTATCAGAAGAGATATGCAATGGAAGTTCTAAAAAGATTTGGGATGATGAACTGCAATGTTGTTTCCAACCCAATTGTTCCAGGCTCAAAAGTCTCAAAGAATACATGAGGTGATGAAATTGATGAGACATTGTTCAAGCAACTGGTAGGCAGCTTGATGTACCTGACATCAACTCGACGAGATATAATGTATGCCACCTCACTCATCAGTCGCTATATGTCTAAGACTGATCTTCCCTGAATTACGGCCAAGCTAGCTACATGTGGCATTTCAAAGCACTTATGATCGTTTACACATCATGCATGAGTTTGTGGCTGTTACGTTCTGTTGGCATTGAGTAGAATATTCATGTACTCAATTCTGAATCAGTGTAACGTCATGACTCGTGAGGCCCAAAGCTATCGTAGCTATTTTATTCCCAGTACTTGTAGGTCTTATGTAATTGAATGGTTTAACAAAATTCGCAAAATATCGACTCCTTTATCATATGGTCTCATTTGTGAACTCTAATCTAGAAAACCTTGGTTGAAGAATCAACGTAAATGTACTAATGTACTTTGTTTGTATGTATACTGTACTCATTTATATAACCACTGCACATCATAGGGCTATTTCCACCCTATGATGAGTAATTGAGTATGATCTATCATGTTGTGGAACAATGAATTATCTGCACGTTTCTAAAACTAATTATGAAGAAAAATGAATGTCCATTTCTTCATCATTATTGCTCGAGAACAACTCGCCACAAGGTTCACGGAGCACCCGGATTGATAAGCAAACAGTAAAATTCTATGAATTGTATCAAGCCAAATGATGCCAAGGATTTTTCCTACCTCCATCGTTACCAATATCTATCGATCTATTTTTATCGGTGGCGCAAGACCGCAAGTGACGCAATGATACGATGTTACGAGGGATTTATAAAATTCAAAAGCACAGAATTTTTAAAGTGCTTTTAAAATTAGGAAGCACACGTCATGTTCAATTACTTCTGAAACTCAATAAATTTTTTATTTTTTTTTGAATTTTTCTCTATTTATTATAAAATTTTCTTTTAATTTCAAAACCACTTTAAACCGATATAGTGTAAACCGAGTTCTTATATTCAAGCCCTTTTTGATCATAATATGACAATTGCAACCAGCGTTTTAATGAAACACCAATTAGACTTCAGACACTTTCTGCATGCATGAACTTGGACCGTATGTCTTTCAAATTGAGTCCAGAAAAAAATAAAATACATTACTGCAGGGAATCTACTTTGCAGAATTGAAGCAGCATACAAATTATATTCGTACTAACACATCTCATACGTACGTGTGTTAATTATATGTAAGTGCTCCAATTGCATTGCTTTATGAGGCTGTTCATCAAGCTCATTAGTACTTGGAACAGTTTATCATCGGATGCAAATTAAAGAGACCAAATATAAGCTCCAGCAATAGCTAGCTGTTCCTATATATAACAACATTTCTTCATCTCATCCAAGCCGGCCTCACTACAAACATGAAACGTATGAATCAAACCATATCTAATGAGTTGCCTATAAAATACCTTGACGATCATAATGTTCGCTTCATATTGCTCTGCCAAAGAGTCCTTAGTTGCCCAATAAAAGTAAAGAGATCAAACTTTTAATGGAGGCCGATTATGTATCACCCTTCTTCTCATCATCCTCTTCCTCATCTTGGCCATCCTCGTATGTATCGCTCTCGTTGCGATCCCTTGCTGCTTCCATGGAAGCTGTGATGGAGGTCATGATGAGTTCCAGCTAAGTAGAGAAGGAGTGGAAGGGCAGGGTTGTGAACTTTAAAGGGGTTATATGAGTAGCCCGGGTTTGGCTTGGTGGGAAGAGTATCTTCCAAGCATATACTTGAAGCATTATCGACCTGGCCCATTACCTTTACCCAATAATTAGCTATTTTTTTCTGGGAACAGGGATGTAAGTCATGCATGTAACTAATGGGTTTGTTTCTCATGGATTTTCTATTGTGGATTGCCTTGTCATTCTGCTTTATTCTGGACTGTATTACTGTGTTCTGCATCTAGCTGTTTCCGATCCTAATTTCTTATAAAAAATATTCGGGTCCAAATATAATTTGGTCATCATCATCGTCCAAACAACTTCTATTTCTTATGTCATTTTTAATCCGCATTTAGCCTTGCATCTCGTACACAACACGACATGCGTCGCTTCTGGTATGTCTTCTTTCTCTTTACCCTTGCTACATTTGCTAGATGTTGCCTGAACTTCGCTAGTTGTCTCAAGGTCTACCATTTGTCGCCTTTTTGCTTCGTTGCTCCACAAGACTTCCAATGTTCTTACTAGAAATGCTCTCCCTCAGCGGGGATAGTTTGATTTTCAATTTTTGGTATCATAATCTCTCATTCGTCGACCCATCGTTGGATTTGTCTCCGTAGATCGGTACATTGATCTGGACTATGGGTCCATATATAATAAAACCTACAATATGGTTTGCCTCTAACCATTTGAGGGTTTGGTTCTAGACCGTTTGGCACCGTTGCTACTCCTGCTTTAATAAGGTCATCTAGAATTTCAAGGATTCTGTCCTCACGAAAGATATTTGCATCCCCTTCTTCTGGCCGTGGCAGAGTACTGTCTTTTCCTTGCTGCGAGGATTCGTTTATCACTAAGTCTACCATCCCCACATTTTGGTCAGCAAATGCTTGGCAGTCAACCAGTGCGAGCGTGAGTGCTGAATCCGCTGCGAGCTTCCCAAGTTCCCATTATTGATCCACCTTTGGATCTTGTCCTTCAGTTTGATACATTCTTTGGTGGTATGGTTTCACATGTTATGAAACTTATAATACTTCTTCCCTTTCATCTGCTCCGAAGTGAGGTAAGCACCAAAATCTGACTTTATCAACTTTTTTTCGATCAAGTCCTAAACAATTTCATGTGTTAAGTTGGTATCGTACGTATAAGTTTCAATCTTTGGTTTAGCGAATGCACTTGTCAGAACTTTGACCGTTCCCTTGTTGGGAATTACTTTCTTAGATTTTACCAAGTTCCGTGACACCAACTCCAATGCTGCCACGTTTTCATCCTTTGAGTCGGACTCTTCTATTGCTAGCTCCTTTATATAAGCCGCTGACACAGATTTGTGTCTCTTTGGGACGTATGGTGCCTTTAGAGCGTAAGTTCATTTTGATACATTTCGCCTATTGTCCATTTTCTGAAACGTGAGATGAGCCCGAGAAACCGCATCAATTACTTCATTAAGGGATGCAAACTCCATTCCTTTAAACTTGTTGTGCATTCGTTCTTCCAATTCTCCAATGGCGATGTCTACTATTTTCTCCATGGTCAAGGATGTCTTGCTCTAGTATATTCAGCCCTAAATCGGTGCAGATATGCTACGGGTGATTCTAATGGCTATTGGATCATTTGGCATAATGTCGAGATTTTCACTTTCTGTTCCATCCCGCTAAAGTGGTCTACGAACAACATTTCCATATCTATCCAAGTTGGGACCGAGTTGGGTCACAACCCTGTGTACCAGGCTAGAGCCGATCCCGAAAGTGACAAACCAAAGACTCTGAGTTTAAGCTTTGGCTTGTTCCCCCAAGGCCCATAATGGAGCTTAAAGAGAGCCATATGTGTTGAAGCGGGCTCTGTCCCGTTACCACTGAAGGTTGTGAAACTGATCAACTTGTAACTCTTTGGCCATTCCCATGACTTCTCATAAAGGAAATGATCAGTATAATCAACTGGATTTTTTGCCACGCCAATCATTCTCTTGTCGATGAAATTAAGAGCTGTTTGTTCCCATTCCACAAGGGATGTGAGTGTTCTCCTTTCTTTCTCGCCATTGGTTTCCCCGTTGCTTGCCAATGTTGTGATATATGCATTGACAGCTTTGAGATGTTATTGCATTTGCTCACCCAGGCTAGCTACATTTTCCACTAAGTTATTTTGGTTTACAGTGAGTGTATCGAATTGTTTCTGATGCTCATTTTGATCTTCTTCCAAGCTTGCCCGTATATTTTTGACCTTATTAGTAAACCGCTTCACGGTTTCTTCGCTTTCAGAGATCTTTCGCATGACCTTATTTAGCTGTTCGTTGTGTTGTTGGTCTCACTATATGGCAGGCTCCCTATAAGTCATAGAATCAAGTGCCTTGATCTCTGCAGCTGTCTTAGGCTTGGAACCCATTGTTGTTTGTTGTACATTTAATTTACTTTGGACTTCTGTGTCAGTCAACCTTTGACAATGCGAAGAATTATGTTCTTGGAATTCTGGAGGACGGTGTTTCGTACAAATTGGGTAACTATTCTAATATGGGTTACCTATTGTTGTTATGTGACACTAAATCTGAGTCCCTCTGGACGTGCTAAAATGTTTGGCTCGATTTTTTCAGCAGGTAGCTGTGACTAGAAAATCACAAACTGTCTCTTTTAATGCGTGCTTGGTGTGCCATTACTGAGGGTAGAATGTTGATGTGTATTGGGCCTGATGATCTTGCCTCCTTACAAGCAATTGGAGCAAGGAGAGCATCAATCTCGCCCGATGAGTTCTTCTTGCCTAAGTGTTTCAAGACTTAAGTTTCATGTCTCACTGCTGAGCCACGAAAAATTGATACTCTGTACACCCTATCCTGTACAAAGCAGAGCAATTTTCTTGGCGAGTGTTGAGAACACTGGATAGAGGATGACTTCTGAACCTCTAGAACATTCACGCTCTATCTGGTGAAAACTCCTTCGATCGCCGTCGTTTGACAAAAAAACACCTTCGAATCCTCACACCTTGTCCGATGAAAACTCTAAGTTCGCTGTCGTCGTTTGTTTCTCGTGAGAGAAGGCTTGTTTGTTGAGAGAAAATTTGTATATGTGTGTAGAGATTCCTAATTCGTCTTGAATTCATCCATTTATAATGGTTTGATAACCTCCTCATCGAGCAAGGATCCTGGAAAGTTTATAGATTCACGATTTAATCAATTCGTGGTTTCTTTGTTCTACCAGGAATTTTGCGCTGACCAAACTTTCCGTTTCACACTGAAACATAAAAATGTGGGTTGTGGGAGTCGGCTTATAGTAAACTTAGCCCATTATTGAAAACGAATCGGTATTTTCATTTTGGGCCCAAACAGATATATTTTAATTCACAGACTTCTATGTTTCCACCTTAGATTTCTCAGGGTTGGTCTCAGATTATGATAAACTTAGTTATGATAAATTTGCTAGACATATTGATCTTCAAAGTTATTGCCAATGGTAAACTGATTAGTTACAAGTACTATGTGTGTTTTTTGGTATGAATATATTATGATGAGCCTCCCATACGATTACATATGCCTCAAGGATGGATGCCCACATAACCCACTCCAAACTCATATGGTTTTCGTATCACGTTTAGGAGGGTTGTGCACTCTTTTAGTGGGCAGTTATGCCTGTACTATGAGCAGAATTGTTGATCCTTAATGACATTGCTACTATTTCAGGTTCAATTAATCAACTCTTGAACTCCTAAACTTGGGGAATAGCCGACGAAAAATTGAAAGCACATAGACTAATGCAATGTCAAGAATATGCATCTTCTCAGTTGGTCGACTCAACTGGCTAATACTTAATGACATTGCATATTCTTGACTTATCAGGATTGAGGAGTCTGTTGGGAATTTTTGTTTTATGCCTGATTGAATTTGGTTTTTAATGACGATAAGATCAAATGGCATGGTTTATATATTTACAAAGTTAAAAAAAGTGGAAGTAGGTTTTGGTGGCAGGAATCGTAGACCCACGGAAAATGGCAAAACCTCTATTCTTCTCTAAGTTAGTAGTCCGTTTCTAATTTATTATCAATGCTCAGGTTACAATTTTGGTGTTTACTCAAGGAGTGCACAATCTGCCTACTATCAAGGGCACTGGTGACTTAAAGAAAGCATTACACAAACTTGGAGCAAATCCCGCAGGCACAATAGTGGTAAGAACATAGTTACATAAGAGCAGACACAATTTTACACATTACACATTGTCTAAAAAGTAGATTCTTTATTGATAAGAGATATTCCCTCTTTTAGAAAAAGACAATACAAGTTTTTATGTCTTTACATGTCATCGTATATTTCTGAATTTTCTCTAAGATAAGACTCTTCAAATTCAAGCCTTCTTCCGGTTCCATTTTCTTTCACGTCTGTATCTTCATACATCTTGTAATGCCTGTCATTCTCGATCTTTTCGAGCCAATGAGCACATGCAAGGGTGAAATCAATCTCTTTTCTTTTGAGAGAAACAAACAGGTCACTGGTAACGGCCTCTGGGTGGTCATAAGCGGTGACAATTATCTTCTCTCCTGAAGCAAGAAAAATAATCTCTTGATCTTCTTCGATTACTTTTTTGATGTATTCTAATGTCATGACATTCATCCATAGGATACCATAATTTAGAGTTCCATTGTATCCATTACAGGCTGGTTCTAGAGTATGGCATTGAATGATTCTGACATAGTGATATGGAGAAATGTACTCAGTGTCTCCATTGATTTTCTAGACCTATTCTGGAGGTGTAGATCTAAATTTGAGTCTAAGAATGTAGTTAGACTTCCTTACATTCTTAACAACATTGCAGATGATTGCAGGCAATCCCATGAGATCATCATTAGTCTTTGTCTCTTGTGCTTTGCGGATGCTCACTTTGAACATTCACCACGTAGCTTCCTGGGAATGATCCTAGAACAGTAAAAAGTGTATCAGGGAGAACTGTCTTGATTGAATGTCTTCCAATGATATTATGAAATTTGAACCATTCTGTCTCTTTGTTGTTTTCCTTTTTGGTTAAGTTCTTCCGCTAAGGCATTTATAGCCTATATCATAAGCCTTTTATCTTGTTTCTGGAAGGTGAACATCAAATTGTCTAGCAAAATCTTCTAATGAAAAGCAAGTCCTAGGTTAGTTTGGGGGTTGGGTCAGTTTGAAAGACTAACTCGAAGAAGGTGTTTAGCTGATATATGAAGATATTTACGAACCTTGTAGGAAAAATTCTGTTTTTTGGCAAAGCAACAACCTTCAACGGTCTCGATAAGCCTTTACCGTCTATCGTTTGAGACGAGCTAGCCAATCCTTTACCGTGGAATTAGTCAGTTAAGGCTAGTCTTTTAGGACACAACAATTTTTTTTAAGAACCTTATCAATGGACTCCTCCGATTTTCAGGTTCTTTTCCTGGACTCTTGCTCCTAGGATTCCGACCTTTGTCGCTCTTTTTGCTCCTTCGGAACATCGTTCCTATTTTCTACAATTAAAGTGTCTGGGAGATAATTCCTATTTTCTACAATTAATTCTACATCATAATCATATTGGTTGAGAAATAATTGCCAATTTGCTAATCTACCCCTATCAACAACTTTATCAAGCTTGAAATTCTTGAAATTTTTTACTCTGGCGCAATCTGTTCTCACAACGAATGGTTTCCCTAAAAAGGCGGGAGAATTTTCAATCTTTTTATTTTATTTCCAGAATTTCTTTTCCTCTGTGCGATAGTTTTGTTCAGCAGAGTTGAACTTCCCACTGCAAAACCCCTAATTTTTTTTTCTGTATTAGTTCCCGGCGCTCTCGCTAGCACTACACCTGTCCAGTAACTATCACTAACATCTGTTTGAAGAATGATCTCATTATTTTCTTCAAGTTGATGGAGAGGAGACAAATTTTGTCAAATCTCCTTGATTTGCCTAACGACCTTTTTATCATCCTCTATAAATTTTTAAGCTCTCTTAGAGCTTGTTTTTGGGGATAGTATTGGTGTTAATCTAGAAATTTTTGGAAGGAAGTCTTTTCCATACTTTATAACTCCTAAAAATCTTTGTAGACTTTTACCGTCAGGGATTCTGTTTGAAAATTTCCAGACATTTTCTAAGATATGAGGTTGAACCTTGATCACCCCATTTCTTATGTTAATCCCTAGGAAGTCAATATCATCTAGGATGAGAAAGAATTTATTTTCTCCTAGAATGATTTCATTCTGAACTACGAGTTTAACTACCTTATAAGGATTATTTATGTGTTCCTCTTTGTTCTTCGAGAAGACTAATATATTGTCGATATAGACAACACAAAAATCTGCAACCTGTTTGAATATGTTGTCAATTTTTCTCTGGAAAATGGATGGAGCTTATTTAAGCCCAAAAGACATTATTATCCATTCGTAGTATCCCTGTGGAGTTTTGAAGGCAGCAATGGAAATGCTATCAGAATGCATTTTGACTTGCCAAAATCCTTATTTTGCATCAAACTTTGAGAACACCCTGGTTTCTCTAAGCCTGTTGATTAGCACTATCGCATATGCTATTTGATAACCGTATTTTACGGTTTTCTTATTGACATAACTATATTCTATCACCATTCTTACTTTTTCGCGGACTTCTTTCGCATAATTTTTGACATAGAATGATGTAGCGTGATGCTTAATTATCACCTCGCCTGAGGCCTTCGCTCGGTAACGTTTTCTCATAATTTTTGCATGTTAAGCACAATACTACTTTACATAATATTACTTACTTGCTCTTTTCTTCTTGTAGGTCTCGATCTCGATATGATGAATCGATGTCAACCTTTTCTCACTCTAAATCCCGCGGGTATAACACTGATGTCATGACTTTGGAAAGAAGAGTTACTCATCTTGAAGAGATGTTACGCTCCCATTATCCCGGTGATCCCAGCGAATCCAGCCACGACCAGAACAATTTCTCATCTCCACGTGACAGCAAGAGCTGCTGCTTAGACTGCTTCGAACCTGCCACTGCTCGAGATCGCTTCTCTCCTGACCGGGGTGATTCTCGTGACCTTGAGCTCGAACTCGAAGCTAGCAAGGCTAAAGTTAGTGCTTTGGATGATGCCCTGTTGTGCCTTCGAGGGGATGTGATTCGTAATGACGACATTAGTCACCTCCTCCTAGATACAGTTCGAGGCCTTAGAGCTGATGTTGATGCAACTTATTCTCATGGCTTCAATGCCGGAGTTAGCTCCTACCGACTTGAACTCATCGAGAAAGGTGTGCACGCACATTTCTTGCCCACTTACCAAGGCCTCGCTGCTCGACGCTGACCGTTTTCAAGCATCCTTGACCTTCAATCTGCACTTTTGCTTTTTGAACTTTCAATTTTTTATTGTATCGTACTCTTTAAAAGTCCACTAGAGGGTTTGGTGGCACAATTTTTTTTTTATGACTTCCGCATCATACAATTGTATATAACAATAACTTCCATACCTCATGCCCCCAATAATACCTTTCTTTCGATCTTTAAATATCAAAGAGAAGATTATTCTGCTTGTATGGAAAATTTACTTGCTATCTTGCAGCATCAGAGCTCAATCTTGAAGTTCAACCTGGAAGCTCTTCTAAAAAATGTGACTTCGGGACTTCTTTGGATTTGTATTACATTCACTCTAAAATTTATCTTGAGATTTTGTTATAATTCGAGGTTCTAGATGAAACCTTCGAATCATTATTCGTGTATGGTTGTCCTGCACTTAAGCTTTTAGGATTCTACTTAAACTTGGTTAAAGGTTATGCTCCTTAAGCTTCCTTGAACCTTCTCCAAAAAATTACGCGAAGTTTGGCTCTCTATTAGCCTTTGTACTTGATATTTTGATCTTGGGTTAGAATTTAGCTCTTTCAAACTTGACCCTTGATTTTTAGCCATTTGTTTGGCACTTAAGCTTCTCGAACGGACTCTTATTGCCTAGCCAGAGTTTCTTTGCTCAATAGCTTATCAAACTTGACTTTGTTTTTTAGTCATGGGTTCGGCCCTTTCGGCTTCTCGAACCTGACTCACACCATTTTGGGCAGAGGTTTTTTGCTCAAAAGCTTCTTGAACTTGGCATTCTGCATTTTTGGTCAGAGGTTCTTTGCTCAAAAGCTTCTCGAACTTGACCGTTGCACGCCAAACTCGTTCCTAACTCTTTTAGCTCTCAAACTTGATCCTAGTTGAGACCAGAGGTTCAACTTTTTGAGTTCTCGAACTTAAACCAACTTTTAGTAGATTTGTTCCTGAGTCTTTTAGCCCTCGAACTTGATCCTAATCGAGATTAGAGGTTCGACTTTTCGAGTTCTCGAACTTTAACCGAAATATTTTTTCCATCATCGATGTTTCCACACACACATTTACACATCTGACACTCATAAATGTGCAATTGATCAAAGTGCGAAACTCATATTGGAAACAACTGCATGTGTTTTATTCAAACTTGAGATTCAAATAAACATAAAAAGAGCTAATTTTCCTTCTGACGAAGAGCTTGCCCACAATGATTCGAACTTGATAATTATCTTTACAAGTCCTTTATTTGCATGAAAACAACAAATTCAGACGTGTGTACCTCCCAAGCTTTCACTTGTAATACCTTTTCAAGTATATCGCATTCCACGACATTGGGAGGTGTTGTCTGGTCTTAACATCCCTCAACCGGTATGCTCCCTTGTTGTAGACTTCAGTGATCTCAAAGGGTCCTTCCCATATCGGTTGGAACTTTGCTGACCCATGTGTCTTGATGCTTTCTACTATTCGCTTAAGGACCCATTCACCCATCATGAATGAACTCGGCTTCACCCTAGGATTGAAGTATTTTTTAAGTAGGTTTTGATAGTTTAGGAGGTGAGCACCTGCTGCCTCTCTTCTTTTGTCTGCAAAATCCAATTCTTGTGTCATTCGACTTTCGTTTCCACCTTGCTCGAAGACGATTGTTCTTGCCGTTGGCACCAATTCCTCCATGGGGATGATCATCTCCATTTCATGCACAAGAGCGTACAATGTCTCGTTCATTGGCTTCCTTGGTGTAGTCCTACAAGCCTATAGAACGCTAGGCAAATCTAGTGGCCATCTTTCTTTTCTTGCTGCAAACCTCTTCTTAACCCCATCGAAGATAGTTCGATTTGTTATTTTGGCTTGATCATTTCTTCTCGGGTATCTTCTTGAAGAGAATCTTAAAAGAATTACATGCTTATCGCAGAAGTTCTTGAATCCATCATTGTTGAATTGAGTCCCATCGTCACATACAATCTCCCTTGATATTCCAAACAGACATATGATTTAGTTCCAAACAAAGTTCGAGACATCCTTGGACGTGATCGCTGGATAAGCTTGAGCTTCGACCTACTTCAAGAAGTAATCGGTCACCATCAGCACATGCTTCAATCCTCCTTGCACCTCTGGTAATGGACCTATAATATCCATTCCCTACCACACGAAGGGCCACCGTCTTGCCTGCGTTACTAACTCATGAGCGAGAATATGACTTACCAGGGAGTGGTACTGGCATCTTTCGCACTTCTTAGCATATTTCTCTACTTCTCGATGGATTTACAGCCAGAAGTAACCTTGAGCAGTTATCTTCCTTGCTAGGCTTCTTTCCCCGGTGTGTCCTCCACACATCCCTTCATGCATTTCTCTTAGTATCGCTTGAGCTTGGACCGATCCAACACATCTCAATAAAGGTCTTGTGAATTACCTTCGATGCAACACATCTCCAACCATTGAGTACTTTGTAGCCTTGAATATGAGCTTTCTGGCCTTTATGGGGTCCTCCGGTTGGATGCCGAACTCCAAATAGTTGATGATTATGCCTCTCTAATCGTTCGAGATCGATTCAACCATCATGGCTTGACTTTAAATCTGCTCCTCGATGCTCGGACGTTCGAGCACATCGATCCTTATTGGTAAAGGCTCTTTAATGCTTCTAGATGTAATCTTTGCCAATTCATCGACCCTCT
This sequence comes from Geum urbanum, assembly GCA_946800695.1. NCBI lineage: Eukaryota > Viridiplantae > Streptophyta > Magnoliopsida > Rosales > Rosaceae > Geum > Geum urbanum. The sequence goes on from OX327001.1 coordinate 11,235,175, forward strand.
TGTTTTCTCCCTTGAAATCTTTGCAAACAACAATTGGGAGAACTCGAAAATCATTCTTCTCACCAATACTTGGTATTGAATCATCTTTTCGTCACGTGCCATGTACTCGTCATTAGATTGTCCAACTATAAGCTGCGAATCAGAATGTATTTGCAGGCTCTCCATCCTTAATTGGCATGCATCTCGCATCCCAACCAATAAGGCTTCATACTTTGCCACATTGTCCAAAGCTTTGAAATCTAATCATATGGTACCAGCCATCACAAAAGCTTTTGAACTTTTTAAGACTATGCATATTCCTACCCCAGCAAACTTCGAGGATCCATCAATATTCATTTTCCATCTCGGCTCTTCCCATGGAACGTCTGTTATGGCTAACGAGATATGGCATTCAACAAGGAAATCAGCTAGGACTTGTCCCTTCAAGGCAGTGTATGGCTTATAAGTGATGTCAAACTCGCTCAACTGTATGGCCCACTTCATCATCTGGCAGGACATATTTGGTTTTGTGAGGATTCCTTTGATGGGGAAATCGGTATATGCCACGATTTCTCTACCTTCGAAGTATTTTCGGAGCTTGTGTTTTGCGTGTATCAATGCCAATATGAGTTTTTTGGTCGGAGTATACCTTGTCTCAGCTTCGAGAAGATAGTGGCTGATAAAGGATATCAGTTATTGATGTATTCCTTCTTCTTGGAATAAGGCGGCACTCATTGTTACTCTTGACATGGCTAAGTACATGCTAAGTGGCTCCATATCTATTTGGCACCAACAATTACTTCTAGCTTGACAAGTACTGCTTCAGCTCCCAAAATGCCTCCAATTTCTCATGGCCTCAGAAGTTAGAAGCTTTGAGCTTCAGAGCTTTGAAAAATGACCGACATCGATCGATCATTCGAGAGATGAATCTACTCAACGCAGCTATCCTCCTAGTTAGGACTTATATTTCCTTCTTCGTACTGGGTTCTTACATGCTTAGGATAGCCTCAACTTATTTTGGATCTGCCTCGATCCTTCTTGTACTCACGATGTATCCTAAAAACTGGCCGGAAGACACACCAAAGATGATCTTCGAAGGATTGAGTTTCATCTTATACTTTCTTAGAATTTCAAATGTACCTCTCAAGTCCTCGGTGTGATCTCCCTTATATCTGCTCTTGACCACCTTATCATTTATGTATACCTCCATTGCCTTCCCCAATAGATCTTTGAACATAAGATTTACCAATCTTTGGTAAGTCGCTCCCACGTTCTTTAATCCGAAGGGAATGACCTTATAACAGAAGAGGCTTCTCTCTGACACGAATGCAGTTTTGAGCTGGTCTTCTGCAATGGTATCATATTGTAACCCGAATAAGCATCGAGTAATGACAACTTCTCGAAGCCTTCGATTGCATCTACCATCTGATCGATCTTCGAGAGTGGGTAGCAGTCTTTCGCGCATGCTTTATCAAATTAGTGAAATCTATGCAGACTCTCCATTTCCCCTTATTCTTCTTCACCACCATGATGTTCAATTTTCAAGTCAGACACCATACTTCTCTTGTGTGTCCAACTTTGAGGAGGCGATCTACTTCATCACTTATGATCTGGTTGCGCTCCAGCGTGAACCTCCTCGGTTTATGCTTGTATGGCAAAAAATCTAGATCACTATTTAATTTGTGGTAGGCTATTCTCGAGTCAATACCTGGCATATCTCGATGTGACCATGCAAACACATCCTGATTCTTGGTTAGGAAGTCGACTAGATTTCGAATTTCCTCTTCGGTTTTGAGGGCTCCCATCAAGAATTTCTTCTTTGGATCATCGTTAAGGGACACTTCTTGAACCTCTTCTAAGGTTGATGTCGTGTCTTGTTTGACCTCCTCCTCATCTCCTTCGCCCGATATGCCCTCCTTTAATTGCTATTTGATAATTTGTTTGTCCTCCTCGATCTTTATCTCTGAGTCAGACTGTTCTTTGCTATCAGACTTCGAACTCTGACATGCAGCTTCGAGTTTTCTTTGCCTCTCTGTAAGCAACTTTAGGTCTGTGAGCTTCAAGCTAGGGGGTGCTGCGTCAAACTTCTTCTTGTTCTCCATGATATACAAGTTTTTTCCATAGCGTTTGGTCCCCACGCACTGAGACTACACGACTTTTATCTCCCAAGATAAACTTCAAAACTTGATATCTCGTCGAAGCCTCTACTTCCATGCGGTGCAACCAGTCTCCTCCAAGCATGGCATTGTAAGCCGAGTGCTTATCTATGATAACAAAGTTTATGTCTACCTTTTTCCTAGCCATGGTCACCGGGAGGTGACCTCCTCATAAGACCAAGTCTTGGCGCTGTCGAAGGCTATCACTGGTGACTTACTCCTTTTGATGAACTTCGAATCGATGTCAAGCTTGCGGAAAGCCTTGAAGTATAGAATGTTGACGTTATTGCATGCGTCCATCATTACTCTTCTCACCATGCATTTGTCAATCCTAGTTCAGATGACTAACGTATCCCTATGAGGGAATTGAATCCCTTCCTTGTCCTTTGGTGAAAAGCTGATTGATAGGCTTTTATTCGCCTTCTCTTCCGAGATCTCTCTCCTTTCAGCGAAGCACACCCTTCCGATTTTCTCTGCTTGTCAGGTTTCGCTTATAATTCGTCTCTCAACCTCCTCTTTCGTAGACGGACTGACATATATGGCAAATATCTCGTGCACCAGAGGGTCTTCGTCTACCGCCTTCTGCTCTCAGTTCCCACTAGTATTCTCCACCTTGTATTGTTGCAACTTTCCCTGGTCCATGAGTTCCAGGATAACTAGTTTCAATGCTTCGCACCTTCGAAGGCTATGCCTCTGGTCTTGATGGTACGAATAATACTATTTCTTCTCATTGGGATCCTTAGATTCGGCTTGTGGCGACGGTTTTCTGAATATATCCTCCTTCTCGTGCCTATAGAATGTGGCCGCTGAGCTGATGGTGAACCACTGCTCCGAGGGTTTTTTCCTATCTTTTCGATCCTCAGGGTTCGAAGTCGGCCTTGGCCTTCGATGTTGGCGGAGACCTTGCCTTTTAGAGTTCCCTTGATCATTTTGAGATGGATTTCACTCTCTATGCGATCCAAGATATCTTCTATAGTCCTTGGAACCTTCTTCACTAGCTTTTTGAACAATGGTGATCCTTCGAGTACTCATTCTCGGAATGCAACGACTGCGATCTTCAAGTAAGTCTTTGTTGCGGCCATTTCATCCCTGAATCTCTCGAAGTACTTTTCTAACTTCTCCCATGGTTTTCGCTTGACGCTAAACAAGGTGGAGAAGTCTTTCTTCTTCCTCCTGTAGCAGAAGTATTGCGGGATAAATAATCACGTTAACTTCTCGAAGCTAGATATCAATCTTGACTTTAGTCCTTGGAACCATTTCGCAGCTGGCCTAGAGAGGCTGCTCGGGAATAGGTTGGACATTAAATTTTGATCGGTGGTCTCGATCCTCATTGCTTCAGTGTATTCCTTGATGTGGTCCTCTAGGTCTAAGGTTCCCATGAATTTTGTGAAAACCGGGATAGAAAATCGTCTCGGCTTCTCAACTTCCAATATGGGATCAATGAAAGGTGAATCGGTGATTCCTTTTGAAATCTTGGCCACAATATCGCATGGCCTCGATCTTCGAGCTTCTTTCACTACCTTTGCCACATAGTCCTTCTGTTCATGGCCTCTCAAAGGTGGCATATAGTCGCCGTCCGCCTTCCATCTTCTGCTAGGTTTTCGTCCCCGGACGTATTTTCTTCGTTAAGTGGGGATTCATCATCTGACGATGGTGCTTGGCTCTTCCTCTACATATTTGTGCACCTTCTCTTGCCTCGTTCCTCTCTTATGAAGTGAGTTAATTTGGCTTGGAGGTTCCTTATTTCCCGGTTTTTCAGTCCTCCATGGCGGTGGATCGAACCTTCATTCTCCCTTACCATCTGGATTTCAAAGATACGTCTCTTATCTCTTCGCCTTCTCTTAGTTCTTTCATCAACTTTGCCAGCTTCTAGTTCATCTTCAGCTCAGTTGCAATCGTTGGGGTGCAACACCTTATCGTCGTTGTCTGGGATATCGTTTAGCATCATTTCCCACAGACGACACCTAGTTGTGGGAGCACGAAAAAATCAGGCTAGATTCCAAGCTCCACAAGGTTTTCTCCAACGATCAAACTGACGTCCCCTCTGACAACAACTCGAAGATGATGGTGTAATGGCTGAATTGCGTTTGAACAATTGGGGGGGGGGTACCTGCAAAAGACTCTCCGATGCTCAAGTAAGTAAGAGTTCAATGCAAGCATGTATGAATAATGTCCAATTAGAAAAACTCACCAAATTCATGTATTTATACCGTCCAAATTTCACCAAAATAGAAGCCACCACGTCCACTAACGTAGTGGCTGGACTTCAAAGTTCCTACACCGAGCATCGAAGCTTAGCCACGTCCAGCAACCGCCTCCTATTTCGGTGGCATGTCCCAAGGATCACGCTCCACTCACCTTACTACCCCTAATTTCGGGTTTCTTTGGGTTTGTGGCCTCCCTTTGGACATATCCAAATTGTCTTCTGGGATTTTAGACCTCAATCTTTACTCCCATCCCAATCTCATTATGGATCATTGCTACTCGAAGTTTGAGAATTTCTTCAAACTTCGAGGTTCTTCATCGAGGTTCAAACCTCGAACCTCGATCCTCATTTCTGGAACCGACAGGGATCTTTGAGACACTCTTCGAAGACTTAATTCCTAATGTACTCGTTCCATGTTCGATCTTCGATTATGTTTCACAGTGTCCAGCTTGAACCTCGAAATTCTTGCTCCCACAATGACGAAACTACAACGTTCGTCATATAAGTGATGTCTTAGGCGACGAAACCTCGTATTTTCGTCGCCTAACACCAAAATCTTAGCGGTTCATGAAAGGGCCCAACCCCGATTTAGTTCCTAAACCGGAATCGAACCCCTTCTGAAAACACGAACTTGCAAAAACCATAGAAATTTCGGCAGAGTTTCACTATATCGCGGAATTGCCATTAACCTGCACCCGAAAACACACTTCATCCTATGCCACAAAAGCCAAACCATGGGCACCAATCCCATCCGGATTTCTCAAAATCATATCATAATATAAAGCAATAAGCAAAAATTGTAACTTTATAGAAATTCGGGAAAATCATATGAAAGCATAAACATCCGAGTATTCAGAGCGACATCTAGTATATGTATACATAAATATACAACAGTAGGCTAAACAAGAAACCTACTGAAAAAGAAAAGTAGCTTGAATACTAAGCCTCCGACAGTGACGTGCAACACCAGAATCTGAACTGCAAACTGGGCACGGAAACCCTCGGCAAATAAAATCGTTAGAGTGAGTGAACGAAAATAAATATATGCCTTTCACCATTTATGTAACGTAAAAATAATGCGAGTTCTTAAAATAAGTGGAGGTGTCGGGCGAATCTCTGAAGCCCGACGGTGATAGATTAGACGAATCTCTCAAGCCTAGTGGGCACATCAGACGAATCTCTCAAGCCTGGAACTGGACTACCGGTGATCAGCCGAGTAGTCAATGCATCGATGCTAAGTAAATGCCATCACCAATAAAACATAAAACAATACCTCCAAAACAATAAATAATCTCAATACTGTACTGGAAATAAATACTGAAACCAAGAACTCGCTATGACAGTGTAAATAAATGTCCACTCACAGATAAGTATAGCGCACTGACGTGCTAATCCTGAGATCTGGCAGAAGATCCCTCGCCCAACGTACGATCTCGATCCCCTGAATAATCACAAAATATCACTGATCAAAATCACAATTCATTACTCTGAACCATACCTCGGAAACCAACCATTTTCAGAAACATATAACTCGGATAACAGAAAACCCGTCGAAAACCCCAAACACTCCACATAAACCCTCGACTTGAAATCCACTACTCAAATCAACTCGAAAACCTCAAGGCGACGATCGGGGCACGATTACAAGCAAAACGGCATAAAACTTGTCAAAATCCAAAAAGTCAACGCCTCGCCGGAGCTCCGCCGTTGACCGCCGCCTCCGGCGGCGGCGCGCCGTCACCGGAGAGATTTTCCAGCGAGGAAAACCCAGATTTCTTCTCCTCCTCGAGCCCAACACATCTCTCTACTACGCCATCACCCAATTCCGCCTACATTTGCCGAAAAACCGCTCGATATCCCTTGAATCCCAAATCGGCCGGCGACTTGGTCTCCCACTGGAACTCCGGCCACGATGCATGGCGGCCCTCGAGGCCACTCCCAAAAGCCTCGCCGTGACCCCACGATCCTTTCCCCCCTAATCCTCAGCCACCACCGTGGCCGGAGCACCGCCGTCCGACACCCCCGAAAATCCACCGTTTCTCCTCCAAAATTTCCACACAAAAACTCCACTAAACATCACAAAACATATATCAAAAGGAAGCATGAATCATAGGCTTCAATTTCCTACCTTAAAATCCGGTAACCACGCCGTATTCCGGCAGCCACCACGACGGCGAGTCGTGACTCACTGAGTCAACCCGGTTGACTCGGTCAACTCGGTCAAAACAGCTCATTTTCGAATTTTTCGATAACTTTACAACTATTCGGCTATTTATACGTTGCGAATCAACTCTATCCACAATTCAGATAACTCAAACTTGAACGGATAAACACGACTAACTCGGCGATAATTTCAAATATTCATTTTATATTCCTCGATTATCCGAAAAATCTTCGGAAAGCTCCAACGGACTCAAAATTAAATTCTCTACATTTTCCAAGAACAAACCCAAATCAAATTCGTGTTCGAAAATTAATTCGTGATCAAAACCACATATCCGATTAGTTACGATAAATCTCGATTACTCGCAAAACTTGCGGATTAAGCCGATTACAATACCAATTCTGGTCCGGGGTCATCACAGTTCATTTTTTTGCGCCAAAATTTTTGGGGCATGTTTAAAAACGACTTAGGCGACGAATGTTGTTTATTTCGGCGCCTAAGTGGATCATTATATCCCCAAGACCAAAACCAAATCAACTTCGATCTTATTTCTCTTGATCCTCTCTCTCTCTCTCTCTTGATCCTCTGTTGATCTCTCTCCCCCCAAATCACTCCAGACCACCGTTTGGCCTCTCACCTCCTTTAATAGTGTTGCCGATGCCTCTCACCTAGTGCTATAACCGTTACCGCCGAACCTCGTTCAATAGCGCCGCCGGCCTCTCATCTCCTTCAATAGCGCTGTCAGCCTCTCACCTCCTTCAATAGTGCCGCCAAAAATTCTCACCTCATTCAATACCATTGTCGCCTCCTCTCAGCCAGGATTTACCGCCGCCGCCTCTCACCAAGTGCAATCTCGCTGCCGCCACCCGGATTTCTTCGCGCCGCCGGTATACTCTTCTCTCCTATTTCAACCAGATTCTCTCCCCGTCAGTATACTCTCGCTCATCTCTGCATATATATATATTTAAATATATATGTATCTGGTAATATATTGATGAAAATATGGACTAATTTTATATAAATATATATTGATTAATTTGGGTATATTGATGTTATTTGGATAAATTCAGATATATTAATTTGGGTATATTGATTAATTTGGGTATATAATATATAATATATATATATATATATATAAACAGAGGATAAATTGGATATATTGGTGAAACTTGGATGAATTTGTAAATAATGATGCTGATGAATATTATATTGTTAGTATTTTATTTTTTTAGCTTAATTAAGATGCTGCCAAGGAAGAGACGCATGGCTGTAGAGAAGGAGGTCGAACGCCATGCACAAGCTGTGGGTTGGAGGCAAACCTCGGAGGACACCGTTTCGAATTCTTAGAATTTTTCGACTTCGGTGACTGGCCCAATCCCTCATGCTCCACATGAGGGGCCTCAGCCTATACGGAGGAGCTAGGCACGGCTCGATTGTCGGCGGCGTTAGAAGGTCTGGATAAGTCAGTCGAAGACTTGATTCTCTACAGCTCTTGACTCAAGGTCATGAAGCAGCCATTATACCAGCTGCCGAAAAGGACTTGAGGACTTGGAAAGGGCGCCAAAGGCGAGTGAACAGTGAAGTCGATGGGGAAGAAGATCGAGGTGTCGTTCGATGAGTTCACTCGAGGCCCTCCGTCTTCGTAGCTCGGTAGTCTGACCTCGCACACCATTGGCTCAATCATACGGAACAACATCCGTATGGTTACTGCTTCGTGGAACAAGCTGTCCAAAATTGAGAAGTTGAGGGTGTACAGCGAACTATCGGCAATACTATTTAATTGTATTTTTTTATAAGTAATTACAAAGCATAAATGCATAATGTCTAGGATTTTAATTTTTTATTTATGTTCCTCGACACATTTTGATATCGCCAGCACACCAGGGATGATGAAGGATATAGAGGAGACGACTGCCCACATTTTCAAGGACTGAAAGTACGACCTCCACAAGTACTACCTGAAACATGGCGTCTCGCCTACCCCACAGGAGCTGCAGAACAAAAGGGAAGAGGAGTGGCAATGGTTAGTCGGACACTTTGAGTCTGACAAGTATAAGGTTCGTCCCCATTTTCTTTAATGTAATGAAAATTGAATAATTTCTTATTTTTAAGTATTATTTTATTATTTATTTATCTTTATTAGGAAATAGCTAAGGTCGGACGTCAACAAGGCAAATCGTGACAAGAGGACCGACCACCATTCTTCAGGCTCAAAAAGGTTCATCTACATGGCGAAGGAGCACAAAGATGCGGGTTCGAAGCATTGCTTCCTGGATGCCACATCGACGCTTATGTTAAGCTCGAGGTCATCAATGAAGCGAGTCAACACAGCGTAAGTAGCTCATCTTTACAAAATCAATTAAATTTAATCATACTTTGGAAGCATATCAAAATTTAGTATAACGGTAATTGCATTTTTAAAAAATTGAATTATGATTAGGATATGTTAGTTGTGATGTGCTTTTGGAATATGATTGTGAACTTGAGTTAGGTTATACTTTAGTTGGTTAAATTATGATTTTAAACTTGAGAAATCCGGATGGGAATCGGTGCCCACGGTGAATTTGTGTTGTTGGAATTGGTTATTCAACGTGTATTCTTTCCTGCAAGTTTTTGGTTGCCTACAATTTTAGGAAAAATTATGGCGAATATTTTTTACGAATTAATATTTATTTCATGCTCATGTTATTAATTTTAGGCGAGGTTGATCGAAATAGCCTAGGAGTATTTGACGAACACTCAGCTGCAAAACCCAGAGATGCCGCCTGAAGAGTTGCATCCTCTATCGATGGAGAGCCAAATCACTATTGTTGATGCGGTTTACGGCCCCCGAGCTGGCAAGGAGGTTTGGGAGCTTGGACGGGCGATCCAGAGAGGATTTTTCTGATCATTCGCATCGTCGACTAGGCACAGTAGGGAGGATGTCAAGGCGCTCCAAGGCGCCATTGAGCAGGCTCAGTTGGCGCAGGAGTCAACTGATCGCGCCTGGGAGCATTCGAGGTTGCTGGAGGAGCAGGCGCGAATTGGGGGTTTGAAGAAAAACAAACACGAAGCCTCCTACGGCAAAGTGTTCAGAGGTTGCTGGAGGAGTAGGCGAGGTTGATGCTAGGGCAGCTTGACGCTCAAAACAGTAAGATGACCATCTTCTTCACGATGTACAGGACCATGAGGTTGCCTGTTCCTGATGGCGAGTGTCGTTCTCCCCCTCCCCTTCGGGCCCACTCCTGGGCCCGACGACGATCCGAGCGAAGACGGGGGACTCGGCGGGATGTCTACTCCCAGTTTTGTTTAGTAGTTTGTTTCATTATTTTATTATTATTTCTATCGATGTACGTACACTTTTTATATTTAATAAATATTTTATTAATTAAATTAATAAATTATTATATATTTTAAATTTAATTTATAATTCAGAACAAAAAAATAAAAAAATAAAAAAATCAACTTAGACGACGAAAAATCTTTTGTTTCGTCGTCGAAGTGAATCACTAAGACGACGAATCGTTCGTCGTCTAAAGTGTAAAGTTAGACGATGAACATGGATCTTCGTCATCTAAGTGGTTAAACCTAGACGACGAAGAGCAGGTCGTCGTGTAAGTGGCTCACTTCGACGACCACCACTAGTCATCGTCTAAGTGGTGACAGTTAGATGACGAAAACAAGTCGTCGTCAGAAGTCGCAATACTTAGACGACGATTATAGCTTGTCATTGCTTAAGATGATTCTTAGACAATGAACAATGTCTTCATTTAGAGGAAGATTATTTCGACGTTTAAGGACTTTGGCGAGAAAACTAATTTCATCGCCTAAGTACTTAGGCTACGATTGTTAGGCGACAAACTTTAGGCGACGAAAGTTTCGTCGCCTAAGTACCTGAGCGACGAAAAACACCATTTAGGCGACAAAAATAATTATTCATCTAAATGTGTTTTTCTGGTACTGTTTATCATTACTATATATCATCCTACAAATTGACCCACCATTTGCCCTATATAGTACTGGTTACAATCAATAGCAATATGTGTATACATGGTGATCTGCTTCATATGTATGTCATGTATAGCTCAATTCAATCGATGAAGTATAATGCAATGTCCGCACTTATTCATCTGTTACATTTGATCATAGGTTACGCTTATTCCATTAACAAATAATCTGAATTATTCTGATGGTTTGAAATATGATTAAAGTGGTATTGGTATAGCTCATCGGGGTGAGGCGAATGTAATTTTGGATGCTTTATGCTTGATTTAAGTTGAACTATCTTTGTTGGATGGTGCTGAAAGTTCATATTAATGGTTTGAATTATGTCAGATATTCGATGAATTCCAAGACAAGACTTACTGATTTGGATTTTTATCCAATGACAGAAAATGATCTTTTTGCTGTATTTTGGAATTCTTCATTGTTGATTACAATTTTATTTTATTAAGATTAGATCTTTCCTTATCTTTGCTTTTAGCTCCAACTTTCTTGATTATGTCTGGCTTTCATTCCTGAGTTTGTTTTCAGGTATTGTTATCCTTATCTTTGGTGATGTGAACGTTGAGCTCCTATGTTGATATCTCTTTAATTTGATTTCAATGTGGTCCATGGCTGTAAATTTTTCGGGTGGGTCAATTGAAGTTCTAAATACTGTCTACGTCTTTTACAGGGTGAGTACGTTGTATGAAAAAAATACTTGCGTGCTTTGTTGTGTTTTTGTTTGTCTTACAATTGTTGTGCTTACTTTTACCTTCTCATTAGTATTCAGGGTGTGATTGTGCGCTACATTATTCAAATGTGATATTAATAGTTAGGTTATTGTCTTTTGCTATTATTTTTATAATTAATTACTAAAATTTGCTTTGTTTTTGTTTTCAGCCATGTGGCGAAAGAAAAATATAGACTCTAGAAGTAAAAAAAATCTCAATGCGCCTTAACACAACAACAACAGTATCTGGTAGTTTCTTGCATACTATGTTCGTTTTAATTTGTTAGCATGTGTATTTGTTTGCCACTGATACATAATGTCTTTCGGTGTACTGAAAAATATTTTGTAGGAATTCACCAAGACATGAGATCTTTAACCAAAAGACGACGCTTCTTTGAAGCTTTTCCTGATTAATCCTTCATAGAGACAACAACACACAACAGTGACAATGATGCAGATCTCCATGAAACTATTGCTGGTATTGTAATGTTGTCTAAGTTCTTCGTTTCAATTCTATGATGCCCAGACTTGATTTATTTTATTTTTCATATAGAAACTTTGTTTATATGATCTTCATGAAGTTATCTCATGTGGTGTAGACAAAAAGTGCCTTATTAGGAATAGTTCTTATGTATGTTGTTGTTTGTCGATGTTGTTTGATGGAATTGGTTTTCATAGCTCATGTTGATTTTCAGATATGGTGCGGAAAAGGAATCGTAACTTCGTTGAAGATGTGATAGGGTTACACCAAGTAGAACCTTCTTTCATTAAAAAATCATGCTTATTTGAATCTCTTTCTCAAGAATGTTCGCCATCCCATGAGTCAGAGACACGAGCACGGGATAGCAGCGATGATGAAGCACATGAGAATATCGACGATGAAGATGTTGATAGAGTTGTATTTGGTATTGGAGCACATTTTACTTCCTGTATTCTTTACATTTTTCCTTTATAAAGTATAACAGAGTTAAATTTTAATTTGTTGTGTCCTTAAAAAAAAATTCATGTATCCTCATCATTAGAATGTTGAGTTTAACTTGATTACTTTACCTTGAGGGAAATTAGGCATGACACCATATAATTACTGAACCCTCTAACACTTAACAATACAAGCTATTCTAGTAAAAAATTTGGTCTTAAGGATTTTCTTACATACATGTGGTAGAAAAGCTCAGGGAGCTACAAAAAGAGCAGTATGATGCTTATGATAGTGTTAATACCAGTGCTTTTGTTAATACACATTATATGCTGAAACTACAGTAGACTTAATAAATATTGGACAGTTATAGTAAAATAACAGTAATATTTTACTGATAAACTGATAAAGTTATGGATGATATACATAGTACAGTCACAATGATAATATGGAGTTAGACGATAGAAGTACTCATATTTTTGTTAGTTACTGATTCGTTTAGTCGAATTGTTGTTTCATTCTTTGAATGAATCTAAAACTGCACAAAATCGTTTTCCGTTGTTATTAATTCTCTGTTTTAGCTATATACTTTTGGCTGCACAAACTGCTCCATTTGATATAGGTTTATCAAATTCATCAGGTATAATCATTCGGTCATTTATTTGAATCAATCTAAGCATGGTCCTTTTCTGTAAATTACAGGTGTTGGTACAGGAATTTTCAGACAGGCATCATATCAACGAAGCCGTGCATGTGAGGACAAACTTCAATTTCAATTATCCATTACTAAAAATTCATTATCAATCATCATCAATAATTAATTATCTAACTTATATCTTTATGATTGTGATTGCAAGTGTCATTGTTGATTATAATGACTATGGTGATAATGCTCATGAATCTAATCACTGCGCCGCCTTTTTTTTGGTTAGATGAAGTTTTGAAAAAAAAGAAAAATAACCAATTGATAAAGGGTGAGTGCAACTTCCGATGTCATATCCAACTCCGGTTTTTCTTGATGAATTTTTAAATCCAAATAATGGTAGAAAAAATGTATTATTTCGTAGTAATATTAGAGTTTATAATTCTATGTTTGCTTTTACTTCTATGGGCGAAAATTAAGCATAGCATAAACAATGGAGGAGCTCTTTATGTATTTAAAATATGCGGACAAGTGCATCATATAATGGGTTCTGTTTTACCTTCGGAAGGAGAATGTTCTAAATATGCTCAGTTGTATGTGTACGACACTCAGAATGAGATTTCAAACCGAATGACTTTTGTTTATCCAAATAATGCAAATAACAAGGTTGATACTGATATTGTTAAAGGATTAGTAGAACTGTTAGATCAATGTAATGAATTAACTAAGCAATATCGATCTAGAGAGATAATTTTGAGAATAATTTGTTCCACAATTTTGATATGACTATACTTGATTGTGAAAAAATAGACAATAAACAATATGAATTACCTTCTTCTTCTGAAATCAGTTGATTGATTGTGGGTGACATAAGTGAATTTAATTCTAATAGAGATATGATTATTCGATCAAATGACAGGCCATTAAAACGAATCTCTAAAATTCATTCGAAATTAATGTCATTATAGTATCCACTTCTTTTTTCATATGGAGAGGATGAGTTTAAAATAAATATGAACTAAAACCAATTACAACTAATAGTGACGATAAAGATAAAAAATTAACAATGAACAAATTTGTATGCTATCAAATTCATGATAGGGCAAACCAATCCAATACTTTGTTGGTGGAAGATTATTTCAACAATATTTAGTCGATACATATGCATCTGTTGAAGAAAATCGTTTAGAATATATAAGACATCACCAACCAGAACTAATGTGTGAAACGTGGAATAATATATCTACATTTGTTTCGGATGGAATTATCCAAGATTCTGATATCGAAAAAAGAGTTTTTCTTCCTGGTTCTCACACGTGCAGTCCAAGAGATATGATAAATAATTATTAAGATGCAATGGCAATTTGTAGAGAATATGATAATCCCAATTTGTTCATTACTTTCACGTGCAATGTGAAATGGTCAGAAATTTTGAGATATTTCTGAAAAAAACAAGGCTACAAACCAAAATATCATCCTAATATTGTCTGTTGAATGTTTAAAATAAAAGTAGATGATATGATTGCTTATATTAAAAATGGAGAACCCTTTGGAGAAGTACACGTTCATAATTGAATTCTAGAAGCGAGGGTTACCCCATGCTCATTTATTATTTTGGCTTAAACATAAATACAAATGTTATACAACATTCTATAATTTCAGCAGAATTGCCAGATAAAAATACTAATCTTAAATTGTTTGAAATTGTTAGTCAGTTTATGATTCATGGTCCATGCGGTCAACTTAATCCATCTTCTCAGTGTATGCGAGACAAATTATGCACAAAATATTTTCCAAAACCATTTATTCCTAACACAATTTTTCAAGCAATGAAATCTCCTAAATATAGACGCTACGATGATGATTCACAATTTGTAGATAAAAAGGAAGTTCATGTTGGTAATAATTATGTTGTTCCGTATAATGCTAATTTGTTGTTGAGGTATAATGCTCATATAAACGTTGAATTATATTCTCAGTCTATGTTAATAAAATATTTATTCAAGTACATAAATAAAGGACCCGAAAGAGCTCGTGTATTGGTTTGTGACAATACAAAAGATGAAATCCAAAATTATCTCAACTATAGATATTTAACTCCTTGTGAGTCCGTATGACAGTTATTTGAATTTTTCATTCATCCTAGATTTCTTGCAGTTTAATATTTAAAGATTCATTTACCGAATGAACAAACTGTTTGTTTTCATCAAGCTAATTCTCTTGAAAATGTGTTACAAAATCCTGTTATAGAAACTACAATGCTAACTACTTGGTTTATTGCAAACAAGACTTATAAGAAGGCAAAAAAATTAACATATACTCAATTTTCTATTAAATGTGTGTGGAATAATAGTAAAAAATTATGGATCCGAAGGAAACAATATCAATTTCTCGGTAGAATTGCACGTGTGCCACCAAATGCGGGTGAATTGTACTATCTTAGAATGCTTTTAAATGTTCAAAAAGAATGTATCAATTTTAAGGCAATAAGAACGTTTAATGGAACAGTATACTCTACTTATCAAGAAGCATGTCGAGCTTTGGAATTACTAGGTGATGATAAATAATGGGTCAAAGCATTGTTGGAATATACTTTTACTGCAACTTCTCCTTAAATTCGTCATTTATTTGTTACGATTATTTTATTTTGTAATGTCTCAGATCCTTAAACTTTATTTGATGCATATTGGGTTAGCATGTCAGATGATATATCACACAAAATGAGATCAAATTTTAATAAGCCAAATCTCAGCATACCCGACGATGAATTAAAGAATGTTGTTCTACATGAACTTAAAAAATTGTTTAATATGTCATCTAGTAGTTTAGAAAAGCATCAATTACTAATGCCAAAAACACAACAAATACATCAACTTAACAATAGACTTATTGGAGAAGAACTAGATTTGATTGTGAAGTGCTGAAACAAAAACATTCTCACCTAATCACTAAACTAAATAGCTCTTAAAAAATGATATACAATGAGGTGATCAAATCTGTAGAACAAAAGAACCCAAGATCATTCTTTGTTTATGGTAGTGGAGGTACAGGAATTTTTTTTTATAGAATACTATAATTTCTAGATTGAGATTTGAAGGCAAAATTATTTTGGCCGTTATTTCATCAGACATTTCTTCATTATTACTTCCAATAGGTTGAACAACTCATTCACGTTTCAAAATAAAATCGATTATAGATAAAGAATCAAATTGTAATATATATAAACAAACCAATCTTTCTAATTTTATTAAAAATGCTGAATTAATCATTTGGGATGAAGCTCCTATGTGTAATAAATGGTGTATTGAATCAGTAGACAGAACACTGCGTGATATTTTATCCAAAAACGGCTTCGTTTTGAGGAAATAAAATTCTATTCGGTGGAGATTTTACATAAACATTGCCGGTCATACAAGGTGGTAGTAAAGAAAAAATCATTCAAGCATT
The DNA here is from genome assembly GCA_946800695.1 of Geum urbanum. Taxonomy (NCBI): domain Eukaryota; kingdom Viridiplantae; phylum Streptophyta; class Magnoliopsida; order Rosales; family Rosaceae; genus Geum; species Geum urbanum. The sequence goes on from OX327001.1 coordinate 11,251,379, forward strand.
ATTGAATAATTCATATTTGTGGCCTAGCATTACATTATTTCATCTAACTGAAAATATGAGATTGTCGACGATTGGTCTAAGCAACATAGAAAAAAAAATTAAAGATTTTGCTAAATGGATCCTACAAATAGGAGAAGGTCAATTAGAATCGAAATTCCCTACAGATGATCCTGATGTATGCTGAACTGATATATCAAAAGAATTACTTACTGATCCTACAGTTCATATTATAGAATCAAATTTTCAAGCAACCTATCCTAATTTTTAAAGCAAATATAATGATACAAATTATTTAAGAGAACGTGCTATAGTGACTCCAAAAAATGTAGTTGTTCATGAAATAAATAATTATGCAATTAAATTATTACCCGGCGATAACAAATCATATTTTAGTTCAGATTTAATTTCATATAATTTAGCTAATAGCGACAATATCATTGTTTTATATCCCATGAAATTTTTGAACAAGATTGAATTTAGTGGATTTCCTACGCATGAACTTATATGAAAATTGGCATACCTATTATGTTATTAAGAAATTTAGATCATATATGTGGTTTGTGTAATGGCAAGAGATTAATTCTGACAATTGTTTGAAAGACTAATTGAGGCAAAAATAATTATTGAAAACAACATGGGAGAAAAGTTCATATTCCAAGGATAATATTACATGCACCGGAAACTAAATGGCCGTTTACGTTTAAAAGACGTCAATTTCCTGTCAGACTATGCTACGCAATGACGATAAACAAGAGTCAAGGTTAGTCATTAAACCAAATAGGAATATATTTGTCAGAACCAGTTTTTACTCATGGAAAATTATATGTAGCGTTATTTAGAGTTACGTCAAAGAAAGATCTTAATTTTTTTTATAAATAACAGTGACGACATCCCTAATAATTGTACGAAAAATATTGTCTATAAAGATGTGTTACAAGATATATAACACTTTGTATTTTGAGATAGAATATATAGATTTTAATTACCGTATCTGCTTTAAATATACAAGTTTTTATAATTTTCTCTATCTTTTCACCACTAATTTCCATATACATATTTACAATTTCGGAATTTCCTATATGGCCAGTGCTCACACGCTTTGGCAGTGCGAGCTCTTTTTTTTTGTCTAAGACGTCTGAGCTACTGTTCTTGATAAGTTTGTGGATGTGGTTTTTCTCTCTCTCAAATATTTTCTCCCAATCCTTCCATCTCTATCCATCGCTCTCAACCTCCTCGAATCCTTCCACAAATTCAGTTTCCACAAACCTAGCCTCCACCGCAGTTTCCTAACTCAATCCTTTCTCTCTCTCTTGCTCTCTTACAACCTCTCATCTCTCGACCTAACCCAGCCTCTCCCTTCTCGGATTGCGGCCCTCTCTTTATGATTCCACTGTCGTCACTCTCCCACATCAAATTTCTTTAAGGTCACTCCTTTCATTCTTCTTCTTTTTCATCAATTAAACCCTCCTTTAATTGGCTCCTTTGTTTTGGCTGACCTCAAAACCTCACAAAGGTAAGATCTTTCTGTCTCTTTTCAACTTTATCAATCTTTCACATTTCATATATGCTTCATTTTTGTTTACTAGAGATCCATGTTGTGGTGTTCTCATTGATTTATGAGCCTCCATTATAGACATTGTAGTTTGAAGTTTTACATTAATTTCTTGTGCCATTGATGATTTCTGATATTGAACACACAGACTTTAGCATTATAGATGTTAGTTTTGGGTCCATTCTTGAAGCTAGAGTGTTGTTTGACTTTATGAATTGAGTATCGAAGTAAAGAGTTATATTCTTTACTATCAGTGGGTGGATTGTTGATGGCAGAGTTATTGATCACTTCTTTTGTGATTGTGCTATGGATAACTTATCTATTCAAAATTCTCCATGGTTTATATTCACCTTTCAAGAGCATTTTCTTGAGTTCAGGTACCACATATGATTTCTCTTTTTCGCTTTCTCTTCTTTAAGCATATGATTTTCTGGGTTTACTGATTTGGTTATGATGATTTGCTTTTGAAGTGTTAAGGCTTTTGGTTATTTATTTTTCTAAAGGATCAGACCTAAAGGAGTGGGTTTAGTTCTATTTTAGTTGTTTGTATTTGAGTTTTTGATGGATTAAACTTTTGTTAATAGGGTTTTCAAATGGATTGGTTTAGGTTTCATAAACCTGAGTTTATGGTTTAAGAATCAAAGCAATGTTTGTGACTGCCAATTGGAGTTTCAACTGATGTTTGTGACCTCCTTAGGCTGATCAATTGGAGCTTCGAAGTGATGTTCCAGAAATTTGTAACCTCCAAATTGGTGAGTATAGCTTAGTTTCAACTTGAAACAAGTCAAATTTTATCACTATAATAGTGTGCATTATGGTGCATCATTATGCGAAGAAATCAAAGCCTTGATTAAAATTGGAATGATTTTTCTATGACTCAAATTTCACTATTGCTCAAGGCTTATATACACAAGTGAAGTTTTAAGTGGAATTAGTTTAAGTTCTTTTACTGTATATAAACATCACATATGATTATGGTTTGGATGTGTGTAGGATGCTTGAGACTTACATTGCTCATATGCAAGTTGCCATGGAGGAGATAAAAGGTGGGGTCTTTCAGAGGTTTTAGTCTCCGATTATAGAAAATGTTGTTTCACTTCAACTGAATAAAGGTCATGGTTTTGAGGTATCTAAGGATACAATTTGAAACAAAAAGGGTTGTAATGGTATGACGGTGAAAGATGAAGAGCAGTAATGTCTTTGTAGTAAGGTATTCAATTAACCTTCTTTTAAATAGGAGTGAAGTGATGGGTTATATATATATGTAGGTTTAAAGTTCTGACATGGTGTAACTTCCATGTCATTTTCTTTGGATTCTACATTTATACATGGTTCATGTATATTTGAGTATCATTTTGGTGCAGGTTCTGCTGTCCAGACAAGTTTTTCTGGTTCAAAGAAGCTCTCATTGGCAGAGAACATAGATCTCCAAAAGTACAGGATAATTGCGGAGGTGTTAATGTGTGGACTTTTACCTGATCACCCACAGCCACATCCGACAGAACAAACAATAATCTGGATGAACAATAAGTTGACATATATAATTTATCAAACAAATACATACTGGCCATTTCCTACAACTTAACTTATTTGAAGTGTTTTGCATTTCAGTGTATGTGATTTGATATGGGTTGAAGAATGAAACTGTTTACTGCATCCTATGTCTTCAAACTTTCTATCACTTTTGTATAGCGATTACATGCTTATGTCTCAGACAAAAGTTTTGTATTGTGAAAGGAAACTCTTAGTGCCTCAAGATCTTTGTAACCTCGCCATTTCTCAGGTTATCGATAATTGGTATGAAGAATCTTGATAGTTGTTATTTTTCATGTCATTGTTCCTAACCGATTTTCCAAATATCTATAGGCTAATTATGCACTGGGGAAAAATTCATTGAGGGGCGGGGGCAGCTACCTAGTGGTTTAAAGTCATTGGTTTTTCTTATGACTGTTCGAGGTGAACTGTCTCTTGAACAAAGTCAATGATCTTTATTTGTTGAAGATTTAATTCCTCGATTTTACTATTAACCTTTGTTAATAGTTCTTTCTTATTTTTTGGGTGATTTTGGATATAATCAATTTTAGTTTCCAATTTCTGTAATTGGTTACTAATGATTGAAAGTATCTTCAGATGCCCCCTGTTTCTAAATATTTCTGTTAAAGATTCTTGAAGCGTTTCATCAATTGAATTTAATAGAGAATCTAGTTTCTCTATTATTTTCTCAGAAGTTGTTCCCATTTTGAGATTTTGTTGGGCTATAATAAGCTCTGATACCAGTAAAACTAGAGATCTAACCAACAAGCTCAGATAGATAATCTATGTAAATAAAGCTCTGCTTTAGCTTTATCACGCAAACAAGCAGCTATAAGAGAATGTTGTTTAGAAATTTTAATGTCAATTTTTTTCTGGTCTTGAGGACGAGATAATCTTTTTAGTCTCTCTAACGATTTAATTTTTTGTTTTGTGTTGTCAATGAAATCCCAAATCCACTTAAGTTTTTTACTTAACTCTCGAGAAGCTGGAAAGTGAGAAATTTTTATAATAAGAAATAACTATTTACCTTTGAGTACTGAAAATAGATCTTTAGCTGCAAGTGTTAGAACAAACAAATTATGGGTTCATGACGCTTCAAAAATAATAATAATATGTAAAAAGAAAATTAAAATAGTATTTTGACAATTTTACCCCTACAATGTACTATTTTAGGTCACATTGCGTAAGTACATGTACTGTTTGAGTAGTTTTAAAAGACCATGTACCAAAATGTGAATTGGGTGATAGTCTAAGTACTATTTGAGATTTTTTCTCTTACTTTTTAACATCCACACATTCTTTTCACCGCATTACTTTTTATTTTTTAACAGTTTTGATTTTTACTTTTTACTTAAAGTTTACAATAAAAGAACTTTCATACAAATTTTTCCTAAACTCTCCACATTAACCTTTTTTTTAAACCATTTTCATCTTGTCTTAAATTTTCCATAACAAAATTTTCTACCTAAACTCTAATCTAATTTATGCATCATTCCCGACTCTTCTCATCGTATATTAGCGATACCATGCCTTCGACGCTAGCTACCTTTCTAGTTAAGATACGTAAGTAACTGAAGGTCTGAGGCTGCATATACTAATTAAGAAGCTCGCTTTTGGAAGAGTCTTATCAAAAACATCAAGGTGCATGCAAATGGTGATCAAGGGCATTTCCATGGAGAATGTAGTTTTTCTCCTTTCATATATCAAGTCATGTCCTCGATCGATATTCTAGTCTCGTAATCATTTGAAAACATCCTAGATCATGTTTCAACTGTTCCACACGAAAAAACAGCATAACTGAAAGGACTCAACCCCGATTTAGTTTCCTAAACCGGAATCGAACCCCTTCTGAAAACGTGAACCAACCAAAAACCATTAAAATTTTGGCAGAGTAACGCTACTAACGTGGAATTGCCATTACTTGCACCCGGAAAATAACACTTCATCCTATGCCACAAAAGCCAAACCGTGGGCACCAATCCCATCCGAATTTCTCAATATCAATTCAATAGCAATAAGTAGTAAACATAACTGTAATATATAATAAATCCGGAAAAAATCGTATAAAACATGTATCAGAACGTATCAGAGCGACCTCTAGTGTATATATATACAAAATATACAACAGTAGGCGAAACAAGGAACCTACTGGAAAACACAGGTAGCTCGAACAACTAGCCTCCAACCACAACGTGAGACACCAGAATCTGAACTGCAAACTGGGCACGGAAACCGAAAAGTCCAGGGGAAAGACATGAAAACCGTTAGAGTGAGTGGACGAAATTAAATGTCTTTCGCTGAATAATATATGTTATAAAAACATATGCGAGTCTAAATGCATAAAAATCAAATGGTACACGAGGGAGACTCTAACTCCTCACGCGTACAGAGCATGCATCATAAATACCGCGGGGCCACTCATGGACTCCCTCACGCTAGTACAGTCAGAATCACGGGATCCCAGACCCACACGTGATTCCAAGCCAGAAAGGCCTCGGGTCAGGATATCTGTCCCCCCAGGAGCGTACTCGGGGATCAGCCGAGAAGCCATGTGTATCGATACAACCCTAATAACTGAGACTGTACTCTGTGTAAACCAAATCACAAATACTTTCCATGCATATGCTTAAAACATAATATATATGTACGTATAGTCATAGATGCATATCCGTAAATGCATAATCGTAAAACACATGCTCATTTAAAATCATAATCATATCTGCATGCTCATGCTCGTAAAACTTATATAAAAGACTCGCAGTCAATCTGTGAAAAGAAATGTCCACTCATAGATGAGCAAAACGCGCACTCGCGCTAATCACGTGGCCCGGCGGAAGATACCTCGCCCGAAGCACGATCTCGATCCCCTGAATAGTCATAAAATATATCTGATCAAAATCATAATCCACAACACTGTACCACACCTCGGAAACCAACCGTTCCCGGAAACATATAATATTGTGCAAAATAATCGACAAAATTCCCAAAATCTCCACTCAAAACTCTCGACTGAAAATCCGATACCCAAATAAATTCGAAAACCTCAAGGCGACGATCGGGGCGCGATTACGAGAAAAACGACATTAAAAACATCGAAACCCAAAAAGTCAACGGGTCGCCGGAGCTCGGGCGTTGACCGCCGGCGGCGGCGGCGGCGTGCCGTCAACCGGAGAGTTTTCCCGGCGACCGAGCTGCCAAACTCTTCCTCTCCTCAAGTCAAGCAACTTTAACAAAGAAACCACCACCATCCAACCACCACTGTGGCTGGAAATCAGCTCGAAAGCCACGGTGGTCCAAAACCTCCGGCGAACCTGTCCACCACCGTTCCTGCGCCTACGGCGCACGGCAGCCCACGAGACCACTCCCAATGGACTCGCCATGGCCCCACGGTCCAAACCCCTTACATCTCCGGCCACCCCCGTGGCTGGAGCGCCACCGTCCACAAAATCCAAACCCGCCGGAAAAATCAAGGATTTCAACTCCACATTTCTCCCTCAATTCTCAACCAAATCAAGAAATTCCAAGTTCTAAACTGTTTAGAATCATGAGGAGAACATTTTACCTTCAAGGGTCGTGGCCTGAAACGGCCGGAATCTGCCGGTCCGGCGACGAAATCCAAAAGGTCCGTTTTCCTCCTCCGGTCAACTCGGTCAACGCTCCCAATAGTGGTCAACGCCGGTCAAACTTCCAAACAGTGCATTTTCGATAATTTTCGACTATTTCTGATATTTATACTCGCGCCTCGAGACGATCGACGGTCCAAAAAGAATAACCATAACGATTCGGATAAACTCGATACGAACGGATAAACTCGTCGATAAACTGAAACTTCAAATAATCATATTATATTCCTCGGTCATTGGAAAAATCATCCGGAACCGCCCACGAACTCGAAATCACGTGTACCACAACTCTCGAGAAGAGACTCAACTCAAATTCTTGGCTGACAATTAAGTCGTAAACAGAACCGATAAACCACACAATTAACGAAAAACTGTAATTACGCATATTCTCGTGAATTACACAGATTACTCTACTAATTCTGGTTCGGGTCGTCACAAATCTACCCCCCTTAAAAAAAATTCGACCTCAAAATTTACGTACCTGTCAGGTGAAAATATGAGGATACTGCTCCCGTATACGCTGCTCAGTCTCCCAGGTGGCCTCGTCAACCGAGTGATTTTGCCACAAGACCTTCACCAACGGTATCACACGGTGCCTTAACTCCTGCCCACGACGATCGAGAATCTGTATCGGCTCCTCCACGTACGTCAAATCCTCTCGGATCGGTAACTGCTGTGGGGCAAACACATGCGAAGGATCTGAGATGTACTTCCGCAACATCGAAACGTGGAAAACATCATGAACACGAGCCATCTCAGCCGGTAACTCAAGCCTGTAAGCAACAGCTCCAACCCTCTCGGTGATCTCGTACGGACCAATATACCATGGTCGAAGCTTGCCACACTTCCCGAAACGCACAACACCCCTCCACGGAGATAGTTTTAGGAAGACCCAATCACCTACATCAAACTCAAGACTCTTCCTCCTCACGTCCGCATAACTCTTCTGACGATCCTGGGCGATCTTCAATCTGTCCCGGATAATCTGAACGTCCTCCATGGTGCTCTTTACCAGATCAGGGCCAATAAGCCATCGCTCGCCCACCTCACTACAACATAACGGAGTGTGACACTGTTTCCCGTACAGGGCATCGTACGGTGCCATCTCGATACTGGCCTGATAGCTATTGTTGTAGGCGAACTCTATCAAATGCAGTTGCTGGTCCCAATTCCTGCGAAACTGCAACACACATGACCGCAACATATCCTCAAGTGTCTGTATAGTCCGCTCAGACTGCCCATCAGTCTGAGGATGAAAAGCTATACTGAAACGCAACCTCGTGCCCATGGCTCGCTGCAAAGCCTGCCAGAACTCGGAAGTAAACTGACTGTCTCGGTTAGAAACAATAGACACTGGCACACCGTGCAGACGAACAATCTCTGACAAATATAGCTTGGCCAATCTACCCACTGATATCTTCCCCGGAAGTGCGAGAAAATGTGCAGATTTCGTCAGTCGATCCACAATAACCCAAATACCAGTGTTGCATGCCGAAGTACGCGGCAACTGATAAGCGAAATCCATGGTAATGTGCTCCCACTTCCAAACTGGAATCTCCAGTGGCTGTAACTTTCCCGCAGGTTTCTGCATCTCCGCTTTAACCTGCTGATAGATTAAACATCGGCTCACATATGTGGCAATCTCCCGCTTCATGTTGCGCCACCAATAATACGCTCGAAGTGTACGAAACATCTTCGTACCTCCGGGATGCATCACATACGCTGAACAATGGGCCTCATCTAGAATCTCCTTCTTCAGGCTCTCGTCTCTGGGCACACACAATCTGCCTCTGAACAACAACGTACCGTCGTCGCTCAATCGGAACTCTGTAGACACACCATTCTGTATCATGGTCTTCTTGCCCAACAAGTAAGAATCTGAATCCTGAGCCTCCCGAACCTGATCAACCAACACGGGTCAAACCTGAAAACTGGCTAATAAGGCTCCCTCGTCATCCCACTCGAACTCGGCTCTCGTAGCCCGAAGCTCGGCTAACATAGATACTCTAGCTACACACATATGGAACAACGAAGCTCCGGATTTCAGGCTAAGTGCATCAGCAACAACACTAGCCTTTCCTGGATGGTACTCGAAAGTGCAATTGTAATCGTTGATCAACTCCATCCACCGGCGCTGCCTCATGTTCAAATCTGGCTGCGTCCGCAAGTAGGTGAGACTCTTGTGGTCAGTGTAAATCTTACACTGGGCTCCGTACAAGTAATGTCTCCAACTCTTCAACGCTAGCACAATAGCGGCCAACTCCATATCATGGGTCGGATAGTTGACTTCGTGTGGTTTCAGCTGTCTGGAACCGTAGGCTACAACTCTGCCATGCTACATCAGCACACAACCAAGTCCCAACTTCGACGCATCACTATAAACCACAAACTCACCGCTGTCGTCTGGTAATGTCAGAATCGGTGCAGTAGTCAACTTCTCCTTCAGGAGCAAATAACTCTCCTCGCATGCATCAGACCACTCAAACTTAACGCCTTTCTTCGTCAACCTGGTCAATGGGGTAGCAATCCGAGAAAAATCCTGTACAAACCGCTGGTAGTAGCCTGCCAAACCCAAGAAACTCTGGATCTCTGGTACAGTGGTAGGTCTACTCCAATTCAGCACGGTCTCGATCTTGTCAGGATCAACACTGACTCCTTCAGCCTATATTACATGCCCCAGAAACTTCACACTATCCAGCCAAAACTCGCACTTGCTGAACTTTGCAAACAACTGATGGTCCCTCAAGGTCCGCAACACTGCTCGTAAATGCTTTTTATGCTGGCCCACACTCTTGGAATATATCAAAATATCATCGATAAACACAATCACGAACTTGTCCAGAAGCCGCCTGAACACCCGATTCATCAAGTCCATGAAAGCTACGGGGGCGTTGGTCAACCAAACGGCATAACCAAAAACTCGTAATGCCCATACCGCGACCTGAAAGCTGTCTTGGCCACCTCAGACTCTCGGATCCTCAACTGGTGATATCCGGATTGAAGATCAATCTTCGAAAAGACTGAACCTCCCTTGAGCTGATCGAACAAATCATCAATCCGCGGCAACAGATACTTGTTCTTCACTGTAACTTGATTCAGTTTCCGGTAGTCGTTGCACAACCGCATGGATCCATCTTTCTTCCGTACAAACAAAACCGGGGCACCCCATGGCGAAACACTGTGTCGAATGAAACCCTTCTCCAGCAACTCCTGGAGCTATACCTGTAACTCTTTCAACTCCGCTGGCGCCATACGATATGGTGCCTGAGAAATGGGTCCTGTACCGGGTAACAGCTCAACAGTGAAATCAATCTCCCGAACTGGAGGTATGCCTGGTAACTCCTCCGGAAACACTTCCGGGAACTCGGAAACAACCTCAATACCACCCAGGTCTGGCACAGTAGCCGTAGTGTCTACCACATGAGCTAAGTAAGCAACACAGCCCTTCTTCATCAACCGATCCACCCTCATCGCGGAAATCAAACATGGTAGTGAAGTGTTCTTTTCGCCGCAAAACAATATCTCGGGAAAACCTAGTTGTCAAAACGCGACCTCCTTCTTGTGACAGTCAAACATGGCCCAATGCGTCTCCAAGAAATCCATTCCCAAGATCAGATCAAAATCAACGATATCAAGCAACAACAAATCTGCGGCTAAGCCATGGCCTCCAATAAAAATCTCACAGTCTCTGTACACCCAGCCAATACTCACAATCTCACCGGACGGATACAACACTCTCCACAACCCTGGAAGTGGAGACGCAGGTACCGTAGCTAATGATGATAGTCTATATGACATGAATGAATGTGTGGTACCTGGATCTAACAATGTAAGTACTAGAATACCAAAGATATGCAACGTACCGATAACGACATTTGGTGAAGCTCTGCCCTCTCGCAAAGTCATGGCATGAACCCTCGCCTGCCCGGCTGGTCGTCCACGTTGAGGCTGTCTCTGCTGTCCACCCTGGCCCACACACTGTACTGGTCGAGCTCCCGAAGTGGCACCTCGCTCTCCTCCGGAACTCTGGGCTGCCTGCCCACCAACACCAACCAACTGAGGACACTCCCTCGCAAAGTAACCCGCCTGGCCACAATGATAACAGTTGAGGGTACCCCGCTGACATGGACCAACATGATACCTATTGCACAAATTGCACAATGGGTACTCCCTCGGTGTAGCAAACGTGCCAAAAGGTCGTCGAGGGTAACTGGAACTGCTGGAACCCCCACTAGCCTGTGGTCACTGCGGTCGATCTCTCCTCCATCTCTGCCCCTATCTCGATGCACTAGCTGCTGGTCTATATGGTCCACTACTCGAGGATGAAGCCGAACCGGAAGTATCAGAACTCTGCCTCTTTGAAGGCCCCTGACTCGGTCCACCCTCCTCAAACCGTCTAGGCTGGTACCTCATCTGCCTCTCCTTCTCGATATCCTCACCTCGGAGTGCTACACTGACAAACTCATCAAAGTTGTTCCGAGGCATCGTAGTCAGAGTCCCCTTGATGTTCAAGTTCAAACCCAGCTCAAATCTGTGGCACTTGGCTTCCTCAGTAGCCACCATGTCACGCGCAAAACGAGATAAGCGGGTAAACCTGTCCCGGTACTCAAGCACAGACATACTGCCCTGCCTCAAGTTCGTAAACTCCTCATACTTCCGCTGCTGGGTAGCCTGGTTGAAGTACCTCTGCATAAACAAATCTCGGAACAAAGTCCACGGAGTATCAACTGGAACTCTATCGGTGCTAACCCACCAGAAATATGCATCTAACTCAAGTAATCCGACTGCTGCCACTGTCATCTGCTCAGGGGTAAATCGTAGACGTTCACAAACTCGTTCAACCTGAACCAACCATGCCTCACAAATCTCTGGATCAGCTGAACCCGAAAAGACAGTCGCACTAGCAGTACGAGCTTTGACCACAGGGTCAAATCGCTCTTCCAAACGCAACACTCGCATCAGTAAGTCGTGCGTCTGTCGATCCATATCAGGATCCTCTTCCCGATCAACACGGGGACCACGTCGAGGAGGCATCCTACTGATACAAGATAAGCATTAGGTACAAGCAGAAGGAACGTAATCATGAGACCTCAGATATTTGAGAACACACAACACCCGAAGTATTGATGAGTACTGCTGGCCAGTCGGGTCATCACTCCAGTCATGCTGTACAAACTTAAATACCCTAAGCGTCACAATTACAAGAGTCTACAGAATCTGACAACCTAATGCTCTGATACCAAGCTGAAAGGACCCAACCCCGATTTAGTTTCCTAAACCGAAATCGAACCCCTTCTAAAAACGTGAACCAACCAAAAACCATTAAAATTTTGGCAGAGTCACGCTACTAACGCGGAATTGCCATTACCTGCACCCGGAAAATAACACTTCATCCTATGCCACAAAAGCCAAACCGTGGGCACCAATCCCATCCGGATTTCTTAATATCAATTCAATAGCAATAAGTAGTAAACATAACTGTAATATATAATAAATCCGGGAAAAACCGTATAAAACATGTATCAGAACGTATCAGAGCGACCTCTAGTGTATATATATACAAAATATACAACAGTAGGCGAAACAAGGAACCTACTGGAAAACACAGGTAGCTCGAACAACTAGCCTCCAACCACAACGTGAGACACCAGAATATGAACTGCAAACTGGGTATGGAAACCGAAAAGTCCAGGGGAAAGACATGAAAACCGTTAGAGTGAGTGGACGAAAATAAATGTCTTTCGCCGAATAATATATGTTATGAAAACATATGCGAGTCTAAATGCATAAAAATCAAATGGTACACGAGGGAGACTCTAACTCCTCACGCGTACAGAGCATGCATCATAAATACCGCGGAGTCACTCATGGACTCCCTCGCGCTAGTACAGTCAGAATCACGGGATCCCAGACCCACACGTGATTCCAAGCCAGAAAGACCTCGGGTCAGGATATCTGTCTTTCCCTGGAGCGTACTCGAGGATCAGCCGAGAAGCCATGTGTATCGATACAACCCTGATAACTGAGACTGTACTCTGTGTAAACCAAAACGCACAGTCAATCCGTGATAACTGAGACGTATATAAAAGACTCGCAGTCAATCCGTGAAAAGAAATGTTCACTCACAGATGAGCAAAACGCATACTCGCGCTAATCACGTGGCCCGGCGGAAGATCCCTCGCCCGAAGCACGATCTCGATCCCCTGAATAGTCATAAAATATATCTGATCAAAATCATAATCCACAACACTGTACCATACCTCAGAAACCAACTGTTCCCGGAAACATATAATACTGTGCAAAATAATCGACGAAATTCCCGAAATTTCCACTCAAAACTCTCGACTGAAAATCCGATACCCAAATCAATTCGAAAACCTTAAGGCGACGATCAGGGCGCGATTTGAAAAACGACATTAAAAACATCGAAACCCAAAAAGTCAACGGGTCGCCGGAGCTCCAGTTTTCCCGGCGACCGAGCTGCCAAACTGTTCCACTCCTCAAGCCAAGCAACTTTAACAAAGGAACCACCACCATCCAACCACCACCGTGGCCGGAAATTAGCTCGAAAGCCACGGTGGTCCAAAACCGCCGGCGAACCTGTCCACCGTCTACGGCGCACGGCAGCCCACGAGACCACTCCCAATGGACTCGCCGTGGCCGGAGTGCCACCGTCCACAAAACCCAAACCGGCCGGAAAAATTAAGGATTTCAACTCCACATTTCTCCCTCAATTCTCAACCAAATCAAGAAATTCCAAGTTCTAAACTGTTTAGAATCACAAGGAGAACATTTTACCTTCAAGGGTCGTGGCCTGAAACGGCCGGAATCAGCCGGTCCGGCGACGGAATCCAAACGGTCCGTTTTCCTCCTCCGGTCAACTCGGTCAACGCTCCCAATAGTGGTCAATGCCGGTCAAACTTCCAAACAGTGCATTTTCGATAATTTTCGACTATTTCCGATATTTATACTCGCGCCTCGGGACGATCGACGGTCTAAAACGGATAACCATAACGATTCGGATAAACTCGATACGAATGGATAAACTCGTCGATAAACCGAAACTTCAAATAATCATATTATATTCCTCGGTCATCGGAAAAATCATCCGGAACCGCCCACGAACTCGAAATCTCGTGTACCACAACTCTCGAGAAGAGACTCAACTCAAATTCTCGGGCGACAATTAAGTCATAAACTGAACCGGCAAACCACACAATTAACGAAAAACTGTAATTACGCATATTCTCGTGAATTACGCAGATTACTCTACTGATTCTGGTTCGGGTCGTCACAATAACGCTGGAATGCACCCCAATATTAAGCATCCACTAATTTTCAAATGTGCCACGTGTCAAGACCTGATTAGTTTAAAAAGTCAACAATTTTAAAATTAACTAAAATTATGATAAGCTCAATGTATCTGAATCCGCCTGAAAACCCACCTCAACCGTCGGGAAATCGCGACTACTCCTTCCCGACGCCACCCTCTCTCTCTCTCTCTCTCTCTCTCTCTCTCTCTCTCTCTCTCTCTCTCTCTCTCTCTCTCTCTCTCTCTCTCCCCGCATGCACCACCACGCTTAGGGTTTTTCCCCACCTCGTCTCCTCTTCGCGTCGACGATGCTCATCATTTTTTCTTCCTTTGCGTCACGCTTGAGGTGGATCAATTTGGGGATGGTGGCGTCGGTGAGGAGTTGAACCCGCAAGCAATTCGAGGACATTTTGGACTGCTCGTCTGGAAGTTATGGAGGCAAAGTTGTACGGCGATGGACCAAGTTGTTGTGAAGAAGCATTTTTGCCAGATGTTGAGAATATTGGGTCTAGTCAGATCGAGCCAGTCGAGAGTGAGCCAGTGATGGCTGGTTTTGCGACAGCGGCAGCGATGGTGTTAAGGGAGAAAAAATTAGCAGATCGACGACTTACAATTTGGAGGCGAGGGGAGGACAATATCAATCGGGCGACGATCAAGCTTCAAGGTGAGGCTGCCGGATGTTGGTGGAGAGAGAGAGACAGAGAGAGGCGGTGACGGAAGTAAATTTCAGGGACATGGTGCTTAACTCTTGGGTAAATAGCAACATGATCCAAAAAAACATTGATCTCAAGGCAGTCAAGGGACAGTCTAATAGTAATCGATGCTCTAGTCTTACTCATTGACTTTAATTTGTCTGGGGCGGGGTTGGTTGGTATTTTCACAATGCCACCGGTAGTCTGGTACCCTGTTGGCATGTTACACTAACCTAATTAACCCAAAATAGAAAAAGGAAATTAATTACTTAAAAAGTTCAACTTAAACCAATCAATCATGATTATGATTATGATTATGATTGTCTTGTTTATATTATAGGCAGCAAGGCAGGCAGGTAGTAGGTGTGACTTGTGGTATATTATTCTAATGTCAAAGCATGTGAAGCTCATATAGACAGTTATGTGTCATTTACCATTCCGACACAGAAAGAGATGTGTCATTTACTAATTGGCAAGAAAAGGAATGCAGTTGAACCAATGAGGAGGCCATTGAGTAGAGAGGGCACCGCACACGCCATAAACTGCTTCACCTCAATACAATATACAGATCGAAGAGAAACCTATGCACGGCATGCCCGAGGCTTTCTAACTCAGCGAAAAAGAAGAAGAAGGCTTTCTAAGATTCTGATTGTTTCCCCACAAAATAGTGCATTTGATTCTCATTTGTGTAAAGGTATTCTCATATAATTTGATATATCAAAACACACACCAGTGACCAGCAATGATTGATAATTGAAAAAAGGTGGGCATAGTGTAAACCACTAAACCCAGATCACTGAGATCAGTATGTGTATATATGAACACTGCAATTATGTAGCTTGACGGAAGATGTTGGACCTTATTCATGAAAGATCGATCTTGGTTACAGATCGATAATGACTCGTATATTAGAAGCACAGCACATCTGAAAGAGACACCATTTAAACAATATATTCATGATCATGTTCAGTGCGCACATGCACTGTACAAATTTGTGAACAATATATATGATATTATTGACATTTACCTTTATAGTAATGCTACATAATTATTTAAAAATCCGACACAAAAATATCTAAATTCTATTTCTATATCCTGGATGGAAATTGCTTGATCATTCGACCTATAATTCCCTTATTGTCGATTTGACATTTGTGTTCATGTGCCCAGTGCCCTCAAAAGCCTTCTATATCTGTCTAGAGCTGTCTTAATTACCAATTAAGCAAAGAGCTAGAGAACGGGCGAGCTTTATAAAACAGCAAACAGAATGATGCATATGCAGTGAACTTGTCTGGTCTTTGAACTGATTGGACAAAGTCCCCCATTGGGCCGGGGGCATTCCGGCATTGTCTCAAAGCTCATGACTAGGAATAGAAGAACGTACCATGCTGGTTTTTGTCCTCAGATCTATGAACTGAATAATGAGGGACAAAGTCACATTGTGGAGCCACTTACACAATTTCCAGCTATGACTGATTACTTGATCGATCAACTTGAAGTCAAACACACGACTGGTCTTCATTTCGAATAATACACTGAGAAATGTACTGTGTTTTACACGGTTGGAACCAGCTTCGTTTTCCTATTTTCCTCCCATACACACCTAAATTGAAGAAGTTCTTAGATGATTGCAATGTACATTTGATTTTATCTGTTATACATGTTAATCCTTAACTCACAAATCACCCAATTCATACTCGCTTAATTATGTTAGAACTTTCCACTATATATTCAAGGGAAGTGATTCTCATACTCTAATTTTCTCTCTCATCTTTATTTTCACACTCCCTTTTATTTTTATTTTTTATTTTATTATTTCGTTTTCAATTCAGTCTTTTTGTTTATCAAAATGACCTTGGGAGTTGAGAACATAAAGGCTATGGGAGTGTGTGAATAAACATGAGAGAGAAGAAAGAAGTGTGAGAATCACTCCCCATAATCAATTATAAGTAAAATCGTTTTATTTTTGGGTTCAAATCTTATGTACAAAATGAGGCAATCAATCTAATCATAATGTAATAGCAGTGTAGCACACAAAACCAGATGAACGGAATCTTCTTGGGTATCCAAGGGTATGCTATATCCTTATTTACTATTTGAGAACTAAAATTACAATATACGGTTAAACTCTATAAATTAATAGACTCGGGACTGACAAAATTTATTAATTTAACGATATATTAATTAATCGATAAAGTAATAATTTATTTGTTAATTAATAACTTAATAATTTATAAAACTATTATTATTGCACCTTATTAAATATATATCACTTTTCAATTTATTATATATATATTATTAAATGTGCTATGAGAAAACAATACCAGAAATTCATATCATGTTAAGAAAAGTCAAAGATGAGATTTAAGGTGATATATATCAATTTCAAGAAATTGAGTCATTCTTTATGAAATTAACATAAATAAATAATTAATTATATGTATTACAATATTATTAATTTATATATTGTATGCGGTCTATATAAATTCTCGAATTTCTATTATTTTATATATTTAGCAAATTATTAATATAGCACGTTGTCCCCAAGTCGGGACTGACAAAAAATATTATTTTAACAAATTTATCAATTAATCGAGTATTAAATTATCGAGATTTTACTGTATTTGAACATAAATTTATAACATAAGATAAATTACCACAATAATCATATATTTTTATAATTATGTATGATATTTACGATTCGATAGTAGATTATGTTGCAAAAAAAGATGAGTTAGGTAGTTGATTATTTTTGCAACACATTAACTAACCAACTGAGGCGTTAAGCTTGCATCTTCAAAATGTCAATCTTCTCACATGGCTTAGACGAAAAATGGCACAATTCATCAACAACTCAAGACTGAACATGCATTTAGGTCATAACACAAACACATATATATTAGATCTGGTTTGGAAACAAAAATGCTAAATCCATCCAATCGAAATTTTAAATAGTCCGTATAGATTTTAGTAGGCAGATCGAGTCATATATACATTATGAACACAGTAGCATCCACTAAGAAAATGCCAGCTATCATCTGGAATCAGCTCCCAAGCTGTCAATGCCTGATAGGCCACGACTCCCAAATTAAAAAATCAAGAAGAGTTGCTAACGTGCCCATATAGCCAAATCCACCATAGCCCGAGAGGAAGAGAGAGAGAGAGAGATCTTCGCTAGGTCTGTGTGAACCGCTCGCTCAAGGTAAACCAATCATAAAAAAAAATAAAAAAAATAATCGAACCTCTAATTCGCTGCTCATCTCTCTCTGATTCGCTTTTCGTTGATCTGGTATTTCCCGCTGTTAATTTTTCTGCAATCTGAAACATTTGGAGGTTCTTCTTCTTCTTCTTCTTTTGCTGATGCGATTGTTTTCGTGTTTTGATTTGGCTATGTGCAGAGAGAATAGGTTCGATTTTGATTTACAGAGACGTGTTAAGAGTCCATTGATTAGTCAAAGCCCCAGAAATAATGGCTGCTCCACCAGCAAGGGCTAGAGCCGATTACGATTACCTCATAAAGCTTCTTTTGATCGGCGACAGCGGTACGTGTAATTTCTCTCCTTTCGTTTTGTAAATTAATCCGCTGAGAAGCTCAGATCAGTTTGGCGTTTTGTGGCTTTCTCATTTTCTAATTAAAATTGCAAGATGCTGGCTCTGTGGGATTTTTGTTGGTTGAAATTAGGGTTTTAAACAAAGTATTTGGGAATATATGTGAGATATATGTGGTCGTTTAGTGTGGATCTGGGTTGCTTGGTGATTGATATTGCTTTTTGAACCTGATTTACTGAAATGCTGTTTGGAGATTGTGAATCAGATAGTTTTGGTTGAGCAAGTTCGGGCATTTGTCATTTTGCATGTTTAGTTAAGCTTTGTGTTGTTGGACAGTAAGAGTTAAAATGGCATTTGGATCATTTAATTCGTTTCTGAGGTTGCTAGGCATAATGATGTGTTGATAAACCTGTTCTCATAGTGCATTTTTGGATTATTGAGTACTCGAACAGACTGTTTTGTGCCAGAAGACTACAATCTCAAGTTATTTTATTTAAATGCACTTCGCAATAATGACTTTGTTGGTTGTTATCGGGACTTAGTGTACTTAGTTGATATGCTGTGCATAATTTGATTTTGTTTCATGCTGTTTTTTTGCAGGTGTTGGTAAGAGTTGCCTTCTTTTGCGTTTCTCAGATGGTTCCTTCACCACTAGTTTCATAACAACCATTGGGTGTGTGCATTCTCCAAAATTTAGAGTTGATTGCATCTGGGTTTATTCAACTGTGCAATCTAAAATGCCGTTGTTCATCTTTCTGCAGGATTGATTTTAAGATAAGGACCATTGAACTAGATGCGAAACGCATTAAGCTCCAAATTTGGGATACTGCTGGTCAGGAGCGGTTCCGTACAATCACAACTGGTATAATTCCTCTTCATTGATACTTGCATTTAGATCGACAAGGGAGTGTGGATACTGTTTACACTGCTTTTTTTGTCTCATGAATATTGGATTAGGAGTTTATCAACTTTTGTTTCCCATTACATTGGAAACAGAGTTCTTAGACATATATAATACATTATTCAAACACTTGGTGTATTACCAAATAATGTGGTAGATACAGGGAACATGAATTTTAGGAATGAGGGAAGGAATTCATGGGTGCTCAGAAAGAGTGCTGCGAATGAGCAGTCTTTTTGTAGAAGGGTGCTTGGGAAATCTGGCTGAGGAATGGGGCAAAGCTTCATATTTCATTTGACTTCCAGCACCTAACATTTATTTTGGAGGTAGTGGTTTTAAAATAAAACATGAAAGACTTAGTCATGTGCCTAAAGCTACTTCCTCATTGCTATTGAGCAGCTGGCATACCATTATGATACAAAGTCAATGGAGGAATAGTAGCATATATCTGTATTGGGTGAGAATTATTACTTTAATAAAAAGCTGCAACTGGGGATTGATATCATGAATTACTAAATCTGGGGTCTGCAGTTTCTTTAGACCCGTTGTTTAGTTCCTGGTCCACAACTTGTGAACTACCTTTTGACTTTTATCCCTCAACATTCTCCGCATCCTCTTCAAACTCGGAGGTTGTAAGCCTAGTACACAGTGAATGACCTTATCATGCAAATCATTAAAATAGGGATTATGAGACTGCAATGAATGGATCTATTATGGGGACCTGGACTTATTTCGAGGTAGAGGACTGGATTGTGCCTTGCAACGATTGCATCCATATTATCCGTGGGCATGTCTAATAATACTTGGCACTGTTAAAGTTTATAGGAATAGCCTATGAGAGGCCAGACTCACAGAGTCTGAGTGTAGACATCAAAACTTTGATTTCTATGATAAATAACTGATCTTATCGAATGGTAAGTTTTTGTATATCCTTTGTGGTTGTGTTTTCTTGTGGTCTGTTCCTGCAGTTCATGGAAAAATGATGTGGGTCTTTGGGATACTTTTTTATCTTTATTAACAACTCTCATTACGTCTACAGCTTACTATCGTGGAGCCATGGGGATTTTGCTGGTTTACGATGTTACAGATGAATCATCTTTCAACAGTAAATTTTCTTCCTTGTTGTAATTACAGTCTCGTTCCTTTTTATTAGATGTTACAAAAGCTTTCATGATTCTTCAGAAATCCTTTTATTTAAAGCTTCTTGATGTTGCTGATGTGTTCATGCTGACCTGGCTTGTTACTCCTTTCAGACATAAGAAACTGGATTCGCAACATCGAACAGCATGCATCGGATAATGTCAACAAAATACTTGTAGGGAACAAGGCTGACATGGACGAAAGTAAAAGGGTGAGCTTGTGCTTCTTATATTAACTATTTCATTCCCAAGTTACATAATTTATCACTGGCTGGGTTGATGCCATCATGCTTGCACCTTTTGGATGCTTGTTATGCACAGCTTGGCATAATAATTTCTCTTTTTGAGTCTAAATACTGCATTTTTTCTTCATTTTTGAATAGCACTCTAATTTTATCCTTGGTTTTTCACTTTTGTTGGCGAAGGTGTGAAGCACCTCCCCCCAAACTATAGTGTCTGTCCATGTAAAAGTAGTGCATAGCAGGCTCTGCATCCACTAGTGTTATCTACCAAAATGCAACCAATACATACTGGATCCTCATATGAGAAAAAGAGCAAACCAATGGATATTATAACTCCGGCTAGCTAGAGCACTTTGTAATTCTGCTACAGCTTGTTTATCAAAAACAGATGTGGGCTGCATTTCGTATAATTTAATCTAGTTGCAAAATGATCATAGTAAAGGAAACAAATGAAGTACACATCGACTATTCCTGATTGGATCTCTCTGATATCATATTAGGCTGTGCCTACCGCCAAGGGCCAGGCTCTCGCTGATGAGTACGGGATCAAGTTCTTTGAAACTGTAAGTGATACTCATAAATTGTGATAATTCCTTGAAAAAGTGTTTGCTATACATATTGCATTGAATGAAATTCTGTAATACAGAGTGCGAAGACGAATCTAAACGTGGAGCAAGTTTTTTTCTCAATAGCACGGGACATTAAGCAACGGCTCGCCGACACTGACAATAGAGCTGAGGTATTATACTAGAAAGGAAAGAAGTTGCACATTGTTATTTACATTTTGCTTATGAAATTAACTCTTTTTGGTTCTGTCATAGCAGCCAACGACAATCAAGATCAATCAACCTGACCAGGCAGGTGGGGCTGGTCAAGCTGCACAAAAGTTGGCTTGCTGCGGTTCTTAAAATTATTCATTACAATCAAGGAGGACATGCATGGAAGGGTTACTCTTATGCTTGGAAAGAAAACTGACTAATTGTATGACGATACAGTATGATGGGGCTTGTGATCTTCTTTTTCTTATCTTCCTTTTTACGTCTCATTCTTTTCAAATTTAGTGTGTGAGGTAGTTGCTTATCACGTCTCTTCTTTGCTTCTGTGGTAAAGAATTGAGGTGTAACTTGTGGCAGACACATTTTCGTTTGCCCCCCTTTCCCCATATGCTTGTGACTTATCCTAGTGTGTGAAATATAGATGGATGCTTATCTGATATTTTTAAATGTTCAAAGTGAAGACGTTGCGGTGAAATTTGTAAGGTAGTTAATGCGATTTTAGTCTTTTGAAATTCCATCTTTATTCAGGCCAAGAAAAGATTGTAATCCTTCAAAGTTTTTGCTGCAAAGTTTTACATCTCAATTGAAAGCTCAAGCATAGAGTGTAAATAAAATTGCAATACTGAGTTATTACTTCGGTATGCTACTAATCTGTTGGCATAGCTCGAGCTTAAAAACGATATCGATCACTATTCATGAGTTCATGACCGAAAAAAAATCCGAGAACCAGTAGTCCAACTTTCACTCTGAAGATGACTTCAGAGCAGCACTCAACACTATGAGCTCAGATCAGGCTTTGGGTTAAAAGACTGGAAAAATTTCATAATCCCAACACCTTTCACATTTTGTTCAGTCCCAACTGGTATCAAGGTGGAGTGAGATTATGGCGAGTGTATGTGTAGGATTCTTGCTAAATCAAAAAAAAAATTAAAAATTAAAAAAGACGACGGGGAACAGAATCATAGGGAACTCTGGAATTCTTTCTTTTTGGTTTTAGAGGTGAAGGATAAGATAAGATAAACAAACAAAGCGATAAGATAATTGCCAAAGAACAAATGCAGATTATTGTATCTCACAAACAGAAAAGACATCATTCCTCCATCCATTGATCATACAAAAACTACTTACTGGTAGCGATTATTCCTACACATACAAAACATTACAAATCTTACATTTGAGGGGAGCCTATGCATAACCTACAAGTTCAGTTCCTCCTTTCCGTATATGCGCTGAAGTTCACGAGTTGCTGCTTGAAAGGATTCTGAAATACAGAAGCTCAGGTCAGATAAGCAATGAAGACATGTACAATGTATAATACATGTATACCAGCGCATTGTCATTTTCAAATTAAAAGCAGCTTGATAACCTTTCCAACTGAGGAAAGCTTTCTGATTGATCGGAGCACCAAAGACTGTTTGCATTGTATCAAATAACAAGCTCTCAGGAGTGCTCCTTAATTCTTGTACTATCTGATAGATGGTCTTGCCATTCTCAAAGTATATGTGATTGTTTGGATGTTTTGTTTTGCAACCAGCATGCTGCTCAAACTCATAAGCATTAAGCCCCTTCTGAGTACCAAAATTTTGATCATTAGGTTTCCAGACAACGTCCAAGATAAAGAAGATGACTTGGTAAACATTTATTGTTAGATTTACCTTGGTAAAGTTACATGATTGACACCCACATAGATAGCTGGAACCTTTTATAATCCCCCGAAGCTCCTTGTTACACGCAAAGAAATAACCAATAAGTCTAGTGCAAGAGATAAAGTAGACAAAATTGTAAAGAACAAATTAGGACAAGAAAGTTAAGTATACCTCACGAGCCATGGATACATACTTTACAGGAACGCCATCTAATATGCCAGTTGAGATCAGGCTTCTAACATTAGTGGGAAAGCTGTTTGGAGCTTGTTTCTTTGTCAGTTTGATCTCTAGTTTACTCTTGGAAGCCGACTGTGGTCTCGATTTAGCCACAGAAGCAGTATTATCACTTGCTTTAGCAATTCCCAATTCTTTCTCATCCACATTTTCTGATGTTGAAACAGAAGACTGATGGTATACTTGATCATAATCGGCAACAGCCCTGCCCATGGAATTTATATCTTGTTGATCAGGAAACCTGCCAAAAGAAATCATATTGGCATCCCCTTTACTGAAACTGCCATTTATTGACATCATATTTTCTTCCCTCTTGCCATAGTTGGGACCTAAAGGTTTGACATGGGATGTTCCCTGGTTGTAGGCATGACCCATTAGTGTGACACTATCATGCTCCTTATCATATGGCTGTCCTGCTGATGTAAAACTGGATTCATGTGCCCTATTAAATGGCTGACTTGTGTGCAGGTTATGGTTATATTCCCTACTAGAAATATTCTCCCTCGAAGCATGCATGGCATTGTCACTGTCCTTGACCTGGTTAACTTTGATTTTTCTAATTCCAGCATAGCTAAGACATGCTTCAGGATCTTCAATAACATGAGATATGGACAAATTTACAGGTGCATCTTCTCCAAACTGGTCATCAATACCCTTTGTTCTTAGGCTCCAATCATCAGATCCCATAGGAGAGACATTTCTATCTGAAAAATTGGCAGAGCTTGTTGTATCGGATCCAAATAACCGGTCGATGAACTGATGTGGAACCGACTGGAAACTGGAAGGGTTCTCCCAAGAGATGTTTTCATTTGGCATTTCTGAGCTCAATTTGCTGCTTGGATGTACAGCAGGTTTTTTATTTGGGAACAGCCGGGATTCAGCAGAATCTCCAAACCATTGGTGAGATCGCTTTGGTTGAATTCTTGAGGGGTTACCAAAAGTTGCATCTCCATCATTTTCGTTACCCGGACCCTTTGGCATCCAAAAACCCTTGTTCTGCAAAGATTGCCAAGTAACCATTATTCAACAACTGCTTCAAGCTTGTCTACTATACACTCAAAATATGCACACGTATAATTTCCCCACTGTCTCAGATTCAAGAGTCACGACAACTTAAAACTATTAATAGTATTACTTTAAATCATACTAGGTAAACCAATAGTCAAGAGTCAGCTAATTCAACCTTGAGCTAACCAATAATTTCAAAAATCTATTCATCCGTAAGGCCGACACCCAACCTTGGAAGATCTACAAGCACAATTCTCACTGGCTATAGTACTAGAAGCAAACTTCATGTTAAAGTAATCACAATCACCCACCCATTGAGATCAATTAGATTTCTAAACACCATAACTATCATTACTATACTGAGGAAAGTAATTTTATTCATCAACACCAAACACCCCAAAACTACAATCATTCACCAATTCCTGCTCAACACTAAAGACCATAAATCTAAAACTTACCATTTTGCTTCTTATACCCAACACTGTCAACAGTGTTTGAAGATATCAGCAGTGGCTAATCCCCCATTGAAGTCTCAATGAGTACAGACAGTGATGAATTCCATCTAAATTGTTAACAGAGATTATCACTGCAGGGACAACAAATTTAAAAATTTCAATTGAAAAAGCGAAAATTTCTCGGCCAAAACAAACCCTAAACTTAAACATAAGTCTGTACATAGAGTAAAGGCTTTCTCTTTACTACATATATGGCCTGGATTATAATCCTGATTCATAACTATAATGCAAGACACAGTAAATAGGTAACCTAGAAATGAAGAAGAAGATGAACATAATACCAGAAGGTCTGATCGACGATCTTCCGGCGAGGAAACTCCGGCAACGAAATTTCAAAAATAAAAAATCGTTTTTGTGAAGAGAAAGAGGGGAAGTTTTGGGTTTGGGTAGACGATGACTGAGGAGCACTAGATCTTTTCTCTGAGAAGAAGATTGGGTGAACCCGCAAGAGAGAGTGCTCATAGGTACTCTCTCATCAGCGTCCGTCCACGTGTCCCATGTCTTTGCAACCTTTACCGTTAATTGCGTCACCAAAAGAACAGGACAAAAAGAGAGGAAAAATATTTCAGGGCCCAACCGGGTTCGAACCGGTGACCTCTTGATCTGCAGTCAAATGCTCTACCACTGAGCTATGGACCCAACTTGTTAGCTAGTTTCGACTTTTAGATATTATAATATAAAAAGTAAGCAAACCAAGTGAAAATCCGGTCAATATGTGGTTTCTTTCGTACTACGAATCTACCGGTATCTCTCCTCTTGGGATGTCAAAACCGAGTTCGATCTAAAGACGCTTTGATAAGTAGTGTATACTTGCATAGATTCAGCTAGTTCGAATTTTATTATTTTCAATACATATTGGATCTCGATTAGGAAAAGGTTGGAATATCATATCCTTTTCTGAGTAAGAATAACCAATGACATCTTTTCTATCTATAACTATATATATATATAGTTATATATATATGAATAGCAACATTAAGTTTACGGATCTAGATCACATTATAGACAAAGGTCAAGAAACCAAAGAATCGAGAACAATGAATTCGAATATTGCGAATACGTTCCTCAGAGATGTAGCTGAACAAGTACTCGACCCAGAATATCGGTCGTATGTCAATTACCAGCGATTAACCTCCTTCTTGAAGTATGATGACTCATTCTTGACCCCGTGGAATTGGAATCCTAGCAACTCCGACACTGTCAATGCCAGGCCAAGTACGCGTCCAAATCATCAACAGTGCAGGATGAAGTTTGATTCTTTCTTTAGTAATGACTTTGATAAGTTCATGGGTAAAGCTGTAAAGCCTACGCAGACAACGAGTAGAATCGAGGAAGCGCAAGCGAAGAAGGAAAAAAATTCTCACACTTCCAAATAGCATCCTAGCACTATAGCAGTTTAGGCTGTTTAGCCAGGGTGTTTGGGGTTTAGGGTTTAGAGATTGTTATTTGTTTTTCGGTTTTTGTTAATTATTAGTATACGACGTAATATATTTGTCGTGTTTTTTCTTTCTTTCTATTGGAACCAAATATGCATGATCAAAGTACTAAAATAACAAAATAAACAAATTGTTGCAGGAGAAAGTAGAATAGACAGAAAGTAATTATATATTTTTATCATTGATAGACTGTATTAAATATAGGCTGATACAATTTGTTACAATAACTATCTATCTAATCAATATTCATATTTAACTAAAACAAAACACACACCAAAATTAATATTAATAGAGAATAATTAAATAACTATAACCACACAAATCAGATAAATGACTATAACCACACAAATAAATGATCAGTACATTTAACTATACTACAGAATCAAATTACGTACATCTTAATTAAGATATCAAATCATAACCCGGGGGAGCCAAATTCAAGTCCAAATCCAACTCCACGCATGACATTGACACCCTTTTACTAGTATTCGATTTCTTCAACACCGGCACAGCCGCCGGTCGAATCCGATCTTCAGCAGCACTCATAACATCTCTATGTCTCCTCATGTGTCCCCCAAGCGCCTGCCCGATAGCGAATTCAACCCCGCAGACAGGGCACTCGTGCGCCCTGGGCTTCACCGGCACAGAAGAAGGCTGCGCCGCCAGCTGCCGTAACGGTTCCGAGTGTGCAGCTGGCATCATCTGTTTCGGTTTCTTGTGGCTGGCTCTGTGGCCTCCGAGGGCCTGGAACGAGGTGAACTCCCGATCACACGTCTTGCAAATAAAGACGCGCCCTGAAGAATCACTCCGTTTTCTTATCAGGGCCGACTTGTTTTGGTCCGCTTTGGATAGTAGCATCAAGCAACTGACCAAATCGCGGGTCTTGTGCTGCTGCTGCTCATCGTCGACGTCTCTTTCTCTCTTCGCCATATGTGCTTGTGACTTTGTGAGGTGTAACTTGTAAGTGATGAATGTTGTGTTGTTGCTGAGTTGCATGGAAAAGTGAAGTCAAGTGAAGTGGAGGGAAGGGAGCTGTATATATGTAGAGGTTTTGGGTCGGTCTAGGCAGAGAAGTATAAATGACTGACTAGTAGTGACAGCTAAGTATGAATGTTCTTCAAAAACTTGGAGAGAAAGTAACGGAGTGCGTTTTGCGTTTCTGTGGGACTCTGATTTGATTTAGAGCCGTATGATCATGTGAGGGTGCTGTGTGGGCCTCACGTTTTGCGTCGTCGCGTTGGTGGAGTAAACTTCGTGAAGGGGGTCGTTTAAGGCATACCCCTCTAGTGGGAAACTGAAGTGTGCTTTGAACGTTCTAGATGGTATGAATCCAAGTCCAGCCGCAGCCGAGGCGCGTAGCTTCTCTATGGGCAGTATCAAAGTTTCTGGATAATCCTACTTGTCTCCACTTGTCCACTTCCTTCAAAGTTCAAAGTTCTACTAACCTTCTTCAGTACGTTCTTCGTGAATCGTGTAATACCCATTAGCCAAACATGTACGTCTAGCCGGTCTAGCGTCTTCGATGTCGAATCCATCCTCAATTATATGGTCACATTATATTTACAGATCTGAAGATCCATTTTTTTGTGATACAAAGGGTACGTAAAAAGAAAAACCAACTATAGTACTCTACTTCTCTTAATTTATCGACTCCAGACTAATCAAGACATAACACATTCCTAACTGATAATAAACTTTATTTGAAACGTTTTAAATGAGCGAGGAGATTGATACTGGCTTCTTGTCTGACAAAATTCCATTAATCGAAGACTCTTAATTTAATTAGGATGATCAACAAACGTTTCGACACAAATCAGCTGATAAGTTTTAATTTTGGGGGTAGGATCGGAGTTCTCCTTAAAAAAGAAGAAGAAGATTTAATCAACTTTTAACATATATAAGGAACAAATGGAGCTATATAAAATTTACATCTCGCGACTGGTGGTGCAGGCCGAGGATATCTAGCTAGCTAGAAGAACCATGGACTATACAATGGTGCGAGCTAAATATATTAATGAAAAAAAATCAACTACGTACAACTTTCTCAAATCATATATAAAATTTAGTATCCCGGTGGTGCTAAACTCAAATCCAGATTCAAGCACGACACCCTTTTGCTACTATTCGATTTCTTTAGCACCGGCACCCTCGCCGTCCTTATCCGCTCCGCAGGGGAATCCATAATGTCCCTCCTATTCGTTTTCTTCAACACAGGCACGGCCGCCGCACGGATCTGCTTAGCAGCAGACTCCATATCGTCCCTGTTTCTACCGAATTACGCGCGAGGACGTAATCTGGCAGAAGCAAGTACGAGCAGACTTCCTTTTCCTCGTCCGAACGCTCGGGCTGTTCGGATGGTCGGGCGCTCTCTTCCGACGGTCGACTCTTCCTTCGGGCGCTTCCTCTTCTCTCGGGTGATCGGGTGTGCGTATTCGCGTGCGGCTGTTAGAAGAATACAACAACAAACAGGCGGTCAGGGGTCGAGACGGGGTGGCCCGCCTTCAACGCTCCGATGCCTAAGTCAGATGATGTATTGGATATAACAGTCAAGCGAACGTGCGAACGAGTGTAGTGCTTGGGGTGTTGAGAGATAGATCCCCTTACCTGTAATAAATACCTTACATATATAGGTGGTTGAGTTTGGAGCTTGATGGTGTTCTTCGATGTGGGACTGGTGCACTTGCTGGTGTGTGATCCGCTCATTCGGGCGTGCGCCCCACGGGCGCGTGTGCGCTCGGATGGGGTTGGTCTGGTGAGTGAGGTTGAAGCCCCCTTGGTGGTCTTTGGGGTCGTCTGGTAGGTGTCGATTACCTGCTTAAGTGGATAAGTATATTAATCGGACAACTAATGCTATACTAACAAGTCCCTAAGTCAAAGAGAACTTTCTTGACTGGGGAGTCGAAAAAGGGTCGTGCGATTAATAAGAATACTTATCCGATTGAGCAGTGGTGCATGATCCTGTAACCCCCAAGTCCCCCAATTCTCCGGTCAAGGAAGGGCTCGCATGACGGAGTGTACCTGTTCGTGCAATCGTGTACATGTGGGCCCGGCGTCCAAACGAGTCTTGCTATTTGGAGCCGCGCGCCCGTGGAGTATTGTCTGGTAAAACACGAATAAGGGCAATCATAGACAGTATATGCAAATGTGTGAATGTATGGTATGATGTATGGTATGATGCATGGTATGATGCGTAAAAATATATGCGAATATTTTTCGTGACACGAGCGTTGGGATGCCGCTGTGCACCGCGTACGTCAACGGGGAGACCGTCGCGTACGGTGTAGCGTCAACGGAGTGATCAAGACCGCGACGTACAAAATGCGCACAAAGGGGACGGACCCCGTACCCGTACCGTCTTCGGTCTTAGGACGCACAACAGAGGGGACGGACCGCATGCCTGTGCCGCCTAATCCGGCTTGCCTTCAATGCCCGGGGAGGGCGGGACCAATGCCCGCGACGTTCTTCGGTCATCGGCACTATCAAGGGGGGACGTACCGCACGCCTAAGCAGTCCGAGTCGGCTTGTTGATCGTTAACGTTACGGTCACGGAGAGGGCGGATGCCACACCCCGTGCCGCCCATCGGTCTTAGCGCGCGCCAAAGAGGGACGGACCGCATGCCTTTGCCGCCTAATCCGGCTTGCCTTCGGCGCCCGGGGAGGGCGTACCCTAGCCCGCCACGCTCATCGGTCTCGGTACGATCAAGGGGGGACGGACCGCACACCCAAGCCATCCGAGTCGGCTTATCGTTCGTTAACGTTGCGCTCACACGGAGGGGCAAAAACCCCACGCCCGTGCCACCCATCGAGCTTAGCATACCTAGAGAGGAGTTGCCCCATGCCTCTGTCATGACAGCCGGCTTGCTCTTCGATCGTGTAACGGTGCGCTCACGGAGAGGACGGACCCCACACCCGTGCGGCCCATCGGTCTCAGAGCGCGCAAAGAGAGGGCGGACCCCATGCCTCTGCCCCCTGACCCGGCTTGCAGTCTAACGTTTATGTGTACGGAGAGGAAAAACCCCATGCCCGTACGGCGTAAGTTCCTCATTCGGCGCGCGCTCGAAAAGGGAACTTGCGTTCAACCTCTTTTCGGGGCGCCCGAATGGTGTTGTGCTAACCTGATGGTATAATGCGAGCGCATGTGCGTGCAGGTGCGAAGCGCGCCAGTCCGGGGGGCGTGACGCGAGCTGCTTTGGGTTGGGTGATCCAGTCTGACAAGGTGTTTCGTTGAGGTGACATTCCTTTTGACTTATCTTGGGGAACCGTTCTTGCCATGAGTGCTAGCCGTCGTCATTAATGGTGGCGTGTCCTGGCATTAAATGCTGATGTCGTCATAACTGCTGGAAGCCCAGACGTCCCGCGCGTGGGAGCGTGGGAGTGGTGCATGGGCGCCACGTGTCGGGCTGTTGGAGTCCATGCTAGGGTTTGAAATCGAGGCGGGAAGCTGAAGAGTTGGCGCGGTTACTTAGGAGGGTAAGTAAACCGCCCCAGTCCACGCGTCGCGATCCAACGGTGGACACGCGAAAAACGGACGGCTGGCGTTCGTTCGCCTGTCCCGTTCGAGTAATATAAATAGGGCTCCCTTAGCCTTCCTCTTTTTCATCACTCTCAAGCTTTGCCGAAACTCTGCCGGAATCTCCCTGCAATCTGCTTTTCGTTCTCCTACGTTCGTGCTCTTTCTTGCCGGAATACGTGCTCTACGTGCAACCTCAGCCCTACAAACTTTTACTCTGGTGAGGCTCTTGTCCCGTTCCTTCCTCCGTTTTATTTTTGTTTCTGTTTTTTGTGTTTTTCTGGGTTTTGAACTCAAGAACAGGGCGTGTTCTTGAGTGGGGTGGGTTTGATATGTGTGTGGGTGGTTTTTTGTGGGTTTTGGTGTTTCTGTCTGGGGAGAATTTTTTTGCTAAGTGTGGGTTTTGCGCGTGCGTGCGTCTAGGGATGGAGCTGATAGAGGTGTCGAGCGAACAGTCACGTGAGCGGATCTACATTCCGGGGGTGGGGTGGATTAGTTGTGGGTCGAGTGGGTCGAGTACGTCGTCATACGAGTCCGTTTTGAGTGTCACGCCTCTGCAATGTATTATGCCTGATACCTCTCCCGTGCAGTCAATGGATTCGAGGCAAGCGCGCGTTAACGCAGGACTGGAGAGTTCATCTGGGTCGTCGGGTGGTTCTGACCCGTGGGGAGAGGAGAGGGCGCATGGGGAGGACTCCATTCCTCAGTTCGCCGAAGGTGGTTCCATTAACTGGGTGTTTCCTGACGGGACGCCTGTCCAGGAGCCGGAGCGTGCGCCATCCGTCTCGGAGATGGCCAGATGGGCGAGAAACTACCACATTCCGAGCTCGGTGTGCCTACGGATACCCGACAAGGGGGAAATGTTCACCCGCTCGCCGCCAGGCCACGTCTGCCTGAGCGAGTTCCATCTCAAGGCGGGGATCAAGCTGCCACTCCATCCGTTCTTCCAGTACATGCTGGCGCTGCTGAGGATCTCCCTTGGGCAATGTGGGCCCACGCTCACCCGTACACTCGTAGCAATGTTCAACATATTCCGGGTGAGCGGCATGGACCAACCTACGTGGGCGGAGTTCCTCCACTTCTTCCGTCTTTGCTACTCCACGGGTCAGAGGGACTCGGGGACCTTCACGGTAGAGCCTCGTGTGAAGTGGTGGTTGGTGGACCCACCGAGCTCTTCAACCTCTTGGCGCACGATCAACTGCTTGGTGGGTGGTGATTGGGAGTTGGGCGCCTTCCCGTCCGAGTATGCCGCCAACGCCAACTTGATTGATCGAGTCCCCCAATCCTTCCACCCACTTGATACGAACGAGTATCCTCTCACGCCCATTGAAGAGGCCAGGATCGCCCGTCTGAAGTTCGTGTTCGACCCGGCGCCCGAGTCTAGATTTTTCTTTGCCGCCTGCCACTGGGATCTCATCGAACAAACGCACCTCGCCAAGACGCCGCGTACGTGGGTCTTGTAGTTTGTTGCCTAGGAGTAGGAGTAGATTTTGCTAACTGTTCTCTTGTCGCTGACCTTCCGTTGTGTGTGTTTTTGTAGTAAAAATGACGAAGTCTAAGGCCACTGATAAGGATGAAGCGCTCCAGCGTCGCCTGGTCGCCCTGCGGGAGACTGCCGCCAAAGTTCGTAAGGTGGCGGATGACGGGCGAGGTGGGCTCGTGCTCGGGGATGCTACCCAATCCAAGCTCCCCATTCCCAATGTTGTTGATTTCGCCCAGCCCATCCGGGCGGATGCCCCTCGCCCGCCACCGGGTAATGCTGGTGGCTCCAAGTCGCAGGCGCGGGCGGATCGTGCTGAGCAGCACCGGGAGAAGCTCCAGGAGAGTCGCGATCAGCGTCGGCAGGACCGGGATGACCAGCGGGACAGGCGGGAGACTTCCCGTACGCCCCATTTATCGGCGCGTACCCCCACTACGCCTCAAGCGTCCGCTCGTCCGCCCAGTCCCCTACGGGTATCGGAGCAGGGAGGAGCCAGTGAGCCTCCCTCGAAGCGTCCTAGGACGGATAATCCGGCTGTCAATCTGTCCGCCAATCCGTTCGCCTTCTGCACGCCGCTGACGCAGGCCATCGAGCTGGGCGTGAAATCTGTCAATGGGCTGGCACCGTAGGTGCTGGCTGGCGGTAGAGATGAGATGGATAGGGCCTTCAATCTCTGCATGGTGATGCAACACAAGATGTACCTGGCGCATGAGCGCTTCGCTAACAGACGCTATGCAGAGGAGGCGCAGGGGGAGATACGCAAGCTCACTGAGGCCAACAAGAAGCACGAGTATGATCTGGCCAAGTATGGGGAGCTGGCGGATCGTCTCCGAGGCGAAGTCCGGGCGGCGACAGGGCGATCCCAGGAGGCGAGTGAGCGGGAGGCGCTGCACAAGGCCGAACGTGATACAACCTTAGCTGCCCTGGAGGAGGCGAAGGTGGAGGCAGCCAACCGGGTGGCGGAGGTGGAGTCCCGCCTGATGGCTGAGGCGCAAGCTCAGGTGCGGAAGGCCCGAGCGGAGGCGGTTGCCGTCTTCAAGGATTCTTTGGAGTTCAAGGAGTTGGTGGCCGCTGAGGCTGATATCCAGGTGGCGGAGTTCCAGGGGGTGGTAGCGCCCTTCCTGGATCTGGAGAAGTACAACGCCTTCCTGGAGGAGCAGGCGGGCGGGGCGTCTGTTCAGGCGAGCGAGGAGCCGGTGGTGGAGCAAACTGCTGAGGTGGCGGGCGGAGCCGATGAAGCGGGGGCGGAGTAGAGTAGTTTTTTTTTGTAATAGAGTAGATCTTTGTAATCGGGCCTTCGTGCCCTGGATCCCCGTCCGTTGTCTTTTGTAATCGGGCGAATGAATGAAGTTTCTGTTTCTTTCCGTTCGTGTGCCTTGGTACTCAATGATTTCTGTTTTTGGCATCTTTTTTTTTGAGTAACTCATGCGAACGCACGTTTACAATCTTTACAAGTAGCCTATCCCCAGTCCCCCGAGTATGTGGGCGGGCGGGGTAAGGACAAACGAACGCAACAATAATTACACTTAAGAAAATGTAAGTATAACATAGCAAGTTTAATGAAAGTACTTCCTTAAGTGTTGGATGTTCCACGGATGGCGTAGTCGTTGACCCTGTATGTCCCTGAGGTAGAAAGTGCTGGCGCTTATTACCTCGTCCACGACGTACGGGCCTTCCCACAATGGGCGAAGCGCCTTCACCTTCTGTCGGATCGCCTTCATCACCCAGTCCCCCAGTTGGATTGGGCGCGCCCGTATGTGCTGATTGTATAATCGCGCGATCCTCTGTTTGTTTGCGGCGTTGTGTAGGTGCGCCATGTCTCTTCGTTCCTCTATCAGATCGTTGTTGAGCCTCAGCCCCTCACCGTTCGTGCGCGGATCGTACCCCTCGATCCGTGGGCTCTGATGGGTAATTTCCAGGGGTAGCACGGCTTCTGTTCCTAACTTCAGGCTGAACGGGGTTTCGCCTGTAGCTGCATTGGCGGTCGTTCGGATGGACCATAGGATCTCTGGAATGACCTCAGGCCAGCGCCCGTATCCCGCATCCCCGGGTTCGATGTCTTCAATTTTTCTCTTGATGCCGAACTTGATGATTTTGTTCGCTGCTTCCACCTGTCCGTTTGTCTGGGGGTGGGCTGGCGACGCGAAAATAAGGTCCGTTCCGTGGCGCTTGCAGAAGGCTATCAGCCTGGGGTTGTTGAACTGTGGCCCGTTGTCCGTTATGATGCTCACCGGTGTCCCGTATCGACAGAAGAGGAAACGCCAGAGGAAGCGTTCCACCTTTTCCGTGGTGATCTTCGCCATCGGCTGGGATTCGATGAACTTTGTGCGATAGTCGATGATGACGATCAAATACCTATACTGCCCCTTTGACTTCGGAAGCTCTCCGATCAGGTCTAGCCCCCATTGTGCGAATGGAACGGGCGACAGGAGGATGGACAGCGGGACAGCGGGCGCGTGGTGGTGGTGCGCGTGCAGCTGGCATTGGTGACACTTGCTCGTCAGTGCCGTGGCGTCCGCATGGATGGTGGGCTACCAGAAACCATGCCGAAGGGCCTTGTGCGTGATTGATCTGGCGCCCGCATGATGGCTGCACGTGCCCGAGTGGATTTCCTTCAAGATTGAGTTGCCCTTCGTCGGAGTGACGCACTTGAGGCTCGCCCAAGTCCTCCCTTGTAGGTAAAGTGCTCCATCCCGCACACTGAAGTTGGCCGCCCGTGCGACGACGGTTCTGGCCTCTCGCTTATCCTCTGGTAGCTCCCCCTTTGTCTTGTAGGCAATGAGCACGTCCATGTAGCTCTGCTCGTGCGGTTCGATTGATAGAACCTGCTCCGTCCCTGAGATGCTCGGTCGTCGCAGCACCTCGACGATGCGCTGTCCTGGTCCCGTATGTACGGGCGCCGTGGCCAATCGGGCCAACTTGTCCGCCTTCACGTTGAACCCTCGGTGTATATGGCTGATGTTGACGTATTTGAATCCCTTGATCAGTGTCTGCACATGCCTCAGATAGGCGATCATGGACTCTCCCTTTGCCTGGAATTCTCCCCCGACCTGGCTCACCACTAGCTGTGAGTCACTGAATATGTTGAGGTCGGGCGCTTCTGAATTCTTGGCCAGTTGCAGGCCCGCGATGAGCGCCTCGTACTCGGCTTCGTTGTTGGTCGTCTTGAATTCGAACTTAAGGGCGTACTCCGCGTTTACCCCTCCCGGTCCGGTCAAGATGACCCCGGCGCCGCTCACCTTCTTTGTACAGGAACCATCGACGTAGAGGTTCCACTCCGACAACGGTCGCTCCTTGACCTTCGATTTGTTGGATACCTCCACCGTTGGGCCATCGGGCGCTCGGACTGGCGCCCCCTCTGCCTCCATGTATTCGGCAATAAAATCCGCCACTACCTGTCCCCTGATCGCCGTGCAGGGTTTGTACTGGAGGTCGAATTCACTGAGTTCAATGGCCCACTTCGCCAGGCGGCCACTGTGATCGGGCGATTGAAGTATCTGGCGCAAGGGCACATTGGTGAGGATGTGGATGCTGTGTGCCTGGAAGTATGGCATCAACCGTCGGGCGGCGGTCACGAGCGTGAGCGCCATCTTCTCGATCATCGGATATCGGGTCTCAGCGCCCGTCATGCCCTTCCCTGAGAAGAAAACGGGCAACTCCGTGCAGTCCTCCCTGCGGACGAGGGCAGAACTGACGGCCGTGAGGGAAGCAGCCAAATAGATGTACAAAACTTCCCCTCGGACGGGCCTAGAGAGGAGCGAGATGGACGCCAAATACTCCTTGATCTGAAGGAAAGATTCCTCACACTCGGGCGTCCACACAACCTCGCGTTTGTTCGTCGTTCGTAGGGTTTGAAGAACGGGGCGCACCTGTCCGAGTACCGGGAGATGAATCGGTTCAGGGATGCGAGCTTTCCCGTGAGGCTCTGCAGGTCCACCCTCTTGATGGGCGGCTTCATGTCGATGATCTCTTTGACCTTGTTGGGCGCGGCTTTGATCCCCCGCTGGCTGATAATATACCCCAGAAATTTGCTGTTGGTGACCCCGAATGTGCACTTGGCGGGGTTCAGCCTCATGCCGTTCTTGATGAGGACGTCGAGCACAGTCCCCAAGTTCTGGACGTGGTCGACCGCCTGGATGCTCTTCACCAGTATGTCATCTACGTACACGTCTACGATGTTGCCAATCAGGCCATGGAACATTGCGTTCATGAGCCTCTAGTACGTGGAACCGGCGTTCTTCAGCCCGAAAGGCATGACAACGTAGCAGTAAATGCCCTTGTCCGTGACGAACGTTGTCGCCTCCTGATCTTCGGGGTCCATGAAGATCTGATTGTAGCCCGAGTAAGCGTCCATCATCGATAGGAGTTCGTGCCCCACTGTCGCGTCCACCGCTGCCGGCCGAAGTATTTCACGGCGGAGCTACCCTTGTTCCACTCCAAATCACCCACTGAGCAACTTTGTCAACTGCACCGAAGTCCAATTCTCACTCTAACACATCCAATTTCATGTAAAACCGAAATGATTCACAAATTTCAAACCCAAAATTCTCAATCCACAAATCGAATTAGAACACCATGTTTATATGGTTAGAATCACCTTGAAGAGGGCTACAAGACCCAATCCATGTTTGAGCTCAACTCGGCCGGAATCGGAAACCCCCAACAACTCCAAATTTCTCAAACTTTTCGCCGGAATATTTCTCACCTCCGGCAACCTCGCCGTGAGAGGTGACCGGGAATAGGATCGGGAGGCCTAGGCGAAGAGAATGGGACGTGAATCACGCCGTGGGGTGGCCGGACGGAAAAACCCCAACGGCAACCGTCGCCTCCGTCGAACCCAACTCGGTCAACACGAGTTGACCGGGTCAACCCCCCAAATGGAAAGGTTTGACCAGCCCAAAAAGGAAACTTCCTTATATAGACTTACCCGAAATAGAAACCCCATAATTCGTATTTCAATAAACTTCAAACACACGTAATTCTTGCGTCGTAACTCCGATTCCGATAATTCTCGCGGCCACGAACTCATCTCAATATACTCTTCCAATATCACCCAAAGTCAAACACATCGGCCAAACGGATAAAAAGTCAACCCTTCAAAGCAACAGACATTAAATCGACTAAATAATCAACAAACGGAAATAATCACAACTAAATCATCGTAACTCAAAATCATGCTCCGGAAGTTCCCACGAACTCGAAATTAAATTCTGAACAACTTCCATGAAGAAGCCGAAACCAAATTCTCGTCCGATAATTTAGTCGCGAACAAACCTGTCATTTAAATCCGTTTCCGTCGAAACTTCAAATATTCATAATTAATTCCTCGGTCGTCCAAATAACGATCCGGAACCGCCCACGAACTCGTAATCACATATAGAACGACTCTCGAGAAGAGACCCAGCTCCAATTCTCGGCCAATAATTAAGTCGTTAACAAGCTCGGCGATTCCAAACAACCGTCGGATACCAGTGACTACGCGGTAACTCACGTACATAGCTGGTCATACTGCTGATTCTGGTTCGGGTCGTCACATTGCTCTTCTGCACCATTACAGCGTTGGAAATCCACTTAGGATAGTCCACCTTTCGGATGAACCCGATGCCCAACAATCGGTCCACATCCTCATTCATCGCCGCGTAATGCTCCGCTTTATACGCCCGTCTCTTCTGCTTCACTGCCCGGGCGCTGGCGCTGACGCTCAACCGGTGGGATATGATGTTCGTGTCGATCCCGGGCATGTCCTTGTATGACCACGAGAACACCTCATGCTTCTCCTTCAGCAGGGCGATCAGCCGCTCGGCTATCGCGGGAGCCAATGATGCTCCGGTCTGGACCGTTCTCCCCGGGTGTTCGGAGGATAGCTGGATCGTCCTCAGCTCTTCGCGCTCGGGGACGGGCGACACGGCCATCAGCCCGTCGTGCGGGTCGTCGGGTACTTCTGATCCTGGCGTGGGTTCCAGGGCAAGGACCTCATGCCTGTCCCGGGGTTTCGCTGCCTCCTCGCTGTTGTATCCCCGGACGTATTCGACTCCGTGCTCGATTGGGAAGCGTCCCAAGAGCATGTGTCCTGCGATGATCATTTTTAACTTGCAAATCCCTGGCCTCCCGATTATGGCGTTGTACGGGGATGGGGTGTCCATGACTATGAAGTCCGTCCGGACCTCACTGTGCGGGGAGTCGGACGCGCCAATCCCGACCTGGATGCTGTCACTCCCGATTGGATACAATGTTTCGCCCGTGAAGCTGGCGACGCACCCGTGATCCTGTGTCATCTTGCTGGCGGGCCTACCGAGCGCCGTGTATGCGTCAAAGTAGATCACGTTCACGGACGCCCCATTGTCGATCAGCACCCTCTTCACAAGGAATCGGTCGATGATCGCGTCGATCACGAACGGCAGGGTGCTATCCTTCGGGCTTCTCTCTTCGTCTTCCGCCGTGAAGCTAATGGCGGGCGCCTCCTTTCTCCCCACCTTGGCCGCTCTTCCCGGCCCGATCGCCAGTACCTCCCTGCTCGAGCGATCGGGCGACGACGTTCCCTCCTTGCGCTTGCCCCCGGATATTGTACTGATAGTCCCTCGGGTCCCGATGTTTGCCTCGCACTGTCGCTCTTCCGCCCTGGGAGGGGTTGTCTACTCGTCCTCCTGTATGTCCGCGAGGGCTTTTGTTAGCGTCGCGCAATCGTTGGTGTGGTGGGAGGTGGTGCTGTGGTATTCGCACCAGACGTCCGGGAGTCGGCCGGCCGGGATTCTTGCCCTCGACCTGTTGTTTTGTGGTAGGAGCTGGTGCTGGTATTGGCGGAGTAGGTGCTCATTCGACTGTTGGTTGATCGCGTACACCTCCTGGGCCACCTGCCGGTATTGTGGCGCTGGTGGTGGACGGGTCCCCCGCTGCGCTGGTCCCCTCGTTTGGTTGCAGCGGTTGTCGTTGTAGCTGGAGGGTAGCCTCTGGCGGTCCTGTCTGTGCGCGTCCCAGCTCCTCTTCTGCCCTCTGGCTGGCTCCCCTCCGTCGTCCGAGGGTCGACGTGGCTGGGCGTTCCCTTCCGGTCTGTTGGTGCTGGACTCGGAGGTGGACCCGTACACCCGCGTCTCCACGAACGCCTTCTGTACGACCAGGTCCATGATCTTGTCGTAGTCGAGATGCTCCTTCCTTACCAGCTTTTCTACGAACGGGGTGGCGAGCAAATTATGCATCAGAGCTACCTTGGCCACTCGCTTGTCGAGGTCCTTGCACGTGCTCGCAAGCGTCCTCCATCGGTTTATGTAGCTTGACAAGCTCTCGTCCATCCCCTGGCGGACCTTGAGGAGAATACCCGCGGTGTTGTATTTCCCCTGGAGCCGATAACGCTTCTGGAAGCTCTCCGCCAGTTCGAGGAACGAATGTATGGAGCCTGGCGGGATCTCATAGAACCAGCTTCGCGCTTCCTCCGCCAGCGTTTCCTGAAATAGGAAACATAGGGTTGGATCCGAGTACCGGGTTCCGTCCGTAGTGGATCGAAACTCGTCCACGTGCGTGCGGGGATCTCCGCTCCAGTCGAACCGAGCGATCTTCGTCGTCTTCGCGTGGGGGTCCCTTCCCCTCTCCAGTATATGCGCCGAGAACGGGCTGACCCGGGGGGCGAACGTCCCGCCCTGTCCGGCCAGCTTGTCCTTGCGCAAGCGCGAGACCTCTTCCGCTAGTTCCTCCATCCTATGAAGGATCCGTGCGTTGTTTGTCAGGGGCGCCGATTCCTCCACCGGTGAGGGCGCTCGGGCCGCCCGGGCGCTGGTCCCGCCGAACGGATGTTGCTCCTCGCTGGTGGTCTCCTGGGTCTCCTCGTGCTGCCCCAGCTGCCGGCTGACGAGTGCGTCCAGCCGCTCCTCCAACCTCCAACGGATTTGGCGCTCCTTTGCTCTCTCGAGCGCCGCCTCCCGTAATTCCTGGACCAGGCTGCTGACGCGTTCCTCGCCGTCGTTCCTGTCGGTCGCTAATACGTACCGCCCCTGCGAGTCTGGCGGCGTCTCCCCATCGGGCGCGTTGCTGTCGTTAGTCACCGGGTTGAGCATGTGGACCTTTAGTTTTTGTGGTGTTTATACGAGGTTTACAATTTGTAAGCTTCCCACGGACGGCGCCAACTGTTTCTACCGAATTACCCGCGAGGACGTAATCTGGCAGAAGCAAGTACGAGCAAACTTCCTTCTCCTCGTCCGAACGCTCGGGCTGTTCGGATGGTCGGGCGCTCTCTTCCGACGGTCGACTCTTCCTTCGGGCGCTTCTTCTTCTCTCGGGTGATCGGGTGTGCGTATTCGCGTGCGGCTGTTAGAAGAATACAACAACAAACAGGCAGTCAGGGGTCGAGACGGGGTGGCCCGCCTTCAACGCTCCGATGCCTAAGTCAGATGATGTATTGGATATAACGGTCAAGCGAACGTGCGAACGAGTGTAGTGTTTGGGGTGTTGAGAGATAGATCCCCTTACCTGTAATAAATATCTTACATATATAGGTGGTTGATTTTGGAGCTTGATGGTGTTCTTCGATGTGGGACTGGTGCACTTACTGGTGTGTGATCCGCTCATTCGGGCGTGCGCCCCACGGGCGCGTGTGCGCTCGGATGGGGTTGGTCTGGTGAGTGAGGTTGAAGCCCTCTTGGTGGTCTTTGGGGTCGTCTGGTAGGTGTCGATTACCTGCTTAAGTGGATAAGCATATTAATTGGACAACTAATGCTATACTAACAGTCCCTATGTTTTATCATGTGTCCCCCTAGCACTTGCCCTAGTCCAAATTGTAACCCGCAGATCGGACACTCGTGCTTCTTAACCTTCACCGTCAAGCTCATTGACGGTGGGAACTGTACACGTTCTGCAGCTCCTGGCTTGTTGTGGCTCGCTCTATGGCCTCCCAGGGCTTGAAACGTCGAGAACTCCCGATTACACGT
The DNA here is from genome assembly GCA_946800695.1 of Geum urbanum. Taxonomy (NCBI): domain Eukaryota; kingdom Viridiplantae; phylum Streptophyta; class Magnoliopsida; order Rosales; family Rosaceae; genus Geum; species Geum urbanum. The sequence goes on from OX327001.1 coordinate 11,292,442, forward strand.
CTTGCAAACGAAGCCAGGGCTCGAGGTCTTCTGTTTTTTGATCGAAGATGAGTCATTGTGGTCTAATTTGGATAGTAGCATCAAGTAATTGACCAAATCCAGGGTCTTCTGCCCATCTTCTCTGCCTCTCTTCATAGTTCACGTCCGCACGTAGTTCTTTTTGGGGATTAGCTAGACTTCTAGAGTGAGCGAGCAAGGTTATTTGTGTTTTTGTGATAGAACACATTTTACGCGGTTTGCATGGAATGAGAAGAAGTGATGGTCGAGCGTGGTATATATAGGCAACCAACCAAGTACGATTTCGGATAGCGTCTAGATTACGTGGCAAATTCGGATTTCTCCATGGAGACTAAGTAACCGAAGCGGACTTGGTATTATCGTAAATAGTTTGTAGTTTACTGGGAATGTATATAGGGCCGTAATGGGACTTCAAGTCGGCCCAACTAACCTAGAGAGTTATCGGGCTTGGTTGTTCAAGAATCAAGAGGCTCAGTTGAATCTATATCTATCAATAACAAAGTACTTTAGTTTGCTAACCTTGTTACTTTGGACCATCTCTAGCAATGAAGATGTTATATCTCAAAATGAGACTTTCATGAAAAATATTATCTTCAACAGTGAAAGAAATATGTCTTATACTTTAAACGAGGTCTCATTTTGAGACCCAAAATGAGGTATAACACCTCAACTTAATTGGTGGACCAGCAGAAAGGAAAAGCAAACGAAGAAAGAGAAAAGAAAGAGTGGATGACACGACATGGAGAGATTGAGTGAGAGAGACGTGGAGGGAGAGAGACGGAAAGAAACGCAAGTGCGAAGCTGTGTTCTCCTTTGGTCTTTACGACGCGCACGACAGCTATGTCAATTGCTCCAAAAGTTTATTTTTTCCAACAGCTATATTTTTTAATATATACATATAATTAATTCCCTTTTCTCTTGAAATAAATAAAAAAACACTGAAAAAAATAATTTTTTTTTGCCCGTGGCACTAATTAATAATATCTCAATCGAAATAGGATAAAGCTATATGACACTAATTAATAATTTTTATTGAATAATTCAATAAATATAGATTATTTTAAATTCAAATAGTTTATAAATTATTATAGAATACAAGATGTACGTATACTTTATATTAAAAGAAATATATAATAAAGATTATGAATTTTAAAGTATAATGTATACGTCTCTATTGTTGGAGATGAGAAGGCTTAAAATGAGGTGATGGTTGAAGATGAGAAGATCTCGTATTGAATAATATTTTTACAAGGTCTAATTCATAATAGGGTATGAGACTTTGATGGTTGAAGATGCTCTTAAGTTTGCGTTGTTGATGAGATAAGATGTAGTTATAACTCATGTTATTATTTGAAATGTTCTTGTCATTGTGTTGATGTTAATATAGACCGAGTTTAGTATTTATGTTTCTTCATCTATTAATAATATTAGAAACATCTATTAATAATATCAGGCATGCGATGAGCTCCTAATATGGTATTTGATTAGGTTTGAGGGGCGTTGGAGAAATTGCCACTAGACTCCAAATTAACCTTGTCTCGTTATAAAAAAAAGTACTATAGTTTGTACTTAGAGAATTAGTTTAGACGGGGAGTTTTCCGTTCTCTTTGGACAAGATTTAGTTGTAATGTATCTTGCACCTATTGTGGTGCTCTACTAGCCTCCCTGATTCCTCCAATCATGTCGATCTTGCGGTGTTCTTGTTATTGTGGTGTTCTGGCTAGGTCCAATCATCTTGCACCTATTGCGACGTCTCTCAGTTTGTTTGATCTGACGGGTGATGATTGTGAGTGTGGGTTTTCTTTGTAGCTAATTTTTCTTGTTGTTTTATTTTGTTCATCAGGAGAAAAAGGTTCCAACTGACGCGGGAGGGAAAAAAATATTGTGTGAAAGATACGAAATTGTACCATTATTCAAATTAAACAAACACTTATGGAGTTTCGACAATTATAAGTTCTAGTCCAGGGAACTGATAATAATTCTCTAAATCTTAAATTCTAGTTCAATTTCTATATTCTATAACTTCTATAAAGATATGCTTTTAGAAAGTTAAATTAGAGATACGAACCTCTCAATATCTAACACTACCAAAAAAATATACTTAGGCAATGAAAATGTTTCGTCGCCTAACAATTGTAGCTTAAGTATTTAGATGACGAAATTTTTGTTTTTCGTCGTATAAGTAGCCAATTAAACGACGAAAAATTAATGAAAAAACGACAAAAATTTTCGTCGTTTTAGTGAGAACGTAGAGGACGAAACTCACAATTCGTCGTTTAAGTGTTACTACTTAGACGACTGTTTGCTCAAAAATTGTCACATCCTTTGTCAGTGACCGTGGGATTTTGGCTCACAGTGTCCTTTTTGGATGCATGGACATGCCAACTCATGGCCTATTGGCCAAGCAAGATTTTGATAGATTTGCGCTCGAATGTGACTTCTTCAAACAATTGTGGGCCAAGGAAGGAACCTTCTCGGCTGCAGGATTCTCTTTACTTAGTGAATAGGGACTTTCCGACGTTTATTTTTGTGCTTTTTGAATGTAAAGTTGCTAGGAAAAGTTAAAGAATGCGTAAATTAACAAGCAAAAAGTAAATACTAGAATGTAAATAGAAGCTGAAGTACAAAACCTACGATTAAGTGCAGAAGAAAAAAGAAAGTGATAAGCAAAAATAAATTTTAACTAAGAAAATGCAAGGCATTTAGAAAAAATGAATTGTATCGATGCGTTGTATTGGTCGAGGCCCTTTTACAATGTGTTAGAGATGTCCTATTTATACTAGGAATCTTGGTGGAGAAGTACAATTCCTAAACAAAACTAATCGGCAGTAATAGCGAGATTATCTCCTTGATTTACAATAAATCACCATATCATGTGCAGGCTCATAAAGAGGTCTAGATACGTTCTCATTTTGGTAGCAATCCTTGAAGGAATATTCTTCATAACCCAATACAATTAGGTCTCTAATTTCTATCAATACTCGATTAATCCCATAATAATAACAAGATAATTACCGAGATTTAACAAATATCATCAATAATGAGTCGTCATTTTTCTTCATTCATCATCCAAAATATCTGAAAGTCGATGTGCAAAAATTGGATTTAGCAAATATTATCAATAAAGTCTAATACAGCCTGCTCCTTCGACAATTAAGTTTAACATGCCAATGTGCAAAAATTAGTTACAAATATAATCCCTCTAGTTTCTTAAGTTTCGGTGTATGAATAGTTAAGAAACTATTAAATAAAATCTTCAATTTTGCAACAGTCGGCGTAGCATCAAAACTTTAATGACCGTTAGTCTGTCAAATTTAATTAGCATTTGCAGGGAACATGTCTTTAATCAGCTGACAAGAATTACATCCTTATATCCTCATGAACTTCGATCGGCTGCACAGCCGAATGATGAACACCTATTGGCAATTAAATAGAAGAATGGACAATTAAATTCATTTCATGCCTTGCCTTAACCAATTAAATAAGATAAGATGCTCATGAATTGATCAAGATATGTCACCAAGTAACGTACGCACTCCCGCATCTTTCGCCATGAAACTTGATCGGCTACAATAGCCGAACAATGAACACATATTGTGCTAACTCCATTAAAAGCTATGTCCCCAGTTGATAAATCCAACTTGTTTACTCACTTTGATGAATCAAACAACGAGTTTTGTCATTCCATGAAGCTAGCTAGCATCCTCATCCAAAGACAGATCATGAAAGAAGATTTTTAATGTATGGGAGTAACCTTGCAGGCTTGATAACGAATCTGCACCAACTTTGACACAACAATCCTTTTTCTTCTTCTTTTCTTTTGTTAGGAGAACGAAACTCAAAAATAAATGAATCATTGTAATTGGTATGGAGGAGGCCATCAATGTTTTATCGCAAACTTCGAGATCAAAATGTTTATGGCTTTCAACTGAAATTCATGAAGGTTTTGCAAAATATTCGCGACTTGTTAGATTTTGTCGTTCGTCGATTATTATATAAGCCGAATTAACAAGTCGATCATATGCACATAAGCAATTGATCTCATCTTTACACTCAAATTTAGCTCATAAGATCCGTTGTAAATCGGCTTTATCTCCAACAATCATGTCAAAATGAGTGACATCTTCGCATAAATAACTACCAGTTCGATGATCATCTTGCTTAACCTCAACATGGTCTACTTCATCAGGTACAAATTCAGTCACAATTTCTATCTCAGCTGATTGAAGTTCTTTTTTATCGGCCTCTTCTTTTCTAACTAAAGCTCCAGACACATGTGGTACCTACTACCACTTTTTTCATCAATCAAGTGTAAACTTGTTGCTTCTAATTCTCTTTGTGGGAGAGGTATGTGAGAAGAAACAAATAATATCCTTTGTGCGCACAATTTATCTAGATTTTTTTGTATCTTCTTGTCGTATTTCTCTTGTATCATTTTATATTCTTCTTGACGCTTTTTACATTCTTCTTATCTCTTTCGTTGAAGATTGTTGCAGTCCTCCTTCTCCTTCTTTCTATTCTCAATTAGCTCTTCCTTATTCTTCAACCAAATTTGGTGAATTTCAGGATATTTCCTCCATGACTTTTCCATGTGTTTAGCCATTTGATAAATCTTCAACTTGACATGGCTAATTGAATCAATAACAGAATTTTTGTATTCAATACAACTATCTTGCTCATAATAACTCATTGCGAATACGTCTAAAATATTAGGGTCCCACTGGACGTGCCAAAAAATGTTTGCTAAAAAATTGTCATGGTCTTTGTCAGTGGCCGTGGGATTTTGGCACACAGTGTCCTTCTTGGATACGCGGGCATGCCAGCTCTCTGCCTATTGGCCAAGCGAGGTTTTGATAGATTTGCGCTCGAATGTGACTTCTTCAAACAATTGTGGGCAGAGGAAGGAACCTTCTCGGCTGCAGGGTTCTCTTGCCTTAGTGAATAATGACTTTTTGGCGTTTATTTTTATGCTTTTATGGTATACAGTTGCAAGAAAAAGTAAATTTATCTAAACTATATAGCAAAAAGTAAATATTGTAATTCAAAGTGCATGTAATTAAAAGCTGAAGAATAAAATCTGTGACTAAGTACAAAAATGAAAAGAAAGAGATAAACTAAGATAAATTTGACTAAGAAGAAATGCAAAATATTTGGAGAAAATGAATTGTATTGATGTGTTGTAGTTGGTCGAGGACACTTTATAATGTGCTAACGTAGTCCTATTTATACAAGTACAAAACTTGGTGGAGAAGTAAAATTCTTAAAGAAAGCTAATCAGCATTAATAGCGAGATTATCTCTTTGATTTACAATAAATCACCATATATATCATGTGCATGCCCATAAAGAGGTCTAGGTACGTTCTCATTTTGGTAGCAAATCTTGAAGGAATATTCTTCATATCCCAATTCAATTAGGTCTCTAATTAATATTAACACTCGATAGATTCCATAATAATAACAAGATAATTATCGATATCTATCAAATATTATCAATAATGGGTCTGCTTTTTTTCTCATTCATCGGTCAAAATATCCGAAAGTTGATGTGCTAAAAATAAGGCTAAATATAGCTCACTCATTCAATGATTGGGTTTAACAGACTGACATGCAAAAATCAGACACAAACATAATCCCCCTAATCTTTTAAGCTTCGGCGTATGTGGCCGAATAGTTAAAAAACTATTAAACAAAGTCTTTTTGCATAGTCGGCCTAGCATCCAGATTTAAAGATCATTATCTTGACTAAATCTCTACCAAATGAATGTAATTCGCTGAACGCGAAATTCAAATCTTGCTTTCTACCTTAACTTAGATCGGCTAGTGTAGCCGAATAAAAGGAACTTTAATTAAACTGATCAACTTATCGAAACAAGGATTTGGGCAGAAGAAATTAATGGATCACTTCCATATTCCAAGGTGTACTCCTCAAAGATAATCTCACCTTGACCAATCAAATACAAAAGGCCATGGACTAATCAAAACCACTGTATCACCAAGCGTGGCGTAGCTAAATGAGATTGAAGGGTGTCAAGTGACATCCATATATATATATATATAGACACACACACACGTACCTAGTATCTAGTTATATAGCTTCACGAGCGGGTTTTGGACACCTTTTGACAATACCCAACGATTTTAGAGTGTTTTCCTTCTTTCTCACCGGATTTTTGTAAAATGAATGAGTTGCTGCAGAGTAGATCTGATATAAGAGTTATAGTCGACGATTTAATAAATCGTCGGCTATAGAGAAATTATCTCATCGGTATTCCGGCCGAACAATCGTCGGTCATAGAAAACATTATAGCCGGCGACGAGGATGTTATTGTCGACGAGTCGTCGGCTATAATATCATTGCCGGAGATGAAGAAAAAAAATTGCCGGCGAGTGACATTTTCGTCGATGATACTTATTATAGCCGACGATATGTGATATCGTCGGTCTTTGTTTTCCCATTTCGTGGGCAATGGGAAGAAATGTGGTAGTGTCTATTCACTCCACATCAACATTAACGAAATTGAATTTGGACAAAAAAACTATTGGATATAATCATCATAACATAATATGTAAGTGGATGAATTTTCATTTAAAACGAAATTCGTTAAGAGTTTGATCGGCGTACTCAACTATAAAACTGAAATTTCAACAAAACGGAAACGCCGATATACGAATCATCGTAACTCCGATTTTCGAACCGTCGATACTCACAGTCCAAGAATTGTTTACTCTATTACCCCGAAAAAAAAATATGTATATTCTGATGGTATACATGGTCGTGCTCTTTGATCGGAGGCAATAAAATTCATCTTAGACGACGAAATAGATTGAATTTGGACAAAAAAATTCATCTTAAAATTCATCTTAGACGACGAAATGGATTGAATTCATCTTAAAAATCATCTTAACGAAATTGAATTTGGACAAAAAAATCCTTGGATATAATCATCATAACATAAAATATAAGTGGATGAATTTTCATTCAAAATGAAGTTCGTTAAGGGTTTGACCGGTTTAGTCAACCAAAAAACAGAAATTTCAACAAAATGGAAAAGTTGATATACGAATCTTTGTAACTCTGATTTTTGAAACATTGACACTAACAGTCCAAGAATTGTTTACTCTATGTCATCGAAGAAACATGAGTTTCGTCGCCTAAGACTCTTCAGATTTAGGGGAAAGGGTTTAAGGCTTAGGGATTAGGTTTATGTATGTTCTTAGACCACGAAATAAAAAATTTCGTCATCTAAGTGCTAACTTAGACGACGAATTCTGTTTTCTTCGTCTAAGTAGGTCTTCTAAGATGACGATGATATTTTTGTCGTCTAAGATATAATCCTTAGGCGAGAAATTCTATTTTTCGTCGTCTAAGTAATATTTTAAATGAAAAAAATAAATATTTCGTCGTGTAAGACCTTACTTAGGCAACAAAAATCAGTTTTGTCGTCGTCTAAAGTCAGTCTAGCCGACAAATTTTTCTCTTGGCTGACAATTTTTGTTGTTGTTGTCTAAGTCGCACTCAGATGACAGAACCTTAAAGGATTCGTCGCCTAAGTTTAATTTCTTGGTAGTGATATAACATAGTATCAGTTTAACTATTACAGTTTGTGGTGATCGACATAGTTCAATGTGAAAACAGATTTCCTACATTAATCTCTGTAGCCAATAGTTTTCTCCAATATCTCATGATTCTCATCTATATATATAAATGGGATTTTTCCCACCAGGACGCTCGAGAATTTTACAAAAGGTTGTTGGCCAGAGGGAATAGATTTCTAAAAATTCGGGCAGGTGAGAATTTTTCCTATATATAATTCTAAATGTTATATATTTATATAGCTATATATGGATACAATTTAAAAGAGGGGATTTTCAATTTATTTATATGATTACTAAGTACTGTAAAGTTCTCCTCTTGTCACTAGCTAGCTACTTGCAACACCTTGTGTGTGGCAACACCGAAAAAAATAGTTTACCAACTTAATTAATTACTAGTAGTAGATATATACACCAATTCAATATCATACAAAATGTACACAAAGTAGATAGTCTATGGAGACCAAATAGCGTGAAAGCATGCAGTAAATCGTGAAACGTTTGCCTCTGCATCTGGGTCGATCACCATTTGCCCCATAGGTCTGAAAAATTCCTCGGACGACCTGAGGTCTGAAAAGCTCAAGTTCGGCCCACCCGATTTTAGGCTCGAAAAAGTCCGGCCCCATGAGTTTAGGGCCCGGCTCGGGCCGAGGTCCCAAAATTCATGGGCCTAAGAAAGTCCGACCAGCCTGGCCCTTAGGGCCAAACCCGTTAAGTCCATCAATTAATTATATATATTATAGATTATTTTATCAATATATACTTATAAACTCTCAAATTTATCTTAATATCATTTATTCATATACTAAATACCAAAAATTTTAGGCCTATACATTAGTTAGTGTATATAATTGTTAATGTACTGGATGATTAAAAACTATTAAATTTTAAGATTTTTTATTTAGTATAAAAAAAGTCCAACTCGGCCCGGCCCGGCCCGAAAGACCCACTAAGGTCCGATAGTAACAACAATAAGGTAAATAAATTGAGCAATATCTAAAAAATGACTATGAAAGGTAAAAAGTTAAAAAAACTATACTACTTAAACTAGCTGAGATTCAAATTTCACATACGCTAATTAATTGAAATTAAATCCCAATCTATTATTTGTGGTCAAAGAGAAAAAGTAATATGACATTATCTCCCGGCGCGGATTAGTCTTTGGGCCTAGAATGTTTTTGAGAAAGCATATGACCTTGATAAAAAAGAGGTATATACTAGTTTTTTTTAAAGGTATATACTAGTTAAAAAAATATTGGATAAAATAGCTTAGTCTGTCGGTCTGATGACTCATAAGAAGCACAGAAACAGGATTGAGGGGTGGTACGTATCGCGTATCGAATACCGATACCGGTACGATATGCGTCTGATACGCGTGGATATGTTAGGATATGGTATCTGAATTCTGACACGGATTGGATACGTATGTATCTTAAAATGAATACGTAAGCCTGTAATTTCTTGCAATACGTGGGGCAAAATTGTCAATTTACAGTAAAAAAAATCAGTAAAATACAAAAAAAAAACTGAAAAAAAACCTAATCGGCTCTCTCCTCTTAGTCCTCTGCCGTCTCTCATCGGCTCTCTCCTCTCTCATTAGCCCTCATCGGCTCATCTCCTCCACCGTCTTCCTCTCAATGGCTTTCTCAGTCAATCTCGAAGCTTCTTTGCTCTCTCCCTGACTCCCTGTATGTTGTGATTCTTGTGAACTTGTGATTGTTGTGTTTTCTTCTTTGCTCTGCCGTTTCTATGCTTCCTTGGTATATATGTTATTACTGTATAGGTTAAGTTGGATAATGGCTTCGTCCAACTCATTTTATCTTGTCCCAGCAGAGGAATTGACCACTTACTCAAAAACAAAGATCTATGAAATAATAGAGGGTAAGGCTAGAAACTCTAGTGAGGGTAGTTCTCCAATTGAGAGAAGTTTGTTGAGCTATGTCAGTTTGATTACCTCATTTGGGGCAGAAGGATGTCATTACCTTATTCATCCTGATAGGAATAGATAAGGTAATTATGGATAGTTGACTCGAGGTAAGCTTACCAAACCACATACAACCTCTTTATACTGGTTTAAAATTGTACGTTCTTCTTTGATATTGTTTCTACTATAGGGAGCTATGATGGCATGAGTTAGTAACATTGTTGATTAGATGATTATACTCAGGGAATCATTACTACATTAGATGCAGTCACCCAGTTCAGATGGTTTGATTGGTTTCTGGATAGTATTGTAGTCTACGACTGTATGAAAGATATTTTCGATTTTATGGCTTCTAAATATGATATTCTCTTCGAAGAAGTGACAGAAATTCGTTGTGCCTATGCATTAGTTATTGGGTAATCCCATCTACTCCAAGCATGCATATAATTTCTTAAGTTCACAGTTGTGTGTCAATAAAGATGTAAACTTTAATCAATTGGAGAGCTTGAAGGATTGAACTCAGCAGATGATGGCTAGGTTGTTTTAAAGGATGATTGTGGACTTGTGGTTATAATGAAAATTATATTGACAGAGATTTCATAGTATATGAATGGCTCAGAAGGTGACCTTCTCTACAAGGCAACACCAGTAGTATGATTAGGCCACTACACAGTACGTAATAGTACAAGTCGAATGTCTCTAGTAGTAAGTAGAAGCATATTTCAGTCCTGTATTGAAAGCTCTATAAGAACATGGAAGCATGCCAAAAGACAAAACCACATGAACAATGTAGATGAAAATTGATCAGGATGGATTTGGATTTCACCATAGAAAAGGTCATGATAGGAATTACTCTTTGTATCAAACCTAAATTTTAGAAATGAGTCCCTATTCGACATACCTTAATTAAGCTAATAGAGACTTGAAGAAACCATTATCTCTTAGACCTACTTTGGTTGGCAGTGCATCGGAAAATGATGCCCCAAAATGAAGGAAACCGAAAACTTTTCATCCGATCTCCTGTTCTTTTCTTCTTTTAGAGTTAAATTTGAGCTTAGTGTTAATAGTCCTACTAGTGGAGTGGCCAATGCAATTGGTTGTGAGTTGGCTGTGCGGTATTACACGAAAAGCTACATCCTGCATTACTTTCATGTAGAAAGTCATAAAATTTAGACCACATTTATGTTTCCAGCCCTACAGCTTTTAATTTGTACTGCTTCTTTTCAGATTTTTTCCCATTGTTGACATAGATCTTACCGTAACTCTAGTTGTAGTGAGTGCAAGTCTTGAGTTTGCGTCTAACTTTTATAAACGTCAACTGTTTGTATTACTTGCATATATTGGATCCGTGAAACAAACTGGATCTTTTGGATTTGAATGTTGTTTTCACTTTTCATAGTTTTCAGGAAGATGGCCGACGATGACGCAGATACTCCTCCAATCAGTTCTAGTGCCAGTGTTAATGCTAGTGCCCATGAAATTCATAACGTCTTCAATGATAAAGCTCCATTGTGGCAATTTGTAAAGAAGATCAAGAAAACTAGTCAAGCAGGAGGATGTTGGAAATGGCAATGTACTTTTGGCAAGCTGACTTTCCAAGGCTCGTAAACTAGAGTGAAGTATCATCTCCTGGAAGAGGGTAATCCGGTGGGAGTTGCATATTTCTCAAAGGTGAATTCACAAGCACATACTCAGATGATAAAGATAGTGAGAGACTGCAAGGAGAGATAATCAAATGCAGCTCCTAGGCAAGTTCCTTTGCCATCATCATCAAGAGGCGGAGGGCAAGGGAGTTCTTCGACTGGTTGTTATGGGATGACATTTTCTACTTCTTGTGATCCGAAGAAGAGAAAAGGAGGTTCTGGTCCTCTTCACAAAGCTTTCAACAGTGAAGCTAGAGCACAATGTGATGAGGAGGTTGGGAGGATGTTTTATACTAGTGGTTTATCTTTCAACCTTGCAAGAAATCCACATTATCGGGAGTCTTATCGCCGTGCATCTACTCTTCCAAGTTATACCCCACCAAGGTATAACAAATTGAGAACCACTCTTCTAGCCAGAGAGAAGAAAAATATTGAGCACCATTTAGAGCCAATCAAGATGACTTGGCCTACAAAGGGTGTGAGCTTGTGTAGTGATGGCTGGTAGGATCCACAAAAAGATCTATAATCAATGTGTTAGTAGTTAATCAAACTGGTGCAATGATGCTCAAAGAGGTAAATTGCGAGGTTGAATTCAAGGATCACAAGTTGGTTGCAAGCCTAATCATAGAGTCTATCAAGCAAGTTGGGTATCAAAATGTGGTGCAAGTTGTCACCGACAATGCTCCGATATGTTCCAAGGCTGGTAAGCTTATTGAAACCCAATATCCCACCATATTTTGGACACCATGTGTAGTTCATACATTAAATCTTGCTGTGAAGAACATATGTGCACCTACACTCCCTTCATCACATAATGATGCAACTCAAGATGTGTATGGTGCGTGTTCTTGGATCATGCCTGTTTCTGATGATGTTGTGTTTATTAGAAACTTTATTATGAATCATGGTATGAGATTGGTGATGTTTTCAGAGCATTGTGACTTGAGGTTACTTTCAGTTGCTCCTACAAGGTTTGTCTCAACTATTGTCATGATGTTGAGATTTAAAAAAATCAAGAATGGTTTGCAACAAATGGTGATTAGTCCGAAGTGGGAGGATTATAGAGCTGATGATTATTATAAGGCAGGGCTTGTGAAAGTAAAGCTTCTAGATGAGCAATCTTGGGATGACATTGAGTACATCCTCACTTTCCCTGGTCCCATTCATGAGATGATTAGAAAGGCCGACACCGATAAACCTTCTCTTCATTTGGTGTATGAATGGTGTGATAGCATGATAGAGCGAATCAAGCATGCTATTTACCGCAAAAAAAGAAAGCAACTACATGAAAGTTCAAAGTTTTGGAATGCTGTGGAATTAGTATTGATAGCAAGGTGGACCAAGAGCTATACATCTCTACATTGCTTGGCACATTCTTTGAATCTAAAGTAAGTATAATATCTACTCAATTCATTTTGGTACTTTTTGTTCTTATGGAATTCCTTATTATTTTTCTTATCTTGTTTAGGTATTACAGCTTTGAGTGGCTTCAAGAGGACAACAACCGGGTTGCTCCCAATAATGATCAAGAGATTTCTGTAGAAAGGAAAGCTTGTATTGCTCGGTATTTTACCAATTTCGAAGACCGAAGAAAAGTTGTAATTGAGTTTGCTGATTTTTTCAATTTCACGAATGGTCTTAGTGATGGAGATGTTATAAGAGATAGGTATCATATGGAGCCTGTAACTTGGTGGTCGGTTCATGGAGCAATTATTCCAACTATCCAACACTTGGCGTACAAGTTACTTGGTCAACCCTCTTCTTGCTCATGTTGTGAAAGGAATTGGAGTACCTACAACTTCATTCATTCTTTGGCTAGGAACAAGTTGACACCTCAAAGGGCGGAAGATTTGGTTTTTGTTCATACTAATCTTCGTCTTTTGGCTAGGAGACATCCAAGTTACAATGAAAGCGTGACTCAACAATGAGATCTTAGTGGTGATGAAATGGATTCTTTGGATGTTTCTAATGTTGGTATTCTTGAGATTGTCCAACTTTCTCTTGATGAACCAGACTTAGAAGCGATGATTTTTAATGTTGATGAAGATGAAGATAAAGAAGTTGATTTGGAAAATGCCTAAAGATGTCTAATGCGTAGTCTCTACATGAAGCTGCAATGACATCAACTTAAATTACATACTTTTTATTATTATTATTATTATTATTATTTTAAATATATTTGAATTTGTAATGGATAATTTGATTTTCGTATCCTACTTGTATCGTATCTTTAGATTTTTTAATTTTATCGTTTCGGCGTATCGTATCGTTTCGTATCCCGTTGCCGTATCCGTTTCAGTACAACCTAAGATGACTCTGATCATATTAGGTGGCTTCTCGATCGACTGTTTGATACAAACACTGAATCAAAACATTCCTGGATATACATAGAAATTCACATGTAATTGACCCAATTAATTAATTAAATATGTGCATTTGAGCATTTCTAAGAATCAACTGCAACTTTGTTAAATCGTAATGGCGGTGACAGCCCGGTGGTGCCAAATTTAAATCCAGATTCAAGTACAACACCCTTTTGCTACTGTTGGATTTCTTCAACACGGGAACGGGCACGGCTGCAGCACGAAGACGATCGGCAGCATTATAACTCATCATAACTTCCCTATGTCTTCTCATGTGTCCTCCAAGAGCTTGACCAATAGCGAACTCAAGCCCGCAGATAGGGCAGTCATGTGTCTTGGACTTGGCCACTGAAGTCGGCAACGACGACTGAGCAAGCTGTAAGAGATCGGATGCAATTCGTTTTGGTTTGTTGTGACTGGCTTTGTGGCCTCCTACGGCTTGGAACGAGGAGAACTCCCGATCACACGTCTTGCAAACAAAGACGCGGTCCGAGCAGCTGGTTATCTTCTGCTTTTTGATCGGGGAGGAGTCGTTTGAGAGTAACATCAAGCAACTGACCAAATCCAGGGTCTGTTCATCCTCTATGTCTCTCTTCATCGCCAGTTTAGATCTGACTAGGATATTTGTAACGAATGCAAGGAACTAATTAAGGAAGCAATTCAATTAAGCTTTTAGTGGTTTGCTAGAAGGAGATTGCATGGAATGAAAGGTTATGAGGCAGAGCGGTGGTTATATATACTTATATAGTACCTAGGCAGCTAATTAATCAACTAATTTTAAAAAAGTATATGGGTACCCTTTCAAAAAAAGAGAGTATATGACCATGGGTAATGCTAATTAAAGTTTCAATTCCTTCGTGTTCGCATTTGGCCCTGAAAGACTTGGGGCGTAAGTAACCGTAGGAGTTTTGGTCTAATTGTCCTTTTATTGTAATTGATGGTTATCAATAAAATCTGGTCTGGTATTTGCGCAGGTCACTCTTTAACCCGTCCGTTTAAATTCATCTATTAATGAATCAGGCTATTAACGGATGGCCCAATAATAACTCGTTATCAAAACGGGCTATTTTGGGTGAACCCGTTAAGTCCAATAAAACTCGTTAACAAAAAGAAAATAATTATTTTTTTTTAAAAATTATTATTTTTTAAAAAAATCATTATTTTTTAAAAATATATTTTTTGTTTAAATTTAAAATATAAAATTGTATTTTTTTTATAAAAAAATATAATATATATTTTTTAAAAGTATATATATTTTTAAATAATATAATATATATTTTAAAGTATATATATTTTAAAAAATTAATTTTTTTTAAAATATATATTTTTTAAAATGATTTATGGATCTTATTAATCTCCAACGGGTAACCTGCTACTGTTAACGACCCGCTCAAACCCGCCTATTTGTCAAGTCTAGTTATTATATAGACATATAGCAACCATTAAACATTGTCGTCAATGGCCAAGTTTGCGTCACCGCATTGGTGAGTGGAGTACAACGTTAAAAAACGTACTATTTGTCTAGTTTTACAAAATTTAGATAAGTAGCTTTGGTGGCAAACCGTAACCCGATAAAGTCGAGCAGCTATCCTTAATGAGGTTACTTTTCTCTAATAGTACGTGATATCCTAATATCAATCTAAGGATCAAATAGGTTAGGAAGTCTGGAATCCACCCAGGAATCGACGTCGGATCTATGATGAAATCTTTACTAGGACTTAATTTTAAGAAATTTTTTTATGAATCTCGAGAAACAAGAGATGTTTTTTTTCTAGCATTAACCCGTAACACTAAAGATTTCAAATTAAAAAATAATATGTGATAACAAAATCTTTAGAGTATAATTAGTCAAAACATACAAGCGTTGTGACAAAAGCTTGGGAGATAACCTAAAAACTCGACACTTGTCACTTAGAGTTTGAATTGCTACTTGAGTATGTACGTAGGTAAATGGGTTGATAAGTTTTTCTTTCGTAAATAATAGTAGTACTTTCACTTTTCTACCATATATAATGGATGGATTATTTACTTTTAACTGTGAGATAATAGTTTTTTTTAATCTTGAAAATCTCACCAGGGCTTAAGCCCTAGTAAGCCACAATGTACATCCACCCCTGGCAGGAACTCATCATCATCATACCAATTTTCTCTCAAGTATGTTTTATCCATTAACCCTATGCTTGTTGGATTGGAGATCCCACCACTACAAGAAAAAGTGACTTAGACGACGGAGAATTTCCGTCGTCTAAGTGCCTATCTCCGTCGTCTAAGTACTTGGACGACGGAAAATCCGTCGTCCAAGGTACGTGCTCCAAGTGCTGTCGTCTAAGTACTTAGACGACGGAGAATTTAATCTCCGTCGTCCAAGTTCACTTGGACCGCGGAGAACGTCCGTGGCCCAGGTGGTTACCTAGACGACGGAGACATTAATCTCCGTCGTCTAAGTCACCACCTGGGCCACGGAGATTGTTAGCTTCTCCGTGGCCCAGGTGGTGACTTAGACGACGGAGATTAATGTCTCCGTCGTCTAGGTAACCACCTGGGCCACGGAGAAGCTAACAATCTCCGTGGCCCAGGTGGTGACTTAGACGACGGAGACATTAATCTCCGTCGTCTAAGTCCCTACATGGGCCACGGAGATTGTTAGCTTCTCCGTGGCCCAGGTGGTTACCTAGACGACGGAGATTAATGTCTCCGTCGTCTAAGTCACCACCTGGGCCACGGAGATTGTTAGCTTCTCCGTGGCCCATGTTGGGACTTAGACGACGGAGACATTAATCTCCGTCGTCTAAGTGAAAAATTAATTTAAAAAAAAAATTAAATTCAAAAATATTATTAATATTAATTGAAAAAAAATTAATTAAATTAATTAAATACACTAAATTAATAAAATAATTAAAATTAATTTGTACATACATAATCGAAAAAACCTATAATTAAAAATGAAAATATTGTTCGTAATGCGGAAATTAAGAAACGAAATAATGAACTACTAGCTAGCTAAAACACTGGAGGAGCAGATGCGCCGCCTCGTCCTCCGCCTCCAGCCGGGTCGTCGTCGTCGGGGAATGGGTTCGGAGGAGGTTGACATTGTCTTTGAGCTTGTTGCATAAGGGCGATGAGTTGGGCTATTCGCTCGTCTTGCTGGTCCATTCTTTGGCGCATGGCAATATTCTCCTCCCGTGCGATTCGAGCCTCTTCATAGGCTGCCGCAGCTTGAGAACTTCTCCGCCGCCCCGAACCTCCCGTAGATGATGACTCAGAGGTCGACAAATCTCGAACCACCTTAGGCCCGAAGTGCCTAACCTCCTTGCCAGCTCTACGACCGTAGACCTCATCCGCAATTGCTATTTGGCTCTCCACAGATAGAGGAGGCAGGTCTTCTAGCGGCACATCTGGGAACGCAAGCTGAGTGTTAGCCAATTCTTCCTGCGCACGCTCTATCACTCTTGCCTACAAAAGAATAATAAATTTATTATAATGAAATAATATTTAAATAATAATTACTATAATTATTAGCGCACACACATATATATATATATATGACTTACGCCGCGTTGACTCGCTTCATTATCGAGCCCAGGCGTCACGTACGCGCTTACGCTTGCATCGAGATAAGGGTGTTTGGAGCCCTTATCCCTGTGCTCCTTGGCAATTTGAATGAGTTGCTTGGCGCCGGAAGTATGGTGCTTGTCCTTCTTCCCCCGGTTGGCTTTGTTGACACCGGAGAATTTCTGTTACACAACATAATGAAATCATTAAAAAATTTATAAGTAACTAAAATTTAGAGTATTCAATTATCTTAATTGAAATAAAAAAAGTAAATTAACACCTGAAATTGCTCATCGGCAAAGTGGTTACACAACCACTCCCACTCATCTTCTCTATCCCCACGCAGCTCTTCGGGGGGAGGCACGGGACCGTTAATTCGGAAGTACTGATGGAGCCTGTACTTCCAATCTTTGAAGATGTTGTTGGCGGTTTGGTTGATATGCCTCAACATCGCCGGATCCGGATCCACCGCAAATTGTTCCTATCAGAAATAAATTGGAAATTATAATCGTATATATTATAAAATTATATATAACTAATATTAAAAATAGTATATAATAACTAAAATTGTACGTATTACGTACCGAAAGATCCTTAAAGACTTTCGCCTTCTCCGAATCCGGCACCTCCCTCCAAGTAGGGGCAGTGATACGAACCCGGTTACGAACAATCGACCCAATGCTATGAGCCGAGAGACTTGCTAGCTGAGGTGTGGGAGGGCCACCGGTGAATTCGTCGTAAGGCAAGGCGATCTTGCTCCCGGTCGCCTTGCAAATTTTCTCCGCCTTTCCACCTTTAACGAGACCCCGAGTCTTTTTCGGTTGGGGGTCAGTGGGGGCCCTCCTTTGCTTACGGCGGACGCTGTACATGATAGACTCGGCCGTCGAAGACGCCTGAGTACTTCCCGTTGAAGCGGTACCGGGCGTCGGAGTTGAAAAGGGGTCGACGTCATCACCGCTTGAGAGAAATGGGGCAGAGGGAATTTCCCCAGAAGGCCCCGGATTGAGGGCGTCTACCTGCGGTTGAACCCAACCGACTTGGGCCGCCAACATTTGGAGCATCTCATCTTCTGACTCCTGTTGGGCTTTCTTCTTCCCGGATGTGATCTTTGGCGGAGCCATTTAAACCTAAGAGTACGTACGGTGTTAAAATACCTACTTACCATAATAATTACAACGACGGAGAATTTACGCTAATTAATTAAGTACGTTTAAGATTTAAATAGAGTACACTAGCTTGGCATTTTCGGTCGTTCAATGGACGTGCGACCCGCGCGATAAAGTGTAAATTTTCAATTAATCAGCCTTGGTTAAATCGAAAAACATGGCCAGTTAGGGATAGAGATAACGCGAGAGGCAGGACTAATTTCGACAAAAGTCTTTCTTAGTCCAAATCCTGTCACCAGTCATAACCCGTTTCTAGACACCATGTCCGACATTCGGCCAATTTTTCGAAAATTTACACTCCCTCAAGTCCTTTGCAAACTCCGCCCTCAACCTCGTGTCCATAACTTCACTTAGGTTATGGT
The DNA here is from genome assembly GCA_946800695.1 of Geum urbanum. Lineage (NCBI taxonomy): Eukaryota > Viridiplantae > Streptophyta > Magnoliopsida > Rosales > Rosaceae > Geum > Geum urbanum. Next base: position 11,311,064 of record OX327001.1, read on the forward strand.
GTGCGGTGATGAAATCCACACATCACGAGGGGTTAAGGAGATAAGCAAGGAAAAGAGGCGCCATCTATTCCAAAGAGTGCGACTTAATTACACCAAGCCTATGTACTAAATTTAAATCGAACACGTACTACCATGCAATTTACTAGAAAATACATATAATTATCAATTAATTATTATTTATCATGCATTTAATAATAATTATTCATTTACCAATATAATCAATTATTATTATTACTATTATTTAATTTTAACTAATAATTATTCATTACCAAATAATTAACAACTAATAATGATTACTAAATAATAATAATAACAAGAAAATAATTATTATAATTACAACTATTTATTATTTAAAACTAATAAATTAAAAGTATTTAGAATTTAAATAATTAAACAAATAAAAAAATTGTTAAAGAGTTAAAATTTCGAATTATTACCTCGTCGGAATTTCGCCGGAATATTGGAAGAGTAGAGTCGTCGGAGAGGGGGAACCACGCCGGAAAATTGGTCGTCGGAGCGTCGCCGGAGGAGGATCGCCGGAGTGAGAGAGAGAGGAGAGGAGAGTATAGAGGAGGAGATGGAATGATGAGAAAATGAGGGGGGGTGCTCCTCCTTATATAGAGTTTCACTTAGACGACGGAGAACTATTCTCCGTCGTCTAAGTGCACTTAGACGACGGAAACAGTGTTTTCCGTCGTCTAAGTGAAGGGTCAAATTTTTTCGAACCGGCGCCAAATAAATGGGCGGGCCGTTTCACCGCCATAAATGTTGACTTAGACGACGGAGACAGTGTTTTCCGTCGTCTAAGTGGAATTTCAAGCGGTGCCGAAAATTGAGGCGGCAAATCGAACCGCCATGTTATTTCGACTTGGACGACGGATATGTCGTTTTCCGTCGTCCAAGTGAACACTTGGACGACGGAAAACGACATATCCGTCGTCCAAGTCAATATTTACATCGAAAAAATAATAAAAAATTATTCGAACCGCCATGGTAATTTGAACCTAGACGACGGATACGGTAATTTTCCGTCGTCCAGGTGAACACTTGGACGACGGAAAATGACCGTATCCGTCGTCTAGGTTCAAATTATGCAAAAAAAATATTTAAATTAATTCGCTAGGAATTTAGCGATCTGTCATTCGAGTGAAATAGTCGTACAATATCGATGAACGCATCGTATATATAAACAGATAAATTTGAACCGCCGAATAATTTTACGTTTTGAAAGTTGTTAAGTATCGACTAATCTTTAAGACTTTAGTGTTCATGAGTAGTTGCTGATTTGCAGCAGAGTACTAACGAAATTGAATTTGGACAAAACAACCGTTGGATATGTTCGTCGTAACATAATATATAATTACTATAAAGGACCAGGAAATAATAAGTTCGGGAAGGGTTTCATCGGCACAGTCAACCGCAAAACCGAGAATTTCACAAACCGGAAACGTGGATACAGGACATTTCGCAACTCCGATTTTCGAACCGTCGAAGCTCACACACCAAGAATATACTACTCTAAAGTCTTGACGAAAAGAATACGCATTCGAAGATGGTCTAGATGGTCGTTGTCTTAGAAAAAATTACGAAATTTACACCTGGACGACGGATACGACATTCTCCGTCGTCCAAGTAGACACCTGGACGACGGAGACGCTAATATCCGTCGTCCAGGTGTGTACTTGGACGACGGAGAATGTCGTATCCGTCGTCCAGTTGAATATACCCTGAATTCAGGGGTTAGGGGTCCTTAGGGTTTAGGGTATAGGGTTTTTCACTTGGACGACGGAGACAGTCATTCTCCGTCGTCCAAGTGTGTACCTAGACGACGGATAATGCCTGTCTCCGTCGTCCAAGTGTAAAAACCCCGAATTCAGGGGTTAGGGCCTTAGGGTTTACGGTTTAGGTCGTCCCCGGTCATTTGTGTGTGCGTTCAATTATTCTGATTCAAAAATATAATTAAAAAATTGATCGATCGATCCGAACTGCTAGATTTAGGGTCCAAGATTTAGCTAGGGTTTTATATGAGATTGAGATTTGGCGCCAAAGGTGAATCTGCAATTAATTTCTCCGTTCTCGGTTAGGGGTCCTTAGGTTTAGGGTATAGGGTTTAGGGTTTGAAGGGCTGCGTGAGCGAAATGTAGAGCAGCTTCAGCTTACTTTTAATAAGATCAGAGAATACACCGATGAAGTTGAAAGCAAAGAGAGGGGCCGGGACTAGAAAAACAGTCCAAAGACATTCAATTGAAACAGAGAGAAGTCGACTTAAAATCTGAGGAAGTTAAGCTGGCGGAGATCGATGTTAGTCCAGGTACAAACAACTTTTATATATATATACTACAATATTTGTGCTCTCAATAATACTATCACAAGTCAATATATATAATCATATATAGGGACCCATAATTAATCCAATTTATACATAAATAGTATTTAAAAACAATAAAACCAACCAAAGCTGGACGAGGAATCTTAAAGTCTCGACATAATAGAAATCTTTCACCTTTTTACGATGCATCGATCGATCATATATATATTACAATAATAAATTAGGGTTTACCAAGTAATGATCCTCGTCGTGTGACCGTACTCTTCGTCATAATCGTCATCATCATCATCACCGTTATCCGATTGCTCATCCTCCTCATCGTACTCAACATCGTCCGAGGAATAACCAGAGTCGTCGTCATCGTCCTCATCCTGCACGTCTTCTTCATCTACCTCAATGATCTCTTCTTCAGTTAGATCTGTACAACCATCAGGCATGGGTAACCGTTCACCGTCTTGAACCAGGTCCATTATGTCGGAGCGGATGACAGAAATATTAGGCTCTTGATAGGCAGGAATGTCTCTGTCTGGTTCAGCAGCATCTTCAGTCGTCGCCGGTGTCCCTTCAATTGTCTCTGTATTCCAAACTCCTCGATGAGAGATCTGGTTCACTATTTTCCACCCGTCACCAGCTTTCGGATCGTCGAGATAGAACACCTGCCTAACTAAGGTGGCGAGAGCGAAAGGCTCATCCTCATACCAGCTTGAGTTTGTATCGACTGATAAAAGTCCCAGGTCTTCCTTTGTACGCTTGAACCATCTGCACTTGAATAGGAAAACGTTGACATCATTCCCGTAACATAGCTGAACCACATATACGATCATTCCGTAATATAGATCAGGGTCTTTCCCAACCGCTATCCCACTGTTTTGTGTTCTTCTTCCTTCATCTCGCGCCAATGAATGGAACTTCACACCGTTCACAAAACATCCCGGATAAATATAGTGTTTAATCGGCTTCCCTGCTAGCAAGTGCTTTGGCCAAGACCACCACCCCCCGTGGTTTTCGGATTTTTGCAGATCAATCATCTGCGAAAATGGAAAAATGTAAGGGTTTACTTTCTACAAATTAAACATGCATGATCTCAATATGTATATAAATCACTAAATACGTACCCATTGGAAGAAATAATCGGGGAACTTTTTCTTAACCATTTTCTCAATCCACGCCGAACTCTTGTCTGGATATAACGCCTGAAGCCTCTCCCTGTATGACATCATGTACGGCTCAACTTCGTCACAGTCTCGTAACACTACCCAATGTGCCTCAATAAGTTCTTCCTGTGTTAACGTTTCCTTTAATACTCCTCTAAACGGTCGGACGACATTGGTGACGACAGAAAGATTGATGCGGGCACTGGGATCGGAGGCAGTTGGAGGTGGTGGATCTTTGAGGTACCTGTTGCAGTAAGTAACGCACTCATGCATTAGGTATGTCTCTGCTATGGAGCCATCCGGAGCCGACCTGTTTTTGACGAATGACTTATACTGTCCAAGCTGTCTACAAAATTAATCAAACGTACAATAAAAATAAGTACATGCATATAGCTAGCTAGTAATCTCCAGTGGAACAAATTATGAATCGAAAAACCTGTATAATTAATTAGTTGTACGTACCTTTCTTGAGGATACATCCAAGTGTACTGGACCGGACCAGAAATGAGAACCTGCTCGGGCAGGTGGATCATTAGGTGAATCATTATGTCGAAGAAAGCAGGAGGAAAAATCCTCTCTAGTTTGCAAATGATGTGCACAATTTGTTGTTGCAATTCCACGACATCTGACTTCTTTAATTCTCTGGCGCATAACCTCTGCCACCATCTGCACAATGCCACTATTGGTTCTACGACGTCGCGAGGCAAATATGGTCGAATTACCACTGGAATCAGACGTTGCAGCATAACGTGATAGTCATGTGTCTTTAGACCAACAAACTTGTGTTGCACCTCGTCCACTGCTCCAGTTATAGTAGCTGCATACGTGGCCGGATAACGAACGCCCTTAAACCAGTGAAATACAGAACGTCTAAGTGTCGGCTTCACTGTGTACGGTGCAGCTGGCATCTTGTTGTACACTCCTTTCCTATCCCTCCTCAACCACAAGGGACGACGTAGATTCATTGATTCCAAATCTTTGCGCGCTTTGGGAGTATCTTTAGTCTTGAACTTAATACCGAGAATTGTTCCCACCACGCTGTCGCACACATTCTTTTCTATGTGCATCGCGTCCAAGTTGTTCCTCAGCTTCAATTTCGACCAGTAAGGGAGTTCAAAGAATATACTCTTGTGATCCCAATAGCTCAGATCATGTGGAGGAATTGGATTGCATTTCTTTACATCCGCGTCGTTAGTCAACACACCAAAGTCGAAATAGCTCAACCTCTCTAAAATCTCTTCGCCCGACCAACTACGGGGTTTAGGATTGTTCTCTACCGTCCCGTCGAAATGAGCTTCATCCTGTCGCCAAGGGTGGTCGTGAGGGAGCCATCTACGGTGACCCAAGTAACACACCTTCCCTGCGTGCCAACTAGAGTTCACGTCGTCCAAACATATAGGACATCCATTATATCCTTTTGTCCTGCACGCTGCCAACATCCCATACGCTGGAAAATCGCTGATCGTCCACATTACGGCAGCCCTCATCGTGAACATCGTGTCAGTGAATTTGTCATAAGTTGGGACTCCATTTTCCCACAACAGTTTCAGCTCGTCGATCAAAGGTCTGAGGTAGACATCTAAGCACTTCCCTGGAGATTTAGGACCTGGAATTAGTACAGTAAGGAAATTAAATTCCTTGTTCATGCACATCCACGGAGGCAGGTTGTACGGCATCAGAATTACTGGCCAAGTGCTTACGGCGGAGCTATTACTTCCCCAAGGATTGAATCCGTCTGTAGATAGGCCGAGTCTAACATTTCTAGCCTCTGCAGCAAAGTTTCCGAATTCTCTGTCGAAATGTTTGAAACCCTCCCCATCCGCGGCGTGTCGCAGGACATCGTCATCTATTCGCTTTTCTGCGTACCATCGCATCGCCTCTGCTGTGTGTAGAGACATGTACAGGCGCTGCAATCTGGGAATCAAGGGAAAATATCGAACAACTTTCACAGGAATTCTCTTTTTCGAACTCTTCCTATTCACCTGGAATCTGCACTGGCCACATACGGGACAATAGTCCAAATCTTTATACTCTTTGTAAAATAGCACACAATCATTCGGACATGCGTCAATTATCCTGTACTTTAGGCCGAGGCTGCTCAAGATATTTCTAACCTTATAATGAGATTTAGGAAGATTGTGATCATCAGGAAGCAACTTACATATTTGCTCCTGAATTTCGTCAAAAGCACTGACTGACATTTTGTGCTTCACTTTTATCTTCATTTGCTCCATCACATATTGCAACACATTCTCTCGACATCCAGGGAACACCGGGGTCTGCGCTTCAAGTAGCATCCGGTTGTACTTATCCATCTCACTGGTGTCAGTGGCCAAGCTAGCAGCGGGGAATGTGTCATCATGCTCATGAGTGGTACTGTAACCTCCGTCTTGGTGTTGGTGTCCACTATGACTAAATCCCGGAAACGCATCATGGACCAAATCTACAGTTGGATTGCAAGCTGGGGGTCCGGCACCACTGCCGCTGGATGAGGCACCATGGTAACTGTACCCTGAGCTGAAGTCTGCTGCGCTGAACTCTACTGCTTCACCATGCTCGCTCCATGTAGTGTAACTCCACATCATACCATTTTCGTACAGGTGTTGCACCATAACATTAACCTCCGCATACTGACAATTAAGACATTTCTGGCACGGACACCTGAAACGCTTCTTTCCATGACCATGTTCTATCGCAAAATTCACAAATTCGCTAATTCCATCCATATACCGGACATCACATCTATTCTTTAACTTCATCCAACTCTTGTCCATACTGCTACAAAATATGCAAAAAAAAATAATTATTACATATATATATATTAGTCCATTAATTTACCATTAATTATACGTACTCGATCTACATCGATCCATCAAATTACGTACGTAATTTAATCTGTATATATAGCTAATTAACATTCATGCATGTATGTACGCACGTACGGTTTCCCTAAATATATATATATATTTAATCATGCAAATTTTAACTGCCTACGTACGTACCTGCTGGCCTTCTCGATATCTGCAGTTAATTAAGCTAGCTAGTGATCGAACACCGGAGATCCGATCCTTTAATTAATTTCTAGCCCCGGCCTAGCCTAATCCGGCCTTCTCCTTCTCCTTCGATCTCAAAAATTCCCCACGGGAGAAAATATAATGGAATGATCGAAGCTAAGAGAGTTTGGCATGGCCTATATATATAATGCTTCACTTAGACGACGGAGGTGTCGGTACGTCGTTTAAGTGGAACTTACACCACGACGTGTCGGTCCGTTGTCCAGGTGATCACTTCTCCGTGGTCCAAGTCACACTTAGACGACGGAGAATTACATCTCCGTCGTCTAAGTGTTACTTGGACCACGGAGATTTCTCCGAGGTCCAAGTAACACTTAGACGACGGAGATGTAATTCTCCGTCGTCCAGGTGATAACCTGGACCACGGAGAAGTCTCCGAGGTCCAGGTTCTTACCTAGACGACGGAGAAATTTCACATCCGTCGTCTAAGTGTTACTTGGACCTCGGAGATTTCTCCGTGGTCCAAGTAACACTTAGACGACGGAGAATTACATCTCCGTCGTCTAAGTGTGACTTGGACCACGGAGAAATCTCCGAGGTCTAAGTGTAACTTAGACGACGGAACTAATACTGTTCCGTCGTCTAAGTCCTCTTTTCTTGTAGTGCACATCGAAATAGGGCAAGATGAAATACAATTTAAATGAACGTGGACTATTCCTAACTGTACCAAGGTCTTTTGTAAATAAAACCCAACACCTTAAATGTGGTTAAGTTGGAACAATATCGGTACATGACGGACCCTACGTGCCACGCTTGTCACTATTCAACTTGGTTTCAGTGCAGGTTTCTCTCCATCGCGTCCCGAGCTCGATGGGCTTGAACTAAAATATGGGCCAGATTAAAATTAGTTCCAGCTGAATGAATGAATTTGACCTTGGAAAAGATGCGTTGGCTCCTGAGTGTACTTTCACGTGCTAATCTAGAGTTACGTTGCACGTGCGGGGGCGTGTTGGATTTGAGATCCGACATCGAAATAGGGCAAGATAAAATATAATTTAAATGAAGGTAGATTATTCCTAATTGTACCGAGGCCTTTTGTGGATAAAACCCAACACCTTAAATGTGGTTAAGTTTGAAAAATATCGGTACATGACAGACCCTACATGCCACGCTTGTCGCTATTCAACTATGCTAACATGTTTAATAGTCAAATTTAGCTCCCTTTGTAGCATTCAAATCTTTATCGATCTGATCATGCATCTATATTTATATATAGGGGTCCTTTTATCTCTTTATTTTTTTTTCATTTTTAGGCATACGACATTACGTCAAATTTTCGATCACATTTTAAGATGGACCTAAGGTGGGCTACAACCCACCCTAAAATAAAACTATTTTGTTGCTTAATTATAGTTCAAAATTTTGAAAAATAAAAGTTAGTCCGACCCAAATTTATATACCTAGCCCACCCTAAAAATTAATCCACTCTAAAATTAGCAAACATATCATGAAAAAAAATACCATAATATATATTTTAAAATTATTTATTGACTAAAATTAGAAAAATTCTTAAAAGCTCATTAGAAAAATAGATTTTTTTAATGTATGTCTGTACACTTTTTTTTTGGGTACAACAACATGACATCTCTCTTCTTTTTCTTATTTATCAAACTAATTAACATCTTCGATCTATTCAAGACCATAATTTGATAATGAATTCAAATGCATGCGTTCACTTTTAGATTTATGTTAACGAATTTTTATCAAACGTTATTGTTAATTTTTTTAATTATTTAATTGTTTGATGTATATTTAATTTAATATATAATTTGTAAAATAAAACAAAAACAAACTTTAAATTTTTTTTAGCTCACCCTATTTTAAAATCCTACATCCGTGGTCGTTTGTGAAAAATGCAAAACTGTGAAAGGTATCTAACACACTACTGGATGAGAGAATTGGGGCGACGTAGTTACATATCTTCGTCACTCCAATTTCAATCGAGGCGACGTAGATTGCCTGAGATACTAATTACGTCGCTTCAACAAATTGAGGCGACGTATATTGATCTTGGTCGCTTCAATAATATGAGGCGACCACTTTTTACATACGAAGCGACGAAGAATAGTTTGGTCGCTTCGAAGAAAATCGAGGCGACGTAGATTGCTCAATCTTCGTCGCCTCATTTTTTTTAAAATCTGGATCTACTCTTCTTCTTAAAGTCAAACCGTTCATAAAGTTAGAATTTTAGAAAAACAGTTCATTCGCGTTCTGGAGCTGTTCTTGTGCGATTTTGGGAGAAATTTTAGGAAATTGAGAAAGAAGGTTGTTCTTTCCATTGATTTGATTCTTGAGTAAGGTTAGTTTGATTTGTATCTCTTTAACCCTCGTTATGAGCATAATATGTTAAATTAGAAGTGAAATTGAAGTTTTGGTGAAATTTTTGAAGTTGAATTGAATTTGGTGTTATGTTGTAGTTTTAGTGTTTGAATCATTGAATTGTGGTAAATCATGTTATGGGTTCATGAATAATGTTTGAAATTTGGTTAAGTTTAGTGAAATTTATTGATGATTAGAAGTGAAAATGTAGGTGATGTGAAATTTTTGAAATTGAATTGAATTTGGTCTTATGTTGTAGTTTTAGTGTTTGAATCATTGAATTGTGATAAATCATGTTATGGGTTCATGATTAATGTTTGAAATTTGGTTAAATTTAGTGAAATTAATTGATGATTAGTGTAGATTAGGTGTATTCGAGCCTTAATTAGTAGTGTTATTAGTGTTAATCATGAAATCGAGCGTATGGTTATATATAATTGTGGTGTTTATCAACTTAGAACTCCCGTTTGAGAATCAACAACTCATCTAGTTGATCGAGTTGAGTTGTTGATTCTCAAATTGTCCCATTTTTGGACACTTTAGGTGAACATGACTTTGTTGATCCTTTTGCTATTCATGTGATTTCAGTTTCAGTTTTGGGATATGGTTTCGACAGTGTCTCCTTTCAATGTTCCCCGAGTGCAAATTAGGTTGTTTAGATATGTGTGCACTCGGGGAACTGTAGGGAGATGCTGCTGAAATTTCCCTAAACTGGAGCTGAAACGCATGGGTGCAAGAGCGTTGACAAATGTCGTGTTCCCCTGAAGGGGATAGGACCCAACCCGGAGGCATAAGGCGAAGAAGTGTGGGGTTTTGGTTGAATCGCAACTGTGGCGTGGTAACTTTGTTCATATTGATTGTTTATGCTGACAGGAAACATGGACGGACACCCAGACAAAACTTGGATGACATATCATCATGCTGATCCAAGGTACATCACAGGCATATTCGAGTTTATGAATTTTGCCCGGCGACATAGTAACGGAGCCGATTATCACTTATGCCCGTGCAAACGTTGTAAGAACGGTCCATTCAAGGTTACTATGGATGTCATATATCATCACTTATCACACAGTGGTTTGAGTCCGGATTATACTGTCTGGCACCTTCACGGGGAAGTTTTTGCTGAACCGACAATGCTCAGTCAACGAAGACAGTGGCTTCAAGACAGAGTCGGTCCTTCTAGTGGTGTCGGTCCTTCAGTGAACCCGCAGTTGAAGATTCTACATGATGCATATCCTTATTATCCTGGATACTATGCAGATGCTACCCAACAATTAGTGGAAGATAATTCGGGAATGAACTTCAATGACATGGTAGACGATGATTATGAAAAGTACGATAGATTATTGAAGGAGTCACAGACCCCATTATATGAAGGCAGTGAGGAAACTGTTTTGAGTGCCATATTAGATGCAATGGAAATGAAAAATGAAAATGGATGGTCGGACACAAGTGTTGACTCTTTATGTATTTACATTAATAAACTTCTTCCTAAAGGGCACACATTCCCCTATTCATACTCGAGGATAAAAAAAATCTTGAGTGATCTTTCACTGGGTTACGAAAGAATTGATGCGTGTGAGTTTAACTGTGTGTTGTTCAGGGGGGCACTTGTAAATGAGAGGATTTGTCCAGTGTGTAGGGATGTTTGCGGGGTCAACTGTGAAAGGGTACAAGGCATGTCCAATCTGTCTAGATGAGCTAACTTCAGAGCATATATGTGGGAGGATAGTTTATGAAGGACATCGAAAATGGCTCCACCAAGATCACCCTTGGCGATTGAGCAAGGCATTTAACGGGAAGGTGGAGTTGGCGGAAGACCCTATCAGAAGAGTGGAGATGAAATTTTGGAGGACGTTAGGTCACACGTTTACCCTATTCTTAGCCAACATGACGACTTGAAGGTGCCGTACAATCCAAATAACAGACAGTGTTGGACTCACAAAAGCATATTTTGGAAGTTGTCGTATTGGTCATCATTGAAGATCAGACATTGCTTAGATGTCATGCACATTGAAAAAAATGTGTGTGACAACATCCTTGGAACCATTTTTGCGATTGATAAGAAGTCTAAGGATGGTCCAAAAGCTCGCGCTGCTTTGAAGAAGAGGAATGTGCGAAAAAACCAGTGGCAAAGAGCGGGTGACCAGGGTACGGCGAAAGTTCCTAATGCACCCTTTTTAGTTAAAAAAGATGATCTAGAAGATGTGTTCCAGTGGTTCAGGGATGTTAAGTATCCTCTTGGTTATACAGGTAGTTTGAGAAGTAAGGTGAAAGTAAGTTCCCCGTCACAGTTTTATGGATTGAAGACGCATGATTGCCATGTGTTGCTTCAACGTCTTCTTCCTGTGGTTATCAGAGGGTTCTTGCCAGAAAACATTGTAAAGCCATTGATAGCACTGCCAAATTGGTTTAGTCAACTATGCAGTAGGGAGCTTAAGAAGGATGTTGTGCGTGACATGGAAACTGAGATAGTGATGATTCTCTGCAATTTGGAGTTTATATTTCCTCCACATTTTTTTACATCTATGGTTCATCTCATGGTTCATCTGCCCGAACAAGTATTCCTTACAGGTCCAGTACACTATACATGGATGTATCCAATTGAAAGGTAAAATGTTTTTCATTGCTAATATTATGTTCGTTATGTGACTAGTCGGCAATTAAGAAAATATTGTACTAATCTTGAGGTGTTTTTGCAGGAAATTAGGAAAATATAAAAAGTCAATGAGGAATACACGTTACCCGGAAGGTAGTATTGTTGAACAGTACCTCGTACATGAGTCGGTGACGTATTGTAAGTCTTATCTCAGACGGATGGACAACGAAGATGTCGACACTTCCCCTGAGTGGAATATCAGCTGTGTTTCACTCTTAGTAAGACCAGATATTATCGAGACTCGTTGCCAGTTCAGGTTGACTGAGGCAGAGACTGCTGAGGCTCACTGGCAAGTCTTGGTGGAAACAGACGAAGTCAAACCTTACCTAGAAGAACATCTCAGAAGGTTCGAGGCTAAAAATGGTGAAGATTTCGATGAGCTTCGTCGTCGGAGGAGTTTTCTTCGATGGTTCTTAACATGGGTACATGTGCCTATTAATTCTTGTAAGGTTCTTTGAGGGTTTATAACACTTACCTTTAACTTCTCTTAACACTTATCTCTCAGGTGTCCCTTAAAGAAAAAAACTCGGACCCGAGCTTGGTTGCAGGAATAAAGTCATTAGCTCAAGAACCTCAGCAATGTCGGGTTTATAAGTCGTGTTATGTGAACAGTGTCAAGTTCACCTCGTTTGATAGAGATCAAAGAACCGTGACTCAAAACAGCGGTGTCATGATAGACATGGGTTCATCCAAGTTCTACGGCCATGTTAACTACGTGGTCGAAGTATTATATGCAGGCCGTATGCCAGTGGTGTTGTTTAAGTGCACATGGCACAACTCCAACGACGAGGAAGATCTTGACACCGTTATAAAAGATCATGGACTGATATCAGTGAATACAAACAACAGTTACTATGAGGATTCACCCTTCATAATTGCAACCAAAGCAAAACAGGTATTCTACATAGACGATCCAAAGGCTGGTGGTGCTTGGAAGGTAGTACAAGAAATGTCGCATCGCAATGTCTACAGCGCTGACGTACTTGCCATAGATGAAAACATATCGCGTACAGGAGATCATATATTCGAGCCTTACCAAGAGGACACTCCTACGGTGATACAATTTTACCCAGATTTTCAACTACTTTTGGACGAAGAAGGAGACGAGGCCAAGGACGAGGACGAGGACGAGGACGAAGACGGGGACGAAGATGAAGACGAGGACGAGGACGAGGATGAGGATGAGGATGAGGACGAGGAGGACTAAACTAATATTATTAATGACATAGAAACCTAAATTCGTATTTTCTTTAAAGCATAATTTATGTAAGCGTTTCAAAATTAAATAACTTTTGAATTTGTAAAAAATGACACAAAATGACTAGCTACGAGGCGACGAAGAATGTCCATTATTTGTCGCTTCCATTAATCGAAGCGACGGAGATTGCATTCTTGGTCGCGTCAATTTATAATTCCAAACTTCATCGTTTCTTTCATCTTCAGTTCATTACCTTTCCATCAATAAATTGAAGCGACGAAGATGGCAATATACGTCGCCTCGTATGTAAAGGAAGCGACGAAGATGTCAATATACGTCGCCTCGTATTTAGAGGAAGCGACGAAGATGGAAATATACGTCGCCTCGTATGTAAAGGAAGCGACGAATATGTCAACATACGTCGCCTCGTATGTAGAGGAAGCGACGAAGATGTTAACATACGTCGCCTCGTTGGCTTTATAATTCCAGGTTCACAGTTTCTTTCTTCTTCTTTCCATTTCGTCTTCGTTTCCTTCTTCGTCTCTAATCATCTTCTCGCCCCAAATCCCTAAACCTAGATTCAGCAAATCCCTAAACCTGAACCCCAAATCCCTAAACCCGAACCCCAAATCCCTAAACCCAGATTCAGCAAATCATCTTCTCGCCCCAAATCATTTTCTCTCTTTCGTTCGTTCAAGTACATACTAACGAGCTTGTTAAGTAATTTGTTTTGGGTCCAGCTTTTCTTCTGTTTCTATTGATGAATGTGATCGAATTGAGTGCTTAGTGTGATCGAATTGAGTACATACTAATTGAGTGCTTCTGTTTCTATTGTTTTGGGTACACACTTTCGATTATAGTTTTTTTTTTTGTTTTAACTTCATTGATCGAATTGAGTGCTGGAGTAATGGTTTGTGTTTAATGGGATTCTCCTTTGGAGCCAGTATAGCAGAATGATGGGTGTCATTTTGATTGAAGTGCGTAGTTTGATGGAGAAGGAAGTTTAAAACTGTATATCATTTTCAAAGATAATTGAACATATCAAATGTGTTGTGCTTAGTGTTGTGCTTAGTATTGACAGTTTCAAAGATACGCATATCATTTTGTGTATATATATGTCAAGGATATGCCTATCATATGCTTTCTTCATACAGTACTTGCTTAGGTTGCTTATATGAGCACACGGTTTGCATTTGAACCATTCCAAAGTTGTTGATGGTAACCATGTGAAAAAGATGATGAACCATTCCAAAGTTGTTGATGTCCAGTCGGATTTGCTTTGAGTACTGTGTGAATGCTGGCCATTGTTTCATTACTTTTGTGTTGTTTTAGTCCGGATTTGCTTTGAGTTTGGTAAAATGGTCTTTGTTAATTTCTTCAATACTTGAACCAGATTTCAGAAAGAAGAAGTGAGCCAATTCCGTGTAGCTAAAGCAAACGAAGTGAGGAAACTCGAGAAGGTATGCTGCATCAATGCTTTATACTGTGTCTATTCTAATGCATCAAAGAATCATTTGAATTTATTCCCAACTAAGGATATATTGAAAATTGATAAGCTATATGCGATAAATGAAGCTGTATATATGCACTGTGTTTTGTGATGATGCTAAGTTTGCCTCTTATGATGCCTCTATTGTATTTGTTTCTTAATTTCATACTGAATTGAGAAGGCTTGGTATAAATTCGATAGCAATGTGTTTTGTGATGATGCTGATTCCGAATGTGATGATTTTCTGTTTAGGATTTGCTGCATGCTTATTATGTATGGGTGGTAATTTTATTGAATTTACTTCTGAAAATTTAAGAAAGGGAGGTACTTTTTATTGAAATGAATTGTTTGCTAATTTGTGAGCTGTTTGATAGCGTAAAAGAACTGTTTGTGAGTATAGTTTAATAGTTATGTATTAAGTATTAGGCTTGCAAGTCAATATATATAGACAAGTTCATAAACAGTGGTCTTTGTGCTGATAGAAGATGGGTGGTTTATTTGTTTTTGTTTATAGAAGATGGGTGGTTTATTTGTTTTTGTTTAAGTCATCAAAACCCAGTTGGTTGTATCATCAACAACTACTACCCATCTCGCTATTTGTAAGTTTCGGTTTAGTTCAATCTTAATAGATTAGTTTGACATACTGATGAAGCTTGGTACAGGTACTTCATACATGATAAGAATAGGTTTTGATAGGTTTTAATAGATTATTAGTTTTAACAGAATGGCTCCCGGAACTACAAGTCACCAAAGGAGGAAAGCGGCGATCCAACGTCGTGAAGCGGCAGCGGCGGCGGCAGCTGCGGAGGCGGCGTGGCGACCATTCAGCAGAGAGGGGGCTTCCAGGTCGGGTTGCCCTACCGGACAATCTGCGACCCCGACGATTCCAGCAGTAGGGGTTTTAACGCCCGCCCCAAACCTTGAGGATGCAATTCCTCAAGTGGATGACAGCGAGGCCACTTCGGCGTCACAGCACCCTCCCGCCCTCAGCATCCGGTGCAAGAAGACCAAACTCCCCGACATGGTGGACATGGCAACCGAAGATCCGACGACGCAACAGCGCGGAGTCGTTGTCGGGACGAAGACTGAGTACCTCGTCCGGATGAACAACAATAGGCGACTACAAGTCGCTTACTCTACGAGGCATCGGGGGCCTGCGACGAGGGAATTCAGGAGTCTGATGTCCAGAGACATCGGTAGCATCATCCGCGGAAAAGTTCCAATGCTTGCACCTAGCTTTTTGGGACTTAGCGATTTGCATCGCGATATCGTCAATACAAATATTGAGGTATACTTACTGCCCTTAGCTTACTTTGTTACTTTACAGTTTATGTAAATATAACTTTTACATAACGGAATTTAAATGTCTTGTGCTAGACGAACTACGACATCCCGACGACTGACGTGGAGATGTGGAACTTCATTGATGCGATGGCACAAACAATCTACAAGGATTGGAAGTACGATTGTCATCAACATTATCTCCACGTCAGCCAGGAGACTCCGGCCGAGTTTCTCAGGAGGGAAGACCAATGGGTGTGGTTAAAAGCCCACTTCGAAGACCCTGCTTACTTGGTGAGCTTCATAAACCATCCTTGGAATAGTTTTGGTAGCCAACAATTTTAAAATATACATGTTTATCTATTCTAATTCATCGATGATTTTTGTGTGTGTGTGGCAGCGATTGTGCGAACGGAATCGAGGAAACCGAAACAAGAACAAGGAGCAGCAGCTCAACCACCATTCGGGATCTCTCGCCCTCTCGTACCGAAGCGAGGTGTTGGAGAAGGAGGGTCATAGAGCGCGCGCCGTCCAGACGTGGATTAACGTATACCAGCCGGACAAGAATGCGGCTGAGAAAGTGGTAAGCTCAAATAGATTCACGTTACGTTATTTCAATTATTTTTTATTACCATATTGTAATATTATTTATTTAATATCACTTAATTGAGCAGGCGGCAGTGAAGCGAAGACTCGATGAAGTCTTGTCGCAACAAGATAGTGTTGCTGGTGACACAGACGGCGATGCGACGGTTTCCCAACCCCATCTTCTTCCTCTTGATACACAAATAAATATCATAGAGGAAGAGGTGGGTTCAAGGCCCGGGACCTCTATAAGAGGTAATAAATCTCCTAAACCACCGTCGTTCATCTCGATTTACGTTTTGCTTTATTTTTGTTTACTATTCCATTACTAATATTTGTTCTTGTTCGACGTGACAGGGGTGGGGCGCACTCTCACATGCGACCCCAAACCGAGAGGAGGGCCCCGAGTACAGGAAACCGAAGCCGTAAAAAGGGAGGTGGCCAAAGCTAGAGAGGAGGCGCGCAGATCGAGCGAGGTGGCGCGTATATTGGGCGAGGAGGCGCGCATATCGAGCGAGGTGGCGCAGAAAGCCAGAGAGGATTACAATGAGCTCGCCCAAAGGGTCCAACAAATGGAGGCCCTAATGCGATCATTCCAGGCTGGGAGTCAACAACCTCAAGCTCCTCCACCACCTCCCGGCTCGTAATCGAGCTGCATTGCCGTCCCCCAGCATGAGTCTAATATGCGAATCGAACAATAGTATCTAGGCTTTGTATAAACTGTTAACGTTTTGATTTGTGCCAATTTTTTCTATATAACTGGATTTGTGGTTGAATGCGTTTTTGTGGTTGAATGGGTTTTTGTGTTTTTAAATTGTTATAGGTCGTGACTTGGTACATTAATATTTAATTTTTTTTTCTTTTTCACTCAATGAGGCGACGTAGATTGATCAATCTACATCGCCTCATTGAGTGAAAAAGAAAAAAAAATTAAATACATTGAAGCGACGAAGATTGATCAATCTTCGTCGCTTCATTTAGAGAAATAAAAAATAAATAAAAATTAAATATAGTGTGGCGACGTATATTGATCAATCTTCATCGCTCCATTTACATTGAAGCGACGAAGATTGATCAATA
This sequence comes from Geum urbanum, assembly GCA_946800695.1. Classification (NCBI taxonomy): domain Eukaryota; kingdom Viridiplantae; phylum Streptophyta; class Magnoliopsida; order Rosales; family Rosaceae; genus Geum; species Geum urbanum. The sequence goes on from OX327001.1 coordinate 11,328,235, forward strand.
TACGTCGCCACACTATATTTAATTTTTATTTATTTTTTATTTCTCTAAATGAAGCGACGAAGATTGATCAATCTTCGTCGCTTCAATGTATTTAATTTTTTTTTCTTTTTCACAAAAAGAAAAAAAAATTAAATATTAATGTACCAAGTCACGACCTATAACAATTTAAAAACACAAAAACCCATTCAACCACAAAAACGCATTCAACCACAAATCCAGTTATATAGAAAAAATTGGCACAAATCAAAACGTTAACAGTTTATACAAAGCCTAGATACTATTGTTCGATTCGCATATTAGACTCATGCTGGGGGACGGCAATGCAGCTCGATTACGAGCCGGGAGGTGGTGGAGGAGCTTGAGGTTGTTGACTCCCAGCCTGGAATGATCGCATTAGGGCCTCCATTTGTTGGACCCTTTGGGCGAGCACATTGTAATCCTCTCTGGCTTTCTGCGCCACCTCGCTCGATCTGCGCGCCTCCTCTCTAGCTTTGGCCACCTCCCTTTTTAGGGCTTCGGTTTCCTGTACTCGGGGCCCTCCTCTCGGTTTGGGGTCGCGTGTGAGAGCGCGCCCCATCCCTGTCACGTCGAACAAGAACAAATATTAGTAATGGAATAGTAAACAAAAATAAAAACAATATACGTCGCCTCAATTCAGAGAAATAAAAACAAAATAAAAATTAAATATAATGTGGCGACGTATATTGATCAATCTTCGTCGCTCCATTTACATTGAAGCGACGAAGATTGATCAATATACGTTGCGTCAATTAATATTAAAGCAACGTATATTGCTCAAGCTTCGTCGCTTTATTTTTAATTGAAGCGACAATATTTAAATCTTCGCGGCCAAAAATCGAAGCGACGTATATTTTTTTGGTTGCTTCAAATAAAATGAAGCGACGAAGGTTTTCAATATTGGTCGCCCCAATGATGAAGGGATCAATCTGGGGCGACGTAACGAGGCGACGAAGAGTTGGTTACAACAAATCGAGGCGACGAGAAAGTGATACGAGGCGACCATGAATCTTCGTCGTCTCGAATCTGTTCCCCAATAGTGAACAGGTTGATTGACGGGGTCGCAAACGTGTTTTCTTGGCAAGTACACTGTATGTGTAGCTCGCTGCACCAAGTGTGTATCTTGCCACAAAATCTACGCGGTCCATCCTAATAGTTTAATCATAGTGTGTCGACCCTAGTTAATATTACCTCTTTTGTCGACGTCATGCCTTTTCTTTCCTCTCGCGTTTCCTTGGTAGTTTCCTCGTCATGCTCCAAGTTGTTCGAGTTGGCCCCGATCTTTCTTATACAATTGTGCTACTTAATTTGTTTGTATCATATTGTTTATGTGCGTGGCTTCTCTAGTACTATCCGACGATTCCTAGCTCTCTCTTTTTTGTAAGAAACACTTCACGTATAAGCATAGAAGAATGAGGCGCCCGTTCATATCATACCCTCGGTAGGTAGATCAATAACTAGCGGATTGAAAGTTTGAAATTAACCACGTTATATAAGCCGCCCACGTCCCACATCCGGGCAGATTGAAGTTGCTAGTTCAAATCATTATGTAGCTAGCTCGTGTATATCATTCACACAATCACACCTGTCACAGGTCGTGATAGATGGAGGCCAATACTGGAGTTATATAAAAAATAGATAGATACTTAGCTGAGCAGCGATTGAAAATATCAAAGAAAATAATGGATATGAACACTGAATTAATCAAAAAATAATTCCCGACTATACATGGAAATTCACATCGAAGCTATTACGTACGTACGTATGTACATTAGTTCTAAGAAATCAACTGCAACTTGGTTAAATCGTAATGGCGTTGGTAGCCCGGCGGTGCCAAATTCAAGTCAAGATTCAAGCACGACACCCTTTTGCTACTGTTTGATCTCTTCAACACGGGAACGGGAGCGGGCACGGCTGCGGCAGAAGTCATGACATCTCTGTGTCTTCTCATGTGTCCACCGAGAGCTTGCCCGATTCCGAATTCAAGCCCGCAGATCGGGCACTCGTGCGTCTTGGGCTTGGCCGGTGAGCTCGGCAACGACGACTGAGCAAGCTGTAAGAGATCGGAGGCAATCAGTTTAGGTTTGTTGTGGCTGGCTCTGTGGCCTCCTAGGGCTTGGAACGAGGAGAATTCCCGATTACACGTCTTGCAAACAAAGACACGTTCAGAGCTGGTTATCTTCTGTTTCTTGATCGGGGAAGAGTCGTTTGAGTGTAGCATCAAGCAACTGACCAAGTCTAGGGTCTGCTCATCTTCTCTGCTTCTCTTGATGGCCATAGCTTCGTTAGTGTTATCTTAGAGTGGGCTTCGAGGTTTGAGTTGATCGATCTGATTGACAAATATAAGGAAGTACTGACTGAGGAAGCTTACTTATGTGTGTTTGAGATAACGTTGCTGAGAATGCATGGAATGAAATGAAGGGAGTTACCGGGCTGCTATATATAAGGCGTTGGGCCGGCAATCTGTGACTAGCTTGCTTACGAATCAAACTCAAATCAAGTGGCGAGTACGTGTTCGGAATTGCCCCTTCTAGACTTGAGGAATACTTAAGGAAATGAGTTTGGTATTATAGTAATAAGTTGGTTTTGTGGTGGGATTGGTGCAGTGCCGTCATTGGGGCCATATTTCGCGTCACCGCGTTGCTGGAGTTAACTTAGTCAAGCGGTACGGTTCTTTTAGGCAGCTCCAGTGTGAATGCTTTGAACTTTCCGACAGTAGGTTCTAGATACAACAACTTTACAGTCGGCGTCGACTACCCAGATGCATCCAACGCGCGTATAAAGAATGAACTCTGTTATTTTCCCCATCAGAGTAAAGAGTTTGACGATCCGTGAGCAGCTAAGCTAGCCCAAAGCGCGTGAACAGTTATACTAGTCATTGTTAAGTTTTATGTAGGAGGAAGTGACCAGGAAAGAAACAGAGAGATTGATGGAAGAGATGGTGGAGCGAACGTGTTTGAGTGGCAAGCACATAAGTAAGCAACTTAAGTGACCAAGTGTGTGTATCTTGCTACAAAATCTACGCGGCCAATCGTACTTGTTGATTAACGGTGTGCTTAGTTTCCTAATTTCACACCAAATATATGTCCACATATATTCGATATCACATAGAGATGTTAGACGTGTGTCGTTGTCATGCATGCTTAGTTTCCTTGCTCTTACCTCATATTCGCCTCTTCGCTTCTTAGATAGTTCCTAGTTTGATTCTTACCTCCGGTTCGAGTCTTCAGGTCTTTGCTTAATCATCTCTTTGTAAAAGTACTATGCTTCAGGTATTCCTAACCATGTCTTATTTTAACTTTGAATCCCACTAAAATTATTGGCCAAATTGATAAGGAAACAATGGAGTTCTTCTGGGGATCCAATTCAAAATCTAATGTTGTGTCATGGAGTCAGATTTGTACTCCCAAGTAAAGGTGGCCTAGGAATCAGACCTTCTGCTCTTTTTAATAATGTGGCCATAGCAAAGTTAAATTGAAAAATCTCCACTCAACTTAGGAAGTGGGAAGCTTTCTATATGAATCTGGACTACCTGGTTCACGCTCAATCCAGATAAATATGATAGTGAAATTTCAGTTATATCTTTAGGGTAAAATTTAGTTTTGTAGTTATTAGGCAAGTTTTTGTATGGATACATTAGCTCATAGCTTTGAAGTGTGAGGAACACACTAAAATATGCAGAGGAGATAGAGATAGTTGAGAGAAGATAGAGACGATGGAGATGGGGCATGCATGAACATGGCGAGAAGCAAAAGTTTTTGTATAAATATGATACCTGTATGAAAAGAAGAACACAGAGCGAGAAGAACAAATCTCCTGTGTTTGTACGAAAGTTTTCAGTGCAATAAAATTTCCTCCTGTTCATAAACACCTTGTCCAATACATATGCAAACATCACTATCAACTCAATCTCAAGCATAATCTCAGCAACTAGTTTAAGTACGTAGAAGTTCTTCAGCAATCAGCATCACATAGTACTTCAGTTTTATTATAGTCTAAAGGTTGGTCCGAAGAGAAGATAGAGAAAACTGTACATATTGTACTAGTACATAAAGATTGGTCTTCCAACTTTACGTTTTTCAGTTTCTTTAGCAAACTTCTAGTCTAATATAGGGAAACACTAAGCATAATTATATTATTATACAACTAAACTGACGATCTTATTATTATTGAGGAGTTGTTGTTATGTTTGAATATTGTTAGATTGCTTGCTAGAAATTAGTCGGGGGACCCCCCCTCCTGATTATGGTATCAAAGCTTTAGTTTAGCCTTATAATAGTATAGTTATATTAGTAAAGTACCTAGCTTGAAGACAGAAGCCTTAATTACAATCAGTGAAGGAAAACCAAAATAGAAAACCAAGTCTAGAATTGTATGATCGATTACCTGAACTTAGAAATTACTGAACATCAAAAAAGAAAAATCACTTTAGACCAAAATAGTTTAATGTGTTATTTTTTACAGAAAAATCATAACCATATTTTACATAGTGAGGATAATCCATTAGTAAATAGTGTAATAGACCTTTTAATTAGTCAAGCAAAAAATATAAAAGTAGAACAAAATAAACATAGTAGCAACATACAACAAGTCTTAGAGTATTTTTCAGAAAAAATCACTACAAATAATTAGACAAAATTTAAGTTTTATTTCATCTCAATTAGAAAATAATAATAAAAACATACAAAGATTTCCTAATAGAAAAGAAATTAAAGAACTTGTAGACATAATAGATAGCAAGCTAAAGCAAGTAGAGTTACAATCTTTAGAAATAATAGAAAACTTGAAAATAGAAGTACAAAAAATTCAGTCAGTACAAAAAGAGTTAACTGAGCAAGTAGAAAAATTACACATAAGATCGATAGATTATTAGTTTAATGACCAATAGTAATAAATATTTAGAAGCACTCAAAGAAGTCAGTAAAATATACGAAAAACCAATAGGATTTTCAGAAGTCACCACTAGTGTACCAAGTAATAATATTCCCATTAGACAAAATAATACCATTATCCGGCTAATAGTAAACTTAGCCAAAAAAATTAGATAGAATTGAAGAAAAAATAGTAGAAATTAAAAGTATTTTAAACAATTCACCTACATTTATACCACCAGCCTTAATTAAGAAGTTAGAAAAACTCAGCATAAATAATCACACAAGAAAAGTTAGGATAAACCCTTTTGATAATTCAAAATGGGACTTTTTAAACGAAAAGGAAAAGAAATAATAAGAATAGAAGATATTTACCATAATGAAGAAGAAGCACAAGAGTTTCTTAGAAATGGTTTCTTAAGATCACAAAGAAATAAGCATACTTTGTATCAATTAGGAAGATTTGAAAATCGAAATAGTATAGTAAGTAGCATCAGTCAGCATGAAATTAGTCGTATCGACAAAGAAGTTACTTTAAATTTACTTAGTAATCAAGCAATAGAACAACTTAAAAAATTAAGTTAATCCCAAATTCATCTAGGAACTATATTTATTGGTATAGCAAGATTAACAAGAGCACAAGTAAGAACCAAAGTCTTAGTGTACATCTATGATGATAGATGGGATAATCACCAACAAGCATCAATAACAACAGCTGAAGTAGACCTTAGCACGAATTTAGCAATAATATGTTGCATTTTGAATTTTGTAATGACAATCAAAGAGTTTAGTAATTATCTTAAAATAAGCATTAGAACAAAAAACTATAATATGAAAGGAGATTTTAAAAATTTAAGTATTAGCTTAATGTATGTAGGAAAAGTGTCAGATAAGTTTAATTACAAGTTTAATGTTGAATTTCAAAATAGTACAAACTTTTGGAAGTAAACATGTAAACATGATAGAAACATGACCAGTAGATAATAGTTTCCTTAAAGGAACACAATGGTTATTACCTAACCTACAAGGATCAAAAGGTAGACAGTCAGATAATGCACAAATTTTTGAAAATCACTTAGGAAAAGCATCAGTTAGATTTGCTAATTATAGAAAAATAGAAATATTTGTGATGACTTAGAAAGTGAAGCAGAAATACATATGGCCTTTGATAACTTAGAAATAAATATGATCGAAAATAATTTTAATACTATAGTAGATAAGTTAATAGAAGACATAGATAATCTAGATGAAGAACAATACATAGAAAAATATAAAACCTATGAATTAGGACTACATCGTTTGAGTGACGAGGAAATGAGAAAATTAATATTAGAAATAGGATTAGAAAAAATCTTAGGAGAAAAAGATTATAATAATATGTTAGTAGAAACAGAGTGTTTACCAGTAGAAGAACAACATAGTTTAACGAGAGCTTCTGGTGTTCATGTAGAACCTTCAATAGGAAGATATGAACAACAAAATATTAGACCAACTAATGAGTCTTATACCAAGCGAAAAACTACTCATAGCAATTTAGACGCAGCTACTCCACATAGAAAAAATAGAATCCTTTACTCAGAAATTAAACATATAAGTATAGCAGGAAATATACTAAACATAGATAGAGTAGACCCTTAAGATTGAGAAAAAAATGATAGAAAGATGGGAAAAAGGATGTGTACATGTAGCACTAATGTTAAATTTTAGTAATACAAATGATATGTTAGATTACTTTCAACATACTTTAGATAACATTGTATTTGATTTCTTTCAATCATGGAAAGCAAAAAACCTAGAAATTTACCAAGCAGCAAAAACAACATTTAATATAGATAGTTTGTTAAGCTTATTAAATTTGATTTTTCATATCATAATAAATTAGATGGAAAAAAATGAACAAGAACAAATTAGAGTTATAAACAGTTACAAATTTGTGATTTACTGTATATAGGAGAATATACTATTGATTTCTTTAAGTATTTAGGTAGAACATGTAGAATTAATGATATTGATTTACTAAATACATACACGACTAAATTTAAAGGACATATAGGAGAAAAAATATGGAAAGAATGACAAAATCACCTTAGAAAAGATGATATGGCCATAGGACCTAGAACACAACATGTATATGATATATTAAGAGAAGAATGTTGTCAAATAAAAACAAAAAGGTAACTTAGAAAATAATTTTACATGAGTTGTAAAAATATAGATTTACCTAAAGAATATGGATGTCATACAAAGGATAAATTTAAAAGCAAGATTAAACCCTATAGAAAGAGTTATAAGAAAAAATATAAACATTATAAGCAAAATAGAAGGTATCATATACAACCTTCTAAGACCTTTAGAAAAAGAAAATATATTCCTAAGCAATTTAGGAAAAGAACTACTAAACCTTGGATGAGAAAATATAAATGACCAAAAGATAAAAGTACTTGTAAGTGTTACTTTTGTGGTGAAGTAGGACACATTAGACCTAAATGTCCAAAATTAGGAAAACAGCCTAGAGAGAAAATATAATTACTTGAGCAATTTGATTTAGAAGAAGATGAAAACTTAGAGTCAATTTATAGTTTAAATAATTTAGGCGATAATGAAAGCATTTATAGTATAAATATGTTGTCTGAATCCGAATCTGAGTATTTTAATAGTTCAGATAGTGAACTTGATGAAGAAACTTTTATGTTAGAAGAAAAAGAAGAATTTGAATATGTTAATTTAGGATGGCCTGAAGAATGCAGTAAGTGTAAGAAAGTAGTAGAAAAAAATATATATTATACTAGTAAGATAAAATTTTGTAAACCTTGTTTTAACGATAGGACTTTAGAAATAGAAGTCATTTCTGTCGAAGAAGAAGAAATATATAGAATACAAAATTTTGATTTAGAAAAACATAAGATAGTACCTTGATAACTATTAATTGTGAATTAAAATTAGCTAAGGATCATAAAATTCAAACAGTACCTATGATAGATACAGGTAGTACTAAAAGTGCAATAAGAGAAGAATTAGTACATATTCAGTATAGACAAAAATTAGTTAAACCAGTTAAAGTATCCCAATGGAATTCCAGAATTGTACAAATAACTCATTGTTTAAATAATATACCACTTAGGATTGAAAAATAATAATTTAACCTACCCTTAACATTTATATCACCCGTAGGATCATATTAATTTATATTAGGATTAAACTTTATTAAAAGCCTACAATGATTTTACTATAATCCACTTGATATAATATTTTATAAGAAAGTGATAACCACTACAAATCAAAGGTAACTTATTAGAAACTTATAATAACTTTAGCATAGAAGAGTCAAAAGAAGAACAAGATGATTCATTAAAAATATTAGAGAATGAAAAGGACATAGATGAGTCAATATTCGAATTAGAGTATCCATCTTTAGAAAAAATAGCACCTTATGAAATTATATCCTTAGATAGACCTAAAACTTTAGAAGAGTTATTATAGTTAGCAGAACAAACTAGAATAATAGGAGAAGATCCACAGTTACATTAGAATAAGAATAAAATATGAGCTAAGCTAGATATTATAAACCCAGATTTAACAATTAAAACAGTAGATATGCATTGTAATTTGTTAGATAAACAAGAATTTGAACAACAAATAAAAGAGTTATTAAATCTTAAGGTAATTAGACTTTCAAAATCTAGACATAGAAGAGCAGCTTTTATAGTTAGAAAGTATTCAGAGCTTAAAAGAGGAAAAACTAGAACAATATATAATTATAGAAGATTAAATGATAATACATATAAAGATAGTTATAAGTTACCAAATAAGGATGAACTAATTAACAAAATTCAAGAATGTAAATATTTTACTAAGTTCGATTGTAAATCAAGATTCTGGCAAATTAGATTAGCAGAAGAATCTATAGAATGGATAATATTCACTTGTTTAGAAGGACATTTTGAATGGTTAGAAATGCCATTTGGATTAAAAAATGCACCTTCAATTTTTCAGCAAAAAATGGATTAAATTTTTAAGAATGATGATAGCTTTTGTAGTGTATATGTTGATGATATACTAATACTAATACACAATAAGAATAGAAATGAGCATCGAAAGTATTTAGAGATAATTCTAAATGAGTTTATAAATAATGGTATAATTATCAGCAAGCACAAGATTGATTTGGAAAAACAAGATATAGAGTTCTTAAGAATTTATATTAAGTCAGGCACCATACAGTTACAGGAACATATAGCAAAAAAAGTTGTAGAATTTCCAGATAAGTTAGAAGATAAAAAAACAATTACAAGTATTTTTAAGACTTTTGAATTATGCAAGAAGCTTTATTCCTAATCTTGGCAGAAAAATAGCAGTTTTACATAGTAAAACTAGCAAGACAGGTCTAAAATATTTCAATACAGAAGATATTAAATTAGTACAATAGATCAAGCATGAAATTCAGCATTTAAAGCCATTAGCATTACCGTTAGACAATAGTTATAAAATAGTTGAATCAGATGAATCATTATTAAGATGGGCAGGTATTTTTTTTTAAGAGAAAGAGTAAAGATTTAACAAAATCAGAAGAGCAAATATAAATACGCCTATGGTAAATTTAATGAAATACAATTTAGATTACCAGCAACAGATTTAGAAATCTTAGGAATAATCAATACCCTTGAAGTTTTTTCATTGTTTTTACATAATCAAATTTTTACTATTAGAACAGATTGTTAATATATAGTTTTGCATTACAATAAAATTACTACTAATAGGCAAGCAGCCCGTAGATGGATCAATTTTATAGATTCTATTATAGGAAATGGGTTTAAGCCAAACTTTGAACACATAAAAGGAGCTGACAATACATTGACGGATATCTTATCACGTCTCATTTTGTAAACAGGTAAGCAGCCCTTTAGACCTTCTTTGAGCAACAATCAAGCACAAAGTAGTTTACCACCAATGGAAGCATGAATAGCAACAATCACTCATTCCTACAATGGAGTTTAGGTTCAAGAAATCAATGAACCACACCTTAGGTTTATTAGCTCACTTTTACTATCCACAAAGCAAAAAGTCTTGTTAGATAACCTTTGGAATATTAGAATACAAAACCCTGGAATGAGGAGAAGACAAGAAAAATTAGTGAGAGCTTTAGAACAAGAATTTCTTAGCAATAGAGTAGATAGAGAAATAGCATTAGAAGAATATCATAAACTTCAAGCACATTATGCTAGAATTCATTCTCAGTTAGATAGTCTTCATGAACAACATAATATTGGCAGAACATAATATGGTAGTTTAAAAGAACTACATGATATAGTTACTGAATATTTTTGTAGATTAAATGTTAATCATAAAAAAAGATCGAATATTTGCATGATATAGACAAAGATTTTTTTACATCCATGCTAGAAGCACAAACAGAAAATCCATACTTTTTACAAGCTCTAGCAAAAGAAAGATTTTTTCACTTACCTGATGACATAAGAAATCATATATTAAAGTTACAGCATGATAAGCATCTTTCTTTGCAGTTAGCTATTCAATTTTTTTTATTTAGTGTTATTTCTACTCCACAATCAGGCATACTAGCCGTTCATCTTTCTAGACTTAGCCTTGAAAATGAAAAAATAAAATATCATATTTTACTTGCCAGCATGAATATGGAAGAACTTAGAGAAACATATTTAGAGCATGATGACAACAGAATTTTAATCACCTCTGGTCTGTTAATAGTCCATGGCTTTCTTAATCATTTTTCTGTCAAAAGCAAAAATCTTGTTAGTTCTTTATCTCGCCAACTTCGGTTTGGCATAGAACATTACATAGAGATATGAGGGATAAAAGAAGCAAGAAGAGAAACTATACAGCTAGAATTTACTAATATTCCTTCAGCACCAAGTAGTAATAGTATGTATTCAAATAAAGCAAGACACCTTATACTTATCTCTCGCCAAAATTTTAGAGAACCGCAAGCAATGTTGGAAAGCCCTGCTTCAATACCAAATTTAGAGGATATACATAAATTCCGAGCAACACAACTGATCACTGAAGAATATTGGAATGATAATGATTTGCACTTAGTTCACCAAACCAGCACTATAAACATGTATACATCAGAAATATATGAAGGACTCCCTCAACCTGGTGAAAATAAAGCACCGCCATGAGTGAGATCACAAAAGAAGCATTTGATGAATTAAATACAGAAAAGCAAGAAGAAGCAGAAATAATGGAGAGAAGAAGAAAAAAGAATAGAAAGAGAATTTTTGGAAGCAGCAGTAAGAGAAGCAGACCAAGCAGAAGTAGCATCAAGACAAGCACAACTGGATTTACTCTTTCACAGAATAGGTAATGAAGAAGATTATAATATTAACAATGTGATGAGCGATGTAGAAGATCACAACATTGATAATATGATGGAACCATGATGCAAAAATGGATAAACGCAGCAGAATAGCAACAGATGCAGAAACAAAAGAGCAATAGGTGAAGCAGCAGATGAAAAATCAGAAATAGAGAAGATAGAGCAGCAGAAGTTGATCGGCAATACAAGAAGAACACAAAAATAAGCAAGCAACAAAAGAAGAAGAGAAAGAAAAAGGAGGCACGGAAGAAAAAGAAAGAAGAGAAAAAGAGACGTTTCAGCAAAAAGAAGCCAAAATCTATGTAAATATTTATAAAGGTATTTTGGTCTTTTCAAACCTCTTTTACTGTAAAAAAAACTTTGATCGTAGGTTTATGGTCAACCTGGTTCACAGAAGTGGGATTGTAACAAGTGATGGGTTCTGATTGGTTACAGGAAATATCTAAGAAATACGTCATTTCTAGCAACAAAGAAAACAACCTCTTCCTCTATAGCATGGAAAGGTATTTTTGAAAGTAGAACTCTGATTTCTATTTTTCTATATAACATTTTTGGTCAACTGTTCACGATACTGTTAAGAGAAATAGTATGAATAGTAAATCACGTGTGAGTGAAGCGTGCGAGCTTTCCAAACTGTCTCTATCTATCCAGATGAGATCTATCTATCTTATAACATTGTAGGTATATGCCATGAGCAATACATATCTCCACTCTAATTTATCGTTCTGGGTGTTTGTCTCTCTCATTCCAATGTTTGTTTAGGAATTGTGATGATTTACGAAGCAACCTGCAAAATGACATACGAATCGAGACAGATATTCACATTGGCTGGCTGACTGCATTCTCTTTGTCTAACACTCTCTTTTTGTTCTTTTCACAACATTAATAGAATCAACTTGTAATTGAACATGCCAAGAGTGATGCATCGAGAGAACGTGGATTAGCATAGAGCGTGGTTGTCTCCTCCCTTTCATAAAGTAGGTCCATCATCTCCATGCCTGCTTCAAAGTTCACAAGTTCTCCAACCTTTGCTACTGTCCTGAATTCAAATATTCCTTTTTAGGCATAGTTCTTTTGCTAGGTTAATGCTACAGGTTTTAGAAAGAATTATATTATTACGAAGATGAAGAACTAGCTGACCATGATGCTTAGTTATTTTAACTTTCTACATTGCTTAATTTGCATTAGCATTTTAGTTTAGACATGTATTGTGGTATTTGGAATTTGACTGTGGCTATAAACTTTTTGTTTTATTTGATGTGGTTTTAAAGTTGTGAAAATAAGAGTCTATGTTACTATAACCAGTAGGCAAAACTAAATAGAAGAGAGGAAATGTCATCGGTCATTACATTCATTTTCATTGGTCTCACACTACAGAATCCATGCCTAAAAAACATTTTGCACATCAATGTTATTGTAGCTGACAATATGCATGCAGACGTTGAGATATGAAAATTAATTTGTGTTGATCTCGATCTCGATCACGCTTTAGTATGTTAATCCGTGTTTCAGATCATGTGATGGTGGTTAGTTTGAGTTTGTATAGAAATCTAATGTTGTTTATATAATTTCATTTTGTGATTGGTCAGACTAACTTACGTGTTTGTGTATGGATATTAGTTGTATGAATGGGGCTGGAGTTGTATGGAGGTTTTGATTTTTATTGTGGTGTGTTTGATCATAGCTTTAGGGTTGTGACTATTGATGTTAATTTCTATTAGTTTCATTCTTAGTTTCATAGCTTTAGTATATGTTTGTATAATTATCGATCTATGTAATCATAGCTTTATAATTGGTATATTACTATTAATTTATGATGGATTTGGTTACCCAGGTGAATATTTTTACTGAAGTGCTAATAAAGTTATTTTATCTATAATTTTGCAGGTACATAGGAAGACTAGGCTCCTTTTGTTGTTGTTTTAGTATTTTGGGTAAGCTTATTTTGTTGTTGTTTCTATATCGAGTAATCAACTATTATTTTTTTAAGTTTCGAACTTTTCATTGTTGTGTGAAGCTTGATTTGTCGAAGTGACAATTTATTGAATGATAATTTTCTGTTCTATAATTTTGTAGGTACATAGGAAGGCTAAGCTCCTTTTGTTGTTGTTCACGTGTTTTGGGTAAGCTTCTTTTGTTGTTGTTTCTATATAGAGGATTTAACTTTTGTTTTGTTAGGTTTCAAACTCTTTGTTGTTGTGTGAAACTTGATTTGTTGAAGTGACAATTTATTGAGGGTTTTCTGTTTTGTTAAATCATATGCATACGTAGTTTCATTTCACGTAGGTTTCCTCGAATTGAGAATGTCTTCTGTTTTGTATCATGTCTATATATGTATGAAAATAGTATGTGTATATTCTGCTCTATAAAGAGAGGATTAGTGGGCTAAAAATAAAGCCTTAATCAAGCCTCTCTTGGACATGTTTCTCATTATCTATCTTCATCAGTATATCAAGAATAAATTGGTTTGAGATCTATGAGATCTCATGAAAGACATTATTGTGTATAACTGTTTTACCTTTAATATTTTTTTTGCCTTTTTTTTGCAGGGTTCATAAATTTTACCTATAATATTTTTTTTGTCATGTAGGATTGTTGCTTTGTATGTTACAAATGTTTCCTTTGATTTTCGCTCATGAAATTTAGAGATGATGTTGTAAGTTTTGTGTATTAGGAACGTAACTTTTCAAGGAATCTCCTGCTTTTAGTGCTGCCTTTTCTTTTTCTTTTTTGATAAAGTGTTGTATCTAGCTACACATGCTCTTTAGGGTGCTGCTCTCCTATATATTCTTTTAACAAATTAAGAATATATATATACTAATAAAACTCCCAGACTTCCTCGACAATGTCATGTTGGTTTACAAAAGTTGTTTGTTTTACAGGGATGAGATTTCCCAATTTCAGCAGCGTATAAAGTTTTGTTGGTTGAGTTTGGATTTTTTCTCTTTCAAGGCAATAATTCTTAATCAATGTTTGTGGTGTTTAACGAAAAGTCTGTTAAAGAATCCATAGATTATTGGTCACACTTTCGGTTTGTGTAAATTGAGATTTTTATTTCATTACTTTTAGTGTTCAATACTCATTTTGGGTCTTGCCGTCTCTCTTAAAATCAGCCATCGTCTCTATTCCCTATGTAGATTGAATCAATTAGTTTTGTTCTGTTATTTTAGGTGGCTTTAATTTTTTTCGTTCTAAGTGGGTTATGTTTCATTCGTTCTAAGTGGGTTATGGAATTATGTATGTTTTTGGAGTAAAAAATAATGCTTTATGCAATTGTTATGGTGCGGAATTTTTTTTGATCATATTGTTGAGTGTTTGTCTCGTGAAGTGATATGATTATGTGTTTTCTTGGGGGTACAATTAAGTGTGAAAATAAAAGGTTATCTAAGATAATGAGATATCGACTTGGTACATATGCATATGTATTCTACTTCTACGAGTCATTACAAGTTTGTTCTCTTAGTCAATGTTTTGGCTAAAGCTCTCATGTATATCAGATATTGTAGGTGATGATGATGATGATGTTGATCGATTTATATCAGGTATTGTAGGTGTATAGTAGTTTATGAAGTGGTATAAGACTACTCTATCATTGATTGTATTGGAATAGATTTATTTTTTAATGAACAAAACTCTAGATTGATACTTCTTTACCCTCTATTTTAGTTTATTTTAGATTTTACTAATCATTGAAGTATGCATATTTTTCCTTTTTGGCATGTCATACATCATTTGGTCTTCATTGGGAGATGTACAATCAATCTACCAATACTTCTTTGTATAAGACTACTCTGTCATTCATAGTATTCAAACAGACTTAGGTTAATGACGAGAACTATAGATTGATACTTTTTTACCCTCTATTTTAGTTTGTCTTGGATTTTACTGATCATTGAAGTATGCATCTATTTCCTCTTTGGCATGTCATACATAATTTGTTCTCGATTGGGAGATGTAGAATCAATCTAACAATACTGCTTTGTATTAATTATAGGTCCTAGTAGAACAATATTTAGGCAGGCATTGTATCAACAAATGCACACATGTGATGACAAATTTCAATATCAATTCATCAAAATTCATTATCAATCATTAATCATCTAACTCAGATTTTGAAAATTGTATTTGTAGGTATGGTTCTCGATTATAATGATTCTGGTAATGATGGTTACACATGCAATCATTGCATTGCTTTATTTTGGTTTGACGAAACATTGAAAAAAAAGTGAAAAATCAATTGATATATACTCATTGTTGTGAAAAATGGCAAGTCCAACTTCCAATGTCATATGCAACTCCAGCTTTTCTTGATAAATTGTTAAATCCAAACAATGGTCGACGGAGTGTTTTATTTTGTGATAATATTAGAGTTTATAATTTCATGTTTTCTTTTACTTCTATGGGGGCTAAAATTGAGTATAACATAAACAATGGAGGAGTTCTTTATGTGTTTAAAATATGCGGACAAGTGCATCATAAAATGAGTTATGTTTTATCTTCGGAAGGAGAATGTCCTAAATATGTTAAGTTATATGTGTACGACACTCAAAATGAGATTTTAAACCGAATAACCATTGTTGATCCAAATAATGCAAATAACAAGATTGATGTTGATATTGTTAAAGGATTAGTAGAGTTGTTAAATTAATGTAATGAATTAACCAAACAGTTTCGATCAGTGAGATATGATTTTGAGAATCATTCGTTGCCCAATTTTCATGTGACTATACATGAAAAAACTGACAGCAAACAACATGAATTACATTTTTCTTCTGAAATCGGTGGATTGACTGTGGGTGACACATATGAATTTAATTCTAATAGAGATATAATTATTCGATCAAATGATGAGCCACTAAAACGAATCTCTAAAATTCATCCGAAATTAATATAAAATTAAAACCAATTACAAGTAATAGTGACAAAGATAGAAAATTAACAATGAACAAATTTGTATGTTATCAAATTCATGATAGGGCAAACCAATCGAGTACTTTGTTAAAATGTGGAATATTATTTCAACTATATTTAGTCGATACATATGCAATTGTTGAAGAAAATTGTTTAGAATATATAAAACATTATCAACCAGAATTAGAGTATGAAACATGGAATAATATATCTACATTTATTTTGAGTGAAATTTTCAAAGGTTCTGATGTTGGAAATAAAGTTTTTCTTCCTGGTTCTCACACGAGCAGTCCAAAAGATATATGATAAATAATTACCAAGATGCAATGACAATTTGTAGAGGATACGGTAATCCTAATTTATTCATTACTTTTACATGCAATGTGAAATGCCCAAGAATTTTGCGATATTTTGAAAACAAAATCAGGGTACAAACCAGATGATCGTCCTAATATTATTTCTCAAGTATTTAAAATAAAAGTATATGATATGATTGCTTATATTAAATCTGGAGAACCCTTTAGAGAAGTCCATGCTCATGTATGTACGATTGAATTCCAGAAGCGATGGTTACCCCATACTCATTTATTATTTTGGCTTAAAGATAAATACAAATGTTATACAACATATGATGTAGATTTCATAATTTCAGCGGAATTGCCCGATAAAAATATTAGTTTAGAATTCTTTGAAATAGTTAGTGAATTTATGATTCATGGTCCTTGCGGTCAACTTAATTCATCTTCCCCGTGTATGCGAGACAATTTATGTATGAAACATTTTCCAAAACTATTTTTTCCAAACATAATTTTTCAAGCAATTAAGTCTCCTGAATATAGACATCGTGATGATGATTCACGTTTTGTAGTTAAAAAATGAGTTCATGTTGGTAATAATCATGTTGTTCTATACAAAGCTAATTTGTTGTTGAGATATAATGGTCATATAAACGTTGAATCGTATTTCAATCTATGTTAATAAAATATTTATTGAAGTATAAATAAAGGACCCCATAGAGCTCTCATATTGGTTTGTGATAATATAAATGATGAAATAAAAAATTATCTCAATTGTCGATATTTAACTCCTCATGAGTCTGTATGGCGTTTATTTAAATTTTTCATTTATTTCAGATTTCTTGCGGTTCAATATTTAAATATTAATTTACCCAATAAACAAACTTTTTATTTTCATCAAGCTAATTCTCTTGAAAATGTGATACAAAATCCGAATATAGAAACTACAATGCTAACTACTTGGTTTTGTGCAAACAAGACTTATAAGAAGGCAAAGAAATTAACATATATTCAATTTTCTACTAAATTTATGTGGAATGATAATAAAAAATTATGGACCCGGAGGAAAAAGATATCGCGTTCTCGGTCGAATAGCACATGTGCCACCAGTTGCGGGTGAATTTTACTATCTTAGAATGCTTTTAAATGTTCAAAAAGAATGTATCAATTTTGAAGAAATAACAACAGTTAATGAGATAGTATACTCTACTTATCAAGAACCATGTCGAGTTTTGGGATTATTAGAGAATGATAAAGAATGGATCGAAGCATTGTTGGAATATACTTTTACTGTCACTTCTCCTCAAATTCGTTATTTATTTGTTAAGATTATTCTATTTTGTAATGTCTCCGATCCTCGAGCTTTACTTGATGCATATTGGATTAGCATGTCTGATGATATATCACACAAAATGAGATCAAATTTTAATATGTCAAATCTTACCATACCTGATGATGAATTAAAAAATGTTGTTTTATATGAACTTGAAAAATTATTTAACATGTCATCTAGTACTTTAAAAGATCATCAATTACCAATGCCAAAGACACAACAAATACGTCAACTTGACAATAGGCTTCTCAGAGAAGAACTAGATTTTGATTGTGAAATGCTGAAACAAAAGCATTCTGATCTAATCACTAAACTAAATAGCAGTCAAAAAATGATATACGATGAGGTGATCAAAGCTATTGAACAAAAGAACCCAAAATCATTCTTTGTTTATGGTAGCGGAAGTACAGGAAAAACTTTTTTATGGAATACTATAATTTCTAGATTGAGATCTGAAGGCAAAATTGTTTTGGCCGTTGGTTCATTATTACTTCTGAACAGCATAACTGCTCATTCACGTTTCAAAATAAAACTAATTATAGATAGAGATTCCACGTTTAATATTAATAAACAAACAAAAATTTTCAAGTTTAATTGAAAAGACAGAATTGATAGTTTGGATGAAGCTCCTATGTGTAATAAATATTGTATTGAATCAGTTGATAGAACACTGCGTGATATTTTGTCAAAAAAAGAATAACCATTTGGAAGAAAAACTATTTTATTCGGTGGAGATTTTAGACAAACATTACCGGTTATACAAGGTGGTAGCAAAGAATAAGTCAATGAGGCATCATTTAATAATTCATATTTGTGGCTTACCATTATAGTGTTTCATCTAATTGAAAATATGAGATTGTCGATGTTGGAAAAGTTACCCTCGCACATTTTATACACTATTATCTAGCCCATAAATGTAAAGAATTCCCCTACCTACAAGTATATGGGGTCAAGTTATAGTATTTATAAAGAAGTCGAGTGTCGAACACATGAGGATTGACCATTTAAACTCCTTAGCTTGACTCTATTGAGCACTCAAATTAAGGATTAACTAGACACTAATCTTGACACTAAAACTAAAATGAAATGCAGATGTGTACCTCACACTACTAAGTCTTTTGGAGACCTAGCATTGCAAAGGGTGATTAGACTACGGTGAGTGATTATACGAATTGATTGACTAATTATAGACTAATGTAAAGAAATTAAATAACAAACAAATTCACATTAAGAGAGAATGGTTAGCTAGGGAAATCCCCACTAACCATTTGATACTCAAACAATGTCTCAATTTATGTATGTAATTAAAGTCCATTTCACTCAAGTGGATGTCCAAATCGTAACATTTTGGGTCACGTTTGGTTTTGGTTACGAATTGAAAGACTCAACTAGTAGCCACAATAACTTCTTGATTCAATGTGTGCTTGACTAAAGCCCTCAAGTCAATTGAGACTCAAGGACACTCTAGTCCTTGTCTAGTACTAAGGAAACCAAGCCTTAAGGTAAACTCTCTTGGAATAGACCCTAATCATGTTTGCATGCTCACCTAGCCTAGGCGAGTAGCTAATTCAACCAAGGTCTCATTTTCAGTTCCTTAATACATATATTAACTTAGCTAAGGTCAACATATGCATAAATGAAACCATACATAAATCTCATGCAAATAAACATCCATAAACACATAGTAGCTCATTCACAAACACATGCTTCACAAAACATACAACAAAACATAAACCATATATAAATCAAACCATCATTTGTCTACATCGAATGACTAGGGTTCAAACCCTAGCCTCCCAAATGAGATTACTCACTACATATAATTAAAATCAAGTTTAAATACATCAATAGAGTAAATAGGATAAAGAAATAACCTAGGAATCTCTCCAAAGTAAGCCAAGCTTCTTTAAGTCCACCCTTGTGCCTTGTACTTCTAACTTCATCTTCTTTGCTCCAAAGTGTCTTCAAGTTTGTAAAGGAGGAAATGACAACCTCTAGGACTCAAAGAAGCCAAGGAAAAGATGGATTACTTCCCACTTCTTCAAACTCTATAGAATCACCCAAACCTTGGAAGCAAAGATGAGAGGAGGAAGTGATAGATAGTGGTGAGGGAAAATGGAAGAGGTTCGGCCAACGCTTGCAAGTCTAGGTCTCTTGGATTTATAGAGAATTGAGATTTAAGAGAGAAAGATTGAAAGATAAATCTAGCTTCTCTCTAGAGAACTCAACAAAGAACCCTAGAGAGAAGCTAGAGAGAAAAGAGCTCAAAACTAGGAAAAATGAGTCAAATGAAGTGTGTTGTGTATGGTGGTGTGAGAGAGCTCGACCAAGGAGAGTAATAAGATATAAAATGAGATATTTTGTGAGCCATTGGATATGCTGGAGTGGTTATGAAGTTTGATCCAAGGGCCACAACTTGTGATCTCTTTTTCTTGGCTTCTAGCTAGAGTCCAAACCATGCCTAATAAATCTAAAATTTAAATTGTGTGACACTTTTAACCAAATCATCAAGGGTTCCTATCTAGGTGGTTTGGGCATTCCCTTAGGCTTAGTTTGGAGTGTTTGGGCCATACTTGATAGTCCAACCAGTCATGGATAAATCCGGCGATTTCCCGGCAGCTTTCGATGACTTTCAGCGACCACTTTTTGTCATTTTCCCAAAGTTGCTCCAAATGCTCTTGTGACTTTGGAAATTTGCTTAGTTTCTCCAAAAAGTGATTAATTTCCATCTTTAAGAGCGTTTCCATTTTAACTCCTAATTTCCTTGCATGAATAGGAAACGTTATAAGAACGATGCTTTATTCATAGAAGACAAGTAATAAACATGAAGT
Organism: Geum urbanum; assembly: GCA_946800695.1. Classification (NCBI taxonomy): domain Eukaryota; kingdom Viridiplantae; phylum Streptophyta; class Magnoliopsida; order Rosales; family Rosaceae; genus Geum; species Geum urbanum. The sequence goes on from OX327001.1 coordinate 11,348,850, forward strand.
TAGGAGCATAATTAGAACACAATTATAGACCTAATAGTCGACAGTTGATTTATGCTGCATAGAAAAAAATTAAATTAAATTTTTTGCTGAATGGTTACTGCAAATAGGAGAAGGTCAATTAGAATCAAAATTCTCTACAAGTGATCCTGATGTAAGTTGGACTGATATATCAAAAGAATTACTTACTGATCATACAATTCATCCCATAGAATCAATTTTCCAAGCAACCTATCCCAATTTTTGAAGTAAATATAGTGATACAAATTATTTAAGAGAACGTGCTATAGTGACTAAAAAAAATGTAATTGTTCATTAAAAAAATAATTATGTAATTAAATTATTTTCCGGTGATAACAAATTATATTTTAGTTCGGATTCAATTTCATACAATTCAGTAATAGTGATAATATCAATATTTTATATCCTATGAAATTTTTGAACAAATTTGAATTTAGCGGATTGCCTACGCATGAACTTATATTGAAAATTGGCAGGCTCTATTATGTTATTAAGAAATTTAGATCAGATACGTGGTATGTGTAACAACATGAGGTTAATTGTGACAAAGTTGTTTGAAATGGTAATTGAGGCAAAAATACTTACGGGAAACAAAATGGGAGAAAAAGTTCATATTCCAAATATAGTATTATATGCAACGGAAACTAAATGGCCGTTTACGTTTGAAAGATGTCAATTTTCTATCAGACCATGTTACGCAATGACGATAAACAAGAGTTAAGGCCAGACATTAAACCAAGTAGGAATATATTTGTAAGAACCAGTTTTTACTCATGGATAATTATATGAAGCGCTATCTAGAGTTACGTCAAAAAAAGTCTTAAAATTTGTATAACTAACGGTAACGACATCCCTAATAATTGTACAAAAAATATTATAAGGTTGTATTGCAAGATATATAATACTTTGTATTTTGGAATAAATATACACATTTTAACTGCTGCAACTGCTCCAAATATTCATGTTTTCATAGTTTTGTCTACATTTTCACCACTAATTTCTCTATACATATACATTTACTCACATTTACAATTTAGTATATAACAATGATGAGTTTCAACTTTCACTAAACAGTATAACTAGTGCTCTCACGCTTTCTGTGTGAGCTACTGTTATGAATCGATTTGTGGGGTTAGTGCGTGGAGGAGATTAGAGCCACCTCTCTCCCTCTCCCCTCCCTCTCTCTCTCTCTCTCTCTCTCTCTCATTGCAAACCTAGACAGAGACTTTCCCTCACTCTCATCACTGTCGACATCAAGCATTTTCTTCTCCAATGATGTCGACGGTGGAGAACAAATGCAGCATTCGAGGAGATCAAGCTTGCCAACCCCATCTTCAAAATGTATGGTCAGACTCTCCAATATGATTTTGTTTGTGTCAGTTTTCTTTCTCTTGCATATAGTGATTTTATGATGACGATTCTAATCTAATCTCATTGCAGCCTCCCCCAGTCTTGTGAATTCATGTTCGACGATCCGCACATTTTCAAGATAAGCTATGTGTTAGCTTCCATCTTCCTGTAGATCCTTGCGAATTTCGTGTGATGGCCTTCATTGTGTCGGTGATTTCATAGAGGGTATGGTATAGGTTCTATTTCTCTGCCTCACTCTTTCGCTTTACGAGTTTTCGCTTTACGAATTTGGGTTCATTTTTTTTTATAGAGTAAAGTCTGGGTTAATCAGGTGTACAATTTAGCTAGGTTTGAGTCCTCTTTCCTATCTACATGAATAAGTTGTTTGGATCCTTCCTTGATAATTGTTACTTCTTTTAATTTGGCTCATTACTAGAGCATAGTACTTTTAATTTTCATATTGTTTATGCGTTTGTTTAGTTAATTATGAAACCTCATACATTATTATTGGCAGAGTACATGCCTAGTGGAAGAAAGTCTCCATGATAATTTGCAGAAGAGTCGTAATGTCTTCAAGTTTCATGAACTTCTCGAGTGTGCAATTGATGTCTGCAAAGGAATAGAGTATTTGCATTATAATGACATAATAGAGTAATTCAATTGAGGGTTTCATAAGGTTTAAGAAGTGAGTTGATGGTTGAATGGAGGAGATGCAGACTATTATCGTCAAGTATGAGAAGAAGTTCTCATGGTTGTTTTGAAGGCTTTTCCTCAAGTATTGAATTGGTGTGTATGTTTTGAGTTTGTGAAATTTGAGTTTGATGTGTTAGTTGTTGGATTTTGAATTATGCTTATACTGGGATTAAATTGGCAACAAGGAAGACTTTTCAAACAAAAAATCATAGATTGAAGACGGTAACCATTAGGTGCTAATAGTTGACATTATACAAACTCTCATGATTCCTTTTTCTTTTAAGTAATCTTTGTTTTATATATTAAACCTATTGCTGCTCTCTTCACTTTGTGAAAAAAGATTGTATTGCACTACTTCAAAAAAATGAAGGTCCCAAGCTATACGAAAGATAAGTTTAGAGCTTGTGTTTTAGAATTTTATAGTTAGTTTCAGTACTGCATTAAAATTGTTATTGATATAGATTTCTGTTCTGCAGGGTTAAGCATAGAAATTTAGCAATGTTGGTGTTTTCCCACATGTTGTCTCTTACGATACATTACGTAAGTATGTATATACTTTTCTATCACTTGCTCTAACGAATTTGAATGAAAGTTCATGTATTAGAACCAACTGCTTATGTTGGCAAATAAAGTTGAAGTATCGGTTTTTATTAAACTTATTATGATGGTTTCTACTTATCTATCATCTGTGGCAGAGATTTTGGGAAGCAACCTATCTAATAAGGCGATAATTCAGTGAAGCATGTTGATCCATCTTCAAGTGATCCAGGATTAAATGAATATTTCATTCATTCGCTCAAGAATACTCTAAAGAATGAAAAGAGCATCGGCATGCCTATTATCAACTTTGCTAGCTTCAATCAAGTATGTATACATGAACTATGTTTGACTTTGGCCTTAAATGTGGTTAGTGATCATCAATATGAAAATAAACGAATATAGCATTATATTTTCTAAAAGCTGATATTAGATTTTGTTGTGTATAAAATATAGAGACGTGTACAATGTTAAAAGTTATTTCACATGAGCTCTACTACATAATTGCGAGTGGGCTGCTAGATATACTTTGGATTGGGTTTCATTGACTATAAAGACAAGATCAAGAGATACCCAAAGGACTCGGTTCAATTACACATGTTTGACTAAGAGTTGCACTACATGAGACAACAAGGGATTATGTTTACAATTTTTTTTTTCTATTCATTGCAATTCATACTAGCAAAACACCTATGATTATGAAGATTGAAACCTTACTGTATGAGCTGCAAATTTATAATTGCGAGAGAAAACTAAGAACTTTTAGATTCTATATGATGCTTTGTTATGCATGACTGTGAATACCTTTATTTAACAGTGTGCATGTATTCCCATGATTTTATAGGGGAAGAATTTCTTTTCTTTTCTCTGAAGAATTATGAGGGAAAGGCCAATCATTCGCATTATTGTCAAGTTTGAGCCTCATTTTGAAGTAGATGTATTCATTTAATTTCATTGCAATTGTTCGTTGTTTTGTTCTGCATCAGAGGACCCAGCCTCTCTTAAAAGATAAGCTAAATATAGTAACCAATATTTATCAAATTTTCGCAAGTTAAATATAAGTACTCAAAATTTACCTTTCAGATTTGGCCAAAATCCAGAGACACTGAAACCAAGTAATGAAGCTTCACAACAACAACTATGTGGTAAGCGTGTCATCTCTCAATTAGTATATGAGATTCTCATTGAAGTTGACTGACATCTTACATTAAAATGAAACCGATATATTTTTTTTAACAATAGATTATGAAGAAATTAGAGTTTTTTTTGGCACCAATAATTTAAGACGACACTTCTTCATTTTGGACACTTTGAATCAAACTCTACTTCATAGTGCATTTTTTTTGGGTGAATCATACCTGTTATTTACCAACTCTTTTTTTGGGGTCAATCATACATGTTATTGACCAACTTTGATATTCTAGTTAATAGGCTAATGACAGCCTAGCTTATAATTTCTCTTTTATTTTTTTCTTCTAATTTGTCACTCATGTATATGTTTTATATTGTAAAGTATGACTTCTATGATTTGTATAAATGAGAACTGCAACTTCTGTCTTTTTTAAATTGCAACTACTATTTTGGATAGTACTAGATTTGTAAATTGATTTCTTTTTAGTTAGCTATAATATTTAAAACAATGAACGTGAACTGGGATTCTTCTAAAATTTCCGGTCAGGTGTCACTTTGGCTATATTTTATTTTTATTTATATATTGCTTCAATACATTACTCAATGAAAAAACTTCATCTTTACATTACTTTGTTTAAATCAATCATTTTATTTTCTTTGAAATTCTCATTGGTACAAAACTGCGCCTCAGCACATCTCTTTGATGCAGCTTTGATCTCTTGCATTCGTATTATAAATAGATTATTACTTTTCATATATGCCTAGATCTCTCATGCCATCTTTCATCTCATTTATTGTCTTCATTCATGTACTATTACTCGCCGAAACAGTAGTGGTAACCCTGTCCCAACAGGACCGGCAGCCACCTAGTAGTATGCGATGAGGGATAATAGGAAATGGTAAGAGCTTTAATTTTTGGCTGTTTAACTGGGCTATGCCTTTCCCTTTATACAATCTCATTCATTCACTTTCATGTTGATACTCATAATTGGAATGAAATAGTTTCTGATTATATGATGGAAATTAGAATAGAAGCAAGCTTTTAACTGTTTTGTCTTTGGACATTGTGAATCAAATATGTATTATTCCAATTCCCCTTCATGAACAGAATGATAGGTTCATTTGGGACCCTGCCTCCAATGACATGTTTTCGATAAAAATAGCCACCTGGCTGTAGAATGAAAATGTTCAAGAACATGCAAAGGCCAATGTTTTGAATAGAAATGTGGAAGTTAAACTTACCCCCAAAAACTAAATTATTTGTTGGCTTCTAATAATAAAAGGGAAATTAAAAACAAGAGATAGACTTTTCAAATTTGATATGATTAACTCAGATGTTTGTCCTTTATGCAGCGATGAAGAAGAGAATATTTCACATCTCTTCAAGAGTTACACCTTTGCTCAAAATGTGTGAAGACTTATGAACTTGAATTGCTTTTCTCATATTGAATATTTTATTGAAAGAATTTGCCTCATGATTCTTCATGATCAGAACAAAGACCACCTCCTAGAGAGGATTTTGATTTCGTCCTGGTACATTTGGAAGGGCAGAAACGAAAATGTTTTTAGAAACATCACCCCTACCCCTTCATCTTCTATAGAAAAAAATAACTTTTATCTTGGAGAAGCACCTAAAGCATAATCCGGACCCTACAAAGAATATCAGGACCCCTATCCTTGTTAGATGGCTCCCTCTGCACCCAAATGTCCAAAAAATCAATTTTGACTGGTCGGTTTTGAGGAGTGGTGTTGGAACGGCTGTCAGATGGATTGTAATTCGTGATTCTAATGGAAACCTAATCATTGCTTCGTGATTCTCATGGAAACCCAATCATTGCAGGAGCTAGAAATATTGGTGCAACGACTGTTCCAGTAGTTGAGGCTAGTGCTGTAAGAGATGCTCTTATTCAAGCCAAAGATAGAGGTACTAAACATATTTCATTTGAAGGAGACTCACTTCTAGTGATCGAGTGTATTAATGGTCAATGCTCAACTCCTTGGAAGCTCACTACTCTTATTGAAGACATTAAAAGACTCTCCAGTTGGTTTGAGGAAATTAGCTTCTCTCATGCCTATAGAGAAGTTAATTCAGTTGCTGACAGATTGACTAACATGGGACATAGCTTGGAGAACCTGAAGATTTGGAACCAGACTCTTCCCACATATGCTCAATTAGCTGTTGCCTTTGATCGCTCAGGCTCGGGCTGCTTTTGAGGCTATTTCGACTAGTAGCTAGCACCTTTGTAATTCATAAAAAATAAAAATCTCTTTGTAAAAGTATCTAGAGGAACTAAGGCTCAGTTTTGCTAAGCAGTTGGAGTAGCTTCTACAACTTAATTTAATTGTGTAATTGAGCTGACTTTGGTGTTTGGTGAAAATAAGCTGAGCAGCTTAATTGCAAAGTTCCCGAATTTCAAGAGAGATGATTATGGAAGCTAGTAAAGAGAAACTTTGAGAAGTTGCTGTCCCCATAATCTTCAAGTGTGTTATACGAAATTCCATGAAACTCCCCACGATCAGATTCCATATATAGAAAAATAGATCTCACCGAAACACTTGATCGACTCTCTGAGCAAAACAATCAAATTTGATTTTCCCACAAGTATAAGATCTCAAAAGCTCATCCTTATCAACATAACGATGGGTGCAGAGGTAAATCTGGGGCGGAGGTTACATTTTTTATTACAGTTTTACTCTTTTAGATTTTATTTATTTATTTATTATTAAATATAACTTTGGAAGTTCAAAGTTTGGTAAGGCTAATGCATAACATAACACTCACGCCTAGTTTTATTCTAATAGAGATAATTTGGGTTTCATCGCGAACAGAAAAGGGTTTCGTTTGATAAGGAAGTGAATGAGGATTGATCAGACGACTTGTTAATAATTTTAATATTATAATTATGTGTGATATCTCGTCCTGAGTAATCTTTTTTTACTAATTGTTTAAGTTTAATCGAGAAAAGGTAGTTAAAAACTTTTATCGTCGATAAAATCGATGACCTTTCTATCAGAATTTTATTTGTTAAGTTTTTTGAGAAATTTCTTTGGAGGAAGTCGTAGAGTTTATTGAGACGAGTTCGTGGCCACGTCAGTTTTAAAATCAGAGTTACGATGAAGAAATTATGGTCAACAAAAGTTTTGTACCATTTGCAGAATTTAAATTAGGCCAAACTTGCAAGTATAAGTACGACTTTTCGAAAATGAAAAGTATAGTCAAACACTTTCCATTTTAGTTAGTTTTTCTTTTTTCTTTTTTCTCTCTCCTTTCCTCGCATCTCTCTCCTCTCTCACCCGAGTCTGAAATAGTCGGCGACGGAGGTTTGCCAGTCGGCCACCAAAATCGTCGACCAAGGTGTCAAAAGAAGCGCCTCACTCTCCTCTTTCAATCCCCCAATGCCTCAACTTCCATTTCTCAAAGATTAAGCTAAGATGTTGAGTTGAAGAGCAGTCGAACCCTACGCTTTAGGGACGATTACTTCAAACTCGAGTTGATGGTTGTTACCTAGCTACTAGGCTTTGAAGCTCTCCTCACCATGAAGCTAATGACACCAAGATCAAGTCCTAATTCCATGTGTGGAGGAAGAATCGATGAATTGAAGAATTTGATGTTCTTGGTTACGAAATGAAATTGGGTGAGTTATAGTTAGAATTGAACTTTGTTGTATAAGAGAAAGTTGTTGGATTTTGAGCAAGTTGAGTTTCGGGTCGCCGAAAAATTTCACCTGTGCTGCCGGTCCACGAGGGCGCTCCAGCGAAGGGAATTTCAACATAAATTTTATGTTGTTTTACTCATAATTACATACCGAATGTAATGAAGAGGTTATTAAATTGATTTAGACATTGATGATTAAGACATGCGGTCAATCAGATATTAATTAAACAATTTTACGTTATTATTAAACTGTTGAATCGATTGTCAATTCGACCTCAAGTCGCGTAACGTTTGAGGAATATATGTTTTGCGACTTTCAAAAAGATTCAAGATTTAGAAAGAATTAGATTACAATTGGTCATTAATTTGGAAAGCACGATATTCGAGAATATAATATTCTTGACAATAATGTTGGTTGGTATACAAGCGTAGCTATTCATTATGATTTTAAATAATTAATTATTAAATAATAATTATTGTTTCAGGACCACGTATTACCAACTAATAAACAGTTAAGCTAACATAAAGGATGGCTCCTAGGAAACTCAACATATGTTACTAATTGTATGCATGGTGTCTTCTATTGCGTAGTACATTGTAGCAAGGGCTGCAAGGTTTTCATGCTCTGGGTGTTTCAACTCTTACTGAAGAGACTTTGAACAGAATTGATATTTCAGCATCAGGGCTCTCTGTTTTTCTTTCCGATTGGACAATGTGGACCAATGGTGGCTTTCCAGTGCGGGTTTCATGGAAAATGATAGGTGATCGAGATTGAATGCAGTCTTAGATTAAGTGGGCATGTGTTTAAATCCTGGTCACCATGTCAAAGAGGTAGCTTCGAATTGCAACACATGCATTGACTGCTCGCTTTCAGCATACGTACGTAGATTGTCAAGAAAAGGAAGCAACATATATATACACTTCAGTCACGACATGATATTGATATGATCTTTACCTAAGAGAAAACGAGGGCAGATCGAATACGGGGTGTTTTAAAGTACTCCGAAGAGCACAAATCTCTAACTTTGGAGCGTTGGATTACTTTATTTCTCCAAAAAGTGGGAACCACAAAAGTTATCCAAACGCTCTAAAACTAAAAAAAATTTATACTTCGGAACACTAAAAATTTTTCGAATCGACTACGTCTTCACATTTTATTGGCTTATGAGTAAGTTCCCAAATCATGTACACTGGAGACAAATCCGTACTGCAAAAGGAAATAGTAATGGATGCAACTCATACAAGAACATCAGCGTTGTCCAAACTTACTCAAAAGCCAAAGAGAGACCTAACCTCGCTGCGCGCCTCAAGTTTATATGATAATGTGATACACTGCATCATATATATAGAACAACAGCTTTACGTAAGACTTTAATTTAGCTCTTAGTGAAGGTCTTCGTCATCGAGTTAACTACAGTAAAATTTAACTGATGGTAGTTCCCAAGTTTCCCTTTGACAATCAATAAGCTCGATCGATCTTTCTAGCTTGGACAGAACGGTGTTTCATTCAAGATTTTCATCATCACTACAACTTGTTTTAATTTCTCTTTGAGTACATCGATTAGGAAGCAGATTTCGTAGGGACGTCTTGTACTACTACTCATCGATCAGCCTTTTAATTATGGGAGTAAGATCATGATATTCCTCCTGATGTTTCTTTGTTGTACTCTTCGATCTAAAAGGGTACGTTGTCGATCGATTGTTATTGGAGTTTTCACGTTGTACACACGCTGATTATCGGATAGTCTAGTCAGGGGAGGTTAGGGTGCTTTGTCTGGCCGTCAGGAGAGGTCAGGATACCTCGTCTGACCCATCATCTACAATTTTTATACAGATAGTCGATTCAGGTTAGGGAAAAACTCATGAACGATCACCTCCATCAAGATTCAGATTTATGATACTTGAATTCGTATCATTTCACATAAAGTAGCGGAAATGTGTACAATTATAGTTTTATAGATTTACATAGTTTATGATTTTTGTCCACTTACCCTAACATTTTATGTTTTTATGCATTTTTCTATGCCATTTGTTTTAAATTGCTCAGTTTTTAGGTTTGCCAGCTGAAGTTGTGACCGTCTAGAGTATGAGGCATGATAGTTCACAATTTATGTTTTCTCAGTGTAGGTTTCTAGTTGAAGTTCTGGTTTGCTCGTGTTAGGGTAGCTGGTATCGATTAAGTGGTGCTTGTTATTCTAATATGAGTCTCCCAAGACTTATCCTTGTTTGTTGCGATAATCTGGGATAGATTTTATCATTATGTTTGTGAAAAATCAACTGAAAAAGAATTTTTACTGTGGCAAGACCTGATTAGTGCATCAAATATGTAAGAATATAATGTACGAGAACAAACTCAGAATTGGTCATTTTCGATAAACCCATTTCAATCATCTCACTTGGTCACAACAATAGCTTTTATAGTTAGATTTACTAATCACTTAACACTACTGATTAAACTCACATGTGTTAATTTCTCTTGATTAATGCATATATTATTAAATTACATTAAATTATACTTACGGCGTACTCTAAATGAGATTTATTACTTGTTTGGTTTCCTCGATAATCCGCTTGAAGTTCCGCTATTGATTAATTAATGTACCTCTGATACAGCAAATTTTATTAACTCGTTACATATTTATCAACGAAATTTATGTATTTTGCTTTGGGAGTGTTAAAATGTCTTCGTTTCGATATGACAAATAAAAGAAGGGGTGCTATGAGTGTGAGGATCCTCATTGAGGTAAAAACGGAATAAAAAAAATCTTATTAATATTGATTAGAACACCGAATTCGAATTAGAAAAAGGCATATAAATATGTGAATAGTTTTGAGCATTCTAGCTACACCGGCTACACTACACGCATGGAAAGGCTTTCAAGTTTCAACTTATTAATTGTTGAGAGCTGCTCCTCGTTCATGACGAAAACTGAGGCCAAGTCTTCTTGCAACTACTATTGTTGAACTTTCCAAACTTAAGACAATCGATGATCGAGTATCTACGTTAAGTGTGTTCAAAGTTAGCTACGAATGCATGCGTACGTATCTACGTACTAAGATATTATTTCTGGTTTATGCTTCAATGCGTGTGGGCTTTGTATTTGCATCGTGTTCTTCTAGAGTTTGCATGCAGTTTTAGACTCTGCAGTTAAACATAATAGCTAAGCCGGCTTGCCTCTATTTTTTTTTTCCGCTATGAATTGCTCTAGCTTGGAGTACTAAGCACTAATACCCAAGTCCCCAACAAGCTAGCTAGATCGAATATTGTGCGCTCCTGCATGCATGTGAAGATGCATACTGAATCATGAGCTATATACACGGATACCCCTGTACTGTACATTCATCACTTGTTCTTAAAACATGATCCGTATATGATTGGCTTATCAGCGATTAGTAACTAGCTTTCGAGTCGCAACAAACACGAGGAGCTAATATACGAGCAAGTGTGTTGTGCGCGCGCGTCTCTATGTATCTGAATTCTCATACAACGTGCTTAATTACTTGTTTACTTCTGTAGATTACAATTTTGAGTTGTACTGTTACAATTTACACATAACGTGCGTGCTTGCTAATTTTGACTAATTTAATTAGGTTCACCTAGTTAGGCTTGATATAACGCGCTTCATTCTAGTTTTTTTTTTTTTTTTTGCCAAGTCTTCATTCTAGTTCTAGCTACGTCATTTTATATTACCGGACACGATTAAAGTCAGTAGCTGGGTCGTCAATGGGGATGAGTAAATTCAACCTGTTAGGCCAGGTTTGAAAGAGAAAAACCACTACCATTTCATACATACTAGTTTTTAAGATTGAATGCAATATTACCCAGTTCCAATTCAAATGGCTACAAGAAATAATAATGAAATATGTTCGCTCGTTCATAATGTGTCATGTGAAAAGTGTCATAACCGTGTGCGTTTAGATCAACCTAAGGAAAACCTTGGGCCTAAAAGCCTAAATCTATGCCTAGATTGATGTTGGTCCAACTCAAAATCAATATGCCCCAAAATGGCCTAACCCTAGATCCAGGATTGTCATTATACACGAATGTATCTCAATCTCCTTTAATCGGATTAGATGATTTTCGTTATTGTTGATTGAGAAATATAGATACGCAGTTTTATTGATAAATGACTTAAATAGGCACTACAATCTATTACAATTATTATCCCTATAAATCAGGGATTGAGAGAATACATATTTCTATTCTAATTAAGACAACACACTGGGATACCAGGAATATTATTTGCTTAAGCACTCTCCCTTATGTCGCAATCCTAATGGATGATGCATAACTTGTTGCCTCACTAAAAATCTTGCTAAGCAAATAAAAAATCTCTTGGATAAAAATAAAAGTTTGGTCTAAGAGAAAAAGAGTACAACGCATCAACTACATAAGCAACTACATGTGACGTAGACTCCCCCTGATATCTAAGAAATGAACTCCCCTTGATCAGTAACTAAATCTTGGAGTTCAGTTGATTTTCGCATTCCAATGCATCTCACATGCTTTACAAATGTAGATTTGGGCAATGACTTGGTAAACAAGTATGCAACATTATCTGTCGAACAAACTTGATTCACATGAATGTTTAATATGAATGTTTAATAGCTGTTGTTGTTGCTGATTGAAGAAAAACTTTGACAAAATGTGTTTTGTGTGATCACCCTTGATGTAACCCAACTTCATTTGTCCTAAAACCTAAACCCTAAACCAGGCCAACCAATGTAATTCCTCCCTCCCCCCCCCCCCCCCCCCCCAAAGATACAAGTTAGTGTTATCGTAGTGGAAGGTAATCCACTAGATCCTTAAATATGGTGTCAGACACACTCCTTAACCGCTTCTTGTAAAGCAATGATCTCAGAATGATTAGAGGAAGTAGCAACAAGGGTCTACTTTATTGATTTCCAAGAAATCGCCGTGTTCCCCAAGGTGAATATATAACCTGTTTGGGAACGTCCTTTATGTGTTAGACAGATACCCAACAACAGCAAAACTAACTAAGTTATCACAAGGTATCTCTGAGTAGGGGATCACATTGAATTGAGGTACAGTGCTCGCAGATGGAGGGAATTTTGACGGGTCGAATGATTGCTTCGGGACGATCCACGGTGTACTCTTCGACAGGTCGAAAATCCTAGGACTTATATGCTCCGATTCAACCATCCATTTTTCCAAAAATTTCAAGCTTCTCTTTGTATTCTTTGTAGGGAAGGAGCAAGCTCAAGTCAATAGAACCCTTCAAGTGTCTGAAGATGTGCTTTACACCAGTCCAATGATGTTGTGTTGGCACAGAACTAAACTAAGCTAACAAGTTCATAGAGAATGCAATATCTGGTCTAGTATATTGGGCTAATACAACAAACCTCCAATAACACTAATGTATGGTACCTCAGCTCCCAAAAGTTCATCATCATTATCCTTCAAACAGTACAAATCCTTATTGGGATGAGGAACAAATTCACCAAACTGCGAACAACCATTGGTTGGCTAAGAGGGTATTCTTTGTCCATGTAATTCCCATGAGCATCTTTTGAATATAAGCAGACTGGTGAATAAATATTTCACCAACTCGCTATTCCAGCTCTAAATAACACTACAAGAAAAATGCACCTAGACCACGGACGATTTCCGTCGTCTAGGTGCAATTTTCCGTCGTCTAGGTGCAATTTTCCGTCGTCTAAATACTTAGACGACGGAATTTTCGTCGTCCAAGCTCCGTGCTCTAAGTGCTGTCGTCCAAGCACTTGGACGACGGAGATGGAGAATTCCGTCGTCTAAGTGAGACTTAGACCGCGGACATTCTCCGGGGTCTAAGTGTCCACTTAGACGACGGAGATGACAATCTCCGTCGTCGAAGTGAATTTTTAAGTTTTTTATCAAAAAAAATAATTTTATTTTTTTAAAAAAAATAAAATTATTTTTTTTAAAAAAAATGTAAATTAAAAATTCATGAAATGCTAATTAATAATTTAATAATTAGCATTTAATGAATTTTTTGTTTAATTTTTTGTATATCAATATTCATAATATACAAATTCCTCTTCATTCTGTTGTGCTCATATTGCAAAATTTATTGAATATTAATTATTAATAATATATAATACGTACAAAATTCATAATGAATAAATAATTTAAATTATTATGAATTTAAATACAATGAATACAAAATTCATAATATAATAAAGTAAATTAATCTAGCCTAAATAAACAAAATTAAGCTAAAACTAAACTAATTATAGGCGGCGGTGGTGGTGGCGGCGCTGGTGGTGTTGGTCGGAATATGGAGGCCGGTGGTGGAGGTGACAATGTAGGCGGTAGCTAGTGGTGTGTGGTGGTGGTGGAGGCGACGTTGTAGGTGGTGGTGGTGTGTGGTGGTGGCAGCGATGGTGGTGATGCCGGTGATGGCGGCAACGGTGGTGATGTCGGTGGTGGTGGTGATGATGATAGTGGATGGTGATGGTGATGATATATGGTGGGTGGTTTGATTGGGGGGGGGGGAGAGATGGAGAGGGAGAGTGGATTGAGGGATAGGAAAAAATGAAGAGAGATTGAGAAAATGATGAATTTATAGAGTTTTCAAACACTTAGACGACGGAAAATCAGTATTTCCGTCGTCTAAGTGCTTTAAATTTTCAAACAATACCGCCAATTTTTCACTTAGACGACGGAAAATCAGTATTTCCGTCGTCCAAGTGGTTTAAATTTTTGCCAAAATTTTAGCGGGAAAAGAATACCGCCAATTATTTTGACTTAGACGACGGAGATGACAAATTTCCGTCGTCTAAGTGGATTTAAATTTTTGCCATTTTAGTGGGAAAAACACCGCCAGAAATTAAAAATTAAAAATTTCACTTAGAAAAATTTTACTTAGACGACGGAAATGTCTTTGTCCGTCGTCTAAGTGAATTTTTTTTAATTAAAATAATTTTTTTATTTTTTTAAAAAAAAATAAAAATTTAAAAATTCACTTAGACCACGGAGATGACCATCTCCGTGGTCTAAGTGAATTTTTAATTTTTTTTTTAAATTTTTAAAATTATTTTTTTTATTTTTTTTTAAAAAAATAAAAATTTAAAAATTCACTTAGAATAATTTGTAATGAATGAAAAATTTTTAAAAATAATTTGTAATGAAATTTTTTTAAAAAAATTCACTAAATTTTTTTTTAAAAATAATTTGTAATGAATTTTTGGACCTGTAATTTGAATGAAATTGTCGTAAAATATCGATTAAAGAATCGCATATATAAAAAGTGGGATTTAAGACGATGAATTAATTTACGTATTCAAACTTGTTAAGTATCTACTACTATGTATAACTTAAGTGTCGGTACGTATAGGCTCATTGCACATTGATATTAACAAAATTGAATTTGGAAAAAACGACCGTTGGATATACTCACCATAACACCATATATAAGTAGAATAATTTCCACTAAATACTGAGTTCGTTCAGGGTTTCATCGGCACAGTTAACCGCAAATCCAAAATTTTTACAAAACGGAAACCTGGATACACGAAAATCCGTAAGTCCTATTTTAAAACCGTCGACGCTCACACTCCAAGCATTGTTTACTCTATGGTCTTGACGAAAAGAATATGCATTGGGACATGGTCTAGATGGTCGTTGTCTTAGGTGAAATTACGAAATTTTCACTTAGACGTCGGAAATGCACATTTCCGTCGTCTAAGTAAAAACATGGTTTAGGGGATAGAGCCTTAGGGTTTAGGGTTACAGTACTTAGACGACGGAGATGAGTATTTCCGTCGTCTAAGTGAATTTTTTAATTAAAATAATTTTTAAATTTTTTTTAAATTTTTTTTTAAAATTTTTATTTTTTAAAAAAAAAGTAAAAATTAAAAAATTCACTTAGACCACGGAGATGACCATCTCCGTGGTCTAAGTGAATTTTTTAATTTTTAATTTTAAAAAATATTTTCTTATTTTTTTAAAAAAAATTAAAAATTTAAAAAATTCACTTAGACGACGGAAAAAGACATTTCCGTCGTCTAAGTGCTAACTTAGACCGCGGAAACTTTCTCCGCGGTCTAAGTGAAATTTTTAAATTTTTGAAATTTCACTTAGACGACGGAGAAGTTTTTTTCCGTCGTCTAAGTTACACTTAAACCGCGGAAATTTTCTCCGCGGTCTAAGTTTCACTTAGACGACGGAAAAAGACTTCTCCGTCGTCTAAGTGTTCACTTAGACCGCGGAGAAGTTTCCGTGGTCTAAGTGTTACTTA
The DNA here is from genome assembly GCA_946800695.1 of Geum urbanum. Taxonomy (NCBI): domain Eukaryota; kingdom Viridiplantae; phylum Streptophyta; class Magnoliopsida; order Rosales; family Rosaceae; genus Geum; species Geum urbanum. Next base: position 11,364,477 of record OX327001.1, read on the forward strand.
GACGACGGAACCTTTAAGGTTCCGTGGTCTAAGTGCATTTTTCTTGTAGTGTAAAGATAAAATTGAGTTCTACGAATGTCTTTCATCTGAAACTCATATTTCAAGTATCCAACCGTCTCATTGATTTCTTCAAGAGACCCAATGATATTCATTTCATCAACATAGACCGTTACTATGGCAAATCTTGAACTTGTTCTCTTAATGAACACAAATGGGCACAAATCATCGTTCTTATATCCCTTCCCAATCAAGAGTCACTTACACGTGTGTACCACATCCTACTGGATTGTTTCAGTCCATCTAGTGAACGCTTCAATTTAATCACAGGAGCACATCGTGGTGTAGAGTTACTTGAGTTGAGTATGACCACGCATTTTGACACTTTCATGTATATTTATGAATTAAGGTTTCCATAAAGATATGTTGTCACCACATCCATCAGCTTCATGTTCAATTTTTTGAACACTACCAAACTGACAAGGCAACGGAAAGTAATGATGTCTATGACCGGAGAGTATGTCTCCTCATAATCAATGCTAGGGCATTGAGAGAATCATTATGCCACAAGTCTATCTTTATACCGCATGACTTCATTCTTCTCATTACATTTTTGAACAACGACCCATTTATGTCTTTCTGGCTTCACATTCAATGGGCATAGTACTATCGGACCGAAAACATACATTTCTTCAAGGAGTCTAGTTTATCTTGCATTGCCTCTTTCCATTTTGCCCAATCCACTCTCTCTTGACATTCAGCAACCGAGCGAGGTTCCACTTCATCGTCTTCAATGATCTCCTGAGCGACGGAATAAGCAAAAACATCATCAAATACCTTGGATAATCTATCCATAATAATGTGCACATCATTGTTAGTTAGTGAGATTTCACTATTCTCTGACATCATATATGGGTCTGAAGTGTCATCAAGAGATGTCATTTGTGATTCTAGGATATAACACTGGCAAAAAACACCACTTAGACGATGAAGCATTTTCATCGCCTAAGTGGGAGTTTTGGTCGCCCAAGTGTTGTATCCCAAGGGTTTAGGTGATGAAATATAAAAGTTTCGTCACATAAGTTAGTACTTGGGTGACGAACATGATCTCGTCTGCTAAAGTCCCCGACGATAAAAATTTATTGACTTAGGCAACGAAAATGTTCGTCGTATAATTTGATGTAGGACGACTTAAATATGTTGTCATCTTAGAGTCACACTTAAACGATGACAAATACACTTTGACGATGAACATTTGTCATCGTCTAAGATTAGAAGTTAAGACGACGAAATTGGATGATTTCGTCGTCTAAGTGTCCAAACCAGGCGACGAATCATACCTTCGTCACTTGAATTGTAGATTTAACTTAGACGACGAAATAATATGATTTCGTCGTCAAAATTATGTATTTTATTTTTTTTGTTTCAAAATTATTTTCATAAATATAAATTAAATAAAATAAAATATTAAATTAAGAAAAATATGAATTGAACCCAAATTTTATATATTAAATAAAAAATTATACCGATCCAAATGTACATACGTACACTACGTAGAAACTACACTAAATAGCAATATCGGCAGGATTTTGGGCCCCGTCGAGTCCCCCGGTGCTAGGATCATCGTCATCGAGCTGGGGCTGCTAATGCGGGACACTCGGCTCACAAACATCTGGCGAAACATTGAAGAATGTGAATGATCTATCCAGCTTCTGCCGTAACTCATCAATCTATGCGGTTGCCGCTTGAGCCATCTCTTTGGCCTCCTGAGCTTGCTCCTTATTTGCTCGAACTCGCTCGTCATCCGCTGGGTTGCACGATCGCCACGTTGCTGAAACCCAACACAGATTTTGCTGGATATCCCTTTCGAGGCCTCGAACCTCATTCCCAGGTTGGTGGTCGAAAACTGTATTGGTAATGGCTATCTCAGTCTTCAAAGGCAGTGCAGGCAACTCTTCCAGCGTCAACCCCGGGTTTTCCTCCTGCATGAGCGCTACTGCCTCGGCGGCAATTTGTTGCACTCTTGCCTGAAATGAATATCGTGAGCAACATATGAACATCGATTTCTAAAAAAATTGACATAATTTTCCCTAAAAATGTAGGAAACCAAGAGCATGTACGGAAGAAAACACTTCGAATAACATCTCAATTTTCAAAATAATATACCGTGGACACCGATTCTCATATGGATTTATCAATAGAATCATGTTTAATATAGCCAACCATACCAAAATTCAATAGTACCACCACCACCAACAAGAACAAGAACAACAACACCACCACAACCAACAACAGCAACAGCAACGGCAACACCAAGACCAAGACTAAGACCAAGACCAAGACCACCACTACCATCACCACCACCAACAACAACAATATTCAACTCATTCAATATCAGAATAAGTGTTACTTACAACGTTTGATTCCCGACATCTTCTTCTTGGCCGGGCCTATTGTAAACATCCACGGAGGTGGAGAAATGTGGGTTCTTCGAACCCTTATCTCTGTAAGCCTTTGCAAGGTAGGCAATCTTCGTGGAACCCGTACAGCAGTGATAATTCTTCGCCTCTCGATTGACTGTGTTCGCCCTCAACCTTGTCTGTTTCACAACTAGGGAAATTATATGATTAACCCTAACATTACTTATAAAAGTAATATATGGTTAACAAACCAAAAGTAAAGAAATACGAACCACAAACTGCTCCTACTCAAATTAATTGATAAATCCCATAATTTAAAATTATTTATAAAATAATTAAAATTAAATAGCTCATATTAATTATCGAGAGATCACGGTCAACTCTAAGCCGCTTAGATTCATCCAGCTTGAAAGGACCCAACCCCGATTTAGCTCCCTAAATCGGAATCAAACCCTTTCGAAAACACGAACCAACAAAAACTTTTCGAAATTTGGACAGAGTTTCGTTACTAGCGTGGAATTACCTTAACCTGCACGCTGAAAATACACTTCATCCTATGCCACAAAAAGCAAACCGTGGGCACCAAATCCCATCCGGATTTCTCAATATCTCAACAGTAAAGTAAACAATACAAAATATAGTACTTTACTGAAATCCGGGTTTAAAATCGTATAACATATACAACAGGAAACTCAGAGCGACTTCTAATACATAACCATATATGTATACCGCAGTAGGTAGAACAATAAACCTACTGGAAGAAATAAGACCGCTCGAGTACTATGCCTCCGACCACGACGTGCGACACCAGAGTCCGAACTGCAAACTGGGCACGGAAACCGAAAAGCCCAGGGGAAAGGCAAATAAAATGATAAACGTTAGAGTGAGTGGACGAAAATAACATATGCCTTTCACCAGTTTATAAACATACTCAATACAAATCAGTGCGAGTTCAGAAAACACAACACATATATATATACACGGAGGTTGTCGGGCGACCTCTCAAACCCGACGTCAGGTGAATCGCTCAAACCTGACAGTGATAGGCCAGGGGACCACTCAACCCTGGCGGCACGCAGGGGACCACTCAACCCCGCCCAGAGGAATCTCTCAACTCTGGTACATCGATGTATTAAATGCCATCACAAATAAACACATATAATAATACCTCCGGAAACAACATATATCACAACATCGTATAATTAAATACGGAAATTATAAAATCCACGAACTCGCAAATCAACAGTGAAAATATAAACTTGTCCACTCACAGTCTGGCGTAACGCGTATCGCGTTAACCCGTGATCCGGCGGAATGTCCCTCGCCAAACAAACGATCACGAACCCCTGAATATTCACAATGTCCAATATTCAAAATCATAATCCGACAATACAAATCAAACCACGAGAAACCACCGTTCTCGGAAATACACAATTCGAATACGACGAATCGTCGAAAATCCATATATACCACCTCAATACCTCGTTTTACGTTCGGACGCTCAACTCGAAAAACAAACCTCCCCACTGCGATCGGGGCGCGATTTTGAGTCAAATGACATGCAACTCGTCGAAAATTCCGAAAAAGTCAAAGTTGACCGCCGCGTTGACCACCGCCCACGGCGGCGCCACCGCCAACTTGAAGATTTTCCGGCGAAGGAACCCCTATTCCATGCAAAATCACCCACTGAGCAACTTTGTCAACTACAACAAAGGCCAATTCTCACTCTAACTCATCCAATTTCATGATAAACCGAATTGTACACAAAATTTCCAATCAAGGAATTCTCCTTACACACATCAAATTGAATCTCCAAACTTATAGGGAAGCATGTATGGGATGAGAGCAACAAAGCCCATCCAAAATTTCAGTTCAAATCGTCCAAAATCATAGAACCCGAATACCTCAATTTTCCTTGAATTTTGGCCAGAAATATCTCCTCCTCCGGCGAGCCTTGCCGTGAAAGGAGACCGGAAACGGAACAAGAGGACCAAGACGCGTCGAAGGAGACCAAGGCCGAGCCTTGGGATGGCCGGAATGCTTCTCGCCGTCGGCGAGCCGTGGAGGTGTCGCGCCACCCTCCCATGGCCGAGTTGACTCGGTCAACTCCAGTCAACAAGCATAATGAATAGTTTGACTTTCCCTTTTTGGCAGCCCACTATTTATACTTTCCCAAAAAGGAAACTTGTAATTATCCTTTCGACGAACTTCAAACGCGTATAACTTTCTCGTCGTAATTCCGATTCCGATAATTCTCGTGGCCACAAACTCGTATCGACGTACTCTTCAATAATCACTCAAAGTCAAACATATCGGCCAAACGGATAAAAAGTCAACCATTCAAAGCAACACACATTAAATCGACTAAATAATCAACAAACGGAAATAATCACAACTTATTCCTCGTAACTCCAAATCATGCTCCGGAAGTTCCCACAGACTCGAAATTAAATTCCGAACAATTTCCGTGAAGAAGCCGAAACCAAATTCTCGTCCGGTAATTTAGTCGCGAGCAAACCTGCCATAATAATTCGTTTCCGTCGAAACTTCAAATATTCATAACTAATTCCTCGGTCGTCCAAATAACGATCCGGAACCGCCCACGAACTCGTAATCACACGTACAACGACTCTCGAGAAGAGACCTAGCTCCAATTCTCGGCCAATAATTTAGTCGTTAACGAGCCTGGCGATTCAATAACTGTCGAACAATTCTGCGACTACACACAAACTCATCAATCAAGCTGATCATACTGCTGATTCTGGTCCGGGTCGTCACAAATCCACCCCCCTTAGAAAAATTTCGACCTCGAAATTTCTGAGTCTGCTGGCTAAAAGTAGGAGCATTGCCTTTGCATACAGCTCAACTTCCCAACGGCAACCTCAACTGATCAACTCTGACCACAAACTCCACAATAGGAGATAATTCCGTGCTGGAATCCCTGTACCCTCAAATCACAAATCTGAACTGGCTCACACAATCGCCAAGTGTTCCTACATAAGGAACAGACAGGGTACACAATGCGAAACCAACCTGAAACACAGTTCCGCCACACGGAACACAACTCGCACAAAAACCAATGCTCTAGGCGATGCCGACCATACGGCATAACACAAACTCGCCTATGACCACACACAGATCAAAATAGCGTGACAATTCACAACTCAGTTACACACATCAACATAACTCACACACTCACATCAATATAACTCAAACATCGGACTCGGGCAATTATCAACCCACTTCCGCTAATCAGACAATCTGTGGTAGCACATTCCACAAAATCTGAGTCAATTGTCAACTCAAACTCAAACCAAACTCACTCCAACACAATGGAGTACAACATCGTCCTCCAAACGACAGCACGCAACGTCGATATCACAGTGGTCAACAAACTAGTACTGCAAGCAACCTCGAACAGCTGAAACTGCTGGTCCCGAATCCTCCGGAACTACAATACCAAGGTCCACAACATGCCCTCCAAGGCCTGAATAGTCCTCAAAGATCGCTCGCCAATCCGAGGATAAGAACTGGTACCAACTCGTAATCTGGTCCCCAATGCTTACTGCAAAGCTTGCCAACACTCCGTCGTAGCTGATTATCTCGATCAGCGGACTGGGACACAGATACACCACGTAAATAGCCAATCTTTGTCAAACATAGCTATGCCAGCCAACCACTGGAATCATCTCCGAAAGTACAAGGAACTGTACTGAGTACGTCAGACGACCTACAAAGGCCCAACAACTGGTATCACGAACCAAAGTGCAAATAACATACACAAACACAGCAACAATCGCCACGCCTAATCGGAAATCTTCAATGGCTGACACTTCTCGGCAAGTCTCTGCCTCCTAGCCATCGCCAGTCGACGAATGTGGCATCAGCACACACAAGCTGCTACATGGCTCTGTGGATTGCGTCACGACTGGTAAACTCGAAGTATCTGATACCTCTCTGCATCAACAGTGCATAACGCACGCAAAACTACAAGCCTCAACATCATCACACTCGAACTCAGCTCTCGTAGCCCATAACTCGGCTAACACGGAGACTCGAGTCATACTCACACATGAAATACTGAAGCTCCCAACTCTCGACTGAATGCATCAACAACAACATCATCCCAAACGGATGATCAAAGTACAACCTTTAGCTTTTCCCGAACAAACTCAAAGGTGCAGTCATAGTCGTTAGTTGACCCCATCCATCAACACTGCCTCAAGCCTAAATCTGGCCGAAAATGCAAGTGGATGAAATTCAAGTGATCAGGGTACCTCCTACATCACACTGCACGCCATAGTAGCAGTATCTCCAACTCTCTGGTGCTAGCACAAGGACAACTACATCCAAATCACGCATAGGATATGCAACCACACAAAGTTCCACTGTCTGGAACCACGAGCCACCGCTCTACTACACAGCATCAAAGCACAACCAAATCCAAACCTCGATGCATCGCCATATCACACGAACTCGTCGTAGTCGTCAGGTAAGGACAAAACCGAAGCAACGGTCAACCATCCTGCAGGAGTAAGTAACTCTCCTCGTGTGCATCGAACCACTCGAACTTGACACCTTTTCGTCAATCCGGAAAGTAGAGTGGCAATCCGGGAAAATCCTGCACAAACCGTCAGTAATAGCCTGCTAAACCCAAGAGACCCCAAATCTCTGGTACAATAGTAGGGCAAACTCCCAAATCAACACGGCTTCGAACTGGTCAGGATCCACGCTAACTCCCTCGGCAAGTATCACACAGTTCAAAATCGTTACGCTAATCGGCCAAAACTCATACTGGCTGAACTTCACAAACACAAGATCGTCTATCTAAGTCCGCAAAACCGCTTACAACTGCTTCAGGTACTGGTCCACACTCCGGGAGTACATCAAGATGTTGCTGACGAACATGGCCGCAACTCGTCCAGAATCGTCTGAACACCTGGTTCATCAAGTCCACACAATCTACAGGGGCATTGGTCAACCAAACAGTGTGACCAAAAACTCCTGATGCCCGCACCGAGATCCGAAAACTGTCCAAACCACAACTGACACATCAATCCTCAAGTGTTGGTATCCGGATCCGAAATCAATCTTCAACAAGACTGAAGCTCTCGCGAGCTGATCAACCAATCGTCAATCCGAAACGGAAAATACTTGCACTCTCCTGAAGCAAATCAAGCTTCCGGTAGTCAATGCATCACCTCATCAAATCATCCAACATCTGTATAAACAGTGCAAGAGCACACCACGCAAATACGCGGGGTCGCACATAGTCTTCTGAAACCTCCTTCAGCAACTCCTGGAGTCGAGACTGTAGCTCCATCAGCTCCGCTGGCTCCGAACGACAAGATGTCGGTAAAATGAGTCCAGCATCCGGTACAAGCTCAATGGTGTAGTCGGTCTCCCGCACTAGAGGAACACCTGGTAACTCCTCCGGAACACACCTGGAAAACTCGGGAACCACCTCAACATCGCCAATGTCGGATACAGCAACCATAGTATTCACAACATGGCAAGCAAGCAACACAATCTATCTCCATCATCCGCTCGACCATCACCGCGAAACAGCATCTCGGGGAAATCTGGTCGTCGAAACACAACCTCCTCCTCGAGGCACTCGAACACAGCCAAATGCATCATCAGTAAGTCCATAGTCATAATCACATCAAAACCACGATGTCCAGCTATAACAAATTCACGGTTAAACCATATCCTCCAACAGGGATCTCGCAACCTCCGGATGGATGCAACACTCTCCAAAACCTCGGAAGTGGAGATACAGGTACAATCGCCATGGATATCAAGCAACAGTAACCTCGGAGAAAAGTTTGTCCTCAAACAAGGTCATGGCACGAACTCCAACATGCCCAACTAGTTGCCCACGTCAATCGCGACATTGCTGATTAACTCATCAAAAGGGTACATTGATCAGACTGCAAAAACAACATGAGGATCTCCTCGTAAATTCTGAGCTACCGAACCGCTACAACTCAAGCTGATCATATTGCTGATTCTGGTCCGGGTCGTCACACAGCTACTCCCAAGTAGGGATTATCATACGTATCTTACTACGTACAATATTCCCGATCTCAGTCGCCGTCAAACTGGCGAGCTCCTTCGACTAAGGGCCTTTGGTAAAAATATCGTATGCCACGTTGATCCGTTTCCCCATCCTCTTAGTTGTCTCCTCAATGTTTCTTCCATTTGCAACTCCTCGAGTACGTTTGGGGGCCGGGGATGGGAGGTCCCTACTCGTTGCTTTGCGTCGGACGCTAATGCAACAAGACTGTTATATGGATGGCCCGGATTCGGACGAGGGATTCGCCTGCTCGTCGACTGGTCATTAGGTTCAACCGAAATGGTTGAGGACCGTTGACCCGGCTCATGAGCTGTAACGATCACCTCTGACCGTTGAGCCCTCCAACCCAATCGTTGGAATAACGATTCCAATGCGGCCTTTCGTTGATGTTTGGTTTGCCTCTTCTTTCCGCCAGGCATCTTAAGTACATATTCGACAACCGAATACATTCAAAATAAATTTGTACAATATACACATATAAGCAACATCAACACATAATGTACAATACCATTCCAAACAATTTACCATACTATCATTCGAAACCATATCACTATCAATTCACCATCAATTCATCTATTTCGCAATGCAATCAATCCAAATTGATTTACATGTCTCAATTCATCCTTAATTCATATCACAATAATTAACCAGTTATCACAACTCCATCGATCATCAATCATCAAATTGAAAACAATAATCCATTAGGTATAATCAGGCATGTGAAACAGTAGTTAGAGAGAGAGAGAGAGAGAGAGAGAGAGGTACAGTGGGTTCGAGAAAGTTTGGTGGGTTTTTGTGCGAGGCAGACATAGGAGATGGCGGCGATTGTGCAAGGCAGACGGAGGACACGGCTGCAGTTGTGCGGTGGAGGAGGCGGTCGAGGAGAGAATACCATGGGTTTTGGGTGGTGGCGGAGGAGGGAAACCCGTGGGTTTTGGGTGGCAACGGAGGAGGGAAATTGTGGGTTTTAAGAGAGATAGAGGGTGCTGGTGTTGGTTTTGGCATAGCTGGAGATGTTCTATAGATGGCGGCGTCGATTTTGGGATGGGGGTGGTCAGAGAGAATTTGGGGAAAAAATTTAGGGATTTTATGTGCTTGGGTTTGGGGAAGGAGATCGATCGATTAAGTCGATCTGATATAGGCTTTTAGGCGACAAAACTAAAAGTTTCATCATCTAAGTACACTTAAATGATGAACCACAGTTGTTTCGTCGCCTAAGTTGTTTTATAAAATTTCTCCAAAATTTTGGCGGAAATGTGAACCGTTAAATTTTTGAGGTTAGACGACGAAATAATTATATTCGTCGCCTCAATAATACGTAGGCGACGAAACCATTGTTTTTCGTTGCTTAAGTGGTCATTAGGCGACGAATATAATCCTTTCGTTGTTTAAATGCAATTACATATATATATATATATATTTTAATATATGTCAATTAATTTATGATAGTTGCTTATAATTAAATCATCAAAAATCAACCGTTAGATGTAACGATTACATTAATAAAGTATTATAGAAAAAAAGTCAACCAAATTCGAATTAGTTTAGGATTCGATCGATTAAATTTTGTGATTAGCGAAAAATAGTTAAAAGACGGAATCGATCATAAAAAATAAATCGTTCACCCGTTTCCAACATTACGGGTGTTTGTATTGTCGTAAAAACTTAATTTATCAACTAAAGAGAGATTAATTGAAATTTGACATCTGAAATTTATTCAATACTACAAACTTGTTATATATCTAAATGTTGTATAACTTAAGTGTTCATATATATATATATATATATATATATATTCACTCAACATCAATATTATAGAAATTGAATTGGGAAAAAACAATTGTTGGACTTGGTTCGAAATAATCACACTTTTCTAGAGTTATAAATCTCCAAAAATTATGATTTTGGTGTCAATGGAGAGTAGATTCGAAGATCTTTCCAACCATAGGTCGATTGCATCTTAACTCCTCCTGAATTGTTCAAAATCATCATTCTGGCTAATCTGCACAGGCACATTTTCTTTCCTTATTCTTCATGATTTCCTTCTTCCTCTGACTTTGGGAATCCTCTTCTTACCATATTTTTTTGCTCCTCGAAATTGGCTGATTGGATCTTCATTTTTGGATATCTCAAATAATCTTCTAATTAATTTGGTCTATCTTCATTTGTTCTTCTTTAAGATCCTTCCGGAAGCTTCCAAATCCTAGTCAACATATGAAAAGTTTTCCTAGTCAACAAATGATTTCTTTTTCTCTTCATTTTTTCTTCTCCTCTCCACAATTTGTTGTGTTTTAGCATCTTGTATGCCTCTTTCACTCTGTCTCTTTTGGTCAACACCTGAAATTAACAAAATAAGTAAAAACTAATAAAACTAAGCAATTAACAAGGTAAATGTAAAGGAAATTATATTAATTATTATTCCTAAAATGCGTAGATCAACCATGTTGCCTATAACATTAAGAATGTTTTGCCACTTATTTTTGTTCTTCGAGAGGTTGATTCGGAATTAATGCAAGGAAGTTGATATTGAATGGTAGTAGATTTTGCAACCATGTTGCCTATAGCATTAAGAGTGGTTTGCTACTTGTTTTTGTTCTTCAAGAGGTTGTTTCGGAAGTGAGACCAGTCATGGGGTATGTATATGAAAGGACATGACCCCGATTTAGTTGCCTAAACCGAAATTAGGCCCTAACGACCAAACTAACATAGATGTATTATAAACTATTCAGAACTTGAAGTGGAGTTCCAAAACTCTAAACTCATAAGTCAAAGAAACTTTTGCTAGTGTCAACTCATAACCAAGAATAGAAATTGTTAATCGTTTATGATATCAGAGCAACTAGACTTCTAATTTAACTAGAATAACTGAAATACTAATCTGTAGGATCATCTTGAATCCTATGGTGGATACTGTTATGCCTCGATCTACGTACGCACCCGACCTCCACCGAAACTCTGCAACCTGGGAAAATGAAACTGAATGGCCCAAGGAAAAGGTATATAAAAATAGAAGACTGTTAAAGTGAGTGGACGAAAATAGTAATCTTAAAGTAACAAGAAACATAGTATTTATGTCTTTCTCCAAAAATAAAAGACAATAAAAAAATACAGCGAGTCTAAGAGATAAAATAGCATGTGTGTGGAGACCGTTATATCGTACTCGTACTCGTAGCTGGATTTAGGACATGAAGTGTCCCGCCGAGGCCGCTCTCGGTGATCAGCTGGATGGTCTATGCATCGATGCATTATCATAGACATAACGTACCCGTAAATCGTAAAACATAATATAAGTGCCTCCATGCATAAACATAAACGTAATCATGAAATCATAAAGTTTTATGAAAATAAATGCATAATCATGTTCCTAGACTCGCTACAAACAGTGAAAAGTAAATTGTCCACTCACCCGGATTGTCAAAAAATTAGTCATCGATAAACTAACTCGTAAGTAGTAGTCGGCACTTCTAAGCCAAATCGAAAACTAAATCAATTAATATAAGTTCCGTGAAATTAACGTGAAAAGAGAAATTCGTGATGACACGTTAATTGGAAAACCTCACATTCATTTTCAATAGAAAACTAACGCTACCATGATTCATCCATACTTGATAGTCATGCCTTGATTCTAATTAGGTTTGTACTCTACCAAGATTATGTTTTGAATCAGCACATGAAGAATGATTAAGTTAACGTGTCAAGTCGCTCTGATTCCTGTGCATAGCTGAAACGTTATAAAAACAACCAAGTGACACCAGATTACACGAAAATGATCACTAAAAGGCCTAGGAAACTTCCCGTGATGATTAAGCTTCCAGGTCGCCGGAGCTCCGCCATGCAAAGCAACGCGTGGGAACCACAGGCAGCGGCCAAAATCCGACATGCTCCGATTACTTCGACCTACATATGAAATTAAAGATCACAGCAAGCCCAACAACTGTGTAGTATAGCTCGAAGTAAAAAACTAGCCGGAAAGAATCACAATTTACAGTTAAAAGTCAAAACCCTTGCTGGATTTTCATGTCGATTGAACAGCGACGTCAGGCCACAGCGTGACCCCAAACCGGTCGAGTTCAACTTGTAGAGAAGCGGGATACAACACCCCTATGGTACGGCAGCACGTTGGGACCTACACTGTTGCCACCGACGACGGAAAAATCAACCCGAACCCTAATATCTCGGCTCTGATTCTCTCTCCATAGGGCTTTAGAGTTTCTACTAAGGGTATAGAAGAGGATATGGAAGCATGGACTTAGAAACCTAACCAAAACCGTGACCGGAGGTCGCCTATCGCCGAAAAAATGAACCGGCGACTTCTTCATCGCGGTTCTCCTCGATGAGGAGAAACAGCTCACAAGACTTGGGCCTCCACTGTGCCTGGTAGATTTTAGGATTATTACCATAAAAAGCACGGCCCAAGTTTAATGTAGAGAAGATCAAACGGTTCCTAAAATTTAACCAATGGTAGTTTTTTCATTTAATTAGTTTTTGTCCTAAACTTATAAAATTTGTATAAATTAGCTCAAGCCTCCGAAAAAATCCAATTAAAGTAGGGACACGCTTGAAATAGTTTTTCCTACAATTTCCGTGAAGAAAGCGAGCCCAAAATCATAATTTATAAAAAAAAGTCAATTTTTAGTCTGGACGAATCTCGTTAAACGTTACGAATGATACTTAACTCGTTAATTAGCGCGACTAACGATGATTAACTCACTAATTTAGGTTCGGGTCATTACAATATTTGAGTTGATGGATGCTATAAAATAAAATATTAAGAGTAATCTTGGACATGTCGAGACAAAGTATTTTGGAGAAGAATTGATAACCGATGAAGTCCACAACTTCATCAACCATTGTATGCAGGACATTACTATTTGAACCCTAATTCCGTTATGAAGAGAATTTGGTAGACAATGAGGAAATAAAAAGGGGTTTGAAAGAGTGCATGGATAAGATGATAGTTGGTAATAATAGTGTCCAAGCGGAGTTACGATTATGTGTTCAAGCTTGGTCGATTTGACAGTGATATGACTGACTACTAAAAAGAAGGTTAGTAAACTTTTATACTTATTTTATCATTCATTTAGTTTAATACCATTATTTTATTATTATATGAGTGTATGTTGATCTATAATCCTTTTATCCTTTTATGCTTTTAGTTTTTTGGTAGGAAAAATATGGGATCGGAACACCCGAGTTTGTTGAACTTTACTATTCAAGTGCTTTCTCTTACTTGTAGTGCACCGGGATGTAAGCAAAATTGGAGAACATTAATTTGAAATGATAAACTTTCTACTTAGTGAAAAATTATGAATAAATGAAACAAATATTATATGTTTTATGTATAAATTCATATAAATTTCTTTAATTGTAGATTTATACAAAAATGAGAAAACGACTTGAGCACAAAAGATTGCATGCACTAGTTTATGTGAAATATAATTGTGCTTTGAGGGATAGAAATATATAGAGGAATAGTACAATGATTGATCACATTGTCGTGGAAAAAATAAAATCCGAAGATAAATAGATTACCGAGAAAAAGAGGATATGGTGCTTCCCACTGAACACGGTTGGCTTGAGGAAGGAATGGATGATAATGAATTTGATGTTGAGGTGGTAACAAATGTGTGAAGTGCAGATGCCTAGATTGAGAGTCAATTCCTCTCCATGAGCCTGCCCCTCCTCCACCGGCTCACGTGATTTTACTCTTCTTTGTGACTACTTTATTTGATGTGAATGAGCGTATTGTCAACCTCAAGCAAAAAAATTGAGGAGGAACAACTTCAAATAATAAATGTAACGGAAAATATCTTCAAGTTGCATCATCAAGTAAATATGCAACTATTCAAATTTTTATGAGTTTTACTTAACTTTAGCATTATTTCCACATATATATAACAAAAGAAAGGCTAAAGAAAATTTATGTTTTTGAATGACAATGTAGATGATGACATTGGAAGATATAATTCATTTGAGGAGAATAATTTATTGTTGAATGAACTTGATCACTATAGTGATGGAGATGCTGAAAATGGTGATGATAGCGATGGTGGTAATAGCCTAGATGGTGACATTTTACTTGATGAAGACGACGATTTCGAATTTCAAGGTTAATTTAATGTTTATGTTTATGTTTAATACTTTGAATGTTTATGCGTAAGATTTTGAATGTTTATGTATGACACTTTAAATGTTCATGTTTGAGACTTTAGAACTTTGAATCTCCATGTTTGAGAATTTGAAACTTGAGATGTTTATATTTACTGAATTTACATACATTAATTTTTCTTTTTCAAAGAACTAACACGTTTTGCATTGAGACTATCACGTATATCTCTCTCGAAAAATCATGTTGCATCCGTATTGCATCCGTATTTACGTACATTGGGTTAACAAAATATCAATTTACACAAATATTTAATGAACAAGCTAAATGCCATGATTCCACTTCATCTAACCTCACAAGAAAAGCATGTTTGTTTTAAACTTCTAGTATAGTGTCACATTCTATCAGTCTTTCACTAATGTGATCACCTCATCGTCTTTATAAATTTCAGTACCAAAAAATGTCTAACAAGAACCTTATATCAAATAGTACATGCAACACTGTTTAGTACAAACATAATTAGTTATTATGGAATAATCAGCATGGCATCCTTCCAGACAAGTAGAGAGATAGCTTATCTCTGAGATGAACACCATTTATGTCAATAGCTCTACAAATCTGTTGGTGGTAAGCCGAATCATCATGGTTGTCAGACAAAGGCAATTGATCTAGCACTTCATCTTCCATGTCAATGATAATATTATGAAGCAAGCAGCAAACAAGAATAATCCTTGGCAATCTATGTTTGTCAGGTCTCCACATTAGCCCTTCAATGATCCTCCACGAATCCTTCAACCTTGCTAAAGCTCTCTGTGCCACAATTTGGGTAGCATGGTGCCGCTTATTGAACTCATCTTTCAGTTCTGAGAGTTCTTTCCCTTCACAGGGGATTACAAGATAAGGCAGCCAAGGAAAGCCCGAATCCCCAATAATGTATTCCCTTGCACCAAATCCTCTCGAGAGTTTTAATACTTTCCCGTTCAACCGCTCTCCTTTATCACAGAGTTCGATCATGAAACTTGGAGCTCTGAAAGACCAACCAGTCCTTCATTTTCCCTGGCCATCCAGTGATTATGTCCCGGAACCTCATGTCCGGGTCCACAATATCCTGCAGAACCATGCTATGATTCTTTTCTTCATCGAGCCATGCATTACTTGTGGGGTCCGAAGATGGTAAACACATCATGATGTGAGTGGTATCAACAGCGCCACAACAATTAGGAAAACCTTGCATTTTCTGAAATTTCAATTTAACTTTTTGCATGTCTGCTTCAGTTGAAGGCCATTTAAGGTGGTAAAGTCCCTTTTGTTTCATGGCTTCCACAAATCGCCAGGTCACTTGAGAGACGGCTGAGTGATTCAGCCCAAAAGAATCGCCAATCATTACGAGTGACTCACCAGAGCTCAGTCTTCGTAAAGCCACAGCTACTTGATCATATAAAGACAATGGCCTACCATTATTGAATATAAAATGTGCTGACTTGGCCATCATTTCTTCACTCACAAGTGAGCAAATGTAGTCGAAGGTTTTTCTGGACATCTTAAAAATAGATTGGAACCTACTTAAACCCTTTGCTGGAGACTGCAGACCTGCATATATACGACCAACATGTGCATTTAGGATCGATAGACTTTAATTGCCTTTTATGGGATTCTCAACACTAACAAATATCAGAATGAGTGTGTAGAAGCACATATAGTGACCCTTTTATTTTGCATGTCATGACCAGATAGCGTGCACACCTCTACAAAATCAATGTAGAATTCCAGCAAAATCAAGTTGTGGGCAATTTAAGTATGATCCCTGAAATCTCATTCTGACCAGGGATGTCTTGTCTTTTATTGTAATTCATTGTTTTTATCTTTTGGGGGTTATGCTTTATCAATTCTTAGTCAACCCCTAAACAATCTGTAGAGCTTTTCATTTATCAAAAAGGGAGAAAGACAAACCTGTCTAATTAGACCATCAAATCAACAATTACTCTTTTGAAAGATACTGAAAGGCTATTATATCACAACACAACCTCAGATACAAACTTACAGTCTTCACAGTGGATATAATCGAGAGCTAGGTTACTGAAGAGCGAACGCTATTCCCTAAATATCCAGTGACCGTGAGTTGGGTACTTTTGTAAGTCATCAAGGCTATATACTCCATCCAATTGAGAAACTTCTAAACTTCTGATGACCAAACTCAAACTTGAATTCGACTCTTAGACTTGATGCTGTTGATTAAAAACTCACAATTCAATATGTCATTGCTGAGCTATGTTTAATTTCAGGCCAAACTTCAGCTGTTACTTGTTACAGAACTAGTAAAAAACTACCCCATCATTTTCTGGCATGCAAACATATACAAGGAATGACCTCATCAAAACTCTACCAAATATCATCAAATTTTATTTTTTCATGCTTACATGTCCATTTGTTGGAAGGAAGATCAACATATTGAATAAGATATTGATTCTTAGCCATAGCATCAACAGATGGAAATGTTAAACTAACAATATAAATAAAACAAGCAGAGCATGAAGCCGAAAACCAGAAATTCGCAGTTCCGTCACCCAGTTCATTTACTCTTTGCGGAAAGGAGGGTAACTGATTTCTCTTGCTCATTTAAGCTATCAGTTATTACTTTTTGAATAAAATGAATCTCAAAGCTTTTTCCCAAGACACCTCCTAAGTCTTCAAGATAGTGGCAGTACCAGGTTTGGTTTCATATAATGCTTTTACAGTTATCTGCAAGCTATGCAATTAGGGATTGTAATCTGGTATAAAACTAGTAATAGTACTATTCATCATGGGTTTCCAGAGTATATTCAGAGCTTAAAAGAACATAATACGTGACCAATTTGTTCATTAAATATGATGTGGACAGTAGAAGTGAAGAAAAATATATTAGGAGACTTCAACATGTAAGAAATCGTCTTGTGAGTAGAATTCGGTCCAATAGTACTAGCTTCAATTACTAAATAAATAAGAAGTTTGTATAATGACTCTTCCAATGTATTATCAGCAACATACCACCAGTAATTCGCATAATGGATCGCAAAGTGTTTAAGCAACAATGTTAGCATATTCGTCATATAAAGAGTAAGATGATCAGTGAAAAGACAGAGCAAAAATAAAAGAAACTTGAGAGGAAGAAGTTCTATAAACCTTGTGATTTAACTATAAATTCAAATAGATTACTACTATTTACCTGGGATTGTCCAAGGACACTTTCCTATCTAAGATGTCTTTATATGCTACTCACTGCTTAGGCTGTATAACCCTATCCTTTTCAATGTTCAAGACGGAAATGAAACCACATTGTTTGGTAAAGCGCACAGACTCTAAGTCAAATTAGGAATCAATTGTTTCAAACTCAATACACACATTTGACTATTTGAGATATAACAAACGCAAACACAATAAAAATTAGTCAAATTTAGTTCCAGCTTCAACCCATCAAACACTAACATATATATGATTTTTTTTTCCAATATACATACGTTGATACACAACATAATATCAATGCTTTAAAAAACTGTATAAAGCATCATAGCATAAAGCAAAAACAAACAAAGAAAAAGATAAGAGTAAAGCAACTTGGAATGATAAACATCAAAGCAAAACATACCATTGATACTCTTGGAGAACTCATCCCACCAATCCAGAGGACCTTCCTTCTCTGAGGACCCAGAATCAGAAGCATTTTGATCTTCATGAGACTTGTTCTTCTCTGTCTTCTTTCTCTTCTTGAGACTCCTCACAGGACCCATGAGAGCTTCAGACACTAAATCGAATCAAAACCCAGAAACCCCACAAGCTTCAAAACAACAATCACTGTACACAAACCCTGCTGCTTAATTAAGATTCACACAAGCAAATCAAACAATCAATACCCATTACTACAAGTCAGACATAGATCATCGGAAACTAGTGGAATATAAGCAAAGAGAGAGTGTTCATGACATGCACCAAACCTGAAAATAGCAAAGCGTTTGCGGCTATGATTATGGCATGCAAGGAAATAGAGAGAGCTTGATGAAATAAGAACGAGGACACAGAGAAGCAGCTGTGTAACTGTGTAAGATAGACAATCCAAGCTGCACATGTGGGTTGGTGTTTTTATTTGCTTCAGGACAATGTGGCGAAACATGTAACGGGCATGGACATTGTTCTCTCTCAAGTCTCTATCGTTCTCGCTAGTCACTAGACATACAAGTTCAGAGAAACAAGAAGATAGAGGGAGAGATATATAGGTGAGTGCTTTTAAAGACCAAGATGTTTTTGCTTAGAATCGATTTGGTTTGGTTTGGAGGTCTCTCCCGCGATTTTACGAAAACCGGAAACCACGATTATATGTGTCGGATGAACAAACTGTCTGAAGGTCAAGTTCCAACGTCAAATGACAGATATGCCAATAGCAACTAAAATAAGTCAATAGTAAAAAATAAAATGACAGAAATACTCAGTTTAGACTTTCTTTTTTCTAAAAAATTCAGCATATATTTTCTATCCCAAAAATGTCCATTATGTTTTTAAGTATGTAACAAACCTTTGTTTTCATCATTTTTATGTAATTTGTCACTCTCTAACTCCCGCGTTCTACCTATGCTTCTCTCTCTCTCTCTCTCTCTCTCTCTCTCTCTCTCTCTCTCTCTCTCTCTCTCTCTCTCTCTCTCTCTCTCTCTCTCTTGCTTTTTAAAACCGCTCCCATCGTCTTTTTTCTCGTCGTCGTCGTGTTCGAGTTTAACCGTTTAGTTCGTCGTCGTCTTATGTTCTTCGTAAGAATCTCTATTCTGAAAACCCTAGATTTTTAATTTTCGTTTGTTCTAATCAATTTACATGTTCCTTTTCCGTTGTTCGTTTATGAAGTATAGAAATGTTGTTGTTTGCATGTTCCTTTTCCGTAGTTTTCAGTTTTTTTTTTTCCGATAATTTTTCACCTTTTTTTTTTCATGATTTTTGTATTAGGTTTTTGATGTAATGTGTTCACAGTAGTAGTTGTTGTTGTTGTGTTTGTGATTGAAGGCCTTTGTCTAGATATATCGAAGTATCTGTCTGAGTATATGTCTGTGTATTGTCTATGTATCTGTCTGAGTATCATTTTCATATTTTTGAAATGTTGTTGTTGTTGTTTGTTGTACCAGTTTCTTGCGGTTGTGTTTGTGATAGAATGTCTTTTTATGTACATCTTTTATAAGTATCTGTTTGGGTATCTGTCTGGATATCTATTTATCTTACTATTTTTGGATTTTTGTTTTTGATTTTTGTCTAACTATATGTGTGTTGATCATATGCAGTTATTTTATAGGGATCAATGGCGAAACGCAATAAAGTAGTTCAAGAATCAGACAGTGAAGTCGAAAGAAGGCCGAGATCAGCTATCAAGAGAATAAAACAGTATGCTCAATCGTCGGAATCTGATGTGCCTTCTTAATCATCTTCTTTTTATTTTTCCGAGGAGGAGGAGCAGATTGTTTTAAGGGAAAATAATTCGGAAAGAGCGAAAATGAAGAAGGGAAGAAGAGTAGCTTCCTCTTCATCTCGTTCTATTGTTCCCGATGATCATCTTTTCAAGATAATTAGGGTAGCTAAGAAGAAGAAGAAGAAGAAGAAGAAGAAGAAGAAGAAGAAGAAGAAGAAGAAGAAGAAGAAGAAGAAGAAGAAGAAGAAGACGACGACGACGACGACGACGGCGGCGACTAAGGGTATAAAGAAGCAGGAGATCAAGGGCAAGGCCAAGAAGAAATTGGAGTCTTCTGAATCAACTTCTGATAGTGATTCAGAGATAAAGAGTGATGATGAGGTACCTTTTAGACAACAGAAGCAAGTAGTGGATGAGTTTGATGTTGTCCCGGTGGTGGAACGGACCTGGAAGTGTCAGTTCCGGTGCTATTTGTATAATTTTCAGAAGTTCATTTATTGATAACCAGAATAATATCAGCGATGATGTGAGAAAGAGGTTGAAAGATACACCCTTCAATGATCTAATTTGTGCATTCATCGACGGTGATATTGATAAACGAGACTGCACGAAGTTTGATGATGCAATTTCTGTTATGGCTAACTCATATCGGAAGGAGAATAGGGCGTTTCAGTTCCATCCTTCTCATGTTCATTGTATCACTCCTGATTATGTCGCATTTTTTTTGGGTTTGAGCATGGAGGGAAGACTAATTGCATTGAATGATAAGAATGTGAGGATTACAGATTGGTTGTATATCATGTTTAGGGGCATCAAGTCAATCAGTAAGAATCATATCAGTAGTAGGTTGCAGAATTTACTTGGTGAAAAAGATAAGGTTGATGACTGTGTTCGTCTATTGGTTTTGCTTCTGCTGGCCTCTATTTTGCTACCTAATTCTAATGGAGGTTTGGCACTTGGCTTTGCAAACCTCGTGTGTAGTATTGAAGGAATGAAGGAGATAACTTGGGCAACTGTTGATTATGACAACCTGTTCAATGCATTGAACATTTATGCAAAGAACTTTGTTCCAGAAGTAGCCACGAAGAAGGAGGAAGCAGAAAAGCTAAAGAATGAGAAGAAGGCAGAGAACATGAAGGTGGAGAAGGCTAAGAATGATGGTGAAGATGATGAGTATGAGAAGAAGTCGGATAGAAGCAATGCGATAAATATTGGTGATTGCAGCATTATTATTCCTGTAAATTTACTTAAGTATATGTTTGTATTTCTGTCTGAGTATCTGTCTATTGTACCTGTCCTTTTATTGTGTTCATTATTGTCCTTTTGTATTAGTTTTATCTTGCTTCAATCTTTAATATTGTCAAACCAAGAGCTGGCAAGGCAAAGATGGGCATGGTGAAGTACAGTCTTTGTGATATTTTGTATCATTTCTAAAACATCATAAGCTTGCAAATGATGATGGTCAGTATCTAACTTTTGTTATTGTTGTTGTTAATAGTTGTCTTATTTGATAAATAGTTGTCTGGGTATTTGTATCTGACTGTCTAGTTGTCTAGCTATCTGTCTAACTATCTGTCTTGGTCTCTTTTTTCACAGGCCAATTATTTTTTGGATTCAAGGACCAAGAAAACTAAAGTTGATGGTATTATAGTTCATGTCCTGTCAAGTAACTATATGGCAAAGGATGACTATGCCAATTATGAATCTGAGTTGCGTGTCAAGGATGTTGAATTTGAGAAATTGCAAGAAGCTATTAAGGAGAAGGATTTCCAGTTAAAGGAAAGTGAAGAATTTGGGTTGAAGTCGTTTGATAGTAACATGCAGAAGGATGTGGGGATCCAAAAAATGGATTCTGATTGTAAGGAATTGCAGAAATCCAATGCAGCTCTTTGTGTTGTCATTAAAGTTTTGAACAAAGAATTGAATTCTCTTAAGAAGGATAAGGAATACCATCAGTTTAATTCGGAAATGAATGACCGGGAGATTAAGTCTCTTAAGAAACGACTAGCAGTTACTGATACTAAGGAGGATGTGAATGCATTATTGAGGGCAGAGAATATGGCTGCTAAAAACAAACTTCTGGATACTGAGAAAAAACTTCTCCAGGAGAAATCTGTGCTTGAGACGAGATTAAGAGAGATGAAGGATGATGCTGAAGTTGCTTCTAGAGAAAATAGGACTTTGAAGAAGGAATTGAATGAAGCACAATGTCAACTCAAGAAAGCACGACTTCAATTTTCCGCTCAAGGGAAGACATAAATTTCTGCTGAAGAAAATTGCAAATCGCAATTGCAGAAGCAAGTTGAAGATTGTGTTGCTAAAGTTAAAGCTGCTGAAAAGAAACTACTAAATGTTGAGACCAAACTTGCAGCATCCCTCTAGGAGAAATCCATGCTTGAGAAAAGATTAAGAGAGGCGAAGAATGCTGGTGAATCTGGTGTGAGAACTGTTGCTTCACAGTGTTCGGAGTTGAAAAGGAGGCTCAGTTCAGTAAATCTTCAATTGAAGAAAGCTCAAGCGAAGATACAAAGTGCTTATGAAGAAAATACTAAATTGAAGAAGCAAGTTGAAGATGGCACTGCTAAAGTTGAAGCTACTGATGGAGATATTTTGTTGTTGAAGAAGCAACTTGATGATGCACAACTTCAACTTGCTGCTCATAGGAAGATACAAATTTCTGCTGAAGAAAATAGCAAATTGTAGAAGCAAGTTGAAGATGGTGCTGAAGCATTTCAATCGTCTCAAGCCTCAAATGAGGACCTTCAGAGGAGACTAGAGGCTTTGCAAAGTCAAAAGGAAGATCTTGAGAATGAAAAGAAACAAGTTGAAGATGCAAATCAGACACTTGAGATCTTCAATAAGTAGCTTGTTGAACAGAATGAGAATTTGATGAAGAATATTGCTGCATTTACAAAATCACTAGCTGGTACCGATTCTGGTATTTTTAAAATAATAGAACTTAGTCATTTCATTTTGTATAATTCGCCTAATTTTAAGAAATAGAACACAAGCCACTACTTCTTTTTTGTGGGTATATGTATGAGTATCTATCTGTATATCTGTATCTGTCTGGGTTTCGTTCTGGGTATCTATTTTTGAATATGTTTGTTCTGAACATGTAGTGTAATCTGTCTTTTTGTAACTTTCATTTAAGTGAATTCTTTTTTTTCTTCTTGTATCTTTGTTAGGGAATTTGTCACAAAGAAAGAAGAGTTCCCAATGGGTAAAGTCTGTGCCATCGTTCAGTATAGGGATTACCCATTCTCCTAGTCCAGTGGCATTGCCTATTATTACAGGTATGTTTCTAGATGTGGTGGAAAGCCTGGTGACTCCTCCTCCTCCTGTTGGTGGTTCATCTCTTCTGTCAGTCCGCACAAATTTGATTTGCAAGCCACTTTCTGACCCTAGTGTTAGACTCAACAGGGAGAACATTTATATCTGTTCGTATGTTAAAATTTCAAATGATAAGTCTAGGAAGCCCTTGAAGAAGGACGAGATCTACTGGCTTCCGGGAGATAATGTAGTCATTAGAAAGCCTCAGACTAGAAGAGGGAGCAAAAATGTTGATGTGGCGGAGGTAGTGCCGAGTGAAGAGTTTACAATTGAGGAAGTATCTTCACGGTCTATAGTGAAATCACTGAATAAGAAGAGGGACGAGTTGGG
The DNA here is from genome assembly GCA_946800695.1 of Geum urbanum. Lineage (NCBI taxonomy): Eukaryota > Viridiplantae > Streptophyta > Magnoliopsida > Rosales > Rosaceae > Geum > Geum urbanum. The sequence goes on from OX327001.1 coordinate 11,388,158, forward strand.
AAGAATCCGGGCGAGTTTGACAGATAAGGAGAAGCTGGCCGTACCATTTCTTCAACGTGATGTTTTCCAGTACATGGGTGAGAGCTACCAGAGTGATTTGGTGATGTACTGGACAAAAAATTAGGATAACAAGTGAGTATATGTTAGTCTATATGTCTGAGTATCTGCGTGTGTATCTATTTTTTATAGTAATATTTCAGTTTTAATTGTGCTTTGCTGTTGTTTTGGACAGAGATGTGTTTGGGCAAGTATTCAATCTTTTCAGTTCTTTGATCGTGATGATCTGGAGTGTATTATTGATGGCAAAGAGATCTCAAACTCTGTGTTGGATTGCTATTCTAGTATTCTCGGTGAATTAACGAATGATATGGGAGATCAAGGTCCCTATGGTCTCCACACATTGGTTCATGTAATCCTTCTGTTATTTTTTAGACTTTATTTCTTTTAATTTTTATGTCTCCCCAGTGTTTTCTTTTTAGCCTATGTGTAAGTTTTTGTGTGCTGTTGTTTGTCAGGTTTCTGGGTCGGATCTGAAAATAGAGATGATGTATAAACGTCTTTTTGAGAGGTTGTTAAAGGTTTTGGGCATTAGTGGCAAGCTGATGTTCTTGATCCTTTCTCATGGACATTTCCACCTTCTTGTCTTTGATAAAAGTTTACCTTGCTGGTCTCATTATGACTCACTCAAAAGGAAATTTAAGCAGATTGACAACCAGCACTTTTGGGAGGCACTAAAAATGGTAATGTTTAATCTCTCTTTCTTCTTTTCTTTTCTTTTTCTTTTTCTGTTATGGATGTTTAGTATTTACAGTGTACAGATGGGTTGACATATTATTTTTGGTGTTGATGCAGGTTTGATTGGTGTCTATGTGGATAGATTCAGTGAAGGACGCAAGTGATATTATGTTACCACGGAATGTTAGAATGTTGGCAGATGACAATAGCACGGACAAGGAACTAATGATGAGAGAAATTACTTTATTAGAGAACAAAAGAAAAAGCATTCGGTGGGTCAAAGATCAGAAGCTTGATTTTGGCAAAATTCATGTGCACTCCATCAGCAACAGTCATCAACAACATGCTGGTCTTGATTGCGGAACTATTGTTTGTTACCTTATGTATAATATAGCTCTGGGCAAGGAAAGAAAGCAAAACCTGAATACTGAGGAAGTTTCTCGGTTCAAGGCTAGATTGTTAGAATCATTTATTAATCATGGGTATCGAAGAAGAAAGATGAAAGGTTAAGGAATGAATCAGCTGATGTAAAAGAGTAGGACAGTAATGAGTGTGTATATTTTTGTTGTAGTTATCATTTTCTGTGGACATTGCTATGAGTTGTAGGGGGTCTGTCTTGTAAGTAGTACATTTAAGATCGTTATGAATTTAATCATATGACTATCTGCTTGAGTATCTGTTACAGTACTTATTATGCACTAAATGTGATCATATTACTATCAGTGATAAATAGTTATCCTCAGTGATAAGAAAAATTGAAAAGTAGATAGATAAGCAGAACAACAACAATGGGAATGAATGAGATCATGTACAAGTGTATATTTTTTGTTGTAGTGATCATTATGTAATTATATGACTATCTATTTTTGAGTATCTGTTGTTGTATCTGCTTGAGTATCTGAATGCGTAATATTATCTGTGTTGTTCTTAAGTTTTACTGAATGAGAGAATCAATTTATTAATCCTATGAACTAAAGTGTTTGTTTGTGTACTCTTTGATCGAATTTACAATACAGAACCAACTCAAATCCTTGTGTATACTTGGTAATGAAACGCAGCAGTTTATAAACCAACCTTAAAGATAGATACATAGACAACTACCTAAACAGATACCCGTGGTGGTTTATAAACGACATGTCGTTTTCTGTCGTGATTTTACTGAATCGAATGCACGTGTGTCTCCGCACGTGTCTTATTCTCTAGGACCGACCGTTTTCTCAGTCCCTCTATATATTGCCCCAAACCTTGTCACTTTCTCTCAACACATTTCTATGAAACCCTAACCCTAAACGAAATCCTAATTTCTCTCCCAAAAAATTATTCTCTAAGCTCATTCTCCTCCCAAACCACAAACCAAAAATCAAATGGCTCGCTCCGGCCCTTCCTCCCCAATTCCTCATCTACTACGGGCATACTCCACTATGTCCAAAAAGTTTCAGCACTCAAGGAATATTATGCAGGTTAACTTTGAAGCATGTTTGCAAGAGCTCTGTGGTCTTTCATGGAGAGTTGAGGGGTTATCAGGAAGATGGTGCAAGTCGATGTGATAGCTGGGAAGATTGAAGACGCGCTGGCGATCATCGAGGATGTGGAGGGCAAGGTTAAGGTGCTTATAGATATTGTGCTCAAGATCAAGGATGGGAAGGATGACTGATGAGTTTTAGCTGTTGGGTTTTTATGTGTCTATATCTATGTTTTAGTATTTTGCATGTTAGGGTTTTTAGTTAGGTTTCGGTGTTTAGAGATTTGTGATCCATTTTGCTTACCAGAAAATGTCCACTTTTTGTGTTGTTTGTAATGAATGTTTTAGTTTGAAGTATATGGGAAGAACTTTTTGTAATGACCTTTGTTTAATGGAATGTTGATCCCTTTTTGCGTATTTATGTGAGTATCTACTTGAATATCTGTTTGTGTTTCTGTTGAATGTTTAAATCATAGAACTAATCTCTTAAGCCTATGAACTAAAGTGTTTGATTTGCACTCTCTGATCCATTTTACAAGAGAAAACCTACTCAAATCTGTTTGTATACTTGCTATTTAAATTTATCAGTCATAAACCAACCCTGAAGACAGATACTTAGACAGCGAATTAGACAGATACCCATTGTTGATCATAAAATGACACGTCATTTTCTGTCGTGTGTTCATTTTGAATGACAGTTACAAGAACATATACTGTCACAGACACTTGAATATATACTCTCACAGATACTTGATCAAATAGGCTTTATAAATGATAGAACAATATAGATTCATTCTTTAAACAACACTATTCATTCTCTAAATTAAAATAGATTCATTTATAATATGGAAAAAAAAAATACAATCGTAGAAATTATAGGAATACATAAGAAACTGCAATGATTCATCTTCAAAGCTTCCTCTTCTTGCTGCTGCTTGCTCCATCAAATCCTGATTGTAAGGGAGGCAGCATCTAGAAGATTTAACGAACAAGTTGAAGGATTGCCTCATCATTCTTCTTGATGATTTTCTGCTTTTCCTTGAGATCTTTGAGGCCATCCTCAAGATTAGTCATCCTATTGGATAACTGTTGTAGCATATTTGGAGGTAGAGAAGTTTCTTCTTGAATGCGACAGCAGCGGCGTGTGGCTTCCTTGCCTTCCCAGACCATTTCTTTGATCATCTCTTCAAAAGAGTTCTTGGAGGTGTTGGCCATTTTATCTTTTGAACAAAAGGAAAGGAGGAATGAATAGAAATATTTTTGTTTTTTGAATGAGATATGTTCAGTGCATATTTTAGTTATAGAGAATGAAAGATTGTGTTGATGGAGTAGTTGGGTCTCTTCTCTTTTTGATGAAGGGTTGCGTATTAATGTCCCTTAATGTTTTTCAATGCTATTATGCACGCTTGTTAGGAGAAACAACGAGAGAGGGAGAGTTTTGTCATAAAAAGAGAAGGGGAGAGAGAGAGGGAGAGAGAGAGAGAGAGAGAGAGAGAGAGAGAGAGAGAGTGCGTCTTGTTGTAAAAACAGAAAGAAAACTGAAAAGACGCGGGAATAAAGAGCTTCAGCCATAAAAGACATTTTGGTTCGTTCTCTATAAATAGTACTGGTTTCCCACATTCTCCATAACATGTTTGTGTTTCATTATCAACTCCTTCTGCTTGAGTTCTTCATCTTCTCTCTAAGTTTTTATCATCAGAAAAAACTATGGTGTTAAGGAAGAAGAACCCACAAAAATCAGACACTTCTGGCCATTCAACCAATGAATATTTTGATCCATCAAAGTTCAAATCCTCCTTCTCTTCCTCCTCATCCTCTGAAGACTCTGTATCAGGCCATCCTCCTCCTCGTGCTGCTCAACCTCCTGGAGGTGTTGTCCATGATGCCCCTCTTCAACCTTTGGTGAAGAAGATGGGTCGTATGAAGCGACGCATTGTTACGATGAAGGAGGAAATGGACTTGGTCCTTGCTGAACAGGACCAGATGCTTGATTTGCTTATGTGCATCGCATCTCGTCTTCCACCAGGTTTAGGAGAGGAAAGCAGCAAGAAGGCCAAGATGTGAATCATATGATTTGTTATTAGTTGTTGTGTTTTTGTTTTTAGTTTTGAATTTTGTGTTTTTTTATCAGTTGTTTGTGTTTTTGTTGTTTGTAATTTGAATAAATATCCTATTGTTAGTGAAGTTTATGTTTCTTTATCTTCTGTACTTCATTTTATGTTTTTTTACAATGGATTTTGATGAATGAATATGTGTATCAAGTGATTGAAACATAAATCAGGTCCAAACAAAAACTCAAACAACAATGCAGACAGATAAACACACAGATATTCAGACAACTATCCTTGAATTTTATTTAATCAATCCAGTAACCTATGGAATAAAATCTTAAAATCTTTGTTTTTCTCTTCTTTACGATGCAATATAAAATATAAAAAAAGACCCAAAAACAATAACAAATTTTTGTTTTTATTTGCAAGTAAAAAGTTGCAGATCTGTAATTCATGATTTTCAGACAGATACTTGGACAGATATCCAGACAAAAACTTGAACAAATATTCAAACTTAGAAAATTATTTTGACAACATCTGTAATGATCCACACATACATGTATTTTCAATCGATAAAGTAGTTGTAGGTTCTTCTGTTGTGACCAGTGTGATGACATCTTGAGCACTTTGTCGGCATTGTTTGTTTTTCGGCATTCGTCTTCATTCTCTTTTTCTCTGGTCTGTCCAGTTGTTTCTTTGTTAATGGAGGTCTGACGTTCGGTTCGTTTTGGACATGTTCTGAAGTGATTTCTCAATGTTTGGCACTGGATTAAGTGTGAAGGAGTAGGCTTGCCTATAAAATAGAACTTTGTATAAGTTATCCACGAAATCGTAAGGATTATGTCATTTCTCTTGAATGACAACAAGTGCATGTGAGCATGGAAACTAGAGCAATTGCCACTATGACGACCCGAACAAGAATCAGAAGTATAGTCAGCTTGATTCGTGAGTTACTGCATAATCGCGGATTTCCGACTAATGATTGAGTTGCCAGATTTGTTAACGACTTAATCATTGGCCGAGAATTAGAGCTGAGTCTCTTCTCGAGATTCGTTGTATGTGTGATTTCGAGTTCGTGGGCGGTTCCGGATCGTTATTTGGACGACCGATGAATTAATTATGAATATTTGAAGTTCGGATTTAAATGGTGATGCTCTTAGCGACTAAATTATCGGTCGAGAATTTGGTTTCGGCTTCTTCACGGAAGTTGTTGAGAATTTAATTTCGATCTCGTGGGAACTTCCGGAGCATTGTTCTGAGTTACGAAGATTAAGTTGTGATTATTTCCGATTGTTGATTATTTAGTCGGTTTAAATATATGCTGGTTTGAACAGTTGACTTTTTATCTGATTGGTCGATGTGTTTGACTTCGGGTGATAATTGAAGAACATGTCGAGACGAGTTTGTTGCCGCGAGAATTATCGGAATCAGCATTACGACGAGGTAGTTACGTGTGTTTAAAGTTCGTCGAAAAGGATAATTACGAAGTTTCCATTTTGGGAAAGCTATAAATAGTGAAGTTTCCATTTGTGGAAAGTCAACATTTGGCATTTATGGGAGTTGACCGAGTTGACCGAGTCAACTCGGTGGAGGAGAATTCACGACGGGGTGCTTCACGGTGGCGACGGCGAGCTGCCGTCCGGCTGTCTCCGGCCACGGGGGAGGACCCAAATGGTGTGCCTTGACTTCCTCGTCCCATCCCCGGCCACCATGCACGGCGAGGCTCACCGAAGAGAGAGAATTTTCCGGCCAAAGTTCAAGGGTTTTTGGTGAATTCGGGTTTTGATTTTCCGGCCGATTTGAGCTGCAATTTGGAGTGGGCTTTGAAGCTCTCATCACTAGGAAGATACCATGTAAGTTTGGTGATCCAATTCATCTTGTACATGGAGAATTTTGGATTTGAAATTTGTGTACCAATTCGGTTTTGCTTGAAATTGACCTGGTTAAAGTGACAATTGACCTTCGATGCAGTTGACAAAGTTGCTCAGTGGATGATTTTGAGTGGAATAGGGGTTGCTCCGCTGAGGAAATTTCAGTTTGGTGGCGGCGCCGCCGTGGGCGGTGGTCAACGGCGGTCAACGACGGTCAAAGTTTGACTTTTTGGGATTTTCGACAAGTTGCATATCATTTCACTCGAAATCGCGCCTCGATCGCAGTGGGGAGGTTCGTTTTTCGAGTTAAGCATCCGAAAGTACAGTGAGGTATTGAGGTGTGATTTTCGGATTTTCGACAGTTTGTCGTAATCGGATTATGTGTTTCCGAGAACGGTGGTTTCTCGTGATTTGTTTTGAATTGTTGAGTTATGACTTTGAGAAATGGATTTTGTGAATATTCAGGTGTTCGTGATCGTTCTTTTGGCGAGGGACTTTCCGTCGGATCACGGGTTAACGCAAACTGCGTTACGCTAGTCTGTGAGTGGACATTTCTTTTCACGGATTGTTTGCGAGTCTTTATACACGTTTTATGAACTTGAGCATGCATATGAGATTTCAGATTACATGAGCATGTGTTTTATGATTATACATATACGGATATGCGTATACGAGTATACATACACTTATATGTTGTTTCATGCATTTGCATTGAACTATTTATGATTTGGTTTACACAGGGTACAGTCGTTATATATGTTGTTGTATCGATACACCCGCATCCCGGCTGATCCCCGAGGATGTTTACCGGGGGAGGCTATGACTCCTGACCCTTGACCTTTACCGGGGGGAGGCAGACCTCTGACTTGAGGCCTTTCTGTCTAGAATTGCGTGAAAGTCTGGGACTCCGTGATTCTAACTGTACTAGCACGGATGTGTCCACAAGTGGCCCCATGAGATTTTTATGCATGCTCCGTATGCGTGAGGAGTTAGAGTCTCCCTCGTATACTCGGACGCGTGAGGAGTTAAAGTCTACCTCGTGTACCATTTGATTATTTATACTTTCGACTCGCATATATTTTTATAACGTATATATTATTTGGTGAAAGACATTTATTTTCGTCCACTCACTCTAACAGTTTTCATGTCTTTCCCCTGGGCTTTTCGATTTCCGTACCCAGTTTGCAGTTCAGGCTCTGGTGTCGCACGTCGTGGGTGGAGGCATAGTGCTCGAGCTACCTTGTTTCTTCCAGTAGGTCTATTGTTCTACCTACTGTGGTATACGTATATGTTTATACATTAGAGGTCGCTCTGAGTAATCTGTTGATTATGTTATACGATTTTACTCCGGATTTCAGTAAAGTACCGTTATATTTATTGTTTTACTTTACTGTTGATATATTGAGAAATCCGGATGGGATTGGTGCCCACGGTTTGCTTTTTATGGCATCGGATGAAGTGTATTTTCCGCGTGCAGGTAATGGTAATTCCACGTTAGTAACGAAACTCTGCCGAAATTTCTACGGTTTTTGTTAGTTCGTGTTTTCAAAGGGGTTTGACTCCGGTTTAGGGAGCTAAATCGGGGTTGGGTCATTTCAGCTTGGTATCAAAGCATTAGGTTATAGGTTCTGTAGACTTCTGTAGTCGTGTTTACTAAGGATATTTGAGAATGTTCAGCATGTCTGGAATGGTGACCCGACCGGCCGGCGGATACTCATCAATATTCCGGGTGTTGTATACTTTCAAATATTTGAAGTTCCATGATTACGTTCCACTTGTTGTGAACGATGTTTTATTCATTAGGATGCCTCCTTGACGTGCTTTCCGTGTCGTTTCAGTTGTGGATCCTATTGAGGATCAGTCGACGCGCGATTTGCCAGAGAATTGTGGGTTTGGATGAGTAATCTGAGTTCAGAGAGTGGTGTGGCACGGTTTGCCTGGTTGTGTGTGTATGAGCGTCTACATGTTGCCTCAGAGCTGAGAATTGTGGTAGTTGATGTTTGCGTGAGTCAAATCATTGTATTTGGTGGGCTGATATTGTGTGAGTTCCTGTTGCGACTCCATGGCCTACATTCAGGGTGTTGTTTATACGGTAATGGTTTTATCAGGCTACCCAGCATTCGAATGAGGAGTGTTTACCCACCTGAGGCAGAGATGCATTGTTCATATGTTTGTCCCTGTTTGCACGTGTTATGTGGCTTCAGAGGAAGTAGTGCACGAGGTTCGAGATGAGTTTGAACCTGATCATCAGAGAGAGTCTGGTTGTTATGCCTCGAGACAACCGTGAGGAGCTTAGTGTGCTGCACTCAGAGGCGAGGCTATTGAGAAGGAAAGGTGTACGCGGTTTTCGATGTGATGGTTTGACGAAGTGGACTTAGTCGAGATTTTGATGAGGTTGAGTTCCGACACTTCAGGATCAGTGACTTTATTAGGCTGTGGCCTTTTCAATTATGTTGAGGGTCATCAGATCAAGCAGAGGATCCGTTTGATGATGGCGGAGATCACAGAGTAGCGGATTTGCTCCTGTGGCATGAGTTTGGGCTATCGTTGGTGATCCTTTCTCGCAGCAGGTGTTGCGGTGACTTGTGTTTGTGATACACTCTCAATTGCTATTGTGGTGACTAGGAGGGAGCGCCCTCAGCCAGCTGTGTTTACGGTTCGACAGCTCAGAATTCACGAGGAGATCCTCATGTTGTTCCTGAAGTCTGATCAATGTACCATTTTGATGAGTTATTCAGCAAGTCGCAGTTGACGTGGGCGGCTAGTTGGGCATGTTAGAGTTCGTGCCATGACCTTGTTTGAGGACAGACTTTTCTCCGAGGTTACTGTTGTTTGATATCCATGGCTATTGTACCTGCATCTCCACTTCTGAGCTGTTGGAGAGTATTGTATCCATCCAGAGGTTACGAGATCCTTGTTGGAGGTTATGGGCTAGCTGCTGATCTGTTATAGCTGGACATCATGGTTTTAGTAAGATTGTGAGTATGGATTTACTAGCGACGCATTTGGCTGTGTTCGAGTACCTCGAGAAGGAGGTTGTGTTTCGACGACCAGGTTTCCCCGAGATACTGTTTCGCGGTGATGGTCGAGTGGATGGTGGAGTCGGGTTATGTTGTTGCTTAGCTCATGTTGTGGATACTATGGTTGCTGTACCCGACATTGGTTACATTGAAGTGGTTCCCGAGTTTCCAGGTGTGTTTCGGAGGAGTTACCATGTGTTCCTCCAGTTCAGGAGACTGACTACACCATTGAGCTTGTACCAGGCGCTGGACTCATTTTACCGGCATCTTGTCGTTTGGAGCCAACGGAGCTGATGGAGCTACAGTTTCGACTCCAGGAGTTGCTGGAGGAGATTTCAGGAGATTTCATGCAACCCCGCGTATTTGCGTGGTGTACTCTTGCATGGTGTGTACGGATGGTGGATGGTTCGACGTGGTGGTGCGTTGACTACCGAAAGCCTAATTCGCTTCAGAGGAGAGCGAGTGAGTATCCTCCGCTTCGGATTGACGAGTGGTTTGATCAGCTCGCGAGAGCTTCAATCTTTTCGAAGTTTGATTTTAGATCCGGATACCATCAGTTGAGGTTTGATGAGTCAGATGTGGCTGAGACGATTTTCGGATCCCGGTGCGGACATCAGGAGTTTTTGGTCACGTTGTTTGGTTGACCAATGCCCCCGTAGTTTTTACGGACTTGATGGACCAGGTGTTCAGACGGTTTCTGGACGAGTTTGCGGTCATGTTCGTCGGCAATATCCTGATGTATTCCAGGAGTGTGGGCCAGCACCTGAAGCAATTGTGTGTGGTTTTGCGAACTTCGCGAGATAATCAGCTATTTGCGAAGTTCAGCCAGTGTGAGTTTTGGCCGATTAGCGTGAAGAAGTTGGGCTGTGTGATGTTATCCGAGGGAGTTGGCGTAGTTCCTGACCAGATAGAAGCCGTGTTGATTTGGGGTTTGCCCTACCATTGTACCAGAGATCGGGAGTCTCTTGGGTTCGGCAGGCTATTATCGATGGCTGGTGCAAGATTTTCCCGGATTGCCACTCTACTTTCCGGATTGACGAAGAAAGCGTCAAGTTCGAGTGGTTCGATGCACGCGAGGAGAGTTACTTACTCCTGCAGGATGGTTGACCGTTGTTTCGGTTTTGACCTTACCTGACGATCGTGGTGAGTTCGTGAATTACGGCGATGCATCGAGGTCTGGATTTGGTTGTGTTTTGATGCTGTGTAGCAGAGCGGTGGCTCATGGTTTCAGACAGTGGAAACCTTATGTAGCTACGTATCCTGTGTATGATTTGAGTGTAGATGCCCTTATGTTAGCATCAGAGAGTTCGAGACACTACAACTACGGCGTGCAGCGCAGTGTAGGACGTACACTGATCACTTGAGTTTCATCCACTTGCATTTTCGGCCAGATTTGGGCTTGAGGCAGTGTAGATGGATTAGGTCGACTAACAACTATGGCTGCACCTTTGAGCTTATTCGAGAAAGGCTAGAGGTTGTACTTTGACCATCCGTCTGGGATGTTGTTGTTGATGCATTCAGTTGAGAGTCGGGAGCTTCAGTGGTTCATGTGTGTATGGCTTGAGTTTCCGTGTTAGCCGAGTTGCGAGCTGTGGGAGCTGAGTTTGTGTGTGATGATGTAGAAGCTCATGGTTTTGCGCGTATTTGGCGCTAGTGGCACAGAGATGTATCAGATACTTCGAGTTTACCACTCGTGACGCAACATGAAGAAGTATGTAACAGCTCGTGTGTGCAGATACCACATTTGTCAGCAGGCGATGGCTAGGAGGCAGAGACTTGCCGAGAAGTAGCAGCCATTAGAGATTTCCGGTTGGACGTGGCGCTTGTCACTGTGGTTTTGTGTGCCAGTGTGCACTTTGGTTTGAGGTACCAGTTGTCAGACTATTGTGGACCATTTAAAAAACTCAATACATTTCCTTGTACTTTCGGAGATGATTTCAGTGGCAGGCTGGCATAGCTGTGTTTGGTGGAGATTGTCCATTTCGTGACGTGCCTATGTCCCAGTTCGTTGACCAAGATAATCAGTTACAACAGAGTGTTGGTGAGCTTTGCAGCGAACATTGGGGACTAGATTACAAGTTAGTACCGGTTCTTATCCTCAGATTGGCGAGCGATCTTTGAGGACTATTCAGATATTGGAGGGCATATTGTGGACCTCGGTATTGCAGTTCCGGAGGATTTGGGACCAGCAGTTTCAGCTGTTTGAGATTGCTTGCAGTACCAGTTTGTTGATCACTATGATTTTGACGTTGCTTGACGTCGATTTGAGGTATGATGTTGTACTCCATTGTGTTGGAGCGAGTTCGATGTGAAATGATATTTGATTCGGATTTTGTGGAATGTGCTACCACAGACTTTTGATTTAGCAGAAACAGGTTGATAATTGCCCGAGTTCGATGTTTGAGTTATGTTGATGAGTGTGTTGAATTGTGTTTTGCCACGTTGTTTTGATTTGTATGTTATCATTGGCGAGTTTGTGTTGTGCCGTATAGTTCGGCATCGCCTATAGCGTTGGCTTTTGTGTGTGTTGTGTTCCGTGTGGCGAAACTACATTTCAGGTTTGTTACGTGTTGTATACCCTATATGTTCCTTATGCAGGAACACTTGGCGATTATGTTGAGCCAATTTAGATTCGAGGTTTGTGGGTACAGGGATTTCAGCACGGAGCTATCTCCAATCGTGGAGTCTGTTGTCAGAGTTGTTCAGTTGATGTGATCACTGGAGAGTTGAGCAATATGCAGAAGCAGTGCTCCTACTTTTAGCCGACAGATTCGGAAATTTCGAGGTCGAAATTTTTTAAGGGGGGTGGATTTGTGACGACCCGGACCAGAATCAGAAGTATAGTCAGCTTGATTCGTGAGTTACTACATAATCGCGGATTTCCGACTAATGATTGAGTTGCCAGCTTTGTTAACGACTTAATCGTTGGCAGAGAATTGGAGCTGAGTCTCTTCTCAAGAGATTGATTTCGAGTTCGTGGGCGGTTCCGGATCGTTATTTGGACGACCGAGGAATTAATTATGAATATTTGAAGTTCAAATTTAAATGGGCGACTAAATTACCGGTCGAGAATTTGGTTTCGGCTTCTTCACGGAAGTTGTTGAGAATTTAATTTCGAGCTCGTGGGAACTTCCGGAGCATTGTTCTGAGTTACGAAGATTAAGTTGTGATTATTTCCGACTGTTGATTATTTAGTCGGTTTAAATATATGCTGGTTTGAACAGTTGACTTTTTATCCGATTGGTCGATGTGTTTGACTTCGGATGATAATTGAAGAACATGTCGAGACGAGTTTGTTACCGCGAGAATTATCGGAATCGGAATTACGACGAGGTAGTTACGTGTGTTTAAAGTTCGTCGAAAAGAATAATTACGAAGTTTCCATTTTGGGAAAGCTATAAATAGTGAAGTTTCCATTTTTGGCAAGTCAACATTTGGCATTTTTGGGAGTTGACCGAGTCAACTCGGTGGAGGAGAATTCACGACGGGGTGCTTCACGGTGGCGACGGCGAGCTGCCGTGCGACTGTCTCCGGCCACGGGGGAGGACCCAAACGGTGCGCCTTGACTTCCTCGTCCCATCCCCGGCCACCACACACGGCGAGGCTCACCGGAGAGAGAGAATTTTCCGGCCAAAGTTCAAGGGTTTTTGGTGAATTCGGGTTTTGATTTTCCGGCCGATTTGAGCTGCAATTTGGAGTGGGCTTTGAAGCTCTCATCACTAGGAAGCTACCATGTAAGTTTGGTGATCCAATTCATCTTGTACATGGAGAATTTTGGATTTGAAATTTGTGTACCAATTCGGTTTTGCTTGAAATTGACCTAGTTAGAGTGAGAATTGACCTTCGATGCAGTTGACAAAGTTGCTCAGTGGATGATTTTGAGTGGAATACGGGTTGCTCCGCCGAGGAAATTTCAGTTTGGTGGCGGCGCCGCCGTGGGCGGCGGTTAACAGCGGTCAACGACGGTTAAAGTTTGACTTTTTGGGATTTTCGACAAATTGCATGTCATTTCACTCGAAATCGTGCCCCGATCGCAGTGGGGAGATTCGTTTCTCGAGTTGAGCATCCGAAAGTATAGTGAGGTATTGAGGTGTGATTTTCGGATTTTCGACAGTTTGTCGTAATCGGATTATGTGTTTCCGAGAACGGTGGTTTCTCGTGATTTGTTTTGAATTGTCGAGTTATGACTTTGAGAAATGGATTTTGTGAATATTCAGGTGTTCGTGATCGTTCTTTTGGCGAAGGACTTTCCGTCGGATCACGGGTTAACGCAAACTGCGTTACGCTAGTCTGTGAGTGGACATTTCTTTTCACGGATTGTTTGCGAGTCTTTATACACGTTTTATGAACTTGAGCATGAATATGAGATTTCGGATTACATGAGCATGTGTTTTATGATTATACATATACGGATATGCGTATACGAGTATACATACACTTATATGTTGTTTCATGCATTTGCATTGAACTATTTATGATTTGGTTTACACAGAGTACAGTCGTTATATATGTTGTTGTATCGATACACCCGCATCCCGGCTGATCCCCGATGATGTTTACCGGGGGAGGCTGTCACTCCTGACCCGTGACCTTTACCGGGGGGAGGCAGACCTCTGACATGAGGCCTTTCTGGCTAGAATTGCGTGGAAGTCTAGGACTCCGTGATTCTAACTGTACTAGCACGGATGTGTCCACGAGTGGCCCCGTGAGATTTTTATGCATGCTTCGTATGCGTGAGGAGTTAGAGTCTCCCTCGTGTACCATTTGATTATTTATACTTTCGACTCGCATATGTTTTTATAACGTATATATTATTTGGTGAAAGACATTTATTTTCGTCCACTCACTCTAACAGTTTTCATGTCTTTCCCCTGGGCTTTTCGGTTTCCGTGCCCAGTTTGCAGTTCAGGCTCTGGTGTCGCACGTCGTGGGTGGAGGCATAGTGATCGAGCTACCTTGTTTCTTCCAGTAGGTCTATTGTTCTACCTGCTGTGGTATACGTATATATTTATACATTAGAGGTCGCTCTGAGTAATCTATTGATTATGTTATACGATTTTACTCCGGATTTCAGTAAAGTACAGTTATATTTATTGTTTTACTTTACTGTTGATATATTGAGAAATCCGGATGGGATTGGTGCCCACGGTTTGCTTTTTGTGGCATAGGATGAAGTGTATTTTCCGCGTGCAGGTAATGGTAATTCCACGTTAGTAACGAAACTCTGCCGAAATTTCTACGGTTTTTGTTGGTTCGTGTTTTCGAAGGGGTTTGACTCCGATTTAGGGAGCTAAATCGGGGTTGGGTCCTTTCAGCCACTGTCCACAAGAGCATGTCCATGTCTCTATGTTGATTGCTCTATTGTATGTGTTAGTTTGAACTTCATAGACAAGACCACTGGAGTGCATCACTCTCCAATGTCTTTCTTTTTTAAGTGTTTCATTGAGCTTTCTTTCTATTCTCGGTCCCATTATAGTGTGTCATTGTTCTGATTCTTCTCTTTTGCTTGCAATCTTTTCCATCACCTTTCTCCTGTGAGAGTAGTAACAGAAAACAAGAAAAGAAGGAATTAAACAGTGCATTAAACTAGAAATAACAGAATGAATCACGTTGTAAATGGTTGTAATGTAACCAAAAGACAGATACCTACACAACCACTCAGTCAAGAACTCAGATAAATACTTATGATATTTTTCAGAAATAGTGCAAACAATTTACAAATATCCTGGAAATAATAGAATGAATCAGGTTGTAATGGATGACCTGATTTCATCGGCAAGGTAGAAAAAAACAGTGCACGGAGATGTATTATTCAGCTGTTGAAGCACTCTGAGATGTTGTTTGTCATTTCGCCATACCTATCTCTTCTGAAGAATGCAACACACCATTTTTCTTTTGGGAGATCCTTGATGAATTCTATTATCTCTGCATATCTGCCTTCTAGCTTAAGCTGGTTAAAATGGAACTCATATTGCCTTTCGCTTCTAGCTTATACACATTTCATGAAGAGTTCAGAAATTCTATCCTTGAAGTGTCCTCTGTAGTTGTCTTTGAGGTTAGCAACCAAGTGCCAAAAACAGTAACCATGCTCATCATTGGGGAACACCTCTGGAAGAGAACTCATAATTTCATTATGACGATCGGAGAGGAATGTTATTTTCCTCCGCGTATTAATTTTCTGGTCTGTGCTGTATGACTACCCGGAACAGAATCGCTAGTGTAATCAGCTTAATCTATGAGTTTACGCGTAATCGTAGATATCCGATAATTGATTGAATCGCCGGTCTTAATCACGACTTAATTATTGGCCAAGAATTTGAGTTAAGTCTCTTCTCGTGAGTTGCTGTACGCGTGATTTCGAGTTCGTGGACTGTTCCGGATTATTATTTTGACGACCGTGGAATATAATATGAATATTTGAAATTTCGGAATGTTGTCGAGTTTATCCGTTCGTGTTCGAATCTATCCGAATTGTGATTGTGATCCATTTTGGACCGTAGATGGAATGATTATCGACTTGATTTGCGAGTTTCGCGATTTGTTGTGATTTCGACATAATCTGTTAATATGACGGCTTCGTTAGCGACTAAATAATCGGGAGAGAATTTTATTTGGGATCCTTTGTGGAAGTTGTAGAGAATTTAATTTCGAGCTCGTGGGAATTTCAGGAGAATTTTTCCGAGTTACGAGGAATAAGTTGTAAATATTTTCGTCCGTCGAATATTGTCGTATTTATCCGTTTGGGGTTCGATACCGGTACGGCATAAATACAGAAACGATACATGTCGTTTTTGGAAACTTTCCAAAAAGAGAAATTTGGGTGTTGACTGGATTGACCACGGGTGGGTCGACCCATTTTGGAGGCCAAGTTGGTTCGCCGGATTTGAGGCCGATTCCGGCCATATTTGGGCAAGGTTCCTTCACGGATTTTGTTGGGCTTCTGTTGCTCTTTAACTTGGTAGTTGGTTCCCCACCTATGGTGGCCGGAGGAGGAAGAATTTTGGTGGCAAAATTCAAGGTTTTCCGGCGTAAATCGGTGGTGGTCGGAGGTGGATTTTTCGGCGGTGTTGGAGCTCAGGGTTTGGGGGCTTTTGTTAGCCTCGAGCTAAGGAAGCTATTGCAAGTGGTCTTGAAGGTTGCCGTGGCCGGAGGAAGGAGATCCGTCGATTTGAAATTCCGATAAGGGTTTGGAAGTTTGAGTTGATTTTTGGAGGTTTTCTAATCAAAATTGGCCTTAACTTATAACTGGAAAGTTATTGGAATCCTCGAGATCTTCAAAACCATGTGTAGCATGAGATTTTCTGGGCAGTTCTGAAATTCTGGCTGCCGGCGCCGCCTTCTGCGGCGACTATTTTTCCGGCAACGTATTTTTCGACGAGTTATATGTCGTTTAGTTCGGAATCGCGCCCCGATCGCAGTGGTGAGGTTTGTTTTTCGATTTGAGCATTGGAAATTATAGCAAGATTTTGTGGTGTGATTATCAAATTTTAACGAGTTCGTCGTTATTGGATTATATGTTTCCGAGAACGGTTGTTTCTCGTGATATGATTTGAGATGTCGAGTTATGAATTTGAGCAGTGGATTTTATGATTATCCAGGGGTTCGGGATCGTTCGTTTGGCGAGGGATTTTCCGCTGGATCACGTGATTAACGCGTATCGCGTTACGCTAATCTGTGAGTGGACCTTTCTTTTCACTTATCGATTGCGAGTCTTTTGAAAGGACCCAACCCCGATTTAGCCACCTAAACCGGAATCGAACCCCTTCGAAAACACGAACCAACAAAAACTTTTCAAAATTTGGGCAGAGTTTCGTTACTAGCGTGGAATTACCTTAACCTGCACGCATAAAACACACTCCATCCTATGCCACAAAAAGCAAACCGTGGGCACCAATCCCATCCGGATTTCTCAACATCAATATAATCATCAAACAGTAAACATACTGTACTATATATATGTATATCCGAGAAAATCCGTAATAACAAGTATCAGAACGTATCAGAGCGACCTCTAATATAAAATATATACAACATGTACATCAGTAGGCGAAACAAGAACCTACTGGAGAACACAGGTGACTCTGATCACTAGCCTCCAAACCGTGACGTGAAACACCAAACCTGAACTGCAAACTGGGCACGGAAACCGAAAAGCCCAGGGGAAAGGCAAATAAAAACGTTAGAGTGAGTGGACGAAAATATACACATGCCTTTCACCAGTTATATAAATATATACAACCAATATAAACAATGCGAGTTCGGAACACAACACATTTATATAAGGAGGTAGTCGGGCAGATCTCTCAAGCCCGACGTCGGGTGAATCACTCAAACCCGACAGTGATAGGCCAGGGGAATCTCTCAACCCCGGCGGCACTCAGGGGAATCTCTCAACCCTGCTTCAGAGGAATCTCTCAACTCTGGGCCAGAGGAATCTCTCAACTCTGGTAGCATCGATGCAATAAACGCCAATCACAATAACACATAACAATACCTCCGAAAATAACATATATATCAAACATCGTATATATAATAATTACGGAAATCATAAATTCCACGAACTCGCAAAACAACAGTGAAAATAGAAACTTATCCACTCACAGATCAGCTAGCGCGAACTCGCTCTAAACTCGTGGTCCGGCGGAAGTCCCCTCGCCCGAAGCACGATCACGATCCAAATCTCGATCTCGATCTCCTGAATACATACACACATAACTGATCAAAATCGTAATCCACAACACTGTACGGATGCACGGAAACCAACCGTTCCCGAAAATACAAAATGCGGTGCAAAACGAATTACAGAAATCCCGAAATCCCCACTCGAAATCTCAACTGAAAATCGGCTAACCAAATCAACCCGAAAACCTCCGTACGATAATCAGGGCGCGATTACGAGAAAAATGACACTAATTACATCGAAATCTGAAAATTTGACTTTTTTCCGGCCGTTGACCGCCGTTGACCGCCGCCGCCGGCGGCGGCGCGCCGTCAACGGAGGAATTTCACGGCCATCTTCTCCAGTTCTCATGGTCTCGGCAAGGCGAGCAACTTCTTCTTCTATCCCAAGGTCTAATTCCAAACGCAACCTAACCAATTTAACCAAAACAGCTCGGACTCCATTCTTTCCGGTGACCCAAATCGGTGACCTCCAAAACTCAACCTCAAGCTATAACAAACACATGGGAAGACACACGAAGGCAAGGGGAGTCTAACCCCCCTAACCACCGCCACCCAAACTCGCCGGAGCTAAGCTCCCCGTCACCGGCAAAATCAACCCGATCGGTGCAATTCGGGTACCCCAAAAACCTTATCAATTCTCACAAATTAACATACCATCACACTTGAAATCAAGAGAGGAAGCTCATAGTACCTTTCAATCAACCAACGGTGGCCGGAGAACGGTGGTCGGACGGCAACCGAATCGGGAAACTCTCCCCCCCAAAGTCAACGTGGTCAACTTACCAAAACAGGAAAGTCCAAGGCTAGTCAACGCAAAACTAAACTTTTACGACTATTCACGACTATTTTCCGACTTTTCGATATTTATACTCGTCCCTCGGGTCCATCGACGGTCCAAAATGAAAATACGAAATGATTCGGATAAGCTCGAAACAAACGGATAAACTCGTCGAAACCCGAAACTTCAAATAATCATAAAATATTCCTCGGCTATCGGAAAAATCTTCCGAAACCACCCACGAACTCGAAATCACGTACTCTACGATTTCCGTGAAGACACTCAACCCAAATTCTTGACCGAAAATATTGTCGCAAATCGAATCGGCAAATCACACATTATCGTAAAACTGCGACTAATCTCAAATCTCGAGAATCGTGCTAAACACACCTCTGATTCTGGTTCGGGTCGTCACATCTTTATATTACATTTTACGAGCATGAGCATACGTTTATGATTATGACTTATAAGAGCATGTGTTTTACGATTATGCATTTACATTATGCTTTATACGTACGCATGAAACTATTTATGATTTGATTTACACAGAGTACAGTCTTAGTATATGTGGTTGTATCGATACACTTGCATCCCGGCTGATCCCCGAGGATGTCTACCAGGGGGGAACTGTATCTTGTGCCGATGTATTTCCGGGTGGGTACAGATTTCTGTTCCTTGTGCCGATGTATTTCTGGATGGGAACAGATACCCTGACCTGAGGCCTTTCTGGCTAGAATCACGTGCTGGTCTGGGATCCCGTGATTCGGACTGTACTAGCACGAATGTGTCCATGAGCGACCCCGTGGGATTTTTCCATGCATGCTCTGTACGCTGGAAGAGTTTGAGTTCACCTCGTGTACTATATCTTATTCTTTCATTTTGACTCGCATATGTTTTTATAACATATATTATTCGGCGAAAGACGTTTATTTTCGTCCACTCACTCTAACGATTTTCATGTCTTTCCCCTAGGCTTTTCGGTTTCTGTGCCCAGTTTGCAGTTCGAATTCTAGTGTCGCACGTCGTGGTCAGAGGCATAGTATTCGAGCTACCTTGTTTCTTCCAGTAGGTTTCTTGTTCTGCCTGTTGTTGTATATTTATATAATTATACACTAGAGGTCGCTCTGAGTATTCTGATGTATACTTTTATACGATTTTTCCCCGGATTTCTGTAAAATATAGTTTTATTGATTACTTTACATTACTGTTATGATATTGAGAAATCCGGATGGGATTGGTGCCCACGGTTTGATTTTTGTGGCATAGGATGAAGTGTATTTTCCGGGTGCAGGTTGATGGCAATTCTGCGTTAGTAGCGTTACTCTGCCGAAATGTTTATGGTTTTTGTTGGTTCGTGCTTTCAGAAGGGGTTTGATTCGGTTTAGGAAACTAAATCGGGGTTGGATCCTTTCATCTTGGTATCAGAGCATTAGGTTTTAGGTTTTGTAGACTTCTGTAGTCGTGTTTACCAAGGATATTTGAGAATGTACAGCATGTCTGGAGTGATGACCCAACCGGCCGACGGATACTCATCAATACTCCGGGTGTTGTATGCTTTCAAATATTTGAAGTTCCATGATTACATTCCACTTGTTACGAACGATATTTTATTCATTAGGATGCCTCCTTGACGTGATTTCCGTGTCGGTACGGTTGTGGATCCTATTGAGGATCAGTCGACGCGCGACTTGACAGAGAGTGTGGGTTTGGATGAGCAATTTGGATTCAGAGATTTGTGTGGCATGGTTTGCCTGGTTGTGCATGTATGGGTTTCTACATGTTGCCTCAGAGAAGAGAATCGTGGCAGTTGATGTTTTGCCTGAGTCAGATCATTGCATTTGGTGGGCTGGTATTATGTGAGTTCCTGTTGCGACTCCATGGCCTACATTGGGGTGTTGTTTATACGGTAATGGTTCAATCAGGCTACCTAATAATGGAAATATAGAGTGTTTACCTACCTAAGGCAGAGATGTATCGTTCATATGTTTGTTCCAGTTTTCACAAGTTATGTGGCTTCAGTGGAAGCAATGCACGAGGTTCGAGATGAGTTTGAACCTGAGTATCAGAGGGATTTTGACTGTTGTGCCTCGAGACAATCGTGAGGAGTTTAATGTGTTGCACTTAGAGGTGAGGATATTGAGAAGGAAAGGTATACGCGGTTTCCGACATGTCAGTTTGAGGAAGGTGAATTTAGCCGAGATATTTGATGAGGTTGAGTTCTGACACCTTGGGATCAGTGACTTCATCAGGCTGTGGCCTTTTCGATTATGTTGTGGTTCATCTGAATAAAGCGGAAGATCCATTTGGTGGTGATGGAGATCCCAGAGTAGAGGACTTGTTCCTGTGGCATGAGTCAGGGTGATCGTTGGTGAACCTTCCACACAGCAGGCGTCGTTGTGATTTGTGTTCGTGAAGCACTCTCAGTTGCTATTGTGGTGGCCAGGAGGGTCACGTTGCGAGGGAGTGTCCTCGGCCAGCTGTTTTAATGGTTCGACAGGTCAGAGTTCACGAGGAGGTCAGGATGCTATTTCTGGAGTTTGACCAACACAGCCTTCTAGGCGAGTCAATCAGAATGTCGCAATCGACGTAGATGGTTTGTTGGGCATGCCAGAGTTCGTGCCATGACTTTGTATGAGGACATAATTTCTTTAAGGTTACCGTCGCTTGATATCCATGGCTATTGTATCTGCATCTCCACTTGCGAGGTTTTGGAGAGTGTTGCATCCATCCGGAGGTTGCGGGATTTTTGTTGGAGGTTATGGGTTAGCCGCGGATCTATTATTGCTGGATATAGTTGATTTTGATGTGATGTTGGGTATGAACTTCTTGGCGACACATTGGGCTATGTTCGTTTGTCACAAGAAGGAGGTTGTGTTTCGAAGACCAGACTTTTCCCGAAATATAGTTTCGTGGTGAGAAGAATATTTTATTGCCATGTGTGATTTCAACAATGATGGTCAAGCGGATGGTGGAAAAAGGGTTGTGTCGTTTTCTTAGCTCATGTTGTGGATACTACGGTTGCTATGCCCGACATTGGCGACATTAAGGTGGTTCCCGAGTTTTCAGGTTTGTTTCGAAGGAGTTACCGGGTATTCCTTCAGTTCGGGAGACCGATTACACCATTGAGCTTTTACCAGGCGCTGGAATCATATCACCGGCATCTTGTTGTTCGGTGCCAGCGGAGCTGATGGAGCTACAGGTTCAACTTCAGGAGTTGCTGGAAGAGATTTCATACGACCCAGCATATCACCGAGGGGTGCTCTTGTACTATTTGTGCGGAAGAAGGATGGTTCGACGAGGTGGTGCATCGACTACCGGAAGCTGAATCAGGCTTCAGAGAAGAGCGAGTACCCTCTACTTCGGATTGACGATTTGTTTGATCAGCTCACGGGAGGTTCAGTCTTTTCGAAGATTGATTTTGGGCTCGGATACCATCAGTTGAGGATCAGTGAGTCAGATGTGGCTAGGACAACTTTCGGATCACGGTGCGGGCATTACGAGTTCTTGATCATGCCGTTCGGGTTGACCAATGCCCCCATAGCTCTTATGGACTTGATGGACCAGGTGTTCAGATGATTCTGGACAAGTTTGCGGTCGTGTTCATCGACAATATCCTGATTTACTGCAAGAATGTTGGCCAGCACAAGAAGCATTTGCGAGCTATTTTGCGGACTTTGCGAGATGATCAGTTGTTTGCGAAGTTCAGCAAGTGTGAGTTCTGATTGATTAGTGTGAAGATTTTGGGCCACGTGATGTTAGCTGAGGGAGTCGGCGTGGATCCTGACCAGATTGAAACCTTGTTGATTTGGAGTTGACCTACCATTGTACCAGAGATCAGGAGTTTCTTGAGTTTAGCAGGTTACTATCGGCGTTTGGTGCAGGATTTTCTCGGATTACCACTTCACTTTCCGGACTGACGAAGAAGGCGTCAAGTTCGAGTGATCTGATGCGTGTGAGGAGAATTACATACTCCTGAAGGAAAGATTGACCGTTGCTTCGGTTTTGATTTTACCTGACGACCGTGGTGAGTTTGTGGTTTATAGCGATGCATCGAGATTGGATTTGGTTATGCTTGATGTAGCATAGCAGAGCGGTGGCTCATGGTTTCAGGCAGTGGAAACTTTATGAAGTTGCATATCCTGTGTATGATTTGGGAATTGTTGTTCTTGTGTTAGCATTGAAGAGTTCGAGACACTACTACTATGGCGTGCAGTGCAGTGTAGGATGTACACTGATCACTTGAGTTTCATCTACTTGCATATTCAGCCAGATTCGAGCTTGAGGCAGTGTAGATGGATGGGGACGACTAACGACTATGGCTGCACATTTGAGTTTATCCGAGAAAGGCTAGTGGTTGTACTTTGACTATGTTTCTGGACGTTGTTGCTGATGCATTCAATTAGAAACCGGGAGCTCCATTATTTCATTTGTGTGTGGCTCGAGTTTCTGTGTTAGCCGAGTTGCGAGCTACGAGAGTTGAGTTAGAGTGTGGTGATGTTGAAGCTCATTGTTTTGTGTGCGTTATGCACTAGTGGTACGAAGATGTATCAGATACTTCGAGTATACTACACGTGACGCAACCCGTAGAATAATGTAGCAGCTTATGTGTGCAGACGCCACATTTGTCGACAGGCGATGGCAGCGAGGCAGAGACTTACCGGGAAGTTACAGCCATTGGAGATTTTCTATTAGAAGTTGGAGCTTGTCACTATAGATTTTGTGTGCCAGTACGCACTTCGGTTTGTGGTACCAGTTGTCGGGTCTTTGTGAACCATTCGATAAAGTCAGTTCTTTTCCTTGTACTTCTGGAAAAAAAATTCGGTGGTAGGCTGGTATAGCTATATTTGGCGGAGGTTGTTCATTTTCGTGGTGTACCTGTGTCCCAGATTGCTGATCGAGAGAATCAGTTACAACAGAGTGTTAGCAAGCGTTACAGTGAGCATTGAGGACCAGATTACAGTTTAGTACAGTTTCTTATCCTCAGATTAGTGGGCAATCTTTGAGGACTATTCAGACCTTGGAAGACATATTGTGGTCCTATGTATTGCAATTCCGAGAGATTTGAGAACAGCAGTTTCTACTGTTCGAGATTGCATGCAGTACCAGTTTGTAGACCATTATGATTATGACGTTGCATGATGTCATTTTGAGGAACGATGTTATACTCCATTGTGCTGGAGCGAGTTTGGTTTGAGCTGACGTTTGATCTTGATTTAGTGGAATGTGCTACCACAGACCTTCGGATTAGCGGAAACAGGTCGCTACTTGCTCGTGTTCGATATTAGAGTTAAATTGATGTGAGCAGGCTGAGTTATGAATTTGCCACGTTATTTTGGTCTGTATGTGATCATGGGGCGAGTTTGTGTTGTGCCGTATAGTCTGGCATTGCCTATAGCGTTGGCCTTTGTGTGTGTAGTATTCCGTGTGGTGGAACTACATTTCAGATTTGTTGCATGTTTTGTACCCTATCAGTTCCTTATGCAGGAAGACTTGGCATTTGTGTAGGAGCCCGTTCTGATTCGGGATTTGAGGGTTCAGAGATTACATCACTGAGATATTACCTATTGTGAAGTCTGTTGACAGAGTCGTTCAGTCGAGGTTACCACTTGGGAATGAACTGTATGCAGAGGCAGTGTTCCTACTTTTCAGTTAGCAGACTTGGAAATTTTGAGGTCGAAATTTTTTTAAGGGGGGTAGATTTGTGACGACCCGGAACAGAATCGGTATTGTAATCAGCTTAATCTATGAGTTTACGCGTAATCGTAGATTTCCGATAATTGATTGAATCGCCGGTCTTGATCACGACTTAATTATTGGCCGAGAATTTGAGTTGAGTCTCTGCTCGAGAGTTTTTGTACGTGTGATTTCGAGTTCTTGGGCGGTTCCGGATTATTATTTGGACGACTGAGGAATATAATATGAATATTTGAAATTTTAGAATGTTGTCGAGTTTATCCGTTCGTGTTCGAGTCTATCCGAATTGTGATTGTGATATATTTTGGACCGTCGATCGACCCGAACCGTAGATGGAATGATTATCAACTTGATTTGCGAGGTTCGCGATTTGTTGTGATTTCGACATAATCTGTTAATATGGCGTCTTCGTTAGCGACTAAATTATCGGGCGAGAATTTGATATGGGATCCTTCGTGGAAGTTGTAGAGAATTTAATTTCGAGCTCGTGGGAACTTCCGGAGAATTTTTTTGAGTTACGAGGAATAAGTTGTGAATATTTTCGTCCGTCAAATATTGTCGTATTTATCCGTTTGGGGTTCGATACGCGTACGATATAAATACGAAAACGATACATGCCGTTTTTGGAAACTTTTCAAAAAGAGAAACTTGGGTGTTGACTGGATTGACCACGGATAGGTCGACACGTTTTGGAGGCCGAGTTGGTTCGCCGGATTTGAGGCCGATTCCGGCCATATTTGGGCAAGGTTCCTTCACGGATTTTGTTGGGCTTGTGTTGCTCTTTAACTTGGTAGTTGGTTCCCCACCTATGGTGGCCGGAGGAGAAAGAATTTCGGTGAAAAAATTCAAGGTTTTCCGGCGTAAATCGGTGGTGGTCGGAGGTGGATTTTCCGGCGGTGTTGGAGCTCGGGGTTTGGGGGCTTTTGTTAGCCTCGAGCTAAGGAAGATATTGCAAGTGGTCTTGAAGGTTTCCGTGGTCGATTTGAAATTTCGGTAAGGGTTTGGAACTTTGAGTTGATTTTTGGAGGTTTTCCGATCAAAATTGGCCTTAACTTATAACTGGAAAGTTGTTGGAATCGTCGAGATCTTCAAAACCATGTGTAGCATGAGATTTTCTGGGCAGGTCTGAAATTCCGGCTGTTGGCGGCAGCGGCGACGGCGGCGATTTTTCCGGCGACGTGTTTTTTGACTAGTTATATGTCGTTTCGCTCGGAATCGCGCCCCGATCGCAGTGGTGAGGTTTGTTTTTCGATTTGAGCATCAAAAATTATAACGAGGTTTTGTGGTGTGATTATCAAATTTTAACGAGTTCGTCGTTATTGGATTATATGTTTCCGAGAACGGTTGTTTCTCGTGATATGATTTAAGATGTCGAGTTATGAATTTGAGCAGTGGATTTTATGATTATCCAGGGGTTCGTGATCATTCGTTTGGCGAGGGATTTTCCGCTGGATCACGAGATTAACGCGTATCGCGTTACGCTCGTCTGTGAGTGGACCTTTCTTTTCACTTATCGATTGCGAGTCTTTATATTACATTTTACGAGCATGAGCATACGTTTATGATTATGAATTATACGAGCATGTGTTTTACGATTATGCATTTACATTATGCTTTATACGTACGCATGAAACTATTTATGATTTGATTTACACAGAGTACAGTCTTAGTATATGTGGTTGTATCGATACACTTGCATCCCGGCTGATCCCCGAGGATGTCTACCAGGGGGGAACTGTATCTTGTGCCGATGTATTTCCGGGTGGGTACAGATTTCTGTTCCTTGTGCCGATGTATTTCCGGATGGGAACAGATACCCTGACATGAGGCCTTTCTGGCTAGAATCACGTGTGGGTCTGGGATCTCGTGATTCAGACTGTACTAGCACGAATGTGTCCATGAGCGACCTCGTGGGATTTTTCCATGCATGCTCTGTACGTTGGAAGAGTTTGAGTTCACCTCGTGTACTATATCTTATTCTTTCATTTTGACTCGCATATGTTTTTATAACATATATTATTCGGCGAAAGACGTTTATTTTCGTCCACTCACTCTAACGGTTTTCATGTCTTTCCCCTGGGCTTTTCGGTTTCCGTGCCCAGTTTGCAGTTCGAATTCTGGTGTCGCACGTCGTGGTCGGAGGCATAGTATTCGAGCTACATTGTTTCTTCCAGTAGGTTTGTTATTCTGCCTGTTGTGGTATATTTATATAATTATACACTAGAGGTCGCTCTGAGTATTCTGATGTATACTTTTATACAATTTTTCCCCGGATTTCTGTAAAATATAGTTTTATTGATTACTTTACATTACTGTTATGATATTGAGAAATCCGGATGGAATTGGTGCCCACGGTTTGATTTTTGTGGCATAGGATGAAGTGTATTTTCCGGGTGCAGGTTGATGGCAATTCTGCGTTAGTAGCGTTACTCTGCCGAAATGTTTATGGTTTTTGTTGGTTCGTGTTTTCAGAAGGGGTTTGATTCTGGTTTAGGAAACTAAATCGGGGTTGGGTCTTTTCATGTTGTATCTGTCTATCTCATCTCTTAGGTTCATAAAGAACCACTTCCAATTGCTGTCATTTTTGGCATCGACTATCGCAAATGCAATTGGATAGAGTCCTGAAATGAATCGAAAAGAAACAAAAAGGTAAGGTTCCTCGCTAGTTGTAGAGTAAGTACTGAAATGGAGTTTATGAAAGGAATAACAGATACCCAGACAGATAATCAGTCAGCTACCCAAACAGTTATTCAAACAGATACCCAAGATGTCCAAACATCTTTGATTTGTCTACATTACCTTGATCTCCATCTTTTGAAGAGGCCCCCACGATCTATCCTTTGTATTTGTTCTTGAGGAAACTTGCATCAACGAAAATCATGGGCCTGCAGTATTGGAATCCCTGCATGCAGGCACCGAACGACAAAAAAAGGCTGTGAAACCTTTGTGTTTCCGGATCAATATCTACAACAACTCTGGAGCCAGGATTTGTCTTCATGAATTCATCTTGGAACCAGAGAAGGTTTGTGTATGATTCTTCTTCGTTTCCATGCAGTAAGTTCATTGCCAATTCCTTGCCATACCACACCATCTTGTAAGGGACTTTCAGGCCAATACTCTCTCTGATTTCTGTCTGTAAGGCCTTGCCTCCCTTATTGGGATCAGCGCGTAGTTTGGCCTTAACGATTGAGCTGAGTATTGAATAAATGATAAGTTTCAAGTATAGAAAACAATATCTTTAGATAGATTTTTTCTGGAGAAGTTGCGAGTGATGTTAGAAAAATGTATCATACCTGACAATAAAATACTTCGCTCGTCTGTTTCTGGACCTTTTCTTTGCATGTATGATTATAGTTGATTTAAATGATGTACAATGATCCATTCGCGCGGAATAGTCTTGCCTTCACAAACTAGTTGCATTTATTGCGCCCTTTGTATATACAATGTACATTTACGCGTGTGGGCTCATTCTTCTCATATGTAAACTTGAATCCACTTTCGATTGAGTACTTTCTGAGTTTCATCCTGAACTCAGTCACCCCGCCTAAGAATTTAAGCCATTTTTCTTGTATAAGTTTAGCCCATGGTTTTGTCAAGTAATCTTTTGTCTCCTCTTCTCGAAAGCATCCAAAACCGACGTCTGCAAAATTACTTATTTCCATGCAGCCATCCATCTGCACATCCTGGCCTGATTTTTCATTGTGATTGTTACAGACCGTCGATTGGTCTGAACTGTTGTTTGATGATTGCTTTGAACTGTTGTTTATTGTTTGCTAGAAAGAGGAAACGTATACATGTTTTAGCTTGACATAATATTGTAGCAGATACTCAAATGAGTTTTCAAAGTTCTACCTCATTCAGGTCAGTGATTCTGATCTCAATATATTTTGAATCGAGTCTTTGGATAGAAAGCATCATCAAAAACACGTCACGATCAGTGTCTAAGAAAATATGTTCATCCTCTGGTGGGATACAATATTTGTACGTCAAGATTAAGTTGTTGAGTAATTTGAATCGTTGACGAACTATATCTACACTATCAACAAATATGAATTATCACTCAAAATATCCATCACACCTTCTCGACCATGAATATATTTCACAATGATTGGAGAAGATGTTGTTTCCATTGAACATACCTATAAAAGAGTTGCAGAAACGCATGTAAATGCTTTGGTTAACTGACAGTAATGTCTGATACTTTTAGCAAAATAAATAGAGTTGTAAATACATAGACAGATACGTTGACAGATAGGTAAATAGGTTGACAGATACTCAGACAAATAGGTTGACATATACTCAGACAATGATGTTGACATATACTCTAAAGTATACTAAAACGCATTTTTAGAACCAAAATCATATCCAAACCTAATTAAGTAGATTTTGATATCGCAATTCATATAGTTTAAGGAGCAAAGTAATCAATACTATCATGAAATCGATTAATACAACTACGAACGGAAACAAATTCGTGCAATAACAATTTAAATCGTCTATTATATAGAAAAACAGAGTGAAAATTGGATGTACAACAGAATTGAACATATGAATTCATCAATTTCTGTACAGAGATGACAAGAGAAGTGAATCAGTGAGATAGGTAAACAGAGATTTGAAACTTACAACGCTTAAAATTTCGTACGACGTCGAGGTTGAACAAAGTTTTTGTTGCAGCGAATTCTAAATTGCGATCGCGATCACAGAGAGAGAGAGAGAGAGAGAGAGAGAGAGAGAGAGAGAGAGAGGGAGAGAGAGAGAGAGAGAGAGAGATTTACTTTCCCGGCAAAAATGGAGGAGGGAAGAGAGAGCTGATTTCACAGCTCTCTCTCATAAACAGTTAGAATTCAAATTAGGAAAGAAGGGCAAATTTGTCAAAAAAGAGTGAGTTTTATAACTTATTTGGACTTTTTGGGAGGATATGATGTCAGCCGGGTTTTTTTGAAAAAATAAATTAGTCATAAGTTGGACATTTTTTACCTTGGTGTCATAAGTTTTTTTTTTTTTTTTGAAAACTTATCCCTTTTTGGGCTTTTAAATAATTCCCCAAAAAAGGAAAAAAATGATTTTTTTTACGTGGAAATTAGGATACTTCGTAGTACGACTACCCTCGCTAGGAATTCTCTAGCCACTACAGGGTCTTGATGTAAGAGCACTTGCACCGGCTAGAAATTCTTAGCGAAATAAGACGTCATATATGTGGGTCTTGCCGGAAATAGGACTGCCTCGACAAAAAATTTTTGCAGCAGTGCGGAATGAGGTGGGCGACCGGACGTTGACGGGGAGGAATTCCTCTCCAGCTTCCTAAAATCGATCGCTTCCCTTGGCAGACCCCACACACGTGGGTGACGCTAGGTTGCGTCTTCTTTTTATTTCAGCCTGGGCGCGCCATAAAAAGATAATTTTTTTATGGCGTTTGACGCCCCAATGACAGCCCGCCACGTAACGAGGTTGTCTTCCACCTTCGAGTAACGGCTCTCTAGATTTGGGACTTCCATTTTTATTCGAATTTTGAATCTAACGTCCCTAATTCAAATAGAACGACTAGTTTTATTTTGAATCTCATACTTTGCTTAAATAAGTCTACAAAATTACAAAAAAAATATCCCAAAAAATTTCAAATAACCCCTACAATTTTTCTATAAATATTAACTTCTTTCCTAATAAATAAAAAATTAAGTGGCCCTTTGACCCAAAATTTTAGTGACTCAAAAACCTCGATTGATTTAAGTGGCTTGTGGACTAATTTTAAAATATATTTAGAAAATGTACACATGCAAAAATAATCAGTTTTTTTTTTCAAAAGAATGAAGAAAGCAGTATTTTTTTTTTTTGCTTAAAAGGGAGAATATATTAGTTTTTACACGGGAAAACATGTGGTAGTACAGTTTAAATATGTATTTATTTTGTTAATTACTAAAAGCCTTTTAAATAATTATGTTTTCCTATAGTGTAAAGGATATTTTTGGAATAAATGATAAAAATGGGGAAACAATATGACTTCCCTTAAAGAATAATATAGATTTAGTTAAAAATAATTGTCATAAAAAGAAAAATACATATGCGAGCAAGTCTTAGTACCCATAATTATAATTTTTTGTTAAATATTTAACTTTTTCCTTCATTTTACAAGGTAAACATATTTTTATGTCACTTACAACTTAATTTTCATGATGTTGTTTAGAGAAGGTGTTTCACCCAAAATAACATTTTGTTTGAGCCGATTCCCACGGCCTGCTTAATAAGCCTAAATTGGGAAGAAAATCATATTATCTCAATGTATCCCTTGTTAAGAAGGAAGACGTGATCTAACGAATCTCGTATTCATAATCTTTCAAGGATTTAGATTTCTTACTCCTTTTAGAAGGAGATACGCTTGAGCAATCAATATAAATAGAGGGTCCATGACCAGATCAAAAGGCACCTCTACACACATACACAATTTTCTCTCAGCAAATTCAACTATTCTCGTGAGAGAAACTGGCAATGATGAATCTAGAATTCTCATCAGACAGGGCGTGAAGGATTCAACAATTCTATCTTGTCAATCGGAAGCAGCAAACTACAAGTTTTCACCAGACAGGGCTTGACAAATTCAACAGTTTACTATTGTCAAAGGAGGGCAATCAAGGAGGTTTCACCAGACAATGGGTGAAGGTTCTGGCAGGAGAGGAAGTCACAACTAATGTTCTCAACACTCGCCAAGAAGATTTCTCTACTTTGTACCGAACAGGGTGTATGAAGCATCAATTTTCGTGGCTCTATAACGAGAAACTAACTCAAGTCCTAATAACTCATCAAGCGAGGTTGGTGCTCTCCTCGCTTCAATCGCTTGTGTAGAAACAAGTCGACATTCTGTCCTCAATAATGACACGCTAAACAGGCATAAAAGAGACAGTTTGTGATTACCCAAATACATCTCCAGCTGGAAAAATCAAGCCAAATATTTTGGCACACCCAGTGGGGATAGAGGTTTTAATGTCTCGCTGCAACCATAAAGGACCCTTCTCAAGAAGGTGCATCCTAGTTGCAGAAAACACCACCCTTTCTTGCGCATAATGATCTACGCATTTTATGCTTGATTCTTAACGTCTTTCTCTTTACATTTAGCTTTGTTTTGACCTTAGTACTATCATTTCTTACTTACTTTATGCTTTTAGGTAGAAATAAAGGAGAAAATAATAAATGAGGAGTTTTGGAGCTAAAAGCGTATTATGGAGGAAGTTCTCAATTCCGGAGAAGAAATGGTCCAAGGAATGGTCTTCAAATGGTTACTAAAATGCATTCAAATATGGTGTCAAGAATTGGAAACCAAATGCCAAATGAAAATGGATACCAAAATGGTGGACAAAAAGATGAAGACATTTCTCCTGCGCGACACAGGAAAGAGCAAATATGGCGGAATATATGGAGCATATAATGGACGAATTTTGGAAGAATATTCCATGAAGATAAATACCTGATTTGAGGGCCAAAATATTTTAAAATATATGGTATATTAGGCCAAGAATTATTAGGGAATAAGGAATGCAAGATTTGAAGATATAAAGATTTCATTTTCCTTGAAGAAGAAGAAAACTGGGCAGTCAGGTCACTTAACTTCTAAAATCCGTAGTAAATTCAATTCAACTCCAAATATGGCGTTCATTATATGGATTTTACAGCCCTTTGAATAAGCTTTCCAATGAAACAAGAATCAGAATTTTCTGAGCTCTAGAACTCCCGGAAAAGACGTTTCAAGACAGGCTGGCAATTCTACCCGAGTACACTAGGAAAACCTAGTTTGGAGAGGAAAGTTGGAATTCTTCACCTATAAATACATGAGCTAGGTCTCATTCTCAAGCATCACTCATTCAAGACACCAAATAGCTCTGCCAAGCACTCCTCTCCACTACCTTAGCAAATTTCTTACAAGAAGCCGCCCCTCCGTCCATCAAAGAACTCCTCCGCCGAGTCGACTAGAAGGCAAATTCATTTAGAGGCTCCTCATCTCCTAGAAGGCCGGATCACACTCTCGACGTAGGGAAAATTCCCGAGCGAAGTGTATTTCGATCCCTTCTATTTTCATTCTTGTAAACTTTTTCTATTGAAGTTTAAATAAAGTGTGTTTCGGTTCACTTCCTTGTCATCTTGGTGTTATTTTTGTGACTTATTATTATCTTAGAATTTAGTCAAGCATGTCAAACTTAATGAACCAATTTAGGCGAAGGCAAATTCCTTGTCAAGTTGGTATGTGTCGTAGGGCAAATTCCCGAGCACTAATAAAGATCATACATGTTAACTTGATTAAAGACTTAGAGATTAATAGGTTGCATATAACATGACTAGGAGAGTAAGACGTGGTGAATGGAATGAGTTGATCAACATGTATATATGTAATTAGACTTTATTTTCGGTCTAGTAAGCATGTTTAGGATTCTATGTTCTTGTTTGTTTTGCTTGTCTATGAGTTTAAGCATGTTAGAACTTAGAAGCCAACGATGTGTTTGCTATGCCATATTTTTATCTTCTATTTTCGTAGATAACAAACCACCCTTTTTAAATCCCCCCTTCTTAACTAGCGTAAATATGCATGCACCCTCAATCCCCGGTTAAGAACGATACCCTATTTACCAATGCTACATCTACAACCAAGGGTTTTAATTGTTTATGCGTTTTTGTCGATTGTTAAGTGTTACTTTAATGGTTGCAAAAGTCGTGTATCACATAACTCATTGTCCTGCCATGAGTTATCATCTTTAGAGGTCAAGGACAAGTTTGGAATGACGCGAGAAGCTGCAATGGCTTTTACCATCAAAACTTCAAAGGATATTAGGGACATACCCTACAGTAACTACATCGAATATGTTGTCTTACGAGACTAGCATCAAGAAAAGCAGTATGTAGCACAGATGTCGCAAATCTCTAAAACAAACGAAGCTGCTCTTGATAATTTGTTCGCTGAGAAGCAGCGAGTTTCCCGCTTTACGACAGGCATACTCGCGAAAAAAGTTACCCAGAGAGTGAGTTAGTTTTGAAGACAATCTTACTCTTTTGTGGGGATGTTTGCCGAAATGTCATCAACGACCAGTTTCTCATGAAGTACATCGAGCCGGTTTGGGAGTATGCTGATCCACCAGATTAAGTGACCTAGTTTTTCTAAGTTTGCATACAGTCTATATCAGAGACTTGTCTTTACTCGCTCACCTAGAAAAACTAGGGGCAACCATATACTATAATGGCCGATACCTGTGGCCAAATTTTTTGTACTACAAAAAAAATTTCAATACAAATTTTGTTTAGTACAAGTTTTGGTACCAATTAATGGTTCATCTCTTTATCGGATCTTGTTGTACCTATTTTCCGCCTTGCACACCCTCTCCACCTTCTCCATGAGAGGCAAACAAGATTGGTTGACTTGGCAAAACTGGCTAGGGGGAAAGTTCTCTAGCCTGAGTGTCTCCCGCTTGATTTTCACTCGTGAGTTGTTCTCTCGTTAGCTCTCCCCTCGCTTGTTGTCTCAATTGAGTTTTTTTCGCTTGGTCTGGTCCCATGGGAACATTGCTCGCTGGCTGGGGGAATTCTGAGTTTCCGGCCACCTCATTAGTATCAACTTCCCTTTCAACGGGAATGTTGACCGAAGAGTTCACCTTAGGATGGAGCTCCTCGGAAATTGCATCCTGCATCAAATTAGGCTTAGCCGAAAAGTGCAGTAAAACATCATATAGTTCTCATTATAATGTCCCTTATTTTAGATAATAAATGATAAAATCTTACAAATAATGACAAGTTGTTTGTAAACTGTTATGTGACAGGTATAAATTTACTTCTATACTCTGCCTTGTTTTCTTTTGTGTATTTAATTATTTAAATATTTATTTTATCCAAAAATACTTTTAAAAAATATTCTTTTTTATATACTTTTTAGTTTGATTATTTATTTATTGAAAAAAAATTGAATTCAATTTTTTTTCAACTTGAATTAATTATTCAATTTATTAGCACTACCAATAAATATCCAATATCAATTCAATCACAAATTTAATAGTTTTTCGATACAAATTCACTAGAAGTTCTAATACAAATTGAGTAACAACTTCGATTCAAACTCAATAGCAATTTTAATACACATTTCATAACATTTTTCAATACAATTCATTCCCTAGTTCACTAATCTAGGAGAGCGAAAGCTCCCTGAAATAATAGTAGCAATCCCCTATAACATAGTCAATATCAGTCTCAAAAATACAGTAGCAATCATTGAACCGAAAATGCAGTAACAGTCCTAAAAACGTAGTAGCAGTCCTCGAACCGAAAATTCAATAACAGTCCAAAAAACACAGTAGCAGTCTCTAAACGCATTAACAATCTCAAAAACACTGCTACTGAAAATTAAAAAAATATGACACTGTTACAAAAACATAGAAAACACTGCTACTGAAATATAAAATAATAATACTACTAAAGAATCAAATAACATTGCTACAGAAAAATGACACTGCTATTGAAAATGTAGTAACAATAATTTTGAAAAACACAGTAACAGTTTTAAAAAACAATGGCAACAATTTAAGAATGCAGTAGCAGAAGTTTAGTAACAACTATTTGAAAAACACAATAGAAAAAGTTTAAAAACCACAGTAGCAATAATTTGAAGAAAAAAAAATAGTAGCAGTAATTTGAAAAACACAATAACAATGATTTGAAGGAGTAGTTGTGTTTATAAAAAAAGCAGTAGCAGTGATTTGAAGAAAAAAAACACAGTAGCAATAATTTAAAAAACGCAGTGGCAAAAGTTTAAAAAACACAGTAACAATGATTTGAAAAATGTAGTTGTGTTTAGAAAAAAACAGTAGCAGTGATTTTTAGAAAAAGACAATAACAGTGATTTGAAAGAAAAAAAATACACTAGTAATTTGAAAAACGCAATAACAATGATTTTTTTGCTTATAGAAAGTTTCAATAATGATGATGCTGCTGCACTTTGAAAAATTCTATGACAATACAAAAATTCTATGACATACTAAAAAACACAATAGCAATAGTGTAATTATTTCCACCATACAATATTTTAAGTTCACCCTACATAAAAAATTCCGGTTCCAATCGTGCCCTTCAACATAATTTGCCCCAAAAAAAGAATAAACCACTACAGACATACTTCTTCTGGGCCAAGAAGTGATCTTCTTCTTCTTCTTTATGAACTGCCCGAGGAAAACTAGATCTACACCTTCTTCAAACATTGATGAATCCATGGCACTTCTCTCCCTCATAATACGACTATAATACGACTATGATAAAGTAAGAAAATCAAATGTGCCGTTCAAATTTTAAAGAGAAATAAAGAGGAAGATGGATAAATTTGGTGCAATTGGAGCCAATAGACATCGCCCAATAGAGGTAACAGTACACCGTGTAATCGAACATATTCTCAAGTCTATTTGTTTAGGAGCAATGTTGGAAATTTTGGATATAAAGTCAGAAATAGGGTAAACTTAGAAGTTGATAGGGTGAAAATAGTAGCACCTAGCAATAACATTAAAAAAAACCCCTTAGACACTCTAAATCGGTAAATCGGAAAACAGTGTTGTGCTCACTGCTATTGAAAAATTCAAAGACCAAAGTAACTTTCAAATTTTGTATATGGCTTAAAAAATACCGAAGTTGTATATTTCTTAGACAAAACACCACTTATGAACTCAAAGTCGTAGAAATCAGGTTCCAATTAAACAACAACAACAACAAAAATGTCTAGTAGCAATGGAAATTTAGCTGCTACTTAAAATTCAAATCCAAACACCTCAATTAATTCAGAACTGAATCGGATAAAAGGAAGAAATGAGACTGACATAGCACTCTTCCTTCCTCTCCCTAGCCTCCATCATAGTAACACCATGTCACCCCAAAAAAAATCATAAAAAGCCACCAAGGTAACACCATTTCACACCAACAATATTATAAAAAGCCAAATATGCCAAATCATTGCCGAGAGAAGCATTATATTCACGAAACAATCGCAAAAAACAAAAAAAAAATCACAAACTTTCACAAAAAGCTAGATCGGAATATGTTGAGAGCTCGAGCACCGTCCAGATCTGCTTGACGGAGTACGCACGATGTGAGAGCCGATGCGCTGGTGTCGCACGAGGCTGAAGAGCTCAAGGGGCGGCGGAGGAAGAACTACTGCTGCTGGAGATAGCATTGCAGGCCGGCGACGGCTAGAGACGATCGGTTGAGGTCGCGAGTCGGACGGTGCGATTCCAAGCAGAGGCGAGCTCGTGACCGTGGTGAAGAAGCCGACGTCGGCGAGGTTGCAAGGCTGAGAGACGTCGGCATCGACGTGGGGAGCTGCGAGGCGGCGGTGGCAGCGGGTTGCTAGGGAGAGAGCAGAATTGGAAATTTCGTGAGGAAGTTGATCTCTCGGCGGAGCAAGACGTGGGTTAAGTCCACGGCCGACC
This sequence comes from Geum urbanum, assembly GCA_946800695.1. Classification (NCBI taxonomy): domain Eukaryota; kingdom Viridiplantae; phylum Streptophyta; class Magnoliopsida; order Rosales; family Rosaceae; genus Geum; species Geum urbanum. Next base: position 11,424,888 of record OX327001.1, read on the forward strand.
TCGCGGTGGCGCGTGAGGGTAAGTGTGCGAGCGAGGCGAGGCTTGAGCGGCGGTGAGAGGCGAGGTCGGGGCTGTGAGCAGCAATGGAGTATCGGCTGCTACTGACTGTATTTGAGAGGGAGAGAGAAGGAATGTCTGCTGCTACAAATTTGCTAGGGTTTTTTATGATATAATTAAGGGCAATTTTGTCTTCTACATTGTTTAATGGGATGAGTTTGTGTTATTTTGTTTTGGGTTTGAGAGTTGAGACTATGTTTTTAATTGTCTAAATATGTAATTAATTTATTTGTATTTTGATACTTAATTTGTCTATATTTTTTTTCTTATTTAAATATATAAAATTTAAAGAAAGATTATCCAAAGTTCCAAACGACCGCGTGGGGTTCAGTTTAGTCAGCACATTATAAAAAATATATGTATTAAAAAATAATAATATATATAGTTTTATGGTGAAAATTTTTCGTTTTATCTTACTTAGACATCAAATATTGACAATCAAGACCACTTGTGTTATAAATAGTACTTCAACTAAGTCAACTACAAAATTTGAGTCCAGTTGAAAATTGTTTAGCTATTTGATTTGTCATTTATATATTATCAGTATTTATACGACGCTCTTTATTTGTTCGTAATGTTCCACTATTTTGGATTATTAAACGATTACCAAATTAGCTGAAATTTTGTATGTTTACTCCTTAAATAGATATCTATAACATCAACTGTTTAAATTGTTGAAATGAAATGTGAGATGATCAAAATAATCAAATCTTTACCATCTGCACCTTGCGGACGTCCGCATTTGAATTTTTTTGTGTATATATAATTATATATATAGCCAGCACATAAGAGGATTATAGTTATCAGATCCTATCCAGTGTGAAGTTTCGCACTGAAACTTCAGTGTGAAGTTTCGCACTGAAACTTCAGTGTGAAGTTTCGCACTGAAACTTCAGTGTGAAGTTTCATTTTACACAAAATCAACAGAACAACTTGAAGATTAAAACCACATATCCTTTAGATACCTATGCAAGGATTATGCTTACAAAATTTCAGCTCAATCGGAGTTGATTTGACCACTTGATCACCACATTCAAGTTTTGAACTAAATCAGAGAATCTGTGTGCATTGTTAAATAATGCGACGATCAAATTGCCAAAATATCTTGACCTAAAATTTTACAAGCACAATCCCTGCATGGGTATCTAAAAAATGAGTGGTTCCAATTTTTAAATTATTTTATCAATTTTGCATAAAATATAACTTCACACTAAAATTTCAGTGTAAAACTTCACACTTAATAAAAATTGTATAGTTAAAACCTAAATTAGCCAAATTGCTACAAGCCTAAAATGCTGGTTTCAAGGCCATAGCCCATAGGAAGTTGGGAATACTTCCACAGTTCCACGTGAAAGACTGGTGTCATTTAGTCCATAAATGAAATGAAGTGGGTAAAGTAGGAGGCCGAAGTGCTGGCTCACGATTTAAGACCATGCGTGTTGCCATTTTCTTTTAAAATCATCTCAATGGTAGGTTAAGAAACTAAATTTAACTTATGGTTATTCTTATTATAAGTTAAATTTTAATTTTTAAGATAAAAAATTTAGCCTAAATAATTTGTAAGCTAAATTTGGTCTTTTACTTCTATAGGTTAAAACTAAATAATATTTTATTCAATTTTTTTTCTTTTTAGGTTTGCCTTTTTACCTATCATCTTATTTCATTTTATATCCTTTTTAAATTTGAACTAAATTTTTTTAATCTTTCACAACTACATAACTAAAAACTCGTCTCTATTTAATTTTTTTACTATTGCGAAGATCTCGACAAGACCTTTCATGTAACTCTCATATCTATATATTTAGATAAAATCATATGCTTGATTAATTATTAAATTAAAAAAATACATAACTTATTCATGAAAAGAGTTATGTTACTTATTAAAACGTAAACAACACAAAATGTTAAACTTAACAAAATTACAATATAATGAAATAACTAACATAAAATGTTAGACTTATTAAAAACACATTATTTTTCAATAAAAAAACCCATATTATAAGAAATTTGAAATTCTTTTTATTTCTAAATAGTTATCACATTACTACTATATAAGTACATATGTAATAATCAAGCTAGTTTCATAACCTTAGAAGGAAAAAATAAACACTGCTCCCATTTCTATTCCTCAACAATGAACCCTTCTCAATTCTCATAATCTTCTATTTCATCAAATGATACTAATGGTTATTTTCATCAAGTCATGACATCATATGATGAAGAGCAAAATTTACTACTTCGCATGTACATGAATAATAACCTTCTCGTGGCGGAGATTCTTGATGATGAAGATGATGATGCTCAATCAAAATACCGTGGTACAATTCCAGGCCATGTAATGATCAATCGACCCCGAGAAGAAGCTGCATACAATTTATGGAGGGATTATTTTGCCGAGAGCCCAATTTATGATGACAAAATATTTCGAAGACGCTTCCGAATAAGTAAAACTTTATTTCATCGAATTGCAGATGCTGTCAAAGATCATGACACGTTCTTTGTACAACAACGCGATGAGGTCGGAAAGCTCGGTTTGCCATCCTTACAAAAGATCACAGCTGTTTTTCGAATGCTTGCGTATGGTGTACCTGCTGACGCTCTGGATGACTATTTGAAAATTGGTGAGTCTACTGCTATTAGATATATGAAAAAAATTTGTCGAGCAATTATAGAGGTATTTGGACCACAATATCTAAGGAGACCTAACTCTAATGATATAGCAAGGCTTATAGGTGAAGAACGTGGTTTTCCAGGAATGTTGGGAAGTTTAGATTGTATACATTGGTGTTGGAAAAATTTCCCAAAATCTTGGGCAGGAATATACTCGGGGCGGAAGGGATCACCGACCATTATTCTTGAGGCCGTAGTTGATTATGATCTTTGGATATGGCATGCATATTTTGGGTTATCGGGATCGAACAATGACATCAATGTGCTAGAAGCATCTCACTTATTTGTAGATCTTGTGGAAGGTAAATCTCCTCCGGTTAGTTATACAATTGTGGGAAAGGATTATAGTGTTGGTTATTATCTAGCCGACGGTATATATCCTAAATGGTCCACACTTGTCCAAACTATACATGATCCACAAGGTTGGAAGAAAACTTTGTTCGCCACAAAGCAAGAATCATAGAGGAAGGACGTGGAGCGTGCATTTGGAGTTCTTCAATCACGATGGGCAATTATATTAAAGGATCAGCACGATTTTGGGATAGACGTATCTTACATGATAAAATAACTACATGCATCATAATGCACAACATGATTATCGAGGATAAGCGAGATTTATCGGCTCCGATTAGGGAATTTAATGAAGCACTCAACACTACTGTTGAGATGGTGGCCGATGAAACAATAAGATTTAACCAATTTCTTGATCGCCATAGAAAAATTAAAGATAAGAAAGCTCATCATGAATTTTGAGATGCTTTGATTGAATATTTTTGGCAGCTACATGGAGGAACATAAGTTTGAAATCGTGAACGTTAAATGTTTATTTTTGTTTTCAAATAAATTTAGTGTTATATTTTTTTAATTTTTGTTGGTTGTATCTTTTAATTATCATATATTGAAGGAATAAGATCTATGTATGTCTTTCTCAATATTTGTAGTTTTAATTTATTTTTAATATTATATATATGAGAAAAGAAAAAAAATATGCATAAAAATATAACATTACATTTATATGACAAAAGAATTAGAAATGGCTTTACCTTGAGATTTAGCTTATGATGGGGGTGTATTTTAGAGTCAAAAAGTTATAAATTTGGCTAAAGATTTAGCTTACGGTAGGAGACTTTGATAGGCTAAAAAAAGATTCCACATACTATTCTTATTTTTTAAGTCAAATTTAGCTAAAGATTTAGCCTACCATGAGAGATGCTCTAAATTGTAGAAGTTAGTTATTCGATGATTGCCCCTAGAAAACGACAGCATGGATTAATTGATCGACATCACAGAAGAAACGGCGGTTTTTCTGCTTGAACGCGGCGAACATGTTTGGAACTCCAGGAGTGCATTTTTGCTTATATCCCTTAGTTAAAGTGTGAGCATATCACTCCCTTAAATACGTGCAACCTCATAAGAGTTTAACCCATAATTAAACATCTTTATACATATTCATTTTTTTTATAGCTCTATTAATTATCAAATTAGTTATTAAGAAAAGAGAATTATAATACAATCAAACCACATCTTCCTAAAATATAGCAATCACTTCACTTCAATATATTATTTTTTTTGGCTTTCTAACCCGAGAAACAGGGGGAATATATTGAAATGAAGTAATTGCTATCTTTTAGGAAAATGTGGTTTGATTGTATTATAATTCACTTTCCTTAATAACTAATTTGATAATTAATAGAGATATAAAAAAATGAATATGTATAAAGATGTTAAACTCTTATGAGATGACACATATTTAGAAGGGTGTTATGCTCACACTTTAACTAAGGGGTGTGAGCAAAAATGTACTCAGAACTCCAGTGTATTCGACCTTGATTCATTGATCTCGGGAAATATCCAAAAGGTTGTCTATCAACTCATCCAGCATGTCCATGTTTGGGTATCTAGAATATTGAAAAATTTATGGTTTTTGATCTTTTGGGTAGCACGAGCAAAATGTCGAGTTTGGACAGTCTAGTCGGTTTAATGTAACTTTGGGTCAGAGTCTTCGTTTTTGACCGATAATACCATTTCGGAATGAGATTGACGAGATGTGTACGACTCACTTTAATGAGCTCTTCGGATATTAGCCATTTAATTTCGATTAAATCTTCCGATTTGAGATTTAGTGATTAAATGTAGGTTTTTACATTTTGTATTGATTTAGGAATCTATTTTTCTTTTTTTAGATTATATTACTTTCTTTCTCAGTCTAGAAGAGTTATTGTTAATTAGGTTTAGAACTCTTACGTGTAGATGCATATATAAGCATCTTTAAACTATTGAAATGGGGAACTTTTGATGATATACAAAACTTTGAGATTTTCTCAATTTTCTGGTGGATTCCAGTGCTTCTCGTGGATTCGAAAAACCCTAGTCTTGTGGATTCAAGGCGATCCGTTGGAGAATTTTAATGTTATATTTTTCGCTGCATCAAATGGTATCAGAGTAGGCATTGTCATGTAATGATGGCAAATGATACTGAGAGTACAACAAAACTCAACCACGCTGGTCGGAGAGAATTCGGTAGTGAGGATCATGTCGAGGGAATGGCCCAAGATTGTCTTCATCAATCTAGAGAAAGAAGCATTGAGCCGTGGGTATTTACAACGCTTGATTTTGATGACTTCCGTTCATCTTGTTGCATTCGAGACAAGGTGTGCTATTTGATTATTGATTGTGATCTACGAGCTAATTTCGTGGCAAAGAAAGTCATAGATTACTTTCATCTACCAACTATAGAGCATGATGATCCATACTCAATTGACTGTGCAGAGAATGAATGTGCAGGAAGTAACCAAGGTTTGCAAAGTTCTTATTTCTATTGGAGAATTTTATACAAACAAAGTTACTTGTGACGTGATTGATATGGACGATACTAATGTTTACTTGGAAAAATTATGGCAAGCTAGAATCAAGGATAACTTCTACATAGATTATTCTTATTCATTTAGGTGGGAGTCACACAAGATTAAAATCTTGAAACTTGTCAAAGGTGATGACTCCGATGCGTTTGAAGAAATAAAGTTTGAGGAGGTCTCTTGTCTTGTCGAGAATCATGTTCTTATTGGTGAAGATTTTGAAGAAAGTACACACCAAAGCTCTCTACCTGAACTCTTCATTGAAGATTATGAAGAAGCTCAATGTGACATTGTTTATATAGACATGATGGTTGTTAACAAGGCATGTTTGGATCTTGGAGAAGAAAAGAAGATCAAATCGCATGTCCATGTTATTTCAACATGTGAGTGTAAAGACCAATCTAGTCTACTCGACTATAAATACCAAAGTGGATTTGATACACTAATCTATTGTGTCCAATTTATGATTGTACCATTAAGGTATGCAGAAGATGAGCTTCGTAATTCAAAGTTTGAGCTTCTTAGTTGTTTGGCCAATTTCTTGTCTACAAATTATTATTTTTGTTTCAAGAGCAACTCGAGGTCGAGTTCTTTTCGAGAAGACGAGACTAATGTAGGACAAGGAGGGGGTTGATTTAAACGGAAAAGTGTAAAAATAAAGAAGCGACGAAGAATCAAAATGGGTGATTGGTTGATCGGTAATTTATGTTTTATGAGGTCTTTAGTATCTGGAATATTGAAGAAGTTATAGTTTTGGATCTTTCGAGTAGCACGAGCAAAATGTCGAGTTTGGGCAGTCTAATCAGTTTGATGTAACTTTGGGTCAAAGTCTCCAGTTTGGACCGATAATACCATTGTAGAATGGGATTGACGAGATCTTCAACACTCACTTTAGTGAACTCTTCAAATATTAGCCATTTAATTCCGACTGCATCTTCCGATTCGAGATTTAGTGATTAAATGTAAGTTTTTATATTTTGTATTGATTTAGGAATCTATTTTCCTTTTTTAGATTAGATTACTTTCTTTCTAAGTCTAGAAGAGTTATTGTTAATTAGGTTTAGAACTTTTACGTGTAGATGCATATATATGCATCTTTAAACTATTGTAATGGGGAAACTTTTTATGATATACGTACAAAATTTTGAGATTTTCTCAATATTTTGGTGAATTCCAATTCTTCTCGTGGATTCGAGAAACTTTAGTTTTGTGGATTTAAGACGATCCGTTGGTGGATTCCAACGTTATATTTTCCGCTGCACCAGAAATGAAACACCATGGACAACCTCGAGAATCTTCCTTCTCCCATGACCTTCAGTCTGCAGCATACGTAGTGTCGATGTTGGAAGTGTCCATATCATATGTTTAATTCTATCAATAAAACTGGTTGGTACCCTTCACATCAACGAGTACGTTATTCCCTTAGGGACCGATAATGGTAAAACGCCTGCTGCATGTGTTCTCGTTTACTTGAATATTTTGATGCCCGAACACTCTGTTCGCTAATGAAGAAGATGAAATGCATAACACTACTACGATCGTTTTAAGATCAAATAGTTACCACCCACCAGTAAATACATAATGGTGAACATGAGGTAATTTGACTAATTTCTGCTGGACTAATAAATATAGCTAAATACCATATGCAGAGGAGAACCTACATTTCTGTCCAACAGTTCTCTGACAGAGACGAACGTTAATTTTTCTACACATACACGCTCTAAACTTTGCTTCCTCACACGGCAATTTTTCAGTTCCTAACTTTCGTGGAAGAACCATTTCCTCTGCAATCTCAACGCCATGCCTCACGTGCTTGAATAAAACGATGCATTTTGATATTTGAAGCTTTGGCCAAATCCAAAGTAGAATGACAGTACCTAGGAAATTAAGACCCTTTTAATTCCGTTTCCCACCTTCCCAAAGTCAAAAAGGCCTAGACTTGAGGAACCACAACACCGAAATTAAGGAACCAAATTCAAACATCAAGGCACCAAATCCCTTGTCCCCAAAATTCCAAACTGGAAAGGGGCAATCCGCCACAGCTTCAATTCACTTACCTCTTCACCGATTCCAGCACTACCCTATGCCATGCTTCTTCCTCCTCAATGTTAGCGCCATTGTGCCGTGACTTGAACTTCGCTTACGTTTTAGCTGCCGCGTACTTTGCCTATTCTTCTCTTTTACGTAAATACTACAATTTACAAAAAGTGCGCCCCATGGTGGTCACTACTTACTGATGTTGGCTATGCTTCAAGTCTCTTGCTCCCTCCTTCTTGCCCATTACTACTACCATGATTGATGAAGTTGGTTTCTTTCTTGGTGGCCAGCATTGACTTTGGCTTTCTGGGTATGCATTTTGCTCTCGCACCATCTTTCTCTGTCTCCTCCAGTTGCATCTGGCTGCTGCTGTAAAAGTATAAAGTACACGTACATCTTTAAATACGTATCAAACCCAGAAAGAACTAAGAATACAAAGGACGAATGCACACTCTATTATCACATTAAAAACAAGTCAATTTCCACACTCTAACTTGAACCTCTCTGTTTGTGACGGGGTTCACGGAATTGAATCCCCCCAACTGCAATTGCAATCTGAATGATTCATCAAGGGGACCCATATCGTTACCAGAGGACAAAGCTTCGATATGGCATTTATTTGCAGGATCTGAATTTTTAATGGGTATGGCAGAGAACCGCTAGAGTTTCTACACTACCGGATGGACTAGAGTCACAGATTCACAACGGTGGGTTGTCGAGACTGTGAGACTCAAACTCACTACTTTGTCAGAGGACCATTAATATTATTATTAGGCCATTGTGCAGCAAAGTTCGTAGAGCTAGCAGACAGCTGGGTTATGTTGTGGAGCAAAGGACGAATCTTTCAAGGGTCATTTAGAGAGACACCCTTGAAACATATATTTTTAAGATTATAATCCATCAATATTTACATTACTGGATTACATGACTGTTACAATATTACATATTATCATGTCATTATATTTGAATTATTTACAAATTTTGTCATAACCCATTAATATCAATTCAAAAGTATGCATTTTATGTTTAACTTTCTTTATTACTCCTCTAATAAATTTGTTTATATATTATAATTCAAATATGGATTATATTCAGTAAACCCTGTAGGTACTTGGTAAATAATGATTGTAATTTCTAGCGTTAGATAGTAGTCACGTGTATGAGGTAGATAAATTGATATACAGTAGTGTAGGTAAATTAATAAGGTAATTTAACTAGATTAAAATTAAAAAGTAAGTAAATTACTCCAAATAGATAGACCAATTAGGTGATTAGTAATACTGGAATTATATTACGTAGGTAAACTAAGAGCACTAAGTTGGTAGATTATGTATATAGGTAGATCAATTAGGTAAATTAGTAATACTGAAATTACATTACGTAGGTAAATTAATTAGTTGGAATAACAAATAAAATGCAAAAGATGAAATTAATCACGTCAGAAGTTCAAAGATTACCCAAAAATTAACTAATGTAAGATTTTCATTTGCCTAGCAATTAAAAAAATAAGATTACGAAACAAATTTAAACTTGGTCAAGTCTATAAATAAAATGCTAATATTGGGTTAAAGGGCATATTAGTAACTTAAATTGCATATGGCTAATTTCTCGATTTGAAAATAGAAATAATTTAAGATTAATATTAACTTTAGGAAGTAAATTCATTAACAATATTTTACTAGAATGCTTTTCGAGAAGTCAAAATATGACAGGGAGTTTCTTCTAATTTCCCATCTTTCAATCAATTCGAAAGAAGACCAAATGGGCTATCAGAGAATCATAAAAAACAAATTCTGACGCGAATCAGAGTCCCCAGAAAAGCTAGGGGAAGAGCAACACGCAAAGAGGACAGCATTACTCCGATCTTGCTGAATCAAAGCCACTCCCACAGTCAAATTTCAAATCAACCATTTAGCAAGAAAGCTCCAATTTACCTCTAGTAAAATTTTATTACTTGTCATTGAGCTAGGGTCACTGTGCCAAAACAAAAAAAATTCCTAGAACCATTTCTTTTGCAATTCCTAGTAACTGCATGTGTAGCCATGAAATTATAGATCATTCTGAGTTTAATTAATACATTTTTCCATATTTGTAACTCGTAAGAAATAAATGCTCAAGATACTTACCGATCTGCATTGTAAGAACAAGACCTCTTCAAAGCTGGGAAGACTTCCTTTTTGGTCTCGATTAAGCTCCCACTAAAATACTCCTTCTCTTCCAATTTTACGCCTGAAACGTTAGAAATTGCCCTCTCCGCCACTGCCTGATTCCCTGCTCCGCGAGGCAGCCTGGCTCTGTACTGCCCGATCAGCGAGAACCGCTGGTCCCTCACCGCCGTCGAACCACAGTCCCTGAACGAAGCAGAGCCGCACGATAACAGCTGCATCAGAACCGACGACGCTTTCATTCTGCCACCTGGAACAGCCTCAGGCGTCTGATGATGATGAAGATTATTCACATTCTCATTCTCCTCGATACAAGTTCCCGTCGATTGAAGCACTAACCGTCCGTCGGCCTTCATCAGCGACTCCAGCGTCTCCGGGCTTGAGTCCGACGGCGGCGGCGAAATGTCGTCCCTGCTCAGCTCCGTAGTAGTTTGACTTTGACCGTTACAGGCCTCCTCCTGTTGTTGACTTGGACTCTTCTCATCGCGAACGACGCGTCGTCTGTATCGCTTGTCGTCCGTTTGTGTCGACGCGTCCGCCGCTACTCTCCCGGCTGCCGCCGCTTCGCCGCCGACCGACTCGGTCTTGTAGACCTTGTACTCGTTGAGGTCGACGGAGCTCCACGACTGGTTCCGCCGCCGCACGATCACCGGGGAGTCGTATTCTGCGCCGGAATCGTGCATATCCGGCGGCGGCCTCAGTGACCTCGACGACGCCGATTGAAGCGCCAACGGGTTCACCGGCGGCGGGTCGAGAAGCTCCGACCCTTTCAGGACGTGCTCATTGCCATGCGACGGGTGTATGAAGTCATTCTCCAACAAGTCGTGCCATACGAACCCCGTTTTGTAACTCCTGAGTTTCAATTCCCAACCCAGTCAAAACATAACGCGAGAAAATTAAAATTTAAAAATCAAAAGGAGTATGCAATTATCAAAACGCACCGTTTAGCGGACCAGGAGTACATGGTGGCCATGCCTTTGCCTCGGAGCAGGTTGAGGCGGTCAATTACATCTGTACGAAAATGAAAAACAAAAATTGCAGGAGCGAGTCTGCTGGTTAGAACTGGCGTGTATATATATACAAGTGAAATGACGATTTTACCTTTGAGGAAGAGGCCACGAGGAGAAGAGAGAGGGACTTCCATGAAATGAGGGTGCTCGAGGTGGCCGTTTCGGGAGAGGTAGTAGACGACGGGGACTTTTCTGTCCGCGGCGGAGGTAGTGGGAATGATGGCTGAGAGTTTGGGCTTGGGTTCATGGGCCGGGTCGGGGATGGTCTCGGAGTCTCGCCATTTGTTGGGTATTTGGAGGTGGGTGAAGGCCGGGCGTCCTCTGGAGCTGACAGCCATTTGTGGCGTAGAGAGGAAGAGCTAAAGTTTTGGTTTACCGGGAGAAACAGAGAGAGAAAATGCGGGAAATAGAAGAGGGAGAGGGGTTTGGGGTTGGTGGGGTGATATATAGGGTAGGTCAAGTCACTCAAGGGAAAAAGTGAATGTGGAGAAGAGGAGGGGGTGAATTTCAAAATGGGGATGCGGCAGACAAAGGACTACAAAACAAGTGAGGGCCGTTTTGGGTTTCAGGACACTGGCAACACCTATCAGACTATCACTGTAAATTTTTGAGTATTCTATAATTCTTCAGATGAGGCCTCTGTATATATACGTCGTTTTCAGAGTAGTAAAAGTTCAGGATCAACGGCTTTGAGGGCTAAGCTAAATTAGGAGATTTTGATCATCATTAGTCGGTAATTGAACGAGACGTCCAAAATGAATGATGCTCCATGAATGTTCGTTGGAAATTTACTAGGAGGTTTTTTAGCTGATTTGGTAAACTCTTGGACCGCTCTTAACCAAAAATTTGGTAAGCGGGAGCTCAAAGTACGACCATTTTGATCAAAAAGAAGGCGCATGATCACGTAATTTGATGAACAATAATACATAAACGTACAAGTTTTTTGTCTGACAAAATACGTTTTAATTGTTACTAAGAAACTTCCAAAAGAAAATGCTTTATGATACATTTGTTTTTTGAGGGGTTCTTAAAAATTCATTATAGGAAAAATATGGTAGCAATCTCTGTTAGTAAAAAATGGTACGCAAATTAAACGTAAAAAATACGAGCGTGTATATATTAGTAGTTTTATATTAATAAAATTCGTAAAAATTCGGTCAATTTTTTTTTAATTTTTTTAGAGGAAGAAAACTAGGGAAATTCAATAAAAAAATAAATAACAAATAAAAAATATATTTAAATTTTTTTATTGAAAAAAAAACATAAAATTCGCGAATAATTTGGTTGAGTAAAAAAAACCTGCTTTTTTTCTCTCCAATCTTTCGAAAAATTCGGGAAACGGATGTTTTTTTTTCAAAAATTCGGCAATTCGCGAATTAACTAATTAGGGTAGTACAGGATTTCATTGGATTATCCGGTCTGACAAAAAAGAAATCCTATCGTACTACTACTGTACATAACATTGTGTGACACAGGTCCTAGACTAACAAACTGGAGTAGCACTAATAGCAGTCAAACTTTTTGCACACCACTCATTAATTAGCTAGGAACCCTCTCTATTGCGCCGCATTCCGGCACAAATCCTCATCACTGATATCCATTGGTAGCATGATTGTAAACTTCTTATGGGACACCTTCTTCATTCCTTCCCCACGAGGGCCAACAACTGGATATGTCCCTTTTTTGTTGTTAGGGTGACGCACAACATTGCTCGCTCCTCTAGCATTATCCTAGCAATCCCCCATCATCTTATGGAAAGGCTCGTGAAATGGGACGGTGGAACCTCCTCCAGATCTTTGATCATATGCGGACATGATGATAACACCTGCGGGCATGATAGTAACACCTGCAGGATTCTTGAAATGAGACGATGGAACCTCGTTGATGACGTCAGACAGGACCAGCATTAGAGGTGGTTGAACATTATGTCCAGACTCCAGAATAGATACCTACAAAACAACATCAGCATTAGCAGTAGACCCTCCCACTAAGGGCCCATTCCTACAACTTGTTTCGGTGTAGGCTGATTACTTACCCCCCCCCCCCTCCCCCCTGAAAAAAAATATATGGGGAACATCATGTATCATGCTAACATCCCAATATGAACTAGAAGCTGCAACCTTCTTCTCCGACCCAATTAGAGGACTACCCCCACCACAAGAGCTTTCCTACCCCGAAGCTGGTATCACAACCGGTTCAGAAAAACCTCTTGCACCATGCTTGCGCTCCATAGTTGCAACAAAAAAATCGTTCATAATCCACAACAACATCTATAGATTAAGAATTACCAATATTGAAAGTAGTGTTCATCACCAAAGGACGCCGAAGATCAAGATCAACCCCGATTTTCATTTCCAATCAATGAATCAAGAGGAGCTAGGCTATCATGATCTTGGTAAACCACAAAAAGTATTCTCGATCCTCTTAATCCACTTGGTTTGCAACATACTAGTAGGGAACCAACCCAAAATCGGTCGGACATAGACCCATGCATTAAACTTACCCGTCAGAATTCAAAATGGATCAGCGAACCCTTCGAAGTTTTCAACCACAACTGTGGCCTCGTGATGGTACCACGGGTCGTGATCAACATCCCACTTCCAATTAACCTCCGAGCAAAACTTGCACACAAAGAGGTATTCCACAATCTTTTCAAACCCAATGTTATCAGAGCCTGAAACATCGCACCAAAGACCCAACATACGCAACTTGAAACCTTGGACTTTATCCGACTTCAAGGGAGATAAGGAAAATATCTTTACCACCGCATAGAGCCATTCATCCTCCTACTCGCCAACCGAAATGGCAAGATCCACCGCACCTAGCACCGCCGCTAAGTGTTGCAGCTCCAACTTGGCTTCGGATTGAGGAGGAACATCCTCCGCCTTCCTCAAGATCAGAATGCAAAGGTATAGGAATGATCGACTAGAGATGGAGAGAAAGGAAATGAAATCTGATTGAAAATCAGATGAAAACTGAGAGAGATCGGATCAAAACTGTAGAGTAGACAGTTAGGGTTTGTAGGAGGAGAAAGAGAGAAAAGCGAGAGTCGGCTTGCTAAGAAAAGTTGTCGGTCCTTGTTTAATTTTTTCTATGAGAAATGCATGAGTTGTTACCAATAAACGTCATGAACAATATTCTACTGAGAATATATTGAAAATTCGGTAGTGTGCAGCTACATCGTTCACTACAAGAAAAATGCACTTAGACCGCGGAAACTTCTCCGCGGTCTAAGTGAACACTTAGACGACGGAGATGTCTTTTTCCGTCGTCTAAGTGAAACTTAGACCGCGGAAACTTTCTCGGAGTGTCACTTAGACGACGGAAAAAGACATCTCCGTCGTCTAAGTGAAATTTCAAAAATTTAAAAATTTCACTTAGACCGCGGAGAAAGTTTCCGCGGTCTAAGTTTTCACTTAGACGACGGAAAAAGACATCTCCGTCGTCTAAGTACTTTAACCCTAAACCCTAAGGCCCTTTCTCCTAAACCATGTTTTCACTTAGACGACGGTAATGTGCATTTCCGTCGTCCAAGTAAGAACTTAGACGACGAAAATGTGCATTTCAGTCGTCTAAGTGAAAATTTCGTAATTTCACCTAAGACAACGACCATCTAGACCATGTCCCAATGCATATTATTTTCGTCGAGAACATAGAGTAAACAATGCTTGGAGTGTGAGCGTCGACGGTTTTAAAATAGGACTTACGGATTTTCGTGTATCCAGGTTTCCGGTTTGTAAAAATTTTGGATTTGCGGTTAACTGTGCCGATGAAACCCTGAACGAACTCAGTATTTAGTGGAAATTATTCTACTTATATATGGTGTTATGGTGAGTATATCCAATGGTCGTTTTTTCCAAATTCAATTTCGTTAATATCGATGTGCAATGAGCCTATACGTACCGGCACTTAAGTTATACATATTAGTAGATACTTAACAAGTTTGAATACGTAAATTAATTCATCGTCTTAAATCCCACTTTTTATATATACGATTCTTTAATCGATATTTTACGACAATTCCATTCAAATTACAGGTCCAAAAATTCATTACAAATTATTTTTAAAAAATAATTTTACGGAATTTTCACCTAGACGACGGAGATGTGTATTTCCGTCGTCTAAGTGAATTTTTAAATTTTTAATTTCTGGCGGTGTTTTTCCCACTTCAAATTTGGCAAAAATTTAAATCCACTTAGACGACGGAAATTTGCCATCTCCGTCTTCTTAAGTCAAAATAATTGGCGGTATTCTTTTCCCGCTAAAATTTTGGCAAAAATTTAAATCACTTGGACGACGGAAATACTGATTTTCCGTCGTCTAAGTGAAAAGTTGGCGGTATTGTTTGAAAATTTAAAGCACTTAGACGACGGAAATACTGATTTTCCGTCGTCTATGTGTTTTAAAACTCTATAAATTTATCATTTTCTCAATCTCTCTTCATTTTTTCCTCTCCCTCAATCCACTCTCCCTCTCCCTCTCTCCCTCTCTCCCTCTCCATCTCTCCCCCCCCAATCAAACCACCCACCATATATCATCACCATCACCATCCACTATCATCATCACCACCACCACCGTCGCCGCCACCACCGATATCACCACCGTTGCCGCCATCACCGGCATCACCATCGTCGCTGCCACCACCACACACCACCACCACCTACAACGTCGCATCCACCACCACCACACACCACTAGCTACTGCCTACATTGTCACCTCCACCACCGGCCTCCACATTCCGGCCAACACCACCGGCGCCGCCACCACCACTGCCCCCTATAATTAGTTTAGTTTTAGCTTAATTTTGTTTATTTAGGCTAGATTAATTTACTTTATTATATTATAAATTTTGTATTCATTGTATTTAAATCCATAATAATTTAAATTATTTATTCATTATGAATTTTGTATGTATTATATATTATTAATAATTAATATTCAATAAACTTTGCAATATTATGAATATTGATATACAAAAAATTAAATAAAAAATTCATTAAATGCTAATTATTAAATTATTTAAATACAATGAATACAAAATCACCACTTAGACGACGGATATGAACGATTTCCGTCGTCTAAGTGTTCACTTGGACGACGGAGATGACAATATTCGTCGTCTAAGTGAAAATTCCGTAAAATTATTTTTTTTTAAAAAAAATTTAAAAATTCACTTAGACGACGGAGATGACCAAGTGAATTTTTAAATTTTAATTTTTTTTTAAAAAAATAAAATTACTTTTTTAGAAAAAAAATTACAGATTCACTTAGACGAGGGAGATGACAATCTCCGTCGTCTAAGTGAATTTTTAATTTTTTTAATTTTTTTTTAAAAATAAATTTTTTTTGTGATAAAAAAATTTAAAAATTCACTTAGACCCAGGAGAATGTCCGCGGTCTAAGTCTCACTTAGACGACGGAATTCTCCATCTCCGTCGTCCAAGTGCTTGGACGACAGCACTTGGAGCACGGAGCTTGGACGACGGAGATTCCGTCGTCTAAGTATTTAGACGACGGAAAATTGCACCTAGACGACGGAAATCGTCCGTGGTCTAGGTGCATTTTTCTTGTAGTGGTTAAATATGGTATTTATGATCAAAGGATCACGAGGAGAAATTCAACAGAAAGTTAACTATGCATATGTGTGTATCGCAGCTACACTGAAATGCATCATAGAATATACGTCATTATTTTGATAATAAAAAAGAAAAATGACAAGGATTGAAAAGAATAATTCGAAATAAATTATGAAATCGTTTATAAATTTTAGGTTATATAGACAAGTTTATTGCATATTAATTTTTGGGAAAATTATTTAAAGGTCCAAAAACAAATAAGTTTTTAAAAAAAAAAATTAATTTATGACATCAAGGTGAAAAAGACCTAATTAACTTATGACACTTTTTTTTTCCAAAAAAACTCAGCTGACTTCATTTTCTCCCAAAAATGCCCAAAGTTATAAACCTATTTTTTTATATCGATTTTTCCCTTCTTTCCTAATTTGAACTCTAACAATCCTCAGTAGCTCTTTCTCTACCTATTTTTCCACCTATTTTGCCATTTTTTTTATCCATACAGCTACTTAGACAACTAGTTAGACAGCTACTCTGACAGATACTTAGATAGCTACCTAGACAGATACTTAAACAATTACCCAAATATATACTTAGACAGTTATCCAGACAGATACTTAGACAGATATCCAAACAAATACTTAGATAGCTACCGAGACAGATACTTAGAAAACTACTCAGACAAATACTTAGACAGCTACTTAGATATCTACTCAGACAGATACTTAGACAGCTACCCAAACAGATACCCAGACAGCTACAGAGACAGATACTTAGACAATTACATAGACAGATATTTAGACAGCTACCCAGATAGATACTTAGACAACTACTTAAACAGGTACTTAGACAACTACTTAGACAATTACCCAAATAGAGTATAGGATGCTAGTAATTTCAACCACGGCGATGACCTCTTTAGCACATGAGAGATTGCTAATTCAAATAATGTAACCAATATAAAACATAAGAATTAGTTCTTGTTGACTACTCCATAAAAACAAAAGAAGTCTTTACAAAGTTGACAATTACATCGTCTTTGCATCCCAAAAGAAGTCTTTACAAGGTTGACTACAGCATAGAAACAAAAAGTTACCAACTTAAACAAATTAGTGTTCTTGTTCTGGACATTCTAGAGTTCATAGTGTATTGCGTATCCTCTGGTCAAAAGCAGCTTCTTTTCTCATAAGTCTTAACATCAACCTGTTCATTAGCTTTGCTTATCTGCCATCTAATACCCCACTTCTGATGCTGCTGTCTCTTCAACTTAGTTCCCAGTATAGCACATTTTGTTCAAGTTCTCATCATCAAACACTCTTGAGGTAAACCAAACTCCTTTTTTACATGAACATTTTGCCTCTGAAGGTCATGATGTAACTTGTAATGCACAACCTGATTAGGGTGAGTAAAAGAAAATGATAAGGAGGTGTGCATCTAATGATCACATAGTCACAATCTATGAGGAGAATAATCATTTGCAAGGAAACTAAATCTGCATCTAATATTTGTAAAGGGAAAGGTACAGATAGGCCAATGGTTTTCCTCTTCCAAAATAACCTCTTATGTTTATTATGTAAAGCATGTAAATGATAGATCATAGTGAAACACACCTTCTTGCGTCCTTAAGAGAATGGCTTCCGTCCTCCGGAGCAAGTGAGGGCGCGCATCACTGAATTGGCGTAAGAAGAATTCTGGCATATTAACATAATGATAAGATCGTCAGAATAGATAGCAAACTTGTTACACCTTTTGTGTAATTATGATCCATAAAGGTATAAACTTACCGTGAAGACGGCTTGCTGAGGGATCCTGGTTGACTGGAAAACAACTATTACCTAGACCCTGTATATGACAGAAAACTCATCACATGCTACACTATACAGCTACACTATGTGCTGAAATGAAAATGCATAAAGACCTCAATCGCAGATACTACTTGTTTGGTTTCGATTTTTCTCCGGTTAGATCGCTGCGAGTGGAGTGATCGCTAACTGTGTGCGAGGCGTGCCACTGTCGAGGGCAGAATGTAGTTGTGTAGTGCGCCGCGTAGTCTCTGCTTCTTGTTAAGCGATTGGAGCGGGGAGAGCACCAACCCCGCTCGTTGAGTCCTACTTGTCTTGATTCAAAACATAAACTTCGTGTCTCTCTGCTAAGCCACAAAGAATCGATACTTTACATCCTCGGACAACTATAAAGCAGAGCAATTCTAAAGACGTAGTGTTGAGAACACCAGAAAGTTTGACTCCGTATATCTTAAGAATCTCCACTATTTGTTAGGTGGCCTAGATCTTGAATTCGTTGTCGCCGGTTGGTTAGCTTGAGTGAACCTTCAAATCCACACGCTTTGTCGGGTGGCCTAGATTTTGAGTTCGCTGCTTGCTAGTTGTTTACTCGGGGTGAGTAGATTTGCTGGTGTGCAACTTTGTGTATGTGTTGAGATGTCTCCAAATCTACTTTGCTTCGTCTATTTATAATAGTAGGTACTCAAATCCTCTTTGCTTGACAAGGTAACAATGATTAATCAGGAATGATATCCCGCCTTTAGATTTCTTAGATTCTCCAGGAATCGCATAGATTTTTTTTCGGATTCGCTGTTAGATATCTCACTAGATTCGCAGCTAGTCAACTTACTTGAGCCACTCGCAGCTGGCCCATTTTATCTTTAAGGACCAAAAAGCATTAGAATAAATGTTGAGTTTATTTTGGGTCCAAACATTACCCACAGACCTCAAGATTAACCCATGGACAATTGAAAGGGTCTTGATATGACGTGTTGCCTTTTAAGTTAGCAGTTTTGAAATAACTTTACACTAGGCCACTCAAGTGTTTTTCCTTTTGAGAATCACTCCATCTATTTTCAACTATTTTAAGCTTCTTTGGTCATCTATCTCTCTTTACCTTCTCTCTGGAATTTTCCTCGATCCCCAATTCCGCATTTGCAATTATTTTCTGAACTCCGATTTCTACACATTTATTCATCAATGGCTCCATATCCAAAGTTCTGCCCAGACATTTCTTCAACTCTTTTAATCCTTGAACTCTCTTGTTCACCACGGCCACTTGCGCTGCCCTAGCTAGTTCGGCAAACTTAGCCGGTAGCAAGTACACCATGCCAACGTGTACATCCTCAACGTAGACCTCTTCCACATCCTCATCATCTTCCTCATAGTCAACCAGTTGTTCATCCTCATTGTCAGCCTCTGCTTCCATTAACAACGGCTCCTGCGGTTGCTCATCAACCAGTTGTTCTCGTACATAAATTTCAGACTTCAGGTTCTCTGTAGAGTCTAACTTGGCAGTGAGTGTCAATTCTCCAGCCACTACTTCTATGACATTGTCCTTGGAAGCAGCAAGAGTGAGCTTCTTCTGCTCTTCAATCACCAAGGGTTTTGGCTTCCACCATAACACCGGCTTCTTCCTTGGCTCAACAGTCGGCTTCGATTTGGATTCAATGTGTTTGAAAACTGATTTACGTACTGGTTTATCTTCAACTATCTCCCGAGCTCTCTTGGGTGCACGTTGTGCCTCTACATTAGGCTTTGCTCGGTCGATTCAGGAGAATACACTGGGCCTGGCTGCTTGGGCCTTTAGTCTGTTAGAACCTTGATCAAACATAATCATGGGTGTGGCTGCGAGCCTGTTCATCCTTCTTTGGATCTGTTCTGGTAACTCCACCAACTGTTCTAGATTGATCAAGCCTTTATCCAAAGATTCCAAAGTTCTCTTCGCAGCTCCGAACTGACGTTGTAGTTTCCTTTTCCTAGTGGGAGTCATCTCAACTGTTTTGCCCCCTGACTTCACGTACCATACATCTTCTCGACCAGTCGCATACGTTTGAACAAATTTAACTCCTTGGCCACTAGCTGCGATTCTTTTAGACTCACCGGCTGATAGTTCTCTGGCGGAGATTTAACCGTAGGACTCATTCGTACAACATCCACAAATTCTTCATATGTCATCTTGAGACCACACTCCGCTTTACAACGAGTGCAAAGTACTACCAGAGTTGCTTCTCTACAGACCTCGTTTTGCTTCTCCTTAGGATCATCTTTGTTACTGCTGTGAGCGACTGGTTCGCTGGTGGATTTAAGATCCAACGTTTGCTTCCGCTTGGTTCTTCCACACCAGGATACCTCCAGAGTGCCCACCATGAAAGACCCTGCAGCAACCTTTCTTTCCTCATGGTCCGGGAGAACGATATCTCCGTCGTCTATCCATCGCTGGATCTGTTCCCGCAATGTTGTGCTCTGGTTAGTATTGTGTGACCACGAGTGATGAAATTTGCAATACATCCCCTTCTGCGGAGGAGTGGCTCTGGCCTTTGGTACGTTTGCGACACCCGGTAATGTTCGACATTGCCAGCTCTACTACTCCTACCAAGGTGTCAGTAAAAGGTTGTCGATCAAGTAAAACAATTTGTGGTGATGCATCGATCGTAAGCTTTCCCTCGTTAATCCACTTCTAGATTTAATCTTTTTGCTTGATGCAATCTTTAGTTGTATGATTCCACATGTTATGGAACTTGTAATATTTCTTCCCTTTGAGTTGCTCGGCAGTAGGGAATGCTCTGAAGTCTGACTTGGTCAATTTCCTATTAATCAAATCCTCTAGGATTCGAACTCTGATTTTGTGAACGCAGTAGTCAACACTCGCACCGGTCCCTTCAAAGGAATTATCTTCTTTGATTTGACCGTGTGCTTGGTTATCAACTCCAGACCAGCCACCGTTGTGTCATCTGAATCGTATCCGTCAGATTCTTCCTCTTCTTGTACAGCTGCAATCATCTTGGGGCGCTCTCGATACAGGGTATTCGGAGTATACGTTCCTCTGGACATGTTTCACCTATTATTGGCTTCTTCATATGCAACATGTGTCTGAGCCACGACATCAATGAGAGCGTTCAACGATGTGAACCTTGCGTTGACGTACTTAATGTGTAATCTTTTCTCGAGTCCTCCTACTGCGATATCCACCAACTCTTCCATGGTACATGAAGTTCTGCTCTTGGTGTATTTAGTTCAGAACCAGTGTAGATATACCACTGGTGATTCACTTGGCATCTGTACCATTTGGCACAGCTTGCCGAGCTTCACAGCCGGTTCTGACCCGCCAAAGTGCTCAGTAAACAACCTCTCTATCACTGCCCAGTCACGGACCGAGCCCTATAGTAAGTTTCTGTACCAATGCAATGTTGCACCTGATAGTGAGGACGCAAAGACTCTTAGTTTAAACTCGCCGAGCATACCTCATGGTCTACACTTGACCCTGAATCAGGCAATGTGAGTGGCTGCTGATTCCACTTCTTCTCCGCTGAAGCGAGTAAACGAGATATGCCGATAGCCCTTTGGACACTTCCAACCAAATGGTGGTGGCAGGAAGGGATCATTGTAGGTTATCAAAGTCCATCTTGCACCTGGAAGCCTCTGATTGATGATGTGGTTAATTCTTTCTTCCAGCTCTCGCTCAAGTTTTGCTTGTGAAGGAGGTGGAACTGGAATCTCGTCGTCCTTGATGTCTTCATCATCATGGAAGGGAGGTTCTCGCTCCCTCAACATGTCATTAATCAGCACGAAGCTAGCTGTCATAATATTAGTGAGGTTAGCGAGAGCTTCTGTGAGAGCATCAAATTTTTTACCGTTGTCGGCACGCTCAACCTCTCGAGCCTCGTACAGACTGTCAAATTTTTTCTGAACTCTAGACACTGTCTTGTCGTTAGCTTCCATGTTGTTCAGAATTCTCTCCATGTTAGCGTTTCACTGTTGTTCCTGTTCGAGTGAGATTTCTTTATATGTCTCGAAATCCATGGCCTTTATCTCCTCAATGTTCTTAGCTTCTAGTAGTGATGATAAGGATCAACCTTTAGTCATCGTCATTCCGAACCTCTGGATTACTTCTTCTTTGCTCAAACCTCTGTAGGCGGCTGAGTTGTGTTCTCGAAATGCTGGTGCTGGATGCTTAAGGCAACTCATGAAGGTTTTACGGTACGGATCAATCAATGATTTGAAGACACTATTTGAGTCTCAGTGGGCATGCCAAAATATTTGGCTTCGATTTTTCTCTAGTCTGGTCGCTGCGAGTGGAGTGATCGCAAATTGTCTCTTTTCTTATCTGCAGTTGTTGTGTGATATGTGCGAGGCGTGCCACTGTCGAGGGTAGAATGTAGTTGTGTAGTGCGTTGCGTAGTCTCTGCTTGTTGTTAAGCGATTGGAGCGAGGAGAGCACCAACCCCACTCGTTGAGTCCTACTTGTCTTGATTCAAGACGTAAGCTTCGTGTCTCTCTGCTGAGCCACAAAGAATTGATACTTTACACCCTCGGACAAGTATAAAGAAGAGAAATTCTAAGGACATAGTGTTGAGAACACCGAATAGTTTGACTCCGTAGATCTTAAGAATCCCCATGCTCTGTCGGGTGGCCTAGATTCTGAATTCACTATCGCCGGTTGGTTAGCTTGAGTGAACCTTCAAATCCACACGCTTTGTCGGGTGGCATAGATTTTGAGTTCGCTAGTAGTTGTTTACTCGGGGTGAGTAGATTTGCTGGTGCGCAACTTTGTGTATGTGTTGAGAGGTCTCCAAATCTGCTTTGCTTCATCTATTTATAATGGTAGGTACTCAAATCCTCCTTGCTTGACAAGGTAACAATGATTAATCAGGAATGAAATCCCGCATTTAGATTTTCTAGGAATTGCATAGATTTCTTTCCGAATTTGCGGCCAGATATCTCACTAGATTCGTAGCTAGTCATCTTACTTGAACCACTCGTAGCTAGCCCATTTTATCTCCAAGGCCCAAAAAGCATCAGAACAAATGTTGAGTTTATTTTGGGCCCAAACACTACTTCACATAGATGTTTCTTCCGTGCAGCTACAGCAGGATTGCACTTGATCTTTTGTGGATCAACACTCATCACGAGATCACAATGCAATGTGCCACATACATATGCTAAGCACCTACCACCACTCTGATTCACAAGAATCGCAAACTTCAGTTAGCAAAGCACCAAAGTCTAATAGGAATTCAATCGTACACAAAACTCACATAGCCCTAGTTTAACACAATAAGGCTAGGAAATCAGCTCGACCATATTGAATAGTAGAATTTGATTAATTTCGAGAATATGTTGTAGACTATCGCCAATGATTTTGTATTGTGGCTAAGGTTGACCAGTGAAAATTGACATGTTTATAAACAATTATTGATGAACCTAACATGGTTCATCATACATGATATCAAGTACAGGTAAATCACAGTATCCACTTACCACATTCAGCAAATTGTAATGCCTGTTATCGAAATGCTTGTCAAGGAAACTCTCCTCATAAAACCTTTTGTTACAATATCCACACTTCTATTCATATATATCCTCCCGTATTTTATGCTGGTCTTGATCTCTGTACAGATCATTATCAGGGTGCAGCCTACACGTCCTCGCTATCTCATACCGCTTTTTCTCTACAAATGGCATCAAATACTGCAACAAACAAATAACTCAGTTACCAGCGAAACCACTAGTAACACATCAGTAATAAAAAAAAGGGTCTCTCATTCCTTTAATACCTCTTGAAATGTCTAAATCGCGTGCTTGCACTCCAATTGTGAACAAGTCGTAGTCAAATGACTTCAGTGAGCTCTCATTACAGAAAGCGAGGCCGAGACTTCTTTGATCACGATGGCTGCAACGCGACGATGTGGTGGTGAGAGTGGGAGCCAGTGAGCGAAGAGAACTCTAAAGCCTCTCGCCGGAGACCGCAGAATCAGAGGTTGATTGACTTTCTTGGACAAAGAAGCAGCTTCGACTGATCTGGGAATGGTGGGAGAGAATCAGTAGAGTAAGCATTGAGAGAGACAAATAGAGGTCGGTAGCATATGTTATAAATATAGAAATAATATTGGGTTGTTACATATTTAAAAAAATGAGCTTTTTTGAGATTGAAAACTTATGGTGGGTTTTTGAGGAAAGAGAAAGTCTAAACTGAGTTTTTTTTCTCATTTTTCCTTAATTTTTCTTATATGATGGATCATTATATCGGTATGCTTATAGAAATGAGAGCTCTCTCTCCGCTCTCGCTCTCGTTATCTTCCTAGCGGCGGCTATCCCAATCCTTTGGGTTTCGACCAACGAGCTAGTATTTGGCCACAAGTTGAGGTTCCTCCTCATCATGTCGTCGACAAGTCGATCACCTCAAAATCGAAGCATCACTTTGCCATCTCGGTTGGTTGGGGCTTCCTCTGTTCGGGCGCGATTTCCATTTGGGATTGTTGGCATGGACAATTTTGACCATAGGATGCATGTCAGGACTGTGATGGTGGGCTTTCACGATGGTTTGAAGTTGCAACGGCGACATCGTAGTTGTGGTGCCTTCCATGTTTGTGCGTTTAGATCGAAATAGCCCAACGTAACTTGTGAAGTTTGGCCGTACGATCAGACTACAATCTCGAGGCCTCAGATCTAGTTTGGCCTCGTCCATGGTATAGTGCATTGTGGCTCAATCATGTAGTGCGGACAGTTTTTGATCGGAGTTCGGCAATTCAAATTAATGGACGACAATTTGGTTGAAGACAAGTTACGACTCCAAGACCGGAGGTGGTTGAACGTGCTTGAAACCATAGTTGAGTTGGGCCAGGTTATTCAGCCTTGTTGGTTGTGTAGTCTGGGCGTGCAGCCTTCTCTTGAGCATAGTCTTAGAGTCCGAAAATGGCTTGGCAATAGAAATTGAGATCTAGCTGGGTTTACTATCAAATGTAAAATGCCATGTTCTCATAAATGTAAAATGTTATGTTTTCGTTCGACTTTTGTTCTATCCGAGTTTGTGTCTGAACTGTTAGTCCTAAGAACGTTGGATATCTCTAATTTAGGCTAGATTAAGCAATAAGGTCATATGTGCATGTGTGACATGTTTTTCACTTTTTCTGGCTTTGGTTTGGAAGTTTATGATGGGCCAAAATCGAATCGAATAACTATGTGACAAAATTTCAAAACCCACAAACACGAGAAATGAGTTGACTAATCCTTTGTTTAATTACTCACTTTGGACCACCTAACTTTGACATTTATTTTCCCGGCGTCCTTTCCGCAAGTCTGAAAAGTACCCGCGAGAAACAAGTGGGAGCCCCACCGACGTGGCACTCTCTCTTAAATTCAAAAAAAAATCGTTGACTTGGCTTTTACTTGCCCAAAATTTTCTCTTTAAATTCTAGCCCCTATGCAACCGTCCAATCACTTTGCTGCGTGCCCCGGATATCTGGACACGTGGACGATTCAGGCCAGAAAAAGCTTGGCGCAATGGGTACGGACGATCTCCGATCAGGTGCAGTGAAATCTCCAGGCCGAACTGTCTCGTAGTCCTTGTAGAGTTGCACTTGCACTTCTTCCTCTTGCGTCATGCAAACTCTCAGGGTACGGCAGACGAAGTCGTTTTGAAGTCATTTGGTTTGAGTCGAGGGAGTGAATATAATGGCCGGGGTGTTCTGCAATAATTCTTCAGTTTTATAGCCTTGGATTATTTCATTTTTTAAAAAATATAAATCGTAATAATTATTCAAACACTCTAAAAAAAAAATAGTACTACGAAATATTTTAAAATTTTCGATCATGATCGATTTCACATTGCAGTTTAATTACAAAGTTCTGTATTTAATCGTGTTGGTTGAAAATGAGTCGTTTTTGGGTCCGAGTTATCGGCATGAATGTCCAAATTTCAGACTACAAAGTTTGACATATGGGACTTGAAATTCGCACGTGAGAGACTTCACATGCATCAATGCAACGACTCTCCAAGGACCACCGTCATGGGAGTCCACTTGAT
Source organism: Geum urbanum (assembly GCA_946800695.1). Taxonomy (NCBI): domain Eukaryota; kingdom Viridiplantae; phylum Streptophyta; class Magnoliopsida; order Rosales; family Rosaceae; genus Geum; species Geum urbanum. The sequence continues at coordinate 11,451,062 of OX327001.1, forward strand.
TAAATTAGAAAGGGAAATTGTTTTCATTTCTCAACAGCAAGATCCACAACGTGGAACTCCGCCCTACCAAGTTGCTCCCAATCACTGCCGGACGATGGAAAACCACCACATCCCCCATGGTTTCAAGTTTTAACAACGCCGTGTACAGTGAGTAGAGCTGTTAATTGGTACAAACGGTTTAGTTATTAGGCTGAATCGAAAATTGAATCGTATTTTTTAATCGCTTCGATTCGACTCAATTTTCCTGATTTTTTTACAAAAAATTGAATGGTTCGGTTCGGTTCGATTTTTTTTTTCAATTTTTTTTTCTTTCGTTTTTTCAAATAAATAAAAAAAACTTTCTATAAAAAATACTGTTTCTTTCTATTAATTTCAAAAATTAGAAGATCTTCATTAGCAACTTTTTTCAATAACTTTGTGAAAATGTGAAACATAGTACGTTTATGTCAAATCGAATCAAACTACAACAAATATAATTAGTCACAAATTACAGATTCAAAGTTTCAAACCATAGCAAATAGCCAAATGTATACCGAAAGTTTACATCACAAATTCAAAGTTTCAAACATCAACAAACATAAATGTATAAACCAAAATCCACAGTCCAAGTTTAAAAAGTTTACAGTCCATCCAAATAAAAATACAATCCAAATATCACATAAAAATATTGAATTGAATTCATTCTCAAACTATATTAAACTTGTCCATCATTCTCACTTTCTCATCTCGCAGGTTTTTCTTTGGCAACTTAAAATTCATTTTCTTAAACCTACAAGAAAATGAAGTCAATGAAGTCACATACATTTCAATTTTAACTTGATAATACATTTCACAAGTCTGTAAAATCTGTCTGTATAAAAAATAAATAAAGTAACCCTCCTCTCATTAGACAATATAAAATTTGTATTATCTACTACATTTGCATCATAAGTTGTACAAGGAAAATTTCAGTATGACTATGATCTAGGACAGAATTTCAATAAACTTACAGTCTTCTTACGCTTATATAGACCAAATTACTAGAGAACAAGGTTAATACTTTATAGTGCATTTTTTTATATGTATTGACTATGACTGAAACTTTGAAAGGCAAACATCTTCTGATTTTAGTCAGTCTTAAGAAAAGTAATGCTGAATGATGGCAGTTTCACAAAAGAGATAACTTGATACAGAGTTATAGACAATTAGACATAGGTCATGGGTTATGCAAAAACGAATCCATCTTTTTATCACAACCAAACACAAACTGTAAATGACTTAAATCACATCCCACAGTACAAGAAACAGACATCTATCAACCTAGCAGTGAGATCACCAAACACATTTTTCATCAAAAAAAGAACAAGACCTCACTTCAAAGATGTCTGTTTCTTCTTGCTTCTTTCTCTAATCAAGAGACCTCGAATCTTAATTAGCAATTGGATATTCAGATTTCAGATTAGATAAAACAAACATAGACTTAAATGTCTCAATCATCAGGGTAACAAAACAAGAATAAATCCTGAGCTAGCCAATTCCCTCACTCATCATCTTCAAGCAATCTACTCCGAACAAGAGTATCGAAACTGCAACAATGTATTTACACTATCTCATGCATGACACGTTCAACAACAAAACAAGAACAAAGCTTTACTTAGTACATCAGCTAGGATCTTATGAGCTAGCCAATTCCGTCACTCATCATCTTAAGCAATCTACTCCGAAACAAGAGTATCGAAACTTCAATTCAACAATGTATTTACACAAATTTCAAGCATGACACTTTCAACAACAACCATAAATGACTCGTAACAGTAATGAGCTCATGCTATTGCTAAGTTCATGGGTTATGCAAAAATGAATCCATCTTTTTATCACAACCAAACACAAACAGTAAATGACTTAAATCACATCCTAGTGATCCCATAGTACAAAAAAAAAATCGGAGAGAAAAAACGAAAAATCTAACCTTGGAGTGTGGCTGTGACGCTGGGAATTGCAGAATCTGGGTGACAGGCAGGCTCTGAGAGCTTGGTGAGAACTGAAGAAAGGAAGGTCCTTTTGTCTGGTTGTGCTGGTGCCCTGAAGGAGATGAAGCAAAACCAAAATGGTGGATTGTTTTTCTTCCGGCGGTTTCTCTCGATAGGGAGGCAAACCCAAGTCAGTGGAGTCACCCAACGTTCTCTAGAGTCTCGATAGGAGGCGGCGGTTTGTGCCTCTATGGAGTTGGGGTCAGTTGGCTCCCTTGGCTGCGCGATTTAGGATTTAGGTTCAATAGGTCGCAGACTTCGAGTGAGGTCGTGAGGGATTGAGGGCGAGTGAGGGACATGTATTCCATTCAAAACGACGTCATTTAGCCTTAACAATTTGATTCAAAATGATTAGATTCGTTTTTTTTGGAACAGAAAACCGAAACCGAACCGAAAAATTCGGTTCGGTTCGGTATTTGTTCAATTTCAATTTTTTCGGTTACCGTTCGTTTTCGGTTCAATTTCTTTTTTCCGATTTTTGGTTCGGTATTAACAGCCCTAGCAGTGAGTCCGATCCAGTGACGTTAATTGAGCGCGCTATTGCCTTCTCCAAATAGCAATGTAAAATCTAGTGTGGCTATTGTTCAACTCTTTCGTACTCTTAATGTAAACAAGCACTATCACCATTCACTAGGTCTGTCTGCCTACTGTAGCGCAGTTATTGAGTTTTCACATAGCAAACCAAACTATATATACGTCCTCCTAGTACTTGTGAGTTGAATTGTGACCAAGTACTTTTGGGAGAGAATATCTCAACTTTCTCATAGAAGAATAACGAGGCATGGGCTGATTCAAATCTCTCACTCTCCGACTCTGAGATGCATGCCAATTTATTTTTGTGTTATGAACTTAAGATACTTTTGATGATTCCATATATATGTTTGCTCCTTTTTCTGAATACGCCCAAGAGAAAGAAGAAGCGTACGTGCCATTGTGCAAGCAGAGAGAGAATTTTGTGATAAACACCCGTTCGACAAATTACATCGAGAAAGGGCAAATGAGCGAGCTGCATAAGCATCGGAACACAGTGATATAAAGGGCAAATTATTAGTTTATTTCTGGGCCTGCAGGCAGTGACATAAATTGTTGTGGTTTGGGCTTCGAATGAGTCTGTCTCTCAAACACAGTTGAATGAGTTGATTGATTGCTACTTAAAGTACTTTTCCGGGATGTTGCAACTTCCTCCAACACTTTGATAGCCCCAAAACATGAGCCCATGAAATGAACTCACATCCTCTGCGGCTCTTTCTATTTTCTGCTTGCACAAATTCTCTGGTAGTTTGAAATTCAATGGAAATTTACATACGCCAGTGTAAAAATGAATTTCAAAAACAAAGGTTAAAATATTAATTTTACATGAAAAGGGTATTGTATCTACTTGATGATGTGAAAATTGCCATGTCAATACTTATTGAGTTATTGGTAAGTCTAATGTAGATGGCCGAAAATTCTTCGGTATTCCACGCATCAATGTTTTGCCTTTTCAAATTTATAATAGCCGTTGGATCAGATTCAATAAATCTACACCATATAAGCAAAGAAATCGGATGACCGGTTGAGCCTCTTAAAGTGAATGTGTTCCTGCAATAAAAAAGGCCCACTACAATGTAATAATTACAGCAATCATTTTATAATTACAGCAGTAACTCTACTTTCATTATTAGACATGTAATAATCAAACAGTCAACAAAAGTAAATATAAAAGTAACCGGGGGTGGTTGAATTATGATATTTATTGATAAAAATAATTGACCATACTCGAAACATTCATGTTGTAATGACAGACACTTTATGTATATGCATATAAATCTAAACCCTAAATATTTTGACTGGGAGCTTAGTTTTTTTTATTTTTTTTATCAATTTGTGATAACCTATTACAAGTGTTTTAGTCTTGACTGTCTTGGTGAAAGCTTTAGGGTTTACTAGCTAGTATGTGCTGATATATGTATGTCTTTAGAGTTTAGAGTTTATTAGTAATTACTGTGTGTCTAGAGTTTGAGGTTTAGGGTTTACTAGTAAGCACATACATATATGTATGTCTATGGTTTAGGGTTATTAGTAAGCACTTATATATGTATGTCTAAGGTTTGAGGTTTAAGGTGTAATATAGCAGGCACATATATATGCTTAGAGTTTAGGGTTTAGAGTCTAGCTAGAGGTTTACTAGTAGGCACGTATATAGTGCTTCAAAAGAATTTTAATTCCTCGACCAAAGCAATTAATCAACCGTATTTCTTATTTTTGGAACAAAATAATCAAATCAGGTTTTCAAATGACAAAATTAGAGATTGATTACTAGTAGGTGCTTATGCACGTCCATCCCTCTTTCTTGCATTCATATTGCATTTCGCTTGCATTGTAAGAATCTTAGGAATCATACATCGATAACAATTTTGATATCTCTATATGAATTGAAGTTATATATATAATCATTCAAGTTCCATCTTTTTTCTCCAAATGACTATTTATGTGGTTGAATTATTATGTATATTAGTACTATACATTTAATTAATAACGACATTATATTTTATAATTTTTGTAGTTTTCTTATACATTATTGAACACGTTTTAACAATTGTCTAAAAGTGGTATTTTATATTCTATAATTATTAATGTGTGGTAAGAGCTACCCTTGAAATAAATAAATTAAAAAAAACCAATACTGTTATACTTAAACCTGGTAATGACTGCTTTACCCACATCAACTGGCAACCCACTATATCAAAAATCGTATTTGTTGACTGTGCAACATGATAATGACACATCGAGGGGGTCCCATCATCATAAAGCATCGCTAAACGAAACACTATAGTTGGTGTCGTGCATTGCAAATATTAAGGGTAAAACATTCAATTATAATTTGATATTTGGAGAAAACTTGAAGGAGTTGATTTTTTAAAGGAAAAATGACTACAAATAGCTTCCTTTTTTTTCTCGAGGGGTTGTGGGGGTGAAATATTTCTCCACGTCGACGAGCAGGTTTGGGTTCTTGGAGAACGAGGAGACCTTAGATTGTTTGGATGAAAGGTGAACGAGAAGATTTGAAAATAGGAAAAAGCTCGATAAGGAAGGAAATTGCACGCTAAAAGGTCAACGGAAAAAAGGCCGTGCAGCAAGAGGCATGCGTGTGGCAAATTCAAAGGTCGTTGAGATATTCGCGGCGCAGGAATCGGTCTCGTCGAGAATATCTCGAGGGCTCGTCAGATCATGGGCTTGTAAGTAAGAAGTCAGTTTCGGATGGTAAGGTCCGAAACTTGAGGCCCACGAGTTGGTTCTCGATTTGGAGGGAAGAATGTGACTATAAATACTGTCATTCACGACAAATTTGAGAAACATTCATTTTTTGCAAAACTTACTTGTGCTTACACTCTCAACTAGAGTATTTTAAGTGATTTGAGCGTCGTAGTGTCTTTGCAGGTATACCCCCCCCCCCCCCCTCAAATTTTGGCACAAGGAAGTCGAACTCAGACATGTCAAAGGTATGGAATCATTCGATGTTCGTTGAGAAGTTCTTGTTGAGTTAATTAGTCCTTGACATACTTTTTACCCCCTAACAAGTGGCGCCATCTGTTGGAAATGATGCCACTAAACACCCCAGAAAACAATGACAATGAGGCCTTGCCACACGACAACGATGGCAACCAGTCCGAGGACCATGAGAGTGGTGAAATTTTGGAATGGGGAACAACTCAACGAGTTGAAATGCAACCCATTGATTCGGATGTTCAGGTGGTTTGGGAAAATGGTGAGAGCTCGAGGAGAGCCAGCTGTAGAAGAAAAAAATCCAAGGAGGAGCCCTCCCGAGATAAACCTTACCGCTGAAGGTATACAAAAAATGTGGTTAGAACTTGAACGCCTCCGAGAAAAGGAGAAGAAAAGAAGAAGAACGAATTATACCATGGAGGACGACGACACTGAGAATAAACTACTCGATGATGAAGGACTGTGGGAAGACGATGAGTCCTCCGATGAGGATTACGAACCATAAAAGAGATCTTTTCGAGAGGAGAATCTCGTCGAGAAGAACTTGTCGACTCTGCGGGCAATGAATTGAAAGAATTCATAGCCGAAGCTATGGAGGAAGCTACAGAGACCAGATCTCAAGACATAGCTGCTGAGCTAGCCAAAGGAATTACACAATCTCCATTTGCTGGCCATATCTTGAGGGCTAGGAAACCGAAGAAGCATTTCTTGATTTCGACGGCGCTACCCAAATACAGGGGCAATATTGATCCCATTGATCAACTGAAGAAGTACATGGGAATAATGAGGCTGGAAACAACTGATGAAAGGCTAATGTGTAAAATTTTCCAGATGAGCTTATCGGGACTGGCGGTAAAGTGGTTTCGAGAACCGACCCCAAACTCAATAGCTAGGTTCGATCAAATGGCTCAAGCTTTTATCTCGCAATATTTCTGCTCGAGAAAGTAGAAAAAGGACCTATCGGTCTTATTCAATGTCAAATAGAAGAACGGGGAAAGATTGGAGAAGTACTTTGAAAGATTCAAAGAAGAAATGACTAGTATCCGATGCGATTTGAGCGTGGCCATCATATCCTTTTGTGAAGGTTTGCTTGATGGATCACCACTCTACGAGGAGCTCATCCATCACTAGCCAACAGACATGGATGACATCCTCGACAAGGTCGAGGGAGAAATACGGCTAGAACGCCTGAAATATTCTCGACGAGGTAGGATGGAAGCCAGCGTTGAGGACAAGACGAAACCAGAAAGTTTAACGAGAAAAGAGAAAGCCGAGGCCACTAAGGATAGGGGAAAAATTAGCAGCCAAAGACAACAAGAAAGACACGGGGCTAGGACTACGAAGGACGAACTGTGGTTCACAGGGAGCCCTACTTTTATCTTCCGAAAACATGAGGCTGAAGGCATCTTCAAAGACCTTGCACCTCAACCAGAGTCCCCTAACGTCTTCGAGTGGAAGAGGTATTGCATATAACACAAGACAAAAGGACATAGCATCAATAGCTGTGAAGTGATAAAACTGGCCATAATGGAACTTATAAGACAAGGGAAGCTTCAACAATATAAGCCAGTGGAAGAAGAGGTTAAACAAAGGTCCACTGATGATGAGCCTTCTGTTTGAGAAATCCTCGCCGTCCACAGGGGACCATCAACTATACGAGAAGAAGATGTACGGTTGAGAAGCGAGGCCAGGCAGGTCGAGAAAATAAAAAGAATATGTAATGTGGAATAGAGAGCTGTGAGGTTGGAAGCCGTACAAGAAGATCCCATCATCAACTTCTCAAGAAAAGATGGCATATGGATACAGTTCCCTCACAAAGACGCACTCGTCATCTCGACAAAGATCAACGATTTCTTGGTACAACGGGTTCTCGTCGACGCTGGGAGTAGTGTCGACATTATCTACTTTGGGGCATTTGAAAAGCTGAAAATTGATCTGAAGAGAGTGAAGAGGAGTAAATCCCCTGTGCTGGCCTTTGATGGGACCGAGTCATGGCCCTATGTAGAAGTGACATTTCCAATTGTGACAGTAGGAAAAAGGGTTGATGTCACCTTCGTTCTTATCAATAAGCACTCATCTTACAACGTTAATCTTGGTAGAGGATGGCTCCACATGATGGACACCAAAGCGTCAACAAGATATCAAGTGCTTAAGTTTATCTCCGCAGATCGCAAGAGGATTATATCCGTTCGAGGAGACCAGCCACAAGAGAAGAAGTTCGTCGAGCAAAAAGATGAAGCTCGAAGCTTGTCGAGATTATAGAAATTACAGAAGGGCTTAAGGCACAAGCCGTGGTGGACGAAGAAGAATGGCAGACGCCCGTCACCATGGAAGCTACGAGAGAAACGTTTGTCAACGAGGAAAAGAAGAAAACGATATGGATCGGCAAGTTTTTGTCCATCGAGGAAACACGAGCTTTGATGGATTTCTTGAAGAAGAATCAAGACGCGTTCAAGGACATGCTGGACATTGACCCGAGAACCACCTGCCACAAACTAAACACCGACCCAAACTTTATGCCATACCAATAAAGGACGAGGAGACATGTCCCCGAGTGCAACCAGATAATCAGCGACGAGATCGACCGTTTTCTCGAAGTAGGCTTCATAAGAAAGGTCTGGTGTCTAACTTTGATATCCAACGTGGCCGTCGTACAAAAGAAGAATGGAAATGGCATGTGTGCATGGATTTTATCAACCTCAACAAGGCTTGTCCCAAGGATTGCTACCCATTGCCGAAGTTAGATCAAATGGTCGATTCCACCGCCGGTTACAAAAAGCTATCATTTCTTGATGTGTATTCAGGGTACAACCAAATACCGCTAGCTCAAGAGGATCAGCTCAAGACCACTTTAGTGTTCGAAAGAGGGTTGTACTGCTATAAAGTAATACAGTTTGGGCTTAAGAATGCAGGAGCAACTTAGCAGCGATTAATGAATATGATGTTTAAGGAGCAGCTCGACAAAACAATGGAAGCATACATTGACGACATGGTGGTGAAAAGCAAACGGAAAGATGATCACATCAAGCATCTCAACGAGGTTTTTGGGACACTAACAAAGTATGGGATGAGTCTAAACCCGATGAAGTGCATTTTTGGAGTATCATCGGGGTAATTCTTGGGGTACATTGTGAACCAATGAGGAATAGAGCTAAACCTAAAGTAAGTGAAAGCTATATGCGATATGCAAGAGCCGAGCACCAAGAGGGACATCCAAGTCTTGACAAGGAGGATAGCCGCGTTGAGTGGGTTCATACCCGGATGACTGACCACTGCAAGCCATTCTTTAAGGCGTTGAAAACACCCAAGGGTTAAGAATTTTGGGGAGAAGAACAGAGATAGGCATTCAACGAGCTAAAAAGATAGATAGCTAGTCAAAATTTCCTCATCGTACCAAGAGACATGGAACCCTTATGTCTATAATTGGAAGTGATGGAAATAGCCACAAGCACGACATTGTTCAGAGAAGAAGGAACATTCCAATGGCTAGTCTCGTTCATCAGCCACAACTTGATTGACGTGGAAACCAGGTACATGCCCGTCGTGAAAATTATCTTAGCCTTGGTGCACGTAAAGAGGAAGCTTCGCCAATATTTTGAGGGGAGGCAGATATCCGTGTACACAAACCTTCCACTTTGAGGAATCTTGTCAAAGCTAGGTGCATAAGAGAGGATGATGAAATGGGAAATAGAGCTAAGCAAGTATGACATATTGTTCAATCCGAAGATGTCGATAAGTCGATAAAAGGCTAAGCATTGGCTGATTTTCTCGTTGAGTGTCACCTACGGCCATAAACAATGTTCCATAGCAAGATGTGATATGGGAAATGGATATTGACGGTTCATTGAACTATGCCGGAGTCAGAGTAGGGATTGTACTAAGGAGCATGGAAGGATTCAACTATGACGGTTCGTCGAACTATGCCGTAAAATTGGAATTCCCCGCGTAAAAAAACGTCGCCGAATATGAAGCAATTGTGACCGGCTGGCCAAGTAATTACGCATCTGGAATGTCCAAGTGTATTTATATTTGCATCTAATAGTAGGATAGTCCACTGATGATTACGCGGCAAAACATTCGTTTAGGGACCAAGATGCTAGAACGTCGTCTGCAAAAACTGTGGCAGCAAAAATGGCACTAGGTTTGGAGAAGAAACTTAAATGAGGTGAACTTAATCTTCTTTGGCAAACCTAATTCATTCACTAATTTCTTCCTCATAAAACTCCATAAAAAACAATATTATGATCCAGACTGCCGAGTTCATTGACTTATTATGCAGACCATTGTTTTATACATGATCCAACACTGAAGATAACAAATGATGTTACATTCTGATTTGGGTTCTCTTTCCTATTTTGATTACATTTAGATTGTATAAAGTAAGAAAACATAAGATGAAATTTAAGAAAGCATCTGTATCACTTTGACAATCTACATTTATTAGTCTGCATTAACCATGAACTGTAATGGAATAGTAATTTTTTATTCATTTTTTGCATGTGCATGTTTTCAACGATTGTTTATGTTTAGAATCTTTTCACTGATACAATAGTATGATGCTATTCATTTATAGATAATCAAATATCATCCAATGCTTATCTTTTAGTTTTTTTTTTTTATGTTTTTCCAAGTCTTCGACTTAAAAATCAGCCAATCATTCATTGACTTATGATCAGTCTGTTTTTATTCTTTTTTGTTTACATGATACAACAAGTTGCTTACCCAATGTTAGACACTGTTTTGATTATTTCTATTTTACTCACAGGTTGACTATGAAAGAGTCCTATAAATAGAATCAAGGGTTTCCTTTTATTGGAAACAGATCTATTTTGTGTACAAACTACATGGACTTTAGCAACTTCTTTGCTTAGTTAGGTTCCTTAGTTAAATGGATGTTGTGACATCCACCTATCTTATGGTGAACAAAAGTGAAGTTACCTAATGCTGTGATCAAGAATACATGGAGTTGGCAACCTTTTTGCTTAGTTAGGTTCCTTAGTTAAATGGATGTCGTTGCATCCACCTATCCCATGGTGAATGAAAGTGAAGTTAGCTAATGCTGTGATCAAGAATCTATTCTTGATCAAAGGATTAGCTCTTTTGTATGTTCACTTATGTAATGAACAACTGATGCCCATGTCAATGTGTAATATGGACTTATGTATGTAATATGTGATCTTTAATTTTCAGGCACTGCCTTATCCTATCTATGGTTTGTTATTCCAAATCTTTCCTCATTTGGTTTCTTCTTTGATTTAATAAGTTTGATATGTTTTGGAATTTTGTTTGGCAATATGCCAGTCACAATGTGCTATCATTATACTGCAATAGTTTGCATCATATAAATTCCCCATATTTCTAAACAGCACCGTTCTTTTTGGCTTCTGCTCTCATAATGTCTAATTTCAATTTCTTTGTAAATCTATAATTTCATATTTAAATAAAAAATAAAATTGGGGTCGGACTTGAACAAACTTTGTAAGCCTATATTATCTCAACTTATGGGTAAAACTTCAGCTTCCTCAATAAGGGATAAAACTGGTTCTGCCTTACTTGCTTTACAATAGCACTTAGAAGCCCAGGGCAGACCAATATATGGGCTATTTTTCTTTGCAGCCCCATCAGAGCCTGTTGGGCTATTTTAAAGGCCTAATAATCTAATATACTTTGTTGTTTGACATTTCTATTAAAAATTTATTCCTACGTTTTTTACAAAACGGTTTCGTTATAGAAAGTTAAAGAAAGTTAGGAAATCTCATTTCTTCAGGATACCGGCATTGATTACAACCTGCCTACCTCATCGATTCAATCTCACCTCACTAAAAGCTCTCAATTCATTCCACCTCAACCTCACATCACATAAAGCTCCATATTCACTCGCATGTTGTTCCATGTTTCGCCGCTACTCTCATTCAAAGGGGACACGAGATGAGATCCAGACAAATCTTCCAAAAAGCTGGTAAATATAATTGCCTGCTCTCTTTCATTTTGCTATTTCCAACCTTTATCTCAATTTGACCAACGAAAATTCGATGAAGGGATGATTCCGACTTTAATGCATACATTCAAAATGATAAAATCTGGGTTTTCTCTGTATGGATCCATCGATTCATTGAATTTTGAACAGTGGGTTTTGATTTTTTTTTGTGCTGTGATTAATTGAATTGAGAGAACTGGATTTTTGGCGAGGTTTGATATCATATATTACTTCAATGGATATTGTTGATCTTATACATTCATTATTATTGAACTATATTGATTTCATCGTAATCTGCTCAATGTTAAAGAAATAAAAAAGTGCTTTCATTTCATTCTTTATGGTTGCATGTGCTATCTAACAATAGAGTCTGACTAATAGTCTCCAAATCATAATCACAAGTTTGAAATTTGAAACCTTTCAGTCTTAGATGTTGGTTTTCCTTTTGTATATTCAGCTTGATATCTATATTGACCACAGACTTAATTCTGGCTTCCTTCCTGAGCTATATGTTGTTTTAATCAAATGTTTAATCTTTAAGTCTATAAATACATGTTAGAGAAGGTAGATGCTTTATCTCCTTTTACACCTATCATACTCTTTTCCACCTATCATACTTAACTATATGGATATCTTATTTAACTATATATTGAATTTACTTTTTACTCTCTCATTGTCTCGCTTAAAAACTTGAAGAAAAACATATTCACTAAACTTAGTTACATGATCATGCTTTTCTTTATTTGTGTATAGACAAATGTTATCATTCTGAAAATATTACATCTAAGTGGTCTCGCAGTAAGCTTTGATATTGATGTCCAATTTGTGTTCTTTTTGAATTACTAGATGTAATATACTAAATCTGAGATCATCTCAAATTTGTATTACCTTTGAACTATAAATTAGACCATAGCTACCAAATCTGGATTTTCTGTTCTCAATATATGTTAACCAATTGGTACTGATACAGTATATGATATTTTCTTAATTTTGTTCGTTGTAAATTGTCACATGCTAAAGGGCTACAACAATTGCTTAAAATTGTTTATCTCTAACTCTAGCTACAGAGTACTTGTTGTCTTTATCTCCTTTTATGGATTATAGATTGTGAATTCTTAACTTTAGATTAATTTAAAGCTGCTCTTTGCTATATTTAAAGATGTTTCTCAACTTCATAATAGCTGATATACTACTCTTTCTTGACATGGACATGTAATGTCCTAGACTTAAGCAGAAACTATTATTTGCTAAACGATGAAACATTTTTAGAATTCCCAGTACAAGTCATAGCTCTCCCTGGACCACTTGCTCCTTCATCAATGCCTCCACATTCGACTCAATTAGCCCCTCCAGAATCAACCATGTCACTTCCTCCAGGATCAACCACATCTTACCATTCACAACTAGCCAGAACTCCACCTCTTTCTCCACAACAGCCAACATGTACTACAACAGATATCCGAGCTCCATCGTCACCATCAGTGGAAATAATTGGTGAGACAAATATTCCCAAAACTGCCAAAGGGAAAGCAAACACATTGAGACCGAAAACTAGGAAACAAAAAAAGGATGCTATGGTGAGGATCCAAAAACTGCAAGGTACAGAGCTGAATTCTTTCCAATCAAATAAACCTCAGGAATCTATCATAATGTCAATTTTTAAATTTCTTTCAGCAGATGCATGGAAAAGGCCACAAACCTGCAGGAAGAAGGCATTCGCTATAAGGAAAACACCAAAAAGAAGAGAGGGCCAGCCACCAGGGATGCGTAAAAATACTGCGAAAAGGTTAAATTCTTTAGAAAGAAAATTCACTGATCTTCTTTACACCATGAATTAATTAAAATCTATTCATTGTAATAAATACCCAATTTTATTAATTTGTAGAGAATTGGAACACCAGAGTACTACCTGTGAAGAAAAGGTCACTGGCCATGAAGAAAAGAAGAAAAAGAAGAGATACCGGCCAACAGGAGTGCGTAAAAACCCAAAGAAAAGGTTAAGTTTTTTAGAAAAAAATATTCAGTACTTTTCTTTTGAGCATGAATTAATTGAGTGATATTCATTATGGTTGATGCCCTATTTTATTAATTTGCAGAGAATTGGAAGAATTGGGCACTACCTCTAAAGAAAAGAAGAAAAGCAGGGGAGGCTGGCTATTAGGAAAGCCTAGAAATCTTGAGAAAATGTTTGCTTTATCACATAGACAAAATATTTTTTATTTTTGTTTTATGGCTATCACTAAATACACTTTTTACAGGAAATTATGGGAACAAGAGCAAATCATCAAAAACTGCCATGAAGCAGGAGAGAATCTGCAGACAAAAAGAAAAGGTGCACAAATGATGAATTGCTGAGAGCAACAGAAGCATCCAGAAAAAAATCGCCTGAAAAAAGGCCAAGGGGCAATCCAAAAGGGACAAAAAGGAAGCCATTGCAGGCCAGGTTCAGCTGGCGCCGTTCATCTGTAACAACCTCTACTCCTATCGAGTAAGAAACAACGGCAAACACTGCAAATCAGATGGGATCAGATGGGCCATTAGATTATTTAGCAACAATTTCACAAAAATTGCAATCTAATAATATCATGACTGTTGGCATAAGAGACCTGCTGATAGAGCAAGTAAACCAGACAAAACAAATGTTGGAACTCTTAACCGGATTGAAGGATATATGAAAGGACCCAACCCCGATTTAGCTCCCTAAAACCGGAATTGAACCCCTTCAAAAACACGAACCAACAAAAACTTTTCGAAAATTTGGGCAGAGTTTCGTTACTAGCGTGGAATTACCATTATCTGCACGCGGAAAATACACTTCATCCTATGCCACAAAAAGCAAACCGTGGGCACCAATCCCATCCGGATTTCTCAATATATCAACAGTAAAGTAAAGTAGTAAATATATATATGCACTTTACTGAAATCCAGTGTAAAATCGTATATCGTATTCAATAGGAAGCTCAGAGCGACATCTAATACATAATCGTATACGCAAACCATAGTAGGTAGAACAATAAACCTACTGGACGAAACAAAGTAGCTCGAGCACTATGCCTCCGACCACGACGTGCGACACCAGAGCCTGAACTGCAAACTGGGCACGGAAACTGAAAAGCCCAGGTGAAAGACAATAAACACGTTAGAGTAAGTGGACGAAAATAAATGTCTTTCACCAGTTTATATATATGTATAAATCACATATGCGAGTCCGGTTAAATAAAATAACAAGTACACGAGGTAAAACTCACATTCCTCCAGTGTACAGAGCATGTAAGTAAAAATCTCACGGGGTTACTCATGGACACCTCCGTGCTAGTACAGTCCGAATCACGGGATCCCAGACCCACACGTGACTCTAGCAAGAAAGGCCTCAGGTCAGAGGTCTGCCTCCCCCCGGTAAAGGCCTCGGGTCAGGAGTCACAGCCTCCCCTGGCACACATCCTCGGGGATCAGCCGGGATGCAAGTGTATCGATACAACATCATATATAAACTGTACTCTGTGTAAACCAAATCATGAACAGTTCGATGCAAATGCAATAAACAGCATATAAATGCAAGTATACTCGTATACGTATATCCATATAAGTATAATCGTATAATCGTAAAAACACATGCTCATGCAACCCGTAATCTCAATACGCATGCTCAAATTCAAAAATCATATAAAAGACTCGCAAAACAATCCGTGAAAAGAAATTGTCCACTCACAGACTGGCGTAACGCGTATCGCGTTAACCCGTGATCCGGCGGAAAGTCCATCGCCAAAACAACGATCACGAACCCCTGAATAATCACAACGTCCAATATTCAAACTCATAATCTGACAATACAAATCAAACCACGAGAAACCACCGTTCTCGGAAATACACAATTCGAATACGACGAATCGTCGAAAAACCATATATACCACCTCAATACCTCGCTTTACGTTCGGACGCTCAACTCGAAAAACGAACCTCCCCACTGCGATCGGGGCGCGATTTCGAGTCAAATGACATGCGACTTGCCGAAAGTCAAAAAGTCAACTCTGACCGTTGACCGCCGCCCACGGCGGCGCCGCTGCCGGCCGAAGAATTTCACGGCGGAGCTGCTCCAATTCCACCCAAAATCGTCCACTGAGCAACTTTGTCAACTACACCGAAGTTCAATTCTCACTCTAACACATCCAATTTCATGATAAACCGAAATAGAACACAAAATTCAAATCAAGAATTCTCCCAACTCAAACCGAATTGAAACTCCAAACCAATTTAGTTAGATTCGTGGAGGGAAGAGCTACAAAGCCCACTCCATTTCATAGCTCAATTCAACCCGAATCAAAGAACCCGAATCATCAAAAATCTCACCATTTTCTCGCCGGAAAAACTTCCTCCACCGTGGACCACGCCGGAAAATGAGACCGGGGCGATGATGGGGACACCGAGACGCATCGATGGGGTCCTTCCCCAAGGTTGGAGGTGGCCGGAAGTCCCTCGCCGGAAGTAAGCACGTCGGCCCCGTCGTTCTTTTCCTCTCTCCACCGAGTTGACCGAGTCAACTCGGTCAACACCCAAATAGGAAAGGTCTGACCTGCCCAAAATAGCAACTTCTATTTATAGACTTTCCATTTTGGAAACTTCATGTTTATCCAATTCAACGAACTTCAAACGCACATAACTTCCTCGTCGTAATTCCGATTCCGATAATTCTCGCGGCCACGAACTCATCTCAACATACTCTTCAATAATCACCCAAAGTCAAACATATCGGCCAATCGAATAAAAAGTCAACCCTTCAAAGCAACACACATTAAATCGACTAAATAATCAACAAACGGCAAAATTCGCAATTAATTCCTCGTAACTTCAACTCATGCTCCGAAAGTTTCCACAAACTCGAAATTAAATTCTGAACAACTTCCGTGAAGAAGCCAAAACCAAATTCCCGTCCGATAATTTAGTCGTTAAGTAGCCCACCATTTAAATCTGAACTTCAAATATTCATAACTAATTCCTCGGTCGTCCAAATAATGATCCGGAACCGCCCACGAACTCGTAATCACATGTAGAACGACTCTTGAGAAGAGACCCAGCTCCAATTCTCGGCCAATAATTAAGTCGTTAACAAGCTCGGCGATTCCAAACAACCGTCGGATACCAGTGACTACGCGGTAACTCACGTACATAGCTGGTCGTACTGCTGATTCTGGTTCGGGTCGTCACAATATATTTGAAAGATGCAATGGAGTCGAAATAGTGTAAGTCTTCTTATTCCATATTATACAATTATTTCTTTGGAATCTAACAATCCAGCTTTAACTGATTTGTATATGCAGTAGGGAAGTCTAACCAACTGCTCCATAAGGTAGATTCAAATCCAATTCCATTTTAATTTCCATTTTTGTTGCTGATTTTAATCAATTCTAATTACATAGCTCTGCCATATTTATAAATTCCCAAAAAGCAAAGACACCATCATCTGTTTCAAACTATGGTTTCTAATTACATAGTTTTCCTATATCACATCCCTGCTTTATCCTTTGTTTGCCACTGGCAGCATTATCCTTGATTAGGTCCCAAAACTGTCTTTTAAAAAGAAAAAAGTTTTTCATATACATCACACAATTATCAGTTGCATATATGAAGGATTAAATTTGTGACATTACGATGTCTTAATTATTCTACCTCCCTACTCATACCTTACTAAAGACTATATAAACTAAAAAAATCATAAAACCATTACTCAAAAGGCGTTAACCAGGTTCAACTATATGAAATACAATATGGCTCATGATGCTAAAACATGGCCATTCAACTGACAACTAATGCTAAAATATAGAATATAATTTCTATTGTCTTAGGATTACACAATGTTTTGCTTTGTTCATAATATATGAAATATAATCTAATCTGCCAAAAATCAATATTAATACTGTTTTACTCTATGGTGTTTTGTTGTTGGTGCTGTTTTCCTACAACATGCTAAAATATAGTGTTTTACTATTGAAAACAACATACTAAAATATAGTGTTTTACTAAAACACTATCTTTCCTGTTAAAACTATACCTTTTCTTACATAATGCTATCAACATGGATTTATCAAATATCGTTTTGTTCAATACTTTGATAATTCACACCCTTAAATTTGCAGTTGGATCAGATGTCAAGATGATTGGAACAAAGCAGACTTGAAATTACCTTTTGGTGAAGACAGATTGTATTTTGTATGGAAAACTATCACAGTCTTTAAAATTCTTTGCTTACCTAAGTAACACTCAGTATGCATTTTCCAATGTCTGCTAAATTTCTGATCTATTGTCTATTATGTGATCTATGTAGATATCAAACAATGACATAATGCAATTCCAATATGTACTCTAATGTATTAGCTAAACAACTCTATGTATTCTGATGAATGATCAGCCAAGAGTCTCACAACTCCTGCCTATACTATGACTCTTATTATGATTGTTTGTTGTTTTTTAATGTGTAACAAAGTTTATTTCATCTACAAAATGTCTGTTTTGCACATTCACTCATTCAACAAAGGCATTTCATCTACATAAACATATTGATACCATTTTGAACTTTTAAATTACAACTTATCAATTCATGACTAACTGCCTTATAAATTTCTTGATCCCTCCTTTTTCAATCCCTATCATTGCCACCCGTGCCTCGGGCGCGGGCCATCAACCTAGTGTTATTTAGGAAATGAGCATGCATTCCCATGCAGGCGTACAATTGAAGGAATTAAAACCTAACCTTACATACGTGTATAAAGGGAACTAGGGAAGCACATACTGAGAAGGCTCAAACTACATGCATGGATACTGAATACTGAGAACGCCACTATCGCAGGTTGTGATGCACTGGGAAAACCACATTGTTCTCACATTTTACGTTTTAAAACATTGTTATTAATAACTAGATATTAAATATTGTGATAGCAGAGGGGAAGTGATGCGGTAAAATCATGACCATTCAAACTCTTTTCGATACAACCACCGTGGTAGTTGATTACATTATAACAAGAGCTGAGTAATAGTGTATGAAGCAAAAGCTGAGGAAGATCGAAATGAGTTATGCAAGTAAGATCTGAAACACTCACTCACATCTTTCTAGTTTGCTTTCTGGGACAAGGTCACATAAATCCTATGCTCAGGCTAGGCAAACTCCTCGCCGCCAAGGGTTTTCTGGTCACGTTCTCCACCACCAAATTTTTTGGCGAAAAGATGAGAAAGCTTAATGGCATAGTCAGTGTTAGAGTTATAGCATTATAGCATAAGGGTATTTCTATCAATCTATGCCTTGAGCTATATACACTATTGTAATTCTCATTCTTCACTATCAATGAACAAGCTGTGCCCCTAAATCTCCTATGCGTTTTTCATTTACCGTTTTGTCTTTTAGATTTCTGCATTTCCTTTGAATAATCTATGGCTTAGTTAACATGGTATCAGAGCCCATGGTATCCGATCCGGTACCTTGTGGCTTCTATGTTCTTATCGTTTCTGATTCCGCTTAGTTATTTTCAGTATCAATTTCAATTTTGCCAACTTTTCGAATTTGAAAACCCTAAATCCAATCTACAGTTCTTCTTCAATTTGGTGCGGCGTTCTCCTTCAGTTCACACCAGCCTCAGTTCTTCATCGATGTCGGTACATCATCATCTCCACCGTTTGCTGTTCTCCGATTTGGTTTCGACCTCAAATCTCGCGACATGGTGTTATGTCGCCCGAATTGGCTCTCGACTGTGTACTCTTTCATCGGTGTCGTAGCCCAGCCATCGGCGGAGGAGTGTTATGTCATCGTCTTCGGCTCTTCGCTTGGAGCACACCTAGTTGCAACGTCGTTCTCAACTCATTATGGTTTGGGTGAGCAGAGCACACACTCATCTCACATCAACTCGCTTCAGATTGATCGAGTCATCTCTCTTGATGGCACAGTGGTTACTAGTGTTTCTCTCGTCGTTCTCAACTCAACTTTGATGATGGATGACTTGGCTACACACTGCAACTCGACTCAATACGAGTCAATTTATGAGTTTTCGAGTTGACTAAGTTGTTTGGTTGAGTTGATTTGTTCGATTCAGCGATCTCATCCAACAACAAATTCAGTACAGCAACGCTGCAACTCAATTGTTACTGCTCCTCTGCATCTCATTTTGGTACAACGTATTCGGTACTCTCTGTGACCATCCTTGGTTTGAATATGTGGTTGTTTTTATGTAAGGCTCTACTTGTGACTCAAATTTGTGTATTAATGGTGTGCTACATGGTAGATTGTCGTAGCTTAATATTGGTGAAAAACATTGTCGTTGTCTCTCAAAACTTGTCAAAAAATATTGTCTCAAAACTTGTCAAAAACATTGTCTCAAAATTGGTGAAAAACAATTGTCGTTGTATCTCAAACTAGTGAAAAAAAACTTGTTGTCGTTGCCCAAAATTGGTGAAACAATTGCTATCGTAGATCAAAATTGTGGAAATTTGAGTTGTAGAGTGAAGTCTTAGAGCAAAATGAACCTATTGTAGTTGAGGGTGGGAATTGAGTGAAGTTGTCGCAGAGCATATGCTCATGGTTGATTTGTACTGTGGAGCGGTGATGTATTACAGGGTATATATGGAGTAGAGAAGTGTTATGGGAAGCATTTGTGGTCTTGTGGTAAATGATGGAGTGATGAGTAGAGGAGATCGATGTTGGGGATGTAATGTTTAGTGTTGTTCTTAATTGCTGGATTAGAATGATAAATGATGGTGATGATGGAGGTCATAGTGTGATGATTTGTGGTGATGGCTTCTTCATTTTTATGTTTATGGTGAAGTGGTAGAGCATATGTTCATGGTTATAGAAGGATGTGGGCAATGGATTTGTATCAAAGGAGTAGAGACATATTGCTTGATTTTGAGTATTTGTGGAGCAGAGAAGTATTTCATATGACTTCAACCCTGTATTGCAATATACTGAGACGTCAGTTTGCAGAGTAGAGCTATATCACTACTGCTTTTCACAGGCTTCCTTGCCATTGATTTCGTGAGTGGTGTCTCTGCTGCTGTATATAAGAGGGGTAATGTCATCGTTGAGTGAGTCATGCCTTTGATTCAGAACCAAGATGAAATAATCAAAGTTGTGATGGCTACTGGGTGTAGTTAGCTAGTAACATGACTTCAAGAGATGTGTTGGTGTTCAAAGGTGTTTCTCTTCAAGGGTGTTTCACAGACTTCAAGCAGATTTCGGCATGGTTTGTGCAAAAAGTATTTTCATGATTATGACAGTGTGCCAAGTGCTTCAGTACATAACTAAGGATCAAGTGCTTCATCATATCCTGCAGCAGCTATAGTGCAGTTTTTTAGTCTCTCAACTCAGATTTCCAAATAAGTATGCATTTGTTGCTATGAGTTGGTGAAGTCTATTACTCATTGGTTTGATAATCTTGTCACCATTGGCTATCATTTACCTGATGTGTCTCATCTATTACTCTCATTCCATTGAGATTGATTTGCTGTTGGAAGAGCCTAACATGGAATAAGTCTTTTGGCATTGTGCAAAGTCATATAAGTGACGAGTTTGGAGTCTTGAATTTGGGATATAATTTTATAATTTTGGCTACAGATTTTGTTTCTTTGTTCCAACCATTTTGCTAGGAACCTAACATAAGGTTGAGGGAGAGTGTTAGAATTATAGTATTATAAAATAAGGACATTTTTGTTAATCTATACCTTGAGCTATATACACTGTTGTAATTCTCACTCTTCACTATCACAAGATGCCCTAAATCTCCTCTGCGTTTTTCATTTACTGTTTTTGCCTTTTAGTTTTCTGCATTTCCTTTGAATAATCCATGGCTTAGTTAACAGTCATGTACTTGATAAAAATAAAAATTGTTATGTTATGTTATCAAGAAATGCTGTGTTATATATATGTACTAGATAGTTTGTCATCTTTTCGAATGGCCTAGTTTCAACTCCAATTGGAATACGATACTCGTGGGTCTCTTTCTCATAGCAAAACTGTTTGACAATGGACTATACATCGGTGTCAACATATACATGCCAACAAATGATCGAGATAGCTTGCATGCAATTGGCAGAAATTATCAAGTGGCAAGAGGTTACGTACGTGGTAAATGTCATTTTCTCGGTAAAAGACTTTAAAGTAGCTAGAATTAATGATGTACGTGAACATCAAATGATCCTTTTCTTCTTGACTTCTTCTCTCTATTTATTTGATTCTTTTCATTTTGTTTGTATCTGATTAGTTCATGGCTAAAATGAAACCAAGCAAGTGTTTCGATCGGATGAAACTAAGTCGTCCAGAATTAATCCAAATAAACCTGAATATTGAATAGTTTCGGGCATATATACAATATACCAGACAGACCTCTCCCACGTTATTCTGGTTCTGATGCCTACGTCTTCTATTGACATTACTTTGTTAATTCCAAAATTGATCTTTATCGTGGTTGTATTTTGTGAACCCACGATGGCACGATCGATATGAAAGGACCCAATTTTAAATTAACTAGTAATCTAGATTTAAGCTTTAACGAATGACTATAATTTACGAGTTTCTGTGAAAATTTTGATATAACTTCCCCCGTAAAAGAGACACCCAAACACCTGCAAGGAAAACTGACACTTCGCAGATAAACTCACAAACAATACCGTGGAGTCGTGGACCACCAATGTCCATCCGAATTTTTCAACATAAAACTGAAATCAAACCTGATACATTATTTAGAATTTGAAAACATACTTCCAATATATACTGATTCACATACAAAGAAACTCAACTCGACTACTATACGAGTGACAACATATTCACAAGAGTCTCACTAAGACAATACTACTAAACCAGTATCTAGAATGACTTCTATAACACAAGAGACATACTGACAGTGAGCTGGAACCTACTGCTGAAGGAATTGACTGGTGGACTCGACGCCTTCGACGACATCCAGCACCCTCATGATACACACTGCAACCTGGGCATCGATAAACCGAAAGGCCCAGGGAAAAACAAATAAAATAATACAACGTTAGCGTGAGTGAAAAAAATAATATATTAATTTGTATAAATCGATAAACTGAAATTTAATTGTGTTCTCTCTATTTACTATGAAATAATGCAAGTTCTAAACTGAAATACTGAGATACTGAAGTAGTCACGGAGGTACTCTCCCAGGCCACCTAACCTGAGGTATTAAACTGAAATAAAAAATATGCAAATATGTGATGGGATCATCCCCAGGCCACCTAACCTGAGTCGATCTGGGTTAGACGAGACCACCTAACCTCCCATAACCGGCTATTCAGTTATCAGCCGAATAGCTATAGCATCGATGCAATGAACAAACCATCACAAAGCAAACCTCCAGAAATAACGCTTTTAAAAAAAATATACTGGAAATTGTAATAAAATAACTGGACTCGCTATCGACTGTGAAAATAAAAGGTCCACTCATAGGATTTTGCCGGGATAATTATAAAGCTCGTAATTTGGTGAGTAATAATATCGAGAATCTCGTATACGCGAATAACGTATTTTCTGTTTAATTAGTAACTCAACCAAAATCTGAATTTAATTTCCTGTAATCCCTCACTTTTAAGAGTCACAAACAAATCTCGAATATCAAACGACTCGCAATTAAATTGATAGTCAAAGCATCCTTTAATATTATCGTGAATTAAACTGATTATTGTCTGATTAAATACTCATCAAAATTTATCAATCTCATATCCGAATATGAACCTCACCACTGCATTCAGCATGCAAAAATGAGCGAAACGACATATAACTTGATCGAAAACTGCACCCTCGCTGGAGCTTCGCTGCGCACGGCGGCTGAAATCCCACCGGCACCAATTTAAGTAACATATACATGAAAATGTTCATCTCAAAAAACCCAACAACATTGTAGTACAACACAAAACCAAAATCAAACCAGAAAACCTCCAATTTGCCGGAAAACCGAAAACCCACAAGAAATTTTTGTTCCTCCGATTGCCAGAATCCGGCCATTGAGCAAAGGCCAAGACCACATGCATTCAACTCACCATCTCATGGGCTTCAAAACCCCTATAATTTCGACTCGCATCGCCGCCACTTGTGCCGCCTCCATCTCCGGCGAAAATCCACTTGTTTTGTTCGCCTCCCTCCATCGTCCTCCGGTCACCAACGTCAGTGATTCACCAACCAAATGAAAGAGGAGGTCGAGCCCAATAGTTTGATACCAAAATCACGGCCGAAGGTGGCCGGACCAAGCCTAGCCACCGGCGAGAAGTTTCCCGCCGAAAACAGATCGAACCCATTGTCAACGCGGCTCAAAATAGTTTCCCAAAATGGAAACCTTCCATTAATAGCTTGTATTTATAATCGTATCCATACCAGCCCAAATTAACAGCTACAATTCAATCTGATCAAAATCGGACGGTCATGATTAAATCAGCAATTAAATTAATACATTTTAAATATTTTCACATACTGACTTCAAAATTCGTTAAAAATAGCTCGCTTATCCGAAAAATTTCTCGAAAATTTTCACGAGTTCGAAATTAAATACTCTACAATTCTCATGAAGGAAGTCACCACAAATTCTTGCCTGGTGAAAAAGTCATTAACAACCCCAATTACGCGACTAATTCGTAATAACGTGTAACATAAATCGATAAACGCGTGATTATGATTCGGGTTGTAACAAGATAGAATTTTTTTTCCTTCATAATAGAAAATTTTATTACAAGTTTATAATATGCACTGGATACGAAACATTCTTGTTGGCAGCTCCATCTGTTTTAGTTTGTGAGACCATTTTCGTGAGAACTTGGCAAGACCTTTTTTTTTACGAAAAGAAAGTATTATTAAAAGATTTTTACCATCTGAATAGTACATACACAGATGAAAAACAACATTAACTCTAAACAGGAGAAAAATAAACTAATCAAAGCAAATATTACTTTTTAAATCTATTAAGCTCATCATTGTCCAGCTTATACGTATCGCAAATGACTCACAAGAACAATGAAGAAAAGAGTTGTCACATCCCTGAACACGCAATTGTGGTAAGTATCTCAACCCTAATAAAACTGGCAAATCATAAGCAATGTAAATAAGTCGAGAGATGCATGTCCAGCACGTTTACAGATACATCGAAACTACCTGGATCCCAGACCTTAACTCCTCCAGATACCAAACTCAAAACCTAAACAGCTCCCTTGAAAGCCCTAGCTAGATCCAGGCCCAACCCAAACAACCTAAAAAGATCCAAACCAAATGATTAGTTCCCTAAAACCCTAACCGTCACAGGTTACTAACCAAAGGCCCATATGTCTTCTCAAGCCTATGGGACCAAACCAACCCAGCATCCTCTCCACCAAACCTGCCACGTACAACACCATTGCACCAGAGCCTCGCACCCGAGCCGCCTATGTCTATCGTCCGACCCAACTTGAGATCTCACCAAAGCCACAAAACACTGATCACCTCCTCCAAGGCAGTCTATAATCTCGAAACACCGTCGCTTGACGGCCGCTTCAGCCAAACTCACTAACACATCTAGGAGAACAAATTTTTCCAGAACAACGAATTTCCTGGTCTCCCGTTGCGCCCACCACCATCACATCTACAGCATATGCCTCCACGCAAAGCCGCTTTAGATGCGCACGAGCGGGGCTTAGACCATGCCTACCAAAGGCTTCAGTCGAACAGATTGGGTGCCCCACACTCCAAGGCATAGATCCCAACGAATCTTGCCAGAGCTCAAGTGTGACCAATCTTCTAAGAGAAGGCGTGGTCGTGACGCCAACGAGGGACGTCCTGGGATAGACGTTGGAGAGAGCTACCGGCGTATAAATCTTGCAACAATGGGCAGCCGCCAGTAGAGAGCGTAGAAACCCTACACGAATCATTTATTGTTTAATTCACAATTTTACTGTGGCAAAACTTTTTAATTAATGATCTACTAGCCTTCCTGCATGTGCATACGTGCGTGTAGAATCTGTCACATTTGCGAGTGCGAATTCTCGGTGTACGTATGAAATTAAACTCAATTTCTAATTATATTTTAACAAATCAACTGTTAAATATTTAGTTATATATGAATAGATCATTTTCTCAAAGTTTCAACAAAATAAAAAATTATTAAGTAATTCATAATTATGATTTGTTGATTAATAAGAACATTTTTAATTTGACAAATTTGATACGTACGTTCATATATTGATTTGATCTTGTTGGACACTTTAACGATTTTCAAATTGGATGAATTTTTAAACAAATTATCTACTCATATATATCTAAACATCTCATCCAAATTGTTAATGAAAAATATATATGTTTTATAAGAATTTACTCACCAAATCCTCATTATAGAATTTCTCATTAGATAACTTCCCTAACTCTTCTATCTTCCAAAGACCAAAGAGAATGAATTTCAGATTTGCATTTGTTGTGAGAGATATCTCGAAATTAATATCTTTTGCAGTCTCCAACAACTAATTTTACATGGAATGAGTATTAACTTCATCGATTATCGATGACCAACTTCGAGTCACACTTCCATTTTGATATATGAGAATGTTGTCCTGATAAGCACTAGGGTGGCACCACACAGAACCCTAGCTACAAAAGCCCAAGCAGGCGGGCATAGTAGATTGGTTTGGTTAACAGTCATCAAAAATAAATCTCAACATGGCCGGTAGAGGTCGTCTTTGATAAGTCTGATCGATGATACGAGACTTTGCACTAGTATGGCAGAGCAAATATCGGAACACTAAAAGAGAGATAATTTCTTACGTACACTTTTTTTCAAGTACAGTTGTTTGGGCCAAAATAATGTTTTAGTTATTTGGTTGATATTAAATTTCACGAGAGCCAATTCCTGCGGCCCATGTATTGACGTATATAAATGTTCTTGAATTTAGAAGGAAATCTTAATGCAGGGATAATCTTTATCAAATAAGGAATACGTCATCGGTTACATTGGATATTCATGATGCGCTGAGAATTTTAGATTTCCTACTTGATATAGAGTTATGATCAGGTTGTGAACGCGCTAGTATAAATAGAAGAATTCAAGGAGAATTCTACACCTCTACACACATACGCAAATTTGGTCTCAACAAACAACCTCTCTCTTAAGAGAAACAATCGACAGCGGCAAACTACGAGTTTTCACCAAACATGTCGTGACAAATTTGGCGGCTCACTCTTCTCAGATGACGGAAACCAAAGGAAGTTTCACCAGACAATGTATGAAGGTTCCAGAAATTTACGAAGTCACAATAAACTTGTGTTCTCAACACACGCCAAGAATATTGCTTTGCTTTGTACCGGACATGGTGTACAAAGTATCTATTTTCGTGGCTCTGCAGCGGGACACAAACTCAAGTTCTAGGACATCTCGACAGAAAGAATTTATCGAGCGAGGTTGGTGCTCTCCTCGCTTCAATCGCTTGCGTAGAACCAAATCCAGCAACAGAACACAAATCAACATTCTGTCTTCGGTAGTGGCACGTCCAACACGTATAAAAAAGACAGTTTGTGATTACCTAATATATTTCTACTAGGAAATCAAGCCAAACAACAGTATCATATGTCATATGGTTTTGGGGTGGGATTTTTTTACCAAAAAGCTGAACTGAAAACCGAAATAAACCGAACCGAAATTCGTTGGGCCCGAAACCCATGGGATGGACTAATTTAGAAACCGAACCGAACTAAATCTGAACTAAATGACTTTTTGTGGTACGTTACCGAATAAAATCAAACCGTTCTGAAATGATATACATGTCAAAGTCGTGCTTATTTCTTTACATAAATGAATATACACTCACCCATTTTGAATCTTTTTTGGACATATATATAGAAAATACTTACATAAAATACTCTCATTCTCACACATTTCTTCTATCTCCCTACGGTTTTGAAAGGACCTAACCCTGATTTAGTTTCCTAAACCGGAATCAAACCCCTTCTGAAAACACGAACTTGCAAAAACCATAGAAATTTCGGCAGAGTTTCGCTATAACGTGGAATTGCCATTAACCTGCACCCGAAAACACACTTCATCCTATGCAACAAAAGTCAAACCGTGGGCACCAATCCCATTCGGATTTCTCAATATCATAACAATTATGTAAAGTAATAATCAAAACTGTACTTTACAGAAATCCGGGGAAAAATCACATTAAAATATTGTGACGATCCGGAACAGAATTAGCAGTGTAATCAACTTAGTTCATGAGGTTATGCGTAATCGCAGATTTCCGGCAGATAATTGAATCACCAGCTTTGATCACGACTAAATTATTGACCGAGAATTGGAGCTGAGTCTCTTCTCAAGAGTTGTTATACGCGAGATTTCGAGTTCGTGGACGGTTCCGGATCATTATTTGGACGACTGAAGAATATAATATGAATATTTGAAGTTTTGACATAATCGGTTTATAATGGCGACCTTCTTAGCGACTAAATTACTGGACGAGAATTCGATTTCGGATTCTTCACGGAAGATGTAGAGAATTTAATTTCAAGCTTATGGGAACTTCCGGAGGATTTTTCTGAGTTGCAAGGATTAAGTTACGAATATTTACGATCGTAGATTATTTAATCGGATAAGTATGTATTGGGTTGAACCGTTGACTTTTTATCAGATTTGTCTAAGCGTTTGACTTCGGGTGATAATTGAAGAATATGTCGAGATGAGTTTGTTGCCGCGAGAATTATCGAAATCGGAATTACGACGTGAAAGTTACGGGTATTCGAAGTTTGTCGAAATGTGTAATTTTGAAAGTTTCTATTTTTGGCAAGTATTTAAAGAGGTTGCTATATTGGGAAAGTCAAACCTGGAATTAATTGTGGTTGACCGGTCAAACGCGTGGAGGAGAAGGTGGCGCGATGAAGCTTCACGGCTGCCGGCGGTGGCTCGCCGTCCGGCCACCTCCGAGCTTGGCCTTGCCCTCTTCCAACTCGCCTCGGCCTCCCGGTCTCACCTCCGGCCTCCTTTCACGGTGAAGTTCACGGTGGAGAGAGAGAAATCCGACCAAAGTTTGAGATTTTTGGGGTTTTTGGTTGATTCCGATTCCGGCCAAATTGAGCTGCAAAAAGTACTGGGTTTTGAAGCCCTCATCACCATGAAGCTACCATGTAAGTTTGGTGTTCCAATTTAGCTTGTACATGGAGAATTATGGAATTGAAATTTGTGTGGGATTTCGGTTTTCCATGGAATTGACCTAGTTAGAGTGAGAATTGGACTTCGGTATAGTTATGGAAGTTGCTTGTTGGGTGATTTTGAGTGGAATAGGTGCTGCTCCGCTGAGAAATTTCATGGCTGGTGGCGCCGCCACCGCCAGCGATGGTCAACGGCGGTCAACGGCG
The DNA here is from genome assembly GCA_946800695.1 of Geum urbanum. Lineage (NCBI taxonomy): Eukaryota > Viridiplantae > Streptophyta > Magnoliopsida > Rosales > Rosaceae > Geum > Geum urbanum. Next base: position 11,479,890 of record OX327001.1, read on the forward strand.
GTCAAAAGTTGACTTTTTGGGGTTTTCGACAAGTTGCATGTCATTTCGCTCAGAATCGCGCCCCGATCGCAGTGGTGAGGTTTGTTTCTCGATTTGAGCGTCCAAAATTATAGTGAGGTTTTGAGATGTGATTATCGGATTTTCGACAATTCGTCGTATTTGAATTATGTGTTTCCGAGAATGGTTGTTTCTCGTGATTTGGTTTGAGGTATCGAGATATGATTTTGAGAAATGAATTTTGTGATTATTCAGGGGTTCGTGATCGTTCGTTTGGCGAGGAATTTTCCGCTGGATCACGGGTTAACGCGAACTGCGTTACGCTAGTTTGTAAGTGGATAATTTCTTTTCACGGATTGATTGCGAGTCTTTATACACGTTTTACGAACTTGAGCATGCATACGAGATTTCGATTTACATGAGCATGTGTTATATGATTATGCCTATACCAGAATATATTACGTATATGCACTTATATATTGTTTCATGCATTTGCATCGAACTATTTACGATTTGGTTTACACAGAGTACAGTCTCATTATATGCTATTGTATCGATACACTCACATCCCGGCTGATCCCCGAGGATGTGTATCGGGGGAGGCTGTGACTCTTGACCCGAGGCCTTTACCGGGGGGAGGCAGACCTCTGACCTGAGGCCTTTTTGGCTAGAATCACGTGTGGGTCTGGGATCCCATGATTTGGACTGTACTAGCACGGATGTGTCCACGAGCGACCCCGTGGGATTTTTATGCATGCTCTGTACACGTAAGGAGTTAGAGTCTCCCTCGTGTACTATTTGATTATTTATGCATCTGGACTCGCATATGTTTTTATAACATATATATTATTCGGCGAAAGACATTTATTTTCGTCCACTCACTCTAACAGTTTTCATGTCTTTCCCCTGGGCTTTTCGGTTTCCATGCCCAGTTTGCAGTTCAGATTCTGGTGTCGCACGTCGTGGTCGGAGGCATAGTATTCGAGCGATGTTTCTTTTATGGTAGGTTCTTAGTTTGGCCTGCTGTTTGTATATCCATACTAGAAGTCGCTCTGAGTATTCTAATGTATATTCTTATACGATTTTCCACGGATTTCTGTAAAGTATAGCTATATTTACTACTTTACATTACTGATGATATATTGAAAAATCCGGATGGGATTGGTGCCCACGGTTTGATTTTTGTGGCATAGGATGAAGTGTATTTTCCGGGTGCAGGTAATGGTAATTCCGCGTTAGTAACGAAACTCTACCGAAATTTTGATGGTTTTTGTTGGTTCGTGTTTTCAGAAGGGGTTTGATTCCGGTTTAGGCAACTAAATCGGGGTTGGGTCCTTTCAAATATAACAACAGAGTAATCAGAGCAACCTCTAGTGTACATATACAAAAATATACAACAGTAGGCAAAACAAGAAACCTACTGGAAAAGAAAGGTAGCTCGAAGACTAAGCCTCCGACTGCGACTTGAGACACCAGAATCTGAACTGCAAACTGGGCACGGAAACCGAAAAGCCCAGTGGAAAGGCAACTAAAATCGTTAGAGTGAGTGGACGAAAATAATCATATGCCTTTCACCATTTATATATATCATAAAACAAAGCGAGTTCATAAAATGAATGGAGGTGTCAGGCGAATCTCTCAAGCCCGACGGTCAGGCGAATCTCTCAAGCCCGACGGTGATAAACTAGGCGAATCTTTCAAGCCTAGTGGGCACATCAAGGGAATCTCTCAACTCTGGAACTGGACTACCGGTGATTAGCAGAGTAGCCAATGCATCGATGCTAAGTAAATGCCATCACCATATAAAATATAAAACAATACCTCCAAAAACAATAAATAATCTCAACATCGTACTGAAAATAAATACTGAAATCAAGAACTCGCTATGACAGTGTAAATAAAAGTCCACTCACAGATAACACAGCGCGCAAACGCGCTAATCACGAGATCCGGCGGAAGATTCCTCGCCCAAAGTACGATATCGATCCCCTGAATAATCACAAAATATAACTGATCAAAATCACAGTTCATTACTCTGTACCACACCTCGGAAACCAACCATTTCCGGAAACATATAACTCGATACAAAATAATCGTCGAAATTCCCCAAACTCTCCACATAAACCCTCGACTAAAAATCCAATATCCAAATCAACTCGAAAACCTCAAGGCGATAATCGGGGCGCGATTACAAGCAAAACGGCATAAAATTTGTCGAAATCCAAAAAGTCAACGGGTGGCCGGAGCTCCGCCGTTGACCGCTGCCGGAGGCGGCGTGCCGTCAACCGGAGGAATTTCCCGGCGACCAAGATCACCGTAGCTTCTCCTCCTCAAGCCCATCACATCTCATAACTACACCACAGACCAATTTGGCCAGGAACCACCCCAAATCAAGCTCGACATCCTCGCGGCCAAAACCGCCGGAAAACTCCTCCGGTCAATTCCGCTCCAATACTCCACATCGTCCCTCAAAACCAAAGGGCAAAGCATCCTAGAGCAAAACCCAGTCGACTCCACCCAAAGATCTCACCGAAAAGTCACCGGAGCACCGGCCCTAAACAAACCCGATTCCGACCGGAAATTCAAGAACTTCCCCAAGCTCGTTCTCCCACAAATCAATACCAATTTTCACAAATCAAAGTCCTAAACCTTAGGAAATCAAGAGGAGAATCGAACCATACCCAAATTGGAGCCGAAGGTGGCCAGAAATGAAAGGTCGCCAGCGAGTCAAACAGTGGTGATTTTTCCTCCCTCGGTCAACGTGGGTCAACGCCAATTCTCTGGTCAACGCCGGTTAAACTTCCCAAAACAGTGTTTTCGATAATTTTTCGACTATTTCCGATATTTATACTCGCGGCTCGATACGATCGATGGTCCAAATCGAATCACAATCACGTTTCGGATAACTCAAATACAAATGGATAAACACGACGGAATTACGCTATTTCAAATATTCATAACAAATTCCTCGGTTGTCAAAACAATTATCCGAAACCGCCCACGAACTCGAAATCACGCGTACTACAATTCTCGTAAAGAGACTTAACTCAAATTCTCGCCCGATAATTAAGTCGTGAACCGAACCGCTAATTTATTTCATTTACGAAAAACTGTGATTACTCGTAAACTCGTGGATTAAGCCGATTAACGTGCCAATTCTAATTCGGGTCGTCACAGGTTTTACCTTTTCAAATAATAATTAACTTAAACAATTGTTTAGGCCTAGAAATTTTTATCGAAAAACCGATCCGAAACTAAAATATACAGATCCAAAACACGTTGGGCCTGAAACTCGTGGTACACGCTTGCCAAAAAATTGAACCAAATATGGCCCGAATCAAAAAAAATTATTACGGTACGATACGAGTTCCGACCTAATTCCAAACCAATCCCACCCCTAATATGGTTTGTTTGATGAAGATAACGCCTAACAAACTAAGCTAGCTTGGCTCTGTTTAAATGATAAAATGGATCTGCAATCTGTTTGCTGTTGCATCTGTTTTAGTTACGAATCACTGCCAAACCCAAAATACAATAATCAGTGTAGGTACATGGTGGTTTAAACAGACCATACTCTTTTTACTATAAACAGTGTACAGCATACTCTGGAAGAGATGGTGAAAGTTCTTTGCGGATTATGGGTATTTCATCTTCTTTGAAATGGTATCAAACACCTTATCAACTATTCTTCTCTAAAATGATATCAAAGCACCTCTTACATATAAAATTGATAAAAAAAAATGCATAACAAAGATGAAATGATTTAGATTGTCAGAGAGAACCTTGGACATTTAATTAGATAGAGACTTCATTCGATTTTACGATCTTTAGCACAGAAAGAGAGGAATTACATTGTACGTGCCTACTAACACTTTCCACTGAGATCAACTTCACTTTTACAAATCACTTGCTATTCCAACATTGCTGGTGAGAGGTGACTACAGCTAAATCAATTTCAGAATAGCTTGAATTCTCCTAAATTACAAACCTCGCAACCTTGCCAGAAGCCTGAAAACAGAAAAGAGAAATGGGCCAACAGATCAATAAGAATACCAACTGGAAGGTTCTGAAACAACAATGTTAATGTTTGCTGAAGACATTTTGCAACGGCAAAATACAGCAAACCATGAGACTACATTGCCAGAGACCAGCTATGTACAACATTAACCGGACCAAGCCACAGCTTTGATCTCTCAGTGAAATGTACCATAAATATGGCGATAAGTAATTAAATAACTCGAAAAATGCTTCATATATCACAATGACGAAGGAATGTGGAAAAGAGATAATGTACCATAGATGGGTGTTTTAGCAGAGTAATATTCCGTGTATCGTTTCCATGATCACCAGAAAGAAGAAGCCTCACATGTGGGATGCTCTTCCAGGTCTGCCCAAGAGCTGGTTTCGGTATACCTCTCTCTCCACCTACAGTGTGATTGGTCACCTTCAAATCAAATATGCTGTTATGTCAGAAGGCATAGATTTTATTTTCAATTAAAGTTTTTTTGCATTCAATAAATTACTGTGATAAACAAATCGATAAACTTCATACAGGTCAAGATGAAACAGAACCACAGGTTTTCTTAGGAAATGGTTGTCGTTCACCCACAAGATGTTGGAACTGATAATTAAGAATATTATGCTTACAGAAAGCAAAAAAAAATCCTTACCAGTACCACAAGATTATGCTCCTGTGCTAATTTCTTTAACAAATAACCAGCAGATGTCATCAGAGCACGTCCTAACAACCATGCATGAATCAATGAGCTCAACTTTTGGTTTGTGTATGACACTTTCAATTGATATGAAAATGAAAAAACTAAAACAGTAGAGAACTCCTCCAAGAAGACACAAGGAAAGTTGGATCAGATTGAAATTGATATTAAGGCAACAGCATAATTGGATATTAGCTTGTAATAATGCATTACCCTGAGAACCACTGTTCCCAAGAATTGGGGTAATTAGTGAAGAGATCGAATCAACAATTAGCAACCGCACTTGCTCTCCTTTCTGCAGTTGGAACCAGTTAGTATGTTAAGTAAAGGAAACTGAACCAAGAAATAGGAAAGACCTCATGGCAATGCAAACCTGAGATTGCAAATTGACCTCCAGACGATGTAAGACACTGAACATTTCAAAGATGTCAAACACGGAATGGCATATGATGTTTTTCATTACTTTCTGGAAATTCTTTTGGCCTGCCTAGAATTAACCTCAATAAGATCAAAATGCAGACACTATAATAGTTCAACTAGATTAAATGAGCTAACAACAACAAACAAATGAAAGAAAGAAACACTGCTTGGTTAACCTGATCAAACATGCAGTTAGAGATCCAGCCTACAAACTCTGCAATTCGTCGGGATGAAAACGAGTTGCCAGTGTCAAGGTATACCACAGTGCCAATGTGCTTTGATGCAAGGTATGAGGCAGAAAGTAGGCAAACCTGAAGACAACCCGGAATTGATATACTCTTTCAGACCATAAACTGTTGTATATTCTTTTTTCCTGAATAGAATTTTGATTTTGATGATCAAGTGTTTTTAATGAAGATTTTCCAGTCCAAAAAAGGTGATCAAAAAAAGTGTTTCCTTGGGCAAACACCATTTAGGCGAAAAAGTGTTACCATATGTTGTTAACTAATGAAAAGAAAACCCAAATAAAATGAATGTGAAATGAAAACAAAGTCATCGCTTCCAATAAGCTTCAAGTTGTAAGTATATCAGTGTTTGTTAGTATTTGATGAACAAAGCCCCTAATAATTGATTGTGACATGTAAATTGAGATTTTCAAAATCCATCATCATCAATTCAAACAGTTTCTGAACAAGCAAGTTACTAACTTGTGTTTTACCAGATGACGATGTCCCAACCAGTTCAGTTAATTGTCCCTCACGCAAACCACCTCCAAGTAACAAATCAATCCTGGTTAAGCAATAAGCATTGCAACTCACAATTACTAGTATTATTAGCAGTAAAATGAACAGAAAAACCTTTCTGAGTTTAATTAAGCATACCCTTCACACCCAGTTGGAAGTACATGTTTCTTATGAAGAGCATCTTCCAAAAGCTCCATTCCATTCATCCATGGCTGATGCTGAGCATCGATGATAGAGAATATTTGGGTAATGCCCTGCAGGCACATACATAACAATGTGATACATTTACATAAAACCCAATGACAGTGGGCTTACAGAGAACATGAAAGTATGTGAGTAACTGAGTATTGATAACAAAACCTGGGTTAGTTTTTCAGAGATGGGCTGTTGTTTTGCAAAAGCAGCTAATTCATACATGTCATGAATGAGAAAATCTTCCACTGCAACAAAACAGAACGCAAAATTCAACTTGGGCAATTCCCATTCCGACTAAATTTCTAGCTACCCAGAAACAAAGTTACGTACTTTATTGAATTTGAAGCGAAATGATATGTGTAATGGAACCAACTGACCTGAGTTAATACCGTGAGAGGCGCAAAAAGAAAGGAACTTGGAGTCGATTATTGGGTATTCCAACTCCAGAGCTTTCAATGGTGCCATTTCTTCCGACGAACACTCGCTCTCCTTTCCTCGCAGTCCTTTTGAGTAGTAAAAATGAAGCAACTCAATTCGAAAGAGCGTTTCGGGTACTTGCTGACCGCGTTTTATGATCCTAAACGAAACGCATTGACGAGTAAGAGCGTTTTGTTCAAGTTCACTCTTGATCGAGTCTCGAGGCTTAGCCGCTTAGGAATTATGCAAAATTTTAAGAGAGGGCCCAATTTAACTTTTACTTGATAACAATGACCGCGCACTTCTGTGTGCAGCACATTAGACTAGTGGGCAGCAAAGTCAGCATATTGTCGAATCTCTGGAAAACAATGACCCATAGCAATTGAAGTTGACAACTACTTCAAAAAGAGCACAACAGATATGAATCATATGATACAGCAAAACAGATAGATTTCATAAACTTGCTCGAGGTTTATAAAGAAATGTGGCCATTATAAAAGCCATTAAGATCAACACTTCATGAAAATTCCAAGGGTGTAACTTTAAAGACGCAAAATAGAAAAAAGAAAATTTCTCTCAAGAACAGAAAAGCCTTCTTTATTTGGCTAATGACTCAGCAAATGCAGTCTAATTTGTTCACTTTGGTGGAGGGAAGAAGATTGCATCCGAAGTCCTCTTTGATCGGAAGAGTTGCTCAGTTTCCGAATCCACGTCGAAAGCAGACTCTAGCACCTTAGGAGACAAACCCTTCCAGCAACCGATACTTCTGGCCATGTGTGTGAAGATAGGACTGCAACAGAGTAAACAAAATACATTAGCAATTTGTCTAAGCTGATTAGAGACATAACCAAATATGTATGAGAATGTAAATAAGACTCACTTGGGAGTGGTGATGATGGAGAACCATTCCAGGCCTTCCGGATCAGCAATCTTTGAGACTACAAAGAATCTAGGAACAATGAACAAGTTACCAGCTTTGATAGTTGTTTCGAGGACCCTCTTCCCATCAACACCAACAACTTGGACACGGCCACTTCCCCTGACAATGTAAGTCACCTGCAATGCAGAGTCACAAGAAAATCCAGGAGAGCACATGGCACTTCCATCCAGCCTAACAAGATCAGCACCAAGTCCAACCTCACCGACTAAAGGAAGGTTCTTAGTATTCAAGACCACAACTCTTCCACCTGTGACGACCCAGAACAGAATCAGCAGTAAAATCAGATTAATCTACGAGTTCGCGTGTTATTGCAGATTTCCGACAGTTATGTGAATCGCCGGACTTGATAACGACAAAATTATTGGCCGGGAATTGGAGCTTGGTCTCTTCTCGAGAGTCGTTGTACGTGTGATTTTGAGTTCGTGGGCGGTTCCGGATCGTTATTTGGACGACCGAGGAATTAATTATGAATATTTGAAGTTCAGATTTAAATGGTGGTGTTCTTAACGACTTAATTACCGGTCGAGAATTTGGTTTCGGCTTCTTCACGGAAGTTGTAGAGAATTTAATTTCGAGTTTGTGGGAACTTCTGGAGCATTATTCTGAGTTACGAAGATTAAGTTGTGATTAATTCCGATTGTTGATTATTTAGTCGATTTAAATGTGTTGGTTTGAACAGTTGACTTTTTATCCGATTGGTCGATGTGTTTGACTTTGGGTGATAATTGAAGAATACGTCGAGTCGAGTTTGTTGCCGCGAGAATTATTGGAATTGGAGTTACGACGAGGAAATTACGTGTGTTTGAAGTTCGTCGAAAAGGATAATTACGAAGTTTCCATTTTGGGAAGGCCTATAAATAGAAAGTTACCAGTTTGGGAAGTCAAACCTTGCCATTTTTAATGTTGACCGAGTTGACCGAGTCAACTCGGTGGAGAGAGAGGGATTCTCGACGGTGACCGGCGGCTTCCACGGCGGCGTGGTGCTTCCGGCCACCTTAAGGCTTGGGAAAGGACCCATTAGATGCGCCTTGGCCACCCCGACATGCCTCCGGCCTCCTTTCACGGCAAGGCTCGCCGGAGAGAGAGAGAGAGAGAAATCCGACCAAAAATGGAGGGAATTTTGGTGAATTCGGGTTCTATGAATTTGGCCGATTTGAGCTGCAATTTTGGGTGGGTTTTGAAGCTCTCATCCCCTAGAAGCTACCACGTAAGTTTGGTGATCTAATTTTGCTTGTGGATGAAGAATTTTGGATTGGAAAATTTGGTACCAATTCGGTTTATTATGAAATTGAGCTAGTTAGAGATTGAATTGGCCTTTCTTGCAGTTGACAAAGTTGCTCAGTGGATGATTTTGAGTGGAATAGGGGTTGCTCCGCCGGAAAATTTTCAGTTTGGCGGCGGCGCCACCGTGGACGGCGGTCAACAGTCAACGGCGGTCAAAGTTTGACTTTTTGGGATTTTCGACAAGTTGCATGTCATTTCACTCGAAATCGCGCCCCAGTCGCAGTGGGGAGGTTCGTTTTTCGAGTTGAGCGTCCGAAAGTACAGCGAGGTATTGAGGTGTGATTTCCGGATTTCCGACAGTTTGTCGTAATCGGATTATGTGTTTCCGAGAACGGTGGTTTCTCGTGATTTGTCTTGAATTGTCGAATTATGATTTTGAGAAATGGTTATTGTGATTATTCAGGTGTTCGTGATCGTTCGTTTGACGATGGACTTTCCGCCGGATCACGGGTTAACGCATATCGCGTTACGCTAGTATGTGAGTGGACAATTTCTTTTCACGGATTGTTTGCGAGTCTTTTTATACGATTTTCGAACTTGAGCATGTGTACGAGATTACGAGATATACGAGCATGTGTTAGCTGATTATGCTTATATCATTATATATTACGTATATGCATTTATATGCTGTTTATTGCATTTGCATCGAACTGTTCATGATTTGGTTTACACAGAGTACAGTTTATATATGATGTTGTATCAATACACTTGCATCCCGGCTGATCCCCGAGGATGTGTGCCAGGGGAGGCTGTGACTCCTGACCGAGGCCTTTACCGGGGGGAGGCAGACCTCTGACCTGAGGCCTTTCTGGCTAGAGTCACGTGTGGGTCTGGGATCCCGTGATTCGGACTGTACTAGCACGGAGGTGTCCATGAGTGACCCCGTGGGATTTTTACTTGCATGCTCAGTACACTGGAGGAGTGTGAGTTTTACCTCGTGTACTATGTTTTTTTATTTACCTGGACTCGCATATGTTATTTTAAACATATATATTAACTGGTGAAAGACATTTATTTTCGTCCACTCACTCTAACGTGTTTCATGTCTTTCCCATGGGCTTTTCGGTTTCCGTGCCCAGTTTGCAGTTCAGGTTCTGGTGTCGCACGTCGTGGTCGGAGGCATAGTGCTCGAGCTACCTTGTTTCTTCCAGTAGGTTTATTGTTCTACCTACTGTGGTATACTTATATGTTTATACATTAGAGGTCGCTCTGAGAAATCTGTTGTTTACGTTGTACGATTTTACACCGGATTTCAGTGAAGTACTAATATATTTATCGTTTTACTTTACTGTTGATATATTGAGAAATCCGGATGGGATTGGTGCCCACGGTTTGATTTTTGTGGCATAGGATGAAGTGTATTTTTCGTGTGAAGGTAATGGTAATTCTACGTTAGTAACGAAACTCTGCCAAAATTTCTACGATTTTTGTTGGTTCGTGTTTTCGAAGGGGTTTGATTCTGGTTTAGGCAACTAAATCGGGGTTGGGTCCTTTCAGTTCACCACCCTTGATGTCAACATCAAGAGGAGCCTCGATACAATTCAATGTCATCCCATCTCTATTCTCACTCTTGCCCTCAGGCAAGGTAGACGTGCCTAGCTTAACAATGCCCTTGCCGCTTTGCTTACCAACGAGAGTCTTCACAACACTCTCTTCCAAATCCCATGCTCGGCTGACAAACTCAGTTGAGAAGCCAGTGAAAATGCCATTAGTACCAGTTAGATACATTATAGTGAACTCGCCCCTCTTGTGAGCTGTTTTGGTATCACCCAAGAACAGAACCACAAACTCAGTGTCCTCCTTGTTGTGCCACCAAGTAATAACTCCAAAAGGGAGAGCAATGGCATCACCGGTTTTCACTGGCAGAACCTTCTCTTCCTTTTCAGGGAGGACAATTCCAACAACACCATTTCCTGAAAGAATCCATGAACATGATGTCAATGACTGAAGGAAAATTTCATTCCATTTTACAATATTATACCAAATTGATTTCAACCAGCTCATTGTGGAGGAGGAACTTATGTGGCCACACTAGCATCCTTACAATATGTTATGATAAGAAAACTCTCCAAATATTGGACTTTTACTAGTGTTAAATTGCAATCTCATTCAGAAACACTCTCTCAAAGAAACAAACTTTACATATAGTTTGTTGACAAAAACCAGATAATCCAAAAGAAAATATCTATATGCGAGTACGAACCACCTGATCATTTGATTAAAGAAGACCTCACGATCAAACATCATCTGATATTATAAAATTTCCTCATGATTCTTTTATATAATTACAAATCCCACATGCTAAATGATATAATAGAAAACCCATATGATCCTATTTGATTTCATAATAATTGAGCCAACAAAACACATCATGCAAATGATAACAACAATTGCGGTGATCCGATCAGGTCGAATACAACAGTTAACAAAGCACGTACAAGAAAACAATAATACCTTGGAGGACATAAGCCACTTTGGCAGAATCACAGAAATGTGGGAGAGCAAAGCCATTCTTCTCGAGGGCGAGCTTGCCAGCGCCGATGTTACCTTCACGGAGCATTGGAAGCTCTGATGGGCACCAAGCAAAGTAGGAACCACCGTCTCTTCCATAGGCTTTCTTGGGCAACCTTGGTGTGAGATCAATATCCATATTCGATAACCCTGAAACAAAGAGAGAAAAAAAACAAAAGAAGAGGAGGGTGATAGAATTGTTTTCTGTGTCAAGCACAAAGTGAGAGAGATGAGGAATGCATTGTAATTGGGTTGACTTTATATAGAAGAAGTATGGGAAGGAGTTTCACCGATCAAAGGTCAATTGTCATCAGAGTCTGATTAGAAAGTGGATTAATTTTGGATCACGATGAGATAATAGTTGGGGGTGTAACTTGAATGGTAATTTGATTTGTGCTTGGTCTGCTAATTTTGTTTTATGATCCGGTGTGGAAGGAGCTTCAGTTGGGGAACAACTCGTTGTTGGGGACTTTTGGACAGTTGTACGTAAACAAATCATAATGCAAACAAACTAATGAAACTATTTTGCAATATATTCAAGGAGATTTATTCTCCGTAACTTTTGGTGTGTATTTTGTCCTGATTAGATACGGATTAGTATAAATTAGATATAGAGAATCCCTACTGTATCGGGACATTTATTATAACAGATTGTATTATCCTATATTTAAGACATTCTATCAATGAAAGAGATACAATTGACAGTCTATCAGTTTATTCATCTTTCAACATGTTATCAGCACGCTCTGAGTTGATAGCCAGTCATCACCACATAAAATATAAAAAAATCAAACACTAAACTCTCACCACCAGAAGCTCTTCCTTCACCGCCGACCACCACCAATCTGGTGTCTCCTTCTCCCGAAATATCTGATTTTCCAGCCAAAATTGAGCCCGTGCAAAATAGCCAAATTCAACAGAGGATTGCGAGCATCTTAGGATGAACCAGAAAGAGATCTTCATATTTGTGGAAAGCCTCATATGTCTAATTTTCAAAACATCTTGAAAATCTCAATTCAGATATGTCTAGAGAAAGTTATGGTCGATTGAGTGCACGAAGGTCAATCTGTCATAAAAGAAGAAACCAAGAAGGAATCCTCCTTCTGCTGGAAGTTTCGTGGACATGTTTCGTTTCTTTAAACTTCTTTCACAACAAAGTTTTCATACCGAGCATAACACCCTCGAGATAAATCTTTCTAAACCGTGATATTGTGAATATTGCATGTTTTTGCCCTAGTTCTTAAAGACTTATATCTATAGAGTATGAGTGACGGTCCTGGAGGAGTCATGGTTTAGAAAGAAAAGAAAAGGAAATTGATACTATGTGATGGTTCATCACGGTTTCTGGGTGTGGTTTTGAGCCACCGTTTGTTGATAATCGATTTTTGTGACCAAACATCATTGATCACGGTTCTTATTCCCTAAACTTGATATTAGTGATTGTAGTTTTTTTCGATCGGTAAGCTAATTACATATCGTTTCTCTTGTAGATGACATCAATTGAGCCAGAACTGCTTGAATTTGATATCTTTGATCCTCAAGGAGCAGAATTGAAAGGACCCAATCCCGATTCAATTACCTAAACCGGAATCAAACCCTTTCGAAAACACGAACCAACAAAAATTTTTCAAAATTTCGGCAGAGTTTCGTTACTAGCGTGGAATTACCATAACCTGCTCGCAGAAATTAACACTTCATCCTATGCCACAAAAAGCAAACCGTGGGCACCAATCCCATCCGCATTTCTCAACATCAATATAGTCAACATCAATAAATAAAATGTACTATGTATATATGTATATCTGTGAAAATCCGCACATGTATCAGAATGTATCAGAGCGACCTCTAAAGTAAAACATATACAATATGTACATCAGTAGGCGAAACAAGAACCTACTGGAAAACACAGGTGACTCTGATCACAAGCCTCCAAACCGCGACGTGAAACACCAAACCTGAACTGCAAACTGGGCACGGAAACCGAAAAGCCCAGGGGAAAGACATAAAACACGTTAGAGTGAGTGGACGAAAATAAATGTCTTTCACCAAGTAATATATATGTTATAAAAACATATGCGAGTCGAAAGTATAAACAACAAATGGTACGCGAGGGAGACTCTAACTCCTCACGCGTCCGGGTACACGAGGGAGACTCTAACTCCTCACGTATACGTACACGAGGGAGACTCTAACTCCTCACGCGTACAGAGCATGTGTATAAATCACACCGGGCCACTCGTGGACATATAACAACATATAGGTATAATCACATAACACATGCTCAAAATAAACATAATCTCGTACGAAAACTCATATTCGTAAAACCATAATCATACTGCATATTCAAGCTCATAAAACGTATATAAAGGACTCGCAATAATTCCGTGAAAATAAACTATCCACTCACAGACTCGCGTAGCGCGCACTCGCTCTAATCTCGTGGTCCGGCGGAAGATCCCTCGCCTGAAGCACGACTACGATCCAGATCTCGATCTCGATCTCCTGAACATATTTATAAAACATAACTGATCAATATCGTAATCCACAACACTGTACTGATGCACGGAAACCAACCGTTCCCGGAAACTCGAAATGCAGTACAAAATGAAATACAGAAATCCCAAAATCCCCACTCGAAATCTCGACTGAAAATCGGCTAACCAAATCAACCCGAAAACCTCCGTACGATAACCAGGGTGCGATTTCGAGAAAAACGACATTAAAATTGTCGAAATCTGAAAAAAGTCAACTTTCCGGCCGTTGACCGCCGCCGCCGCCGCCGGCGCGCCGTCAACGGTGGAATTTCAAGGCCAAAGTTTCCAGATTTCAAGGTCTTGATGAGCTGAATCACTTTCTCTTCTACCACTTAAGCTAATTCACAAAGGAACCATGTCAATTTCTCAAAACCAAATCGAAATTCCCAAATCGGATCCCTAATCGGGTTCACCCCAAAACTTCACCTCTTCCAAAACCAACCACCCCGTGAGCTTCTCCTAGGTGTGGGGAGCAAAACCCCCAACAAATCCCCTCACAAATCTCGCCGGAACCACCCCCACCGTCGCCAGCGAATTCATCCAACTCGGCCCTAATCGGGCTCCATCAAAACGGGTCTAAATCCACTCAAACCCAAGCCATACACACTCGAAATCACGAGAGGGATCGAACCATACCTATCCCATGGCGGATGGTGGCCGGAATCCGGTCGCCGGAGGTGAAGTCCGAAACGGGAAAGTCACCTTCACCAGTCAACAATCAACCCTTTCCAAAAAAAAGAAAGTCAACGAAAAACTGGAATTTTCGACGATTTACGACTATTTCCGATATTTATACCTGTCCCTCGGGTCGATCAACGGTCCAAAATGAAAATACGAAATGATTCGGATAAGCTCGAAACATTCGGATAAACTCGTCGAAACCCAAAACTTCAAATAATCATAAAATATTCCTCGGTTATCGGAAAAATCTTTTGGAACCGCCCACAAACTCAAAATCACGTACTCTACACTTTCCGTGAAGACACCCAACTCAAATTCTCGACCGAAAACAAAGTCGCGAATCGAATCGGCAAACCACATAATATCGCAAAACTGCGACTATAACCAAATCTCGAGAATCGTGCCAAACACACATCTGATTCTGGTTCGGGTCGTCACAAGAATATCATTGTTGGGTGTCAGATGTTGAGAACGAGCTTCTCAGTATGAATCTGACGGATACAATCCAACCACCACCACCACCTGGTACTGAGCCACCAACTCCAACTCACAAAGTTCAAGCCCTCATGTTTTTGAGGCGACATATGCATCCAGTTCTACAAAAATATTATTTGCTAAAGAATGACCCTGCAGTTTGTGGGTGACTTTACAAGATAGATTCAAGAATGTGTATAATGCACAACTTCATGAACAGCAAGAAAGATGGGATTCAATTCGGTTATTGGATTATCCAAATACTGATGTTTTCAATCAAGCTATGTTGAAGCTACAATTGGAGTTGAATGTGTGTGGCATTGTAAAGACCGATCTGGCTATGATCGAGAAGTCTTCAAGCATATTCCATACCTCCATGGATACACTTGCTAGTCAATATCGCAGAGATCATGAGCAAGAAAAACTAAGATCATTCAGTGATCTCATGAATGTGTTGTCCAAGAAAGAGCGATTTCGTGATATTCTTCTCCACAATAAAGTATCGGTCAGCCGGTACTAAAAATATTTATGAGTCGTACAACACTGATGGGAAAACACATAAGGATAGGAAGAACGGTCGTTCTAAGCCTTACAATAACCTTAGTGGAAAAGAAGAGCGAGGCAAAACTCGTGGTAAAGGATATAGTCAGAACTTGACTTGGATTCACCAAGACAATAGCCATAACTCCAACAAGAATTATTCCGGTTCTAGAAATGGGAGAAATTCTTCAAATTCTGCTTCTAATTCGAGCTTGTCATCTTATTATAGATGTGGTTCTACCAAGCACATGCGCAACATTATTTGTGCACCCAAAGATATTCAAAATACCTACAAAAAGTACACATGATACTTAGCACATGAGACTAACTTCATTTGAAAACTATAGGATGTAAGATTGTGATCAAGCCAATCTTATAATAGCAAACAATACAAAAGCAAGTCTGGAGACTGCAGTTTTTGAAGAGTCTATGTATTAGGCTCACGTTTTTGCAATGTAATCAAGTTTAGCTCTATTTTTTTGACTTGGTTTAGTCATGGTTCGAGAATTTTTTTTAAGTCATGATTTTTGAAATAAGACATCTATGATGTAATTTTTACTTGTTGGCGAGTACTGAAATTTCTCTATTTTTCGGTTTATGAAAGTGTTGGGAATGTTATTTCACTACTTATGAAGTGTATGGTTTGAGGTTTATAATTTTATATGGCATAATGACAAAATTATACAGTAAAAACGAGATACGAAAGAGCGGTTGTTTTGATCTCAAGAAATTTTTGACCCCTTCGAATGCTTCGTTATGGATTGACTTTTACATTTTTCGACCCGTCGAAAACTCAGTATCGGAAAATCAAAAGTTTATTTTGGGTTTCTTCAACCCATCGAAGGCTATATCCAGTTTTGTGGTGTTTTAAATGTATCTTACATCGATTTTCTTGGAAAAAGATGAAATTGTTTTGACCAACCTGGATTTCAGCACCAG
The DNA here is from genome assembly GCA_946800695.1 of Geum urbanum. NCBI lineage: Eukaryota > Viridiplantae > Streptophyta > Magnoliopsida > Rosales > Rosaceae > Geum > Geum urbanum. Next base: position 11,496,280 of record OX327001.1, read on the forward strand.
ATGTGGTTTTACATCGATTTTTATCATGTCATGAAACTTAATATACAATGGTCATTTCAACCAGTCAAATGTTGTTATACATCGGTTGTATTTAGGTATTATTATACTATATCAGCACTCTATAAGGGTTACACCCCTTTGAAATATTTGAGTATTCATTTAAAGTGTTTCCCATGTCTTAGGTTCAAAGACAGATTGATTAACATTGTGTTGTTGATATATGATGACGAGATTGAGTGTTATATGCGCCTAAAAGGCCATTTGAACCTTACTCAGATTTGAAAATATTTATGCCAACGGTTTTCACTTGAAACAATATTGTGAGAATGGAAGAGATTTTTGTGTCAAATCTCTATAGAATTCTACCAACGACACACTTTGGAGAACTTTACAAGGATTTGTAGTGTTTTAAATCTTACTACGATTTGGATCATTGAATCCAATGCAGTCACTTACATTACTATGTGTGACTTAGCCTCATATGAGCTTTTGCATTTTTATGATCAAGTTATTGAAAAATTCTCATAGTCATCTATTCTTCAGAGCAAAGAAGCATGTGAGAATATCTTAAACCATCGGTTTAGATGGGGGAACTGAGATTACTCCACTCGGTTCAGACTCGGTCTCCAAGACGAGGCAACACCATCCCGACAAAATACCGTTGTGGCATTGTGCATTTTTCCCACCGAATGCCTTTATAGACATATCCAATACATATTGCTCATTTTGGAAAGCTTGTTCATTAGCAAAGTTACAGACATAATCTTCTTTTGCTGTAGACACAACTTCCATTCCTTCACATATTCCAAGAATATATTTGTGGATCAATCAAACTAGTATGCGGACTATGTATATATGATTTTGATTGTTGCATCGACGCATAGGTCACACATCTTTGCACTCCACATGGCATGCTGGATTTTCAAAATTTCTAGCACATATTATTAAGCTTCGGGCTCACTGCCCGAACAACTCAATTATGTCATTCAGATTGGTTTAATACAGGAGAGTTCATATCAAAATATTTTGTTGATTATTGCATGTTGATTGAGATTGTTGTTGAATATCTCGGGTCCCCGTGTTCTTTCATTGAACGATTTAGCAGAAACACAAATCAAGCGGTTAAATCTTGTGGCAAGAGCAATGGTTATACATACTAATTTGTTGTTATCTGCTTGGGGATATGCAATATTACATGCAACTATGCTTATTCGATTGCTACCCTACATACCGCCAACTCTTTAGTGCGTACCAATTGGTAACTGGATATGAACCTGATATCTCACATCTACGCATCTCTGGTTGCGCGGTACATATACCTACTACGCTTCCAATACATATAAAAATGGGTCATCAATGACGATTATGAATTTATGTTGGTTATGATTTACCAACGTTTGTCCGTTATTTCAAACATTTGATAGGAGATCTCTTTACTGCTAGTTTTGTAGATACTCACTGTGATGAGACATAATTCCTGCCATTAACAGGAGATACGAATGGTTTTCATTCTGGTTAAATGTTGAAAATTGACGTGGTATGTCTCCACTATGTCTCATCATGATTCCCGCACATCTCAGAGTGAGATTGAAGTGCAATGTATTCTTGATCTTTAGAAAGTAGCAGATTATATATCCGACTTCTTTACTGATATCATGAGAGTGACGAGATCGGTTATATATGTTGCAAATCCTGCAAGGTTGAAGGTTCCTGTATTTGGGCACGTTAACGCAACACCCGGGCAAGGTAGTGTTTCTTTTGCCTATAATGAGGGGTGTAGCATGAGTCAAAATCCACTGATGAGCCACCAGTAAAAAGGCAAGCCAATAAGGCACAACTGTTTATCATCAACACATGAGATTCTTTCTTACTGCAATTGTGTCTAAAAGTCAACATTGACAAATACTGGGGGACGCCTCAAAATCAATGATGATGTCAGTAAACAAAGAAATCTCACAAAGTTAAACAAATGCTAGTGTTATTATGGATGGTTCTTCCATGTTCGTTGATAATGCATTTACTTATTTCGTTGGTCAGGAATTAACGACGATAAAGTGAAACATTGCTCTATTGCAGATTGTCAACAGTTAATGTAGAGCAAATTGACCGATATGGAAAGTTGCAATCTAGGTTGAACTAGACTCTCTTACAAATGGCAAGTTTTCGGTATGGTAGAGATATGACCATCGAATGGTATGCCGATTAGACACATATGAGTCTTTTTTTAGAAGCACAATGAGAAGAACTTGTGGTGCAAGAATTCTCTCAACGTCCTAGTATTGATTATGAAGAGGTGTATTCTCTAGTCATGGACATCATTACTTTCCGCTACCTTATCAGTTTGGTAGTGTCCAAAATATTGAGTATGCATCTTATAGATGTGGTTACAGTATATCTTTATAGGGGTCTTAATTCAGAGATATACATGAGAGTGTCGAATTGCATGGTTCTACTCAAATCAAGTAACTCTAAACCACGGAGTGCTCATGTAATTAGATTGAGACGTTCAGTATATGGATTGAAACAATCTGGTAGGATGTGGTATACACGTCTTTGTGACTACTTGATTGGGAAGGGATACATGAATGAAAAGTTATACCCATGCGTGTTCAGTAGATAAACAGGTTGTTTGAGATGATAGACCTTGGTAGGACTTGATTAAGTCTTGGTTTTGAGAAAGAATATCGATTTGGTTGAATTCTTATTCACCACTCTGCTTATGTCTAATCAAGAAATGGAGAAAGCACACCCTATTAGTACATCAATGGTTGTTTGCAGTCTGAAAATCAAAAAGATCCATTTCATCTGAAGAGATGACAATGAGGAACTTTTGGAGTTGACATTTTATATCTTAGTGCGGTTAGAGCTTGGTAAAAGATAGCTTGGTGCACACATCCAGACATTGCCCTCTCAGTATGCGTCAACGCAAAGTCATTGGAATGGAGTATAACACAGTTTCAGGTACTTGAAGTGATCCACTGACTTGGGTTTTTTCTTCTCTTACAAAGAGTACAGAGAGAAATTAAAAAATCCCAGATAAGAGATGGTTGAGTTACAACATACAAGTTTTGACTCATTCGACCCATCGAGTAGGTCTTTCGACCCGTCAAATAGAGCAATCTATGATAACCCGAGGGTGTCTTTTGACCCGTCAAGGAAAGATTTCGACTCGTCAAAATCGGTACCCTAGATTGAATAGAACCATTCATTCGACCTGTCAAGTCGTCGAATTCCTCTTCTGATGTGAGCAGTTTTACTGTAATCCCCTATTCTGAAACACCGGTTGATGTGTTGGTTGAATTTGCTGATGCTAGGTATCTCTGTGACCCACATATAGGACATTCCCATACAGGTTATTCACCATGGAAAACATGGCGATTTCGTGGAGAACAACAAAGTAAACCCTTGTTGCTACTTCCTCGAACTATTCTCAAATTAAAGCTTTGTATGAAGCAGTTGATGAGTGGTCTATTTTAGGACAATCATGCAACATATTCGAGGGTCTAGTGGATTGTCATCTACTATGACAACACCAACTTACATCTTTGAGAATAATGTGGTTTGCATTGAACAAGTGAAGTTGGGTTACATTAAGCATATCAGACTTAATTCATTTCGCCAAAGTAGTCCTACAACCAGCAATAACATCGGTTATTGATTATCCATGTGAACCAGATTGGTTCGGGGGATAATGTTGCAGACTTGTTTAGCAAGTCATTATCTAAATCTACATTTGTGAAATATGTGAGATGCATTGGTATGCGCAAGTTATCTGAACTCCATGACTGAGTTTACAGTCAGAGGGTAGTTACATTTCTGTAGACATCAGGGAGAGTCTACGACACATGTAGCATTTGTAGTTGATGTGTTGTATTTTTTTTCTCTTAGACCAAGTTTTTGTTTTACCCATGAAGTTTTCGTTTGCTTGGCGAGATTTTTAGTGAGGCAACAGATTATGTATCATTCATTAGGCCATCGACACAAGGGGAAGTGTTTAAAGAGATTTATTCTCTGTAATTTCTAGTGTGTGTTTTGTCCTGATTAAATACATATTAATATAGATTAAGTACAGAAAATTATTCATCTTTCAACACAATATATGTTTTAACAGTCAAGATTGTTCCATTTACACTCGAAAACTTGGTATATCCAGATAGGTATATGAGTTTTGTTACGGTGTAATTGTTGGTACACATCAATCACGTTACGAAACTTTATCATTTGAGAGAATTTTTTTTGTCTTGTTACTCTATTGTGCTTTTTTTTATCAATTAATTTTCTTTTTTAAGATAAAAATAGAAAATTAGGTGAAATGACAAGGACCATATCAAATACTCTACCAAAAAAAATTAACAATGTTGATTTATTTTTCAAGCTTCAGGTACATTTTCTGATTTTGTTCTGGCACTACATTGGCTTCATTCTGTCCTCATCCTTATTCCAATCACTATAGGGAATTAGGATTACATATTAGGAATGAACACTCCCCCGCCCTCCCCCCCCCCCCCCCCCCCAAAAAAAAAAAACAAAACAAAACCATCGAGCAAGAGAGAAATGGTCGTGTCCCACTTTATTTACTTGGGAAATGTAAATATGTTTTAAGATCGATGAAGCTTTATAATGAAAGTCCAAAATTGGAGAACAAATTCACCAAAAAGGTTAAGGTTGAGAAAAGGATTCTATATGAGATGATGATGAGTCCCAAGTGTCACCTTGCTATTGCCTTGGTCGTAAAGAAAGACCTCCCTACTTCGATTCTATTTTCTTTGTTCGATTTTATCCTTTTTAGTTAATAATATATTTGGATAAGAGTAGTACTAGGAATTTCAATTTTGTGCACCAAGTTCCTAAATGACCACCAATTTCATCCAAATACTAATTAAAGACCTACATACGATTGTGTACGTAGCCAGATAAAACATGAGATCAGATTTGCAAACAGATAAGATTAAACGCTGGATGATTTCTAAAATTAAGGATTTGATGTTAATTAGGATAGCTCTCTATCCAAGTATGATCTTTATCTTTTTTGGATGAGTGCTTCAGAATTGCAAGATGAGCTCGATTGGATGGTCTCAAATCTTGCTCGAAAGAAAAAAGAAATTTAAGATAATTATGGGTATTAATCACTAAACCTACCGAAATGATGATCGTACGAGATTATCAAATAGAGTTAAAATTTGAATAAAGAGTCTTAAAATGTGATATATTATCACAAAGGATATAAATCAAAATAAAATAAAATTACGACATATATAATTGACCACCTATAAGCCATTACTAGAAGACGTTCAATGACTATAGTCACTCTAAAGTCAAAAGGGCTCGAGAACTTCTTATTGTAGCTAACACGCCTAAATTTAAATTTAGGCAAAGAACAGAAGGGCACCTACAATCCTAAATAGGATTAACCTGGGTTAAGGATAAGGATTAATACCAATCCCAATCAAATACATCCCTCCGAATCTTTCTAATGGAGAAGAAGACGTCGACTGAAATCCTCGTCATCACTCTCCTATATAAATACACACCCACGTACATGCACTTGTCATCGCTCACACACATATTGTGCTTTGATATTCTCTTCTTCCATTCCATATATAACGCTTTTCTCTCTTTGCTTTTCGATAAATATCTTGTAATATTTAAGATGGAGATTGATCTCACACCAAGGTTGGCCAAGAAGGTTTACGGAGGAGATGGTGGTTCCTACTCTGCCTGGTCTCCGGCGGAGCTCCCAATGCTACGTGAAGGTGACATCGGCGCTTCCAAGCTCTCTCTCGAGAAGGACGGCTTTGCTCTCCCCAACTACTCCGACTCTGCTAGAGTTGCTTATGTTCTCCAAGGTATCCTCTTCATCTTCTTCTTCTAGATAGCTTTGCTAATTGTTAGCAGTGGTCGATGCCGTTTCAAAGGCTTGTTCTTGTTCATGTGGCATCATAGATCAAAAGGATGAACTTTAACAAACAAACATATTAAATAATTAAAACAGATCATAGATGGTGTTTAAATTTTTTTCATGATCGGCTAGCTAGTTTGATCTTATTGGTTTATTAATTTGTTTTTGCTTTTTGAATTTGTTTATTTGTTTCATTGCTTGTGAATCCTCAAAGTCATAGATGGAACTTTTTAAAATTAAGATCTTCTGGCCTAAACAAAGAAGATAGTGATTGCATAGTTGTAATTTTTATATTCTTGGATCCATGCTTTTGGTGATCGAATAATGATTTTTCTTGTTTTGGATTATTTAAATTGTTAATTGTATAGTATTTGTAAATCGGTACGTAATGGTTATGATTGTGCTTATTTTGGGACTCAGGTAATGGAGTGGTCGGAATTGTTCTGGCAGAGAAGGAAGAGAAGGTTCTTCCGGTGAAAACCGGTGATGCCCTTGCCCTCCCTTTTGGAGTTGCCACTTGGTGGTACAACGAGGACACTGAGTTTGTGGTTCTGTTCTTGGGTGATACCAAAACAGCTCACAAGAGGGGATAGCTCACCGAATTCTATCTCAATGGCTCCAATGGCATCTTCACCGGCTTCTCAACTGAGTCTGTTGGCCGAGCATGGGATTTGGAGGAGAGTGCTGTGAAGACTCTTGTCGGCAAGTAAAGCGGCAAGGGCATTGTTAAGCTAGGAGGGGCTAACTTGCCTGAAGGAAAGAGTGAGAATAGAAATGGGATGACATTGAATTGTATTGAGGCTCCTCTTGATGTTGACATCAAGGGTGGTGGGAGAGTTGTTGTCTTGAACACCAAGAACCTTCCTTTGGTTGGTGAGGTTGGACTCGGTGCTGATCTTGTAAGGCTAGATGGAAGTGCCATGTGCTCTCCTGGATTTTTTTGTGACTCTGCATTGCAGGTGACTTACATTGTTAGGGGAAGTGGCCGTGTCCAAGTTGTTGGTGTTGATGGGAAGAGGGTCCTCGAAACAACTATCAAAGCTGGTAACTTGTTCATTGTTCCTAGATTCTTTGTAGTCTCAAAGATTGCTGATCCGGAAGGTTTGGAATGGTTTTCCATCATCACTACTCCCAAGTAAGTACTTGATCAATCAAATTCATGATTACCTTTATTTAACCTTTATTTTGGGTTAGGAGTTTTAGTTTTCAGCATATCTGTTTGCAATTGGTTTGACATATATGTTAATTTTTCTACTTTGTTGCAGTCCAATTTTTACTCATTTGGCCGGAAGTATTGGTGCTTGGAAGGCTCTATCTCCTCAGGTGCTGGAGGCTTCTTTCAATGTTGATTCGAAGACCGAGAAACTCTTCAGATCAAAGAGGACTTTTGATGCAATCTTCTTCCCTCCACCCAAGTGAACCAATGTAGCTTCTATTTGATGCTGGTCACAAGGAGTAAGGTCTTTTGTTTTTGAGTTTATTGGCTTTTTAGTAGTGATTTGTTTGTCTTGGGCATATTTCTTATCTATCATCGAGGATGATATCGATTATCAGATCATACTTTAGGTTGGAACTTTGGATTTTCTTTAATGTTAATACTAGCGGTTTTATTTCTAATGTTTGCCTATTGAGAATGAGTTTTCGTTTAATACTTGATTCGGTTGAATGTGAGCATTCCTAACTGCAAAAATCAAGTGCAAGGTCTTTTACTGGGCATGTTTGGTGTAGAATTGTATAATTTGTATTGTCTTACCCAACATTTTTACATTTGAGTATATTAATATAACTACAGCAGCTACTGTTACAAATCCATGCTATAATGGAGAATAATAATGTAGGCTATACATCAGTTACAGATATATGCTATAATGGAGAATAACTACATTTAATCAACGGAATTAGAGGAATAGGGAATCATGCTAACACCCCCCTTCAAACTTGAGGGTCCTTGACTTACAAGTTTGAGACACAGCACATTGAATCGATGTTTATGAAGTGGTTTGGTGAGTAAATCAGCCGGCTAGTCTACGGAGGGGATGAAACAAACACGATGACTTCCTAAAGCAACTTTTTCCCGAACAAAGTGATAATCCAACTCAATGTGTTTTGTGCGAGCATGAAACACCGGATTGTTGGCCATGTAAGTGGCGCTCAAGTTATCACAATAAAGTAGAACATGGAACTGAATTTTTGCACCAAGTTCATACAACAAGAAGCTTAACCACGTTGTTTCGACACTAGCATGGGCAAGAGAGCGGTACTCAGATTCGGCACTCGAACGAGCTACAGTCGGCTACTTCTTAGAACACCATGAAATCAGGTTTGACCCAAGATAGACAAGATAGGCAGAAGTGGAGTGGCGAGACTCCGGACAACCAGTCCATTCGGCATTAGAGTATGCGGCAAGAGTCACAGTTTGGCGTTGAGGACGAAATAGCAAACCATGACCGAGAGTAGCTTTGATATAGCGCAAGATGCGCTTGACTGCAGTCAGGTGAGAATCACGGGGTTGAGCCATAAACTGAGAAACAGAATTAACGGCAAAGTCAACGTCAGGGAGTGTGATTGTAAGATACTGCAAGGAGCCAACCATTTCACGAAAAACTATAGGATTGGCAAGCAAATCACCATCAGTAGCATTAAGGATAGATTTTGCTGACATGGGTGTGCTGACAGGTTTACTCAGCAAAAGATCATGTTTGACCAGAATATCAGAAGCATACTTCACTTGACTTGTGTGAACACCATCAGAATGAGGCAAGACTTGAAGGCCAAGTAACGGAGGGGCCTAAGATTCTTAATGTTGAAAGCATGACCAAGTTTGTCAATAAACTGTTGCAGAATACTAGCATCACTACCTGTAATGACAATGTCATCAACATATAGAAGAAAATAGATAGTATGTTGCCCATAACGGTAGATAAATAAGGAGTCAGCCATGCTGTGGCAAAACCCGATGGAGAGTAGGAACGAATTCATTCATTGAAACCATGCTCGAGGAGCCTGTTTCAGGCCATAAAGGGCTTTGTGTAATTTGCAAATATATGATGGACGAGCAACATCAACAAACCCTGGAGGTTGAACCATGTAGACATCTTCTTGAAGAAGACCATGAAGAAAGGCATTCTTGACGTCCAATTGTCGAAGGGGCCAGCAACGAGACACCGCAAGGCTGAGAACTGTTCGAATGGTGGTTGGCTTAATGATAGGACTAAATGTTTCGTCATAGTCTATACCAGGCTGTTGATGAAACCCTTTGGCCACTAGCCGTTCTTTGTACCGCTCGATAAACCCATCAGAGTTATGCTTCGTCTGGAAGACCCATTTGCAACCAACTGGATTCTGATGTGAAAACGGAGGAACAAGCGTCCAAGTCTGATTTTTGAGCAATGCATTAATCTCGTCTACCATAGCCTAACGCCAATGGGCATGCTTCGATGCCTATGTGTAACAAGTAGGATCCACAGAGTCGATCACAGAAAGTAATGCACGAGGAGGCGGGTACCTGATAGAGCTATCGGTGCGCTGTTTATGTGGGAGTGTGCCGTCACGACTCTGAGTAATCATGGGATGAACCGACTGAACTAGTGGAGGTGCCGGAGGATCAAGCAGCGCCAGAATCGGTGAATTGGCTGCTGAGGCTGCACCAATCGGTAGAGGAGCAGCGGTTGCTTGGTCAGGGAGAGCGGCGGCGTTGGCTTAAAGAATCACAGCAGTGTCTAGGGCTGGGATGAGAGAGCGTTGTCCAGGATTGGAAATCGATGCAGGGGGACGACGACAGTATACAATGGGTGCGCCATTGCGTGGTGAAGTCGCACGAGGCAGAGCACCATCGTCGCGCGACGAAGAATGGTCGTTGCGAGTCTCAACAATTTGAGTGGGCTGATTGGAAGTCGGCGACGAAGGCTGGGATGAGGCTGATGATTGGGGTTGGGTGCCCTGAGAATATTGAGGGATGTTGGTCACTATGTTCGGTCGACCAAAGTCACCAAAGAGAGGAAGATTGACTTGACTTGAGATTGGAGTTTCTGAGGATTGAGTTATGGCAGGTGGGCTCGGGCCCAAGGAAGAAGAACTTGAGGAGGCCTGCGAATGTAATGGGCTTTGCAGAAGAGTGAACTCAATAAGGTCTGCATCATAATTGTTATGTACTGGCAAGGCATCTTTATACGGAAAATGTGTTTCATTAAAGACATCGTGACGCGAGATATAGATACGATCAGTTTGAGGATCTAGACACCGATAACCTTTATGATGAGGACTATAACCAAGAAAAAACACACTCTATACTACGACTCGACAATTTATTGAAAACCTGATGACCAAGAAAAGGGAAACAAGAACACCCAAAAACTCGAAGAGACGAATAGGAAGGAGAGTGACCATATAGACGAGTGTGGGGAGTATCCCAATTGAGAGTAGGAGTAGGAAGTAAATTTATGACATACACAGAGGTGAAAATTGCTTCTACCCAAAGTTTTTGAGGTGCACCCGAAGTGAGAAGTAAGGTCCGGGTCATGGTGGCAATGTGAAGATGTTTTCTTTCAGCAAGTCCATTTTGTTATGGAGTATAAGGGCAAGAGAACCGTTGTTGGATTCCCAAAGATGTACAATATTGAGAAAAAGCCTTATTAACATATTCAGTTCCGTTGTCACATTGAAGATATTGAACTGAACCCTGAAATATAGTACGAATCATGGCAACAAGAGTTTGAAAGTGAGTTAAAACTTCATTTTTCTTGCGCATAGGATAAAGCCATGTATAACGAGAGTATTCATCAGTAAAGAGAACGTAGTATTTGAAACCGCTGACAGATTGAGTAGAAGACATCCAGATATCGCTATGAATAACAGAAAAGAGAAAAGAAGCGGAAGAATGATTAATTGGAAAAGGTAACCGATGAGATTTGCTGAGTGCACACTGAGTACAAAAAGAATTAGAAGATTGTTTAGTACCAATAGTAGGCCCTAAACGAGCCAAGACAGATGACAAAGGATGACCTAGACGATTGTGCCAAAGAGTGGAATGAATGGAAGCAAGAGCTTGAGGACTAGTAGAAGTGGAAGACAAATGAAGAGGATAGAGACCATCTTTACATGGACCCTGAAACAACAAGCGATCAGTAAGTAAACAATATATTTGATAATAATGAGAAGCAAAGAGAAAGAAGACACGATTATCTTTGGTGAAACGAGCGACAGACAAGAGATTTTTACGAATAGAAGGGATGCGATAAACATTTTGTAGAGAAAATTTAGAGTGATCTAGGGACAAGGAAAGGTCACCGGTATGAGAAATGGACATCGAATCACCGTTACCCATGTACACATTGTGTGGACCACCATAAGGTTGAGCTTTGTGAAGAGGCATGTCGGTCATGTGATGAGTTGCGCCAGTATCATGATACCAATTTAGGTCACTGGAAATATGAGCACCAGCAAAAGGAACTAAAGTAGTAGGCTCGGAGAACAAATGAGGAGTTCGAACGGGGAATTGTTGTTGTACTATAGGAGCAGGATTGGTGAAGGCCATGAGATATAAGAGGAGAGTAGAAAAGAGAAAGACAAGAGGTATGTCTTAAAAACCAGAATCGAAGGGAAGAAGAAACACCTAAGAATCTGATACCATGTAGAATTGTATAATTTGTATTGTCTTACCCAACACTTTTACATTTGAGTATATATATATATATATAGCTACAACAGTTACTGTTACAAATCCATACTATAATGGAGAATAATAATGTAGGCTATACATCAGTTACAAATCTATGCCATAATGGAGAATAACTACATTTAAACAACGGAATTAGAGGAAGAGGGAACCATGCTAACATTTGGTATAACTTTTGAAAGCACTTCCAAACATATAGAAGTACTTTTAGAAATTTTAGAGTGTTTAATTATACTTAAAAGTGCTTTGAGAAATTTTAAAGAATCACTTATAAGCTTTCAAGCAATTTTGTAGGAAGTGCATGGGAGGTGATTTCTCTTGGAAGTGTTTCCTCCTGAAAGTGCTAGTAGCGAAAATCACTTTGTGGGTGAAGGATTTTTCCTCTGCAACCATGACTTTGAGTTTCTCTCTCTCTGCTCTTACCACAAGCCTCCAGGAATCTGTAAACCAAACTAAACAGTACCCTTTTCAATGTTTTGATCGATTAGTCGGACTCGTGGTTGATACTTTGATCCTTCAAAAATCTCCATTACATGAAGATGATTCCAGTGATTCAAACTTTCCATATCCAATTCCATTACACACAATTACTACGAGTAAAATTCATGGTAAATTATTACGAGTAAAATTACTTTAAAGTGAGACCGCAGAGCGAACAAGACAAGAAATACCTCTTGTTCTTGTCTTTCTGCTGCTGCATGCGATAAGATGAAGCAGTTGAACTAATTAATCATCATCATCATATTCATCTTCAGCCAATGCAAGGCCCAAAATGTAGCCAAGGAAATGGAAATTCAGATATCGAATGGGTTTAGCTCACCTAGGTGTAAGTGAAAAACTAGAAAGCAAATGTCGATATAAAGCAAGATCAAAGTTCTAACCTCGTGCACAAGCGATCGCTGAGACTGAAAGAACGAAACTATGGACCGGGACCATTTTATATAGCGGAAGACCACGTTTTTGTTTTTGTACCGTTAAATCTATAAATGACAACTAAGTAGCTGCAGTTTAGTGGTGAGAATTCCACGTTGAGGCTGTGGAGACTTGGGCTCAAATCCCAACAACCACAATTTTTGTGTTTTTGTTTTGTGTCTAGAGCAAAGTTCTGCCTGAGCGCCTCGATCTCATCTATTTCGTTCTTCAAAAGCATAAAATAGGTACATAAGTTCTAACTCAATGGTAATGAACGCATTCAACTGGACACTAAACCTTTTGGATCACATTGGAAGTCCTAACATATAAAAAATATGATCAAATCTTCCAAAATTTCAATTAGATTAGGAATTCAGTATACGGTGAAATTGCGTGCAACTGAAGAGGCAAAAATGGTTGCAGTCTAACCCTTTTAATGAGACTTGGCATTTGCAGTAGTATCATACATTCTCGAGTCGTGTATTCCAAAAATGTATAAATGAAATTACAATTGTGCTGCTTTAGTTAGTCTATAATCAACCATCTCCATGGAAATGTGGAGCTTCCAAGGATTTTGGTCTCCACTGGCACTGCTAGCTTCAAAGAATCCATTTGCATGAGGTGTGGTCGATACTCTATTTAGATCAGATATCCCACATCCAAACATGCTAATCAGTAACAGTTCCTATACTCGTCAACCAAAGCTGTTCGTTGATCAAAGTTGGAGGCACTACCAAATCCAACGTATAAGTTAGTGTGAACTCTCAACCCCAACACTATCGGGGGAGTCCTTTCACCGGGCTAGAAGCTCCATTCTGTATCCTCTCTGATGGGGACGGATTTGGAGTTGCACTTCTCAGAAATGTTTTTGCATATAAGGAACCAAAGACAACCAGCTAATCGATGTAACAAAAGAGTTAGTCTTCAGTAAGTTCGGGAACCGAAAAAATATGGAAACAAAAAAATTTGGGTTGACGTTGAGGCTTACAGATCCAATCCACTGTTCCCAGCTAAGCGGATGATGAAACCACACACATGATAGCATAATGCTGACCAACTTCAGCACCAAAGAGAAAGAGAAGACACCATTCATTAGAAGCATCAATTTGACAAGATAAGTTCCATGGATCAATTGGGAATTATGATTTACCTGTCTTGTGGTCATTATAGTGGCAAACGTAAGAGCACCAAATGTGCGAATTGTGTAAGAGATGAAAAATTGACTAGCTGTTGCTACCTGCAACGCATGCATTAAGTTAATCAGTACAAGACAAACGGTCAAAAAATTAAATTTGGTCATGACAAAACTACCTATAGACATAACAAAAGTAATCAGAAAACCTTTTTTGATTAAAAAAAAGGTAATCATAAAACATTTAACCTGTCAAAAGTGAATAGAAGTGGTTAAAAGGATAGGAAATGCTGTAATTTTAAAATGAAACACAGGTTTCTTACGGTTGAAAGCAGTGCAATATCAATGAAACAATCATTGTGGCTAGAAACAAATTGTATTGCTGGAACCAATTGTCCTTGTACTATAAGACCTGAACAGTAGCACACCAGAGAGGGGTAAACAAAAAGAAGGCATGCACACTAAGTAAACTCAAACAAGAATAATAGATCATACACCATAAGACCACAGACCTACAAATCAATAGGGACAGGGTTTGCAAAAATTTAAGTTAACAAACCCTAACATGCTGATAAGCTACTCAACTTGCAGAAGATCTCTTCGACAAAAGGTTCAGTCTTATAAAGAAGAAACATATTCCATATTGTTAAGCGATATTTATTAGAATCCATAGGCAATTAAAGCAAGTACTCCATCTAGCGGCCCTAAACAGACTCAAAAAGATAATGTCAGTCCCTGGCCTGGTGAGCAGGTGCATTATATATGCCCCAGCTAATGCAAAAAAAACACCCTAGGATCAGTCAAGAGCATGAAATTAACTGACTACATAAATTGTCACAATACGCTAATGTAAGGACACAGATTTGATCAAGCAACAAGTGCTCATGCAACAACAATACACACCCTCCGACCTGATCAACCAACCTGAAAAGCATATAAACCTATGTTTGGCAAGAAGAATCCAACAAAAAGGTTTATAACTCCAAGTTTCAAATAGCATTAGCATAGCACAAATCAAACAAAACTGCTAAAACAGCAACATTAGAACAGCAACACCCCGAAAACTAATGATAGCAATAACAAGGTTCTTACCAGTCAGGCTAAGAACACAAGAACAGAACGTTGTATAGAATATTTGATTGTGTATCTACATATCATATCCTTTAAAAAGTTTGTCTTGGAATGTACTTGTAAAGCCATCAAACCTATTAGAAAAAGAAACGAGAATCCACTTGGATAAGAATCACATACATTTATATTCCAAGCATGTGGAATCATTTACCACTGTTATTGCTGATCTGTGCAAACAATTGAAGAATAAAACACTAGACAGATGCAAAATATCAACGGTATCATGGTGGTATTATGAGGCAATTTTTTTTTCCTTGGTGGTAGTTTTTTACCGCCGTAGTTGTCAAATAATGTGATTTAGTATTCTAGGTGTCCCACTCTCCGCAGAAGCAAGGTGTAAGCATCAAGGAAGGAGAAAACAATTAGCATGCCTAAAGGAAGTTGTCTTAAAAAACTTCTGGATATGTATGTCTAAATCAAATATAAATGCTTTATTTTTACTGGAAGCAATTTTACATATATATCAAGAAAAGAAAAAAATCATCAGTCTATCTAGTAAGCAGAAGGTAACAGTTCAGAACAATACCCAAGATAACCGATCATGAGCGAGACACCCCATATAGTATTTTCTCTTGCCCTACCAAATGCATCATTTGGACCAAAGTCAGACCCTGCCTACAGACGAAGAACAAAATAATCAATTTCATAATGACAGAACAATTTATAATGTTATATTGCTAAATGATAACAAGACACTGGGTAATCTAATTCATATAGTCAAAGTTGTCCCACATTGCACAGGTAAAATTGTTACGATGTAGTCCACGGCAATGTGATGTTATAGAATGATAAAAATAACACATGTCCTGCATTGAACCTAATCATTTTACATCAGGAATGTGACTGATAATAAATACAGAAGCTCTGACCAGCTTGGAAACCAACAAAATTACTGGAAGCATGAGGAGATCACATGAACAAGGACATAACTTAAGATAGCAGCCATTCGGTTACTTATTAATGAAGTAACCGAATAACTCCACATGCATGATAATATCTTAAACACCCAGATAGCAGCCATTGTTCAAAACATTTACAGGCAAAAGGATAATTAAAGTTGTAAGTATGTTTCCATTTGATGCAAGTTTCGATATACCATCATCTTCATGTGCACACCTGATTAAGCAAACTAAAGCAACTACACCAGGAATCAGAGACCACAGAAATTCACAAGTATCTCCCCTCAAAAAGTTAGCAGGATGACAATTATTGTCACTTCTTCACAACACAACCACTTGAATGTACAAGGCTTAATGTAAGGAGTTAAACTGGGATCAGAGACTATGGCCATACCGGGTACAGTATAAATATTGAACAGCCCAGTGTCACTAGAAGAGAAAACAAATAATCATGCCCCTTGTACTTCTTTTGCGTAATGATAGTCCCCCATACCTGCATAAACAATAGAGTCGTGATGAAAATCAAGCATAGGAAGATATGTTCCTCGTGGAAGACACATGGATGCAACTCGCAATAAACCTAATGAGGCTTTGACTGATGAAAGGATGTGGAAATTGAATTTAAGTCTCACATGTTTCTCTCTATCTAATGGTTTAAAGTTTGGAATTGGATGTTCATTTACTTGTTTAGACCTATCGTTACAATTCTGGTTCCATAAGTCTCCTTCGTCTTTGGACTTATTTTGACATCAACTTTCACTGGGGATCGTCAATCAATTCGTGAGCTAATTTTAGGGTCTAGGGAATTATTCCCTTCTCCACATCCAACTCCTTCCCACTCAATATACTCATCTTGAATGTAGCGAGACAACTTGTACGTAAAAGTTCTACGCTACCAGATGCTGAGTTTAAAACTTTTTGGTAACTATATTCTTATTGCCTTCTAGAAAGTCCTTTGGTCTTTTTCCCATCTACCCCTTCTAGGAAAAACAACATTCCTTAAAGCTAAATGCAATTACTATGAGTTCCTCAGTTCACTAATCCCAAAGCTAAATGCAAGTAATGTTTTAAACCAGCCAAATAAGATTGTAACGAATCAACAACTCTTCAGAAAAGTACAATGCAGTAAGAAGCCATGAGCATATAGTAATTTCTAACCACGGCATCTGTCCGTAGCTGTTTCTCTTACCATAACAGGTATCATCTTTGCACACTTTGCGAGCGTCTGCACTGGAAAGCTTACATATTTGAGTGCCTGCAACAATTGGTATACCCTGTAGTCAGTATAATGCACCAAATCAAGTATAACCAAACATCAAAAGTGGCGAGAGAGAGGTAGGCATGGTTTACCTCGTACTGACATGTTGTGGTGAGTATATTGGTAACTGATATAAGTCCGTATTTGTAGATTGGAGCCACTGGATCCAAAGCCTTCTTACTCGAGATCAATGCACCGGTGGAGATCGCCGACGTCGTGATTCGGTTGCAGAGAACCAAAAACAATGAGTACTTGAAGAACGCGTGGTCTTCCCCGTAAGGAACTCTCATGATCTTCTCCTGAACCAAAAACCAAAAACACCAAAATATTCAATTTCAAAAAATCACATTGGGGGAATTTAAAATGTTGCCGAAATTTGAGAGGAGGATGAGGGAGACCTGAAGAACGCCGTATGTGACGAGCGTGGTCATGATTCCGGCCACGGCGAAAACACATTTCCATAGCCTGCTGTTCTCCCGCGGTACGTCCGGTAACGACGTCGTTTCGGCCATTTGGAGGGGATGACAAGTGGCGGGAGTAACGAGGGTTCAGTTTTTATTAGGTCCCGAGATCAGCACGGGTCGTAGTCAGCTAGCTGGGGAAGGAGGACTCCGATATCGACGGCGGAGATATCTGTGGTGGGTGTGTAGCGGCGCCTCCTCCTCCACTAGGAGCGGCGATCGTTCCGGGGGAGAGAGCGTGATTTTTCTGACAACGTTTTAGGTCTTCCGACGAGACCAGGATCGAACCGTTAGAAATAAGAACGAACCCGTTACCGGGGTCAACTCTGTTTGATTTCTCTTTATGCTTGGGGAGCTGGTCTTTGTGTTCCCAAGATCATTCCATACTTGTGTCTATTAATTGTAGATTAACTTCAGCAATAATATTTTATCAAACAATAAAAACGATGTGAATCTTACAAAATTAATTATTAGTTCAATAAGATATTAATTGATGGATAAAATAAAAATTTATATATTGTTCCAGAAAAATATGAAATAGACGGAAAGTAATTACTTTTTTTATTGATAAAATGTCTCAAATATAGACTGATACAATCTGTTACAATAACTATCCCGATATAACATAGATTCTCTGTATCTAATCAATATCCGTATCTAACTAGGACAAGACACACATCGGGATTAATGGAGAATAAATCTCTTTAAACACTTCCCCTTGTGTCGATGGCCATAAGAATGATGCATGACTTGTTGTCTCATTAAAAATCTCGCCAAGCAAACAAAAACCTCATGGGTAAAACAAAAGTTTGGTCTAAGGGAAAAATATTACAACACACCAACTACTAAAGCTACTACATGTGATGTAGACTCCCCCTGATGTCTACAGAAATAGAACTCCCCTGATTATAAACTTAGTCTAGGAGTTCTAATAATCTTCGCATACCAATGTCTCTCACATGTTTCACAAAAGTAGATTTAGGAAGTGACTTGTAAATAAGTCTGCAGCATTATCAACAGAACCAAACAGGTTCATATGAATAATCAATAACCGCTACTATTGTTGATTGTAGGAATACTTTGGCGAAAAAAACTAAGTATGACACCCTTAATTGAACTCTACTTCATTGACTCAATGCAAAATGCATTATCCTCAAAGATGCAAGTTGGTGTTGTAATAGTAGACAATAATCCACTAGACCCTCGAATGTGGTTTATTATTGTCTTATACCAGACATACCCATCAACAGCTTTATAGAAAGCATTAATCTTTAGAATAATTCGAGGTAATAGCAACAAGGGTTTACTTAGTTGTTCTCCAAGGAACTGTCATGTTTCCTATGATGACTAACATGTATAGGAACATCCTATATATGGGTCAGAGAGGTACCCAATATCAGCAAATCCAACCAACACATCAACCAGTGTTTCAGAATAGAGGATAGCATGAAAACTTGTCTGAAACATGACGGATTTTTGTCGGGTCGAGAGAATCACTCTAGTTGATCCAGGGTGCATTTTCAACGGGTCGAAATCCCCAGAATGCGTTTCAACTTTCTTTTTTCCGAGAATTTCATGCTTCTCTCTGTATTCTTTGTAAGGGAAGAATAAGCCCAAGTCAACGGATCACTTCAAGTACCTAAAGATTTGTTTTACTCCATTCTAATGACTTTGCGTTGGCGCACACTGAGAAGGCATGCATGTATGAATATGTATACTGAGCTAAATTCAATCAAGCTCTAATCGTATTAAGATATAGAATCTCAGCTCCAAAAATTTCTCATCATCTTTTCAGATGAAATTGATCCTTTTGGTTTCCAGACTACAAACAACCATTTGTGTATTAATAGGGTCTGCTTTGTTCATAGCCTGATTAGACATAAGCAAACTGGTGAATAAGAATTCAACCAACTCGATATACCGTCTCTAAACCAAGACTTAATCGGGTCCTACCAAGGTCTATCATCTCAAACAATTTGTTCATATACTGAACACACACGAGCATAACTTTTCATTCTTATATCCCTTCCCAATCAAGTGGTCACTAAGATGTGTATACCACTTCCAATCAGATTATTCTAATCCTTATAGTGAACATCTCAATCTAATCACATGAGAACTTCATGGTTCAGAGTTACTTGATTTGGGTAGAATTATGCCATTCGACATTGTCATATATATCTCTGAATTAAGATCCCCAACGAGATATATAGTAACCACATCTATAAGCTGCATACTCAGTATTTTGGACACTACCAAACTGATAAGGTAGCGGAAAGTAATGATGTCTATGACCAGAGAATACATCATTTCATAATCAATACTAGGGCATTGAGAGAATCCTTGCACCACAAGTTCTTCTCATTGTGCTCCCAAACAAGACTCATTTGTGTCTAACAGGTTATATTACTACCATACCAAAAACTTGCCATTTGTAAGAGAGTCTAGTTCAGCCTAGATTGCAACTTTCCATATCAATCAATTTGCTCTACATTAACCGTTGACAATCTGTAACAGAGCAATGTTCCACTTCATCGTCGTTAATTACTGAGCGACGGAATAAGTAAACACATCATCAAAGAACATGGAAGAACTATCCATAATAACGTTAGCATTTGTTTCACTGTGTGAGATTTCTTTGTTTACTGATATCGTCATTGACTCTAAGGCGTCCCCCAGTGTATGTCAATGTCGACTATTAGACACAATTGCAGTCAGAAACAATCTCATGTGTTGATGATGAATGGTTGTGCCTTGATGGTTTGCCTTTTCACTGGCAACTCGTCAGTAGATTTTGATCGACGCTACACCCTCACTATAGGTAGGAGTAAATACTAACTTGCTCGGGTGTTGCGTTTAACTTGCCCAATATCAGGGACTTTCAACCTTGCAAGATTTGCAGCATGTATAAAAGATCTCGTCACTCTCATGATATCTGTAAAGAAGTCAGACAGTGAATCTGCTACTTTCTGAAGATCAAGAATACATTGCACTTCAATCTCAAACTGAGATGTGTGGGGATCATGATGAGACATAGTAGGGATATACCACGTCAATTTTCGACGTTAATCCAGAATAGAACCATTCATATCTCCCCCTAATGATGGGAAGTATGTCTCATCACAGTGACTATCTGCAAAACTAGCAGTAAAGAGATCTCCTGTCAAAGGTTTTTTAATAGCGGACAGATGGTGGTGAACCAACATAGATTCTTAATCAATGTTGATGACCCATTTGCATATGCAGTGGAAGCGTAGTAGACACATGTATCGCACAACCAGAGATGTGTAGATGTGAGATATTAGGCTCATATCCAGTTACCAACTGGTACACATAAAATGGTTGGAGGTTTTATGGGTATCACGCGAATAAGCATAGTTGTATATAACATTTCATATCCCCAAGCAAATACCAGTAAATTAACATACATTACCATAGTTCTGGCCACAAGCTTGAACCGCTTGATTTGTGCCTCTATTTAACCCACTCTTAGGAAAGAACATGGGGAACTGGGATATTCAACAACAATCCCAATCAATATGCAATAATCAACAAGGTATGTCGATGTAAACTCTCCTATATTAAACCAATCTGAATGACCAGATTGAATTGTCCGGGTGGTGAGCCCGAAGCATAATAATATGTGCTAGAAGTTTTGAAATGCAACATAGCATGTGGATTGCAAAGACGTGTGATCGATGCGTCGATGCAACAAGCAAAGCCATATATAAATAGTCCGCATATTGGTTTGATTGATCCACAAATAGATTCTTAGAATCTATAGAGAAAGAAAGATGTGTCATTAACCAAATATTTTCATGCGTGTAAATAGTATAACAACATTACAGATATAATCAAGCTTTGCAAAACGAGCAATGTACATCAAAGATTACAACATGTGAATCTTGTGGGATAACGCACAACGCCTCAACAGTATTTTTCGGGATTGTGCTGTACTCGTCTTGGAAACTGAGCTTCAACTGAGTGGAGTAATCTCAGTTCCCCCATCTAAACCGATGGTTTTAAATATTTCCACATGCTTCTTTGCTCTTAAGAACAGATGACCATGAGAATTTCTCAATAAGTTTATCATCAAAGTGCAAAAGCTTATATGAGGCTAAGTCACGCATAGTAATATAAGTGATTGCATTGAATTCAATGATCCAAATTGTAGTAAGATATAAACAACTACAATGCCTCATAAACTTCTCCAGATTGCACCGTTGGCAGCATTCTGCGGAGATTAGACACAAAACTCTCTTTCATTCTCACAATGTTAAGTGAAGAACATTGGCACAAAAGTTTTCAAATTTGAGTAAGGTTCGAATGGTAACACTCAATTTCGCTATCATTTATCAACAAAATAATGTCGATCAAACAGGCTTTGAATCCAAGACATGGCGAACACTTTAAGTGAATACTTAAAGATTTCAAAAGGATTTAACCCTCGTTGAGTGCTGATATGGTATTATAATACCTAAATACAACCGATGTATAACAACATCATATCGATCAAGAAGACCGTTGCATTTGGAGTTCAATTGTATGGCATACACGAATGTAGCACCACATCTGGTGCTGAAATCCAGGCTGGTCGATTTAGACCAACAATTTTCCAACGGAAAATTTTGATTTTTTGTTGTTGATATTTTCCAATAAAATCGATATATAAACAACATCATAAGCCAATGAAATAGATGAAAAACTCATCTAAAAACATCACATTCAGATTGAATTTTCGACGGGTCGAAGAAAGGCCTCGACCAGTCGAGAAAACCCAAAATGACTTGTGATTTTTCGATACCAGAATTTCGACGGGTCAAAAATGGACCAATTTTGGGACAGAGTCGTGGCATCGACAAGTCGAAAATTGTTCAGTTTCATTTTTCGACGGGTCAAATTCAGACCAATGTCAAATAGAAGCGTGGCGTCAACCTGTCGAAAATTGTTTGGTTCAATTTTTCGATGGGTCGAAGGTGCTATGTGGACTGCTTCAATTTTTTTTTCCGACGTTTTTTTTCTTGTCAAAAATGGCATCTTGGCTTGCTTTTTCCATATATGTAAATATCGAACCATACATAAAAATCGTATGAAATAGAACATTCTCAACACTTTTATATACCGAAAAATAGAGAAATATTCATTATACTGTCAACAAATAACAGTTACATCACAAATGTTCTTATTCCAAAATTGACTAAAATAAAGTCTCAAAACATGACTAAAACCAAGTCAAAAATAAAACGAAACTGGATTGCATAGCAAAGACATGAAGCCAGACCAAGAGATCACTCGTTTACCTCCAAAACGTGATTTTGAGTTCAATATCGATTTAATACCTAAAGCCAAACCAATTTCTGTTACACCATATAGAATGGCACCAAAAGAGTTGAAGGAGTTGCAAGTACAAATTAAGGAGTTACTAAATCTTGGATTCATCCGCCCAAGTTCTTCTAGTTGGGGAGCACCTGCTGAAAGGACCTAACCCCGATTTAGTTTCCGAAACCGGAATCAAACCCCTTCTAAAAACACGAACCAACAAAAACCATCAAAATTTCGGCAGAGTAACGTTACTAACATGGAATTGCCATTAACCTGCACCCGTAAAATACACTTCATCCTATGCCACAAAAATCAAACCGTGGGCACCAATCCCATCCGGATTTCTCAATATCATAACAGTAATGTAAAGTAATCAATAAAACTATACTTTACAGAAATTCGGGGAAAAATCGTATAAAAATATAACATAAGAATGTTCAAAGCGACTTCTAGTATATATATACAAATAGTAGGCCAAACTAAGAACCTACCATAAAAGAAACATCGCTCGAATACTAAGCCTCTGACCACGACGTGCGACACCAAAATCCGAACTGCAAACTGGGTACGGAAACCGAAAAGCCCAGGGGAAAGACATGAAAACCGTTAGAGTGAGTGGACGAAAATAAATGTCTTTCACCGAATAATATATGTTATAAAAACATATGCGAGTCAAAATGAATAAATATGTTATAGTACACGAAGAAGACTCAAATTCCTCACGCGTACGGAGCATGCAACGTAAAACTCTGCGGGGTCACTCATGGACACGTCCGCGCTAGTACAGTCCGAATCACGGGATCCCAGACCCACACGTGATTCTAGCCAGAAAGGCCTCAGGTCAAAGGTCTGCACCCCCCCCCCCCCCCCCCCCCCCCCCGGTAAAGGCCTCGGGTCAGGGGTCACAGCCTCCCCCGGTAAACATCCTCAGGGATCAGCCGGGATGCAAGTGTATCGATACAACAACATATACTGTGACTGTACTCTGTGTAAACCAAATCATAAATAGTTCTATGCAAGTGTATAAAGTAATATGTAAATGCATATACGTAATGTATAATTGTATAGGCATAATCGTATAACACATGCTCATAAAGTCATAATCTCATATGCATGCTCAAGCTCGTAAAACGTATATTAAAGACTCGCGATTATCAGTGAAAAGAAATTGTCCACTCACAGATGAGCGTAACGTGATACGCGTTAATCCCGTGATCCGGCGGAAAATCCCTCGCCAAACGAACGATCACGAACCCCTGAATAATCATAAAATCCACCGCTCAAAATCATAACTCGAAACCTCAAATCATATCACGAGAAACAACCGTTCCCGGAAACATATAATTCAATAACGACGAAATCGTGAAAATTCGATAATCACACCACAAAACCTCGCTATAATTTTCGATGCTCAATTCGAAAAACAAACCTCACCACTGCGATCGGGGCGCGATTCTAAGTGAAACGACATATAACTCGTCGAAAAACGCATCGTCGGAAAAATCACCGCCGGCCGCCGGAAATTCAAACCTGCCCAGAAAAATTCAAGCTACACATGGATTTGAAGATCTCGACATTTCCAACAACTTTCCAGTTCAAAGTTAAGGCCAATTTTGATCGGAAAACCTCCAAAATTCAACTCAAAGTTTCAAACCCTTACCGGAATTTCAAACCGATCGATCTCTCTCCTCCGGCCACGGAAACCTCCCAAACCACTTGCAATAGCTTCCTTTCCTCATGGCTAACAAAACCCCTCAAAGAGGAGCCACCAAATCGGCCGAAAAAATCACCTCCGACCACCGCCGAATTCGCCGGAAAATCACAAACTTCAAAATGCCATAACTTCTTCATCCGGCAACCAAATTGAACGAATGACCTATCAAAAGAAAGAGGAGCTCAAGCCCAACAACTTTCATGAAGACATCACGGCCAAAAGAGGCCGAATCGAGCTCAACGAAGGTAAATAATATTCGGCCTGCAATGGAGAATAATGGCTGGTCAACCCGAGTTGACTCGGTCAACACCCAATTCTGACTTACCTAAAAAGAAAACCCACTATTTATACTTTCCATTTTTGGTAACTTCCGTATTTATTTTACGACAAACTTTGATCGAACGTAACTTTTGCATCGTAACTCCGTTTTCAATGATTCTCACGTCTACGAACTTATCTCGACAAATTCTTCAATTTCCACCTGAAGTCAACCAACTTCGACAAATCCGATAAAAAGTCAACGGCTCAATTCAACATAAGCTTATCTGATAAAACGATCAACGGTCTAAAATATTCACAACTTATTCGTCGTAACTCGGAATAATCCTCCGGAGGTTCCCACGAGCTCGAAATTAAATTCTCTACAACTTCCATGAAGAATCCCAAATCAAATTCTTGCCCGATAATTTAGTCGTTAGCGAAGCCGCCATATTAACAGATTACGTCAAAATCACAACTAATCGCGAAACTCACAAATCAAGTCGATAACCAATCCATTTACGGTTCGAGTCGATCGACGGTCCAAAACGGATCACAATCACGATTCGGATGGACTCGAACACGAACGGATAATCTCGACAATATTCCAAAATTTCAAATATTCATATTATATTCCTCGGTCGTCGAAATAATAATCCAGAACCGCCCACGAACTCGAAATCACGCGTACAACAACTCTCGAGAAGAGACTCAACTCAAATTCTCGGCCAATAATTAAGTCGTGATCAAGACCAGTAATTCAATCGATAACGGAAAACTGCGATTACGCGCTAACTCGTGGATTAAGCCGATTACATTACTGATTCTGTTCCGGGTCGTCACACCTACTTTATTTGTGAAGAAGAAATATGGGTCTCTCCAACTATGCATCGACTATCGGCAACTGAACAAGGTGACCATTAAGAACAAGTACCCATTACCTCGAATCGATGATTTGTTCGATCAGCTACGAGGTGCTCAAATATTCTCGAAGGTTGGTTTACGTTCTGGGTACCATCAACTCCTAGTAAAAAAGGAAGACATCTACAAAACCGCATTTAACCAACGATATGGACAATATGGAGTATTCAGCCCATTTTTGGATCAATTCATTATTGTCTTCATTGATGATATCTTGTTCTAATCCAAAACCTAAGCAAACCATGCAAAACACTTGGAGCTGACATTAAATCTTCTTAGATCACACCAATTTTATGCCAAGTTTGAGAAGTGCGATTTCTGGCAGCACAAAGTCAAGTTTTTAGGCCACGTAGTCTCTCAATCAGGCATAGTAATGGATCGTGCTAAGATTGAATCAGTCTTAAAATGGAAAGCTACCCCAACTAAAGTACGAAACTTTCTTGGCCTTGCTGGATACTATCAAAGATTCATAGAAGGATTTTCAAAAATTGCTTTCCTACTTATGAGGTTGATGCGAAAGAATGTCAAGTAAGTATGAGACGACAATTCTGAGCAAACCATCCAGAAATTGAAGGAGAAGCTGATGACGACACCAATTCTCACAATTCCGGAAAGTGGACTCCCTTTTGTAATCTATAGCGATGCATCACATCAAGGATTCGATTATGTCCTTATGCCAAATGGAAATGTGGTAGTTTATGCTTCTCGGCAGTTGAAGCCACATGAGAAGAACTATCCCACGCCTGACCTTGAGCTTGCTACTATGGTCTTTGCCTTGAAGGTTTGGAAGCATCATTTGTACGGAGAACGGTTTGATCTATTCTTTAATCACAAAAGCCTCAAGTACATCTTCTCTAAAAAGGACTTGAACATGCGACAACGACGATGGATGTAGCTGATCAAGGACTATGATTTCACCCTACAATACCACCCAAGGAAAGCAAATGTAGTGGTCGACGCTCTAAGCCGAAAACCTAATAGCCACCTTGCCTTGCCTTTAAGGGAAAATTGGAGTATGCTAGAAACTCTTATTGAGTACAATCTTAGTCCATCGCTAATTGCGGGTAGAACCTTTATTGAGAATATAGTAGTGTAACCTACTATTATTACCTGTATCATCCAAGCACAAGGAGATGATGAAGAGCTTGTGAAGTATGTTCGAGAAATGAAAGAAAAATATCCTGAGGACTGGAGCATGCAACATGGAGAAGGAATGTGCTTTAGAGGAAGACTTTGCATACCAAAATTTGTACCATTAAAGTAGGAAATACTAGATGAAGTGCATCGTTCAAAGTTCACAATTCATCCTGGAGGAGTGAAGATGTACAAGGATCTACGAAGAACTTTTGGTGGAACAACATGAAAAGGGACATCGCAAAATACATCTCTAAATGTCTTACACGCTACTAGTGAAAGCGGAGCGCGTGCAGAAATGAGAACTTCTACAACCCCTCAAATTTTCGGAGTGGAAATGGGAGAACACCATGGATTTCATCACGGGATTGCCAAAGACACGAAAGGGAAATGATGCAATATAGGTTATCGTTGATCGCTTCACAAAGTCAACACATTTTTTACTCATTAAAATAACATATTCCATCGATGTCTTAAGCAAGATGTACTTAAAAGAAATTGTACGCCTTCATGGGGTTCCTGTCTCAATTGTCTTTGATCACGATGCCTGATTCACCACTAGATTTTGGGTTAGCTTACAAGAATCTATGGAAATAAAGCTGGATATGAGCACTACATTTCACCTTCAAACAGATAGACAAACCGAAAGAGTCAATGAAGTGATCGAAGATATTCTTAGATTATGCATATTAGACTTTGGAGGAAGTTGGGAGGATCACCTATATTTGATCGAGTTTGCGTACAAGAATAGTTTTCATTCGAGCATAGGAATAGCACCATTTGAAGATCTTTATGGGAGACCATGTCGTACCCCAATGTGTTTGGCTGAAGTTAGAGAAGAAGTTCTTCCGGGACCTGACATTATCAAGTAGTCTGTAGAGACTATCACTCTAATTAAGGAGCACCTGAAAATAGCACAAAGCTGACAAAAGAGCTATGCGGATCGACATAGGAGATATGGCGAATTCAAGAATGGAGACTAAGTCTTGTTGAAAGTCTCACCCATGTGAGGAGTTATCCGTTTTGGGAAGAAGAATGCTAAGTAATCTCCACGATTGATTTATTGGGCCTTTCCTGATCGTCGAGAAAATTGATAATCTAGCTTACCAATTAGATCTACCACCAAACTTGTTCAATGTACATAACATCTTTCATGTATCCATGGTGCGGGAATATAAGCCGGACAAGTCGTATGTCATAGATCATAGCACCTTAGAAGTCTCAGAAGATGCCACTTACAACGAAGCACCTATGCGCATCTTGGGCCGAGCGGTGAGGAAGCTCCACACAAAAGAGATTCCAGTTGTAAAGATACAATGGAATCAACACGATGAGAATGAGGCTTCTTAGGAGTTAGAGTCGGAGAAGAGGAAGAAATACCCACACTTATTTACAAAAGTAGGTACGTAAAATTAGAGGACGAATTTTCTTTTAAGGTAGGTAGACTATAATACCCCAAAAATTATTTTAATAATTTAGATTATTATATGACTCGTTAAACTTAAAATTATCATAATATAGTTTAACCTTAGAGCCATTACAAATTCAATAAAAAACTATCTAGCGAAGACAATATATAAAAACGAGCTTTAGAGAAACATTAAAGAGTGAAGCAAATAGTCTAGTGGATACTCAAGTTCAAGTCAGGTACTCCCTAGTCTTAGGTCCGAGACCATGAAACTGGATTTGTGAACATTCCATGTTGTAGGTTAGTAAAAATAATAAAAATATTTTTACTCGAGCTAGAAACGGTAAGAAAACTCTAATTCCAAATAACCAATTTTCGGAAATAGAATTTTAGCGAAAAGACCAAATTCTCCTTGTTTGTGTTTGTTCTCCAAATTGAATTTTGTGTTTTAAGATTACAATTTATACTTTGAGAGGTCATGCTTATATATCAATTCGATACTAATTTGGTGCTAATTATTATTGGCTTATGTGTTTTTCATTTTTACACTATATTCCACTTTATTAGTAGAATCACACATTTTCTTCACACATCACATTACGTATTTCTTTCACATGAATACATACATATTTCAATCTGATTTCCAATAACATTACTATAGTTTTTAGAAATAAATATTTATCCTAGAGAGTAGCCCAACTGTTCCTTATCAACTTGTCTTGTGAAAGTCAATAGAAATGGTTGTAAATTAAATTCTCATGTCTCCTCTCAAGGCCTATATATATATATCCCCTTTAATCCAATCTGATCACACACCATTTCAATCAAGTTTTTACCGATTGAAACTCTCCCAAAGTTGCAATGCAACACGCCTAAAGTCCTATACCAAAAACCTTCCTATTAAGCATATTTTAGTAACATTTTCTTTGCTCTAAGAATGCTATCTTGAGTTAATCAAATACCTTATTCACCTACTTTAATTCTTGAATAAGTACATGTGTATATTCCTATACTTCTTTATCTTTAGGATTACATCAAAGGGCATGGCTAAGAATAAAAGAGAAATAATGAGCCTTAGTGTAAATTTAATATTTTTATTTATGTTAAAGTTTTAATTAGTCAAATATTTTTATATATTTAGATTCTAAACAAAAAGTTATTTAACTTTGACTTTTGAATCATTTAAAAAGATTAAGTAATGAGAAAGTTATGGCTAAAATAATTTTTGTTAATTTTTTTCTTAATCTTGTTCGAAAACTCTTAAAGTGCTCTTAACTTGAAATATTCATATCTCACTCATTTCTTAACCAAATTTAGTGTTATTTATATCAAAACGAAGCTTATAAGTTCAACTATAAATATGGAAAGTTTTAAAGACATTGGTTAATACTTAGTAACTAACTAATCTATGTAAATGAGCTGAATACCAAGTGTAATCATTTCTAGATAGTTGTTAAACATCTTTGTTTCTGGACTTGAGAACTCCCTATCGAACTTTATGACTATTCCCATTGGTTTCCTCTTAAAAAATACTTTGAGATGGTATACTCATTTCTTTAATTTGGACATAATATAGATTAATTATAAAACGGGTCAAATGGAGGATTTCGGGCAGACTACCGCCGAATAATACTGAAAGAACCCAACCCCGATTTAGTTTCCTAAACCGGAATCAAACCCCTTCTGGAAAACACGAACCAACAAAAACCATCAAAATTTCGGCAGAGTAACGCTACTAACGCGGAATTGACAATAACCTGCACCCGAAAAAATACATTTCATCCTATGCCACAAAAATCAAACCGTGGGCACCAATCCCATCCGGATTTCTCAATATCATAACAATAATGTAAAGTAATCAATAAAACTATACTTTACAGAAATCCGGGGAAAAATCGTATAAAAGTATAACATCAGAATGCTCAGAGCGACTTCTAGTATATATAAACAAATAGTAGGCCAAAGTAAGAACCTACCATAAAAGAAACATCGCTCGAATACTAAGCCTTCGACTGCGACGTGCGACACCTGAATTCAAACTGCAAACTGGGCAAAGAAAACGAAGAGCCCAGGGAAAGACATATAAACCGTTAGAGTGAGTGGACGAAAATAAATGTCTTTCGCTGAATAATATATGTTATAAAAACATATGCAAGTCTAAATGAATGAAAATGATATAGTACAGGAGGAAGACTCTAACTCCTCACGCGTACAGAGCATGTAGCGTAAAACTCTGCGGGGTCACTCATGGACACGTCCGCGCTAGTACAGTCGGAATCACGGGATCCCAGACCCACACGTGATTCCAGCCAGAAAGGCCTCAGGTTAGTGGTATGCCCCCCCCTTGGAAAAGGCCTCGGGTCAGGGGTCACAGCCTCCCCCGATAAACATCATCGGGGATCAGCCGGGATGCAAGTGTATTAATACAACAATATATACTGTGACTATACTCTATGTAAACCAAATCATAAATAGTTCTATGCAAGTGTATAAAGCATAATGTAAATGCATATACGTAATACATAATTGTATAAGTATAATCGTCGATGCGTATTCGCAAATGTATAATCGTAAAACACATGCTCATATAAATCATAATCTCATATGCATGCTCATGCTCATAAAACGTGTATAAAAGACTCGCGACTAATCAGTGAAAAGAAATTGTCCACTCACAGATGAGCATAACGCGATATGCGTTAATCCAGTGATCCGGCGGAAAATCCCTCGCCAAACGAACGATCACGATCCCCTGGATAACCATAAAATCCACTGCTCAAAATCATAACTCAAAACCTCGAGTCACATCACTAGAAACAACCGTTCCCGGAAACATATAATTCAATATCAACGAAATCGTCAAAAATTCGATAATCATACCATAAAATCTCGCTATAATTTCTGATGCTCAATTCAAAAAATAAACCTCACCACTGCGATCGGTGCGTGATTTTGAGCGAAACGACATAAAACACGTCGAAAAACACCCCGGCCGGAAAGTCGCCGCCGCGCACGGCGGCGCCGCTGCCGGCCGCCGAAAAATCATACCAGCCCAGAAAAATGAAACCTACACATTGATTTGAAGATCTCGACATTTCCAACAACTTTCCAGTTCAAAGTTAAGGCCAATTTTAACTAGAAAAGGTCCAAAACTCACCTCAAAGTTACAAACCCTTACCGAAATTTCAAGTACACCGATCTCCTTCCTCCGGCCACGGCAACCCTTGAGACCACTTCCAATAGATTCCTCTCCTCAAGGCTAAAAAAAACCCCTCAAGGTTCCACCACCAACTCGGCCTCCAAGCCGTCACCCGAAGTCGAAGAAAACTCGCCGGAAAACACCGATTTTCGCCGCCACATTTCTTCCTCCTCCGGCCACCCCACGGGTCGATCCACCTCTCAAATTGAAAAGGGCCACGAGCCCAACAAGTCCCTGAAGGGACCCTGGCCAACCGTGGCCGGAATCGGCCTCCACGGCGGCGCAAAGTTCACGGCACAACGAAGCAAAACGGGTCGCCTCCTTGACCCGTGGTCAACGCGGGTCAAGGCCCAGTTTCCCTTTTTGGAAAGTTTCCAAAATCGGCAAGTATTCTCTCGTATTTATACCGTACGCGTATCGAATCCCAAACAGATAAATACGACAATATCCAACGGCCGTAAATATTCACAACTTATTGCTCGCAACTCGGAATAATCCTCCGGAAGTTCCCACGGGCTCGAAATTAAATTCTCTACAACTTTCGTGAAGAATTCCAAATCAAATTCTTGTCCAAAAATTTAGTCGTTAACGAAGCCGCCATATTAACCGATTACGTCAAAATCGCGACTAATCTCGAAACTCGCAAATCAAGTCGATAAACATTCCAATTTCGGTTCGGGTCGATTGACGGTCTAAAATGGATCACAATCACGATTCGGATAAACTCGAATACTAACAGATAAACTCGACGATATTCTGAAATTTCAAATATTCATATTATATTCCTCGTTCGTCGAAATAATAATCCGAAACCGCCCACGAACTCGAAATCACGCGTACAACAACTCTCGAGAAGAGACTCAACTCAAATTCTCGGCCAATAATTAAATCGTGATCAAAATCGGCAATTCAATCAATTTACGGAAAATTGCGATTACGCCCAAGGTCGTGGATTAAGCCGATTACACTACTGATTCTGTTCCGGGTCGTCACAAATACTTTTGATCCAAGGATTAATAAATTTTATCTTCTGTATTTTTACTTTGATTTCATTTAATTATTCGCATTATTTACTTCTTACGTTTGATTTGGGACTAATAGAGGATTTCGGGCAGACTACCGCCGAATGAAACTTTTGGACTGATGATAACTAATAGTATTTTCATTTCAAGTTTATTTAATCGTTTATTTACTTTCAAGTATAATCCGAGACAAATAGAGAATTTTGTGCAAACTACCGCCGAATGAAACTTTTGGACCAAAATTTTTAACTATCTAACTGCGTTTAAGTTTGATTATCCTTTCTTTACGAATTATATTACGTATATATTTATTACAAGGTTATGATATAAATATATACTCTATGATCTATATATACATAGTCTTAACTAAAGATTTGGTTGTGATCGTTATGCTTGAGGTGTGAAGTCGGGTGTATAGTACAAATTAACTCGTGGTTAAGTGAATTGTTGGTAAATTATTTTATTATTGTGGGAGTTAGCCAAGGGCCATAGTCCCTTACAGATAATGCACTATTATACTCTTAGGAATGAATTGTGTCAAACCGAGAGTATACATGCTTTGGCAGGTGGTCTTAGTATGTTGTGGCTTTACATATGTGTTGGTATTGTGAGACTAAGCACATTATTTTTGAGTAATTATCAGTTAAGAATTCACTTCGAAAGTGTTGGCATGTTTGTGTGTAGATGTGAAGTTGTGCAAATACGTATATTATGTACCTATATGCACTGTTCTAAAAAACGGCCGCCTAGGCACCGACTAATCGGAAAAAACCATCTTATCACCTAATTTTGGTCCTGGGCGGGGTAGTTAGGCGGGAACCGAGTAATCGAAAATTAGGCGGGCGACTAACGATTAATCGGCAGAAAAGCACCGCCTAGGCGTTTTTTTTTAAAATTAAGAGGTACAACACAAAGAAATGAATTTTAAATAGAAAATCCAATCCAATTTCTTTCGTGAAACGTCGTCTCTCTCCCTCTGCAAACGCCGCGACTTGGACGCCGCTCGTCGATCACCGCCGTCGCCGCCACTTGCCGTCCACCGCCGTCATCCTTGTTTGTTATATGTTGATAATTTAATATGGTTAAATGTGGGCAGGAGCATAGTGTATATGGCCATCACACAAACAAAACTTGATTCCGTGAAGCTTTATGTTTGAATGGTTTCCATGGTTGCAAGTTTATAATGTAAGTTTCATTGTCATAAACTCATAATGTACTGTGATTTATGAATTATCAGCTTCGAAATAGATAATTTCATATTCTTGGGATTCTTGTTTATGCACATCTATTTCAAAAAATTTAGATGGATGGTTAATTGTATTTCTTTATAAACTTAGTTTAGAATTTTTATGATATTTCTTTATAATTTTTACTTTATGTTTCAAATTACAATATACCATATAAATATATAATTAATTAAATATATATATAACAAATGATCCGCCTAATTACCGCTTAATTATCGATTAAACTCCGCCTAAACGCCTAGGCGCTAGGCAGTAGCTCCACCGCCTAATTCCGCCTAGCGCCTTTTAGAACCTTGCCTATATGTATATATTATGAAGACGCAAGTATAAGTATGAAAGAACATAACCGATTTTGATTATTTCACATTTTTGATTTAGTTGTTCGGTTTGATGTTTCTTAGAGATAATTTAGTATATGCTTGTAGACTGTACTTACTGGGTTGGTGTGACTCATGATGCTACACCTTTCTCTTTTTAGGTGATGAGAAGGATGTTTGAGGATGAGATCTGTCGTTCACTAAATAAAAGAATTATATTTTACTTTCATTTTGAATTGAATAAATGTAATGACTATTATTTTCAAAACTTTGGTATTGTAATATTAACGTTTTCACTTTTCAATAAATGTATAATTCAGACATCTTAACATTTGAAATTATTTGGGTTTCTTATTCACATCAGAAATCCTAAAATCATATTTTAGTATAATATCGGCTCCGGATTTGGGGGTGTGACAATTGGTGTGCTAAGAGGATGTGCTTTGTCCATGTGAAAACGCCTGAGCATCTTTTGGACATAAGCAGACTAGTGAATAAGTATTCCACCAACTTGATGTTCTAACTATATCAAGACAAAATCGAGTCCTAACAAGGTATTTCATCTCAAACTCGGATTTCAAGTAGCTAACCGTCTTATTGATTTCATCAAGAGACCCAATGATGCTCTTATCATCGACATAGACCGCCACATAGGTAAATCCTGAACTTGTTCTCTTATTGAACACACATGGGCATAAATCATCGTTATTATATCCCTTCCTAATCAAGTAGTCACTTAGACGTGTGTAGCACATCCTACTGAATTATTTCAATCCATACAGTGAACACTTAAATCTAATCACATGAGCACTCGGTGGTGTAGAGTTACTTGAATTAGGTATAACCATGCATTTCGGCACTTTCATGTATATCTCGGAATCAAGGTTTCCATAGAGATATGTTGTCACCACATCCATCAGCTGCATGTTCAATTTTTTCGACACTACCAAACTGACAAGATAACAGAAAGTAATGATGTTTATGACCAGAGAAAATGTCTCCTCATAATCAATGCCAAGACATTGACAGAATCATTGTGCCACAAGTCTAGCTTTATATTGCACGACTTCATTCTTCTCATTACATTTTTGAACAAAGACCCATTTATGTCCTTCTGGCTTCACATTTGGTGGGCATAACACTATCGGACCGAAAACATGCATTTTCTTCGAGGAGTCTAGTTCATCATGCATTGCCTCTTTCCATTTTGCCCAATCCACTATCCGCTGACATTCAGCAACTAAGCGAGGTTCCACTTCATCATCGTCAATAATCTCCTAAGCGATGGAATAAGCAAAAGCATCATCAACTACATTGGGTGATTTACCCATAACAATGCGCACATCATTATTAATTAGTGAGATTTCACCGTTCTCTGACATCACATATGGATCTGAAACGTCCTTTAGAGAAGCCATTTGTGATTCTAGGATATAAGTATAGTCAGGAACAACGTCATATGTGGGATTTACAACGTTGATGATGAAATGATCATTTTGTGCCTTGATGGCCTACTTTTTTGCTGGCAGCTCATCTATGGATTTTCTTGGTCTCCCCCTCTTCTTGGTGGGAGCCGAGACTGATGTTACTCCATCCACATGGGCAAGAGGCACGTTACTCTGCCCTGAAGTTGCTTTAGACCGCCCATTGGGGACTTCCAACCTTGCAGGAACATTTGCAGTAGGAATGTGTGATCTCGTCACTTTGGCAATATCAGTGAAAGAGTCAGACATAGAGTCTGCTAGCTTCTGAAGATTAAGTATACGTAGCACTTTAATCTCACTTTGAGATGTGTGTGGATCTTCTTGAAACATAGTGGAAGGAGCTTTCTACGTCAATTCCTGACGTTCAACCAAAATGGAGGCATTCATATCCCCCCCTAACGTCGGGAAGTATGTTTCTTCAAAGTGACAATCTGCAAATCTTGTAATAAAGAGACCTCCTATCGAAGGTTCTAAGTAACGAACAATTATTGGAGATTCATAGCCAACATATATGCCTAATCCACGTTGAGAACCCATTTTAGTGTGTTGTGGTGGCACAATTGGCACATACACTACACAACCAAAGATGTGTACATATGTTAGACTTATACCCAGTTACCAACTAGTACGCACTAAATGGTTGGCGTGCTACACGTCTCAAGCGAAGAAGTGTTGTTGCATGTAATACTGCATATCCCTAAGAAGATACAGGCAAATTTATATGCATAACCATTGCTCTGGCCACAAGCTGTAACCCCTTGATTTGTGACTGCTAAACTGTTCTATGAATGAACATGAGGGACGAGATGTTCCACTTCAATCCCAATCAACATACAGTAGTCATCAAAAGTCTTTGATGTGAATTCTTCTGCATCATTCAATCTAGTTGACCTGATTGGATTGTCTGGGTGGTGAGCTCGAAGCTTAATAATTTATGCTAGGAGTTTTGAAAATACAACATTCTTTGTGGATAACAAAGCAATGTGTGACCATCTCATTGATGCATCTATCAAAACCATAAAATATTTAAATGGTTCAAATTCTGGTTTGATAAGTCCATAAATATCACCATGGATTCTCTGTAAGAATGGTATGTTGTCATTGTTGTCAACCGCAAAGGAGGGTCTAGCCTACAACTTTGCCAATGAGCAACCTTTGCAAAAAGAGCAATGAACATCAGAGATTGCTATAAAGGAATCTTGTGGAATAACACTAGGTGTTGAGACCAGATGGAGATTAATCTCATCCACTCCATCAACTCTGATGGTTTTAGGGATTTTCACATGTTTCTTGCCTTTGAATAATGAATGATAATGAGAGTTTTTCAATATTTTGATCATCATGTCACGACCAGGATGTCCCAGTCGATAATGTCAAAGCTTGTATGAGGCCATGTCACACACAGTAGTAAATGTGACAACATTGGATTCAATAATCCGAACTGTAGTAAGATATAATCCACTATAAATTACCCATAAGTTTTCCAAGGTGTTCTTTCTACCGCACTGCTATGAAGTTATGCATAAGAATTCTTTTCCATTCTCACTGTGAGTTTCCAAGTGCAAACTGTTGGCTCTAATGTCCTTAAAATTTAGCAAGGTTTAATTGGCCTTAGGCACGTACAATGCATCGGTGATATGAATTTTATTAGTACCATGTGGTAGTAAAAATTATGCTAAACCACACCCTTGTATAACCGGCACAGAACCAATTATGGTTGTCACTAATGATGAATATGGCACAAGATAAATAAACAATT
Source organism: Geum urbanum (assembly GCA_946800695.1). NCBI lineage: Eukaryota > Viridiplantae > Streptophyta > Magnoliopsida > Rosales > Rosaceae > Geum > Geum urbanum. Next base: position 11,533,431 of record OX327001.1, read on the forward strand.
GTCGATTCTGCAATATAGTATGAGTAGTACCACTATTTACTACTCGATCTCACCTTCAAACATCTACAAAATAATTTGAATTAATTATTCTTTAAGAGTTATTAACCACTTTAAGTAAAGACTCAAAGATTTACCAAAGGTTTGTGACCCTTAAAGAGTGCTAATATCACATAAGCAAATCGATGTAAAATACATCAAGGACACCAATCTCGGGTGACATCTTCGACAGGTCGAAGAAACCCAAAATAAATTATGATTTTCTAATAACTATTTTTGACGGGTCAAAGATGTTTTTCGATGGGTCGAAAATTAGAAAATTTTGTTACATTGGTTGACATTCGACAGGTCAAGGTAAACCATCGACGGGTCTAAAAACCTAAAACTGATATCAATTTTCTGATATCTTTCTCAACGGGTCGAAGAAATTTTCGATGGGTTGAATTTGAGACAATTTGAAGACAAAAGCGTGCATTCGACGAGTCGAGGAGTTTGTCAACGGGTCAAAAAATGCTACTTTGTGTACCAAAGGACTACATTCGACAGGTCAAATGAAAAACAAGCAAAAATTTTGACGGGTTGAAAAACGCAAAAGCCGTTCCAGAGTGTGACAGTTGACGGGTCGATAAAAAATCCTGACGGGTTGAAGTTCCCTAGAATCAATAACCATCCTCTCTTTTGTCTCGTTTTATAGTATTTTGGTGTCATCATGCCATATTTTTTTGTAGAATTTGAATCCTGTAAGCAATATGTATGAACATAACCACTCTTAATACTTTCAAATACCAAAAAATAAGAATTTTAATTGCTTTGCCAACATCAAAACTTACATAAGAAGATTGTTCTTATTCAATAACCATGACTAAAAATAAAGCCAAATACAAAACTAGAACTTGATTACATAGTAGAGATATCGGTCTAATACATACATTAAGCGAAATCCATAGTTGCTAGGTTTACATTGGGGATATCTGCTACAATTAGATTGGCTTCACCGCCATCTTCCATCTCTTCATCCACAGTGTAGTTGGTCTCATGAGCCAGGTACTGCTTGCATCTTGTGTAGGTATTCTGGACATCCTAAGGTGCACGACATTACTTATGCATATGCTTGGTAGAACCACACTTATAGCAATGTGCCAAGCTAAACGTTGAAGGAACATACCTTGAAGAATTTCCATTGTTCCTAGAACCAGAACTTGATGGATTATTGTTGGACTTATTGTGGTTGTTGTCTTGGCGAGTCCAAGTCATATTTTGACTATTTCCTCATCTACCACCACGAGTTTGATAAGGTTCTGAACAATTGTTCTTCTTATCATTCGTGCTTTTCCAATATGATGAGGTTCATGGACGTTCTTTGTACCGGCTGACCTAGCATTGTTGTGGAGAAGGATCTCCTTGTGCCTTTATTTCTTAGCCAACACACTCATAAGATCATTGAATGATCTAAGTCTTCCTTGCTCATAATTAATTCGATACTGGTGAGCAAGGGTGTCCATAGAGGTAGGAAAGATAGTCAACGACTCCTCAATCATAGTCTTGTTGTTCTTGACAACACCACAAATGACAAGCTCATACTGTAGCTCTAGCATATGCTGGTAGAAATCATTAATTTTTAGGATAATTCCATAACCGGATTTGATCCCATTTTTCAGTGAGTTCAGGAAGTTGTGCATCGTGCACATTGTTAAACCGTTCTTGCAAAGTTACCCAAAAATTCGCGGGGTCATCCTTTAGCAAGTACTGCTTCCTCAAAGCAGAATGAATGTGTTTCCTGAGAAATATAAGAGCTTGAGCTTTGCGAGTTATGGTGTCACCGTTGGCTTGAGTGCCAGATGGTAGTGGTTGGATTGTATCAGTGAGTCTTTTATCGATGAGAGTATTCCTCACATCTGAGACCCATATGTGGTACTCTGCTCCTTGAAGATCAAAGATGTCAAATTCTGGCCTCACCGGCTCATTCATGTACAAAAGACAAGAGATGAAATTAGTTTTACCGATCGAAAAATCACGAACACTAATATTAAGTTTAGGAAATAAGAAACATGATTCATTGATGTATGGTCACAAAGATCGATGCAATAACCGGTGGTTTCATACCACACCCCATAAAACTGTAACTGACTCAGAGTCACAAATTATCGACTTCCCTTTTTTTCATGTATACCGTGACTCCCCCAGGACCGTCATTATTGTTTAAACTTTGAGGAAGAGGATTAAATCCCCTTACACTCATACCTGTAATAATCCATAGGAAGTAGAGGCAATATAAAAATTCATAGTATTTAAACTTAAATCTAGACCTAGATCTAGGGTGTTGTGTAATTAAGTTTTGCAACCTAATTCTAAATCGAAGAAGGAAGAAATTTACCTCAAGAGTATTATGCTCAGAATGAAAAGCATAAAAAGTTTTGAAAAATCACAAAATTCGGCGACAACGGCAGTGGTATTCCGGCGATGGTGGTGCTCCAGCGACGATGATGCTCCGGCGATGGTGGTGAATTTCCATCGAGGAGGCCGACAATGGAGCTTGTAGTGCTTAAGGGTTATGATTTTTTCTGTTTAGGGTTTGGGTTGACTATTAACTCAAGAGCTGCTGGTAACGTGTTGGAGGAGAAACGTAGATATGCAACTATATAGATCTGAAACTGTACTTTTATTTATTGATAGATGACTTTGAATATGGATTACAATCTGATACAATAAATCTCTCAGTAAATCAGGTAGAGATAATCTCTATATCTATACTAATTAGGACAAGACACACACCTAGATATCAGGAATACTATTTCCTTAAACATTCTCGAATTTCTATTATCTTATAAATTTATCGAATTATTAATTTACCACGTTGTCCCCAAGTCGAGATTGACAAAAAATATTATTTTAATGAGACTATTAATTAATCGAGTATTAAATTATTGAGGTTCTACGGTTTCTTTTTATTTTAATTTTTTTATGGGATTAATCTAATAGAAGTTCCAACGCCTCATTCAAATCTAAAACCTCTTTAATTTTTTCACAATAAAATCTGGTGAACAAACGCCTCATTTGTTTCAAACACAAAGGAATTTGTATTCCCTTCACATATTAGGAACGTCCTAACTAAGCAAAGGCATCCAAAACTAACTACGGTGCTATAATTGAAGAACCATAGACAAGGGCGGCCCTGCACCACAAGTGCAACCCTTGAGCTATTTCCGTTACAACTTTGTTTACAGTCTTATTCATGTGATGTCTCCGGCCAACAATGTTGCTATTAGGGTGGGATTCGGGCGGTTTAGTTCGATTTTTGCTAAAAATCATAACCAAACTGAAATATTTTTTTCGGTTCGGTTCGGTTTTTCAATTTTTAAAAGAAAAACCTTGATTATTCGATTCGGTTTGGTTCGGATTTTTTCGGTTTTTTTCGGTTTTTTACATAATGCATAAAAAACAATTTTTGAATAAATAACTAAAAAATTCTCTATAAATTTTTTTTTTGAGTTGTCTAACATTTTAATTAGATTTTATGAGAGAAATTGAGAAGAATTGTGCATAAAGAAATTCGGATTTCAGGAGTTTAAGGTTTTTGTTTTGCATATATTTATATAATATATTACAAAATTTCCAAAACGATATCTATTTATACATACTTCGGTTTTTCGGTTCGGTTCGATTTTTATAAATTAAAACCATAACCGAACCAAATATTTCAGTTTTTTTCGGTTTAATTTTTATCAGGTACGATTTTTTTCGGTCGCGGCACAGTTTGAATCAATTTTTTTTTTTGATTTTCGATTTCAATGTCCCACCCTTAGTTGCTACAACAATTTATTCATTTTTGTAGAACCATAGACAGGGCCCTGCACCACAAAATGAAGACTTTTTTGTCATAGTGAGCTAATAAGACACACATCACTTTGATCGGCTTGATGCATGAGATTGTAGGAAAATTATTCGGCGCACAGCAGTCCATTTGTACCAGCATACGTGGTATGATTTTATTGGTTGATAACTATTGGTGTTGAAATGAGAAACTCCTATTTTACCCTCCACTCTTCATGTGGCTGTCCACGTTGAACTGTGGACACCAAAAATTCTCTAGGCATTCAGAGGCAACACCACCCACCCTGGCACCTGTAAATTTTCATAGATTCGACCAAATTAAAACCTAATGAATACAAATTGTTGCACGCCGTCGGAGTCTTCCCTGGGTTTTTTTCTCAATGACGTCGACGATCGAGAGCGGGTACGAATTTGCTAGCCGGGCGGTAGAAAGCGGGGACACCCATGGGGAAAACGGTGTCGTTTTTTGGCCGGAGATCGAAGGACGTCACTAGACTTTGAACAAAACTAATCCCTTCCAATCAAAGTTTTTTTTTCTTTGAATAATCCAATCGAAGCTTTAAGATAGAGAAACATGATAAAGTGTTCCAGTTTGAGATGACTCGTTCGAGTTTCTAGGGTTTTGATGATGCGAATTGGATTTTAGGGCTGGGCATATAGGCCCGAAAATCCTGGTCCGACTCGGTTTCGCGCCATCCCACAGAAGGTTGGTACATGTATTTTTTAAATAGAAGACTCGTCATATTCCGTCCCGTTTAAAATAAATGAGACAAGCATTAGGTTTGTTTTTCAATGCAAGAAATATCTCAACCCGTCCCGAATATTATAAACAAAATAATATAACCTTAACAAGTCTTCAAACACTAATAAACTACATTTTTTTTTCAATCCTCATTTTTTCCCATTATTTTTCACCTTCGCAACTCGCTCTCTTTCTGTCCCGGTCCGTCCAGCTACAAAATTTTGGGATTGATATGATTTCTATCCCGAACCGATTCATTCTGTCCCATGTCCATTCTTATTGGATGCAGAGAACTTGATTGATGTGCGACGACAATTTTAGTGGAGGCGCAAGGCCGCGACCAATGGAGACAAATTACCGAATTGTAGATCACGACGAGCTTAGAGGTTTGGTTTTGGGTTTGAGTGACGAGGGAAGGGTGCGCAAGGGGTGGGGAATGAGGTGGCGAGGCCGGTGCCCAAAGTAGTTTGGTGCCCGCGACAGCGGCGACAACGTGTAGAAGAAAAATATCAGATCAAAGTAAAACAAAGGGACAAGGGCAAAATTGGGATTCAACTCTTTCTTTCTATTTCTGATAAAAATAAGTAATATTTTATGAACATGTCACGTAGACAATGTAAGTACACTGTTGTGTATTGAATACCTTCCGGAGATTGTAGCAGAAACATGTACGGGATCATGGTTTGTCTTGGCCGTATATACAAAAAGAAAATATCCGCATGTAATAAAGAAAAGAAAATTGAAAAATTTATTCGTTTTGGATAACGGCTCGAGTAGGAAAAAGTTGCGAAATGCAAACACATCCAAAACTAGAGGTGGGTTTTTTTTCCTTCATGCAGTACGTAATGTGCAACTTGTAACGAAAGAAGAAGAAGAAGAAGAAATTTCTGTAATGGACTCTGCTTTGTTTCCTCACATCCTCACTCGCTCTAGGTAATGCCATTTCTCCATCTCTCTTGTAGTTCTTCTATCAGTTCTATGGGGATCCCTTCATATATATAATATATGCTATAGCAAACTAGTGAAATAGTATTTACAGAACTAACCTAGGACTTTAATTATCACAGCTTGCATCGATTTTTCGCTGTCCCTTCGACTCCAGGAAATGCATTCTACAGGCAGAGGTGGTTGAATCGCACTATATGGTCTATTGGAGTGTCTGAAAGTGCTGGAGATCTTTTCAATGATCCAAATTTGAAGGCAACTAAAAATGGATCTTTGTTGGGTGGCCCAGACGATTCAGTTTCATCAGCACCATTGATTGGGACAATAGATGCAGAGATTACACCGGAGACGATAGATTTCTTTGTTAGTGATGCTGAGGGTGACCCTGATTGTCCATCGGAGGGCTACTCGTCCATAGAGCAAGCCCTTAATTCGTTAGGCCAAGGAAGGGTTGGCTGGCTGGCCAGTTCTTATTTAGCTTGCTAGCTAGCTACTCAATTCTTACCTTCAATTCACTGATTTTTCTTCTCTTTTGTGTTCAGTTTGTGATTTTTGTAGATGATGAAAATGGGGAAGTTGAGGGAGACCTTGTCATGGCAGCATCATTTGCAAATCCAAGAAATGTGGCATTCCTAATCAAACATGGGTCTGGGATCGTCTCTGTAGGCATGAAGGAGGAGGATCTAGAAAGATTGAAGCTTCCTCTGATGTCACCAGAGACCCAAGACGAAGACTCTTCAGCTCCCACATTCACTATCACAGTTGTAAGTAATGCTTAGCAGTTAGCATTGCATCACTTTAACTGATTCAACTAAGTTCGTATATTTTAGTCTGGTTTGATTTTGTAGGATGCAATAGCCGGAACATCTACTGGAGTCTCAGCTTCAGACAGAGCAAAGACTCTTCTTGCTCTTTCATCTAATGACTCAAAGCCACAAGACTTTCGAAGGCCTGGCCATGTGTTTCCCCTAAAGTACCGCAATGGAGGGGTTCTTCGGAGAGCTGGTCACACCGAGGCTTCTGTTGACCTGGTTGTTCTGGCCGGCTTAAGACTGGTGTCTGTTCTTTCCGCTGTAGTTGATGCCGATGATGGCTCCATGGCATCTTTGCCCAATTTAAGGAAACTTTCATCAGACTACAGCCTTCCAATCATCTCCATTACTGATTTGATTAGGTAACCCATCTCACTGACGCGAATACCTTCAATAAAATGTGATAAAAGTTGAACAAGCAAAAGTAAGCTTAGCTTTTTAGTAGTGAAATAATGAAAAACGGTTCTGATATATAAACCCTCATGATACGTACGTATACAACAGATACTGGTCACATAGCTGAAAAACATCTCTAACAAACCCTTAAATCCGCATCTCTAGCAATGGCAAAACTGTGTCTGCAAATAGTTTTATACATAGTCATGAATGAAATGCTTGATTTATGATTGTAATCAGCTCACTGCTCATATAGTATGTTATGCTCACAGGTACAGGAGAAAGAGGGAAAAGATAGTTGAAAGAACGGTTGTATCACGTTTACCTACAAAATGGGGTATATTTCAGGCTTACTGCTACCGCTCTAAGTTAGACGGAACAGAACATGTTGCTGTTGTTAAGGTACAGGACACATCATTTGGCTTGTTATAGTAAACTGCATTAGTACCGAACTTCTGCTAAGCATATTTTTGTCTGTTTTTCTTTGAGCAACAATAGGGAAGCATTGGAAATGGAGAAGATGTGCTAGTAAGAGTTCACTCGGAGTGTTTGACAGGTGACATTTTTGGCTCAGGCCGGTGCGACTGTGGAAACCAGTTGGCATTGGCAATGCAGCTAATCGAAGAAGCTGGTCGGGGAGCTGTTGTTTACCTACGAGGTCATGAAGGAAGAGGGATTGGTCTTGGACATAAACTTCAAGCCTACAATCTACAGGACCAAGGGCATGACACAGTCCAGGCCAATATCGAGCTTGGATTAGCTGTTGATGCTCGTGAGTATGGTATTGGTGCACAGGTCGGTCAGTTTCTTAAACCATAGTCCTACTTATGAAGTCCTTATATGTGGGATGTTGGTCACTGTATGACTCGACTATTTCGATTTTTGACAACAGATTGTAAGAGACATAGGAGTTCGAACAATGAGGCTAATGACAAACAACCCTGCCAAGTTCAGTGGCCTAAAGGGATACGGGTTGGCTGTGATTGGTAGGGTTCCGGTATTGACACCTATTACAGACGAAAACAAGAAGTACCTGGAAACAAAACGAACCAAGATGGGTCACATTTATGGCTCTGATATCCAGGGATCTTCAGCGGGATTCATCAACCCAGCAGTAAATAGCCAAAGCCCCGAAGACAGTACTGAAAACTAAAATTATACAAAACTACCATTCATAGATATAGAAAAGCAAATTTATTTTCCCACTGTTATACAGAAAGTCACTGATTTTTATTGGTTCCTTCATTTTTGTTGTCATTTTCATTTTGAAAAATGACAATTCATTTAGCATTATACAGGGAGCATGTAAATCTAATGATTTTGATTGGTCATCAGGTTAGTCGGCATGTAGGTTTGCAGCAAAACAAAGCAATGGAGCATAAATTCTTCCTATACTCTGTACAGGGAGCATGTAAATCTAATGATTAATGCATGTAAAAGCACAAAAGACACATAGCATACAGAAATCCACAATAATGGCCATTGTATTTCAACATGTCATCATTTCCTTTCATATTTCGGGTGAAATCTACAGTATGTACGTATGTTAGTCTAAGTATTCATGAATGCCTCTTAACAATAATACAAAACAAAGAAAGTGCCCTAAACCCTATTACCATATCCTCAAGTTTTTGGTGCAAGAACTTGCACAAGATCACAGATTTTGTACATTCAACATTACATCCCTAATGCCTGTACTAACAAAAAGAACAGTTATGAGTTCAGTGACATACAGCATCCGATTCAGATTTCAAGGTGCCCTATTAACAGGTCATGAGCACTCTCAGGCGTCTGGGGGTTCTTCATCATCAGCATCCTCCACAGGAGAAAGTACAGGTGGTTCATCACCATTCCCCTGAGGTGGATCAGGTGGCTGAGGTTGAGGTGCAAGTACAGCAAGATTACCGGCTACTGCTTGAAGTTGATCAATATAACTAGAAGGTAGAAATGGCTCAGGTACAAGATGAAAAACAGGTTCAGGTGTAGGTATAGGTTCTGGTAGTACTTCTGAATATCCATTTAGCACTTGGTTTGTGTTCCAATAAGAGACCCTATCCCTGCTCAAAGTAGAGAATAATTACTACCAATTAACATATTCAAAGTTGTTCTATAGTCACTATACTTAATGCATACTCATGAAGGACTTACATCTTAATGTTAAATCTTCCATTTTGCACTAGAAAGCAGAGTTGTGCTGCAGACACTCGAACCTGAACAAAAATTTACACTATTAAAAAGTTATACCATCAGTTTAATTGTACGATGAAACTACTTAAGAAAATGGTATGAGAGATGGATCAATCTTACATATCTGAACCCCAATCCTGTATGGCAGGAGACACAACGGACCCGTTGAACTCTATCATCATTTGTGAGGTCTACATTATAAACGTTCTTACTGCATTCCAAAACTTGTATACAGTCGGTTACAGGTATTTATAGCTACTATATGCACAAACATCCAAGTAATTTTGTATCAATTGTATTGTTTCACTCATGAACAGTGCTTAGTTTCTGCCTTAGCAATCAGTTTCAATTACATCTACTAATATCACAAGACTCTTACATATTTTCGAAGAAGCAACCACCAGTAAACAATCCGTTCTGCAAAACAAACCGATACAAATGTCAGAATAGAGAATTTTTCTGTTCTCTTATTTGGGTTCTGAATATACACGAACAGATATTGATTTACTTTGCCTAACAGGTCTATTGTTCTGCACCTCTTCATTTTTTTTAATTTTTTTTGTAAAAACTGGGGTGTCAATTTCAAGTCCATAGTTAAAACCTGTTAAAACCTAATTACAACCATGGACAAGTTACAGACTTGATTATCAATTTCTACAAGGAACGAACAAACAAACGTGAAGCCAAATTCTAGAGAGGCAGCAAAACTCTAAGTAAGAAACCAAATGCATCAAGAATCCAATAAAAATCTCAGAGTGCCAACTCTACTTAAATTCCCAAGCTTTTCATTACAATGATATGGACATCAAAAGTACTCAAGAACCCAATTTCAGAAGTATATACCAAACCAAATGCGTCAAGAATCCAATACAAGACTAAGATACATATCAAACCCTGGAGAATCTCTCAATACTTGATTAAGGTCTGGAAACTTAAGGGATCCACTGAATTAAAAATTTGATCTTTCTTGAAATCTGATTCTACAGAACCAAGTAAAAAAATTACATCTTTATGTAATGCAGCATCCAAAATCAATGGCAACAATGTCTTAGAACCATACATTTTTGATTTCTTGATGTTTCTCAATTCTGAAGAGACATGGTTAATTACTTACTCTGTAATTTCTCTGAATGAATTCTCGCTCCAGGACGATGTGGTTTTGGCAAAAGCTGCACATGTAGTACTAGTCATTTTGGTTGAAGTGCTCCATTGTTCGAAAGAAGAACAATGAGTGTTGAGAGATGAACAAGTCCAAGAAAACGTTGCTGGAAAATGTAGAGAAACGAGAGCGGTGAATGAGTTCTTAGAATGTATATAAATGAGTTGGGGGCAGAAGTTAGTAACAGACTGCCCTAAACCCCGAACGCTAACCCACTGCTATTGAAAAATAATGCACACAGTTTCCACTATTAAACCCCGTAACGCTAACCCTATAACTCCTAAACACACAATACTAATGAAAAAAAAAATGCACACTGCTACTGGAAACTAAAGCACACTGATACTGAAATGTAAACTGCTACTGAAAAAGAATGCACATTGCTACTGAAACTAATGCACACTGATATTGAAAAATAATACACACTGCTAGCTAAAAAACAATGCACACTTTTTACTACTAAACCCTTAACTCTAAAACTCTAAAACACCCTATAACCCATATACGCACACTGCTGCTGAAAAAATGCACATTGTCTCCGCTACTAAACCCCATACCCTAAAACCCTAAACTATATACCCTAATCGTTATACGTATCCTATACCCTTTACACACACATACTGAAAAAATTAACATTTCTATTCGTATTTGCACATTACTACTGAACCTTGTAAAAATAGTAAAAATATAAAACTACTATTGAAACATTCGAAGAGTTAGCTATGTATCTAGGGACATTAACTTTGTAATCAGTAGTAGCACATTATCAAGAGTACTGCTATAGCACTTTACCATATAGCAACACTCTTTCAAAAACACAGTACCAGTGGCAAAAAACACACACATAAACACCAGAAAATAGTACATAGCTTAAAGTACCATTAGTACCAGTTTATAAAATAAGAGCAGCGCAAAGACACAAAAGTATCATCAAACTTCAAAGTTTGATCGAAATCATGAGCATCACCTTAACAACTTTACATGCTTGCACTAAGAAAAACTAAAACCATCGGCATCTTCTATAGTTCTATAGTGAACAAAATCAACACAGCGTCATAGAACACTTTGTAATGTCTAGTAGCAGTGAACCAAATCAAATTAATCCACAACTTGCATCCAAATCAAATAGAAAATAGATCTCCGTATTCAAATCAACGAAGAAAAAAAACACTATCGGTTTACCACAATGATAAACAATCACACAAACAAGTCAAATATCATATAAAACTGACAAAACAAGAAGTAACAGTAGCAATGTGTATTCTATAGAGCTTTTTGGGCCGTCTGCGGTGGAGTTGCATAGAGGTTGAGTCGTGCGATTCAGAGGATTACGAGGCGGTGACGAGCTCGATCTCTGGAAGCAGCGATGGTGGCGGTTTGATGACCGAGACGACGAGCCAGCGAGCGAGACGTGAGCTTCGCCTTGCTGCTTATGGTCGCGCGACGGCGCAGGAGCTATCGGATCGGAGGAGGCCGAGGGGAGCGAAGCCTAAGGGTGTCGTGGAGGTCTCAAAGGAGGCTCGCAAGCCAAGCAGACGCCGAGGCTCGGAGGTGGTGACGGACGCCGGAGAGGAGAGGCGCGGCGGCGCAAGGAGGCGGATCGAGATGGAGGGGCGCGGTGGCTGGTTTGCTACTGAATCCATCGGCCTCTCTCTTGAGAGAGAGAAGTGTGTTAAGAGTTTTCGGTATAAATATAAGGGTAAATACGTAAACGTTTCATTTACATGTGTGAGCACCCCGATCAAATTATTTTTATTTGTAAGATTTTTGCTTTTATCGTTTAAGATAAAGAACTTCTAAATTATTCTTACAAATAATTTGTTATAAAATGATAGTCTTTTTTTTTAAAAAAAATATTATAATCGACTGTTCATTAAAAAAATAAAAATAAAAATGATCGGGTTTGGGCTTTAGATGTTGCCTCCATCCAGCCCAGTTTATTTGACCATGTCCACTACCCGGATATTTGGGTAATTTTAAATCCTCTATATAAACCTTACTTCCTTTGTCCTGCGTCCCAAACCCTACTGGTTCTTCCGCTCCACGCCGCCTGGTACAGCTCTCTTTCTCTCTGTCTCATCATCAATTTATCACACAAACGCACTCAAGTTGCTGAATTTCACTTAGAAAATATATAACTGATGTCATTTATATGTGTATGTTGCTCTTAGGGTTTTGGATTGATTGTAACCGTCGCTTCTTGTTCGGCATCCGATGGCTCCGCCCAAAGGTATTGCTTTTTCGTCACCCATACCCAGTTTTCTGCTCCGGGCTCTTATTTTATCGATCAATTATTCAATTCTAACTATCTGTTAAGTTTTGGAGAGACAAGGTCAGCTATATATATATATATTGTAGCCTTGATTTGTGTATTCATTCTGAAATTTTTGACTGAAAATGAAGTAACTATAATCAGATGCAGAGATTTAGGAGTTAAGAGAGTTGCTAAATGAAAGAAAAAGAATCTCCTCTTGGCGGGTTACATAGGTTAAGGTCTTAAGGATAGTAGAATGTGGAAGGAATTGAAAAGAACACATGCCGTTCATTTTAAGTCGCGTGGGTCCCCCATTAGGGAGGATTTAAGTTTTGCATGGTTCCACATTATAACCGCACACGAGTTTTCATTTACTATGTAGCAAAACTAATCCAGGAATGTGACATGTTACATTTAGTCTATGAATGTAATCCTCATATATGCAGACTTGCAGAGTAATTCTAAGAGTATCACTCAGAATTTGAGCTTAGTTTCCTTCTTCTTTTTTTCCTTTTAAATCTAAGGTTAGTAGTATCACCCAATTTTGGTTTTCTCTTCTCTGTTCAATTAATTTTAACATCCACAAGTTGGTACAACTACAGCCTGTCCTTACTCCTTAGCGTCACACTATTATGTATAATTTACTTTTGAAGAAAGGAATAAGACACTTTCACAAGTTGTGTTTGCTTTACAATCCATGTCTGATGTTACTATGTTTAAGTCAATCCTCTTTTTTAATAGCCTGCTTAAGCACGTTTCTTGTGCATTCACTGTCTTTTCCCTTTTCATATCGTTCAGTCTCTGTGTCTACTCTGGTTTTATGTCACACTTCCTCTCTGGATGTTCTGCTCATTGTACTTTCCTGCTTCATTTGGTTATCAATTGTTACATTTCCTAAATGAAAGTTCTACTTTCTCATCAAAAGCATGTTCTTGCAGGTGATGTTTCCCAAAAAAGTGACCCAAAGTCACAAGCCTTGAAGGCTGCCAAGGCATTGAAATCTGGGCCAGTTAAGAAAACAGCAAAGAAGATCCGTACATCAGTAACATTTCATAGGCCTAAGACATTGAAAAAGGAGAGGAATCCCAAGTACCCTCGTATTAGTGCCCCTCCAAGGAACAAGCTTGATCATTATCAAATCTTGAAGTATCCTCTTACTACTGAATCGGCCATGAAAAAGATTGAAGATAACAATACTTTGGTTTTCATTGTTGACATACGTGCTGACAAGAAGAAAATAAAGGATGCAGTAAGGAAAATGTACGACATTCAGACTAAGAAAGTGAATACCTTGATCAGGTGAGTGACATTTATTATTTTTAGTTTTGACTATGGTCCATTGGTGACTTAAGCTGTCAACATGATCTTTTTAGTCTTGTTTTTAGATATGAACTTTGTTCTTTCTTATTCAGGCCTGATGGTACTAAGAAGGCATATGTTAGGTTGACCCCAGATTTTGATGCATTGGATGTGGCAAACAAAATTGGTATCATCTAAGGTACTTTCAAGCTTCTTCGGTGTGCAATTGATTCTCGTTGATGATTTAATTTTGGGAAGGTGTAATTGATTTTGAGATTCACAGTAGACTTGGTGATTTGTGGGTACAGCTGCGGTTTAAACCTTGTAGGCTTGACTTGAAATTTAGTTTCAACTCCTTTTACATTGAATATCATATCGTATTGATTGAGTGTTATGTGGAGTCCTGTTGTTATTTTAAGTGATCTTTGTTTCATTGTCTTCATGAGATTGCATTTGTACTTCACATCCCACATGAAACTTAATTGGACTGAGTGGCCATTTATGTGGCCAAGTCATCTATGTTATAATTGTGAACTGGATAGTGGATCGGACAAAGATAATTTGTCTGATTTAGTTTCATCAAATCTTTCGTGTTGGATCTTCAAGTGCTGAATTATTTTGGTTACCGCATCACATCACCTCTAATCTGTACTGCTGTTTGAGATTGAGCCTCTGAGTCAAATATGATAGGTAGGTGATGGCTATCTAAGAGCATCCGCACCGGTGCAAAATTTTGCTCAAGCAAATGGAGTCCACCACAAAAGTTTTGGTCAAGCAAAACTTTTCTCTTGCTCAATCAAGAGCTCAAACAAATTTTGCTTGACCAAAATTTTTGTGGTGGACTCCACCATTTGCTTGAGCAAAATTTTGCACCAGTGCAGATGCTCTAACCATTTTCCCCTAACCTTCTGTGAAAACAATTTTTTTTTGAGATTATGAGACTCCTTTGGTACAGATGCTATGAAAGGAATTGAGAGACACCAACACTGGATTTGACATTGTCAAACTCACTATTCTAAATCTGAAGCCATGCAATCATTTGATTTAGGGTGAAATTGAATGTAGTCATTAGGTCCTTATTTCCATATAAGAAGCGAAATCCTGCAGCCAGCTGTAGCTAGTTCTCCGTTGATCACGCTAATTTCCATTCGTACGATTCTAAAACTTTCGATTCCAAATAAGTAATCAATCTGAAACTCAGTTCCGAAAGCTGTAATGGTTAAAAACATCTCACCCTGGCCTGTCAAATTCTCCAAGGCTAATGTGGTCGTGATGATTGAGACGTTCCCTAGCAAATGTTTAATCCCGTAAATTTGCATATACATTTCGAAGCACAATGTTGCTTATTATTTATCCAATGATCACATTTGTTGAAAAGATGAATGATCTCTTGTCAGCTTATGTGATGTGTTGTGTCTTCAGTGTGTGTACGCGTATACATTTAACATTATAATATACCAAATATCTAGACGTTACTATCAGCAAATCTTTCTTGACGTCCGAATGGTGAGTTCTCCAAGATCACAGGGCGTAGCATTTGGTAATGTAATGCTCTTTCTTGAATGACACTCTCTCAGAGTCTCTAGTAGAGTGTACATAAGAATAGGACAATCCTGGATAAAATCACAAACCTCTGATCTGCACAGAGGGCAATTCGAGTGATCCATTAACCAAGTGTTAATACAAGAAATGTGGAATGCATGGTTGCATTTGGGCAGATGCCTCAGCCATTCCCCTTCTTCAAATTCTCCCAAGCAGACTGGACAGTCTCTGTTGCTTTGGTTGTCTTCCGCATCTTCACCAATTTTCTTCTTGAGCTGAGTTATGGGAAGAGACCGAATAATGGCGAAATCTAGTCCCTGGCTTTGAAATTGCAGATATAGATCGTCTGTGTTAGCCTCGTTCAGAAGGGTGCGTCTTTGATTGGTATTTGATCTTGCTCTGCGAAATGTAATGCAAAACCGTTGCAGCACCTTGTAGTAACTCAAGACGACGGCAAAACTGCAGAGGATTACAACAGAAGCAACGAGCCATGGATCCCAATACGAAAGGCGATGATCTGTCGATGACATTGATGGGATGTTATTGCCAGTATCAAATCTGTAGATTATTGTGTCCAAGAGGACATTGTATAAGATTGCGTTGATCTATATATTTCACAGGCATATTCTCCACATAGAACTGAGAAGTGAATCTATCGGAATGAAATATGTATAACGAAGATGTGAGAACGATTAAATCAAAGAATACATGGATATTGACATGGAAGTGTTGGATGATATCAATGATGCACACTGGCATAAGGTGCTCTATATTTCTGAGATAGATGATACCAATGTGTCACAAACAGTCAAACGTTTTACGAGGCTAATAACTTTGGAAATCAATGCCATCAAATGATAAAAATTGGTCTTTTGCTTTGATTTGCTCTCTGCATGCAAAAGACTTGGCAAATCAAAACCGAGCATCTTGATCTACAAGAAATGAAGGGTATACTGAAGCTAATTAAACAGCTATATCATAAATCGAAAGTTCAAACGGCATATGATAAGTATTCCCATTTACACCATCAAGCCCTCAAACTTGATCTTTACGCAAAAAGAAGCAGACATCTCACAAAACATCATTGAAGTCTATGCCGCTTGGCGAATGGGATTTGGTGATCAAAACTGGAATTTGAAATCATCATTCTTGAATTGTTCATGCATGCAACAGCAGAAGGATTAACACTGTTGAAATTCAACATGGCAGCTGAACATGTTTGAGAAAAGGCGCGAGATGACTCAGGAAATGATGTCAAATTCTGTGTGTTGTGAACCGCAAAGGTAGGATGTGGCATTGGTTTCTTGTTGGTATAACTCACAGCTGCTTCACAACCTTTGATTGAAACTGGTGGAATTTTGAAGGGGTGAAGAGGAGGTGGATTCTGCCACCGCGGCATAGGACCTGCAACGAGAAGCGTCTGAAGTAATGGACCAGCTTCCATCACAGCCTGCAGCAACCTCCCTTTCTGAGGCAAAGTTCTGCCTTTAACATAATTGTCAATTATTTCATCTGTTGGATCAGTTTTGGTGCTTAAAGCACAAGAGACTACTACACCAGTAGGTATAATAGTACTTCCATTAAACTCTTGCACCAAAGGTTGCTTAAAAAAGGTCATTTTTGTGCTCGAATCAGCCATGTTGATATTCGAAAACTCGGGAGAAGAAACTGCATCAAACAAGGAATCAACAGGAGAAGAAATATGTGATTGAGGATTGTATGTCTCAGACAGGCTGTTGGATTCAGTAATGCTTGAGTTTGCTTTTGTAGGCATCAAAATCGGGCTTTCAGGTTGGACTACTTGAGCAAACTGCATATTAGGTAAGTCGATTGGAGTAGAAGCAGTCATCTTGTTGATGATTTTGTTCAGCTGGTCTCTTGCTTCATCTCTTTCTTTGTATGCAACCTTAAGTAGACTGAGTAGATTCTTCACATTCTCTTGGCTCTCGCTTGCCAAATTTTTCATTGTTTCTAGCTCAAGGGTGGTGTAAAGAAGCTTCTTTTTCAAATCAGAAGTGCTCTGTGGATTCAAAACAGGTAACTGATCAATTCCAGTAAAGAGAATTCATATAAGTTCGGAAGAAACATAAAAAAATCCAGCAGAATCATCTCGAACAAGGTTCTCAGAACTATAAAACAAATTAAACTAACATCAATCCCACCATCAATACTGCTAGAAAATCAAAACTCAAAGACAAATGAATAATTCCAGGTACAAAACAAGGATTCACATTTGGAAAGAACTGTAACAAATCAAAAAGGGGCCATGCAAAATCCCACGCTCTGTTCATTTTATGCACCTTTTTAGAACACAATTGAAAGTGGAAATATCAAATTAAGTATGGAATAGTCACTATTACTTGGCAAAACAAGACTACCTCACCATTAAAACCTCCTATCACTACCAACCTACAGTGTTAAACAGAGAGTTTAATCAATGTCAGCCACATTTCGTTCACTAGTATTCTATTTAGAAAATAAAGAATTAGGCGATATATATGAGCTCTTCTGCAATGGCCAATTTGGTACACAAGAATTGCATAATTCTCCAGAAATCCAGAATTATATAATATAACCGTAATGCCAAGAAATCGACATATGTGCGTGCCTAGAACCAATAGAACACTTCCGGAAATCAAATTTTAAATTCAGAAAAACATTGGTGCCTCAATCAAAAGAACTAGTAGCCAAGGGTGAAACTGGAAATGGCTTCTTCATTCTCAGTGAAGATTGTGAGAGTAAAACTGTTCAAAATTTACATTAAAGGACAGAAACTTGAGTTGAAACCCTCAAAGAGCAATGAAGGCAACCCAAGAAAGAGAATTGTGAATGAATGTGATATATAACAGTAGATATCGCAATAAAAACACACACTTTAAGTAGAAGAAAACACAAGCTTTGATTGAACTGGAAAACAAACAAGAACACAGAACCAAACAATGAACAGAAATGCAATTTAGAACAAAGAAATGAGTAGTGACCCACCTCGTGATAGGTAGTCCACAGAGAACTCATGTTCTCCATAGCATGTGAGTATCAATCACCCTGGCGTCTTGACTCGTGTGACAGAGAGAGATCAAAGATGGACAAGGCAAAATTGAGGAGAATGAAAAGAGAAGTGAGAGAATTAGGAGTTAAAGTAGGGTGGAATGTGACTCATTTATAGAAGTAGGAGGCAAATAAGACAAGGGAGGGGGATGGCTTTCTCACAAGCCTCCAAGAAGGCCATGGTCCGCGTCAAAGAAATCAAATATGGAAAAGATTATAGAAATAAATTTCAATTATTTAATTTTTTTTTATGAAGAATCCATATTTTACTCCATTTCTCATTCGACGTAATATTAATTCTCACTCATTATTTCCCCCCCTTTCCGGGAGCTGTGTCTCTTTCCAAAATTTTCTTTTCTTTTTTAATTCATAATTATCTAAATAAATTATTTTTGATGATACAAGCATCGTAGATAATTATGAATTCAAATTTCAGCATTTTTCTTTCACCCTTTTATTTCTTTGTGTTCTGATATTGTATGTGTTCTTCATCTATAACCATAGAAAGTGGTTCAGTGGAAGTATTGAATTCCATCATAGGAACGTTTGATCTGAAACCCCCACATCAGGCGTTCGAACGCTAACGGCGTCATAATGTATTTGCTAAATTATAAACGCGACCAGACACCAGGCCGCAATGCACAGTTGGACTATTTCACATAGACCGAAGGATTTGTCCTGAGCTTAAGAAATCTTTAGGTTACCCTTAACACCTAAAAAAAGAGATTTAGACAACTTTCTATGAATTCCTACATTTTCAAAAAAAAATATTCCTTTCGTGGTAAAAGAAAATTTATTTTAGGACAGCGGTGACCATTAGTATTGTGCTACACTGCTACTATTTCCTTTTTTTATATCAGTTTCCCAACATATTCTTCCTTCAAAAGCAGAGACAAAATTAGAAATTGTTTAAAGCATATGAGTTGAGTCAGAACAAAATACAATTATTGTATTAGGTCTGTCAAAATTTATTTTTATATAGAGGTTTACTTATAAATTAGTTCACAAACATTAGAAAAATAATATATTTGCGATTTAAATGAGAAATTTATATGATTAGTAAAGGAAACTAGTTTATTTGAATTTTATCTATTGACTTTATATTTCCTAATCGTTCTACAATAATTTGTTGTCTATAAATAAAGGTCTAATCTTAGTTGTTAGACAAACTCAGTTAAAGTACTTTTGGCTTCAATAACAAGGTGTTTATGCTAACGAGTTACTACGGACTCGCAAGTTCAAAGAAATGATTACAACAATCAAGCATAAATCATTGTCTCAAAGTAGTATAGGTAATTATTTTAGTTCTTCTTGAATAATATAATTTTATTATTATTGAAAATTATTACTATATGGAGGTAATGTTTTTATATATGGGACTAGAAAAATTTATAACTTATCATAATGTGGAGGTTATTATCATTTATAACTGGACACGAGTTGTGATTGAGATTTTTTATCACTATAAAAAGATTATTTATTTATAAAGTATTCTTAAATCGAGGTTCTATTGTACAGTTAAACCTTTATAAATTAATAAGCTCAGGACTGACAAAATCTATTAATTGAGCGAGATATTAAATAATCGATAAATAAATAATTTATTAATTTAATTGTTAATTAATAACTTATTAATTTATAAAACTTTTATTTTTGTATCTTGTTCAATGTACATCATTTTTTAATTTATTATGTATACATAATACATTATTAAATGTGGTATATATGAGAAGTCACATTACTAAAAATTCTTACATTGTTAAGAAAAGTCCAAAATGAGATTTAAGGTGACATCAATTTCAAGAAAATAAGTCACAATTGAGTAATTCTTCATGAAGCCATCAAAAATGAATAATTAATTATATATATTAAAGTATTATTAATTTATATATTGCATGGAGTCTATATGAATTCTCGAATTTCTATTATCTTATAAATTTAACGAATTATTAATTTAACATGTTGTCCCCAAATCGGGATCGGTAAAAAATATTATTTTAAGGAACTTATTAATTAATCGAGTATAAATTATTGAGGTTCTATTGTATATAAAGATTGACTATGTTTCATTGTTTCTTAACTTCTTATTTTTCATCTTCATGGCGAGTTGGCAACTCCCATACCACATACAATTTTCGGGGTCATGCATTTTCTTCATATTAATGCTTCTACATTATTTTACGTTACATTCTTTAGATATAGTTGTTGTTTTTTTTTTGAAATAAGAGCTTACGGCTATCCTTAAGTTTTGATTAATGAAACGGTAAAATACAGGGGAGGGGGACATAAAGCATATACCCCGTAAGAAGAGAACAACCCGAAATATTATCAGGGGACTCAACCAAGATATTGTAACCTAAGCTGCAACAATTAATACAGAAGGGTGGCATAAAGCCTATACCCCGTAAGAAGAAAACAAGCTGAAATACTATTAGGGGACTCAACCAAGACATTGTATCCTAAACTACACCAATTAGTAAAAAGTGCAACATTGACTACTCCATTTGCTTCACAAGAATGGCGACACAGTAACAGGAAGACAACGCGATAACGACGACACATCAATTCACTTTGAGCAGCTTTCCAACCACATCTCATCTTGCCACTAGGATGGTGCGCCCACTCAACGAACTAATTCTAACCTAGAGCGGACAAGACACCAAAGGTTTATAGCTCGGGACAAAGCCCACATCTACATACCTCTATACACTAGGGTTTTATTTTTGACATAAACTTAAACTTAAGCTTAATTATAACTAAAATAAAGTAAAACCAATAACTTAATAAAATAAAATAAACTAGGCCTAAGATGTAAACCCTATCCCACTTACACCAAAGCCCAGCATACACTAGGCAAGCCCACCTCTAGTATAGGAGCAATCGCACTACCACCATCAGTCTTCTCACCCTCACCCTCAGGCCGCTGTCAACTTCCGGCAAACTAGGCCAGAGCCAACTCGGCCAGATATGGGACAGATTTCTCTCAGCCTCCCCCTTCCTGTCGATGTCTTCATCAAACAATGACATCGCTTGGATCTTTCCGTGATGGATGTCACACCGAGTCAGACACTCATCACCAAGAGATAGGAGATGAGAGCATATCACTTTACCCTGAATCGTGCACCACTCATCGTCCTTGATCCCAATGTGAGAACTCCATACCAAATCATGCGACTCGCCCTCCCTGGAACTCCAGTTACTATTGTTGTCCATCATTAGACTCATCAACCATCAGGCAACCATAGTCTCATCCGGCCACACCCATAGAGTGACGGCGAGGCCGGATGCCATCACCAACGTCAGGACTGCCAGACAAGAAGAAAAGATGTTTTTGGAGAAAAGTTTAGCACGTTCCTCAGTGAGAGGTTAGATATAGTTTAATATTCAGCTATGGTCGAATTACATTGTTGTCTTCTAATGAGCATTTCATTCCATGCTTCTAATACATGATAGAGTAATAGTTTGTTTGTTTGTTTTTATTTTTTATGTACGTATTGGTTACTGTCTCTCTTTCTTCTCTCTATCTTTTCTATCAACTTTGTGGCGGCAACCCTTTCCCAGGCTTATCACCAAATTTATGCTCCTCCTTCCTTCGACGACATCGACTCTAGAATGCCATGCTTCAGCGTCATCTCCAGGATGTCATTCTTTGGCGGTGTTCTCAAGGTTTTTGACCCAGATTTGCAGTAGGAAGCTAAGGCCGGGATGATGGTTGGAGAGCGGTGATGGCTTGAGCTACGTCAGCAATAGACAACTGCTGGTAGGGGCTGGTGTCGCGAGACCTTTTCTATTCACCAATAGTTAGCGATGGTATCAACATCAAAGGTACCAGCAGCGATGCTGATGTCAAGCTGTTGGCTGCTCTCCAATCAGTTTCTTGTGGCTAGTGCTCCCAGGTTTCATATTGGGTTGCTGGGCTTGTGACTTGGGACCCAGGTGGGCTGTTCGGCATGGCCTATCGAGTATGGTCACTGAGTAACGTTGTTGGGTTCACTACTTATAGTTTATTTGTGTCTCATTTAGATTGCGAGATTCATTAGAGTTGACATGCCTACCACAATTGCGTGCTCATGGGTTGTGTTATCTCTTCTTATTCCTGATTCTCATGATTCTGATATGATGAAAGTGAACTTACATTTGTCGAGCTTCATGAATTTTAAGTTTAGTGCTGCTCGAAATTATGACCTTAATCGTAGTATTTAATAAAATTATATTCAGGCTCCGCTAGAAGGTCGTTTTCTTCAAAATAAAATAAAATAGATAGAGTAGTTTATTTGTCTGTAATATATATAATCAATTGTAGTCAATTCTTTTAAGGGTTCAGTTTACTCACTTGTGATTTGGGTCAAACATCAGTTAACTACTTCATTTTTCAAATTTGATCATTTCACTACTTACGGTTTGAATCAAACATCATTTTAATACTTCATGTGTTAAAATTGATCATTTAGTTGCCTAAACTTGTCAAAATTAATCATTGTACTACCTAATTTGTAATATATATATATAAGCAGTTGTAGTTAATTCTTTTAAGGGGAGCATTGGGGTTGCTCCGTTGGTCAAGGCGTTGAACTTATTCACTAACAAACCAAATTCGAATCCAAGTGCTCCCTAGTTGAAGAGAATTTTCTCTAAAAATAGCAAATTGAGAATACGGGTTGCTCCATGTCTAAGACGTTGAACTATCCGTTGACAAGTCGGGTTCAAATCCTAATACTCCCTTCTATTGTCCAAAAAATTTATAAAAAAAAAACTCAACAAAAAACCCTAGCAGAGCCTTCTCCCTCTGCTACCTGGGTTTTTTTTTTAGAAATCTCTGTGTACTCTTATTTTCTGTCAATGACAGACTAGCTGAGGACAACATTGACGCTTTCTGATGAAGGTCATACCTCTTTTGGTGTAAAAGGATCATCCGACGTGTCGAAACACACCTTCGTGGTTGCTCGCTTGCTTTTGGTGAAGGGAAAATCCAACCCTCAAGTCGCCGTAGGCTCTCTTGGCTCACTTTGGGGCTACGGACGATGACAATCTATTCGGCCGATTGAAGATCGATTGCTCATGGAATTTTCACAGGCTACTGAAGCCAAACGTGTGCTAGACGGAGGACCATGTTTCTACGACAAAGCATCGCTTGTTATGGCTCCATACAATGGGTGTGGTGACCTTCTCCAAGTACCCTTACTTTCTATTCCGGTGTGGGTTGTTATTCACGGCCTCGACCCTATCGTGTTTACTAGGAAAGCGATGCGTATGGTGGCTAATGCGATTGAGATTTTTGAGAGAATTTTTGAACCAAGTTTCCTTCATGGTATGGCAAGAGTTCGTATCCGACATCCGGTCCAATCTAGGGTTTGGCAGCCTTTCAATGCTAGTTTGAATTTGAGGAAGGGATCTCGACCAAAATGAAATTTTGGTATGAGAGGCTACAAGGTTTTTGTGGCATCTGTGGCCTGTTGGAGCATCCCAAAATTGGATGCATTAGAGCTCCGAACTTTTCTAAGAACGTGGTAATGGAATCAGCGATGGCTTTTATTGGAGGAAGTGAAGAGTCACCATCCATGGTGTCGAATGCAGATGTGGCAGGGGTGTCTAACCCTAATCCTAATCCTAACTTATCTCAGTTTGTGCAGGTTAGTTCTCAGGCACCACAAATTGGTCCTCTTCTATTTCGAGTACCAGGTATTACCCCAGAATCCTTTGTGAAAGTAGACTTTCTCCTTCGTAACTTACCGGTGGTGATTGTTGATCGTGAAGAACTTGTGAAGCGGAAGAATGGATAGGATGCCCTGGTCCTAGCAAAATTGCTTTGTACATCCCAACACAAGAAGTTGGGTTCGACATTGAGCTTCTGTCCTGAGCTGGCCATTCCAGAACGTAACGGGCTTTTATTGAAATCTCCTACAAAGAAAGCTAAACATGGTCGACTTATTGGTTCAAAGAACAAGGCCAAAAGCTTGGTCTTAGTAAAGACAGTGAGGAGACTCCCAGGTGGATTATTGAATTGTCGTCATAGAGAAAGAATGCTAAAGTTGCCAAAGGTTTAGGCATGGTGATTGGGGAGTTACGACGTGCTTGTGATAATGAGGCTTTAGCTTTGGTTGGGGTACCCGAAGAGTCAGCGACACCCTCTACGTGGGCATAGAGGACCTTGGTCTTTGATGAATTTGGTAGCAGGGGGACTGAATCTAGCACCATAGCTATGAAGTTCGAGCCTGGCAATGCGAAGGAAGATGAGGACCTCACTTCTTTGGAATACGGTGATCTCTCTTTTCGTGTTATGTTTTATTTTGGAGTTCTTTATTTTCCGTTTGGAACTTGTTTATTTTGTACTAGTTTTTTCTCAAACTTACAGCTGAACATGGGGTAGGTATTACTTATCGTCTCATGTTCCGCTACGTCATTGATTACTGGTCCTGGTGCTTATTGTTATGATATGAATATTTGGGCACGTTAGGTGATTTCGATTGCTTAGGTTGTCTATACTATGACTTCTTTCTTACATTGCCATTTAGTGGGCAGTCATGGTTGTATTTGTGTCTACATTTCTTAAATATTAATGAGAACTGATCTCACGTGTTACCCTTCAAGAAAAAAAAATATTTTAAGGGTAAACTTTAGTTTACTCATTTATGATTTGGGTCAAATATCAGTTCACTATTTCACTTTTCAAATTTGATAATTTCACTAACAATTCGAGTCAAACATCGTTTTAATACTTCATATGTTAAAATTGGTCATTTTTCTATCTAAACTTGTCAAAATTGATCATTGTACTACCTAATTTTTCAATTTTTAATAGAACACGTGAACTAAGGGGAGATTAAAAATGATGAAAAATGTTGAGTTCAAGTAGTAAAATGATTACAATCAAAAAATTCAGGAAAGCAAAAAAAGTCAGATAGTAAACTGAAGTTGATAGCAAACCACAGATAGTGAAATGATCAAATTCAAAGGGTCAAGAAGTGAAATGATGATGACGGAAAACCACATGTAAGTAAACTAAAATTTACCCTTCTTTTAAATATAAACATGAAGAAATGACAACGTCAAAATAAATTTATTCTCAACAATTATATACAAGTCTAATTAATACCTTTTTTTTCTTTTCTTTGAGGAACATAGATTTTCATTGATAAACCTCCGAGTAGAAAGCATTACTTACATTGCATTGCAGATGTAGCCCTCTTTGCATGAGTGAGGAAGTAAATATGAGACAAATTACAAATACTACTCTTTAAATCATAGCTAAGCTCAATATATAGTCGAACTTACTTAGACCTTTTAGAAACTTGAAAGTGACAAGGAAGAAAGCACAAAGTTCAAAAACACCAATGCACTCAATTGCTAAACCATAAACTTCTCAACATACCTACTAAACAGGCTAACACATGCAAATTAATAGCAAGCGAGAGAAAAACTAAAAACAACTACCCTACCGCTTCCTTCCCCTTGGCCAAAAATCCAAGAGGTTGTCAAAATTATATAAACACAACCCTAATTGATTAATACACACCCCTTAATTGTAAATTCTTAAATTCCAACTTTATCCCTTTGTGTAAATAAGAACTTGTCGTTGATGGAGTTTTTCTTGCTCAACGATTTTTTCTTTTTGGCTGATCTTGCTCGATGGTTCTAACCATCACCTACCCTGCAGAGCTGCTGGCCATAAATTATAAAATCAACAATTCTATTATACCTTTATTTTTTTTAAGGATAAATTCATTGGTCATTTTTTATTAAATTGTTGCTTTTTAAACTCCGATTTCATTTTTCATTGATACCCTTTTTAAAAGCAACCGGCAAAGTGGTCGGAAGGTGTGCGTCGTGGCGGTGAGAGTCGGGGCTTCTTACATGGTGACGGCATCAGGGTTGAGTTGCTGAGTATAAGGTCGGGAAACTCGCGATATAGGCTCCTTTGAGAGAGAGAGAGAGAGAGAGAGAGAGAGAGAGAGAGAGAGAGAGAGAGAGAGAGAGAGAGAGAGAGAGAGAGAGAGAGAGAGAGATTCTTGCCGCAAATCTGGAATGGTGTCATGGTGTGTGAGATGGAGAAATTTTTCCCTCTGACCGTCAATCCAACTCATCAATCTGACGCCCCAATAATATACTACCAGGTGGAACTTCACTTGCTCACTCATCTAACACCCATAGTCTGTCAAAACACAGTTTTAATTTATTTGTTTTCTAGAAATCTATGGAAAGTTGCAATCTATGCTGAACTAGACTCTCTTACAAATGACAAGTTTTGGGTATGGTAGTGCTATGACCACCGAATGGTAAGCCGGTTAGACATAAATGAGAAGAACTTATGGCGCAAGGATCTTCTCAACGCCCTAGTATTGATTATCAAGAGATGTATTCTCTAGTTATGGATATCATTACTTTCTGGTACCTTATCAGTTTGGTAGTGTCCGAAAAACTAAGTATGCAGCTAATGGATGCGGTTATATATCTATAGGGGGATCTTGATTTAGTGATATACATGAGAGTGCCAATTGGCATGGTTATACCCAATTCAAGTAACTCTAAACCACAGATTGCTCATGCGGTCAAATCAGGGTTCGAAAAAATGGTCTACAAGACCGATTAATCACCGATTAATCGGTAATCAATAAAAGAATGTGTTGATTCAAGCCTGAACGACCTTCTACACGGTCCACTATGTAGTCACTGATTACTCGGCCGATTACACGGTATACACGGCATGAGTTTTTTTTCTTTTCCTTTTCTGGAAAATAATAATTTAAAAAAATGCAAAACCTATTTTTAGTTTTTCACAAGGAACAACCTTGTGTATGTGAAATTCAATGCCAAGATCATTAACAAGAAGAAGAAAAAATGAAAGACCCACTGCATGCAAGTGATGCTAGTTAAGCACAAGGATGCCTAGTTGAAAATGGCGAGGATGATCTTGGATCCGATTTTACGTGGGATGGAGATAATAGTGTCCAAGAGTCTACAATAAGAGAAGATAGAGATCTTGATAATGATGATGTTATTTCTAAAAATGACACTGAACTTGATGAAGACTCATTTGAAGGATTTGGTAATATGGAGTGATTTTCTTGTTTGAAGTACATTTTGTTTTTCTTTTATTTGTGTGTTGAACTATGTGTTTAATAATTTTGATCACTTTCATAATATTTTCTTTTGACTTAATCATTTTATCTTTTAATTAATTATATTTTATATTATTATTTTAATATATTAATAATTATAATATTATTTTATAAAAAAAATATATCGATTCCGATTAATCACCGAGTAATCGACTAAACGGTAATCGGTACCAAAACGATTCATGACCGATTACTATTCTAAGTGACTATTGGTTCAAATTGAGACGTTCACTATTCTAAGTAACTATTTGATTGTGAAGGGATGCAAGAATGATAAGTATGCCCATGCATGTTCATTAAATGAACAAGTTGTTTGAGATGATAGCTAGACCTTAGTATGACTCGATTTTGTCTTGGTGTTAGACATGGAATATCAAGTTGGTTGATTTCTTATTCACCAGTCTACTTATGTCTAAATCAGGTAATGGACAAAGCACACCATTTTAGCACACAATTGGTTGTTTGCAATCTGAAACCCAAAAAGATCAATTTTATATGAAAAAGTCGATGGAGAGGAACTTTTGGATATGAGATTTCGTATCTTAGTGCGGTTGGAACTTGGTTGAATTTAGCTCAGTGCACGCATCTAGACATTGCCTTCTCGGTTTGCGCCTACGCAAAGTCATTATATTGGAGTATAACATGCCTTCTGGTACTTGAAGGGAGCCATTGAATTGGGCATGTTCTTTCCCCTACAAAGAAACAAGAGAGAAACTTAAAATTCCAGAAAAATGAATTGTTGAAATGCAACTCTCTGATTCTTTCCAGTTCGACCCGTCGAACATGGAGCTCAACCCGTCGAATGATAGCTCCTAGAATCGGACAGAAAGCATTTCTTGACCTGTAGATATATACCTTCAACCCATCGAAGGTTACACAGGCTGCAAGCATTGTACCTACTCAATGTGGTCCCCTATTTAGAGACACCTTGTGATTTCTTGGTTGGTTTTGCTGATATTGAGTATCTCTCTCACCCACACAAAGGACGTTCTCAAACTGGTCATGTATTGACCATGAGAAACATGAAGATTTCTTTGAGACCTACAAAGCGAACCCTTATTGCTAATTCGTCAAATTATTCTGAGATTATAACTTTGCATAAAGCGGTTAATGAGTGTGTCTGGTTTAGGACATTAGTACACCATATTTGAGGGTCTAGTGGTTCATCATCTACTACAACAGCATCAACTTTCACGTTTGAGAATAATGTTGCATTGAACAAACGAAATTAGGTTACGATAAGGGTGGTCATACAAAACTCATTTCGCCAATGTACTCTTACAATCAACAACAACAACGGTTATTGATTATCCGTGTGAATCGGATTGGTTTGTTGAATAATGCTGCAGACTTGTTCACCAAGTCTTTACCAAAATCTACATTTACAAATCATGTGAGACACATTGATATACGAAGATTGTCTGAACTCCAAAATTGAGTTACTGATCAGGGGGAGTTCATTTCGTAGACATCAGGGGGAGTCTACATCACATGTTGTCGCTTTTGTAGTTGATGCGTTGTACTATTTTTTCCTTCGACCAAGTTTTTGTTTTACCCAAGAGGTTTTTGTTTACTTAGAAATGTTTTAGTGAGGCAATAGGTTATGCATCATACATTAGGATGGTGACAAAATGAGGAGTGTTTAAGAAAATAATTTTCCTAGTATCCTGGTGTATGTCTTGTCCTAATTAGAATAAATATAAAGATTCTCTCAATCCCTGATTTACCGAAAAATTTATTATATCAGATTGTAATACCTATTTAAAGAACATCTATCAATAAATAAAATATAATTTTAGATCTATGTATCTACATTTATCTTTCGAGACTATTCTCATTTATTGTGATATACAACTGAAGCAATCTACAAAGTACCGAAAAATTGATATCTAAAGCTAATAAGCCTGTTTGTTACCCTGTTTGTGGTTACCGAAACAAATAATCTACTCATATTTACCCACCCTGTTTGTGGTACCGAAACCATCTTTTGTTTTAACGAGATGGAAACTATGTTTTGTACCCTCACAATTCCACATGAGCGTGGACAATCTGTTATTCGGCGATTGGACAAACAGTTGGTGTGTTAGGAACATGCCGGACGTCCTCTCCGGCCCTCACTTGTGCAGATGTTTAGGTTTTCTGTTTAAACTAGGAAAAGGACAAAGCTAGCTGCTAGGCATAGATCGAAGTACTCTAGGTTTACGACAAAAGCTGCTAAATTTTAAAACGTTTGGCCTCTTTGATGCAATGTATCTAGCTGCTTAATCCGTGCGTAAGCGAGTGACTAATTAAGTCTTATATATATGTGCAGTTATTCTAAAATCTTAGCTTTATAGTTTGGAGTAAGGAGTAAAATATCGGATATCGAGGATATATCGACAGTCCAAAATTTGGATATATCGACGGAAATATCGACGAAATATCGATCCACTGAAAATTCTGACGGAAATGACGGAAACTAATAAAAAATATATAGAAATTTGTAATGAAACTTTTGGAGGTTGTTATATGATCAATTACCTACCTTATGTGAAAAGAAAATATTGATCAAACATCAAAACATATGAATTTGCTATATTACTATATGAATTAGTACGTGTTAAGTGCTGATAACTATTAAAATATAATTTAATAGTTTTATTTTTATTTTTTTGATGGCTAAACTTTAATGAGAGGCTAGACCATCATATTTTTGTACAATATGTTACACATCACACATTACAAAATCAAATATATAAATACTTCAAAACCACATAGAGGACCTATGAGGTTCGAAATTCACACTATTTTCCTCATCTCTCTGTGCAGAATCATGTGTGTATTGTGAAGAGTACTCATTAAATGATTGCTCTCCCATGTAATTCTGCACGTATTGACTTACATGCCAACCATATGGGTCAGGGGGCGGTCTTTGAAGATTTTGGAGCTCGTAGTATGAACCAGACATTACTCGACTTTCTTCATTGCTATCATCATTTGAGGCATTTGTTTGTGATTGTAACGATGAGTTATCACTTGTTGGAAGACCATAAGGCATGATATATGAAGGCTAAGGCATTGCAAAATTTTGACCATAATAATAGGGTTGGTAATTACCATCTCCAACACCTATTGAGCCAAAAGTGGTGAATAACACATCTTCAACATTCCTTGATAAATTCCCTTGACCCATTTCTCTTGGATTATATTCACTTCTTCTGCCTCCTCCACTGTATCCATGACCTGCTCTTCTGTCTCCATGGTCTTCATCTTGGGTTGCATGTGTGAAATTTTGTTCCTTTGTCAAGTAAAATGGTTCATCTTCACTGTAACCACCATATCCGCTGCCACAACCACCGGTTCCAACACTCTGCATTCCGCTGTCTCATCCTCCAGTGCTTGATGAGCTTCTAGATCTCATACCTGAGGTATCCCTCCTCAACCGTGGAGATTGGGAAGCATGTGAACTTCTAGGCTTTGGATTAGGTTGAATATTGTCTTGACTCATGAGAGATTCAAATGAGTCATGCTCATCAACATGTCCTATAACCTCTTCATGAAGTACCTGCTCGACATTTATTCCTTCAGCACGGGCAGCAGCAGCAATTTTCTCAACTGAATTTTGTTCCTCGTCATCCAAGTGTAGTGGTCTAATCCATTGATAAAGTTGATCTCTCTCTTCATCATCAAATTCAGTACCAATTTCAAACACATCCAATGGATCTCTGGCCTCAACATTTGTTTGCTCAGCTTCTTTATCTCGGAGCATAAGCTTCATGTTATAATAGCAATAGACCAATTTCTCCAGCCTAGTATATCCCAACCTGTTTCTTTGTTTTGTATGAATTAGAGCAAATGTGCTCCAATTTCTTTCACAAGCTGAAGCTGAAGCAGTTTGCGATAATACTCTAATGACCAATCTTCTTACGGTAGGTGCACTTGTCCCATACATCATCTACCAATCAGCTATCATATAAGAAAAAAATTATTAATTTTCCTAATCAAGTTCAATTTGTGATTAATGAAAGAGTACATAAATTATAAGTATATATTATGTATATATACATACCAGGAGCCATCTTTTCTCTAGAAGCAACTGCCGCTGGCATGGCAAAATTAAGATTTGAATCTTTGAAATATGTGAGCTGAATGTAAAAGATGAATTCTTTCATTGTCACAATTTTAAATGATAAATTGTAAATATAATTCGTTATAAGCCAAACCTCTCTTCCAAAATCGCCTAGTGTCGGACAATCAGGGTCCAACTTAGAGAATACATTATGCACAGCTTGAATAAGCATGGGTTCATCTCCAACGCCTTGTTTATAATTATAACGAGGATTCAAATAATAACCTACAAAAAAAATACAAATACAAAAATTTATTATACATTATAATGTTAATACCTTATGGTTAAGTAAAACTAAGAATGAAAAATTAAGATTATTATTACATGTAGCATGCAAATCGTGTCTTAAAGTTTTAAACCATCTGTCATTGATAATTTTGACCCATTTTGCCCATTTTGCATTTGGCTTTTTTTCCAGCTGCTCTTTCATTATACGCATCAACTCATAAACTGCACCCATAGTCGGATAAACTTCTGTATCCACGACACGTAATACTTTGTAAAGAGGCTCAGATAGTTCACACACATGTTGTGCTTGACTCCAAAATAGTTGATCAAATACTAAACTTTCAACAGTACGACCGTGTTTGGTACGACAAAAGTTGCTAGTGCTCCACCAATCACTTGTGAACAATTGTTTCAACCCAGACTTCCTCTTGAGTAAGCTCTCTAATGAAATGAAGTTAGTGGCAAATCGAGTAGGTGCGGCACGAACAATCTCCCCCTTGAAAATTCACGCATCTTTGCCAACAATGTATTATGATTATAAAGGTAATTTGAAATAGCTTTACCCTTATCAATCACATCCTTGGCACTCTCTCTTTTCCCCATCTCTTCAAACATGAGATCAATACAATGAGCTGCACAAGAAGTCCAGTAAATATTATGGTGCTTCATCAACTTCTTTCCAGCTTTAACATAATTGGCTGCATTGTCTGTCACCACCTGAACAACATTATGCTCCCCAACCTCCCTAATAATGTTCTTCAATAATACATATATATATTCATGATCCTTTTTATGCTTAGAAGAATCAACAAACTTCATGAATATAGTGGTACCTTTGCAGTAGACCATGAAATTAATGATAGACAATCTTGTTGGACCAGTCCATCCGTCACACATGATCGTGCACCCATACGTCTCCCATTGACTTTTCAATGTGGCAACATGTTCAGTAATCTCTTTGAACTCTATATCCAAATACTTGTGCCTGATCTCATAAGGTGTGAGGGGTTTTACTCCCTCTTTGACTCGTTGGCATCCAATTACCATGTTGTGGAAGTGAGGAGATGCGGCTTTTGATGGAGGGACATTTTCATATATGAAAATTTTGCTTATTAAACGGCTCATTGCCTCTTTCACTGAACCGCCTGAGAACATATTCTTGAGACTCTTTTGCCGTCCTCGAGTTGATTTGCTGAGGTTTGGCGCCAATGGTGTCGTTGGTTGTGATTCTTTAAAGCTCTGGGCTCGTTGCACATTACCACCACTACTTTGTCCTCTGTTAGGGAGTTTGTGGAGATGCTCTCTTTGCCATTGGGCTTCCTTAGACTCTCGTATTGCTTGTCGATATTGTGCCCTTTCCTCATGCCCCATGTCATCACCGTCATAGTCTTCCTCCTCACTTGTATCTTCGAGTTGCACGATCGGATCTCTACGTAGTTCAGCTTGGATGTCGTCGATCATATGATATTTTTTGGCCTTTTCTTTCTGTTTACTCTTCATTATTGAAGTGATAAATTGCTTGACTACATCCGGAACTGATTCACATCTTTTCACGTTTGAACCGGGATCAAGTCCACTGAGATGATACTTTAAACGTGTGACACCTCCGCTCTTCATCACAAACCCACAATATTTGCATATAGAGCCATTCTTGTTTCCGGGAATTGAATCACCGTGCTCCCATGCTAGATCACGTCTACTTGACCCACTATCCATTGCAATAATTTAATGAACTCCTACATATAATTTTTTTTTAACATGATCAAATCTTAATCAATATGGCATCAATATCACATTATTAATGTAACATGCATATAATTAAGTACTTTAACATAAATACATTTAACAAGAAATAAGAAATATTGGAACAATAATAATAAATTTATCAACATAAAAAGTATAATTAAGTGCTTTAAGCCTTTAACATAAGGACACTACTTCAGTGTGTTAACACAATTTACAATAAAACACATGTTTAAAACATAACCATGAAATGGTAAACTAATTTACTTCTTTAAGGTTGTAATATCAAGTTTAGTTTTCTCACAAGGAACAATACTAAACCTAAATAAGTAACTTTTTATTTAAAATTTACGATTTAATCTTGACCATTCATTTTTTTTTAATTTGATCTAACAGTTATATTATGTCTAAAATATTACCTACTACCTGTTAACATTATCTCAATCGTATAATTAGAGGCCACCATTCGATTTCACAAGCACTAAAACTTCTCTCCCTCATTTAAACCAATTAGACATTGTATCGGCTTTGGATTTGTTAACCTTCTCTCCCTCATTTAAGTAGTCGTTATTTCTCCTGAGCTTATGGCGTGATTACTATCTGATGGAGACTAAAGTAAGCTTTCCCTTGGATTTCACAAGCACTAAAACTACCATGTTTATTAACAAAATTGTTATCCACTCACTTGCTGGTAAATCTACATTGATCAAGTATTGTGGGCGAAACTTGTGGTACATTTTTGTTGATAAGAGACAGGTCTTGTAAGAGTATTTGGATTTCCAAAATTTAGAAAGTATTGTTGCTAAAAGAGTTAATACTGTATATGTGGATGTTTATAAATCTCATATATGAACTTTTAATTGTACGTCTTATTTACGGTGTGTAGTTCTTCATGATATGGTTGTTAGAATACCATTCATATGACTTATTGCTTGAAATTGTAGATTATTTGTGTGTTGTTTAGTGCTCTCTTATACTAACATTGACTAATTTTATGCAAATGTGTAAATTCTGTTTTCCTACTTCTGCAGTCATTCATGATTACCATGGCATGACTGTTTTTAGCAAAGTGTTGCATGACTCTTTGCATGTGAGAGGTTATGACTCGGTCGATCCTATTCAGGAAAGAAAGGGATCAAATTACAATCCATGTGAGCTTTTCCAATGAAATAGCTACTTTTGAATGATTTAGAATTCTTAAAAAAAATTCTTATTGCTCTCCTGTAGTTCCTTGGGCTTTGACAGATTGTTCTATGCATACTTTGTTTCTCTGCAATACACAGTAAGCAATTAATTGCTCTTCAATTCAGTAAAACTGACAAAGGTGGCAGTTGACAAAGTTGTAATAGCACCATGTGGGACATTAGTTTTATACCCAAAGACTAGAGGGAATCTGCATTCTTTCACTGCAGTCACACCGTGTGCTGTTCTTGACATTCTCACTCCTTCCTACAATGAAGACTCAGGCAGAAAATGCACATACTATCATGACTACCCATATACTGCCTTCCGTAAGTAACTTTCGGTTCTTGTATAGAAGAATGGATAGCAGTAACGGTTTGCTTCACATATATTGCAACTACAGAAAGTAAAATATAAGAGGTAAGTGAAGATGACTATGCATGGCTTGGTGAGACACAACCTACTATCTATATGCGAGAGGAAAACTACAATGGCCCAACTATTCAGATTTAAACTTCCTCAGTCGCCATTGACGATCGTTGATTTAAACTACAATGGCCCAACTATACTGAATATGGTTGTTGTAGTTACCTTTTAAGATGTTTATTGAACCATAAAACTACAAATTTGATTTTTATGTTGTAAATTTCTTGTTTAGGTTCATTCTCAACCTTAAACTTGTAACTTTAACAAGTTACCAAAACATGGTCTTACATTTACTTATTTAGGTTTACATACCACCTTAACTTAAAACATATGTTTACCGATTAATGGTTAACCTGTAATATCAGGTCACTTTTATAACATGTGTTTTAATGCATACTACGTTAACACACTGAAGTACAACCCTTAACATAAATACATTTAACAAGAAATATTAGAACAATAATAATATATTTATCAACATAAAAAAGACTAACCGACTAAGTAATAACATACCTGATTGGGTAATCTACTATAAATTGTTGAGAGAGTAATAGAGAGATTTGTTAAGAGAGTGAGAGAGAAGTTGTGAGAAAGAAGGTTTTGTTGAGAGAGTGAGAGAGAAGTGATCGGTGTGATGAATTCAACTAGAAACTCAGAATGCAAATATGTATATATGTATGAGAAACTGAGAGAGAGAGAGAGAGAGAGAGAGAGAGAGAGAGAAGTAGTAATGGTGCGATAAATTCGATAGCTTCAATTGATTTTTTATATTTTATAAAAGTCTTTAAACACTTGATCATAGCTAGTCCGTAGATATCTACTTTACAATGTAAAAGTTTTTAACCTATTATAAAATCTGACATGGACACATGGTCACATAGATTATGCGTCATAAAGCATCGGCTACCAATGTGGTTATAAAAGCTGACATAGACGCATAGATATAACTTATAAATATTATATGATTTATATATACATAATTATGCTTTTGGTTTTGTCAAGGACGGCTACCATCTTTTGTTCTTTAGTATAAACTATAGTATAAAGGCTTTTCTATTTGGGAAGCAAGTAAACATGGCAACGTGGGAAGTCTGACGCAAGGATGGATTGATTGACAAATGACTGACAAGCTTTTAATTTTGTTAAATTAAAAAAGTTACTGAAAATTTCAAAAATTTCGGTAAATATCGAAAAATATCGGAAATATCGGGGATATATCGGAAATATCGGAAAATTTCGGAAAATTTCGGAAAGTTTGAAGATATATTCACGGATTTTTCAAGTAAGTTCAAAAAACCGAAATATCGACAAAATATCGCCGAAAATTTCGATTTTGCATTCATTGGTTTGGAGCACCTTCACTATTGGACCCTCGATATTTCTATTTTCTGTAAAGATTTACGCGCTAAAAAGTTAAGACTTATTTAGGGGTCTAGCTAACCATTGAACATTACCTAATCTATAACCAATTGGTGAGGTCTTTTCCTGATAAACTATAAGATAAGTGTCTGATTAATCTTGTATTCAAGTTCCAACTCAATTGCAAGCGGCGCCCCTAGGGGCTTGTACTTCTCTTGTAGACTTGTTGGTTGGTGTTCTCGAGCAAACGGTTAAGTATAACACTCGTGTGTGCCAAAGGTTTTGTGCTCTTGCTGTCAAGGGATCGAAGAGAAATAGAGAATGGGTTTGTCCAACAGAATTTGGTTAGTTACTAAAACCGTTCTATTTTTTTTACGAGAAAGATGCATGCATTGCATTAAAATGTAGGATACAATCAAAGCACCCAAAATAATCTTTTTTTTTAAGAAGAGGTCAAACTAAATTGGGTAATGTTGTCTGTAACTATAGATATTTAGAGCACATAAATTAGGTCTAATCTATCAATTTACTTATATGAAACTAGACCTTTAAACACACTAGAATTATTTCTTTTTTGCTTTGCTGTTGGTAGAAAAGCTTTGTTCCTCAACTCCTGAATATGTCAACTTCAATGGACCCATAGCTGGTATCTTCTGCTCACATGCAGACTTTCCTCTGTTCTTGCTTTCAATCAGACGACCCTTCTTATGTTTCTTTGGCGACTGAAATCCCAGACATGCTTTGTCCACCAAGCGTTTCCTATCGATAGTGGCAATCTTGGCTTGTTTGATGATATGGCAAGTTCTCCCGTTCTCTTTCTTATGTTCCCTTTAATAGGTGTTAGCAACAGCGTCACCTGAACCACACTACCCTCATTCCTTTTCTCACCTTCATTGACCAGACCATCCTCACCCCGATCCTCATCTTCACCGATATCCTCCCGATTTACTGAATCCCCCCCCTCCCCGTGGTTATCAAATTTTTATAGATCAATCATTTGTAAAAATGAGAATAATATATATAATTAAAGGGTTTAATTTCTACAAACATGTATATAAATAAAATAAGTAAACATGCGTACCCATTGGAATAAATAATCGGGGAACTTCTTCTTAACCACTTTTTCAAACCACGCCGAACTCTTGTCAGGATTTAACGCCTGAAGCTTCTCCCTGTACGCAATCATGTAAGGCTCAACTTTGTCACAGTCTCACAACACTACCCAATGCGCCTTAATAAATTCTTCTTGTGTTAACGATTCCTTTAATACTTCTCTAAACGGTCGTACGACATTTGTGACGACAGAAAGATTGTTGCGGGTGCTGGGATCGGAAGCAGTGGGAGGTGGTGGATTCTTGAGGTACATGTTGCAGTAAATAACACACTCATGCATTAGATATGTCTCTGCTATGAAGCCATCCGGGGCTGACCTATTTTTCACTAATCATTTATACTGTCCAAGTTGTCTACAAAATCAAACGTTCAATTAATTAATTGTAGAATAAGTACATATAGCTAGCTAGTAATCTAGAGTGGAACAAATAATGGATCGGAAAACCTGTATAATTAATTAGTTGTACATACCTTTCTTGATGATACATCCAAGTGTACTGGACCGGATCAGAAATGAGCACCTACTCAGGTATGTGGATCATTAGGTGAATCATGATGTCAAAGAAAGCAGGGGAAAAAAATTCTCTCTAGTTTGCAAATGATGTGCACAATTTGTTGTTGCAATTCTACCACATCTGACTTCTTTAACTCTCTGGCGCATAACTTCTGCCACCTTTTTCATAATGTCACTATTGGTTCTACGACGTCACGAGGCAAATATGGCCGAATTATCACTGGAATCAGACATTGCAGCATAACGTGATAGTCATGTGTCTTTAGACCAAAAAACTTGTGTTACACCTCGTCCACTGGTCCAATTATAGTAGATGCATACGTAGTTGGATAACGAACGCTCTTAAACCAGTGGAATACAGAACTTCTAAGTGTTGGCTTCACTGTGTAAGGTGCAGCTGACATCTTGTTGTACACTCCTCTTCTATCTCTCCTCAACCACAAGGAATGACGTATATTCATAGATTCCAGATCTTTGAGCGCTTTGGGAGTATCTTTTGTCTTGAATTTAATACCGAGAATTATTTTCACCACGCCGTCGCACACATTCTTTTCTATATACATCGCATCCAAGTTGTTTCTCAGCTTCAACTTCAACCAGTAAGGGAGTTCAAAGAATATACTCTTATGATGTCAATAGCTGAGATCATGTGGAGGTATTGGATTGTGTTTTTGTACGTCTTTTTCATTGGTCAACACACCAAAGTCGAAATAGATCAACCTCTCTAAAATCTCTTCGCCAGACCAACTACAGGGTTTAGAATTATTCTCTACCGTCCCATCCAAATGAATTTCATCCTGTCGTCACAGGTGATCGTCAGGAAGCCATTTATGGTAACCCAGGTAGCACACCTTCCCCGCGTTCCAACTAGAGTTTACATCGTCCAAACATATAGGACATCCATTTTATCCTTTCGTCTTACAAGCTGCCACCGTTCCATACGCTGGAAAATCACTGATCGTCCACATTACGACTGCTCTCATCATGAACATCATGTCAGTGAATTTGTCATAAGGTGAGACTCCATTTTCCCACAACAGTTTCATCTCGTCGATCAAAGGTCTGAGGTAGACATCTAAGCACTTCCCCGGAGATTTAGGACCTATAATTAGTAGAGTAAGGAAATTAAATTCCTTGTTCATGCACATCCATGGAGGCAGGTTGTACGCCATCAGAATAACTTGCCAAGTGCTGACGAAAGAGCTATTACTACCCCAAGGATTGAATCCTTCTGTAGATAATCTGAGTCTAACATTTCAAACCTCTGCTGCAAAGTCTCCAAATTCATTGTTGAAATGTTTGAAAGCCTCCTCATCTGTGGCGTGTCTAAGCACATCGTAATCTATTCACTTTTCTGTGTACCATCACATCTCCTCTGCTGTGTATAGAGACATGTACAGACGCTACAATCTGAGAATCAATAGAAAATATCGAAGAACCTTCACAGGAATTTTCTTTTTCGAAATCTTCCTATTCTACTCATATTTGCACTGGTTACATACAGGACAATATGAAAGGACCCAACCCCGATTTAGCTTTTTAAACCGGAATCAAACCCTTTCGAAAACACGAACCGACAAAAACCGACAAAATTTCGGCAGAGTTTCGTTACTAACGTGGAATTACCATTACCTGCACGCGGAAAATACACTTCATCCTATACCACAAAAACCAAACCGTGGGCACTAATCCCATCCAGATTTCTCAATATATCAACAGTAAAGTAAAACAATAGATATATCTATACTTTACTAAAATCCGAAGTAAAATCGTATAGAATATACAACAGAATACTCAGAGCGACCTCTAATGTATAATCATATAAGTATACCACAGTAGGTAGAACAATAAACCTACTGGAAGAAACAAGGTAGCTCGAGCACTATGCCTCCAACCACGACGTGCGACACCAGAATCCGAACTGCAAACTGGGCACGGAAACCGAAAAGCCCAGGGGAAAGACATAAAAATCGTTAAAGTGAGTGGACGAAAATAAATGTCTTTCACCAGTTGATATATATGTTTAAAATAACATATGCGAGTCCAGGTAAATAGAAATAACAAAGTACACGAGGTAAACTCATACTCCTCCAGCGTACTGAGCATGCAAGTAAAAATCCCACGGGGTCACTCATGGACACATCCGTGCTAATACAGTCTGAATCACGGGGTCCTTGGTCCACACGTGATTCTAAGCCAGAAAGACCTCGGTTCCGGGGAAACGCCCCTCGCCGGTCAGGTCGGGGTAATGACGCCCCTCCTGGAAGGCCTACCATCGGGGATCAGCCGAGAGGCAAGTGTATCGATACAACAACGTAACTGAGACTGTACTCTTTGAAAATCAAATCATAAACAGTTCGATGCAAATGCATGAAACAACATATAAGTGTATGTATACTCGTATACGCATATCCGTATATGTATAATCATAAAACACATGCTCATGTAATCCGAAATCTCATACGCATGCTCAAGTTCATAAAACGTGTATAAAGACTCGCAAACAATCCGTGAAAAGAAATTGTCCACTCACAGACTAGCGTAACGCAGTTCGCGTTAACCCGTGATCCGGCGAAAAGTCCCTCGCCAAACGAACGATCACGAACCCCTGAATAATCACAATGTCCATTACTCAAAGTCATAACTCGACAATTCAAATCAAATCACGAGAAACCACCGTTCTCGGAAACACATAATCCGATTACGACAAACTGTCGAAAATCCGAAAATCACACCTCAATACCTCACTATACTTTCGGATGCTCAAATCGAGAAACGAACCTCCCTACTGCGATCGGGGCGCGATTTCGAGTGAAATGACATGCAACTTGTCGAAAATCCCAAAAAGTCAAAGTTTGACCGTTGACCGCCGCCTCCGCCGGTGCCACCACCAACTTGAAATTTTCCCGGCGGAGCAGCCCCTATTCCACTCAAAATCATCCACTGAGCAACTTTGTAAACTGCATCGAAGGCCAATTCTCACTCTAACTAGTCCAATTTCATGTAAAACCGAATTGATACACAAATTTCAAATCCAAAATTCTCCATCCACAATCAGAATTAGAACCTCATACTTACATGGTTAGAATCATGGAGAGGAGAGCTTCAAAGCCCAATCCATTTTATAGCTCAAATCGGCCGGAATTGAATCACCCCAAAAACCCCAAATTCTTCAAACTTTCCACCGGAAAATCTCTCTTCTCCGGCAACCCCGCCGTGAAAGGAGGCCGGAAAGAGGAAGAGGAAGTCGAGGCGATGAGAACGGGCCTAAGCCCGAGGCCGGAGGTGGCCGGATTAAGCTCGCCGCCGGCGAAGCCGTGGCCACCGTCGCCACCCTCTTCAGTCCGCGTTGACCGAGTCAACAGCCCACCATAAATGTTGACTTTCCTGAAATAGCAACTCCACTATTTATAGCCTTCCCAAAATGGAAACTTCGTAATTATCCTTTTCGACGAACTTTAAACACACGTAACTTCCTCGTCGTAATTCCGATCCTGATAATTCTCGCGGCAACAAACTCGACTCGACATGTTCTTCAATTATCACCCAAAGTCAAACATATCGACCAATCGGATAAAAAGTCAACTGTTCAAACCAACACATATTTAAACCGACTAAATAATCAACAATCAAAAATATTCACAACTTAATCTTCGTGACTCAGAATATTGCTCCGGAAGTTCCTACGAGCTCAAAATTAAATTCTCAACAATTTCCATGAAGAAGCCGAAACCAAATTCCCGTCCGGTAATTTAGTCGCTAACAAATCTACCATTTTAACCCAATTACGTCACAACTTCAAATATTCATAACTTATTCCTCGGTCGTCCAAATAATGATCCGGAACCTCCCACGAACTTGAAATCACACGTACAACGACTCTCAAGAAGAGACTCAGCTCCAATTCTCGGCCAATAATTTAGTCGTTAACAAGTCCGGCGATTCAAACAACTTTCGTAACTCTGCGACTACGCGCAAGCTCGTAGATTAAGCTGATTTCTCATACTGATTTTGTTCTGGGTCATCACACAATAGTCCAAATCTACATACTCTTTGTAAAACAACACAATCATTCGGACAAGCGTCAATTATCCTGTACTTTAGGCCGAGACTGCTCAAGATATTTCTAACCTTATAATGGGATTTAGGAAGATTGTGATCATCAGGAAGCAACTTACATATTTGGTTATGAATTTCGTCAAAAGC
Source organism: Geum urbanum (assembly GCA_946800695.1). NCBI lineage: Eukaryota > Viridiplantae > Streptophyta > Magnoliopsida > Rosales > Rosaceae > Geum > Geum urbanum. The sequence continues at coordinate 11,575,638 of OX327001.1, forward strand.
ACTGACTGACATTTTGTTCTTCACTTTTATCTCCATTTGCTTCATCACATATTGCAACACATTCTCTCGACATCCAGGGTACACTGGGGTCTGGACTTCAAGTATCATTGTGTTATACTTATCCATCTCAATTGTGTCAGTAGCCAAGCTAGCAGCAGACAATGTGTCATCGTGCCCATAAGTGGTATTGTAACCTCCCTCTTGGTGTTAGTATCCACCATGACTAAATCTCGGAAATACATCATAGACCAAATCCGCAGTTGGGTTCCAAGCAAGGAGGTCGACACCACTACCGCTGGACGAGGCATCATGGTAACTATACCCTGAGCTGAAGTCTGCTGAGCTGAAGTCTACTACTTTACCATGCTCGCTCCACGTAGTGTAACTCCACATCATACCATTTTTGTATAGGTGTTGAATCATAACGGTAACCTCCACATACTAATAGTTAAGACATTTTTTGTACGGACACCTGAAATGCTTCTTTCCCTGACCATGTTCCATCGCAAAATTCACAAATTTTCTGATTTCATCCATATACCGGACATCACTTCTATTCCGCAACTTTATCCAACTCTTGTCCATACTTCTACGAAATTTAATAATTATCATATTAGTCAAATAATATATACATATTTTCAAGTAATTATTAAACTATTATATATACAAATTTTTAACTATCTTAATTATTAACGTATAATTAATTAAAATATTTATTAATTACCTTTATTAATTAACAGTGAATATATTATACATCAATTACTTTAATATATCTAATATGCATGTACGTTTTAACTAAATATTAACCAAATTTTTAAACATCCATGCATACTAGTTAATTAACTAATATATATATATATATATATCAATCAATTACCTAACTTAATTATAAATATTAGACGTACTAACAATGCAATCAATCAAACGTACAATTAATTATATATATAAATGTTAAGATTGTCGGAAGTTAACTACGTACGTACGTAACCTTCACCGATATATGGCGAATCGATGATCAAAGCCGGAGATATATATATATATATATATATATAGTGCTAGTTGTACGTGTGAAGAGAGTCTGATCGAGAGAGAATAAGAATGAGAATGAGTGAGCGAAGAGGAAAAGAATCTGGCACAATATATATAATGCATCACTTAGATGACGAAACATGAGTACTTGTCATCTAAGTGACTACTTAGACGACGCAGCATCGGTGCGTCTTCTAAGTAGTCACTTAGACGACAGACTAGGCGTAGTTTCAGTCGTCCAAGTGATAAATGAGACGACACACCAACGTTGCGTCGTCTAAGTGGTTATATAGACGACGACGTGTCGGTGCGTCATCTCACCCATCATTTGGACGACAAAAACTCTTTTCCGTCATCTAAGTGTGACTTAGACGACAGAAAAATGTTTAAAAGACGATACAAATTATTGGCATCGTCTAAAGTCTACTTAGACGACGAAACAGTGAAAGTTTCGTCATCTAAATGAGTTTTTCTTGTAGTGAATTCCATCGTCCTCTTTCAAAGCCATTGCCAGTGCCGATGCAAATCTTGCAGCCATAGCGTGTTTTCCTTGTTCATCGTTGGAAACAAAAGGGATTCTAGGGCAGAGATTATGGAATCTCGTTGAGTAAAAATGTACTGGGCAACGGTGTTTGTGAACTAGGCTCGGCAAACGTAAAGAACGCGCCGCTAGGATTTTCTTTGTAGGGTCTGTTACTAGAATTGCTCTATTTAAATAACAAGAAAACAACAATATAATCCAGTTACTTGAGTATCAGAGTAAAATTCTTAGATCTCTTTTCAAAAAACGGGAAAGAGAGTGAAGAAATAAGTTAGCTAGCTCAAGTGATAAGAACAGTATTAGCTACTTGGGAAATAGAGTTTAGGTCGTGGCATGGCTTCGAGCCAAAATGAGCAATGAAACTCGATCCTTGAACGTTTTTTTTTTTTTATAAAAAAAAGTATGTTAATTTGCATGTTAAGTTTTTAGTACTTGGAACTTTTGGAGCTGTTCCCAACTTTACTTGAAAAATCTATTAGAAATTCTTCGGTTTATGGACAGTTTTTTTTCCAAGTGACCTGGGTAATCGACCAAGTCTGGAGATTACATTTAGATATGCATTTGTTCATGTATTTGGTGAAGTAAATACAATAGACTAAACAAGTATATGTGCTACAATGTAAATGAAATTTGGTGAAAAATGAATGATCGTAATCAATAAAGCAATATAATTAAAAACTTCTGGTACAGTTGATAGTTTTTTGAGTGACCAATAGTTCGACTTAACTATGCACAAGAAAACAACTTTGAATACGGTCGTATAATTAAATTGAACAAAGCAGTACTGGAACACTGAAGCTAAATGCCAATAAAAAATTGTCACCGTTCCGTTGTCGCATATAATGTGTGTGTTTAATTCATATTAAAGTTACTGAGTAATATCACTAATATGGGTTCCCAAACGTGTAGCAAACTCTCCACCCAAAGATGTGAGCACGTGTGACTCATTCAAAGTTATACGTAGGAGAACTTACTCTAATATCATGAAAAAATAATATTACGTTTACAACCAAAATTAGCAAGAGTTGGAGTGACAAAGCCTTATATAAATTCACTACATAGTAAGACCCTTTTGTTTCTAATATACGTGAGAAAAGCATTAACATTCCCAACACGTACCTTATAATAAAAAATCATCTTTGAAATATTCATACATTGAACAACAATTTGATGGTTGATATTACTCTGAGAGAGAAGATCATATCCAATTCGAAACAATACAAAATTTATTTTTGACTCTGAACTTTTTCAATATATTGTTAAGATATAATTTTCTTGAGTCTCTACATGAGGTCTTCCTTTCATGTTGCATTGGCAGCGCTTTCCCGGCTTCTCTACCTCGACTTCTATAAGGCGTGAGTGCCTGCCATCGAAGCCTCCTCCAGGACTCCACAACTTGGGGTCATCATTCTGGTCATTCCCCGAGTATTTTCAATTCTCGCGATCCGGTTTGGTCTTGGCCGCGGTCGCTATAGTTTTGAGATAGAGGCTGGTTTCGATCGTTGGAGGGGGCGGCCTGCACGTGCAAAACTCAAGTCGAGGTGGGTGGAAACATGTGCTCGCGGTGTGAGGATGGTCGCCAGCATTGGGAGTTGCAAATTGTCAATCGATTGGCGACAATGCTTGTGAAATACAACCTTGTTTCGCGGCGAGCATAGGTGGCAAGGCGGTGGGATTTGGCTTTGGGGGTGGTGAAATACAACCTTGTTTCGCGGCCTCAAGCCATGCTCGGCTAGTAGACCGGCGTTGGAGTTTACGACGTACAGACTCGGTGGGGTGGCGGCATTGCTGTGGTGTTGGAGAGCTAGTTGAGTTAGTGTAGGCTGCTGGGCTTGCTGGGCCGGTGAAGTGTGTTGAGCCCATGGTTAGCACATTGAGGCTTCTTGAGTTTCATATGGCCAAGTTTTGGGTTGGGCCTGGAATCAAGGTGTTTAAAGGAGTTTTTTTGAAGATTCAGGTTTGGGATTCAGGTAGACTTAAAGTTTGGGTTCCAGGTTACCTACAAGTACATTCACTACAAGAAAAATGCACTTAGACGACGGAACCTTTAAGGTTCCGTCGTCTAAGTGTTCACTTAGACCGCGGAAACTTCTCCGCCATAACACATTGAGGCTTAAAATTTCAAAAATTTAAAAATTTCACTTACACCGCGGAGAAAGTTTCCGCGGTCTAAGTTTTCACTTAGACGACGGAAAAAGACATTTCCGTCGTCTAAGTACTTTAACCCTAAACCCTAAGGCCCTTTCCCCTAAACCATGTTTTCACTTAGACGACGGTAATGTGCATTTCCGTCGTCCAAGTAAGAACTTAGACAACGGAAATGTGCATTTCCGTCGTCTAAGTGAAAATTTCGTAATTTCACGTAAGACAATGACCATCTAGACCATGTCCCAATGCATATTCTTTTCGTCGAGACCATAGAGTATGCTTGGAGTGTGAGCGTCGACGGTTTTAAAATAGGACTTACGGATTTTCGTGTATCCAGGTTTTCGGTTTGTAAAAATTTTGGATTTGCGGTTAACTGTGCCGATGAAACCCTGAACGAACTCAGTATTTAGTGGAAATTATTCTACTTATATATGGTGTTATGGTGAGTATATCCAACGGTCGTTTTTTCCAAATTCAATTTCGTTAATATCGATATGCAATGAGCCTATACGTACCGGCACTTACGTTATACATATTAGTAGATACTTAACAAGTTTGAATACGTAAATTAATTCATCGTCTTAAATCCCACTTTTTATATATACAATTCTTTAATCGATATTTTACGACAATTCCATTCAAATTACAGGTCCAAAAATTCATTACAAATTATTTTTAAAAAATAATTTTACGGAATTTTCACCTAGACGACAGAGATGTGTATTTCAGTCGTCTAAGTAATTTTTTTAATTTTTAATTTTAAAAAATAATTTTTTTATTTTTTTTAAAAATTAAAAATTTTTAATTTTTTTTTAAAAATTCACTTAGACGACGGAAATACTCATCTCCGCCGTCTAAGTGAATTTTTAAATTTTTAATTTTTTTTTTAAAAATTATTTTAAAAAATTACTTAGACGACGGAGATCAGTATTTCCGTTGTCTAAGTTAATTTTTAAATTTTTAATTTTTGGCGGTGTTTTTCCCACTTAAAATTTGGCAAAAATTTAAATCCACTTAGACGACGGAAATTTGTCATCTCCGTCGTCTAAGTCAAAATAATTGGCGGTATTCTTTTCCTGCTAAAATTTGGCAAAAATTTAAATCACTTGGACGACGGAAATACTGATTTTCCGTCGTCTAAGTGAAAAATTGGCAGTATTGTTTGAAAATTTAAAGCACTTAGACGACGGAAATACTGATTTTCCGTCGTCTAAGTGTTTTAAAACTCTATAAATTCATCATTTTCTCAATCTCTCTTCATTTTTTCCTCTCCCTCAATCCACTTTCCCTCTACCTCTCTCCCTCTCCATCTCCCCCCCCCCCAATCAAACCACCCACCATATATCATCACCATCACAATCCACTATCATCATCACCACCACCACCGTCGCCGCCACCACCGACATCACCACTGTTGCCGCCATCACCGGCATCACCACTGTCGCTGCCACCACCACACACCACCACCACCTACAACGTCGCCTCCACCACCACCACACACCACTAGCTACCGCCTACATTGTCACCTCCACCACCGGCCTCCACATTCCGGCCAACACCACCGGCGCCGCCACCACCACCGCCGCCTATAATTAGTTTAGTTTTAGCTTAATTTTGTTTATTTAGGCTAGATTAATTTACTTTATTATATTATGAATTTTGTATTCATTGTATTTAAATCCATAATAAATTAAATTATTTATTCATTATGAATTTTGTACGTATTATATATTATTAATAATTAATATTCAATAAATTTTGCAATATTATGAATATTGATATACAAAAAATTAAATAAAAAATTCATTAAATGCTAATTATTAAATTATTAATTAGCATTTCATGAATTTTTCATTTAATTTTTTTTTTACAAAATCACCACTTAGACGACGGATATGGACGATTTCCGTCGTCTAAGTGTTCACTTGGACGACGGAGATGACAATCTCCGTCGTCTAAGTGAAAATTCCGTAAAATTATTTTTTTTTTTAAAATAAAATTATTTTAAAAAAAAAATTACGGATTTACTTAGACGAGGGAGATGACAATCTCCGTCGACTAAGTGAATTTTTAAATTTTTAATTTTTTTTTTTAAAATAAATTTTTTTTTTGTGATAAAAAAATTTAAAAATTCACTTAGATGACGGAGATTGTCATCTCCGTCGTTTAAGTGAACACTTAGACCCCGGAGTATGTCCGCGGTCTAAGTCTCACTTAGATGACGGAATTCTCCATCTCCGTCGTCCAAGTGCTTGGACGACAGCACTTGGAGCACGGAGCTTGGACGACGGAGATTCCGTCGTCTAAGTACTTAGACGACGGAAAATTGCACCTAGACGACGGAAATCGTCCGTGGTCTAGGTGCATTTTTCGTGTAGTGATTGGAGATGGTGCATTCGGCTTATTGCCGGACTGAGCTTAAGTCTATCCTTGGTTTGAGCTGCTTTTGGGATGGTCAAGGCCCTAGTGGCATCTAGGCTCATTCTAAGGTTTTAAGTTCATCTTTAGTGGTCTCTAAATATTCTTTCGAGGTTCTGGCTAACCATACCACAATTGCGTGCTTAATCACAATGCTTTAGTTCGGATTTCTATCTAGTTTTTGTCTAAGGATGAGCTTAACATATGTTAGGCTCATTATTTTAAAGAGTAGTACTTATTTCGTAGGATTTTAATGGTCGAAATTGATCATTAGAATTTTATTAAAACGTGTACTACTTCGCATGACTTTAAGAGAGAGTTTATTTCAAAAAAAAAAGTATATCCTTAAGATAGTTTGGACACAAACCCTCCGAAACATATATCTAGCATTCTACGAGAAAAATCCACAGTGAATATGTATCCTCGTTTAAAGCATGTATATATGTTGAATTCCTGATCGAGAAGGATACAAACCTTATTGAGAAGATTGACCATGCATCGCATGGCAGCCCCCGCATTTTAGGGGCATTATAGTAGTTCCGGGTTAAGTGACTATGATGAATGGTCCTAGAAAGTTGATACCACCTCCACCTTTTACCTCCCAACTGTAAACGACTTTACCTGTCGACCCGAATCTGCCAATCATGTTAAAACTCCGTAGAGAACTGTTAACTAGTCTATTACTCTATTCTCGTTACCGCGTAATCCCGTCAAGAGGTTTTAATTAATTAATATCCATTTTTCTTTTAAATTAAGAAGTCCATATCATGAGCACTGTTTGTAGCGAGCTCGAATATTTTGTCGCGTAGGGAAGTTGCACATGGAGGTTAGGTACAGATCATGTGAGGCAGGCGATCCTCGTCGCACCACGTGTACATGGCTCCAAGGAGTCTCAGGGCTAGAAGTCGAAAGTCTCACACGTGCTGGGACACTTGGCGTGTTCACTCACCGTGCGGCGTGGCACATGCATGCGATTGTGCCTCTTCGCAGACTCGCTGTGTGGATAGGTCGCACGTGCCTGCTGACGAGGCTGGGAGAATCAGAGAGTAATTAACGGTGGATATTTCAAAACAATTCGGCTAAATTTAAAATTTTGACAAATTTTAACTCCAACTGTCAAATTAATATGTATTTCATTCAAAGAAATATGATTTAAAAATGAGAATAAGAAGAAAAAAATATATAAAGAAATTAAATATAGAAAAATAATAGTAAAAAAATAATTGACATATCTATTTACTCATGTTAATTTCACCAGAGTTTGTAAATATGTCATCCATGTAAATTCAAAGTAGAATTTTGGCATATGGGCTGGAGAGAAGAAACTCAAGCAATTGTCAAAATTAAACCTCCACCTAAATTTTAACATATCCATTGAAGATGTTCCATCTCCAAGTACTAGTTGGGTCTTAGGCTCTTAGCGTAGTCCTTCATTTGCCTGAGTTAGGAAAACGGCCCCGCCCAAACGGCATTGGCTCCTGATTGGGACGGAGCCAAGATGTAATATTAGAGAGGGTCTAAATATTTTTTTATAGAAAACTTGAAAAATAACAAAAAAACAGTGAAAAAAACATGCTATATATTATTGTTGGTGAAAAATTGAAATAAACAAAATAATGGAAGAAAAAATTAAGAATTTTTTTTTAAAAAAACATACCAATTATGGTAAAATAATTGAAAACCATATGTAACTTTTGGTCAACAAACTGAAAAAAATAAAAAAAATTACAAATTTAATACGTCATGATGGGAAGTCGAACTCACTCCTTCATGTGAACAATTCATTTACTCTACAAATAAACCACTCAAACATTTATATTCATATATAACACCGTAAATATCTATTAAAAAATTACAAAGAACTTGGAACCTTGCTGATCTTTTAATAGCTCCGTGGGGAGTTTGAGCGAAGCGGAGCAAAACAAAACATATATGTATGGATGGATATTTATTCTTAATGTCAAATCTCTTTTTAAGTTCATGCACAATCTAGCTAGCTTGCACCTCTTTGTCTCATATATTTTGTTTGTCTACGACTTTACTTCAGTAAGATTTTGTTAGCACCTCTTTGGTTTAGGTTTAGTTTAGTATTAAGATGAAAGAGAAAAATTAATGGTAAAATAAATTAATAGTTTAAAAAATAAAATTAAGAAAAAATAATCTCTTGTTTGCTTTTGATTTCTGCGTTAATTGACCAAAAAATTTAGAAAAACACAAATATATAATATTAACGAAACAAACTAGGATCCTAATGTAATAAAATTAAACTATTTTTTTTTCCAAAAACTCAATACCAAACTGGCCTCGCTCTTTCGATGCAAATTCGTCCACTGTTCAATACTTGTTTGCTGCTACTCAATCGGCTAGATCGATGGTTAATTAGCAGCTTAAGCATATATAGTTAGGTTTCAGAAACATACAGTACGCGATCGATGGAAGCTAATGTAGATAGATGCCATTAATTAGTCTCCAGCGGATGCATTTTCAACATTCAACATATATAGTTATGATGGAGACGAGAATGGACCTCTAATTACAACATAGGTTGGTACTAGTTAATTTCAATTAATCATTACTTACTATAATTAGACTAGTCATGGAAAGTTAAAAAGGTATCTAGAAAACAAGATACATTAAGAACCTGCATCCCTTGCAGAATATCTGAATATGTACGTATGATCGATTCTGGGGCGGTGATTAGCTTAGCTTACCAAATTGCTAGCTAGGGGTATCATGGCTCGCTCGGACGTCGACCAACTTCTACGGTTATGGTGGATGCAATGATCAATTAATTTTCAAAAAGTGCTAAATATTTTGCTCAATGACCTTTAATGATGATGTCCGTGGTAAGTAAGTACTTAAATAATGTGTTCCATCGTCGTCCACAATACGAAGTTGCATTGTGAGAGCTGCGGTGTTTATCAAGCCATAATTTCGGATGATTGAAATGTGAAAGCCCTCAGAACATGGTTGTTTCAGGCCATGAACGTACATAACCTGTCTTAGCTCGATCTGGAGTTCAGGACTTTTAAACACGATCGCTAATTAATCCATGCCATGGTAATTAAATTTGAGTGCATCAGTAAATAGTTTTTGCATGTTTAATTGTTCAGGGTTATCATTCAAGCACGTCAAGAATATATATTGTTATCAATTAGCTAGGGTATGTGTGAAAACTTTCGTGGTAATTAATTAAAGTAATTTTTAATTTTTTCATGTCATAGTAAACTCTTGTTCTTAGATCATGGCTTCACTTATTTCATAGGATGCTCCTGATAAAAGCTCTACCAGCATTGATTTGACCGGTTGCCCTAAAGGGTTTGGTTGGTGCTTTAAGTTGACTGAATGAAGTGCCTGCAAGAAAGGTTGTGCTGCGCCATTTATTCATTCTCTAGCTATTAATTGTTATCTGGTCCTGGCTTTAGATGGTAAAAGCTTGACCAAAGTTTGAAGAACTCACATCGTGGTGATCGTGCTCTTTCTAGTTTCTATTGTAGGAAAGACAGGCACTTGAGCACGACGACTAAAAGAGAAAAGAGAGAAGACCCGTCTATATTAATTAATGTTGGGGTTGGCTTGGGGGGACTAGCTAGTTGGTGCTTGAGTAGGTTTGTGACGGCAAATGAACAAAGCTAGAAGTGCTACAGGTTTGTCCCTGTCTCTCACTTTTGAGTGGGACTCGATCAGCAAATTGCGAAAATGAAACTTTTCCAGATGCGGTCGTTTCCCGGCCCCTAGTTGTTGGGGCAGTCGGCATTGTGATGGAAAACGAATGCAAGTGATGAGGTGGAATCTGCCAAAGGGAGAAGTCTATGTCTTGTGACTTACGACGAGGGTAATTTTGCTGGAGAGAATTTATCTATCACATCTTCATCAGTATGTGACATGAATTGTAGGTGGCTTTAATGTGAGTATATCTTAACAGAGAGCAATAAAGCCGAGTGTCAAATAAGCACGAACTTAATTGATTACCAGAACGTTTATCTAATCTACAAATTTCTGAATAAGATATAAGTGGATTTTTCTTTTAATTAGCTTTTTTCTGTTTAGTGTTGGGTCAAAGACCTAAAATATTTCTTTCAAAAAAAAAAATACCTAAAGTATTTTGCATTGTTAATGAGTACATTCAACAGGAACAAAACTGACTTATCGAGTACTTGTTGTCTTGTTGAGTACAAATAAACTATCTTCTCTGCTTAATTAGGGTGAAAGCCATGACATCAGTTGTTGTCTATCTACCACGTGAAATTTAAAGAAAGAACAATGGCTCCACAAACAATAAAAAAATGAAATAAAGTATAGTCTTGACTATACGGTAAATCCTGAAGCCAAAAATAATAATAAACACGATCATAGTGACCTTGTTAGAGCCTTCTTTTCATTAAGTAAATGTCTACTCTCTCTTTTTTTAGAGGGAAAGACCATCTATAAAATCAAATCACAAAGTGTTACAAATATGGTTTAATTATTCCTCCAAATCAGTTGGAATAGTCGTTCCCTGTCCGATCAAAATTATAATGGTAAAGTAAAGCAGCTAGTCTATGAGCGATGTTATTCGCTTCTATGAATATATGACAAATTCAAATATGAGACAACTCATTAGTAGTTGCCTTAAAATCACTTACCACAGTACTAAAATCAGACTCGTCCACCGTCATATTCTGCATATACGAGTCAACTACTCGCTTACAATCAAATTCAAAACAAACATGGGAGAAGCCAAACTTATAGACTAACTCTCCTGCAACCTAACTCGTCATAGCTTTAACCATGGTAGTTGATGAAACATGTTCGATCATACCACAAGCTCCAGCTAAGACCTAGCCATCATGATTTCGTATTATCAGTGATCCAATACCGCCCCTACCTTCCACCGTATCAAAAGCCCTGTCTGTATTACATTTCAACTGATTTCACTCGGCTTCTTCCAAACTTGATGCCCTTGGGAAAGCTTAACTTTCATCACTCGAAAAGAACGTAGAGTACAGTGAAAAGATCGTACTTCACTACTACAAAAAGTGCTTCAGACAGTTGTGAACATGTAACTAAAATTTCAATGTCTGTTGTCCCAAATGTCAGACAGCTGAATATGAACAAGACCGACATGTCCTTTTTCCGCTTTCTGGAGCTGAAGTATTGCGAGATGAAGACTTGAGCCTTTTGGTCGAAGCTAGCTATAGAAATTGGTGTGAGTTCCCGGGACCACTTGGCTGCCGGCCCTGAAAGGCTCGTCGGGAAAAGTTTGCACATCAACATTTCATCGATTGTTTCAAGTCTAATTATTCCCGTGTACTCTTTTAGATGATTGATGCGGTCGGTGTTGCCTGTATACTTGGGCAATGCTACCGAAGTCAGAAAATATTTCGGCTTCCTAGCCCTCAAGATCTGGTCTATAAAAGGAGACTGTGTGATTCCTTTTGCTAACTCAGCAGCTATGTCTCGAGACCTCGCCTATGTGGCTTCTTTCATGGCCTCAGCTACAAGCTCCTTCAGTTGGTTTCCCGTTGGAATCAACGATCTCTTCTCGAAGGGATTTCCTTCTCGGCAAGATTTCTTCTGAGGTTCGTAATTCTCATCGGAGGACACGTCATCCTCCCATAGCTCTTCATCCTCGGGCAACTTGTCTTCGGTGTCGCCCTTTTCCATGGTATCACTCGTTCTCCTCCTCCTTCGTTCTTTTTCTCAGAGGCGCTCGAGTTCTAACCATATATTCTGGATGCCTTGGGCGGTGAGGTTTACCTCGGGAGGGCCTCTCCTTGGGTTTTCTCTCCTTCATCGAGTTCTCCTTGAGCTTTCACCATTTTCCCGAACTACCTCCACGTCCGACTCAATGGGTTGCTTTTCAGCTCATCGAGTAGTTCTTTCTTCTGAAATCTCACCACTCTCATAATCCTTGGACTGGTTGCCATCGTTGTTGTGTCGCAAAGCCTCGTTGTCATTGTTTTCAGGGATGTTCGGTGCCATTGTTTCCCACAGACGGTGCCACTTGTTGGGTGGTAAAAATTACATCGAGGACTGATTACCTCAACAAGAATTTCTCGATGAACACCGAACGATTACACACCTTTGACAAGCCCGAGTTTTGGCTTCCTTATGCCGAAATGAGGTGTGTGTGTGTGTGTGTGTGTGTGTGTGTGTGTGTGCGCGTGTGCGTGTGCGCGCGCGTGTGTGAGTGTGTGAGTGTGTGTGTGTGTGTGCGTGTATGTGTGTGTGCGTGCGTGCGTGTGTGCTTGCGTGCGTGCGTGCTTGCGTGCGTGCTTGCGTGGGTGTGTGTGTGTGTGTGTGTGTGTGTGTGTGTGTGCGTGCGTGTGTGTGTGTGTGTGTGTGTGCGCGCGCGTGCGTGTGTGCGTGCGTGCATGCGTGTGTGTGTGTATGCGTGTGTGTGTGTGTGTGTTAGGGGGGAGGGGGGTGTAGTATCTACAAAGACACTCTGACACTCAAGTCACTCAAAAGTGCTCTAGTTGAGAGTTTAAATGCCAGTGAATTTGCGAAATGTGTGAATATTTTTTAATCTATTGGGAATGACAATATTTATAGTGAAAATCTTCGCTCCAAATCAGCAACTAACTCGTGGGCCTCATGTTTCGGACCTTCCCATCCGAAACTAACTCCTTACCAGAAGGCCCACGTTTTGCAGCTCGTCGAGAGGAATGGCCCAAGATACTCTCGACGAGGCCGAAACTTCCTCAAGTTATTCTCGGTGAGACCAGGTCCTACGCTTCGAATATCTCAACGACTTTGACTTTGTCGTGCTCCTCTTGGGGCGTGGCCTTCTCTCTTTGACCTTTTGGCGCACAATTCTTTCCTCGTCGAGCTTTACTCACTTTCAAAATCTTCTTGTTCACCTTTCATCCAAGTGATCCGAGACATCATCTTTCCTTGAGAATCCTTTCTAGCTCATCGACGTGGAGAAAATATTTCTCCCCCACACCGCTCTATCCAGGCAACTCTGAATTCCTCTTCCTCTCCACATATGGAGTGAACCAATATATCCCAAGATAACTCACAAAACGACAAAGCATCATAGAACAGTTGCATTTGATTCTCTCGTCTGCGATTACTGCTTTCTTGTTCATTGGCATGACGAAATCCATTAAAATCCCCAACCACGATCCAAGGAAATGAACATTACGCTCAGTAGTTGTCGGGTGGCCATAAAATCATGTCAAATGTCAAGCTTCATTCCCCTCCTCTGCCCACACAACCAAATCAACATGATGCTTCGATTTGGTTTCGAATTCCACACAAAAACCATCCTTCCAGAATATCGCTAGTCCTCCTAATTGACCATCACTCCAAACCGCTTCATAATTCATATAACCTAATTGGCCTCTCATTGACATCATATATTGATAATTATCAACCTTCGTCTCACTAAAAAAAATAAAAGTTGGTCGATACATCTGGATCAATAGTTGCAACGCCTGTACACTAGCATCATTATTCAGCCCCCTACAATTTCATGCCATCACACTAAACGACATGGCGTTTAAGGATGGCCGAAAGTGAACCTCTAGACTGCTAAAAACATCACTCCAGCTTTTTCAAAACAAATTGAAATGATAAAATCTTAAGCAAAGAGTACAGCTACATGAACAATTGGAAAGTACCGAAGTAGAATGGTACAGGGTAGGCCTATTTTGTTAACAGAAGTTTCATCAGTTCAGTTGCCTTTTTCCTAGCAAAAAAAGTGGGAGAGATTTTCTCCTAATGTTTCGTGGTAACAAGATTTGTGCTCTTTGGGCCGAATCCAACACTCTTCGAACATGGCCTAACCTTCTCATTTTAATCTTCTTGTGTTTCAACTCTCAAATTAGATATCGGGCCGGTCCATTGTGTTAGGCAGTCGTCTTGAACTTGGGGGTCTGTCGAAGATCGACATGTTTCTTCTTTTCAAACCCAATTCCCACAGTGCCGACATTTTTTACAACAGAAAGAACAAGATGGAAGAGATGGAGACCTTCAGACCTTCACGGCTTCACAAAACCCTACAATATTATGCAACTGACGAGCCGAACGACGTAACGACGCAGATATTCTCCAAAGGGTTCTCCCAATTCCTGATTGATTACATATATAGTTGTATACCCAAGTCCTGGTGGATTTGCTATTCCTATTCCGTGTGCATCATGGTAAGAAATTTATATCGAGACTTTTACGTACTTCTACATGTTATTTTGTTATGTGTATGAATATAAAGTGCTCCACCCTACTACCAGCTAGAGAATGACAATGGCAGGCGTGCACCAAGACAAGAAAATCAAAATAGAGAACCCTCACGAGATGAAACCCTACAGCTCTCCCCAGTTGCAGAAGGACATAATTCTAGAGATATTGTACAGAACCCCAATCAAATCATATGTCCACTGTAAAAAAGTGTGCAAGGCGTGGCGTAATTGGCTATCAGAGGCTCACATCACCAGAACTCTGTTTCCACGAGCAGATCCAACCTGCCTCTTGATCCGTGGTTACACCTCGGACTTCAAAACCCACCCCTCAGTTTCAAACTTCTTTGTTGATCTAGATATAAATAGCCTGAGTAGTCAAAACTTCGCCGCAATTGATCTTCCTGAACTTCAAATTCCAGTCTCAAACTCAGTGAACGATCCTGTAAACATTGTGAGTTCATGCCACGGCCTCATGTTCAAATCCGGTTCTGTACGTAAGTAGGTAAGACTCTAATGATCGGTGTAGATCTTGCACTGTGCCCCGTACAAATAATGTCTCAAACTCTTCAATGCTAATACAATGGCAGCTAACTCTAGATCATGAGTAGGATGGTTGACTTCGTGTGGTTTCAACTGTCTTGAACCATAAGCCACCACATTTCCATGCTGCATCAAAACACAACCCAGACCTAGCTTCGAAGCATCACTGTACACCACAAACTCACCGCTATCGTCAGGTAGAGCAACGGGGGCAGAATTGGAGTGGAATCATGATGGAGTATTGTTGGCCAGTTTCCAAGTTCGTCCGGTATTACTTGATCGAGTTCGTGAGGCTCAAGATTCAGATCCCTATCTGCTGAGCAAGAAGAATTTGATTCAAAATAGTGTACTGACCGAGTTTCGGATGAGGAGTGATGGCACTTTGATGTTCAGGGGGAGATTATGTGTGCCCAGAGATGAGGATTTGAAGAAGGAAATACTCGACGAAGCCCATTGTTCTGCATATGCTATGCATCCAGATAGTACAAAGATGTTCCGGACACTGAAAGCTCATTATTGGTGGTGAAGCATGAAGAGGGAAATAGTAATGTATGTGAGCAGATGCCTGATTTGTCAGCAAGTGAAGGCAGAACGTCAGAAATCGGCAGGTAAACTACAACCTTTGAAGATTCTAGTGTAGAAATGGGAGCATATTACTTTGGATTTCGTGTATCAGTTACCTCGTACTTAGGGTGGTAGTACTAGTATTTGGGTGATTATGGATCGCCTTACGAAGTCAACTCATTTCCTAGCACTTCCAAGAAAGCTTCCCGTGAGCAGATTGGTGAAGCTGTACTTGAAAGAGGTTGTGAGATTACATGGTGTACCTGTGTCTATAGTTTCTGATCGGGATAGTTAATTCACTTCCGAATTTTGGCTGGCATTGCAGAAGGCAATGAGGACTAGACTACATTTCAGCACAACTTTTCATCCTCAATCAGATGGTCAGTCGGAGAGGACTATTCAGACTTTGGAGGATATGTTGCGATCTTGTGTTTTGCAGTTTAAAGGGAATTGGGATCAGCAACTTCATTTGATAGAGTTTGCGTACAACAACATTTATCAGGCTAGCATTGGTATGGCACCTTATGAGGCGTTGTACGGCAAACAGTACCGAACTCCATTATGTTAAAGTGAAGTTGGCGAGAAATGGCTTCTTGGCCCTGATTTGGTAAAGAGTACCATGGAAGACGTTTAGATCATTGGGGACAGATTGAGGGCTGCTTAGGATCGGCAGAAAAGTTATGCCGACATGCGACGAAAGGATCTCTAGTTTGAGGTTAGTGATTGGGTCTTCCTGAAACTTTCTCCTTGGAAGGGTGTTGTTCGTTTCGGGAAGCGCGGTAAAATTTGTCCGCGGTATGTAGGCCCTTATGAGATCACTGAGCGAGTTGGTGCGGTGGAATACAGATTAGCATTACCTTCTGAAATGGCCAGGGTCCACAATGTGTTTCATGTATCCATGTTGCGGAAGTACATTTCCGATCCCTCCCATGTGTTGACACCATATCAGCTTCCTATTCGGGAGGACTTGACCTATGTGGAGGAACCAGTTCAGATACTTGATTGGAAGGTCCAAGAGTTGCGACACAGAGCTATTCCTCTTGTGAAGGTATTGTGGCAGAACCATTCAGTTGAAGATGCTATTTGGGAGACAAAGCAGCACATGTGTGAGCAGTATCCTACCACTTCTGCTAGCAGGTATGTAAATTTCGAGGGTGAAATTTTTGTTAAGGGGTAGATTTGTAACTACCCGAACAGGAAATGGTATGTTAATTGGCTTAATTCGCGAGATTCACGAATAATCGCAGTTTATCGTAATTAGTCGATATGGCAGATTTGTTTACGACTAAATTATCGGGCGAGAATTTGAGATGAGTTCCTTCACGAGAGTTGTAGTGTACGTGATTTCGAGCTCGTAGGAGTTTCTGGAGGATTATTTCGAATTACGAGGAATAAGTTATGAATATTTCCGACCGTTGGATTTAGTTATGTTTATCCGTTTTGATTTCGATTCGTTTTGGACCGTTGATCGTCTTGGGCCGCGCGTATAAATATTGGCATAGTCGTAAAATTGTCGAAAAGTCACATTTGGGAAGTTTGACTGTCGTTGATCAGGTTTGACCGCGTTGACCGGAGCTCCACCGTGACCGCGAACTGCCGCCATCCGACCCGCCGATTCCGGCCACCTCCGGCCACCTTCGGCCACAAACTTGGTATTGTTAGAATCCTCTCGTGATTTCTTTTTTTTTTTAAACTTGATTTTGTGAGAATTGATGGATTTTTGGGGGAGAACGAACTCGGTGAAGTTTTGAGATTTTGCCGGATTCGGGTGGTGGTTTCCGGCCTGTTTTGGGGGCGTTGGGGTTGGGGTTTTGATCCCCTCAACCTATAGATGCTTTTGGGTGGAAGAATTTTGGAATTGGACGCCGTTTGGAGCTCGCCTGAATCCATAGAGGCGTGGGTTTCGGGCCGATTTCTGGCCGGTGTGTTTGGAATTGGAAGATGGTGATGAAGAGGAAGTTGTTGGGCTTGAGGAGGAGTAGAGTTCTGGGCTTTCCCCTCCGAAAAATCTCACCGTTGATGCCGCGCCGGCGGTCAACGACGAAGCTCCGACGAAGGGTTGACTTTTTGAAATTTTGGGGAGTTTTATACCGTTTTGCTTGTAATCGCGTCCCGAGCGTTATCTTGAGGTTTTTGGGTTGATTTGAATATTATATTTTGGGATGAGGGTTAATTAGGCATATTTTGTGAATTTTGTAATCCTCGTCGATATTTCGAGCGGTACGTCTTTCGAGAATGCGGGGTTCTCGACATATTAGCTCCGTATGATGTGTTTCAATATGTATTGATCGTATCCTTGCTATTCAGGTGATCAAGATCGAGCGTTTGGCGAGGGATTTTCCACCGGACCTCAGGGCTAGCTTTGCTCTTTGAGTGGACATTTATTTACACTGTTGTAGCGAGTTCTTGATTTCAATATTTGTTTCCAGTACAATGTTCAGATTATTTATCGTTTGAAAAATATTGTTTATTTTATTGGTGATGGAATTTATTTATGTAGTATCGATGCATTGGCTACGCGGCTGATCACAGGTAGTCCATCTAGCAGGCTTGAGAGATTCGCTTGATATGCCGACTAGGCTTGAAAGATTCACCTAGTTTATCACTGTTGGGTTTGAGAGATTCACTCGACCTGCTACTCTAGTAGGGAAATCCGCTGCAGTGGTGAATTTTATGTACTTAAGAACTCACATCATTTTATGACTATATAAAATGGTGAAAGGCATATGTTTATTTTCGTCCACTCACTTTAACGATTTTATTTGTTTTTCCCCTGGGCTTTTCGGTTTCCGTTGCCCAGTTTGCAGTTTGGATTCCAGTTTTGCACGTCATCGGTGGAGGCATAGAGTTCAGATCACTATTCAATTTCTGTAGGGTTATTGTATGACCTACTTGTTGTAAATATTGTATATATGCATCGCTCTGAGTACTTATACTGTGTTTCAGTTGAGTATACTCCTGAATGATTCTGGATTTCTTGTAAACCTTTGAGTTTATTATATATATGTTGTTGAGAAATCCGGATGGAGAACGGAGCCCCACGGTTTGGCTTTTGTGGAATATTCGAAGTGTATTTCTTTGCAGGTTCTAAGAATGGTTCATGTATTTCAAAGTAAACTTTGGCAAAAAAAAATTAAGGTCGTGTTTTCGAAGGGGTTTGATTTCGGTTTAGGCAACTAAATTGGAGTCGAATCCTTTCAATAGACTACTATGAATAACCAGAAACTTCTCTAGAATGCGCTTATGACCACATTCAATAGAGGTGATACACAATAATTCTTGTCCATTCTCACAATATGTTTCCAAGTGGAAACCTTTGGCGTGAATATCTTTAAAACTTAGTAAAGTTCGATTGGCCTTTGGAGCATATAAGGTATCAGTGATAGTGAATCTTGTACCATGAGATAGCAGAAATTCCGCTGAACCATGCCCTTGAATAACCGGTGCTGCACCTATCATGGTAGTCACTAAGGATTTGTATGGAAAAGATCCACTAACAATTGCCTATTCGGCATAATGGTGTGGGTGGTACCACTATCTTCAAAACACTCAATCTCACCTTGAGACATCTACAAAAGAAATGTAAATAAATGAGTTTTTGAAAAGAGCAGGTAGACACTTTAAGTAAATACTTAAAGATTGAATAGGGATGTGACCATTGTTGAGTGCTGATATGACATGACAGAAACCGATGTAAAATACATCAAAAACACCACAATCCGGGTAACACCTTCAATGGATCGAAGTACACCATTTCAATGGATCAAAAAACTTCACAAACCAAACCCAAGGGATACCTTCGATGGATCGAAGAACAAATCCTTGATGGATCAAAAAACCCAAAATAAAACTTGATTTTTCGATACTGAATTTTGATGGGTCGAAGAATTAGGCTTCGATGGATCAAAGCTTGACCCGAAACATGCCTTTGATGGATCAAAGAATGAATCCTCGATGGATCAAAATGGAAGTTTGAGGACCCAAGGGTGACCTTCGAAGGATCGAAGTACAAATTTTTGATGGATCAAAAATCTCAGATAACAGGGAGCACAACACTGCTTGTGCATGTGCTTTGTTGAACTACACTGATAACAGGTGAATGTCCCAGAATTGGATTGCATTTGCCCATCATTACCCAAACCAGATTGGGTCTCGTTAAAGTTAGCGTTATGATCTCTATGCCAAGTTAAATTTTGGCTGCGGCCGCGGCCACGCCCACGCCCACGCCCTCCTCTCCCGCCACGTGGAGCTTGTCCACAACGATTGTAAGGTTCCGAATAACTGTTCTTTTTATCCTTACAGGCCTTTCCTCCAGTTTGATCTCTCTCATGCTTTTTAGTACCAGTCGGTCTTGCGTTATTATTGAGGATGATCTCATGATGCTTTTCTTTTTTAGCTCAGCTGTTGATGAGATCACTGAAGGTAACAATCCTCCCCTGTTCGTACTCGATCCGGTACTGATTAGCATAATTTCTCATAGAGATTGGGAAGGTAGTCAGAACTTTTTCAATCCTATCTTTGTCTGACTTCTCCACCCCATAGAAGCTCAAATCAGACTGCAAATCCAAAGCCAATTGATTAAAATCTTAGATCTTTGGAAAATCTAGAAGCCCGAGGGCTTCCCATTTTGCAGTCAATTCAAAAATTTGTGCATCATGCACATTGTCGAAGTGTTGCTTCAAAGCATCCCACAAATCTAAGGGATCAATTTTCTTTAGATACTGCTTCTTTAAAGTTGAATGAATGTGACGTCTCAAAAATATGAGGGTTTGAGCTTTTGATTCTGCTGATGGTGGAATCACGTTTGGCCTGATGGGTTGAATGGTGTTGCTGAGTCTCTTATCGATGAATGTGTTAACCACATCGGAGACCCAACGATAATTTTCCTTTCCTTAAAGATCAAGGAGGTCGAACTCTGGCCTGACCGGCTCATTGGCCCTCATCTACAAGATACATAGAGTTTTTATTAGTATTGATCGAAAAATCATGATCACTTGCATCAAGTTTTAATGAATAAGAATGTGATCCATGGTGTATGGTCACAAAATCGATCATCTATAAACGGTGGCTTAACAACCACACCCAGAAACCGTGATTAACCATCAAATAGAATCGATTTCCCTTTCTTTCTTTTCTTTTCTAAACCATGACTCCCCTAGGATTGTCACTCATATTCTATAGATACGAGTCCATAGGAACTAGGGTATAGATATTCAATAATCACAAACAGTATCATAATCTTAGAGCTAGGGTTTTGCAGGAGGTAAGTTTTAGTCCTAGATCTAAAGATTGACGGTTTAGAAAATTTATCTCGATTGGTGTTATGCTCGGTATGACCGGTACAAAAGTTGGACGACATTGAGGAATATCTCGTATGTAGCGGTTTCTTGGAAGTTGAACAATCTTGACGAAGGAGGAAGATTGTTGGAAGTCGAGATGATGATGATCACCGGTGATGGAGGCCGAGTATGAAGATCAGAGGTGGTGAGATGATGGCCAATGGTGAGAGGCTTAGTTTGAGGTTTCGTTTTTTTTTCTTTTTGTGGTGATACCTGGCTATTAACTCAGAGCGTGCCTAATAACGTGTTTCAGAAGAATAATATGATAGACTGAAAAATGTAACTCTTTCATTGATAGAATACCTTAAATATAGACTAATACAATCTGTTACAATAAATATCCCGATATAACAAGGATTTTCCGTATCTAATATATATATTAATCCATATCTAATTAGAACAAGACACATACCAAAAGTTACGGAGAATAACTTTCCTTAAACAGAAATAAATTAATGATATTGATGTCAGTTTCATTGATCGGGGGGGGGGGGGGACCAAATTTAAGATAAACATTGATTTTATACCCATTAATACCATAACAAGCACAAATTTCTAGCAAAATTTAATATCACCGAAGGGGCCACAGCCCCTTCGGCAGCCTTCAAGGATCCGCCCCTGCTTCCAACTGCAGTCATGTATCTCCCAGCTCTCGATCCTATCAATATATTATCAATTGTATAAAAAAACATACATGGGAAAGGGGAAAGTTAGTAGCGGCAACCTCAATGGTGGTAATTGTCAACGTTGAAGGTGTTTATCAGAACTTATTGCAAGAATAGGTGGGTGTAGAAAGGAAACAAAATTTTGGGTAAATAAGAAATATGCATACAATAGACAATGATATGAAAAATTTTCGATGAGATGCGTTTCCTCCGTACTTCTTGGACCGTTGAAAAACCTGGAAAACTAGGTTTAGTTTTGGTCATTCACCGCTGCACCACGTGCCGGAGATCGACGCCCTTTCTTTTGGTCATTCGTCACCACTTCTTGTGTCGATGTCAAGTGCTTATTCTTGGGCTCTGGCTTTCCGGGCTTGATTTCTTATTGTTATGTGGTTAGAGGCAGTGGTGGAGGCCTCCCGATTGGCCAAGGTTCATGGTTGGGTTATCGATGTTCCGGAGGTTGGAGGGTGGGCTTTCTTCGACGACGACAGCGTCGAACATATTTAGAGCGGGATCGGCAGTTGGCCATGAAGTAGGGATGATAAAATAACCCTTGAGTATCCGCCAGAACCAAACCCGATTATTAAGGCAAATAACGAGTATCAAGTATTTACTTGAATCCAAACCAGACTGAATGCTGACAGGTACGGGTTGGGTACTAATATGCATATATCGAACCTGAAACCGTACCCAAATTCGACCTGCCTATTTTTTTAAATAAATTTGTAGTAATTTATAATTTATAGACTAAATTATCTTTATAGTGTCTCGACTTCACTTGTCCGAGCAATGTAGTACCTGAACATACAAAGTTATCAATGTGGTACCTAGACTCAATTTTTGTTATCAATTCAGTCTCTTTTTTAGTTTTCCATCACCACGTCGTTAAGAAGCTAACGTGGCTTTTGCGTATTTCAAAAAAGGGTAAATTAGTCTTTTTTCCAACTCTCTCTCTCTCTCTCTCTCTCTCTCTCTCTCTCTCACCGCGGCCCCAACCCAGATCGATACCCTCCATTCTCCTCTTCCCAACGCCTCCGATCATACCCTCCCTGATCCAGTTTTCGACCCAAACCTAAAAACCCAATTGGTAAAAAGACGTGACCTCAACATCATCCTCGTCTCCTTCTCATGAGAGGATATGTTTTACCATGTTCTGGGGAATTATTTTGGACCCTAACACTAACAAAATTCTCAAGATCGTTTATAGAAGACATATTCGAGGTCCTTCTTGCAACCAAGTCATACTACAATCAGGGGATAGCATAATTAATGAGATTTTCTTTTTTAACTTGAGAAAACATAACAACATTTCTCACCGTTTGAAACTTCTCATGGTTTTGGGGAGCTCTCAACTTTTTAGAGTTATTTGAGATACCACCATGTAGGGCTCCTCCAGAATTACTCCTCTATTGATCTGTTCCAGTTCGGAAAAATTCAAGAAATCATATGTTGGTGAGAAATTTGAAACTGACTCAAAAATCGAAAAGGGGTAATCCATTGGTGAACTGAAGATTGATTTAGCTGAAGTAACAGTCGATTGTTGAGAACGATTTTCCTGCGTGTAATTTCTGCACAAAAGAGAGGTACCACAAATGAGAAATTATCCATCAGAATAGAAACTTGTAATATCCATCAAAAGCAAATTAAAGCCATCACGAATTTGATCAAAACATTACATACCCACTATTTGAACCACTGCTAAAACCAAATCCATATAACAAATCATCTGAACTAGCTACATTGTCATTGCTACCATTCTTCTTGTTGTTCTTCAAATTCATGTTCGCCAATTCACTCCGGTTTCCATGCACGATGGGAAACAAATTGTCGTCGCCACCCGCCATCGCGACACCAAGTTTTGACACATACGTGGAGATATACATCATCGAGTTGAAAATGTCTCTCCCGTCACCGTGACCATCATCCCGAATTTCCACCATGAAAACTCGTTTGTCTCTCGAGGCTCTGATTCTGTTGGGTACCACCAGTTCCGTGGCAAGTCTGGCCCACCCGAGTCAGCTACAATTCCTCGTCTGCCACTGTTTTCTCTTATCACACACATACACAGAGGGAGAGAGAGAGAGAGAGAGAGAGAGAGAGAGAGAGAGAGAACAAAAAAGATAAAAATTGTCATTTTATATTAAAAATAAAATTATATTTATGTATTAGGGAAAATGGCTAAAAAGGTCACTGAAGTATGACACATTCTAAACTTTGCTCACTCATGTATGACAAATATCACTTTGATCAGTCAAGTATTACACTTTTACTCACTTTGCTCACTCCAGATTCTGCAAAATTTGGGATTTTGAATTCGAATTATAATCGGCCAAAGAAATCTATTAGACATTGTAGCTCTCTTCCTTGTAAGTCTTTTCATACCAAGGTCGAGCCTCAATTCAACCCGAGGAGGGAGAACCGAAGATTTGAAGTTTTTGGTGTTCTTGACTTCAAAGGTTAATTCGACCACTTCCATGATGAATTGAATTTAGGTGTAGTTGAGAAAATTGTTGTTGGGTTAATTTCGCACAGATTGAGTTTCGGTTCACCAGAAATTGGAGTGGCGCCGCCAATTTTTCCGGTTCGGAGTGAGCAAAGTGAGTAAAAGTGTAATACTTGAGTGATCAAAGTGATATTTGTTATACATGAGTAAACAAAGTTTAAACTGTGTCATACTTGAGTGACCTTTTTAGTCAATCTCTTTTTGTATTAGAATATTTTGGTCATTTTGCCACACACTTATGGAACATTCAAGCCACGTCAGCATCTTAAAGGAAATATAACGAAACACTGAAAAAGAGACTGGATTAATAACAAAAATTGAATCTGGGTACCACATTGCCTAGACAAGTAAAGTCGAGACACTGTAAAGGTAATTTATATCTAATTTTTAATATATTTTATAAAGAATAACACATTTATAATCCAATTTTTTTATAAATATATATATATTTTTGGTTCGGGTAAATGGGGCGCACTCGGGTATTAAATATCTAACGGATTCGGGTCAGGTGAAAACCTGAACTAAAAAAATTTGGGTTTGTGCTGGGCTCAGTCAGACGGGTTAGTTTCGGGTACCCAAAACCCGACCCCGACCCTAACTAAGCCATTGTCATCCCTACCATGAAGTGAGATCGACGGGGTTGCATTCCTTCAAGGTGGGCTTGGAAGGTATTGGCCTTCATTCAAGCTTGACATTTTGGACTTCTTGGATAAGCCCCAACTTGTTTGGGCTCTGGTGACAATTCATTGGACTGATCGAGGAGTTCGCAACAGAGTGGGTCGTGGATCTGGTTACATTGGTTAGGGCTGAGGTTGAGGAGCGGCAACTCACTCCATTTTAGTTTGAGGTACATAGTTATACACAATGGGGGACTTTGAATTTTACTATCTGTCTTACAGTTAGTTGGTCTAGTTATGTTAGGCACCGATACTTGGTTGAACTATTCTAGTGTAGTCTACTCTAAGGAATTCGTTTAATATCTGGTCTAGATATCGTTGGATTCCTTGTACTTTACCACTTTCATCAATGAACTATCGCTTACCTCAATATATATATATATATATAAATATTAACGAAGGTCTAAATAACAAAAACGGAGCTATAATATATGCTATTGAGGATCAATTATCAACTTTATGTTCCAAATATACTCGTTGGAGATGAATAGATAACCAAAACCTTGTAAGTTGCTTTTGAATAGCTACCCCGCCCTCAGCACTTACAGCTTTAGTTAATAAAATTTACTTAATTATGTCGTCGAGATCCCTTATAACCAAAACCAGGAAAACATGTGCAGATTTGTGCGTACCATAGACTATCCCCGACAGACAAAGAACATTATCTATTAGGAATGAGTTGTTTAGATGCCAATGGAGGATAGAGCTCCTAGTTCTAGCACGAAGCTCCTGCATGTTCTGCTCCATATCTCTCATGTGCTCCAGGCTATTATCTAAGCCATATATAATCCAAAACCTGAATTCATAATCTGGCATTTACTAGCTGCGCGCCTCAAAACGAATTGATATGCAATTCGGTTATAATTTACAACTCTACGAGATCGTTGGCAACCTCTCTCGAGCTCTGAATTGAAACTTAGATCTGATGCAACTAATTATAAAAAACTCTGAGGACAGCACTTTTTGTTAGGAGTGCTAATCGTCGAACCGGCCCTTTTAATTAAAATTAGCTAACTAGATAAGATATTAAAACCTGAGATATATAATTTGACAGGAGTACGTGATGAAGGAGATAGAAACTACGAGACATTGTTTAATAGGCACACCATGGTTCTTGATCCAATATATTCGCAGACAAGATCAATACGAATGAAAAAGGAGGCTTATAAATGGAGGGATTTGTGTCATACTATGTCCCTTTACAATTGAAAAATGGACATACATATCATATGCTATCCGCTCCATATATGTCATATGATTTTAATTTATTTAAAACTGCACCAGCCATTATATATTTAAGAGTAGATCTAATGATTATATAATGTCATACACTAGCTAAAGTCCATAGTAGTTGCGAAATCATTGCATATGACAGCACAGCTCAACAAGCTAGCTAAATAGCTAGGAGTGACATTTGAAGAGCTTGGTTTATGAATTTAATTATATTTTTCGTTTAACCAGAAGAAGATGCATGCATGATGGCCACATAACATACTAGCTAGATTAATTATTTATACTCTCGATCTCTACGTACCCACAAAGAATTTTGAAGCAGGTGTTATGCTTTAAGAATGTTCGCTCTTTTTCATCTTCTCATCGACTTGGACGATCTCTCGATTATATTTTAATCATGTATGTCTTGTTAGTTGAGTACAATTGTATGAATTTGTGATCCTTTACGTGATGATCGCTTTCACATAAACAGATAAACTTTCTTCTTGGTAGCAAGTATGCAACTCCCTCGAACTTCACACAAACAAAGAATACGAGCATGGCTGTATGGGTCGAGAACATCTTTTTTAGCAAGAGGAGCTGTGCTTAATTAGTTATCTCTGGCTTGTAACCTAAGCCATAAATATGAGCAAAATTCAGTAGTTAAAATGTTGACGATGAGAGAATCGAAGAAACACTACATTGCTCAATAAGATGATAGGAATTGAATGTTAAAATATACGTTATGTTATTTCTTATTTACCAAGTTTTGGAGGAAAATGACACTTCATTCCCTTCGTTTTAAATTTGAAAATTAGAGAACCTTAAATTAATGGGTCTTTTTTATGTGAACAAAACATGGTATATATTTATTTGAAAGCAATGGTACCTAACCCCAAAGAGTATATGCCATTGCTAACCCGACGTACCTCTGTTTAATTAAGTAGTACTAAAATATTTTCAAAAATCAATTATATGTCTTCATGCTAAAGTATTTGTTGGCCTTGTATCAAGAAATTAGGCGAGCTTAATTTTACGTTAAAACGAGTGAAAATATAAAATACGACTTTAATTGACGCATGTAATATCCAGTTGACGTATACATGTATCACTAGACAACTTCACTACGTTGTACGATTCATTTCTTGTTTTACTTATTTGGGCCTTTTAATTGAAATGACATAACATTCTAACGAAGAACAAGAATAATGACCAAGTGATAGACTTGCATTTTGTTTTGCACTGATTGTAGTTTTACCATCAACTTAATTGAAATACTCGCCATAACTAATTAAGTTGATTATTACATGTGACAAATCTCTTTGTTGATTAGTGCACGATGAATGATCGATCCATAGAAGAAAAAGGAGAGATAATAACGAATCCAGCACACCCGATCACCATTAGCCATATAATTACAAAATAAACGGACCATAAACTATCACAATGGTCGGTCGAGAAAAGCGAAAAACTAACAATCATTGGAGGACCCCGCAACCGCGAAGGCGGGAAAACAAAACTCTTTGGCCGGTGAACGTGATCAACTTTCCTTCCATAGCCGCTCAGTCAAATCCCTGAGTCGACATCAACCGTCCACGTGGCAAGATGTGATCAAATTGGAGGCCCGCCTACTAGCTCACCAGAGACAAGGACATGTGGCCGCCAATGGTATCGACGTTGAAATTCGGATGTTCACCGGCTGGTGACGGGCCACTCCGGTTTCACAGCCGTTAAGCTTTGTCTCCAAGGGAGTCCCTATATATAACAGTGACTACGACACTAAGCAAAGCACCCGAGCCAAGCTACCTAGCTGAGAAAGAAAAAGCATTTGGATTATAGCCGAATTTAATTGAGCACATACAGTCCAAATTTTTCGGAATGCCGATCTCTAGCATTGCCATTGGACACCCATCAGAGTTCGGGAGCGTGGATGCTCTCAGGGCAGCTCTTGCTGAGTTCATCTCCACCCTCATCTTTGTCTTCGCTGGCTCGGGCGCCGGCGCAGCATTTTGTATGTGACTTCTATTCTCCAGTCACTCGTATTTAGGTTTCTTAATTAACATGTTATGTTATGTTGTCACATGTGATATTCTAATATTCTTTCTTCTGTTTTGGCAGCATTTCTTACCGACGGTGGATCAACCACACCCGCCGGGCTTGTAGCCGCGGCCATTGCTCACGCCTTTGCACTGTTCGTGGCTGTTTCCATCGCTGCCAACATCTCCGGCGGTCATGTCAACCCTGCCGTCACATTCGGCGCCTTCCTCGGTGGTAATATCACTCTCATCAGGAGTGTCTTGTACTGGATCGCTCAGTTGCTCGGATCCGTAGTCGCTTGCTTCCTCCTCAAGTTCGCCACCGGTGGATTGGTAAGCACCACTAAGCAACTATTTTTCTAATGAAGTTGCATGTTTGGTAACACAAACGTACCGTACCATTTTTTTCTTCTAGCAAACGTACCAAAATAATTAATACTCTAATGTACGTTGTTGTTATATATTGTACGTGATGCAGACTATTGCTGCTTTCTCCTTGTCAAGCGGTGTTGGTGTGTGGAACGCAGTGGTGTTCGAGATCGTGATGACCTTCGGTCTTGTATACACCGTGTACGCAACCGCCATCGACAAAAGGTCAGCTGGTAACATCAGCATCATTGCACCCATCGCCATTGGTTTCATTGTTGGCGCCAACATCTTGGCCGGTGGTGCCTTCGACGGTGCCTCAATGAACCCAGCAGTCTCATTCGGTCCCGCCGTCGTCAGCTGGTCGTGGGAAAGCCACTGGGTTTACTGGGTCGGCCCATTCATCGGTGCCGGCATTGCTGCCCTAATCTACGACTTCATCTTCATCGGCCCACCAGCCACCCACGAGCCGCTCCCCACCACCGCTGACTACTAGGGACCTCCGTTCAAGTCATCAAATGGGTTTTTGATTTCTATTTTTTTTTTCGTTTCACGATGAAGTGGGTGGGTTTGTGATGTTTTTTGCATTTGGCTGTACGTTGTTAATTGTTGATTGCAATGAAACTTTGTATTCTTCTGGTTCCAGTTCTTCTCGTGCTCAGCTTTTGAATTCTCGATCTAATGCAAATTAAACAGAGGCATGTTCTTCAATTTAAATTATTAGCCACCAACTCAGTAAACTGGAAGATAATAGGCTGGCTGAGGGGAATTCTACAGTACTCCGGAGCCCCAATTTTGGAGCGTTAGATACTACACCATCACCAACAACAAGTGTGACACGGAAACTCGCCTTTGGACCGCTCTTAGATGTGGCATATCCTAGCAGCACATTTCAGAGGATCCTAATGATCCAACCCCACAAAATAATCTAATCATATACCGATGCTTACTTTTTAAAATGTCACCTTGCATTACTTGCTCACTGAGAACGTAAGTTTTCCTTTATCAAACTAACCTGCACTCCTACAATACTAACTAGTGAATATGTGATCTACATTATTTAGGCAGCTTAGTGCGGACAGGAAGACTGAAGGACCATTTTGAAGCTGTCAATAGGTAATGTATAAAGAAAAGAAGGCCATGATTTCAAGTGTTCCCAATTATTTCTGTGTTTATTTTGGCTGCCACTCTATGCTCAGCACATGGAACAATCTTTAAGACACCCTACCCTGCAAGCCATAGGACTCCACTTGCAGCTTTGTTGCCTTTGTACATACTAGAACGTCAATAATTGAGAGCTTGGACATTGTCGACACTCGACAGTATGAGGACAACTCAGCTTGAAAGAGACAAAAGATTTGGTACTGAGAGAAGGGGGGACACTAAAGTCCTAAAGCTTTTGCCTTTTGGAGTGTAATGGATAATTGAAATGGTCTGCAGTAACGATGAGATTCGTTTACTATGCAGATGCAGATGGTCTATTATCCACACACTTTCTCTCACACATTACCCCGGAAATGTTGTGAATCTACATAGTTTGTCTGTGCTGTCGACATGTATAAGCTAACAGAGTTGAAGAAGCGAACAGAGTGCTAGTAAAACAGATTTTAGACTAGAGATGAACTTCACCGTGTAAAGAGGATCGGAGAGACAAGTGAACGTACAATAGTCGCGGTGCTTTCCTTGAATGCCAAATGTTCATATCCTGAATAACGGGTATTCAAGATATGAGCAAATGTTGGTAAATAGTATCCGCGATATGTATGTCGGGTGTTGAGCGGGATCGGAGATGGGTGGAGGTTGCTTGATTGTTGATGTTGGGCGATGTCGGTGTATGATCGTGCTCGGTATTCCTCGGCGATCTCGTCTTGCTGCTAAGATCAACAACGGTCAAGGAGAGACGGAGTAACCCGCCTTCAACCCTCCGATGCCTAAGTCAGAATCGGTATAGAAGTTTTAGCAGAATAACGGTGTAGTAAGTTTGAGCGCGTACCATTTAATGTTCAGTTGACCGGTATATATTGGTGGTTGGAGGTTGAGCTGTCTTCTTGCTTTCGATGTGGGACTTGGTGTGTATGTTCTTCTGCTGGGTGTTGTCTAATCGGTATCGGTAGTGGCGCGTGTGCGTTATCCTGATCGGATATCGGGCGGGTTTGGTCATCGAAGTTGGAGCCTTCCTGGCGGTGGTCCCTGTCGTGGTGGCGGTGAGACATATTACAACATATAATTGAAGTCGCCTAAGCACGTATGTAGGTGATTTAGCCGGATATATGTACACAAAACATAGAAATAGCTTTGCTACTGCTACTCAGTATTCGGTGTTGTAACTTAATCATAATGATGAAGTGGTTTTAAAGCCCCAACCTACTGAAGGGGTTGCCAAACCTGCTCATAGTCCATGCATGCCTCCGTGGTGCTATCATGTCTTACTGTTCAAGCAATGAAAGCCAGGGATTATTAATGACAAGGAAAAGAAGCAAGCCGAGGAGCTGAAACAAGAGTTTGATCTAAAAAGTAAATGTTGGCTTAGTCACTCATGTTTGACAAATGAGGCTATATAGTCACTCATGTTTGACAAATATCGCTTTGATAATCCATATTTTACTTTGTCATTCAAAATAGTCATTTTGTTAATTTTAAATATTAAAAACATATATATGACACACACATACTTTACTTAAATTGATATTTTTGTCATTGTCAACCTAATGAACATACTTAAAAAACTTTACAAATAAACAAATATATTTTTTTAATGTTCAAAATAGATAAAATGACCGATCTGAATAATAAAGTAAAACATAAGTGACCAATCTGATATTTATCAAACATGAGTGACCAATCCGTCTCAACTTTCAAACATAATTGACCAACCCAACAATTTTTCCATCTAAACCATATAAACATTATAGCACGATTAGTTATATTTTGCCTTGCCCATGATGAGATCAGATAAGAGGTCGCTAAGAGGTGATAAACAGCATTGAAAATAGATGGCCGAACCAGTTTGTCGAACTACATTTCTATTTTTCACATGACTCCATGCCATGGAGGTGGAATGGACCAAGCAATTTCTCAAACGTCAACACAGATATGTTTCAGTTACAAGGTTATACAGATTGAACAATCAGATCTCTGCTTCAACTCCAGTACTGCTTGCAATAGAAATCTAACATGTCAAATGTGGTTAGATAAAGTTGTTAGAAACTTGCATATCATCGCTGCCATAAGTGCCAAATGAATCGGATTGTTACACCAATATATTAACATAATATGACTAACAGTGGTCACACATCTAGAGCAGATTGGGAGACAGTTTTAGACTCCAAAGTGACAAATTTTATAGTGGTGGATCATTGGATCAACCAATATATACACGCAGGAAATTTATTACTACCCAATTGCAAGCCTAGCTCACTCTCTGTATGTGTTACATGTTCCGGATTACCAGAAGCTGGTGTCCAGTGGTCCTTCACCTTTCCTTCTTCTTGTTTTGTTTACCCAGCTTTGATCGCCGTTGCTTAACCATATGCAGGTAAATTTTCACACAGAGGAAAGGGTACCAGACAAGCACAACCTGGATAAGAGATTCCAATAATATGAAGCAGAAATATTAGATCCAAGACCAAATGAAATATTAGTTAGGACTTTGTAAAATTTAACAGATGAGAACCAATTTCCTCTTTTTGTATATTATGTATGTGCAACAAGAAGCTAACCACCTGGAAATACCAAGTATTTGAAAAAACAATATGGAAGATTTAACAAGTACAGTAATATATATTTTAGTGAGACGGTCTGAATATCTTTAACACTGCCTTAAAGATCCAAGAGAACTATGTTATCCTAATCCGGAAAAGGCATTCAGTATCAAAAAGTCTTGGCATCATGAGATTCTAGTTAGAGAAAGAAAACAAGTAACATTGATATATGACTTAAATTTTGATTTTATAAAGGATATTCTAGTAACTCAAGTCAATCATGGAGTAGCTGAGTTACGAATTAAAATAGCATTAAGATTCGAGTAGTTCACTTGCAAGCAAACCCGACACTTCAAATGGGTGTTGTTTTGGACAAAATCCGTAGGGGATCCGTCCCGTTGAGAAGTAGATTTTGGGTATAGGATCACTCACAAGCGTCCTGGTGTGAGACCTGGAACACTTGCGTTATCTGCAAAACAACAGTCTTAGCCTAAGAGATCGAGATGGGATTGGCCAGCCTTCGACGCTCCAATGCTTAAGTCAGTAAATGACGTAACTATAAGGGTAGAGTAACAGCAGAAGTTGAATTGAGTTACCTCTTCCTTGGAGCTGATATCACCCATTTATAGTTAGATGATCCTGACAACTCGAGGTGATTCTCGATGTGGGACTAGTTTTCCTACCATTTTGGTGTATGGGAAAGACTAATCTCCGCACGAGTGACTAAGGGGTATGCTGGTCAATGGCTGCCCCGTTCCATACAACCTACATGTGGTCCGCGTTGCTCTATCACATGCGTTGTACGGAACCTGGGTGCCGTGACCGATCTGCCCTTGTATGTGTCGTGAGGGTGCGTTAGTCATTCAACCGGGTAGGTCAATACGACCTACACGTGACGCACATTGGTGTGCCTCACGTGCGTTGTACGATACAGGTCTGGAATGACCAGATTGTCCCTGAGCCTGGTAAATGGCACTTTGCATGGCGTTTCTAGGATTTTGATGTCAAATGAAGTATGTTTTTTGGGTTTAGCACATCGCGTACTAACATGTGTCAACCTCAGCTTGCCAAGATAATGGTTAGTCTGTTTTGGTTTCTATCCGTTTAAGTTAAAGGGAAATTAGGGAATGCTCTTGTAATATATGAGCAACATGTATGTTGTTGCACAGAAAAAAATTAGGAGAAGTTAAAACTTGGTAACATTCAGCAAGAATTTGAAGCTCACTTCAGTGAAACTTTTTGCTCTAGTCCAATTATAAGAGTATTCACTTTTCAGCATAATCTCTTCCCATAAGTGAGTGCCTCATTGAAAACTTAAATTCAAGCTCCAACTAAAAACTTGCAGAAGTAAAAAGTCAGAACATACCATCAGAAAGCTATAATAGCTGAAGGAGTACTTCTTCAGAAATGGAAGTGCCTGATACATAAGCCAGGCTGTATAATAATGACAAAATCATTTACACAAAATAAATCAACTGAAGAGGGGAGAAGGGTACCCAATTCCAACACCAAATTTATACATATAACCAAAAATGAAAAGCATGACTAATAAGCACCCATCCCAGGAGGATACAAGACAAGGAATGCCGTGTACCTGGTCAAAAACATATCTATTAAAATTGGAAGTAAAATTTGTTCTGCTTGGATGTTTGATTCTGTGTATGTTTTGGAGTTCAATATTCTGAAGTCATCATCAGAACTAGGAAAAAAAAACCTGAGATAGGTGAGCCAAGATGGACAATTTCCGATGCAATTCAATGCATAATTTGGATATCTAATAACCTGCAGCATGCATAGTGATGATCAGATCATATTTCACTTGTTACTTATCCAAGTTGCTACAGGATAAATGTTAAACTAAATAACCTCACTTATGCTCCACGCAACAAAAGTTATGAAGACTGCTGCCAACTCTTGGACCTGCAAAAGAAGGGAAAAAAATGGAGCATCAATAAGTATGCCACACCGTGACATGTAGACCTCCAATATAATTGATATTGTCCCAGCTTGAACCACCTTGAAGGTGTTGAGTTTTCTACAAAAGGCCTCGGTTGGCATTGGGTTTAGTCCAACTACTTATAAGTTATATTTAACTTGTCACTTTATCAATGTGGGATCTTTTCCTCTCCAACGACACAAAACTTCAAAACTTAGAATTAAGCATTCTCAAGAACTTCAAAACTCAGAATTATTAATGTCAATTCCCTCAAACAAGATTTTCTTGCTCAATTGACCTTGAAGCTGGCAAGGAATGATTATGTGATTGAGAATATTCTGGTAGATCTAACCTGATACAGTGATACTTATTTCAGCGAGATGAAATTGTTATTGTCTTAGTTCAATACATGTTCACTCTGATTACGTAAAATACTTCACTCAAAAGCTCATATCTCCTAAGCAAAATCAGCAATTTGCACATAATACTGTCTACTTAAAAATCAAACTTGAAGAACAGAGCAGAAGGAAGATAACCTCATGGATTTGACGCATAACAAAAATACAGTTTGCTCTTCCTGCCCATTGCATCAGAGGAAACACCACTCCACTCGGTACCAGACCTCAAAATTCATAGAACAAGCACCAAAGTCATAATCTTTGGTGAATAACTTAGAAATACAAATACAATCTAAGCTCATTAAAACTTACCAATGGCTCCGTGTATAACTTCCAAGAAAGCAACCATCTGGCACCAATCTGCAGTCCAAAATGTAAAGCCAACACCCAAGATCAAACTATGTTTCAAATTTATAACACTTGCATAAACTAAGAGCACTGACAGATAAGGTCTCCAGCATGAGCATAGGCTCCATTGACGCCCTTGGTGGATAGAACACTAGTCAAGCTGAGAGAGACAAACTCTAATTAAAAGGTTGGGTTAAGTACATACAAAGATTGAAACTTGATAGGGGTTTAGCATTACTGAACAAAATGATTTGTGGGCTTACCATGAAATGGCCTGTACGGAATTGTACGCCAAAAGATAGAGGTTGAAGAGGGAAGGCATTCTGCCTCTGGTCCTCACTCTTCACTGTTCAACCGTCTGAGCTTGGTACCTCACGCTCAAACCAGAACCAAGGAACTAGGGAACAGCCCATATTGGCCCAAATTCAACCACAACTCCACTATTGGGCTTTAGCAGTTTGGCACTGCTCGTAGAAAACAAAACATTTATTTTTATTTTTAGAAGTCGATAATTGGGAGAGGGAGATTTTGAAGTTGGGTGATGAATGAGATACAGTGCCTTGATCACTCGACCGATATCCAGCACTAGGAACACATATAAAAGTATTTGTCATTATATAATTCTACTTCGTACTCTCCATCAACTAGAAATTAATAAAATAGTCAATTTTAGGCTAAAATCTGCACAGTGATTCTCATTCAGGAAATCTTCCGGCAAGTTCCAAATGCTCTTTTTGAAGAATTGAGTCTCATCAGGAAAGGAAGTTAAAAATAATTGTTTGCATGAGAAGATGATGCTATTGGGGGAAATGTTTGTGGAGTTCTATATGATGTACCACAATCAAGAATATCTATTCTAAACCACGTACTAACTATACTACTTAATTAATCATATATAAAGCCATACAGGATTAACGTGCAGAAGAGAAGTTAAGTTACATGCACCACACGCACTACCAACACACGCGACTAGTTCAAATCTCAAATTTTATTTATTAAAAAAGTGTTTATAATAGGATTACAATACAAGTTTTAGTTACAATGGATAGAGAGAGGGAGAGGGTAGAGAGAAGATGGAGTTAAAATTTCTGAAAATTAATTTGTGGAACTCTGAAAGAGAATTCCACTTAAAAAGATCCAAAAAGGAGGGTTACTCCAAGATTCGTTTAAAATAAAAGACAAAAGGCCTTTTACTAGATGACCAACAAAGAAAAGCAAAAAGAATCACAGCTTTTCTGAGAATCACGCCATGCTTAAAGGGCCACATCGAACACGTGAAAGTCAATAGAGAGTGAAGGATTCCTTAAGTTATTACAAAAACTTAAATAATAATGGGAAAATATCCCTAAGGAAGGTGGCCGGAAGGTTTATTTGATTTCCACATTGGCCTTGCTTTTCTTCTTTTTAGAGCTCTGAGGCATTTCATCATTCAAAGAATCCAAGAATTCTTTGGAAGAGTCTACAAAGGGAACATTGCCCAGATAATCTTCCATGTCTTCTTCATTATTCTGGGTAAAGTCATCATCATCATCATCATCATCATCTTCTTCTTCTTCTTCTTCTTCTTCTTCTTCTTCTTCTTCTTCTTCTTCTTCTTCTTCTTCTTCTTCTTCTTCTTCTTCTTCTTCTTCTTCTTCTTCTTCTTCTTCCATCATAGAAGTGGGATTTGAGGAAGTCTTAGAAGAAGTCTCCTTGAATAAGACAGCTACATTGCCATCAATCTAGGACAAGAGCTGCTGCAATAATTTTTCCATAAAGCTCTCTTGCAGAAGCTAAAGGAAATGCGGCTTTAAATCCGCCAAGAAAGGAACAACAAAATCTCTTTTGGGATCTTGCTGAGGAGAATATTCATTTTCTACTTTCTTGAAGGTAGCAATACACTCCTTGATCTTGATTAAAGAAGGATTATAATAGAATCTAGACCACCATTTATAATGAAATTGGTGGTTAAGGGATAAAACCCCTATTTCTATATGACAGACTGAATAAGTTTATTGTCAAATCCAAGGGAGGCTAAACCTTGCAATAAAGTGGAGAAGATTACTCCCACAGATCACCCAAAGTCTGTTAAACTCAGAGTTATTCATAATATACTCTTCATAAGATTTCGAGAGTTCCTCAGGAAGGAAGTCCTCTCCTAGACCCATAGAATGGAACCAGCCGTAGAACCAAATAGGAAGTTCATGTTTTAAAATAGTGAGTTCTATCTTTATAAACCATGTGTGTTTCTTAGCCTTATTTTGATAATAAAAGAGCTTACTCTATGCTTCAATATAATCCCAATAACTATAACTGGCCTGGATAAATTTCAAGTCCATTGACTTGTTAGGATTAAGACCCCATTCAGAGATATGGATAATACGTTGAATAAACGCTTTGCTGAAAAAAAATATTTTCAGTATGCTTGTCTTAGTTCATATGATAAAACTTTATTGAACCAGTCTCCATAAAGATGCATTCATAATATATCATGTTTTTCTTCCCTAAAAGGGGGAAATTAGCCTTAGGTTCAAAATACCTTCTTGCCAGGGTATTAGGAGAGTTAAATATCTCTCATCTCCTTTCTGGAGAATAATAATTTACTCTTCTAAATATTTCTTTAGACCTGGAAGAACAGGTTCCGTAACAGCTGCTGAAAAGCTCTTTTGGGTCTTGTCAGAGGATAAATAATCCGTTGCATCTGCAAGCTCACTCCTTCTAGATTGAGAAGGAGGAGGAGAGTTTGAATAACTCTGGGTGGCAAAGCTTGGGAAGCTGCTTTCCCATCTGCCTCTGCCTCTTCCACTGGAAGAATATCTTCCTCCTATGGAGTCTCGGCTGGACTGACTCATTTCGTACCTAAAATAAATTCTCTGGTTAAAAAATCAGGGAGAGAGTTAGTTTCTCCTTTAATAAACTCAATTTTAAAATCAAATATAGATAATATAGACTGCCATCTTGCAAATATTTGTTTAGAAGCTAAAATTTTAAAGTCTTTTTCAAGAACATCTTTAGCTGCTTTACAATCAACTCTTA
Source organism: Geum urbanum (assembly GCA_946800695.1). Lineage (NCBI taxonomy): Eukaryota > Viridiplantae > Streptophyta > Magnoliopsida > Rosales > Rosaceae > Geum > Geum urbanum. Next base: position 11,613,242 of record OX327001.1, read on the forward strand.
ATAAAAATTCTTGATTTAATAAATCATCATGAAATTTTGAAATACAATTGACAATAGCCAGAGTTTCTTTTTTTTTTATAGTGGAGTACGTAGTTTTTCTGGACATCATTCCACTGTCCAGAAGTATATCTGGATAATATTTCCTGTTCTGAATTAGGAAAATTTTGCTTTAGTATTCCTCCATAACATAAGTCTGAAGCATATGTTTCCACTATTTTAAAACTAGTTGGAGAAACAAGAGCCAGACAATGGAGGCTTTTTAGTTTAGACTTAATAAGTCTTATTGCCTCGGTATGGACTTCATTCCAAGGAGGATGATTCTTCCTTAATCTTTCATGAAAGAGGAAGGCTTTCTGTGGACAAGTTTTTATAATACTCAGCAATATAATTTAAACTTCCTAAGAAGCATTGAAGCAGAGTTTTGTTCCTAAGCTCGCTTAGTAAGGATAATTCTTCCTTGTTCAATTTCTTGGCCAATGAAGCGAATTTTTGTCTGAAAAACAAATATCTTTTTAGCAGATACAACTAGACCTTCTTTTTAAATAAGATTTATGAAAATATTCAGATGCCTGAAGTGTTGACCCAGCGAATGTGAGAAGATAAGAATATCATCTATATAAACAATAGAGAAAGAAGAATAAGGTGTAAAAATATCATTCATAATATTCAGAAATTTTGAAGGAGTGTTTTTAAGCCCAAAAGACATCACGATCCATTCATAATGTCCGAAAGGAACAATATAGGCTGTTTTATATATGTCACTTTCAGCAATCTGGATTTGTCAATATCTAGACTTTAAGTCAAAACTTTGAAAAAATAGAGGCTTGGAGCCTAGATAATAAGTCTTTTTTATTAGGTAATGGATACATAATCCATTTGAGTACCTTATTCAAAGGTTTATAATTGATCACTAATCTAAGAGTCCCTCTTTCAATTTCAGCATTTTTATTAACATAAAAGGTTGTACAACTCCAAGAGGAGTAGGACTTCCTAATAAGTTTTCTCTCTAAGAGAGAATTAATTTCTGTTTTGCAATATTCAATTAGTCCAACATTCATTTGAGCTAGCCTGGCTTTACTAGGAATATTTTGTTCCTTAAAGTCAGGTTCATAAGGGAGAGTGATAATACGCGTTTTCCTTTCCCAGAAAGCATTAGGTAAATCACTGCATATTTTCCTTTTGATAATATCATATAAGGATTTAATCTGATTTTGACGAGAATTAATTTGAGTTATAATACTTATAACTTTTAAATCAGATTGGATATAATTTATCTGATTTTCTTTGAAAATAAGAGTATTTTTGATAATATCAATTTCACGAGTCTGTGGCTTAGTGATAAATTCAAAAACGATCTTTTGACCTTCAATTTCACATACTATCCCTTCAGTTGTTTTTATAAAGGGCTCAATAAGACTAAGGAAATGAGTTCCTAAAATAATTTGTTGTGTCAGACCTTTGGCCATAACAAAGGTGGTTTTGAAACACATGCCTGAATTACTGATATAGGCATTGGATAATTTATACTTGATTTTTAGTCTTGATCCATCAGTAGTGTTTAATGACTGTGATAAGTTATCATAATATTTTATAGGGATTACCTCTTCACTGATACAATTCATATCTGCTCCACTATCAATGAGAGAGATCTCTTTAAAGACATAGTCTTTGTCTATGACAATAGTAGCATTAGAATACCATTTCTGGTAAGTTACTTGGTTAATGATGTTGAGAAATTTCTCTTCATCCGGAATAGAAGATTCTTTTTGTTCAGGAATAATCTTGTTGATAATTTCTTTGAGAAACTTGGTTTCTATTTTTAAGTTATTCACTTATGCTCTTAAATCAGAAATAGAAGTTTTTCTTTCCTTGATAATATTTACCTCCATTTTTATGGAGTTAATCTCTTCCTGTAAGTCAGAAATAGATATTTTCTAGGAATAGTGGGTTTTTAACCCATCAAAGACTTCTTTTAAAGAGTATGACTCTTTTGGAATATAAGGGGAATCTCGAGGTTTATTCTCCTTTTTTATTGTTTCTAAATAATTCTCGATCATATTCTTCTTGGTGTCAGGATCTTGGATCCCATTAATTTAGTCAAGAATAGATCTTTCTAGAGTTATAAGCATATTTATGCTTAATCCATTCATCTCAAGATCTTGTAATGATTTGCATTGCAACCACAGTCTGATGAGGATGAAGACTCAGAATCAGAACTGCATGTCAGATTCTTGATCAATAATGTTGACCTGTTCTTCTGACTCATTGTCAGAAGGGTTTATAAGAATTGCTAAAAGTTGCTGTTTTAGATCTTCATCAGAAATTTCATTAATTTTTTTTGGTCCAGCATTTATTAGCATAGTGGCCTATTTTACCACATTTTCTGTAAATAATAGTACTGGAAGAATTCTGAGAATAATTCTTCTTATAATATGGTTTTAAATTTCGTTTTTTCTTCTTTTCTTGAGAGGGAAATATTTTTTTAACAAAGAGTTTCTTTTTCTTTGAATAAAATTTTGAATCAGATCCTTTATACTTATTAGGGATTAGATATCAAAACCAAATTGTTCACCGAATTCACTTAATCATGTATACAGCCATACAGGATTAACATCCAGAAGAGAAGTTAAGTTACATGGACCACACGCACTCCTCAAAAGGAGTATTTCCCCTGCGCGCGCATGCTACCATCAGTGTACCCACCTCATGTGTGCTCTCTTCTTTTCATCTTCTTTGTATCAACATTCACCTTCCCAATCAATATATCCTCCATCCCCAAGTTGTTTACAAACTAGCCAGTTATCACTGCAGAGTGCAGACAAGCTTAATTTGCAGACATTTTTTTCATGTCAAATTAGTTGATCGAAAGTAGAAACCAAAAGAGTACGTGTATGGGGAATTAGAATTACTACCATAATTCAATTTCTTCAGCAATTGGTGCTACATATGCATTTAGGTTATGGAGTTGGAAAGGACTTTTAAGTTGATAGCTAGGCTTAGTAGTTTGAGTAGGAAGTTTTCTTATCGTCATCTGATCTCTGTCAGTAGTTAGAGTGGATTTAGCTTTAGGGTCCAGTACGTGTGCATTTTTGCACTAGCTAAGTGAAATTTACTATTCCTTTTAATTTACAGAATCTTATTTGAATGTGTAATTCAGACTGAAACTCGACTCAATCAAGACGAATGTATATAGAGATATATACAATGCTAGCTATTCCTTTAAAAAAAGAAAAATTAAAGTGATATATAAATATATATATATGCGCGCACGCGCTGCGGCAGTTGATTCCAAAATGAACTTTAAAATACAATTTTACAATACCTATTTCATGGTGTACTAATGGATGGGGGATGGATATCATACACCAAGTAATTAAGTACTTGATCGATGGTAAAGTTGAAGTTCTCTCATCCTCACTGAACATTAAAAACGTACACAAGATTACAAGAGAAGCTAGTGATTGCATAAAGTAGCTAGTGATCTCCGGCCGGCCGGCTCATGATGCAGACTGATCGGCCGACCAACTGGCTCTGAAAAGCTTAGAGATCTTCTTCATACATAGTTCATACTACATACCCATGCATGTTGTTATTTTACAGGTTAGAGCTTCCATAGGAGTAGCACTATTTCACATATATATGAACAAATCTCAATGAATATAATCCTGATTAGCCAGTTAGAGATGATGCCCTTCCATATTCAAAACATGACAGGAACTGATTGTCACTTGGGGTAGTTGGAAGAAACATATTCTTACTCTCTTGATCTTCATCCATTTTGAACAGTGAGTCCCAAGATAGTGGAAGAGGTGGAGACGCCATTAAAGGGCATGAAAACTTGCATGCTTCTTCTCCATAGCTGCCTTCATAAACTGGTTCAATACTGTTCACTTCTGGCAAATTGATATCTTTCCATATATCATCGAGTGAGTACTCCTTTTGGTCTCTCCTGCTGCTGCTGTCTCCTTCTTTCTCTTGATCTTCGCCGTTGATGTTTTTCTTCTCTGCTGACGAAGCCACGATTTCAACCCCACCGGTGTCGTAAAAGCTTGCCTCTCCTTCGTTTGTGGTGATGTTTGATGACGAGGAACAGTTGGAACATGAGGATGATGGAGTCACAGCCCTTTTCTTCTCTTGAGCCTTCTTCCTCATATGAGTCCTCCAATAGTTCTTAATCTCATTGTCAGTCCTCCCAGGTAATTTTCTGGCAATTCTTGACCATCTGCATCAAAATCATCACCATCGATCTTATGTTCTAAATTGATATATATTAATTAGAATCAAAACATGCATGGAGCTAGCTATACGTACAACTAGTATATATATATATATGAGTTTAATTAATTTGTTAGACGTCAAACCTGTTTCCCCATTTGGAGTGAAGCTCAAGCACAAGGCGCTCTTCTTGAGGAGTCATCTTGCCTCTTTTGAGGCCAGGTTGCAAGTAATTAACCCATCGTAACCTGCAACTCTTACCGGTTCGGTTCAAACCTACACACACAAAATGGTACACACACACACACCACAAAAGTGCATATATTTGGTTAAATGGGTAGCTCCTCGGAAAAGCTTTCCATTGCCAAACAACCATACCTATTATTTGTCTCCCGCCACCTTCAAACCTGAAACTTTCGCTATGAAATCCCATCGTCGGTCTCCAAACAATCCCACAAAGCAGACCAGCTGGAAATCTTCTTGTTCTGTCCATGGCCCCTTTCTGATGTCTTGTTGATCTTGCACCATTTTCATCATTAACTTAAATGAACCTAGATAGCTTGATGAGTAAGTTGCTTCGAATCTCCGATCCTGCTCTAGCTAGTAGCTTGTGTGAACTTTCAGACTCTGCTTTCTCCTTTCTGCTTTGTGCTGCTGCTTTCTTCTCTTTGGTTACATTGAAGACTTTGGTGCCCAGTACCAGCATATATATATATATACAACTCAGATTTCCACTTGCATGATTGTAATGAATTACAATATTACTGTTGTTGAATCTTCACCGTACATGTTGCACGCATGCTTTTGCTTCGTGATAAGCCACCTTATGGATGTGATGTCAGCTAGCCACTATAGATTCCAATAATCGAAGTAAGAGACTGATCTGTGAGTCTAAGTTTCAGAAATTCCATGATCATATCAGACACGTAGCCAGACACTGCAAAATTATCGTTATCATATGTGTACATAGCTGAGTTTGTTTTTGTAAATAGAAAGTTGATCATCAAAATCTAAAATCTGAAACAAATTCCTTAATATTCTTCGCTTATGTTAGATTACTGGAGGAGAGATTTGGAGCGACGAAGTTAAGTTTCTTTGTCGCCCCAAACTAAAAGAGGCGACGAAGAATGGAATGGTAGTCTCAGAAATTATTTACGTCGCTTCAACTGACTGAGGCGACGAAGATTGATCTTGGTCGCTTCAATACAATGAGGCGACCACTTTTTTTCATTCCAAGCGATGAAGACATTATTGGTCGCCTCAAAAAAAATTGGGGCGACGAAGATTGAGCAATCTTCGTCGCCCCAATTTTTTTTAAAACTGAATCTGCTCTCCTTCTTAAAGTCAAACTCTTCATAAAGTTGAAATTTTGGGAAAATAGTTCATTCGCGTTCTGGAGCTGTTCTTGTGCGATTTTGGGAGAAATTTGAGGAAATTGAGAAAAAGGTTGTTCTTGCCATTCATTTGATTCCTAAGTAAGGTTAGTTTGATTTGTATCTCTTTAACTCTCATTATGACCATAATACATGTTAATTTAGAAGTGTAAATGAAGTTTATGTGAAATTTTTGAAGTTGAATTGAATTTGGTATGATGTTGTAGTTTTAGTGTTTGAATCATTGAATTGTGATAAATTGATACGACCATAACATGAATTAAATTAAACACTTAACACACAAATCAATCATACAATTTAAAACCCTATAGATGTAGTATTTTAAGCAAGTAGAGATCGTTCTAACCGAGGATTGAAGGGTGCATGCAATTCTTGTGTAGTAAAAAAAAAGGGGGGGGGGTATCAAGAGTTGTTTTTAATTACCTAATTTATTTACTAAAAATGTCTCAAACATAGCACATAATCCTAGGACTCTAACATGCATTGACTCATAGACAAGCAACCGCATAGAAGACTCTAAAACACATACCATGTTTTGAAACAAAAAGAAAAACTAATTAATTATATACAAGTGATCAACTTATTCCTTACCTTCACTCAAACATGGCATATATACATCTCTCAACAACCTACAAAATTCTCTCACTCAAATTCTCAAAACACATGCATATTTCATATTTTGTGCTCGGAATCCCCTATATCTAAAATCAAAGCATTAAGAACCAAATACACATGCAAGTTTCGAATAAGAGTAATAAAACACATGGAAGATTTATTGAAAGATATATAATTCATGAAACCAAATAAAATCATTCGACACACAACCAAGTTTTAATACACAAAAAGAAACTACGGAGTAAAGAGATCATGGTTACACTTTTATAGCTTCGGAATCCCCTAAGGCTACTCAAGAGCACTAGATTTCTTTGGTGGAAGACGCTCGGAATCCCTTATACGTCGGTGGAAGAAGAGATGCGGCGTTATGATGACGTAGTCGGCTTCTTGAGGATGTCGGCTTAATTTATGGGGAGGAGGAGAGTATTTGGCAGAGCTTAGGCGTAGGAATGAGTGATCCTTTTGTTCTGGCTAAAGCTCCCTTTATATAGGCCAAGCAAAGCCTAGTTCGACTCATTCTAGGACTCTAACTACTCCACCCGGGTAACCTGACTATTCTCTACAAAAACAGAAATTTCTCTCGTTCTAGGAATCCAAATCGTGTGATTCTAGTTGCGTTGGAAACTAGACTTCTAGAGCTTTTCAACCATATGCTAACCGCGTCTAGATTCATCCGGATCTGTTCACAGTGGTCTTTCGAAGTGGGCTGATGTACAAAGGCCGATTTCTGATAATTCATTTTAATCCATCTTCTTTCTTTGGGCTTTTTTGGACATACTCTTGGTCTTTGACCCATCTTCATTAATCTTGGTCCATTCTTGAGTAATTTGGGCTCCCATTTAACAATAGGGTCGACATTTTTAATATATAAGCAAACCCGTGACAAATCCTTCTTCTAGGTGGACTAGGATTTCAATTCTTCTTCAATCACAATTAGGAAATGTTTCCTTCATCAATTAGAAAAGATCCGGACACTTCCTCTCCACTTTAGGAAATATTTTGCACATGTGTTCCGAATTCACTCTCTTATTCTCCCAAGGACTTCTACTCCAACAAGGATTCCTAGTCGAAATAGGATTCTTCATTTTTATGCGCTTTTGCTCCATTTTGCCTCATTTATTATTCCTCATTTATTTTCAACCTAAAAACATAAAGTAAGTTAGAAACATATTTACTAAGATCAAAACAAAGCTAAATGTAAAGAGAAAGACGTTAAAAATCAAGCATAAAATGCGTAGATCATAAATCATGTTATGGGTTCATGAATAATGTTTGAACTTTGGTAAAATTTTGTGAAATTTTTTATGATTAGTGTAGATTAGGTGTATTGGTCTCAATTAGTAGTGTTATTAGGGTTAATCAGAAATTGAGTGTATGGTTAAATATAATTGTGGTGTTTATCAACTTAGAACTCCCGTTTGAGAATCAACAACTCATCTAGTTGATCGAGTTGAGTTGTTGATTCTCGAATTGTCCCATTTTTGGACACTTTAGGTGAACATGACTTTGTTGATCATTTTGCTATTCACGTGATTTCAGTTTCAGTTTTGGGATATGGTTTCGACAGTGTCTCCTTTCAATGCTCCCCGAGTGCAAATTAGGTTGTTTAGATATGTGTGTACTCGGGGAACTGTAGGGAGATGCTGCCGAAATTTTCCTAAACTAGAGCTGAAACGCATGGGTGCAAGAGGGTTGACAAATGTCGTGTTCCCCTGAAGGGGATAGGAGCCAACCCGGAGGCATAAGCCGAAGAAGTGTGGGGTTTTGGTTGAATCGTAACTGTGGCGTGGTAACTTTGTTCATATTGATTGTTTATGTTGACAGGAAACATGGAAGGATACCTAGACAAAACTTGGATGACATATCCTCATGCTGATCCAAGGTACATCACAGGCATATTCGAGTTTATGAATTTTGCCCGGCGACATAGTAACGGAGCCGATTATCACTTCTACCCGTGCAAACGTTGTAAGAACGATCCGTTTAAGGTTATTATGGATACCATGTATCATCACTTGTCACACAGTGGTTTGAGTCCGGATTACACTGTCTGGCACCTTCACGGGGAAGTTTCTAGTGAACCGGCAATGCTCAGTCAACGAAGACAGTGGCTTCAAGAAAGAGTCGGTCCTTCTAGTGGTGCTGGTCCCTCAGTGAACCCGCAGTGGAAGATTCTACATGATGCATATTCGTATTATCCTGGATACCATGCAGATGCACCCCAACAATTAGTGGAAGATAATTCTCGCATGAACTTCAATGACATGGTAGACGATGATTATGAAAATTACGATAGATTATTGAAGGAGTCACAGACCCCATTATATGAAGGCAGTGAGGAAATTGTTTTGAGTGCCATATTAGATGCAATGGAAATGAAATGAAAATGGATTGTCGGACACAAGTGTTGACACTTTATGTATTTACATTAATAAACTTCTTCCTAAAGGGCACACATTCCCCTGTTTATACTCGAGAATTAAAAAAATCTTGAGTGATCTTTCACTCGGTTACAAAAGAATTGATGCGTGTGAGTTTAACTATGTGTTGTTCAGGGGGGCGCTTGTAAACGAGAGGATTTATCCAGTGTGTAATTCTGAAAGATATAAGCCATATACGAATGATATTCCCAAAAAAATGATTCGTAACTTCCCTTTAACACCAAGGTTGAAGCGTTCGTTTATGTCCCCACACATTGCCAAGCATATGCGATGGCTGGGGGAGCGGATATGCGTGGCTGGTAGCCTCAGCCACCCAGCTGATGGAGAAGCGTTTCAACATTTTGACATAAATTTTCCAGGTTTCGCATGGGACTGCAGGAATGTGCGCCTTGGAGTTGCAACATACGGTTTCAATCCATTCGGAACAATGAGAACTTTGCATAGTACATGGCCCGTTGTTGTGATGCCGTACAATCTACCACCGTCAATGTGCATGAAGAAGGAATATAACATGTTATCAGTGTTGATTCCAGGCCCTAAATCTCCCGGAAAGTGCCTTAGTGTACTCATTGAGCCAATGATCGAGGAGCTAATACATTTATGGGTCGTTGGAGTCCATACTTTTGATCGAGTAGACAATGAGGTATTCTTGATGAAGGCAGCGGTGATGTGGACTATCAGCGACTTTCCTGGTTTAGGGATGCTTGCGGGGTCAACGGTGAAAGGGTACAAGGCATGTCTAATTTGTCTAGATGAGCTAACTTCAGAGCATATATGTGGGAGGATAGTTTATGAAGGTCATCGAAAATGGCTCCACCAAGACCACCCTTGGCGATTGAGTAAGGCATTTAACGGGAATGTGGAGTTTGGCGAAAGACCCTATCAGAAGAGTGGAGATGAAATTTTGGAGGACGTTAGGTCACACGTTTATCCTATTCTTAGCCACCATGACGACTTGAAGGTGCCGTACAATCCGAATAACAGACAGTGTTAGACTCACGAAAGCATATTTTGGAAGCTGCCTTATTGGTCATCATTGAAGATCAGACATTGCTTAGATGTCATGCACAATGAAAAAAATGTGTGTGATAACATCCTTGGAACCATTTTTGCGATTGATAATAAGTCTAAGGATGGTCCAAAAGCTCGCGCTGCTTTGAAGAAGAGGAATGTGCAAAAAAACCAGTGGCAAAGAGAGGGTGACGAGGGGAGGGCGAAGGTTCTTCATGCACCCTTTTTAGTTAAAAAAGATGCTCTAGAAGATGTGTTCCAGTGATTCAGGGATGTTAAGTATCCTCTTGGTTATGCAGGTAGTTTGAGAAGTAAGGCGAAAGTAAGTTCCCCGTCACAGTTTTATGGATTGAAGACGCATGATTGCCATATATTGCTTCAATGTCTTTTTCCAGTGGTGTTGTTTAAGTGCACATGACACAAGTCCGACGACGAGGAAGATCTTGACACCTTTATAGTAGATCATGGACTAATATCAGTGGATACAAACAACAGTTACTATGAGGATTCACCCTTCATAATTGCAACCAAAGCAAAACAAGTATTCTACATAGACGATCCAAAGGCCGGTGGTACTTGGAAGGTAGTACAAGAAATGTCGCACCACAATGTCTATAGCGCTGAAGTACTTGCTATAGATGAAAAAATATCGCGTACAGGAGATCATATATTCGAGCCTTACCAAGAGGACACTCCCACGGTGATACAATTTTACCAAGATTTTCAACTACTTTTGGATGAAGAAGGAGACGAGGACGAGGACGAGGACGAGGACTAAACTAATATTATTATGAATTTGAAAACTAGACATTGTATTTTCTTTAAAGCATACATTATGTATTTGAAAAGTTTCAAAATGGTGAATTTGTAAAAATAACACAAAATGAAGAGACCAAGATATCAATCTTCGTCGCCTCGGTTATGGTTAATAGTCGATGAGGCGACCAATATTGAAAACTTCGTCGCTTCGATTAGGGTTAATAGTCAATGAGGCGACCAAGTATGGATCCCCAAGGTAACTCTGTGAATGCAATATTGGTCGCCTCAATCGATTGAAGGGACGAAGAATTGAATTTTCGTCGCTCTAGTACATTGAAGCGACGAAGAATGCAATATTGGTCGCTTCAATGGATTAAAGCGACTAATATTCGATTTTTCCAATCTTTGTCGCCTCGGTGTGATTTTAATTCCAGATCACAGATCTGTTCTTTCATTCTCTAATCAGTTTTCTCTTCTTCTATTCTTCTTCGTTTCTCCTCCATCCCCAATCTCATCATCGAAACCCTATATCTCTTCTATCATCTCTTCTATCATCGAAACCCGAGACCCACTCCGATTCCCACATCAATCTTCCTCTCCACTGTTCTACATTGAAACTCCGATACCTACATCGAAACCGGAGATCCACTCCCGTGAATAATCCGGCGGCTACCGTGAGTTCACGACATTGGGGTTTACTTTCAGTTGAATTCAGCACTACCGTGAGCTCACTCTTTTAATTTCTTGATTTTTGTTTCTCTATTTGTCTATCCGGGTAATGAATTAGTGAAAGCTTTGAACTTGATGTGAATCATGATCTATTTGTGAGAATTGGTGTAGCTAGAGCTAATGGGGGTTCAACAATGTGTTTATCTTCGATTGCGTGCACCCAGTTCATTTGCTTTAAGCTTTGATCTTTTGTGGTTCACAAAACAATGAAATTTTAGATGGACGAGATTGTATCATAAAGCTTCGATCAATGGTTGAATCGCATCCATACTGACTCACGAATAAACTTTTATGAATTCAGCTAACATTGCGCTTGCAATAAAATGACCAATAATGTTAGAGTCAGTTGATATAATTTATATCGTTGCAAGCTGAATCAGACATTTTTTTTGGCTTTTTTCTGGATGCCAAACAAGAAGGGAGAGAGATTGGATGATCATCCTTGAGTATTAGGGTGAATTAATTTATGCTGGTTATATGCTGTACATCTTTGCAGTTCTACCTAGACATGAAGTTTGTCATATGCTTCGTTTCACAAGGTCGTTTCCTATCTCAAAATTTGCAACGTGTTATTAATGAGATCATAACAAAAGCTATGATATCATTTGCTGCAACAGGCATGGATTTCTATAGGGTATGCTTCTTGTCTAGGTTACAACTGAAACTTATGTAGTTTCATTTCTCACATGGTTAAGAACTGCCAGCTTTTAGGATGTGTAAGCGCAACTTATTTTGAGAAAAAGTTTCATAAAGCTTAGGTATACTTGCATATTATTTGAAGTTCTATTACGTCTCTATGGAAAAGCTACTGCATGAATGTAGACATAGTTTTGCTATGGTTGCCGACGTAGGTTTACCACTTGGTTGCTATGATAAATAGGAACAAAACCGTATGGCTGTATTAGTTTCACATTAGGCCATAAAGCCTATGCTGCAATTCGGGTGTTTATTTTTTTGGTACTTTGTTGTAATTGCAATATGATCGATATATGTTCTGCGGTTATCTGCATATATAGATTTCATCTATCATTGGAACTTTCTAGCTCATATATGTAATTTAGATTTGGTGTTAACGTTGGTTTAGATTTAGTGTTTTAACATAATGGCTCCCGGAAGTACAAGTCACCAAAAGAGGAAAGCGGCGCTCCAGCGTCGTGAAGCGGCAGCGACAGCGACGGTGGCAGCGGCGGAGGCAGTGGCAGAGGCGGCGGGGCAAGCATTGAGCGTAGCGGGTCCTTCCGTGTCGGGCTGCCCTACGGGACAATCCAGGGCCCCGTCGGGACATCATTCAGAGGGTTTTGGGGGTTTCACGACGGCCCAAATGTTTGAGGACACAATTCCCTTAATGGAAAACAGCGACGCCACTACTCCTTCAGAGCACCCTCTCGCCCTCAGCATCCGATGTAAGAAGACCAAACTCCCAGACATGGTGGACATGGCATCCGGAAACGCGACGACGGCGCAGTACGGGGTCGTTGTCGGGACAAAGACTGAGTATCTCGTCTGGATGAACAATAATAAGTGACTAAAGGTGGAATACTCTACGAGGCATCGGGGGCCTGTGACAAGAGAGTTTAGGAGTCTGATGTCTCGAGACATTGGTAGCATCATACGCAGCAAAGTTCCAATGGTTGCGCCCACCTTTTTGTCACTTAGCGATCTGCAACGCGACGTCGTCAATACCGGTATTGAGGTATACTTACTGCGCTTAGCTTAGTTTGTTACTTTACAGTTTATGTAATTATAACTTTTAATTAACACGATTTACATTTTTGTGCTAGACGAACTATGACATCCCGGCGCCCGATGTGGAGATGTGGAACTTTATTAATGCGACGGCGCAAACAATCTACAAGGATTGGAAGCATGATTGCCATCAGCATTATCTCCACGTCAGCCAGGAGACTCCTGCCGAGTTTCTAGGGAGGGAAGAAGAATGAGCGTGGTTAAAAGGCCACTTCGAAGACCCTGCTTACTTGGTAAGCTTCATAAACTATCCGCACAGTTTTTCACCAACGATTTAAAATTTACATGTTTATCTATTCTTATTTTTAAATGATTATTTTGTATGTTAGAAATTGTGCGAACGGAATCGAGGAAACGGAAACAAGAACAAGGAGTAGCAGCTCAACCACCATTTAGGATCCCTTGCGCGCCCTCTCATACCGAAGCGAGGTGTTGGAAAAGAGGGGTCATAGAGCACCGGCCATCCTGACTTGGATTGACGTATATCAGCCGGACAAGAATGTGGCTGAGAAAGTGGTGAGCGAAAATATGTTACGTTACATTATTATAATTATTTTTGTTTACCATATTGTAATATTATTTAATTAATATATTTTAATTGAGCAGGCGGCAGTGAAGTGAAGGCTCGACGAAGTTTTGTCGCAACAAGATAGTGTAGCGGGTGACGTTGACGGCGATGTGGTTTCCCGAGACCATCCTCTTCCTCTTGATACACAAATAAATATCATAGAGGAAGAGGTGGGTTCAAGGCCCGGGACTTCTATAAGAGGTAAGACTATAAAATCTGTGCTCGTTTATCTCGATTTACGTTTTGCTCGCTTTTTGTGTACTATTCAAACATATTTATTTGTTCTTGTTCGACATGACAGGGGTGGGGCGCGCACTCACACGCGACCCCAAACCCAGAGGAGGGACCCGGGTGACCGGCAATGTAGAGGAAACTCAATCCCTGAAAAGGGAGATCGCTGAAGCCAAAGAGTAGGCGCGCAAATCCAGAGAGGATTATATATAATGTGCTTGCCAAAAGGGTGCAACAAATGGAGGCCTTCATGCGATCGTTCCAAGCTGGGAGTCAACAAGCTCCAGTTCCTCCATCTGGCAATGTCGTCCCCGACCATGACTCGGATTTGTGAACAATAGTATTTAGGGTTTGTATAAACTGTGTACGTTTTGATTTGTGGTATATTTTTCTATATGACTTGATTTGTGGTTGAATGAGTTCGTTTATCATATATTGTGCTTTGAAATTGTGAACTGTCGTAACTTGGTACGTTAATATTTAATTTTTTTTCCTGTCACCCAATGAAGCGACGAAGATTGATCAATCTTCGTCGCTTCAGTGTAAATAAGGTGACGAAAATTGATCAATCTTTGTCGCTTCAGTTCAGTATCGAAGCGACGAAGATTGCTCAATCTTCGTCGCTTCATTTACACTGAAGTGACGAAGATTGATCAATTTTCGTCGCTTCGATTGTTGCCCTTGGTCGCCCCACTTTCACCAATGTTGGTCGCTCAAAAAGAGGAGCGATAACTCCTATCTTAGCGGCACAAATTTGAAGCGACGAAGAATGTTTTTGTCCCGTGAGTCAAAATGAAGCGACGAAGTTTTATCAATCTTCGTCGCTTCAATAGTGAAGGGACCAATCTGAAACGACGTGGAGTTGACGACGACGACTTGGTCACATCTCAAAGAGGCGACTAAAAAATGATCCAAGACGACAATAAAACTTCGTCGCCTCGGATCTCTTCCCCAATAATGATATATGGTTCAAAGCAAAAACGCGATCTCTACTTCTTCCTAAAATATATTACATGATCCCATGCATGCATATATGGTTCCTTTGCGACGTCGCTTATGGGAAGTTTTGTTGAAGATATTAGGGTTTTTAATTTCTAATAGCTGCGTACGGGGCGTGCTGTTGTTTTTGCATAGGCCGGCCGGTGAGCTTAATTAGCAAGCCTCTAATTAAGGTCTTAGTTAGAGTTTGATATCATCTCTAAATTTTCGCAAAAAATTAAATTCCTTTCTTTTGAATCTTCAAAAGTGTTTACGTATGCATTATTTCATTTATTTGCCTGGCCGGTGTGATTTTCTTAAACAAGAAATCGATCTGTTCTGTTCATAGAAAGAAAGAATACGTAGAAGCTTTGGCTTGGTCTAGTTGGATAACAGGGAATAAGTTGATGGAAATCGCTAGAACTTCGATTAATCTGCTTCAACCAATGTGATGATGAAATGATATTAGTGCCCCTTGACTTCAGGAGAAGCCACAAGGAAGTAGAAGCCATTTTGGCAAGGGCAAAAAAAAGAGAAAAGTATATGAAGACAAGGCCTGAAAAAAGCATAAGATAGGAGGAAACTGTACTTTAGGGTGTGTGGCTGTGCCCTATAATTGATCCCATTTCTTTTTCATCAAAATGCGAACATGGAATCGGATCTTATTCTGGGAAACTTAATGTTAAATTTTCGATCGATCGCGTGCATAACAAGTGGAGTTTCGATGGATATATCATAAATCCATTGAATTGAATTGAATCTTAGCAGCAGGCTCTACTATGACCTTTCAACATTGCAGTCCCTCGCTTGTTGTACTCTAAGCATATAATTTTATATATATAAGGTGATCCTTTCCAATCCTAATTAATATTAATCTTTCAAGAAGAAGAATTAACAGATGTAGAAGAACATGAAGGTGGCGATGAAATTAATCCAACATATTACTGCTATATTGATCTCATCAGCACAACAAATTAACGAGATATTAACCGGCCAGAAATGATTATGGAGTCCAGTGCTTCAAAATACTGTACAATTGAAGAAGTTAAGAAGGCAACATGCATGCATGTACAAGGGAAAACGAGAATAAACCCTAGCAGCCAAAAGAATGCGATAAGCAATTCATATAATTTTCTTTTAGCTATATATCATATCATTACCCTAATATAAGCTCGCTTTGTTGTTAAAAAACCGTAGCTTGGTCACCTTGGTGACACTTCAATTCACACGAACTCTATGTGTATTTGGTAGCGATTACCTATGTTAATTTCTTCTCTTCTAGATCCACGTACGTTCTCAATATATATATATATATATATATAAAAGAAGCTTCTACATTATGGAAGCAATTATGTAAGAAATTAACACGAATTTTGAAGCATTTTATTGAAGCATTTTAGTAAGGTAAGAGAGGACAAAAGTTAAAGAGGACAAAGAATAAAAATTAAAGAGGACAAAGAATAAAAATTCCGAGAACAAAAATTAATCGGGTTTGTATATACTCAAGTTGTGATTCAAGTAGTGGAGTATGGCATCATCGATCGATCTGCCTCCATTAATTAGTATTAACAAACATAATATATATTCGTGGGTGATGTGCAAACGATTTATGCAAGAGAAAATAATCAGCCAATGCTTGTAGTAGCTAGTGGAAGGTGAAATGTGGACCAACAGGAATAAGATGAACCAAAACCAGGTGTTTGACGTGTAGACCACACGTTTCTGGGTTGTGGACTTCCCACTAGCTTAGCTACTTATTAATTTTAATCGCAGATATGTATGAAGATTTTAGTTTTTAACTTTCTTTCTTGAGCAGTACTGCATTTAGTCGAGACAAAAATCCTCGGATAGTTATTCAAATTTAAATTTGAAGTGAAATACACAGTTAATTTTTAAAAATATATAATTTTGATTGCTCAAATTTAATGAAATAGACATTTTAGTTATTCAATTTTTAAAAGTTAGTATAATTTTGGTTATTCCTCCCATCATTAAATTGAGTTATCAAAATTATACTTTTAAAAGTTGAATTATTAAAGTATTCATTTCGCTATACTTAAATGATCCCCTTATAATTTCAAAATTTAAGTGACTAAAATGTCTATTTCGATTCGCTAAACTCGAGTGTACGTTCATTTTAAGTTTATTGCCTTTAGTCAATACATGCATATGCATATACTATGATACAGTCTTTTTCAGCTAAGGATGTCTACACGGTGCGGATTTTTCCATTGTACCTCATTTAGACATCAAATTTTGACAATCAATATATCACTCGTGCTATAGATACTATTTCAACTAAGTCACCTACAAAATTTGAATCCAACAAGAAATCATTTGGCCATTTAATTCGTCATTTATATATCGTCAACATTTATCCGACGCTCCATATTTATTTGTAATGTTTCGCCATTTTGGATGAACATACGATTACAAAATTAGCTAAAATTTTGCAGATTTACTCCTGAAAAAAATATATTATTTAAATGTGAATTAAAATAATCAAATCCGCATGATAAAGACAACCTTACATAATCCTTCCTGTACTATGATATACCCTATGAGATAAACTAAACCACACATATCGTCAACTAATATATAATCTTATCTGCTCTTTTACTGTCGACCTGCGTGATTTCCATAGTTGCCTTCTAAAAAGATGGGTGTCTTCGGATGCGCTTTAATTTGCTATATAGTACGTATAAGAAAATAGAACTGAAACATGAAGACTCATGCATGCTTGGATGGAATGCCTCGTACGCCCTAAACAGTAAACCAACCTTGAAGGAAAAGGAAACACATTAATGCCTCATTGCCCCATATAGCTTTGTAATATGAATCTAAGATTAACGTTTCCAAATCCCGTGTTATCGCATTAGGCTAGGGCTTCGATAATGTCATGAAAATTCATTCAAATGTTTGGGGTCCTGCAAGAACTTCTTTTCGTTCTGAATTTTGTTATTCTGTGATTTTTATTAATGAATGCACCAGAATAACTTGGGTCTCCTCGATGAACTATAAAAATGAAGTATATGCAAGATTTTTTAATTTCGACAAGATGGTGGCAACTCAGTATCAGCAGCCAATTTGAGTTATTCAATCTAACAATGGTGGAGAGTATGTGAATGAAGACATGTCAGCATATTTGGGTGTTCATGGGATTAGGCATCAAACTTCTATTGCCTATACTACTCACCAAAATGGATTAGCTAAAAGAAAGAATCGACAGTTGATGGAAGTTGTTCGTGCTTCTCTATTTGGTATGAATGTCCCTACAAATCTATAGGGCGAAGCCTTGTGTTCTACTGCATGCTTAATCAATCGCATCCCTTCTCATGTGATTGAGTTTCAGAACCCATATAAAAAGTTGCATGAATTGTTGAAGGTGCCATCTTTGCCAAATCTGGAACCAAGAGTCTTTGAGTATACTGTATATGTTCACATCAACAAACAGTAGCGAGGGAAGCTTGATCCTGGTACTGTGAAGTGTGTGTTTGCTAGATATGCTGAATTCCAAAAAGGTTACCATTGTTATATATGATCCAGCTCTGAACAAGATGCATGTGTCTCTTAATGTTTCTTTCTGTGAATCTGACCCTTATAGCTCAGGGGGAGCTTCAGAGTCTTCCCTTCAGGGAGAGAGAAATAGATGTGAAGGAAATCCCCTGAACATACTAGAATTTGAAGAAATGGAGAACTTGGAAAGAAGATTTGAAGCTGTTGAAAATTCAGTTGAAGACCCGAGAGTATCCTTTGATGGATCGAAGGAAACTCTCGATCCATCGAAGATTGGAGACGAGATAAACTAAGCAGCATCCTTCGATGGATCGAAGAAAGTTCTCTATCCATTGAAAACTACAGAAGTACCGAACCAAGGAAGCTCCTTCGATGGATTGCAATATTTTTTCGATGGATCAAATTTTGAAGCTGAAACACCAAAAATTGAAGTCCAAACTTCTTTTGAAGACCTCATTCTACTTCATCAACTAAAGAGTCTTCCTAGAATGTCTCTCCTGAGGTACGTATTGATACCAATGAATTGGGTAGCATAGAAGTTAGTGTGCCTAGGAGGTCACAACGGAAAATAAAAGGGGTTCCAAAGAAACAATATGAACTATCCATAGAAGCCACAACTAAATATTCTATTGCTAGCTTTGTATCTCACCATAGGTTGTCTGGATCACATGCACTTGTTGTAATCAATTATCTATAGTATCTATTCTCAGTAATGTGCAGGATGCCCTGGAAGATTCAAAGTGGAAGCAAGCTATGAAGGAAGAATTGGAAGCCCTACAAAATAATGGAACATGAGAGCTTGCTCCTGCCCCACCTGAAAAGAAGACAAATAGATGTAGATGGGTATATGTAGTGAAGCTGAAGGCAGATGGAAACATTGATCGATATAAATCTCGTCTAGTTGCAAAAGGCTACACTCAACAATATATAGTGGATTATCAAGAGACATTTGCTCCAGTAGCAAAGATCAGCACTATACGCATCCTCATATATAGCCTTAGAAGCTCGACATGACTAGCCATTGCACTAATTTGATGTGAAAAATACTTTCTTGAATGGAGATTTAGAAGAAGAGGTGTACATAGATATCCCTCCAGGTTTTAACTGTAAGCCATGTGACGTTGAGAAATTCTGCAGATTGAAGAAATCATTGTATGGATTGAAGCAATCTCCTAGAGCTTGGTTTGAGATATTTCTAGAGCCATGAAGAAGTTATGATATCGATAGAGCAACTTTGATCATACCTTATTTATTAAATGCAAGGGTGGTAAGATCATTGCTCTGATTGTATATATGGATGACATGGTTGTTACAGGTGATGATTCAGCTGAGATGGAAGATTTGAAGAAGCGGTTATCTCAAGAATTTGAAATGAAGGATTTGGGTCCGCTGAAATATTTCTTGGGAATTGAAGTTGCAAGATCCAAGTTGGGAATCACCTTATCACAACGAAAGTATGTGCTTGATCTTCTTGCTGAAATATGAATGCTGAATTGTAAACTTGCTAATACTCCTATTGAGATGAATCACAAGTTGGAGTTGTGTCCTGGTCAAGTTCCAACAAACAAAGGTAGGTACCAGAGGTTAGTAGGAAGATTGATCTATTTGTTACATACTAGGCTTGATATTGCAGATGTTGTAAGTATTGTGAGTCAGTTCATGCATGATCCAAGTGAAGAACATATGGATGCTATGATGCGCATTCTCAGATATTTGAAGTTTGCACATGGTAAAAGCCTACTATTTTCAATAAATGGTGAGTTTGGAGTTACAGGTTATTCTGATGCAGATTGGATAGGAGATAAGACTAATAGGGTGTCCACTTCTGGTTATTTCATCTTTATTGGTGGAAGTTTAGTAACATGACACAGTAAGAAGCAAAATGTGATTTCCCATTCTAGTGTTGAAGCTGAATACCGAGGAATGGCAAATGGAGTGTGTGAGCTGTTATGGATACAGAATGTATTGAAGGAGTTAGGTTTCAAGCTCCATAAGGCCATGAATTTGTATTGTGACAATACGGCTGCAATTAAAATTGCTCATAATCCTGTACAGCATGATCAAACCAAGCATATGGAGATTTATCGACATTTCATCAGGGATCACCTTGATAAGAAGAATATACGTTTTCCTTTTGTAGCTTCTAACACTACCAAAAGAATATCTATAGCCAATGATTTGGTGTCGTCGGTCTGTTCCGTTTTATCGTCGGGTATAGTCTATACCCGATGACTCATCGTCGGTTATAGTCTCGTCGGTAATGCACCGTCGGTTATACTATAACCGACGATGAATTAGGTTTTTCGTTGGAAAAAAATGGTGGCTAAAGGCAACGAGACATTATCGTCAGGCATAGTTTCAAATTATAGCCGACGATGTTGACATATATCGTCGATTATAGTCATTGTTAATTAAATTTTTTTGGCAGGTTCTGGGTTTTATCCCAGAACCTGCATTCCCAAAAAATCACCAATATTGTTCAAATTGAAAATCAACAACTATTTAAACTATAGTAGTAAATAAATAAAATAAAAAATTGAAATCGTTCAAATCTGTATACATGTGCGTACGTAGTAAATAATTAAAATAAAAAACCGAAATTGTTCAAATGTATGGGGGTCCTAAGTCTATGTGGTCAAACGGATCGTCATAACTTGGTTGGTCCTGGTCTGGCTGAGGCTGAGGCTGCGGCTGAGGCTGTGGCGCACCGAAAATGGGCGGGGGAGCTATCTGGATTCCAGATGCATGCAACTATGCATAACATTGCTGCATCCAGTTCCCCATCATCTGCTGCTGTTCGGCCAACCGATTCTGGTCTGCGGCTCGCGCCTGCTCCATCTCCTCCATCCGACGCCGTTGAGCTTCCATCTCAATCGCTTGCCTATGAAGCTGGTCCTGTAGCTCATTAGTCTTTGAAGATGATCCCGATCCGCGAGAGAGTTGAGGGGTCTTCTTCAGCAGCCCTTAACCCCACTTTCCGGAACCCCTGTAATAGAAAGTGTTCTTCCCTGGAGGGATCGCAGTTGACATAATCCTGGCCCTAACGATCGGATCAGATTGATCAATCTGATCAATTGGGAGTTCCGCATCGGGGGTGTTGGGATAGAGCTCTCTCGCCACTTGAGTCAACACCTCCGGAATTGCCTCCTGAACTCTCGCCTAATTGACAAAGAAAAATAAAATATTAATTAATGTAAACAATCTAAAAAAAATAAGAAATATGTTTATTTTGTTATAAGGACACTTACAGCATATTCGGGGGACTGTGGATATGCGTGCTGCATCGTATAGACAAGGGGATCCTCTTCTAAGTGGTTGGCCGCCTCCTCGATCCAACCCGAGTATGATCTGGAACCGGCATGATGATTTTTTGTATTTTTGGCCCGGTTCCTTGTATTGACTTCAGAAATAGCCTGCTTGATTAATCCAACATCAAAAAAATATTAGCCAAATAATCTGAGGGAAGTACGATAAAACAAAAATTTAATCGATCGAAGGTTGCGTACCTTCAGTTTCGGGTTGTTGAAGTGAACCACAAGCCATTGCCACTCGTACTCCCTATAACGAAACCGGAACGATCGTCGCCGTACTTTTTCCAATGTTTTTTCAGCTTGCCCTTCCACTCCTTATACCTATATTAATAAAATCAATCGTTAGTAACTTACAACATTTTATAAACATAATAAAAAGAAACGAAAAAATTTCAACAAATGAATCTAGTAACCTGCTCCCATGCACTTCATCCGCCCACGTGGGTCTAATGTCGTTGTCCACGCGGAACCACCTCTGCAATGCATATATATATATCAATAATATTAAAAATTTATATAGAAAATATACATAATGAATATACAGTTCAACTCACCGACAACGCATTATTCAGCTCATATTTGACGGATTGCGGCACTGAATTCCAATCTGGCCACAACATTGGGACTCTATCCCGTATGAGGCTGCCCGCCATCCCTGCGTACCTTCGAGTGACCTTTCTCTCGATCACCTGCCCTCAATCCTCGGTCGGAATCATAACTTGGCCACCACCGCTAGCCTGAATGGCGTCGTCCAGTAACTTGCCGACGATGGGGCCTCTGGTTCTCTTTTGTTTGTCACCGGGCACGATCTCGCCTATCACATATATATGTAGACGATTTTTTAAACATTAACACCTAATTGAATTTAAATATTACTAAGTAAAAAGATATCACTAATTAATATTTACCTGATTCGTCGGTGCGTTGTCCAGGAATCCTCACACTCCAGAGATGTTCCAGGAAGGGTACATACGCGTATGCCTGGTCTGGAGTAATGAACCCTAGCTGTCCTGGAACAGGCATACCCGCTTCATCGATGAGAGGTATCGTCGGGATTTTCAACGGTAAGAATAGGGTAGACGGCGAGCATAGTCGCATCCTGGCCGAGGACTGAGTCGATCCACCAGCCTCCTTGGAAGAATGAGGAGTCTGGTGGGTGAATGGGGAATGCTCCTCACGATGAATCTCTGGCATTCAGACCGAGGATTGAGTCGCACTATCCGTTTCCGGCGTGCGATTGACCTCATAAAGCCTCCTCGCGCCTGAGGATCGAGCAGGCTCGACTTGCTGCTGCTGAGGTTGTCCCTCACCCATAAGTGCACGGTGCCGAGAGGTGGGAGGAATGCTGTAAGTGTTGCCGACGCTGGTGGATCCTGATGCAGACAGACTTCCGGTGCCTTCATCCCCACGTCCCGATCTCCCTCTCCCTCTCCCTCTCGACCTCCCCCTCGACCCCCCTCGGGAAGCACCGCAATTCAACAAATTCATCGATGCTAAAATTAAAATTAAAATTAAAATCCTTCCACTCACATAAAATTTTCATTATATCACCTAATTTCATTATATATTAATTCCTTCATATATAATTCCACTAAATTACAAAATCAGAATAATTCCAATTAATCCAAAAATTCGACGCTCAAAATAATTCCCAATATAATTTCACTAAATTGCCACAATCCAAAAAATCAGCACTAAAAAATTCAATAATATCCAATATATAATCCAATAATTAATTAAGCTCCTCTATATATATAATTAAACCAATAATTCTAATTAAAAATCCAAAAAATCAACAATAATTTCCAATATAATCCAACAATATATCCAAAAAATCAACACAAAAAAATTCAATAATATCCAATAATTAATTAAGCTCCTCTATATATATATAAACCAATAATTCTAATTAAAAATCCAAAAAATCAACAAAATTCCCTATATAATCCAATAATTCCAACAATATATCCAAAACATCAACACAAAAAAATTCAATAATATCCAATAATTAATTAACCTCCTCTCTATATATATAAACCAATAATTCTAATTAAAAATCCAAAAAATCAACGATAATTCCAATGCAACAATCCACAAAATTCAACTGCAATAATTCAATATATATTCACACAAACATCTACATTATCAATAAACAAACTAAACAAATTAAAATTTAACCTAATTAAATAAAAAAAATTCGAAATTGGAGATTTAGGGTTAGGGATTTAATTAAAACCTGTTTTTTGGCTTGAGGATCGATGCTTGGAGGCTTGAGGATGACAAGCTTGCTTGAACGATGAAACCGGGGAAATGGAATCAGAGCAGATTTGAGAGAGTTTTGGGCAGTTACGTTCTGCCCAAAACGGCTGCGCTGGGAAATATAACGCGAAACTATAGCCGACGATATAAGTATCATCGTCGGCCATAGTATAACCGACGATATTTTATATGAATATCGTCGGTTATAGTAGCCTATAGTATAACCGACAATAATTCATATGAATATCGTCTGTTATAGTATTTTTTTTTCATATGCATCTCAATTAATAATACGAAATTATTAGAAAGAAAAAAACGGAAAATATTTAAAAGCATAAATTAGAATGGCATTTAATTATTTTTTAAATCTAACTTATTACGTACACGTACGTACCATGGTACGTAAAAAATGCTCAATTTATGATCTCTATTTTTCCAAAAATATTTAATTGACCTGATTTTATCTAAAAAAAACTTAAAAACTTATAAAACATATTGTTGAACTACCGATTAATTCAAATCTCTCTCTCTCAATCTCTCTCTCGATCTCATTATCCGAGGTATTTAGCAATTTAATTGATCGACACAATTGATGATTTTAATTGATGTTGTATAAAATTGTTTCCGTTCGTAGTTGTAGTACTCGATTTGATGAAAGTATTATTTAGTTAAAGTCGATCATCTTCATACACATCATTTTACATTGCACGTTCAAACTCAAAATAACATAAATACACTAAGGCGCATAGTCAGAATCATCGCTTGAGTCTGACTCGGTTTCCGAGTTAATTTCAGGTAAGATGTGTAAGCCCTCGTCACTTGAGTCTTCATTGTCTTCATTTTGATTAACATCAATAAGATTCGGTTAAGGAATTCGTACCACACTGCCCTGTCTCACATTATTATGGCGAATTGTTGAGGTTTCAGGAATACCGGTTGCGTTCGGCTCTTGGTATGCACTAACTTCTTCATTATCCGAGGTCACACCAAGGGTGGATGCACTGTATATGTTTCTTGGAAGAACATGGTTAACCACTTTCCACGCGCCTTTATGCACAAGATCATCAAGATAGAACAATTGTTTCACCGTCGTGGCCAAAACAAACGGATCATCTTTATACCAGCTTGTAGCAGTATTCACCGAAAAAATGCCGTATTGATCGGCCCTTGTGTTCTGAGGGTCAGTATCAAACCATCTACACTTAAACAAGTGCACGGTCATGCCTTCCCCATATATTAATTCAACAACTGAATGGAGAACACCGTAATAGTCAACTCCATTCTGCCCACCATGCACCATTACCCTAGAATTCTGTGTTTTTCGTCTGACATCTCTATGTTCAAGCACGTCATTTACCTTACACATAGGATAAATTCTGGAAGTTACCGGTTTCTGCGCCAAGAGCCTCAATTCGTGTGACCACTGTGGGATACCATCATCTTGTACATGGTTTATCTGAATATAATCATTTATTAACTTAAGTATAAATATGATACGAGACATGCAATTAAATTCATATACAAGTCAATACCGCTATATACGTACCCATTTGCCAAAATAGTTTGCGAACGTCTTCTTGTGGTAGTTAACATCACTGGAAATGGCAGGGCAGTAAAGGTGCATATTTTTCCAATATTGAACTTCTGGATAGTTAATCAATACCGACCAGTGGGCAATGACTAGCTCATATGGTTCCAAATTGTACGTGTTGGGCAACTTTCCGGAAACTTCAACATCATCGGAGATGATTGAAAGGTTGAACTGTGCTCCATCTATTGGCATATGTTGTGGAGGGTCCTCGAACGCTCCCAAATACAGTCTGGTGTACGTTACGCACTCGTGCGCAATATATGCTTCAGCGATACACCCTTCGGGTGCAGATTTGTTCATCACATAGTCTTTGTAGTCCCCTAATTGTCTATAAAATTGGTAATTACAGAGCATGTTATGAATATTGTAAAATAAGAGAATAAATAATATTAAAGACATATATAGCCAGATTCAGAGATGCATTGCGTACCTTTCCATAGGATACATCCATGTGTAGTGTGCTCATTGCGTACCGATTTCTTCACTTCTCTCGTGGATAACTTCTGAAAGAATCTTGGCAAAGCCACTAACGGCTCCACCACCTCTTTGGGCAGGTACCCTCGAATGAAAACAGGGAAGAGGCGTTGAAGCAGTATATGACAGTCATGACTCTTTAGTCCGTACATCTGATTGTCTTTGAAGTTAACACATTGACTTATATTTCCAGCATAACCTGATGGATACCTGACATTATCCATCCAGCCAAAAATTTCATTCTTCTGGGCAGGCTTGACGGTATAAGGAGCTTGTGGCATTTTTTTCTTCCCATCTCTCAACCACAAATGTTTTCGCAGTCCCATCCTTTTAAGATCAATGCGTGCCTTCGGGCCGTCTTTAGTTTTTCCCTCCCAATTCAACACTGTGCCGACCACACTCTTGCACACATTTTTCTCTATGTGCATGACATCTAAGTAGTGTCTGATCTGCAACTTGGACCAATACGGAAGTTCCCAAAAAATACTTTTGTGTGTCCAGAATTTATACCTGTTGGGTTTGTCAGGTATTGACGCCACTATCTCAGGATGATTGCTTAGCTGCCCAAAATCGTATTCATTTAGCACTTCCAATATTTCATCCCCCGTCCATCTCCTCGGCTGCTCACCTGTTTCCACAGTCCCATCAAATGCCTCCATATCCTCCCGAAATGGGTGATCATGTGGAAGCCAACAACGATGACGCATTTGTACAATCTTCCTGCAATGAGGTTTGCAACACTCAACAATCATGCACTCTGGACAAGCCCTGTATCCCCTGGTAACGTTGCCCGACAACATCCCGCGTGCAAGAAAATCGCTAATGGTGCCAACAAGCATGACATGCATCTGGAACATCTCATTTTTGAACTTGTCATAAGTGGGATGACTATGCTCACTCAAGTACTTAAGCTCATCAATCAAGGGTCTCAAATACACAGCGAGACACTTTCCTGGATAACCCGGCCCTGGAATTATCATAGTGAGCATATTGTATTCTTTCTTCATGCACATCTATGGAGGAAGGTTGTACGGTACCAAAATAACTGGCCATATACTGTATTGAAGACTCATGTTGCCAAAATGGTTGAATCCGTCAGATGAGACCCCTAGCCAAACATTTCGGACATCTGCTGCAAAATGATCAAACTCCCTGACCATGTGCTTCCAAGCCTCTCCGTCGGAAGGGTGTATAAGGGTGTCATCGTCAGGCAAATTCCTCTTAGCCCACCATCTCATTGCTTCGGCCGTGAAAGCACACATGAACAACCGCTCCAGCCTATCAATAAGCGGGAAATATCAAAGTATCTTCACAGCTTTCTTGTTGCCTGCAGGAGTCAACTTATACCTATCTGTACCACATACCGGGCATTCATCAAGGGATTCAAGATCATTCCCATAAGCATCTTCACCCCAGAAGAGAACACAATCATATCTACAAGCATGGATTTTGATGTAGGAAAGGCCAAGATGTTTCAGGATCTGTCGCACCTTACGATGAGTGGTAGGAAGACGATGACCGGGAGGCAACAACGAACCAGACCACTTCAGCCAATCATCAACAGCCTTCACACTCATTTTGTTCTCCACTTTGAGCTTTATTACTCCCATAACACTTTCAAGAACAGTCTTATTACACCTGTTGTACAACGGGGTCTGTTGGAAGGCAATGAGGTTGTTGTACTTGTCCATACCAGCAGTGTTAACAGCTGTAGGTAATTGCTGGACAGACTCAATATGAGGGAAGTCTCCAACGGCGGGAGGGATATCCGGTGCTTGAGCAAATATACCGCTCTCATGAGGAAACATATCATTGATCAACCTTGTTGTTGGATCATTGGATATACTGCCACTCTCAAAAAATTGTCCGTGATCATGTTGACCAAATGATGAGTTCTCAGCGTGATAAATCCAACATGTGTACTTATCCCAAAACCCATTTTTCTTCAAGTGCTCCAATACTTTATCGATGTGAAAACGATATCGCTCACTGCGACACTGACATTTCATACACGGACAATAATGAATTGTCATCTCTCCACAATTAACCTTCACATATTCCACAAAACTTCTAATTCCACGGTGATATCTTACATCCCATCTTGCAAGACACATCCAACTCTTGTCCATCCTGAAAATTATAACTGCATGTATATATACCCATGATCTTATTAATTAAAATTTCATAGCTAGATATATATATATATATATCGATCTATATATATATATATCGATATTCAAACTATAAATTACATAATTTAATTATTCGATCTACTCGATCGATCTCTAACTAGCGCTATAGCTAGCTAGCTAGCTAATTAATTAATTACAAATGAACATATATATATAGTCGTCTAATTATTAATTCTACTCGATCCATATATATAATTATTCATATATATATAATTTCATCTAATTTAACTCGATCAAAATCAAAACATTCGATCAATCAATTAATATAAATAAATATTATTATAATTCTCATAATTTTAATATATATATATATACACGTACACCCTAACTATATATAATCGATCACAAAAATCTAAATATATATATAACCACACTATAATTAATCACAATTAACCGAAACATCACAATAATCACAATATATATTATACCCATATATAATTAATAATCACAATTAATCCTATAATAATCACAATATATAATGCAATTAAATAAATTAATCACCCTAGCTATATATATATTCACAATAATCAACACAACAATATTTACGTACTACTCCAACTCAATTAACTATCAATCACGTACTCAAAATCAACCATCGATCAATTACTCAAAAGCGGTCATCCTACTGTTTTGAGCGTCAAACTGCCCCTGCATCAACCTCGTCTGCTTCCAAGCCCGATCGGTTGACTCCTGCGCCAATCGAGCCTGCTCAAGGGTAGCTTAGAGCGCCTTGGCATCCTCCCGACCGCGCCTAGTCTACGATGCGATGACGAGGACAAATCTCTCTAGACCGCCCGTCTAAGTCCACGAACCTCCTTGTCCACATTACAGCTGCTTTTATCATGATCATCGTTTCAGTGAACTAGTCATAAGTTGAGACTCCATTTTTCCTCAATAGTTTCAGCTCATCGATCAATGGTCTGAGGTACACATCTAAACACTTTCCCAAAGATTTAGGACCTGGAATTAGCAGAGTAAGGAAATTAAATTCCTTGTTCATGCACATCCACGGAGCCAGGTTGTATGACATGAGAATAACTTGCCAAGTGCTGATGGCAACGCTATTACTACCGGCCCCATGGATTAAATCTATCTGTAGAAAGTCTGAGTCTTACATTTCAAACCTCTGCTGAAAAATCTTGAAACTCCATGTCGAAATGTTTAAAAGCCTTCACATATGTCGTGTGTTTAAGAATATCGTCATCTATTCGCTGTTTTGCGTACTATCTCATTGCCTCTTCTGTGTATAGAGACATGTACAACCGAAGCACCTTTTAAGGAATATACTTCTTCGAACTCCTCCTATTCCTGCTCACATATTTGGACTGGTTGCATATGGGATAGTAGTTCAAATGTGCATACTCTTTGTAAAACAACACACAATGATTTATGCAGACGTAAATTTTCTTGTACTTTAGGTCGAGGCTGCTCAAGATCTTTCTAACCTTATAATAAGTTTTTGGAAGTTTATGATGATCACGAAGCAACTTACATATATGCTCCTGCATTTCGTCAAAAGCACGGTCTAAAATTTTGTTTTTCACATTTATATGAATTTCCTCCATTATATACCGCAACACGTTCTCTGGACATCCAAGATATATTAGTGTCTGGTCTTTGAGTAGCATCTTGTTGTACTTATCCATCTCAGTAGTGTCACTGGCAAAGGTGGCAGCAGGGAATGTGTCATCATGAGTGGTATCGTAACATTCCTCTTGGTGTTGGTGTCCACCATGACTAAATCTTGGAAAAGCATCATGGACTAAATCCACAGTGGGGTTCCGAGTAGGGGTGCCACTAGCGCTGGATGAAGCACCATGGTAACTGTACCCTGAGTTGAAGTTTGGTCCTGAGTTGAAGTCCACTACTTCACTGTGTTCGCTCCACATATTGTAACTCCACATTATACTGTGGTCATATAAGTATTGAGACATAACATTAGTCTCCACAAACTGATGGATAAGACATTTTCTGCACAAATACCTGAAACACTTCTTTCCTTAACCATGTTCCAGCACAAAAAACACAAACTCTCTGATTTTGTCCATATATCGCACATCGCTTCTATACGCCAACTGTATCCAACTCTTGTCTATATTTCTACGTAAGTATTAATTATATAATTAACTTTTCAACCAATAGTTAATTAATCTAATATACTATATATATTATAAAATTAATGTGACATAACACGATTAATCAATCTAACTAATATTATAGTATATTATTCTTAACTTTATATAAATGCATTTACATATTATATATATATATTTCAAATAATTATTCTAACATATATTAAACTACTAGTTTAACAATTAATTAAACATACAATTACCTTAATTAAACTATTAGCTTTACAATGCAATTAGCTTAATTAATAGTATATTAAACATACATGCAATTAATTAAGCTTAAACCATTAGCTTAACAATTAAATAACTAATTAGCTTAATCGAACATGTTTTAACTAATTAATCAAATTAAACATACTAATTAACTAACCAATTAGCTTACAATTAGATTAACAATGCAATACAACAAGTATTTAAGCTAAGCACTACCGGATTAAGAGACATTGCCGGTGACTTTAAGTCGCCGGCCTTGTTTTTTTTTCCGCCGGAATTGTCATTACCGGCGACAAGTCGCCGACAATACCGTCGCCGGAAATTTCCCGCCTGAGATAGCATTGCCGGTGACGGGAAACGCCGTCGCCGGTAATGTCCTAAACAT
Organism: Geum urbanum; assembly: GCA_946800695.1. Lineage (NCBI taxonomy): Eukaryota > Viridiplantae > Streptophyta > Magnoliopsida > Rosales > Rosaceae > Geum > Geum urbanum. The sequence goes on from OX327001.1 coordinate 11,644,002, forward strand.
CACCGGCGACTTCGCCGGCAATGTCAGCGCCGCCGTGGCCGGAATTTGAAGACATTGCCAGCGACTTAGGTCTATGTCGTCGGCAATGCTTGGAAAAATTTTGAAAAAATAACACGGTTCTGGATTGGGCCCAATTCCAGAACCTGCATTGAAAAACATAAACCGCACGGTTATGAACCGTACAATGCCTCGATCACCTCGCCATGCTCATTGGCCCTTATGGGCGTTTTCCTTCCCCCGGTGGCCTACTCAAGTCTCTTCCCGGTGCAGGTGCCTCTAGCCCCTTTCCGTTTTCCAGTCCCATTAACGAAATTGCCTAATAATACAATGTCAACAAATTGATATCATTAATTGAACCTATCGTAAGTCTTAAGTAATAATTAAGTAATCAATCTGATGTTAAATAAAATTTACCTGCATCGTCCGTTTGTTGGTTGGTGCACCTCACACTCCAAAGATACACGGGGTCGAACGAGATGAAGTTATACGCTTCCTCTACGCTCAGGAACTCCGGCCGTCCTTCAACATAAACAGGCATCCCCCTATCATCGAATTCAGGGATGACAGGAATCTCGTCGGGTAGGAAGAGACCAGACGACGGAGATAGATGAGGCCTGGACGATGAGGCGCCAGCTCCACCATGTGCCTCAGATGATTCCCGTGAAACGGGAGTAGGCACCGGGCGAATATGGGGCATTCGGATTGAGGGAGTTTCTGATCCCCCCGTTGACTGTCGCTCGTCTGACTGTCTGCCACCGGAGGGACGTCTGCTGACTGAGCGTCTGCTGACTGAGACTCGAGGCTCGACTTTCGGTTGCACGGCTCTTGATTGTGCAGCTTCCTCCTCAGCTCGCGCATCTAGCAAGGCTCTCGTGCGAGCATTCATCATTGGCCCACTACGCGTGTTGCTAACTGCGGGTGAGGAGGAAGCTTGACTACTGCTCCCTCCACTATTTCGGGAACCTCTCCGAAACCAATTTGCCGGAAAACCTCCTAGATATCGTAATAGTCATAAGGATTCGGTTCTATAACAAATCGGAACCAGAACGGTTTGGAACCGGAACTGTTTGAACCTGGAACCGTTTGGAACTGGAACAGTTATGTTACAAACGGTTCCGGTTACAAACAGTTCCGGTTCCAAACCGTTCCGGTTCCAAACCGTTCCGGTTCCAAACCGTTTCGGTTCTATAACAAATCGGAACCGGAACGGTTTGGAACCGGAACCGTTTGAACCTGGAACCGTTTGGAACTGGAACCGTTAGGTTTCAAACGGTTCCGATTACAAACAGTTCCGATGCCAAACGGTTCCGGTTTAAAACCGTTCTGGTTCCAAACTGTTCCGATTCTGATATTTCACCTTAATTTATACGTTAAATTAACAACTATATCACCTTACTCCAAACACGTTAAATTCCGATTCCGATTTTTCACGTATTATACGTTAAATTAACAACTATATCACCTAACTTAACATATATACATACATCATTTCCGGCTTTAAATTTTCCACACATATATATATACATCACATATACACTTTGTATACATCATGCATCTTAATTTCACCTAATTTTCACACACATATATATATACATCACATATTAATCCAAATCACCCTAGCTAATTAATTTTCCACATTTTTCAAACATACGTATATATATACATTGCATATAAATTAATTAATTTTTCACATATATACATCACATATATTTCTCCTTCACCCCACAATTATCCACATTAATTTGCCACAATTTTCAAACATACCTTAATTACATTTTCCAAATATTTTCCACATGCATATATACATACATCCCACAATTATCAAAAATTAATTAATCAAAATGCATAAAAATAAAATGTGGATTGAGAGAGAGGGAGAGAGAGTGGGCTATTACCTGCCATGGTGGAGCTCGACCCAACTCTTGTCCGACGACGGAGGTGAGGGGAGGAAGAAGAGGAGGAGGGGAGGAGGGGAGGGGAGGGGAGGTGAGGGGAGGGGAGAGGCGAGGAGAGAGGGGAGGAGAGGAAGAGAGGGGAGAGGGGAGGAGGGGAAGAGAGGATTGAGGAAAGGGAGGCGAGGAAATTGATTGAGATGAAGAGAGAGGGGTTTTAGGGTTTGAGAGGGAAGAGGGAGAGGAAGAAATGGGGAGCAGCTCGAGCTGCATGATCTGGAAATACCGCCACCATTGTCGGCGAGTTACATGGTAACTTGTTGGTAATGACATTACCAACGAGTTCATAACTCGTGGGTAATGTCATTACCAACGAGTTCATAACTCGTTGGTAATGCCATTATTTCCCGAAGATTATCCGATCGACCTATTTCCGACCAATTTCCGACTAAATAATTTCCGACAACATTTCCGACCATATATAACTACAATTTCCGACTACGATTTCCGACTACGATTTTCAACACGATTTCCAACACGATTTCCAACTACAATTTCCGACTACAATTTTCGACTACGATTTCCGACTACAATTTCTTTTGACAATTTTCGACTACGATTTCCGACTACGATTTCCAACACGATTTCCGACTACGTACAATTTCCGACTACATTTTCCGACTACATTTTCTGACTACAATTTCCGACAACGATTGCCGACACGATTTCCGACTAGAATTTCCGACTACAATTTCCGACTACAATTTCCGACTACAATTTCCGACTACATCATTAACGTACTAAGGATGATAATCGTAATCATCTTCATCACTTGAGTCTGACTCGGTTTCATAGGTAACCTCTGGAAATATGTGCTGCTCCTCGTCATATGAATCAGCGTCAACTTCATATGGATTAACATCGAGAAGTTCTGCTCCAGTAATTTGAACTGCACTCCCAGATCTCACATTATTAAGGCGAATCGTAGATGATTCCGGAATGTCAAAAGCGTTCGGCTCTTGGTATGCAGTAACTTCCTCATCATCTGCGGTCCCACCAAGTGTGGCAGCACTGTATATGTTTCTATGAGCAACATGGTTAACCACCTTCCACGGGACTTTGTTAAGAAGATCGTCAAGGTAAAACACTTGTTTTACTGATGAGGCAAGAACGAAAGGATCTTCTTCATACCAGCTAGTAGCAGTATTCACCGAAAATGTTCCGTACTGATCGGTCCTTGTGTTCTTCGGGCTAGTATCAAACCATCTACACTTGAACAAGTGCACTTTCATGCGGTTCCCATAAATTAGTTCAACAACTGAATGAAGGACACCGTAATAGTCAACGCCATCCTGCCCACCATGGACCATCACCCCACAATTCTGTGTTTTCAATCGGTCGTCTCGATTTTCACATATAAATTTCACGCCATTGACCTGACACATCGAGTAAACTTTTGAAGCTATCGGTTTCATCGCCAGGACCCTCAATTCGTTTGACTACTCTGGGCAACCATCATCTGCTACATGGTTCATCTGAAAACGATAAGAAATACGTACACAAGAAATTATGAACATAGAAACCACAAAACCACGTACGTACACACATGCTATATAAGGATATATATAAAAATAGACCTATACACATATACCCTTACCCATTGACCAAAGTAGTTTGCAAACGTCCTGTTGTGGTAATCAACATTTCCGGCAATAGCAGGGCAGTGAAGATGATAGTTTTTCCAATATTGTACTTCTTCACAGTTAATCAGTACCGACCAGTGGGCAATGGCTACCTCATTTCCATCCAACTTGTACGACTTTGGCAAGCTTCCCTGTACTACCACGTCATTGGAGATGATAGAAAGGTTGAACTGGGGTTCATCTATCGGCATCTGTTGTTGGGGGTCCTCAAGCGCTCCCAAATACACTTTGGTGTACGTTACACACTCGTGCGCAACATATGCTTCAGCGATACACCCTTCAGGTGCATATTTATTCTTCACATAGTCCTTGTAGGCTCCCAATTGTCTACAAGTTAAGAAGTGCGCGCATGTTAACTTACTTAAAAAATAAGAATTTACATATAAAAACAGAGGCAAACCAAATGTATGAATCATTTGTACCTTTCCATAGGATACATCCAAGTGTAGTGTACGGGACCGGTAAACAACAATTGTTCGGGAAGATGGATCATCAGGTGAGGCATGATGTCGAAAAAATTTGGGGGAAATATCCTCTCAAGCTTGCACATGATAAAAATGATGTCATCTTGCATCTCCCTGAGGTCTGATTTTTTAACTTCCCTGGTGCATAACTTCTGAAAGAATCTTGACAAGGCCACCAATGGCTCCACCACCTCTTTGGGCAGGTACCCTCGAATGAAAATAGGGAAAAGACGTTGAAGCAGTACATGGCAGTCATGACTCTTTAATCCGTACATCTTATTGTCCCGGAAGTTAACACACCTGCTTATATTTCCTGCATAGCCATAAGGATACCTGCATATATATATATATATATAGCCATAGGCAACAATTATATTTCTCGCATATAACCATAATCCGGTAAAAATTTAAGGCCAAATTCCTGCATAGCCATAAGAATATATACCTGACATTACTCAGCCACCGAAAAATTTCATGCTTATGCTTCGGCTTTACGGTGTAAGGAGCTTGCGGCATTTTTCTCTTACCATCTCTTAACCACAAATGTTTCCGCAGACCCATTGCTTTCAGATCAATGCGTGCCTTAGGGATGTCTTTTGTTTTCCCCTCCAAGTTAAGAACTGTGCCCACAACACTTTCACACACATTCTTCTCTATGTGCATGACATCTAGGTAGTGTCTGATAGGCAACCTGGGCCAGTATGAGAGTTCCCAAAATATGCTCTTGTGTGTCCAAAACTTATACCTTTCGGGCTTGTCTGGAATTGACGCGACTATGTAAGGATGATTGCTCAGTTGGCCAAAATCATATTCATTCAACACTTCCAAAATTTCTTCCCCTGTCCATCGCCTGGGTGCCACATCTGTTTCCACAGTCCCATCAAACGCGTCTGGATCCTACCTAAATTGGTGATCATATGGAAGCCAACAACGGTGATGCATCTGAACAATTTTACTGCAATGAGGACTGCAACAATCGACCGTCATACACTCTGAACAAGCCCTGTAACCCCTGGTAACGTTGCCCGACAACATACCGCGGGCAGGAAAATCACTGATGGGGCCAACAAGCATGGCATGCATCTGGAACATCTCATTTTTGAACCTATCGTAAGTGGGGTGGCCACACTCACTCAGGTACTTAAGCTCCTCAATCAAAGGCCTCAAATACACATCGAGACACTTGCCTGGATAACCCGGGCCCGGAATTAACAGAGTGAGCATATTGTATTCCTTCTTCATGCACATCCATGGTGGAAGGTTGTACGGTACCAAAATAACTGGCCATATACTGTATTGAAGACTCATGTTGCCAAAATGGTTGAATCCGTCAGATGAGACCCCTAGCCAAACATTTCGGACATCTGCTGCAAAATGATCAAACTCCCTGACCATGTGCTTCCAAGCCTCTCCGTCGGAAGGGTGTATAAGGGTGTCATCGTCAGGCAAATTCCTCTCAACCCACCATCTCATTGCTTCGGCCGTGAAAGCACACATGAACAACCGCTCCAGCCTATCAATAAGCGGGAAATATCAAAGTATCTTCACAGCTTTCTTGTTGCCTGCAGGAGTCAACTTATACCTTTTTGTAAAACATACCGGGCAGGCTTCAAAGTCTTCAAGATCTTTTCCCCAGAAGAGAATACAATCATATCTGCATGCATGGATTTTGATGTAGGAAACCCCAAAATCTTTCAGGATATGTCGCACCTTATGATGAGTGGTAGGAAGACGATGACCGGGTGGCAGTAGCGAAGCAGTCCACTTCAACCAAGAATCAACAGCTTTGACAGACATTTTGTTTTCCATTTTGAGCTGCATCACTCCCATGACACTTTCAAGAACAGTCTTACTACAACCGTCGTACAACGGAGTCTGTTGCAATGCAATCAGGTTGTTGTACTTGTCCATACCGCTTGTGTTGACATGAGCTCCAGGTAATGGCTCGACTTGCTCAATATGGGGGAAACCCTCAATGACGGGAGGGACATTTGGTGCTTCATCAGCAAATACACCGCTCTCATGAGGAAACATATCATTGATTAACATCGATGTTGGATCATAGGATGAACTGCCCCTCTCAGCAAAATCTCCATGATCATAGCGTGGACTGACCCTCTCACCAAATTGTCCATGATCATGCGGACCCGCTAACGATGTTTCACCGTGATAAATCCAACAAGTGTACTTATCCCAAAACCCGTATTTACTCAGGTGCTTCTGGACTTTATCAATGGGAAAACGAAGTCGATCGCTGAAACACTTACATTCTTTACACGGGCAATAATGAAGTGTAGTGTCTCCACAATTAGCCTTCACAAAATTCACAAAATTCATAATTCCCTGGTGATATCTGACATCCCATCTTTCGAGGTTCATCCAACTCTTGTTCATCCTGAAAATTCTAGCAATTTTACGTATTATATATACACACATTCACTACGTACTAATAATCGACGCGATATCTCAATTCAACTCTAATTAAATCAACACATGCATGCATATATATATATATATCGATCTAATCTCTGAATTCGATTCAGTACTCGATGATGGTATTCTTCTTTTTTTAGTTCAAAATGTATTTGACTAGGCAGGAGGCTCTCTTAAGCCTGACTCCGATAGCACTACGATAATACCAGTCGTTGATTCAGACACAAGATAAGATTAACTACAAGCAGTTTTCTCGTTTTGGTGACATCAACAACATTTCATATCTCACGAATTGGATTTGATCAACACACACATATATATATATATACATACACATATACGTATATATACGTACCTATATATATAGCTTCCCGAGTGATCGAGTTTTCGACGCGCGCCTTAATTTTGACAATACCGAATGATCGATTTCAGAGTGTTTTCCTTCTTTCGATTTCACCGGATTTTTTTCGATCAAAATGAATGAGCTCCTGCGATCTGCATCTAATATAAGAGGCATTGCCGGCGATTTAATGAATCGCCGGGAAATGGAGACATTACCGGCGACTTTACGCCGGAAAATCGCCGGTAATGTTTCAAAACATTACCGGCGACTCCAACCGTCGCCGGCAATGTCAAGCCAAACATTGCCGGCGAAATTCTCGCCGGAAAATCGCCGGAAATGTTTGGCTTCACATTGCTGGCGACGGTTGGAGTCACCGGTAATGTTTTGAAACATTACCGGTGATTTTCCGGCGACATTACCGGCGACGGAGTAAGTCGCCGGTAATGATGAACATTACCGGCGACTTTTCCGATTGCCGGCCTTGTTGCCGGTAATCTTCCTGGTAATGGTTCTTATTCCGGTAGTGAAGGTCGCCAGAAAAGATATATTCGCTGGAATATTTTACCGAAAAAATCAATCATCTAACGTAATTAATTACGTACGGTATTAAGTTTACAAAAGTTAATTGAGAGAATCGAGTTAATACCTTCACCGATAAGGAGATAAGTGGATAAACTAGAACTCCGAGAGTTAAAAAACTGATATTTGATGAATTTTGGTCAGATGAGATCGGAGGCCGGTGGGTGTTGTTGAGTGAGGAGAGAGAGAAAGAGAGAGAGAGAGAGAGAGTTTTGGTCAGATGGGATCGGAGGCCGGTGGGTGTTGTTGAGTGAGAGAGAGAGAGAGAGAGAGAGAAAAGTGGGGATGAGGATGAGATAGTTTGAGGAGAAAAAGAAATATGATATAATAATCGAGTTTTCTTAGGCGGCGAATAAGTACATTTTCGTTGCCTAGGTTTACACTTAGACGATGAACACAGATTCGTCGCCTAAGTGCTCACTTAGCCGACGAAACACATATGTCGTAATCTAAGTGTATACCTACGCGACGAATTGCATTTTCTTCATCTAGGTTATTAAATCTAAGGCAACGATTTACATAGTTCATCATCTTAGTGGTCACTTAGACGACGAAAATAGTGTAGTCGTCTAAGTGTGTCATACTCAACCGACGAAAATAAATTTATGTCGTGTTAGTGTGCATCTTAGGCGATGAAACATAATAGTCATCGTCTAAGCACACACTTAGGCGATGACTTATCTGATTTTTCATCTAAAAAATTTCTTAAGCAACAAATATCATGTTTCATCGCCTAAGTGGTGCTTAGCCAACAAAATATATTTTTGGGGAACGAAAAAAATGTTGTTGGCTAAGTCTCACTTAGGCGACGAAATCTTTAAGATTTCGTCGCCTAAATGTGTATTTTTGGTAGTGATTGCTGCTTGAGAGACTTTAATGTTATAATCTTTCTCTAACCAATTTGCAAGTTCATTTTGCATTCAGTTGGGATTTGATTCTTTCTTTTTGCACATCTTGATTCGTATCTTTACAGTTAACTGTGTTTGCGGCGACATGTTTGACTTGAAATAACTTGTGTATTTTAATTGAGTTTGACTAACAACCAACACAATACATTTGTTTATAGACAAAAAATAATTGTAGAACGATTAGAAAATATAATGTCAATAGGGGAAAATTGAAATAAACTGGTTTCCTTTATTAATCACTAGCCTTCCTGCACGCGCATATGCGCATGCGAAAGGCGTCGTGCTCGCGCGTGCGATTTATCGGTGGCATACTTAAAAGTGTGCAATTATATCGTTTTCACTTAATTGCTTAAGTCCATTGCTCATGACAGATACTATCGTGCACTTTCAGGTCTATCTCTATTATTCGAATACTGATCTAATCGAGATCTCTATTATTCGAACACAGATCTAATTGAGATGTGAGAAGAATTACCGATGATTGATGATAAAATTTGTAAAATAATTTTAGTCCACTTCATATTAAGTCAACACTATGTAAAAAATGATCAATCACTGATAATAAATACAGTATCAGTGCATATGTATTGTCTGCGTGACAGATTTTTATTGATAAAAAATAAACAGTAAGAGTAAAGCTTTACCCTTACTGATCTCCAAGCATCACACCAGCATTCCTTGGTTGATCTTTACCCTTACTGTTTATTTAGCATATATATGTGTACAATATCATGTGGCACAAAATGTTAAAAAATTTGGATCAAAAATAATAATAAAAAAGTTAAATTCCTTTTTTATCCTTATTTTTATTAGTGTATTTACACCGCCGTACATAGAATAATTTTCATAAGAACACATGATATTGTACACATATATATGCTAAATAAACAGTAAGGGTAAAGATCAACCAAGGAATGCTGGTATGATGCTTGGAGATCAGTAAGGGTAAAGATCAGTTTGATCAAATTAAGCTTTATCCTTCTATATCTGTTCGGTAAATAAGCTTCAAGAAGTCGAACTTGCACATAGGGTAAGTACTTCTCCTGCTTAACCATTTGTCTATGCACACACAGTGATACCATTTGTCTATGAAATTGGATATTGAACCATTATCTGTCGAACTTTTATTCCCTTGATAGCTCCTCCCTACAATTATGAATGAAAATGAAATGGATAACTTGTAATCCAAAACACTCATAAACTTGCAGGCCAATGAGGCCATCATCGTTCTTCAAGTACAGACGAAAACTGGCTAACATTCTAAAAGCTCTGCCTTTTCTTTTGGATCAACCTCTCTTTCTGAATCTGAGTGAATTAACAAAACTGAGGATGAATGGATTGTAGAGATACAAACAATGTAATTTGGTGGGTTTTAAGGAATGACACATGAGTTGGCCATGGTGAATACACGAAAACATTTCCCAAAGTGACACTTCAATCCGCAAGAATGATTTGTCACCCCGATGGAGCTCCCGATTGGGGCTTCATGATTTCAATTCAAAACCTGAGTATATCTTTTACTCCCATCGATCGATGAGAGTTCCTCAAAGGCCACCCATGCTATTACCGAAGACGTCTCTCTCATAACACCATTCAGATCTTCACCCCATGCCCCTACACAGAACTTTATCAATCATTATGAGTAGAGAACAATTTAGCAGATTTTGCAAGCGATCAACCAAAAATGATTCACAAAAGAAACTCACATGGGTGATACTGAATAATAAGTAGATCTTACCCGTTCGGAAGCCGAGCTCGAGGAGCGACGACCTCAAGGTGGGAAAGAGGCGGCGACGATGTCGGAGAGGGCGGTGGGGAGATGCAGACCCACTGCTACTTCATTTGGGTTTCGGAAGAGAGAAAATCAGAAAGGAGAGAGAGAAATGAAATTGTGATTTTTTCGATAGCAAGCTTGGCATTTTTTCGATTACACTCTTTGACCGGTGTTTTTTGGATTAAAACTGATGTTCCAGGTATATATAGAATTTGGAGGTGATGGAACTGCTCGCATCTCAATTACCGTACATGGCGCGATGGTCAGTTCAAACGTGGCGCGAATCCCTTCATTGTATCGATTTGTTACTTTCTTGCCCCTATTTTATTAATTTTGAGGGTCGTGGAGCTTAAGTCGATGGAGGGCATATCAAGACATTATGAATGTTCTACCAGTCCAACTTTCTTAAGGTCTCTTGCATTAATTAATAGAGATATATATATATATATATATGCAGCTATATAAACATTATATAAACATTCGTACATTGATAATGTCATAACCAACTTCATCCTGTGAGCCAACAAAACTTCTAGATGCAAAACATGAATATACCAGTACCTTCAATATCAGGTTCCGTAGATGCAAAACAAGTTATGAGAAACTGTGTTTTTTTTGTTATGCAAAACAGGTTATGCAAAACAGGTTATGCAAAACACTTCATATACCCAATATCAAATTCATGACATATACCCAATTTTTTCTGGGTCGAATTCAATCAATTACTGGTTTAAGCATGTGTGGAAGGTTGAGATTACAATTCCCATTATCTTTTTTCACATTCTTTACAAACCAAAATAAAAACTAAAACCAAAGACATAAGTTTTTACCTTCCAACGCTCCCACCAATTCCAGCTCACAAACCAAGGCACCAACTCGGTTCTAAACCGCTCCAACTCGTCCCACCATTCCTCATACCCTCCTTAGATTGCCCCAAACTCTCACCTACCTTCACATTCACATCATTCAAATTTTACTTGTAGAACCAGCGCATACACACCAATAAATTTTGAGGTTTCAAATCTCTATGGCAAACTCCAGGAACGGTGTGTATGTAAGCAATACCTCTGAAAATCTGCAACACAGAACAGTTTAATATCCAACGGAAGTATAAAATTGAGCAAACTAAATTGTAATGTGCATCTTGTGGACCTGGTACATGTAAAGTTTGACATAGATAAGGGACATCCTCTGAAATGCTTCAACACCCAATACATGGTTTCCGGAACATACTTCTCAATGTGAATCATGTAGAAGCAAAGAACTGGTCTCTCTGGTGTGAATGCTTGTCTTGTCTACAAACATAAAGACTCATCGTCATCCAATTGTGAATGTTTCTCAACAATCTAGCAGGTTACCATAATTCTTTCTGGGAAGGGTCAAAGCAAGAAAGAACAGAGGCAAAGGAAAACATCCGGGAAAGGGAGGGAGTTTAGAAGGCCTAGCAAGAAAGTAGAACACAACATGCTGCCCATCTAAGTAAACAAACTATCATTCCCTGACCCTCATATATTTTGTTGCAGTTAAAGATAGGGGACAACAGCCCTCGAAGATTTGGTCTCATCCCAGATAAAGACATGAATCTTCCAACTAAGAGTTCAAGCCAAAACATCACTACTGGTCCCTGCATCTGATTATTGATCCACAAAAGAATGCGAGTGTATAACCCTTCCTAACTACTGTGTATTGGAAATACTACATCATCTGTAAGTTTCTTTGCTTTTATGCCTACTACCAATACAATGAATTTCATTCACTCAACAAAATGTGAGAATTACTCACCTCAGGTCCAGCTACATATACTCACACTATTAACTCAAACTACCAACACACCTAACAAAATTGTCTTATCAAACACCTAAGCAATCACAAATTCTGCTTAGCAACACAAACATTACGTTGTCCTATATCTACTGCAAACTGAAACAATCGATGCCTCTTAACCCAATCTTCAAGTCCTTTTTTTATATTTATTTGCTTTAACTAAGCCTTTAGATTAACTAATTCCAAAAAAATCCAAATTGTGAGTTCATACGGGAACCATCATCAACCACCCCATTTAAAAACAACTAAACCTCTATTGTGAATCATCAACTCCCAATCACTTTAGCTAACAACCGATTTAGATTTTCACCTGGAACACCAACTCAACCAATAATTCAAGTCAAAACCCAAGCTTCACAGTACCAAATACCCATCTATAACATGATCACGTTAATCTCTTTAATCAATTCCAATTATCAACCAAATCAAACAATAAATTTCTAGGATTAAGACCCTTACCCGTTGGGAATTCAATCTAGAATGAAGTTGTCGCTGCTCCCCAACACTGCTCCTTCGCCGATATTCAGTCTCACACTTCGACGTCGAAACCTCATATCCAAAAGAAAAGAGAAATGAGGAAGAAAGGGAAGAGACGTATGCAATACTCTTTGATCCCTTCAATCTTGCGTGCCACCAACTCTCCTTAATCTCTCTCTCTCTCTTTCAGTTCTTTCTTTCCCCTTTTTTTCTTCGTTTTGTTTTTCTTCACTTCCTTCTCTTGGAGCCGACACCTATGTTTAATTAGATTTTTTTTTCTTCTTCATTTCTATTGCTAACGTAGGCTCACTTTAGAATGAGCCAATAGATTCAAATAATCCAATCTCTAAGAACAACAATATAGCATTCACCTCCTATATAGCATACGAAACTGAACAAAATCAAGCACAACGAAACTGAACGAAATCAAAATCAAGCACAATGAAACTGAACATTACCATTTGATTATCTGATGAATCCAACAAAATGGCCGTCAAAGCATCCAAACACACACCTTGCTCCCAGATTCTCTCTGGTCGGCAGTATATTCATCAACACCTAAACAAAATCAAAAAAACTTCATCACACTCAAATTTCATCACCACAACATTACATCAAAAACCTTCAGCCATTCAATTTTTAATACCTGGATAGCCTTGTGCTGATGAGCTAACACATCACTATCCCTATGAAGAAAACAGCAACCTTCCAGAACTCGAAGCGCAAGCGAAATCTCAGAGTCCGTCGAAGGCGTCGTGATATTCATAGGCTCGACTCCGAAAATTGGATCCAAACTCCTTACGATATCATCCTCCGCATCTTTCAGCGAGTGTTGAAACAGCACCGGCACCACTGTAAATCCAAAACCACACACACACACACACACACACATTTCAAATTCCAAATTCCAAATTCTAAATTTCAATTTCGATTTCGATTACCTTGGAGGTCGGGGATGGATTGGTTCTAGGAGAAGATGTTGATGGTGGAATCGGACTCGGCGACGGATCAGAGGAACTTGAGGAGAGAGTGGAAGCCGCGGACGCGGAGAAAGGAGAACTCGGCGCGGAGGTCTCTGAGGCCGCTACGAAGGGCGAGGGTGACCTCGCGGTAGACACGCTGCGTGGTCAAAGAGTTGACCAGATCGGTGACGGCGGTGGCGGGAGAATCTGATGTGGACTCCGGCGAGGAGGGCTTGGGTGTTGTTATTCCCTCAATCCATTGGGGCTTCTTCAAGTACATAATTGCTCACTGCCTTCTGATTTGTTATGATGGAGCCGTTAAGCAGAGAAACTTAGATTGCAAAAGAGAGAGAGAGGATCGAGGGAGTAAGGAGTGAGAGAGAACTCACGATAGTATTCCGAAGTGATACGAATCATGGTGCGATGGCCTCCTGCAAGGTAAGTTGTCGCCGGAGCCGTCTTGTGCCACCGTTCTCACATGTGCCATTCGAGACCTAGCAACCTCTCTCACCGTGCTTGTTGAGAGAGAGAGAAAGCGAGAGAGGCCGATTTGAGTTCAATGAAGAGAGCACAGGAGCGTAGGTCGGGAATGGAAGGCTAAAAGCAGTTTTCCAAGTTCTCAATTACTCTTTTGTCCATGCTTAATAGAGATCTGTATTTGACGAATTATAAAACCTAAGGACAAAATTAGGGATGTTGAAAGTTCTACCTTTCAACTGCCTTAAGTCTCATTTCCTTAATTATTGTGGTCTCCTATATATGTGGTCTCTCTATATATATTGGCATATATACCGACAGCAGTGATAGCTAGCTAGCTAATTAATACCTGATTTTCATGATTCATCCATCTCCATGGATTGAAGGTGAGGGCTTCATTATATACATTTTCATCCAAATGAACTGCTGACAGGAATGGAACAACAAAGCATCCTTTGGGAATAACGAAGTCTGCACCCCGGAATTAAATGGTACACTCAAATATGTTCGTATGTAGAATTAATGAAATGGACAGATAAAATTCGAGTAGGATGCATCCAATGTCATCCATCGAATGTGATATAAACAGTGTTTGTTAGCAGATCAGTTGGTAGAAATTACAATTAATTACACGCACGTACCTTGGTACTCCACGTCTTCCTTTGCCTCCCGCAGTAACCAAATTGCAATTCCTCCAAGTCGAAGTGTTTCGTCAATGACCTTATTTCGTATCAAAGAAGGCATGCATGAATTGCTAGTTAGAAAAATTGTAATACATGCATGCGCGCATGCACGTACAAAGAATGCAGTTGTTAAAGACTACTTATATACTGTATGTTCGAGGGTTGTACTTAAAGAAGGGCCTGAAATATGACTTAACTCATGAATGCACGCACGGGTAAAATGAATAGATGTTCAGGCTAGGGCAGCATATATACACTTACGCATTGAGTGAAAGTCATATTTTTATAATCGTGCCAAGTAAGCATCGTTTCACCTTCAGCTGATTTGCTTCTTCTCAGACTGTCTTGTTCATCCTGCATGCATGCAGAGAATACTGGTGACGATGATTAATTAACAAATAATTTGGACATTTTAGCTATCGAATGCATATATATATACCAGTAATTGTTGCCTGGCTCTGGGACACTGAGTAAGGAAATATACTGCAAATAGCATTGTTTTAGCAGTTGTCTCGTTCCCGGCAAAGAGAAGATTGATAACGAAGTCCGCTACAGACTCATCGGGCAAGCTTTCTTCCTCAAGTAGCCTCCCAAGCACGCCATTACCAACTTTCGGTGCATCTAGTTCTCTCTGTTTCTCAGTTATCCTGTTTATCTTGCTTATGATTTTCTCCCTTGCCTTCATTAAGTTATGCCAATTAAACTGTTAATTAACTGCAAAAAACAGTTAAACACGTACTTGCATACGTACAATAATCGATATCCTAACTAATCAAACTTGTAGAAACACATTAATTTTCATGTACTTAATTATATTAACTGAATATATACGTGGGTACCTTCATGGCAGTGTAATAAGCAAAACCGGGCAAGTTGATTGGAACAGAGAGATAACCATCAACGAAATCGGAGAAACATCGAGCCATCTCGTTAATCTCTGACTCGCTCGAAATTCCCAATAATTGATTAACCATTAGATGTATAGCTAACTGTAATCGACATATACATGTACATATGAAATAATTAGTATAGGGATAGTCTTTTATTGGAATAATTAGAGTGCGTAATCCATTAAATCAACACAGAAACACAATTACTCCAACTGAAAATGACAAAACCCAATTGAACCATGATTTGTGGATCTGAATGAAAGACCCTCTGAGTTAAGAAGTCGAAAATGAATCCAACATTCAAGGATTACGGAGTAAATTGAAGTGAAACCCAGATTCAGATATGTGCCAACTGACCTTATAATAAGAGCTGGTTGTAAGGTTATGGAATTTGAATCGTCGAAAGCCACCATGGATAGACCTCCATTTGTTTTTTTCTTTTGGCCGAGTTGATGAATGAATGAATGAATGAATGCGATCCCGAGCAGTTTTGCCCAGATTTTGGAACTTTTTTCTTTTGGCCGAGTTGATGAATGAATGAATGAATGCGATCCCGAGCAGTTTTGCCCAGATTTTGGAACTTCTGGGAGTTGGGGCTAAAGCTCGGCGTTTCCACGGAATCGGGTCAGGGATTGCAGCGGGGAGTTGGGCCGAGAGAGAGGAGAGCAGATCTTGATCTTCCAAGGAAGGAGATACGACTTAGGTTAACATGAAAGCGGAGCAAAACCGTCATTTTACGAATACCAAATACTTTAGCAGGATAGAGGTTAGGATAGCAGGATTTTGGTTATATTACGATTTAATCCATCTTTGCAATTGCCTGTTTATAGGAAGGAAGGACTAAGTGAGGAATTAACAAAGTTCTACCATCTAACTTCCAGAAAACTGCCATAAAACTGCCATAATCTCCCTTGCTTTAATTAATAGAGATATAAGTTTTCCATTTAAATTACAAATATATTACTTTCCTAATATTTGTGAAATAATTTATAAGTAAACTTTAAAAATAACCTCTATATATGAATAAATTTTAGTAGGCCCAACATTATGACTATAGAGAGATTTTACTGTATATTATATGTAAATCATTTATTAACTTATCCTAATTAATCAGGTCGTGATTACCACTTTAAGCAAATCCGCAACGACATTTATTAATTTACTCTAATTAATCAAGTAGTGATTACTCCTTTAAAAAAGTCCGCAAGGAAATTGCAATTGCCATATCTCAGTGATATTTGCTCTCTTTAGAGCAACTCCAGCAGATCCCCTAAAAGTCAATTTTATCTATAATATGAGGTTTTTGCTTTAAAATCAGCTCAAAGAGATCCCCTATCACATTAGCTATTTTAGGGATTCACTATATTTCATGTTTTCATCCCCTATCCCCATACCTAAAGCTTGAATTTTAGGTAATGTAAAAGTCAACATTGTAATTAATTGTTTCCTAAAAGGTTGTAAATGTAATCAATTTCTAAGTTAATAAATGTTAATTATTTTTATTAACCAATCAAAACAAAGTATTTATTCATATTTAGCTAAATTATGAGTAATATTGTTGGAGTAAATTTTTACAAATGCTTAGCTAAAATAGGTTTGAGCTATATTTTGGAACAAAATAGAAAAATTTTAAGTGACATTGTTGGAGATGCTCTTACTGCCCAAAATATCTTTGTATGCATATTTACTATAATAGATTCTTGGTCACACTGTTCATTTGAGCCGATGAACAGTGCGGCTCACTTCTCAGCCGAGTCATTCTAATTGCTGGAGATTACCATTTTTCCCTCTCAATTAATGGTTTCTCTCCGTCTCTCCCGTTCAATTTCCCTTCTACTTCTCTCTGCCTATTTGCTCAGCGTTTGCGGTTGACTTCATGTTGGTATCTTGCAATTAGTTCAGGTTAGTTTCCTATTAATCTATTGTATTCATCGCTATTTTGTTTTTTGGTTTGTTCCATATATAGTACGATCAATTGTTGGTTTTGATCAATTTGTTCGGTACGATCCTGTTCAAACTCAATGAAAAAGATGAAGTTTTTTACTCAATTTCGCTAAGCCCTTGGCTGAATCTCACAAATTTTCTTTGTTTTCAGCCCTTTTATTATTCTAGGCTTGATTCCATGTTTGAAATGCAAGCTATCCAAGGAGAATTTGAAAATGAAGAAACTTTACACCTGAAAATGAAATGGTTTTGAAAGATTGATAATTGCAACATTGTGGGTTTCGTTGTTTAAGAGAAATTGAATGATAGAATTCCCCATGGAAAAGAATAATACTTTTTTAGTCGGTCTAATTGGGTTGATTGTGTAATTTGACGAATTTGCTTTATAGGTGAAAGAAAAACAAGCCCTAGCTTTTACAAGGGTGGTGTATCTAGGGATGATCTTTGTTGTGTCTTACTTGATCAGTAACTTGATCAAAATTTGCTTAATATTATTGGTACTGCATATAGGTTGCGTAGAAGGAAACATAATATCACTGAACATGTATATAGGTATACGATGGTTGATCTTTATAGAAAGGTAATAATTCTTGGTAGCTGTAGTGTATATGTAAACAATAGCCATACTCTCTTATATTCCCTAAACAAATGGCAAGAGAATTCTATAGACACCCATCTCATTTGAGTCCACTACCAGAAATGGAGACATTACCGGCGACCTGCCGTCGCTGGCCTTGTCTTTTTTTTTCGCCGGAATTGACATTACCGGCGACAAGTCGCCGGCAATGACGTCGCCGGAGATTCCCCGCCGGTGTTGACATTACCGGCGACGCCGTCGCCGGCAATGGCAGCGCCGCCGTGGCCGGAATGTGAGACATTGCCGGCGACTGAAGTCCATGTCGCCGGCAATGTCTGGAAAAATTTTGAAAAAAAAACGCGATTCTGGATTGGGCCCAATTCCAGAACCTGCATTGAAAGACATAAACCGTACAATCATACAAGTTCAACAGTACACATAAATGTCCAACGTTACAGTACAAATAGCAACGACGATACGAAAATTAACTACAACTACAAGTCAGGTCGAGGAACTTGCGGGTCAGGGTCGAAGTAATCCATGTACTCATTTGAATTCCGGTGGCTACCTTGGTCTTGCTCTGGCGTTGACTGGTGCGGTGGTGGTGGTGGATAGCTAGGGAACGGAGGGACCGGGACCGGGGGAGGTGTGGGGAACAGTTGTCCGGTAGTGTGAGCCTCGTACATCGTCCGCATCCATGTGTACATCTGAGCCTGCACCTGTGTCTGCTGCATTTGGTACTCGGCCATCTGCCTCTTTTGCTCCTCCAACTCCCTCTGCTTCCTGTGAAGCTCCGCTGCGAGGTTACGACTAGAAGTTGAACTTCTTGACCCGGTAGAGTATTCTGAAGTGTTCTTCAATAGTCCTTCGCCCGCTGTGCCCATTCCCCTACAGTAGTAGGTATTCTTGCCAGTCCCGCACGCTTTTGCCATGATCTGAGCCGCTATAGGGCGATCAAGCGGATCGATCTGAGAGGCATACTGGGTGACTTCTTCCTCGGAGCAGTCAGGATGGTTAGTCCGAGCTATATTCATGGTCACTTCCACGGTCGCCTCCTCCACTCTCGCCTAATTGAAAAGTGAAAATGAATAACGTATTAGGTAACAAAATAAATTAATATCGAAAAATAGTTTTATTAACACATGGAGAGGCGAAAGACTTACCGCTTCGTCAGGGCACTGCGGATAGAACTTTTGATGAATATACACCAAGGGGTTCACTTCTTGTTGTTGCTGCGCCTTAGTCGACCAACCCATGTAGTTGAGTGAACCTGCATGATGGGCCCTGGTGTTTTTCAATCTATTCGCCCGGTTCGTCTTCGAAATCGCCTTGTTTGATAAACATATGGAAAAAAATTAGTAACTAACTATTTCAATCTGATACGATACATTAGGGTTGTAAGATATATTAAGGATGCATACCCGAGCTTTGGGGTGCTCGAAGTGGGCTATCAGCCACAGCCACTCGTACTCCCTAAACCGGAATTCGCTAGGGGTAGAACCTCGGCCTAGCTCCTTGTATACAGTGTAATGGAAAGAAAGCTCGTTCTTCCACTCTTTATACCTATATTAAAACATAGAAAAAAAGTTAGAGATATTAAAACACTTGATAAACAAAAATCTAACTCGATATATATTCAAATAAGTCGAAGCACATAACCTCATATGTAGTTGACGCTCTACCCACGTGTGAATAAGAACTTCATCCACGTCAAACCACACCTGCAATATGAATATATAAAAGGTAAAATTATATATTTATTCGGACTTAATTAATAAATGTAAAATTTACGTAATGAAAATACGATTTTACTCACACTGAGTGCATTATGCACTTGCATCTTCACGTAGATAGGCACAGATTCCCAATCTGGTCAAAGCATTGGGACCTTGTCCCGCACGATCGCACCGGCCATGCTGGCATATTTGCGCGTGGTGTCGAATGCCTCGATCACCTCGCCATCCTCATTGGCCCTTATGGGCGTTTTCCTTCCGCCGGTGGCCTGCTCAAGTCTCTTCCCGGTGCAGGTGCCTCTAGCCCCTTTCCGTTTTCCAGTCCCATTAACGAAATTGCCTAATAATACAATGTCAACAAATTGATATCATTAATTGAACCTATCGCAAGTCTTAAGTAATAATTAAGTAATCAATCTGATGTTAAATAAAATTTACCTGCATCGTCCGTTTGTTGGTTGGTGCACCTCACACTCCAAAGATACACGGGGTCGAACGGGAGGAAGTTATACGCTTCCTCCACGCTCAGGAACTCCGGCCGTCCTTCAATATAAACAGGCATCCCCCTATCATCGAATTTAGGGATGACAGGAATCTCGTCGGGTAGGAAGAGACCGGACGGCGGAGATAGACGAGGCCTGGACGATGAGGCGCCAGCACCACCATGTGTCTCAGATGATTCCCGTGAAACGGGAGTAGGCACCGGGCGAATATGGGGCATTCGGATTGAGGGAGTTTCTGATGCCCCTGTTGACTGTCGCTCGTCTGAGGCTCTGCCACCGGAGGGACGTCTGCTGATTGAGCGTCTGGAGACTGAGGCTCGAGGCTCAACTTCCAGTTGCACGGCTCTTGATCGTGCAACTTCCTCCTCAGCTCGCGCCTCTAGCAAGGCTCTCGTGCGAGCACTCATCATTGGCCCACTGGGCGTGTTGCTAACTACGGGCAAGGAGGAAGCTTGACTACTGTTCCCTCCACTATTTCGGGAACCTCTCCGAAGCCAATTAGCGGCAAAACCTCCTGGCATGGACACCATAATAGTCATGGAAACTGGGGTTCTATAACAAATCGGAACCGGAACGGTTTGGAACCGGAACGGTTTGGAACAGGAACCGTTTGAACCTGGAACCGTTATATTACAAACGGTTCCGGTTACAAACAGTTCCGGTTCCAAACGGTTCCAGTTCCAAACCGTTTCGGTTCTATAACAAATCAGAACCGGAACGGTTTGGAACCGGAACCGTTTGAAACCGGAACTGTTTGTAACTGGAACAATTTGTAACATAACGGTTCCGGTTACAAACAGTTCCGGTTCCAAACGGTTCCGGTTCCAAACTGGGGTTCTATAACAAATCGGAACCAGAACGGTTTGGAACTGGAACCGTTTGAAACCGGAACTGTTTGTAACCGGAACCGTTTGTAACATAACGGTTCCGGTTACAAACAGTTCCGGTTCCAAACCGTTTCGGTTCTATAACAAATCGGAACCGGAACAGTTTGGAACCGGAACCGTTTGAAACCGGAACCGTTTGTTTTCAAACGGTTCCGGTTATAAACAGTTCCGGTTTCAAACCGTTCCGGTTCCGATTTGTTATGGTTCCAATATCACCTATTATACGTTAAATTAACAACTATATCACCTAACTTAACATATATACATACATCATTTCCGGCTTTAAACTTTTCACACATATATACATCAAATATACACTTTGTATACATCGATCATGCATCTTAATTTCACCTTAATTCACACACATATATATATATATATACATCACATATTAATCCAAGTGTGGCCTTGCTAATTAATTTTCCACATTTTTCAAACATACGTATATATATACATTCCATATATATTAATTAATTTTTCACATATATACATCACATATATTGCTCCTTCACCCCACAATTATCCACATTTTTTTCCCACAATTTTCAAACATACCTTAATTACATTTTACAAATATTGTCCACATGCATACATATATACATCCCACAATTATCAAAAATTAATTAATTAAAATACACAAAAAAAAATTGTGGAATGAGAGAGAGAGAGAGGGAGAGAGAGAGGGAGAGAGAGTGAGCTCAAACCTGGCATGGTGGAGCTCGACCCAACTGTGCCGGCGACGGAGGTGAGGGGAGGAGGAAGAGGAGGAGGGGAGGAGGAGAGAGGGGAGGAGAGAGGGGAGAGGGAAGAGAGAAGAGAGGATTGAGGAGAGGGGAGAGGTGAGAATTTCGTGCTAAGAGAGGGAAGAGGGAAGAGAGAATTGAATTAGGCCGAAGAGAAATGGGGAGGAGGAGATCGAGCTCGAGCTATACCGCCACCATTGCCGGCGAGGTAGGTCAACGTCGTTGGTAATGACATTACCAATGACGTACGTCGTGGGTAATGTCATTACCAACGACTTGACTCGTTGGTAATGACATTACCCACGAGTTGCTAACTCGTTGGTAATGTCATTATTTGTCGACTATTATCCGATCGACCATTTTCCGACTACATAATTTCCGACAACGTACAATTTCCGACTACGTATAATTTCCGACTACGGTTCCGATTTCCGACTACGTTCAATTTCTGATTTCCGATTTCCGACTACGTTCAATTTCCGACTACGGTTTCGATTTCCGACTACGGTTCCAATTTCCGACTACGGTTCCAATTTCCGACTACGTTCAATTTCCGATTTCCGATTTCCGACTACGTTCAATTTCCGACTACGGTTCCGATTTCCGACTACGGTTCCAATTTCCGACTACGGTTCCGATTTCCGACTACGGTTCCAATTTCCGACTACGGTTTCGATTTCCGACTACGTTCAATTTCCGACTACGGTTCCGATTTCCGACTACGTATAATTTCCGACTACGGTTCCGATTTCCGACTACGTTCAATTTCCGACTACATACAATTTCCGACTACGTACAATTTCTGACTACATACAATTTCCGAGTACATTTTCCGACGCCAATTTCCGACTACATTTTACTACGTACATTTTACTACGTACATTTGCCGACTACAATTTCCGACTACAATTTCCAACGTACTAAGGATGATAATCGTAATCATCTTCATCACTTGAGTCTGACTCAGTTTCATAGGTAACCTCTGGCAATATGTGCCGCTCCTCGTCATCTGAATCAGCGTCAACTTCATATGGATTAACATCGAAGAGTTCTGCTCCAGTAATTCGAACCACACTCCCAGATCTCACATTATTAAGGCGAATCGTAGATGATTCCGGAATGTCAAAAGCGTTTGGCTCTTGGTATGCAGTAACTTCCTCATCATCTGCGGTATCACCAAGTGTGGCAGCACTGTATATGTTTCTATGAGCAACATGGTTAACCACCTTCCACGGGACTTTGTTAAGAAGATCGTCCAGGTAAAACACTTGTTTTACTGATGAGGCAAGAACGAAAGGGTCATCTTCATACCAGGTAGTAGCAGTATTCACCGAAAATGTTCCGTACTGATCGGTCCTTGTGTTCTCCGGGCTAGTATCAAACCATCTACACTTGAACAAGTGCACTTTCATGCGGTTCCCATAAATTAGTTCAACAACTGAATGAAGGACACCGTAATAGTCAACGCCATCCTGCCCACCATGGACCATCACCCCACAATTCTGTGTTTTCAGTCGGTCGTCTCGATTTTCACATATAAATTTCACGCCATTGACCTGACACATCGAGTAAACTTTTGAAGCAATCGGTTTCATCGCCAGGACCCTCAATTCGTTTGACCACTCTGGGCAACCATCATCTGCTGCATGGTTCATCTGAAAACGTCCATATATTAATACGTACAGAAGAAATTATGTCATCTTGAAACCACAAAACCACGTGCATACATACATGCTATATAAGGATATATATAAAAATATACATATACACATATACTTACCCATTGACCAAAGTAGTTTGCAAACGTCTTGTTGTGGTAATCAACATTTCCGGCAATAGCAGGGCAGTGAAGATGATAGTTTTTCCAATATTGTACTTCTTGACAGTTAATCAGTACCGACCAGTGGGCAATGGCTACCTCATTTCCATCCAACTTGTACTACTTTGGCAAGCTTCCCTGTACTACCACGTCACTGGAGATGATAGAAAGGTTGAACTGGGGTTCATCTATCGGCATATGTTGTTGGGGGTCCTCTACATTTTCGAGGTACACTTTGGTGTACGTTACACACTCGTGCGCAACATATGCTTCAGCGATACACCCTTCAGGTGCATATTTATTCTTCACATAGTCCTTGTAGGCTCCCAATTGTCTACAAGTTAACAAGTGCATGTTAACTTACTTAACCACAAGAATTTACATATAGGCAAACCAAATTTATGAATCATTTGTACCTTTCCATGGGATACATCCAAGTGTAGTGTACGAGACCGGTAAGCAACAATTGTTCGGGAAGATGGATCATCAGGTGCGGCATTATGTCGAAAAAATTTGGGGGAAATATCCTCTCAAGCTTGCACATGATAAAAATGATGTCATCTTGCATCTCCCTCAGGTCTGATTTTTTAACTTCCCTGGTGCATAACTTCTGAAAGAATCTTGACAAGGCCACCAACGGCTCCACCACCTCTTTGGGCATGTACCCTCGAATGAAAATAGGGAAAAGGCGTTACAGCAGTACATGGCAGTCATGACTCTTTAATCCGTACATCTTATTGTCCCGGAAGTTAACACACCTGCTTATATTTCCTGCATAGCCATAAGGATACCTGCATATATATAGATAAAGCCATATATATAGACCAATTATATTTCTCGCATATAACCATATATACTCCGCTAAAATTTTTAAGGCCAAATTCCTACATAGCCATAAGAATATATACCTGACATTACTCAGCCACCGAAAAATTTCATGCTTATGCTTCGGCTTTACGGTGTACGGAGCTTGCGGCATTTTTCTCTTACCATCTCTTAACCACAAATGTTTCCGCACACCCATTGCTTTCAGATCAATGCGTGCCTTAGGGATGTCTTTTATTTTCCCCTCCAAGTTAAGAACTGTGCCCACCACACTTTCACACACATTCTTCTCTATGTGCATGACATCTAGGTAATGTCTGATAGGCAACATGGGCCAGTAGGAGAGTTCCCAGAATATGCTCTTGTGTGTCCAAAACTTATACCTTTCGGGCTTGTCTGGAATTGACGCCACTATGTCAGGATGATTGCTCAGCTGGCCAAAATCATATTCATTCAACACTTCCAAAATTTCTTCCCCTGTCCATCGCCTGGGTGCCACACCTGTTTCCACAGTCCCATCAAACGCGTCTGGATCCTGCCTAAATGGGTGATCATATGGAAGCCAACAACGGTGACGCATCTGAACAATTTTACTGCAATGAGGACTGCAACAATCAACCGTCATGCACTCTGAACAAGCCCTGTAACCCCTGGTAACGTTGCCCGACAACATACCGCGGGCAGGAAAATCACTGATGGTGCCAACAAGCATGGCATGCATCTGGAACATCTCCTTTTTGAACCTATCGTAAGTGGGGTGGCCACACTCACTCAGGTACTTAAGCTCCTCAATCAAAGGCCTCAAATACACATCGAGACACTTTCCTGGATAACCCGGGCCCGGAATTAACAGAGTGAGCATATTGTATTCCTTCTTCATGCACATCCATGGTGGAAGGTTGTACGGTACCAAAATAACTGGCCATATACTGTATTGAAGACTCATGTTGCCAAAAGGGTTAAATCCGTCAGATGAGAGCCCTAGCCAAACATTTCGGACCTCTGCTGCAAAATGATCAAACTCCCTGACCATGTGCTTCCAAGCCTCTCCGTCGGAAGGGTGTATAAGGGTGTCATCGTCAGGCAAGTTCCTCTCAGCCCACCATCTCATTGCCTCGGCCGTGAAAGCACACATGAACAACCGCTCCAGCCTATCAATAAGCGGGAAATATCGAAGTATCTTCACAGCTTTCTTGTTGCCTGCAGGAGTCAACTTATACCTTTCTGTAAAACATACCTGGCAGGCTTCAAGGTCTTCGAGATCTTTTCCCCAGAAGAGAATACAATCATATCTGCATGCATGGATTTTGATGTAGGAAAGCCCAAGATCTTTCAGGATATGTCGCACCTTATGATGAGTGGTAGGAAGACGATGACCGGGTGGCAGTAGCGAAGCAGTCCACTTCAACCAAGAATCAACAGCTTTGACAGACATTTTGTTCTCCATTTTGAGCTGCATCACTCCCATCACACTTTCAAGAACAGTCTTACTACAACCGTCGTACAACGGAGTCTGTTGCAATGCAATCAGGTTGTTGTACTTGTCCATACCGCTTGTGTTGACATGACCTCCAGGTAATGGTTCGACTGGCTCGATATGGGGGAAACCCTCAACGACGGGAGGGACATTTGGTGCTTCATCATCAAATACACCGCTCTCATGAGGAAACATATCATTGATTAACATCGATGTTGGATCATAGGATGAACTGCCCCTCTCAGCAAAATCTCCATGATCATAGCGTGGACTGGCCCTCTCACCAAATTGTCCATGATCATGCGGACCCGCTACCGATGTTTCACCGTGATAAATCCAACAAGTGTACTTATCCCAAAACCCGTATTTACTCAGGTGCCTCTGGACTTTATCAATGGGAAATCGAAATCGATCGCTGAAACACTTACATTCTTTACACGGGCAATAATGAAGTGTAGTGTCTCCACAATTAGCCTTCACAAAATCCACAAAACTCCTAATTCCCTGGTGATATCTGACATCCCATCTTTCGAGGCTCATCCAACTCTTGTCCATCCTGAAAATTCTAACAATTTTACGTATTAATTATATATATATACACACATTCACTACTAATAATCGACGTGATCTCTCAATTCAACTCTAATTAAATCAACACATGCATGCATATGTATATATATCGATCTAATCTCTGAATTCGATTCAGTACTCGATGATAGTATTCTCCTTTTTTCAATTCAAAACGTATTTGACTGGGTAGGAGGAGGCTCTGTTAAGCCTGGCTCCGATAACAATACGATAATACCAGTCATTGATTCAGACACAAGATTAACTACAAGCTGTTTTCTTGTTTCGGTGACCGTACATCAACAACATTTCATATATATCTCACGAATTGGATTTGATCAACACACACACATATATATATATACCACATATACGTATATATACACCTACCTATATATATAGCTTCCCGAGTGATCGAGTTTTCGACGCGCGCCTTAATTTTGACAATATACCGAATGATCGATTTCAGAGCGTACGTACGTTTTCCTTCTTTCGATTTCTCTGGATTTTTTTCGATCAAAATGATTGAATGATCGAGCTGCCGCATCCGGCATCTAATATAAGACACATTGCCGGCGACGGAGTATGTCGCCGGAAATGAAGACATTACCGGCGACTTTACGCCGTAATCTCGTCGGTAATGTTCCAAGACATTACCGTCGCCGGCAATGTCAAGCCAAACATTTCCGGCGAAATTCCGGCCGGAAAATCGCCGGAAATGTTCGGCTTGACATTGCCGGCGACGGTTGGAGTTGCTGGTAATGTCTTGGAACATTACCGGCGAGATTCCGGCAGCATTACCGGCGACGGAGTAAGTCGCCGGTAATGATGGACATTACCGGCGACTTTTCTGGTCGCCGGCCTTGTCTCCGGTGATCTCGCCGGTAATGGGCACAAATGTTGTAGTGGTCCCAAGTTATTTGAGCCTAACCTGTGTATTTTTTTACCTGATTCTCCTTCGTGAACCATGATGGACTTATGGTTCTCAATTCACTTTCTTTGATTTGTTTCAATGTTTGGGTTTGAACCTTAAATTTGTGTTTGTAGTTGGGAAATGGTTTTGTTGTTTGAGTATTCACTAAGTGGAGGTTTTAATTTGTGGGTTCTTCTCATATACTATGCTTTATTATCTGAGCCATTGTTCAATTACTAATATGTATCATTTAGAGTTATAAACAGTAGGAATGAAACGGTAGCAAGTAATACATGGTTGGAATCCCTTCAAACTATATATGGCTAATGATTTATTACTTTTTCTTCATCGAATGAACCTTATCTGTCTCTGTTATCCTCGTCGTGTTCTTTTGCTTTCTACTATCTGTATCCATGTCAAAAACATAGTTATGTGTTATGGAAGAAGGAAGACTATAATCCAATTTTCCCTCTTCATTGATTTGTTTAACGATATCTCCACATATGGTTACCTTAGTGTTATTTTGTTTGTATTATTAATCAGTTTTGAGCTTGGGTTACTTCATTAAGCATCATTTGTAAACTATAATGGTCTATCAAATGGCACACTCAGATTGAAATGAAGTTACTGTATTTTATGGCTATTCTTTTTGCATCAAAACTGAGACTGTAATTACGTCATGAAAGTTGTACAATTATATATATAATTTAGGTTCTAAAATTTGTAGTATATTTTTGCACGGTGTCAAAGACTTATGCAAAAAATTTTCAACGCTACAGTATTGTTATTTTTCTATCTACTATCCTCTGTAATCTCAGATTTCCTCCATAACTCGGGTATGAATATTTTTGCTCATATTCATTTTGATACAGTATAAAGAAAAATTACTTTTCAGATACAAGAGATTGGATTCAGTTAACCACCATGCCTATATTTTTCTCTATTTCTTAGTCTGGTTTTGGATTTTGGCCTGTTTGTATGACTGAGTTTGTGATTTTCCCTTTCATTTCGTATTCTCTGTTTCATATGATTTATTGTATTCTCTTTGAATTATACGATGTTTTGTTTGTGAACTTAATTGGTAATAGTGTTGCTTACTCATTTATACTTGATTTTTAGGCTATGAATGTTGATTATACTTGCAATAATTATTCTGTTGTTTTTGGTTACTTTGTGAGGAAATGAATGACCACAAATTTTATTTCTAATGATCAGTTTTTATTCACTTAGTTATGTGTATGTTAAATTTATATGCAGTTTTGATATGCAGTTGGGTTCAATCTCGGACTATTTTCACCATTGTATCTCTTTCATTTGTTTAGTTTTTATTCCGTATGTCACATATTTTATTAGCTAATTCAATGTATGCAACCGTAGCTGTAGCTATATCTGATATGATTGGTATATCCAACCCACACCAAACTTTGAACAAAGTTGCACACATAATATCAAATGGTTCAATACAAGATCTAAGTACATATGCTTCTCTGTTTTGCAGTGGCGGATTTAGAATTTTTTTTGAGGTAGGGCAAGATTAACTTTCTTTTTTAAAGACAATCCGAAACTAAGAGACTTAGGTTTCATTATGGTAATATGAATTAAATATTAATAGATTGAAAATATTTTTATGGAATGTTATGAAAGGAAATAGTTATCCTGATTGTTGGGAAATCCATTATAATCAAGAAAATGAATATGTTTTGATGTCAATTCGGTTGATTATCATTGAATGAAAACTATAAACGTTGATATTGCCTTCTTGATTGCAAATTTTTATTACTTTGCCCTGTATTTGGTCCATTTCTTGCCCTTTGTACATAACAAAACTATCCTAAAAGCTCTAATTCAAGGCTAAATCACATATTTCAGGTTGGGCAGTTGCCTAGGCTGGGTTGTATGTGAATCCGCCACTGTTGTTTTGTATCAGAGCTTGCAGCCGTGCAAGGCACCAACTACACGTGTATAATTTGCGATCCAACTTTGCCAACCAAAGCAGAGTATAAAACTGAGTAAGCTCCTACACTAGGATATCAAAAATGCCCAAAAAATATTGTATTTGTAAAGCTACATAATATTTGCATATAACATTATTTATCACTGTCCTACAGATTTTTCAAATCGGGAGACCAAATCAAGATAAGCACATCATCCTACCAACCAAGCACATACTTTAATGATCTCGATTCAAAAACAATCTCTGAAATATATGCGATGGATCCACAAGAATATCAAGTTAGTCTTACTAACTGAAATTTCGTTATGGTCTAAATCTGACCAGTAATAAATACAAGGGCTTTCCAATATTTGATTGATCACAAACTTATGGTTCCAACTCAAATACACACATGCTGCAGAAAAAAATAGTGCACTGCATTGCAACCATCAAAAGATTTTTAGACAACAACGGATGGTGATACAGATTTTGTTCTACACCATGTTGTTATAAACAACTTACCAAAAATGAGAAGACAGACAATAAATACTTTTGTCAATTACATGGCCTGCAACAATCTAAAAAAAGAGTAAGTACATGTATATAAAACAAAAATACATATCTTCTCCTTACTCCATGTTGTTGTTTCATTATAATAACATTCATATTTCTTCTACAGCTATAAGATTGTGATTGTTATTGAAGACTTAGACAATCAAGTATTAGTCACCATAATGGGCAGGCAAGTAGAACAGTTATTGCAAACCAGTTGTGAAGATTTGGTGAACAAGAAAGCCTACGATACTGAGCATGAGTTCCCTCCAGAGATCATTGAAAAAATAGGGCAAAGCTTTATTTTTGAAATAAAGATTGGACAAACTTGCAGCCTCCTCATAAGAGACATACTAACCAACCCGACACCACTGGAGGCAACAAGAAATAGACAACCAAAAATCCAGACACCTGAACATTCTCACCAGCAAAGAAAAAGAGAAACAGAGATGCCAGCAAGAGCATTGTTCCAATCCAACACAGACTAAAAACCAAGAGGTAAGAACAAACCATAAATCTCATACACGGTTTACTTTTTAGGTTCCTGATACTAAAACCAATATTGGACTAAATCTTAACACATTTGTATTGTAGAGAAGAAAAGAATACATCAACATCAACGAATTCTTAAAACTCCCCAGAAAAAAAAGGAAGACTAAATGCAAAAAAATAAAATTTCTCCGACTTTTGTAAGGATACTAAGATTCACACGTTGCTAACATCAGAAGCGATAACCAATGATGGCTGCTATTTTGGAATAATAGCAATAAAGATTATAGAAGATTGGCAACATTTTTGAAGAGTTTTACTATATGTAAACACAGTATCCTCCTGAATAAATTCGAAACATCTCCTATCTGTACAACGTCTAAACATCTCCTATCTGTACAAATGTACTATCTTTCTGATATAAATGTCTTCTCTTTCCGCATTACAGCACAACCAACACATAAGGTCCTTTTCGAGGGCCTAGCCTCCTGACTAGTGTATACGCTAGCTACTTTGATCGTCACCCAGACATGCGTGCGTTCTCTTTTTCTACTAGAGAGGGAGGGGGAGATTACAAATATGATGATATTAGGTGATTGAGAAGACTAACATGTTACATTATATTAAGATAACGATCATCAAATAAAGATAGTTTGATATCTAGAGAGGTATCTTGATTGCTTGCAGAATTAGAGCGCGTAGTCATGTATCCAATATGAAACTAATCTGTACTTAATATAGGTATGTATACATACATGCATTACGTATTGTATCTAGTGGCGGAGGTAAGTAGAAGTCAATGAGCCATGGCATCTCCTCACATTTTGCTGGAACGGCAAGCATATATAGGATCCTTGTTTAGTTATGAAAGAGTTTAATAGTCAAGCTTCAGTGGCCCTTTTTTTGCTTATAACCAATCACATTTAGCCACATATTTATTTTAGAGTTTATAATGTTTAATTATTTCTGTGTTCTCTTTAGATCAAAGCATATATTTATTTTATTAAAAACCATATTCATCGAAAAAAATATAATTAATTTTTTTCCCGATGTTGGTTAACGTATATATAACTAGTTAAGGATGATTTGGAGTTCTAAACTCAACTAGCAGTACGTACTTAAATCATATTTCTACATATTGGTTATATATATTAATTAGATGCTATATTGATCGATAAAAATATATTGGCGAAAAGCTTAACATAAATTTTATCGTAAAATATTTTCATGACATGCAAAAAAGACTAGGACATACCATTTTAAAGATCTAGCCTACAAATTGTGTGTGTATATGTTTTTTTTTTGTATCATGGTGTTTTTATTTTGAGAAACTTCTGTTAATTTTTTTTATTAAATACAATAATTTATGTCGACTTGTTTTGATACCCCCTGAAATATTTTTCTAACTCCGCTATTGACCGTACCGAATTTAACAAAATTAATGGATCGCTTGCCTTTTGCTGGCCTCCAGTCTTTTAGTTATTGCTGTTAATGGTAATTTAGTACTGTATAAATTTTCGTTAATTTACTAGAAGCATGCATATATGCTAGCTACCAATTATATACATACGTATATAATTAGTTGAGAATATATATGCTCGCCTTAGGTTGATTTGAATCGAGCATTAGATTCTACTAGCTAGTGGCCAGGAATGAGGGATCGATAGGTCAGCATTTGTCTCACTAGGTCACTTATAATTGAACATTCTTCCTTCAGTTCCTTGTAATAGAACGCCAATGAGCTGAGGCAATGATGTAATGATTTGAAGGTGTACGTATAGCTAAATGAAGTCCAAATTAAGAATGTCTTCTTTTTAATGATTTGCATGGTCTCTCAGAAGAAGCAAAGCCCTTCATTTCATGATATGTTATGTCTACCACTTCTTGCTATATGCCAATGAGTTAGGCTACAAATTCAAAAGTGTACCCCCATTTAGGAATGAGATAAGCTGATACGCATGATCGACTGCATAACATATATCATGCTTTTGTAGCTCGTTCTACTGTGTAGTGGTAAGTCTCACAAGTGCAATGCTGTCCAGGCAGGAAAGCACATCACCAGATGCAGTCTTTGTTTATGAAGAGTTTCAAGGAAGAGATTAAGAAAAGCACTTATGAGGTCATGGGTTATCCCCACAGTTGTTATGTGTGTAAATGTGTGATGATGGTGCAAGCAATGCAAGTCAAGATCCTCATACTTCAATCATCGCGACATGACAATAATATTGTAGGTATGCAAAAAAAAAAAAAAGAGAGAGAGGTGTGCTTAATGCCTCAATTTGATATTATAGCACATTATTATGCTTTGATTGTTTGAATTGTTTGGTTTTTCTGCAAGCTATTTTGGGTATGGGGATGGAGTTTTGCGGGTTTTGGATTAAGAGTTCATTATGTTAGAATGTTAGATTTGAGGAAAGATGAATTTCAAGAACAACTTGGTTATTGGCGATAGAAGTTCTACACTCTTGCTACCAGATGTTTTAGTGAAGGAAGAATAATTTGGATGGATATTCATGGTTCGAAGAAATTAAAAGTTGATAATATATATATGGACCAGGTGTGTGGCCGGCTCTTGACAACGCCCACATTTAGCTCTTTGGTATTAATGAAGTTCTGATTTTGATGATTTTCAAAAGGATCGGAGCTCATTTCTTTGAAGATGTCATTGCATAATCCCCCCAAAAATTGGTTTTATGAGGTTTGTGTTCATCCAACTTCAATATTATTAAGATCAGACGTGGAAATGAGTTTTTGACCAGCACATGAATCGTCGGTTCAGACAATTAAACAATTTTTTTTGTGATAAAGTAGAGAGTTCTTCTTCTTTTTTTAAAGAAAATTAAGAACTCAATTAACTCTATGAAATAATAAACCAAAAAAGGAAAAATGGGAAAAATCTTCTAATAAAGAAGTTAGAGCAACTCTAATAACGTAACTTAAAATTTTCTCATTTTGTTCAAATATATAGTCGAAACCTATTTTAACTATGTACTTTCAAAAATTTGTTCCAACAATGTTACTTATAATTTAATTATATTTAATTGTATGGTTAATTTTGATTGGTTGATGGAAAATAGATAAATAATTTACTTAACCATTAATTAATTTTGCAACGTATAAAAAAATAATTTAATGATAATTATGACTTTTACATTCACTACCAACATAAACACTTTAGGCAACGAATTGATAAACAACGCGCAACGAAGTGGGCATTTCGTTGCCTATAGTTGACAATAGGCAACGACATGGAATTTCGTTGCCTATTGTGAACTATAGGCAACGAAATCGTTGCCTGTAATAGTCCAATCGTTGCCTAATGTCTAGTTTATAGGCAACGAAAAAAATCGTTGCCTATTCAAATCGTTGCCTAAAGTATGGGTATAGGCAACGATTTTTTCGTTGCCTATAGTTTAATAGGCAACGAAAAATATTATAGGCAACGAATTACTATTTCGTTGCCTATAATTAGTATTATATCAGATCTAGCCAGCAGCTCCTCCATTCAAATCAAAATCGGTGGAAAAATCTGAAACGTTCTGGAATCGCCAGTGCATTTCAGGATGGACAAGAGTTGGATGAGGCTGGATAGAACTGATGCAAGATATGGGCAGGGAATTAGGAGATTTCTGGAATTTGTGGCGGCTAATTGTGGAGAGTTGCCAGTGCATTATTGTCCATGTAAACAATGTCGGTGTCGCGGCAATCGTTGTCCCATTGCTACAGTTGAGCGACACCTTCATAGAAACGGATTTTGGAATAAGTACACGCGTTGGATTTATCACGGTGAAGCATCAGCAGCCGATCCGCATGATCATGGACAATTTGCTGATACTGCGAGTTCATCCAATTATGATCCCACGAGGAGGTTCATCGACGATATGTTTCCTCATGAGAGCGGTGTATTTCATGATTCTCAAGCACCCGTATATGTTCCTCCAGAAGTCGAGAATTTCCCTCACATTGAGCCACTCCAGCCATTACCTAGAGTTTATGTCAACACACGTGGTATGGACAAGTACCACAACCTGATTCAGATGCATCAAACTCCGTTGTACCACGGATGTCCTAAGACAGTCCTTGAAAGTGTGATGGCAGTGATGCAGCTAAAAGTGGAGACCAAGAGCACCGTAGCAGCGGTCGATAGGTGGCTTCAGTTGACTGGTGATCTGCTGCCCCCCGGTCATCGTCTTCCCCCCAGTCATCGTAAGATACGACATGTCCTCAAAGATCTTGGACTTTCCTACACCAAGATTCACGCATGCATGTATGATTGCGTTCTCTTTTGGGGTGTAGACGATGACCCGAAGGATCTATCAAAGCTTGATTACTGTCCGGTGTGTGGTACGGACAGGTGGAAGTACACTCCTGCAGGAAACAAGAAAGCAGTGAAGATACTTCGGTATTTCCCACTTATTGATAGGCTGGAAAGGTTGTTCATGTGTGCATTCACGGCGAAAGCTATGAGATGGTGGGCTGAGAGGACTTCGCCTGACGATGATATCCTTAGACACCCTGCTGATGGTCAAGCTTGGAAGCACCTGGTGAATGTGTTTTCTGATTTTGCAGCTGAAGTCCGAAATGTTTGGCTGGGGCTATCGACTGACGGATTCAACCCCTTCGGCAACATGAGTCAGAAGTACAGCATATGGCCCGTTATATTGGTACCGTACAACCTTCCTCCGTGGATGTGCATGAAGAAAGAATATAATATGCTGACTCTGTTGATTCCAGGGCCGGGTTATCCAGGAAAGTGTCTGGATGTGTACATGAGGCCATTGATTATGGAGCTTCAGCACTTGAGTACAGTTGGTCATCCCACTTACGACAGGTTTAAAAATGAGATGTTCCGAATGCGTGCTATGCTCGTGGGCACAATCAGTGATTTTCCAGGTCGAGGGATGTTGTCGGGAAACCCAACCAAGGGGTACAGGGCCTGTCCAGAGTGCATGACTGCCATGTTTGGACAAGCTCATTGCTCGAAGATTGTCCATATGCGTCACCGATGTTGGCTTCCACGACATCACCCATTTCGCCAGGACGCCCAGGCTTTTGACGGCACTGTAGAAGAAGGTCTGCAACCCATGGGATGGACTGGAGATGAAATCTTAGAAGTCCTGAATGAGTATAATTTTGGGCCATTGAGCAATCATCCTGAGGTTGTTGCGACTATACCGAAGATACCCGACAGATATAAGTTCTGGACACACAAGAGCATCTTCTGGGAACTCCCGTACTGGCGGATGTTGCCTATCAGGAACTATCTAGATGTCATGCACATAGAGAAGAATGTGTGTGAAAGTGTGGTGGGCACCGTTCTAAATTGGCAAGGTAAAACCAAAGATGGGCCTAAAGCTCGCGTTGATTTGGAAAAAATGAAACTGCGGGAACATCTGTGGTTGAAAAAGAAGGGGAGAAAGATGCCCCAAGCTCCTTACACGGTCACGCGTGACGAGAAGCATGA
Source organism: Geum urbanum (assembly GCA_946800695.1). NCBI lineage: Eukaryota > Viridiplantae > Streptophyta > Magnoliopsida > Rosales > Rosaceae > Geum > Geum urbanum. Next base: position 11,679,837 of record OX327001.1, read on the forward strand.
AATTTTTGTGTGGATGGCTAACGTCCAGTATCCTTATGGGTTTGCTGGAAATATAAGTCGGTGTGTTAACTACAGGGACAATAAGATTTATGGATTAAAGAGTCATGACTGCCATGTACTACTTCAACGCCTCTTCCCTATTATGATTCGAGGGTACTTTGATGATGAGGTGGTAGAGCCGTTAGTGGCGCTGTCAAGGTTCTTTCAAAAGTTATGCACCAGAGAAGTGAAAATGTCAGACCTCGAAGAAATGCGAAAGGACATCATTTTTATCATGTGCAAGTTGGAGAGGATTTTCCCCCCAAATTTCTTCGACATCATGCCTCACTTGATGATGCATCTTCCCGAGCAATTGATGCTCACCGGTCCCGTTCACTACACTTGGATGTATCCAATGGAGAGGTATATACCTTGCATTTGTATCATGTTTGCTAATTAAGTCTTTATATATTAATTTATTCTTGTTCTACGTACAACAATAATAACAAGCTGTTTTCATCTTTATAGACAACTGGGAGACTACAAAGGGTATGTACATAATACATCTGCACCTGAAGGGTGTATCGCCGAAGCATATCTTGCGCACGAGTGCGTAACGTACGTCAAACTGTATTTGGGAGCGCCTGAGGACCCACATTCGAATATGTCGGTAGATGAACCCCAGTTCAACCTTTCTGTAGTCTCTAATGATGTTTACCCACAGAGTAGGTTGCACGGGGAGTGGGAGTTGACACCATATGAGTTAGACATTGCACACTGGTGTGTACTCATTAATTGCCAAGAAGTTAAATATTGGAAAGACACACACCTTGGAAGTCCACAGGTTCGCGGGGATGTTGCGTACCACAACCGGACCTTTGCAAATTTTTTTGGCACATGGGTGAGTATATATTCATTTAGTCATAATATATATGACGTGTAAAAGCAAATTGTGACGGTTATTTATATGAAATGTCGTATCTAATGTTGACGGTTATTTGTTTCAGATGAACTATGTAGAAGATGATGGTTACCCACAATGGTCACACGCATTGAGGCTCTTGGCTATGAAACCTATATCATCAAAAGTTTACGCGATGTGTAGGGTCAATGACGTGAAATTTATGTGTCAAGAAAGAGACAACAGGGTGAAGACACAGAATTGTGGGGTAATGGTGCATGGTGGGGATAACGATCCTGACTACTACGGTGTACTCCATTCAGTGGTTGAACTCATGTATGGTGAGCGCATGAAAGTTTACTTGTTTAAGTGCAGATGGTTTGATACTCGTCCGGAGAACGTTCGCATCGATCAGTATGGATACATTTCCGTGAATACTGCCACAAGCTGGTATGAGGAGGATCCTTTCGTTCTTGCCACATCGGTGAAACAAGTGTTTTACCTTGACGATCTTATGAACAGACCCCCGTGGAAAGTAGTAAACCATGTGCAAGCTAGGAATGTGTACAGTGCTGCCACACTTGGTGAGAATGAAGATGATGAAGAAGTTGCAGCATACCAAGAGGGAAATGGAATTGACATTCCGGAATCCGATACAATTCGCCTTAATAATGTTCGACCTGGTATTCTGGTTCAAAATTCTGGAGCAGCACTTCTAAATGTTAATCCAAATGACTTTGATGAAGACTCGAGTGACGAGGACGAGGAGCGACACCTATTACCAGACTTCAACTATCAAACCGCGTCAGACTCTAGCGATGATTCTGATTCTGATTATCACCCTTAGTTAGAGATGTAATTAATTGAGTATAGTCTTCGATTCTGATTAACTCCTAAATGTATATATGTGTTGTTTTCATCGAAGTTTACTTGTGTAATTTTCTGGATTAGTTTAACGGTTATTTTCATGTATGTTGTGGAAAACATGTGAATTTCGTTGCATAAAGGTTGAAGTTCGTTGCCTATAATAAAGATTTCGTTGCCTATAGTATAGGCAACGAAAATTTCGTTGCCTTTAATATACCTATCGTTGCCTAAAGTATTTGTGTCGTTGCCTATAGTCCTCTTCGTTGCCTATAGTATAGGCAACGAAAGTGCCATTCGTTGCCTATAGTTATTGCAACGAGAGAATCGTTGCCTATAAGTCAAGTTCGTTGCCTATAGTATAGGCAACGATAGTTCCATTCGTTGCCTATACTCGTGAGAATAAATGAACCAGTCCCGACCAGCGCCGCCACAACAATTCGAAAGTGAACCCAAATATTACTCTTGCCGGATTTTTGCCCTCGCCCTCGCCCTCGCCGCATCAATTATTCTCGCCCGAATAGGTTGGATTCTCCTTCTCTCATGATTCTCCTTACTTGAATATATAAACAACGTGATTTAGGTTGATTTTAGTTTGTGATTTATGTTAGGTTATGTTAGGTTGTGTTGGATTCTCCTTACTTGGATTTGTCTTGTGATTTATGTTAGGTTGTGTTGGATTTGTGTTGGATTTAGGTTAGGTTGATTTTAGTTGGATTTGTGTTGGATTTAGGTTAGGTTGATTTTAGTTGGATTTATGTTAGGTTGTGTTGATTTTGGTAAGGATGATGAACTATGTTGGATTGTTGATTTAATTAGGTTGAGATTATATTGTGGATTAGAGGATTTAATTTGCTTATTTAGTTTATGTAAGGTGAATTGGGAATAAGTGTGATTTTAGTTTGGTTATTTAGTTTAGGTAATTAGAATTGGGAATAAGTGTGATTTTAGTTTGTAAGCTATTCATTATGTTATTTTGTTGCAGACATTAATAAAAATGTCGGTGTTCAAAAGATTGCTTCCCGGGAAAAGTGGGAAACAGAAAGGACCTTCCTCCTCGTCATCACGAGAAGGAGCGACACCTCAAATGTCCTCCGGGTTGAACCCTCAAGGACCCAGGAGTGGGTCTAGGTCAGTTGGTCAGAGTTCTGGAAGCACCGTACCGGACAGTCTTGAGACCGTCTATGTACATTCCAATCGTCACCTCCAACTATATACAGCATCCCAAGATCCCCAAGGTCCACGTCACTCGGTGTCTAATGAACGACCCTCCCGCAACAGCAGCCGAAACTCCACCACGGAATCCGGTCGTCACTCAGTCAGCGGCGAACGCCCAAATAGTACGAGGGTACTATGGCCAAACCAGCAGGACCCACCGCGTATGCCACCTCTTCCCCCCAATCCGGCGACGCCACACCCTAATTCCGGATCATCTGGGCCATCCGGCAGTGCATCCCGCACGGATTCTGTGCACTTATGCCCGCCCAGGGACTTGTTCTTCCCTACGGTTATTCCGAAGATACCTCAGCTCGACCCTAACAACGTGGCCATATATGATGAGGACCCGTTCACAACGCCTGAGGAAGCATACACATATGAGCCGTTCTCTCAACCTCTGTTGAGTGTGAGGGTTAAGGGCCAGCTCACTTTCGAGAATGGTAAGTTTATGTTCTTTTAGTAGATACAGTGCATTAAATTAGGTTCTATTTCTTAATTTCCTTCTTTTGTACCGTGTCTTAGGCACCGTCGTCAACCCTAAAGCTAAACCGAGCAGAGGTACCACAACCGGGAAGGGTATTGAAGATCGAGTTGGTGACAATCGGGCTCATATTGATTATGAGGACGATGGCTCGGCTATCGAGTATTCTGACAAAGGGATGTATGCTAGCCAAGCAGGATTTGTCATACGTGATTTCGTCCCGATGTTGTGGGACTCGTGGGGTTCAGTTGATGCTCAAGTGAAGGCCCGAGTGCATAATGCACTGTCGGTGAGTTAAATTTACATTAATTTGTCATAAAAATAAACGTTCTTATTATTTTAAGCCATCAAACATACATATTTATGAGGCTAATTATGTATACGTGTATTGCAGCAATGGTTTATTATTGACGATCGGCTGAAGCAGCCCGGGGGGTGGTGTGAACGAAAGCTCACGTCGAGGTGATGTGATTTTGTATTTATATAAGGCTAAGTATCCTGAATACGTTAGATTTGTGAATATAAAGTGTTGGTTATATGATATTTTTGTTGCATCAATATAGGTATCGAGAGTGGAAGTCCCACTTGAAGACGTTCTGGCAGGAGAACATAGATAAAGGCCGAAATGGCACTCCAAGTGAGTTCAGATACCGGGAGTACGAGTGGAACTGGCTTATAGCCCACTGGAAGCATCCCAAGCTTGTGGTATGCACATGAATTAATTTGCGTACCTAAATCTAAACTAATATTATTATTATTAATTTACTCTAAGCATGTTATTAATTTAATATGTAGGTAACTCTCTAATATATTGTGTAGGTAAATTAAATTATACAACTTACATTGTTTATACGAAGTAAAGATAGTGAACTGTATTAGTGATTGAGATGCTAGAAATTAAAACAAAAAATAACAAATATTAAATTATTTCCCTGCTGAATAACATGAAAAAACCTAGAAATTAAAGGAAACAATTCTTGGTCAGAGGACTAAATATGTGAAAAATAAATGGGTTGGATTTTAATAAAAAAAATTAATGTTGCGAGGATATTCTCTAATTTATGCTATATATATAATTGGCTAATAATTGTGCACATTTTCTTATTCTACAAGCACATTTCGAAAGCAAATGCTAAAAACCGAGCGCAGAACGTGAACCCACATCATTGCGGTTCCCGAACGTATGAGAGATGGACTCGACGTGGGGCAAGGTTGGAACCACAGACCGATCCTCTCGTGTATTCCATCCGACATGGGTATCCGAACAACCCTGAATATGTTGTAAGTATCTAATAAATATTTGTCCATATTTGATACATCTCATGTTTAATTAATTCTTGTATTTTACTCAATTATTAATGCGTCACTGATTTTGCATTGGCTATTAGGAGAGATTGGTTGAGTCGATCCCGAAGGTGCGTGCTAAAGTAGCTCGAGAGCTGCATCAGGGGTGCACGGAGGAGGAGGTGACCCAGTATGCAACTCAGGTTGACCACATGACGCCCATTAATGCGGCGAGGTGCGTGTCAGATGTGATTCCCGTTGGAAAGAACAAGTTTTGGGCAAAGGGGATGGGTTACAGAGGAAATGGAGTCTTAAAGATGACTCCAGAATTCTCCAGCGGGTCCAGCAGTTCTAGGTCGTCCGGCCTACAAGAGCAGATTCAGAGGCAGCAGGAGGAGATTCGGAGGCAGCAGGAGGAGTTGGAGGAGATGAGGCGTGCCAAGGAAGCCATGGAGCAGGAAAGAGCCCGTGAGAAGGAGCAGCACGACCAAATGTGGGCATTCTTTCAATCTCAGCAACCTCGGGGGGCTTCGCAACCGCACCCACAGACTCAGCCAAATCTGTTCACGCCGCAGTATTTTGGGGGTCACCAGCAGCCGCCGTTATATGGGGACCACCAGCAGCCGCCGCAGCAGCATCAGTTTTTTGGGGGTGCCGAGCAGCCGCCGCCGCAACATCAGTTTTACGGGGGTGACGACCAGCCGCAGCTTCATCAGTTTTACGGGGGTGACGACCAGCAGCATCAGGAGGGTTCACACGAGGAGTTCCTCAATTGTGTTAACTTTGATCAGTAGCACGTAGCTAGTTTTTCATTTATGTTGGAATGTGTACGCTGTTGTGGTTTGAACTCGTGTATATCTTGCAGATTCTGGAATTGGGCCCAATCCAGAATCATGTATTTTTTTTAAAAATTACACAAACTATAGGCAACGAAATAGACCAATTTCGTTGCCTATAGTTTGCCAGAAATACAACAATTCAAACTATAGGCAACGATGTTCTTGACTATAGGCAACGAAATTCTTAATTATAGGCAACGAAATTCTTCAGTATAGGCAACGAAAATTTCGTTGCCTATAGTTTGAAAGGAGGTCAAAGTTGACCTGTCGGTGGGTTTTAGGCAACGAAAATTTCGTTGCCTATAGTGACATTATAGGCAACGATTTAAGCTTGTCGTTGCCTATAGTTGAAAACCCTAACCCCTAAACCACGAACTATAGGCAACGAAATGGGTTGGTATTTCGTTGCCTATAGTATAGTCAACGAGGCAAAGGCAACGAAACAATAGGCAACGAATTTTCGTTGCCTATACTTATAGGCAACGAATTTTTCACTTTAGGCAACGATTTTAGATCGTTGCCTAAAGCTGGTATTCTGGTAGTGATTACCTATAATTCATGTTTTCGGTATAGGAATAGAGGATGAAAATGTGAAATATAGGGATTCCTTAGAGCAACTCCAACAATGTCACGGAAAGTTTGCTTATTTTGTTCAAAAATAAAGTCAAAACCTATTTTAGCTAGTCACTTGTATAAATTTAATTACTCCAACAATCACTACCAGAAGAATTCCTATACCCGACGAGATTCCCAAAAAACGACCGACGACAAGGGTTCTCGTCGGGTATAGAAAACTATAACCGACGACAGGATTACCTCGTTGGTTATAGTTTTTTTTCCGACTAGATAATCTTGTCGTCGGTTATAGTCGCCGGAAAATCGTCGGGTATAGTTTTCAACTAATACCGACGATTTTTTCAGACTATAACTGACGAGTTATTGGTATCGTCGGCTATAGTTTCTTATTTCAGATCCATTCTGGGCAGCAGCTCGATCTGTACGTGATTCAAAAAAATCTCCCGCGAAAACTGAAAATGCTCTGAAATCTTTGGGTGATGTGGAAAAGTGTCGAGAATGAGTTCGTGATGATTCATTATATATAGGTACGTACTTAATATTATATATATGCATGTGTGTGTTGATCGATTGATTGTTGATTTTGAATATATATATTGATCGATCGAGTTAAATGATTGTTGAATTTGAGTAATTGATGGTTGATTTTGAGTACGTGATTGATAGTTAAGTTGGAGTATGGTAGTACGTACGCGTATTTGTTGTGTTGATCGATTATTGGATTATATATATATAGCTTGCTAGGGTGATTAATTAATTTAAAAATAATTAATTGCATTAATTATATATTGTGATTATTAATTATAGTATTAATTGTGATTATTTATTATGGGTATAATATATATTGTACGTGATTATTGCATGTGATGTTTCGATCGGTTAATTGTGATTAATTATATATAGTGTGGTTATATATATATATATTTAGACTTATGTGATCTCGATTATATATATAGTTAGGGTGTACGTACGTGTATATATATATATATTAAAATTATGGGAAGAGTTGGGTATAGCTATGAAATTTTAATTAATAAGATCATGGGTATATATACATGCAGTTATAATTTTCAGGATGGACAAGAGTTGGATGTGTCTTCCAAGATGGGATGTAAGATATCACCGTGGAATTAGAAGTTTTGTGGAATATGTGAAGGTTAATTGTGGAGGGATGACAATTCATTATTGTCCGTGTACGAAATGTCAGTGTCGCAGCGAGCGATATCGTTTTCACATCGATAAAGTATTGGAGCACTTGAAGAAAAACGGGTTTTGGGATAAGTACACATGTTGGATTTATCACGGTGAGAGCTCATCAGTTGGTCAACATGATCACTGACAATTTTTTGAGAGTGCCAGCACATCCAATGATCCAACAACAAGGTTGATCAACGATATGTTTCCTCATGAGAGCAGTATATTTGCTCAAGCACCGAATATCCCTCCCGCCGTTGGAGACTTCCCTCATATTGAGCCAGTCCAGCAATTACCTACAGCTATCAACACTGCTGGTATGAACAAGTACAACAACCTCATTGCCTTCCAACAGACCCTGTTGTACAACGGGTGTAATAAGACTGTTCTCGAAAGTGTTATGGGAGTAATGAAGCTCAAAGTGGAGAACAAAATGAGTGTGAAGGCTGTTGATGATTGGCTGAAGTGGTCTAGTTCGTTGTTGCCCCCCGGTCATCGTCTTCCTACCACTCATCGTAAGGTGCGACAGATCCTGAAACATCTTAGCCTTTCCTACATCAAAATCCATGCTTGTAGATATGATTGTGTTCTCTTCTGGGGTGAAGATGCTTATGGGAATGATCTTGAATCCCTTGATGAATGCCCGGTATGTGGTACAGATAGGTATAAGTTGACTCTTGCCGGAAACAAGAAAGCTGTGAAGATACTTCGGTATTTTCCGCTGATAGGCTAGAACGGTTGCTCATGTGTGCACACACGGCTGAAGCTATGAGATGGCGGGCCGAGAAGAATTTGCCCGACGGTGATACGCTTATACACCTTGCTGACGGATAGGCTTGGAAGCACATGGTGAAGGAGTTTTCTTATTTTGCATCAGAGGTTCGAAATGTTAGGCTGGGGCTTTTATCTGACGGATTCAACCCTTTTGGCAACATGAGTCTTCAATACAGTATATGGCCAGTTATTTTGGTACCGTACAACCTTCATCCATGGATGTGCATGAAGAAAGAATACAATATGCTCACTATGATAATTCCAGGGCTGGGTTATCCAGGAAAGTGTCTCGATGTGTATTTGAGACCCTTGATTGATGAGCTTAAGTACTTTAGTGAGCATGGTCATCCCACTTATGACAAGTTCAAAAATGAGATGTTCCAGATGCATACCATGCTTGTTGGCACCATTAGCGATTTTCCTGCACGTGGGATGTTGTCAAGCAACGTTACCAGGGGATACAGGGCTTGTCCAGAGTGCATGACGGTTAAGTGTTGCAAACCTCATTGCAGGAAGATTTTACAGATGCGTCATCGTTGTTAGCTTCCACATGATCACCCATTTCGGGAGGATATTGAGGCATTTGAAGGGACTGTGGAAACAGGTGAGCAGCCGAGGAGATGGACGGGGGATGAAATATTGGAAGTGCTAAATGAATACGATTTTGGGCAGCTAAGCAATCATCCTGAGATAGTGGCGTCAATACCTGACAAACCCAACATGTATAAATTTTGGACACACAAAAGTATTTTTTGGGAACTTCCGTATTCGTCCAAGTTGCTGATCAGACACTACTTAGATGTCATGCACATAGAGAAAAATGTGTGCGAGAGTGTGGTCGGCACAGTGTTGAATTGGGAGGGAAAAACTAAAGACGGCCCGAATGCACGCATTGATCTTAAAAGGATGGGACTGCGAAAACATTTGTGGTTGAGAGATGGGAAGAAAAAAATGCCACAAGCTCCTTATACCGTCAAGCCTGCCCAGAAGAATGAAATTTTTGGGTGGATGGGTAATGTCAGGTATCCTTCAGGCTATGCTGGAAATATAAGTCGATGTGTTAACTTCAAAGACAATAAGATGTACGGACTAAAGAGTCATGACTGTCATATACTGCTTCAACGCCTCTTCCCTGTTTTCATTCGAGGGTACCTGCCCAAAGAGGTGGTGTAGCCATTAGTGGCTTTGTCAAGATTCTTTCAGAAATTATGCATGAGAGAAGTGAAGAAATCGGACTTGTTGGAAATGCAACAGGACATCATTTTTATCACGTGCAAATTCGAAAGGATATTTCCTGTAAAAAATTTCGACATCATGCCTCACCTGATGCTCCATCTTCCGGAACAATTGTTGCTTACTGGTCCAGTACACTACACATGGATGTATCCTATGGAAATGTACGTAATGCATCTCTGAATCTGGCTATATATGTCGATCTTTGATATTATTTATTCACTTATTTTGCAATAAGCATAACATGCTCGATCTGTAATGACCACTTTACAGACAATTAGGGGACTACAAAGACTATGGGATGAAAAATCTGCACCCGAAGGGTGTATCGCTGAAGCATATATTGCGCATGAGTGCGTAACGTACACCAAGTTGTATTTGGGAGCGTTGGAGGACCCTCTACAACATATGCCAGTAGATGGAGGGTAGTTTAACCTTTCGATCATCTCCGATGATGTTGAAGTTTCTGGAAAGTTGCCCAACTCGTACAATTTGGAACCTTATGAGCTAGTCATTGCCCATTGGTCGGTATTGATTAACTGTCCAGAAGTTCAATATTGGAAAAATTTGCACCTTTACTGCCCTGCTATTTCCGGTGATGTTGAGTACCACAACAAGACATTCGCAAACTATTTTGGCAAATGGGTACGTATATAGATAAATTGACTGGTATATGAATTTAAGTGCATGTCTCGTATCCTATTTATAGTTAAGTTAATGCGCATGATTATTTTCAGATGAACCATGTACAAGATGATGGTATCCCTCAGTGGTCACACGAATTGAGGCTCTTAGCGCAGAAACCGGTAACTTTCAAAGTTTATCCTATGTGTAAGGTAAATGGCGTGCTATTTATTTGTGAACATAGAGATGTCAGATGAAAAACACAGAATTCTGGGGTAATGGTGCATGGTGGGCAGAATGAAGTTGACTATTACAGTGTTCTCTATTCAGTTGTCGAATTAATATATGGGGAAGGCATGACCGTGCACTTGTTTAAGTGTAGATGGTTTGATACCGACCCTCAGAACACAAGCACCGATTAATACGACATTTTTTCGGTGAATACTGCTACAAGCTGGTATGAAGATGATCCGTTTGTTTTGGCCACGGCGGTCAAACAATTGTTCTATCTTGATGATCTTGTGCATAAAGGCGCGTGGAAAGTGGTTAACCATGTTCTTCCACGAAACATATACAGTGCCTCAACCCTTGGTGTGACCTCGGATAATGAAGAAGTTAGTGCATACCAAGAGCCGAACGCAACTGGTATTCCTGAAACCTCAACAATTCGCCTTAATAATGTGAGACAGGACAGTGTGGTACGAATTTCTCAACCGAATCTTATTGATGTTAATCAAAATGAAGACAATGAAGACTCAAGTGACGAGGGCATACACATCTTACCTGAAATTAACTCGGAAACAGAGTCAGACTCAAGCGATGATTCTGACTATGCGCCTTAGTGTATTTATGTTATTTTGAGTTTGAACGTGCAATGTAAAATGAATTATATATATTCAGATGATCGACTTTAAATTGTGTCGATTAAATTGCTAAATAGCGATCATGAGAGAGAGAGATCGAGAGATCGAAAAAAAAATACAACCGACGATATTCGAATTAATATCGTATTATTAAATAGTAATAAATATTATTAATATATATAGCCAAAAAAATTAAATGCCATTTTAATTTAATTAGGCTTTTAAATTATTTCATTTTTTTTTCTAATAATTTCGTATTATTAAATATTAATAAATATTAAGTACACTATATATAACCGGCATATGAAAAATAAATAAAAAAACTATACCCGACGATATTCATATGAAATCTCGTCGGATATAGTTTCGGTTCAACTATGGCCGACGATATTATTTATATCGTCGGCTATAGTTCTGGTTTATATCCAGAACTGGGTACGTTTTGGGCAGAAACGAAACTGCCCAAAATAGAAGAAATCGCCTCCTCGCCTGAATTTCTCCATTTCCGGTGTGTTGGGAGCAACCAAGCAGTCCTCAAGCCAAAGCCCATCGATCCTCAAGCCTCTATTCTTGGATTATAAACCCCAAAAATAGGTTTGAAATCCCTAATTCCCTAATTTCGAATTTTTTTTATTTAGGTTAGATTTGAAGTTGTTTCGGTTGTTGATCGATAATGTGGATGCATGAATGAATTTTGTGATTATATATTGGATATTGTTGAATTTTATGGAATTATTGTTGATTTTTGTGGAATATTTATATATTGGAATATATATTGGATTATTGGATTTATATATTGGATTATTGAAATTTTTGTGGAATATTTATATATTGGATTATTGGAATTATATATTGATTTTATGGAATTATTGGAATTATTGGATATATATATATTGGATTTATATATTAGATTATTGATATATATTGGAATATATATAGTTAAATTATTGGATTATATATATATATATATTGGATGAATTATATTGGATTATATATATTGTAATTATTGTGGATTTTATGGAATTATTGTGCATTTTTGTGGAATATTTATATATTGAAATTTATGGAATTATTGCAATTATTGGATATATATATTGGAATATTTATGTATTGGATTATTGATATATATTGGAATATATATATATATTGGATTTATGTTTAATTATTGGATTATATATTGGATTTATGGAATTATTGGATTATATATATAGAGGAGTTTAATTAATTAATTTTTGGAATTATTGGATTACGAATTCGAATTTTTGGATGAATTAGGAATTATTTTTAATTTTTGTAATTTTATAGCAACGATGAATTGGTTAAATTACGGTGCTTCTCGAGGGGGGTCGAACTCGAGGGGGAGGTCGAGAGGGAGAAGGAGATCGGGAAGTGGGGATGAGGGCACCGGAAGTCGGTCCGCATCAGGATCCACCAGCGTCGGCAACACTTACAGTCTTCCGCAGACCTCTCGACACCGTGCACTACTGGGCGATGGACAACCTCAGCAGCAGCAGGTCGAGCATGCTCGATCTTCAGGTGCGAGGAGGCTTCCTGAGGTCAGTCGCACGCCGGAAACAGATAGTGCGACTCAATCCTCGGTCCGAATGCCGGAGATTCATCGCGAGGACCCTTCCCCTTTCATCCACCAGACAGCTCCTCATTCTTCCGAGGAGGCTGGTGGATCGACTTAGTCCTCGGCCAGGATGCGACTATGCCCGCTGTCTACCTTATTCTTACCGTTGGAAATCCCGACGATACCTCTCGTCGATTCCGAGGGGATGCCTGTTCCGGGACAGGTAGGGTTCATTACCCCGGACCAGGCATATGCGTATGTACCCTTCCCGGAACCTCTCTGGAGTGTGAGGATTCCGAGACAACGCACCGACGAATCAGGTAAATATTAATTAGTGATATATTTTTACTTAGTAAGATTTAAATTCAATTAGGTGTTGATGTTTAAAAAATCGTCTACATATATATGTGATAGGCGAGATCGTGCCCGGTGACAAACAAAAGAGAACCAGAGGCCCCGTCGTCGGCAAGTTACTGGACGACGCCATTCAGGCTAGCGGTGGTGGCCAAGTTATGATTCCGACCGGGGATAGAGGGCAGGTGATCGAGGGAAAGGTCACTCGAAGGTACGCGGGGATGGCGGGCAGCCTCATACGGGATAGAGTCCCAATGTTGTGGCCAGATTGGAATTCAGTGTCGCAATCCGTCAAATATGAGCTGAATAATGCGTTGTCGGTGAGTTGAATTGTATATTCATTATGTAAATTTTCTAAATAAATTTTTAATATTATTGATATATATATATATATATGCATTGCAGAGGTGGTTCCGCGTGGACAATGACATTAGACCCACGTGGGCGGATGAAGTGCATGGGAGCAGGTTTGCAGACCGGCATTTGTTTCAATTTTTTCGTTTCTTTTGATTATGTTCATACAATGTTGTAAGTTACTAACGATTGATTTTATTAATATATATAGGTATAAGGAGTGGAAGGGCGAGCTGAAGAAGCATTGGAAAAAGTACGGCGACGATCGTTCGGGTACCGCTAGCGAGTTTCGTTATAGGGAGTACGAGTGGTGATGGCTTGTGGTTCACTTCAACAACCCGAAATTGAAGGTACGCAACCTTCGATCGATTAAATTTTTGTTTTATCGTACTTCCCTCAAATTATTTGGCTAATATTTTTTTGATGTTGGATTAATCGAGCAGGCTATTTCTGAAGTCAACACAAGGAACTGGGCCAAAAACACCAAAAATCATCATGCTGGTTCCAGATCATACTCGGGTTGGATCGAGGAGGTGGCCAACCACCCAGAAGAGGATCCCCTTGTCTATACGATGCAGCACGCGTATCCGCAGTCCCCCGAATATGCTGTAAGTGTCCTTATAACAAAATAAACTTATTTCTTATTTTTTTTATATTGTTTACATTAATTAATATTTTATTTTTCTTTGTCAATTAGGCGAGAGTTCAGGAGGAGATTCCGGAGGTGTTGACTCAAGTGGCGAGAGAGCTCTATCCCAACACCCCCGATGCGGAACTCCCGATTGATCAGATTGATCGATTTGATCCGATCGTCAGGGCCAGGATTATGTCAACTGCGATCCCTCCAGGGAAGAACACTTTCTACTGCATGGGTTCTGGAAAGTGGGGTCAAGGGCTGCTGAAGAAGACCCCTGAATTCTCTCGCGGATCGGGATCATCATCATCTTCGAAGACTAATGAGCTACAGGACCAGCTTCATATGCAAGCAATTGAGATGGAAGCTCAACGGCGTCGGATGGAGGAGATGGAGCAGGCGCGAGCCGCATAGCAGAATCGGTTGGCCGAACAGCAGTAGCAGATGGGGACATGGATGCAGCACTGTTATGCACAGTTGCAGGCATCTGGAATCCAGATAGCTCCCCCGCCCATTTTCGGTGCGCCACAGCCACAGCCTCAGCCTCAGCCTCAGCCTCAGCCGCAGCCTCAGCCTCAGCCTCAACCGCAGCCTCAGCCAGACCAGGACCAACCAACTTATGACGATCCGTTTGACCACATAGACTTAGGATCCCCATAGATTTGAACAATTGTCGGTTTTTTATTTTAATTATTTACTACGTACGCATATGCATGTATATAGATTTGAACGATTTCGGTTTTTTTAAAATTTATTTACTACTATAGCTTCAATTGTTGTTGATTTTCAATTTGAACAATATTGGTGATTTTTTGGGAATGCAGGTTTTGGGATAAAACCTAGAACCTACAAAAAAAATTTAATTATTATTAACTATAACCGACGATATGTGTCAACATCGTCGGCTATAGTTTTCTACACGGTCAACCATTTTGACCATGGAGAAAACTATAACCGACGATGACGTCGTCGGTTATAGTTTGAAACTATGCCCGACGATAATGTCTCGTTGCCTTTAGTCTCTTTTTTTTCCAACGAAAAACCTAATTCATCGTCGGTTATAGTATCACCGACGGTGCATTACCGACGAGACTATAACCGACGATGAGTCGTCGGTTATAGGCTATACCCGACGATAAAGAGGAACAGACCGACGACATTAACTCGTCGGGTATAGTAATTCTTCTGGTAGTGAATATCACTTAAAATGTAGTTAATTAGTTCTAAACACATGCTTAGTTTTGATAATAAAATATTTATTTATTAATATAATTATTAATTACATTTGCAATCTAAAAGGAAAGAATTAATTACAATATTGAATATTTCGTTACCTATAATTCATGTTTTCGGTATAAGAATAAAAGATGAAAACATGAAATATAGGGAATCCCTAAACTGGCTAATAAGATAGGGGAGTTACTGAAGTGAATTTTAATAGAAAATCTTTATATTTTAGCTATAATTGACTTATAGAAAATTTGCTGGAGTTGCTTTTATTATAGTTAATGAGATAAAGGACCTGCTGAAGTTCATTTAAAGAAAAAATCTCATATTTCTATTAAAAATTAATTATAGGACATCTGCAACTTGCGGTGGTTTTATGCCATCAGAAATCTCTAATGGTGATTGTTATCCCTAAACTTCTTGGCCAAATCTCATCTCCAGTGGTTCATTGCACACCTAATATTTTTATGGGTTGCACAAGTTCTAAACTAAGTTAGCATTCCACTTCAAACGTTTGGAGCCCATGAAATTTTAATTTTTCATATGGAACAAATTTCAGTTAACTCCTCTCAAGTGGAGCTAGAAATGTTTTAGGTTTCACTATCAGAAAATTACACTTAGACGATGAAATATTTTTTTTTGTCAAATAATAGAAAATTTCGTCGTCTAGGCTGACCTTAGATGATGAAATTGATTTTCGTTGCCAAAAAAATGTCTTAGACAACGAACACAAATTTTCGTCGTCAAAGTATAATATTTTAGACAAAAAAATATTCTTCGTCATTTAAGTATAATATCTTACACAACGAAATTTGTTTCGTCGTCTTAGAAAACGCACTTAGAAGACGAATATGTTCATTTCATCGTCTAAGATCATTTCTAAAACCTAAACCCTAAGTCATAAACCCACCTGAAAAATTTTAGACGACGAAACCCATTTTCGTCATCTAAGTAGTACTTAGACGACGAAAATCAACCACTTTCGTCATCTAAGTAGAGTTTCACAATCTGACATCTGAGAGTATGACCATGTATACCATCTTAAAATGTATATTTTTTCGTCGACGGCATAGAGTAAACAATTGTTTGACTGTGAGTGTCAACGGTTCGAAATCGGAGTTACAAAGATTCGTATATCAACATTTCCATTTCGTTGAAATTTTAGTTTTGTGGTTGACTACGCCGATTAAACTCTTAACGAATTTCATATTTACTGAAAATTCGTCAACTTACATATTATGTTCTGATGAATATATCGAACGATTGTTTTGTCTAAATTCAATTTCGTTAATATTGATGTGGAGTGAATATAGACATACGAACACTTAAGCTATACAACATTAGTAGATATATAATAGGTTTTTAGTCTTACACTAATTTTTTATGTCAAATTAATTTATATCTATTTGATAAATTAAGTTTTTAAGGCAAGATAAACACCCATAATTTCATAAACAAATATACGAATTATATTTTACGATTGTTTCCGTCTTTTAACTATTTTTTGATAATTACTAAATTCAATCGATTGGCTCCTAAACTAATCTGAATTGGGTTGAATTTTTTTTCTACAATATTGTATAAATATAATGGTTACATCTGACGGTTGATTTTTGATGATTTTTAAACAACTCCCCAAAATTAATTTTTCAGTTGTTTATAATAAAAAAATTTTCACTTAGATGACAAAACTGTACAAGTTTCGTTGCCTAAGTGAAATTTTTTTAACTTTTTTTTTATAAAAAACTGTAAAATTAATTTTGGAGAAAATTTAAAACAGTTAGATGATGACTATTACATGTTTCGCTGTCTAAGTGATAAAAAATTAGGTGGTTTTTTTCTACTAAAATTTTTGTCAAAAATTCAAATCACCACTGCCAGGAAAACTCACTTAAGCTTTCGCCGCCTAAAAACCACTTAGGCGACGATATCATATTGTGTCACCTAAGACAACAATTTCTTCGTCTAAATGTACTTAGACAACGAATTATAAAGCGTCGTTTAACAGAGAGAAAATTCCTCGATCGTCTAAGTAACACTTAGACGATGAAAAGAAAAACATCGTCTAAGAGAGAAAAAATTCGTCGTCTAAGAAACACTTAGACGACGAATTATGGATTTATTCATCTAAGTGAAACTTAAAACGACGAATAGTTTTGTCGTCGTAATGGTTACCAATTCGTCGTCTAAGTCCATACCCTAACACTAACCCCTAACCCCTAAACACTTAGACGACGAAATGAGTAACATTCGTCGTCTAAGTGGTACTTAGACGATGAATGTTACCAATTTCGTCATCTAAGATTAATTTCATTATCTCCGATAAAAGAGCATGACCATGTATACCATCTGAAAATGCATATTTATTTCGTCGAGGGCATAGAGTAAAAAATTCTTGGACTGTGAGTATCGACGGTTTGAAAATCAAAGTTACTAAGATTAGTATATCAACATTTCTGTTTCGTTGAAATTTCGGTTTTATGTTTGACTACGCCGATCAAACCCTTAACAAACTTCGTATTTACTAAAAATTCGCCCACTTACATATTATGTTTTGAAGGATATATCCAACGGTTGTTTTGTCCATATTCAATTACGTTAATATTGATGTGGAGTGAATATAGACATACAAACACTTAAGTTATACAACATTGCTAGATATATAACATGTTTTTAGTCTTAAATCAATTTTTTATGTCAAATTTCAATTAATTTTTATTTAGTTGATAAATTATATTTTTACGACAAGGCAAACACCCGTAACTTCAGAAACAGGTTTACGAATTATTTTTTACGATAGTTTTCATCTTTTAACTATTTTTTGATAATCACTAAATTCATTTGATCAAATCCTAATATTAATCCGAATTAGGTTGAATTTGTTTCACAATATTGTATATATGTAATACTTACATCTAACGGCAGTTAATTTTTAATGATTTTTAAGCAACTACTCAAAATTAATTTTGTATATTTTTTAAAAAGTATTTCACTTAGGCGACAAAATTATATCAAGTGAAATTTATTTTATTTTATTTTTATTTTCATATATTTTAAAAAAAATCACTTAGGTGACGAAACTGTATATTTTTCGTTTTCTAAGTGAATTTTTTATATATATTTATTTTATTTAAAATATCTACAAAATTCACTTACGGGGGAAAAATATATAGTTTCGCCCTCTAAGTGAAATTTATTTTATATATATATTTTGAAAAAAATTAGTTTGGCGACGAAACTGTATATTTTCATCGCCTAAGTTCAAAACTTTGGACATTTTTGATTTGCTCGTAATTTCGTAACGTTTGAAGAATATGTTGTGACTATAAAAAGGATTTAAAAATATGAATTTGGAAGGGTTTCGGGTTTAGGCTCGTCATTAGTTCGGGACGGACATTGTTTGAGAATGCGAGGTTCTTGACAATAATGCTTGTTGGTACACGAGCTTAGCTATTCATTATAATTTTGATGATTAGTTATTAGATACTAATCGTTGTGTCAGGATGACATATTAGTAGCCAGTGACAGATGTTTAGAAATATCAATAAACATGCTTTAGTTGGATGAGAATTATGACACAGTACTATGAGTGGACTCTTTTATTTCTAGTCAGTTGTGAGTTCATTTTTTTTTCCAGTATTACCACTACAAGAAAAACGCACTTAGATCGCGAAGCGTTTCCGTCGTCTAAGTGCGTTTTTCTGTCGTCTAAGTACTTAGACGACAGAGGCTCCGTCCTCCAGGTTCCGTGCTCCAAGTGCTGTCGTCCAGGCACTTGGACGACGGAGAATGTCATCTCCGTCGTCCAGGTGATTACTTGGGCCACGGAGAATATTAGTTTCCTCCGCGGTCCAAGTAACCACCTGGACGACGGAGATGATAAAATTCTCCGTGGCCCAAGTAATCACCTGGACGACGGAGGATATCATCTCCGTCGTCCAGGTGATTATTTAATTTAAAAAAAATTAAATTGTTATTAAATATTAATAATTTAATTTATAAACCAATCTCATTTAAATAATGAAAAACGTTAAAATTAATTAATTAAAATAAATTTGTAATTACTAAATTAAATAATAAAATTAATTTGTACATACATTATCGAAAAACGCATAAAAATTAAAATATTGTTCGGAATGGGGAAAAAACGATATAATAAACTACTGGCTAAAATACTGGAGGAGCATATGCGCCGCCGAGTCCCCCACCTCCAGCCGGGTCGTCGTCGTCGGGGTATGGGTTCAGAGGAAATTGACATTCTCCTCGAGCTTGTTGCATGAGGGCGATGAGTTGGGTTATTTGTGCTTGTTGCTTATCAAGCCTTTGACGCATGGATTGATTTTCTTCTCGTGCGAGTCGAGCCTCTTGAATGCCTGCTTCAACGGCCGCAGCCTGAGTACTTTTCCGCCCCGAACCTCCCGTATATGATGAGTCGGAGGTCGTCAACAAATCTCGAACCACCTTAGGTCCGAACCCCCTAACCTCCCTGCCAGCTCTACGACCGTAGACCTCATCCGTGATTGCAATTTGGCTCTCCATTGATAGAGGAGGCAGGTCTTCCGGCGGTAAATCTGGGAACGCAAGCTGAGTGCTAGCCAATTCTTCTTGCGCACGCTCTACCACCCTTGCCTACAAAAGAATAATTAAAAAATTATAATGAAATAATAATTACTACAATTAAAAGCACATATATATATCACTTACGCCGTATTGACTCGCTTCATTATCGAGCCCAAGCGTCACGTACGCGCTTATGCTAGCATCGAGATAAGGGTGTTTGGAGCCCTTATCCTTGTGCTCCTTGGCTATTTGAATAAGCTGCTTGGCGCCGGAAGTATGGTGTTTGTCCTTCTTCCCCCGGTTGGTTTTGTTGACTTCGGAGAATTTCTGTTATACAACATAAATCATTAAAAAATTAATAAGTAACTAAAATTAAAATAATTCAATTCTCTTATTTGAAATAAAAAAAAGTAAACACCTTAAATTCATCATCTTGAAAGTGGTTAAACAACCATTGCCACTCATCTTCTCTATCCCCACGCAGCTCTACGGGAGTAGGCACGGGGCCGATATGTTCGAAGTATTGATGAAGCCTGTACTTTCAGTCACGGTAGATAGAGTTGGCGGTGGAGTTGATATGCCTAAGCACCGCCGGTGTCGGATCTACCTCATATTGCTCCTATCAGAAATAAATAGAAAATTATAATCGTATATATTATGAAATTATAATATTTATTGGTTATTAGAAAATAAATTTAAAATTGTACGTATTACGTACCAAAAGTTCTTTAAAGAGTTTCGCCTTCTCTTCATCCGGCAACTCCTTAAATAAAAATAATATTAATTAATTAAAAAATAGAATTATTACCTAGTCGGAATATCGCCGGAGTAAAGTCGTCGGAGAGGGGGAACCATGCCGGAATTTGAGTGGCCGGAGCGTCGCCGGAGGAGAGAAGAGGAGAGGAGAGGAGATGGAATGAGAAAAGGAGGGGGGGACTGTTCTATTTATAGACTTTCACCTAGACGACGGAGCCCTGTTTTTCGTCGTCTAAGTGAACTTGGACGACGGAAATGAGCTTTTCTGTCGTCTAGGTGAAGCGTTTAAAAATTTTGAAATGGCGCCCAATTAATCGGCGGGACGTTTCAACCGCCTTAAATTTGAACTTAGACGATGGAGAATTGATTCTCCGTCGTCTAAGTGAAATTTGAAGCGGCACCGAAATTTAAGGCGGTACATTCAACCGCCATAAAATTGAACCTGGACGACGGAGAATGACCATCTCAGTCGTCCAGGTAAAAATTATGTTAAAAAAAATTTAAAAATTAATTCGCAAGGAATTTGGCGATCTGTCATTCGAATGAAATAGTCGTAAAATATCGATGAACGCATCGTATATATAAGTAGTTAAATTTGAAACGACGAATAATTTTACGTCTTTAAACTTGTTAAGTATCTATTAATCTTTTCGACTTAAGTGTTATTAAGTATAGGCTCATTTGCACCAGAGTATTAACGAAATTGAATTTGGACAAAACAACCGTTGGATACGTCCGCCGTAACATAATATATAATTACAATAATTTTCAGAAAATAATAAGTTCGTGAAGGGTTTCATCGGCACAGTTAACCGCAAAACCGAGATTTTCACAAACCGGAAACGTGGATACAAGACATTTCGCAACTCCGATTTTCGAACCGTCGAAGCTCACACACCAAGAATTGTTTACTCTAAAGTCTTGATGAAAAGAATATGCATTGGAAGATGGTTTAGATGGTCGTTGTCTTAGAAAAAATTACGAATTCTGCACCTGGACGACGAAGATGAGCTTCTCCGTGGTCCAGGTGAGTACTTGGACGACGGAGATGAACTTCTCCATCGTCCAGGTACTAACTAGGACGACGGAGAAGCTCATCTCCGTCGTCCAGGTGCAGAGACCCTAAATTCAGGGGTTAGGGGCCTTACTGTTTATGGTATAGGGTTTGTGCACTTGGACGACGCAAATGCCCTTCTCCGTCGTCTAGGTACTAACTAGGACAACGGAGAAGCTCATCTCCGTCATCCAGGTGCAGAGACCCTGAATTCAGGGGTTAGGGGGCCTTACTGTTTAGGGTATAGGGTTTGTGCACTTGGACGTCGCAAATGCCCTTCTCCGTCGTCCAGGTACTAACTAGGACAACGGAGAAGCTCATCTCCGTCGTCCAGGTGCAGAGACCCTGAATTCAGGGGTTAGGGCCTTACTGTTTAGGGTTTAGGTGGTCCAAGGTCATTTGTGTGTTCGTTCAATTATTCTGATTCAAGTCGATAATTAAAAAAATCATCAATCGATCCGATCTGCTAGCTTTAGGGTTTAGGGTTTAGGGAGATAGCTCAAGGTATTTATGTATGAACTTTCCTTCTGGCATGATATATAGATTTAACGCCGTAATTAAAACAACATATACTATATCGTGCTCACAATAATACTATCACATGACATAATCAATCATAGAATAATATATATAGTATAATTTCTGAAACATTTATTTCATTCATCTCTCACAATAATCATAGCTAGGGACCCATAATCCTATTTACACATAAATATTATTTAAAAATAATTAAACGAACGAAAGCTTCTTGAGGAAGCTTCTTGGACATAATAGAAAGCTTTCACCTTTTTGACTACCTAAAGCCCAAAATACCTAAAAGGCGAAATCTGGAATTAATTTCTCCGTTGTCCAGGATATATAATTCGGATTAATTAATTAATTTAATTTAATTTACGTACGTCGGTCGATCCGATCTGATCGAGCATGGACGCGTGTAATTAATTAATTAAGTACAAAAATATTAAGATCTACGTACATACATTCTCCTCCTTATAATATTTATATTAATTTTTGATCGATGATGCATCGATCATATATTACAATAATTACAATAATTAATTACCAATTAATAATCCTCGTCGTGTGACTGTACTCTTCGTCATCATCCTCATCCCCGTTATCCGATTGCTCATCCTCCTCATCGTACTCAACATCGTCCGACGAATAACCTGAGTCCTCGTCCGCGTCCTCATCCTGCACGTCTTCTTCATCTACCTCATTAATGGCATCGATAATCTCATCTTCAGTTAGATCTGTACAACCATCAGGCATGGGTAACTGTTCACCATCTTGAACCAGGTCTATTATATCGGAGCGGATGACAGAAATATTAGGCTCTTGATAGGCAGGAATGTCTCTTTCTGGTTCAGCAGCATCTTTAGTCGCCGGTGTCCCTTCAATTGTCTCTGTATTCCATATTCCTCGATGAGAGATATGGTTCACTATTTTCCACCCTTCACCAGCTTTTGGATCGTCGAGATAGAACACCTGCCTAACTAAGGTGGCGAGAGCGAAAGGCTCATCCTCATACCAGCTTGAGTTTGTATCGACTGATAAAAGTCCCAGGTCTTCCTTTGTACACTTGAACCATCTGCACTTGAATAGGAAAACGTTGACATCATTCCCGTAACATAGCTGAACCACATTTACAATAGCCCCGTAATATAGATAATTGTCTTTCCCAACTGCTACCCCACTGTTTTGTGTTATTCTTCCTTCATCTCGGGCCAATGAATGGAACTTTACACCATTCACAAAACATCCAGGATAAATATAGTGTTTAATCGGCTTCCCTGCTAGCAAGTGCTTTGGCCAGGACTACCACCCCCCGTGGTTTTCAGATTTTTGTAGATCAATCATCTGCGAAAATGGGCAAATATAAGGGTTTACTTTCTACAAACATGATCGATATGTATATAAATTACTAAATACCGAGACGTACGTACGTACCCATTGGAAGAAATAATCGGGAAACTTTTTCTTAACCATTTTCTCAATCCACGCCGAACTCTTGTTTTGATTTAACGCCTGAAGTCTCTCCCTGTATGACATCATGTACGGCTCAACTTCGTCACAGTCTCGCAACACTACCCAATGTGCCTCAATAAGTTCTTCCCGTGTTAATGATTCCTTTAATACTCCTCTAAACGTTCGGACGACATTGGTGACGACAGAAAGATTGATGCGGGCACTGGGATCGGAGGCAGTGGGAGGTGGTGGATCTTTGAGGTACCTGTTGCAGTAAGTAACACACTCATGCATTATGTATGTCTCTGCTATGGAGCCATCCGGGGCCGACCTGTTTTTGACGAATGACTTATACTGTCCAAGCTGTCTACAAAATCAAACGTACAATAAGAATGAGTACATATAGCTAGTAATCTCTAGTTGAACAAATTATGAATCGAAAAACCTGTATAATTAAATAATTAGTTGTACGTACCTTTCTTGAGGATACATCCAAGTGTACTGGACTGGACCAGAAATGAGCACCTGCTCGGGCAGGTGGATCATTAGGTGAATCATGATGTCAAAGAAAGCAGGGGGAAAAATCCTCTCTAGTTTGCAAATGATGTGCACAATTTGTTGTTGCAATTCCACCACATCTGACTCCTTTAATTCTCTGGGGCATAACCTCTGCCACCATGTGCATAATGCCACTATTGGTTCGATGACGTCACGAGGCAAATATGGTCGAATTACCACTGGAATCAGACGTTGCAGCATAACGTGATAGTCATGTGTCTTTAGACCAACAAACTTGGGTTGCACCTCGTACACTGCTCCAGTTATAGTAGCTGCATACGTAGCCGGATAACGAACGCCCTTAAACTAGTGAAATACAGAACGTCTAAGTGTCGGCTTCACTGTGTAAGGTGCAGCTGGCATCTTGTTGTACACTCCTTTCCTATCCCTCCTCAACCACAAGAGACGACGTAGATTCATTGATTTCAGATCTTTGCGCGCTTTGGGAGTATCTTTAGTCTTGAACTTAATACTGAGAATTGTTCTCACCATGCTGTCGCACACATTCTTTTCTATGTGCATCGCGTCCAAGTTGTTCCTCAGCTTCAACTTCGACCAGTAAGGGAGTTCAAAGAATATACTCTTGTGATGCCAATAGCTGAGATCATGTGGAGAAATTGGATTGCATTTCTTTACATCCGCGTCAATGGTCAACACACCAAAGTCGAAATAGCTCAACCTCTCTAAAATCTCTTCGCCCGACCAACTACGGAGTTTAGGATTGTTCTCTACCGTCCCATCGAAATGAGCTTCATCCTGTCGCCAGGGGTGGTCGTGAGGAAGCCATCTACGGTGACTCAAGTAACACACCTTCCCCGCGTGCCAACTAGAGTTCACGTCGTCCAAACATGTAGGACATCCATTATATCATTTTGTCCTGTAGGCTGCCAACATCCCATACGCTGGAAAATCGCTGATCGTCCACATTACGGAAGCCCTCATCGTGAACATTGTGTCAGTGAATTTGTCATAAGTTGGGACTCTATTTTCCCACAACAGTTTCAGCTCGTCGATCAAAGGTCTGAGGTAGACATCTAAGCACTTCCCTGGAGATTTAGGACCTGGAATTAGTACAGTAAGGAAATTAAATTCCTTGTTCATGCACATCCACGGAGGCAAGTTGTACGGCATCAGAATAACTGGCCAAGTGCTGACGGCGAAGCTATTACTTCCCCAAGGATTGAATCCGTCTGTAGATAGGTCGAGTCTAACATTTCTAACCTCTGCAGGAAAGTCTCCAAATTCTCTGTCGAAATGTTTGAAACCCTCCCCATCCGCGGCGTGTCGCAGGGCATTGTCATCTATTCACTTTTCTGCGTACCATCGCATCGCCTCTGCTGTGTGTAGAGACATGTACAGGCGCTGCAATCTGGGAATCAAGGGAAAATATCGAACAACTTTCACATGAATTCTCTTTTTCGAACTCTTTCTATTCAGCTCATATCTGCACTGGCCACATACGGGACAATAGTCCAAATCTTTATACTCTTTGTAAAATAGTACACAATCATTCAGACATGCGTCAATTATCCTGTACTTTAGGCCGAGGCTGCTCAAGATATTTCTAACCTTATAATGAGATTTAGGAAGATTGTGATCATCAGGAAGCAGCTTACATATTTGCTCCTGAATTGCGTCAAAAGCACTCACTGACATTTTGTGCTTCACTTTTATCTTCATTTGTTCCATCACATATTGCAACACATTCTCTCGACATCCAGGGAACACCGGGTTCTGCACTTCAAGTAGCATCCGGTTGTACTTATCCATCTCACTAGTGTCAGTGGCCAAGCTAGCAGTGGGGAATGTGTCATCATGCTCATGAGTGGTACTGTAACGTCCGTCTTGGTGTTGGTGTCCACCATGACTAAATCCCGGAAACGCATCATGGACCAAATCTGCAGTTGGGTTGCAAGCTGGGGGGCCGGCACCACTGCCGCTGGATGAGGCACCCTGGTAACTGTACCCTGAGCTGAAGTCTGCTGAGCTGAACTCTACTGCTTCACCATGCTCGCTCCATGTAGTGTAACTCCACATCATACCATTTTCGTACAGGTGTTGCACCATAACATTAACCTCCACATACTGACAATTAAGACATTTCTGGCACGGACACCTGAAACGCTTCTTTCCCTGACCATGTTCTATCGCAAAATTCACAAATTCACTAATTCCATCCATATACCGGACATCACATCTGTTCTTCAACTTCATCCAACTCTTGTCCATACTGCTACAAAATATTATAATTAATTAATTATTACATATATATTAGTCCATTAATTAACTATTAATTATACGTACTCGATCTACATCGATCAATTACGTAATTTAATATGTGTAGCTAACATCCATGCATGTATGTACGTTTTAACTAAATATTAAGCAAATTTTAACTGTGTACGTACCTGCTGGCGTTCTCGATATCAGTTAAGAGCTAGTGAGCGGAGATCCTTCTCCTTCTCCTTCTCCTTCTCCTTCTCCTTCTTTAAACTTTCGATTCCCGGGAGAGGAAAGAGAGTTTGACATCGGGCTTATATAATGCTTCACTTAGACGATGGAGGTGTCGATACGTCGTCTAAGTGGACGTCACTCGGACCACGACGTGTCGGTCCGTTGTCCAGGTGAGAACCTGGACAACGGAGAAGTCTCCGAGGTCTAGGTAAGCACCTGGACGACGGAGATAGTATTCTCCGTCGTCCAGGTTCTCACTCGGACCACAGAGACTTCTCCGTCGTCCAGGTGGTACTTGGACGACGAAGAATACTATCTCCGTCGTACAAGTACCACCTGGACGACGGAGAAGTCTCCGTCGTCCAAGTGTCACTTGGACCACGGAACAATTCTGTTTCCGTGGTCTAAGTGATGTTTTCTTGTAGTGTACAATACTTTTTACAATATAGTTTATCTCATTTTAATTTGGAAATTTACTTTGTGATGATTTTATTTAGTTGCATCGATGCTCTAGTTATTTGACTGATCACCGGATAGCCGGTCGGACCGGGTTAGGACAAACACCTTGCTCGAGCTAGATCATCTCAGGTTAGGAAAAACACCCTAGACGCTCCCATCACATGTCTTTTTCATTTATACAGTCGTTTCGGGTTAAGACAAGTACCCTGAACAACCACCTCTATTTGTAGTTCAGTTTATGATACTTGAACTCGTATTATTTCACAGAAATCAACGGAAAGACATACAATTATAGTTTTACAAACTTACATAGTTTATGATTTTTGTCCACTCACTCTGACGTTTTCTGTTTTTATGCCTTTTCATGGGCCATTAGTTTTAAATTTCTCAGATTGCATGTTAACATGTTGAAATCGTGACCGTCTAGGGTGTGAGACATGACAGTCCACAACTTCTGTTTTCTATATGTAGGTGCTCAGTTGAAGTTCAAGATTACTCGTGTTAAGGTAGCTGATTCCGATCAGGCAGTGATAAAGACCCTAGTGCAGGCTCCGTTAGACTTATCCTGGATGATTATGGTAATCTAGGACGGCACCTGTCATATTCATAATTAGCATTTAATAAATTTTCCAATATTATGAATTTTTTATACGAAAAATTAAATGAAAAATTCATTAAATGCTAACTATTAATTAATAATTAGCATTTTATGAATTTTTAATTAAAATATTTTTACAAAATCAACCACTTAGATGATGAAACTATAATTTCATCGTCTAAGTTGTAACTCCTAGACGACGAAATTATAGTAGTTTCGTCGTCTAATTAAGTGATTCATTCATTTAATTATTATTTTTTTTGACAAAATTAAGCACTTAAATAAAGAAACTACTACAATTTCGTCGCCTAAGTGTTGCATTTTAGATGACGAAATTGTATTTTTATCATCTATGTTTTGCATCTTAGACGACGAATTCTTGGTTTTGTCTTCTAATGTTTACTAAGTCGAAAAAAAATTTCGTCACCTTTTTCAATAAACTTTCTTCTTGTAAAACCCTAGAAGACAAAAAAAAATTCGTCTAAGATGTTATTTGGACGACGAACCTTAGGCGATGAAACTTTCGTCGCCTAAGTACTTAGGCGACGAAAAATGTCACTTAGACGACGAAATTGCTTCGTCGCCTAAGTGCATTTTTCTGGTAGTGTTTTGATCTCCTTGAGAATGGTTGCCCTAGAGGAAGCTATTTATTGGCTCAAGAGGATTTGGAATGCTTTGGGGGGCTATCGGTCGCATGATAGTCTCTTTCTCACTCACTGCTCGGAATGAAGCTCCGGGTGGATCTTGACCTCCGTCGGCCGTTGGTAGTGAGTACGACCTTTAACATTCGTGCTTTATACTTTTGTTGATGTTGTTATGGAGTTGAACGTGGGATATAATTTTGTGAAGTATGTGGATCCTTTAAGAATGGTGTTAAGGGTTGCTTGGGATCGACTATGGCTTCAACGTCGAAGCCGAATGGTTTACTGGGTGAGATGATGATACCGGCGGGGCAGGGGAAGTCCGTGGTGGCTTCTAGCTTACAATGGGAGGTGGGCTAGGTATAGGGTGCACTGCAGGCTATTTATGGAGGTTTCCTGGTGCCCGTCCAAACTAGTGTGCCAGAATGTACAACTGTAGAGTTTGCGGGCCCTAATTTGGATGGGCCCACCACTAATGATGATAGTGTTTTGTGGTTGTAGGTGCTTGTCCTGGAATCTATGATGTCAGGATTGAATAACACAATGGGTTCGCGAGAAACACTATGTAACCCCTTATATACATATAATCAGTAAACACATCTATATGTAATAAGTTATATGCATGTTCTATTCTGTATGCATACATATAGATTGCTACACCCGGAATAACAATTCAATGTTGAACCCAGAGTTTTAGGAACTGATATTCAATCATGAACCCAACAATCAATTAAAATTAATGATGAATCCAAAAAAATAGAGTTGACGTAAATTGATCACAACTTCAGGAAAGAAAAAAAAATCAATCCATAATTTAACTACTCACCTCTGTTATCTTATTGTTCAGGGCTTCAAACTCAAACCAATCAAGCAGACGAAGAAGGAGATCAAGAGAGACCTTTGAAACGGTGGTCATAGTCGATGGAGATGGAAGGCTCGATGGAGAGATCAGAACCAATGTGCTAAATTGAGAGATCAAAAAAGTCAAACGGCTGCAAAATTAGCATATGGAGAGGGAGATTTTCAATCAAATCTGAAAGCTTACCGTGAAGAGATTTTCAAGCAGCACAATTTCGATGGATATGGACTGGCGGTAGATCGGAATTTGCAAGATGATATTGGAGGTCGAAAATCTGTGGGTGAAGGAGAGTGATCGTGCTGAGAAAGAAAGAGAGATTAGGTCTGAGATGAGATGTGGGTGAGGTCGAGATGAGATTACACGCCTTGCACACTCATTTTTTCCGGACAAACTCAAACGATGAACAGTACGCGTGAACAGTGAAAACATGCATATATATATGTATAGTGAAGCTCACGTTTGTTATATATTAAATGATGATTGACTTCAATTATCGAATTACGTTGTCGATTTTTTTAAAATGCAACATTTACACAGAAATTTCAGTGCGAAGCTTCGCACTTGATCAGAACTATATATATATAGTTAACCAACTGATTCAATGTTTAATTTTAGCAGCCTATAAGGTGTTTTGGAATGTCCTATTGAAAAAGGTGATCTTCTCTATGCATGTTCTGGGACTTAGGACTTCGGTCATTTCGCTAGGGTTTAGGGTTTTGGTTACGAATGGCTTAAAAACAAGCCCAAACAGATCCATCAATAACTCTTCTAGCCTGAGTAGAGTAACCTACCATGTCTAAATCATCAATCACTGCATGCACTAAAAGTACTAGAACAGATATAACCTTTTTTAACCGAGTAAAGAAGAAAGAAGATAGAGAGAATATAAAAACTAAACAGAACAAACAAACATTGTTTGCACAGTAAAAATTTCTCAATGAGGAAACAACTGTGGGATTCCAACTGAGGGAACTCTAAAATCAATCAAATAAAGATTTTCAACATACAAGAAATCAATACAAGGGAACTGATAAAATGAATCTATTCCTATGAACCATGATTGAGACAACAGATTAGCTTGATCAGGTCTCCTTGCAGAACACCTTTCTTAGCATCTTCAGGAAACCTTCTATCTCTTTCTATCTTGATCAACTCAGCTTTGATGGATGATGATCTTAGATCACTCAATGACATAAAGTGATGCTCCAACTCTTAGACTCTCGCAAGGAACAGAGTTCGAATATAATGACTTAACACATATTCAAAGTAGCACAAAATGTATGAAAGCAATATACCTCTGAGTTACTGAGACCATCACTAACAGTCCTCAGTATCCAGCCGATCTTTCCTAATTTGCCATGGAATGCCAAAATCATGTACTTACATGCACTCGTAACATGAGCAAGAACAATACCAATTCAAAAACATCCCAATTCAATCTCATGATTTACCACGTCAACCACTATAATTTGTAACATTCTCTGTAACCCCACTATGCATTTACTTGAAGAATAGGTATTTCCTCACAAGTCACAACCCTATTAGGACTTCTTAATACTGGAAATTAGGTAATGTTCCTCCTAGTAATCCACAACTTAAGAGTCTAGCTATCAGGTTCGATTCGAGTTTGGATCCGTATAGAGTATATAGTGTAGCAGATTCCCACGTACGTACAATATATAATTTCCAGTAGGAATAGATGTTGCGAGGAGTATGTGACGAAGTGAGTCGGCTCAAATGGGAAGAACATCAGTACATAAGAAGAAAGAAAGAAACCTTTTAATACATTTTATAAGAAAACAAAGAAAGAAAGAAAAAAATTGTCTTATCACTCTTGCAGTAAAGGGCAAATTCCAGTTTATCCTTAGTCAAATATCCTTTACTACTTTACTTTTTAAATTTGATAATTTCATTATCTATAATTTAAGTCAAACATGATTTTACTACTTCACTTGTTGAAATTGATCATTTCACTACCTAAACTTGTCAGAGTTGATCATTGTACTACCCAACTTGTTAATTTTAAACATAACACATAAACTAATGGAAAATTGAAAGTGATAGAAAATATCGATTTGAAGTAATAAAATGATTAATTACAATAAAAAAGAAGGTAGTACAATGATTAAAAATAAAAAATCAGGTAGTAAACTAAAGTTGAGTGTAAATCATAAGTAGTGAAATGATCAAATTAAAAATTTCAGTAGTGAAATGATGTTGATGCCAATGGGTCACTCTTTGGCTCATGGGTCCAAAAAGCCAGTGGGCAGCCCGTGGCCTATTGGGCCCAAACCCGGCCCGGCCCAAGTTTAGGCCCAAAAAATCTCGGCCCCGTGGGCATAAGGCCGGGGTTGGGCCAAGGTCCCAAAACCCATAGTCTCAAAAAAAGCTCGGCCTGGCCCATCGAGGTTTGACCGTAAAGCCCATCAATTAATGTAGATATTATAAATTACTTTATCATTATAAACCTCTAAATTCTTTAAAATACCTTAATATCAATCATTCATATATAAACAAATTATCATTTTTTTGTGTATAATATATTTTTTTGATAAGTCGATAATTTCCATTTATAAAGGAACTAAGTACAATTTGACAAAAGCGCCTCTTCGATAAAAAGAGGCGCTCCGTGGAACAAAATGAGATGGTTAGCATTAATCAGGCTCCATTTAGCTAACAGATGAATCTATTGGCTTCTCATTGGATATGCCGACCAAACAAAGGTGTGGGAGATTGTAGAAGAAGATCAGCCACATCTTCACAAGAAGCCCAAAATTTGGTGAGAGACTGTCTAAGTCATGCACTGCCTTAAGGATGATCAGAGAATTCGAACTAAATATGACTGGGTCGAAACCATAATCTAGGTTTATTTGACAGGCTTTTAGAGAAACCATAATCTCCACAGACAACGGAGAATAACATCCTTCCAGTTGTTTGGCAAACCCCATAACAAAATTACCAAACCAATCATGGACAATCACTCCAATGCCTCCTCTAGCTGTCAGACTATCATAAGCACCACCCATATAGATACAGTACCTTCCAGTCGGTAGAGCCACCCAACTCTATTTTTGACAAACTAGTTTATAAGGTTTCTGTTTCACATAGACATAATCATGCCAAGCCAATGTGAAATAGACCCGACCCCGATTTAGTAGCCTAAATCGAATCAATTAGGTCCTAACACTACTACTTGAGGTGTTTACGAATAAATATATAAGAAAATCTCAACATTGAAATTCACAAGTCTAAAAAATAATTTAATCTATAACCGATAATATGCTCATAAAGGGTAAAACAAATTTCCGACATCAGAGTGACTAAACACTTCTAAAATATATGAACTAAATAGCTACGTACTACTCGTAGGATCAATTGTGGATCCTACTAAAGGGAAATTCTATGCCTTGAACTCTATCTGTGCCCAACCTCCACCAAAACTTTGCAACCTGGACATTTGAAACAGAAGGGCTCAGGGAAGGACATTTCAAAAAAATAAAATTGTTAGAGTGAGTGGACAAAAATAGTATAACATATGAAAATGTGTCAAATTAAAGTTATGTCCTTCCACTGAAATTTTTGTGAAAAACTGTATGCGAGTGATGTAAAATCCCATGCTCTACTCAACAAGTAAACAAAAATAATGACTCGCTTTGAAGACTACAAAACTGAAATCCAACTGAAGAGTACTAAATCTAAAAATTAAAGATTTTAAACTAAATTAAATCAAATAAGGTAAGGACCTAGGGACCTAACGTTATGGGTTGTCCAATGTCGGTTAGGAGCCTAGCATTCATGGCGACATGTGACTAATGTAACACAATAAAACATTTGGAATAACT
This sequence comes from Geum urbanum, assembly GCA_946800695.1. Taxonomy (NCBI): domain Eukaryota; kingdom Viridiplantae; phylum Streptophyta; class Magnoliopsida; order Rosales; family Rosaceae; genus Geum; species Geum urbanum. The sequence goes on from OX327001.1 coordinate 11,712,558, forward strand.
GTGCGATGAAACTGGCACTCTAGGAACTGATAGCTTAAGCATCATAGGTGTACCTAAGGGAGACGATGATCAAGCGCTCTAGCTAGCTCCGGTCACATAATGTCGTCTAGGGTCTAGCTAAGTCACTCAATGATTAGTCAAGTGACTCATATGCACATATGTAAACTGATCTGAATTGAACCTCCAGGGTATCGATTATAAGAGCCATAAACTGAAATACTGTAAGCTGAGATCTATCCAAACTAAATGCGTAGCTGAGCGCATCATACACTGAGACACATCTGAACTGGACGTTAGTCTGAAGGCGTCATATGCTAGGACAAATAAAAATAAAATTGGACTAGCTAAACTGAAATCGTAAGACGTAGGCACTGAAGAGATTTAAGATTTATATTTAACCCAAATTAATAGTTACCCAAAATGAAATCATAAATTATAAATGCTAAAAATATCTAGAAACTAAGCTGAACTAAACTAAATACATACAACGTAAAGAACTAGATGAATTGGAAACTAGATGCTAATAATACGTCTGTAACTGATTGGAATTGCGAAACATAACTGCTAAAACAAAGTAGATTAGACAAATATTTCAGATTTATAAACTCGCATACGCAACTGTGAAAAGCAAGGGTCCACTCACCTGGATTGCCTGACACGCTACTTGTCAGTCACCTAGCTTAGAAGTCTAACTCGTCTAAAAAGTTGATTAATAAAATGTTGCGATATTATGATTAAAGTGGAAAAGACTCCTGAGGAAAAACATTCATCGTAAACTCACATTCAAAAATCGGTTAATGGTGTCGCCTCGCAGAAATACGTTCAATAAATCATCCAGCCACATGCACAAAGAAACGTCGTCGTTGACAATGAGCCTCAACTCGACACGTGACCTCATTGACGTATCAAATCGTCTCAAATCCTGTGCACAAGCCAAGACACTACAAAATTGACAAACTACACGAAAATATTTGCAAAAAGGGCTTAGAAAATTTTCAGTGAAGAATCAAGCTTTCTGGTCGTCGGAGCTCCACTGCGCACGGTAGTACATGAGGCCCACGCGCCAGGCGGCGGCCGGAACCGACCTTCACCAAAATCATCAATCCATATGTAAAAATATACATCTCGACAAGCCCAACAATATTCATGTATAACACAAAGTCAGAATCTAATTGGAAAGTGCCGAAAACTACCTCAAAAGTTTGGAATCTCATCGTACTCTGGCGTCAGTCTTCCGCAGTCACAAGGCCAAGATACATCGTGAGGTTAGTTGTGTTTGACTCCTGGACTGGTGAACTTCAAAAGTCTCATGGATTCGTCCATTCCGGCCAGAATGCCGTCACTGGCGACAACCACATTGGACCGAACCAAGAACTTCCCGGCTTCAATTCGATCGATATAGTTATGGCATGGGAAAATATGTGGCTTAAGAATGGAAGAGGGATATGAGAGATTTCAATTCGGAGTTGAGTGGCGATGATGTCACTGATGTCGCAAACTATCGCCAGAGAAGAGAGAGAGAAGAGAGTCGGGTATAGTAAGTTGGGTTTTTCTCCCAACCTAGGTGAAATATCCAACAATTAACCTCATTAGATGGATGTCCCAGATTAGTTTTGATCAAGATCAGATGGTTCACAAAATTTACCCAATAGTAGGCTTACTATTTTATTACTTTTTACTTGAAACTTCTAAAATTCATCATAATTAGCTCGGACCTCCGAAAAATCCAATAAAAATATGCACGAGATCGAAATAATGTCCCCTATAACTTCAATGAAGAAGGTGAATCCAAAACCATAATCTATAAAAAGTCAATTTTTAGTCACGATGAATCTCGATAAACATATTATGTAGTGATTACCTCGATGATTAACTCGATTAACGAAGATTAACTTGTTAGTTTAGGTTTGGGTCATTACAAATGCTTGGAGGTGGAAAATTTCCCTAACAAACTCAACTTGATTCCAGTACTTATCATTCCTTGCTTTCCAGAGAAACCATATTAGGGAAATTAGTTGCCCAAAAAGATCATCTGTCAACCTTGTCTCACAAGCTTGGAACCAATCATGGAAGAAATTTTTAGTATCTCCAATGCTATTAGTAATTGTTCGGATCAATACCGAAGTACAACAACAATCCCAGAATTGGTGTAACTCTATTTTAGGTGCAGCCTCGCAGAGTACACATTCTGGTGGTACATCCACCATCCTAGATCGGAATCTAATCCTCAGAGGCAAGTGATCATTACATGCCTTCGATGTACAAATCTTAGCAGCCGAAGCTACTTGTTATCGTCAGAGTGATTTCCAACATTTAGACACACCTGACACTAGTGGAGCCTCCAAATATGGTAAAACAATAGTCACAGGTAGTAATATAAGCACTACTAACCTTGAAGTCATTGCATGATGTATGATGCCAAATCAGCCGGTCCTTGCCAACTCTCTTTCTAAGGGGGATAAACCGAATTTGGGTCACATTATACGCAGACAGATATCTTTCTAGAAGAGGGACATTCCATGTACGATCTGGTCGATGAATTGGGATACATAGCGGATAGTAGTCAGGTACCTTAACGATATTTCTTGTTTAAACTAACCAGGCTAGGATAACTAGTTGTCTTCCCAAACTGTAATAGAGGAACCATCACATAACTACCAATGAACCCCACCATCCAACACCGACCTAGCTGCTAAAAGAATATTCCATATGCTAAAAGACTATATCATGTGTAGGAAGTAACGCCATTCATATTAGCATCCTAAAAGGAACAAGAATGAAAGTACATGGTCTGATAGATCTGGCAGACAAGGGAGTCCAAAAACTTCAGAATACGCCATCACTGTTTGGCTTGCATGACCAAGTTGAAAGCCTACAGGTTGCAAAAATCGAGTCCACCTTGATCCTTCAATTTACACATATTATCACACGTGCACCAGTGAATTTTCCTTTTATCGACAGAGTCCTCCTAAAACAAATTTGCATACTTGGGAAGAGACTGTGCAAAAACCTTTGATCAGTGCATAAATATACACCTCTATGTTATTTAGTAATGTTCATATACTTATTCTTTTATTATTTATTAAGAAATAATAGTTGATTTTATTATTTTATAGGTATTTTGAGTCAATAAATGAGAAAAGAAGTAAACAAAAAGATTTAAAGCTTAATTTGAGAAATCTACCTGTGCAGATCAGTCAATTTTGACAGAGAACTGAGAACAACCCGGGAGTAACTAGATGTTGATTGTTATATGCATGGAAAACCGCAGATGTCTAGTTTCCAAAACATCTTTTAGATTGTCATTTGGATATTTCTAAAAAAAAAGTTACGGCTGATTAAGTACAGATAGGTCAATCTTCTCGAGAATCTGACTTTGGACAGATATTCATGTTTTAAGGCCCAGATCACACTGGGAAGCCCGTGGATGAATTTGTGGTTGATATTTCCATTTAATATGGATGTGGCTGATGAAAATAAATCTTGAAATTCAAAAGAAAATAGAAGAATCAAGAATATTGCTTTTCTTCCAAGACAAGGAGCCTCAATCCTACAAAAAAAGAAGATTCAATGAGCAATATAAAACCCTATGAATATCTTTTCCTTCTGCTTCTCTATTCCCCCTCCCCCCTCTTTCTTCTCCATTCGTTCTTTATGTTTAGTTAAATTTTCTTTTGTTAAGGGTTTGTTTGAAGCTCTGTATATGAAGTCTTTTTAATGCATACACTTTAACTTAATTTTGTATATTCTTTTGAATGAAGCAGTAATGGTACGATTTGGCTTTCTGGAGCAATGGATCAATATTGTAATGACTTGTGTCACTACAGTTAAGTATGCTTTCGTTATTAACGACTCACTGATAGTTGCATATTTATGTAACTTATGTGTGCTTAATGATACTCTAAATTTGGTTTATTCGTGATATTTTCAGTATTCTTATTATGTTTATGGGTTTATTAGGTTTTAAGAAGGAATAAAGAAAAAATAGACAAAAGAGGGATTCCTAGCACAACGAGAAGAAAAGAAGAAGGAGTTATGTGCAATAAATGAAGCCCAAACTAATAAGGAATGTGTGCGGTCCAATCCATGGGTATATAAACTCATCTTAAGATTTTGGGAAAGACCAATCATCAAATTGGAGAACATATACTTGAGAAAATAGAAAGCAGCCGCAAGAGAGCATTCCAACCAATCAATTTTGACCTGTAGAAGGCCTTCTTCGACTCGTCAAACTGACGACCAAAAGCTTTCTTTTTCATCCTTTCTTGTTTGTATCAACTCAATGTTTTGTCTAGATTCTATTACTATGACTATGAGTAGCTAAATACATTGTTAAGGGGTTGCTTGAAGCTCTGTATATGTAGTATTTTTAATGCATACACTTTTACCTAATTTTTCATATTCTTTTAAATGAAGTTTCTTCCTCTGTGTGGTTTAGTGATGAATTTTGATCTACGCATTTTAGGTATATTAATTAATGTGTTATTTTCTATATTTTGACTATGTTAGTTGCTTAGTACTATTAGTTTTGACTTATTTTGTTATTTTTAGGTTTTTAACGAAAGAGACAGGATAAAAGAGTCTAACCTCCTCCACCAAAATCTCCATACTTGATCCGCGTCGGCTCTCAAGTATTAGCCTCCATCCAAATATTTCATGGCAATCTTGGGATTTATTCATCAAAGAGTGGTTACTCTGCTTGCTTTTAGGGTGATCCCGAAGAACCAAAATTGTAATAATGACATCTTTACTTCATAGTTCTTATTTGATTTTGTTTTTGTGTTTTTGTATTAAATTTGGTGTGAACCTTGGTTTTATAAATTATATGACTTTCAATAATGTTCCATGTGTTCTTTGTTTTGATTTTTGATGCATGTGTTTATGTGAAATTTATTCTTTGAGTTTAGGATCTTCGGTGTGTCCAATCTTAGAGTCAATGAATAGAATATTAGGGCGATCCCAAGGACTTAAGAAAAATAATATTCATGTGAGTCTTAGCCTAAAACTTTGGAATTTCGTTGGTTATTGTTATGTGTTTAATTTGTAATTAGCCTAAGTAAAGAGATGAGATGATCACTTGTAAATAGTAATTAGGTTGTCATAACCAGAATTAGAGTTTTTAAGGGTCTTTTGTGTATTGTTTTGCTATGAGTTTATGCATGTTAGATTCCTAGAAATTTTGATTTATGTCTATGACGTTTTAGGTACAGTTAATAGGTTAGAAAATCCAATTCGACCCCCCCTTTATTTATACAATAATTGCATGCACCCTTCAATCTCCGGTTAAACGATACCCTACTTATCAATGCTAAATCTACAAAATAAGGATTTAAATTGAATGCGTTAGATTATGTATTAAGTTGTTAATTTGGTGCTTAGTTTTAGCGTTATCAAATTCTTGTAAGTTTGCTTTGGTGGCCAACTTCGTATGCATGCTAGGATTATATTGTCATGGGATATGGGTTACTGAGGATAACTTCATCCACCGGATTCTCTACAGTGATACACTGGATAGATGTTTTGGTCGGATGATTGAAATCCTGGGTCTAACAGGACATGCCCAAAGTGTAGCTGTGAACCGTTGTGGATTCTCAAACATTTTCTAGATCATAATGCTTTATTCTTTGTAAGCATTGGGGTCCATGACTAATGGTTCATAGAAGGGTCAATGTAGGGGATGTCCATCATAAACCTATATAGGCATAAAGATTAGGTAATAGGATGTGGTTGTAATGATGAATTCTTCCCGAAAACTTTCGTTCATGGGATGTGTGTATTAGGATAAGTATGTGCTAAAAATATGGATTGGCGGTGGTGAATAACATTCCTCTTATCTCATTTTATACATCTTGCATTCATAAATTTATTTACCTCTGCATTTATTTTCTGCACTTAGCTATAGTTTGCCGATTAAGTTCGGTACCCAAATCAACTCTAAATACCCTCAAAATTTTTGTGGTAGTTCGCCACTGAGTCTAGTCCAGTTTGTTAAAGTTTCGTGGCATTTAAATTAGTATAGCATAGGTTTGTAGTTGTATTTGTATGTGATGGTCGAATATATTAGCTTTGTGACATTTGTGTTTAACTAGTGTTTTGAGATTTCGTATCAAAAATTCTCTATAGATAATGACCCATACTTCTACTATACAACTTTGACATCTTTGGATCACAAGTAGGGTTATCTTTTATGGGTGGTTTTTCGCTTATCACTCACCACGATGTTATCTAACTCCTACAAGGGGCCTAACTACGCCAATGGAATCAAATTTCTCCCAATCTATTCCTTATGTGTACCTCACGTATGTCAGCTCTTATTAGGCAAGTGCATGATGCAAAATAGCTACAAGGAATCCAGGTTAGTCGAAGAGCTCCAATATTGTATTATCTTCTGTTTTCCAATGACAACTTATTATTTTCTACTGCAACTGAACAAGCTTAGGACAAGATTAAGGAAATCTTGAAAGTGTATGAAGCTTCATCCAGTCATTCAATTAACTATAACAAGAGTAGTGTATGCTTCAGTTAAAATTTGGAGCTTGGTCGTCAGGAAGAATTGGCTCGAATATTGGGGATGGAATTAGTTCCGTTTCACGACAAATATCTGGGCTCACCTACTCATGTAGGATGCAATAAGAAACAATGTTTGCATATATTAAGGATAACATTCGCAACAAACTTGCGAGCTAGAAGGAGTCCTTGTTGAGTACAATGGATCATGATATTCTGGTAAAGGTTGATAGGCAAAAAACCGCCTATCAAATATAAGTCCCTACTCTACTCCTAAAAATTTCAATTGTAGCAAAGGTAAGTAGGGGTTATTCACGTAGATGACTAATGAGACCTAAATGCTTAAACACTGTTTAAACGCAAATATTAGAAAAGCTGACAGATTCGACTACTAAACTTAATGCAATTACAAACTATACATATATTATCCTAAATACCATGAAATTTGTACACATGTAATTAGACTCAATGGCGGACTACCATGTAAAAATATAGAGGGCTTCAAGCTAATTTGGGTACCAAACTCAATCGACGAATTACAACTAAATGCTGAAAAGTAAATTTGCTATGAACGTAAGATGTGCAAACTTATATATGAATGAATTAAGAGAAATGCTTTTCACCACCGCCAATTCATCTTTCTAATACATACTTAATCTAATGCACATATCCGATGAATAAAAGTTCCCAAGAAGAGTTGATTGTTACATCCACATCCTATTACCTAATCCTTATATATATGTAGGTTCTTCATGGACCTCCCATACATCTATCCTTCTATGAACCTATATTTATGGACCTCAAGGTTTACAAAGAAAAAAGCATTAAGATCTAGAAAAGGTTTGAGAAGGTACAAAGGTTCACAGGTACACTATGGGTGTGTCCTCCTAGTCGTCCATATCTCATGACAATAGAATCCTAGTATGCATACTAAATTGACTACCAAAGCAAACATACAAGAATTCATCACTGAACCACATAGAGAATGAAACCTCATCCAAAAGAATATGCAAAATTAGGTTGAAGTGTATACTTTAAAAAGACTTCATATACGGGGCTTTAAACAATCCCTTAACAAAGGAAAATCTAACTAAACATAAAGAAAGAATGGATAAGAATTAGAGAAGAGGGAGGAGGAAGATAGAAGAAGCAGAAGGAAAAGATCTTTCATAGGTTTGAGACTCCTTGTCTTGAAAGAAAACACATATTATTGATTCTTCTATTTTCTTTTGACTTTTGAGACTTATTTTCAATAGCTAAATCCATATTAAATGGAAATATTAACTATTAATTTGTCTGCGGGCTTCTTGGTGTGATCTGGGAGTCAAAACATTAATTTCTATCCAAAGTTAGATTCTCGAGCAGCCTGGCCTATCTATACTAAATCGGCCATAATATATTCTAGAGACATCTAGATCATGATTTTGAAGATGTTCTAGAAACTAGTCATCTTGGGCTTTCCATGCATATGAAGGTTAATACCTGATTCCCCCCGAGCTGTTCTCAATTCTCTATCGAAGTTGACTTATCTGCACAGACAGATTTCCTAAATTTTGGTTTAAATCCCTTTTTTTTACTTTTTTTTTCTCTCTTATCGACTCAAAATACCTATAAAACTATTATTTCTGAATAAATAACAAAATAATAATATATGAACATAAAAAAATAGCATAGAAGTGCATATTTATGTACCAATCAAGAACCTCACACTTATATTGTGCTAGTCCTCGAGAAAATTACTAAATTATGACTCAAGACTCAATGTTAACAAAACTAACAAGACTCTAATGCCCTTAACATGTTGTCTCAAAAATCTTTTAATCTTGCAACACCAAGTTCACCCGCAACACCAAGTTCACATGATATCTTAATTCAATCCACAGAATTCAGAAGGTTAATTTCAAAGCATGACACACATGTAACATGTAGGACACAGACATAATCATGGTGATTGTGGAGCTATAGCATGCAATAAGCAAGCTAAGATTCAACCTCACATAAATATGCTCCTATAAGTATTTCACTCAATGTATGTCCAAGATATTCACTCAACTTAATTACTTGCCAAATGGACTGAACTATATACTAAACTCTTGTAACTAATCCCCACAGATCAGAGACTGCCCATCTTGAGGATCAAAAAGGTATTTTCAAGGTTGTAATAGGGCAAGATATAAGGCATTGAAAATAGTTAGGATAACGGGTGATAGAACAGTTCTCCAAAGACTTAGCCAAAACTCCACCATCTTCTTCATAATCACCAAGGTATTTTTTTTTGCGCATTCTTGAGCTTTGCAAACAGGACAAAGGCCAAATTTTCATTGTTGGGTCTTTAATTCAAATCAGACTCCAAATTTACAAATATAGGGGACATTAATCCATATACAAACATATTGCCGTTGAGAGTACACAAATTTTCTTTAATTTTCTTCTCTCGAATTCTTTTCTGGCAATTACAACATTCTATACATTCCGGACAAGTCCATCCCTATACAAATACATCAAACAATTTCTTTCAACTTCTCAAAACAAAGAAACACATCTTCTCTTGTCGAAATTACTTTACACTAAGTCCTGGCCAGAAAAATAGGGTAAAGAAGTCTTACACTAGGCTAAGTGTTTAGATATACCAGGTGATGAAATAAAGGCTTAATGTAGGCTCAAAGTGGATAATCTAAGGGGTCGCAACTTGTGCGCACAAATAGGGACACGTGGGAATTTGGCAAAGTGATGGTACATCCTAGATGCCTTTATCATCTCCTCAATCAGAACATATATTAACTATATATAAGCATTGAAAAGTACAAGAGCAGGTTCTAATAATCTCTAGAGTCCATTAACTTAATCTGCGACAAGCAATTGACACTCAATCAAAGAAATAATGTATATATAGGCTCAAATATTAATAGGTTAATGACTCTCAATAATGTCTAAGCATGTTCATAATCTATACCATGTTAACTTATTTCTACATCCACTACACATTCATATAGGCACTATACATCAAGATTGGTCAAAGAAATTCAAGTCACAAAAGTACATGATTACCTCTTAGTCACAATTTTGGAAGATATAAGCATATCATTGATTAGTTAAGGGCTCCTAAGACTCAAAACATAAATCAATAATCTTTTTATGTGTCTTTTTCTTGACACTATTTATTTTTGTATTTGGTTTTTTCATATAAGACTCAAAAACACACAAGAAAACAAAGAAAAACACCAAAAACCGACACTAAGGTTCGACGAGTCGAGATATTGTCTCGACGAGTCAAAGCATACACCTTGGACTCGACTATACAACCCTTGAAAGTTCGAATGACTCTTTCTGAAATAATTCTTGACAGGTCGAGAGAATTATCTCGACGGGTCGAAGTACATTCCCTGGATGACTCAAAAAACTCAAAAATCAGAAAAACTGAGCGTACTCACTTCCAGAATTTATACAAAAATAATTACATATTGGAATTAGCTGAAATTCTATGAGCATAAATAAGACACATATATAAGAATGCAGCACAATTTTCAGAATTTTTAGAGATATCTAACCATGTCATATAAATCACACAAAGCAGCATATTGCACATTTCCGATTTAACATCTAAAAATGAAAAATTTAAAGAAAATCCTATATCTAGACGCTTAGTATATGATATAGCATCAGCCCACACTTGAAAGTTGCATTATCCTCAATGTAAAAGTTTAAATTAAACGATGTAATACATCGAACAAGTATGAAATACAACACATATCACACACAAAACACACTAAGTAGAGAAAAATAAACTAAAGGAGAAGGGATAAGAGAGCAAATCTGGTAGTCACGTTTATTCATGGGTTGCCTCCCATGCAACACTAAGTTTAACGTCTTTAGCCAGACATCTTCAAAACCATCAGGTGGCTGTGGTTTTGGCTCAATCAAGTGCTTGGCCCATAACAATGGTGCTATATGCGCTCACCCAAGCAACTTATGCAACTTTGGTATCCCATACACACGAGACCCAAAGTGACATCTTATTTTCTTCCTCTTTTCCAAAGCCTTCTCTTCTTAAGTCCAACAAATATGGTATAGAGAATATCCTTGTTGGACATATGGTAATCAGGTATCACCATCTCAATATGCTCCATAAAGCAAGGGGGCTTTGTAGTTGAATCTTCAAAATCAAGTGTTTCGTTGGGACAAGAAACAAGTGTGGAACTTGAGTTAGAAATTGATAGCGCCTGTGTTTTTTATGTAGTGGCAATGATATCTCAACATCAACAACGACGATAGATTCCTCCTCAAGAAATTTGTCAATCTCATCATCATCAAAGAAGGCATCCTCTTCTTCTATTGCAATGTCATCCTAGCACATCAGATTCCCATTGTTTCGTTGTGCAACAACTTGCTCAATTTAGCTTATATAATGCTCCAACATCTCAATAGTCCTACCATGCTTTTGCATTGTTACCTCTATCTCCTACATAAAAGCATGATTCTCCTCCTGAAAAGCATGATTCTCCTCTCTTTCTTTTTATTTATTGAGCATCAATTGTTGCATCATGCACATCAATCTCTACTTTATAGCATCTAATTATTGAGAATAGTCATAGTTGGAGTGATCATCCCAAGTTGGAGTGTAAGAAGGTGTATAGTAATTTCTCTGTGGTGGGATAGCTTTGATATGACATATATGCACATTTCTCAGCTGAGTTACCTACCATTGAACATATAAAATAAACCACAAAGTTAGAATATATTATGTAAAAAGGTTAGATACAAAATACAAGTTAAAGCAATTAGACTTGATCAATCCTCGACGACGCGGTGCCAAAATTTGATAGGCAGAAAATCACCTATCAAATATAAGTCCCTACTCTACTCCTAAAAATGTCAATTGAAGTAAAGGTAAGTAGCTAGGGGTCAGCTAGGGGTCATTCCTGCAGAAAATTGATGAGACCTAAATGGTTAAACACTATTTAAACACAGATGCTAGAAAAGCTGACAGATTCAACCGCTAAACTTAATGCAATTACTAACTATATGTATACTATCCTAAATGCCACGAAATTTGTACACATACAACTAGACTCAGTGGTGGACTACCACATAAAAATTCAGAGCGTTTTGAGTTGATTTGGATACCAAACTTAGTCGGCGAACTACAACTAAATGCAGAAATGCTGAAAAGTAAATATGTTATGAATGTAAGATGTGCAAACTTATGAATGGATGAGTTAAGAGGAATGTTATTCACCACCGTCAATCCATCTCTCTAACACATACTTATCCTAGTGCACATATTCCATGAATGAAAGCTCCTATGAAGAGTTGATCGTTACAACCACATCCTATTATCTAATTCTTCTACCTATCTAGATTTATCATGGACCTCCTCTACATCTATCCCTCTATGAATCCATAGTCATGGACCCCAAAGTTTACTAAGAAGAAAGCATTAAGATCTAAAAAAGGTTTAAGAAGCTACAATGGTTCACTGGTATACTATGAGGGTGTCTTGCTAGACCTAGAGTTTCAATCACCTGACGAAATCATCTATCCAGTGTATCACAGTAGAGAATCAGGTAGAGAAAGTTATCCCCAGTTTTCCATATCTCATGACAATAGAATCCTAGCATACATACTAAGTTGGCCACTAAAGCAAATATACAAGAATTCATCGTTGAAATACATAGAGAAATCTAAGAAAACACTATTCCAACTTGTCATAAGCCTTGCTAACATCTAATTTGAGAGTCATTTGTCTAGAGTCTCCTTGTCGTTTAGTCCGTAAGTAGTGTGCTACCTAATTAGCCACCACTGTCTTATCTTTAATTAATCACCTAGGGATAAAAGCACTTTGGCATACCAGGAACTCCTTCACTGTAGCAATGACATATGGACCAACTACTTCCTAATACTTTTGGCAAAATATAGAAGGCATGATGCCATCTGGACCTGGTGCTTTATAGGACCCTTCTGAAATATGGCATGCATGATTCCTCATCAATATATTCAACTATGAGGCTTGAAGACATTTCAGGTGTAATTGTTGAGGAGAGAGAAGTCAGAATCGGCTCCATATGATCTTATGTAATGTTACCCGTAGTGCACAATTTCTAATAGTAATTCAGCACCATATATTCCAACTCAGAAGAAGTGTCTCGCCAAATACATTGATTGTCAAATAAGCCTTTTATCCAGTTCTTTTGCCTCTTATTCGAAGCCTTCCGATGAAAGTACTTTGCACTCTTTTCTCCATTCTTCAACTTATTATTCTTAGCTCTTTGATTTCAATAGGTAGCTTCCTGCTGAAGGAGGATCTCTTGCCTAGCATATAACTCCTTTTGTGCGGGATATCGATAACATCAAAAGATTTGTTAAGGAACTCTCCTAATTCCTTCTAAATCGACTCAAGCTCTTGTTTCTGGATTCCAAAGACTTCTCTTGAGCACTGTCGTAGACCCATCCTGGTATTGACCACTTTAGAAGCAAATTGGTTCAGGATAAATCCTTGATTTAGACAATGCCAAACTGCTCTAACGGTTTCCAAGCAGGATTCATCATCTTCCCACATGGCTTCAAAGCAAAAAAAGTGTTGTCTGTCTGGAAATCTGATTTCGTTCTCTTGTCTTACCAAAATTAGAACAGGTACATGATCAGAATAAAGAAGTGGAAGATTAAATACCCGAGCCTCCTGGAATTGTAAACGCCATGATCTCGTAGCTAGTTCTCGATCTAGACGGCATTGTGTAGTAGTCATGCCAAGTGAAATGAACTTTAGTATAGCCCTGATCCTCCTATTCACAATCATCCATGCACTGGATCATATCATTCATCTGCCAATCAGGTAGAATTGGACCACCCGATTCCTTAAAGGAGCGCATTATTTCGTTGAAATCACTCACCACACACCATAGGTCTGAAACCCTAATCTGAAATAATCTATGGATCATCTCCCATGTTTTATGTCGATTTTGAACATATGGAGCATCGTAGACTCCAATAAGCCTCCAAGATTTTCTCAGAGTCGTTGGAACCCTAATCTCCGCATCCATGAACCAAGGAGAATGATCTTGAAGATGGAGATAAATATTTTCCGCTGAAATCATCATAAGCCTGCCCACATTGGTATCCGAACAAAGTACCATCTCACCCTGTCAAAACCCCAACTTGCCTCAGATCTGCTCAAATCTTGATTGAGATCGACACCTGGTCTCTTGGAGGAAAATAATACCTAGTTTCTTGGTCATAATCAATGATATCTAGGGTAGTCAATTTTTGCATCACAGCCTACTGATCCTCACATATTCCTAGAAAGGATGTCATAATTTGCCATTGTGACTATTGAACTCGTGGAGACGATAGAGAAATGGAGAGAAGGAAAGGTTACTTGAAAGAAGGACGAGGAGAAGAGATAGATTGAGGTACTGAAAAACGTGAGACAATTCATGCAGGCCGATCAAAACCCTAAGCAGCGGCGCTAGGGTTTGGCCGTTAATCTCACAAGCTTCCCAACCAAAAAACTCGGAGCACAACTTGTCAACTCTTTTTTTTTTGTTCCATGCAAGTCTTTTGTGTATAATATATTTTTTTAGGGTATGCAAAAATTATTCATTATAGGATCAAAGTCGGTAGTAATACAGAATTCCACCAGATTACCTGACACGTTAAAGAAAGAAATTCTATCATACCACTACACTTAGTTTAACTATATTTCACACATGTCCAAGATTAATAAACTAGAGTAGCGCAAATAACTGTCAAACTTAAGAACACACCACTCCTTAATTAGCTAGGAGCCCCCTCTATTGCTCCGCGCTGTGACACAGCATCTCAGCATCCATCTCAGCCGGTAAAAAGATTGCCGATTTCTTGGGCGACACCTTCTTCATACCACCAGCTTTAGGCCAAGAAATGATCTATCCCTCTTATTGTTTAGGCAACACGCACTACCATAGGACGCTCCCAGGCCCTCCTGGCCAATCACCATCATATCCGAACAAGAAGCATGAAATGGAACTGTGGAACTTCCACCTAGCCCCACATCCGCTACAGACTTGGAGCCAACGTCATAAGTCCTGGGGGAACATTGAAATGAGATTGTGAAACTTCAGAGACAGCTGTGGATGTTGTAAAATCTGATGCGGCCACCTACAAAACAACATCCTCGTTAGGGAACCCACCCAAGTTAAGGGTCAGGACCATAGATGGACTGAGGTTCGTCCCACTAGACTAAATGGGCTCCACAACACCAACAAGTACATGCAATGGGGTCCCATGTACCCGTTCCTCTTCCCACTGCGAGCTCCAAGCAGCAATCGGTTTTTCCAGTACCTTCGAGTTTATAATTACTGTTATTGTTGTGGGCGGTATAGAAGACGAAGCCATAAGAGAATTCAGACAACCCGAAACACCATGCTTAAAGGCACAACACACAACATGATAGCCCTTCAAACGTTCATATTCCAAAGTTACATCAACAGAATAAGTACTACCAATAATGAAAGTAGTACTCACTACAAGCGGTCTGCGAAGATCAAGATCCACAAGAAAATTGAACTTCGAGCGATGAGACACAAGGAGCGGATCATGGGATCGGTAACCGCCTAGCGCATTCCCCATGCGCTTGTGCCATTTAACTTGGAGAGCCGCAGAAGAAAAATGACCCGAAGCTGGCCGGACAAAAATCCAAACCAAACACCGAGAAGCCGGAACCTGAAATGGATCAAATAAGCCATCAAAACTTTCCACCACAATACTTGTGTCGTGGTGAAACCATGGACTATAGTCCACTACTCTTTTTCGATCTGCCTCAGACCGGAACTTGCAAACAGAACGATCGACCACAACTTGTTCAAACCCGATATTACTTGAGCCCGAAATATCACGCCAAAGGGTTATCATTTTCATTGTATCTTCTAGGATTCAAAAGGATGAAGAAAGAAGCATCAGATAACATCATATAGCCATTCATCCTCCTTTTCATCGAAAACGGCGAGGTCCACCGCCCCTAGAGCCACCGAATGGATATGCGGCTCGGCCTCGTACTCTGCGGTAGCATCGGGAAGAGAGGAGCCTCCTCCACTGGTGATGAGAGTGACATGCAATTGAGTTGGAAAAATCAGAAAAGGTGGAGAACAAGAATCTCAATCCAGTTGAGATTAAGACAGAATTGGTGGAGATCGGAGGGAGAGGTGAAGTCAGCGTCTAGGGTTGGAAAAGTTTATGCGTTTTAGACACTACAAGAAAAATGCACTTAGACGACGGAACCTTAAAGGTTCCGTCGTCTAAGTAACACTTAGACCGCAGAAACTTCTCCGCGGTCTAAGTGAACACTTAGACAACGGAGATGTCTTTTTCCGTCGTCTAAGTGAAATTTGAAAAATTTAAAAATTTCACTTAGACCGCGGAGAAAGTTTCCGCGGTCTAAGTTTTCACTTAGACGACGGAAAAAGACATCTCCGTCGTCTAAGTGAAAATTTTAAATTTTTAGAACCGGCGCCCAATTAATTTGGGTTTAGGGTTTAGGGTCTCGCGGTGTGGGTGACACTTAGACGACGGAAAAAGACATCTCCGTCGTCTAAGTACTTTAACCCTAAACCCTAAGGCCCTATCCCCTAAACCATGTTTTCACTTAGACGACGGAAATGCGCATTTCCGTCGTCCAAGTAAGAACTTAGACGACAAAAATGTGCATTTCCGTCGTCTAAGTGAAAATTTCGTAATTTCACCTAAGACAACGACCATCTAGACCATGTCCCAATGCATATTCTTTTCGTCGATACCATAGAGTAAACAATGCTTGGAGTGTGAGCGTCGACGGTTTTAAAATAGGACTTACGGATTTTCGTGTATCCAGGTTTCCGGTTTGTAAAAATTTTGGATTTGCGGTTAACTGTGTCGATGAAACCCTGAACGAACTCAATATTTAGTGGAAATTATTCTACTTATATATGGTGTTATGGTGAGTATATCCAACGGTCGTTTTTTCCAAATTCAATTTCGTTAATATCGATGTGCAATGAGCCTATACGTACCGACACTTAAGTTATACATATTAGTAGATACTTAACAAGTTTGAATACGTAAATTAATTCATCGTCTTAAATCCCACTTTTTATATATACGATTCTTTAATCGATATTTTACGACAATTCCATTCAAATTATATGTCCAAAAATTCATTACAAATTATTTAAAAAAAATAATTTTACGAAATTTTCACCTAGACGACGGAGATGACCATCTCCGTTGTCCAGGTGTTCACTTGGACGACGGAGATTGTCATCTCCGCGGTTTAGGTGAAAATTCCGTAAAATTATTTTTTCATTTTTTTAAAAAAAATTAAAAAATTATTTTTTAAAATTAAAAATTAAAAAAATTCACTTAGACGACGGAGATGAGTATTTCCGTCGTCTAAGTGAATTTTTACTTTCTGGCGGTGTTTTTCCCACTAAAAATTTGGCAAAAATTTAAATCCACTTAGACGACGGAAAATTGTCATCTCCGTTGTCTAAGTGAAAATAATTGGCGGTATTCTTTTCCCGCTAAAATTTTTTCAAAAATTTAAATAACTTAGACGACGGAAATACTGATTTTCCGTCGTCTAAGTGAAAAATTGGCGGTATTGTTTGAAAATTTAAAGCACTTAGACGACGGAAATACTGAATTTCCATCATCTAAGTGCTTTAAAACTCTTTAAATTCATCATTTTCTCAATCTCTCTTCATTTTTTCCCCTCCCTCTCCCTCTCCCTCTCTCCCTCTACATCTCTCCCCCCCCCCCAATCAAACCACCCACCATATATCATCACCATCACCACCACCACCGTCGCCACCACCACCGTCGCTGCCATCACCGGCATCACCACCGTCGCTGCCACCACCACACACCACCACCACCTACAACATCGCCTCCACCACCACCACACACCACTAGCTACCGCCTACATTGTCGCCTCCACCACCGGCCTCCACATTCCGGCCAACACCACCGGCGCCGCCACCACCACCACCGCCTATAATTAGTTTAGTTTTAGGTTAATTTAGTTTATTTAGGCTAGATTAATTTATTTTATATATTATATTATAAATTTTGTATTCATTGTATTTAAATCCATAATAATTTAAATTATTTATTCATTATGAATTTTGTACGTATTATATATTATTAATAATTAATATTCAACAAATTTTGCAATATTATGAATATTGATATAAAAAAAATTAAATAAAAAATTCATTAAATCACCACTTAGACGACGGAGATGGACGATTTCCGTCGTCTAAGTGAACACTTAGACGACGGAGAATGAATTCTCCGTCGTCTAAGTGCAAACTTAGACCGCGGAGATGGACGTTTTCCGCGGTCTAAGTGTTCACTTAGACGACAGAGAATGAATCTCCGTCGTCTAAGTGAAAACTTAGACCGCGGAAAATTTTGCGCGGTCCAAGCGAGCACTTAGACCGCGGACATTCTCCGCGGTCTAATTTTTCACTTAGACGACGGAATTCTCCATCTCCGTCGTCCAAGTGCTTGGACGACAGCACTTGGAGCACGGAGCTTGGACGACGGAGCTTCCGTCGTCTAAGTACTTAGACGATGGAAAACTGCACCTAGACGACGAAAATAGTCCGTGGTCTAGGTGCATTTTTCTTGTAGTGAGAAAGCTGACATGCAATGAGATAGACGAGATCGAGATTCAATGGGGATGAAGAATCTCCAAACTGAATTGGAATTGAAGAAGAGATAAGGGAGATCGGCTACAAAAGAGGCGGCGGCTTTAGGGTTTGGAACAAGGTAATCGAGGTACGAGAGAGTCAGGTTACCTGTTTCACTATAATATTTATTTTCAAGTTTTTTTATTCCATACATAAAAATATCTGGCACAACCGTGATGCTCAAATCCAATCCGGCCGGACCCATTACCGACCGCTCACCATAAGTAAGTAAACTGAAATTTGCGATGATTTGTTTGTAGCCTCAGAAAACACACCCATACTTGCCGACCGGAGTTCCAAATCCCACTGATAACGCTTTTCCCGCCTCTATGTTCCATTCAAGAACCAAAGCTTTTCTCAATCGAACACAAACAAACCTTGTCCTCCTCCGTTGCTGCATCATCAATCTCACCCAAGTCCAGCCCTACCACACTCGCCGTCGTCAACCCAACACCGCCATTAAACCTCGCCGTGAACAGCCGCCTCACATTCACAGGGACACCCTCCGCAACCGCCGCAAGTCCATCCTTTTTGTCTCCGATGTCAAACAACTCGACGACCCAGACGACGCCTTGTCTCTCTTTAAAGAATACCACGACATGGGCTTCAAACACGACTACCCATCGTACTCTGCTCTTCTCTACAAACTAGCTCGGAGTGGACACTTTGAAGCAGTCGATACCATTCTCGGTCTTATGTTGGACAGAAACATACATTGCAAAGACACTCTCTTCATTGCTCTAATTCAACATTACGGGAAAGCCAATTTGGTAGAGAAAGCAATCGAGCTTTTCAACCAAATGCCTTTTCATAGTTGTGTTCGTACATTGCAGTCCTTCAATTCGCTTCTCAATGTTCTTGTTAATGGCGAGAGGTTTGACGAAGCCGGTGAGATTTTCGGTCGGTGTAAGCAAATGGGTTTCAAGGCCAATTCGATATCGAATAATATAATGATCAAGGGTTGGCTCAGGAGAGGTAAGTTGGAAGAAGCACAGAAGGTGTTCGATGAAATGCTCGAGACAAAAAGTACAACCTAGTGTGGTAACTTATAATAGTCTGATAGGATACTTTGGCAGGAAAGGTGAGGTGGACAAAGCTACTGAGTTGCTTGAAGATATGAAGCAGAAAGGGAAGTACCCGAATGCTGTAACATATGCGTTATTGATGGAAGGTTTGTGCACGGTGGGGAAGTATGAGGAAGCAAAGAAGATGATGCTTGACATGGAGTATCGCGGCTGTAACCGCGGCTTGTGAATTATGGTGTTCAGATTAGTGATCTTGGAAGGAGAGGGAAGATTGAGGAGGCTACATCTTTGATACAGGAGATGAAGAAACGGCGGTTCAAGCCGGATGTTACGATTTATAACATGTTGATTAATTTTCTGTGCAAGGAGGGT
This sequence comes from Geum urbanum, assembly GCA_946800695.1. NCBI lineage: Eukaryota > Viridiplantae > Streptophyta > Magnoliopsida > Rosales > Rosaceae > Geum > Geum urbanum. Next base: position 11,732,164 of record OX327001.1, read on the forward strand.
AGGGCAACGCAGGCTTATAAAGTCTTGATTGAAATGCAAGTCGGAGGTTTTGAGCCTAATGCTGCTACGTACAGGATGATGGTTGATGGGTTCTGTCGGATTGAGGATTTTGAAGGAGGGTTAAAGGTTTTGGTGGCAATGTTGAAAAGCAAACACTGTCCACTGTTGAAAACGTTTGAGTGCTTGGTTACGGGACTATTAAAGTGCGGGAATGTTGATGGTGCTTGTTTTTTTTCTGGAGGAGATGGAAAGAAGAAATTTGGAATTATGCTCCAAAGCTTGGGAAGCTTCAGCAATGGATACTTGCGGTAACGATATTGTTGCAAGTGAACTTATGATTGAAATAGTAATTTCTTATTGATGGTTGTCACAGAATAGTGGATCAAATGCCATTGTGTCGTCACTTGAATTGATTTTGAAGGCAATTAAAATGCTGAAACTACAAAAAAATTCGAATGTTCTGCAAACATCTGATGTCCACATAATGTAGCATTTCTGGCTTTCTGCTCTTTTGGGTACATAGACAATACATCTTAATTAGCCCGAAATATGTGGACTAAAACTGTAACTGGTGGGCACTCCTCTATCAGCTCAAGCACACAAGCATCTCTTACTTGAAGCCCATTCGCAACTGCAAACTTTCTCCAGCCGCGGCAAGTTGTGCATAGTCTTATTTAAGGCATAGCCATACACCGCAGGTGATATACCATGTTCTGCCATGTGGAATCTGTAGCTTGACAATGCGAGAAGTGCCGGTCGCACAGATATGCTGATGGACAAAGTGAGCATTCGATTTCTGCACACATCACATAAAACAATACGTGAATATCACAGAACTAGCTCTGGCAGTTCTCCAACTTTAGGAACTGTGGTTGTTAATCAAAAGCTTACCAAACCATTTCTTTGGTAAGAGCTTTGTATCTTGACAGCGAGAAATGGATAGTTGGATTTGGACTTTAAATGGCATCATCACCTCCTGTCCAATGTCCACGATTCAATTCCATGTTCATCCCCAAGTAAAATAAACATATTAAATGTCAAGAAACATCCGAGTGCACACTAGTTGAATGCATTTTTCATATGTTAGCCATCTTCGTTAAAGAAGGTCCAAACTAGGGCAAGGATCATAATATAGTCCTATAAACATTATTTTTATATTATTAAATAGTGAACTATTTTCTTGGAAGAAAAGTTAAAGGGTCAAATTTAATTTGAGTGCACATATAACAACTTGACACTTATTAATATTTTAATATTTTCTCATACCTAAATACATCCTTAATTATTTGATCAAGGTTAGCTAAAAGTAACTCAAATGTCAAATTTAAATTTTGACAAGTGATATTTTGCCCAATTGTTCATTCCAACCAATCGAAATCTATGTTTTTTAACTATTATTTTCAAAACTTCACTCCTCTTTTCCATTTTCGATGGTTATGTTTTCTCTCCATTCTTAATTCATCTGTGCTACAGTACAACACCAGGAATGAATTTTAAAACTATATACACTACACTCGTTGATGATCACCGAAATTAATTGAAGCTCACTCATCATTAATAGATCAAAAAATCAAATAAAAGCTTAACTGGATCATAAGACATTCATGCATAGATAGTTTAGAAACTGATCAACACCCAGAAGCTACAAGATCTACACAAATCAATCGAATCAAAAGAACCCAGAAGCATAAATTCATACATACAGACCCAATGATCCAGCTTGATTGATATTCTATTGACCCACAACACAATCAATAGATATATATTCTATTGATTGATTTGATCAGCCTTTGCCATGATCTCTTTAGAAAACCAATTACTTTGGGCTTGACCAATATCTTTAACATAACCCAACTACCTATAACAAATCTCATATCCCGACTATCAACCCAAGCGATAGATATTGCCCAATAAGTTTCATACTTACTAGATTGGTTAATTGAGGCTTGGTCAAGATCTTTCTGTCCATTAGGGGTTGGCTCATGTATAACCGGCACGGGCCGGGCCGGGCCTCAACAACATTTTAATATTTGTGGGTCGGGTTTTATCTTTTATATAAGGATCCGGGTCCGGCCCATTCAAGCGGGGTTTGTGGGCCTTTGCGGGATTTTATGGGCCGGGCCTATCGGGCTTTAATTATTAAAAAATTAAGACATTTCAAAATAAACATAACCTTCATCTATGCACCGGGGTTTAAACGTATTCCGACGAGTCTAAATTTTACGTACGGTGTTTATCACTATAAGATGGACCTTTCTACATGTCCTCGTTTATCATTAAAACATATTTAATTCTCATATTGCTTGAATTCTCCATATGTATATTAATGTTCATACGTTTGTTCCTTTGTTATATGGAATGAAATAACTTTGTGAAACTTAATCGGACATGTTTAATTATTTTATAAAATTGACCGTTGGATTGATTGGTTAGAATATTATAACCATGCCTTTAAAATTTTATAAATTTTGGACTTGATTTAGACATCGATCCATGTATTTCGTCAAATGTGACCGTAGTACTCTTACAACTAAAACGGAAATTACCCCTCCCGAAAATAATTTTTTAACATCAAATTTTGGACACATATTCTTATGGAATACATATCTATCTCATAGTGTCAAAAAAATTGACATAAAAAATTGATTTATCTACTCCCCCCATAGGAAAATAAGGAAAATAAGATTAGTGTATTTTAGTGTTTTCACAAATTTTGTTTAACTGTATTGACCGGGATCCAAACGTACTTCGATTAGGCTAATTTTTACGTACGGTGTCTTTTATTACAAGGTGAACTATTATATATGGTCTTCTTTATTGTTAAAACATTTTTAATTCTTATATTGCTTGAATTCTCTATATGCACACTAATGTTCTTACCTTTATTCATTGGTTATATGGGTTGAAAGACCTTTGTGAAACGTAATCGATCATGTATATATCATCATTTTACAAAACTGACTATCAGATTGGTTGTTCATAATATTCTAAGCATGCCGTTAAAATTTTATAAATTTTGGACTTGATTTAGACCTACATCTATGGGTTTCGCTAAATGTGACCGTAGTACCCTTACAACTAAAACGTAAATTACCCATCTCTAAAGGAATTTTTTAAGATCAAAATTTTAACACACATTCTTGTAAATTACATATCTATCTCATAGTGTCAAAGAAATTGACGTAAAAATTTGATTTATGTAGTTTCTCCATGGAAAAATAAGAAATATATAAGAGAAGGGTATTGATGTCATTTCACACACTCTCAATTAAACTCTCACAATTGAAAAATTACAAGATCTAATCTGAACCATCTATTATATTTACTGTTTTACTGTGTAAGGTAAATTGATAAAAAAAATTACAATGAAACCCTACCCTAAAACCTAACTTACTCTACACCTCAAAATTCCTAAACCTTAACTTACCCTAAATCTCAATCCCCTAAACCCTAACTTACCCTAAACCTAAACCCTAACTTATCCTAAACTCTAAACAACGATTTAATTGTAAAATAGATACACAAATATAACTATATATGGAATTCCAATATTTGATCAATACATGTATATGTAATATATTAATATAGACATACACAAATATAAAATATATATCTATATAGTAGTAGTCACTATATTATATATATATATAAGTGTAGGTATAATGATATATGTACTACTATCTTATATATATAAAAAATTATGGGTTTTGACGGGCCGGTCCTCAACAGGGTTTTGGCGGGCCGGGGTTTAGATCTCTAAACCAAGTTCGGCCCACCAACCACCTTGGCGGGGTTTTGCGGGCTTTTTTTCGGACCGGGCCAGGCTGAGCTTTTAGCCCACGGGCTTGCAGGCCTCCACCGACTCACAAGGCCCACGGGCCAAATGATGACCCCTAATGTCCATCTTCCAAGCATGGTGAAAGAAAAGATAAGAGAGACCGAAAGAGGAGGGATAGATGACGAAGAGAGAGGAAGAATAATAAAAAAATGATTTGGCAGCACTATTTGTCTCTGCCAAATTTGGCGGCAAACCTTCAATCTGTCATCCACACGTCGTCCAACTCAGTTTTGGGCATATCGGTTTGGAGTTAAATCATCTTTCATTTGTTACTGTTACCACTCCACCGTGTCGTTGGACATGACGGTTAGAGGCTCTAAAAGGCCATATTTGACCCTTTTTTTGTGGCCCTTTGGCTCTTTTGTGATCCATTAATTTGTATTTTATTTTTTGTTGGAGATCAAAATAAAGTTAAAATTTAGCCTATAATTTCTTAGACCCTCTTGCTCAGCAAGATGACCTAAAACGACATTTTCTGAACTTGCCTTGGCTTGATTTGAATGGATATTCTATCTCCATGCAGCTCTCACCGAAAATACGCTCTCCGAAGCATGAGTTTACGCTTTTGTGGGTAAAGAAAATGAAGCATCCATGTTCTAAAGAATAGAACTTGGCAAATTCTGGCCATCCATTTGATAACCAAGCGCTGCCGTTTCTCCATTTCAGTTTCATTGGCCACATTCTTCTATCCGGAACACTTAAGACTACTGACCGTCCCAGGAAATCTCCATACTTCCTCGTCACATAACCTTCAATTTCCTGCAGTGAAGAACTTTCTCATATCAAGATGCAGCATATCTTCACATAAACATGTATAGCAAAGACTGAAAGATCATTTACCTAATCAACTAACATTGCTCTAAGTTGAAAAGATATAAGATTACACAGGATTTGGTAAAATCTTTAAAATGCATATGATAGGCTTTTGTTGACTTGTTTAACACAATCAAGCAAAGTAGGCACAAGTACTACATTTAAAAGATTCAAAGAGGAAAAAAACATAGATCTGGACCAGATAAGAACAACCAGCCATGTAATTAGTAATTACATTATAGCAAGATCATAGCTAGACCTGAGTCCTTTATAATTTTTTATTTAATGAAATCTAAACTGAAGCTATATATAGATTGTGAGAACATATATATAGCTGAATGTAAACTAGGAAACCAAATATGCTTGGAAGACAGAACATGAAAGATAACAAGAGAAAAGTTCGTAAACATTTAAACAAAATTGGTCATTTTAAGGAACACAAACATATGAAACTTGATAAACACTGCATAAGCCAAGAACAGGCAAAAACTTCCAAGTACCAAGTTCAAAGTTGAACAAAGGTAAGATGTGCTGCCATGTATTAAAATTTTCGTCATCCAAATGGTCACATAGACGACGCACCGACTCTACGTTGTCCAAGTGGTCAAATAGACGACACACCGACTCTACGTTGTCCAAGTGGTCAAATAAACGATGGTGTGTCGGTGCGTCATATATTTGATCACTTGGACGACGAAAACAGTATTTTCGTCATCTAAGTGTGTCTTACACGACACAATTTTTTTCCGTAGTCTTATGTACACTTAGACGATGGAACCGTAAAGGTTCCGTCATCTAAGAGCATTTTTTTTGTAGTGTTTCGGCAAAATTGGGTGGAGGCAGAAGACAGAGTACTGCATGGTGTTTAGCACTTGTGTGGTGGTTAGAGAGAGATAGAGGAAAAAAAATTAGTTTCCACGGAATTTCCTAAAAATTTCTTATAAAATGACATGTGAATGACACAAAACTATTTTTTAATGACATTATCCAATTTTTAACGTTTGTTAGAGCAGCTGCACCGGTGCCGACACGAGCAGTTGGAAACGGCGGGCCCCAGTTGCCGGTAGCACGAGAAGTGCCTTCGACGATGTGTAGCGGCGATGGAGGAGTGCGGCGACTGCATGTTGACCAGAAGTACGAGCAGCTTCTGCTCGAGCTGGAGCACGAGTTGTGCTTGTGGAGCCCACGCACGTGAGTGACGCCAACACGGTTCAAATTTTTTCTACCAATACACGCGCCAGTAAATGATTAAAAAAAATTTACGCACCAATAAAAATGCACCATGTGGCGAGCCGGCTGGATAAAAATTCATAACGGTCAGATTGATCTGGACAGTCCATTTCAAATTAAAAATTCTGATTGGACGGCTGAGATTCAACCGAAACGGCTATTTCAGAATTTTCTGTCATTTTGCAAAATAAACCATAAAAAATTGCAAAAAAATCCCAAAAAATTTGATTTTTTTTTGCAAATAATACCCTATAGTTTTTCTATAAATACTACATCAATTTCATTCACATCTCACACAAATTTGTGCATAACAAATTTATCCTCTCCTTCCTCTTCTCCTTCATCCTCTTCTCATCCCTTTGTATATTAGTTCCCAAAAAATGTCCAATTGGCTTGATTCCGAAGATTTGCAACTTTGTATTTCTTATTGTCGTATTAGCGTTTGCCCTATATATTACCGGCAACATGCAAAAGTCTGACAAATTATGAGAAAAAGTCTATGCCGATTATAAGGAAAATTGGGAGATTGCGCATTGTGAATAAAGGACGGAGCCTAAGACCCAATCCGCGGTTTCTTCTCGTTTTATAAAGTTGAAGCCGAGTTTTAGAACTTGGGGTGCCGCTCTTGCATATGCACGAAGGAATGGACAATTCGGCTCAAATTTGCAAGATAAGGTAAGTGTTAATAATTTTGTCATAAATTATTTATTACATTTATTTTAATCAATGTTGACATCTCTATGTCCCAGATATTATTTTGACATATAAATTTTTCCCCCTAGATAAGAAAAGCTCAATCATGGTACGTGGCACAAAAGAAGAAAGAGTTTACCAAGTTTGAATGTTGGGAAGTGATGAAGAACCATCCAAATTTTCGGGCCGTCGAACCTAGTATACCACCTCCTTCATATTCCAACTCCGCAACTACTTTTCCTTTTACCTCAATGCATCCCCCCGTCGACATGGAGGATGATGAAGTCATTGCAACACCATAAACCAACGAAGAAGAAGTGTACTCTAGTCCGGTTAGACCTATCAGAGTGAAGGCGGCCAAGGAAGCTAAAAGAAAGGGGGAAAGAGCCATGACATCTTCAAATGAGGTAAGAAAAGAGGTTTTGAAAACCATGATGGAAAATCAAAGAATGCATCTCGCCGGGCAAAAAGAAAGTGATGCCACCGAGTTAGCTTTATACCAAAAACAACTCGCCCTTAAAGAGAAGGACTACAAATTGAGGGCTGAAGCGGAGGATTTAAGGATTATGGCAATGGATATGGATGCTATGACCCCAAAATTGAAGAGGTATTTTTTGAAGAAAAATGAGACTATCCTTAAGAAAATGGAGGAAGAGGAAGGAGATGATAGCGATGAAGCATTTTCAAATTGTTATCGCCCACTGTTTCAATAGTTTGGTATTTGTTTTCCATTATGAAATTATGTACTTTAAATTTCCAATGATTCTACGCTTTGATTGAAATTATGTACTTTAAATTTCCAAGTAATAAAAACGCACTTTTTTATTCCATCAAAGCTCACGCAAATTACAATAAAACATAATGACTTAAAATCAAACACATATAACTTAAACAACCAAAAGGAAAAACAAATAAAGCAAACATGTCGCAAACCAGGTTAATTAAAATTACACACACACATCATTTAAAGTCGTTCGCCGGTCTCTAGATACCAGTTGTGCTTAACTAAGTTCTTCTGCAACACTCCATGGATGTATGCAGATTGAAGATCTATAACACGATCGGCAAATCGTTGTTCATTTTGTCCATCCCTTCCAACAGGCTCAAAAGGAATACGATTACCTTGTTCATCCACTGGTCCATCATAAACTGTGAAAGCAGTTGATGGGTTTTGTAGATCTTCTTCTTCCAACTCCTCAAACTACTCCTCCACAAATTCTTCTTCGACAATCATTTTATGCATTATAATGCAAGCCAACATGATGCTCTTCAATGTCAATTAGTGATGACACCTAGTTACATGCCGAATAATTCTCCAACGAGATTGTAAAATCTCAAAGCACCTCTCTACATCTTTACGGTATGCCTCTTGTTTCTTGGCAAACAGTTTATGTGGTAGCTCATAGGGATTGGAAATTGTTTTCACAAACGAGGAGTGCCTGGGATATATACCGTCAGCTAGATAGTAAGTATTGTGGTAAGTCATACCGTTGACTTTATAAGTTTCACTCGGACTGTTTCCGACAATGAGCGAATCGAATATGTCCGATTGGTGGAGCACGTTGATATCATTTTGTGATCCGGGTACCCCAAAGAAGCTGTGTCATATCCAAGTGTCATATGAGGCCACAACCTCTAAAATAATAGTTGGACACTTCTTTCTCCCCGAGAATGCCCCTTGCTAAGCTGTGGGGAAGTTCTTCTATTCCCAGTGCATGCAATCAATGCTTCCGATAATACCAGGAAATGCACGATGCCTCACTCTCTTTAGAAGTTGGGCTATGTCTGTGGAATTTGGAGCGTGGAGATAGAGGTCACCGTAAATCTCGTATATATGCATACACCACTTCTTCATGCATTGTAGTGTTGTCGATTCACCCATCCTTGTTCTTTCAGCATACTGATCTGCGGCAGCACCGTACGCAAACATACGAAGAGCGTCAGTCATCTTTTGTTGTGGAAGAAGTCCAACCAATCTAGTGGCATTAGCTCTTTGGTGCCAAAATTGGTCGTGGTTGCAAAGATCCGTCATTATACGGTTGAATAAATTCGTACTCATTTGGTACCTTCGATGAAAGGCTTGTTCGTTGAAGATGGGGTATTCGATGAAGTAATCCTCTATCAGATTATGTCCCCATGACTCCCTCATTCTTTCTTTATTTGGTCAGCGGTGAGGTGGTTCATCATCGAACATTGAATCGACCATGACCGCTTCTGTGATGAAAGCATTAGCAATTTCGGTATTTCGCCGACGTTGCTGTCTCATCCTCCGGAAAAAATTCTCAAAACTAAAAGGATTCATCTTATCGGAATCTAGAATATATGGTTGAAAATGGTGTGAGTGAATGATGAGCACCGGTCAACAAATTTATAGCCAAGTGTAGATATGCTGATTAGATAAGATGATGACACGTGTCAGTTTTCAATTGGTCGGAAATCTCTTCGGGAATCTTATACCAATTATTAGGACGATAACGATACGTGGACATGACACGTGTTGCCTCGTGATTGGTTGAAAATCTTATCGGAAATTTTGTACAATTATTTACCCGATAACGTTCTGTCGGTGTGACACGTGTCAACTCGCCATTCGTCGAAAATCTTACCTGAAATCTTATTCAATTATGCATAGGACAACGACACGTGTCATTTATGGATTGGTTGAAAATGATTCAAAAAAAATTAAATAAAAAATTAATTTATGAACAGTAATAGCATATGCTATTTTTTGGCACTACTGCGCAAAAAACAAAAAATGCACCTCCTATTCGATGAACAATGGCTGCTCCACCTCAAATAGTGCTTACTCCACCTCAAATAGCACGAGTAATCACAAAACACCAGTGCGGGTGTTCTTAGAGACATAGTGATCAAAGTGACTAACGGTGTAGTTCGATAGTGATCTTAGAGATATTTGTCATACTTAAGTGAGCAAAGTTTAGAACGTGTCATACATGAGTGATCATCCGAGCAATTTTCTCATATACTAATTACTAAGCTTATTTTGTTTATCAATATGTTAACTATTACCAATACGTATATAACCTTATTATATAACAAAAATATTTCATAAAAGACAACCTAGATAGACCACAATAATATTTTGCCTTCAAATTTTAAATGAGAACGTAAACAAGAAACAAAACTATTTGGTTTATCAATCATTTAATTGATTAGTATTGACATAGCTTTTATAAAGACATTAGATGTTTTTTAAATGACTTTTCTATTTATCACAAACATGTCATATATGTATATAAAGAGAAATTATGCTTAATGAATTAAAATTATAAACTAGCCGGGTCATTAACAAATCGAATCACTTGTGATCCGAATATGATATGTGAAGTAAACGGATCAACGAATTCGGGTTAAAAACAGATCAAAGGGTCCAAAAATTGGATCCAGATCCGTTTAATAGGAAAGGGTCTGGAGTAGGTCCGGATCAAGATCCGTCCCATTGACAAGTCTATAGACGTTGTCATTCTTTAGCTGAGACTAGGCCGTTTTCGTAGAGTCTCCAATCTAATGGAAATACCTTTACCCTTGTCCCTGATTAAAGTGTAAGAAGAACTTGATATAAATGAAACAAACAACTTAGGCATATTGTAGTTTACTCAACATCTAATGGAAATACCTTTACCCTTGTCCCTGAATTTAATTTTAACAGATTTGGATCAATAATAGTTACGGTTTTCAAATTAAAACACATACGTGCAATTTTTTGTGTGGAAGAAACTGCCATGTCCATTATAAAAGAAAGCAATCTTGAATCTGCTGATACAGAATGTTATTCTTCTAAATACATAGAGCAACTGCTATGCAAGTTATAAGGGTGTAATTAGGAGATTTAAAGAATGGATAACACAATTCTACCAAGTAAGAATCTCTATTTTGATTACCAATATTGTAGATATGAATTATGTTTATATTTTCAATCATATTAATCATCACTGTAGTGATTGTCATTGTAGTAATTAAACAGAAATAAACATTACATTTAGAATTTCGATTAACAATTGGTATCAAAGCAATCCTATAATCTATTTTGATTACTCTTGCATCATTGCAGTTCTTCTGCTAATTGTATTAGGGGAATTAGTATGAAATCTTAATCCGCATATAGTTATAGATTGCATACTTTTATATCTGCATATATAAGTGTTTATACATTTAAGTTATATATGACAGATACAATCAAATTTTTTTTGTTCAAATACATAAACATATCAATAAATGATGATCAAATTGAAAATTTTTCATATGTACTGCCAAAGGTGCCATATGCATAAACTGCAAAACAATTATGCAATAATCATGATTATACAACTGATATGAAAATAATGTTAATTTTCTTAAACCTATGTTGTCAAAGTGGCTTTGTATAACAAAAAATTATATACGATCCATGACAATGATGATAATCAATATACTTACATCAATCTGATATGAATTTCCAAATAATTTTTGTAATAAACATTTGGTGTATTGATTATAATATAGAATCTGAATATGTCTGATATGGAGACAAGAATATTAAGTCAGTACTCCACAAAGGGTGTCAAAACTTTGAATATTACTAGAATTTATAGTCCAGTGATGTATTATTGAGTTTAAGGAAAATTTCATAACTGAATTTGTTCAAGAACATTAAGTATATTCTGGTATAAAGTCTAACTAGAATTTTCTTCCTGATATGTATGATTCATATATAGTCATGCACTTTCCTAAAAGCATTAATCAAATTGAATTACTAAAGGCTCAAACTTTAACAAGTGGAAGAGTGACATTGAGTTGAATCTGGGAATACTTGATTTTGATCATGTGCTTACTGAGAACCTCCAGAAGAACTATCTGCAAAAGCTTCTCGAGAGAGAAAGGAAGCTTATGAGAAATGACATAAGCACAACAAGATGGTCCTCATTTGCATTAAAAAAAGCATGAAAGAATATAAGGGGTAGAGTTCCTGACTCCAAGTTAGCCAAGAAGTTTTTCAATGCCATTGCAGAGAAGTACAAAATGTCAGACAAAGCTGAAACTGGGACCTTGATGAACAAGCTGATTAGAATGCAGTATGATGGAAAAGGAAATGTCAGAGAATAAATTTTTAAAGGATCTGATATTGCAGGGAATCTTAGAGACTTGAACATGATAGTTGAAAAGCCCTTTCTGGTTCATATGCTCCTCAATTCACTTCCTGACTCTTTTGGAAATCTGAAAACACTCTACAAGAGTCAGACGCAAAAATGGAGCAAAAATGAATTGATCTCCCTTTGCGTTGAAGAAGAAGAAGAGATTCTAAAGAAAGAAAAATCCACTGCAGTAAAGCTAGTAAGAAAAGATCAGCCAAAGTAGGATTAGACAAATCTTCCATTCAAGAAGAGATTTGCGAAGTCCCACTAACTCCAAGCATGCTGTTAAACTTGACACTGACAAGAAAAAATCTGCCAAGTTCAATGACGTTAAGAAATGTTATTCCTGCAAAAAGACAGATCATTTTAAGAAGGACTACGAGGGATTAAAGCTTGGCTTGAGAAAAAAGGTACATTTTTAACAAAATCAGTTTTCAATCTGATTTCAAATGATTTTGTTTCCAATGACTCTTGGTGGTTTGATACTGGCTTACATATACATATTGTCACAAATATACATGGATTATCAAGCCAGACAATCCCAATTAAGGAAGAGATAATGGCGTGTACTGCAAATGGCCAAAGAGTGGCTGTGAAGGCTGTTGGAACTGTTAAGCTAGTATTTAAAAATAACTTTGTTTTAGAACTATCTAATGTGTATTGTATTCATGAAATAAAGAGAAACCTTATATCTGGTTCTCAATTTTTATCAAACAATGGTTCAATTTACTTTTTCTAGTGATAATAAAATTATGTATTATTATTATTATTCAAAGTATTTTGACAATGCTTCTATTGTTGGTGATTACTGATTAGTCAATTGCTGTACTATTTCTACAAAATCAGAAACAGATAAACCAATATTTGGCATTGAGACACATTCAAAGAAAAGAAAAGCCAAATTTGACATCTCCTCTTTCTTTGTGGCATAAGAGCTAGACTTGGGCACATATCAAAGAAAATAATGAAAACTCTGGTGAAATAATAAATTCTACCATAACTTGATTTTTTTGACTTTGATAAATGTATTTACACTACCACAAATTGAAACATTACCGGCGAGATTCCGGCCAACAAGGCCGGCGACCGGAAAAGTCGCCGGTAATGTCCATCATTACCGGCGACTTACTCCGTCGCCGGTAATGTCGCCGGAATCTCGCCGGTAATGTTCCAAAACATTACCGGCGACTCCAACCGTCGCCGGCAATGTCAAGCCGAACATTTCCTGCGATTTTCCGGCCGGAATTTCGCCGGAAATGTGTGGCTAGACATTGCCGGCGACGGTTGGAGTCGCCAGTAATGTTTTGGAACATTACAGGCGATTTTCCGGCGTAAAGTCGCCGGTAATGTCTTCATTTCCGGCGACTTACTCCGTCGCCGGCAATGTGTCTTATATTAGATGCCGGATGCGGCAGCTCGATCATTCAATCATTTTGATCGAAAAAAATCCAGTGAAATCGAAAGAAGGAAAACGTACGCTCTGAAATCGATCATTCGGTATATTGTCAAAATTAAGGCGCGCGTCGAAAACTCGATCACTCGGGAAGCTATATATATAGGTAGGTGTATATATACGTATATGTGTATGTATATATATATATATGTGTGTGTGTGTGTTGATCAAATCCAATTCGTGAGATATATATGAAATGTTGTTGATGTCACCGAAACGAGAAAACAGCTTGTAGTTAATCTTGTGTCTGAATCAACGACTGGTATAATCGTATTGTTATCGGAGCCGGGCTTAACAGAGCCTCCTACCCAGTCAAATACGTTTTGAATTGAAAAAAGGAGAAAACCATCATCGAGTACTGAATCGAATTCAGAGATTAGATTGATATATATATATATATATGCATGCATGTGTTGATTTAATTAGAGTTGAATTGAGATATCGCGTCGATTATTAGTAGTGAATGTGTGTATATATATATAATTAATACGTAAAATTGTTAGAATTTTCAGGATGGACAAGAGTTGGATGAGCCTCGAAAGATGGGATGTCAGATATCACGAGGGAATTAGGAGTTTTGTGGATTTTGTGAAGGCTAATTGTGGAGACACTACACTTCATTATTGCCCGTGTAAAGAATGTAAGTGTTTCAGCGATCGATTTCGATTTCCCATTGATAAAGTCCAGAGGCACCTGAGTAAATACGGGTTTTGGGATAAGTACACTTGTTGGATTTATCACGGTGAAACATCGGTAGCGGGTCCGCATGATCATGGACAATTTGGTGAGAGGGCCAGTCCACGCTATGATCATGGAGATTTTGCTGAGAGAGGCAGTTCATCCTATGATCCAACATCGATGTTAATCAATGATATGTTTCCTCATGAGAGCGGTGTATTTGCTGATGAAGCACCAAATGTCCCTCCCGTCGTTGAGGGTTTCCCCCATATCGAGCCAGTCGAACCATTACCTGGAGCTCATGTCAACACAAGCGGTATGGACAAGTACAACAACCTGATTGCATTGCAACAGACTCCGTTGTACGACAGTTGTAGTAAGACTGTTCTTGAAAGTGTGATGGGAGTGATGCAGCTCAAAATGGAGAACAAAATGTCTGTCAAAGCTGTTGATTCTTGGTTGAAGTGGACTGCTTCGCTACTGCCACCCGGTCATCGTCTTCCTACCACTCATCATAAGGTGCGACATATCCTGAAAGATCTTGGGCTTTCCTACATCAAAATGCATGCATGCAGATATGATTGTATTCTCTTCTGGGGAAAAGATCTCGAAGACCTTGAAGCCTGCCCGGTATGTTTTACAGAAAGGTATAAGTTGACTCCTGCAGGCAACAAGAAAGCTGTGAAGATACTTCCGGGACAATAAGATGTACGGATTAAAGAGTCATGACTGCCATGTACTGCTTCAACGCCTTTTCCCTATTTTCATTCGAGGGTACCTGCCCAAGGAGGTGGTGGAGCCGTTGGTGGCCTTGTCAAGATTCTTTCAGAAGTTATGCACCAGGGAAGTTAAAAAATCAGATCTCAGGGAGATGCAAGATGACATCATTTTTATCATGTGCAAGCTTGAGAGGATATTTCCGCCAAATTTTTCGACATCATGCCTCACCTAACGATCCATCTTCCCGAACAATTGTTACTTACCGGTCCCGTACACTACACTTGGATGTATCCCATGGAAAGGTACATTTGGTTTGCCTCTGTTTTTATATGTAAAGTCTTAGTTTTACCCCTTTTAACATGCACTTGTTAACTTGTAGACAATTGGGAGCCTACAAGGACTATGTGAAGAATAAATATGCACCTGAAGGGTGTATCGCTGAAGCATATGTTGCGCACGAGTGTGTCACGTACACCAAAGTGTATTTGGGAGCGCTTGAGGACCCCCAACAACAGATGCCGATAGATGAACCTCAGTTCAACCTTTCTATCATCTCCAATGACGTTGTACTACAGGGAAGCTTGCCAAAGTCGTACAAGTTGGATGAAAATGAGGTAGTCATTGCCCACTGGTCGGTACTGATTAACTGTGAAAAAGTACAATATTGGAAAAATTATCATCTTCACTGCCCTGCTATTGCCGGAAATGTTGATTACCACAACAGGACGTTTGCAAACTACTTTGGTCCATGGGTAAGGGTATATGTGTATATGTCTTTTTTTATTGCCATTTTCCTTATATAACATGTGTGTACGTACGTGGTTTTGTAGTTTCTATGTTCATAATGTCTTGTGTGGTTTCTTATCGTTTTCAGATGAACCATGTAGCAGATGATGGTTACCCAGAGTGGTCAAACGAATTGAGGGTCCTTGCGATGAAACCGATAGCTTCAAAAGTTTACTCGATGTGTCAAGTCAATGGCGTGAAATTTATATGTGAAAATAGAGACGACCGACTGAAAACACAGAATTGTGGGGTGATGGTCCATGGTGGGCAGGATGGCGTTGACTATTACGGTGTCCTTCATTCAGTTGTTGAACTAATTTATGGGAACCGCATGAAAGTGCACTTGTTCAAGTGTAGATGGTTTGATACTAGCCCGGAGAACACAAGGACCGATCAGCACGGAACATTTTCGGTGAATACTGCTACTACTTGGTATGAAGAAGACCCTTTCGTTCTTGCCTCATCAGTAAAACAAGTGTTTTACCTGGACGATCTTCTTAACAAAGTCCCGTGGAAGGTGGTTAACCATGTTGCTCATAGAAACATATACAGTGCTGCCACACTTGGTGATACCGCAGATGATGAGGAAGTTACTGCATACCAAGAGCCGAACGCTTTTGACATTCCGGAATCATCTACGATTCGCCTTAATAATGTGAGATCTGGGAGTGTGGTTCGAATTACTGGAGCAGAACTTCTCGATGTTAATCCATATGAAGTTGACGCTGATTCAGATGACGAGGAGAGGCACATATTGCCAGAGGTTAACTATGAAACCGAGTCAGACTCAAGTGATGACAATGATTACGATTATCATCCTTAGTACGTTAATGATGTAGTCGGAAATTGCAGACGGAAATAGTAGACGGAAATTGTAGTCGTTAATTGTAGACGGAAATTGATAATGAAAATTGTAGTCGGAAATCGTAGACGGAAATTGATAATGGAAATTGTAGTCGGAAATCATAGACAGAAATAGTAGACAGAAATTGTAGTCGGAAATCGTAGACAGAAATTGATAATGAAAATTGTAGTCGGAAAATGTAGCCGGAAATCGTTGACGGAAAATGTTGTCGTATATTCTTCGGGAAATAATGACATTACCAACGAGTTAACTCGTCGTTGGTAATGTCATTACCAACGACTTATAAGCATGTCGCCGGCAATGTCTTCTGGATAGAAACCCCCCAGCTCGACCCCGAGCTGTATTTCTCAAAATCCTCTCCTCCTCTCCTCCTCCCCTCCTCTCCTCCTCCCAAATCGGTCCGGCTTCACCTCTAGCTCACCTCTAGCTCACCTCCTCCTCCTCCTCTCCCTCTCCTCCTCCTTATCCTCTCCTCCTCCTCTCCCTCTCCTCCTCCTTATCATCTCCCTCTCCTCCTCCGAAAATCTCCTCCTCCCCTCCTCTCTTCCCCTCACAATTGTAGTAGGCAAAGCATTGTAGTGGTTAACCATGGTAGGTCCTCTCTCTCTCTCTCTCTCAATTTTTAATTATTTTTGTGTATGTGTATGTGTATGTGTATGTGTAAATTAATTGTGTATGTGTATGTGTATGTGTAAATTAATTAGGGTGCTAACTTGGAAATTAGGGTGATAAGTTGTAAATTTATATGCAATGTATATATATGTGATGTATATATATGTGAAAATTAAACCTAATGAAGATGCATGATGTATATATATGTGTGTGAAAAATGTGAAAAATTAATTAGGGTTTGTGATTTGGATGAATATGTGAAAATTAAATTTAATTAAGATGCATGATGTATATATATATATACATCGAAAATGTATATATGTTAATTTAGGTGATATAGTTGTTAATTAATCGTATAAATTAAGGTGGAAATCGGGATCGGAACGGTTTAGAACCAAAACGGTTTTAAACCGGAACCGCGCGGAACCGGAACCCTTTGGAACCGGAAAAGTTTGTAACCGAAACCGTTTGAAACATAACGGTTCGAGTTCCAAACGGTTCCGGTTCCGCCCGGTTCCGGTTCCGATTTGTTATAAAACCGTGTCCTTATGACTATTACGGTATCCAGGAGGTAATTTTGCGGCAAATTGGCTTGGAGCCAAATTACGGAAAGGTTCCCGAAATAGTGGAGGGAGCAGTAGTTAAGCTTCCTCCTCACCCGCAGTTAGCAACACGCCCAGTGGGCCAATGATGAGTGGTCGCACGAGAGCCTTGCTACAGGCGCGAGCTGAGGAGGAAGCTGCACGATCAAGGGTCGTGCAACCGGAAGTCGAAGCTCGACCCTCAGTCTCCAGACGCTCATTCAGCAGACGTCCCTCCGGTGGCAGAGCCTCAGACGAGCGACAGTCAATGGAGGCATCAGAAACTCCCTCAATCCGAATGCCCCATATTCGCCCGGTGGCTACTCCCGTTTCACGGGAATCATCTGAGGCAGCTGGTGGTGCTGGCGCCTCATCGTCCAGGCCTCGTCTATCTCCGCCGTCCGGTCTCTTCCTACCCGACGAGATTCCTGTGATCCCTGAATTCGATGATAGGGGGATGCCTGTTTATGTTGAAGGACGGCCGGAGTTCCTGAGCGTGGAGGAAGCGTACAACTTCATCCCGTTCGACCCCGTGTATCTTTGGAGTGTGAGGTGCACCAACCAACAAACGGACGATGCAGGTAAAACCCATTTATCATGTGCAAGATTGATGACTTAATTATTACTTAAGATTTACGATAGGTTCAATTAATAATATCAATTTGTTGACATTGTATTATTAGGCAATTTCGTTAATGGGACTGGAAAACGGAAAGGGGCTAGAGGCACCTGCACCGGGAAGAGACTTGAGTAGGCCACCGGGGGAAGGAAAACGCCCATAAGGGCCAATGAGGATGGCGAGGTGATCGAGGCATTCGACACCACGCGCAAATATGTCAGCATGGCCGGTGCGATTGTGCGGGACAAGGTCCCAATGCTTTGGCCAGATTGGGAATCTGTGCCTATCTACGTGAAGATGCAAGTGCATAATGCACTCAGTGTGAGTAAAATCGTATTTTCATTACGTAAATTTTACATTTATTAATTAAGTCCGAATAAATATATAATTTTACCTTTTATATATTCATATTGCAGGTGTGGTTTGACGTGGATGAAGTTCTTATTCACACGTGGGTAGAGCGTCAACTACATATGAGGTGATGTGCTTCCACTTATTTGAATATATATCGACTTAGATTTTTGTTTATCAAGTATTTTAATATCTCTAACTTTTTTTCCTTGTTTTAATATAGGTTTAAAGAGTGGAAGAACGAGCTTTCTTCCCATTACACTGTATACAAGGATCTAGGCTGAGGTTCTACCCCTAGCGAATTCCGGTTTAGGGAGTACGAGTGGCTGTGGCTGATAGCCCACTTCGAGCACCCCAAAGCGAAGGTATGCATCCTGAATATATCTTACAAGCCTAATGTATAATATCAGATTGAAATAGTTAGTTACTAATTTTTTTCCATATGTTTATCAAACAAGGCGATTTTGAAGACGAACAGGGCAAATAGATTGAAAAACACCAGGGCCCATCATGCAGGTTCACTCAACTGCATGGGTTGGTCGACTAAGGCGCAGCAACAACAAGAAGTGAACCCCTTGGTGTATATTCATCAGAAGTTCTATCCGCAGTGCCCTGACGAAGCGGTAAGTCTTTCGCCTCTCCATGTGTTAATAAAACTATTTTTCGATATTAATTTATTTTGTTAGCTAATACGTTATTCATTTTCGCTTTTTAATTAGGCGAGAGTGGAGGAGGCGACCGCAGAAGTGACCATGAATATAGCTTGG
Source organism: Geum urbanum (assembly GCA_946800695.1). Taxonomy (NCBI): domain Eukaryota; kingdom Viridiplantae; phylum Streptophyta; class Magnoliopsida; order Rosales; family Rosaceae; genus Geum; species Geum urbanum. The sequence continues at coordinate 11,751,302 of OX327001.1, forward strand.
ACTAACCATCCTGACAGCTTCGAAGAAGAAGTCACCCAGTATGCCTCTCAGATCGATCCGCTTGATCGCCCTATAGCGGCTCAGATCATGGCAAAAGCGTGCGGGACAGGAAAGAATACCTACTACTGTAGGGGAATGGGCACGGCGGGCGAAGGAGTATTGAAGAACACTTCAGAATACTCTACCGGGTCAAGAAGTTCAACTTCTAGTCGTAACCTCGCAGCGGAGCTTCATAGGACGTAGAGGGAGTTGAAGGAGCAAAAGAGGCAGATGGTCGAGTACCAAAACATGGTCCAGCAGCAGACACAGAAGCAGGCTCAGATGTACACATGGATGCGGACGATGTACGAGGCTCAGACTACCGGACAACCGTTCCCCACACCTCCCCCGGTCCCGGTCCCTCCGTTCCCTAGCTATCCACCACCACCACCGCACTAGTCAACGCCAGAGCAAGACCAAGGTAGCCACCGGAATTCAAATGAGTACATGGATTACTTCGACCCTGACCCACAAGTTCCTCGACCCTGACCTGTAGTTGTAGTTAATTTTCGTATCGTCGTTGCTATTTGTACTGTACGTTGGACATTTATGTGTACTGTTGAACTTGTATGATTGTACGGTTTATGTCTTTCAATGCAGGTTCTGGAATTGGGCCCAATCCAGAACCGCGTTTTTTTTTCAAAATTTTTCCAGCCCGCCGGCAATGTCTCACATTCCGGCCACGGTGGCGCTGCCATTGCAGGCGACGGCGTCGCCGGTAATGTCTTGACATTGCCGGCGACGCTGTTTCCCGTCGCCGGCAATGTTAACACCGGCGGGGGATTTCCGGCGACGTCATTGCCGGCGACTTGTCGCCGGTAATGACAATTTCGGCGAAAAAAATAAACAAGGCCGGCGACGGGAGGTCGCCGGTAATGTCTCCATTTCTGGTAGTGTTATTGTATGATAGGTAAGATGATTAATTTGAGAAAATTTGGATCACAATGAAGTGAGAAATTTCATGAACTCATACATAAAGACATCTGTGGTCTATTTCCAGTAAAAACCATATGTGAAATTTTTTATTTTAAAACTTTCATTAATGATTTTTCAAAATATTGCTACTTATATTTGATTTGTAAAAAATCTCAAGCTTTGGATTGTTTCATTAATTTTAAAACTGAAGTAGAAAGGCGGACTGATCACCTTATTAAAGTTGTAAAGTCTGATCAAGAGGATAGTTTTATGGGAGATTTTATGTAGTCGGTGGTACATAAGGGACCGTTTGCTACTTATCTGAAAAAAAATATGATAATATGGCTCAATACACTATTCCATATACACCTCAACAAAATAAAGTTTCTGAAAGAAGGAATAGAAGAATGATTGTGAGATCTGGACTACCAAGATATTTGTGGGGAGAAGCTTTGAAAACAGTCAATTACATCTGCAATAGAACCCCAAGCAAAGCAGTACCAAAAATACCTTTTGAATTTTGTCGTGGATACAAGTCTAGTTTGAATCACTTACATGTATGGGGATGCAAAAAAGAAGTCAGAGATCACAATCCAGATAATGAGAAATTGGATTCACAATTAGTGAGTTCAAATTTTATTAGATATTGTGAAAAATTATTGTCCAAGGAGAGGAACCAAAATTATTGCATCATACAGGGCATCTTTGTATGATGAATTAGTTGAAAATCATAAACCTGTGGATATTGAACCAGAACATGAAATTGCCACTGTAGTTTATATTGATTACTGGTTCATTTACAATAATTTGGCAACAAATAATGGTGAAAATGGGAGTGCATTGATGAATTTGCATATTGAAAATAATGAAGTTGTTTAGAAAGAAAATGTTGCGGTGGACAATGCACCAACGGAACCAGCGGCTATTAGAAGATCAATAAGGGAGGAAAAAATCTGCCATACCAGATGATTATCATGTGTTCCAATTGTTGCCAAATGAAATTTTCAATGAGGAGGATGATCTAACAAGCAGTAAAACAAGCACTGCAATTGGTAAAATGTGAAAAGTGGAGAGCTATCATTGAAGAAGAATTGAATAGTATGAAGAAGAACAATGCCTGGACTTTAGTAAATAAACCAGATAATGTGAAGCCTATTGGTCGCAAGTGAGTGTTAAAAACTAATAGAAATGCTGCTTGAAATATAGAAAGACACAAAACCAAATTAGTGGCTAAAGGCTACGTACAATCAGAAGGAATGGATTGATTACAATGAGACTTTCTCTCCAGTCTCCACTAAGGATCCTTTTAGGGTTATAATGGCATTAACAACTTATTATAATCTTGAATTGCATCAAATTGATGTTAAAACAACCTTTTTACATGGAGATCTATATGATAAGAGTTATATGTTGCAACCTGATGGTTTTAATGAAAATGCAAATTAAGTATGCAAACCTGTGGATATTGAACCAGAACATGAAATTGCCACTGCAGTTTATATTGATTACTGGTTCATTTACAATAATTTTCCAACATATAATGATGAAAATGGGAGTGCATTGATGAATTTGCATATTGAAAATAATGAAGTTGTTTAGAAAGAAAATGTTGTAGTGGACAATGCACCAGCGGAACCAGCGGCTATTAGAAGATCAATAAGGGAGGAAAAAATCTGCCATACCAGATGATTATCATGTGTTCCAATTTTTGCCAAATGAAATTTTCAATGAGGAGGAACCAAAAAACAATAAAACAAGCACTACAGTTGGTAAAATGTGAAAAATGGAGAGCTGTCATTGAAGAAGAATCGAATAGTATGAAGAAGAACAATGCCTGGACTTTAGTAAATAAACCAGATAATGTGAAGCCTATTGGTCGCAAGTGAGTGTTAAAAACTAATAGAAATGCTGCTTGAAATATAGAAAGACACAAAACCAAATTAGTGGCTAAAGGCTACGTACAATCAGAAGGAATGGATTGATTACAATGAGACTTTCTCTCCGGTCTCTATTAAGGATCATTTTAGGGTTATAATGGCATTAACAACTTATTATAATCTTGAATTGCATCAAATTGATGTTAAAACAACCTTTTTACATGGACATGTATATGAGAAGAGTTATATGTTGCAACCTGATGGTTTTAATGAAAATGCAAATTAAGTATGCAAACTTGTGGATATTGAACTAGAACATGAAATTGTCACTGCAGTTTATATTGATTACTGGTTCATTTACAACAATTTGGCAACAAATAATGCTGAAAATGGGAATTCATTGATGAATTTGCATATTGAAAATAATGAAGTTGTTTAGAAAGAAAATGTTGCAGTGGACAATGCACCAGCTGAACCAGTGGCTATTAGAAGATGAATAAGGGAGAAGAAAAATCTGCCATACCAGATGATTGTCATGTGTTCCAATTTTTGCCAAATGAAATTTTCAATGAGGAGGAACCAAAAAACAGTAAAACAAGCACTACAGTTGGTAAAATGTGAAAAATGGAGAGCTGTCATTGAAGAAGAATTGAATAGTATGAAGAAGAACAATGCCTGGACTTTAGTAAATAAACCAGATAATGTGAAGCCTATTGGTCGCAAGTGAGTGTTAAAAACTAATAGAAATGCTGCTTGGAATATAGAAAGACACAAAACCAAATTAGTGGCTAAAGGCTACGTACAATCAGAAGGAATGGATTGATTACTGATTCGCATCTTTTCAAGTACTTAATTTAAACACTCAAACAAATACGAAAACAATTAAAACCCTTCTTTGTAGATGTAGCATTGGTAAGTAGGGATCGTTCTTAACCGGGGATTGAGGGTGAATGCATAACTATGCTAAGGTATTAGGGGGGTGCGAGATTTGTTGTCTAATTTTCCTACAAGATAAAACCTAAATCTACTATTTACATGTGATCATCACATCATGTCTACCTCCACCATTTTCATGCTTCACTTACCCAGTATCAACGAAATTCTTACCTTCAACCTGCAATTTATACACATGCTTTTAAGAGTGCGACGAAGAGCGCCTACACCTTAATTTATCTAAGATTCATACAAAACATGCTAGGGAGGAACGAAGAGCGTATCACCCAACACATTAAGAAGCTTTAAGCATACAAGCATGCATACAAGTCAAAGACCAAAACTAAGAACACATGGAAGATAACATAAGTAAGTAAAAACGTATAGCCTTTATTAAACAAATCACAAGTCGTAAACCGAATTCTTTACAAGACAAAAGATGAGATAGAAGGTTTATGGTTACACTTTTGGAGTCTGTGAAGAGCACTAACAATGCCTCGAGTGGATGGATTCTCAAGAACAAGACGAAGAGCGCCGATTATTCTTGATCCGTGAGGAGGGAGCTTCGGCCTTGGAGGGGATTAGGCTTAGGACGACTTGGGAGGTGTTTTGGGCAGAGCTTTGCTGTCTATGATATGTGATCCTTTTTCCTTTCCCCAAAGCTCTCCTTATATAGTTGTTTCATGGCCGGTCAAAACTGTTTCATTTCTTCTTATCTCATTTCCGTTTCATTTCGGCATGCCATACACAGCCGTCCAGCACCTCATTTCATGTCCGTTCCAGCATAATTATATCACCGTTTTAAACACAGCAATCAACTCTCAATTTCAGTTCTGCCGTTTGCTGCACTACATCCAAACCAATTAAGCCTCCGTTTCAAGCATTAAGCTCACCGTTGCAGCAGCTAGCTTCCGTTTCAATCTTTAAATTGCTAAACCAATCATCAACCATCCATTATGCATGCCGTTCCATGCATATATCATTTCATGCAATTATGCTTAATCATTCTTCATCTCATCTAATTAAGCTTCATGCCATCAATTAACTTCATGCCATGCATGCATCACTAATTTATCCTCATGCAATTACGTACACTCCCTGCATAGCTCCATGTAATTCCACGTGACCATTTATTCTTCGGAGTTTAGGAACGTCTTCCTTAGCACACATTTTGCTCCGAATCGTCTCCTTTATTATTTCTCCTTTATTTTCTACCTAAAAACATAAAACAAGTTAGAAACATATTTACTAAGCTCGTAACAAAGCAAAATGTAGAGAGAAAGACATTAATAATCAAGCATAAAATGCGTAGATCAATTACAATGAGACTTTCTCTCCAGTCTCTACTAAGGATCCTTTTAGGGTTATAATGGCATTAACAACTTATTATAATCTTGAATTGCATCAAATTGATGTTAAAACAACCTTTTTACATGGACATCTATATGAGAAGAGTTATATATTGCAACCTGATGGTTTTAATGAAAATGCAAATTAAGTATGCAAACTTGTGGATATTGAACCAGAACATGAAATTGCCACTGCAGTTTATATTGATTACTGGTTCATTTACAACAATTTGGCAACAAATAATGCTGAAAATGGGAATGCATTGATGAATTTGCATATTGAAAATAATGAAGTTATTTAGAAAGAAAATGTTGCAGTGGACAATGCACCAGCTGAACCAGTGGCTATTAGAAGATGAATAAGGGAGAAAAAAATCTGCCATACCAGATGATTGTCATGTGTTCCAATTGTTGCCAAATGAAATTTTCAATGAGGAGGACCAACAAACAGTAAAACAAGCACTGCAGTTGGTAAAATGTGAAAAATGGAGAGCTGTCATTGAAGAAGAATTGAATAGTATGAAGAAGAACAATGCTTGGACTTTAGTAAATAAACCAGATAATGTGAAGCCTATTGGTCGGAAGTGAGTGTTAAAAACTAATAGAAATGCTGCTTGAAATATAGAAAGACACAAAACCAAATTAGTGGCTAAAGGTTGCGTACAATCAGAAGGAATGGATTGATTACAATGAGACTTTCTCTCCAGTCTCTACTAAGGATCCTTTTAGGGTTATAATGGCATTAACAACTTATTATAATCTTGAATCGCATCAAATTGATGTTAAAACAACCTTTTTACATGGAGATCTATATGAGAAGAGTTATATGTTGCAACCTGATGGTTTTAATGAAAATGCAAATCAAGTATGAAAACCTGTGGATATTGAACCAGAACATGAAATTGCCATTGCAGTTTTTATTGATTACTGGTTCATTTACAATAATTTGGCAACAGATAATGGTGAAAATGTGAGTGCATTGATGAATTTGCATATTGAAAATAATGAAGTTGTTTAGAAAGAAAATGTTGCAGTGGACAATGCACCAGCTGAACCAGAGGCTATTAGAAGATCAATAAGGAAGAAAAAAATCTGCCATACCAGATGATTATCATGTGTTCCAATTGTTGCCAAATGAAATTTTCAATGAGGAGGATGATCCAACAAACAGTAAAACAAGCATTGCAGTTGGTAAAATGTGAAAAATGGAGAGTTGTCATTGAAGAAGAATTGAATAGTATGAAGAAGAACAATGCCTAGACTTTAGTAAATAAACCAGATAATGTGAAGCCTATTGGTCGCAAGTGAGTGTTAAAAACTAATAGAAATGCTGCTTGAAATATAGAAAGACACAAAGTCAAATTAGTGGCTAAAGGCTACGTACAATCAGAAGGAATGGATTGATTACAATGAGACTTTCTCTCCAGTCTCTACTAAGGATCTTTTTAGGGTTATAATGGCATTAACAACTTATTATAATCTTGAATTGCATCCAATTGTTGTTAAAACAACCTTTTTAAATGGAGATCTATATGAGAAGAGTTATATGTTGCAACCTGATGGTTTTAATGAAAATGCAAATCAAGTATGCAAATTATAGAAGTCAATTTATGGTTTCAAACAAGCTTCATGATAGTGATATCTAAAATTTCACACAGTGATCACTTAGTTTGGGTTTATAGAGAACAAGTTGGATGAATGTGTGTGTGTGTATATATATATATATATATGAAGACCAATATGAGTGAATTTATTATACTGGTTTTATATATTGATGGTATAATCCTTGCCAGTAGCATCATCAATACATTTTGTGTTGGGTATTGAAATATTCAGAGAGAAAAACAGGTATTTTGGGACTTTCTCAGAAGATTTATATTGAGAAAGTACTGTAGAGGTTTGGAATGAAAAAAATGCAAGAATGGTGAAAGCCCTATGTCTAAAGGAGATAGACTACATAAGGGTCAATGTCCTAAGAATGCTCTTGATAAGAAGAATATAGAGAAGATGCCCTATGCTAGTTTGGTTGAAGCCTCATGTATGCTCAAGTTTGCACAAGGCCAGATATTGCCTTTGCAGTGAACATGTTGTCCCGGTTTCAATCAAATGCTAGACATGAGCATTAGGTGGCATGAAAGAAAGTACTGAGGCATTTGAAGAAAACCAAAGATCATCCGCTTGTTTACCAGAAAATAGAAGATAAAGAATTGGAGGTCAAGGCATATACAGATGCATCCTACATGTCAGACGTTAATGACTTAAAATCTACATCAGGTTATATTTTTAAATTGGCTAGACATCCAAGCAAGAAATCACAACAACATCAACCTTTCAAGCAGAATACATTGCTATTTTTACAGCAACTGGACAAGCCTTATGGTTGAAGAATTTTATTTCAAGATTGAGACTGCTTAAGTCGATTGAAAGACTTATGAAAGTTTAATGCGATAATTCTTCTGCAATGTTCTTTACCAAGAACAACAAAAGGTCATCTGGTTCCAGAAACATAGATGTGAAGTACTATTCAGTCAGAGAATGTGACACAAATGGAGATTTAGAAGTTGTGAAAATTGGAACTAAATAAGTCACTACCAGAAAAACAAAATAGGCGACAAAGTAGTTTCGTGCCTAAGTGGCTTTTTTCGTCGTCTAACAATCATAGCCTAAGTACTTAGACAATGAATTATTTTTTGTTGTCGTCTAAGTAACAACTTAGGCGACGAAATAAATTTTGTCGTTTAGAATTTTAGATGATGAAAAATTAGTGAAAAACGACAAAAAATTTCATCATTTCAGTGAGAACTTAGATGACAAAACAAATAATTCGTCACCTAAGTTAAACAACTTAGATGACGAAAGTTTAGGTTATTCGTCGTCTAAGTGTCTATTTTTTAAAAAAAAAAATCCACTTAGATGACGAAGATTTATCATCGTCTAAGTGGTTGATTTTAATATAAAAAAATTAACACCTTGGACGACGAAAATATTTGTTTCGACGTCAAAGTGGTTTTAAAAAAACTGGAATGAAATTTAATTAAATCGTAATGCAATAATTAAATATGAATTATTAATTAATGCAACAGTTGTAATTCACAAATAATTTAATGATGGTGGCGGTGGTGGTGGTGCCATGGTGGTGGGGCTGAGGTGGTGGTGGTGTCGTGATGGTGGTGTGTAAGGTTTGAGAGAGAGACAAAGAGAGAGAAAGAGAGATTGAGAGATTGTGAAAAATAGTGGGTGATTTTTTTTATAAGTGACGAAACCAACAAGTTTTGTCGCCTAAGTGATTTAATTTTTTGGTAACAAAAATTTGGCAAAAAAAATTACCCCCAAAAATTTGAGCTTAGACGACGAAACCAAAAAGTTTCGTCGCCCAAGTGATTTTGAATTTTTGGTAAAAAACTTTGGCGCAAAACAAAAATGCCATACATGAGTGAGCAAAGTTTAGAACGTGCCATACTTGAGTGACCTTCCTAACCATTTTTTCGTTCAGTAAATATGAAGTTTGTTAAGGGTTTGATTAACGTAGTCAATCATAAAACCAAAATTTCAAAGAAATGGAAACGTTGATATACGAATCTTCATTACTTCGATTTTCGAACTGTCGACACTCACAGTCCAAATTTTTTTTACTTTATCCCCTTGGCCCAAAAAAATGCATTTTAAGATGGTATACAAGGTCATGCTCTTAGATGTATATTGTGAAACTCTACTTAGACGACAAAAGTGGTTGATTTTCGTCGTCTAAGTACTACTTAGACGACGAAAATGGGTTTCGTCGTCTAAAACATTCCAGATTTAGGGGAAAGAGTTTAAAGCTTAGGGTTCAGGTTTAGAGTAAGATCTTAGATGACAAAATAAAAAATTTCTTCGTCTATGTGCAAACTTAGACAACGAATTCTGTTTTCGTCGTCTAAGTGCGTCTTCTAAGACGACGAAAACATTTTTATCTTCTAAAATATTATACTTAATTAGATGACGAATTCTATTTTTCGTTGTTTAAGTGAGATCTTAGATGATGTGGGGGAGAAATATTTCTTCACGTTGACGAGCTAGAATGGATGCTCGAGGAAAAGCGAGCTCTTGGGTCACTTGGACGAAAGGTGAACGAGAAAGCTCGAAAATGAGTAAAGCTCGACGAGGAAGGAAATTGTGCGCTAAAAGATTGACGAGAAAATGACTTCTACCAAGAGGCATGCGACGAAGTCAAAGGTTGTTGAGATATTCGTGGCGTGGGACTCGGTCTCGCCGAGAATATCTCGAGGAAGTTTCGCTCGACGAGCTGCAGAACGTGGGCCTTTGGGTAAGGAGTCAGTTTCGGATGGGAAGGTCCAAAACTTGAGGCCCATGAGTTTGTTGTTGGTTTGGAGGGAAGGTTTGCACTATAAATATTGCTATTCCCGGTAGATTGTGGATACATTCGACTTAAGATTCACTTTTTGGCAAACTTACTTGCATTCACACTCTCAATTAGAACACTTTGAGTGACTTGAGCATCAGATTGTCTTTGCAGGTAAACACCCCCCCCCCCCCTTACCTCATTTCGGAACAAGAAAGTTGAACTCAGACTTGTCAAAGACGTGAAATCGTTCGGTGTTCATTCTGAAGTTCTTGTTGAGGTAACTTGTCCTAGACGACATTGTTATGCTCTAACAAGTGGCACCGTCTGTGGGAAACAATGGCACCAAAAATCCCTGAAAACGTTGACAACGAGGCTTTGCCACATAACAACGATGGCAACCAGTCTGAGGAATATGAGAGTGGTCAAGTTTCTGGTGGAGAAACATCTCGACGAGCAGAAACACCTTGACGAATAGAAAAATAGCCCGCAGAGCCAAATGTTTCGAGGAATCTCGACAAGCTTCTACACATTATATTTGAGTTTGATCAAAGTGACTTGGAATATAAGAATTGATTCCATATCAATTGTAGCCGATGGAGTCTTGATGGAACTAATTTGTTTGTTAATTATGCAGGAGATGGTTTTTGTGTCATTGATAAGTTATCGATGGGTTGCGGCGATGAAAGTAAGGGGCAAGCATGTAAGATTTATCTTTTCTGATGATATTGCAAGAAAGAGGCCTACAAAATTCACGAAAGCTGAAATCTTTGAACGAGATTATGGCACTAAGGAGTGTCAAGAGAGAACAAATTCCACCACATGAAATTGACTTGATCAAAGCTTCAAAGAGGTTTTTGGGATGCAATCTCCGAGCAATATAATGAGGATAGCTGGTTCCATTACTTAAACTAATACAATTTCATCACTTATGAGAAATAGGCTTATCATTGGTTGGCTCTAGTGGTGACACAATAAGTGGCTTTCATATATCCAATTATTGTATTTTATATATGCACCACTGACTTTTGACATGAGTGATATTATATATGCAATTATGCATGGGCTGGGATATGAAAGGAGACTCGCTACATCCAACCCAGCGTGGATATCATTGATTGTACATAATATATATATATATATATATATATTATGCAATTGAACTTTGAATGCAATTGATATTTGCATAATTACCTGTTTTTCAATGGTTAATGGTAACGAAGTTATCTGATAAGTATTCAGGGTTATGATTTTCCTGACTGAGGTTGCAAGAAAAAAACGAAGATGGAATGGAGAGAAGGCCAAGGTATTGTAGAGCAGAACCTGGGAGGCAAGACAAATACGGCTCTGGTAAGCTTTGAGTCAAGCCTCAGGAAAGATTGAAGAAGAATTCGAGGGTATGAAGTCGAAGATCAAAAGTCATTTGCTTGAGAGATCAGTTCATTCGGAACATCTTGCTGTATTAGGTGAGATCACACGATGGTAAATATTGGACGTAACAAAATTGTGGTATCAAATGGCTTTGTTACGTCTCAAAGTGTGATATGCATATTGATTAGCATAGGGCTTTTGTATGTTATTGTAAAATGCTTAAGGTGAAGACAAGTGAAATAAGTAAAGTCTTCGTTGAGGCCAAAACTTTGTTGATATGGCATTACTTGCCCAAAAAACCTCGGGCATAATGCAGATAAAGATCGAAAATCTAAGAGTGTATCGATGTAAATACTCGATGAGAAGTTCTCGACGAGCATGAGACCCCAAAAGCCTCTGGCATAATGGGGATAAAGATCAAGAAGAGAATATTGATGTAAATGCTCAATGAGAAGTTCTCGACGAGTATGAGACCCAAAAAGTCTCGGGCATAATGGGAAAAAAGATCGAAAAGCTAAGAGCATATCGATATGGACGCTCAATAAGAATTTGTCAACGAGCACATAACCCAAAAGCCTTGGGCAATGTGGGTTTTACAAAGTATAAAATTTTTAGAGCAAAAATACATAAAGTTCGAAAAGCTAAGAGAATATCAACGAGGCCAATATATCAAAGGGTGAAATGTCATGAGATTGGCGAGAGTTTCTCGTCGAGATATTTCTTGTCCTCGAGAAATGTCTTTTGATGGAAAGTGTCCAAGAGAAAAGACATTAGGGGCATGTACAGGGGAATAAGCAGGAAATATATGTTTTATTAACAATGCTTAAGGCTCAAAAAATTGAAATCAAAGAGTTTTTCCTCTGCGAAGCCTAAAGTTATTTACCGTCGAGAAAACATTCGATGGACTTTTTTGACGAGTTCGAAAAAGAAAATTATAGAAACAAAGAACTACTACATGTTGGAGCTTGGGAATAATGGCAGGAAGTGAGCATGGATCCCTGGTCTAGTGATCAAGTCGCTCAGGTAGCTGCTGGCTCTGGCAATCACTTCGCGATCATATGTGATGCTTACTTCGGTTTGGTGATGGTTGGCATCATTACAAAGATGCTTGATGGTATCCTTAGGATACACGAGCTCACTACGTAGGTGGTTGATAACACCTTCCAGGGAATCGATCTTCAAACGTGCACCTTCCAACTCGTACTCAAGGTCGCGAAAAGTGGATCGGCGACTAGATCGAGGAGAGTTGGGGGACTCCAGAGTAGTGGCTTGTTCGTGAATCGAACTCCCAATGTCGAGGGCAAGAGCAATAATTTGATCAAGGAAGGATCTGAGTTAGAAGGTTGAGGTCTTCGAAGCTTCGACTTCGGTGAATGGTAGAAACGTTGTCAACCTGAGATTTTAGAGATGAGAGTGAAGGGAAATCAACATGCTCAAAGTTACGAACCCGAACTTCCAAGGAAGTCTTCTGATTTGTACCTTTGTTGCAATACACACGTCATTCAGAGCTAGTGATTATCCCAAAAGGGGAAGATGAGCCGTGGGACCTATGATTGGGCCACGTACTAGCATAAACGTACATGGGAAAATAAGGAACGTACAAGATGAGGAAGAAATACTTTACCTGGTCGATGACTGCTCAGGAGATAGCTCAATGGTCATCCGAGAAACTTCATTTTCTTTACCATACCTCGAAGGAAGAGGAAGGAGAATGAGGCTGTTCGAGGGTGAGTCCATCATAAAATCAACTTCCGAAAGTGGACAGACATAAGGGAGGATTTCTTTTGGGATGTGCACATTAAAGGTGTGGCAAAATGGGTTTATAAAGCCCAAGTGATTTAGGGTTCCTCGTGCGAGATGCAAGGAAGAAGATAAGATGGAGCCCCGATGAGACCGAGATCAAAGGAGTTCTTTCTTTAAAAGTTTCCCAACTAAAGTCGGTTTTCAAGTGGAGATGTGGTCAACGAATCGTTAGGAAAATCTCCTCGGCTGGAGAGGTTAAGCCTCTTTCAATGAGATCGAGTTTGTTGAAGAGTTGTCAAAAACAAGGGTGAACTTTCATTAAAGGGAGAAAGGCGGAGTAAAGTTTGACGAGCACAAATTCGAAAAGTATGAGAAAAGGCATGAGTACGAGAAAATAAAGCATCCATACAAGAGTGCAACCAAAAGAGTTGTTCAAAGGTCGGCTTATGCTGAAAATTACAAAGTAGAAAGGTAAAAGGAAATATAGAAAAAGCTTCAGCTGGGGGCATCGGTAGAGGTGGTGGTGGTGGCCGTCTAGTCTTTCTCCTTGACCTTCTCTTTGGCGGGCTCCTGGGTGCTCAAGGTGGTCTCGGGCTCGCTATGCCCAGGGATCAATTCAGCTACAAGAGCGACCTTGATGTGCTAGAGTATTGCCTAGGAGGAAGGGACGACCTCATTGGCGAGCTAGGCTATATTCTCGGCGAGAGCATCATTTTTCGGCACCGGAGGATGTCATGGTCCGGGGAGCACTTGTAAAGCTAAAGAACCATGCTATGCACCTCCTCAAGGTTGTCGAGGAGGGGTTTTCCCTGTTGATTAGGGGCTCGACCTTGGTGCGCTTCGAGCCACTAGTCGATAAGCTTTTCTTAGCGGGGCTCACGATGCTCTTCGACGGAGGAGGCTTGAGGTGCGTTGAGGCTGCATGATCATCGCATGTATTTGAATGAGGATAAATAAAGATAAGTACAAGGTAAATCAGAGCGAGAAAAAGGAAATACCTCAGAGAGAAGAAGGATGCAACAGTTGCTCATGGATGAGAGGATCAAGTTCCTCCACGAGAGGTAGATGAGCTTCAGGTGTAGAAGAAACATGTGGGCGAGTCTCTAGAAGATCGACGGGCTCGGATGGGGCTTTTTTGGTGCTTGACGAGACCTTGCGTCATTTCTTCTCGAGAGAGTCTTTAAAGCTGACTGTGCGAGGAGGAACGCGCCCTCTCTTCCTTCTACCGGTGGGAGCGACAGAGGGAAAATCCTTGGGGACCTCCAAAGAGAGGGAAGTGGCCTTGGCCGGGGCCATGAGAACACGAGGAGTCTTGGAGTTGACATCAAAAGGTAGCTCCATCCGCATGAGCCAGGTGAGGATGTCTTCCTCGATGGAATACACCTCAGTATGTTGAGTGTACACTGACGAGGAGCGCTCATGGGTGAGCTCCAAAAGAGAGGTAGAAGAGGTAAAGCGGGACGAAGACTAGTGGTTGTTGGCCAAGTTTTGGGTGAGCCATGCGGCCCTATCGTCGTCTAGCAAAAAAGTATTGGAACCTTCTTGAAGAGTTGCAAGAAAAGTGAGTTTTCAGAGAGAAATCCTCAAAGAGAAAATATGGATGAAGAGGAAAGTAACCTGGTTTGTCCCTAAATCTCTTAGGGACGCCGAGGGGAAGGTTCTTGAGCTCCGGAGGCATCCAGTCGCCCTTGATCATCACCAGGCTGGAATCCTACCCTCGGTAATTGGTGTTACATTGCTTGAAGCACTTTCGTTGGTAGTGAGATTGGAAGTTGAAACGGTGGCGAGTATTCTTGATTCGGGAGTACTTGTGGAGGAAGAGGAAGTCCCCGATCCTGAGGGGAACCTTTAATTGCTGGCCAAAGACCAACAACACCGAGATCAGGCAACCGAGTTTAGGCTTAATTGTATGGGATGAAAATCAAGCACTACGAGCAGAAAAAAGATAGCAGGGTGCAGAGGGAAACAAAATGGAGTTATGACAGTGTTGAGTACGCTAAACGTGGGATGTAGATGAGACGCGTGGGAAATCAAAGGGTTTTTCAGTTTCTTGATGAGAAGGTTCCTTCTAGATTCTTCGACGAAGATCGAAAAGAAATTTTGGGGGCATTTGTGGGTGAGAAATATTTCTCCACGTTGACGAGCTAGAATGGATGCTTGAGGAAAAATGAGGCCTCGGGTAAATTGGACGAAAGGTGAACAAGAAAGTTTGAAAATGAATAAAGCTCGACGAGGAAGGAAATTGTGCGCTAAAAGGTCGATGAGAAAAGGTCGTGCACCAAGAGGCATGCGACGAAGTCAAAGGTCGTTCAGATATTTGCGTCGGGGGACTCGGTCTCACCAAGAATATCTCGAGGACATTTTGCTCGATGAGCTACAGAACGTGGGCCTTTGGGTAAGGAGTCAGTTTCGGATGGGAAAGTTCATAACATGAGTCCCACGAGTTGGTTGCTGATTTGGAGGGAAGGTTTGCACTAGATATATCGTCCTTCCCGGCAGATTATAGATACATTCAACTTGAGATTCACTTTTTGGAAAACTTACTTGCCATTAGACTCTCAAGTGAACACTTTGAGGGACTTGAGCGTCGGAGTGTCTTGCAGGTACACCCAACCCCACCCCCAACCTCATTTCGGCACAAGGAAGTCGAACTCCAAAGGCGTGGAATCGTTCGGTGTTCGTTGTGAAGTTCTTGTTGAGGTGACTTGTCCTCGACGACATTTTTAAGCTCTAACAGACAACAAATATATTGATTTCTTGCTTAGGCATCGAAAATCAATTTCGTCGTCTAAGGTCAACATTGACGACGAAATTTTCTCTTATCCGACTAAATTTTTTTTCGTCGTCTAAAGGCCAATGAGACGATGAAACTATTAAGGTTTCGTTGTCTAAGTGTAATTTTCTAGTAGTGGGTTAGCCATTCACAAAGGAATTACCAGTTTATGAATTTGCAAAACATGTGAGAGATATATGAGAGTCTTAGAAAGCATTGAAGCAACACATATGTGAAGTGAGTATCATTATGTCATTATGTAATCAAATGAATAAACTTCAATAAGAATATATATGATGAAAAGACCTAACCCCGATTCATTTACTTAAACCGGAATCAAACCCCTTCTAAAAACACGAACCAAAAAAAACTTTCAAAATTTCGGCAGAGTTTCGTTACTAACGTGGAATTGCATATACCTGCACCCTGAAAATAACACTTCGTCCTATGCCACAAAAGCCAAACCGTGGGCACCAATCCCAACCGGATTTCTCAACATCATAATATAAACAATAAATAGTAAACATACTGTAGTATATATATATCCGAGAAAATCCGTATAGAACATGTATCAGAATGTATCAGAGCGACCTCTAGTGTAAATATATACAATATACACATCAGTAGGTGAAACAAGAACCTACTGGAAAACACAGGTAGCTCGGATCACTAGCCTCCAACCACGACGTGAAACACCAGAGCCTGAACTGCAAACTGGGCACGGAAACCGAAAAGCCCAGGGGAAAGACATGAAAACCGTTAGAGTGAGTGGACGAAAATAAATGTCTTTCACCGAGTAATATATGTTATAAAAACATATGCGAGTCGAAATATAAATAAATCAAATAGTATACGACGAGACGCTGACTCCAACTCGTAAACAGAGCATGCATGGAAAATCTCACGGGGTCACTCATGGACACATCTGTGCCAGAACAGTCAGAATCACGGAGTCCCAGACTTCCACGTGATTCTAGCCAGAAAGGTCTCGGTTCCGGGGTACTACCCTCGCCGGTCAGGTCGGGGTACTGCCCCTCCTGGTAAGCCTACCATCGGGGATTAGCCGAGAGGCAAATGTATCGATACAACAACGTAACTGAGACTGTACTCTGTGTAAATCAAATCGTAAACAAGTCGATGCAAATGCATGAATCAATATATAAGTGCATATACGTAATATATACTGATATAAGCATAATCGTATAACACATGCTCATAATAAACATAATCTCGTATGAAATCTCATGCTCGTAAAACCATGATCATACAACATGCTCAAGTTCGTAAAACGTATATAAAAGACTCACAATCAATCCGTGAAAAGAAATTGTCCACTCACAGACTCGCGTAACGCGCACTCGCGCTAATCTCGTGGCCCGGCGGAAGATCCCTCGCCTGAAGCACGATCACAATCTCGATCTCGATCTCGATCCCCTGAATATTCACAAAACACAACTGATCAAAATCATAGCTCACAACCCTGTACTTAACCACGGAAACCATCCATTCCCGGAAACATATTAAACTGAACAAAATAATCGACTGAATTTCCGAAATCTCCACTCGAAACCCTCGACTGAAAATCCACTACCCAAATCAATCCGAAAACCTCTGGACGATAATCAGGGCGCGATTACGAGAAAAACGACATTAAAAACGTAGAAATCTAAAAAGTTGACTTTCTCGCCGAAGCGCCGCCGGCGGCGGCGCCCCGTCAACGGAGACTTTCTCCGGCGGAGAAGCTCCAGAGTTACAAGAATTCCACAAGCCCAAACTGTTTCTCAACTGGCACCAAGGCCAAAACTCACGGGAACAGGGTCAATTTCAGCTCGAAAGGTGAACGGAAAATCCCTCCGACAACCTAATCGGGTTCCAACAATTCCTTAACCAAACCCAAAATAGATCACATGGGGAGCATCACCGAGGTGTGGGGAGGTGAAACCCTAACAACCTCACCTCCAAAACTCGCAGGAGCACAGCTCCCCGTCACCGGTGAAAAATCCCAGTCGGCCTCGAATCGAACCCACTCCAAACCTCATCAATTTCCATCAATTCAAACACAGACCAACTCAAAATCACAAGGAGATGCGAGCCTTACCCTTCGCTTGGCCGGAGGTGGCCGAAAAATGGACGTCGGACGGTGAAGACCAAAACGGAAACTTCCTCCCCTCGGGTCAACGGTCAACTTTCCAATTTTGGAAAGTCAAAGCTCGGTCAACGTCAGTCAAAGCTCAAACTGCGATTTTCGACTATTTCTCGACTATTTTCGATATTTATACTCGCGCCTCGGGTCGATCGACAATTCGAAATGGATAACCATCACGATTCGGATAAACACGAAACAATCGGATAAACTCGTTGAAAACTGAAACTTCAAATAATCGTATTATATTCCTCGGTTATCGGAAAAATCTTCCGGAACCGCCCTCGAGCTCGAAATCACGTACTCTACAACTTCCGTGAAGACACACAACTCAAATTCTCTGCCGAAAACATAGTCGCGAATAGAATCGACAAACCACATATATAACGTAAAACTGCGACTAAACAGAATCTTGTGAATCATGCCGAATATTCTGCTGATTCTGGTTCGGGTCGTCACAAATCTACCGCCCTTAAAAAAATTTCGACCTCGAAATTTACATTCCTGTCAAGTGAACAGATGAGGATACTGTTCCCAAATACGCTGCTCTGTCTCCCAGGTGGCTTCCTCAACTGAGTGGTTCTGCCACAAGACCTTCACTAGCGGGATCACACGGTGCCTCAACTCCTGCTCACGACGATCGAGAATCTGCACAGGCTCCTCCACGTATGTCAAATCCTCTCTGATCGGCAACTGCTGTGGAGCTAACACATGTGAAGGATCTGAGATGTACTTCCGCAACATAGAAACATGGAAGATATCATGAACACGAGCCATCTCAGCTGGTAACTCAAGTCTGTAAGCAACAGCTCCAACCCTCTCCGTAATCTCATACGGACCAATGTACCGTGGTCGAAGCTTGCCACGCTTCCCGAAATGCATAACTCCCCTCCAAAGAGATAGTTTCAGGAAGACCCAATCGCCTACCACAAACTCGAGACTCTTCCTCCTCACATCCGCGTAACTCTTCTGCCGATCCTGGGCGATCTTCAATCGATCTCGGATAACCTGTATGTCCTCCATCGTACTCTTCACCAAATCAGGACCCCTCACTCCAACACAATGGAGTGCGACACTGCTTCCCGTATAGAGCCTCGTATGGTGCCATCTCAATACTGGCCTGATAGCTGTTATTGTAGGCGAACTTTATCAAATGTAACTGCTGATCCCAATTCCCGCGGAACTGCAACACACATGAACACAGCATATCCTCAAGGGTCTGAATGGTCCGCTCGGACTGCCCGTCAGTCTGAGGATGGAAAGCTATACTAAATTGCAACCTCGTGCCCAAAGCTCGCTGCAACGCCTGCCAAAACTCAGAAGTGAACTGACTATCTCGGTCAGAAACAATGGACACAGGCACACCATGCAAGCGAACAATCTCTGATAAGTACAACTTGGCCAATCTACCCACTGATATCTTCCCTTGAAGTGCAAGAAAGTGAGCGGATTTCGTCAGTCGATCCACAATAACCCAAATACCAGTGTTGCTAGCCGAAGTACGCGGCAACTGATAGACGAAATAATGTGCTCCCACTTCCAAACCGGAATCTCAAGTGGCTGTAGTTTCCCTGCAGGTTTCTGCCTCTCCACTTTCACCTGCTGACAAATCAAACATCGACTCACGTACGCGGCAATCTCCCGCTTCATGTTGCGCCACCAATAGTACGCTCGAAGTGTACGAAACATCTTCGTACCTCCGGGATGCATCGCATACGCTGAACTGTGAGCCTCATCTAGAATCTCCTTCTTCAAGCTCTCGTCTCTGGATACGCATAACCTGCCTCTGAACAACAACGTACCGTCATCGCTCAATCGAAACTCTATAGGCACACCATTCTGTATCATGGTCTTCTTGCCCAACAAATAGGAATCTAAATCTTGGGCCACTCGCACTTGATCAACCAGTACGGGTCGAACCTGAAAACTAGCCAACAAAGCTCCCTCGTCATCATACCCGAACTCAGCACCCGTAGCTCGAAGCTCGGCTAACATCGACACTCTGGCCACACACATATGAAACAACGAGGCTCCAGACTTCCGGCTAAGTGCATCTGCTACAACATTGGCCTTCCCTGGATGGTACTCAAATATGCAATCGTAATCATTAATCAACTCCATCCACCGGCGCTGCCTCATGTTCAGATCCGGCTGCGTCTGCAAGTATGTAAGACTTTTGTGGTCGGTGAAGATCTTACACTGAGCTCCATATAGGTAATGTCTCCAACTCTTCAACGCTAACACAATAGCGGCTAACTCCAAATCATACGTCGGATAGTTGACCTCATGTGGTTTCAGCTACCTGGAACCATAAGCCACAACTCTACCATGCTGCATCAACACGCAGCCAAGTCCCAACTTCGACGCATCGCTGTACACTACGAACTCACCACTGTCGTCTGGCAATGTCAGAACCGGTGTGGTAGTCAATCTCTCCTTCAGGAGCAAATAACTCTCCTCGCACGCATCAGACCACTCAAACTTAACGCCCTTCTTCGTCAATCTGGTCAGTGGTGTAGCAATCCGGGAGAAATCCTGTACAAACCGTCGGTAATAGCCTGCTAATCCCAAGAAACTCCGAATCTCCGGCACAGTAGTGGGTCTACTCCAGTTCAGCACGGCCTCGATCTTGTCAGGATCAACACTAACTCCCTCTGCCGAAATCACATGGCCCAAAAACTTCACACTATCCAACCAAAACTCGCACTTGCTAAACTTCGCGAACAACTGATGGTCCCGCAAAGTTCGCAACACTGCTCGCAAATGCTTCTTGTGCTGGCCCACACTCCTGGAATAGATCAAAATATCATCAATGAATACAATCACAAACTTATCCAGGAACCGTCTGAACACCCGATTCATCAAGTTCATGAAAGCTGCGGGGGCGTTGTCAACCCAAACGGCATAACCAAAAACTCATAATGCCCATACCGCGACCTAAAAGCTGTCTTGGCCACATCCGAATCCCGAATCCTCAACTGGTGATAACCGGATCGAAGGTCAATCTTCGAAAAGACTGATGCACCCTTCAGCTGATCGAACAAATCATCAATCCGCGGCAACGGATACTTATTCTTCACTGTTACCTGATTCAGCTTCCAGTAGTCGATGCACAAACGCATGGACCCATCCTTTTTCTGCACAAACAACACTGGGGCTCCCCACGGAGAAACACTCGGTCGAATAAAACCCTTCTCTAGCAACTCTTGGAGCTGAATCTGCAACTCCTTCAACTCCGCAGGCGCCATATGATATGGTGTCTGGGAAATCGGTCCTGTACCCGGTAACAACTCAATAGTGAAATCAATCTCCCTCACAGGGGGTATACCAGGTAACTCCGCTGGAAACACATCCGGAAACTCAGACACAACCTCAATACTACCAAGGTCTGGTACAGCTGCTGTAGTGTCCACAACATGGGCTAAGTAAGCGATACAACCCTTCTTCATCAACCGGTCTGCCCTCATCGCGGAAATCAAACACGGTAAAGAAGTATTCTTCTCGTCGAAACGCGACCTCATTCTTGTGACAGTCAAACATGGCCCAGTGCGTCTCCAAGAAGTCCATACCCAAGATCAGATCAAAATCCACAATATCAAGCAATAACAGATCTGCGGCTAATCCATGGCCATCAATAAACACCTCATAATCTCTGTACACCCAACCGATGCTCATAACCTCACCTGACGGATATAATACTCTCCACAACCCCGGAAGTGGAGATGCAGGTACCGTAACTAATGATGATAGTCTAAATGATATGAATGAATGTGTGGCACCTGGATCTAATAATGCAAGTACTGGAATACCAAAGACATGTAACATACCGATAACGACCTCCGGTGAAGCTCTGCCCTCACGTAAAGTCATGGCATGAACTCTCGCCTGTTAGATCGTCGTCCTCGCTGGGGTTGTCCCTGCTATCTACCCTGACCTGCAAACTGTGCTGGTCGAGCTCCTGAAGTGGCACCTCGCTCAGCTCCAGAACTCTGGGCCGCCTGATCTCCAGTACCAACTAACTGAGGACACGCCCTCGCATAGTGACCCACCTGGCCACAATGATAACAGTTGAGGGTACCTCGCTGACACGAACCAAGATGATACCTATTGCACAGATTGCACAATGGATACTCCCTCGGTACAGTAAATGAACCACCAGTACGCCGAGGACAACTGGAACCTGCACTAGCCTGTGGTCACTGCGATCTATCTCTCCTCCATCTCGGTCTCTGCCTCAATGCACCAGCTGCTGGTCTATAGGGTCCACCGCCCGAGGACGAAGCTGAACCGGAAGTATCAGAACTCTGCCTCTTTGAAGGCCCCTGACTCGGTCCACCCTCCTCAAACCGTCTCGGCTGGTACTTCTGCTGCCTCTCCTGCTCAATATCTTCGCCTCGGAGTGCTGCACTGACAAACTCATCAAAGTTGTTCCGAGGTATCGTAGTCAGAGTCGCCTTGATATTCAAATTCAATCCCAGCTCAAACCTACGACACTTGGCTTCCTCAGTAGCCACCATATCACGCGCAAAACGAGACAAACGGGTAAACCGGTCCCGGTACTCAAGTACAGACAAACTGCCCTACCTCAAGTTCGTAAACTCCTCATACTTGCGCTGTTGGGTAACCTGATTAAAATACCTCCGCATGAACAGGTCACGGAACAAAGTCCACGGAGTATCAGCTGGAATTCTATCGGTGCTAACCCACCAAAAGTATGCATCACCCTCAAGTATACCGACTGCTGCCACTGTCATCTGCTCAGGAGTAAAGTGCAGACGCTGACATACCCGTTCAACCTAAACCAACCATGCCTCACATATCTCTGGATCAGCTGAACCCGAAAACACAGTAGCACCAGCTGTACGAGCCTTGACCACAGGGTCCAAACGCTCTTCCAAACGTAGCACTCGCATCAGCAAGTCGCGCGTTTGGCGATCCTCATCACGATCCGCTTCTCGATTAACACGGGGACCATGTCGAGGAGGCATCCTACTGATACAAGACAAGCATTAGGTACAAGCAGAAAGAACGTAATCATGAAACTGCAGATATTTGAGAATACACAACACCCGAAGTATTGATGAGTACCGCTGGCCAGTCGGGTCATCACTCCAGTCATGCTGTATAAACTCAAATACCCTAAGCGTCACAACTACAAGAGTCTACAGAATCTGACAACCTAATGCTCTGATACCAAGCTGAAAGGACCCAGCCCCGATTCAGTTACCTAAACCGGAATCGAACCCCTTCCGAAAACACGAACCAACAAAAACTTTCAAAATTTTGGCAGAGTTTCGTTACTAACGTCGAATTGCATAAACCTGCACCCTGAAAATAACACTTCGTCCTATGCCACAAAAGCCAAACCGTGGGCACCAATCCCAACCGGATTTCTCAACATCATAATATAAACAATAAACAGTAAACATACTGTAGTATATATATATTCGAGAAAATCCGTATAAAACATGTATCAGAATGTATCAGAGCGACCTCTAGTGTAAATATATACAATATACACATCAGTAGGCGAAACAAGAACCTACTGGAAAACACAGGTAGCTCGGATCACTAGCCTCCAACCACGACGTGAAACACCAGAGCCTGAACTGCAAACTGGGCACGGAAACCGAAAAGCCCAGGGGAAAGACATGAAAACCGTTAGAGTGAGTGGACGAAAATAAATGTCTTTCACCGAGTAATATATGTTATAAAAACATATGCGAATCGAAATATAAATAAATCAAATAGTATACGAGGAGACGCTGACTCCAACTCGTAAACAGAGCATGCATGGAAAATCTCACGGGGTCACTCATGGACACATCCGTGCAAGTACAGTCAGAATCATGGAGTCCCAGACTTCCACGTGATTCTAGCGAGAAAGGCCTCGGTTCCGGGGTACTGCCCCTCGCCAGTCAGGTCGGGGTACTGCCCCTCCTGGTAAGCCTACCATCGGGGATCAGCCGAGAGGCAAGTGTATCGATACAACAACGTAACTTAGACTGTACTCTGTGTAAATCAAATCGTAAACAAGTCGATGCAAATGCATGAATCAATATATAAGTGCATATACGTAATATATACTGATATAAGCATAATCGTATAACACATGCTCATAATAAACATAATCTCGTATGAAATCTCATGCTCGTAAAACCATGATCATACAGCACGCTCAAGTTCGTAAAACGTATATAAAAGATTCGCAATCAATCCGTGAAAAGAAATTGTCCACTCACAGACTCGCGTAACGCGCACTCGCACTAATCTCGTGGCCCGGCGGAAGATCCCTCGCCTGAAGCATGATCACGATCTCAATCTCGATCTCGATCCCCTGAATATTCACAAAACACAACTGATCAAATTCATAGCTCACAACCCTATACTTAACCACGGAAACCATCCGTTCCTGGAAACATATTAAACTGAACAAAATAACCGACTGAATTTCTGAAATCTCCACTCGAAACCCTCAACTGAAAATCCACTACCCAAATCAATCCGAAAACCTCTGAACGATAATCAGGGCGCGATTACGAGAAAAACGACATTAAAACCGTCGAAATCTAAAAAGTTGACTTTCTCGCCGGAGCGCCGGCGGCGGCGGCGCGCCGTCAACGGAGACTTTCTCCGGCGGAGAAGCTCCAGATCGCAAGAATTCCACAAGCCCAAACTGTTTCTCAACTGGCACCAAGGCCAAAACTCACCGGAACAGGGTCAATTTCAGCTCGAAAGGTGAACGGAAAATCCCTCCGGCAACCTAATCGGGTTCCAACAATTCCTTAACCAAACTCAAAATAGATCACATGGGGAGCATCACCGAGGTGTGGGGAGGTGAAACCCCAACAACCTCACCTCCAAAACTCGCCGGAGCACAGCTCCCCGTCACCGGCGAAAAATCCCAGTTGGCCTCGAATCGAACCCACTCCAAACCTCATCAATTTCCATCAATTCAAACACATACAAACTCGAAATCACAAGGAGATGCGAGCCTTACCCTTCGCTTAGCCGGAGGTGGCCGGAAAATGGACGTCGGACGGTGAAGACCAAAATGGAAACTTCCTCCCCTCGGGTCAACGATCAACTTTCCAATTTTGGAAAGTCAAAGCTCGGTCAACGTCAGTCAAAGCTCAAACTGCGATTTTTGACTATTTCTCGACTATTTCCGATATTTATACTCGCGCCTCGGGTCGATCGACAATTCGAAATGGATAACCATCACGATTCGGATAAACACGAAACAATCGGATAAACTCGTCGAAAACTGAAACTTCAAATAATCGTATTATATTCCTCGGTTATCGGAAAAGTCTTCCGGAACCACCGTCGAGCTCGAAATCACGTACTCTACAACTTCCGTGAAGACACGCAACTCAAATTCTCGGCCGAAAATATAGTCGCGAATAGAATCGACAAACCACATATATAACGTAAAACTGCGACTAAACAGAATCTTGTGAATCGTGCCAAATATTCTACTGATTCTGGTTCGGGTCGTCACAATTATTTTCTATCCATATATATAATTCATATATTAATATGCTATAGCCAACATTCTGCAAAACTACAGACTTTTATCTTATGATATTAAAGTTGCAGATTACAGTACATACTGTCATGGAAGTATTGGAAAATTGCATAAAGTAATTTATATACTTTTGAGAACCGACTATTAAGCCAAGTATATAAAGAAAATTTCTTTGTTAAAGTTTTTCATGTGATTATGTCATACTGCACTGTGAAATAAGAGTATTGGTATATTTTCAATACATCATGTTAGTCTTGTCTTATTTGTAGCTATAATATAATTGACCGAATCACTACAATTAGGAAGGTTAAGTTGATTACAGTGCATATTTAAGATGTTGGTTACTTGCATTTTGTCGTTGTTTTATGAATATCAAATTTAGTGGAAGATTGTAAGAAGAACTTGAAATAAATGAAACAGACAACTTAGGCATATTGTAGTTGACTCAACATAAACTAACTGCAGTTTAAGATTTGGATTTGATTTGGATCAAATATAGTTATGGTGTTCAAATTCAAACACAGACTGATAGTTTTCTTTGTGGAAGAAATTGCCATGTCTATTATAAAATCAAGCGTTCTTCAACTTGCTGATACACAACGTTATTCTCCTAAATACATAGAGTCACTGCTATGAGAGTGTAATCAGGAGATTTAAAGAATGGACAACAAAAATCTATCAAGTAAGAATCTGTATTTTGATTACCAATATTGTAGAACTAAATTACGTTTATGTTTTTAATAATATTAATCATCACTGCAATAATTGCCATTGTTGTAATAAAACAGAAAATAGGCATTACTTTTAGAACTTCGACTAACATGAAGAAGCCATTTGAGTAGTGACTAACTAAACTTCTTTTCTTGGCTTCAAAGATGAAACCTTAGTTGGAGAGCCTTTATGAATAGAACAGGTTCTCTATCAGAAAAAATCCAACCCCGATTCAGTTGCCTAAACCGGAATTAGATCCTAACAACACTACAACCTTTATAGTCCCCAAAAGCCAAAAACCTGCAATGAAAACACACTTCCAAATAGTCCACAAAAGCCAAACCGTGGGACACCAATTCCCATCCGGATTTCTCAAATTCACAAACTACTAAATAACAGTAAAAGTATTCCTTTACATCATTTATTCCAAATCCAGTAAATACTCGGAAAGCATTGGAAAGAAAAATAAACTAACATAGTACTCAGAACGACTTCTAATTTACAAATATACAAAGCTAGTAGGTTAAACCAAGAACCTACTAGAAAAGAACGGTGACTTGAACTCTAGGCCTCTAACAACGACGCGCAACCACAGAATAAAAACTGCAAACTGGGCAAGAAAGAAACCGAAAAGCCTAGGGCAATGCATAAATAATAAAACTGTTAGAGTGAGTGGACGAAAATAAACTTTCATTTTTAAACCAATAGTAATAAATATAACATGCCTTTCACAATATATATGCAAATAAACATGATGCGAGTCTAAAAGCCGCAGGGTCCGCTCTCGGACACCTCTGCCTTAGTACAGTCTAAATCACGGGATCCACGACCCACACGTGACTAAATAGTCAAAAAGACCTCAGGTCAAGACTCTGTCCCCCCCCCCAGAGCATCTCGGGGACCAACCGAGCATGCCAGTGCATCGATGCCACTACTACCTCTGAGACTGTACTCTGTGTAAAACAAATCATATTTGTTTCCATGCATATGCATAATCGTAAATGCGTACTTGTACGATATATAATCATAAATACATAATCGTAAATGTATACTTGTATGTGCATAATCATAAAATGCATAATCAGGACTAGCATTTCAATAAGTGAAAATAAATTGTCCACTCACAGTATGCAGCTAGCTCGAAGGTCCGACTGAAGTTCCCTCGCCAAAATCTATCTCGCGATTTCCTGAGTAATTAACAGATTCGTTTAATTTCAGAATTCGATAAAACGTGCGAAAAACAACTCAGAAACCATCCCGGAAACCCCACGAAAAAATTAAAATTTTTGACTCGCCGGAGCTTCGTCGCGGGCGGCGGCGCGTGGTCATCACACGCCTCCACCGGCGGTGGTGCGTGAGCCACACGCGCTCCCGGTCCAAACTAATCCGATGGGAGCGTTTGACCACTCGTTGGAAAGATCACAACGAGCCTAACATTTCTCGTAACTGGACCGTAGTCCAAATCGCCATCAATTTTCCAGAAAACACCCCGAAAAGCCACGGGTTGAAAATTGCCGGAAAACTTTTGTGGTCTATTCCGACGCCGGTGGCGCACCTCGGCCTACCAAACCTTAGGGGTTTTGGTCCTTGGATCAAACCCAACCAAACCCACCACCTCATTGTGCCGGAAAGCGGCCGGAATGTCGCTAGCGAACAACCCCGAAAACCCACGGGTTTCCGGCCAAATTTTGATCCCAAAAACTCATTAAATTTCACAAATAATTACATGAATAGAAAGAGGAGATGAAGGGCTTCAAATCCTTACCAAGAACGCCGACAACCGTGCCGTTTTCTGTTGGGTCAAGATCGAAACCAAAACGGGTAGAAATGGTATATAGGTCACGTATTGTATCGTATAAATTTTCTATATTTCTACGAATTACCCTATTCTACCAAAATTCTGTATTCATACCCAAAAATTTCAGATCAGATCAACGGCCGCCATTTGATCTGATCAAGATCCAACGGCCCAAAATAAACTGCCAAGGAAAATATTTTAAAATACATATTTTCACAAACAAACTTCCAAAAATCAAAAGAAATAGCTCGATAACCCAAAAAATTCCCAAAAAATTTTCATGTGCACGAAATTAAATACTCAACTACTTCCACGAAGAAAGTCGGATCAAATTCTCGCTCGAAAGAAAAGTCGTTAACAAAAGTTTACGAGGTGTATAATTCGTGGAAAACCTAAATCGCAAAGTTTAGCGTTACTTTTGGTTCGGATCGTTACAATTCTACCCCCCTTAAAGAAATTTCGCCCTCGAAATTAAACACACCTGCTAGTTAAAGAGATAGGAGTATTGTTCCCGCATATGCTGCTTAGTTTCCCATGTGGCTTCCTCAACTGCATGATTTCTCCATAAGACTTTCACAAGAGGAATGGATTTGTGACAAAGATCTTTGACCTTCCAATCAAGAATCTGAATTGGCTCTTCCATATAAGTCAAATCCTCACGAATAGGAAGCTGACAAGGTGCTAAAACGTGAGACGGATCAGAAATGTATTTCCGCAGCATAGATACATGGAACACATCATGAACCCTGGCCATCTCAGAAGGTAATGCCAACTTGTACGCCACAGCACCCACTCGCTCAGTAATCTCATACGGACCAACATAACGTGGGCGGAGTTTACCACGTTTCCCAAACCGTACAACACCTTTCCAAGGAGACAATTTCAAAAACACCAAGTCACCAACTTTGAATTCCAAATCTTTTCTCGTCATATCATCATAGCTCTTTTGTCAATTTTGTGCAGCTTTCAATCTGTCCTGAATAATCTGAATGTCTTCAATAGTATTTTTCACCAGATCAGGACCAAGAAGCCATCTTTCCCCTACTTCACTCCAACACAACAGAGTTCGACACTGTCTACCATACAGAGCTTCATATGGATCCAAACCGACACTTGCCTGGTAACTGTTGTTGTACGCAAACTCAATAAAATGTAATTGTTGATCCCAATTTCCTTTGAACTGCAACACACACGATCGCAGTATATCTTCGAGAGTTTGAATTTTCCTTTCTGATTGACCATCAGACTGAGGGTGGAAAGCTGTACTAAATCTCAATTTAGTCCCCAATGCTTTCTGCAATGCTCGCAAAAACTCGAAAGTAAACTGAGTATCTCGACCTGACACAATTGACACAGGCACACCGTGTAACCGAACAATCTCTGTCATATACAACTTTGCCATTTTACTCACAGAAAGTTTCCCGGGATGTGCAAGGAAATGAGCTGACTTCGTTAGACGATCAACAATGACCCAAATCCCAGTATTACCACTAGATGTACGAGGCAACTGATACATAAAATCCATGGTGATGTGTTCCCATTTCCACTGGAATCTAATGATTGCAGTTTCCCCGCAGGTTTCTGTCGTTCTGCCTTCACCTGTTGACAAATAGGGCACTTGCTCACATAGGTAGTTATTTCCCTCTTCATATTGCGCCACCAGTAATAAGCTTTGAGCGTCCCAAACATCTTCGTACCACCTGGATGCATGGCATAAGCAGAACAATGAGCTTCATCGAGTATTTCCTTCTTCAGTTCATCATTTCTCGGTACACATAACCTTCCTCTAAACAGTAAAGTGCCATCCGTTTTCAATTGAAATTCTGTAGGTTCACCATTTTGAATCATGTTCTTCTTACTTCGTAGGTAAGTGTCTGCATCCTGAGCTTCACGAACCTGATTCAACAATACTAGTCGAACCTGGAAACTGACCAACAATGTTTCATCATCATCTCATTCCAATTCCGCTCCTGTAGCTCGCAACTCAGCCAATAGTGATACTCTTGCTACACGTACATGAAATAGGGAAGCTCCAGATTTTTGGCTAATGGCATCAGCAACAACATTAGCTTTTCCTGGATGATACTCAAACGTATAATCATAATCATTAATTAACTCCATCCACCTTCGCTGTCTCACATTCAAGTCTGGTTGAGTACACAAATAAGTAAGACTCTTGTGATCAGTAAAAATCTTGCATTGTGCTCCATATAGGTAGTGTCTCCAGCTCTTCAATTCTAATACAATGGCAGCTAGCTCAAGATCATGCGTGGGATAATTAACTTCATGAAGCTTCAATTGTCTGGAACTGTACGCCACTACCTTGCCATGCTACATCAAAACACAACCAAGACCCAACTTTGAAGCGTTACTATAAATGACATACTCCCTACTATCGTCTGGTAATGTCAACACCGGTGCAGTAGTCAACTTCTCTTTCAATGTCAGATAGCTTTCTTCACAGGCATCGGACCACTCAAATTTAACTCCTTTCTTTGTTAATCGAGTAAGTGGAGTCGTAATCCACGAAAAGTCCTATACAAAACGACGATAGTATCCCGCTAAGCCCATAAAGCTTCTTATCTCGGATATGCTGGTAGGTTTGCTCCAATTCAACACTGCCTCAATCTTGTCAAGATCAACGCTAATTCTGTCAGCCAAAATCACATGACCCAAAAATTTCACCTTATCCAGCCAAAATTCGCACTTGCTAAACTTCGCATACAGCTGTATATCCCGCAAAGTTTGCAAGACGGCCCGTAGATGCTTCATATGCTGCTTCACACTTCGGGAATAAATCAGGATATCATCGATGAACACAATCACAAACTTATCCAAATAACGTCTGAAGACTCGATTCATGAGATCCATAAAAGAAGCTGGGGCATTCGTCAAACCAAAGGCATAACAAGAAACTCATAATGCCCGTATCGTGATCGAAAAGCTGTTTTGGGAACATCCGATTCCTTGATCCACAACTGATGATATCCGGACCTTAAATCAATCTTCAAGAATACTGTAGCTCATTTAAGTTGATCAAACAAATCATCAATCTGTGGTAAAGGTTACTTGTTCTTCACTATGACCTGATTCAGTTTCCGATAAGCAATACACAACCTTATAGAATCATTCTTTTTCCTTATGAAGAGCACTGGAGTGCCCCATGGTGAAACACTAGGCCAAATGAAGCCTTTCTCAGTTAGTTCCTACAACTGAGTCTGCAACTCTTTCAGTTCTGCTGGATCCATTCGGTAAGGTGCTTGTGAGATCGGACCAGTAACCAGAAGCAACTCAATGGTAAAGTCAATCTCTCTCGTTGGAGGAAGACCAGGTAAATCTTCAGGAAACACATCTGGGTACTCACAAACTATGGAGATATCCTCAATATTCAGCACACAAACATCAGTATCAACCACATGAGCTAAATACGACTCACAACCTTTCTTTAACATTTTCTCAGCCTTTACTGCCGAAATCAAACAAAGTGGAGAGACGTTTCTTTCACCGGGAAACAAGATTTCTGGCATGCCTGGACTTCTAAAAACTACCTCCTTTCTATGACAATCGAAGATTTCCCGGTGAGTCTCCAAGAAATCCATCCCCATAATCACATCAAAGTCCACAATATCCAGCAACATCAAATCCGCGAGTAACCTATAACCTCCTATAAAAATCTCACAATCCCGATACACCCACCCGACACACACTACCTCGCCGGATGGATACAACACTCGCTACATACTAGGAAGTGGAGAAGAAGGTATAGTGGCCAATGATGCTAATCTATATGACATGAAGAAATGCGTAGCCCCCGGATCTAACAAAGTAAGAACTGGAATACCAAAAACATATAACATACCGATGATAACTTCAGGGGAAGCTCTGCCCTCTCTCAGGTTCATGGCATGCAAACGAGCTTGTCCAGCTAGTCGTCCATGCTGACTACGATTCTGCTGATCAGCTTACCCAGAAGGCTGTGTTGCTTGATCTCCAGAAGTGGTACCCTGATCATGACTGCTACTCTAAGCTGCAACACCTTCCGAAGTACCTCTACGCGGACAATCCCTCATGAAGTGACCCACCTGACCACAAAGATAACAACTGGTAGTACCCCATTGACATGAACCAAAATGTAGCCCGTTACAAACATTACATAATGGAACATCACTTGATGCAGCGGGTGTGCCAAAAGAACGTCGAGGATAACTTGATCCACTGGAACTTGTACTTGCTTGCGGCCTCTGGGGTCGATCCCTCCTCCATCTCCGGTTTCCTCTCTGACCAGATGAGCCAGTAGAAAACCTGTAAGTTCCACCACTCGAAGAGGATGCTGATCCAAAAGTACCAGAACTCAGCCTTTTTGAAGGACCCTGACTAGATCCACCTTCCTCGAAACGGTGAGACTGAAACAACATCTGTCTCTCTCTATCAATGTCTTTGCCTCTGAGTGAAGCACTGACAAAGTCATCAAAGTTGTCCCGAGACATAGTTGTCAAAGTTCCCTTCATGTTCAGATTTAGACCTAACTCAAACCTCCTGCATTTTGCTTCCTCAGATGCGACCTTATCACGTGAAAAACGAGATAAACGGGTGAACTTATCTCGATACTCAAGCACTGACATACCTCCCTGCCTTAAATTGGTAAACTCTTCATACTTTCTTTCCTGGGTAGCTTGATTGAAATATCGGTGCATAAACAAGTCCTTGAATGTAGGCCATGGAGTATCAATAGGAACCCTCTCGGTGCTAACCCACCAAAAATAAGCTTATGAGTCCAATAACCCAACAGCAGCAACAATCCTCTGCTCATGAGTAAAATATAGGCGCTCACAAACACGCTCCACCTAAACTAACCAAGCCTTGAATACTTCAGGATCAGTAGAGCTAGAAAAGGTGGTTGCCCCAGCTGTCCTTGCGTTTACTACAGGGTCAAAACGTTCTTCTAAATGCAAAACTCGCATAAGCAAGTCGTGCATTCGCTGATCCTTAACAGGATCCCCAGCCCTATCAACGCGTCTCCACGTCAGGGAGGCATCCTAAGAATACCAGACATTAGTTACCAAAACCAACAGGGTGCAATATGATACCTCAAACATTTTAAAGCATACAACACCCGAAGCATTGATGATTATCCGTTAGTCGGTCGGGTCATCGATCCGAAAATGCTGTACATTCTCAAAGGTCCTTAGTAACATACTGCAAAAGTCTACAGAATCTAAAACCTAATGCTTTGATGCAACCTGAAAGAACCCAATCCCGATTCAGTTGCCTAAACCGGAATTAGATCCTAACAACACTACAACCTTTAACAATTTTATCAGAGTTTACTTTATAAAATAAGTAAGCCAAAAACCTGCAATGAAAACACACTTCCAAATAGTCCACAAAAGCCAAACCGTGGGACACCAATTCCCATCCGAATTTCTCAAATTCACAAACTACTAAATAACAGTAAAAGTATTCCTTTACATCATTTATTCAAAATCTAGTAAATACTCGGAAAGCATTGCAAAGGAAAATAAACTAACATATATAATACTCAGTGAAAGGACCCAATTCCGATTCAGTTTCCTAAACCGGAATCAAACCCTTTCGAAAATACGAACCAACAAAAAATTTTCAAAATTTCAGCAGAGTTTCGTTACTAGCGTGGAATTGCATAAACCTGCACCCTGAAAATAACACTTCGTCCTATGCCACAAAAGCCAAACCGTGGGCACCAATCCCATCCAGATTTCTCAACATCAATATAATCAACAACAGTAAGTAAACTGTACTATGTATATATGTATATCCGTGAAAATCTGCACAACATGTATCAGAATGTATCAGAGCGACCTCTAGAGTAAAACATATACAAAATGTACATCAGTAGGTGAAACAAGGACCTACTGGAAAACACAGGTGACTCTGATCACTAGCATCTAAACCGCGACGTGAAAACACCAAACCTGAACTGCACACTGGGCACGGAAACCAAAAAGCCCAGGGGAAAGACAATAAACACGTTAGAGTGAGTGGACGAAAATAAATGTCTTTCACCAGTTAATATATAAATATGTTTAAAACATATATGCGAGTTCAGGAATATAAAATAATAAGTACACGAGGTAAAACTCATACTCCTCCAATGTACTGAGCATGCAAGTAAAATCCCACGGGGTCACTCATGGACTCCACCGTGCTAGTACAGTCTGAACCATGGATTCCTTGACTACCACGTGATTCTAACCCAGAAATGGCCTCGGTTCCGGGGAATACGCCCTTCACCGGTCTGGTTGGGGAAACGCCCCTCCAGGCGGCCCTCCGTCGGGGATCAGCCGACGAGGCAAGGTGTATCGATACAACAACGTAACTGAGACTGTACTCTGTGTAAACCAAATCATAAACAATTCGATGCAATTGCAAGAAACAGCATATAAATGTATGCATATTCGTATACGTATATCCGTATAAATAAATCGTATAATCGTAAAACACATGCTCATAATAAATATAATCCCGTATGAAATCTCATGCTCGTAAAACCATAATCATGCTGCATGCTCAAGTTCGTAAATCATATATAAAAGACTCGCAAGATTTCCGTGAAAATAAACTGTCCACTCACAGATGAGCAAAACGCGCACTCGCGCTAATCTCGAGGACCAGCGGAAGATCCCTCGCCAGAAACACGATCCCGATCTCGATCTCCTGTATATTCACAAAAACGTAATTGATCAAAAACGTAATCCACAACTCTGTACTGATGCACGGAAACCAACCGTTCCCGGAAATACGAAATACGGTACAAAATATATAACGGAAATCCCGAAATCCCCACTCGAAATCTCGACTGAAAATCGGCTAACCAAATTAACCCGAAAACCTCCGTACGATAACCAGGGCGCGATTACGAGAAAAACGACATTAAAATTATCGAAATCTGAAAAGTTGACTTTTTCCTCCGCCGTTGACCGCCGCCTGCGACGGCGGCGCGCCGTCAACGGTGGAATCACACGGCGGGAAGCTCCAGATTTCATGGTCTCAATGAGCTGAACTTGTTTCTCTTCTACCACAAAGCCCAAAACTGACCGGAATTACCCCAATTCATTCAAAACCTAACCGGAAAACCAACTCCGGCAACCCATTCGGGTTCACCGGAAAACTCAATAATTCGTCAATCAAACCACATAGGAAGCTTCCCTGGGGCAAGGCGAGTCGAAGCCCTCACCCTTCCGCCTCCAACACTCACCGGAAAACCTCCCCCCGTTGAGGACGATTGCCGGCGAACTAACCCGAATCGGGTTCATCCTATACCTCATCAATTCTTCCCAAACCATACACCATCACACTCGAAATCTCAAGGGAAAACGAACTGTACCTGTCCCGTGGCCGGAGGTGGCCGGAATTGGGTCGCCGGACTTGAAAGCCGAAACGGGAAAGTTCCTTTCTCTGGTCAACGGTCAACAGTTTCCCAAAACGGAAAGTCAATGGGAAACAGTACTTTTCGACAATTTGCGACTATTTCCGATATTTATACTCGAGCCTCGGGTCGATCGACGGTCCAAAACGAATATACGAAATGATTCGGATAAACACGAAACAATCGGATAAACTCGTCGAAACCCGAAACTTCAAATAACCATAAAATATTCCTCGGTTATCGGAAAAATCTTCCGAAACCACCCACGAACTCGAAATCACGTACTCTACACTTTCCGTGAAGACACCCAACTCAAATTCTTGACCGAAAACAAAGTCGCGAATCGAATCGGCAAACCACATAATATCGCAAAACTGCGACTAAACTCAAATCTCGAAAATCGTGCCAAACGCACCTCTGATTCTGGTTCGGGTCGTCACACTCAGAGCGACTTCTAATTTACAAATATACAAAGCTAGTAGGTTAAACCAAGAACCTACTAGAAAAGAACGGTGACTTGAACTCTAGGCATCCGACAATGACGCGCAACCACAGGATAGAAACTGCAAACTGGGTAAGAAGAAAACCGAAAAACCCAGGGAAAGACATATAAATAATAAAATTGTTAGAGTGAGTGGACGAAAATAAATTTTCATTTTTAAACCAATAGTAATAAATATAACATGCCTTTCACAATATATATGCAAATAAACATGATGCGAGTCTAAAAACTGCGGGGTCCGCTCTCGGACACCTCTGCCTCAATACAGCCTAAATCACGAGATCCACGACCCACACGTGATTAAATAGTCAGAAAGACCTCGGGTCAAGATCTGTCCCTCCCCCCCGGAGCATCTCGAGGATTAGCTGAGCATGCTAGTGCATCGATGCCACTACTACCTCTGAGACTGTACTCAGTGTAAAACAAATCATATTTGTTTCCATGCACATGCTTAATCGTAAATGCGTACTTGTACGATATATAATCATAAATACATAATCGTAAATGTATACTTGTACGTGCATAATCATAAAATGCATAATCAAGACTTGCATTTCAATCAGTGAAAATAAATTGTCCACTCACAGTATGCAGCTAGCTCGAAGGTCCGACGGAAGTTCCCTCGCTAAAATCTTTCACGCGGTTTTCTGAGTAATTAACATATTCGTTTAATTTCAGAATTCGATAAAAATGTGTGAAAAACAACTCAGAAACCCCACGGAAAAATTAAAATTTTTGACTCGTCAGAGCTCCGCCGCGGGCGGCGGCACGTGGCCGTCACACGCCCCCACCGGCGGTGGTGTGTGAGCCACATGTGCTCCCGGTCCAAACTACTCTGATGGGAGCGTTTGACCACTCGTTAGAAAAATCACAACGAGCCCAACATTTCTCGCAACTGGACCGAAGTCCAAATCGCCGTCCATTTGCCGGAAAACATCCCGAGAAGCCACGGGTCGAAAATCGCCGGAAAAATTTTCCGGTCGATTCTGACGCCAGTGGCCCACCTCAGCCTACCAAATCCAACCAAACCCACCACCTCACCATGCCGGAAAGTGGCCGGAATGTCGCCGGCGAACAACCCCAAAAACCCACAGGTTTTCGGCCAAATTCCGATCCCAAAAACTCATTAAATTTCACAAATAATGACATGAATAGAAAGAGGAGATGAAGGGCTTCAAATCCTTACTAAGAACGCCGGCAACCGTGGCGTTTTCCTGTGCGTCAAGATCAAAACCAAAACGGGTCGAAATGGTATACGGGTCACGTACTGTATCGTATAAATTTTCTATATTTCTACGAATCACCCTGTATTTCTACTAAAATTCTGTATTTATACCCAAAAATTTCAGATCAGATCAACAGCCACCATTTGATCTAATCAAGATCCAACGGCCCAAAATAAACCGGCAAGGAAAATACTTTAAAATACATATTTTCACAAACAAACTTCCAAAAATAAAAAGAAATAGCTCGATAACCCGAAAAATTCCCCAAAAATTTTCACGAGCACGAAATTAAATACTCAACGACTTCCGCGAAGAAAGTCGGATCAAATTCTCGCCCGAAAGAAAAGTCGTTAACAAAAGTTTACGAGGTGTATAATTCGTGGAAAACGTAAATCGCAAAGTTTAGCGTTACTTTTGGTTCGGATCGTTACACTATCTATGTATTTTAACTTACAATAAATGAATTTTTAATCTGTTTCTTTTACGAGAAGCAAGAAGCTTTCTCTAAATAGGTATGGAATTGGAAGTACTACGTTAGAAAACCACAATAAAGGCCAACATCATCCCCATTACTCCTCGCCAGAAAAGCCTGCATTGTTCATACTGCATTGATACTCATAGTACGTTCCAGCAAGTGCACTGATAATTTTGCTCCTAAATTTATCTTCATGGCCCCAACACAAGCTGAATCTCCAGAAAGAAACAATATGTGCAGGCCAAGAGAAAATCACAACCAATGTGTTGCAAGGTGTTGGGATGAAAAGCTTGAGCAAGAGGTGAAATCTAGCACTCGACTTATTGATAGTAATAATATCCCACAGATGTATCATGAATTCATGATCGAGTGAGAAGTTCCATTAACACCAGTAAACAATTTGTATGGCCGGCCTTTTCTTTTTTCTTTAGCCAATATTGTTCCTGCAGTTTTACCTGCTTGCTCAACTTTAACTCCATGGGCTAGCTAGGTATCACTGGTTAGCAGAGACTAATGCCCAGATCAAATTGACTTATAAGAGGACTTATATATGAGACAGAAATTTAAAAGGGTGAGATCGAATACAAGTCCTAAATGATAAATGTGAACAAAACTATGGTTATAGTTAAATAGGCTTCACTTCGAAAAACGTACTATATTTGGTTTTAGCTAGTTAGAAGACACCCACATTTCGGTAGTGTCAACCAATACACCAACATACCTCAAGTGCAAGCAGTCCACCTGCTCCATCTTCATCAACTCCATCTTATATATCAACTTTCTAACTTAAAAGCTTCTTGAATTCATAGTATTTATAGCAAACCAGACCATCTTGATCTTCATCAAACCTTCTCAAAGACATCGATCAACTACTCCTAGAGTCCTCATGGCAACCCAAAACTCAACTCCTTTCCCCCTCAAGGCCATCACATGCATACTTCTTCTAGCTCTTGCTATAACACACACCACCTCGTCCAGAGTCCTCGATGAGGAAACTGACGCACCTCAAACCCATATACCTACCTCCTCCGCCGTACCTCCTCCCGTGGTCGGTTCCACGTCAGCCGGTCCCGGTGCCACGTCAGCTGGGCAGGGTGCCACGGTGGCCGATGGAGCGTCCTTGTCATTCTTCCTGCATGATATAATCGGTGGGTCCAACCCGTCGGCCATAGCTGTGACTGGGATCGTGACCAACCCGGCCGTTAATGGCCAAGTCCCATTTGCCAAACCCAACGGTGCAGTCGTCGCTGGCGGAAACGGCATCCCCCAGAACAACAACAACAACGGAATCCTCAACAACAACAACGTTCCCTTCTTCACTGGCCTCGGAGGAAACATCAACAGCAACCTCAGACAAAATAATAACAACAATTTCATCGGCGGGAACAACGGCTTCCCCGTCGTGAACGGGGCCCAGCTCCCCCCCGGACAGTCCCTCCAGAAGCTCATGTTCGGAACGCTCACCGTGTTCGATGATGAGCTCACCGAAGGGCACGAGCTCGGCTCTGGCTTGCTCGGCAAGGCACAAGGGTTTTACGTTGCGAGTTCTGAAGACGGGACCAGCCAGACCATTGCCTTCACTGCCATGTTCGAGAACGGTGGATATGCTGATAGCCTCACGTTCTTTGGGGTTCATAGAGTGGCTGCTTCGGAGTCTCATCTTGCTGTTATGGGAGGCACCGGGAAGTATTTGAATGCAAAAGGGTATGCTTTGGTTAACACCATTAATGGAGTCAATCAGCAAAATACCGATGGGGTCGATACTGTTCTTGAGTTTACAGTATATCTTAGTTACTAGTGTGCCTCTGTGCCCTAAGGTGTTAAAAAGTTGTATCGATCACTTGTATGTAGTAATGTGTTTTCTATATTCGTGATCTCTCTGCATCATCAGTGTGAGACTTGCATCCTTGTGACGTAATTTACCAAAGTGATTGTTTACGTAAAGATATTTCAGTTGTTTCTTCGATATTTGAGTTCTATTAATTTGTTTAAGCTCCAGATTACCCAATTTCACCGTCTCCATTGATCCTTATAATGCTTATATATTTCGATTCTCAAGAAAAAGACTTGCTTACGTTGAGCAAGAAATGGAAATGGAAGTTTACAATATGAAATGCAGTAAATAATTTGAAGTGGAAGGATGACGAAGGAGACCTCGATCTGACCGCGGCCAACCCCACGATAATCCTAATTGGATTTATGAATTAATTAGCTACGGAATGAGGTTGTATTGATATTGAGCATTTGGTGTGTAGCTCTGTAGTCTTGTGCATGGCTTGACTGCCAGTAATCCAACAATTACCGAGAAGAATTTGAAAGTATGATCGATCGATGCTAGTTTCAACTTTGCATTTGATCCTCCCTTGTCCACTTGGAAATTGTTATAAACAGACGTCTTTGTTAGTCTTCATGAATATATGTATAGTAAACAATCAAGTTCTTTCCAGTGAAAACAATTAATGCTTTACTTTCTTGGTGGCTAAGCAGATACATTATAACTCCATTGACCATATGGTAATTTTTATTTCCTTACTTCATGGCCTTGAGGCTCATTCTCATCAGTCTTGCATCACCACTCCATGAAAGTACCAGTGGTTGAGTGCCTCTGGGTACTGGAGAAGTCACAAATGGTCTTTTGTGTGTGTGTTAGGCGTGCCATTGTTGTGGGGCAGAACATCGATATCGATTTAAGCTACCAGGCTTACTTCTATGCAAGCGGCTCACCTGAATGAGTTCTTATTGCTCAGGTGACCTAGGACTTGCACTACCAAAAAACACAGTATAGTCGACGACCAAAAATCGTCAGCCTGTTAGCCTTTGTCGTCGGTTATAGTAAATGCCGACAAACATTCATCCGCTATAGTGTCGTTGGGAGAACGTCGTCAGCCAAACTATAGTCGCCGACAATTGTGCACGTCGTCGACTATAGTTTGGACAATAATCGACGACAAAAAAAGTTTTCTGTTTAAGTTTGTGACTTTTGCCGACGACAAAGTCATCGGCCAAACCTTCCCCCTCCGGTCAATATGATTGACTCAGCTATATTATAGCCAACGACTGTGAAATACCATCGTCGGCTATAGTTTTTAACTGTCGTCGGCTATAGTATGCAACTCGTCGGCCATAGTATGAAACTCGTCAGTTTATGTGAGCACTTTAGCCGACGACTTTGACTAAAGTTGTCGGCTAATGTTGCTGATTTCTGAAGAAAAAAAACTGTAGATTCTGGATTTCTATTTCCAGATTCTGCCAATTCCACAATTTTATTTCCACAATAGTCAACAACACATAAAATGAAAGCAAAACACAATGAAACTTAAGCGTACAATACATCGTACTTGTCTAGGAAAATACATAAACTAAGGGTTATCCAAATCTATGTTCTGGAAAACAAATGGGGTACTACCATCATCTTGTTAATCCTCCTGTTGATGTGGAGCATTGAAAGGGCGTTGGACAGATAAAAACGGAGGTGGGGCCGGGGCCTGGAGTCCTTGATTCCAAAGTTGTGCATTCATTTCCTTAAAATAGAAAGCCATCTTCGCTTGCATTTCCTCCATCTAAGTCTGCTGGGCGGCAATCCATCTCTCAGTCTCTTCTTGACGTCTCTGATGCTCCATCGTCTGCCTTTGCAGTTGCTCCTGTAGCTGAGCAGCCTTGGAAGATCCCGACTTACTTGGAAAATCAGGCGTCTTCTTCAATACCCCATCGCCAAGCTATCCTAGACCCCTGCACTAGTAATTGCTCCCTCATGGGGGAAAAGCGTTAGCCATGATCCTTGCCACAACCGTCACATCAGATTGATCAATCTGAGATATGGCCTGGGGAGGTCCTCATTTTGGGTCTCAGGCCATTGCTCCATCACGATCTGAGTCAACACCTCCTCAGTTAGCTCCTACATTCTTGCCTGATTGACAAGAAAAATAAAATAACACATTAGCATATGTACATAAAAAAAAGTTAGAGAAAATACATATGTAAGCAATTATGTTAAGTTATAAGGGGCATAAGACTTACAATATCTTTGGGTGACCGAGGATACGCTTTCTCGAGAGTATACGTGAACCGATTAACTTCAAGGTGTTGGTTGGCTGCCTCGTCCATATAACTCGCAAAGGATCTAGAACCGGCATGATGGTTACTTGTGTTTGTTCCCTGGTTCGCAGCGTTTATTTTAGAAATGTCCTTCTAGGATAAACATATATTAAACAAATATTAGTAAAATAATTTCGCCAAATAGGATACAACTAAACACAAATATGATGTTACATATATACCTCAAATTGTGGGTTGTTGAAGTGGATTAGAAGTCACTGCCACTCGTACTCCTTATACATAAACTCGAGGGGGGGGGGGGGGTACCCAAACGGTCATTGCCATGCATCTGGTTATGCGAGCACAGCTCAATTTTCCACTCCTTGTACCTATATATGCAACACAAATTTTAGAAAGTGACTATACATGATCAACATAATATCTTAATATATATTATATAACTCTAATTACCTTTTTCCTTGAACCTCATTTTCTCAGATGGATTTAAGGTGCTCCGGAACATCGAATCACAAAAGAAATGTACCCATTTATGGTAATATATATACATATATATTTATTGGGATTTAATTAATATAGGTAGACATACATAATGAATATCTAACTAACTCACCGACATAGCATTGTTCACCATGTTCTTCACTTCTTGCGGCCCCGAGGACCACTCTCCCTACAGAACAAGGGCTCTTTCCCGTATGATACTTCCTACTTGGCTGGAGTACCTCCACACCGCCTTCTTCCCCAACTTCATCAATCCATCAAGGTTAGTCTCTATGACCAGTGACCCGGTATCCTTCACATCCTTTTCAACTTGCTTGCCGGTGACGCATCCTCTGGTCTTTTTTTGTTGTCTCCGGCGTCTGTCACATAAGACAAAATAAAAAGATTAAAATAGGAGCACTCAATTTAATATACAAATTATTAATAATTTACAAATTGAATAACTAAGGTATTTACCCGATTATGACGTCGATGTGTTTGTTACCCTCGCACTAAAAAGATGTGTATGAAACGGCACATAGACGTATGCTTCTTGCGGGTGGATGTAATGGAACTCTCCTGGAACAGGCTTTCCGTGGTCATCGACATCAGGTAGGGTAGGTACGCTCGAAGGCATGAAGAGGATAGCCGGCGGTCCATTTGGTACCCTCAACGACGAGGTACCTGAAGCACTAGCATGAGAGGTAGAATGAGCTCGAGCCGAAGAGGGAGAAGGTGCATGCCAGGTAATGGAAGGCATACGGGCAACCAAAGTTGCGGGACCCCTAGTGCCGGCCATTGAGGGCATGGGGATGCCGTGTTTGTTGAAGAGATGTCTTGTGCTGTATAGTCGATGGGGTTGGGCCACTACATTATACTGCGGCATCTTCTGAAGTAGTTGACTGTGTCGAGAGCTCAACAGAAAGCCGCCAAATATGGTGTGCAGGTTGTTGATAGAGGCGGACCCAGAGTTGTTGGCGCTAGACCTGATTCTTTACTGAGATCCCCTCTTCCATTAGCCGAACAAATTCATGATGCCTACAATT
Source organism: Geum urbanum (assembly GCA_946800695.1). NCBI lineage: Eukaryota > Viridiplantae > Streptophyta > Magnoliopsida > Rosales > Rosaceae > Geum > Geum urbanum. The sequence continues at coordinate 11,794,011 of OX327001.1, forward strand.
AAAAACTACCCATAAATCACACAAATACATATAATCTGCAATTATCATTCCTACTTAACCATGCGACAATATTAACAAATCTAAACAATACCACAACACACTTACTTCAAGACATATACATCATCACTACCATACCCTATAACCAACAATCCATTACCAATAACAATATAACCAAATATGCAATACCAATTACATATAATCGTCCAATACCCATCTAACCAAATATAACATAACCATGCATCCAACACTTTCAAGCATATGCAATATTCTTCACATACCACAATCACAATGCTAACATCTAAACTAACTAACATCATCACTAACATAACCTTAATAACACATATCACAAATCTGAATCACAATCAAAATCCATTAACAAACATCAATAACTCAATAATACATAATCAATTCCCTCATCATCCATAATCATCCTAAACACACAAAATCACCATCCTCCATAACTTCATCACAAAATCAAAATCACAACACATCAAAACCCTAAACCATATCAAAATCACAATCAAAATTACCCCAGACAATATGTATTGAGAGAGAGAGAGAGAGAGAGAGATAATGTGACCACACGAATCAGACTTAACACGTTAATCGGCTTAATCTGCGAGTTTACGAGTAATCACTGTTTGTTGTAATTGAGCAGTTTTTGCGACCTTACTCACGACTAAATTATCGGGTGAGAATTTGAGTTGAGTCTCTTCACGAGAATGGTAGTATGCGTGATTTCGAGTTCGTGGGCGGTTTCGGATAATTGTTTCGATAACCGAGGAATATGTTATGAATATTTGAAATCGCGTAATTTCGTCGTGTTTATTCGTTTGAGTTTGAGTTATCAGAAACATAGATGTGATTTGATTTGGATTATCATTCACATCGAGCCGCGAGTATAAATATCGGAATAGTCGAAAAATTGTTGAAAAACACTGTTCAGGAAGTTTGACAGTCGTTGACCAGAAAAGGGACCGTTGACCCATGTTGACCGAGTTCAAAACGGACCGCCATCGGACTTCATGTTTCCGGCCACCTCTGGCCTTGATTCTGGTATGGCTAGCTTCCTCTCTTGATTTCCTATGGTTTAGAACTTAATTTGAGTTGAATTGATCACGATTTGAGGGAGAACGAGTTCGTGGAAATCTAGGGATTTCGTCGGAATCGAGTGAGGTGCTCCGGCGATGTTTGTGGTCAGGGGTGTGGGGGGAAAGGTTCCCCTCCTCCTTGTGACGCTTTTGGGTGAAGGGATTTTGGTTTGGTTGGGGTTTGAGGCTCGCCGGAATCTCGCCGGAATCAATGGATTCCGTGAGTTTCGGGCTCAATTCCGGCCGGTGGGCTTGGAATTGGGTCTCAGTGTAGAAGAGGAAGTTGTTGGGCTTGAGAAGTACTTGTGATCTGGAAAGTTTCGTCGGAATCCCTCACCGTTGACGCCGCGCCGGCGACGGCGGTCAACGGCAGCGCTCCGGCGGAGGCGTTGACTTTTTGAAAGTTGACAAGTTTTATGCCGTTTTATTCGTAATCGCGCACCGATCATCGCCTTGAGGTTTTCGAGTTAATTTGGTTATCGGATTTTAAGTTGAGGGTTTATGTGGAGAATTTGGAGGTTTTCGTCGATTATTTTGTATTCGAGTTATATGTTTCCAGAAATGGTTGGTTTCCAAGGTGTGGTACAGAGTAATGAATTGTGATTTGATTAGTTATATTTTACGATTATTCAGGGGATCGAGATCGTACATTGGGCAAGGGATCTTCCGCTGGATCTCGGGATTAGGGCGTTTGCGCATTGTGCTTGTCTGTGAGTGGACATTTCTTTCACTGATTGATTACGAGTCTTTATTATACATATTACGAGCATGAGCATACTTATGTGATTATAATTTATACGAGCATGTGCTTTACGATTATGCATTTACATTATGCTTTATACCTATTCATGAAACTATTTATGATTTGATTTACACAGAGTACATTCTTAGTATATGTGGTTGTATCGATACACTTGCATCCCAGCTAATCCCCAAGGATGTTTACCAGGGGGAAACTGTACCTTGTGCCGATGTATTTCTGGGTGGGTACAAATGTCTGTTCCTTGTGCCGATGTATTTCCGGGTGGGAATAGATACCCTGACTTGAGGCCTTTCTGGATAGAATCACGTGTGGGTCTAGGATCCCGTGATTCGGACTGTACTAGCACGGATGTCTCCATGAGTGACCCCGTGGGATTTCTATGCATGCTCTATACGCTGGAGGAGTTTGGGTTCACCTCGTGTACTATATCATATTCATTCATTTTGACTCGCATATATTTTTATAACATATATTATTTGGCGAAAGACATTTATTTTCGTCCACTCACTCTAACGATTTAAATGTCTTTCCCTGGGCTCTTTGTTTTCTATGCTCAGTTTGCAGTTCAGATTCTGGTGTTGCACGTCGTTGTCGGAGGCTTAGTGTTCGAGCTACCTTTCTTTTCCAGTAAGTTTCTTGTTTAGCCTACTGTTGTGTATTTTTATATATTTATACTAGAGGTCACTCTGAATACTTTGATGTTATATTTTCATATAATTCTCCCCGGATTTTTGTAAAGTTAAAGCTTTTGGTTTATCAATTTACATTATGTTATGATATTGAGAAATCCAGATGGGATTGGTGCCCACGGTTTGGCTTTTGTGGCATAGGATGAAGTGTGTTATCGGGTGCAGGTTAATGGTAATTCCACGTTATAGTGAAACTCTGCCGAAATTTCTATGGTTTTTGCAAGTTCGTGTTTTCAGAAGGGGTTTGATTCCGGTTTAGGAAACTAAATCAGGGTTGGGTCCTTTCAGCTTGGTATCAGAGCATTAGGTTTCAGGTTCTGTAGACTTCTGTAGTTGTGATACTAAGGGTATTTGAGTATGTACAGCATGTCTGAAGCGATGACCCGACTGGCCAGCGGTTACTCGTCAATGCTTCGGGTGTTGTGTGTTCTCAAATGTCTGAAGTTTCATGATTATGTTCCTTGTGCTTGTGACTAATGTTTTTCTCTTATCATTAGGATGCCTCCTAGACGTGGTCCCCGTGTTAATAGGGATGTAGATCCTGATGAGGATCGCCAGACGCATGACTTGCTTATGCGAGTATCGAGTTTGGAGGAGCGTTTTGACCCTGTGGTCAAAGCTCGAAGTGCTGGAGCGACTGTTTTCTCGGGTTCAGCTTATCCAGAGATTTGTGAGGCATGGTTGGTTCAGGTGGAATGATTTTGTGAGCGTCTGCGATTCACTCCTGAGCAGATGACAGTGGCAGCCATTGGTTTACTTGAGTCCGATGCATACTTCTGGTGGGTTAGCACCGATAGAGTTCTGGTTGATACTCCGTGGACACTATTCAAGGATTTGTTTATGCGGAGATACTTCAACCAGGCTACACAGCAGCGGAAGTATGAGAAGTTCACCAACTTGAGATAGGGCAGCATGTCAGTACTTGAGTACTGGGACAGATTTACCCGTTTATCTCGGTTTGCTCGTGACATGGTGGCTACAGAGGAAGCCAAGTGTTGAAGATTTGAGTTGGGCTTGAACTTGAACATCAAGGGGACACTGACTACGATGCCTCGAAACAACTTTGATGAGTTTGTGAGTGCTACACTTCGAGGCGAGGATATTGAGAAGGAAAGACAGATGAGATTCCAGTCTTGACGATTTGAGAAGGGTGGACCGAGTCAGGGACCTTCCAAGAGGCTGAGTTTTAACACTTCCAGATCATCATCTGGTAGCGGACCATATCGACCACCAGCTAGTGCAGCTAGACAGAGACAGAGATGGAGGAGGGATCGGCCACAGAGACCACAGTCCAATGGGGGTTCTAGCAGATCCACCTATCCTCGACGAACTGGTGGCACTTTTGCTATACCGAGAGAATATCCACTATGCAACTTCTGCAACAGGCATCACTTTGGTCCTTGTCAGCGAGGCCCTTCCATTTGCTGTCGTTGTGGCTAGGAAGGTTACTTTGCGAGGGACTGTTTCCAGCATGTTGGTGTTGGTGGACAAGCAGCTCAGAGTTCCGGAGGAGAGCGAGTTACCACTTTTGGGGCTCGACCAGTAGAGTCTTCTGGCCAGGACAGACAACAGAGTCACCCTCAGCGTGGACGACCAGCCGGGCAGGCCAGGGTTCATGCCATGTCATTGTGTGAGGGCAGAGATTCACCGGAGGTTGTTATTGGTACGTTGCATGTTTTTGGCTATCCAGTACTTACTTTGCTAGATCCAGGTGCTACGCATTCATTCATATCATATAGATTGTCATCTTTAGCTATTATGCCTGCATCTCCATTTCTAGGGTTGTGGAGAGTGTTGTATCCATCCGATAAGGTTGTGAGTATTGGTTGGGTGTATAGGGATTGTGAGATCTTTGTTGGAGGTCATGGTTTAGCCGCGGATTTTTTATTGCTGGATATCGTCGACTTTGATGTGATTTTGGGTATGGACTTCTTGGAGACACATTAGGCTATGTTTGATTGTCACAAGAAGGAGGTTATGTTTCGATGTCCAGGGTTTCCAAAGATACTGTTTCGCGGTGAGAAGAATACTTCATTGCCATATGTGATTTCAGCGATGAAGGCCGAGCGGATGATGAAGGGTTGTGTTGCATATTTAGCTCATGTTGTGGATACTACGGCTGCTGTGCCAGACATTGGTGACATTGAGTTTGTTTATGAGTTTTCTGATGTATTTCCAGAGGAGTTACCGGGTATTCCTCTAGTTCGAGAAATCGATTTCACCATTGAGCTTTTACCAGGCACTGGACCCATATCTTAGGCACCTTATCGTATGGCGCCAGCGGAGTTGAAAGAGCTACATATTCAACTTCAAGAGTTGCTGGAGAAAGATTTCATACGACCCAGTATATCACCGTGGAGTGCTCCTGTACTGTTTGTGCGGAAGAAGGATGGTTCCATGCGGTTGTGTATTGATTACCGAAAGCTGAATCAAGTCACTGTGAAGAACAAGTATCCGTTGTCGCGGATTGACGACTTGTTTGATCAGCTCAATGGAGCTTCAGTCTTTTTAAAGATTGATCTCAGGTCCAGATATCATCAGTTGAGGATCAGAGAGTCAGATGTGGCCAGGACAGCTTTCAGATCACGGTATGGGCATTATGAGTTCTTAGTTATTCCATTTGGATTGACCAATGCCCCCGCAACTTTTATGGACTTGATGAACCGGGTGTTCAGGCGGTTTCTGGACAAGTTTGTGATTGTGTTCGTCGACGACATCCTGATTTATTCCAGGAGTGTGAGCCAGCACAAGAAGCATTTGCGAGCTGTTTTGCAGACTTTACGAGACAATCAGTTGTTTGCGAAGTTCAGCAAGTGTGAGTTTTGGTTGGTTAGCGTGAAGTTTTTGGGCCACGTGATATCTGCTGAGGGAGTCAGCGTGGTTTCTGACAAGATAGAAGCCATGTTAAATTGGAGTAGACCTACCACCATACCAGAGATCAGGAGTTTCTTGGGTTTGGCAGGTTATTATCGGCGTTTTGTGCAGGATTTTTCACGGATTGCGACTCCACTTACCAGATTGACAAAGAAAGGTATCAATTCGAGTGGTCCGATGCATATGAGGAGAGTTACTTGCTCTTGAAGAAAAAGTTGACTACTGCACCGATTCTGACTCTACCTGACGACAGTAGAGAGTTTGTGGTTTACAGCGATGCATCAAAATTGGGACTGGGTTGTGTTTTGATGCAGCATGGCAGAGTGGTGGCTTACTGTTCCAGGCAGCTGAAACCACATGAAGTCAACTATCCTACCCATGATTTGGAGTTGGCTACTATTGTATTAGCCTTGAAGAGTTGGAGACATTACCTGTACGGAGCTCAGTGCAAGATATACATGAATCACAAGAGTCTCACTTATTTGCGCACGCAGCCAGACTTGAACATGAGACAGCGCAGATGGATGGAGTTGATCAATAATTATGATTGCACTTTCGAATACCATCCAAGGAAGGCTAATGTTGTTGTTGATGCACTCAGTCGGAAATCTGGAGCCTCATTGTTTAATGTGTGTGTGACTAGAGTTTCCATGTTAGCCGAGTTACGGGCTACGGGAGCTGAGTTTGAGTGGGATGATGATGGAGCCTTATTAGCTAGCTTCCAGGTTCGACCGGTATTGGTTGATCAAGTTCGGGAAGCTTAGGATGTGGATTCCTATCTGTTGGACAAGAAGTCCATGATTCAGAATGGTGTGCCAAAAGTGTTCCGGTTGAGTGATGATGGTACATTGCTATTCAGAGGCAGATTGTGTGTACCTAGAGACGAGGGTTTGAAGAAAGAGATTTTAGACGAAGCTCATTGTTCTGCTTATGCGATGCATCCCGGTGGTACGAAAATGTTTCGTATGCTCCGACCTTATTACGGGTGGCGAAATATGAAGAGGGAGATTGCCGCATATGTGAGCAGATGTCTTATTTGTCAGCAAGTCAAAGCAGAAAGGCAGAAACCTGCGGGAAAGCTATAGCCCTTGGAAATTCCAGTTTGGAAGTGGGAGCACATTACCATGGATTTCGTGTATCAGTTACCACGTACTTCAACTGGTAATATTGGTATTTGGGTTATCATAGACCGTTTGACGAAATTCGCTCATTTTCTTGCACTTCCGGGGAAGATTTCAGTGAGAAGATTGGAAAAGCTGTATTTGGCGGAGATCGTTCGTCTGCATGGTGTGCCTGTATCCATTGTTTCTGACCGAGACAGTCAGTTCACTTCAGAGTTCTGGCAGGCATTACAGTAAGCCTTGGGTACTATATTGCATTTCAGTACAGCTTTCCATCCTCAGACTGATGGGCAGTCTGAGAGGACTATTCAGACTCTCGAGGATATGTTGCGGTCTTGTGTTTTGCAGTTCAGAGGAAATTGGGACCAGCAACTGCATTTGATTGAGTTTGCTTACAACAATAGTTATCAAGTCAGTATCGACATGGCACCGTATGAGGCCCTATACGGGAGGCAGTGCCGCACTCCATTGTGTTGGAGTGAGGTGGGCAAGCGATGGCTTCTTGGCCCCGATCTGGTGAAGAGCACCATGGAGGATATTCAGATTATCTGGGATAGACTGAAGATTGCCCAGGATCGCCAGAAAAGTTATGCGGACGTGAGAAGAAAGAGTCTAGAATTCGTGGTGGGCAACTGGGTCTTCCTTAAACTATCTCCTTGTAGGGGAGTTATGCGTTTCAGGAAGCATAGCAAGCTTCGACCATGGTATATCGGTCCGTATGAGATTACTGAGAGAGTTGGTCCCGTGGCTTACAGATTAGAGTTGCCTTCTGAGATGGCTCGGGTACACAATGTTTTTCATGTCCCGATGTTGCGAAAATACATTCCAGATCCATCACATGTGTTAGCACCACATCAGCTTCCTATCCGAGAAGATTTGACATTTGTGGAGGAGCCGGTACAGATTCTCGATCGACGTGAGCAGGAATTAAAGCACCGTGTTATACCGCTTGTGAAGGTCTTATGACAGAATCATTCAGTTGAGGAAGCCACCTAGGAGACCGAGCAACGTATGCGGGAGCAATATCCTCATCTGTTCACTAAGCAGGTACGTAAATTTCGAGGTCGAGATTTTTTTAAGGGGGGTAAATTTGTGACGACCCAAATCAGAATTAACACGTTAATCGGCTTATTCCACGAGTTTACGAGTAATCACTGTTTGTTGTAATTGAGCAGTTTTAGCAACCTTACTCACGACTAAATTATCAGGCGAGAATTTGAGTTGAGTCTCTTCACGAGAATGGTAGTATGCGTGATTTCGAGTTCGTGGGCGGTTTCAGATAATTGTTTCGATAACCGAGGAATATGTTATGAATATTTGAAATCGCGTAATTTCGTCGTATTTATCCGTTTAAGTTTGAGTTATCCGAAACATGGATGTGATTCGATTTGGACCGTCGATCGTATCGAGCCGCGAGTATAAATATCGGAATAGTCTAAAAATTGTCGAAAAACATTGTTCGGGAAGTTTGACCGTCGTTGACCAGAAAAGGGACCGTTGACCCGCGTTGACTGAGTTCAAAATGGACCGTCGTTGACTCGCCGTTGGACTTCACGTTTCCGGCCACCTCCGGCCCTGATTTTGGTATGGCTAGCTTCCTCTCTTGATTTCCTATGGCTTAGAACTTGATTTGAGTTGAATTGATCACGATTTGAGGGAGAACGAGTTCGTGGAAATCTAGGGATTTTGCCGGAATTGGGTGAGGTGCTCCGGCGATGTTTGGGGTCGGGGGTGTGGGGGGAAAGGTTCCCCTCCTCCTTGTGAAGCTTTTGGGTGAAGGGATTTTGGTTTGGTTGAGGTTTGAGGCTCACCAGAATCAATGGATTCCGTGAGTTTCGGGCTCAATTCCGGCCGGTGGGCTTGGAATTGGGTCTCGGTGTAGAAGAGGAAGTTGTTGGGCTTGAGGAGTACTTGTGATCTGGAAATTTTGGTCGGAATTCGTCACCGTTGACGACGCGCCGTCGGCAGTGGCGGCGGTCAACGGCGGCGCTCCGGGGGAGGCGTTAGACTTTTTGAAATTTGACAAGTTTTATGCCGTTTTGCTCGTAATCGCGCCCCGATCATTGCCTTGAGGTTTTTGAGGTTATTTGGTTATCAGATTTTAAGTCGAGGGTTTATGTGGAGAATTTGAGGGTTTTCGTCGATTATTTTGTATTCGAGTTATATGTTTCCGGAAATGGTTGGTTTCCAATGTGTGGTACAGAGTAATGAATTGTGATTTTGATCAGTTATATTTTGTGATTATTCAGGGGATCGAGATCGTACATTGGGCAAGGGATCTTCTGCCGGATCTCGGGATTAGCGCGTTTTCACGCTGTGCTTGTCTGTGAGTGGACATTTCTTTCACTGATTGATTGCGGGTCTTTATTATACATATTACGAGCATGAGCATACGTATGTGATTATAATTTATACAAGCATGTGCTTTACGATTATGCATTTACATTATGCTTTATACCTATGCATGAAACTATTTATGATTTGATTTACACAGAGTACAGTCTTAGTATATGTGGTTGTATTGATAAACTTGCATCCCGGCTGATCCCCGAGGATGTTTACCAGGGGGGAACTGTACCTTGTGCCGATGTATTTCCGGGTAGGAACAGATACCCTAACCTAAGGCCTTTCTGGCTAGAATCACGTGTTGGGTGTGATTCAGGCTATACTGGCACGGATGTGTCCATGAGTGACCCCGTGGGATTTCTATGCATGCTCTGTACGCTAGAAGAATTTGGGTTCACCTCGTGTACTATATCATATTCATTCATTTTGACTCGTATATATTTTTATAACATATGTTATTTGGTGAAAGACATTTATTTTCGTCCACTCACTCTAACGATTTATATGTCTTTCCCTGGGCTCTTTGTTTTCTATGCCCAGTTTGCAGTTCAGATTCTGGTGTTGCACGTCGCTGTCGAAGGCTTAGTGTTCGAGCTACCTTTCTTTTCCAGTAGGTTTCTTGTTTAGCCTACTGTTGTGTATTTATATATATATATATACTAGATGTCGCTCTGAATACTTTGATGTTATATTTTCATATGATTCTCCCCGGATTTTTGTAAAGTTACAGCTTTTGGTTTATCAATTTACATTATGTTATGATATTGAGAAATCCGGATGGGATTGGTGCCCACGGTTTGGCTTTTGTGGCATAGGATGAAGTGTGTTATCGGGTGCAGGTTAATGGTAATTCCACGTTATAGTGAAACTCTGCCAAAATTTCTATGGTTTTTGTAAGTTCTTGTTTTCAGAAGGGGTTTGATTCCGGTTTAGGAAACTAAATCGGTGTTGGGTTCTTTCAGATAACCTGAAAAATTAGAGAGAGAGAGAGTTGGCTGGGGGCGGGGGCGGGGGTTCTGGGGAGCAGCGATGGTGGCGAGCAGCAGATTCAGGGATGGCAGCAAAGGTTTTAGGGTTTGGGTTCGAAAGGAGGTTGCGGTCTGGGTGGTTCTGGGATTAAAATGCGATAACTATAGCCGATGACTTAAAAAGTTGTTGGTTATAATATAGCCGACGATCTTCATGTATAATATCATCAGCTATTGTATAGACGACAAAATGTGTCAAAGTCGTCGGCTATAGTCACGATAGCCGACAACATATGTCAATGTCATCAGGTATAGTGTGAAAATAGTTTGAAAAGTTAGTGTCAAGTGGAAATACGTTTTACACAAATACTTGTTTAACTAATTAAGACTCATAATCAGAATCATCCCTATATTCAGAAGTGTGAAAATACTCTAAAAAATTGGGCTCATGTGAAAACAAGTTTAACACAAATTCCTCTTTAACTAAGGCTCATAGTCAGAATCATCGCTTGAATCTTCGTTGGTGTCTGAGTTAATTTCTGGTAATATGTGCCGCTCCTTGTCACCGGAATATTCATTGTCTTAATTTGGATTAACGTCAATTAGTTCAACATGTTCCTCACGAAATCAAACCACACGATCTGGTATCCCATTATTCACTCGAATTGTAGAGGATTCAGGAATATCAATTGCGTTCGGCTCTTGGTATGCAATATATTCTTCATGCAATATCAATTGTAGAGGATTCAGGAATATCAATTTGCGGCATCTCCAACTGTAGCTGCACTGTATATGTTTCTAGGAACAATATGGTTGAATACTTTTCACGCATCTTTGTACACCAGATCATCAAGTTAAAATACTTGTTTGGCCACTATGGCAAAAAAAATATCATCTTCATACCAGCTTGTAGCAGTATTCACCGAAAATATTCCGTACTGATCGATCATTGCGTTCTGAGGATTAGTATCAAACTATCTATACTTAAACAAGTGCACTGTCATGCCTTACCCATAAATTAGTTCAACCACTGAATAGAGAACACCGTAATAGTCAATGTTATGAAGGCCACCACGCACCACCATTACCCCATAATTCTTTGTTCTCCGTCTGCCGTCTCTATGTTCAAATATAAATTGCACGTCATTGACCTTACACATCGGATAAACTCTTGAAGTTATCGGTTTCATTGCCAAAAGCCTCAATTCGTGTGACAAGTTTGGGTGACCATCAAATTGTATATGGTTCATCAGAAAAAATAATTGAAACCATTAACTTAAAATATGAACATGGCGAATTATATATAGGAGTACATATATAAATATATACACGTACCCATAAGCCAAAATAGTTTGCAAACTCCCTATTGTGGTACTCAAGATCACCGACAACTTCTGGACAGTAAAGATGCATATCTTTTCAGTATTGAACTTCTGGACAGTTAATCAATACTCACCAGTGGCCAATGACTCGCTCATATGGTTCCAACTTGTACGAGTTTGGCAACCGTCCATAAACTTCAACATCATAGGAGAGGATAGAATGAACTGTTGTTCATCTACCGACATATGTTATAGAGGGTCCTCCAACGCTCCAAAATACAACTTGGTGTACATTACGCACTCGTGCGCAAGATATGCTTCAACTATACATCCTTCAGATGCGGTTTTATTAGCCACATAGTCTATATAGTCCCCCAATTGTCTATCAAGTTGCAAAGTGCATGTTATGATTATTGAAAAATAATTTTATATAAAAATAATTGATCTTCGAATGTTGAGTCGTACATTTCCATGTGATACATCCAAGTATAGTGTACTAGACCAATAAGCAACAATTGTTCGGGAAGATGAATCCTCAGGTAAGGCATGATGTCAAATTTTTTTGGGGGAAATATCCTCTCAAATTTTCACATCATAAAGATGATGTCCTGTTGCATTTCCCTGAGGTCTGATTTTTTCACTTCTATAGTGCATAACTTCTGAAAGAATCTTGACAACGCTACTAACAGCTGCACTATTTGACGGGGTAGGTATGATCGAAAGAAAACAGGGAAGAGACATTGAAGCAGTATATGGCAGTCATGACTCTTTAATCCCTATAGCTTATTGTCCCGAAAATTAACACACCGACCTATATTTCCTGCATAGCTGGAAAGATACCTAACATGATTCATCCACCTAAAAACTTCATTCTTCTGGTTAGGCTTGACTATGTAAGGAGCTTGAGCCATTTTTTTCTTCCCTTCTTTCAATCAAAAATGTTTTTGTATACCCATTCTTTTCAGATCAATCCGTGCCTTAGGGCTGTCTTTAGTTTTTTCCCTCCCAATTCAGCACTGTGCACACCACACTTTCGCACACATTTTTTTCTATGTGCATGACATATAGGTAGTGCATGATCCCTAACTTACTCCAGTACAGAAGTTCCCAGAATATGTTTTTGTGTGTCTAGAACTTATACATGTCGGGTCTGTCAGGTATTGCTGCCACTATATCAGGATGATTGTTGAGCTGCCCAAAATCATATTTATTCAGTACTTCCAAAATTTCATCCCCCGTTCATCTCGTGGGTTGCACATCCTTTTCTACAGTCCCATAAAATGCATTGACATCCTCCCGCCATGGGTAATCAAGTCCAAGCCAACAACGGTGACAGATCTAGACAATCTTCCTGCAATGAAGGTTGCGGCACTCATCAATCATGCATTATGGACAAGCCTTGTATTCCCTGGTAACGTTGCTCAAAAACATCCCACTGGCAGAAAAATCACTGATGGTGCCAACAAGCATGGCATGCATCTGGAACATCTCGTGCTTGTACTTGTCATAAGTGAGATGACCAACGTCACTCAGGTACTTAAACTCCTCAATTAAGAGTCTCAAATACACATCAAGACACTTTCCTGGATAACCTGACCTTGGAATTAATAGAGTCAGCATATTGTATTCCTTCTTCATGCACATCCAGGGATAAAGGTTGTATGGTACCAAAATAGCTGGCCATATACTATATTGAAGACTCATGTTGCCAAAAGGGTTGAATTCGTCAAATGAGAGCCTGAGCCAAACATTTCGGACATCTGATGAAAAATGAGAAAACTCCCTAACCATGTGCTTCCAAGCCTCTCCGTCAGTAGAGTGTACAAGGGTATCATTGTCAGGCAAATCCCTCTCAGCGTGCCATCTCATAGCTTTGGCTGTGTGTGAAGACATGAACAACCATTCCAGCCTATCAATAAGCGGAAAATACATAAGTACCTTCACAAATTTCTTATTCTCTGCATGAGTCAACTTATACATATCTGTGTGACATACCGGACAAACATCAAGGTTTTCAAGATCATTCCTTTCAGGATCTTTACCCCAGAAGAGAACGCAATCATATCTGCATGCATGGATTTTGATGTAGGTAAGGCCAAGATGTTTGAGGATATGTCGCACCTTATGATGAGTGGTTGGCAGACGATGACTGAGGGGCAGCGTCGAAGCAGTCGACTCCAAATAATCATCAACAGCCTTAACACTCAATTTCTTCTCCACGTTAACCTTCATTACTCCCATGACCATTTCAAGAATAGTCTTATTACACCCGTTGTACAACGGGGTCTATTGGAAGGCAATCAGCTTGTTGTACTTGTCAATACCGGGAGTGTTGATAGCTTTAAGGAATTGCTAGACTTGCTTAATAGTAGGGAAACCCTCAACGACAGCAAAGATATCTTGTACTTGAGCAAATACACCGCTCTTATAAGGAAACACATCGCTGAGCAACCTAGTTGTTGGATCATTTGATGTATTGGCCCTCTCAGAAAATTGCCTATGATCATGCAAACCCGTTGCTGATGTTTCACTGTGATAAATCCAACATGTGTACTTATCCCAAAACCCTTTTTTCTTCAGGTGCACCCATACTATATCAATGGAAAAGCAACAAAAATCGCTATGATACTGACATTTCATACACGGACAATAATGAATTGTATTCCCGTTAGCATTAGCCTTCACATATTCCACAAAACTCTACCTTCCAACGCCATACCTTCTATCCCTTTTTGGAAGGCAAATCTAACTCTTGTCCTTCTTGAAAATTCTAAATATATATATATACATGCACTAATTAAAAATTCATCATTATATATATAAATATATCTTTAAAATAAAAATTACATTAATTATTCTACTTCTTAATTAAAAATTAACACACACACACATATATATGCATCCTATATATATATATCAACAATTAACATATAATTATATAGTGAAAATTTTAGTTTAGTACCTTGAGGTTTAGGTCTTTCTTTATGTCGCTATCTGAGGTTCTAAATTTTTCAGTTTACTACTTGAGATTTGAGTTTTTCTTCATGTTACTACCTAAGCTTTTATTTTTTTCAGTTTCCTACTTGAGGTTTCATTTTCTCATCACTTTTTATTTTTGCCTTAAAAAAATATGTAATGTAAGAGGGTATTTTGGTCAAGTTATTTATTTTTAATAACAAAAAAAATTTATCTTCTAAAATTCTTCTTCCTAACAAATAAGTATATTAATTTGATAAAAAAAAGTCGATTGACTAAATATGTCATTCTCACCCTTGATTGGTTAGGACCATATGAATTTATATTAAGACATATGAGCGACATAACTTGTAGAAACTCATAAATTTAGTTTGTTTGACAAACCCTTAGCTTTAAAACAAAAATCTAAAATTATTCTTTTTAGCAAAATAAGTGCAAGTAAAATTTAGAACATTAAAATCACTTATTTTGCTAAGAAAAAATTTTAGATTCTTTTTTAAAAAGCTAAGGGTTTGCCATACGAGTTAACTTTACGAGTTCCCACGAATTATGTCACTTATATGTCGTAATATCCATACTGCGCTAACCAATCAAGGGTGAATATGACATATATACTTAACTGACCAACCATATATGTTTTAGAAAATTAACATAACTTATTTTGTTAGGAAGAACAATTGTAGAAAATTAAATAAATTTCTCATTAAAAATAAATAAATTGACCAAAATACCCTCTTGCATTACATATTCTTTTAAGGAAAAAATATAAGTGATGAGAAAATAAAACTTCACGTAGGAAACTGAAGAAAAAAAATTAGATTGTAACATGAATAGAAACTCAAACGTCAAGTAGTAAACTGAAAAATTTATAACCACAAGTAGCGACATAAAGATTGACCCAAACCTCAGGGGCACTAAAGTAAAATTTGCGCAATTATTTTTACATTTTCATCGAATTCAACACAAAATTAGCTAAACTCAAAATCAACAATCAACACACACATATATATACATATACGTACCTATATATATGTATTTGCATATAGCTTCACGAACTCATTTTGGATTGCTTCCAACAACATCCAATAATTTTAGAGCGTTTTGTATTTTTCTCACCTATGGTTTTTTAATGATTAAGCTGTTGCCCAAATTTGTAACAAAGAACTTTAGCTGACGACATTATTTTGTTGTCGGCTTTAGTTAAAAATGTCGTCGGCTTTAGTTGAAAAACTCGTTGGCTTTAGTCAAACTATAGCTGAAATTTTTTTCCGAAAAAAAACAACGAAATTTTTTTATCGTTGGCTATAATACTATGGCCGATGATCGAAAACTATAGCCGACAACCCCATTTTGTTGTCGGCTATACTATAGTATACCTGACGATAAAAAAATTCGTTGGCTTGTTTTTCTTGATTTCGTCGGCTATAGTATTTTTTCTGGTAGTGTTGGTTTCGTGATCTCGCTGCAGAGCTACGAAAATCGATGTTTTGTATACCCTGTTCGGTACAACGCAGACAATTTCCTAGGTGTGTGTTGAAAACACAGAGGGTAACTCCTTTGAATTTTTGAATCCTTCACGCCTTGTCCGGTGAGAATTCTTGGATACACTAGTGTCAGTTTTTCTCGCAAGAAAAGCTGTGTTTGCGAAGAGCAGATTGTGTATGAGCAAGAGGTCTCTATTTCATCTAGATTTCTTGTATTTATACGAATCGATTGAATTTTTCTCCTTAATCAACTAGGATTTGGAAATTTGTATCATTGATTGACATTGATTATTGAATCCATATCGATTGTATTCTCCTCGTCGGACAGGATTACAACGATCGACTAGATCTCCTTTCCCTCGCGGGAAACTTCTTATCAAACAGGCCGTAGAACTCGGCCCATGGGCATTAGTTATAACTAAAATTAAATGTGATTTATTTTATGACCCAAACATTGCCCTCTAAGCCTTGAGATTGGGCCCAGGTACTGTACAGACGCAATCGATGAGGCTTCAGTGGTATGACGAGTCATTCAACATCAAACGGTAACTTTGGCCTTCGCTAGGCCTTTCATCTCCAAACCTAAAAATTCACGCCTTTCGCAATAAGGCTTGCGGTGATTCTTGAACACTCAAACTCCTGAAACTCTCCATCTCCTTCACCCCCAAATTCTGTAAATTAAGATCAAACATTTCCTGCAAAAAGATCTTAAACTTCGATCCCAGAATCTAGAAATTCCACCATGTAAAGTCAAAGTTATTCTGAGATCAACAAAAAGAATGCCCAGCAATTCACAGAGCGCGTGCCAAGACTGATTGAGCGAGAAACCCTGGGCTGTCGGTCCCTTTTCGGCTAGAAGAAGGCCCTTGGCTAAAATGCCAATGCCCCAAACCTACACAAAACTCTTAAGGCTCAAGCTCACTGCCCACCTCTTGTCTTTTGCCAAGAAGAAGTGTTGTCGTTGCTATGGACAAAAAGATTGTCAGCATCAAATTAGGCGGATGGCCCACCATTCACCAAGAAGACAAAGAGTGGTACAAGGATCGTAGCATGCATGACTACGGTAAATGGAGGGCAACGGGCATCATTCCAATCTTAGAGCTATGCTTTAATATACCTTCTGGCAGGAAAAGGGCCCCTACTATCACTACACCGTGCTTCTGGGACAACAACAGCAATACCTTCAGGTTTCCACATGGGGAAATGAGCATCATTCTTCTGGACATGGTAGTAATTAATGGGCTGCTCACCTCTAGTGAATCGTACATCCAAGGTGTGCTAGATGACCATGCCTTCAACCTCTAAGCCAGCCCCGACCGCAAAATATACGACCGGTCTTACAGCGCTTGGCGCAAGCACGACATGGCTGAAAACAATGACAAAGGCGACATTGCTTTTCTGGAGTACTAGTTGTGCAAATTTGTGAAAGTTGTAGGCAATTGGACCAAGATAGCAAAAGCCATCTACAACAAGCAAAAGATTGGCCTAACCTAGTCTGTCCTCGCCTACGTCTACAGTAGCATAGAAGGGATCACTCTGGAACTAATGAAATACAAGGTTGTAGGACCTCTGTGGATTCTGGACCTAATGGATCCAAACTTACTTTCCCAGTTTCCATAATCCAGAGTTGGAAGGATTTAATGATGATGAATTTTTGGGACAGACCCTCGCCACGATAGGTACGTTCACACCTCTTTCCTACTTCTAAAGCTTCAGCTACTTCTTCTCGCTGGACGAATTCCCGGAGGACATGGCAGAGACCATGATCAGAAGAAGCTTTCTACTGGACATGGCCAGCGATTCTTGTTTATCTCCTCAGCAAACTCCAGCAGCAATGGACCTTTTCATCCAGAGCATCACCTATGCAGACCTAAAGGTTCCAGAACCTTCCTCTGGCTATGAGTTGTATGCTCTCAATCACTTCGCTCGTCAGTTCGGACTAAAGCAGATAGCTCCTTACCCCCTGATTAGATCAAGGAACAAGTATACTTCCTAGAGAACATGACCAGCTAATGATGAGGAAGAGGAAGAAGCAAATGCCTTTCCTCGAATGTCATGTAGTGCGTCCATTCATGAAGAACACACTTTCCTACCCTCCTTCGATATCAAGGGCTCTTATCGTCTCTAGAACAACCACCACTTCGAAGCTTTATCAAAATAATCCTTCGTTGAGGTCTTTTGTAACATCCCACTCCACATAGTAAGATATTGTCCGCTTTGGGTCTTGCCCGCACTGTTTTACTTTTGAGCCTACCCCTAAAACGCGTCTAACTATAGAGATGTTGGCATGCACATATAAGCACATCACCTTCCCACTCCCGAGCGATATGGGATTGCATGCCCATGTAGGAAGCTAGTGCCCTTGGCACCCCCACACATGGGTCATCACAATCCATCCCCCTTAGGGGCCCAACGTCCTCGTCGGCACACTTCCGATCGAGACTGGCTCTAATACCATTCTGTAACATCCCATTCCACATAGTAAGATATTGTCCACTTTGGGTCTTGGCCTCACTGTGTTACTTTTAGGTCTACCCCGAAAAAACGTCTCACTATAGAGATATGTACATGCACATATAAACACATCACATTCCCACTCCCGAGCAATGTGGGATTGCATGCCATGTAGGAAGCTAGTGCCTTTGCCAAAATCTTCAGAGGTCTCTCAAACTACCTCACTTCAGATATCGACATAGAAGCCCTTAAAGGGATAGATGGCAATACCCTTCGCTGCCTTGAAGAATATTAAAATAGTGAAGAGTGCTCCAAAGGTACACTTTACTCACTGTAAACACTCTCTTTACTTGGTTTTAGTCAAGCGGAGAATCTTATTTTTTGCTGTAACAGGTAGCAAAGAAAGCGCCTATTGTAGTGAACGGCGGTGCCAGCCCTTTAGGCAAAAAGAAAACACCTACTTGCCCCGAGAAACAGAAGAAAATAGCAGATCCCCAGCCCATTGTGAACATGGGGGAAGAAGAAGAAGAAGAAGAGTCTGCAAACTTGGTAAGCCAACTCAACATTTTCTGCACTAGCTAAACTCTTGCTGAAATGCTTAGTTTGTTCTTCTCTCTTTTCCTTCGTAGCTTTGTTAGAGAAAGCAGTGAAAATCCGTTGTCTCTAATGATGATGATGACATGCACATTGAAGCCTTCAAATGCCCAAGGCGCAATGATGGATTACCAACACTCAGTCTTCCTCTAACAAGGAAGAACCATATTGGGGTAAACGATGGATTCATCTGACTCCTTTCGGTGAGGAGAAGGAGCTGATATCTAATGAACAAACACCACTAGAGACAGTTATCTCCAGCGAGCCAGAGGTTTCTCATGTAGAGCCATCAACAGCGATAACTCTGCCATCTCCTTCTGTCGAAGCCATGTTGGAGACCCCTGCCGCCCAAGGGGAGACTCTTAAGGTAAAAAAAATTCTCTACCCTAAGAGTTGCTTACTACAGCGAGGCATATTGTGAACCGCTCTCGATGTAGGTTGATGCTTCTAACAGACCTGGTGGTTTGTTAGAAGCATATCCAATTTTAAAAAAATGGGCCGACGAAGATTGCTCAATCTTCGTCGCCTCAGATGTGTCGAGGCGACCAAGAATCTCCTCGTCGCTTCAGGTACAAAAAAATGGTCGCCTCAGGAGATCGAAGCGACGAAGAACAATCTTCGTCGCCTCAATGAAGTTGAAGCGATGTAGGTCATTTCTGAAGGTTACGAATTCATTCTTCATCACTTCAGTTGAATTGGAGCGACGAAGGAACTTACCTTGAAGCGAGTTCCTTCGTCGCTTGGAAGCTCTCCTCCAGTAGTGTAATCTAGCACTCCACTGGCCGGAAACGTATTTTGTGGCTTTTGCTCGAATGATGAGAGGATCATGTTCCTACTTTTATGGTTTGCTGTTTTGCGGCCGTCAATTCTTTTGGTCAAAGAAATCAAATTAAGTCGCGAAACTTTAGGAGAAGGATAGAATAATTAAGCACAATCAAATTATCAAAACAGGTGATAGAAATCCAGTTATGATTGTGGGTTCTTTGCTTCTTGTGTATTACATTCGAGAACGTACATATACACACTGGTCGGTCTCCAAATTCAAAAGCCTAAAGAAAAAGGAACACCCGTCCCGGCCGGCCGACCAACGCAAAAGAAGAAGAGCATGCATGCTATATGAAAATTCCGAAACATTCAACAGCGAGTGAAAGTATGATGTATAATCATATGTACATTAATCATTCACCACAATTGAAATTTTGAAAGTGTAAATCTATAATGTATTAAGTCAGAAAAGCGGGTGTTGTCCCAAACGTACAGAAAGCTGTCCATTACTGTATATGCGAGTTTGAGAAGTTGAGTGCCGGCCCGACCATGATCATGAATTGCATGCCTCCGCATTCATATTTTGTACTCCATTTATGGAATTTTCATATAATTAGCTAAAGACATAGACATAGTAAACCAGTCTTACTAATTAAGCATCAAGCATGCATGCAGGAGGCCGTGTAGTTCTAGTTATATACCACGTAAATAGTTTCATGATCGAGTTGCTCCCAATCGAGAATGATCGATCATAGATCGCACACAAAAAATGTCTGACACTCAAAAAGGTAATCAAAACAGAGTAAATCATAGATCGCACGATGTGGGGCAGCAGAAGTGTTGTCTCCGGCCTTTCACAGGCATGATAGAAGGTAACAATATATGGCAAGAGTAAATCATGGCATGCGCACAGCCTTGTTCATGTTGTGTCGGATCATCGAGCTGCATGCACGGAAAGTAGCTAGCCTAACTAACTATAGCAGATCATTCACTCACTATTACCTGGAAGATATCGACTTAAGTTTTCATGAGTTTACTGCCCGACCATTTGCATGTAATTAAAGATATATATATATATATATAGGTTACAATTGTTAACATTCCATCTGAAGAACAGATATATATATATATATATAACATCAGAATTTAAGCAGAAGATGATCGAATACTTGGTCGATCACCAACTGGGTACGTACGTAGCTCAGCTGAATCTCTTTTGCATATGCAATTAAGGACATAATTTGAAATTTCGATTCCATCGAAAGGATGAACTGTTTTACATTAATTTTACACAGCACAAGCATATTAATTAAGCATGATTAGTTCAAGAATTAAACAACCAATCTTACAAACACACACTCATAAAGGTTTAATTATGAGAAGATGGATCGAATTTCATACGTATTTTAATTATCATGCGGACCAATGAGAAGATGGTGATGAAGATGTTGGAGAAGACCAGAGCTGAGCTTTCTTCACCTTGGAGACACTAGCAAGCACTCCTAATGGTGTCACGTCTCCGGTAACCGTGACTTTCTTTGTTGCTACATCTATACTAAATGATGTAACTCCTGCAATGTTGATATCACGGTCACCAATTTTATTTGTCACATATGTCATCGGATTATCAATATATATAAGAACATATAGAATCTTGCAGTAATAGATCGAGACACCGATAATATTAATTATAGCATCTAAACGTTTAGCAAGAGAACTTTATCGCTAGCTTTTGTTGGTGATCATGGTATCATAACCGGCAATAAAACTATAAACTAATTTGCGTTGAATCGAAGCACTGAAAACCGGCCAGAAGATCGATGAAGACATTCGAGTCTCCTTATTCTGTAGGTAAGGAATATTTTCAACTTATACTTAATCCAAAAACAGATTCTCTATCTAGTTTAGTTGCTTATAATATACAGTTATACACTATACCTTCCATTTTAGAGAGATGCTTTCCCAATTTTGCTTCACATCCCTTGCAATGCACTGACACCCTCAGAACAACAACCTACAATATATAGTTAACGTTTTTATCATACTCGGAATTCTCATACCAGAAATTCAAAATTCAAAATAACACAGAATTATGATGACATGTTGGACCACGCCTGCACATGGCTTACTTCACTTCAGTCGATGAGTTTATCGATCAGAGATTACTAATGTTAAAAGAAGCAAACAATAAATTTATCTAATTTACCTGGTTACGAGAGCGAGTTGAAGAAGACCTTAACGGAGCAGCTGTGGATTGACGATTATATTCGTCATTCGATCTCAAGATCAGACGCATTCTAGGCTTAGATGCAGCTGCTGCTACTTCACCATGAAGATCAGAAGGAACTAATGTTGCGTCAGTTTCCGATAACCAGTCGATGAATGGTACTCTGGAATCGTCATCACTAATTCGATACCGAGAAGAGGAGGAGGAGGAGGAAGAAGTACTCTTTCTTCTCTGGTCACGGATGTCGGCAGAGCTTCTGCGACGAGGCTGCTCGTGGCGGCTACTTTGCGCAGAAGAAAAACTTCTTCTGCACTTGTCGTAGAGAGGTTTTGGATCGATTGGTAACAGATCAAACGAACAAGGGAGCATAGGAAGAGTAGGTTGGTTTTTCCTTGGATCATAAACATGATCGTTAATGGGGACTCTGAGAGCTCGGCGGACTATGGCCCTCTGATCCATGATGGCCGTGGAAGCAGAAGAAGCACAGAGGGAACGATCCATTCCTTTCATGCTTAATGACTTGGAAGCAGAGAACTAATGGTTTGCAAAGTCTATATGAAGAAGTTGGTGGGACGAAAGTGACAATGGAGAAACGAAATGAAGATTAGGGTCCCCCCAAAGCAAAGTTTCAACATATATATTTCAGGATTTTAAGTTTGAATTAGTGTATTGTGTTTTTTCCATTTAATTAAGAGGGTGTGGGGTTGATTAAAGCTGCGTCCCTCTTTGTGTGAAATGAGTACAACCACTACTAGTATCATGAAGCTAGCCAGCTGAGAGTTGTGCTAGAAAACTAAAAGAGCTAGCTCGGCTAGTTTCATTATTGGTGTATCATTGTCTGTATCTTTCACTTAATTATTTGGCTTAGAGGTTTGTAGGGTGTGAGCAAGCTAGCTAGCTAACTTTGTGTATGATCGAGCATATCCTGCATGTAGACGTAGCAATGAATGACCAGTCGCATAAGTCATTAAAGGGCAATTCAATGTTATCTTTTTGCTTCATTATTTCTTGTGGTTTATATCGATCGAGTTATTACCACTTCGATCACTTGCATCAGTTGCATGCATTACATTGAGTTTCTTCGATCATGTTTTCGCCACCGCACTTGAACCTCGGCGACTACGTACGATTAAAATGATCTAATCTCAGCATGGTTACCCATATCTCCGTAGGGATCGGAGCTAGTTACAGGAAGCGAACTATTATGCAATTGGTCATGGTTTAATTTTGATTGGTGGC
Source organism: Geum urbanum (assembly GCA_946800695.1). Lineage (NCBI taxonomy): Eukaryota > Viridiplantae > Streptophyta > Magnoliopsida > Rosales > Rosaceae > Geum > Geum urbanum. The sequence continues at coordinate 11,816,924 of OX327001.1, forward strand.
TCTACCATTAGGGCGACTTATAATTGACAATAAATCGTGTATCCATCAAACTCTCCATTGCAGTATAAAGGCTACATTGACAGCTTCGCCATTAACCAATATAAGTTTGTTTGGGAAGGTTTGATTTCGTCGTTCTTTTTGTAATCGATCTTTTACTTCATTTAGTAATTTCGAGTAAGTGTGGAGCTTGATCTTATTATGCGTCACTAAGACCTCGATCATTTGATTTCAGAATGATTGAATTTTGGTGGCAAAGAAACAAAAATAAGCTATTTAGGCCCATTTTGGACAACTTATGGAGCACCTTTGTAGCTTAACTTAAATTTTAAGCTTATTAAAGTGTTTGGCAAACTAAAATAGTTGTAATTTATTTTAGAAATTGTATATAAAATCTATAAGCTGTAGCTATTTAGAACGTTAACAATATACAACTTCTATAAACTATAAGTTAGAACTGATTATTTTCACAAATCACAACATAGCCTTCCCAAATTAGGTTTTATTGTACACTCTTATGTTATGAATGCCAAATGAAATGATATGTTTTTTCAGAATAAAAAAAGATGGAATATTGATAATTGATAAAAAATGGAATATTGATAGAATAAACTTGATTCTCTGAGCTAGTCCAAAATTTATCGTCAATTTAAATCACATGGACCGTTAAGAAAATTGATAATTTTTTAAATTTCATCGTGATTCATGATAAACTGAGATATTTCTGTAACGTTCTCGAAGATATCTTTCTTTATAGAAATAAAGGTTAATTAACGAAATTCAAAGGGTGCAAGTTAGCAAGTAACTTACTGCCGCTTCATACGATAACGAATAGGAGCATAGACCAAAATTATCCACAAGATAAAAGTTTTCAACCCAAATTGCGGGATTACAAAATACAAGCGACAAAGCAATGGTCAATTATACATGTAATGCTCGGCTGCAATGCTTAATTAATCGAACCATATATGCGTTCAAAGAGAATGGAGGTGGCGGCGGTGCTATCAATCAAGTATACTTTAATACGACAAAGTTTAATCCAGTTTAATTTGCAACCTCTTTTCATGGTTAAGGAAAGTTGAAACCACATTTGAATTTTGTGTCTCCTCATTTTTGGCTTTATGACCAGGGAAACCATACATTAGAAGCAAAAAACATGAACAACCTTCAAAATAGAGCAGCAACACCATTTGCCTCTAAAATGAAACGAAGCGAAACTACAGGGTTACAAAACCACATTTTGATTTAGTACGTTCGAAAGAATCAAACTACATGAGAATATGTATATATATAACTAGGAGTTCCGTTACAAACCTGAGGTCTAAAGTTATTTTGACCACAAATAATATTGATCCAAACTACTACACAAATGAAATGATCAGATCACTTTTTTTTTGAGACGGTCAAAAATACCATTGAACTGTCGTAGTAGTATAGAATTTTATCGGATTATTCAACTCGATAAATTAAAGCCCTACACGCACTATTATACTGGGCATTCAGCGTTTATAAGCATAACTTGAAAACCTGGATAACACGAGAACAATCAAATTTAGGGTGTATCATCTCTTAACTAGTTAGGCGCCTTCTCTATATATTCTAATGACAACGTCAAATTGGGGTTTGCCCCTCCAATCTGACCAATAGGAACCTACTTCCCATCCTTATTACCTGCAAGTGCCATGCTTGACTCTGGTCGTTCGCGCAATCCTGATCAATGCCCCAGAAGTCAGACTCCATCCACGTTTCATAGGCTAGCTCCACCTATTTTGTTGTAAAAGTGCGATGTACAAGGCAATCATTGATTGAGTGAGCATAGCTATCACAACTCTTGCAGTAGCCTTTCAAAGTAAGATACTCAATGTCATAATCGATTCATGTCTACGGACTTAGCCACAAACTAACCTTGGTCACCAACCTATTCCAACGATCAACTTTCAAAAATAGAAGAATATCCTCAAAAGCACACAGACTATACTAATCATAATCCACAAACTTGCCTAGGGTAACCCACCATTGAGATACTGTGATAGGACCTACCAAATCACCACCATAAACATACACTCGCGCCCATACTTTTGTCGTGGCTACTTCAATCATGTGCACAGGAGTGAAGCTATCAAATTGCTCCACCATAATAGTCATGTTCTCAAATAACCAAAGGCCTCACGAGATAGCTCGGCGAAGAACCTCCTTGTTTATGAAATTACCCATAAACATGTATGGCCCATCACGAGATATCATGGCTGTAACGTGTAATGGTTGTAGAACTGGTATTTGTCATGCCGTACCATAAGCGAATCAACCAGTATTTGAGAGATTTTGCCCTCTCAATAGAAAGAACCTCCAAGTAGAAAATCCATATGACAGCATAACCAAACTTGTCATTTTCTCCTCCTGCTCCATGAGGGCACTACCAGAAAAATGCACTTAGGTGACGAAGTTGTAATTTTTTTTAAAAAAAATTTATAATTATTTCAGAAATATAAATTGAATTAAATAATTAAATAATAAATTAAGAGAATACTCATTGAATATATTAAATAATTTGTACTTAAAAAAATTATTGTTCTGATCGAAATATAAACATAACTTCATACGAATCTAAACAGAAATATCGACACCTGAGGGAATTTGGACCCCGCCGATTCCCTCGGTGCCTGGATTGTCGTCATTGTGTCCAGAATCCTGAGGCGTGATAATTGGATGGCAAACAAAATCAGGATCCATGCCTAGTCTAGTCTCAAAGAACTTGAGTATATGATTCATCTGAGTCTATAATGTAGTAGTCCGAGTCTAGGTCGCTTGAGTCTTCTCTAGGGCCGCTCGAGCCTCCTCTTTCGCTGCTGAGACTCATTCCTCAGCAGTCGCCGCACTCGAACGAAATCGAAGGCTGGCTCAAATCTCGCTCAACTGCCCATCCAAGGCCACAAACCTCCTTCACAGGTCGGCGGCCAAAAACTGTATTTGCAATATGGATCTGAGTCTCCTTCGATAGAGGAGATAGCTCTTCGGGCGTCATTGTCAGGTTCTGTGAATGTGCACATGGCAATTTCTTCCAGGTCAATTGTATCAACCTCTTCTGAAATTAAAATTGTGAACAATTTATGAATGTCGATTTCTTGACATAGTTTTCCCTAAAAATGGAGAAAACCAAAAACATACTTGAAAGAAAATACTCCGAATAACCAATTATAAAATAAAAAATAGTGGGCACCGATTCTCATCCGGATTTCTCAAGTATAGAAAACTGTTTAATTTAGACAATTAAACAAAATTCCAACAACACAACCTAATAAATGTTCTAATCATGATTCAATATTCCTAAATCAATGGTAAGATTAAACTCAATTTAAGAAAAATAGGGGTTACTTACACCACGTTCACTCATGATATCGGCTTGCTCGAGCCTGATGTAAGCATACTGTTACGACCCGAACTAAAATTACGCACTTATCGAGTTATAATAAGTTTTATCCCAGATTAGTCGCGTCGAGTGCATTGTTAACAACTTTTTCATCTGGCAATAATTTGTTTTGAATTTTTTCATGAAAGTTATAGAATATTTAATTTTGAGCTCGTAGGAATTTTTGGAAATTGTTTTGGATAAGTGAACTATTTCTTATGTTTATCGGAAGTCCGCGTGAGATATTAATAAAAAGGAGATTACTTTTAGTCTGTTAAATCTCGACTGTTTGATAGTGATAAGATTGAATTTGGATCATTGATCTTTTGAGGAGGATAGACGTATAAATAGATTTTATTTTTGAAAATAAATCAGAAAATTCACCACGGGCTCAACCCGTTCCCATCCCCGTCGACCCGAAACCCTTGACTCGGCCCGAACTGTCGATTCCGGCCACCTCTGGTGACTAAAAAGGTAGGATTATGAAGCTCTTTGGTTTTATGGTTATTGTGTTGTGAGAATTTTTGGGAAATTTGCAAGTTTTGATGGAACCCAAATCAGGTTTGCACCGTGGGAGTCACAATCATTAGTGGCATTGCTCCGACGTGTTTTGGGCGTCGAGGTCAGAGGGTTAGGGTGCTCTCCCTCCCTTTAGTCTATTGGGGGTGGTTTCAAGCTTTATCGTGGCTCGACAACGAAGATTCAATGAATTAGAGTTTTCTGATCAGTTTGAGCCGTGAGCTTTTTCGAGCTAATTCCGGCCACTGAGAAAAATGAAGCCACCACCCCATGGGCAGAGTTCAGGGAGTTTTTCATGTGTCGCTTCTTCAAGAAAGCAACAGAGCAGAGGAAATATAAGGAGTTTATGAATCTTTAGGCAAGGAGACTTGCCTGTGATGGAGTATCGGGATCAAATCACCCGCTTATCCCGATTTGCACCAAATTCTATCAGGTTAGTGAATAAAAGATGTTTGAGGTTTGAGCAAGGTTTACGTTCTGAGATTGCCCCATACATGTCAGGTGTGCCAAGCACTGATTTTGACAAGTTTGTCAGTGCTGCTATGAGATGTGAACATAGGCTTCGATCTGAGCAAGGTCAGACTCGACAATTCGAGGAAGGTGGGCCCAGCCAGGGTCCTTCAAAAAAGGGAGGCTCCAGCACATCAAGTTCCACATCATCTTCTGGATAGGGATCTTAGCCCTCTAGCGCACGTCGTCTGATTTATTTTTCAAGATAAAGGCATATTCAATCATAGAGGCAGAGGTCTATACACAATTCCAGTAGATCTAGTGGATTTTTATTTACTCCATCAACACCCAAAGATTTCCCTCTATGCAATAGATGTCACAAGTACCATCTCGAATATTGTCAGATTGGGATTTCAACTTGTTGTCGTTATGTTTTTCACTTTGTGATGGAGTGTCTACAGAGGGACACCTTGGGTGGATTTCCGGCTCAGAGTTCTGGTGGTGATCAGGGAGTCACTTTAGGGGTTAGAACTGCACCACCACCAAGACAGCTAGCTTATCAAGACCGGAGCCAGAGAGGTGATCATTGGTGTAAACTAAACATGCCAGACTTCATTGGATGACTCTACAGGAGAGCAGAGCATCTTCAGAGGTGATCATTGGTACATTATATGTTTTTGGTTGTTGTTTATACTTTAATCGATCCGGGGGCGACACACTATTTTATCTCCGTGAGATTAGCATCAATAATTAACGTACCTGCCACTCCCTCATTGAAAATTTGGCGAGCGATATATCCTTCTGGAGAGGTGATTTTAGTTGGGATAATGTATCAAGAATGCAGCGTGATGGTTTGAGGTTTTGGATTGTCTTCCGATCTAAAACCTCTTGACATCGCAGATTTTTATTTAATTTTGGGCATGGACTTTCTAAGTAATCTTCAGGTTTTGGTTGATTGTCATCAGAAATAGGTAGTATTTAGAAGTTCAAGGTTCCCTGAGATTTTATTTTGCGGGGAATGAAATGTATTTTCATCATGCCTTATTTCAGCTATGAAGGCTGAGAAGATGTTACGGAAAGGGTGTACCGTATATCTAGCACATGTAGTGAATACCAATATTTCCACCCCTAACCTTGAGAAGATTAAGGTGGTTAGGAAATATCCTAACGTCTTTCCTGAGGAATTACCATGTCTTCCTCCAGTAAGTGATATCAATTGCACAATTGAGCTACTTCCGGATACAGGCCTCATAGCTCTAGCTCCATATAGGATGGCTCTAGCTGAGTTGAGAGAGTTGCAGATTCAGCTTTAGGAACTAATTGATAAGAGTTTTATCTATCCTAGCATATCACCATAGGGAGCTCCAATTTTGTTTGTGAAAAAGAAGGATGGATCTATGAGATTATGCATTGATTATTGGAAGCTGAATCAGATTATAGTGAAGAATAAATATCCACTGCCTCAGATTGATGATTTGTTTGATCAGCTAAAAGTAGCTACGGTGTTCTCTAAGATTGATTTATGATTGGGATGTCATCAGTTACGAACCAGAGAGTCAGATGTCTCTAAAACCGCATTCTGATCTCGATATGGGCACTATCAGTTCCTAGTTATGTCGTTTGGCCTGACGAATGCACTTGCTTCCTTTTTGGATTTGATGAATCGAGTATTTCGGGCATATCTTGATAAATTTGTCATTATATTTATTGATGATATCCTGATTTACTCTAGTGATGCGAGGTAACATGCAAAACCTTTGCATATTGTTCTAAGGGCCATGAGAGAATCTCAGTTATATGCCAATTTCAATAAGTGTGAGTTATGGTTGGACAGAGTTAAATTTCTTGGTCATGTAATTTCAACAGATGGAGTTAGTGTTCACCCTGACAAGGTGGAGGCGGTGTTAAATTGGAGCAGACATACAAGTGTAGCTGATATCAGGAGTTTTTTGGGCTTAGTCAGTTACTACCGTCGATTTGTGTAAGACTTTTCACGTATTGCTGCACATCTTACCCGACTTACGAGAAATGGAGTCAGATTTGAATGGTCAGAGGCTTTTGAGGAAAGTTTTCAGACTTTCAAGATAAGGCTGACCACTATCTCAGTATTGACTTTACCATATGATAATGGGGAGTTTACAGTGATGCTTCCAAGTTAGGCTTGAGATGTGTGTTGATGCAACAAAGCAAAGTTGTCGCTTACGGACGTTCCTGACAACTGACACCTTATAAAGTGAATTACCCCACTCATGACTTGGAGTTAGCGCAACACTACTACATTTTTAACTATTGCCGGCGATTTTAAATCGCCGGCAATAGTTTTTTAATCATTGCCGACTATTTTTCTCCCAAAAATCGCCGGCAATACTTTTTTTTTTTTAATCATTGCCGGCGATTTTTCCGGCAAATCGCCGGCAACAGTCCGCCGGTAATAAAAAAAAAAAACTATTGCCGGCGACTTCCATGCAAGTCGCCGGCAATAATAATAATAAAAAAAAAAAAATTATTGCCGGCGACTTCCATGGAAATCGCCGGCAATGATTAATTTTTTTTTTATTACCGGCGGACTATTGCCGGCGATTTGCCGGAAAAATCGCCGGCAATGATTAAAAAAAAAAAGTATTGCCGGCGAATTTTGGGGGAAAAATCGCCGGCAATGATTAAAAAACTATTGCCGGTGATTTAAAATTTCCGGCAATAGTTAAAAATGTAGTAGTGCGATTATTTTCATGTTGAAGATTTGGAGACACTACCTGTATGGTGCCAAGTGTCGGATTTTTATCGACAAAAAAAGTATTACGTATTTCCTCACACAACCAGAACTGAATTTGAAGCAGAAGAGGTGGATGGAATTTTTGAGTGATTATGAGTGCACTTTTTAGTACCATCCTAGAAAAGCGAACATTGTAGCTGATGCTCTTAGTCGAAAAACAAAAGTTTCTATGTCACATATACAAATGACTCGGATGCCACTACTTTCTAAGTTGCGAGCCACTTACGCATTTTTGTACACAAATGAAGACGAACCAGGAGTCTTATTAGCCAACTTTCAGGTTCGACCTGTTCTTATTGACAAGGTTCGTGAATTACAAGATTCTAATGCCTCATTGCTGAAACTAAAGGAATCAGTACATGGCAGCAGACAACTAGACTTTCCATTACAGAGAGATGGATTGCTGGTGATCAAAGGTAGACTTTGTGTTCCTTACAATGAAGAATTGAAACGAGAAATAGTTGATGAAGCTTATTGTTCAGCATATGCAATGCATCCTAGTAGTACGAAGATGTATCAAACTCTTAAGGAGTATTATTGGTGGCCTAATATGAAGAGAGAAATAGGGACATATGTGAGCTAATGTCCTATTTGTTAACAAGTAAAGGCAGAGTGGCAGAAACCTTCACGTTTAATGCAACGTCTTGAAATTCCGGTTTAGAAATGGGAGCATGTTACTATGGATTTCGTATACAAGTACCCCGTACATCCAACGGTCATACGGGAATTTGGGTAGTAGTGGATTGCTTCACAAAGTCTGCACATTTTATACCAATTTCAGAGAAACTTTCCGTGAGAAAATTAGCTCAGTTGTATATGCAAAAGATTGTGAAGGTATATGGTATGCCCGTTTCTATTATCTCGGATCAAGATTCCCTCTTCACTTCACAATTCTGAAGAGCTTTATAAGAAGTTATGGGAACCAAGTTACGATTCAATACAGCTTTTCACCCCCAGACGGATGGCCAGTCTGAGAGAACAATCCAGACGCTAGAAGAGAGAAGCCTTATTGGTCTAGATATTATGCAAGAAATGACGAAGAATGTGCAGATCATTTGAGTCAGGTTAAAGGCTGCCAAGGATCGACAAAAGAGTTATGCAGACCTTAGGAGGAAGAAAAACTAGAATTTGAGGTTGGTGACTGGGTATTTTTAAAATTGTCGCCATGCAAGGGTGTTATGCAATTTGGAAGGTGTGGCAAGCTTTAGCCACGATACATCTGACCATATGAGATTATTGAACATGTTGGTGATGTTGCTTATCGTTTAGAGTTACCATTGGAACTAGCATGTGTTCATGACATATTTCATGTGTCCTTGTTACAGAAATACATCTTCGACCCTTCTCATGTTATTGTGCCCCAGAAAATTCCATTATATGAGAACTTGGGTCTATATTGAGGAACCAGTGGAGATTCTTGACCATAGGGAAAAGGTTCTCCAGAACAAGACCATTCCTTTAGTGAAAGAATTGTGGAGAAATCATGCAGTGGAAGAAGCCACCTGAGAACCAAAGCAGCACAAGAGGGAGCAGTGTTCTTATCTTTTCTAGCAGGGACATTATCCGTCTACTAGTGAATAAATTCTATCAATTCACCTATTTCTAGCAGACGATAATTTTTCTGTTTTCTAACAATCCTTTTAAGACAACGAAATTGGCAGTGAAATTCAAATTCTATCTTTTTAATGTTTCTTGGAAGAAAAAATTTGACAACGTAAAAAATCCATCATCTAAAAACGTTGTTGGCCGTCGAATTTCCGACGGAAACTATTTCCGTTTCCTAACAAGTTGTTAGAAGACGGATTTTTTTCTGACGCAGACCGTTAATATATCTGTTGTCATTTTAGTGTAAAAAATTGTTCATTTTAGTAAGACAACATATCGAGATGTATCTGTTGTCTGTTTACTAAGTTCATAGATTATGGTTGGACACTTACAAAAAAAATTAGTTTCCCCCCTTTGTAGCATGAATCATACAACATATAACATAGTTTCTATCGTTAGTTGGTTACTAAAGAACTTAAATGGTTAGATTTGGGGAAATTTTTTGTTTCACCACCCCCCCCCCCCCCCCCCAATCATGTTAGGGTTTGTCATTGACTGAAAAAAGTTAAGATGACCAACATTGACCAACCCAAAAAACTAAGTATGTAACCAACCAACAACTCTGAACTTAGCTCTCACTCTCAAAACCTTTCTCCCAACTTAGCTCAAAACCCGTGTTCCTAATTACTCTTGCTCGAAATCATCCAGAAATTGAAATCAACCCCCAATCACCGACCCTCAATCGAACCGAAAGCAACCCCCAATCACCCCCAACTCATCAAAATCGAAATCATCCTGAAATGAAAATCTCAGTCTCAGTCTCGAGAGGAGAGACACCAAGTCGATCTCTTCCAAAATTAAAACTGAACCAAACCCTCAAACTCGCTTTGCTTGGCCAAAGCCCTCACCAACTCGATGAACTCCTTATCTCCGTCATGAATGCTCATCTTCCTATTGGATTTCTAGAAGGATCAGAAGCTTCTAGAGCAAAGCCTCGACCTCCTTTGACTCGACCGAATAAGTCATCGCTCACAGTTTTATGGTTAACTTCGATTTTTGGTTTAGTTTCTCTCTCTCTCTCTCTCTCTCTCTCTCTCTCTCAAACCCTATTTTCTCACTCTTAGGGTTTCAGACTTTGTTTACGCTTCTTGAATCGATGTCATTGAGGCCGAACTCAAAGGTGGAGAGTCGCCGGAATAAGTTCAAGGTGGCGGTGGATGCGGAGGAGAGAGGATAATATGGTAGAGATCAGGAAGAATCGGCGGGAGGAGAGTCTTCAGAAGAAGCACCGCGAGGGACTTCAAGCGCAGCAATTGCCGTCCAATATTCAAGATCCAGCTGTACTCGAGAAGAAGGCTCCAGCAATTTTTTTTTAGAGTTGTTGTTTTTTATGGTTGTTTTGAAGAAGGGCTAATGGTAGGATTGGTAAGGAGTGGAAGAAGTTGCTTTCGTATTTGAGGTCTCATCTTGGTGCTGATTACAATGTGAGTTTATTTCAATTTTTTTCTTTATCTGAATTGTATTTCGTTGACTTAATGTGGAGTTTGAGGTTTGGATCATGGAAGTCATTTTGTTTTGCATTGTTGGTGATCATAGAGGCATTGCTTATATATTTAATTTTTTGGTTAAATGTATTGCTTCGATCTGCAGTGGAGTTGTTTCCTCATATGAAAAATGTATATTTAGCAAAACTGGTTTGACGTTTTGGTTATAAATTATGCATGTGGTTTGATGATTCACATCTTTTCAAGCATTTAATTAAACACTCAATCAAACACGAAAAAAATTAAAACTTCTTTGTAGATGTAGCATTGGTAAGTAGGGATCGTTCTTAACCGGGGATTGAGGGTGCATGCATAACTATGCTAAGGTTGTTTAGGGGGGGTGCAAGATTGTTTGTTCTAAGTTCCTACGAAATAAAACAAGAAGATGGGTAGATACATATCAAGAAATCACAAGTTCTAACATGTTTAAACTCATAGACAAGCAAACAATCAAGAACACATAATCCTAACATGCATCTAGCCGAAAATAAGTTCCTAAGTCTATTATTTACAAGTGATCATCACATCATGTTGCTTAGGCCGATTACTCCCTGCTTGGTTGAATCCTACGAAATTCACATGTTAATTAGAACATAAACATACACTTGCATCGAATTAGAAGGCAGCCAAATCATCTAGCAAACTCCCTAACCCAATTTTATCTTGATTAGATCGGTGGAACATGCATAGGGTGAACCAAATCATCTAGTGTCATCCTAAGCAAATTCCAGAGCATTAAGAACATGGCAAGCATACATACACATTCCAATCAACCTATAAACACATGGAAGAATTCAAAACAAATTAGAAATAATCATCTTTACACCAAAACATTAGTCTTTCTATACAAAGCCTTGAAAAAAGAAACAATACAAAGTCGAAATAAATACAAAGAGGCCATGTTACACTTTTTGCTCCGAGGAATTCGTCTTTCTGCAAGCTCCGAGCGCACGTCCCTTTGGTGGATGATGGCTACGCAAGTGTTCAAAGCCAAATCTAGCGAGAGAACATTCACGGATGGAGGAAGGGTGTCTATGAGGTGGTGGAGATGGTATTTCGACTAAGAGAGGCTGATTTTGGCTAAGTATGAGAGGAGTTAGTGTTTAGACAAGGCTTCGGCTCGGTGAGTGTGTGATCCCCCTTGAAAGAGTCGAGCTTCCCTTTATATAGAAGAAGATTAGGAAACTTCCCACCTTCTGAAAGCTGTCAAATCTGACCCTTCTATAATAAAAGCTACGTTTCGGACGTTTTACAACTTCAAACGGCGTGATTCTTTCGGCACTAGAAAATAGACTTCCAGGGCTTTCCAGCTATACATTATTTGTGCCATAATTCCTTCTGACGCGCCTTCAACGCCCATTTAAAGTTGGCTGTTAGGCAGAATAATCTGTACCCACTAAATCCGGGATTTCTGAATATCTACACATTGTAACGGCATGATTCTAGTGGAGTTGGAAACTAGACTTCCATATCTTTCTAAGCATGCCTCACATGTGTCCAAATTCGTTTTCAATTGATTTTGGTGGCCTGTTGAATTGGGCTGATCTGCATCGACAGATTTCTGGATTTCTAACTTTCGGTCCATCTTCTTCTTTTGGGCTTCTTTCTCTCCAATTCTTCATTGGCCGAAAATACCATGTAATTGCACATATTTTGGGCTTTAAATCATATCCAAATCATCTTGGAATATTCTCCACAAATGTGGCCCAAGTATCCTCCATGAATTCAGCAAGAACATGCTTTCCATGATCGCGCAGGAGAAATGTCTTCATCTTTATTTGCACCATTTTCATTTGTCACATGGTTTCCAATTCTTGATGAAATTTGAGAATACGTTTTAGAAACCATTTGAAGACCATTTCTCGTACCATTTCTTCTTCGGATTTAGGAACTTTGTCCTTATCCCGCTTTTAGCACCGAAACGCCTCCTTTATTATTTCCTCATTTATTTCTACCTAAAAACATAAAGTAAGTTAGAAACATATTTACTAAGCATAAAACAAAGTTAAATTTAGAGAGAAAGACATTAAGAATCAAGCATAAAATGCATAGATCATTTGAACTTTACTCTTACTATCTCCTTGTGTTTAGTTAAATAAATCTTGCATTGTGGTTAGAATCACCGTTGAAACCAATGTCAAGGAATACATTTACAATGAGTAGAGATGCATGTTTAAATTGATAACTAGGTTGCATTTAGTTGGCTGGTGTTACTTGGATTTCTATGTTAGAGTTGTACTTCGTATGCTCTTCTTGAAATTAATAGATGTTCTGGTCAAGTTTCACCGTACTAAACTGTCCCTGATATGTATTTTGTGAAACTATGTTTGGTTCCTCACTATGACAATGTTTAATGTTTGCAAAGAGCAGTAGTTCAGTTGTGTTTGTGAAGAATGATGTCAAATTCAGTTTGTTTCGAGGAGTCAAGGTGTCTGATAAGAAGGCTGCTGTATCAGGTTTGTATTGAATTTGACATCTCTGGGTTTAACTAGGGTTGCTATGTTTCCTGCTCAAATTTTTACAAATGTGAATATTTTGATTGGGTTAATGGTTAAGCTATGAACTTTTTTCACAGTGGTTGCACTTCTTTTTCCTTATTTATTATGTGATGTTGCAAACTTATTATGTCTGTCTGCAAATTTTCCTGAGGTAGGTGGTTTGTTCTGAGAAAATTGGAGACTGTTGTTGTTTTATTTTAGTACTGAGATGTGACTTTAGTGATTTAATCAATGCCTTGTTCTACTTAGTCTAATGGCTACTATTGTTCCTTCAAGCAAAGGTAATGCAGCAGCCACAACTTGGTTAGATACTAGCAATGCAAAATCTCTCCCTGATGGTATGTTGAAAATAAATATTAGTTATAATTTTGCAGTCACGATCTTCTAATTTACGTAATCCATACTGGACATATGGATGGAACACTTGATGAAGCCTCTGCTAGTTTGATACTGTGACGACCCGGAACATAATCAGTAGTGTAATCGGCTTAAACCACGAGCTTGCGCGTAATCACAGTTTTCCGTAAATTGATTGAATTGCCAATTTTGATCACGAATTAATTATTGGTCGAGAATTTGAGTTGAGTCTCTTCTCGAGAGTTGTTGTACGCGTGATTTCGAGTTCGTGGGCGGTTCCGGATTATTATTTCGACGACCGAGGAATATAATATGAATATTTGAAATTTTGAAATATCGTCGAGTTTATCCGTTCGTATTCGAGTTTATCCGAATCGTGATTGTGATCCATTTTGGACCGTCGATCGACCCAAACAGAAAATGGAATGATTATCGACTTGATTTGCGAGTTTCGCAATTAGTCGCGAGTTTGACATAATTGATTACTATGGCGACTTCGTTAACGACTAAATTATCGGGCAAGAATTTGATTTGGAATCCTTCATGAAAGTTGTAGAGAATTTAATTTCGCGCTCGTGGGAACTTCCGGAGGATTATTCCGAGTTACGAGGAATAAGTTGCGAATATTTTCGGCCGTCGAATATTGTCGTATTTATCCATTTGGGATTCGATACGCGTACGGTATAAATACGGATGAATACGTGACAAAAGGGGAAACTTTCCCTAAAGGGAAACTGGGCCTTGACCCGCGTTGACCACGGGTCAAAGAAGCGACCAGTTTTGCCATTTGGATACCGTAAGCTTTGCACCGCCGTGGAGGCCGATTCCGGCCACGGTTGGCCGGGGTCCCTTCATGGAATCTGTTGGGCTCGTGGCCCTCTTCGATTTGAGAGGTGGATCGACCCGTGACGTGGCCGGAGGAGGAAGAATCAGCACGGTGAAGTTAGGTGAAATTCTGGGGTGTTCAGCGGTGGTCGGATGTGACTTTTCCAGCCGAGTTGGTGGCTCTTCTTTGAGGGGTTTTGTTAGCCATGAGGAGAGGAAGCTATTGGAAGTGGTTTTGAGGGTTGCCGTGGCCAGAGGAAGGAGATCGGTGGGTTTGAAATTCTGGTAAGGGTTTGTGACTTTGAGGTGAGTTTTGGACCTTTTCCGGTCAAAATTGGCCATAACTTTGAACTGGAAAGTTGTTGGAAATGTCGAGATCTTCAAATCCATGTGTAGGTTGCTTTTTTCTAGGCCGGTATGATTTTCCGGCGGCCGGCGGCGACTTTTCCGGCGACGTGTTTTTCGACGAGTTATATGTCGTTTCGCTCGGAATCGTGCACCGATCGCAGTGGTGAGGTTTATTTTTCGAATTGAGCATCAGAAATTATAGTGAGGTTTTATGGTGTGATTATCGGATTTTTGACGATTTCATCGATATTGAATTATATGTTTCCGGGAACGGTTGTTTCTCAAGATGTGATTTCAGGTTTTGAGTTATGATTTTGAGCAGTGGATTTTATGATTATCCAGGGGATCGTGATCGTTTGTTTGGCGAGGGATTTTATGATTATCTAGGGGATCACGGGAATAACGAGTATCGCGTTACACTCATCTGTGAGTGGACAATTTATTTTCACTGATTAGTCGCGAGTCTTTAATACACGTTTTACGAGCATGAGCATGCATATAAGATTATGATTTACATGAACATGTGTTATACGATTATACATTTGTGAATACGCATCGACTATTATGCTTATACAATTATGTATTACATATATGCATTTACATTATGCTTTATACACTTGCATAGAACTATTTATGATTTGGTTTACACAGAGTGCAGTCACAGTATATATTGTTGTATCGATATACTTGCATCCCGGCTGATCCCCGAGGATGTTTACCGGGGGAGGCTGTGACCCCTGACCCGAGGCCTTTACCGGGGGAGGGGGGGCAGACCTCTGACCTGAGACCTTTCTGGCTTAAATCACGTGTGGGTCTGAGATCACATGATTCGGACTGTACTAGCGCGGATGTGTCCAGGAGTGACCCGCAGAATTTTATGATGCATGCTCTGTACGCGTGAGGAGTTAGAGTCTCTCTCGTGTACTATATCATTTTCATTCATTTAGACTCGCATATGTTTTTATATCATATATTATTCGGCGAAAGACATTTATTTTCGTCCACTCACTCTAACGGTTTATATGTTTTTCCCTGGGTTTTTCGTTTTCTTTGCCCAGTTTGCAGTTTGAATTCGGGTGTCGCACGTCGCAGTCGGATGCTTAGTATTCGAGCGATGTTTCTTTTATGGTAGGTTCTTAGTTTGGCCTACTATTTGTATATATATATATATATATATATATTAGAAGTCGCTCTGAGCATTCTGATGTTATACTTTCATACGATTTTCCCTGGATTTCTATAAAGTATAGTTTTATTGATTACTTTACATTACTGTTGTGATATTGAGAAATCCGGATGGGATTGGTGCCCACGGTTTGATTTTTGTGGCATAGGATGAAGTGTATTTTCCGGGTGCAGGTTAATGGCAATTCCACGTTAGTAGCGTCACTCTGCCGAAATTTTTATAGTTTTTGTTGGTCCGTGTTTTCAGAAGGGGTTTGATTCCGGTTTAGGAAACTAAATTGGGATTGGGTCCTTTCAGCTTTGTATCAGAGAATTAGGTTTTAGGTTCTGTAGACTTCTGTAGTCGTGTTTACTAAGGATATTTGAGAATGTACAACATGTCTAGAGCGATGACCCGACCGGCCGGCGGATACTCATCAATGCTCCGGGTGTTGTATGCTTTCAAATGTTTAAAGTTCCATGATTACGTTCTACTTGTTGCGAACAATGTCTTATTCATTAGGATGCCTCCTTGACGTGCTTTCCGTGTCGGTACGATTGTGGATCCTATCGAGGATCAGTCGACGCACGACTTGGCAGTGAGTTGTGGGTTTGGATGAGCATTTTGAATTCAGAGATTTGTGTGGCAGGGTTTTCCTGGTTGTGCGTGTATGGGCGTCTACATGTTGCCTCAGAGCAAAGAATTGTGGCAGTTGATGGTTTGACTGAGTCAGATCATTGCATTTGGTGGGCTGGTATTGTGTGAGTTCTTGTTGCGATTTCATGGCTTACATTCAGGGTATTGTTTTTAAGGTAATGGTTCAATCGGCTAACTAACAACGGAAATATGGCGTGTTTACCCACTTGAGGCAGAGATGTATCGTTCACATGTTTGTTCCAGTTTGTACGTGTTATTTGGCTTCAGAGGAAGTAATGCACGAGGTTCGAGATGAGTTTGAGCCTGAGCATCAGAGGGATTTTGACTGTTATGCCTCGAGACAACCGTGAGGAGCTTGATGTGCTGCACTCAGAGGCGAGGACATGGGGAAGGAAAGTTATACACGGTTTCCGACATGTCAGTTTGAGGAAGGTGAACTTAGTCGAGATATTTGATGAGGTTAAGTTCAGGCACCTCGGGATCAGTATCTTCATCAGGCTGTGGCCTTTACGATTATGTTGAGGGTCATCTGAATAAGCAGAAGATCCGTTTGGTAGTGATGGAGATCACAGAGTAGTGGACTTGTTCTTGTGGCATGAGTTTGGGTAATCATTGGTGATCCTTCCACACAGCAGGCGTCGCTGTGACTTGTGTCCGAGGAGCACTCTCAGTTGCTATTTTGGTGGCCAGGAGGGTCACGTTACGAGGGAACGCCCTCAGTCAGCTGCTTTTAGTGGTTTGGCAGCTCAAAGTTCAGGAGGAGGTCAAGATGCCATTTTTGGAGTTTGACCAACGCAGCCTTCTAGACAAGTCAATCAGTAAAGTCGTAATCGATGTGGACGACTAGTTGGGCATGCCAGAGTTCGTGCCACGACCCTATGTAAGGACAGAGTTTCTTTGAGGTTACCCTTGCTCAACATCCATGGTTATTGTGCCTGCATCTCCGCTTCACCGATTATGGAGAGTGTTGTATCCATCTGGATGGATTGTGAGATCTTTGCTAGAAGTTATGGGTTAGCCGAGGATCTGTTATTGCTGGATATCGTCGATTTTGATGTGATTTTGGGTATGGACTTCTTGGCGACACATTGGGCTATGTTCGAGTGTCACGAGAAGAAGGTTGTGTTTCGACGACCAGGGTTCCCCGAAATATTGTTTCGCGGTGAAAAGAATACCTCATTTCCATGTGTGATTTCAGCGATGAAGGCCGAGCGGATGATGGAAAAGGGTTGTGTAGTATACTTAGCTCATGTTGGGGATACTACGGCTGCTGTGCCAGACATTGGTGATATTGCGGTGGTTTCCGAGTTCCAGATGTGTCCCGGAGGAGTTACCGGGTATTCTTCCAGTTTGGGAGATCGACTTCACCATTGAACTTTTACCGGCACTGGACCCATATCACAGACACCTTATCGTTCGGCGCCAGCAGAGTTAAAGGGTCAACAGATTTAACTTCAAGAGTTGCTGGAGGAGGTTTTATACGACCCAGTGTATCGCTGTGGGGTGCTCTTGTACTATTTGTGCGGAAGAGGAATGGTTCGACGAGGTTGTGCATCGACTACCGGAAGCTGAATCAGGCTTCAGAAAAGAGCAAGTATCTTCCACTTCGGATTGACGACTTGTTTAATTAGCTCACGGGAGCTTCAGTCTTTTCGAAGATCGATCTCAGGACCGAATACCATCAGTTGAGGATCCGAGAGTCAGATGTGGCTAGGACAGCTTTCGGATCACGGTGCGAGCATCACGAGTTCTTGGTCATGCCGTTTGGGTTGATCAATGCCCCCGCAGATTTTATGAACTTGATGGACCAGGTGTTCAGACAGTTTCTGGACAAGTTTGCGGTCGTGATCATCGGCAATATCCTGATTTACTCCAGGAGTGTGGGCCAGGACAAGAAGTATTTGTGAGCGGTTTTGCAGACTTTGCGAGATAATCAGCTGTTTGGGAAGTTCGGCAAGTGTGAATTTTGCTTGGACAACGTGAAGTTTTTGGGTCACGTGATATCAGCTGAGGGAGTCGGCATGGATCCCAACCAGTTAGAAGCCGTGTTGATTTGGAGTGGACCTGCCACCGTATCCGAGATCAGGAGTTTCTTGAGTTTGGCAGGCTACTATCGGTGCTTTGTGCAGGATTTTCTCAGATTGCCACTCCACTTTCCAGATTGACGAAGAAAGGCGTCAAATTCGAGTGGTTCGATACGTGTGAGGAGAGTTACTTACTTCTGAAGGAAAGGTTGACCACTGCACCGGTTCTGACTTTACCTGACGACCGTTACGAGTTTGTGGTTATAGCGATGCATTAAGATTTGGATTTGGTTATGCTTTGATGCAGCATAGCAGAGCAGTGACTCATGTTTTTAGGCAGTGGAAACTTATGAAGCTACTTATCCTATGTATGATTTGGGAGTAGCTGTCTTTATCTTAGCATCAAAGAGTTGGAGATACTACTGCTACGGCGTGCAGCGCAGTGTAAGATGTACATTGATCACTTAAGTTTCATCAACCTGCATATTCAGCCAGATTTGAGCTTGAGGCAGCGTAGATGGATGGGGTCGATTAACGACTATGGCTGCACATTTGAGTTTATCCAAGAAAGGCTAGTGGATGTACTTTGACTATCATTCAGGGATGTTGTTGCTGATGTATTCAATTGGAAATCGGGAGTTTCATTGTTTCATGTGTGTGTGGCTCGAGTTGCGAACTACGAGAGCTGAGTTAGAGTGTGATGATGATGAAGCTCATTGTTTTACGTACGTTATGCACTAGTAGTACGGAGATGTATCAGATACTTCGAGTTTACTACTCGTGACGCAACATGAAGAGGAATATAGCAGCTTATGTGTGCAGATGCCATATTTGTCAGCAGGTGAGGGCTGTGAGACAGAGACTTGCTGGGAAGTTACAGCCATTGGAGAATTTCGATTAGAAGTTGAAGCTTGTCACTGTGGATTTTATGTATCAGTTCTTTTCCTTGTACTTCCGGAAAAGATATCAGTGGGTAGGCAAACATAGCTGTATTTGGCAGAGGTTGTCCATTTTCGTGGTGCGCCTGTGTCCCAGATTGCTGATCGAGATAATCAGTTACAACAGAGTGTTGGCAAGTGTAGCAGTAAGCATTGGAGACCAGATTACAGGTTAGTACCGTTTCTTATCCTCAGATTGGTGGGCGATCTTTGAGGACTATTCCGACCTTGGAGGGCATATTGTGGTCTTGTGTATTGCAGTTCCGAGGGATTTGGGACCCGCAGTTTCATTTGTTCAAGATTGACCTTCGGATTAGCAGGGTCAGGTTGATAATTGCTCGAGTTCGACAGTAGAGTTATGTTGATGTGAGCAGGTTGAGTTATGAGTTTGCCACGTTATTTTGGTTTATATGTGATCATGGAGCGAATTTTTGTTGTGTCGTTTGGCATTGCCTATAGCGTTGGCCTTTGTGTGTGTTGTGTTCCGTGTGGTGGAATTACATTTCAGATTTATTGCATGTTTTGTACCCTATCAGTTCCTTATACAGGAAGACTTGGCATTTGTGGAGGAGCCAGTTCAGATTCGGGATTTGAGGGTACAAAGATATTTTCCATTAACAGAGTGGTTCAGTTGAGGTTGCCACTAGAATGTTGAGCTGTATGCATAGGCAGTGTTCCTACTTTTCAGTTAGCAGACTTGGAAATTTCGAGGTCGAATTTTTTTTAAGGGGGGTAGATTTGTGACGACCCGGAACAGAATCAGTAGTGTAATCGGCTTAATACACAAGCTTGCGCGTAATCACAGTTTTCCGTAAATTGATTGAATTGCCGGTTTTGATCACGACTTAATTATTGGCCGAGAATTTGAGTTGAGTCTCTTCTCGAGAGTTGTTGTACGCATGATTTCGAGTTCGTGGGCGGTTCCAGATTATTATTTCGACGACCGAGGAATATAAAATGAATATTTGAAATTTCGGAATATCGTCGAGTTTATCCGTTCGTATTCGAGTTTATCCGAATCGTGATTGTGATCCATTTTGGACCGTCGATAGACCCGAACCGAAAATGGAATGATTATCGACTTGATTTGCGAGTTTCGCGATTAGTCGCGAGTTTGACGTAATTGATTAATATGGCGGCTTCGTTAACGACTAAATTATCGGGTAAGAATTTGATTTGGGATCCTTCACAAAAGTTGTAGAGAATTTAATTTCGAGCTCGTGGGAACTTCCGGAGGATTATTCCGAGTTACAAGGAATAAGTTGTGAATATTTTCGGCCGTCGAATATTGTCGTATTTATCCATTTGAGATTCGATACGCGTACGGTATAAATATGGACGAATACATGACAAAAGGGGAAACTTTCCATAAAGGGAAACTGGGCCTTGACCCGCGTTGAGCACGGGTCAAGGAGGCGACCCGTTTTGCCGTTTGGATACCGTGAGCTTTGCACCGCCGTGGAGGCCGATTCTGGCTACGGTTGGCCGGGGTCCCGTCATGGATCTTGTTAGGCTCGTGGCCCTCTTCGATTTGAGTGGTGGATCGACCCGTGAGGTGGCCGGAGGAGGAAGAATCGGCACGGTGAAGTTAGGTGAAATTCCGGCGAGTTCGGCGGTGGTCGGAAGTGACTTTTTCGGCCGAGTTGGTGGCTCTTCTTTGAGGGGTTTTGTTAGCCATGAGGAGAGGAAGCTATTGGAAGTGGTCTTGAGTGTTGTCGTGGCCAGAGGAAGGAGATCGGTGGGTTTGAAATTCCGGTAAGGGTTTGTGACTTTGAGGGGAGGTTTGGATCTTTTCCAGTCAAAATTGGCTTTAACTTTGAACTGGAAAGTTGTTGGAAATGTCGAGATCTTCAAATCCATGTGTAGGTTGCATTTTTCTGGGCCGGTATGATTTTCCGGCGGCCGACGGCAGTGGCGCCGCCGTGCGCGGCGGCGACTTTTCTGGCGACGTGTTTTTCGATGAGTTGTATGTCATTTTGCTCGGAATCGCGCACCAATCGTAGTGGTGAGGTTTATTTTTCGAATTGAGCATCAAAAATTATAGCGAGGTTTTATGGTGTGATTATCGGATTTTTGACGATTTCGTCGATATTGAATATATATTTCCGGGAACGGTTGTTTCTCGAGATGTGCTTCAAGGTTTTGAGTTATGATTTTGAGCAGTGGATTTTATGATTATCCAGGGGATCACGGGATTAACGCGTATCGCGTTACGCTCATCTGTGAGTGGACAATTTATTTTCACTGATTAGTCGCGAGTCTTTAATACACGTTTTATGAGCATGAGCATGCATATGAGATTATAATTTACATGAGCATGTGTTATACGATTATACATTTGCGAATACGCATCGACTATTATGCTTATACAATTATGTATTATGTATATGCATTTATATTATGCTTTATATATACACTTGCATAGAACTATTTATGATTTGGTTTACACAGAGTATAGTCACAGTATATATTGTTGTATCGATACACCTACATCTCGGCTGATCCCCGAGGATGTTTACCGGGGAAGGCTGTGACCCCTGACCCGAGGCCTTTACCAAGGGGGGCAGACCTCTGACCTGAGGCCTTTCTGGCTTGAATCACATGTGGGTCTGGGATCCTGTGATTTGGACTGTACTAGCGCGGATGTGTCCATGAGTGACCCTCGAGATTTTATGATGCATGCTCTGTACGCGTGAGGAGTTAGAGTCTCCCTCGTGTACTATATCATTTTCATTCATTTAGACTCGCATATGTTTTTATATCATATATTATTCGGCGAAAGACATTTATTTTCGTCCACTCACTCTAACGGTTTATATGTCTTTCCCTAGGTTTTTCGTTTTCTTTGCCCAGTTTGCAGTTTGAATTCGGGTGTCGCATGTCGCAGTCGGAGGCTTAGTATTCGAGTGATGTTTCTTTTATGGTAGGTTCTTAGTTTGTCCTACTATTTGTATATATATATATATATATATATATATATATATATATATTAGAAGTCGCTCTGAGCATTCTGATGTTATACTTTCATACGATTTTCCCCGTATTTCTATAAAGTATAGTTTTATTGATTACTTTACATTACTGTTGTGATATTGAGAAATCCGGATGGGATTGGTGCCCACGGTTTGATTTTTGTGGTATAGGATGAAGTGTATTTTCCAGGTGTAGGTTAATGGCAATTCCGCGTTAGTAGCGTTACTCTGCCAAAATTTTTATGGTTTTTGTTGGTTCGTGTTTTCATAAGGGATTTGATTCCGGTTTAGGAAACTAAATCGGGGTTGGGTCCTTTCAGATACTTGACTCAAGACCATCAAAAGTTGTATCAACTGATAAAAGACTGTAAGTTGAAATTAATCTACTATATATATAGTTATACTATTTTTTATATTACCTTAAAGCTGCATTTTATTTTGAATTCATTATCTTCTTCAATATTTAGAACATGCCTTTTTGTCGCTCACCATGTGTTCGATGAAATATCTAAACAGGAAACATATTGTTATATGCATACTGCTTCTTCGTTTATTGATATCTTTCCATGTTACTATATGTGGTAGCAGTATTTCATGCTCATATGTCAATTACGTGGATGATATTCGTAGTAACAAGTATGGGTATAGCTCTTGTTTGGTTCAAATTCTTGTCAGAACTGTCCCAATAAAGGTTCTTTGAATATACATCACCTTGAACTTCGTCACCTGCTATTTGGTCTATTCTCGATATGTTTATTTATTTAGTGGGTGTATGTTACTTGTGGTACATTCATGGATGATGTTGTACTCTCTTTTTTTAATTAAAATTGTGGTTGTGGGAAATTTCTTCACAACTATTGCATTAATTACCATATGTGTTCTGTGTCTTAATGAATATTCAAAATTTAAGACGTATTATGTGAAATGCTATGTAATTTATTGTAATGGAGTAGATAGCAGATGTCTGAGACTCACTTAAGTTATTTTTTGTTATATTCTTGACAAAAACTATGTTAGAAAAGAATTCATAGATTTTATCTTTATGCAGTTACAAGAAGAAAATATATGACTTCGTGACAAAGCGGGCACTTGAGGATGAGAATCCAAATAATGTAATGAGGAGATTTCTGACGAGGATCAATTGAGATGTTTTTAATTCCGCTCTCGTAGTAGGGAATGATTGGAGTGTTGTATATTGGGAGTCCTGATTTCACTTGTTGTCCTTACACGTCAATTGTTATCATCTGATCATATATTAGTCATTTTTTACTACAGTACAGGATTCCTGATGCCTATGATGCTGATGGGGGTGTCAATTAGGAGAAGAGATTTTCTGTGGCCATGCAACGATACAAGTGATAATTAGTAAAATGTTCACTATAATTTGCAAAGTTCAGATCCTCTAATACACTAAACAGGCATATATGAATCCTCAACTGAAATTATAACTGAAATTATACTGTCTTGTTGAACAGTTGCTTACTATTTTATCATCTAGAATTTTGGTCGCTGGGGAAAAGATTAATCCATTTACGGAGCAGGAGCTTGGGAGGGTCACCAAATTGGTATATTTCTAATCTTCCTTAAGCTCTTAAAATTTTAGACAACTTCAGAGTTTCTTTCTCTGATATTCCTCATTCTTGCGTGAAAGGCAACACTGAAGTTTGGCTCTAAAAATAAAAAGCAAACATCTGATCAGTATCAGTAGGTTTATTAGTTATTTTTCAGATCTTGCTTCTTTTGTGAACAATCCCAAATATTTGAATTTGCAAGTGTTTATAAATAAGCATTATAGACTTGTTCAGGTAGCTTTCTATTGCCTATTTAATTATTTGCATGCTAATTTCTAGAACTAATATCGTTATTTGTTTAGGTTTGCATTTGAGGACCATATTGATTTTATCAAGGCATCGGTGATTGACGGTGACAACGTATACCTACAAACATTATCAAAAAGTGATTTAAAATCGTTTCTCGAGTTGATAAAAGTCTGATTTGTTTATTGTTCTCATTGTAGTATGAGAAGGCCGAACCTGCTGATTTAGGAGAGTCAAGAGCGGAATCAGCCTTGGAGAAGCTACAGGTTGTTACCTGGTTTCTTTCTTTTATATCTTTACTTCTCTGCTTTTTTCCTAGATGATTCTCTCTTTCGTTATGACTGTTTTACATGTTCACTCTCATATGTTATTGAGAAGATAAGTTCAACTTGCTGATATATAAGCAAATACTTGATTTCAATCTAAATGCTCCATAGTCCTATGGGATTAGTTTTAATAACTATTTATGTTTTTGCTCATGCAGGAGAACAGAAAAACATTACCTATATACATATATCTTGATGAGTTGCTTAAAGTTGTTGAATACCATCAGGCTTCTTTCGATTTACTGTACTAATAAACTTGTTTGGCTAGAAAGTTGCAGTGAATGAGAAAGTTTGCACCAAATTATGTTTAGTACTTTCATAGTTTCTGCTAACCATCTTGATCCTAGGCATTTACATATTATGAGCATTCAATAGTCGTGTAATGCATTATCATATTGCTTAATATGTCCTCACATTTGTAGGTTCTTGTTATCGTCGATGAAACTGGTTCTGGAAATTTACGCCAGATACCCCAATATCTTCACGAGGCCGGATACACTAAATGCGGAAAGGTGTAAGCTTTATTTCTTGAATTTTCCCTCTTTGTATGATGGAAGTTTTTGATGAATTTTTAAATTAAGTTTGACTCAGATGAAGTGTAGGTTGTTCAAAGACTAGAGAACTCTCCACTTTCCAAATGGCTTACTGTAACAAGGTTGGAACCATATGGTGTACACGGAAAATAACATTGATGATGTCCGGATTCAATGGACAAATCATCTTATCAAGATGAGGGATTCAAAGTAGCTAGCGTGCCCCTGTCAATTTAGGCGGTAAAACTAACATCATGCACATCTTTTTTGTAAACAATGATGCTTGATCGATAAATTTGTGTAGCATTTTGATTTTGTCGATCATGTGAATGTGTAGAGTAATAGAACAGTTCACTATGAAGCTAGCTAGCTATTGTATATATGTTGCTTTTTGCATCAACAGATGCTCATGAATTGTGATGAATGAATTGATGAATGACCAGACTTGCTCTTGTCTATTGTTGTTCTAATTTTCACACTACAAAATGTACACAAAAACTGTAGTTCATCCATCTCTCTTACAACAAAATTTCACATTTTTTGTTGTTCCCCACTTCAAAAACTATAAGAAGTCTGCAGTTTTTTCAGACATTAGACAACAGAAATTTCGCATTTTCTGTTGATTCTTGCATCACAAAAATTCATAAACAAATTCACAATCGTAGGTTTAAAAACTTTCTAACAATGGAAATGTAATAGTTATGTTATACATCAAAATTCCTATAACAGTACACTCACCAGAAATTATATGAACATGTTGTTTCATTAAATAAAAGACTTCATAAAATAAAAGCTAAATGTCAGTTGAAGACTTCAAAAATAACAGAATATAAAATATATGTTGTTGTTCTTGTTGGTCACTGACAAACTCTAACTTCATGCATGATTAATATATTTGGTCCGAAGAGACTGGAAACAACATATAGAGCCCAAAATGCATAATTTTCTGTCACTCACTGACAACATAAGTTATAAGTCGCTGTTGTTGGAAATAGCTTTTAACAATAGAAAATATATGTTGTTTAAGACCGTAACAATCAGCAATGCAATAAACAACACAAATAACCCTATCAGACAACAGAACAGTTATGTTGCTATCGACCCTTTTGGTGTAGTGATATATGGATAAATTTGGTGAAATTGGATATGGATATATATATATATTGTATATATATTGGTGAAATTGGATATGAAAATTGGTGAAATTGTGTATACACACACACACACACATATATATATATATATTGATGTGATTTTATATATGTATATATGAAATTGGATAAATTTGGTGATGGTATATGTATATGCATATGATATATGTAAATTTGGTGATGATATATGTATATGAATTTGTGAAATGACATAAATGAGTTTGATTTTGTTGAATATGTGAAATGAATATATTTATATTCGATGAAATTTGGATGAATTTGTAAATTATGATGCCAATGAATATATAATGGATCTATATATATTATATTGTTAATATTCAATTTTTTTTCAACTTAATCAAGATCCCTGGTTGTAGGAAGAAGCGCACGCCAGCAGAGAAAGCTGCCGAATTTCAATCAATTGCATTAAAAATGGGTTGGGTTCAAAACTCAGAGGAGCCTGTTATGGCTCTGCCAAATCCTTCGGCTCCAGCGATTGGCCAAGAAATCCTGAAGGCTCCAAATGAGGTGGCCACAGCCTATACAGACGAGCTAAACGTTTCCACTTCAGTGGCGACGGTACAAGGTCCGGAAGAATCTGTCGACAATTCTATTTACTACAGTGCCCGATGCAAGACCAGGAGGCAGCCCGCAGACCCAGTCCTCAAACACACTCGGGAACTTGGGAAGGGCACTAAAGGCGAGCTCATAGTCAAGTCAATGGGGAAGAAGATCGAGGTGTCATTTACCGAGTTCACCCGAGGCCCTGCGTCCAAGGAGCTCGACAGTCTTTGCTCACACAACATCGGATCAATCATACGGAACAACATACGTATGATTGCCCATTCGTGGAACAAGCTACCCAAATTTAAAAAGTTTAGGGTGTACCATGAACACTTGGTAATAGGTTCAATTTAATTTTATAATTAATTACAAAGCATAAAGGTATAATGAAATCTGAATTTTTATTTTTTATTTATTTTCTAGGTACATTTTGAGTTTAAAGGAAGACCGGAGATGTGGGAGAACATACAGGATACAGCTTCCCGCATTTTCAAGGATTGGAAGTATGACCTTTACAAGTACTACCTTGAACACGGCGCCTCGCCTACCCCACAAGAGCTATGGACAGAAATGGAAGATGAGTGGCAATGATTGGTCGCGCACTTTGAGTCCTACAAGTATAAGGTTCGTCTTCATTTTCTTCAATGTAATGAAAAAGAATAATTTTTTATTGTTAACCACTTATTTATTATTAATATTTTTTAATTGTGAAACAAACAAGGTTGCATGCTAACAAGGAAAATTGTGAGAATAAGACCGACCACAATGTTTTGGGCTCGCAAGGGCTCATCTACATGGCAAATGAGCACATAGATGCGGGTTCGAAGCATTGTTTACTGGATGCCAGCGTCTCTTCTTATGTCAAGCCCGCGCAAGTCAATGTCGCGAGTGAACATGGCGTAAGTAACTATTTTTCTTAAATCAATTGAATTTAGTCATATTTCCAAAATTTATTGAAATTTAGTATAACGGTAATTGGTTTGAAGAAATTGAATTAGTTTTAATTGGTTTCAAAATTTAGTATAACTATGATTAGGACATTTAATTAGGTTGTGCCTTGGAATTTTCTTTAGTTGGTTAAATTATGATTCTGAACTTGAGAAATCCGGATGGAAATCGGTGCCCACGGTGAATTTGTTATGTTGGAATTGGTTATTTGAAGTGTTTTCTTTACTGCAAGTTTTTGGTTTTCTCCAATTTTAGGGGAAACTATGGCAATTTTTTTTAGAAATAAATATTTATGTATTGTTCACATGATTCAATTAAGGAAAGGTTGATACAAATGGCCAAGCAAGAATTGACGAACACACAGTCAGAAAAGCTGGAGATGACACCTAAATAGCTGCCTCCTCTATCGAAGGAGAGTCAAGAAGTATTGTCGATGTTGTTGTTCGGCCACCGAGTTAGCAAGGAGGTTCGTGGATTTGGATGGGTGGTCTAGAGAGATTTAATCTGATCATCCGCATCGACGAGTAGGCAAACTGCGAAAGATACCGAGGAGGTTCTAGCCGCCCAAGAGGAGGTACGATTGTCCAAGGAGTTGGCCAAATTGGCTTAGGAACAGGCGAGGTCGACCCAGGATCAACTTAACATGACCAACACTCAAATTTGCACCGCCCTCAAGTTTGTCGCGTCGATGGGCATGCAACCTCCGCCGGAGTGTCATCCCCCCTCCCAGGCACGATGATGAGGACGATGTGGGTGGCAGGGAATCGACGGAATGTCTACTCCGGGTTTCGGTTTAGTTTCATAGTTTCGTTTATGTATTTCGATCAATGTACGTACACTTTTTATGTAAACTTTTTATATTTAATGAATATTTTATTAATTTAATGAATATTTAATTTAATATTATAAATTTTTTATATTTAATGAATATTTTATTAATTTAATGAATATTTAATTTAATATTATAAATTTAATTTATAATTATCTGAAACAAAAATAAAATTAAAAAATTAAAAGTTGAACTTAGATGATGAAACATGGACAATTCTTCGTCTAGGTCAATCATAAAGACGACGAAACATTCATCGTCTAGGTTTTATACCTTAGACGACGAAGAACAATGTTCGCCATCTAAGTGGTTGAAATAGTTCGTCATCTAAGTGATCCACTTAGACGACGAATTGTTGTTCGTCGTCTTAAATGCATCTTAGACAACGAATAGTGGTATTCGTCGTCTAAGTGGTACTATTTAGACGATGAATATTGTTCTCCATCTTAGTGTTAATACTTAGACGACGAATACCATTATGTGTTGTCTAAGATGATGAACACTTTCGTCTTTTCGAGATATAACTTTTTGAAGTCTAAGTCCAAAGGCGACGAAATATGTTCCATCACCGAAACAAAAAAAATTTGTCGTCTAAGTAGTTAGACTACGATTGTTAGACGACAACACTTAGACACTCTCCATTGTCTAAGTGAAACAGTATAAATGGGCAGTTTCGATCTCTCTCTCTCTCTCTCTCTCTCTCTCTCTCTCTCTCAAAAAGTACCCAGCCTCCTACCGCCTCCCTCCCTCCGCCGTCGTTTGATTACTCCCTCCACGACATACGTTGATCATCCTCGCTCCCTCCCTCTGCCTCCACCTTCCACTGTCACCGCCACCGGCCGCCCAATCTCAACGCCGCCCATCTCCACCGTCGGTAAGTTTTTAATTTCTTTACGTACGTGTGTATTTTAAATTTATTTTTAATATGTATTTAGGTATAATACATGTATTTAGGTATACATATAGTGTATTTATATTTAATAATAAATTAGTAAAAATAATAAATTGATAAATTATTGGCAATTATTGTAATTATGGTAAATTACGGTTATTATGGTAAATTAATAAACATAATAAATTGTTAAATTATTGTAATTATGGTAAATTAGTAAAAATAATAAATGGGTAAATTATTGTAATTATGATAAATTAGTAAAAATAATAAATTGATAAATTATTGTAATTATAGTAAATTATTATAATTATGGTAAATTATTGTAATCATGGTAAATTATTGTAATCAAGGTAAATTAGTAAATTAATAAAAATAATAAATTGGTAATTATGGTAATTATTGTAATTATGATAAAATATTAATTATGAAAAATTATTGTAATTATGGTAAATTAGTAAATTAATAAAAATAATAAATTCGTAATTATGGTAATTATTGTAATTCTGGTAAATTATTAATTATGGTAAATTATTGTAATTATGGTAACTTTTTAATTATGGTAATTAAGATAATTATTGTAATTATGATAAATTATTAATTATGGTAATTATGATAATTATGGCAATTATAGTACTTAGTATGAATTATGGTAAATTATTTGTAATAGTATGAATTTAATTATTTGTAACATTAATTATTTTAATTATTGTAAATTAGTATGAATTTAATTATATATAGTAAATTTAATAAATTGGTTAATATTAAGAAATGATAAATATCAAAAATGGTTTTACAAATGAAAAATATTAAAAATAGTAAATGTTGTGGTAAATATGAAAAATATAGAAAAAATAATTAGTAAATTGTTACAAATAGTAAATGGTAAAGTAGTTATAATTAATGGTAAATTAGGTTTAATAGTTGATTTTTACAACTCCTATGTTAAAATGGTCCCGTGGGGAAAAAAGGCACAAAAGGAGGCGGAAGATGCTCGACTCCGACGCTTCGCATAGCAAGTGGGTTGGTAGAGCCAGGAGGACCCTTCAGCTGGTCCCTCGGCAGCGGCGACCGGGGAAATTTCTGATGCCCCAACTATACAAACCGATGATGATAACAACCCTTCCGACCCATCATCGATGTCAGAAAGTGCCCAGGAGTCGGCCTCCTCCGAGTCTATTCTCTACAGCTCGCGACACAAGGTCAGGAGGGCCCTGTCAGAGCCTCAACCGAAAAGGACCCGAGGACTCGAAAATGGCAGAAAATCTGATAAGTTGTTCAAGGTGACCGGGCAAAAGATCCAGTTGCCCTACAACGACTTCACTGATGGCCCTCCCACCTCGCAGCTAGCTAATCTCTCATCGCACAACATCGGGAAAATTATTTACAACAAGGTTTGTATGGTTGTGCCTACCTGGAAGGAGTTGCCGGACTTAGAGAAGGAGAAAGTGTTTAAAGAACTCTCGGTACGTAATACAATTTTAAATTTATTTTTTAATAACCAATAAAAATTATAATTTCATAATATATACGATTATAATTATTTATTCTTTTCTTGTAGGAACAATATGTTGTGGATGGCACACCGGAGATGTTTAGGCACATCAACACCACCGCCAACACCATCTACTGTGATTAGAAGTACGGACATCACAAGTATGACGAAGAATTCGGCGGCTCGCCTACTCCCGTAAAGCTGCGTGGGGATAGGGAAGATGAGTGGGTGTGGTTGGTCAACCACTTCGAAGAAGAATTTTATCGGGTTCGTATTTTTTTATTTAAATTGACGAAATTGAATTATTTTTTTTAAGTCATTTATTAATAATTTATGTTGTCCAAAAGAAAACCTCAGACGTAAACAAGGCCAATTGGGAGAAGAATGACAAACATCATACCTCCGGCTCCAAGCAGATGATACAAATCGTCAAGGAGCACAGAGATAAGGGCTCCAAACACCCTTATCTGAATGCTAATGTCACCACTTACGTGACGCCTGGGCTCGACAATGAAGTGAGTCAAATCGGCGTAAGTGCCGTATATATTTCTTCTCAATTAACTTATTTATTATTTATTAAACTGTCGTACAAATTTATAATCATTTAATTTTTATTATTATTTTCAGGTGAGGTTGGTAGAACGGGCGCAGGAGAAATTGGCTAACATGCAGCTTGCACACCCGAATTTGCCACTAGAGGACCTGCCTCCTATATCGATGGAAAGCCAAATTGCAATCGCCGGTGAGGTATACGGTCGTCGAGCTGGCAAGAAGGTTAGGGAGTTGGGACGCAAGGTGCTGCAAGATTTATCTTCTGTCTCATCTACTGGACGTTCGGCGAGGAAAGGTGCTCGGGATGCGTTGGTCCAAGCAGCCCTTAAGGAGGCTCGACTCGCACGGGCGGAAACGCTATCTATGTGCCAGAGGCTTGATGAGCAACAAGTGCAGATAGCCCACCTCATCGCCCTCTTGCAAAACTAGGTTCAACAAGAGTGTCATCCTGCTCCGACCCAACACCCCGACGACGACGACACGGCTGGAGGCGGGGGACTCGACGGCGCGTCTACTCCTGCTGTATTTTAGTAGTTTGTATGTAGTTTAGGATATATCGTATTTTCCGAACGATTTTGATGTACGTACAATTTTTAATTATTTAAGTTAAATTTAGTATTTTAATTAATTTATTAATATTTTACTTTAAATTCAAATTTTAATTAAAAAAATTAAAAGAAAATATATATTCACTTAGACTACGAAAGTTTATATGCTTTTGTAGTCTAAGTGATGACTTAGACTACAAAATATATACACATCCGTGGTCTAAGTGATCACTTAGACTATGGAATTGGTGGGTGATTTAAGTGATCACTTAGACCACGCAATAAATCTGTAGTCTAAGTGATCACTTAGACCACGCACACACTATTTGCATCGTCCAAGTATAACTTAGACCACGCAATAATTGCGTAGTCTAAGTTGTACTTGGACGATGCAAATAACATTAACATTGTCTAATCATAACTTGGACGATGGGTTATTTGCGTCATCCAAGTGACCTCCTAGACGAAGGAACGGACCATTTCCGTCGTCCAAGTACTTAGACTACGGCACTTGGACGATAGACTCTAAACGATGGAGATTTCGTAGCCTAAGTACTTAGACTACGAAAACTCTAATCTAGACGACGGAAATGGTCTGTGGTTTAGGTGCATTTTTCTTGTCGTGAGACTTCCTTCATGATGTTTAATTAGTCTAGTAAAAGCTTAAGCAAGTTCCAATATATGGAGTTATGTGGATGACAAAGAATTAGCAGAGCAATCTACAATATGATTAACAGTAAAGAAGAGCTGTATTATTGTGACTGTAAGTATAATCTTCTAAGAGTTGCAACTCAAATAGCCAATTTCATTTATTATAGGTCCGGCAAATTCAAAGAAGAAGAAGAAGATTGCAGGCAAAAGATAGAGAGATGAGGACACATGTTAGATTTTCATTTGATAGAGGTAGGAGCTGCTGCCCATGGCTAGGCAACGAAGAATTGTCTGTTAAAACCCTATCAAAAAATTAAATTAGTTGATACATTAAGAGTTCTTTCTCTTCTCAGATTTAGAACTTAAAGCTCGCATCTTTTCTGTTAGCACAGTAGATGAAAAACTTCTTCCCATATGAGCAAATGCAACACACTTGTTTTTGCCCGATCTTTTGCAATTAAACACCTACCATACACTATAAAATAAAGGAAAAAAGTCACCCACATGGTCTGAACTTTCGCTATTGTATCAAAATGATGTTCAAACTTTAAAAACTTTTGTAATTATATCTATGTGATGCGTAGAGCTATTTTTCGTCACTACTCCATCTATAATGATCACGTGACAATTTTTTTCAAAAAAGAGTGAAAAATACTGTAATACCCTTCCGATTTATTTTTAATTTTTAATTTTTTTATTATTTTTATTTTCTTTTTTATTTTTATTTTTTGTTTTTTATTTTGTTTTTCTATTTCATTTTTTCCTTTATTTCTCTCTCTCCCTCCTCAAAGTCATTCCGATTTTTATTTTTATTTTTTTTCTTTTTATCTTTTCTTTTTTAAATTTAATTTTTTTTTCATTTTTTTCTTCTTTTTTCTCTCTCTCCTGATTTTCTCTCTATCCTCTTCATCTCTCACTCGTCGTCGAACTCGCCGAAGGCGAACCACACAAAATGCTATCGATTAACTAAAGTCATTACCCGTCAGGGATATTGCACTCTCGAACTGTGTGATTTCTAAAAATCCAACAAATATCTATTCGTATTATTATTCCGATAAAGTTTAAGTCTCAATCAAACTAAGTACAATTAATTCAATGCAAGAACCTCTTCATTGTGATCAGTACGTAATTATGAACAAAATAACAGTAAACATCTGCTAAAACACATCAGCCGAATGCACTGTCGGTGCCGGCGCTCCAAATTTCGGCGACCAGAAATCAAACATGTCGAAAATTAACCTAACAACAACTTTCTCAACTACACCTAAGTCTAATTCCAAATATAAGTCATTGGATTACCTTTTGAATCCAAGAACACCCAAAAATCCTCAAATCTTCAATTCATCGATTCTGCCTCTTTGGTTTGAATTAAAGCTTGTCCTTGGTATGTAAAGACTCACAAGAAATAGGGCTATAAAGCTCAGTAGCTTTCCTTGGCTGAATTGATGCCGAATCAGTCGACCCCAAATTTCTAAAGTTCTTGAAAGTTTTGAATATTTCTCTCCAAATTTGAGCAAAACAAAGGAGAGATGAGTGCTGGGGTTATAAGAAAAAGATAGAGGAGACTAAGACGAATAGATCGATACACAACACTATGTAAAGGAAAAAAACAAAAGAAAAAAGAGAAAATTAAAAATTAAAAAACTAAAAAATTGAAATTAAAAAATAAAAGAAAAAAGAAAAATAAAAAATCGGAAGAATTTTTAGAAATCACTTAGTTAATTGATTACGTTTGGGTGGTTTGCCTTCGGCGAGCTTGACGACAAGTGAGGGATGAAGAAGATACAGAGAAAATTAGGATAGAGAGAGAAATAAAGGGAAAAAATGAAATATGAAAAAAAAAACGAAACAGAAAATAAAAGAAAAAAAGTAATAAAATTAAAAAAATGGAAGGGGATTACAGCATTGTTCCTTTTTTTTCTTAAAAAATATGACACCTCATCATTATAGAAGGAGCAGTGACGGAAAAATGCTCTAGACATTACGTAGATATAATTTCAAGAGTTTGGACATCGTTTTGATAGTTTTTAAAGTTCGGCCATCATTTTAATATTACTGCAAAACTTCATACCTATATGAGACATTTTTCCTAAAATAAAAGAAAGCCCAAATTGATCGAATCAGATAGCAGTTTTTGCCTTCACTTTTAGTGACCCAATGAAAAGTTGTAGGGCCTAGAGCACTTTACTCATTTGCGCTACAAATCAGTTCCTCTGCTTGCTGCTTGCTGCGTGCTGCGTGCTGTGTGCTGCCATGCATTTGCTTCGATCATTTTCATATGTTCAAGTGGTTCAAATGAGAGCTTATCAAAGATGCTCTAGCGAGTTTGCGAGAAACAACCTTGTATTCAAACAACAGGAATTTAACCCCCTCTCTGTCTATGCAAGAGCTACCACAACTTGGAACAATTTCAAAAGCTTGAAGAATTCTCCTAGCAGGCCCAGGAAATAGCCACAAACTAGGAAATAGGGGCCACCTTCTAATGATACTGTGAAGATTAACTTTGATGGATCTGTAACTTCCAGAAATGGCCTTCACGCTGCTGGAGGTTTTGTTTTAAGAGACAGACATAGTGCTATCCTCTCTGCAGGTGCTAAGTTCTTTAAATCAAACAACGTCCCTCTTTCTGAAGCCTTAGCCCTTAAGGAGAGTTTATTACATGCCCGAGATAAGGATCATAAGATCATGGTGCAAGAGGACTCTCTTCTAGCCATCAACTGTCTGAAATTTAGGTGCTATATACCTTGGCACCTAAGAATGATCATTAAGGACATCAATAACATTGCAACCTCCTTTAAAAGTTGTCTCTTTCAATTATGCTCTCAGAAAACTAACTTTGTTGCTGATAGACTTGCTAACATTAGTCACTTGACTCAGTCTACTGCTATATGGATTCAATCTCTTCCCGCTTCTGCAACTCGTGCTCACCTCTTTGATATGGAAGACAATGATTGCGATAGAGGGCTCTCTATCTTGTAATTTTAATTCCTTGGCCAAAAAAAAAGATGCTCTAGCGAAACTAATTAGATTCAGGCTCAAATGGCCTGAATACTATATCCATATCTCAAAGCCCACAGCCCCCAAAAAAGATAACATCCAGGCACGTGCACTCTCACTAACACGCACCGTAGTCGAGTCCTCCCAATTCCAAATTAGGGTTTTAGAAGCGAGAAGATACTTAAACCCGCAGCCAAGTAAGCACCGCGAATCTGATCGAGATACCAGAGCAATGGGTAGGTTTAACGCTAGTGTATTGTTGCTTCTTTCTTCTGTAATTGAAATTCTTTTGTACTAATTTTGTTTTTCATTTACTTCCATTCCAAAGCGAGGATCAAGGTGCACGAGCTCAGGAGCAAATCCAAGGCCGATCTTTTGGCCCAACTGAAGGATCTGAAAGCAGAGCTCGCTCTTCTCCGAGTCGCCAAGGTCACTGGTGGAGCCCCCAACAAGCTTTCCAAAATGTAAACCCTGTTCAAACTTCATTCACTTGTTGCTTTATTTTCAACAATTTTTCTTTTAAAATTGTGGACAATTCGTGTGTATTATTTTATTTTTTGCTTTTGCAGCAAGGTTGTGAGGCTTTCAATTGCTCAGGTGTTGACAGTGATTTCCCAGAAGCAAAAAGCGGCGCTTAGGGAAGTCTACAAGAACAAGAAGCTTCTTCCTCTTGATTTGCGTCCAAAGAAGACAAGGGCCATCAGGAGGCGTCTCACTAAGCACCAGGTTGATTCCAGCCCGACCCTTTTTTTATAATTTGGTTATATTTGATCTGCTTAGACATTCTGGTAGTTAGTAATGCTTAAGTTGTATCAAAAGGCAGGAAAATTGAAACACTAGGTTTTTCTGTGTAATGAATTCAAGTTTTCCTTAAGTGATAACTGATAAGTGCATAATGGATATATGAACTAAGCAAAAATGAGACTGTATTTACTTGGATTTGTTGAAAGATGATTGTAAAGAAAAATGTAGGGTGATTGGTTTAATAGAAACGTTTTATATTTGTAATCGGCTTCTAGCTTCTAGGAGTTATAAGACTACTGTTGCTTGGATGAATATAAACAATGATGTAGGCTGAGTGGTGAACTTGGAACGTCTAATGATTGTAATCAGATTCCTCACTTCTAGCACTCTGCTACATGACTCATGTTAGAATTTCAACCTAGAACAATTGACAGTCTGCAAAAAGCTGAAACTGAGCACTCTTGAGTTGTAACTTTCAGCATTCTTCTATATTATACATGGATACATTTATCAATTTTAAGCATTTTGTTTTGGATAATACGTAAGAAGTGCACTTGTTCAGTTGGAGATTCTCATTGAATTAACATTATTGTTTGACTTGTATTAAATTAGATTAAGTTCTGTTATAAAGGTGGTTCTGTAACAAAGTTAGAGCTATTTTTTCGCCCATCTGATCTGATTCATGCAGTTAAAATTGACATATTTGTCAAGCACTAGATAATTTAAATATCAATACCATACTTTTTATTTTTGTTTAATTTTGCTATATAACAGAGTTGATGGAGGGAACTACTGTCATTCTCTGTTCATTTGTACCCTACTTATCAGTCTATCCACTGTTTTGCAAGACAATAATGTTGTCTCAGCTAGTTAGTGTTTTAGCTGCTTTATAGTGTTGTAGCTGGGGTTATGGTGATATAAAGTTTGACACCAGATTTCTGGTTATTCTAACTTGGTTGTAATTCTTCTCTTATAGGCATCTTTGAAGACCGAAAGGGAGAAGAAGAGAGAAATGTACTTTCCACTGAGGAAGTATGCGATTAAGGCATGATGTCGAATTCAATCATGAAAGACATCAGGAGTTCACCTATAATATGTTCAAAGAGCTTGAGTTTACATCATTTAGGCATTTTGTTGATTGTATCAGCGTAGACACTCCAGTCCACAATATGATTTTGTGCCACCAAAATTCTAATGCTGATTGTGACCCAGTTTGTGTTTAATCATTTGTGATCAGATTATCATTACTTGGCTGTCGTATCTACTTTTTAAGTGAAGCATATCATGTTATCATTCATTGATTTCACAAAAAGTGTGCTAACATACCCTACCTGAACAGTTTATGGCTCCATTTGGAATTGAGTTTGATGACTTAAATAGTTTATTTTTAACTATATTGATGAAAGCAATGTTTGGTAAAATAATAAAACTGTTTATTTTCAACTTTTTATTTCATGGTTAGAAAAAAAACATGTGAATGGTTGTTTCAAAATTGTGTTTTTGAAAAGTCGAATATTTTCACTTCAATCCCAAATTAAGTATTACAGAATTTTTTTTGTAGTATAAGAACCAGCAGTCAATAAAATGGATTGCATTCAACTGAAATTGCTCAAGTGTATTCGACCTATAAGTTCTGATTCAAAAAAAAAATTCAACTTTAGTCGAAGAGTATCCTCCCTTTCCTCCTTGACATAGGTTTCCTCATATATGATATATAGTGTTCCTCGTCATGTTATATTCTCTGATTTCTTATCGATCATGTGGCGAGAAATCATTAGCAAATGCTCTCAAATGGAAAGAGAAAATTCATCTGCCACTGGATCTATTGTGTATATGATCAAATCTCAATGGCCTGGAATGAACCATGAGGCATCTGTTAATAGAAGAGCATGATAATACTAAATGATATAGAATATTATTAATTAAAAGAACACATTCTTTCAATGAGTTTCTGTGGTGTAGTGGTTATCACGTTTGCTTTACACGCAAAAGGTCTCCGGTTCGATCCCGGGCAGGAACATCAAGTTTTAATTTTTAAATTTCCCATATATTTATTGGACAGAGGCCAAAACATACGACCACAGTGGGAGTCGAACCCACGACCTTTTGATCCGAAGTCAAACGCGCTAATCCACTGCGCTATGCGGTCCTGATATCCACAAATGTATGCGTAAATTATATTATACTAGATTAAAGTACACGCATTGTGTTTTTTTTTTTGGAGATATAGGAGATTGTGTCGAGACAAAAAAATTAAAATAGTACTACATATACAAAAAGTTACAAAATATGCTTACCAAATGACG
Source organism: Geum urbanum (assembly GCA_946800695.1). Classification (NCBI taxonomy): domain Eukaryota; kingdom Viridiplantae; phylum Streptophyta; class Magnoliopsida; order Rosales; family Rosaceae; genus Geum; species Geum urbanum. Next base: position 11,855,295 of record OX327001.1, read on the forward strand.
TGGCTTGTGCCACATCAGATATTTTCGATGTGATTTTCTTTTTATATTTTATTATTTATAATTTAATATATTTAGTATAAAAAATTCCATACGTTGTGCGCCGCTTCTCTCTAACGAGTAGCACGACCCGAACTCTTCCAACTACAGCTGCCACCCTCCTTGACGTTATGCGCCGCTTATCGTCTTCTCATCCTCTCCAAAAGACTGTGCCTGGGCTCCTCTCACTCCAAGTGACGAGATCTACTCCGGTTCGACTTCCCTCGCGCCTCTTGGTTGGCGAGTGGCGTCTCCTTGTCTCACCTGGCCAGCGAACATAATCTTAATATCGAAAGATATTTTTGAGTTATTTGTTGGGGATGCGCACGACTCTCGAGATCTACTCTTTTTGTCACTACCCTCGACCTCCCTGTTTCCTGTCGTCGATCGACGATCTCGCGACTATGATGTCGGCCTTCAGTTTCCCCTACCAAAGAGAATGCAAGTTTTTATAATTTTATTCATATTAATTTTATGAATTAAATTAATTTAAATGACAGTTTGGATCTTATTCGGCATAAAATGTTGATGTGGCGAATTGCCACATCATTTTTGGTATCATATTTTTGTATAATCTATCTGTATCTAAAGTATTTTTCAAAAAATTATATGAAATTTTACTTTAAAGCAAATTTTTTTCCAGCAGATAATTCCTTTTTTGTTTGAGGCAGTTTTTTTTCTTTCATATAAACAAAATGCTTGGAGCAGTTTTTCATCTTTTCTAAGGCTATTAACTGTTTTTTTTTTAAAAAAAATTATTTACCAATTTGCCTCAAATAATTAATCAATACCTATCTCAAAAGGTTAAAATAGTCAAAAACATGGTTAACAATGAGAGTTTTCTTTATAATAATATAGATACTAAAGTGCATCAGTCGAGTTATTTACAATAATGCCACGCCTATGATTATTGTTTTTACAGTTTTGTTCTCTATGTTTTACTCTGTCTTTTGATTAATTTCTTCTGTATCCTCTTTAACTTTCTTTCTCCGCTATATTTGGCTATTATCTCTGTCTCACCCAGAAAATCAGATGTTCTGCGTTCATCTTCTTCCTCTACTTTTCAGCATTGGGTGTTAATAGCTCAGTATCAATTTTCAGCTCACTTATTTCTTATCTTTATGCTTCAATTTTGAGATTCGCTTGTGAGATTCAAGAATAATGACCCCTGCTTTTTGTTTGGTGAACAATTTCCTTCCTTGGTTTCAATCCGCACCACAAAGCCTGCTCAACCACGGCCGCATTATCTACGTCGCCTCCTCCTCAAGTTTTGCCGCCTCTCTCGACCCAGCCCAAGATCGAAAGTGTTAACAAACCTATTGGTAGGTACAATTTTTCTTATCTGGATTCTTCTTCTATTTGTTTGATTTTGTTGTTGCATGAACTAAGTGACCTTCTAAAGTGACATTCTCTCTTAATATAAGTTTAATTTCTTCCTCATATTTTCAGCTGACCCACAATCCCACAATCGTTTGTTGAGGGTTTAGATATTGGGTTCAATCCTCATTTTGTCCTCCATCTTTGTCGGTCGGTGCAACCAATATTCTCCTCTTCAGAAGTCGCTCTCTATTTCTTTGCAAAGGCCAACTTCGCTACTTCGTTGCATTTGCTACCAGAACAGGTGTTTAATTGATTGAAAGTTTGATTCAATTATGTGTTTTATGAGAGGGGGTGCTGGGTTTGGTAATCATCTAATTTTGATATTGTTTGGATTCAATTGTGGGTGGTGTACTGCTATTCTTTTCTTCTGTTATTTGTGAGGAACGTGATACTCCTAATAGGCTTCCAACTTAAAGGTTGGTGTCTCAGAAATGAAAACAGAAAATTTGCACTTTCACTGACTTTTTAATAGCTTACTGATTTTACTATATAAGAATCCCTTGCATGTATGTTTTTTTTCGCAGGATTCTTATGCATCAACATAATAGCTGTTGACGAGTTTTGAATAATATGAGTTGTTGATTGTATGTTGCTTTGCCCTTCGGAATTGTTTTGCATATCTCTTCCAATAAATGAGTAGATCTGTTATGGGCATAAAATTTGTATTCTTCATAAGAGAGTAACTAAGCTTCGTGATTTGTTCCTTTAATTTGCTTGAAGTAGTGGCATACTTGGCAATACTGAAACATAAGCAATCAATTTATCCTAACAACTCGGTATAAACTATGAACCTTCTTTATCAACAAAAAAAAGAAAAAAACTATGAACTATTATGAACCTTAGCTTGAAATTGGGTAAGCTTTTGCTGGTATCTAACCTTTTTTATATGGTAAAATCAAAATTTTGTTTCTTGCTCTATTCATAGCTTCTATTTATTGGAAGTGAAATATTTCTATTAAGGATGTATTGAATCTTTTATGTGAATGGTGTATTTCAATTTCAATTTTTTGTTTGTTTTTGTTTATACAATTTAATGCTACATCTTACTTGAATTGGACAATGATGAAGTAACTGACTTTGATTCCCATTTTATTCGAGATGCCTCAAAAGTGAATATTCAATAAGAGCACAGTTATAGTCAATGAAAGTTCCAATCAAGAAAAATGAAGTCATTTATTGTTCATGAATCTAAATTGTTATAGTGTATCAAGATTTATCTTTAGTGTTGGCTTTAAATTTTGATTATTTCAATAATTTGGAATTATTTTATGTTGTTTCATTTTCATGTATGTTTTTCACCTATGACTATTAGACGACCAGATCCTTGTCGAATATCGTCAAAATAATAAACTATTCGGATAATTCTAGTAAATGTTGAACTAAAATTAAATTAAATCGAAACGAGTCAAAAACTTTATCGACAAACCCAATATGGTAATACATACTTAATGGTATAAGGTATGTATATCCAGTTCTTTGTCGCCCGCACCACCACTGGCAGCGACACTAGTCACCACCGCGTACCCACTAGGATGATGAAGCCTAAACACATTTTTAACCTCACGAATATGCTTGCAGCGTCAATATGAATCTAATGATATAAAACTTAACACATTTCGTAAACTTTTTCTACCACAGATGGTGGTGCGTTCAGCCCACGCGCCACTGGTGACCATTGCTGATGGTGACAATTGGTCGTAAACACCACAACCTAATTCGGCCTCAGTTGGCCGTAAAATGCCTTGAAAGGCAGCGGTTTCCATTTCGCCGTAAAACTTTCAATCCCGATTCCGGCGTCATCGACTACGTCGAAGCTCGAGGCCGGTCGGGTTTAACTCCCATGAAGGTGGACTACAAAACCTCTAACCCTTCTTCGCCTATTGTCGTTGTTAACCGCTGCTCCAACCGGCAACAATTCGGACACGTTTCCTCCTCGAAAAATGCGTCAGTTTCCCTAAATTTGCACCTGCACGCACCAACTTCCTCAACACATTACAATCAAGTGACAAAGAGCTTCAGAATCATTCATTTAATTCGATCAAACCCGAAAACCTAGTTTTTCTCGGTTTCGATTCGCACTCCTCCACCATCAATCACCGTAAGTAAAGTAGTCGGGCGATAGAGGACGACTAAACGCATCGAACCCAACCGATTTCATGGCCAGAATCCGTCTCACTGCCGCCACAGAATTCGACAGTGATTTTTGCCGCTAAAGCTCCCGTCAACGCGGTTCAAACTTGCTTACCTAAAATGGAAAAATTCCTCCTTCCATTTATGGAAACTCCTATTATTTTTTTGAAAGGAGGAACTCCTATTATACCCACACTTTTATGATAATACGATTTCCGATATTTTTGTCACTTTCGCTGACCATAACTTTTTCATCGTAACTCTGTTTTCGACGTTTGGCGCATCTACTAACTTTTCTTGAAAATACTACGACTTCCACCTGAAGTCAACCAACTTTGTCAATTTCGATAAAAAGTCAACTTGACACCTCTTTATATTTAACGACGATAAAAATTATTTATCGCAGCCACTTAATCGAACTCGAATTATTCATAAATATTAACGATTATCTAAAAAGGTCGGAGTATTACAGACTAATGGAAAAAATAGAGAAAAACATAATAAATCTTGCTTATCGCATATGGAATTGAAATGTTGATACTTTGTTGTCTAAGAAATAATAAATCTTGCTTTTTAGTATTTCATAGTTCGGAAGCACTTCTCTCCGCCGGTTATGAAACTACACAACCGTGAGTGCATCTCACGTTTGAATCCTCACCATCGATAGAGTCTCGGTCTCCTCCTATTTTTCATATCAAATTATTACTCAAAAACACAAAGTAACCAGTGCATCGAACCAACGCCCGAATCGCCGATCAAGACTACTAGGTAGCCGTAGCCATCATCAACTCTGAATAACATCTTTGTTCATCAACTTTGACGCTCTTTTCGATCGGGTCTAATCGAGTACTCGACCAATTTTGTTGAGATGTTGTTTGGAAACAACACCGTTTTGATTTTATGAGAGAGAGAGAGAGAGAGAGAGAGAGAGAGAGAGAGATTGATGGCAGTCGGTAGTGGGCGGCAACGGTGAGATGTGCCCAGAGTGATTGGTATATTAATTAAGCTTCTGATTAAGCTAAGGTGGGCTTGTGCCGATGCGCATTGTTCTCAGCCCATATTGGTAATAATTGCAAAACAAAATTAATCAAATTATATGTTTAATAAGCATGAGAAATTTACATATAAATGCAATATTTCAATTATACTATTTCTCATAAAAAATTTAGACAACTTTACCACCCATTCAAACTCGATTTACATAATATACATTTTTTATCGTCATTATTAACTACTTTTTTATGTCATAAATCCTTAAAAAGTAAAAAATATTTAGCTCTAACGTTTAGAAAATCATAGAAAATTTATTATATGGACTCCTTACAATGTGCGCTTCTACTTCCCCATTGACACGAAAGGTTTTATCACATCCATCTATCATTTGAATGATCAAATTTGATGGTTAATCCCGACCCAAAAGTTTACTAAGTTGACCGATATTGAATGTTCAATCAACAAGGCCATTTTCGCACAAAACGTATATAGTTATGCATAAGAGACATCCGTGAAGTTGAATCGAACATTTTAGGATTTTGAACAATTGGATTTCACAAATCAATCCATGTGCCTACTAGTGTTGTTTAACTTCTTTAATGTTATAGAAGAATATGAATTTTCGAATGTGAAATGTTAGAACATAATGAGATTGAAAAAAATAATCGTATAATCTGGATATAAACCTATTTTCCATATTGTTTGTACCGTAATCCGACCAGATATAGGTTAAAAAATTGATGACGTAAATTGGGCAGGATGAGATACTTGCTCCGCTTCAGCTAGATTAAGTTGCTAAGATGGAGACAGATGTCAGAAGTGTAGGCGGGGTTGACTGCCAAACGCGCTTCGATGCCTAAGTAAGAACGGGTAAGAGAGAGTAGACAAGTATCAATTTAAGGAAGCTACTTTATCAGATGATTAGGATTACCTCATTAATGATAATAAATATATTATATATATTTACCCGGAAGTACGTCATTTCCTCTCCCTTCGATGTGGGACTCGATGCGCTAATGCTGGATTTCCCTCTATCCTTTCGTCTCTGTTCCTTTAGCAAGCATGTATGAAATAGGCTTATGCCAACAAGTCCCCATTGTCAAGATCATTCTTGAATGGGGAGTTGAATAGGTCTGCCCATTTGTTACATGCTTGGTCTTATCTCCTAGCCCGAGTGCTTTCGTGGGTGTACCCCCTAGTCCCCTTCAACTCCACAAAAAAGAATGGCCCGCCTAAAATATGAAGGAGGTACCAGAGGGTAGATGTGTAAAATAGAAACAAGTGCATCACTTTTGTGACTGTAGCCCAGGAACCAGCGAGTACTTTAACAGATAAACAAATAGAGGCTGTGCGACGTGACTACAGAATCCCCGCGAATGTCATCTTGAGACGTTTGAAAGATGGTGAATCGGCAGTGCGTTCCCCAAAAGAGTTTACATGTATGCATAGATACCACTTTCGACATGGTTTGATTCTACCATTACACCTATATATGCAATATATGTTAGCGAGGTTAAACGTGTCAATATGTCAATATGGCCCGCCTATTATTAAGATTCTACAAGCCTTTCATACTGTATTTAATCTATCTAGGCTTGGGCATCCCATGATATCAGAACTAATGTCCATAAGTGAGCTGGGATACTTCAGTAGGGCAGGGGAAAAGGGCACGACCATGTTTATACATAGGAGTAAGTCATGGCTTTTTACTAATATGCCTACATTTGCACCCGTCTGGAGAAGATGAGCCATTTTAGTGGGCAGGGAATGGGAATTTGGGGTGGCCGTAAGCCAAGAAACCAGAGCCAAGATGCAACTAGTCCCCCTAGATTTCCAAGTGATAGGTATATTCCATAGATGAGGGTTAAGTTCCTTATGCAGTTTGACTTTCATATTCTTAACATGTTTGTTCGTTTATTTTCAGTTAAGCGGAGTATCCAACGTTGCCGAGAAGAGAAACAATGGTTAAAAAGGATCACGTACACTTAGGGAAATGAACAGGATTGCTACTCACTCACCGCCTTGAATCATTGGGATTTGTTAAAACGAACAGGCTCAAGTAGTCACCTAGGTAATGGAATTGACCGAGTAAGTTTTAATTGTAGCCCGCATATATGGATTTGGAGTAACAAATTTGAGGTGTACGGTCATCACATGCAATGAAAACCCCCAAGACCTTTACACTCAAGAAGATGGATAGAATGGGAAACGAATTAGAGCAGCTGCTATTTCAAGCGGTATAGGCCGAAAAAGCGCAACCCACTCATAATGGTGGTTTTGAGGATGGGAAGATACTCCAGATCATTTCTGAGTGAAGCTGCTCAACGACAACCAGTGTTAATTACAATTGAAATTAGCCTGGACGAGAATCGAGTGAAAGTTGCTGCAGAAAAGGGTGACCCAGGGAACGAGGAGAAAATGATCAGCCTAGAAACTGACCAGGCGACTGAGGAGGAAGCAAATTTCCAGCAGTCTGGCCAAGCCCAGCAAAGTTATCTTGAGTAGAGATTGGATTATGAGAGGAAGCGAGGGGAGAGGAAGAAGGTGAAGATTGACGAAAAACTCTAGAAAACAACGAAGAAACTACACTCCCACTCATCCCACTCTGAGACCCATCCAAATAAGATGGCGCGGCATGAAGAAGTGGAGGATCTGGATGACGAAAATGTTCAAACATCCCAACCACATGATGGTGGGTTCAATTTCCACAAACAACACCAAATGATTGTACCGCAATCCGAGTGAATATAGGTTAAACAACTGATGATGTAAATTGGGTGGGATGAGATACTAGCTCCGTTTCACCTAGATTAAGCTGCTAAGATAGAGACAAATGTCTGAAGAGTAGGCGGGGTTGACCGCCAAACACGCTCTGATGCCTAAGTAAGAACGAGGAAGAGAGAGATAGACAAGTATCAATTTAAGGAATCTACTTTATTAGATGATTAGGATTACCTCATTAATGATAATAAATATTATATATATTTACCCGGAAGTGCATCATTTCCTTTCCCTTCGATGTGGGACTCGATCTGCTACTGCTGGATTTCACTCTTTCCTTTCATCTCTGTTCCTTCAGCAAGCGTGTATGAAATAGGCTTATGCCAACAAGTCCCCATTGTCAAGATCATTCTTGAATGAGGAGTTGAATAGGTCCGCCCATTTTATACACGCTTTGTCTTATCTCCTAGCCCGAGTGCTTTCGTGGGCTACCCCCTAGTCTCCTTCAACTCCACAAAAAAGAATGGTCCACTTAAAATATGAAGGAGGTACCAGAGGGTAGATGCGTAAAATAGAAACAAGTGCATCACTTTTGTGACTGTATGACTAATTGTAAATATGTGAGCGGTTCGCCCGAATGTAGAGATATGATGTACTCGAACCATACAAGGAGTGACACTTCTTGGTGAGTGTAGTGTCATATCTTGTTTACTTCATAGAGTAGCGTATGAAGGGACATTGCTTATGATGATCCGTCATAGGGTTCGCTCAAATGGTGTGTGTATTAAGCGCTCAGATAATGGAATGGCTTTTGCCAATGTAAGTGATAGAACCGTAGAATCGGCCGCTCAAAATAATTAATTGGCCACTCATCTATTCAACCCAATAATGTTTATGTCTCTATATTCATTTTGAAAAAGTTACAAAATAAAATGCTACCGTGACACCACGTTGGAAAGTAAACTTTATGATAACTTACAAAGGTAACCTGTAAGATATCGTGGAAGCAAGAAGATTGAAAATTGATTTGTCGAAATAGTCAATAAAATAATTGTCACAAAAATAAATTTTGAGACATAAACAAAAGTAGGAGTTGACGACATGGATCGAGAGTGAGACTGTAATGAAACCGATTGAAAATATTACTAAATATATATATAATAGTTCAATGACCGTATCTTACGGTCTATTTATTCAATTTTCTTTATTTGATACTCTATCCTTGTAGTCAATGCCGATATTTTTTATGACCTTTTTTTATTTATCTTTAATAGATTTTCATCAGTGGCTTCTTCAACACTTCAATTTTTGCTCTCCCCGCATACACAACATCATACAATGTACCACTATATTTCGTTGTGAAAATTTACACGTGAAAATAGCACAGTGATGTCTATTTCCTTAGTGACACGTACAAGATGAAAAAAAATGTTGTACAATGTCAGAGTTGACTACATGGATAATGTATCAAAGAAAATGAATATGAAAAATATGACTTTAGGATTCCTACAAAGACCTATAATCTATATGTAGTAAAAATTTCAACAAGGTTTATTATAGTTTTAACCATGATCAATGTAGTCAACCGTGGCAGTTATTTATACCCTTAACCTTTATCTTTTCTAGATTTGATTTATTAGCTACTTCGACATATCATATTTTTCTCTCCTCTCATCCATGACATCCTACGAACTATCTATATATGTTTGTATAAAAATGTACTTTTAGAAATTGTGCAACAATAACGTTCTCCTTTGTAAGTCGTATTAAATAAAAATAGGGCCATAAATGACTATCAGGGTTGACCATATAGATCGAGGTCAAGATGATGACGAAACCGGCTAAGTTTTATACCATATGTAATTTAGGTTTATATCCACATCGTACATTTTTTTTTCAATCTCAATCTGTTCTAATATTTCACATTCAAAAATTCATATTCTTTCTATAGCATTAAAGAAGTTAAACAACACTAGTAGGCATATGAGTTGATTTGTGAAATCAAATTGTTCAAAATTCTTAAATAGTCGATTCGACTTCACAGATGTCTTTTATGCATAACTATATACGTTTCGTGAAAAGTTTGGCCGTGTTGATTGACCATTCAATATCGGTCAACTTAGTCAACTCTTCATCGTGATGAACCATCAAATTTAATCATACAAATGATAGATGGATGTGATAAAACCTTTCATGTTAATGGGGAAGTAGAAGCGCACATCGTAAGGAGTCCATATAATAAATTTTCAATGATTTTCTAGACACTAGTGCTATTTATTTTTACTTTTTAAAGGATTTACGATGTAAAAAAATTGTTAATAATGAAGATACAAAATGTATAACTATGTAAATCTAGTTTGAATGGGTTATAAAGGTGGCTAAATTTTTGGTGAGAAATAGTATAATCGAAATATTGCATTTATATGTAAATTTCTCATGCTGATTAAACAAATAATCAAATAATTTGAGTAATTTTGTTTTGCAATTATTACCAACTAGCCTTCAAGCATCCGCATACGTGCGTGCGAATTTTCGGATTATATTGTTAAGCGTTAAATCATATAAGTTTATGGATAATATTTGAATTCGCATATTTTATGCTAGTTTCATCTTCCTTCACGAACCATATAAGAAACTATTTACGTTGATGTGCGTCAAAGCGCATGCAGGAAGAGCGTCGCTCACACATTGCGAATTGTTGTTGCATTTGTTAACGATATGCAGTTATATATATTTTTTCTGAAGGGTTTATCGTAGAGTTATAGAAACACAGGGACAATTTTAAGTATTATGAATGTTTTACCATTATACTGCTCTCAACCGCCGGCCGTAAGGAGAGTTTCCTTATTTAATAGAGATTGTTTCATGCAATATAATTCAAACAATAGTAATTCTTCAATCACAAATCCTATGTGTCTCTAAAGTGGAACAAAAATCAGACAAAAAATTTACTAAAAGAATAATACAGCGTTGAGATGTCCAATGAAATGTAAATATATCTAATAAAGTCCACATTAGTCGTCATTTAGAAGGACTCGCACGATCGTGCTAAACTGGCGTCTCTTCCTTTATCAACTTCTTTCTCGAATGTGAATCATAAATCATCTCTTTCTTCAGTGTTTAGTTTAGCACGATTGTTTGCATAAAACAATATATCAGTGGAAGAAAACCATAATTTGAGGCTCACTTGCAACGCCTTGGATCATGATGCATCTCTATTAATTCTTTTCCCATCTTTTTTGGCTCATTGCATAGGATAAGTGACAATATAAGGAGGCAATAATGTCAATTTGAAAACTCAAAATTAATCTCTACAAAGGAAAAACACAACAGTCCTAACTAAAAAAAATGTATATATGACATGCATCAGACAAAATTGTACAAAATCTACTTTCTATACACAAATGAACGTAGGAACAATAGATTAATACATTTTTAAACCCTACACCAAGGTAAATCCAGATATTACACTTCTTGAAAAAATTTGTTTGCTACTAATACAAATTCAAAAAAGTTCCAAAAAATTACTAAAAATACCCTAAGTACATGTCTTCTGATGCTCTTCAGTCTTGGCAACGAAGAAGTGAAGCCATCATCCAAATGCAAGTATAGTAAAGACATGCTTAAATGTGAGTGAGAAGCTTTTCTCTTTCATAGAGCGATGGTGGAAAGTTCCCCCCAAATTGTCACATCTGAGCACCAAAATTTGCATCTTCTTATGTCTACATTTCCAGACTTCAAAATCAGGCCAGCAAGAAAGAAGCAAGCAGGACTCCTTATCGATTAACCTTAAAAAGTAAACCAGCAAAAATATGAGGTGTTGTCTGTCAAGTATAAATGTTTACCATTAAACTCTGCAACATAAACAGAAAAAACAAAGTCAATAGTTAAAGTCAGCCTTTGACAAACATAGCAACTCTACTCATCTTTTTATCCTCAATCAGACAAAGTTATGGCCATCTTCAGTCCTTACTGGTTTTGACCACATTCCAAGGGATCCAAAGGATACTTTAATAAGCCTCATTGTACTACACGAAAAACATGCATCAAAATTGTATGAGAAGAATCTAGCCTAAATTCCATATCAAAATCGACATATGTTCTACCTTGTCCTAACAATCATACTTCATATATGCTCTTGAGACATACACATCGTTCATGTTCTGAATAGATATATGCTCTCTTATTTACTACCTTACTTTATGGCTAACTACATTGAATCTACTTTCCTTCATTGACGGTATTTTGTACAAAAAATGAATCCATACCTATTAATTAAGCAGAAGACTTATGGGATTCAAATAAAATAGTGTTTATCTGATATATCTCAATCTCCTTTAGAACTGCCAAGTTGTTGATGCTCTTAGTGGTAAACATTGAAGCCCTTGAGAAAATTGTAGTCATTTGTAAAAGTATTCTGAGACATGTATTGCTTTTGTAAATAAAATTCCAATGAATCCAAGCACCTGGAGCACGTTGCAAGGTTCTACAGTAGCCATTATTATACTACACAACAACATGCATCGAACTATGATAAAATTCGGGCCTAAATTTCATACCATACCAACAAAACTAAGAGAAAAAATTTGATTGAGCCAGTGAATCGATTAATAGAAAAAGCATCTAAAAGCATCTAAGGGGTGAAAACTCTGACTACTTAGAAAAGTCTATGAAACATAGAGAGTACACTTACAGGAGGTGAGGAAATGCTCCACCAACGACGGGTAAGCATGATTAGACCCATTCAAAATTGCTAGAATCATGATGCTGTTTCCAAACCTGCAGAAAGAAAAAATTTAACAGTGATTAAACTTATAACAAAACCAAATTAAGCAAAAGAAGAAACCAATTAATGAAATTGCGATTCAACCAAATCGAAATAGATAATGAATAAGCAATTCTCACCTGAGGATTGAGGTGAACCGGTTTCTGTTTGTTTCGCCATTGTCGCCCCTCCTCTAGATACAAGATTTGGTTACCCTCTCTTTTATTACGATTTCGATTCTTATGAAAACTACAATTGGTTGCAGTTTAGGATTTGGCAGCAGTTGAAACCGTGATCATCAGCTGAAAGTCAGAAATTGTCATCAATGCTCTATCCTTAATTGAAGACATTTTTACCAGATTGTCCACGGAATAATAATTTTTTTTCTCTGAATGCAATTGTCGATCAGGGACATTTTTGGGGCTTTTGAAAAATCTACCTCTCTAATTGCCTTAAAGAGAGTTCTCTTAATTAACAGAGATAGAGATATGGGTTGAGAACAAGCCCATCGACACAAGCCCAACTTAGCTTAATCAGAATCTAAACTAATATACCAATTACTTTGGGCACATCTCACCGTCGTCGCTCACCACCGACTGCCATCAATCTCTCTCTCTCTCTCTCTCTCTCTCATATAAAATCAAATTGGTGTTGTTTTCACAACATCTCAACAAAATCGACTGAGTACTAGATCCGACCCGATCGAGAAGAGCGTCGAAGTTGATGGACAGAGATGTTATTCAGAGTTGATGATGGCTGCGACTACCTGGTAGTCTTGATCAGTGATTCCAGTGTTGGTTTGATGTATTGGTTACTTTGTGTTTTTGAGTAATAATCCGATACGGAAAATAGGAGGAGACTGCGATTTGATCGATGGTGAGGATTCAAACGTGAGTTGCACACGCGGTTGATTTTGATGGGAGAAAGACCTTCGAGATTACTGGGACAGAGAGAAGGTCTAGAAGGGTACGGTTGTCGAACTGAAAGACAAAAAGGGCTTATGGGATTTGAGGAAGGCCGGAATTTGAAGTGTGGAACTGTGGACCATAGAGTGGGTTGTGAAGTGGGCGTTGGTGCAAGATCTCAGTCGACAAAAGAGGGATTGGAGATTGAGTTTTTTTGTGTCAAATTAAAGGTGTCATCATGCATGAAAGGTTGAGATTTGAGTCCACTGATTGGGGAATTAGTGAAGTTGATTTGAAAAAAGGTAAAGATCCGAGCTTTGTGCTTGTGAAGTGCAGCAAATCATTGGGTGCCTTGAGAAAATTCTTGGGTTCCCACCGGAGAGAGAGGAATTGATCATTGACGTAAACTTTGTGACGTTAATGAAGTTGGCTGTTGATCCAAAGAATGGAGCATAATCAGCATAGTACATGTGTACTTAATTAAACCTAGTTTAAAGACCATCATGATCTGATTTTGAGTTGAGCCATCAAAAGCCACGGAACACCAAGTTCCGGATCACCAAGGTTTCACCGAGTATATGCCTGATTAGACATCTACTCTGACTAATGTTAAGTAATCATAAGAAACTAAAGATCATTGCTTTCTCATCAAACAGGGATGTAGATTATTGATGCACCGGAAACTCTTGTCGCCAGAATTTTGTTCGTGGAGGTCGAGATACCAAATAGAGAGAAAGAGACAAAATAATCTTGGAAAAATGTTAAGTTTAACAGTATTATTAATGGTAAGTACTAAAACTAATACGAAATTCAAACTTTAGGCACTATTTTTTGTTTTTAAAAGTTCAGGTACTAATGTTAAATGCTATTTATAGTTGAGATACTATTCGTAACTTTTTACCTTTTATTTATGATTGAACTAGTTAATCCTTGGTCTCATTTGGTTACCGGAAAAGAAATGAACTTATTTTTCTTTCGGTTCCTTTCCCATGGGAAAGACAAAAATATAAGGTTGCATTTGGTATTATTTTACGAAACAATTTTTAGTTTTCTGAATATAAAAATGCAATTAAAATGTGTTTGGCAGACTATTTTCACAAAACGAATTTCAAAAATAAATTACACTAAAAATAAAAAATACACTATGTTCTGTAAAACGTCAAAATGAAGTTCTCACTATTTTCTGAAAATAGAATTTTAAAAAAAATTAGGAAAAACAATTATGATTAATTTCAACTGAAATTTACCCTTTAAATATACATATATGATCCATTTCAAATGAAAGTTAACATCAAACATGTATTAATTTGTGTTTTGTACACTTTGTATAAATATACCAGACACGACTGTTTTCATACTGAAAATACAATTTCGTAATTAACTTGCCAGACACGTTTTCGAATCATAAAAATGTAAAATTCAATTATCGTTTTTGTTTTACAAAACAATTTTTCAAAAACAGTTTTGTAAAACGATACCACACGAGGCCTAACTTCCCATCTATTTTCCTTGGTGTGTGTGGTAAACATCAAGAACACAATAATCAATCTCCATTAAATGCTAAAAAGTAGGAAGAGAAACAAAATCCTAGAGGTTTTGGGAGGAACCACTTTCCTCCATATTTTCCCTTATATCCGGAAAGGCTTTCCTTTCTTGTGTCATCCTAAACATAAGAAACTATAATGATTGCTTGATTTTCCTTTCCTTTTCCCCCAATTCCTATGAAACCTTGGTGTTGGAAGGTGTATAGTATACTATTTTTACTTGATTTTTGCACGTCGGCATGTTAAACCCAATTGTCGAAGGAGCGGACTATATTGGAGCTTATTTCTAGCACATCGACTTTCAGATATTTTGGCCGATGAACGAGGAAAAAAACTTGCTCATTATTGATGATATTTGCTAAATCTCAATAATTATTTTGTTATTATTATGAGATTGAGTATTAATACAATTAGAGACCTAATTGGATTAGATGAGGAAGGATAATTATCAAAAGATTTGAAACATGAAAGGGTGGTGGAGGATTGCAATGTATCCATCAAGACCTTTTTTTTTGACATGGAGTCTTAAATATTCTGATTTAATGAATATAAAGTCATAATGCTACACTGATGATGAGGATTACGGTTTGAGGAAGAATTCATGTACAACTCCTTCACCAAGAAATGTATTAATATAAATAAGACTACTCTACTATATTGTAAAGGGTACTCGACCAACACAACATATCAATACAATTATTTTTCTCCAAATGCCTTGTATTTTTTTCTTAGTCAAAATTTATCTTTGTTTATCATTTTCTTTTCCTTTCTGCACTTCGTTGTAGATTTTGTTCTTCAGCTTTTATTTACATGCAGCTTAGATTACAATATATATTTTTTTCTATTTAGTTTAGGTATCTTTTAATTTTCTTGCAACTTTATATCAGAAAAACACACAAAAAAATGTTGGAAAATCCTTATTTACTAAGGCAAAAGAACCCTGAGGCCAAGAAGGTTCCTTCTTCGCCCAACAATTGTTTGAAGAAATTGGATTCACATTGCAAATTAATCAAAACCTTGCTTGGCCTACATGCCGCGAGTTGGCACGCCCGGGCATCCAAGAAGGACACTGTGAGCCAAAATCTATCGGTCGTCGATAAAGGCCATGGCAATTTTTGTGCAAACATTTTTGGCACACCCAGTGGGATCCTAATATTTTAGGTGTATTCACAATGAATTTTTATGAGCCAAATTTAAACGGCTTTAATTCGATATACAATTACAATAGCCAGCAAGATAGTTGTATTGAATACAACAATTCTATTGTTGATTCGATTAGTCATGTCAAGTTGAAGATTTATCAAAGAGTCGAACACATGGAAAAGTCATGGAGGAAATATCCAGAAATTCACCAAATTTAGTTGAAGAATAAGGAAGAGCTAATTGAGAACAGAAAGAAGGTGGATGAGGACTTCAAAAATCTTCAACGAAAAAGACAAGAAGAATTTGGAGAGAAATATAAAAAGTATCAAGAGGAATATAAAAAGATACAAGAGAAATACGACAGAAAATTACAAAAAAATTTAGATCAATTGCGCACACAAAGGATATTATTTGTTTCTTCTCACACACATCTCCAATGAAGAGAATCTGAAGCAACAGTTTAAATTTGATCGATGAGAAGGTGGTAGAGATGTATCAGGAGATTTAGTTGGAAAAAAAGAGGCTGACAAAGAAAATGTTTCTTCGGCTGAAGTAAAATCTGTGACTAAAACTATACTAGATGAAGTAGACCATGATGTGCATGAGCGAGGAGACCATCAAATGGTTACTGTGTTTAGTAAGCAAGTCACACACTTCGATATGATTGTTGGAGACAAAGCCGATTTGCAGAGTTTACAATCAATTAATTTTAATATAAAAGTCGAAACGAAGTAGTTAACTAAATTTAAAAAGCTTATGAAATTGGCTTATATTGCAATCGAAGAGGAACGAGATCTTGTTATATTTTCATGTTCGATGATGTTTGGCTTCGTCAAATATGAGCCCAAGGCTGTAAACACACCGACTTCTACATTTGTGATAATAGTAAAGCGCCGATGGCCTTTACTATTGTGATCAAATATGAGCCCAAGGCTGTAAAGCGCCGATGGCCTCCTCCTGTTCAGCTATAATAGTTCTTTCGTTTCCCCTTTTTCTAGTTTCTGTTCAGAAAAAGAAAATTATTACATGGCGGACGGTTTCACACGGCTTGATGAGGTGAATTCAATTACAAGCAATATGCCGGTTGGAGATGGGAAAGTGCGTGGTGATTTGGTGACATTTATCTTGATCCATCAACTAGTGAGCATCTTATTTAATTGACAATTTAATTCTCCATTCCTTCTATCCAGATCCTTGATTTGATAAGGTGAACGAATTGTATTTTCTTTATTCGGCTGCACTAGCCGATTGAAGTTAATGAAGTTGGAGGGATTTGTCAGTTTATTAAGGATATGGCAGCCCACAATTACTACTTAAATTCAAGAGGTTATCGGCCATTATCTATTCGATGCAAGGCCGACTTATGCGAAATTTGATTACTATATTTTATTAGTTTTTTTTTTTTAACTATTTGGCCATATACGCCGAAGTTTAGAAATTAAGAATTTATGTTTGGATCTTATTTCTAATACATTAGCTACATCGTAACTAAATGTATATGACACACAAAAGTCCAAGATTCATTCATGAGTCATTATCAATAGTGTAAACGGTCGTAGCTGGGCTCAAAATGCTCAAGCTTCTTTAACTAGGGTAGGAGTAAGCCCCAGGGGCGTGCTTAGTTTCTTATCTCTCTCGCGTAGTCGCTGGCCTAGCCGGGTTCTGGATTCACATGCACATTTGACATTTATGTATTAGGGGTTTAGACCTGATCGATCTACTCATTTTGAGTCAACTTACAAAGTGATCACTCTATTCGTTCTATTCGTTGGACCTTCCTCTAGTGTCATAACAAACTTCACGCGGTGATGAGCCTCCAAAGTCATAATATGCATGGCACTCGATCGGAAATACCCATGTTATCGTGTGTATATATAGAAAGTTAGGAAACTAGTATGGGGCAAAGCTATACGAATAATCATAGTGCTGATCAGCTGATGTATATTATATTTTGTACTAAGAATTTCTATTCAGACCTTGCTACTCCCAATTTTTTTTGTATAATTTTATTTCCTAATTTACCCCTACCTAAAGTTGAAAAATAAGATAGAGTGGCTTCCGATTAACTTTTGTAACCCAAAAAAAAAGTTGAAAAATAAGAACAAATACACGAACTTGACATTTAGCTTCTGCCTCCCTCCACGAGGAGATAGCTTAAATTCTCGCCATCGTTTGTAAAGTGATCAATTGACGAGACAAGAATTTTCTAAGCTTATGAGTAAGGAGCCGAAAACTAATTAGTTTCAGTCTAAATCAATTCATATTTTCAGTCTAGATCAATTTGTTCAACCACAAATAAAACTAATCTTCATTCAAGTATTTTCCATCAATATGATATTCAAGTTTGACAAAATTGCACCACAAACCGTCTTCTCCTAATTTATTATTAATCTTTAAATTCTTTATCAACCAGGAATCTTGAGATGTGATCGGTGCATAAATATGCACCTCTCTATTATTTATTGATGTCCATATACTTATTCTTTTGTTATATTGAGCAACATTAGTTTACTTTATTGTTTTATACATATTTTGAGTCAATACGGAGAAAAGAAGTAAAAAAAATGTTTAAAGCTTAATTTGAAAATTCTGCTTGTACAGTTCAGTCAACTTCAACAGAGAACTGAGAGCAGCTCAGAATGATCCAGAGAATGATCTTTATATGTGTGGGTTTATAGTCCAGATGTCTAGTTTTCATAGCTTATTTCATAACGTGATTATCATGTGCCTAGAGAATGTTATGGTCATTTTAATCCACAAATATCAGTTTGCTCAGAAATCTGGTTTCGATGAGGAATTTGTGTTTGGAGACCCAAATCGCACCAAGAAGCCCAATGACAAATTTGTGCTTTAAAATCCAATTAATTACTGATGTGGCTTATGGAAAAGAAGTCAAGAGCTAAAATGATTAAAGAAGTTTGAATTGTCAAAGAAGAGAGCCCAAAACCTAAGTGAACAAGGAGATGCCCAGTCAAATCTCTATAAATACTCTTTTTGGAGTTTTGAGAAAGACTAATCAACATTGGGAGAAATAATAATTCGGATTGAAGAGCAAGGAGCCGCGAAGAGAAAACTCAGCCTGCTAGATCTCTTCTTCTTTATCTATTTTTTCTTTCTTTTCTTATGAACTTTGGAAGTTTAGCTTCCTTGTCTATGATGGGCTAATTACTTAGTTAGGGGCTGATCGAAATCCTAGACATGCTTATGATTTTGAACCCCTTATGATTTTAATAACTATTTGGATGAGTTTTACTTCACTATTATATCAGTGATTATTTCTATTATGTGTTTCTTTGGGTCGACATTTAGATGCATGTTGTAGACTCTATTGTCTTGAATGTGTGCATAACCAACATATTATCACATGTTCTAAAGAGATAAGCAAGCCCGCTGTGATAACTTGTGTGAAATAAATCCTTAGTGAGAAAATGGTGACCACCATATCAACCCTTGAAGTTTTGTTGTTCCTCAAATATTCTTAGAACGTAATAACTCTAGTTTTTTAGGCTTACATCACCATATGTATACGTCGATTATTGGGGATCAAGTTAGAAAGGATGACCACTCTCTCTTTCATGCCAAGTAAGAGAGTGTAATACGTATGACACTACAAGAAAATAGACTTTTAGTGACAAAATTTTAGGTGACAAAATTAATTTTTGTTACCTATAAATAGTCTTTTTTATAATATTTTTAAGTGACAAAATAGAAAGTATAGGTGACAAACTTTTTCGTTACCAATTACATTTTTAGCTACAAAATTATTTTGTCACCTATACTTTTTGGTGAGGAAATTATATTTACCTATAATTATTATTTTTTATCCTTAAACGCATAACATATCTTACCAAAAAAATGAGATCATTTTATCAAGAAACAATAAAAACAATTAGATTTTTATTTTATTTTATTTATTTTTAATAGAAGTAAGTCATTTTACCTTGAGCCGTGAAAATCCAAATTTATCCAAATTTGAGAAAAGAGCCTAATTTGTATCAAAATCATTTTTGCTGTTCTTGATAGCTGACTAGTTGCTCTTCGTTTTGTTCCAATTTCAAATTAGAGCTTCGTTTCTCATCATTAGGTTGGGCTTTACCATGAAGTGAGTTTCTTATTCCTGGTTTCGATCTGTCGCAGTTGTATGTGTAATTGAGAGATTGGGTTCTATCTAATTGAGCAAGAAGTTGCAGAGATTGCATAGCCGGCCGTAGATAGCGCCACCGTACTCACTCTTGACCCGGCCTATCGCCTCCGTCACGCAATCCTGACACTTGGCAAAGCCGAGATCCCCGACGCATTGCTCCAAGCCCTGAACCTCCCCGGACCCTCCTGCTGCTTATCCGTTCTGGGATTCTTTCATGGTGGTTAATATTAGATGTCTACAGTTAGTTTGAGCTGAATTTGTGTCGAATCATGATGTTAGAAGTCCTTGAAGGTATAGTATTAGAGTCCTACAGTTTCTTCTGGTATCCGGTATTAAGATGATCTGCTTTTTGACTAGTGTCGTGGTATTTTCTTACTGTGATTTGATCTCATGCCTACAGTTAGTTTGAGCTGAATTTGTGTCAAATCATGTTTGTGTTAGAAGTCCTTGAAATTATATTATTAGTCCTACAGTTTTCTTTTCTGGTTCCCGGCACGTAGATGGTCTTCTGCTCTTGACTACTATATATTGTGGTATTTGCCTACTGTGATTTGATCTCATTTGTTATTTTCATGCCATGATCAGTAAGAGAGAATTAGAATAGCCTGAAGATGCAACCGAGGGAAAAGACATGTTCAATGAGAAGCCTCCTGCTAATGAAATGTTGGATTCGCACAACAATTTGATCTGCAAGAAAGTGAGTTGGGATTCTAGTTAGTTGTCCAGTTTGGATATATTTAATATGTGGATACGTACAACGACTAGAGATTAAACTAAACTAGTTCCTGAACTTTGATTAGGACTTTCAGATGTACTCTATCAGTACCAATATATATTTCAGTATTTTAACTTTAAGTTATCCTAATTATACACTACATATACTGTAACTCTGATTAAAACTATTCTTCAAGTGCAAAAATATCTTAATCTATTAATCAAAGTCAAGAATTAATGACTCTAGCCTTCGATTTGTGGTGTTGTGTTGTTTTTTTTTTTTTTACTTTCTGATTGGTTTAATCAAAATAGGTTTTGCTCAGTTTAGAAGCTTGAAGTCCAGAAGAACCTCACAAAGCTAGCTACAGTTTAACTCGGTGAGGAGTTGCATCAATCCTGAACTGATTGTCCTGTTCCACCAGTACTTCATCTATACGGCCAAAGTCCTGATTTGTTTCAGGTGCTATTCTTATACAATTTCCCTAAAAAACACTATGATATGTCTTGATTTGTTACTCGGAAAATTAGATGGGCTGTAGCTCTTGATAATCTTGTCTACATATGTACAGTATATAGCTCTATGATTAGGACTAATTGAATAGTAAAACCTAAAGAACTTGACTATTTATAAGTTTCACAAACTTGATACCAGATTACCGATATTAACAGTGAGTTTGTAGTCTCGTGCATCCAGTAACCAAGGTGTATCACTGAGTTTACTGCTTTCTGTTTATTGTTGAATATTTATCAGAGAATTATAGTGTTTTGCTATTGGCAAATACTTTTGAAAAATTTGTGTCACATCCCATCTTATAAGGATGATGTCTATATTACTTACGGTTTGCCCATTTTTTTTCTTTCGAATTCTGGACAGAAAAATGGATAGGTCATGGATTGATCAACAACATCTTAGGTTCCAGAAGTTGTACATTGATGGTGTTGGTGAATTTTTCAAAGTTGCAAGGCAGCATTTGGATGCGACAAGAAAAACATGGTGCCCATGCTTAGCATGTGGGAATAACAGTAGACAAATTATACCCTATATCCAGGCTCATTTAGCCCAATATGGTATGATGGAGAATTATGTTGTATGGGATAAACATGGAGAAACAGTATCAATGGGTCAAGATACAGCCGAACCAAATGATGATGTTCAAAATATTCTGGAAGATGCATTCCCATTTGTTCATGATGCACAAGGTGTCGACCATGATGATATAGCAAGGGCAGGTGATACAGTGGAAGTTACTATGGGTGATGATGAGGGAGCTAATGTATGCCAAGTTGAAGCCGATAAGTACGATAAATTGCTTGCTGAAGCTCAATGTGAATTTTTTCCGGGTAGTGATCTTAGTGTTTTGGCGGCAATGATCAAACTTATGCATATCAAGGCTTTTGGTCATTAGTCTAATAAGTCATTTAACAACTTTCTAAAAGCAATGCAGCAGATATGTCCCAAGCCTAATAATATACCTTTATATTTTTACGAGGCAAATAAGATGCTGAAAAAGTTGGGTTTGGGTTATGAAAAGATTCATGTGTGTAAGAACGACTGTGTTTTATTCTACAAGAAACATGAAAAAAAGAGCATTGTCCAGTTTGTGGTGAGAATAGATATAAAACAAGTTCTCAAGACGATGAAGATGAAGGTGACAAGAAGAAAAAGAAAATTCCTCATAAAGTTTTGTGCTATTTTCCTCTCAAGCCAAGATTACAGAGGTTGTTTATGTCCAGACATACTGCTACCCAAATGAGGTGGCATGCCAAGAGACGTCATGACCAGGATGGTACCATAAGGCATCCAGCAGATACTATCGCATGGAAGAGTCTCGATGAACAATTTTCTGATTTTGCAAAAGAACCACGAAATCCTAGACTAAGACTTGCCACTGATGGGTTTAACCCGTTTAAAAACATGAATTTGTCTTACAGTGTGTGGCCAGTGATGGTGGTTGTAAATAATTTGCCTCCTTGGATGTGCATGAAGAAACCTTTTACAATGTTGGCTTGGTTAATTCCTGGACCGATTTCACCTGGCAAAGACCTAGATTTTTTTTGAGGCCGTTGATGGATAAGCTTAAAGATCTATAGGATGTTGGTGTTGAAACTTATGATAAGTCCACTGATTCGACTTTTAACATGAAGGCAGTTGTATTGTGGACTATAAATGATTTTTCAGCTTATGAAAACTTATCAAGGTGGAGTACCAAGGGTTATTAGGCTTGTCTGGTATGCAATGCAGACTCTTGTCTTTCAGACTAAGATAAAATTGGTTTTGGAGCTCATCGACGTTGGTTGAGGAAAAATCATCCTATGCGAAAGCAAAAAGAATTCTTCAACAATAAAGAAGAGACTCGAATGCCTCCTAAAGTGTTAACTAATGAAGATATTCTTCGATAACTTGATAAGTTACTCCTAGAAGACCAGGAAAACACGAAAGAAATCCCGATCTCAGGAGAAAATGGTCGGATTGTGAGTTGAATTGGTCAAAAAAGAGTATTTTCTTTGAGTTGGAGTATTGATCCAAGTTGAGAATCAGACACAATCTAGATGTGATGCACATCGAAAAAGTTATATGTGATAGTATTGTGGGGACCTTATTTTGCATTGATAAGAAATTCAAAGATACGGTAAAAGCTCAGTTAGATTTAGAAGACATGGGTATACATCATGAATTACATTTGGAGAAACACGGATCAAAAGGTAAGAAGCACCGTGCTTATTATTCTTTGTCACCAGCTCATTACAAAAAATTCTTCAAATTCTTAGGGAAGCAAAAACTTCCAGATGGGATGGCATCCAATATCTCAAGATGTGGAAAGCGTGAGAAGTATTCTGGTTTAAAAACCCATGATTGTCATGTGCTATTACAACGAATACCTCCTGTTGGGATTCGGGCGTACTTGTCTAAGGATGTGTGGGAGCCTATTGTGGAGTTGTCAAGTTTCTTTGAGCAGATTTGTGCAAAGATAGTGAAGGTGGCAGACCTTGACATATTGCAAAAGGAGATTGTGGTAATTCTGTGCAAGCTTGAGAAAATATTTCCGCTAGCGTTCTTTGATGTTATGGTGCATTTAGTTGTGCATTTACCAGCAGAGGTAAAACTCGCAGGACCGGTAATGTATCGTTGGATGTATCCAATAGAGAGGTAATCCAATATATATATACACATATTTATATTTTATATTATTTGGTTAAACATTAACTTACTATTTTTTTTTGTACTAGCTGTAGGAGGTTGGGAGATTTAAAAAAGTATGTACGTAATAAATCTCACCCCGAAGGTTCTATTGCGGAAGGAAATATTGCCGATGAATCATTAACATTTTGTTCTTTGTATCTTCATGATATTAAGACTATAGTTTCTCGACTTAAACGAAACTATGATTCAGATGAAAAAGATGTGGAAATCTCAGTTTTTAGGCAAAATTTATGTAAATGCAGTCGAGCTCATGGAGAAACATGGTCTAAAATTGAAATGGAGCCGGCGAGATTGTATATTTTGGACAATTGCTCTGAGGTTCAACCTTATAAGACGCAAGTGGATTAATAATTATTCCATTAACACCTTTATGTATGCACTTGCTAACCATTTATTTTTTTGCAGCAAACATCATGAAATACTACCAAGTCAAAGTCCATTTGGAGTAGATAAGAGACAAAGAGATGAATTTCCTGATTGGTTTAAGAAGCACATCAAAGGATTGTATGATGTAAAATCTGGTGAAGTATCTGAAGAATTGTATGCACTATCCCAAGGACTAGATGATAGAATTAATAAGTTTAAGGATTGTACTGTGAATGGGATTCAATGGCATTCTAAAAGCTATTCTAGGGGGAAAAAAGTGCAGAATAGTGGAATCATGGTGCCAGGAACACATGGTGATAATGAAAGTGACTTTCATGGTCATTTAGTGGATGTTGTCGAAATACGGTACCCAGGTGAGAAATACTGTTCTGTATTTCTTTTTCAAGGTGAGTGGTTCGACATGGATTATAAAAAGAGAAACAGGATTGTTCGGGATTACCATCTTAAGTCGGTTAATTCGAATAACTTGTGGTATAAAAAAGATCCTTTTATCTTAGCAACACAAGCACTACAAATTTTTTATCTTGATGATCAACGCCAAAGTCCCGGATGGAAAATTATTCAGAAAATTCAACATAGACATATATGGGATGTTCCAGAGAATGAGGAAGATCAACCCACTGAAGTAGATTTTGTTGATGATGATAATGAAGAAGTTGGTGATATTGAAGATGAAAACAACGTTTCACGTGTATCATTACGTAGAGATGATGTTGAGCCTGAAGTTTTTGATCTTGACCTTGCTGATTTAGAACAGAGAAATTCGGCTGATGATGATTTCATCGATGATGATCTCGAAGATGATAATTTTGAAGATGAAGAAATATTTTTTGAAAATGAGGTGGAAGAATATGAAAGTAATGGCTATGAATAATTATTGCAAGGTAAACTTAGTGTATTTGCAATATAATTTTTTGTCTGATTGACTTGAATTTAGTTATGATTTTGTTTGTTTTGTGTGTGTCAGACGCTGAATATCAATTGTTCTGGACTTGTTAGCATATGCTGATAGCAATGCAAGGGATCGGGAAGAACCATTATAAGCAGCTCTTGTAACTGTTTGCTTCATTATTTAGAGAATTATTTTTCATTTGATTCTTACAACTTAAACTATTATATCGACTAGCAAAATTATGCAGTACGTTCACTTTTAATGATATGACTTTTGACTCTGTTTGTTACTTATAACTATATCTCAAGATAGATGATGGTTTGAGTCAAAATATTGCATTGTGCGGTCAAAATAACTTTGATGATTAAACTATATTGTCTCAAGAAAAACTAGTGTATGAATCTGATATGCAGGAAAAGCTATGGATGTCTAGTTTCTTTGAAAATTTAAGGTTTGAATTTTTGATATACGTAGAGAAAGATATGGCCGTCTGAGGGAGTAAAAGTCAAGATGCAGGCAAGCAACTTCAGCATCTCCGGAAGTCGTATATTTAATGATTACACTGTACTGATATAAGAAGAACTAGTGTAAGACCTTATATGCACGGAAATCTATGGATTTCTAGTTTCCAAGGAAATTTAAGGTTTGAATTTTCGATATACTTAAAAAAAGATATGGCTGTTTGAGTGTGTAAAGGTCAAGATGCAGGCAAGCAACTTCAGCATATCCGGAAGTCGTATCTTTAATGATTAAACTGTACTGATATGAGAAGAAATAGTATATGAAATTTAGACGCACGGAAACCTATGGATGTCTAGTTTCCATGAAAATTTACGGTTTGAATTTCCGATATACATACCTAAAGATATGGCATTTTGAGTGCGTAAAGGTCAAGATACAGGCAAGCAATTTCAGCATCTCTGGAAGTCATATCTTTGATGATTAAACTGTATTGTCTCAAGAATAACTAGTGAGTGAACCTCATATGAACGGAAAGCTATGGGTGTCAAGTTTATGTAGAAATTTACGGTTCGAAACTCCGATATACATAGAAAAAGATATGGTTGTTTAACTGCGTAAAGGTCAAGATGCAAGCAAACAACTCCCGTATCCGCGGAAGACATAACTTTGATGATTTAACTGTACCAATCCATGTCCGTCACTTTTTTTTTTTGAAACGTCAATTTCTTTTTCAGTTTCTTACTTTTTATACGCATATAATATTATTTCTCACCATTTTTTAAAAGAAAAGGAAAATGTTTCAAACGTTTGATTGTTATTTTTAAAACACATGATTTTTTATTATTTAGTTATATATAATTTTTTTTATCTAGCTCTATATTAGTTTAAATTTCGTTTAATATTTTGTTTTTTTTCCTCCATCTCGTTCATTTTGGAATATGAGTTTTTTTTTTATCACTTTGTTGCTATAATCTATCAACATCGGATATCAATAAGCAGGAATTTTAAAAAATATATTCCAATATTCATAATTTAAAATTGACATATTTCTTTTATCCGTATATAAGTATTTTTTTTTAAAACGTAGTTAGATCCGCCTGCATTTTTTTATAGTGGTCAGAAAATCCAACTCCATATACACGTATCTCTAAAAGAGGTGAATTCATAAGAAGATAAATTTTTAATTTTTTAACATGAATAGATACACCTCATTATCACGAGAGTGAGAGTGCAAACAGACTAAACAAAAGTTATGGAGAAATAGTTATGAATGTTCTAATTTTGTCGGAATATGGGGTTAAGAGTTGATCATAGATCAAGATCTAAATGATTTCAAAATTATGCAAATTTTTGACCATAGGCATATCTCCTATCCCGGGTGACATCCAACGGTAAATTTTTTCAAATATTATATCTTCCACATTGTTGATTTTAGAATATAAGCTTTTTCCTATAACCTATATATCGACATAGGACAAGAATAATTAGTAGCCATTTAAATAATTTGTTATCCTAATATTCATAATTTAAACGTGTATATTGATAAGTTTATTCTTAAAACCTTAATCAGATCCACGTGCAATTTCATAGTGGTCGAAGAAGTTAACTCGATCTATGCATATGCTTCCTTTAAGGGAACTGGATTCACAAAAAGATAAATTTTATAAATTATGCACATGAATTGATCCACTCATTATCACGAGAGTGAGAGCACTGACAAACCGAAAGAAGAAGTTATGAAGGACTAGTTAGGAGCGATATAATTTTGTGGGTATATAGGGTTAAGAGTTAATCACGTGGATCAAGATTCAAATGATTTCATAATCACTCATGCAAGCTTTTTTTTTACCATAGACATATCTTTCTTTTAAGGGTGACATCCAACGGTTGATTTTTTCAAATATTATTTCCTACACCTCATTCATTTAAAAATGTATGTTTTTTTTGTAAAAGTAAAGTACATCGCATCATATCAAACCAGAAAAATGGTTACATGATATAATGATATATAGCTTTGCCCAAAGAGCCCAACCTAGGGAACACTTAGATTGAAATGTAACCCTTACAATTAAGCTCAATAAACCAACATGTGATCATGAACAAGAACCATTGTCATGGCGGGCACACCAACTAGACCATGACAATAACAACTTTAGAGTAAGGAATTACACTGAACCTTCCACACGCACTCAAAGAGGAGGCACAACCCTACTCAGAATCTAACGAAGCCTAGTCCTGAGTACTTTAAACCCAAGCCCAAACCGAATAGAGAGCTCAGGTACCGCTCCTTGTCATTATTTGTGTATAGAATACATGTTAACATTACCTGTGTATAACACATGGTAACATTATATGTGTATAGAACACATGTTAAGATGTACCGAGATAAAATATTACTTTATCTCGTTCGGTCTTTTTTTTTTCCTTTTTGTCAAAAAGAGGTCAACGCAATACACTTAAACTTTCCCACAGGGATCCCAAGCATAAATTATATATGTCCCAAATATTTTGCATGAATTGGTACACCTCATTCCTACGAGAATGTGAGATTTTTCGGAGAAGTTTTTAAACATCCAAGTTATTTATAATATTTTGAAAATGATGAAAATTATTAAATGATAAAGAAGAAGAAAAAAGAGAGAAGCTTTCGCGAAAAAAGAAGAAGCAGTTATCCGAAGAAGAAAGGACATGCAGATGATATAGTTAGAATGAATTGGGGTTTTCATGTATACCAGTACCTTGATGGAGCCGTTTGTTTAGCATATCTCATTGTAAACATCGAGAGAAGACAATGGAGAAACGACCACCGAATTTTGCCTCAAAACAATGGAATAATCGAGAGAAGACAGTGGAGAAATAACCCTCAAAGTTTGATATTGATAGATTTAACATTAGAACGCTGTTCGTAAGCAACATTAGTAGGCATATAAGAATGTTGTGTGGTCCAAATAATCAATATTTGATATTGATAGATTTAATATTATTTAAGTATTGAACACATGTTAACATGTACCGGACACAAAAATTAACTTATTCGGTCTTCTTTTTCATATTTGTCAAAAGAGGTCAATGTAATACACTTATGATTTCATAAGAGGATCCCAACCATCTAGATTTATATATCTCGAATATTTTGTATGGATTGATATATACATCTTGTTTCTACGAGAATGTGAGATTTTTCAGAGAACTTTTTGCACATTCAAGTTATTTATTTGTATTTTTTTTAAAGTTATAAAATGATGAAATTTTTAAATAGTAAAGAAATTTGAAGTTGTAAGATCAATGTCATCCATTGTTAGGATATGCCTTGAATCAGGAATGAACCGCCGGCATACAGGGGTCGAGTCAGGGTCCAGGGGCAAAGCTAAATTAATCTGTTATGCTGGACTTTGGTTTTCTGTTGGGTCTACCATTCGGGGGTATATATATATATATATCATTTAGGTTATTAACCTAGTGTGGTATTATGTAATCTGTAATCCATTTTTCTCAACGATTAATAAAACTGTTCTCGTCTGTCCGTGGACGTAGCTAACACATTGTTAGTGAACCACGTAAATCTGTGTTCTTTCTTACATTCGTTATAACATCCATCACTCCACCCCTTTAGTTGTGGCCCGTTGATTCAGTTTTCTTAAATTATTAGTAGTAAGTAGTAATTATTTATATCTCTATTAATTAAAGAATTATTATTAGTATTAACATTAGTATTAACCTAATCTTGTTAGCCAATTCAGCGTTCCCTGGGGTTCTCTTGTTTGAATTAACATAAGAGACAGAAACGAAGAGAAAGAAAAAATAGTTTATGGAAAATAGAAAAACAAGGCAGTGATCAGAAGAAAAAATGACGTGCAGTGGAACCAGTTTCTCAAATACACATAGCACCATGATGATATTTCGTTTAGCATATCCGTCTGCAAATGGTTAGAGAGCACAATGGAGAACGACCATACTTTGCCCAAAAGCAAGGGAGAAACAAGATTCCAGGTATGTGGTTTCTTAGCTTATGAACGATTTCCAATTTGTGTGTACGGGTTATGAACGATTTCCAATCTTGGTAAGTAAACGATTGGAAATCCAATTCCTAGATTATGAATGATTAGCCCAAAACCTTCTCGAATATAGTGAAACGATTGAAAATCCAATTGCTAGCTTATGAACGATTTCCCAAAAACTTTCTCGTATGTTTACTTTTTAATATGCCAAGTGAAGCCAATAAAAAAAATTGTTCCTTTATTCAACTTGATCACAGTTTTGTCTAAATTGCTATGAATACTCATATGTCTTTGTTGCTTTATCTAACTAACGATGCAAATACTTATTTGTCGATTTTAGGTGGAGTTGTTGGTTCCTCTATCTCTGGAGGATTGGCAAAGAAGATGTTTGTCACGAGCTCAAAATTGAGAAGTCAAGCTGGTGCTGGTAAATTTTTTTTAGCTAAAAACATGACAAGGAAAAGGATTCAACTCGATTTTAATGCGCAAATAGAGGTTGATGTTAAGATGAACGTGCAAGAGTGTCCCCCACCTAAGAAGACGACCCGCGGATTAACGACTGGCGCTAAAGTGCATGCCATTGTCAGTGGAACAAAGAGAAAAATTCCAATCAAGTTGAATGCATCCCAAAATCTTCCCGACACTGTAGAAGCTAATAAATTCTTCGTTATAGAGATTGGTAAATTCACACGCAAGCTAGCATCACTCATATTGGACGAGATGAAAGAGGTGAAAGATCATTTCGATGTGAAAGATCATGTCGATGCAGGACTTGAAAGGATCAAGACTTCACTCACGGTGAACTCTATACTATGTTTGTTGCTCTATTTTTACTTACTTTACTAACTTTTTTGTAAATATTAATTGTAGACCAATTTTACCTTTGATTGGGCAAATGGGAAGCTGCGGGAGTTTGTTCATAAGAAGATTAGTAAGTTGTTCATGACTTGGAGAAGAAAGTTGTATCGACACTTTAAAAGAATAAGAAATGCTCATGACCTAGAGTATGCTCGAGCAAACCTACTAGATGAGCTAGTCTTTGGAGAAAGAACAAAAGATGAGAAGATTAGTAAGTAAGTTGTCCATGACTTGGAGAAGAAAGTTGTATCGACACTTTAAAAGAATAAGAAATGCTCATGACCTAGAGTATGCTTGAGCAAACCTGCTAGATGAGCTAGTCTTTGGAGAAAGAACAAAAGATGAATGGGAGTGACTATGTGACAAGGTTTTCATGAATGACATGTTTGTGGTAAATCAGTTCATTATTTTGCTGGTTCAGTTTAATTTTTTGTTTTTATGATGCATCTTGTTTTAGGCTTTAATCTGTGACAATAGATTCCTAAAACACAACCAACATCAAATCTGACTACAGCAAGGAAAGCCATCCCTAACAAACACAACAGGTGTGATCAGTGAAAGCTGATGACGAATACTTAATGCACACTATAAATGGATAGTTCAATAAGTAAGATACTTTACCTCTGCACAACATAGATATCAGCAAAAAATAAACCATGATATTACGCCCCTAATGCCTAAGGCGAGGAGTAAAGCTACATAATGTTATAGCTAATTATAATATGTCTCACTAGAGTGAATATGTGAATTTCCGAAGGTTTTTCTTTCAAAGTATTATCAAGGGATACAAGCATATACAAGAGAGTGTGCTCATCATACTCTAAAACAAATAGTTTTCGTGAGTTCATAGCTTCAACCACACATATTCCTTTAACTTCTCCTAATCAATAAATTTAAAATTGACCGAGCCAAGTGCTGCAAATATATGGAGGGCAGGAAAAGTCATGGTTCAGGGGAATATAGAGTGAAGGTGAAGGATAGGACAAACAATAATTCATTTATTTTCCTTAACAATGAAACTAAGAGAAAAATGAGTAATGGTATATTTGATAGTTGTAATGAGAACATGATGCAAATAGAATCACACTTCAATCTGTTAATATAAAACTGACAGCTACTGCCGAGGCACTGAGCCCTAATCATTCCCTTTGGTCTTTATCATAATATTTATAACAGTAGAGACATGCATCATTGTCTGTTTCAAGTTAAAGTACGTGAAAGTCTTGAATTTGGCAAAAAGAAAGGAACCCAGTTTGGTATATTCTATATTGTTAGGTTCAAAGAGGTTAATTACTTGGTAGATACTTGACTATAAAACAAATTTAATTATAACAAAACTTTCTAGTTGCTTGTTCAAAATAGTTAATCTTGAATGTGAATATAAATAGCCTTGATGCAGCTAGTTTTATTTCGGCTAGACTATCAATAGTATATATGTGCAGAAACAAAAAAATATGGTGGCCTCCTTGGTGGTGTTTCTGACATTGAAATCGACCAATGATTTCTTCTTTGTTGTTGTTATAAGTGCTGTAATTGTTTGTACTTCTCTGTGAAACAGGGTACATCTTGATATCGAGTTTAACTTTGTGCTTTTTTTTGAAAGGTTGTTATGATGAATTATTAGTACTTGCTATTATGTCAATTTTTTCAATTAAAAGGATCTTCTATTTATGGCTTTATGTAGAAGCATAGTGAGATCAACTCTCGTAACCGATACCAGAAAAAAGTATGATCATTGTGGAGGTTCACGGCCTTATCAAAAACATGTGGAAGCTGCACTTGAGGAAATAGTTCTGTCAGATAAGTACAAGATTAATTTAAATGCGTTGTCTAGTTTAATCATTGTATTCATACATGATATATAAAGACAGTGTACTTCGTGCTTGAGCTTTATGCTGATTAAAAATGGATAATTATATAAGAAACATTGTGTATATCTATAGATTTATAAGTTTCAGTTATGTCTATATATGTTTGTATCGGTAGCTTTATACACAAAATATAACTGAAACTTATATACAGTTTTTAAATTTGAAGGACGTGTGCATAACTGAAACTTATAAAGACACTGTACTTTAAATTATATAGCTTGTCAAATTATACACAAACATAGTGTATTAGTACTTCAAATTATAAAGATGTAAGTAGGATACTTAGGTATAGTTTGTGTATACCTATGTACATAGGTATAAGTACATAGATACACAAACATAGTGTATCAGTACTTCAAATTATAAAGATGTCAGTAGGATGCATAGTGTATCAGTACTTCAAATTATAAAGATGTCAGTAGGATACACTGTGTCTTTATAGATATATATAGTTTGCGTACTTATACACAATTATACATATGTACTTCAAATTATCAGTATCTTTATAAATTTGTGTATACACAGTTTCATTGTGTATCTGTTAAACTGTATACACATCTACATGTATTGATTATCCTTGGTACTGTAGACACGTGACATGTATTGATTATCCTTTGTACTGTATACACATGTACTGATTGAGTGCCAAGATCTACATGGTACACATTGAATGCCAATAGTTTTATGAACCTACGGATATGTTTATAAATTTATATAGCTTTAAAGACATGTATATCTATTTATACAACTTTATACTAGTATAATCATTATCTTTATACAAGATATATAACGAAGTATAGGATATATAAATGCATTGTCTAGTTTAATCATTGTGTGATACAAGATATATGCAATGACTTTGTATTTTACAGGATATATAAAGACATTGTACTTCAAATTATCCTGGAAATTGTCTCATTGCATGAAACTGCAATGGCATATGGCTTTTGAATGGAATCTTTACATGTATACTAACTATAATGTTTTATTTTTATGATCAATAGAAGGGTAAGCAAGTGAATTTTTATTGAGAATTGGATTACTATGCATCAACACAAGGATGGATAATGGATCAACAAAGAAGCTGAAGAAATAGGGGTTTGTTTTTGCTAAATTCTTTATCAATTAATAATTTGAAGTCATTGGCTTTTTCTGTTACTAATATCATCTTGTTCTACAAATTTTTAGAAGAAAATGCTAGCACAAATGGTTGAAGCAAAGGAAAAGGTGCTTGAGCTTGTTGGTGCTGATCTCTACTTAATTGATGAGGTAGAAATTTTTGTATCTGAACAACTAGAGATCCTGGCAAATGCAGTTGGAGTTGCGAAGGGTAGAAGAATTTGTGGTTTGGGCTATGGTCCAACGAGGAAGGCTATTCATCTTGATGCCAATAAGTCAAGTGAGACCTTGAAAGACAAAAAGATAGTTAAGCTGACAACCATGGTGAAGAAACTTTTTAGGCATATCAAGCACATTAAGAACCAACTTACTCCTGTTGAAGGCTATAAAGTTCATCATTCAAGTGATGATGGTGATGATGATGATTTTAGTGATGATGGAGATGATGATGATAATGGTGAAGGTGTTGGTGGTGATTATAATGATGCTGGTGAAGATTATGACATGAAATATGCATAATAGTAATATTAGTATGTACGTAGTACGGTGGTATTAGTATGTTTTAGTTTAATTACTACTGTACTCGTTAACTAGTATTTTGTTTAGCTTACATGACTTGGTTCATATGTTATTTCAATAATTGAAAAGTAATTTAAAACGCCAAAAAAAATGAATTTATAAATAATTAATTTTGAAATAAAAATAAAAAATGATTTTTTTGAAATTAATAATAATTTTTTTGACGAAATTAATAATTGATATTTTTACAAAATTAATATCAAAATAATTATATAAACTTCCCACTAATTTTTTCCGCCAATTAATTTGGCGCCAATTTTTGGAAAAAGAAGAAGCAAAATTTGAAAGAGAATCAGTACCAAACGAGAATGGATTTGGTCACAAACTAAATTGTCACCTATATCCACGTGACAAACTTATTTTGTCACCTATAGTTATTAGTTACAATTTTCAGTGACAAATCAACTTTGTCACCAATACCTATACATGACAAAATACCAAACATTGGTGACAAACTAGTTTTGTCACCAAAAATATTTTTTCTTGTAGTGTGATGACTTAACCAAAGCTTATGCGTGAGAAACATTCATCCATGGTTATTTAGATTGGGTAGGGGTAATCATAGGTTGTCTAGGGTGGAGAGAAGTTCCTAGTTTTTCTTCCATTGTTGGTTCACTTTTACTTTTTAAAATTTTACTTTTCTACATTTAGTTGTAGTTCGCCGATTAAGTTCGGCAATGATATCTTATCGAAACCCTCTGTATTTTTATGTGGTAGTCCACCACTGACTCTAGTTATATGTGTACAAATTTTGTAGCATTTGAAATAGTACGTATAGGTATATTCTTAATTGCATTAATGCCTAGTTGTCGAATCTGTCAGCTTTTCTGACATTTGTGTTTAATTAGTGTTTAAATATTTAGGTCTCATCAATCATCTACGGGAATGACCCCGCTTCCCTGAACTATAATTGACATTCTTAGGTACAAAGTAGGGTTATCTTTGATAAGTGATTTGTCGCTTATCAAGATGACCTCCTACATTTTTCTTGAAATGGCGAGAAATATATTGATAATGTGATTGTAATACAGAGTTTCACTGGATTACCCAACCCAATAAATTAAAACCCCATAAGTATTACAATACTAAAATAGTTCTTTCAAATAACCCAGACGAACAAACCAGAGTTGCGAGGAAACTTCAAAAACTCCGGAGCACCACTCCTTAGCTAGCCGGGCACCATTTCTACTATAAGGCGGATTGACAGAGTTCTTTAATGGTCATTCGCGCAGGGAGGAGGACTTGCTTCTTCTACGGTAAATCCTTCTTGGTAGTGGAGGTAATAACTGGTCCAAGTTTGGACTTGGCTTTCTTCGCATCAGAGCGGCTACGCTTACTGCCCTTGTCTCCTAATGAACTAGAAGGCTTCTCTTCAGCATCCTGCAGCTCTCCCTCAGTACCTTCTATCGAGGTTGCCCGCTGCTAACTTGCTGAAAGAACCATCACTTGATCCATGACCTTGTCCGAATCTGGAAATGCCGCCTCCAGAGTGGGCACAAACCAAGGAATAAGCCCTGTAGACACATGTTGTTGATCTACAGTTGACATCATAAGAGAATCAGGAACTTCCATTACACCCTTCAGGCAAGCCGCTAGATTAGTGACTCGATTAGAAGGTGATGTGACTGGTATCTGCCCTGAGGGATCCATCTACAAGAAAATAATCTTATTAGCTAAACTCTCCCCATAGAGGGGATTGCCCATTATAATAGCCATCGATTTCTCCAATGGTAGGTTCCTGGCAATGCCATCATTAATATTAGCCCCAATCACTGGTGTCTGAGCCAAGGACGTCCTGCCCTGAGTAAAGACCAAATTAGGAGGCATAGGCCCCCGCTGCACTGACTATAGGAGAGCCATCATAGAGGAGAACTGATCCCTATCTGCACCATCCTATAACGGAGCAGGATTGCCCAGAGCACCTCTAATACCTATAGTAGCCTTAGGATCACCAGAAACTGGCCCTGAGTTCTAACCTTGGCCAGCTGCCGCAACAGAGGACTCATGGCCTTGAATGACCGGGGTTAGGGTGGGAGTCGACATCAAAGCTTCTGCCACAGTATCAGATCCAATAGCTGGCACTAAAAGACAACATTTCCTAATATGCACGAAAGATCTACAATCTCCACAGTAGCCATGAAAGTTCTCATACAACAACACAACATCCATATCATATACCTCAGAGAAACAAAAATGAGTGCTTACCACTAGAGGTCTGCTAAAATCCACTTCAATCCGGATCTTCATCTCTGAACTGTGGAATAGTGCTTGCCGGCTAAACTCCATATAGTGTCCAACCATATCCGCAAAATGACCTTGCTTAAGCCGAACCACAACCCAAACTCGGCCTCGGTTTGTCGAGATCATATAGGGGTCATCAAATTTTCCCATAGCCTGAACAACAACAATAGTAGACAGAAAATACCAAAGGTTACTCACAATCGCCCGACGACGATCGGCAAGTGACCTAAATTTGCAGATAAACCAATATTCACCAATACGAGTGAAACATATAATACCTGAATTGGTTTCATGGTGCCATAAATCGATCATCTGCATCTTGAATGCTTGAATTCGATTAGAAGCAAGAGGAGGGAGAGAGAAGAATCGGACAATGACAAAGTACCGTACTTGGTCTTCATCTTCTTTGTCTGAGTGAGCAAGATTGACCTCACCGAGTGCCGCCGCCAAGAATTACGATACCGGCAACCTGGGATTGGCCGGAGGATCGGATGGGTTTGATTCTCAAGACTGCTGATCCTGTCCAGATTCAACATATAGAGGGATCTTTGCATAGAGGGAGAGGAGAGGAGTTTAAAGGTGTAGTTCGATTTAAGATCGGGGCAGTAGCGAGGGCTAGGACGGCGATGACATTTTAGGGTTTGTGGGAGAGTCGGCAAAAAAGAACTGAGAGAGATGGAGAGAGGAAAAAAGGTACGTCATTTTACCTAGAGACTCATTTTTAGATGACCTCCTACATATATACAGATCCTTAATCATTTTCCGCATCTAAATAATTGAATAAGGGAAAACTTAACAAACAATATTGAACTTTATTATAAATATTCATACCTCAATTTTAAAAAATATCATAACCATATCCCAACTTTTGACCCTAACCCAAAAATCATACCTGTCATTACTTATTCCGTCTTACTCAGTTTCAAATTGCATAATTTTATAAATATAAGAATTAATGTGTATGACGGAATAAGTAACAATATGTATCATTACCAGAAAAACTCACTTAGGTGACAAAACCTTTAAGGTTTCGTCGCCTAAGTGTGACTTAGACGATGGACTATTTTTTTCGTCTCCCAAAAAACTTTTTCGTCGTCTAAGTTAAACTTAAACGACGAAGTATGATATTCTTCGTCTAAGAAATACCTTAGACGATGAATTATATATTTCGTCATCTAAGTTATGTCTTAGACTACGTCATCTAAGAAAACTCAATTATTTATATCAGATTCCTTTTTCAGATTGGGCATAATTCTCATTCTCCTCTCTCAACTTCTCTCTCTCTCTCTCTCTCTCTCTCTCTCTCTCTCTCACTCAACACATACCTCCGGCCGGCCACGTACAATTTCATTCATTGGTTTTTCAACTCTCAGAGTTCTAGTTTACCCACTTACCTTATTATTGATAAAAGTATTGACTCGTTTCTCTCGATTAATTTTTTTCAATTTCATTACGTACGGTGATGGAGTTTTTCTGTGAAATATTCCGACAAATATATAGTTTTCGGCGACCTTATTTGTATATATATTACATTAATTACTTGTTTTAATGCATTGTTCATCTAATTGTATAGGTTAAGCTAATTCTGGGGTTCTTGTTAATTTCGTTCAACTAATTTACGAGAATGATATCATTATTTTTCTATTCAAATGTAAATGATTCAAGTGTACGAAGGAAGATCTGGGTCTTTTATCAGCCGATACAAACTCAAGCTAGTATGAGGATGAGCCGTTTGCTCTTGCCACCTTAATTAGATAAGTGTTCTATCTAGATGATCCAACACTAGTGAAGGTTGAAAAATAGTAAACCATATGTCTCACCAAGGAATATGGAGTGCCATAACACTTGAAGGGATGTTGACAACTGACATTGAAGTGCATAATGAAAATGCATATAAAGAGCCTAATACTTCTATCATCCCTAACATAAGGGAACTGATTCTGTCTAACTAACACTTACCCAAGCCTGATGGCGACATAGATCACACTCAAGAGGAGATTAATGACTTAGAGAAGAATTCCCCTGAACAGGTTCTGGAGGACGACGACAACAACGTCGGATACAATTCAGATGATGGAGATTATGATGATGAGGAGCATTCAGTTGATAGTAAGGAGGATGATTCAAATGATGATGATTATGATGATGAGGAGTGATATGCATTTTAAAATTAAATATACGAAATACTCAATAATAATTAGTTAGTTAATTAATTATATATTAATTAATTAATTATATATTAATTAATTAATTAAGGCGTACAAATTAAAAGAAGTTTATTAAAAGTACGTCCATACGTTTGAATTAGTTATGGCTTACAGGAATGATTTAGAGTAGATAAAAGTGCAAGTTCATTTTCTGGTAAAGATGACATTATAGACGATGAAATCATTTAATTTTGTCCTCTAAGATTTTCTTAGTCTCAAGGTGAATTTCATCATCTAAGATTTCTCGTTATGACACAGTCTCTATCTTTTGTCTTCTAAGTCGCACTTAGACGAAGAAATTCTACCACTTTCGTCGTCTAAGTAGATTTTCACAATCTGACCTCTATGAGTACATCATGTGTACCATGTTAGATTACGAATTATATTCGCCGAGGGTATAGAGTAAACAATTCTTGGATTGTCGGTGTCGACGGTTTGGTCGAAAATCTGAGTTAGAAAGATTCGAAATATCAACATTTCCGTTTCGTTGAAATTTTGGTTTTATAGTTAACTACACCAATCAAACTCTTATAGAACTCTGTATTGAATGAAAATTCGTCTACTTATATATTAAGTGGTGATGAATATATCTAACTGTTGTTGTATCTAAATTCAATTTCCTTAATATGGATGTACAGTAAAATACAGACATAGGAACACTTAAGTTATTCAACATTAGTAGATGTATAACAAATATTAACTCGTCAATCTAGTTTTTATGTCAAATTTCAATTAATTTATTTGTAATTGTAGTTGATGTATAAAGTTTTGACGTAAGGGGAAATGCTGGTAACGTCGGAAATGGTTTTTTGATTATTAATATGTATGATTGTTTCCGTCTTTTAAACTTTAGTGGATATTCACAAAACTGTATCGATTGAATACCAAATTCTACTGAATTGACGTCAATTTTTTTTTTCTAAAATATTATATAAACATAATGATTATATCTGACGGCTGATTTCTTCGTATTTTTAGGGAGGTAGTCAATTTTTTTTTCAACTAATGGATACATTTTTTTCTATAAATTATCACTTAGACGACGAAATCTGGGTGTATCGTCGTCTAGGTTAGACGACAAAATCAAGATATTTTGTTGTCTAACCCCAAAAAATTGGTGGGTTTTTTTGGGGCCAAATATTTTGGAAATTAAAAAAAAAGGCTTAGACGATGAAATATAGATCGATAAATTAGGGACAAATTCATAATCTCTCTCTCTCTAATCGATCTCTACTTTCCCTCCTCTCACCAAAAATGCCGTGCCCCTCTCTCTCTCACCGAAAACCCCAGCCCTGTGGCCTCTCGTGTCTCTCTCCTCTCATCAGAACCCATGCTGCCCCTCTCTCTCTCTCATCGGAAACCCTTAATCCCGGTCCTCTCTCTCCACTCGCCTGTGTCACCGTCACCTCCACCGCCACCTTCACCATCAACGAGAAAACTATATTTCGGACAATCTCTCTTTCTCACGGATATATATAGGAATATATATATATATAAATATAATTTGTTGAATATAGGAGTATGTATATATATAGGAGTATAAATATAACTCTAAATTATATATACAATTTGTTGAATGAATTAATATTTGCTGAATTTGTGTGTATATATATAACTATGCCGATAAATATATACATATGGATATGAATTTATAATTTTGTTGAATATATGAAATGAATATATATATTGGATGAATTTGTAAATTTGAATGAAATAAATTTCTATATATTTGATGAATTTGTAATTTTTTTGAATTTACTGGATGAATTTTGGATGTGAAATTGTTGGATTTATTTTGGATGAAATTGTTGGATGTGAATTTGTTGGATGAATTTTGGATGGGTATTTTGTAAATTTGTTATATTCAAATTACTTGGATTGTGGATTGTTGGATGTAAATGTTGTTAATATCTGATTTCAAACAGCTTAATCAAGATGTTTGGCGGTAGAAAGAGGAGAACTACAGCAGAGAAGGATGCCGAATTCCAATCCATTGGACGATAGATGGGTTGGGGTCAAACCTCAGAGGAAACCGTTACGGCTCCTCCGAGTTCTGTGGCTCATTCGGCTTCAGCGGCTTCTCAACCAATACTGAATGCTCCTACTGAAGCGGCTTCTGAATATATATACGACGCTATAATTTTTCTCTTCGACAACGTCATCACAAGTTCCCCGAGAATCCATCGACGATTTGTTCATTACAGCTCCCGATGCAAGATCAGGAAAGAGCCCTCAGACCCGGTCTCCAAACGCACTCGGGGACTTGGGAAGGGAGCTAAAGGCGAGCGTATAGTAAAGTCAATAGGGAAGAAGATAGAGGTGTCGTTCGACAAGTTCACTCGAGGCCCTATGACCAAGGATCTCAGCAGTTTGTGCTTGCACAACACCAAATCAATCATACAAAATAATATGCGTATAATTGCCCCTTCTTGGAACGAGCTTCCCAATTTTAAAAAAGTTCAGGATGTACCGCGAACTCTCGATAATAGGATCTATTTAATCTTATTTAATTTGATAGTTAATTACAAAGCATAAAGGCATAAGGTCTAGGAATTTAATTAATTATTTATTTTCCTAGGTCCATTTTGACTATGAAGGCAGACCGGAGATGTGGGAATAGTAGAGGACACAGCTACCCACATTTTTAAGGATTGGAAGTATGACCTCCATAAGTAGTACAAGAAACATGGCACATCGCCTGCACTAGAAGAGTTGCGGATGGAAAGGGAAGACGAGTGACAATGGTTGGTCAGACACTTTGAGTCTGACAAGTTTAAGGTTAGTCTTCATTTTCTTTAATTTAATGAAAATGAATAATTTCTTACTTTTAAATATTTAAATATTTATTTATTATTTAATATTCTTTATTGTGAAACAGATAAGGTCGGAGGCCAATAAGGCTAATCGTGAGAAGAAAACCAACCACCATGTTACGGGCTCGAAAGGGTTCATCTACATGGCAAAGGCTCAAAGATGCAGGTTTAAAGCATTATTTTCTGGATGCCAGTGTGTCTACTTATGTCAAGCCCAGGCAAGTCAATGTCGCGAGTGAATGTGGCGTAAGTAACTATTTTTTCAAAATCAATTGAATTTAATTGTACTTCATAAATTTATTGAATTTAATCTTACGGTAATTGGTTTGAAGAAATTGAATTATGATTAGGACATTTAATTAGGTTGTGCTTTTGGAATTTGGTTTAGTTGAAAAAATTATGATTCTGAACTTAAGAAATTCGGATGGGAATCGGTGCCCACGGTTAATTTGTTATGTTGGAATTGGTTATTCAAAGTGTTTTCTTTCATGCAGGTTTTTGGTTTTCTTCAATTTTAGGGGAAACTATGCCAAAATTCCTTTAGAAATTAACATTTATGTATTGTTCACATGATTAATTTCAGGAGAGGTTGATATAAATGACCCAGGAGAAAATGGCGCACGCACAGTTGTAAAACCCGGAGATGACGCCT
This sequence comes from Geum urbanum, assembly GCA_946800695.1. NCBI lineage: Eukaryota > Viridiplantae > Streptophyta > Magnoliopsida > Rosales > Rosaceae > Geum > Geum urbanum. The sequence goes on from OX327001.1 coordinate 11,897,051, forward strand.
GAAGAGCTGCCTCCTCTATGGAAGAATACACACATTAGTATTGCTGATGCAATTTTCGGCTGCCAAGTTGGCAAGGAGGTTCGTGAATTTGGATGGACGATATAGAGAGATTTGACTCAATCATTTACATCGGTGAGTAGGCGCAGTGTGGCGGATGCTGAGGCACTCTGAGTCACCCAAGCGGAGGCTCAATTAGCCCTAAAGGAGGCTAAATTTGCTCGACAAAAGGCGAAATCGATACGGGATTAGCTTTGATCGACCAATACTCAGATGGGCTTCATCATCAAGTTCTTTCATTCGATGGGCATGGAACGTTCAGCCTAGTGTAACCCCCCACCCTTCCTAGGAACGATGACGACGTTGTTGATACGAGCAGCAACGGGGGAATTGACGAGATTCACACTCTCGGTTTAGTTTCATAGTTTAGTTTATGTATATTTTGATCGATGCACATACATACAATTTTTATGTGCACTTTTTTATATTCAATGAATAATTTATTAATTTAATTAATTTTAAATTTAATTTATAAAACAATTATAAAAAAATTGAACTTAGACAATGAAACAAGAAGAATTCGTTGTCTAAGTTCAATCACTTAGACGACGAATCATTTGTCGCCTAGGTGTTATACCTTAGACGACGAAGATCAATTTTCGTCGTCTAACTGATTGAACCTAGACGAAGAAGTGTTGTTCATCGTCTAAGTGTTATCACTTAAACGATGAACTGGTGTTCGTCGTCTACGTGCTACCACTTAAATGAAGAATATTCTTCGTCATCTAAGGGTTATTACTTAGACAAAGATGATCAATATTCTTCATCTAAGACGACGAACAATTTTTTCGTTTAGATCCGAAATATTTTGGCGTCTAAGTACAAAGGCGACGAAACATATTTCGTCATCTAAGTAGAACCTTAGACGACAAAACATAAATGTTTCGTCGTGTAAGTGCTTAGACTATGATTCTTAGACGACGAAACTTAGGCGACGAAACTTTCGTCATCTACTACTTAAGTGATGAATAACACCACTTAGACGACGAAATTGCTTCATGGCCTAAGTGCGTTTTTCTGGCAGTGTATGGTTTTTGGGCCGGGGTCAAAAGTTCTGGTATGGTTATGATATTTTGTAAAATTGAGATATAATTTATAATGAGCAAAAGTTTAGTTACTATTTGATGAAATTTCTCATTGAATAATAAATAAAAAAATATATAGAAGGGAGAAACTAAGAGGAAAAAACACAAAGGGTTAAGGAATCAATTTGGTGTTTTATTCTTTTAGGGGCAAGGCAAAATCAGAAATAAATTTTTGCAAAAAATGTAAGAGGTCTAGCAAATTCAGAGGTATGAATAACAACACTCTTATACTAGACTATCTCTATGTATAAAAATGACTTTGCCTTCGGTGCCTTGGTGAGTATATGAAATTTAGTCATTACTTAAGAATGTGAATGTTTTATGGAAGGAATAGGAATATAGTAGGTTTTGGCATGACCTTCCTCCATCTATGAAAAAGTTCGTTCAGGAAGGATTGAGATCTTTGTGAGTCCATGAGATCTTAGTCTAAGGGTTAATGGGTACATACACTGGAGACTTTCCTGATCTTAACCCGATGAATAGCGACGAACTGAGTAGTACGCAATGGCCGATCTGGCATGGTAGAGAGTGGGACTCAAATCCTACCCAAATTGTTGGGAGAAAAAAAAACTATAGGAGTTAACAAGAAAAATTTCATTCTAGAAACATCTAACCAAAACTATAGCTCTAACCTATGCTTTGTAGCTTTCTAATCTCGTTCCTCGAGATCGTAATATCGTCCGTAACCTGTTATCAATTTATTGATTCTCTTTAGTATTTTCAATGCTTCACCTTGGTGAATTTTATGTGAATTTAATTTGTGTGATAATGTTTGAATTTTTACTCACCTCATTTGTCAAAATTGTGAATATCTCTAGTTCAATTTTGTTCAATTATAGTCAATTATATTGATGAAATTGAGGCGGAACGTAGGCAATACTTGTAAGTTTGACTAATTTCGATGACATTTTATGTTATTGACTTCCTATGTTAGACTATTTTTTGTTTTCTTAAAACTTCCTTATGATATCTAGGCTGATTTTCTTGAATTTTGTTCACTACAGTCTGCAATTTTGCAAGTTTTGATCAACTTCTTTCGTATTTGGCTCAATTTTTGTTACATCTAAGCATGTTATAAATATTGTTTTGTATAATTCGAGATGTTGGAGTGAGTCACACTCGTATATCTAGCAAGTGTATATTCTGTGATTAAGTAGGATTCTATAATTGATTAGGTTTCCTTCTATGACTGTAAGTATGATTGTATATATGCCCAATTCAGGATTGATCAATATATCAAAAAATTCCCCAAGTATTGTGTTCTCTTTGACTTGGTATCAGAGCCCAAGTTGATCCTGAAAATCTGACCTGACCTGAATTCGGCTGCCTGACCTGAACTTGAACTCCTGTTCCAGAATCTTGTTCTTCTGAGTTTTTTTATTTCTGATTTGGCATCTGAACCTGTTTGCCATGGATCTTGCAATCTTTGATCAACCCGAAGTTACTCATGAACAATTGATGACCCTTCAGACTAGGAACACAGGCTATGGAGTACAACTGGATGACACTAATTACAAGTTGTGGAGAAGATTGATGAAGATGCATCTTGGTAGTGTTAGAAAATGGCCATATGTGGAGGGGACTCTACCGCGACCGAAGGCTGCTGGAAAAGAACAAACTCTGTGAGATACTATAAATTCAAGTACAATTATGACTCTCCTAAAATCCATGACAAAACTAATTATGATGTTGTTCTCTAGCTAGTCATCTCCAAAGACCATCTGGGATGCTGCTGCAACCACATATTATGATGGGAATGATTTTTTCAGAGTACGTGAGTTGACTTGCCAAGCCTTTGCAACTACCCAGAATGGTGAATCTCTTGCGGAATATTATGCAAACCTGAAAGCTCTCTGGCAAGAACTAGATGAAAGTGATCCAAATCCCATGGTGTGTGATCTTGATACTGCTACACACAATAGGACCATTGACAAGATGCATGTCCATATCTTTCTGAAATGGTTGGATTCAAGATTTGCTACTGCTAAAGAATATCTACTATGACAAGCCATGCCACCGACTCTGGAGAAAGCATATGCCTATGTTCGTAAAGAAGAGTCTAACCAACCCAAGGAGCTTCATAATGAGGTTTCAAGTCTTGCCATTCAATCCAAACCTCAGTAGGGTTGGAAGCCCGAATACAATCAACTGCGAATCCAGCCAGCTTGTGGACCAGATCTAAGTAAGGTGCAGTGCTTCTACTGCAAGGAGTCCAGAGACTACAAGATCTCATGCCCCCTGAAACCAAATCAAGGTGCCACCTATGACAAGAATCATAGTAGCAAGGCTGCCGTGCAATTGGTTCAAGCACATAATTTCTATGGAATAGAAGGACAAGATATCAGTACAGGTATTTTTTTTTTCTTATGAAAGAAGAGGAAAAATTGGTATTGCTTTAAAAGTCTCAAACTTTACTGGAGGGGATACCTGGTGCGTCTGACCATATGACATTTTTCTTATGTATGCCATATTTGTGTGCTACATAATGTCCTCTATGCTTTAAACTCATAAAACAAATGCTCCGTAACCTTTTTTCTTATGTATGCCATATTTTAGGATCTGACATCTCAGGCGATAATAGGCAAAGGAGATCTGAGGGGGAGACTATTTCACTTGGATTACATGTACAGCGGGGAAACAAAAGTGCCATCACCACCAGTTGCCCTGACATTGAGTTCTGATAGCGTGAATGAAATTTGGTTATGGCATCGACGATTGGGTCATCCATCTTTTGGAGTCATGAAGAAATCTATGCCATCGTTGTTTTTAGGAATAAAGGAGTCCACTCTCCATTGTGAAACTTGTGTTTTTGCTAAGAGCCATAAGTCTAGTTATTCTCCTAGTTTGTCTTCTAGTTCAAAACCGTTTGAGTTGTTTCATTCTGATGTATGGGGGCCTTCCAAGAACTCGACATTGTCTAAAATGAAATACTTTGTTTTGTTTATCGATGATTTTACAAGATTAACACGAGTTGTGTTACTAAAAATTAAAGGAAGGATGCTGTGTTTTCTGCCTTCTATGTTTTTCATAGTCTTATCCGAACTCAATATGATGCTTATGTAAAGATATTTTGATCTAACAATGGAGGAGAGTTTGTCAACCAGTCTTTCAAAGCCTATTTTTAGCAGCATGGAATTATGCATCAGACTACTTGTACTCAGACACCAGAGCAAAATGGAGTTTCTGAAAGGAAAAGTCGTCATCTCTTGGACATGGGACGAGCTCTCTTACTTAGTGCCAATATGCCCAAATATCTATGGGGAGAAGTTGTGTTGTGTGCCTCCCACCTCATCAACCACCTACCATCTGTAGCTCTTCAGAATCAGATTCCTTTTGAGGCATTGTCTCAGTTTATTGCCATTCCATCTCTCAACAAACTTCCTGCTTGGGTATTTGGTTATGTGGCAACGCTCATGTTCATCTTCATAAGAATCAGAGGTCTAAGTTGGAGGCTCCTGCTCTAAAGTGTGTCTTTATTGGCTATGGCACCCATCAAAAAAGTTATAAATGTTACCATTCCATCTCTCAACAAACTTCCTGCTTGGGTATTTGGTTATGTGGCAACGCTCATGTTCATCTTCATAAGAATCAGAGGTCTAAGTTGGAGGCTCCTGCTCTAAAGTGTGTCTTTATTGGCTATGGCACCCATCAAAAAAGTTATAAATGTTACCATCTTCCTTCTCAAAGGTTTTATGTCACTATTGACGTATCTTTTAGTGAGGACTTATGCTACTTCTCTCCTATAGCATCTCAGAGTGAGGAGGAACAAAATGTGTGTTATGCAGACCAATTTAGGGAGCCAGAAGATTGTGTTTCAGTTAACAGTGTTCCAATCGGAAAGATTTTTTGACCCATCTAGGACTACCCTCGACCCGTCAAAAATGGTTCCCCAAACCAGGCAGAAGGTAGCATTGGATGGGTCAAGAATGTTGTTCGACCCGTCGAGGCAGACATTCGACCCATCTGGAAAGAAACTCGACCAGTCGAAAATGGTTCCCTGGATCAGGCAGAATGTGGCTTTTGACCCATCGAGAAAGAAACTCGACCCGTCAAAAATTGTTTACTGGATCAGGCAGAGTGTGGCTTTCGACCCGTCGAGGACTTTCCTCGACCTGTCGAAAATTCCCAGACATGTGTAATTGTTCCGAGTTCTAAATGTGTTCAACATGTTGATCAAGTGTCCAACACGTCGAAAGGAGGAGAACTAGTCAGTAATCAGCCACCAGTTGTTGAAGATGTACATGCAAGTCCAGTCTCTCCCTCTCTATCAACGATCTCTCTTGACCTGGCATCATCTCAGGTATGTAGTAGTATTCCTTTGTATGCAAGTCCAATCTCTTCCTCTCCATCAACGATCACTCCTAACCTGCCATCACCTGAGGTATGTAGTAGTATTCCTTTGTCTAGTTCTGGTGTTCCTAAAAGGGTCTTCCTTGCTAGGTCAACCTGTGGTCAACCTTTAAAAAGATATGAAACTCTCTTATCAGCTAAAGTTATGTATCCTATAGCTAACTATGTGTCAACCCATATATTGTCTAAACCCTATGAAGCCTTTGTGAATCAATTGTCTGCAGTATCTCTTCCTAGTAAAGTGCAGGATGGAATCAAGGAGGAGAAATGGGTCAAAGAAATGGAAGTTGAGATGGATGCTCTCAAGAAGAATGGTACTTGAGACTTTGTACCATTGCCACCCGGAAAGAAGACTGTTGGGTGTAGATGGGTGTATGCTGTGAAGCATAATGCAGATGGATCGGTGGACAAATATAAGGCAAGGTTGGTTGCAAAGGGATACACCCATAAGTATGGCAAAGGGATACACCCAGAAGTAAGGCAAGGTTGGTTGCAAAGGGATACACCCAGAATTATAATGAGACATTTGCACCAGTATCAAAGATCAATACTATTTGAGTCCTCATGTCTTTGGTAGCTAATCTGAATTGGCCCTTGCAACAGTTTGATGTGAAGAATGTCTTTCTTCATGAAGATTTAAATGAAGAACTTTACATGGATTTTCCAGCAAGATATGGTACTTCTACAAGAGAGAAGGTGGTGTGCAGATTAAACAAATCCTTATATGGATTGAAACAATCTCCAAGAGCTTGATTTGGAAGATTCATAGCTTTCATGAAAAAGATTGAGTATAGACAAAGCAATTCAGATTACACTCTGTTCTTGAAGCATCGACAAGGAAAATTGATAGCTTTAATTATTTATGTAGATGACATGGTCGTGACAGGTAATGACTTTGGTGAGATCAAGAGATTACAAGCTCAGTTGTCTTCTGAATTTGAGATGAAGGATCTTGGGAACTTGAAGTATCTCTTGGGTATTGAGGTAACTCGGAATTAGGACTGCATTATGTTGAGTAAGAGAAAATATGTTCTAGATCTGTTGGCCGAAACTGGTATGCTTGACTGTAAACCAGTTTATACACCTATTGAGCAAAATTATCAGTTTGTAGAATATCCTAACCAAGTTTCTACAGACAAGTCCCGGTACCAGAGGTTAGTTGGAAGATTAATTTACTTGTCACACACTAGACCTGATCTGGTTTATGCTTTTAGTGTGGGGAGCCAATATATGCACAATCCTAGTGAAGGTCATATGAATTTTGTAATAAGAATCTTGAGGTACTTGAAATCTTCTCCTGGTAAAGGTCTTATGTTTTGTAAGTATAGAGAATTGGAGACTAGTGCGTACACTGATGCTGACTGGGCAGGCAACATTACTTATAGACGTTCCACTTCCGGCCACTTTACATTTATTGGTAGAAATTTAGTTACTTGGAGGAGTAAGAAGCAGAATGTGGTAGCCCGTTCTAGTGTAGAGGCAGAGTACAGAGGTATGGCTTAAGGGGTTTGTGAGTTGTTGTGGTTGAAGTATTTTCTTGCAGACTTGGGTTTCAAGCAGGAATGACCAATGCATCTTTATTATGACAACACTGTTGCAGTTGAAATTGCACATAATCCTGTTCAACATGATCGGACAAAGCATGTAGAGATTGATAGACACTTCATCAAGGAGAAGTTTGATGCTCGTATTATCTCATTCCCATTTGTTCATTCAGATGAGTAATTAGCTGACATCCTTACCAAAGCTGTTTCGTCCAAAACTTTCAGTGACTCACTTAACAAGTTGGACATTCAAAACTTGTATACTCTAACTTGAGGAGGAGTGTTGGAGTGAGTCACACTCCTTGTATATTTAGGAAGTGTATATTATGTGATTAAGTAAGATTCTATAATTGATTAGGTTTCCTTCTATGACTCTAAGTATGCTTGTATATATGCCCAATTCAGGATTGATCAATATATCAGAAAATTTCCTAAGTATTGTGTTATCTTTGACTCGAGAAATAAGAGCGTAAGATTTACTAAGCCCCTCTGTCTCGGTGTATAATTTATTTATTTTATAATTTGCTGACACCGTAAAATTTCTTTGATAAAGTTAAAAATTCAAGTCTCACCATATTTTAATTCCTGAATCGGTCAGGTAGTACGTGGAGCATGCTAGCTTGCTAGCCAAACACTCAATATTCGATGACACAGCAGCCAAAACATGAACGATGGAACCAACAGTACTCATTAGTCATTGATCACTAGCTGGTAACTGCTAGCCCGTTAATTTGTGCTCTAAGTCAAATAGTCAATAACCGGCCAACAGAACGTTTACTTCGTCAAAGACTATGCAACGTCATTGATTTGTTGTCAAGTATGGGAAACATATGTATAAGACACAAAAATCACCCATGACGTGCTTATATTATCACCCAAGTTCTAAATTATGCTATACTGTGAAGGTAACTTCGAGCACATAAGCAGGGTCCAAACGGCTTTAGGCGAAATCTAGATGGCTCTATGTGCCGCTTAGATCTCTAAAATTACTCGTCTTCTGACGCCTAGACGATGTCTAGATGATTTTTCTAGACCATCATTGTTTTTATGACAAAAACCAATGCAGCAGAGACCATAATTTGATTTCACGTACTTTTCATCTACTCATACAAAACGAACACAGCATAAGCCGAAAATTGTCATCCGTTGGCGGACATGGAAATTAGTTTTTGACCCTTTCAAAATCGACAGGATCTATTAAACTAGCAAAAGAGTAAAAAAGATAATCATTGATAATCGAGGACTAATCGAGGAGACCGCGAGCTACCATGCCATAAACATGTATTTGGCATATTAACGTCCCCAGATCTTTGGGACGTACTGCACGTACGTTAAACAAACAGTAAAAACAGAGAGAGAAAAACAAGCGACAAAAGTGACAAAATCGTGGCTTGAAATGGTCACTGCTGTCGTATTTTTTTGCAGCAGGCCGAGTCTTCACTCGTCAGTACTCGATCTTCGTCGATCGATGTTTGAGGTAGTCCTTCTAATATAATCAGCTGTATGTATGCCCTAGCTGGTTTTATATATTTGAAAAAGAAGATAAGTTGCATCCGTGCTGCCCGTGCATGTAATTATATAAATAAATATTAGTAATGACAATTCAACTTAGCTGTATAGTGCAGATCGAAGACCGTCATATGTCAATTTATGTGAGGTATAAACGTATGTACGTGAGTTCATTGTTGCCTTGTTAAGCAATTTGAAACAAAATATCCCAGATCTTCTTTTTGATGTAAACGAAGACACGTATATATACTTTCATTTTTTTTTGTTCCATTAGATACTGGAGGCTAGTAATGCTGGAAATTCATGTTTTAGAGCAGCTGCACCGGCAGCTTCCTCACCGAGGACGTCCTCCGAAAAATCGTCGGGCTCGCCAAAAAATCGGACGTCCGGGGCTGGGGGCCGTGCAGCGGGGAGAAAGGGAGGGGCTGACCGATCGTGGACCACGAGGACGTCCTCCCAGCCGTCCCAGAATCGATCGCTGGAGAGGAATTCCCCCTGGCGGATCCCACGCTCGTGGGTGAAGTCAGGCGGGAAAAAAAAAATTTGAATCTGGCGCGTGTATTACACGCGCCAGTAAAACTGTAATTTTTTTAAAACTTTTTAACGGACCAATGACAGCCCGCCACGTGGCAGGCTGTCGGCCCACTAACCTGGCAACGGCCAGATCAATCTGGTTCGTCCATTTCAAACGTGATTGATGAATCCAACGGCTAGAATTTAAATGAAACGGCTACTGATTGCACTGAATTTTCAGAACGGCTATCACCAAAGAATACCCCGAAAAAAATTCAAAAAAATCCCAAAAAATACCAAAAAATTTCTAAAAACCCCCTACTATTTTTCTATAAATACTACTTCTTTTTCTCAAATACTTCACACCCCTTTTGTGCAAAACAAATTCTCTTCCTCCTCCCTCTCTACTCTCTCTATCTCACAATCTCTTTGTTTTTTTTGGCAAAAAATGTCCACCAATTGGCTCATGTCGGAAGATGTACAACTATGCATATCATATTGTCGTCATAGTGTATGCCCTATCTCCGGCAACAAACAAAAGGTCGACAAATTGTGGGAAAAAATTCACGGCGATTTCCAACAAAATTGGGTGATGGGTCAAGGTGAAGCGAGGGCGGAACCTAGGTCCCAAAATGCACTTGCCTCCCGTTTTGCTAAGTTGAAGCCAAATTTGTCACAATGGAAAGCGGCTCTTGCATACGCGAGAAGGAATCCGGAATCCGGCGGAAATGTGTATGATGAGGTAATGATTTTTTTATGTTGGTCCTTTCATTTTTAATTAATATTAATTCGTAACTTGTAATTATAATTTTTTTTAACTTGTAATTATATTTTTTTGTTGGTCCTTTCAATTGATGCCAAAATGAAATATTAATTTCGATAACTTGTAATTTTTTTTGTAACTTGTAATTATATTTTTTTGTAGTTAAGGAAAGCCCAAACGTTTTATGTGAGGAAAAAAAAGAAGGAGTTTGCACACTTTGCGTGTTGGGAAGTGGTCAAAAATCATCCTACCTTTAGAATCGTCGAAACTACCACTCAACCTTCTTACAATTCATATTTTGAAGAAACACCTACCGTTAATGAAGTATCTCCTAGCGTCAACTTGGATGAAAATGAAGTGATGCCAACATCACAAATCAACCTTGGAAATACCTCAAGCCCGCCTAGACCTCAAGGAGTGAAGGCGGCCAAGGAAGCAAAAAGAAGGGGAAAGAAGGCCATGACACCATCGAATGAAGTTAGAGATGAGACTTTGAAGAGCATTGCGGCTAATCAAAAAATGTTTGCCGATTGGACGAGGGCAAATGATGAAAATCAACGAATACTTGTTGAGAAAAACTACAAATTAAGGGCACGAGAAGAAGAAACAAGAATCATGACAATGAATTTCGAGGCTATGACCCCAAATTCAAAGAAGTACTTCATGAAGCGGAAATCAGAGATCCTTCAGCAAGTAGATGACGATGAAGGAGAAGTCGGCGATGCTAGCTTTACCGGTTGTTATCGTCCCCGCAATCTTGATTTTAGTGATTAGTTTAGTAATTTCAATTCATGTAATTTCAATTCATGTAATTTCTATTCATGTAATTTCAATTCATGTAATTTCAATTCATGTAATTTCAATTTCAAGAAATAAAAACGCACTTTATTTATTGAGAGGGAAACACACATACAAAAGGGAAACACACAAATTGCAAACACACATATCTCGCGCACATTATTTAGAGACGTTCACCGGTTTCAAGAAACCAGTTGTGCTTCACTAAGTCCTTTTGAAGTTCACCATGGAGATAAACTGATTGTAAATCGATGAGTCGGTCGCTAAACCGTTGATGATGTTGATCTCTTCCCACTGGCTCAAATGGAATTCGGTGACCATTTTCATCCACCGGCCCATCATATACTGTGGAAGCAGTCACTGGGTTTTGTAAATCTTCTTCCTCATTCTCCTCAAAATCGTCTTCCACAAATTCTTCCTCGACAATCATGTTATGCATTATGATGCAAGCCAACATGATCATTTTCAATGTCGATTTGTGATGACACATGGCTGAGTGACGAATGATAGCCCAACGAGATTGCAAGATGCCAAAACACCTCTCCACATCTTTACGATATGACTCTTGTTTCCGTGCGAACAACTTCTGTGGTTGATCTTGCGGATTGGAAATTGTCTTGACAAATGAGGAATACCTCGGATATATTCCATCTGCTAGATAATAAGTGTGGTGGTAAGTCATACCGTGGACTTTATACGTCGAAGGCGGACTTCTTCCGGCAAGGAGCTGGTCGAAGACATCCGAACTGTTCAGCACATTAATATCATTTTGTGCTCTAGGCGTCCCAAAGAAGCTGTGCCATATCCACGTATCATATGACGCCACCGCCTCTAAGATTATGGTCGGACGAGCCTTTCGGCCCGAGTATGCCCCTTGCCAGGCTGTTGGGCAATTCTTCCATTCCCAGTGCATGCAGTCGATGCTTCCAATCATACCAGGAAATCCCCATTGCTTAGCCCTTCTTAAAAGTCGAGTTATGTCACCCGGATTTGGAGCGCGGAGGTAAAGGTCCTTGTAGAGCAAGACCACTTGTGTGCACCACTTCTTCATGCATTCCAACGTCGTTGACTCCCCCATCCTTGTGTACTCAGTACACTGATCTGCGGCTGCGCCGTACGCCAACATTCGTATAGCACCGGTCATCTTTTGCTCGGGGAGGAGTCCTTGCAATGCAGTGGCATCTGCTCTTTGATGCCAAAATGGGTCGTGGTTACAGAGGTCTGTCTTGATCCGGTTGAACAAATGCGTACTCATTCGGAACCTCCGGCGAAAATCTTGCTCGTGGAAAACAGGGCGTTCCACGAAGTAATCTTCAAGCAGATTCTCACCCCTAGGTCCCCTCTGCCTTGGATGGTTTGGAAGGCGGCGGCGGGGTGGCTCATCATCAAACGTGGTAACTACCATGGTTGCATCATTGATGAATGAATTCATCATTGTGGTAGCTTGCCGACGTTGTTGGCGCCTCCTCCTGGAAGACTCTTCGTAATCGTTATGATTCATCTTCTGGATGAGAAAAACGGAAGAATTGTGTTTAGGTGTAGAATATCAAGTGACTTATGCGTGTTGTGAGGTTTCAATCTCTAGGAGCCAAAGATGATGATTTTATAGCAAAATTATGATAGTCTGATGTTGAAGGATGGATACACGTGTCACATCCTCATTTGTCGGAAATCTCACCGAAAATCTTCAATCGATAACTTATCCGACATGTACACGTGGATGTGACACGTGTCGCATTATTACTGGTTAGAAATCTCACCGAAAATCTTCATCAATAATTTAGCCGACAGTGACACGTGTATGTGACACGTGTCGCATTATCACTGGTTAGAAATCTCACCGGAAATCTTCAATCGATAACTTATCCGACATGTACACGTGGATGTGACACGTGTCGCATTATCACTGGTTAGAAATCTCACCGGAAATCTTCATCAATAATTTAGCCGACAGTGACACGTGTCACAATATGACTCGTCGAAAATGTTATCGAAAATTTGGTTCAATAATGTACACGATAATGACATGTGTCGCCTAGTTATTGGATAAACATATTACAAAAAAAAATCAAAATTTAAGTTTATGATTATGAATAGTAATAGGAATTCCTATTTGTTGCACTGATGCGCAAAAAAACTGAATAGGAAGTCCTATTTGCTGAATAGTAACAGGAAGTCCTGAAAATATGAATTCCTCGTCAATAGGAAGTCCTCAACGGGTGCGGATGCTCTTACATCCGGAAGACAGAACGGTAGCTTAAAATGTACTAGCTCTCTTAGTTTTATCTGTAAAAAATATATATAAGTAGCTCTACAAGAAAAATGCACTTAAACGACGAAGCAGTTCCATCGTCTAAGTGACATTTTTTGTCGCTTAAGTAGTTAGGCAACAAAATTTTTGTCGTCAAAAAATCGTAGTCTAAACACTTAGACGACGAATTTTTTTGTTTTGTTATCTAAGGTACTACTTAGACGACGACATATATTTTGTCGCCTTTATACTTAGACGTTGAAACATTTCTGAAAAAAACGACGAAATTGCTCATCGTCTTAGATGCACCTTAGACGATGAATATTGATATTCGTCGTCTAAGTAATATCACTTAGACGACAAAGAATATTCTTTGTTTAAGTGATAACACTTAGACGACAAACACCAATTCGTAGTCTAGGTTTAATCACTCAGACGACGAATACCAATGTTCGTCGTCTAAGGTATAACACCTAGATGGCGAATAATTCGTCGTCTTAGTGATTGAACCTAGACGACGAATTCTTTTTGTTTCTTCGTCTAAGGTAAAATTTTAATTTTTTTAATAATTGTTTCATAACTATAAATTAAATAAAAATTAATAAAATATTCATTGAATATATTAAATATAAAACGTGTACATAAAAAGTGTACATACGTACATCGATCAAAAATATACATAAACAACGAAACTAAACTGGGAGTATGGATCCCGCTGATTCCCCTCCCCCTAACCACCGCTCCTCGCATCATCGTCGTCGTCATCATGCCTAGGAGACATAGAGGGCTAGCACTGGAGCAGAAGTTGCATGCCCATAAACTCGAGGAACTTGAGGATGAAGCTCATCTAAGTGTTGGTCGATCGAAGCTCATCCCGGATCATTTAAGCCTCCTCCTGGGCCGATTTATCCTCCTCTAGATCGATCACCTACAAAAATGTGAAGAAGATATATAAATGTGTATTTAATTTCTATCAAAAATTTGAAATATTTTCCCAAAAAAAAGGAAACCAAAAATCAGTATGCACAAACTAAGGAAGAACATTTCACATAAGCAAACACCAAATGCCATTCGAATTTACTGTGGGCACCTATTCCCATCCAGATTTCTCAATTTCAAGAAAAAAAATCACAAACCTATATGCATGGTTAAAATTAATTAAACATACGTACCTATTGAAGGAAATAATCAGGGAACTTCTTTTTAAGCATTTTTTTAACCCAGTTATGACTCTTATTGGTTTGGCTCTCTGAATTTTTTTCCTGTAAGATTACATGTACGGGTCGACCTCGTCTCAGTCTCGCAACACTACCCAATGCGCTTCAATAAGTTTTTCTTTAGTTAATCTTTCGTTTAATACTCATCTAAATGGTCGTACAACATCTCTGACGACTGAAAGATTGTTGCAGACATTTGGATTGGAGGTGGTAGTCTGGACTGGATCCTTGAGGTACCTGTTGTAGTATGTAACACACTTATGCATTAGGTGTATCTCTTCTATGAAGTCATCCAAGGCAAATTTATTTTTGACAAATCCTTTATACTATCCGAGTTGTCTGCAAAATGATACAATTAATTATTTGACGAATAGTAAAAACACAAAAATATATGTAAATGATGAAAAACTGTTATAATTAATTGTACATTTCTTGAGGATACATCCAAGTGTAGTGGACCAGACCGGAAAGCAACACTTGTTCGGGAAGGTGGATCATGAGGTGATTCATGATATCAAAGAAAACAGGGGGAAAAATCTTCTCTAACTTAGAAAGGATGTGGACAATCTCGTATTGTAGTTCGACCACATCTGACTTCTTCAACTCTCTAGCGTATAACCTTTGTCAGCGTCTACACACTACTACTATTGGTTCGACAACGTCACGAGAAAAATATAGTCGAATTACCACTGGAATCAGACATTGCAGCATAACGTGATAGTGATGAGTCTTTAGACCAATAAATTTGTGTTGCTCAACTTTGACTACTCCAAATATATTCGCTGCATAATTAGACGGATAACAAACACTTTTAGACCAGTTGAATAAAGAACCCCCTACTGTCGGCTTCACTGTGTAAGGGGCATCTGGCATCTTATTGTACACTCCTCTTCTATCCCTCCTTGACCACAAGGGACGGCGTAAATTTATAGATTCGATATCTTTTTGCGCTTTAGGAGTATCTTTAGTCTTCAACTTAATACTGAGAATTATTCCCACCACGTTGTCGCACACATTCTTTTCTATGTGCATGACATCCAGATTGTTTCTGAGTTTCAACTTCAACCAGTAAGGCAGTTTAAAGAAAATACTCATGTGATGCCAATAGCTAAGATCGTGTGGAGGGTGTGGATTTAGTTTCTTCACCTCGACGTGGTTGGTCAACACATCAAAATAGAAGCTGTTTAACCTCTCAAAAATCTTTTTGCCAGACCACTGTCGAAGTTTAGGATTATTCTTTACTGTCTCGTCGAAATTACTTTTATCCTATCACCACGGGTGATCATGAGGAAGCCATCTACGGTGACCCATGTAATGGACCTTCCCCGTGTGCCAACTAGAGTTCACGTTGCTAAGCAGACATGACAAGCATTGTATCGTTTGGTTGTGTAAGATGTCAACATCCAATATGCATCAAAATCGTTGATTGTCAACATTACGGCTACTCTCATCATGAACATTGTGTCAGTGAACTTGTCATAAGTTAGGACTCCATTTTCCCACAACAATTTCAGCTCGTCAATCAATGGTCTGGGGTACACATCTAAACACTTTCCAAGAGATTTAGGACCTGGAATTATCAGAGTAAGAAAATTAAATTCCTTGTTTATACACATCCACGGAGATAGGTTGTACGACATGAGAATAACTGCTAAGTGCTAGCAGCAGCGCTATTATTATCCCAAGGATTGAATCCATATGTAGAAAGTCCGAGTCTAACATTTCAAACCTCTGTTGTAAAGTCTTGAAATTTCCTATTGAAATGTTATAAAGCCTCCCATCTTCCACGTGGTTGAGCACATCGTCATCTATTCTCTGTTTCGCGTACCATCTCATTGGTTCTACTATGTATAAAGACATGTACAGACCCTGCAGTCTGAGAATCAACGAAAAATGGTGAAGCATCTTCATAGGAATTTACTTCTTCGAACTCCTCATATTTCCCCGGTTCAAATATCTGCACTAGTTGCATACAGGACAGTAGTCCAAATATGCATACTCTTTGTAAAACAACACACAATCATTTATGCACGTGTGAATTTTCTTGTACTTTAGGCCGAGACTGCTCAAGATATTTCTAACAGTATAATGGGATTCAAGAAGTTTGTGATGATCAGGAAGGAACTTACATATATGCTCCTGCATTTCGTCAAAAACACGATCTGAAATTTTGTTCTTCACTTTTATCATAATTTCCTCCATTACATATCACAACACATTCTCTGGACATTCAGGGTACACTAAGGACTTCAAGTAGCATCTTTTTATACTTATCCATCTCGGTAGTGTCAGTGGCCAAGTCTGCAAGGGCTGTGTTATAATGAGGAGTATCAAACTTCCGGATTCGTGTTGGTGTCTACCATGACTAAATTCTGGAAAAGAATCATAGACCAAATACATAGTGGAGTTCCAAGAAGGAGCGCTACTACCGCTAGATGAGGCACCCTAGTAACTGTACCCTGAGGTAAAGTCTGGTCCTGAGCTGAAGTCTACTACTTCACCGTGCTCACTCCATCTAGTGTAACTCCACATCATATCGTGGTCATACAAGTGTTGAGATATAACATTAATCTCCACAAAGTGATGGTTAAGACATTTTATGCACGGACACCTGTAACGCTTCTTTCCTTGACCATGTTTCATTGCAAAAAACATAAACACTCAGATTCTGTTCATATACCTCTCATCACTTCTATTCGCCAACTGTATCCAACTCTTATCTATATTTCTGTGCAAGTTAATTATCATATTATAAATTTTTTTAACTAATAATTAATTAATCTAATATACTATATTATCAAATTATATAATACAATTAAGTTAATATGATATAATCTAATGTACGTGAAAGGACCCGACCCCAATTTAGTTGCCTAAATTAGAATTATGCCCTAACGACAACGCAAACTACAAAAAAAATTCGAGAGTTTCCTCTAAAATTCAAGAAACCCATGCCAAAACCTGCAATGAAACCCACACTTCTAAATAGTTCACAAAAACAAGCCATGGGACACCAATTCCCATCCAGATTTCTCAGGAATCAACGCTCTAGTTTAAACCGACCTAAAAAAATTACTTTTTAATATTTTCCTCACGCTGACTTCCTAAAATCATAAAAATAGCTTGCATATCTGAAAATTCCTACGAGCTCGAAATAAAATACTCTACGACTTCCATGAAGAAAATAAAGTCTAATTCTTACTCGGTGAAAATTCGTTAACAAATCACATGATGCGATTAATTCACGATAAACCTATTTCGTGCCAATTATACGTAATTTTGGTTCGGGTCGTTACAGTTTACCCCCCTAATAAAAATTTCGTCCTCAAAATTTACATACCTGCTAATCGAAGAGATAGAGGTACTGATCTCGCATATGCTGTCCGATTTTCTACGTGGCTTCTTCAACTGTATGGTTTCTCTATAGGACTTTCATAAGTGGAAAAATTTTGTTGCGTAGCTTCTACTCTCGCTGATCAAGAATCTGAAATAGCTCATCCACATACGATAAGTCTTCATGTATAAGAAGTTGATAAGATGTAAGAACATGAGATTGATCAGAAATATATTTTCGCAACATAGACATATGAAACACATCATGCACTCTGGCCATCTCAGAAGGTAGTGCCAACTTATACGCCACTGCACCCACTCGCCCAATAATCTCATACGAACCCATGTAACGTGGGCGGAGTTTGTCACGTATTCCAAAATGCACAAAACCTTTCCAAGGAGATAATTTTAAAAACACCCAATCACCAACCTCAAATTCCAGATCTTTCCTCCTCATGTCAGCATAACTCTTTTGTCGGTCTTGTGCAGCCTTCAACCTATCTTGAATGATTTAAATGTCCTCTATGGTGTCTTTCACTATGTCAGGACCAATAAACTACCTTTCCTCTACTTCACTCCAACACAACGGAGTTCCACATTGTTTCCCATTTAAAGCTTCATACGGAGTCATCCAGATGCTTGCATGATAACTGTTGTTGTAAGCAAACACTATTAAGTGAAGTTGTTGATCCTAATTCCATTTAGACTGCAAAACATAGGACCGCAACAAATCCTCCAAATTTTGAATCGTCCTTTCTGATTGTCCATCAGTTTGAGAGTGAAAAGCTATACTAAAATGTAATCTGGTCCCCCATGCCATTTGCAATGCTTCCCAAAATTCCCACGTGAACTGAGTATCCCGATAAGAAACTATAGACACAGGCACTCCGTTCAACCTCACAATCTCCGCCATATATAACTTTGCTAATTTACTCACTGAGAGTTTTCATGGAAGAGCTAGAAAATGGGCTGATTTTTTAAGGCATGCAGTAAACAATGACCCAAATGCCAGTATTATCATTGGATGTATGAGGTAACTGATATACAAAGTCCATTGTAATATGCTCCCATTTCCAAACCGAAATCTCTAATAGTTTAATTTTTTCAGTAGGTTTCTGCCGCTCTGCCTTCACTTGTTGACAAATAAGGCACTAGCTCATATAGATTGCTATCTCCCTCTTCATATTACGGCACCAGTAATAAGCTTTAAGTGGCCGAAATTTTCGTACTACCCAGATGCATGGCATAGGATGAACAATGAGCTTCATCAAGTATTTCTTTCTTCAGTTCATCATTCCTCGGAACACACAATCTTCCTCTAAACATTAAGGTACTATCATTCCTTAGTTGAAACTCTATTGGTTGCCATTCTAAATCATATTCTTTTTACTCAACAAATAGGAATTTACATCTTGAATCCTGTGCACCTGGTTAAACAATACTGGTCGGACTCGAAAACTAGCTAACAATGCTCCATCATCTCTCCATTCCAGCTCTGCTCCCGTAGCTCATGATTCAACTAAAAGTGAAACTCTTACGACACATACATGAAATAGAGAGGCTCCAGATTTCTGCCTAAGAGCATCAACAATGACATTGGCTTTTCCTGATGGTACTCAAAAGTACAGTCATAATAATTAATCAAATCCATCCATCTTCGTTGCCTCATGTTCAGATCTGGTTTAGTACACAGGTAAGTACGAATCTTATGATCAGTGTAAATCCTACAATGTGCTCCATATAAGTAGTGTTTCCAACTCTTCGACCTCAGCTCAAGATAATGTGTGGGATAATTAACTTCATGGGGCATCAATTGTCTGGAACCATATGCAACGACTTTGCCATGCTGCAACAAAACACAACCTAAACCCAATTTCAAAACGTCACTATAAATGACATATTCCCCACTTTCGTCAGGTAATATCAACACTGGTGTCGTAGTCAATCTCTCCTTCGATGTCAGATAACTCTCTTCACAGGCATCAGACCACTCAAATTTGACCCCCTTCTTCGTCAATCGGGTAAGCGAAGCAGTAATCCGTGAAAAGTGTTGTACAAAACGGCGATAGTAACCCGCTAAACCCAAGAAACTTCTTATCTCAGTTACACTTATAGGTCTACTCCAATTCAACACCGCCTTAAATTTTATATGGATCAACACTAACTCCCTCAGCTGAAATCACATGACCTAGAAATTTCACATTATCCAACCAAAATTCACATTTGCTAAACTTTGCATAAAAAAAATATTCGCTTATCCGAAAAATTCTCCAAAGATTTCTATGAGCTCGAAATAAAATACTCTGACTTTCGTGATGAAAATAAAATCTAATTCTCGATCGATGAAAAAGTCATTAACAAATCACACGACGTGACTAATTCGCGATAGACCTAATTCGTGCTAATTAATGTGTAATTTTGGTTTGGGTCGTTACAATCTACCCCCCAATAAAAATTTCGTCCTCAAAATTTACATACCTCCTAATCGAAGAGATAAGGGTACTGCTTTAGCATATGTTCGGTTTTCCACGTGGCTTCTGAAAGGCACCAACCCAGATTTAGTTTCCTAAACCAGAATCAAACCCCTTCTAAAAATACGAACCAACAAAAACCATCAAAATTTCGGCAGAGTAACGCTACTAACGCGGAATTGTCATTAACCTACACCCAAAAAATAACACTTCATCCTATGGCACAAAAGCCAAATTGTGGGCACCAATCCCATCCAGATTTCTCAATATCATATCAATAAAGTAAAGCAGTAAACATAACTGTACTATACAGAAAATCTGGGGAAAATCACATAAAAACATATATTAGTATCATATTAGAGCGACCTCTAGTGTGTGTATATATATATACACAAAAATATACAACAATAGGCAAAACAAGAAACCTACTGGAAAAGAAAGGTAGCTCGAACGACTAGCCTCCGACCACGACGTGAGACACCAGAATCCGAATTGCAAATTGGGCACGGAAACCGAAAAGCCCAGGGGAAAGGCAATAAAATCGTTAGAGTGAGTGGACGAAAATAAACATATGCTTTTCACCAATTTCATATACTTAATCAATGTAAAACAATGCGAGTTCGGAAATATATAAATGGAGGTGCCAGGCGAATCTCTCAAACCCGACGGTCTGGCGAATCTCTCAAGCCCGACGGTGATAGGCTAGGGGAATCTCTCAACACTAGCGGCATAATACGGGAATCTCTCAACCCTGCCCAGGGGAATCTCTCAACCCTGGTCCAGAGGAATCTCTCAACTCTGGTCAGACTATCGGTGATCAGCCGATTAGCTGAAGCATCAATGCAAGTAATTCCATCACCATAAAATATAAAATAATGCCTCCAAAAGTACTAAATAATCTCAATATCGTATATAAATAAATACGAAAAATCACGACTCGCAACGATAGTGAAAATAGAAAAGCCCACTCACAGGTGAGCACAGCGCGCACTCGCGCTAATCACGAAATCCGGCGGAAGATCCCTCGCTTGAAGTACGATCTCGATCCCCTGAATAATCACAAAATATATCTGATCAAAATCACAATTCACAACACTGTACCACACCTCGGAAACCAACCGTTCCCGAAAATATATAACTGATACAAAAATAATCGACGAAATTCCCGAAATCTCCACTCAAACCCTCGACTGAAAATCTGGTACCCAAATCCACTCGAAAACCTCAAGGCAATGATCGGGGCACGAATACAAGCAAAACGACATTAAAATCATCAAATTCTAAAAAGTCAACGGGTCGCCGGAGCTTCGCCGTTGACCGCCACCCCCGGCGGCGGCATGCCGTCAACCAGAGAGTTTTCCGGTGGCCAAGCTCCCACAAGGTTCTCCTCCTCAAGCCAAGCATCTTTCCCAACTAAGGGAAAACCCAATTCCGGCCACACACGCCGGAAATCAGCTCGAAAAATCCTAGAGCACAACCAGCCGGAAAACTTCCCGGCCCGATTCCAGCGCCGTCACGCTACCCCGTCCACCCAAACCAAAGGGGAAATGATCCTAAGCCAAAACCTAACAAAACCCACCAAAAATTCACACCGGAAAGTCACCGAAGCTCCGTCCCCAAGCAAGGCCGATTCCGGCGAAAAATCCCAAACTTCAACCTCACCGTTCTACCTCAAATCGAAACCAAATCAAGCAATTCCAAGTTCTAATCAACCAGAAATCGAGAGAGGAATCAAAATATACCAATATCTTGGCCGGATGTGGCCGAAATCACGAAATCCGATGGCTGCAGCGCGTTTCGCGCGGTGGAGAACAGGTCAACGGAAAGTCAACGGTCCAAGGCTGGTCAACGCCGGTCAAACTTTCAACAGTGTTTTCGATAATTTTTCGACTATTTTCGATATTTATACTCACGGCTCGGGATGATCGACGGTCCAAAACGGATAACAATCACAATTCGGATAACTCAAAACGAACGGATTAACTCGACGAGATTCCGTGATTTCAATTATTCATATTATATTCCTCGGTCGTCGAACTAATAATCCGGAACCGCCCACGAACTCGAATCACGCGTACAACAACTCTCGAGAAGAGACTCAACTCAAATTATTTGCCGATAATTAAGTCGTAATCAAAATTGGCAAATCAATCCAATTACGGAAAACTGTGATTACGCGCTAACTCGTGAATTAAGCCGTTTACTCTAGTGATTCTGTTCCGGGTCGTCACAGCTTCTTCAACTGCATAGTTTCTCCATTAGACTTTCACCAGTGGAATAATTTTGCTGCGTAGCTCTTGCTCTCACTAGTCAAGAATTTGATCTGGCTCCTCCACATACGATAACTCATCACGTATCGGAAGTTGATTAGGTGTAAGAACATGAGATGGATCAGAAATATACTTCTACAGCATAGACACATGGAACACATCATGCACCCTGTCCATCACAGAAGGTAGTGCTAACTTATATGCCACCGCACCCACTCGTCCAATAATCTCATATGGACCGATGTAACATGGATGAAGTTTGCCATATTTTTTGAAACGCACAACACATTTTCAATGAGATAATTTCAAAAATACCCAATCACCAACCTCAAACTCGAGATCTTTTCTCCTTACATCAGCATAACTCTTTTGTTAGTCTTATCCAGCTTTCAATTTGTCTCGAATGATTTGAATGTCCTCTGTGGTGTCTTTCACTATGTCAGGACCAATACTCCACATTTCCTCCACTTCACTCCAACATAACGAAGTTCGACATTGTTTTCCATATAAAGCTTCATATGGAACTATCCCGATGTTGGCCTGATAACTATTGTTGTAAGTAAACCCTATCCAGTGAAGTTGTTGATCCCAATTTCCTTTAAACTGCAGAACAAAGGCTCGTAACATGTCTTCCAAAGTTTGAATGGTTCTCTCCGATTGGCCATCAGACTGAGGGTGGAGGGCTATACTAAAATGTAATTTGGTCCCTAATTCCCTTAGCAAAGCTCACCAAATTTCTGACGTGAACTAAGTATCCTGATCAGAAACTATAGACACAAGTACTCCGTGCAACCTCATAATTTTAGCCATATATAACTTTGCTAATTTACTCATAGAGAGTTTTTCTAGAAGAACTAGGAAATGAGTAGATTTCGTAAGGCAATCAACAATTACCCAAATGCTAGTATTACCGTTGAACGTATGAGGTAACTAATATACAAAGTCCATGGGAATATGCTCCCACTTCCAAACTGAAATCTCTAATGGTTGAAGTTTTCTAGCAGGTTTCTGTCGCTCTGCCTTCACCTGTTGACAAATAAGGCACTTGCTCATATAGATTGTTATTTCTCTCTTCATGTTACGCCACCAGTAATAAGCTTTAAGTGTCCAAAACATTTTTGTACTACCCGGATGCAAGACATAGGCTAAACAATGAGCTTCATCAAGTATTTCCGTCTTCAGTTCATCATTCCTTGGAACACACAATCTTCCTCTAAACATTAAGATACTATCATTCCTTAATCGAAACTTTGTTGGTTCGCCATTCTGAATCATATTCTTTTTACTCAACAGCTAGGAATTCGAATCTTGGGTCTCTCGCACCTGGTCAAACAATACTGGTCGGATTTGAAAACTAGCTAACAATGCTACATCATCTCTCCATTCCAGTTCTGCTCCTGTAGCTCGCAACTCAACTAAAAGTGATACTCTTGGACTTGTACATGAAATAGAGAGGCTTCAGATTTCCTACTAAGGGAATTTGCAACAACATTGACTTTTCCTGGATGGCACTCAAAATTACAGTGATAATCATTAATTAACTCCATCCATCTTTGTTGTCTCATATTCAGATCTGGTTGAGTATGCACGTAAGTGAGACTATTGTGATTAGTGTAAATCTTACACTACGCTCCATATAAGTAGTGTCTCCAACTCTTCAGTGCCAACACAATGACGGCTAGCTCAAGATCATATGTGGGATAATTAACTTTATGGGGCTTCAGTTGTCTGGAACCATATGCAACGACCTTGCCATGATGCATCAAAATACAGGCTAGGCCCAATTTCGAAGTGTCACTATAAATGACATATTCCTCACTTTCGTTAGGTAATGTCAACACTGGTGTCGTGGTCAATCTTTCCTTCAACGTGTCGTGCTTAATCTTTCCTTCAACGTTAGATAACTTTCTTCACAGACATCTGACCACTCAAATTTGACCACCCCTTCTTCGTCAATCGTGTATGCGGAGCTGGAATCCGCAAAAAATCTTATACAAAACGGCGATAGTAACCTCCTAAAAGAAACTTCTTATCTCAGATACACTTGTAGGTCTGCTCTAATTCAACACTGCTTCAATTTTATTTGGATCAACACTAACTCCCTCAGTTGAAATCACGTGACCTAGAAATTTCACATTATCCAGTCAAAATTCACACTTGCTAAACTTTGCATACAACTGAGAATCTCGCAAAGTTTGCAAAATAGCACATAAATGTTTCCTGTGTTGCTTCACATCCTTGGAATATATTAAGATGTCATCGATAAATACAATGAAAAAGTTATCCAAGTATCGCCTGAAGACTCGATTCATAAGGTCCATAAAAGCGGCTGGGGCATTTGTCAAGCCAAAAGGCATGATAAGAAACTCATAATACTCATAGCGTGATCGAAATGCTGTTTTAGAAATATCTGATTCTCTAATCTGAAGTTGATGGTATCCTGACTTGAGATCAATCTTTGAGAACACTGTAGCTCCTTTTAGTTGATCGAACAAATCATCAATCCACGGTAAACAATACTTATTTTTCATCGTGACTTGATTCAACTTTCGATAGTCAATGAACAACCTCATCAAACCATCATTCTTCCTCACGAACAACACTGGAGCACCCCAAGGTGAAACACTGGGTCAAATGAAACTTTTATCGATCAACTCCTGCAGTTGAACCTACAACTCCTTCAACTCTGCTGGGGTCATTCGATATGGTGTCTAAGAAATAAGACCCGTACCTAGAAGTAATTCAATGCATTGTGAAATCAATCTCCCTCATCGGAGGAAAACCAAGTAAGTCCTCTGGAAATAAATCTGGATACCCATAAACCACTGAAATATCTCCAATACTCGGTGCACACAGTTCTGTATTGATCACATATGCCAAGTATGCCTCACAACACTTCTTTAACATCTTCTCTGCTTTCATCGCCAATATCAAACAAAGTGGAGAAGTATTTCTTTCGCTGCAAAACAAGATTTCTGGCATTCCTGGACTTCTAAATACTACCTCCTTTTTATGACAATCATAGACTACCCAGTGAGCCTCCAAGAAGTCCATCCCCAGAATTACATCAAAATCTAAAATGTCTAACAACATCAAATCCGCGGCTTACCCCTAACCTCCTAAGAATATCTCGCAGTTCTTATATACCCATCTGACACTTAGAACCTCATCGGATGGATATAAAAACTAACCACATTCCTGGAAGAGAAAAGGCAGGTATAGTGGCCGAAGATGCCAATCTATATGACATAAAGGAATATGTAGCCCTAGGGTCTAATAAAGTAAGAATTGGATAACCAAAAGCATATAACGTACCGATGATAACCTCTGGGGAAGCTCTGCCCTCTCGCAGGGTCATGGCATGCACTCAGGCTTGTCCAGCTGGTCATCCATGGTTCTTACAGTTTTGCTAATTTGCTTGCCAGGTGGACTGTGTTGTTCGAACTCTATAAGTGGTACCCTGATCTCCACCTGAACTCTGGGCTGCTGAACCACCATAAGTGTCCCTCTATGGACACTCCCTCACATAATGACCCTCCTAGTTACATCGATAAAAAATGATAGTGCCCCGCTGTCATGAACCAAGGTGGCGCTTGTTACAAATATTACACAATGGAAAATCTCTCGGTGCAACTAGTGTGTCATATGGACGCCAAGGGTAACTTGATCCACTACAACTTGTACTTTATTGTTGCCTCTGAAATCGATTCCTCCTTCATCTTTGGCTCCTACTCTGACTAGATTTGCCAGTGGAAAATCTATAAGTTCAACTACCAAAAGAAGAGGCTAAGTCCGATGTACTTGAACTCAATCTCTTTAAAGGACACTAGCTGGGTCCACCTTCCTTAAAGTGGCGAGACTGAAATTGCAACTGTCTCTCCCTTTTTACATCCTCGCCTCTAATTGCTGCATTAACAAACTCATCAAATTTATCCCGAGGTATCGTTGTCAAGGTCCTCTTGATGTTCAGATTTATACCCAACTCAAACCTTTTACATTTGGATGCTTCAGTCGCAACCATATCACGCGTAAATTGAGACAAACAAGTGAATTTGTCTCGATACTCAAGCACTGACATACTTCCTTGCCTCAGGTCGGTAGACTATTCATACTTCCATTGCTAGGTAGCTTGGTTGAAATATTGACGCATAAAAAATTCTCTGAATGTAGGCCATGGGGTGTCAACAGGATCCTTTTCAGTACTAGCCCACCAGAAGTAAGCATCTCACTCAAGCAATCCAACAGTTGCTACAGTCCTGTTCTCTGGAGTGAAATATAGACGTTCACATACTCGCTGCACTTGGACTATCCGAGCCTCACATGTTTTAGGTTCTGTGGAACTAGGAAATGTGGTTTCTGCAACTATCTCTGCCTTTGCTACAAGATCAAAACACTTGTCTAAACGTAAATCTCGCGTTGGTTGATCCTCGTTATGATGCTCAGCCCTATTAACGCGGGCTCCACATTGAGGAGGCTTCTCTTATAGAAGAGAAAATGCATTAGTTAACAGAACATAAAGGATACAGTTTTGAAACCCTAAACGTTTAAAAACATAGAACACGGTAAGCATTGATGGGGATCTACCGGCCAGTCGAGCCATCGCTCTGGAAGTATTGTGCATTCTCAAATGTCCTCAATATCACAACTGCGGAAGTTTACAGAACCTATAACCTAATACTCTGATACCAACAGAAAAGATCGAACCCCGATCTAGATGCCTAAATCAGAATTAGGCCCTAACAATAGCGTAAAGTACATAAATTTTGCCAGAGTTTCATCTAAATTTCAAGAAACCCAAAACTTGCAATGAAACCACACTTCTAATTAGTCCACAAAAATAAAACGTGGGGCGCCGATTCAAATCCGGATTTCTAAAATCAACTAAAAACTATACAAACAACATATTTACCGAATCAAAAGGTTACAAGGAATTCAGTGATTATTTAGAAATACAACTCAAACAGAAGAAAACTAAACATTGTATTCAGAGCGACTTCTGATTTACATAATATAAAGGAATGGCAAGTTAAGCTAGGAACTTACTAGATGAGAATAGTAAAATAATCTATAGCCTCCGTCGATAATGTGCTACCTCAGGACAAAAACTGCAAACTGGGCCAAACGAAACTGAAAAGCCCAAGGAAAGGCGTATAAAATGATAAAAATGTTAGAATGAGTGGAAGAAAAATAATATTTCGCATAAACTGAAACATATATCTATAATGTCTTTCTCCAAAGAGTACATAAAAAAAATGATGCGAGTCTAAAATTGTACATGCCTAGGTCCGGTGTTTGTCCTAACCATCTTGGGTACTGTGTGATGTGTAAAGGCAGTGACTTGAGTCAATCGTCCTCAAGCCACAAGAACGCCCAGTTCAGGTGTTTGTTCTAACCCTCCTAGGTGCTAAGTAAATCACGAGTCAGGTCTCTGGCCCTCCCAGAGCATCTCGGGGATCAATCGAGAAGCCAGTGCATTGACAAAACCTCACGGTCCGAAAATCGCCGGAATCGGGTTCCGGCCAAATTCAATGCCGTCGTCGGTCCTCCAAACCTTAGGGGTTTGACCTCTGGAGGGAAACCCAACCGTTTTAACCCCACCCCGTCACCGAAAAATGGTCGGAGCACATCCAGTGAATAAACTCGAAACCTAACAGTTTCATCTTGTCGATTTGCACCCTAAAACACCCCAAAAATCAACAATACCTATATAAATCGAAAGAGGAAGATGAGGTCTTTAAAACCATACCAAGAACGCGGGCAATGGTAGAGTTTTCCTGCTGGTCGGGTCGGGTCGACGCGGGTCACAATTCGGGTCACCGATTTTCTGATTTTTCTGAATTTCTGAATTAATTTCAAAAACTTCCCATATTTATACGCCTAAGCTCCTTATCAGATCAATGGTCCAGATTTGATCTAATCAGAAACCAACGGTCCAAATTAAACCTAACTAAAAAATTACTTTTTAATATTTTCCTCACACAGAAATCTAAAAATCATTAAAAAAAATAGCTCGCATTTACGAAAAAATTTCCAAAAATTTCTACGAGGTCGAAAAAAAATACTTTAAATTTTCGTGAACAAAACAATGTCTAATTCTCACTCGATGAAAAAGTCGTTAACAAATCACATGATGCGACTAATTCGCGATAAACCTAATTCATCTTAATTTATGCGTAATTTTGGTTCGGGTCGTTACAATACATACTATAATTAATCTAGCTAATATATTATATTATTAAGTTAATATGCATTCACATATTATATATAATTTTTCAACTAATTATATATCCATATATTAGCTAGCTTAAGAATTAATTAAACATACTATTACCTTAATTAATTAAAAAAATTGCTTAACAATTAGCTTAATTAAAAATTAAACATACAATTAAGCATAACACAATTATCTTAAACCATAAGCTTAACAATTAAACATACAATTAGCTTAATCTAACATTTTTCAACTAATTAACCATATCTTTATTACTTAATAAAAGCATACAATTAGCTTAAAAATTAAACAAGAAATTAATTAATCCAATATATATATGCAATCAAGGTCGCCAAAAACTATATATATATATTTGCCAAAATATTTTACCGTATGTAATTAAATTAAAAAAATTAATCAAGAGAAACGAGCTAATACCTTCACCAAAAAGGAGATAAGTAGGTAAACTAGAACTCCGGGAGTTGAAAAATTGATGAAATTAAATTGTGACCCGCCAGAGGTGGGTGTTGAGTGAGAGAGAGAGAACTTGAGAGAGAAGAAGGAGAAATGCCCGATCTAGAAAAGGAATTTGATCTAAATTATTGAGTTTTCTTAGACGACGAAATAATTCGTCGTCTAAGTGTAAAGTTTTTTCATCTAAGTACGGACATACCTAGATGACGAAAGTTTTGTTCTTTAAGAGATCACTTAGATGAAAAATTACATTAGACGACGAATTATGTAATTTGTAGTATAAGTTTGTCTTTAGACAACGGATATTATTTTCGTCGTCTAAGATGATGAACTTAGACGACGAATTACATAATTTATTGTCTAAAAGGTAATTCAGATGACGAATTATATTATCCGTCGTCTAAATTGGTATTAGACGACGAAAAATTGTCTTGGGCGACGAAATAAATTTTCGTCATCTAAGGTGTACTTAGGCGAACAAACCTTAACTTAAAGGTTTCATCGCCAAAGTGATAACTTCTGTTAGTGTAGCTCTCTGGTCGATTAGTCTTGCTTTGACATATGCCTATATTGTTGAGAATGTGAATGGAAAAAAACTCCCTCATTGAAAATGATGGGCCTTGCTAGTGGATTAAATATAAGGATTTGAACTACTCCTACCATAATCAATTGACTTTAATATGAAACCCCATATTACTTTATCATATATTATTTTGCAACTGCTGAACAGTATATCGATTTTGGCCACATTTGAATTACTAATTACGTACTAATTACGATTTGGTTTGGCCACCATAAAGAAACTACACCATTTATGGTTTGCAAGAAAATTTATCAAATTCCCCGGTAGATTAACATGGAAATTAAAGTAATACTATGCTCATACACATGCATTGGACTGTCAACCGTTTCTTCATAGTACAATATTTGAACTTAGGGTTTAAATTAAGTATTATATTCTTATTTACACAGGATGTTATCTTGTCGAAATTAGGTTAAAGAGAAAACTGATTTTAAGCATACAATTTTTCACATGGAAAACAGAAATGATGTGCAGCCGTAATTGAAAGAAAGAATACCTACGTATAGTACATGATCTCGGAAAATTATTCTATACACAACATTGTGTGTGCACTTGTCTACTAGAATGAAATGGGACAAAGATAAAATGGAAATTTCAGTCTTTTTATATTAGTTTTGATAATTTTTGTTTAGTTTTGAGTCAATAAAAACTTATAATATAGACGGTGTATATACACTGCTGTGTATAGAATAGCTTCTGATAATCTCACCATTCTCACGTTTCTGAATGCTTCGAAAGAATGAATCAATCAATACCGGATAATAAGCAGATCGAGCTTCTTCGATTTGTTGAGGAATGAATCGATACCGAATTAAGTACATGGCATGGTTTCGAGAAATATTGCATGAGCAACGTGCGTACATGAGGTTTATCGATCATATAATTAACAAACGGTCTAATAAACTAATCAGATTGATCGAAATTATCACATTACACGTACGTAGGATTGCGTGGCAAAACAGAACATGACCATGGCATGTGTTTGAAAATGAATATATGAATATTCTGAAGGATTTTGATACGAATGCTGTGATCTTCTATAGGCCTTGAGCAGAATAATGAATAATGTATTAGTTTTCTCATCACATGCAGCACGATACAAATATTTATCACATTTTTAGTGCAATAATATCCATGTTTTCAAGCTCAACTATTACGAATGATATGCCGCACCAACTCAGAATAGAAAAATATAACGATTTCTGAAATGATGAAATATATTAATGCATTGATACGTATTGAGACTTTTTTTACGATGTTAGTCTACTTGTTTGACAAGGTGTGTATACTAATTGTATGACATAGTCTACTTGTTTCACAAAGCACTATATATTGTGTTTGTAGACCATCTAATTTTAATATATCAATGCATTAACTTGCCGAATGAGAACCCTTCTAAAATATGATATCATTTCAGCCGCCATAATATGTTGTCCCCTACAATATATATATATATATATATATATGAGGATTAGGGTTATTGATCTATAATATAAGAGAAATAATTTTAGGTTTCAAAGGGACATAAGATGTGCAGGCCTCAATCACATGTGGCATGTCATATAATGTACAAGTCATTATATATATTGTCAAATTATATTGTAAAAATTTTATACCATATTACTTAAAATCATATTATCTTAAATAATTGTTGACATCACACATTTAATTTAATGGCTATTATTTTGAGTAATCATAAATTAATCAATTTAATTATTTATACAAATATAAATATTTTTAGAATTCAAAAGCTTTCAATTAGATTTCACTATTTCGGTTTCTTCTCTTCTTCTTTTCTTCTAACAAGCGTAATGTGACTCCAATTACTCGTCGATTATTTTAATTTTTTTAAAGGGTAACACATGTGATCGACGTTAGTTTTCATTTAGAAAAAATGTATGAACGATTATAACCATGACTACTCACTGAAGGGCAAGAAATAAGTCATAGTCTAGACAACTTAAGTGACCGAAGTCACCTAACCTAACAAAATAATCGAATCGTAACAGTAAGCACTAGGACTAATAACTAACATGAGACGATAAGCAATTCTAAATCTTAGTTCTACATAAAGATTTTGTTTTTTATTTGTCCGATGGGATTCATTTTTATTTTCTTGAAGAACTTTGTGATTATTTCCTACTATTTTTTTATTCTAGTGTTAGTGTGTTTAATAGTAAAAAAAATTATTTCGTTTTATGTTTCAAAATTATTGAAGTGACAATTAGTAATAAAAAATAAAATAGCATATTTAAATTTAATAAATGTGCAAAATAATTTTGGAAAGTATTTAACATTCTTAATAGATCGATAGTTATCCAATTTGGGATGTGTGATATGTCAGACAACAAAAGATTTGGGCCTCCACATCTTAGACTTCTATCATGCTCATAAAATAATACATTAAATCTCCCAAATTATCTGGTGCATCATGAGAACAATGTCGATAAATTAGAATCATATAATTAAGTCGCTTGTTTTTCTATTTTGTAGCTTGAAGATAGCGAATACTTCTATATTTCTTGCAAACGATGCGCAAAGATTATGCCCATATATTTGGCAGATCTTTACCATACGCTAAACTATTCAATTAGCTTGTTTGGAACTTTGCTTCTCTAGAAAAATGATGAAACTATTAGATTAAATTTGTTCTCTTAATAAAGTTAAGTTGCTCATTGCATGCAATTAAACTATATATATGTTTGTTCCTTTCAAAAAAAAAAAAACTATATGTTTGTTGACCGGTTCGTATCATGCATGCATTATTTATAATGCACTGATAACATTCCTAAAATTGATTAAATAAAACCAAATATAATTAAACTAAAGTTAAACTTCAATGTTTCTATGTATTCATTCCATTTTTTTTATTTTTGAAAAGGTTGTATTATTTCTGTAGAAAAATTACTCATATGGTAACTCAATTATATCAAGATAAACACTTTAGTAACTATATTTTGGCATGCATCTATCAAAATGATCACTTAAATTTAGTCTTCAAATTTAGTAACTATTTTTTGGCATAATATTCTGTTATTTTTGGAGGTTATTTACATCTTTTCAAACATTAATTTTCTTCTTCTTCTTCTTCTTCTTCTTCTTTTTCAATTACTTTGGGCACCCAGATTAATTATACGGGCACCCAAATAATTTGATATGGGCACCACCATAGCTCGGTGCTGGATCCTTCGTGACTTTGTTGGAGACATGTGACACAAAGTTTGATGCGCGAGAGTGAAATGAGAGAGATTTGCTTGCTTGCAAACCTCACCAGCCCTACCACAGCATGCTTCAGCGGTCGGAGACGATCCGAGATGTCGCAATGGACATAGTTATATCGATCGGTGTGCAAGGCAGATCTCAAGGTGGTGTGCGAGACTGAGCTTGAAGTTGATCTAGAGGTTGTGCCCAGAGGTGGTTGGGCAAACAGACGATGTTGACTACGACAGAATCCCAAGCGCGACGAGTGGGAGAAGCTGCCGAAGTGGAGGAAGCTTAATCACGAGAAGAGGCAGCGAGGCTAGCTCAACAGTAGGTCGTGCACGATGCGGAGCTTCTAGAGGATGCGATGGAGCTGGAGTTGCAGTGACGAAGGTGGAACGTCGGTCGGCTGCTATTTCGTGTTTTATGAGAGAGAGAGAGAGAGAGAGAGAGAGAGAGAGAGAAAGAGAGAGAGAGAGAGAGAGAGAGAGAGAGATCTGCAATGGCGGATTTGTAATTTTTGAAAATAGTAATAATGGTCTAATAATAACATTATTGTACATATTAAGAAGTTACAAGTAAGAAGACATATTTATCTATCATATGTCATATATGTAATATCTAAAATAGACGGATTGACTATTTTAATTTACGGGGACCAAATTTAATCGAGTAATCATTTTGATATACGTTAAACAATAATGACTAAAATGTCTATCTTAACATAATTGAGTAACCATACAAATAATTTAAATTCCCAATTTCCATATCTAGAAACATGTATACTAAGCTACTATATTTACTAATTAACATCTTCCACCCACATATGGAAATCTCAATGATTCGCTTTGCAGAAATTGCAGAGTTGGATAATAGCATGCACCGGGTATATTCCTATGCACTGGATATTATACATTACTTTTTTGAAGCAATCTATCATACATTATAAAATGTTAAAGCTGTTGTTACTATATAATTATTAATGATCGATCATTCCATTTGAAAGTATGTTTCAAACAAATATGACACAAAATAAGACAAAGGCATGATAAGATTCCCCGAAATAATTAGACGGACAAAAAGTTATAAACAAATGATAAGCGAGCTATTGTAGCTGGCTAATATTACGATAGAGACGACGGCCATCTAAAATGAAATCTTCATTAGAGCTTTATGAAACTTTTCTATGAATCTCGAGCAACGAGACCTTTTTTTTTCAAGCATTAACTAACTCATAACATTAAAATTTTTAAATAATATATGATAAATAAATCTTTAGAATATAATTAGTCGAAACGTACGAATGTTGTGACTTAAATTTGAGAAATAATTTAAAAACTCGATATTTATCACTTTTCTATCATATATAATAACTGAATTATTTACTTTTAACTGTGAAGTAGTAATTTTTTTTTATCTTGAAAATCTCACCAGAACTTAAGCCCCTCTAATCCATAATGTACATCCACCCCTGTCATACAGATCGAGTAGAATTTAGCTCGGCAAATTGCTATCGATATGTTATTCTAAAGAAACTGATTTCTGCATTGCGGGATTGCATGCTGTTAAGTAGGCCACGATCCTGTTTATTTTGCTCCCTTTATTAGGTATTGCATGTGTGCATAAGGATAAGGCAGCTTAAAAAGTAATTTTGCTTTTTTCATTTTGGAAGCAAGGTCATTTTTTCTTTTCTTTTTCATTTCATGGTTAAAAATAGAGTCTTGATTAAACTTGTTTCCGGTTTGGCTATTTTGGCTACCGGACGACATGCTTCCGGTTTTATAAATATTTAGGTTAACAATTAAATTGGTGGCATAATTTTTCACATCCGGGGTCCACTATTTGGGGGGGGGGGGGGGGGGGGGGGGAATTCCTCCTTTTTTCTAATACATTTTTAATACAACAATAACATGAATTTTCTAAGATGCCCTTCTTCATTACTTAACAATAATATGAATTGATATCTTCTTCACATTTTTGCAGATGATCGATTTAGAAAATTTTGGCAAAAATATTTATTGGCCCATAGGTCGGTTCAACACAATATTTATCCCAGATGTTTTGTCAACGGTAGAAAGTTTCATTCGTTGGACCGAGATGAAGGAAGAAAAACAAAAAACAGTAGGATCACGGTTGGGGAAGCACTGATATATATTATGGGGTTCTTGTTAATGTCGTTCAGCTATATTACGGGAATGATATCAACGTTTTTTTATTCAAGTGTAAATAGTTCAAGCGTACGAAGAAAGATCTGGGTCTTTTATCAGTTGATCCAAACTCAAGTTGGTATGAAGATGGGCCATTTGCTTTTTCCACATTAGTTATACAGGTGTTCTATTTGGATAATTAGAAAGCTGGTGAATGTTGAAAAATAATAAACCATATGTCTCACCGAGGAATATGGAGTGTCACAACACTTGAAGGGACGTTGGCGACTGACACTGAAGCGCATGATGACAATGCATATTCAAAGCATTTCTATGATCCCTGACAAAAGAGAATAGATTCGGTCTAACGAACATTTACCCATGTCTGATAGGGCCACGGATCTTACTCATGAGCTTGAGGACGACGACGACAACATCGGATAGGATTCAGACGATTGAGATTATGATGATGAGGATCCTTCAGTTGAGAATGGGGAGGATGATTCAAACGATGACGATTATGATGATGAAGAGTGATTGATAAATATACGAAATACTCAATAATAATTATTTAATAGATGGATATAATTTGATCAAATTTCAAACTTGATTAATTAATTTGTACGTACGAGCATAGCATAATAATTAATTAATTAATTAATTAAGGCGCATAAATTAAAAAAGAGGTTTATTTAGAGAGTACGTATGTGCATTTGTAATACTTATTATGTCTTACAAGAATAATTTAGAATAGACAAATGCAAGATCATTTTATGGTAAAGATGACCTCTTAGATAACGAAACCATATAATTTCGTCGTCTAAGGTTCACTTAGACGACGAAATTACGTAAGTTTGTTGTCTAATGGTGGACTTAGACGACGAATATATATTCGTAGTTGAAGAACTACTTAGAATATAGAAATATATTAATTTCGTCATCTAAGTACATATACAAATTCTAAAACTTAACCACAATCCCTTTTCCCTAAACCCTAAAAAATTTAGATGACGAAAGTAGTATATTTCATTGTCTAAGTCGCACTTAGACGAAAAAATACTACCACTTTTGTCGTCTAAGTAGATTTTAACAATCTGACCCATATGATTACGATCATGTACCTGTACCATGTTAGATTGCATATTATATTCTTTGAGGGCATAGAGTAGACAATTCATGGATTGTGGGTTTCGTCGGTTAAAAAATTGGATAGTAGTTACGAAGATTCGTATATCAACGTTTTCGTTTCTTTGAAATTTGGGTTTTATGGTTGACTACCCGATCAAACCCTTAACGAACTTCATATTGAATGAAAATTCATCTACTTACATATTAAGTGGTAATGAATATATCTCACGGTTATTTTTTTCAAATTCAATTTCGTTAATATGGATGTAGAGTAAATTAATACAGACATACGAACACTTAAGTTATACAACGTACATTAGTAGATGTATAACAAGTATTAACTCGTCAATCTAGTTTTTACGTCAATTTTACTTTAATTTATATCTAATTGATATATAAAGTTTTGACGTAAATGAAAATGCTCGTAACATCAGAAATAGTTTAACGATTAATAAGAATTACGGTCGTTTTTGTCTTTTAAAATTTTGTCGATATTCACAAAACTGTAACGATTGAATACCAAACTCTATTGAATCGGCGTCATTTTTTTTCTAAAATATTATAACGTAATGATTACCTCTGATGGCTAATTTCTTCGTTTTTTTTTTGTCTTTTTTTTTAAAATTATCTCAACAAAAAATTAATAAACTATCACTTAGACGTTGAAACGCCTAGGTTGGTGCCTTCTTAGACGACGAAGTCATGTAGTTTCGTCGTCTAACCCCAAAAGTTTGGCGGTTTGTTTTTTGGGCCAATTTTTTGGTGGCATTTTAAAAAATGGTTTAGACGAAAAAATACTTACAATTCGTAGTCTAGGTGGAGTTAGGCGATGAAACTCTACATTTCATCGTCTAAGTCGAACAATATTCATTGATCTGGGAACCGTTTTCCCCAAATTGGATCCAGACTCTAAAAAAATCTATCTCTCTCTCAATTCTCGCAGTTTCCTCTCTCTCTCTCTCATCACCTCTGTCTGTTTCTCTCATCGCCACCGATCATCTCTCTTCTTGCTACCGGCCGTCTCTCTCTCTCTCTCTCTCTCTCTCTCTTTCTCTCTCTCTCTCTCTCTCTCTATATATATATATATATATAGCACTACAAGAAAAACTCACTTAGACCACGGACCATTTCCGTCATCTAGGTTAGAGTTTCCGTAATCTAAGTACTTAGACTATGGACTCTCCGTCATCTAAAGTCCGTCGTTCAAGTGCCGTAGTCTAAGCACTTGGACGACGGAAATAGTCCGTTATGTGGTCTAAGTAACATATTAGATGAAGCAATGATTCCGTCGTCCAAGTGCAACTTAGACTATGGAATTATTGTGTGGTCTAAGTTGTACTTAGACGACGCAAATGTTATGTGAGTCGTCGAAGTCATCACTTAGAGTATGGAATTATTGCGTGGTCTAAGTGATTGTTTCGTAGTCTAAGTGATCCCTTAGACCACATATGTATATATGTTTTGTAGTCTAAGTCTTCACTTAGACTACAAAAGCGTATATGCTTTCGTAGTCTAAGTGAATATTAATAAAATAAACTTTTTAATTATTTTCATTTTATTTTTTAATTAAAATTTAATTTAAAGTAAAATATTAATAAATTAATTAAAATACTAAATTTAATTTAAATAATTAAAAATTGTACGTACATCAAAATCGTTCAGAAAAAATGATATATCATAAACTACGTACAAACTACTAAAATACGGCAGGAGTAGACACGCCGCCTAGTCCCCTGCCTCCAGCCATGTCGTCTTCATCGTTCGGGTGTGGGGTTGGAGCAGGATGACAATCTTGTTGAACCTCATTTTGTATGAGGGCGATGAGGTGGGCTATCTTCACTTGTTGCTCATCAAGCCTCTGATGCATAGATAAGTTTTCCGCTCGTGCGAGTTGAGCCTCCTCAAGGGCTGCTTGGTCAACCGCATCCCGAGCACTTGTCCTCGCCAAGCGTCCCGTAGATGAGTTAGAAGATAAATCTCACTGCACCTTGCATCCCAACTCCTTAACCTCCTCGCCAGCTCGACAACCGTATACCTTATCGACGATTGCAATTTGGCTCTCCCTCGATAGAGGAGGCACGTCTTCCGACGGCAAATCTGGGTGTGCAAGCTATGTATTGGCTAATGCCCACTGCGCCCGTACTACGAACCTGGCCTGAAAATAATAATAATAATTAAATAATTATAAATTTATACAAGAGTTTAATAAATAATAAATAATAATTACGTTAATTGAGAAGAAATATATAAGGCACTTTCGCCGATTTGACCCGCTTCATTGTCGAGCCCAGGCATCACGGAAGCGGTGATGCTAACATCCAAATAAGGGTGTTTAGAGCCCTTATCTCTGTGCTCCTTGGCGATTTGTATCATCTTCTTGGAGCCGAAGGTATGATGTTTGCCCTTCTTCTCCCGATTGGCCTTGTTTACATTCGATTACGTCTGTTCGACAACATAAATCATTAAAAAAATTAAGAAATGACTAAAAAAAATATTCAATTTCGTCAATTTAAATAAAAAAATACGAACCCGATAAAAATTCTTCTTCGAAGTGGTTGACCAACCACTCCCACTCATCTTCCCTATCCCCACGTAACTCTACGGGGGTAGGCGACCAGCCTAATTTCAGGTAATACTTGTGAAGTCTATACTTTCAATCATGGTAGATGGTGTTGGCGGTGGTGTTGATGTGCCTAAGCATCTCCGGAGTGCCATCCACCGCATATTGTTCCTACAAGAAAAGAATAAAAAATTATAATCGTATATATTATGAAATTACAATTTTTATTGGTTATTAAAAATGAATTTAAAATTGTATTACGGACTGAGAGTTCTTTAAACACCTTCCCCTTCTCCAAGTCCGGCAACTCCTTTCAACTAGGCGCAACCATACGAATCTTGTTGCGAATAATTCCCCCGATGATGTGCGATGAGAGACTAGCTACCTGTGAGGTGGGAGGGTCATCGATGAAATCGTCGTACGGCAACTGGATCTTTTTCCCGGTTGCCTTGAACAACTTCTTGGATTTTTTGCCCTTTCCGAGTCCTCGGGTCTTTTTCGGTTGAGGATCTGACGGGGCCCTCCTGACCTTGCACCTTGCGCTGTAGAGAATAGACTTGGAGGAGGCCGACTCCTGAGCACTTTCTGACATCGATGATCAGCCGGAATGAGTGTTATCGCCATCGGTCTGTATAGCTGGGGCATTAAGAATTTCCCCAGTAGCCGCAGCCGAGGGACCAACTGAAGAGTCTGGAGGAGGTGCGACATTGTCCTCCTTGCTCTGGCAACCCGCTTGCTTTGCGGAACGTCGGAGTTGAGCATCTTCCGCCTCTTTTTGTGCCTTTTTTTTTACCCTATGGGGTCATTTTAACCTAGGAATTGTAAAAATTAACTATTAAAGCTATTTTACAATTAATTATAACTACTTTACCATTTACTATTTTTAACAATTTTTACTATATATTTACTCTATATTTTTCTTATTTACCACAACATTTACTATTTTAATTTTTTTTCATTTGTAAAACCATTTTTGATATTTATCATTTTTTTAATATTAACCAATTTATAATATTTACTATTTATATTTAAATTCATACTAATTTACAAGAATTAAAATAATATTACAAATAAATAAATTCATACTATTACAAATAATATTACTATTAATTAAAATAATAGTAGAAATAATTAAATTCATACTAATTGTCATAATTAAAATAATGTTACAACTATTAAATTCATACTAATTTACCAATAATTAGTAATTTACAATAATCAATAATTTACAATAATATTTACCAATTTATTATTTTTAATTTACTAATTTATTATTAAACACAAATACACTATATTTATACCTAAGTACATAGTATTATACCTAAATACATATTAAAAATAAATTTATAATACATACTTACGTACATAAATTTAAAACTTACCGGTGGTGAGATTGGGCAGCCGGTGACGGTAACGGTAGGAGGTAGAGGCGGAGGGAGGGAGCGAGGAGGATCGACGCACGTAGTGGAGGGAGACGCCGGAGGGAGGCCAGGCGGTGGGAGGTTGGAGTTTGAGAGAGAGAGAGAGAGAGAGAGAGAGAGAGAGAGAGAGAGAGAGAGAGAGAGAGAGAGAGAGAGAGAGAGAGAGAGAGAGAGAGAGAGAGAGAGAGAGAGAGAGAGGAGAATGATGGTTTGATCGACACCGTCCAGAATTCTACAATTATACTGTTTAACTTAGACGACGGAGGAGAATTTTCCGTCGTCTAAGTGAACCCAAACCCACTTGGACGACGAAAAAGCTCATTTCCGTCGTCTAAGTCAACATTAGAAACGCCACCAAATTAATTGGTGGGTGGAAGTTGACCTCCATATT
Organism: Geum urbanum; assembly: GCA_946800695.1. NCBI lineage: Eukaryota > Viridiplantae > Streptophyta > Magnoliopsida > Rosales > Rosaceae > Geum > Geum urbanum. The sequence goes on from OX327001.1 coordinate 11,937,328, forward strand.
TTTTGGGAACGGTTCAAAATTTGAACTTAGACGACGGAGATGGTCATCTCCGTCGTCCAAATCAAATTTTGAACCGTTCCCAAAAAAATGGCGGTGGAACTTGGACCGCCTAAAATTTGAACCTAGACGACAGAGATGGCCATTTCCGTTGTCCAGATGAGCAACTGGACGACGGAGAGTCCTCCTACTTCGTTGTTTAGGTTCAATTTCTTGTAAAAATAATTCGTAAGGAAGTTTCCGATCTATGATTCGAATGGAATTGTCATAAAATATCAATTAAAGAATCGTATATGTAAAATGTGAGATTTAAGACGACGAATAAATTTATGTCTTTAAACTTGTTAAGTATCTACTAATGTGTATAACTTAAGTGTTACTTGGTATAGGCTCACTGCACATCGATATTAACGAAATTGAATTTTGACAAAACAACTGTTGGATACATTCACCATAAGACAATATATAAGTAGAATAATTTTCAGTAAATAGTAAGTTCGTTAAGGGTTTCATCGGCACAGCCAACCGCAAAACCAAAATTTTTACAAACCGGAAACGTGGATACACGAAAATCCATAACTCCTATTTTGGAACCGTCGACGCTCACACTCCAAGAATTGTTTTCACTATGGTCTCGACGAAAAGAATATGCACTGAGACATGGTCTACATGGTCTTTCTCTTAGATGTGAAATTACAATATCGTCACTTAGATGACGCAATGACACATTTGCGTCGTCTAAGTTAAAATTTTAGGGTTTAAGGTTAAGGCTTAGGGTTTACTTAGACGACGCTATGACCATTTTGCATCGTCTAAGATAATTTTTTAGGATTTAGGGTTATATAATTAATATTGTGTTTACTTTGGCATGGACTACGAAAAATCGTTCTGTCATCTAGATTTTAGGGTTTAGGGAAAATGTGATTCTTGATCGTACGTACGGATTAATTAATTTTAATTTGTATTTCCGTCTGTAGAAGCGACCTCGCTCTTTAATGAAATTGAAGTTAATTATGCAAAAAATTTAAAAGTTATAATTAATTAATTATTAAATTAAGTATAGAATTAATAATTGTACCTACTCCTCCTCATAATATATATAATAACGTCAAAAAATTTTAATTACAGTAATGAATTACCAATTAGAATGAGAATGAGAATGAAAATGAAACGAGGGAGCGGAGAGGAAAAGAGTCTGGCATGGACAATATATAATGCATCACTTAGACGACGGACATGAATATTTGTCATCTAAGTGACCACTTAGACGACGTGGTGTCGGTGCGTCGTCTGAATGAACACTTAGACGACGAAATTTACTGAGGTCCATCGTCCAAGTGCAGCATGAGACGACGCATAGTCGATGCGTCGTCTAAGTGGTCACATAGACGACGGCGTGTCGGTACATTGTCTCATGATGCACTTGGACGACACAGACTTAGTTCCGTTGTCTAAGTGGCCACTTAGACGACGGAAAAATATTTAAGACGACATAATTTTTTGCTGTCGTCTAAATTCTACTTAGATGACGAAAACTTTACTATTCCGTCGTCTAAAAGTATTTTTCTTGTAGTGTGGATAAATCTGTTGGATGCCGACAAATATATATATATATATATATATATATTGGATGATGTGAATTTGTGAATTTGTTGAATTTGTTGGTTGAATTTTGGATGTGAAGTTGTGAATTTTTTGGAACATGTGAATTTGATGAATTTGTTGGATGAATTTTGGATTCCAATAAATATATATGGATATATATATATGGATGAATATGTATATGTTGAATTTTTGTATATATATGATGAATATGTTGAAATTTGTTGTATTAGTTGTATTTAAATTAGTTGGATTGTGGATTGTTGGATTGCTGAGTAAGTATTGTTAATTTTCGATGTCGTACAACTTAAACAAGATGCCTGGCAGCAGGAAGAGGCACACTATACAAGAGAAGGCTGGAAAATTCCAATCCATTAGATGACAAATGGGTTAGGGTTAAACCTTAGAGGAGACAGTTGCGGCTTCTGCGGCTCCAGCGACTTTTTAGCCAATACTGAATGCTCCAACTGAAGTGGCTACTGAATATACAGACGAGCCTGTGACCAAGGCCCCCAAGAATTTGTCGACGATTCTGTTCACTATAGCTCTTGACGCAAAGTGACCAAGAGGGAGCCCTCAGCCTCGGCCCTCAAACACCCTCAGGGACTTGGAAAGGGAGCTAAAGGCGAGCGGATGGTAAAGTCAAAGGGAAGAAGCTCGAGGTGTCATTCAAGAGTTCACCAGAGACCTTCTGACGCTGGAGTTGAGCAGTTTGTTCTTGCACATCATCGAATCAATCATACGGAACAATATACGTATGATTTCCCCTACTTGGAACGAGCTACCCCAAGCCGAAAAATTCAGGGTGTACCGCGAATTCTAGATAATAGGGTATATTGAATTTTATTTACTTTCATAATTAATTACAAAGCGTGGGGTCTAGGAGTTTAATTTTTATTTTTTATTCTAGGTATATTTTGACTATGAAGTCAGACCGAAGATGTTGGAATTCGTAGAGGATACAGCTACCCACATTTACAAGTATTGGAAGTACAAACTCCATAAGTACTACAAGCAACACAACACTGACCCTACTTAAAAAGAGTTGTGGATAGAAAGGGAAGACGAGTGGCAATGGTTGGTCGGGCACTTTGAGTCCGAGAAGTTTAAGTTTCGTCTTCCTTTTCTTTAATGTAATGAAAATGAATAATTTTTAACTTTTAAATATTTGTTTATTATTTAATATTCTATGTTGTGAAATAGATAAGGTCATAGGCCAACAAGACTAATCGTGAGAAGAAGACCGACCACCATATTTCAGGCTCCAAAAAGTTCATCTACATGGCAAAGGCTCACAGAGATGCTAGTTCGAAGCATTGCTTTCTGGATGCCATTGTGTCTGGCTATGTCAAGCCCGGATAAGTCAATACCGCAAGTGAACGTGGCGTAAGTAACTTTTTAAAATTTTTTATTGAATTTCATCGTATTTCCAAAATTTATTGAATTTAATCTTACGGTTGGTTTGAAGAAATTGAATTATGATTAGGACATTTAATTAGGTGGTGCCCTTGGAATTTGGTTTAGTTGGCTAAATTATGATTCTGAACTTGAGAAATCCAGATTGGAATCGGTGCCCATGGTTAATTTGTTATGTTGGAATTGGTTATTCAAAGTGTTTTCTTTCGTATAAATTTTTTGTTTGCTTCATTTGTAGGGGAAGTTATGCCAAATTTTCTTTAGAAATAAACATTCATATATTGTTCACATGATTAATTTCAAGAGATGTTGATACAATGGCCCAGGAGAAATTCGTGCACGCACAGTTACAAAACTCGGAGATGACGCCTGAAGAGCTGTATCCTCTATCGAAAGAGACTTGGTTCAGTATTGTTGATGCAGTTTTCGGCTACCGAGCTGGGAAGGAGGTTCGTGGACTTCGACGGGTGGTCTATCGATATTTGACCCAGTCATCCACATCAGCGAGTAGGAGCAGTGTGGCGGATGCCAAAGAGGTCTGGGCCGCCTAAGATGAGGCTCGATCAGCCCGGGAAGAGGCTAAATCGGCCTGGGAGGAGGCTCAAACGGTCTGGGCGGAGCTTCAATCGACCAACATTCAGATGAGCTCCATGATCAAGTTCTCGAGTAGATGGGCATGCAACCTTCGCCCCAGTGTTAGCCAGATGCAATGCCTTGGGATCCTGGACACGATGATGATGATGATGATGATCCGAGTGGCAGTGGAAAAAATGGCGGGATCCATACTCATGCGTTAGTTTCGTAGTTTATGATTCGATCGATGTACGTACGTACACTTTTTATGTACATATTTTATATTTAATATATTCAATCAATATTTTATATTTTTAATTTAATTTAATTTATGAAATTAAAAATTGAACTTAGATGATGAAACAGGTAGAATTCGTCGTTTTTCAATCACTAAGAAGACAAATCTGTTTCTTTATTCATCGTCTAAGGTATAAACCTTAGACGATGAATATTGATATTTGTACGTCGTCCAAGTGATTGAACCTAGATGACATGTTCGTCGTCTAAGTGTTATCACTTAAACGACGAATATCGTTTGTCATCTAAGTGTTATCACTTAGATGGCAAAGGACGGTCTTCTAAGTGTTATTACTTAGATGACGAAGCTCAATATTCGTCATGTTAGGTGCATCTAAGACGACGAACAATTTCGTCGCGTTCTTCATAAATATTTTATCATCTAAGTACACAGGCGATAAAATATATTTCGTCGTCTAAGTAGCACTTTAGACGATGAAATATTTCTATTTCGTCGTCTAAGTTCTTAGACTAAGACACTTAGACGATGAAACCTAGGCGACGATACTTTCATCGCCTAAGTATGAAAAACGTCACTTAAGCGACATAATTGTTTTGTCGTCTAAGTGCATTTTTTTGGTAGTGTCTTTTACTCCATTCCCCAAAAATTGGTGGTCTGAGAGAGTGGCGGTGCTTCGAAAAAGGAGTGAGCAAGTCTGAGAAGATGAAGGCGGCCATTTCTCCGGTAAATCTCCTGTGTTGGCCTGGATTTTAGCATCGCTAGTAATGAGATCTCGGGCACCAGTGCTTACTGTTGGCCACTCACGTCAACCTGCCATTGCTGGCAGCTTCCAAGAACTCCCAGATACAGCTGCAAAACGGCTTAATCCTTTCCAGTATGGGTTACTGGTGGTGTGGAAATATTTTACCGGGGGGAAGCTGGAGGATTGTTGTTGATATCGATGAAATGTCTTACATCTGGGTTTCATCAATAGACATTAAGATGATGAAGAGAGCAGTTTTGGATATTCGAATTATTTACTTTATAAGGAATAGAAATAGAGTGTGAAATATAAAATAGGGGTGCCAATTTCACCCCAATGTTTATATATGTGTCTCCCTAGAGATTTTGAGACTTAGAGTAGTGGATTTAGAGTCCTTTAGTGAGACTCTTCTCTCAAAACAAGTTTTGTGTATGATTTAAAAGATGAAATTTTGGACTATTCCCTCTTTGAAGCTAATTAACTTCTCCGCCTGCAAACCCATCTTGGATGTGGTCTAGTTCCGGTGTTTGAGATCTTCTTCAACGACATCTCTCTCTCTCTCTCTCTCTCATGGAAGCTGGGTTTGGTCGACGATCAGACGAGAGAGAGAAAGAAATGTCGCTTACCTGATTTCGAGTTTAATAAAGCCTACCCATTTAATCAACCCAAGAGCCGGTTTATAATGTTTTCTGGCCATTTTTTGACTAGAAGACATAAGATACATTAGATATCAATTGACAAGTATATCAAAAAACTCTCGGACTAGGTTAACTTTCTTAATTTAATGAGAGACAAATTTAAGCTATGACGCACAAAGAAAATTAGACTAAAATATTAGTTACGAAGATACTACTAAGTTTAAAAAAGAGAGGAAGAGTAGAAACTATTTGAGTCAAACTATTTGAGTCATTCAAAATTTAACATGATTTACAGTTGCGTTGGCCCTTGGCAATCCGCAGGTTTAGCAAAGTTGTCGATCGGCCGTCCAAAAGCTTTGTGCAGATATACACGCCCACAGCCCGTTGAAAGAACAACATGCATGGAATTGTTCTGGTCAGAAAACAAAAACTGCAGCAACGTCCAGTTTTCAAAATGAAAACTTAATTTTATAATACGGACACTTTAGACTTGGTTTTAAGGTTTCGAGTTATCATGGAATATGTACGTACTAATCATAATAGTATTTGCATCTGCCTCTTCAGTATAAATAGCAATACATGCAAGTCATATGTTGTCACGATCTCAGGAAGGTATAGTAGATAACTCCCATACATTTTTGTGGTATGCACCTTATAGAAACTTATTGTGTGTTTTACTAACATAAAACTGTATGTCACCGATTATCCCATGAGACTTGTCAGTTGTAAACTTGTAATTTAAATGGACGGCAGCTAGAAAGATGAAAGATCCGACTTTCATGTAAAGACGTCAACCAATAGAGACCAAGTAAGTTTGCTTGGTTTCCCACCATGCCCAGTACGTTCGCCGGTTTGAACGTCACTTGTTTTGCATGGGAGTTATCCACTGGCCGGAGACGCAAGAACTAGATTTTAAAATCAAGCCACCATTGCAAACTCCATGTCGACTACGCATCCAAGTAACTTTCTTGCTGTGCTTTTTATGATGAAATGTAACTAAAAAGAAAATATATTCTCGTGAGAACTTCATACATATAGCATCATAAGGAAATATATATACTTACTTTTTTTGATGAAAATATATACTGATCTTGAACAATACAAAGAAGAAATATATGTGTTCCCCATATAGGTATTATTTTGAAGGAGCTTATACTGAAATTATTTTCAAGTCTGACAATCTCCATACACTATACTATTTAGCTCTGGAAAGCTTATTTAGGTAAAGAGCTACTGAAAATTATCAATAATTTTGGCCAAGATAAAAAAGAAAAAGAAAAATTACTTTCTAGCAAGATATATATAAGCACTTGGTCAGAGGCAGCTGACCGATTTCATCAAATATTAATATTGATACTGTAAACCTCCAAGGATATGTATCCTACTGCTATGGATTGTCCATTTTCTGTGCAACTTTTCCATACATGCATGTATGTACGTACGAAGAAGCGTATTCTTTGTTAGGATCTGCAGTCTGCAACTAGTTAATTAGTTCATCTTACATGTGTTAAACAGCATGCAAACACAGCCTAACAGACTACAACTTGAAAACTAATCTTGGCTTTGATTTTATACCATAGCAGACTAATTAGGCATTAAATGATGTGACATATGTTAAGCACAAACCAGGACCTATATCTATTACGTACAGTCGACTATATCATATATTCATATATCATACTAGCGTGAAAGCACATTCCCCATCTGCATATGCAAAAAATATTAAATTTTGGTTTGGGGTGAAGTAGTTCGTGGGAAGTTAGAATCAGTAAGTTAATTGAAAATACTTATTATGAATATTTTTCACTTCTATATTTGGCAGCTCCTTCTAGCTCGATCGATTTCTCGAGGGGATCACAACTTGGTTCTAGCTGGCCTTCTTGGTCTGGGTATGTCAATCTTTTAACAAATCAAAGGGGCCGGCCGGGGTCTGCGAGTCGCAACTCGTAAGCTATCTTCTCCTTATCTGCGACAATCACTACATTTAAGTTCTCTGTACAAGAAAATCTCTTCTGTATCAAAAAAAAAAAATACAAGAAAGACTCTTTCCCCACATGTCTGCATTCGATCAACATAAAATTTCGGATTAATTGCCAAACCAAAATGGAGCTGATAGGCCGGACTGGGTCTCATCAATCATTCGAATCTCATGCATTAAAATATTTTAACTTCCTTGATTTGTTCGGAATCGATGCCACCTTATAACAAATTTATCATGTTTGTTTTGAAGGATTTTTTCTTATCTAAGAGCAATTTTGACAGTTTTTCTATATTTGAATTTTTTTTTATTGTAAGAAATATTTTAGTTGTTTTCTCTAAACACATTCACTATATTAGAAGAATATGATGAGAAAAAAAAAACATTCCCTAAATTAACAGCAATTTAAAATTTTTAGTGATTAAAATGAAAAAAAATAATACAATTTTTAAAATGAGAAACTCTTATGGAGACATGGAGTTGGAATAAAATATGTATGGTAAATTGTATTTTTTATTTTCTTATAATAAAAAGTTCATAAAAAAAAAACTGTTAAAGATGCTTTTAGTAACAAAATTAAGAAGACACAGTAGTTCTTCGATAGATCGATCTATATCGATCGTACCAAATTAACATGTATATATGTGATCGAATTTTGTTACGCAACCCCGTAACCTGGTAATAATCACTACCCGGTACCGTTGATGACAACAACGTTAACCTTCACAATTTTGTTACGCAACCCCACCGTTACAAATAGAAACGTCCGCATGCAATAATCCCCCGTTTGTGTGTATTTCTACTGTATACAGTAATAGCTACTTGTCTACAGTATACACGCAACACTACACAACAAACGTAACACAAACATTAACACGATCGCGATGACGTCGTGCCATTCAAAACACATGCATGATCAAACCTTCCCACATCCTTATCCCCTCCCTCTATATATACCCCCTTCCTCACACTCATATGAGTCACATCCAAATACACGCGCAACCTCTCCCTCTCCCTCTCCCTCCTCTCCCACACCACACAACAATTTTCTCCTCTCCTCATTTCTTTCACTAATTAAACCTGAGAAATCATAAAATTCTAGATACTCGGAAATGAGAAACTTCTTTAGATCAGCGTCGCCGTCACCTTCGAGCTCTCCATCCAGAAGCACCATACCACCTTCCTCGCCTCGCCGCAGCTTCTCCGACTCGTTGATGGACGAGAACATTGAACTCGCTCAGACTCTAATCACGAAATGGGACTTCTCCTCCTCCTCCGACGTCTCTTCCTATGCTAAACTCATCCCTCTCTTCCACGACGACCGCAGCGAAGCCAAGCTTTACCTCAAATCCGTCGCAGACCTACAGTCGGCGATGCACCACTTCGTCAATTCTCAGGACTCCAGCGGAGACAAGCTTATTATCGTCCAGACTCTTATGCAGACCGCCATGAAGAGATTGGAGAAGGAGTTTTACCAGATTCTATCGGATAACAGAGAGAATCTGGACGCCGAGACAGTCTCGAGTAGGTCCAGCTCCGAATCCAGAGTCTCTGCTCGTTCCAGCGTTTCGGAATCTTTGGAATCCGAATCTGAAGAAGAGTCGGTGGCTCTAGATGCGGAGGTCTCGAATGTTGTTTATATTCCGATGGACGATTTGAAATCAATTGCGGACTGTATGATCTCCTCCGGCTATGGTAAAGAGTGCGTTAAGATCTATAAGATTATAAGAAAATCGGCTGTCGACGAAGGACTGTATCATCTCGGAGTCGAGAAGATGGCTCTCTCTCAGGTTCAGAAGATGAACTGGAGTGTTCTCGAGAACAAGATCAAAATCTGGTTTAACGCCGTCAAGGTCGCCGTGAAAACGCTCTTCTACGGCGAGAGGGTTCTCTGCGACCACGTCTTCTCCGCCTCGGAGTCGATGAGGGAGACTTGCTTCACCGAGATCACCAAAGAGGCCGCCGCCGCGCTGTTCGGCTTTCCGGAATTGGTCGCGAAATGCAAGAAGTCGCCGGAGAAGATGTTCCGGACTCTCGACTTGTACCAGGCCATGTCAGACTTGTGGCCCGAGATCGAGTCCATATTCTCTTTCGAATCAACCTCGACCGTCCGATCCATGGGGGTCAATTCCTTAATCAAACTCGGCGAGTCCGTCCGGGGGATGCTGGAGGATTTCGAGGCGGCGATACAGAAGGACCCATCCAAGACCGCGGTCCCAGCCGGTGGGGTCCACCCGCTCACGCGTTATGTCATGAATTACATCACCTTCCTAACCGACTACACCGAAATTCTCGCAGATATTTTCGCTGACTTCCCGTTGACGCCCCAGACCCCTTTGCCGGAGGCCTACTTCGGCTGCTACGATGTCGACGAGTCGCCGATTTCGGTACGAATCGCGTGGCTGGTTCTCGTCCTACTCTGCAAGCTCGACGGGAAAGCAGAGCTGTACAAGGACGTGGCGCTCTCCTATTTGTTCTTGGCCAACAACCTTCAATATGTGGTCGCCAAAGTTCGTAACGCCAACTTGAAATACTTACTCGGCGAGTATTGGGTGGGCAAGCACGAGTCCAAGGTCAAACAGTACGCCGCGAACTACGAGCGGATGGGGTGGAGCAAGGTCTACGCTTCGCTCCCGGAAAATCCGACGGCCGAGATTTCATCCGATCAGGCGAAGAAGTATTTCACGCAGTTCAACGCAGCTTTCGAAGAAGTTTACCAGAAGCAGTCGTCGTGGATTGTGACGGATCCGCAACTAAGAGACGAGCTGAAGGTGACGGTGGCGAAAAAGCTCGTTCCGGCATACACGGAGTTTTATGAGATGCACAGAGTTGGGTTGAGGAGGGAGTGCGGGGTGGACTCGTTGGTCAGATATGCCCCCGAGAACTTGGATAATTACTTGTCGGATTTGTTGTATGGGGCATCAGGTGCAGGGAGCGTTTCGTCATCTTTCTCTGTATATTCGTCGACGTCAACGTCAACGTCAACGTCAACGTCAACGTCAACGTCAACGTCAACGTCAACGTCAACGTCAACGTCAACGTCAACGTCGTTGTCACATTCGCGTGGCCGTTGATGATGATCATGCCGGCCGTTCTGGAATCATTGAAGTGTCCTCTAGGGAGTAATAGCGAATAGGTGAGTAAAACTTTTTAATTTTAAGGCGTTGGATAACTTCATCTGTTTAAAAATCCAACCGTACAGAAGTTTTAAAAAAATTTCTACTCCAAAATAATGTAGAATTTTCGATAATCAATAGGATGAGATTAGTCAAAGAGGTGTAAAGAACTATTAAAGAATGTGCATGCATAGTGAAAGTGTGAATACGTTTATATATTTTAGAAGTTTAATATAGTGGTATACGAATTCGTCTTTGTTGGGGAAACAGAAACAGACCGTTGGTTTTGGGGGCCTTTGCCTTTCATCCTTTATTTGCTTAGCTTGTTTCAGATCAGATAGAGTTCAAAGTGATGACGCTACCAGCATGAAAAAGGAACACAATGATATCTACAGTGTGTAAAACAGCTGGTTGTTACATTACATGCCGCCAATGTTTAAACAAGCAGTAAATCGTTTCAACGCTCTATATTTTCCTTTTTCTTTTGTAGGATAAGTAACAACTACGGACAAATATTTCCACAGTAGCTAATGAAGTAACTTCAATCTAGTTAAATGGCAACCATGCATCATGGCAAATTAGTTCGATCAAGGACCCTAATCATATAGTAATCACGAATTCATGACAGCTGATTTTTGTGAGAGGAGATTTTGTCGATCCTCAAATTCACTCATTCGTGAACCTGTAAAATAAATCTGAACATGGTGTGGTATCGCGCAAAGACTCTCTGATGATCAAATCAATAAAGATACCCGAATATTGGTGTGTATTCGTTTAGAAAGTGACACATCAATGTCTTCCACAGTTTCCATTATATAAAGAAGGGATGAAGAGATGTCATTAATCTTATTGAATAAGGAGATCCAGATGGATCAAGAATATGCTTTTTTTTTTACCATATTCAGGACTAAGTGAGTTTTCCTAATTACCACAAGTCCTTTCGCCAGTATCTCAGCCAAGTTCATGACCATATCTCGATAGAATTATGAAATCCTCAATGTACGAGGATTCCTCCTTTCTAGAAGATATGGTGTCCAACTTTCACAAACCTCCAGAGAATATCCATCTTTCGCGGACCTCGAGGGAATGTCTGGACCTCAAGGAAATATCCAGCTTTTGTGGATCTCGAGGGATTGTCCTAACCTCGAGGGGTAGTGGAGACCTTGAGGGATTACTTGATGAGAACCCTACATTAGTAGATTCACTCAGAATATTCTAGCTTTCGAGGATGGCCAAATATGATGTTCACAATTCTCAAGCTGGTAAATGAGGATATGTATCTTCGTCTTGGTTATCCAAATAATTTCTCACAGTGACAAAAATATTTCTACAATTTATTTCTTTGAAATATTGGAGCACTAGTTTTCAGCAGTGGCTGATCCAATTGGTTATATAATTTTTTATGGTCGTAATTAACATAAAGCTAATGTTAGCATATAGTGAGGTACATATGATCAGTTTGTGGGGAGATTCAAGGAGAAAGCAGTCCTTATGAGGTGGAATAGTTTCAAGGAGAAAGCAGTCCTTAGTTCATTGAAAATATAACAATTGTGGTGGAATAGTTTCAATGGTTTTTCCGATTCAATCGGTGAAAGCGGCTAATTAAAGTGAAGGTGTGGGCACGAGTTGATGTCATTGGTGGAGAGCTGGATGGTGAGATTAATTGACAAAGTGGTGGCAAATCCTAGGCAGTTGTATAGGTCGGTACGTTGATTATGATCAATATCAGCTTCGAGCTTTCGATGAGATTTGACTTTTTGTGGAAGTTGGCCTACGATGTAGGTTGGAGACTAAGGTAAGTTTGCGGCTTAGACCTCAGGCCTAGGTTGTCTTTGATATTGAATATATAACTTTCAAAGGGTAGTGCATAGGATGTGGAAACTTTGATCATGAGGTCAAAGGCTATCCTATACAGTGTAGCCTTTTGGAGGCTCAGGTTGAGGCTGAGGCAAAAGTCAAAGTGGAGTCGGCTTGTTGGGGTCTGGTCTGGGGCATTGTCATACTGCTAGAGTAGGTGGTGGAATAAGCACTAGAGAATATGAGGTTGCTGATAGTTGGGTTGAGGAAGTTGACCTAGTTAGTGAGCCAGCTTGTCAAGTTGGCGATATATTGATACTTTTCACAACGAAACCGCTCGAGGGTAGGATTATGGAGATATGGCTAGAGATGGTGAGAGCTAGAAAACAAAGAAGGACATCTGGTGCTACCTAGAATCATAGTACGTGGTTTGAGGTCACTACCAGAATTACTGACCTAAATGATGAAATGATTTAACATTTGTCGTCAAAATAAGACTAGGACAACGAAATGTTATTTCGTCACCGAAGATGACTATTTTGCTGTCTAAGAACCTGACTAGGCCAGGAATAAAATTTTCGTCTACAGGTTCGTTGTCTAAATGACCATTTCAACGCCGAACTAGATTTTGCCATCACTTTCGCCGTCTAAGTGACTATTTCAACGACATTAGACCCTAAAATCCTAACCCCAAACCCTAAAAACATTAGACGCGCGAATATATGACGAGTCGACCCAAATCAAAAATCATAAAAATCAATAAATAAATAAATAGGTAAATCGAGGAAGTTGCTCGATCCAAAATCAACTTCGATTGATCGAGTCAAAGAACCTATCTGACAAATTTGTTACGATGAAACGATCGTAATGATATAAGATAAATCTACTTTCTTCGTCAGCCGCACCGCCTCTGGTAGAGACACGCATCATCGATGCCCATCCACTGGGTCGACAAAACCTAAACGATAAACAAATTAACCTCACGAATATATTTGTATCATCTATACGAACTTAATGGTATATCACATGACAAGACTTGCGGCATTCCTTTTGAGCTTTATGATCTTCCGAGTTCAAAAGATATACTGTCAGTGGGCGTGTGGAATGAGCACTACCATAAAAATATACTTAGACGAAGAAACAATTTCTGATTAAAATGATGAAATTGTTCGTCGTCTTAGATGCAACACTTAGACGACAAATAACAATTTGGCGTCTCAGTGATTGAACCTAGACGATGAATTATTCTTGTTTCGTCGTCTAAGTTTATTTATTTTTGTTTCAAAATTAGAAATTAAATTTAATAAAATATCCATTAACGATAAAAAGTGTACATAAAAAATATACATACGTACATCGATTGAAATATACATAAACTAAACTACGAAACTAAAACGAGAGTAGACATCTCGCCGATTCCCCCCCCCCCCCCTTGTCGTCGTCATCATGCCCAGGAGGGGGGTGGGGGTGTGGAAGATGACATTCCTGCAGAGGTTGCCACCCTATCGACTCAAGGAACTTGAGGATGACGCTCATCTGAGTGTTAGTCTTGTGAAGCTGATCCCGGGTCGACCTTGCCTCCTACCGGTTCAATCTAGCCTATTCCCGAGCCGATCGAGCCTCGTCTTGGGCGGCTTGGCATCCGCCGCATTGTGCCTACTCGCCGATGCGGATGACTAGGTCAAATCTCTCTAGACTATCCGTCCTAGCCCATGAACCTCGCCAGCTCGGCGGCCGAAAACAACATCGACAATATTGATTTGAGCCTCCTTCGATATAGGAGAGAGCTGTTCATGTGTCATCTTCGGGTTTTGTAACTGTGCGTTCGCCATTTTCTCCTTAACCATATGTATCAACCTCTACTAAAATTAATCATGTGAAAAATACATAAATATTTATTTCTAAAACAAGGTTTGCTATAGTTTCCCCTAAAATTGGAGGAAACCAAAAACCTTCATGAAAGAAAATACTTTGAATAACCAATTCCAACATAAAAAATTTCTTGTAGGCACCGATTGCCATCCGAATTTCTCAAGTTTAGAATCATAATTTAAACCAACTAAAGCAAATTCCAAGACCACAACTTAATTAAATGTCATAATCATATTCAATTTCTTCAAATCAATTACCGTAAGATTAAATTCAACAAATGTTGGAAGTATGATTAAATTATTTTAATTTCATAAAATATTTACTAACGCCACGTTCACTCGCGGCATTTACTTGCCCTGGTTTGACATAAGCATCCATGTTGGCATCCAGGAAACAATGATTCGAACCTGCATCTTTGTGTTCCATTACCATGTAGATGAACCCTCGCGAGCCTGAAACATGGTGGTCGGTCTTCTTCTCACGATTTGACTTGTTGACCTGCGACTTTATCTGTTTTACAACAAAAATATTAAATAATAAATAAATATCTAAAAGTAAGAAATTATTCATTTTCATTACATTAAAGAAAATGAAAACGAACCTTAAATTTATCGGACTCAAAGTGCCCGACCAACAATTGTCACTTGTCTTCCTTTTCTGTCCACAACTCTTCTAGGGTAGGCGAGATGCCATGTTGCTTGTAGTACTTGTAGAGGTCGTACAACTAATCCTTGAAAATGCGGGTAGCCGTGTCCTTTACGTACTTATTCTCACATCTCCGGTATGCCTTCATAGTCAAAATGTACCTAGAAAAATAAATAAATAATTTAAATCCTAGACCTTATGCCTCTATGCTTTGTAATTAATTATGAAATTGAATAAAATTAACTAGACCCTATTACCGAGAGTTTGCGGTACACCCTGAACTTTTCAGATTGGGGGAGCTCGTTCCAAGAAGGGAAATCATACGTATGTTGTTCCGTATGATTGAGCCGATGCTGTGCGAGCACAAACTGTTGTGCTCCTTAGTTGTAGGGCCTTGAATGAATTCGTCAAACGACACCTTGATCTTCATCCCGGCCTTGTTGAATTTACTGTTCGCTCGCCTTTAGTGCCATTCCCAATTCCCCGAGTGTGTTTAGGGACCGGGTCTAAGGGATCTCTCCTGGTCTTGCAACAGGCACTATAGTGAATAGAATCTTCGATAGATTTTTGGGGACCTTGTGAATTCGCCGCCGAAGTGGAAATATTTGGAGGTCGCAGCTGCATCATTTGGAGCATTCGGTATCGATTCTCCATCCGCCGGAGCTAAAAGAACTGGAGGAGCCATAACGGTCTCCTCTGAGGTTTGACCCTAACCCATTTTTCGTTCAATGGTGTGGAATTCGACAGCCTTCACTGCTACCATGCACCTCTTCCTATCGCCAGGCATCTTGATTAAGCTGTACAAAATCGAATATTCATAATATAATATATATATCCATTACATATTCATCGGCATCATAATTTATAAATTCATCCAATATATATATATATATTCATTTCACATATTCAACAAAATCACAAATTACGTCATTTTGTAAACTCAAGTCCATATATTTATATATTCATCGGCATAATATTTATCGGTATATTCAACAAAATCAAAAATTCAACAAATTATATATACTCCTATATACAAAATCACAAATTGATTCAACAAATTCATTCAACAAATACACAAATTTGTTCAACAAATTATATATACTCCTATATATATTAATTCATTCAACATGTTTTATAAATATACTCCTATATATATATATTAATTCATTCAACATGTTTTATATATATAACCGTAAGTGAGAGACAGAGAGAGCAATACCGAAATAAAACGACGGCGGTGGTGGAATGTACGGTGGAGGCGACGGGTGTGGTAAAGGGGACACGGTGGCCGGGGGCAACGTGGAGAGAGAGAGAAGCTAGAGGCACGATGGCAGGTTGAGTGGAGAGAGAAAGAGGAGTGAAACGGGTCTAGAAAAAATGAAGAGAGAGAGAGAGAGAGAGAGAGAGAGAGAGAGAGAGAGAGAGAGGGAGGAGGAGCCACAAGGCCATTTTCGGCGAAAGGAGAGAGAGAGAGTGACCGTGGGTTGGGGGTTTCCGACATGAGAGAGAGGTTTCCAGCGATAAAGAGAGAGATTAGAGAAGAGAGGGAGAGGGAGAAAGAGGGGGAGAGAGAGAGAGAGATTAGGGATTTCTCCCTAATTTATCGATCTGTTATAAGTATTTCGTCACCTAAGTCTTTTTTTAAAAATTTCCCAAAATATTTGGCGGAAAAAAAAACCCGCCAAATATTTGGTGTTAGATAACGAAATACACAGGTTTTGTTGTCTAAGTGATAATTTATAAAAAAATGTATCCATTTTCTTTTAAAAAAATTGACTACCTCCCTAAAAATATGAAGAAATCAGCCGTCAGATATAATCATTATGTTTATATAAATATTTTTAAAAAATTGACTCCAATTTGATAGAATTTGGTATTTGATCGATACAACTTTCTGAATATTCGTTAAAGTTTAAAAGACGGAAATGATCGTACATATTAATAATCATAAAAACCGTTTCTGACGTGACGATCATTTCCACTTACCTCAAAAAATTTTGTATCAATTTCATATAAATTAATTGAAATTTGACATAAAAACTATATTGATGAGTTAATACTTGTTATCCATTTATTAATGTTGAATAACTTAAGTGTTTGTATGTCTGTCTATACTCTACATCCATATTAATGAAATTG
This sequence comes from Geum urbanum, assembly GCA_946800695.1. Lineage (NCBI taxonomy): Eukaryota > Viridiplantae > Streptophyta > Magnoliopsida > Rosales > Rosaceae > Geum > Geum urbanum. The sequence goes on from OX327001.1 coordinate 11,954,102, forward strand.
AATTTGGACAAAAAAACCAGTAGATATGTTAATCACCATTTAATATATATGTAGATTAATTTTCATTCAATACGACATTTGTTAAGGGTTTGATCGGTATAGTCAACCATAAAACAAAAATATCAACGAAACGGTTACGTTGATATATGAATCTTCGTAACTCTGATTTTTGAACCGTCAACACCCATAGTCCAAAAATTGTTTACTCTATGCCCTAGACGAATATAATCCACAATCTAACATGGTACACATGATCGTACTCATGGAGGTCAGATTGTGAATATCTACTTAGAAGATGAAAGTGATCATTTTCATCATCTAAGTTTGACTTAGACGACGAAACTCTACATTTTTCGTCGTCTAACTGAGACTTAGACGACAAAAGATACTACTTTCATCATCTTAGTCTTTTTAGGGTTTAGGGAAAATGGATTAGGGTTAGGGTTTAGGCTTTGCACATGTACTTAGATGATGAAATCACTAAATTTTCGTCGTCTAAGTAGTTCTTCTACAACAAATATATGTTCGCCGTCTAAGTGTACTCCTCAGATGACGAACTTATGTAATTTCGTCGTCTAAGTGAACCTTAGACGATGAAATCTAAGACGTCATCTTTATACCAGAAAATGATCTTGCATTTGTCTATTCTAAATCATTCCTGTAAGGCATAACTAATGCAAATGTACGTGCACTCTTAATAACCCTCTTTTAATTTGTACGCCTTAATTAATTATTTACATATAATTAATTAAATAATTAACTTATTATTATTGAGTATTTCGTTTATTTGTCACTCCTCATCCTTATAATTATCATCGTTTGAATAATCCTCCTCATTATCAACTAAATGCTCATCATCATAATAATCTTCATCATCTGAATCATATCTGACGTCGTCGTCGTCATCCTTCAGCTTCTTTTCAGGGGAATTCTTCTCTAGGTCGTTAATCTCCTCTTAAGTAAGATCTGTGGCGCCATTAGGCATGGGTAACTGTTCGTTAGACCTAATACGTTCCCTTATGTCGGGGATGATAAAAGTATTAGGCTCTTGATATGCATTATCAATATGCACTTTAGTGTCAGTAGCAGACGTCCCTTCAAGTGTTTTGGCATTCCATATTCCTTGGTGAGACATATGGTTTACTATTTTCCTACATTCACAAGCTTTCAGATCATCCAGATAGAACACCTGCCAAACTAAGGTGACAAGAGTAAATGGCTCATCCTCATACTAGCTTGAGTTTGTTTCGGCTGATAAATGACCAAGATCTTCTTTCGTACGCTTGAACCATTTACACTTGAATAGAAAAATGTTGATATCATTCTCATAAAGTAGCTACACGACATTAACAAGAACCCTGTAATATACATCAGCGTCTTCCCAACCGTAATCCAACTATTTTTTGTTCTTCTTCCTTCATCTCGATCAGATGAATGAAACTTTACACCGTTGACAAAATATCTAGGATAAATATAGTGTTGAACTGAATTATGAGCCAACAAGTACTTTTCTCATGACCACCACCCCTCATAGTTACAGGATTTTTCTAGATCTATCATTTGTAAAAATGTGAAGAAGATATATGAATGTGTATTTAATTTCTACTGAAAATTTAATATAGTTTCCCCTAAACTTAAAGGAAACCAAAAACCTGCATGCACAAACTAAGGAAAAACACTTTGCATAAGCACATGTCATTCGAATTTACCGTGGACACCTATTCCCATCTGGATTTTTCAATTTCAAAAAAAAAACTAATCACAAACTTATATGCATGCATGGTTTAAAATAAATAAACATACGTACCCATTAGAGGAAATAATCAGGGAACTTCTTTTTAAGCATTTTTTTAACCCAGTTATGACTCTTATTGGTTTGGCTTTCTGAATTTTCTCCCTGTAAGATTGCTTGTACGGGTCGACCTCGTCCCAGTCTCACAACACTACTCAATGCGCTTCAATAGTTCTTCTTTAGTTAATCTTTCGTTTAATACTCCTCTAAACGATCGTATAATATCTGTGACGACTGAAAGATTATTGCGGGCATTTGGATTGGAGGCGGTGGTTTGGACTGGATCCTTGAGGTACATGTTGCAGTAGGTAATACACTTATGCATTAGGTGTATCTCTATTATGAAGTCATCCGGGGCAGATTTATTTTTCACGAATCATTTATACCGTCCGAGTTGTCTTAAAAATTATACAATTAATTATTTAATGAATAGTAGAAACCCAAAATGATACGTAAATGATAAAAACCCTTTATAAATAATTGTACCTCTCTTGAGGATACATCCAAGTGTAGTAGACTGGACCAGAAAGCAACACTTGTTCGGGAAAGTGAATCATGAGGTGAATCATGATGTCAAAGAAAGTAGGGGGAAAATCCTCTCTAATTTGCAAAGGATGTGTACGATTTTGTATTGTAGTTCAATCACATCTGAATTCTTCAACTCTCTGGTGTATAACCTCTACCACTATCTACACAATGCTACTATTGGTTCGATGACGTCACGAGATAAATATGGTCGAATTACCACTAGAATTAGACATTGCAGCATAACGTGATAGTCATGAGTCTTTAGACCAATGAACTTGTGTTGATCTACGTTGACTGCTCCAAATATATTCACTGCATAATTAGATGGATAACAAATACTTTTAAACCAGTTGAATACAGAACCCCTCAGTGTCGACTTCACTATGTAAGGTGCATCTGACATCTTGTTATACAGTCCTTTTCTACACCTCCTTAACCACAATGCAGACTTAAATTCAAAGATTCCATATATTTTTAGCGCTTTGGGAGTATCTTTAGTCTTGAACTTAATACCGAGAATTGTTCCCACCACCTTGTCACACACATTCTTTTCTATGTGCATGACATCTAGGTTGTTCTTGAGTTTCAACTTCAATCAGTAAGGCAGTTCAAAGAAAATACTCATGTGATGCCAATAGTTAAGATCATGTGAAAGGTATGGATTTAACCTCTGAAAAATCTCTTCGCTAGACCACTATTGGGGTTTAAGATTATTTTCAACTATCCCGTTGAAATGATCCTTATCTTGTCGCCACGAGTGATAATGAGGAGGCCATCTACGGTGACCCATGTAACAGATCGTCTCTGCAAGCCAACTAGAGTTGACGGCGTCCAAGCAAACAGGACAACCATTGTATCCTTTGGTTTTGCAAGATGCCAACATCCGATATATAGGAAAATCGTTGATTGTCCACATTACAGCTGCTTTCATCATGAACATTGTGTCAGTAAACTTGTCATAAGTTGAGACTCCATTTTCCGACAACAGTTTCAGCTTGTTAATCAATGGTTTGAGGTACACATCTAAATACTTTCCAGGAGATTTAGGAACTATAATTAGCACAGTAAGGAAATTATTCCTTGTTCATACACATTTACGGAGGCAGGTTGTAGGACATGAGAATAACTGGCCAAGTGCTGATGAAAGCGCTATTATTACCCCACGGATTGAATCCATCTGTAGAAAGTCTGAGTCTAAAATTTCAAACCTCTGCTACAAAATCTTGAAATTCCATGTCAAAATGTTTAAAAGCCGCCCTATTTGCCACGTGTTTGAGCACATCGTCATCTATTATCTATTTCGCATACCATTTCATCGACTCTATTGTGTATTGAGACATGTACAGACGCTGCAGTCTAAGAATTAAAGGAAAATAGACAACCATCTTCACAGGAATTTGCTTCTTCGAACTCGTCTTATTCCCCCGGTTCAAATATCTGCACTGGTTGCATGTAGGACAGTAGTCCAAATGTGCATACTCTTTGTAACACATCACACAATCATTTATGCATGCGTGAATTTTCTTATACTTTAGGTCGAGGCTGCTCAAGATCTTTCTAACCTTAAAAAAAATAGATTTCGGGAAGTTTGTGATGATCAGGAAGCAACTTCAATATATGCTCTAACCTTAAATATATGATCGGAAAATTTTTGTTCTTCACTTTTATCTGAATTTCCTCCATTACATATCACAACACATTCTCTGGATATCCAAGGTACACTGAGGTCTGGGCTTCAAGTAGCATCATGTTGTTCATATACATCTCAGTAGCGTCGGTGGCCAAGGCAACAGAAATTGTATCATAATGAGGAGTATCATAACCTCCCTCTTCGTGTTGATGTCTACCATGAATAAATCTCAGAAAAGCATCATGGGCCAAATCCATAAACATTTTTTAACTAATCAAATTAAACATACAATTAGCTTAACCTATACAATTAGATTAACAATGCAATAAAACAAGTAATTAATGCAATATATATATGCAAACAAGGTCACCGGAAACTATATATTCACTGGAATATTTCATTGAAAAACTCCATCACCATACATAATTAAGTACATAATTTAATTCAAAAAAATTAATCGAGAGAAACAAGTTAATACCTTCAACGATAAGAAGATAAGTGAGTAAATTAGAACTTTTGGGGTTGAAAAACCGATCGATGAATTGATCGAATTGTGGCCGGCCAGAGGTAAGTGTTGGGTTAGAGAGAGAGAGAGAGAGAGAGAGAGAGAGAGAGAGAGAGAGAGAGAGAGAGAGAGAGAGAGAGAGAGAGAGAGAGAGAGAGAGAGAGAGAGAGAGAGAACGACAAATTATCTAAATTTAAAGTTTCGTCGTCTAGGTACATACATAGACGACGAAATGATCACTTAGACGACGAATAATATAATTTTTAATTTTTAATTTTTAATATTTATTATTTATTATTTTTTAATATTTACCATTTTAACCTTTTTTAATATTTACCATTTTTTAATATTTATCACTTTTTAATATTTACAATTTGTAATTTTTTACCTTTTTTTAACAATTTACCATTTTCATTATTTGCCATTGGTTTTACCATGTTTTGATATTTACCATATTTAATATTTACTTTTTTTATATATTTTTACCATTTTTATCAATTTATTATTTTTACCAATTTACAATTTTACCATTTTTTTTACCAATTTACCATTTTCATTATTTGCCATTGGTTTTACCATGTTTTGATATTAACCTTTTTTTTTACCAATTTATTATTTTTTACCAATTTATAATATTTACCTAAATACACATTATTAAATTTTTTTTACCTAAATACATATTATTTTTTTACTAATTTATAGTATTTACCTAAATACACATTATTTTAATATTTATACACATTATTAAACACAAATACACCTTATACTACCTAAATACACATTCTTATACCTAAATACATATTAAAAAAAATTATACGTACGTAAAAAAAAATTCAAATGTTATCGACGACCGGAGGGGCAGTGGGAGGAGGTGGAGGCATTGGGATGCCGGTGGGAGGAGGTGGTTCCGGTGGGAGGTGGCGGAGGTGGTGCGACACGTTGGAGGGAGACACCGGAGGGAGAGAGACGGTAGGAGACGCCGGCTGGAGGGAGAGAATTGTTTGAGAGAGAGAAAGAGAGAGATTTTTGTGTGAGAGAGTGAGAGTATCGTGAAACTGTCCAAAAATTGGGAAATATATAGTTTCACCTAGGCGACGATTTTTTTCCTAAAATATTATTTAAAAATAATTCTAAGGAAGTTTCTATCTGTCTTTTGATTTTTTTGGTCGTAAAATATCGACTAAAGAATCATTTATATAAAAAGTGGGATTTAAGACGACAAATTAATTTACGTCTTCAAAATTGTTAAGTATCCACAAATATGTATAACTTAAATGTTATTATGTATAGGCTCACTACACATTAATATTAAAGAAATTGAATTTGGACAAAACAACCGTTAGATATATTCATCATAAGATAATATATAAGTAGAATAATTTTCAGTAGATAGCAAGTTCATTAAGGGTTTCATCGGCTTAGTCAACCGTAAAACTAAAATTTTAACAAAGCGGAAACATGGATATACGAAAATTCGTAACTTCTATTTTGGAACTGTCGATGCTCACACTCCCAGAATTGTTTACTCTATGCCCTCGATGAAAAGAATATGCATTAAGACATGGTCTAGATGATCGTTCTCTTAGAGGTAAAAGTACGATAACATGACTTAGACGACGAAATGTTCACATTTTTGTTGTCTAAGTGATTACTTGGATGAAGAAATGTCGCATGTTCGTCGTCTAAGTGGTGACATAGACAACAAAAATGTTTTATTGTCCAAGTGATCACATAGACGATGAAAATGTGGCATTTCGTCGTCTACGGGAAAGGGGTTTGGGGGAAAGAGGTTTAGTGTTTAGGGTTTAGGTTTTAGGGAAAATGTGACATTTTGTAGTCACTTACACGATGGAATATGTGTCATTTTCTTCGTCTAAGTGAGGACTTAGACAACACACCAACGCTTCGTCGTCTAAGTAGTTACTTAGACGAAAAGTAGTTATGTCATCTAAGTCTTCACTTGGACGAGGAAACGTCATTTTCATCGTCTAAAGTCAACTTAGACGAAAAATATTTAAGATGACGCAATTTATGTTCGTCATCTAAAGTCCACTTAGACGACGGAACCTTAAAGATTTTGTTGTCTAAATTATTTTTTCTCATAGTGAGACTCTTGACTGTCACATTATTCCGCATCGTCTGATTCTAGTGGTAATTCGACCATATTTACCTCGTTACGGCGTCGAACCAATAGTAGCATTGTGTAGATGGTAGCAAAGGTTATGCACTAGAGAGTTGAAAGAGTTATATGTGATAAAACTACAATACGAAATTGTCCATATCCTTTGCAAATTAGAGAAGATTTTTCCTCTTGCTTTGTTTGAGATCATGATTCACCTCGTGATCCATGTTCCCGAATATGTGCTGCTTTCTGGTCCGGTCCACTACACTTGGATGTATCTTCAGGAATGATACAGTTAATTAGAATGGTTTTTCATAATTTATATATATTTTTGTATTTCTACTATTCGTAAATAAATTAATTGTATCATTTTGTAGACAACTCGAGCAGTATAAGGATTCGTGAAAAATAAATCTGCCCCGGAAGGGTCTATAGCGGAAACATATCTAATGCATGAGTGTGTTACCTACTGCAATAAGTACATCAAGGATCCAGTCCAGACCATCGCCTCAAATTCAAATGCCCGCAACAATGTTTCAGTAAGACCGTTTAGAGGAGTATTAAACGAAAGATTAACTCAATAAGAACTTATTGAAGCTCATTGGGTAGTGTTGCGAGACTGTGACAAGGTTGACCCGTACATGCAACCTTAAATGGAGAAAATTCAAACAGCCAAGCCAGACAAGAGTCATAACTGGGTTGAAACGTGCTTAAAAAGAAGTTCCCTGATTATTTCCTCAAATGGGTAGGTTTAAACCATATAAGTTTGTAAGTTTTTAATTTTGAAATTGAGAAATCCAGATGGCAATAGGTACCCACGGTAAATTAATTTGTTATTTTGGTGTTTTCTTATTTGAAGCGTTTTTCCTTAATTTTTGCATGCAATTTTTTGGTTTCCTTTTGTTTTAGGAGAAACTATGTCAAATTTTCAGTAGAAATTAAGTACACATTCATATATCTTCTTCATAATTTTGCAGATGATCGATCTAGAGAAACCCGGTAACCACGAGGGGTGGTGGTTATGGGAAAATTACTTGTTTGCCTATAAGTCGGTCGAACACTATATTTGCCCCTGATGTTTTATCAATGGTGTAAAGTTTTATTCATTTGACCGAGATGAAGGAAGAATAACACGTAAGAGTGGGATCGTGGTTGGAGAATGGGCTGATGTATATTACGGGGTTCTTGTTAATGTCATTCAACTACTTTATAGGAATGATATCAACGTTAATCTATTTAAGTATAAATGGTTTCAGCGTACGAAAGAAGATTTGGGTCTTTTATCAGTCGATACAAACTCAAGCTGTTATGAGGATGAGCCATTCGTTCTTACTACCTTAGTTAGGAAGGTGTTCTATCTGGGTGTTTTGAAAGAGGGTGAAGGTTGGAAAATTGTTAACCATATATCTCACAGAGAAATATGGAGTGCCACAACACTTGAAGGGATGTTGGCAGCTGACACTGAAACGAATAATGACAATTCATATGAAGAGTCTAATACTTCTATCATCCTCCACATAAGAAAACTGATTCGGTATAACGAATACTTACGCATACCTTATAATTCCATGGATCTTACTCAAAAGAAGATCGAAAACATAGAGAAGAATGCATTTGAAGAGGAGCCAAAGGATTACGACGACGACATCATATATGATTCAGACGATGGAGATTATGATGATGAGGATTAGTGAGTTGAGAGTGAGGAGGATGATTACATCGATTAACATTATGATGATTGAAGTGACTAATATATAAATGTATGTAATACTTAATTAAAATTAATTAATATATGGAGAAAATTTGATCGAATTCGAACTTAATTTATACATACGCGTACGAATCGATTGAATTTGAATGCATTATAAGACACTAATTCAAATAGGTTTTATTTAAAGTGTTTGTAATACTTGTTATGTCTTTCAAGAACGATTTTAGAATAAATGAATGCAAGATGATTTTCTATTAAAGAGGACATCTTAGATGACGAAATCATAGAAGTTCATCGACGAAATCATAGAAGTTCATCGTCTAAGTGCACCTTAGACGACCAACATTGTTTTGTCATCTAATTAAGAACTATTTAGACGACGAACATATATTCATTTCGTCGTTTAAGTACATTTAAAAACCTTATAGCCTAAATATCTCCTCATCATCATAAATATCTCCATCGAAACCCTCAACTCTAAACCCTAGGGTTTCGTTGTCTAAGTGCTACTTAGACGACGAAATTAAACCATTTCCATCGTCTAAGTAGAGTTCAATTTTGACCTCTAAAAGCATGATCATGTGTACCATGTTAGATTGCGGATTATATTCGTCGAGGGCATAGAGCGTTTCATCTAAGTAGAGTTCACAATCTGCCTTCTTAGACTATGAATGTTGACGGTTCGAAAATCGGAGTTACAAAGATTCGTATATAAACGTTTTCTTTTCGTTAAAATTTTAATTTTATGGTTGACTAAGCTGATCAAACCCTTAATAAACTTCATATTGAATAAAAATTTGTCTACTTACATATTATGTCGTGATGAATATATCAAATGGTTGTTTTAATTTGTCCAAATTCAGTTTCGTTAATACGGATGTGGAGTGAATAATAACATATGAACACTTAAGTTATACAACATTACTAGATGTATAACAAGTAGTAACTCGTCAATCTACTTTTTACGAAATGTTTTAATTAATATATATATCATTGATATTTAAAGTTTTGACATAAGTAGGCATGCTCGTAACGTCAGAAATAGTTTTACGATTAATAATTTACAATCGTTTATGCCTTTTAAACTTTTGTTGATATTCACAAAACTATATCCATCGAATACCAAGCTATACCGAATTGGCAACAATTTTTTTACAATATTATATAAATGTAATGATTACATCTGACGGTTAATTTCTTCGTATTTTTAGCCAGGTACCCAATTTCTTTTTAATATTTGAAATAGTTCAAAAAAATTAAATAAATTATGACTTAGAGGACGAAACATGCAGGATTTGTCACCTAGATTCCTTCTTAAACGACGAAATCATGTTATTTTGTCGTCTAACCCTAAATATTTGGTGTGTTTTTTTTCTTTCCGCCAAATATTTGGGGAATTTTTTTAAAACGACTTAGACGACGAAACATCTAGTGTTCATCGTCTAAGTACATAAATGATCTCGACTTAATCGATCTTCTTCCTCCTCCTCTCACCTAGATCCCTAAATCCCTAAACACATCGATCTTCCTCCCCTTTCCACCTAAATCTGACGACCCAGCTCTCTCCTCCTCTTGTCCGACACACCATCTCTCTCTTCGACGATGACGGCGCCACCTCTTCCTCTCCTCGTTTCCATCCCACCACACCTCCTCTCCTGTCGAGCCTCCTCTCTTCTCGTGTCTTTCTCCAATCCGCCACCTCACCTCACCGGCCCAGAGTATCACTCAGTTCTCTCTCTCTCTCTCTCTCTCTCTCTCTGATTTAATTGATGGATGTTGATGATGAATTATTATGGTTTTAGGAATGATGTTGAATGATAAATTTTGTGTGGAATTATGATGTTTTAGGAATGATTTTGAACTGATGGAAGTTGATGATGTTAGAAAAACCGTAATCGGATGATGTTAGAAAAACCGTAATCGGATGATGTTGATGATGATTTTTGTGTGGAATTAGGCATTAGATTTTCAATTGGAATTAGGCATTATTTATGAAAATTATTTAGTTGTTCCGATTATGGAGAGTATAGAGGTTATTGAGATTAAGGAGATTATGTTCCGATTATGGAGTTTATGTAGAATTGTTGTTGATGGATCCTTTACGTACTATGTTGAATGAAAATGGATAAGGCATGAATGAATAGGGAGGAGCATGTCAAATTTCGTTTATGTTTAATGGATTTTAGTTTTGTTAGATGAATTTAGGCATGTAATGAGGTTGTGTTGAATAAGTACTAGATTAAATGAATTTTTTTAATTTTGGTATGGATGTGGTTTGATGAATATGGTTTTGCTGAGTAAATGTTGCAAATTTTCGATGTCGTAGAGCTTAAGATGCTTGGCGGGAGGAAGAAATACTTTGTATAAGAGAAGAATGTCGAATTTCAATCCATAGGATTACAGTTGGGTTAGGGTCAAAGCTCAGAGCAGACCGTTATAGCTCATGCCGCTCCTGATAGGTCATAGACGATACCAAATGCTCTAAATGCAGTGTTGACAACCTATAAAGTCGAGCCAGGGATTTCCACTTCTGACGTCGCATCATCACAAGCTCCTTAATCATCCTTTGAAGATTTAGTTTGCTTTAGCATCTGACGCAATGTGAACAGAAGGAACCCCTCAACCCCGCCCCCAAACGCGCTCGGGGACTTGTGAAGAGAGTTAAAGTCGAAAAGATAGTAGAGTCAATGGGAAAAAAGATCAAGGTGTTGTATGACAATTTAATCAGAGGTCCTCTGACGCTAGAGCTTAGCAGTTTGTACTCGCATAACATCAGATCTATCATACAGAGTAATATACATATGAAGGCCCTTTCTTCGGATGAGTTTCCCTAAGCCGACAAGTTCATGGTGTACCGCGAACTCAGGGTCTATTTAATTTTATCTAATTTCATAATTAATTACAAAACATAGAGTCTAGAAATTAAATTAAATTAAATTTAATTTAATTTTTTCCTTGGTACATTTTCACTATGAAGCCAAACCGAAGATGTGAGAATCCGTAGAGAAGACAACTACGGATATTTACACGGATTGGAAGCACGGCCTGCACAAGCACTATAAGGAACACTGCGCCTCGAGTATCCCAAGGGAGTTGCTGATGGAAAGAAAAGACGAGTGGGAATGGTTGGTCGAGCACTTTGAGTCCGATAAGTTTAAGGTTCGTCTTCCTTTTCTTTAATGTAATGAAAATGAATTATTTCATCCTTTTAAACATTTATTTATTATTTAATTTCTCTTGTTGTGAAACAGAGAAGGTCGGCGACCAATACTGCGAATCGTGAGAAGAAGATGATGCACCAGTCAGGCTCCAAAAGAATGATCAACATCACAAAGGCTCATAGAGAAGCTGGTTCGAAGCACTGTTTTCTTGTTGCCAGCGTGTCTTCTTTTGTCAGGCCCAGACAAGAAGATATTGCGAGTCAACGTGGTGTAAGTAACCCTTTTACCAAAATTGATTGAGTTTAATATCACGGTTGGTTTGAAGAAATTGAATCATGATTAGGACATTTATTAGGCTGTGTTATTGGAATTTGGTTTACTTGTCTAAATTAAACATTATTCTGAACTTGAGAAATCTGAATGGAAATCGGTGCCCACAGTTTGTTATTTTGGAATTGGTTATGCAAAGTGTTTTTTTTCCTGTAGATTTTGGTTTCCTCCATTTTTAGGGGAAACTATTTCAAATTTTCTTTAGAAATCGACATTCATATATTATTCACAATATTAATTTCATAGAGGTTGATACAATTGACCAAGGAGAAATTGGCGCGCACACATTCACAGAACCCGGAGATGACGCTTGAAGAGTTACTTCCTCTATCGAAGGAGACTCAGATCAATATTGCGGACACATTTTTTGGCTGCTGACCTCGGAAAGAGGTTCGTGGCCTTGGATGGGTAGTTGAGCGAGATTTGAACCAACCTTCAGTTTCGTCGAGTAGGCGTTTAAGTGAGGTGGTTGCTGAGGAGTGGGTCGGAGCGGCCTAAGAGGAGGATCGAACGGCTTGGGAGGAAACTCGAGCAGCCTAGACTCGGACTGATACGTTATAGACTCAGATGGATCATATACTTGAGTTCTTTAAGACTAGGCATGGATCATGATTCTGTCTGTCATCTGAATGTCATGCTTCGGGATTCTAGACACGATAACGATGATACTAGCATCGGGAGAATTGGCGGGGTCAAAACTTTTGCCGATATCGATGTTTCTGTTTAGTTTCGTATGTAAGTACGTTTATATTTCAATCATAACGGTACATTTTTTATGTACAAATTTAATATTTAATATATTCAATGAGTATTTTCTTAATTTACTTTTTATTTTATTTTTATAATTTCTATTTCTAAAATAATTATAATATATATATACACACACAACTTAGATGGAGGAATTGAATATTTCATCATATAAGTGGACATGTTGGATGACGAATTTGTTAATATTTTGTCGTCAAGTAAGAATATTTAGATGACGGGAAAACTTTTTTCGTCTTAAATAAAACTATTAGACGACGAAATATAAGGATTCATCATCTATGGTAATGCACTAAGACGACGAAAACATTTTTCGTCGTCAAAGTTGGAACACTTAGACGATGAAAATATTTTCATCGTCTAAGTTAGACACTACAACATTTGGAGACATTGCCGGCGACTTTTAAGTCGCCGGCAATGTCTTTAGACATTACCGGCGATTTTCGCCGGAAAATCGCCGGTAATGTCTTTTTTTTTTTTTTTTTTTTAACATTACCGGCGATTTTTGTCGCCGGTAATGTCCGTCGCCGGCAATCCCTCGATGGTAATGTAAAAAAAAAAAAAAAAAAAAGACATTACCGGCGACTTTATTTATGTCGCCGGTAATGTCTTTTTTTTTTTTTTTTTTTTTACATTACCGGCGACATGAATTTATGTCGCCGGCAATGTCTTTAGCTTCGAGACATTACCGGCGACATAAATTCATGTCGCCGGCAATGTAAAAAAAAAAAAAAAAAAATTACATTACCGGCGACTTAAGTCGCCGGTAATGTCCAAAAATCGCCGGCCTTGTTTTTGGACATTACCGGCGACTTAAAAGTCGCCGGCAATGTGTAAAAATGTTGTAGTGAGAATTTCTTAGTCGACGTACAAAATTGTTTCGTCGTCTAAGTGAATTACCCTAGATGACTAAAACGCTTCGTAGTGTAAGAAATTATACACAACGGAAAAAAAATTCGTCATCTAAGAAAAATTATACACGACGAAAAATTTCTTCGTCTTTTTCAGTATCGTTTCGTCGTCTAAAAACATAGACAACGAAGTAGGTTTCGTCTTCTAAGATGTGCCTTAGACGACGAAACTTTTTTAGTTCGTCGTCTAAGTACTTACACTACGACACTTAGCCGACGAAACTTAGACGACGAGAACTGCATCTTAGACGACGAAATTGCTTCTCATCTTTTATCGAAATTTCTTCGCTTTATCGGGCCGGCTATACTACTATCATATTTTATTGGATATATCCACCTTCTCAAAAAAAAAAAAAGGAAGCTAATGTAGTTCAATGGTGCATGTAGCAATTTTGTTGTTTCCATCTTTAACACTATTAATATGTGTTCCATATTTTCTCTGAAGTTATTTTTGTTGTGACTACTCACATCAAGGAAAGAAAATCCTCATCCGTAAACCTATACATTAGTCACCAAAATATTATAGTGGCGGAATCTATGAACATATGTGTGGTGAATAAGCTCCCTAGCCTAATGGTGTAAGAAAAATAATTGTGCGCTGTATAGTTTATCTTCTTCTTTTTTGAAAGGGAAAATAGAATGGGGGGCATGCATTCGGAGAAACTGCATAGTATATTTTTTTGTTAAAAAATTAAATTAAAAATTCATTAAATGTTTATTATTAATTTAAATATAAATTTCATAATAATTTAAATTATTTTACATTTAAATACAAAATTCATAAGATAATTAGTTAATGAACAAAATTAACCTAACATAAATAAATTAAATTAAACTAACCTAAACTAATTATATTGGTGTGTAGTGATGGCGTGTGGTGGTGGTGATTGTGATATTGGTGGTGGTGGTGTGTGGTTGTGGTGTTGATGCTGGGTGATGGTGGTGGTGTTGGTGGTGGGTGGTTTGAGAGAGGAGAGAGAGAGAGAGAGAGAGAGAGAGAGAGAGAGAGAGAGAGAGAGAGAGAGAGAGAGTGAAGAGAAAATTATCGATTTAAATGGGTTTTAAAAAAACGACTTAGACGACGAAACCTAATAGATTTGTCGCCTAAGTGATTTGAATTTTCAAAAAATCCGCCAACTTTTGCATTTAGATGACGAAACCTAATAATTTCGTCGCCTAAATGTTTTAAATTTTCAATAAACCCCCGCCAACTTTTTTCACTTATACGACGAAACTATTAGGTTTCGTCGTCTAAGTGTTTTAAATTTTTTAAAAAAATGCTAACTTTTTAACTTATATTACAAGAAAAATGCACCTAGACCGCGGACCATTTCGTCGTCTAGGTGAGCATTTCCATCGTCTAAGTACCTAGACGATGGAATCTTCGTGGTCTAGGGTACGTCCTCCAAGTATTACCATCCAGGTACTTGGACGACGAAAAATGACTGTTGCATCGTCCAAATGTAACTTAGACCGTGGAAATAGTCCGCAGTCTAAGTCCCACTTGGACAACGAAAAAGTCAATTTCTGTCATCCAAGTGGTCAGTTAGACTAGGGACTTTTTACGTGGTCTGAGTGAGCACTTAAACCATGCAAAAACTCCATGGTCTAAGTGGTCACTTAGACTACAGAGATATTCATATGTGTGGTCTAAGTGACAACTTAGACCATGGATATCTAGCTAGATTTCATAGTCTAAGTGAACACTTAGACCACGCATATGAATAACTCCGTAGTGTGAGTGATTATTATTATTTTTTAATTAAAATTAAAATTAAAGTAAAATATTAATAATTTAATTAAAATTTTAAATTCTCATTTAAATAATTAAATATTAATAAATTAATTAAAATACTAAATTGTCATGCATTTAAATAATTAAAATTTGTACATACATCAAATTAAATCGTTCGGAATCGAAAATACGATATCATGATAAACTACGTAGCTAGAATACAAACTACTAAAATACAGGAGGAGCAGACGCGCCGCCGAGTCCCCCGCCTATAGCCATGTCCTCGTCGTCAGGGTATGGGTTCGGAGGAGGTTGACACTGTTGTCGAGCCTGATTTTCCATGAGGGCGATGAGCTGGGCTATATGCGCTTGTTGCTCATCAAGCCTCTGATGCATAG
Source organism: Geum urbanum (assembly GCA_946800695.1). Taxonomy (NCBI): domain Eukaryota; kingdom Viridiplantae; phylum Streptophyta; class Magnoliopsida; order Rosales; family Rosaceae; genus Geum; species Geum urbanum. The sequence goes on from OX327001.1 coordinate 11,969,690, forward strand.
ATTGCGTTTCTTCTCGTGCAAGTCAAACCTCTTGAAGTACTTTGGCCAGGACCACCGCCCCCCGTGGTTTTCAAATTTTTGTAGATCAATCATCTGGGAAAATGGGAAATATGTATATAATTAAAGGGTTTACTTTCTACAAACATGTATATAAACTAAATACTGAGACATACGTACGTACCCATTGGAAGAAATAATCGGGAAACTTCTTCTTAACCATTTTCTCAAACCATACCGAACTCTTGTCTGGATTTAACACTTGAAGCCTGTCCATATACCCAATCATGTACGGCTTAACTTCGTCACAGTCTCGCAACATTAATCAATATGCCTCAATAAGTTCTTCTCGTGTTAACGATTTTTTTAATACTCCTCTAAACGGTCATACGACATTTATGACGGCAGAAAGATTGATGTAGGCCCTGAGATTGGAGGTGGTGGATTTTTGAGGTACCTGTTGCAGTAAGTAACACACTCATGCATTAGGTATGTCTCGGCTATGGAGTCATCCGGGGCCGACCTGTTTTTGACAAATTCTTTATACTGTCCAAGTTGTCTACAAAATCAAACGTTCAATTAATACATTATATAATAAGTACATATAGCTAGTAATCTCCAGTGGAACAAATTATGGATCGAAAAACCTGTATAATTAATTAGTTGTATGTACTTTTCTTGAGGATACATCCAAGTGTACTGAACCTGACCAGAAATGAGAACCTGCTCGGGCAGGTGGATCATAAGGTGAATCATGATGTCAAAGAAAGAAAGGGGAAAAAAATCCTCTCTAGTTTACAAATGATGTGCATAATTTGTTGTTGCAGTTCCACCAAATCTGACTTCTTTAGTTCTCTAACGCATAACCTCTGCCACCATATGCACAATGCCACTATTGGTTCTACGACGTCATGAGGCAAATATGGCCGAATTACCACTGGAATCAGACGTTGTAGCATAACGTGATAGTCATATGTCTTTAGACCAACAAACTTGTGTTGCACCTCGTCCACTGCTCCTGTTTCTACCAAACCCCGTAGGAATTCCAGTAGAAATGCGGATGAGGTTAATTCGGATGATCTGAGCTGTCGCGCGTATGTCGTCATTTACCTGCTGTTAAGAGTAATACACCAAACAGTCGTTAGAAGCCTTAACGCGTTGTTCCCATCTTTGACTCTCCGACGCTCAAGTTAGTGTATGAAGCGTAACAATAATATTGGTTGAGTAACAGGCGTACCTTGTAACTGTCACAAATGTGTTGTATTGAAAGGACCCGACCCCGATTTAGTTTCCTAAACCGGAATCAAACTCCTTCTGAAAACACGAACTTTCGAAAACCATGAAAATTTTGGCAGAGTTTCGCTATAACGTGGAATTGCTATTAACCTGCACCCGAAAACAGACATCATCCTATGCCACAAAAGCCAAACCGTGGGCAGCAATCCCATCCGGATTTCTCAATATCATAACAATAATGTAAAGTAATAAGTAAAACTGTACTTTACAGAAATCCGGGGAAAAATCATATGAAAGTATAACATCACAGTGCTCAGAGCGACTTCTAGTATATATATATATACAAATAGTAGGTCAAACTAAGAACCTACCATAAAAGAATCATAGCTCGAATACTAAACCTCCAACTGCGACGTGCGACACCAGAATCCGAATTGTAAACTGGGCACGGAAACCGAAAAGCCCAGGGGAAAGGCAAATAAAATCGTTAGAGTGAGTGGACGAAAATAATAATATGTCTTTCACCATTTATATATATGATAAAACAAAGCGAGTTCATAAAATGAATGGAGGTGTCAAGCGAATCTCTCAAACCCGACAGTGATAGACTAGGCGAATCTCTCAAGCCTAGTGGGCACATCTGGGGAATCTCTCAACCCTGGATCTGTACTACCGGTGATCAGCCGAGTAGCCAATACATCGATGCTAAATAAATTCCATCACCATATAAAATATAAAACAATACCTCCAAAAGTAATAAATAATCTCAACATCGTACTGTAAATAAATATGGAAATCAAGAACTCGCTACAACAGTGTAAATAAAAAGGTCCGCTCACAGATAAGTATAACGCAATACGCGTTAATCCAGTGATTCGGCGGAAAATCCCTCGCCAAAAGAACGATCACGATCCCCTGAATAATCATAAATTCCACTGCTCAAAATCATAATTCAAAACCTTGAACCACATCTCGAGAACCAACCATTCTCGGAAGCGTATAACTCAATATCGACGAAATCGTCAAATCCAATAAACACATCATAAAACCTTGATATAATTTCCGATGCTCAATTCAAAATATAAACCTCATCACTGTGATCGGTGCGCGATTCTGAGCAAAACGACATAAAATTTGTCGAAAAACACCTCGGCCGAAAAATCGCCGCCGCCGGAAAATGCCATCGGCCCAGAAAAATTCGACATATACATGGATTTGAAGATCTCGACATTTACAACAACTTTCTAGTTCAAAGTTAAGGCCAATTTTGAACGGAAAAGGTCCAAATCTCACCTTAAAGTCACAAACCCTCGCCGGAATTTCTCCACCTCCGATCTCCCTCCTGCGGCCACGGCAAGACTTGAAACCACTTCTAAAGGATTCCTCTCTCCAAGGCTAACAAAACTCCTAACAAGTCGACCTCCATGTCGGCCGCCTTCGCCGCCACCTATGTCGCCAAAACTCGCCGGAATACCACCAAAATTCCCAAACTTTGACAAGTCATAATTTCTTCATCCGGCAACCAAATTGAACGAATGACCTATCAAAAGAAAGAAGAGCTCAAGCCCAACAACTTTCATGAAGACACCACAGCCAAAAGATGCCGTAAAAAGGCCCAACGACGGTGATGAAATCTCGGCCCGAAATGGGTCATTTGGACCCACGAGTCAAACTGGTCAACGGGCCAGATTTCCCAAAATGAAAAGTTTCCAGAATCGTCACGTATTCTCCCCGTATTTATACCATACACGTATTGAAACCAAATGGATAAATACGACTAAATCCAACGGTCGAAAATATTCATAATTTATTCCTCGTAACTCGAAATAATCCTCCGGAAGTTCCCACAAGCTCGAAATTAAATTCTCTACAACTTTCGTGAAGGATCTCAAATCAAATTCTAGCCCGATAATTTAGTCGTTAATGAGGCCGCCATATTAACCAATTACGACAAAATCGCGACTAATCGCGAAACTCGCAAATTAAGTCGATAAACATTTCATTTTCGGTTCGGGTTGTCACATGTATATATTGGCAGTTGAGTATGGAGTCTTTTGTTTCTCTTCGATGTGGGATCCTGTTTGTTTGTTCATGATCTGTCCTGGTACCTTCCGTTTGTCGTTTCGAGCTTGTGGGCTTTCGGATGGTGTTGCTTCCTTGTTTAAAGTTGAAACCTGTATTGCTGTCTTGCGTTTGGTCCGAGCTGTGTTGACCCATTTGGAGTGACTAAGTGTGCGGCAATTGTGTGTTTACAGGATCACGTACTAACAAGTCCCCCAAGTCCCCAAGTCAAGGGAATCAGCTCTTGATTGGGGAGTTGCAAGGCTTTGTCCAGATTTTGCACACGTGGTCACTTGAGAAGGAGGGGGGACACCCTGATTACCCCGAGTCCCCCAACTCTCCGATAAAGAGATGATTTTGAGGTCGAAAGTCGAAGTGTCATGCCGTGGGGTCTCGTTCCGCGATGATGCAGGCATTTGTTGCTGTTTCGCTATTGGGGTGGACTTCGAAACCTGATGTTGCTGTTTGGAGCCGCTTATGTGGCGACAAGTGATGTTGCTACTCGTACCACGATAGCGCGAACGTTGTTGCTGTTCGGCTATCGGGTTGGACTCTGAAACCTGATGTTGCTGTTTAGAGCCGCTTATGTGGCGACAATTGATGTTGCTACTCGTCCCACGATAGCGCGAACGTTGTTGCTATTCGGTTATCGGGTTGGACTCTGAAACCTGATATTGCTGTTTGGAGCCGCTTATGTGGCGACAAGTGATGTTACTACTCGTCCCACGATAACGCGAACGTTGTTGCTGTTGGCTATCGGATTAGACTCCGAAACCTGATGTTGCTGTTTGGAGCTGCTTATGTGGCGACAAGTGATGTTGCTACTCGTCCCACGATAGCGTGAACGTTGTTGCTATTCGGTTATCGGGTTGGACTCTGAAACATGATGTTGCTGTTTGGAGCCGCTTATGTGGCGACAAGTGATGTTGCTACTCGTCCCACGATAACGCGAACGTTGTTGCTATTGGCTATCGGATTAGACTCCGAAACCTGATGTTGCTGTTTGGAGCCGCTTATGTGGCGACAAGTGATGTTGCTACTCGTCCCACGATAGCACGAACGTTGTTGTTGTTCGGCTATCGGGTTGGACTCCGAAACCTGATGTTGCTGTTTGGAGCCGCTTATGTGTTGGGTATTACTCTGTTGGGTGGATGTGTAACAGGAGGTCCCAGACTTCATTCCGTTAGTCCAGATCGATGGCGCAGGTCATGATGGTATCAATCGTGCCCATGATAGCGTAAGCATAACTGCCACTTGCCTATTGGGTGGACTCCGAAACGGTATTGCTGTTTCCGGAGTGGGCCCCTCTTGTCTTTTCGTATTCCGACATTTTTGTCTTCGTAACGGTTATCTGTCGCTTGAGGTGATTGTGTGTCAGACGGTTTATTTCAGTTGTTTGCTACATGCGTGACGCGTGGCGCGCCGAATTCAAAGCGGTAGGGTAATTAATTTTGGCGGGAGCACGTGGGGCGCGTGAGACATGTGTTGTAATCCTTCGGTTAGAAGTGCTCAAAATAAATGGTAGGCATTTGCCTAGGGTTAGTTTCACTGCCTATAAATAGTGGTGTTTTCACTTTCCCCTTTTTACACTTTGCTGTTCAATCTGAAACTCTGCGTAAACGTGCTCTCGACTTTGCTTGCTATCAATCTTGGAGTGTTTCTTGCTTGCTGTCTCGTGAATCTTCCTCTCCTCTCTTCAAAGGTAGTGTCTTTGTTCTTGTTGCTTTTTGAAAATTGTTTTGTGGTGTATTGCTTTTGTACTTGTTTTGGTTACTGTTTTGGGGTAAACTTTCTGGGTTTTGTAGCTTTTTGTTGGTGCTTAAAAAGAATTTCTGTGCTTTTCTGGGTATTGGAATAAACAGCTTCGACTTTGGGGTTTTTGTTGCTTTTGGGTTTGTTTGATCGATTTTTGAGTATTGTGAAAAGTTGGTACTTATTTTTGCTGGGGGATTCGGGTTGCGAGAGTCTACATGTTCTCCGTTTGGCTTATGACCCGTTTTCTTTTCTCTTAGGATCATGGAATTGGTAGCCGTATCCAGTGATGAGTCGCCTCCGTCAACCCCTAGGTTCCGTATAGGTTCCCGGGTTTCATCCCATAGTGTCTCAAACTCTTCGTCTGATAGCGTACTGAGCGTCTCCCCACTGTCCATTAACGCCAGTAGTGCTTTGCGTAGGTCGTCAGTGCCGAACATGGAGCCGATCATGCCGAGTGGTGAAGCGTCCTCTTCTTCTGGGGGGGTCAGACGGAGATGTCGTGCTCCCATGCGGTGAGTGGGTGTCTGGGGATGCCCTTCTCGTGCTTCCTCAGGTGGGGCCGGTTTGTGGCGATTGGCGGACGGTCAAGTGGTGCAGGAGCCTGATGAGTCCCCGTCAGTGAGGGTGATCGAGCGGTGGTACCGGGACTACCATATCCCACGTACGGTGAAGTTGAGGGAACTCCGTCAGGGTGAGTCGTTCACATGCCCTCCGCGTGGCTACATATGCGTGAGCGAGTTCCAGCTGAAGGCAGGGCTGAAGCTTCCCATCCATCCGTTCTTCCAGTGTGTGCTCGCGTTGTTCAATATCACGTTAGGCCAATGCGGGCCGACGTTGACGTGCGTACTTATTGCCCTCCACAATATTTGGATGCTAAGTGGGCTGCAGTTCCCCACGCGGGCGGAGATCGGGCACTTCTTCCGTTTGAAGTATTCTCCTCGTATGAAGGATAAGGGTACGATGACGGTCGAGCCCCGGACGAAGTGATGGCTAACGAAGCCCCCTTCCTCTTCCACAGTCTGGCGCCGGTATCATTGCCTTGTCGGAGGCGAATGAGAATTTGACAAGCCGGATGGTGCTTTATCGTGCGGACGCGATCAGGTACACCGAGTCCCCGAGTCTTTTCAACCGCTAGGTGTGATATTGTAGTGTCGACTAACGGCATTTGCCTTGTTTGAAGTTTGTATCCGTACTTGCTAATACGTTTGTGCTTTTGCAGACCAAAGTTCGTATCCCCTCACCCATTTGGAGGAGAAGCAATTGGCGCGTATCAAATTTGCTTTCGACCCCCACCCAGATGCGCGAAATTTCTAGGCAGCCAACCACTGGGAGCTTGTCGAACGTTGTGGTCTCTCACTCCCTCTTGGTACGTATCTTTCCTGTTCATGGCGTTTGATTATTCCATTTGTGTAGGTTGTTGGGCTGAGCCTTGTGTATATTTTTTGTTGCAGCTAAGATGAAGAAGTCCAGATCCTCTACTAAGCAGGACACTGCCCACCAACTCATGTTGGTGCTCATGGAGAGGGTCCGGCAGGCCCGAATGGTCGTTGAGGACGCGAGCGGCCAGCTGGTGCAGGGCGACACTCCTCAGGGTGTGATGCATCCTCGCAACTGCAACGAGTACCTAGACCCAGTACCAGAGGGAGATGAGGAGGTCCAAGTCGTGGGCGCGACTATCGAAGCCCCAGCCGCCATCCCCGAGGGACGGGCTGAAGAGGTTGCCCCTGATGTTCAAAGGGGAGAGGGCGAGTAGGCCCGAAGCGAGCGTCTCCATCAGAAGAAGGAGACGCACAACAGGGAGCGCGGCGAGCGTCGCGTTAAACGCGTGGACAGGCACGTTAGCCATGGCAAGTCTCCTTCCACCCATACGGGCTCCTCGAGGAGTTCGTTCGAGATTTCCCCCATCTGCCAGCCTGGAGAGGCGGATGCGGGCCAGTCCCCGACCTCAGCTTGGAGACCGGAGAGCCAAGGCACCTCCAGCCGCCCGTTAAAGCGCTCTCGGGGTCTGTCCAACGAGGCCTCCCCTGTCATTACTGCTGCGGTGGAGGGCGAAACAGCGTTCTCGTCAGAGTTCATTGCTAGTATCCAGAGCTCCATGGGTGCGGGCATTGAATCCCTTCATAAGTGACGTCAGCTGGGCGCCAACCCGAGCGAATCCCTCAGTGCAGTGTTTGACACCTGCACGCAGCTCCAGCATTAGCTCTTCCTCATCAAGGGGCTCGAGGGGTCGATGATGCATACCACTATGCTCTCGAAGGCGAAGGCTGAAAAATGGAAGCTTCAGGCTGACGTGGGCAAGCAGCAACAAGCTCTGACCAAGCCCATTGACATAGCCAATCAGAAGATCGCACGAGTAAACGAGCTTGTGCGTGAGGCCGACGAGCTAAGGAAGGATTTGGGGGAAGCGCAATCCGGGGTTGCCATCCTGGAGACCGACCTGGCCATCCTCAGATCGTCCAGCAGTGCGCGCATAGCGGAGCTGGAGTGCGAGCTGGCGGAGGCCCGAGCTCATACCATGACGGAGGAAGTCCGTCAGAGGATTGCGGAGGAGGCAGTGGCTGAGTACAAGGCCTCTTCCGAGTTTGAGAAGGTCAGGGCTGACGCAGTCCAAGATTTCAAGGATTCGAAGAAGTTCGAGGACTTGGTTACTGCTGAGGCCAACGTCTAGTGTGAGGACTTCTCCTTACTCGTGCTGCCATTCGTGAAGGTAGACGAGTTTGAGGCATAGCAAGCCGCCGAGGCTGAGAAGCTGAAGTTCTCACTAGAAGAGCCGGGATGTCGAGGCACCAGCTGGGGGTGACAGGCCGGTACTGGAGGAGGGTGGGGCTGATGCTGCTGCTGGGGCCAGCTAGTTTATCTTGTATTTTTGCTTTCTTTTGCTTTTGCTTTGTACTTTTGTGCCTGCGTGCGTTAATGAACTGTACAACTTTTGGGAAATATATCTAAGTACCTTTTGTTTCTTTTACATTGCTCATCTGAGTGCGTTTAATGTATACTTATATTGCTACTGGCACACAACAAAACGTACATATGCAAAAGTTTACAATCACTAGATTAGCATGCGTTTAGATTATAAAACATACGATTGTGCTCAAACGCGGGTGGATGGACACTTAATGAAAATACTTCCTTAGGTACTGTATGTTCCAGGGATTGCCTATCCTTCTTTCGAACATGTCTTTGATGTAAAACGTACCCGGACTTGCGACTGCATCGATGACGTATGGACCTTCCCATGACGAGCGTAATCTTTTGGGCTTCGTTTGAATTGCTTTCATGACCCAGTCCCCCAGTTGGAGCGGGCGATCCTTCACATGCTGGTTGAATAGTCGAGCGACTCGCTACTTGTTCGCGGTGTTGTGAAGGTGTGCTGTGTTGCGCCTTTCTTCGAGGAAGTCGTTGTCGAGTCTGAGTCCTTCACCATTGGTGGTGGGGTCGTAGCTTTTGATTCTTGGGCTTCTGTATGTGAGCTCGAGTGGTAGTACGGCCTCCGTTCCGAATATGAGGCTGAACGGGGTTTCTACTATTGCCGTCGTTCGGATTGACCATAGTATTTCAGGGAGTAATCTAGGCTATCGTCCGTACCAAACGTCTCCTTTTTCGATGAGTTCGATCTTCTTCTTGATTCCTTCCTTGATGATTTTGTTTGCTGCTTCTACCTGTCCGTTTGTTTGTGGGTGTGCTGGCGATGCGAATATCAGATTGGTGCCTTGCCTTTTGCAGAATGCTTTGAGCTCTTCATTGTGGAATTGCGGCCCGGTATCGGTGATGATGTTGAGCGGGGTGCCATAGCGACAGTAGAGGAAATGCCATAGGAATCTCTTCACCTTTTCGGTCGTGATCTTGACCATCGGTTCCGCCTCGATAAACTTGGTGTGGTAGTCAATGATCACTATGATGTATCAATATTGGCCCTTGGATTTCGGAAGTTCTCCGATGAGATCGAGTCCCCACTGTGCAAACAGAACAAGAGAGGTAAGGATCGATAGAGGAATCGCGGGCGCGTGATTCTTGTGTGCGTAGAGTTGGCACTGATGGCAGGTCGTAATGATTGTGGTTACATCCGCGTGGATGGTGGGCCACCAGAATCCGCAACAGAGTGCCTTTTGTGCGATGGATCGTGCTCCCGCGTGGTGGCATCATACGCCCGAATGGATTTCCCTAAGTATTTTGTCGCCTTGCTCTGGTATAACGCATTTGAGGTTGGCTCACGTCTTCCCTTATTTGTATAGGCTGTCGTGTCGGATGCTGAAGTTGACTGCTCGGGCTATGATGTTTCACTCTGGGGCCCAGTCTTCTGGTAGTTCACCCCTTGTCTTATATTTGATGATCGGGTCCATCCAGCTAGCTATGTGTGGTTCGACCGTGAAGATTTCTTCTGGCGTTTTCGTGATGCTTGGCTTTTTTAGGATTTTCACTACTCGTTGTCCTGGCTCCGTATGTACGGGCGATGTTGCTAAACGGGCAAGTGCGTCTGCCTTGGTGTTTCTGCCCCTTGGGATGTGGTTAATGTTGAAGTACTTGAGCTTGCTTAACATTATGCATACGTGGTCATGGTATGCCGTCATCGTATCACCATTCGTCTTAAAGTCGCCCTGGATTTGGTTGACGACTAGATGTGAATCCCTGAAGATGTTGATGCTCGGGGCTTCTGAGTTTCGGGCCAGCTGTAAACCGGCGATGAGAGCTTCGTATTCGGCCTCGTTGTTTGTTGCTTTGAATTCAAATCTTAGCGCGTACTCGGCTCGTACGCCCCCGGGCCCGGTGAGGATGATCCCAGCCCCACTGGTGTTCTTGGTACATGACCCGTCCACGTAAAGGTTCCATGGTGATTCGGGTTTTGGGGGTTCTTCCTTGGGAGGCTCTGTGCTAACGGGTGGCGTGTCGAGGACGGGTTGTGTCGCCCCTTTGGACTCCGTTTACTCGGCTATGAAGTCTGTGATAGCCTGGCCCTTTTTTTCTGTTCGGGGCGTGTAGTGGATGTCATATTCAATTAGCTCGACGACCCACTTCGCCAGACGACCACTGTGGTCAGGCAATTGCAATACCTGTCGCAATGGGACATTAGTGAGGACGTGGATGTGGTGGGCCTGAGTCGTTTTGCTACTGAGACGAGTGCAAGTGTCACTTTCTCGATTGTAGGGTAACTGGTCTCTGGAGGTGTTATGCCCTTTCCGATAAAGAAGACTGGCAATTCGGAATTCGTTTCTCTTCGGACCAGGGCCGAACTGACGGCCGTTAGGGAAGCAGATAAGTACAGGTATAGGGCTTCTCCCTTCACGGGTCTGGATAAGAGGGGGATTGAGGCGAGGTACTGCTTGATTGATGTAAATGTTGTTTCACAGTCGGTTGTCCAAACGACGCTTCGCTTGTTTATCGATCAGAGGGCTTTGAAGAACGGTGCACACTTGTCGGAGTAGCGGGAGATGAAGCGATTGAGGGATGCCAGTTTTCCCATTAGGCTTTGGAGTTCGGCCTTAGTCGTGGGGGGTTGCATGTCTAGTATTGCCTTGACCTTTGTTGCTGAGGCCTCGATGCCCCTCTTGCTGATGATGTATCCAAGAAACTTGCTTGTCGTCAAGCCAAACGTGCATTTGGCCGGGTTCAATCGCATGTCGTTCTTGATTAGGAGTTCGAGCACGGTTCGTAGGTGTTCGGGGTGATCCGTTGCCTTGGTGCTCTTGACCAGTATGTCATCGATGTAGGCTTCTACAATTTCGCCCGTCAGCCCGTCAAATATGATGTTCATCAATCTTTGGTACGTGGAGCCCGCATTCTTCAAGCCAAACGGCATGACTACTTAACAGTAGAGCCCCTTGTCCGTTGTGAAGCACGTGGCCTCCTGGTCTTCGGGGTTCATGAGGATCTGGTTATACCCCGAGTATGCGTCCATCATGGACAGTAGTTCGTGCCCGGCAGTGGTGTCTACGAGCTAATCGATCCGGGGTAACGAGAAACTATTTTTCGGACAGGCCTTGTTCAAATTGCTGTAATCTATGCACATGCACCAAGATCCGTTTTGCTTCTTGACCAAGACGACGTTGGAGATCCATTTCGGGTAGTCGACTTTTCTGATGAAACCGATTTTCTGTAGTCTATCGACCTTCGCGTGCATAGCCGCATATCGTTCTTGGTCATACGCCCATCGTTTCTGCTTTATCAGCTTTACAAGTGAGCTGATGCTGAGTTTATGGGAGATGATGTTTGGGGCGATTCCAGGCATGTCCGTGTAGAACCATGCAAATACCTGTTGGCAGTCCGTTAGGACCTGGGTAAGTCGAGCCGCCATGTCGGGCTCTAATTGCCCGCTGATCCGGATAGTGCGCTCCGGGTGTTCACAGGATAGTTGTATCGTGTGTTGCCCCTCCCGTTCTTCGGCGAGCCGGATAGTGTTCAGTCCATTATGATAACGAAGTCTGATATGATTTCGCTTTAGGGGGTTCCTGGTGTACCGATGCCAAATCACATATAGTCGCTACCGAGGGGGTAAGTGGTCTCACCTGAGAAGCTGGCGATGCTCTCGTGGTCCTGCGTCATCTTTGCATTTTGGGCGCTTGAGGCCTTTATATGCCTCTCGAAAGATGATGTTGACGAAGGGTCCGTTATCGATGAGGATACGCTTGACTAAGTATCGATCCACCATTCCGTCGATGACAAACGGGAGCGTGCTGTTCTGGTTACCCACTTCCTCGTAGGTGAAGGTGATTGGAGGCCAATCCTCCTTGACAGCCCTCGGTGGGTTTCCGGGATGTACATCAAATACGTCCCTAGGTCGGGGTTCTTCCCGTTCCCGTGGGCATTCGGCCTTCCGCTTCCCGCCCGTGATGTTTTCGATGGTGGCCCTAGTTCGTATATTCGTCGCCGGGCGTTCCGCGTTCGTTGCTCAGAAGATCAACGTTCCCTCCGTCACTACAAGAAAACTCCACTTAGACCACGGAAACTTTAATGTTCCATGGTCTAAGTGGAACTTAGACGACGGAGATCATCTCCGTCATCCAAGTTCTACCTGGACGACGGAGATCATCTCCGTCATCCAAGTTCTACCTGGACGACGGAGATTGTGTCTCCGTCGTCTAAGTGATTACTTGGACAACGGAAATCTTCTCCGTTGTCCAAGTCATCACTTAGATGACGGAGTAAATCTTCTCCGTCGTCTAAGTGGACACCCTAATACCCTAAACCCTAAATTACGAAACTTACACTTAAACGACAGAGATGCACGTCTCCGTCGACCAAGGGTTTACTTGGACGACGGAGAGGTGCATCTCCGTCGTCTAAGTGCAAGTTTCGTAATTTCACATCTAAGACCACGACCATGTAGACCATGTCCCAATGCATATTCTTTCCGTCGAGACCATAGAGTAAACAATTCTTAAAGTGTGAGCGTCGACGGTTTCAAAATTGGAGTTACGGATTTTCGTGTATCCATGTTTCCGGTTTGTAAAAATTTTGGATTTGCGGTTAACTGTGCCAATGAAACCCTGAACGAACTCAGTATTTAGTGAAAATTATTCTACTTATATATGGTGTTATGGCGAGTATATCCAACGGTCGTTTTCTCCAAATTCAATTTCGTTAATATCGATGTGCAATGAGCCTATACGTACCGACACTTAAGTTATACATATTAGTAGATATTTAATAAGTTTGAATACGTAAATTAATTCATCGTCTTAAATCTCACTTTTATATATACGATTCTTTAATCGATATTTTACGACAATTCCATTCAAATTACAGGTCCAAAAATTCATTACAAATTATTTTTAAAAAATAATTTTACGGAATTTTCACCTAAACCACGGAGATGACCATCTCCGTCGTCCAGGTGTTCACTTGGACGACAGAGATTGTCATGTCCGCGGTCTATGTGAAAATTCCGTAAATTTATTTTAAAAAAAAAAAATTAAAAAATTAAAAAATTCACTTGTCATCTCCGTCGTCTAAGTGAATTTTTTAATTTTTTTAATTTTTTTTTAAAATTAATTTTTAATTTTTAAAATTTTTAATTTGACTTGGACGACGGAGATGGTCATCTCCGCGGTTTAGGTGAAAATTCCGTAAATTTATTTTTTAAAAAAAATTAAAAAATTAAAAAATTCACTTAGACAACGGAGATGACAATCTCTGTCGTCTAAGTGAATTTTTTAATTTTTTTTCCTGGCGGTGTTTTTCCCACTAAAAATTTGGCAAAAATTTAAATCCACTTAGACGACAGAGATGACAATCTCCGTCGTATAAGTCAAAATAATTGGCGGTATTCTTTTCCCGCTAAAATTTTGGCAAAAATTTAAATCACTTAGACGACGGAAATACTGATTTTCTGTCGTCTAAGTGAAAAAATTGGCAGCATTGTTTGAAAATTTAAAGCACTTAGACGACGGAAAATAAGTATTTCCGTCGTCTAAGTGTTTTAAAACTCTTTAAATTCATCATTTTCTCAATCTCTCTTCATTTTTTCCTCTCTCTCAATCCACTCTCCCTCTCCCTCTCCCCCCCCCCAATCAAACCACCCACCATATATCATCACCATCACCATCCACCATCATCATCACCACCACCACTGTCGTCGCCACCACCAACATCACCACCGTCGCCGCCATCACCGGCATCACCACCGTCGCTGCCACCAACACACACCACCACCACCTACAACATCGCCTCCACCACCACCACACACCACTAGCTACCGCCTACATTGTCGCCTCCACCACCGGCCTCCACATTCTAGCCAACACCACCGGCGTCGCCACCACCACCACCACCACCACCTCCTATAATTAGTTTAGTTTTAGGTTAATTTAGTTTATTTATGCAAGATTAATTTATTTTATTATATTATGAATTTTGTATTTAAATTCATAATAATTTAAATTATTTATTCATTATGAATTTTGTACATATTATATATTATTAATAATTAACATTCAATAAATTTTACAATATTATGAATATTGATATACAAAAAATTAAATAAAAAATTCATTAAATGATAATTATTAAATTATTAATTAGCATTTCATGAATTTTTCATTTAATTTAATTTTTTTACAAAATCACCACTTAGAAGACGGAGATGGACGATTTCCGTGGTCTAAGTTTTCACTTAGACGACAGAGATTCATTCTCCGTGGTCTAAGTGCAAACTTAGACCGCGGAGATTCCGCGGTCCAAGCGAGCACTTAGACCACGGACATTCTCCATCTCCGTCATCTAAGTGCTTGGACGACAGCACTTGGTGCACGGAGCTTGGAGGATGGAGCTTCCGTCGTCTAAGTACTTAGACGACAGAAAACTGCACCTAGACGACGAAAATGGTCCGTGGTCTAGGTGCATTTTTCTTGTAGTGCGTGTGCAATCGTTCGATTTCCTTGGCTAATATTCTGCAATCATTGGTGTTGTGGTTATTCGAATCATGATACATGCACCACGTTCCCCTGTTGTTCCGCATAGGAGCGGTGCCGGGCTCCCTAGGCATGGGCGGGGGGATTTGTCGTTTATTCTGTTTGAGTACTTCCTCGTTTGTGCCCTGGGTAATGGAGAAGACTGTGCAACGCTGGTGGGGATCTCTGGGCGGTGGGTTTCACGGTGGTGAACGCTCGCGATGTGTTTGCTGATATTATTTGTGGTTTCTGTGTACGCGATAATGGTCTTTGCGCTTGCGGGACGCGATGGGTTGTGCTTTCGATGGCGGGTTCTTGACTGTATAGGGGGATGATGGGCGATCTTGTGTGTAGCCGTGTGTCTTCGAGGTGGGTGTCGTGCTTGGACCTTGCGCTCCGTACACGTGGGCTTCCACCAGTGCCTTTTGGAAGATTAGGTCGATGATCTCGTTGTACCCAAGGTGGTCCTTTCTGACCATCTTCTCCACGAACAAGGTTGCCGTCAGGTTTTCTAGTGGCCCCGTTTTTGCTACATTCTTGTCGAGGTTCCTGCACGTGTTCGCAAGGGCCCTCCATCGGTTGATGAAGCCGGATAGGTTTTCATTGTCCCCCTAACGGATCTTCAGTAGTGTGCTGGCGGTGTTGTACTTGCCTTGTAGCCGGTATCACTTGAGGAAACATTCCATGAGTTCATCGAACGAGTGGATGGATCCCGTCGGCACCTCGTAGAACCAGTTTCATGCTTCTTCCGCCAGTGTCTCTTGGAACAGGAAATAGAGGGTTGCATTCGAGTACCGGGTACCTGCGGTGGCGGATTAATACTCGTCAATGTGTGTTCGCGGGTCTCCCTTCTCGTTGAACCTACTGATCTTGACGGTTTTGGAATATGGATCCCTGCCCTGCGCCAGGATATCGTTCGATAAGGGGCTCACACGGGGAGTGTACATTCCTTTTGACCAGGTGTGCGTGCTTTTCTTGAGTGACATGATTTTGGCCTCCATCTCCACCATTCGCCAGAGCATGGCGTTCCCAACTGTCGTGGTAGGTTCCTCATCTTCGTACTCCCGTATCCTCTCGGGCGGCGGTGGAGGTTCTAGGAGCCGATTGTTTCGCTGTCCCCATGGTGGGTCTATCATGACGGCTTGCCTGCTCCTTTCTGGCTCCTCCATCGATCCCGATTCCTCTCGTTGGGTCTCTTGGCTTCGGATGAACGCGTAAAGTCGATCCTCCAAGAGCTGTCGGGCTTGGTGTTCCTGGTATTTTTCGGTTCGGGCCGTTTAGAGTTCTTGAAAGGACTCAACCCCAATTTAGTTTCCTAAACCGGAATCAAACCCCTTCTGAAAACACGAACCAACAAAAATCATCAAAATTTTGGCAGAGTAACGCTACTAACGCGGAATTACCATTACCTGCACCCGGAAAATACACTTCATCCTATGCCATAAAAGCCAAACCATGGGCACCAATCCCATCCGGATTTCTCAATATATCAACAGTAATGTAAAGTAATAAATATAACTATACTTTACCGAAATCCGGGGAAAATCGTATAGAAGTATATATCAGAATACTCAGAGCGACTTCTAATATAGATATACAAATAGTAGGCCAAACTAAGAACCTACCATAAAAGAAACATCGCTCGAATACTATGCCTCCGACCACGACGTGCGACACCAGAATCTGAACTGCAAACTGGGCACGGAAACCAAGAAGCCCAGGGGAAAGACATGAAAACCGTTAGAGTGAGTGGACGAAAATAAATGTCTTTCGCCGAATAATATATGTTATAAAAACATATGTGAGTCTAAATGCATAAAAATTATATGGTACACAAGGGAGACTCTAACTCCTCATGCGTACAGAGCATGCATCATAAATACCGCGGGGTCTCTCATGGACTCCCTCGAGCTAGTACAGTCTGAATCACGGGATCCCAGACCCACAAGTGATTCCTAGCCAGAAAGGCCTCGGGTCAGGATATCTGTCCCCCCCGGAGCGTACTCGGGGATCCGCCGAGAAGCCAATGTGTATCGATACAACCCTGATAACTGAGACTGTACTCTGTGTAAACCAAATCATAAATCCTTTCCATGCACATGCATAAATCATAATATATATATGTATGTATATTCGTATACATATATTCGAATTTGCATAATCGTAAAACACATGCTCATAAAAATCATAATCATACTGCATGCTCAAGTTCGTAAAACGTATATAAAAGACTCGCAATCAATCCGTGAAAAGAAATGTCCACTCACAGGTGAGCGTAACGCAATTCGCGTTAATCCCGTGATCCGGCGGAAAATCACTCGCCAAACGAACGATCACAACCACTAAATAATCATAAAAATCCATTTCTCAAAATCATAACTCGGATCCCCAAATCAAATCATGAGAAACAACCGTTCCCGGAAACATATAATTCAATAACGACGAATTGTCGAAAATCCAATAATCACACCTCAAAACCTCGCTATAATTTACAATGCTCAAATCGAAAAACAAACCTCACCATTGCGATCGGGGCGCGATTCCGAGTGAAATGATATATAACTCGTCGAAAACCACGTCGGGCGAAAAGTCGCCGCCGTCGCTGGAATTTCAGATCTACCCAGAAAAATTCATGATATACATGGTTTCAAAAATCTCGACGATTCCAACAACTTTCCAGTTATAAGTTAATGCCAATTTTGACCGGAAAACCTCCAAATATCAACCCAAAGTTCCAAACCCTTACCAGAATTTCACATCGACGGATCTCTCTCCTCCGGCCACGGCAACCTCCCAAACCACTTGCAATAGCTTCCTCTCATTGAGGCTAACAAAACCCCTCAAAGAGGAGCCACCGTCTCGGCCTCCACGCCGCCACCCGAACGCCACAAAACTCGCCAGAAAATCCATAACTTTGCCGATTCGATTCTCTCTCCTCCGGCCACTCCACGGGACGATCCACCTACCAATCCGAAGAGGAGTTCGAGCCCAACAAATCTCGTGAAGAAGCCTTGCCCAAATATGGCCGGAATCGGCCTTAATTCCAGCGAACCAATTCGGCCTCCAAACGGGTTATTCTTGACCCGTAGTCAACGCGGGTCAACCCAGCTTTCCCTTTATGGCAAGTTTCCCAATTCGGCAGGTATCACTTCCGTATTTATACCGTACGCGTATCGAACCCCAAACGGATAAATACGACAATATTCGGCGGACGAAAATATTCATAACTTATTCCTCGCTACTCGGAAAAATTATCCGAAAGTTCCCACGAACTCAAAATTAAATTCTCTACAACTTCCACGAAGGATCCGAAATCAAATTCTCGCCCGATAATTTAGTCACTAACGAAGCTGCCATATTAACAGATTATGCCGAAATCACAACAAATCGTGAAACTCGCAAATCAAATCAATAATCATTCCATCTACGATTCGGGTCGATCAACGGTTCAAAACGGATCACAATCACGATTCGGATAGACTCGAACACGAACGGATAAACTCGACAATATACCGAAATTTCAAATATTCATATTATATTCCTCGGTCGTCCAAATAATGATCCGGAACCGCCCACGAACTCGAAATCACGCATATAACAACTCTCGAGCAGAGACTCAACTCAAATTCTCGGCCAATAATTAAGTCGTGATCAAGTCTGGCGATTTAATCAACTATCGGAAATCTGCGATTACGCATAACCTCATGGCTTAAGCTGATTAACACTACTAATTCTGTTCCGGGTCGTCACAAATCCACCCCCCTTAAAAAAAATTTCGACCTCGAAATTTCCAAGTCTGCCGACTAAAAGTAGGAGCACTGCCTCTACATACAGCTCAACTTTCCAGTGGCAAGCTCAACTAAACGACTCTGACAACAGACTCCACAATAGGAGATATCTCCGTACTGTAATCCCTGTACCCTCAAATCCCGAATCAAAACTGGCTCCACACAAATGTCAAGTCTTCCTGCATAAGGAACTGATAGGGTACAAAACACGCAACAAATCTGAAATGTAGTTCCACCACACGGAACACAACACACACAAAAGCCAACGCTATAGGCAATGCCAAAGTATACGGCACAACACAAACTCGCCTATGATCACATACGGATTAAAATAACGTGGCAATTCACAACTCAGCCTACTCACACCAACATAACTCAAACATCCAACTCGGGCAATTATTAACCTGTTTCCGGTAATCCGAAGGTCTAAGGTAGCACATTCCACAAAATCAGAATCCAACGTCAGCTCACACCAAACTCGCTCCAGCACAATGGAGTACAACATCGTTCCTCAAAACGACATCATGCAACGTCAAAATCATAGTGGTCTACAAACTGGTACTGCAAGCAATCTCGAACAATTGAAACTGCCGGTCCCAAATCCCTCAGAACTGCAATACACAAGACCACAACATGCCCTCCAAGGTCTGAATAGTTCTCAAAGATTGCCCGCCAATCTGAGGATAAGAAACTGTACTAAACTGTAATCTGGTCCCCAATGCTCTCTGCAACACTTGTCAACACTCAGCAAACTGGGATACAGGCGCACCACGTAAATGGACAACCTCCGTCAAATACAGCTATGTCAGCCTGCCATCGAAATCTTTTCCGAAAGTACAACGAAATGTACTGAGTTCATCGAATGGTCCACAAAGATCCAACAACTGGTACCACAAACCGAAGTGCGTACTGGCACACAAAACCACAGTGACAAACTCCAACTTTTAATCAGAAATCTCTAATAGCTGTAACTTTTCGGCAAGTCTCTGCCTCGCTGCCATCGCCTGTCGACAAACGTGGCGTCTGCTCACACAAGCTGTTACGTTCTTCTATGGGTTGCGTCACGAGTAGTAAACTTGAAGTATCAGATACATCTTCGTACCACTAGTGCACAACGCACGAAAAACAATGAGCTTCATCATCATCACACTCTAACTCAGCTCTCATACCTCACAACTCGGCTAACACGGAAACTCGAGCTACACACACATGAAACACTGAAGCTCCCGACTTCCGACTGAATGCATCAGCAATAACAATAGCCTCTCTCGAATAAACTCAAATGTGCAGCCATAGTCGTTAATCGAGCCCATCCATCTACGTTGCCTCAAGCTCAAATCTGGCCGAAAATGCAAGTAGATGAAACTCATGTGATCAGTGTACATCCTACACTATGCTGCACGCCGTAGCAGTAGTGTCTTGAACTCTCTGATGCTAACATAAAGATAGCTACACCCAAATCATACATAGGATACGTAGCTTCATAAAGTTTCCACTGCCTAAACCTATGAGCCACCGCTCTGCAATGCTGTAACAAAGCATAACCAAATCCAAATCTCGATGCATCGCCATAACCCACAAACTCACCACGATCGTCAGTTAGAGTCAAAACCGGTACAATGGTTAACCTTCTGCCAGGAGTAAGTAATTCATCTCACATGTATCGGACCACTCAAGCTTAACACTTCATCGTCAATCCGGAAAGTGAAGTGGCAATCCGAGAAAAATCCTGTACAAAGCACCGATAGTAGCCTGCTAAACCCAAGAGACTCCTGATCTCTGGTCCAATGGTAGGTCAACCCCAAATCAGCACGGCTTCTATCTGGTAATATTCCACGCCAACTCCCTCAGCTGACATCGCGTGGCCCAAAATCTTCACGGTAATCAACCAAAATTCACACTGGCTGAACTTCGCAAACAATAGATTATCTCGCGAAGTCCGCAAAACCGCTCGCAATTGCTTCAGGTGTTGGTCCACACTCCTGGAGTAAATCAGGATGTTGCCAACGAATACGACCGCAACCTTGTCCAGAAACCGTCTGAACACCCGGTCCATCAAGTCCGTAAAAGCTGCGGGGCATTGGTCAACCATACGGCGTGACCAAGAACTCGTAATGCCCGCACCGTGATCCGAAAGTCGTCCTACCCACATCTAACTCTCTGATCCTCAACTGACAGTATCCAGACCCGAAATCAATCTTCGAAAAAAACTAAAGCTCCCGTGAGCTGATCAAACAAATCGTCAATCTGAAGCGGAGGATACTCGCTCTTTTCTGAAGCCTGATTCAGCTTCCGGTAGTCAATGTACCACCTCGACGAACCATCCAACATTCGCACAAATAATCCAAGAGCACCCCACAGTGATACACTGGGTCGTACGAAATCTCCTCCAGTAACTCCTGAAGTTGAACCTGTAGCTCCATCAGCTCCGCTGGCACCGAACGAAAAATTGCCGGTGATATGAGTCCAGCGCCCGGTAAAAGCTCAATGGTGTAGTCGGTCTCCCGAACTGGAGGAATACCTGGTAACTCCTCCGGAACACACCTGGAAACTCGGGAACCACCTCAATGTCGCCAATGTCGGGCACAGCAACCGAAGTATCCACAACATAAGCTAAGCAATAACACAACCTGTTTCCACCATTCGCTCGACCATCACCGCGAAACAGTATCTCGGGAAAAGTCTGGTCGTCGAAACACAACCTCCTCCTCGAAACGTTCGAACATAATCAAATGTATCACCAAAAGTCCATACTCAACATCATAACAAAATCGTCGAAATCCAACAATAATGGATCCGCGACTAAGCCATATCCTCCAACAAGGATCTCGCAAACTCCGGATGGATGCAACACTCTCCAAAACCTCGGAAGTGGAGATGCAGGTACAATAACCATGGATATAAAACAATAGTAACCTCGGAGAAAATTCTGTCCTCATACAAGGTCGTGGCATGAACTCCAACATGCCCAACTAGCCGCTCACGTCAATTGCGACTTGCTGATTAACTCGTCAAAAAGGCTACATTAGTCAAACTCTAGAAATAGCATCATGACCTCCTCGTGAACTCTAAGTTGCCGAACCGTTATAATTGCTGACTGAGGATGCTCCCTCGCAACGTGACCCTCCTGGTCACCACAATAGCAACTAAAAGTGCTCCACGAACACAAGTCACAACGACACCTGCTGTGAGGAAGGATCACCAACGATCATCCAAACTCATGCCACTGGAACAAGTCTGCTACTCCGTGATCTCCATCACCACCAAACGGATCCTCTACTTTGATCTGATGACCCCCAACATAATTGAAAAGGCCACAGCCTGATGAAGTCACTGATCCCGAGGTGCCTGAACTCAACCTCATCAAAATCTCAACTAAGTCCACTTTCCTCAAACTAACACATCGAAAACCGCGTAAGCCTTTCCTTCTCGATGTCCTCGCCTCTGAGTGCAGCACATCAAGCTCCTTATGGTTATCTCGAGGAATAACGGTCAAAATCCCTCTGATGCTCAGGTTCAAACTCATATCGAACCTCGTGCACTGCTTCCTCTGAAGCCACATAACACGTACAAACGAAAACAAACATATGAATGATACATCCCTGAATGTAGGCCATGGAGTCGCAACAGGAACTCATACAATACCAGCCCACCAAATGCAATGATCTGACTCAGACAAAACATCAACTGCCACGATTCTCTGCTCTGAGGCAACATGTAGACGCTCATACACGCACAACAGGGCAAACCATGCCGCATAAATCTCTGAATTCAGAATACTCATCCAAACCCACAATTCACTGGAAAATCGCGCGTCGATTGATCCTCAATAGGATCCACAACCGTACCGACACGGAAATCACGTCAAGGAGGCATCCTAATGAATAAAACATCGTTTGCAACAAGTAGAACGTAATCATAGAACTTTAAATATTTGAAAGTATACAACACCCAGAGTATTGATGAGTATCCGCCGGCCGGTCGGGTCACCACTCCAGACATGCTGTACATTCTTAAATATCCTTAGTAAACACGACTACAGAAGTCTACAGAACCTAAAACGTAATGCTCTGATACCAAGCTGAAAGGACCCAACCCCGATTTAGTTTCCTAAACCGGAATCAAACCCCTTCTGAAAACACGAACCAACAAAAACCATCAAAATTTTGGCAGAGTAACGCTACTAACGCGGAATTACCATTACCTG
Organism: Geum urbanum; assembly: GCA_946800695.1. Lineage (NCBI taxonomy): Eukaryota > Viridiplantae > Streptophyta > Magnoliopsida > Rosales > Rosaceae > Geum > Geum urbanum. The sequence goes on from OX327001.1 coordinate 11,992,117, forward strand.
CACCCGGAAAATACACTTCATCCTATGCCACAAAAGCCAAACCGTGGGCACCAATCACATCCGAATTTCTCAATATATCAACAGTAATGTAAAGTAATAAATATAACTATACTTTACCGAAACCGGGCAAAATCGTATAGAAGTATACATCAGAATACTCAGAGCAACTTCTAATATTAGATATACAAATAGTAGGCCAAACTAAGAACCTACTGTTAGAGTGAGTGGACGAAAATAAATGTCTTTCGCCGAATAATATATGTTATAAAAACATATGCGAGTCTAAATGCATAAAAATCATATGGTACACGAGGGAGACTCTAACTCCTCACGCGTACAGAGCATGCATCATAAATACCGCGGGGTCTCTCATGGACTCTCTCGCGCTAGTACATTCTGAATCATGGGATCCCAGACCCACACGTGATTCCTAGCCAGAAAGGCCTCGGGTCAGGATATCTGTCCCCCCCCCCCGGAGCGTACTCGGGGATCAGCCGAGAAGCCAATGTATATCGATACAACCTTGATAACTGAGACTGTACTCTGTGTAAACCAAATCATAAATCCTTTCCATGCACATGCATAAATCATAATATATATGTATGTATACTCGTATACGTATATTCATATATGCATAATCATAAAACACATGCTCATAAAAATCATAATCATAATGCATGCTCAAGTTCATAAAACGTATATAAAAGACTCGCAATCAATCCGTGAAAAGAAATGTCCATTCATAGGTGAGCGTAACGCAATTCGCGTTAATCCCGAGATCCGGCGGAAAATCCCTCACCAAACGAATGATCATGAACCACTGAAAAATCATAAAAATCCATTTCTCAAAATCATAACTCGGATCCCCAAATCAAATCACGAGAAACAATCGTTCCCGGAAACATATAATTCAATAACGACGAATTGTCGAAAATCCAATAATCACATCTCAAAACCTCGCTATAATTTCCAATGCTCAAATCGAAAAACAAACATCACCACTGCGATCGGGGCGCGATTCCGAGTGAAATAACATATAACTCGTCGAAAACCACGTCGGGCGAAAAGTCGCCGCCGTCGCCGGAATTTCAGATCTGCCTAGAAAAACTCATGGTATACATGGTTTCAAAGATCTCGACCATTCCAACAACTTTCCAGTTATAAGTTAAGGCTAATTTTGACCGAAAAACCTAAAAAAATCAACCCAAAGTTCGAAACCTTTACCGGAATTTCACATCGACGGATCTCTCTCCTCCGGCCACGGCAACCTCCCAAACCACTTGCAATAGCTTCCTCTCATTGACGCTAACAAAACCCCTCAAATAGGAGCCACCATCTCGGCCTCCACGCCGCCACCCGAACGCCACAAAACTCGCCGGAAAATCTATAACTTTGCCGATTCGATTCTCTCTCCTCCGGCCACCCCACGGGACGATCCACCTACCAATCCGAAGAGGAGCTCGAGCCCAACAAATCTCGTGAAGAAGCCTTGCCAAAATATGGTCGGAATCGGCCTCAATTCCGGCGAACCAATTCGGCCTCCAAACGGGTTATTCTTGACCCATGGTCAACGCGGGTCAACCCAGCTTTCCGTTTATGGCAAGTTTCCCAATTCGGCAGGTATCGCTTCCGTAGTTATACCGTACGCGTATCGAACCCCAAACGGACAAATACGACAATATTCGGCGGACAAAAATATTCATAACTTATTCCTCGCTACTCGGAAAAATTATCCGAAAGTTCCCACGAACTCGAAATTAAATTCTCTACGACTTCCACGAAGGATCCGAAATCAAATTCTCGCCCGATAATTTAGTCGCTAACGAAGCCGCCATATTAACAGATTATGCCGAAATCACAACAAATCGCGAAACTCGCAAATCAAATCGATAATCATTCCATCTACGGTTCGGGTCGATCAACGGTCCAAAACGGATCACAATCACGATTCGGATAGACTCGAACACGAACGGATAAACTCGACAATATATCAAAATTTCAAATATTCATATTATATTCCTCGGTCGTCCAAATAATGATCCGGAGCAGCCCACGAACTCGAAATCATGCATACAACAACTCTCGAGAAGAGACTCAACTCAATTTCTCGGCCAATAATTAAGTCGTGATCAAGTCTGGCGATTCAATCAACTATCAGAAATCTGGGATTACGCATAACCTCATGGCTTAAGCTGATTAACACTACTGATTCTGTTCTGGGTCGTTACAGTTCTTTCACGAGGTGGGCTGCTGCTTCATCCTCTGTTAGGTCGTTGATGCTGCTGATCGGGTCAACGGGCACGTCCCTCGTCTTTCGGCTTTCGGGTGTAACGTGGTCCGTTGCCATCTTCGCTGCTATGGTTTTGGGCAGTTTACGACTGCTCGATTCCCATAGATGGCGCCAATTATTTCTACCAAAATCTGTAGGAATTCCAGTAGAAATGCGGATGAGGTTAATTCGGATCTGAGCTATCGTGCGTATGTCGTCCTTTACCTGCTGTTAAGAGTAATACACCAAACAGTCGTTAGAAGCCTTGACGGGTTGTTCCTGCCTTCGACTCTCCGACGCTCAAGTTAGTGTATGAAGCGTAACAATAGTATTGGTTGAGTAACGGGCGTACCTTGTAACTATCATAAATGTGTTGTATATATTGGCGGTTGAGTATAGAGTCTTTTGTTGCTCTTCGATGTGGGATCTTGTTTGTTTGTTCATGATCTGTCCTGGTACCTTTTGTTTGTCGTTCCGAGAGCGTGGGCTTTCAGATGGTGTTGCTTTCTTGTTTAAAGTTGAAGCATGTATTGTTGTTTTGCGTTTGGTCCGAGCTGTGTTGACCCGTTTGGAGTGTGCAACAATTGTGTGTTTATAGGATCACGTACTAACAGCTCCAATTATAGTAGTTGCATACGTAGCCAGATAATGAACTCTCTTAAACTAGTGAAATACATAATGTCTAAGTGTCGGCTTCACTGTGTAAGGTGCAGCTGACATCTTGTTGTACACTCCTTTTCTATCCCTCTTCAACCACAAGGGACGACATAGATTCATAGATTCTAGATCTTTGCGCGCTTTGGGAGTATCTTTAGTCTTGAACTTAATACCGAGAATTGTTCCCACCACGCTGTCGCATACATTCTTTTCTATGTGCATCGCGTCCAAGTTGTTCCTCAGCTTCAACTTCGACCAATAAGGGAGTTCAAAGAATATACTCTTGTGATGCCAATAGCTGAGATCATGTGGAGGTATTAGATTGCATTTATTTACATCTACGTCATTGGTCAACACACCAAAGTCGAAATAGCTCAACCTCTCTAAAATCTCTTCGCCCAACCAACTACGGGGTTTAGGATTATTCTCTACCGTCCCGTCGAAATAAGCTTCATCCTGTCGCCACGGGTGGTCGTGAGGAAGCCATTTACAGTGACCCAAGTAACACACCTTCCCCGCGTGCCAACTTGAGTTCACATCGTCCAATCATATAGGACATCCATTATATCCTTTCGTCCTGCAGGCTGCCAACATCCCATGCACTGGAAAATTGCTGATCGTCCACATTACGGCAGCCCTCATCGTGAACATCGTGTCAGTCAATTTGTCATAAGTTGGGACTCCATTTTCCCACAACAGTTTCAACTCGTTGATCAATGGCCTGAGGTAGACATCTAAGCACTTCGTCGGAGATTTAGGACCTGGAATTAGCAGAGTAAGGAAATTAAATTCTTTGTTCATGCACATTTACAGAGGCATGTTGTACGACATAAAAAATAATTGGCCAAGTGTTGACAGCAGAGCTATAACTACCCCAAGGATTGAATCCGTCTGTAGATAGTCCGAGTCTAACATTTCTAACCTCTGCGGCAAAGTCTCCAAATTCTCTGTCGAAATGTTTGAAAGCCTCCCCATCCGCAGCATGCTTTAGCACATCGTCATTTATTAGCTTTTCTGCGTACCATCGCATCGTCTCTGCTGTGTATAGAGACATGTACAAACGCTGCAATCTACGAATCAATGGAAAATATTGAAGAACCTTCACATGAATTTTCTTTTTCTAACTCTTCCTATTCAGTTCATATCTGCACTAGCCACATACGGGACAATAGTCCATTTCTTTATACTCTTTGTAAAACAACACACAATCATTTGGACATGCGCCAATTATCCTGTACTTTAGGCCGAGGCTACTCAAGATATTTCTAACCTTATAATGAGATTTAGGAAGATTGTGATCATCAGGAAGCAACTTACATATTTGCTCCTGAATTTCGTCAAAAGCACTCACTGACATTTTGTGCTTCACTTTTATATTCATTTGCTCCATCACATATAGCAACACATTCTCTCGATATCCAGGGTATACCGAGGTCTGCGCTTCAAGTAGCATCCTTTTATACTTATCCATCTCACTAGTGTTAGTGGCCAAGGTAGCAACGGGGAATGTGTCATCATGCCCATGAGTGGTATTGTAACCTCCATGTTGGTGTTAGTGTCCACCATGATTAAATCCCGAAAACGCATTATGGACCAAATCCGTAGTTGGGTTCGAAGCAGGGGGGCCGGCACCACTGCCGCTGGATGAGGCACCATGGTAACTGTACCCTGAGCTGAAGTCTGCTAAGCTGAAGTCTACTGCTTCACCATGCTCACTCCACGTAGTATAACTCCACATCGTACCATTTTTCATACAGGTGTTGCACCATAACATTAACCCCCTATATATTGACAGTTAAGCCATTTTTGGCACGGAGACCTGAAACGCTTCTTTCCCTGACCATGTTCTATCGCAAAATTCAAAAATTCGCTAATTTCATCCATATACCGGACATCACTTCTATTTCACAACTTCATCCAACTCTTGTCCATACTTCTACGAAATTTAATAATTAATTATCATATTAGTCAACTATTCTATATATATACAGATTTTCAAGTAATTATATATGAAACTATTGTATACATATATATACACAAATTTTCAACTACCTTAATATATTAAATAAAATTATTAATTAATTACCTTCAATAATTACCTTTATTAATTATTGGTGAATATACGTACGTACTTTACATCAATTAGTTTAATATGTCAAACATGCATGTATGTTTTAATTAAATATTAACCAAATTTTTAAACATCCATGCATATATACGTACTAATGGTCTATATTAATTAATAATATATATATCATCAATTACCTAACTTAATTATAAATATATATTAGACGTACTAATTATAAACAATGCAATCAATCAAACGTGCAATTAATTATCTATATAAACGTTAAATGGTGTTGGGAAATTAACTACGTACGTACGTACGTACCTAACCCTCTCTGATATATGACGAATCGATGCTCGGATATAAACTAGCTAGCTAGAATTTGCATGCGCCATGTACGTACGCGTGAGGAGAGTCTGATCAAGAGAGAGAATTGAATGATCGATATATATATATATATATATATATATATATATGGAGATGGAGTTGAGACGAGCGAGCAGAGAGGAGAGTTCGGCATGGACATTACATATATAATGCTTCACTTAGACAACAGAATGTCGGTGCGTCGTCTAAGTGACCACTTAGATGACGGATTCAGCATGTTTTCGTCGTCCAAGTGTAGACAAGGACAACGGAAACCTAATAGTTTCGTTGCCTAAGTGATTTGAATTTTTGGAAACAATTTTAGCAAAAAAAAAAACACCAACGTACATTTTGTCTTAGACGACGAAACCTAATAGTTTAGTCGCTTAAGTGATTTGAATTTTTGGCAGAAAAAAAAAACTCGCCCACTTTAATTTATCACTTAGACTATGAAACATGAAAGATTCGTCGTCTAAGTGTTTTAAATTTTCTCCCAAATTTTGCAAAAAAGAATAATTTTCAGATATTTATAAAAAAAAAAAGTAAAAAAAAATTCACTTAGACGAAAAAACTATATAGATTTCGTCGCCTAAGTGAATTTTTTTATATTCTTTTTATAAATATCTGAAAAAGTAATTTTGGGTAGCTGCTTAAAAATCATCAAAAATCAACCGTTAGATGTAACTATTACATTTAGAAAATATTGTAAAAAAAAAAATTTAACCCAATTCGGATTAGTTTAATTAGGATTCGATCGATTGTATTTAGTGATTATCAAAAAATAGTTAAAAGACGGAAAAAAATCGTAAAATATAATTCGTAAACCCGTTTCTGAAATTATGGGTATTTGTCTTATCGTAAAAACTTAATTTATCAACTAGATAGAAGTTAATTGAAATTTGACATAAAAAGTTGGTGTAAGACTAAAAATTTGTTATATATATCTACTAATGTTGTATAACCTAAGTGTTCATAAGTCTATATTCACTCCACATCAATATTAACGATATTAAATTTGGACAAAAAAATCATTAGATATATTCATCACAACATAATATGTAAGTGGACGAATTTTCAGTAAAAATGAGGTTCGTTAAGGGTTTGATCAGCGTACTCGACTATAAAATCGAAATTTTAACGAAACGGAATCGTTGATATACGAATCTTCGTAACTCCAATTTTTGAACCGTTGATACTCACAATCTAAGAACTATTTATACTATGCCCTCGATGAAAAGAATATGCATTTTAAGATGGTATACGTGGTCGTGCTCTTTGATCGGAGGCAATGAAATTCATCTTAGACAACGAAGTGGGTATCATTCGTCGTTTAAGTGTTACTTAGAAGAAGAATGATACCCATTTCGTCATCTAAGTATTTATCGATCAGGGTTTACGGGTTAAGGTTTGAGTTTAGTGTTAGGGTATGGTCTTAGACAACGAAGTGGGTATCATTCGCTGTCTAAGTTTGACTTAGACGATGAACACAAATTTTCGCCGCCTAAGTGTTTATGGGTTAGAGTTTAGGGGTTAGAGATTAGTGTTAGGGTATGGACTTAGATGACGAAATAGGTACCCATTTCATCGTCTAAGTACAATTACTACAGCAACGAATTTTTCATCGTTGAATTTCTACTTAGACGACGAAATTTTTAACTTAGGCGACTATTTCTGATTTCGTCGTTTAAGTGTTTCATAGACGTCAGACTTTTTTTCTCTTACACGACTCTTTTTGTTTCATCGTCTAAGTTACACTTAGACGAGGCGACGTTTTATGTTTTGTTGTCTAAGTGTTACTTAGACGATGAAATATAGTTTCGTCGTCTAAGTGGTACTTAGGCGACAAAACCTTAATAGTTCTGTCGCCTAAGTGCGTTTTTCTGGTAGTGACATGAGCAGGAGTAGTCATATAGAGTCATTTTCCTTAGAGAGAAAATAATACATTACTTTGAAACTCTACAAGGCAATCTTCTTCTGAACATTAACAGTATTCCACAAGCAAGATTTAACACTAGTTTGAGCAATGATCCAACCCAACATAATATTGTTATGGAGCAAGCCATCTATGTACCTAGGCCAGCAGGACCAAATGTCACTAGAATACCAAATACTGATGACATTAAGATATATAGAGGAGCACAAATGGCTTACAATGAACTCTGGAAAAATACACATCACAATCTGGTCAAGCAAGACAAAGACTATAGTCTCTACTCCACAAGATTAATGGTCAGAAGATTAAAAAGAGATGATCGTCACTTTCACATGAGTTTATCCACTGAAGTTGCAAGCACAAGAAGCATCAAGGATAGTAAGGCTCTAAGGAGATCAAGATGAAGATGAAACCAACCACTTACTAAACTTATCCAATGCCGAGTTGAATTTCTCTTCTCCTAAGCAACACAACATAGCTAATATGGTAGAAGGATGAAGTTTCCAAGTAATCAAGGAGCATATGGAGCATGAATAAGAAGACGAATTTCATATTCAATTGCTGAAAGACTTCGTCAAACTTTTCGTTTTAAAATTTAGAGTTTTGTATAATATAATAAAGGTATAAGATCATGTTTGTTACACCATCTTATATTAAGATTCTTAGCTTATTTTAAAAATAGTTTAATCCCATGTTTGATTTTAAATGAGTTTATGTAAGCCCTTAAGAGCATGTTTGTTATACCTCCTTATATTAGAATTCTTAGCATATTATAAAAATAATCCAATTTCATATTTGGTATCATAAGAGCAATTCCAGCAGATTTCCTATAAGTCATTTCTAGCTAAAATATAAAGATTTTCTATTAAAATTCACTCCAGCAGCTCCCCTATCTTATTAGCCAGTTTAGGGATTCCCTATATTTCATGTTTTCATCCCCTATTCTTATACCGAAAACATGAATTTATAGGTAACGAAACATTCAATATTGTAATTAATTCTTTCCTTCTAGATTGCAAATGTAGTTAATAATTATATTAATAAATAAATATTTTATTATCAATCAATCAAAACTAAGCATGTGTTTAGAACTAACTACATTTTAAGTGATATTGTTGGAATAAATTTATACAAGCGATTAGCTAAAATAGGTTTCGACTTTATTTTTGAACAAAATAAGCAAACTTTCCGTGACATTGTTGGAGTTGCTCTAAAAGACTATTTTAAATGAGATTATGTAAACCCTAAAAGAGATTAAAACACTATTTTGACCTTCTTATATATTATTTCTTATATAATGAGTCCAAGTATATAAAAAACTTAAACCCTTTGTTTAACATAACTTAATATAAAAAATATATTATCTCTTAAAAGTCCAAAAAAATATAAAAAACATGCCCTACGAATCTTTTCACTGCCAAAAATGACCTAAAAACAAAATTTTTTGAAGTGACCTTATTTAGTATTTGCTCTTGTATTAATGCAAGAACGATGAGAATGTCTCTCTGCTCTCGTCTAGCGGCTGAAGTCTCTAGGGTTCCCGCGATCGGAAAATTAAGTTTGTTGTGTCAAACCTATCCAGTGGCCTGTTGGCGGTGACTTCGTCTTAGTCAAGAGAATGAGTATCCTCGGTCTGGTTGAAATCGTCTTTGTGTTGATGATTTTCGATGGGTCTGTGGAGGTACAAGACGTTTGTGCAGTGGGAGGAGGTTGCCACTTGACTGCTTCGAGTTGTTGAGGCGCAGCCAACAAGGGCACAATTGAGGAATTATGATCAATTGGGTTTGGTTCCGACGACGGGTTATGCTCTTTCTGGGGTATTACGTAAGATTTTGGAAGGCGGTCTTGTACTGGATTTTGAGCAAAGACTGGTAGGACCTTTGACTGGATCTGGTTGCCAGAGGTCGCAAGTACGGTGGACTGATGGCGTTTGGCGGTCCTCTGGTGCAGGCTGCTGTGCTAAAGGGATGGCCAGTGTTGGGCCAGGCTTGGTTTATGGGCCTGCATGTGTCCATTATTTGACAATCTTTTGCTTTTACAGTTTGTCGTAGAAAAGAGATTTGCTGGATTCAGATTCGGGTCTGTCTTATTTTGGGATCCATATGGCTTCTCACATCTTGGGTCGTGCTCTAGTGTGTGGCTGCAGGATTTGTGTGCCAAGGGTTATTTTTCAGTCATTTAATAAGTTCGTAATAAGTTGGAGTGAAATAGATGTTGCTTATTGCTTCCTATTACTATTTTTTTGGTTTCTAATTTTATGGTTTACTATTTGAGCTTATTGCCTTATAAGTAAGGAGTAAAATATCGAATATCGAAGATATATCGACTGTCTAAAATACGGATATTTCGACGGAAATATCGATGAAATATCGATTCAATAAAAAATCGACGAAAATTGAGATAAATACATGAAAATTTGTATTTGAACTTTATGAGATTTTTATATGATTAATATGTGTTTTGAAACTTGTAAATTGTGTTTTGTTGATTATTTATAGAGTTTATTTAATTAAGCTTTTGGGTTATTGGCGTGGAAGATTTTGTGCTTTTAATTTAGTGCGATCAACATATATGTAAAATCAAAATATCGGATAAATTCAAAAATGTTGAGGATTTCGGCGATATATCGGAAAATATCGAATATTTCGAGAAATATCGAACAAAAGATATTGATATGTAGAATTAATATCGGGAAGTTCAAAACACGAAAATATCGCGGAAATATCGAAGATATTATAGATATTTCATTCCTTGCTTATAAGTTTGTTTTTGTAGATTGTCTAGGTAATTTTGTCATCCTAAATAGTTTATGAATAGTTCTAGTATGTCAACCTTTTAAGGGAGCTCATTGTTTGTAATCGGGCATAACACTCTACATCTAACTATTGGAATTGATGCTCCATTTATCCTTAAAAAAACATAAGAATAATTGTATTGGGATGACATGGTCAAGTACATATGATACAATTTTTTTTGAAAGTCATATAATAGTATAATATGAATATATGATAGGTATCAACAAATAAGCTTATAGTTGTACATATACCATGACTGAGAGAGATTTTGTATCAATAAATGCTTCACAGGATAACTTTAAAATTAAAGCTAGGTAGGTCAAAGGTGGTAATCCATCTAAGTAGAAGGTTTTTTTTTTGGTGAAAAAGAACAAAGAAAAAACAAAACGTACAGAAAACAAACTAAATGCCTCACGGGGGAGGAGAGACAGCATTCAAGAGCAGGATGTGATGGAGCAGTGACGGGGGGCTACGAAACCAGCCTGGAGAATGCACCAGACTAACTGCTAAATTAGCTGCGCAATTAGCTGCAATATTAATAAATCTACTAACCCAATGTCAGTTAACTTTAGAGAAGCAAGATATCAGAGAGCGAATTTGCGGGAGCCAGTGGCAGACCGACCAATTTGGGGATATCTTGGGGGATTTGATAGGCGATATGAGAGAGAGAGGAAATTGGTTTCAAGAGTAAATGCGGTTAATCCTACAGAGACGGTTACTTGGAGACTTAAAATTATAGCTTGACCCTCATTCGCTTGAGCAGAGATAGCCAAGGAAATGGAAACCATTCCGAAGACAAGAGAGCCCAAAGAGTCACAGATCATAAGAGCTTGATTAACAGATGAGGAAGTGTAATTCCAAGTAGCATTGGTATTGATTTTGAAAGAAGGAGCCATAGGAGGGGTCCAAAGACAAGAAGCTGGATTTAGAGCTATTGCAAGAGGAAGCCTTCCTTGGGCCGACATGAATTCCGCAGCAGCAGTAGATGCTTCCAAAGCAACAAGATAAGGATTGGGGCGGCAGTATCGAAAATGAAAAAAAAAACAATGCTTCCAGATATGCCACAGTAAGAAAGGGACATAAGTAGCCACCCATGATATAGATTGAGAACCAATGGAAAAATTCTTGAGGACGTCACTAATCCAAAGGTGCAGCGAAGACAGCTTGAGAATATCAATCCTATAACCAAAAGGGTGGACAAACCAAACTTGCAAGGCCCATGGGCACACAAGAAGATAATGTTCCACTGTTTCACACGCCTGAGAACACAAGGAGCATAAAGGATCTACCAGAAGAAGGAGGCGATACAGGGACGCTTTAGTTGGCAGAATATTGTGAAGAGCTCTCCAAAGGAAAAGCTTGATTTTTGGAAAGGAATCAAACTTCTAGAACCACTTCCATATACCTGGAAAGACTGGAGAAGATCGAGAAAGGAAATCGAGAAATATGGCATTGCTAATAGACAACATGTGAAAAGTGATAACAGAACTTCACTGTATAAACACCTCGTCTATCTTGATGCTATCAAAACTGATCAGCTTGGGGTTCCAGATGGTTAGGAATAGCCACTACAACAAAAAATACATTTTCAAATGGCAGCTTGCTGTTGCAAATACTAAAAATGCTGTAACAAATACTCTTTTGCGACGACAAAATGACAAGTTGAGAAGTTATGTTTAGTGTTACCATGATCAGCTGTTTAGTGTATTCTATGTCTAATATCCATACACATTTGATTATGCCCAGTTCTAATGCTTATTGGTCTAATTCTCATAACATCAATATATGTTTATGCTATACATTGTATATATGATCAATGTATTTAAAAGTTATTCTGGGTTTTGTATATATGATCAGCTGTCTTTTGGTTGTTAATTGCAAGATGCATTGATGCAGTCTTAAAGAATAAAGATCTCAAGCTCTTCATGGTGGACATTGGGCAATGAACTTATGCTTTCATTGGATTTTTTATTATTATTTTCAGACTTTCATATTTGAGACTAATTTTATTATCAATGTAATGGGATTGGTTTAAGATTCAGTTTGTATTTTCATTTAAATATTTATGAGATTGTTTTCCAGTTTAATAGCTTAAGCTTGATGAATTGATGCTTTTAGACTTGTATTTTGCTTCCAAACTTGATTTTTTTTAAACTTTGAAGTTTTAGCCTGACCCATATTACAACCCGATTTTGTAAACCTAACCCAAGCAAAAATAATTGGTAGGCTGGATTTTCGGCCCAAAAAATAATAATTCAGTTTTTGGTTTGATTTTTTGGCAACCCGTTTAGTCTGAGTGGGTTCCGGGTTGGGTCTTAACCCGGTCTGAACCGACCCATCACTAGTACAAAAAGTGTTTCAGACAATGGCGAAAATCAGTTGTCTAAAGCACCTGAAAATCTGTTGTATATCCAGCAGTTGTCTGAATCGAGCTCACACAACCGAAAAATCGGTTGTTTGATTCATGCCTTCGAACAACTCTAATTCAGTTGTTTAAAAAGTCAAAAAATGTGTCTATTTAAGGACGTATTTGATGTTTTATACTAAATCAAAAAACTGATATTTTGTTATGTGACATGATGGAAGACAACAAAATATCTGATGTTGCATTTTGTTCTAAACAACTGAATTTCATTAAGTATTTTGTTGTCTAAAGTAATTAGTAAGAACATATATTAAGTTGTTGGAAGTTTACTTTGACGACAAAGTTAAAATATTTAGTTGTCAGATTGGTATGTATGTAATTGCTTTTTAGTGATATCTGTTTTTTAGAGTTAGTAATATATGTTGTTAGAGTTAGTGATATTTGTTGTCAGATTGATCTTTAAACAATTTTGTTTGAGTGAGACAACGGTGATCATAAAATATTTTGTTGTGTGAATCCCTAACTAACAACTTCATTTCAATTGTTTGAATTACAGGACAAACTTTGGTATGTTTTTAGTTGCCTATACATGAGTTATAAGACAAACTTTAATTTAGTTTGTCTTTAGTTGCCTGTACACATATGTATCCAAACCACTTTCTACACAATCTCAACACAAAGCAGCCTATAACTCAAACATTCAACATACGTACGTACTCATCATCAAACTTAAGTAGCTAGCTAGGTAGAAAAATACATGTTGTCCATAGCAAAATATAAATTTTCCAAAAGTTTGACATTAAGTCCATAACCCCTAAATAATTGCCTAACCCCACGACATCATAATTGTTCTTCAATTCCTATGATGGAATAGATAACTACCTAAGATGTCCACATAAAATTAAACCACATAAACATACAAGCTGGTACTAAAGCTAATCCAAGTACACCACTGCCTGCTTTACCCACTCTGCTCGCACGACGTCAATCTCCTTCAGTGCGTACTCTCTTCGCCATCTTCTACCCCACTGAAACATTGCAATTATCACAAAGAAGTTAAGAACCTATTCTAGAATACAACTAACTATTGTACCTACAATCCACTAAATTTATAATAGAAAATGACATTACCTTGGTTATGAATTTCATTTTGCACCTTCCATTTTTATTTGCACAGCCAAACCAGAAATGAACTCAAATTACTAAACAAAATAGCAAAAGAGTACAGAAAATACAAACACCCAAATCAGCAATATTACCTAACTTTGAAGATTTTGGTTTGAAGGAGACACCCAAATTCTTCAAGCCACTCCATTGCTAGAAAGGACTCGGACCCAGTTGAGAATACACAGAAGAAAGATGTAATCTTGGGCTCTTAGGGTGTGAAATCAATGAAGATGAATATGGGTTATTGTTTATGACTGACTTTATGCTTCTAGGTGAACATAGAAGTTGAGCAGCAGAAGTCCAAAGAAAACTTACTCTTCATTAATAGGTATGAGTATGTAAGACTTTTGAAACATATCGATCAACACCTTTCCACCATCTTCTGAGCTTGACATAAAGATTATCCTTCTTATTTTCCTATATATATTACAAGAATGAGATGAATTAAAATGTAAGAGAACACAAGTCATTGTGTACATTCAGTCCAATAAATGGTTACTCATATACTTGGAATACCTAAAATATATTTGTTAATCAATGACAAGATGAACTTCTCTTTTTCTGTAGATTTTAAACATGTGACATGCACTGTTAGCCTCCACCTCTAGTTTCTAAAACTATAGACAGAAACTATGCTATACGAATTGAACTAACAAACAATGAGACTCTTTATAACTTGTATGGATAAATTGCAAGCACCTCGAGCTTAAGAACATATAGAGGGAGTTAACAACTAGTCATAATCTAAGAAGAACGAGCAAATCATTTAAACAAACCTGCGAAAACTATTACCTTTTCTGATACAACATCTTTATGCTTATTGTAGAAAAATGTATTGAAGCAATGAAATCTACATGCTTTCCCATCTATAGAATATGCTTGCTGATGTAAATATCTGCCCAAAGAGATCCCAACAATGAGGAAACTTCAATACTTCAATGATCCTAATAGGAATCCACAAGTTACAGAATATCATGAGATTTCTTTTGTACATAAAACTCAATTACATCAATCAGTTTACCGGATGTAGAAATTCATAATAGCATGTGTCAAATAGCTTTGAGGATCAAGGCACTTGATGTCAGCATAAAAAATTTCGACATAATGTGGATCATCCCTGTATAACCAAAACCAAAACCCAATAAAAGCACATAATGAGTAAATTCAAATATTAAAATATTAACGATCAAGGAGTTTGACACATCATCTGCAAAATTTATTTAATTGTATGGTGTTACCTTGATGGATAGTAGATTCTTAACTCTTTCATATTTAAAATAGAGATGAATAGAAACGATTACTGCTAATATCAAACTTCATATTGGCAAATTCTAATATATAGTGATAATAAGCAGCAACTTTGAAGTGCTGGTACCTCTCGGGAACTTCTTCTGTTTGCTCTGTGGTGTCAATATCCTCATGTTCCACCTCATCCACAAGTAAAATGGTCTCACTCTATTGTAATAAGAAAAAAAATACAAGACCACAATGAAATACATCCCACTTTGGAAAAAAGTTTCAGGCATTAAAGACAACAATGTGCTACTCCAATACTTTCAAGTTGAAAAGGAGGAGATGGACGATAACGTACAGAATCAAATACAACACCAAATATTGTACCTTCTTAGTCCTATCACACAGTTCATAATGATTCTCCCTGCCAGAGGAAGGGGAAATAAATTAATCAACTAAATTGGGCTTTATTTAATCCTGCTAACGAAAGAATAGCCACCTAATACTCAACTAGTCAACATTCCAAGAAAACACTAAACGAATGGAATGAACCAGGTAAAGAGAGGGGAGAAAAAACACATTACTTCTTGGCAAAGCTGCTAGTTAAGTTTCCCCCACCAGGATTCCCCAAGTTAGTGGAAGCAGCTCTGTCTCTATGATCACCATTTGAGAGAGAGCTTTTTTCACGATAAAATTTGCTAGGGCTTTGAACAGGGAAGTGCCTTGTTGAAGATCGACTTTTCGGTGCCCAATCTGGCAAGACTTTTCCACTATTGTTCTTATTCTGCCGGCTGCGACCCAAAGATGATAATTCTTTTTCAAATGCGCCTCCCATCCTCTCTGTCTGCTTTGAAGTTTAAAAACATATTGAAGCAATATTAAATTGCAAATTTAAATGGGTCCTTCTACGAAATTAGAAGGAAGAACATAGTAAGCTCATTACATTTTCACCATCCAATTTCTGAGAAAATAATTTTCCAAACGAAGACTGTGGCCTGGCTGGAGGTGGTGTAGCCTCCTCTCCAAAGCAAATACGACCACCTAGAAGTCACATTCAAACTACTTAATCAATACCACACTACTTTATCAAACTAGTCCTAAATATAAATCACAGTCATGAAATAACCGACCTGTATTTCCGGAACTTGTGGGCTGTTAGGCTTCTTCTCCTACAATCAACCAAATGCAAACTACAGTCAGAACTCATAACCCATCACTTCACACAAAACCACAAATGAGGCACAAAATTCACACTATCACTTCACTATCCAACAAAAAAAAAACACTATAAACCACAATGCCAAAAATGGGCTCATAAAACATGAATAAAAATTGAAACTTTAGCCTTCAAATTTGTCCCCATTTATGAGGAACCTAGGATCAAACCCGGAAAAGAAGAAGAGGAAACATACCCTATAGGGTTTTAGTCTCCTCCATTATTGTTCGGCCTCCAATTTTTAATGCAGATATAAAAATGTAAAAAAGTACCATCTTCGGCATTTGATTCAGCATGTTCCATCATCAATAACCAAATCAACCTCGGTATTCTTCTCGTCTTTCTCAAAGACCATTCCAACCAGAGATATCTATAAACCAACAAAGTATCAACATCAATACACTACATGAATGTCAACTGATGAAGGCTTCACACCATGAACATACACGTATTACAAATGCAACTTTGAGCATTCTATGAAGAGCAAAATATCTTAAACCTGATCAAAGTCACTCCATAATTGTTTACACTATTGTATATTTCACAGTTATTCAAGTTTTGCAGTTCATTTCTTTTCAATACCCAAACTTCACACATGTATATACACAGAAACCAAAGGATTAGATTAGCCAAGATCTCAACTTTACTTTCAAAACTAAAAAGCTTGGGATTCTAATGCCATTCTAGCAACTCAACATTCACAATCACCAAATCTAAATCTGAATTAAGTTCAGCTGAAAACCAAAACACTAGCACAAACACCGATCCCAAAACACCAAATTGATCAAATGGGTACTCTTCAATCTCATCAAGAACCAAACTTTACATTCACCCAGACACGAAAACACAATCAAAAGTTCAAAACTTTACCATGAGCAATTTTGAGGAGAGAAAAAGGAGGAGGGCAAAGGAGTAGTCAATTTTGCCTCAAAGCTAGGCCTCACCTTTATTGAGTCCATCGAAATCACAGAAGAAAGTGGAGACTGATATGCCTAACGAAGACCTGCAAACACAAGAGAAGCCAATTAGGCCATGACCACAAACTGTCACCGATTTCAAAGGTGATACCAAAACCAATCAAGGAAAGTAAAAATCAAAAGACGTTCGACTAATTTCGGTTGCGAGAGTCATTTTCATCGAGTCATCTCAAATGAGTTCCTTTCGGAATGGTTGCGGTGAGTCGTCGGAGACGTTTTGATCGGTCGATGGCTTCGTTCCAGGTCGAGGCTGCACCGCCGCTGTCAGGCTTTGATCATAACTCATGGTCCATGTTTTCGAGGTGAGGGCGGTGACCTAGGTTAAGATGAGAACGACGAAGTCAGACCGGCGAGCAGCTAGGTTAGGCGGCGAGGTGAAAGAGTAGTGAACTTTTTCTAGGAGAGAGGCGAGCTAGGTATCGATTGCCTAACAGAGATATTGAGCTAGGGTAAAATGACCAAGGGTTTAAATTTCAGCGCTTTACTAAAAATTTGGTTGCCGCGTACTAAAATTTCAAAGTCTTTTCCCTGTTTCAATTTTTGTCCAAATATTAGCTAGATTTTTTTCGGCATAGGTGTGATTCAGACAACTGACCGTTATAACTGTTGTCTGAAGAGTACGAATTTAAACGCCTATCAGACAACTAAAATGAATATTTGTCATCTGAATATTTTTCTAACAAGTTAAGACAACTAAAATTTTTATTTCAGTCGTCTGAATTTTTCAACAAATCTCAAATCTTTCTCAAAAATGGATCCACACGAAAAAATAATGTTTAAATAACATTCCAACAACTAAAGCACTCAAGGCGCAGTTGTCTCCACTTTGGGACAACATATTCAAAACCTTCAGTTGTGTGAGCACATCTGAGACAATTTTTATACTAGTGCGTGCCCAATCCTACTATTGGGATTCATATGAATATTATTATTTTTTTGATAGAAGCTTCGTATGAATAGTTTGAAAATGAGCATCCTTCTTTTATCAATACACACCTCCACTTTACCCCTTTAGTCTCATACCTGGGTGATAGAGATTTTTTGTATAGTGGGAGGCCGCTGGTTTGTCGCTGTTTAAGGGTGGCTGGAACTAAAGATGAGAAGCGGAGCCACTTGCCTCCACCTACATTTGTAGTTCACTGCCTGAATTATGGTCATATGCAGGTCATGTGACACGAATTTTTACTGATAAAATAAGTAAACAAAAAATCTAAAAGACTTGAATTGTTGTCTGTTAGTCAGTCAAGTTTGAGGTCGGCGAATCGGGCTGAGAGCTTCAGACATGAGGAAAAGTCGGCCACACAGCTTCCACCCTGGCAGAGAATACAATAAATAGATTAATGTTCAATCTTTAAGAGAGAAAAAAATGAACATTGAACCTTAGCCCCTTGGCTTAGATTTGGGGTTCGTCTTCTTCTTTGATCATCACCGCCAATGGAGGCGCGGTGGAGGAAGCAATAAAGACCGCTGAATATACCATTATCAGAAAAAGTTACTTAGTCAAAAATTGCTTCGTCTAAATTGTACTTAGACGACGAAACATAAAACGTTGCCTAAGAGAGAGAAAATTCGTCATTTAAGAAATGTTTTAGATGATGAAATTGATTTTCGTCACCTCAAAAATGTCTTAAACGATGAAAATAAATATTTCGTCATCAAAGATCTGACTTAGACGACAAAATCAGAATTCTTCATCTAAAAACATATCCTAACCCTAAACCCTAACCCTAACCCTAAAATCTAAGTCTTAAACCCTTTCCCCTAAACCCGGAAAGTGTTAGGCAACAAAACCCATTATTCGTCGTCTAAGTAGTACTTAGATGACGAAAATCAACAAATTTCGTCGTCAAACTAGAGTTTCACAATCTAACCTTTAAGAGCACGACTATGTATACCATCTTCAAATACATATATTTTTTCGTCGAGAGCATGGAATAAACAATTTTCTTGGATTGTGAGTGTCGATGGTTCAAAAATCAAAATTTATTTCAACATTTCTGTTTCGTTGAAATTTCAGTTTTATGGTTGACTACACCGATCAAACCCTTAATGAACTTCGTTTTGAATGGAAATTCATCCACTTACATATTATGTTATGATGAATATATCAAACGGTTATTTTGTCCAATTGCAATTTCATTAATGTTGATGTGGAGTGAATATAGACATATGAATACTAAAGTTATGCAACATTAGTAGATATATAATAAGTTTTTAGTCTTAAATAATTAAATTTAATCTGTCAAATTTTAGTTAATTTATATTTAATTGATAAATTAAGTTTTTACGACAAGACAAACACCTGAAACTTCGAAAACAAGTTTACGAATAATTTTTTATGATAATGTTTCGTCTTTTACCTATTTTTCGATAATCGCTAAATTGATTCGATCGAATCCTAAACTAACCCAAATTAGGTTGAATTTTTCTGACGGTTGATTTATTTTGTCCGACAAATAGTTGTAGATCTCTTGTAGTTTACTTGCGCGCTACAAACATAACAGACACTTAACATGTATCCAATTGAAGTCAATGTAGTACCAATCGATCAGAAAACTCTCTCTCTCTCGTTCTTGAGTGTTCTAGCTTTTCGCAAATTTCCCTTACATATTTTCTAAAAAACCATGCAAAATGTAAGAAACGGACGGCATTGCAGTGCATGCATGCGTTAAAAATGAAAAGAAAATAATTAGTGAGATTTCTAACAAAGTAATAAATTGATAGACCCATGTGAGATGCTCAGTCCAAATCAAACATGTTCATTAATAAATCTAGATGTAAATGGATAGCTAATTCTCATAATTAAAGGAGCCCCCCAAGTGATGAACAAGTACGCACTAAGGGATAAGGAGTAGATCAAGTTGGCAAAAGCACATGAACTGACATAGACCTTCTTCAATTCATTAGTTTTTATATAAACAAGCTACTGATAGCTAAATCGTGTTCCTTAATTTGTTTAAATTAAGCACCTAATTAAACCTTGCTGGAAATTTTGATTAGGTGATCGAACTAAGTGGTAGTGACTTGAGCGACAATGGCATCGAGCAGGTATGTCGATCTATGAAGCTTCGTATTTGTTTGCCGCGCTAAGCTAGTGCGTTGTAAAGCAACCGCAAGTATTGCAGTGACAGCAAATATACATCCAACGACAGAGCCAATTTGCTTTTGTTTTTCTTTCTTTTTTCTTTTGTCTAGCTACTTTAGGGACAATTCAATGTATTTTTGGATTAAATAACAATTTCTTTAATGCTCAACCAACATTGCACATGTTTGATGGCAATGTCTTGCCATATTTTGATGCTTGGAGGTTCAAATGTGCTCATCTATATTCATGTTAAAAAAAAGGTGTGTTCATTTGACCAGAAAGCTATTTCTTCTTTACTCATGCTTGTTTTGGGTTTAGGTATGATATGATGGTAGGTCTTATCAAAATGAATGTGAATTAGATCATGGATTAGACATAATTAGTAATGCTTCCAGAAATGAGCCAAAACTCTATCAAAAAATGGGAGAAAATCTATTTGGCCTAATAATATATTTTCAATTAGGCCTTGGAAACGAGGGTTTCATATATATTGTTTCATTCAAATTTCTTTATTAGGCCATCAATTACCTAAGCTTGTTTTTCATCAGTTTGTTTAGATAAGTGTGGTTGTGACGTAAGGTTTCCTCATAGTTCTTGGTTCTTTTGTTTGTTTGTTATGTTTTCTTGTTTCTAATTATAAAAAAAAAAATTCAAAAGCAACTGTCCGCCGCTAGCTAGGTTACTAGTGCCCTTTTGCTCCGAGTTTCACGGTGTGGACTCGGTGAATTGTGAGCGCCGTCAAGGTTGCTCAACCTGGGTGATTTTTTTATGATTTCCTTTTGTTTTCTTCAAAATTCATAGCAGTGAACCAAACCCTAAGGGTTGGTAGCGCTCTTCTCTATTTTTTGTTGTTGTTGTGATGGTTTTGATCGTGCTCAACTAGATTTTTGGTGGTGCATCGGCGAAGTTTGATGGCAGTCGGGAAGGAATGGTAGATATTGGTAAAGGACATAGAGCAATGGAGGTTGTAGGTTGCGAAGTTCGGCATGCGGCCCGACGTGAACATCTAGATCAACACAGGAGGGTAAGGATGTATGCTAGATCTTTAGCGGTGGTTGGCTTGGTGTGCTCAGGTGGTTTCAAATGGAGAATTCTAGTTGATGGCACAGAGTAGGGAACCCATTATGTTGTTTTGTTAGACTTGGGGTTGTCAATCTCGGCGGACGACGTAGCTGTGAAAGAGGTGAGATCGGACAAGGAGGTTCAGGCCGATACCAGCCGAAAGTGGGTTGGGAGTCCTTTGCCCAACCTGTGCTGGTGGACCTCGGATGGTGATATGGAATGACGGGTTGTTGTTTTTTAGCGACGAGTCCTAGTGGACAGCGGTTGAAGGTACGATAGGTTTCAGGCGGAGAAGACGGCGCTTGGGTGGAGGCCGATCAAACCTAGGACTTGGTTTGGATAGGTGCATGGTGCACCATGAGTTTCTTTGGCCTCCCTAGATAGACATCCCTCCTTGGGTTTGGGAGGACTGGGTCCGAAAGGAGGTTTTTGAGCTGTGCTGGAGACTTGGGCCCATCTATTTGGTTGTATGACTCTGCAGATTAATGCCAAGGTTTGACCGGTTTGTTTATTGGGATCCGGGTGAATGGGCTCCTTACGGAGTGGTACTCTCGAGTTTTTGGCAGTTCTCATGCTACTTTAGTTTTCTATTCTAGATTTGATCTAATATTAATAGTATAGCGTACTATTATGTTAAGGGTTTCACTTTCTCAGGTCGAATAATCCGGTGAAACTCTGTATTCCTACCACATTTGAATAAAATTGTATCGCCACATAAAAAAATCAAAATCTATTGATAAGGTAATCAAAGTCACACATTCAACGAATTAAAATATAGGAAAATTGAGTCAAAGGAAAATTTGGATTATGGAGAAATTAAAATCTCGGATTGGGCGGATTAATTGGCCTACTTGTGGGTTGGGACCTGAGTGGTCAACATAATGGGACATTTGTACTTGGGCAACCCAACAGATATAAATCACTTTCATATCCAGAATTCCACATCTCCCACTACTTCACATCACTTCAAAATAGGGGCGGGCACTTCGGCCTAAAATTTCAGATCCGGCCTAATTTCGAACCGTCCTGTATAAGAATGGTAAATGTTTATATTTTTGAGATAGAAAGTTCATCCCATTCGATCCGTTTGAGTAAAATAGGAAGAGTTCTGGGTTTATTTTTTAATGTAAATAATATCCCGGTCCGGCCCGAATATCATACCAAACACTATAAAACTCTATCAACTTTACATTACAATTATATTATTTTCTTTCCACTAATTCTTTGTAAAACTCTACTGCAACAACATATCCACCTCCAATTCTTGATCCTTTAGCATAGAGCAAGGCTATTATTGATATGTGAGGTGGGAATAAGTTGATTGATTTTCAGTTGATTTGGATTATTTCTTTTGCAGAAAATTTAGAAGTTGATTTTGAATTACTTGGAAATGTGAGGTAACATTATGAATTTATTGAAATGCTTTTATTTGGTCATTTTGAGACATTTAGATATACTCTTGTTTTGTTTTTTTATAGAAAAAAGAACATAGAGATCCCGAAATGAACTCATACCAAACCGATCCATTTGGGTTCGGGCCTTGTTGGGATTCACTTTTAGAATAGAAAATCTCATCCCGACCTGTTCCACTTAAAAATTATGGGATTATCGTGATTTTTGTCCCGAACCGATCCATCCCATCTCGTGCCCGGTCCTACTTCAAAAGTCAAAACGCTTCTCCGATAATTATGACATTCTAGTGATGGCGAGCATTCAAAAACAATACTTATTTTCAAGGAGAGATTTTATCAACACATTCCTATTTTATAGATACATACCCTTTAAAATTGTTAGTGTTGAAGGAGAAAAGTAAATACACAAGTGATAGATTTGAAACTGTACTTTATTCATTAATATATGACTTTATATAGGCATTACAATCTCTTACAAGTCCATATCCCTATAAATAAGGGATTGAGAGAATATCTACTTCTACTCTAATTAGGACAAGACACATGCTGAGATACTAGGAATATTATTTCCCTTAAACACTTCCCCTTATGTTGCAATCCTAATGAATGATGCATAACATGTTGCCTCACTAAAAATCTTGCCAAGCAAACAAAAACCTCTTGGGTAAAAATAAAAGCTTGGTTGAAGTGAAAAAGAGTACAACTTTTCAACTACAAAAGCAACCACATGTGATGTAGACTCTCTCTGATGTCTACAAAATGAACTTCCCCTGATCAGTAACTCAATCTTAGAGTTCAGACAATCTTTGCATACCAATGCATCTCACATGCTTAGCAAATGTAGATTTTTGTAACAACTTGGTAAACAAGTCTACATGATTATCATTCAAACAAACCTGATTCACATGAATGTTCAATAGCTGTTGTTGTTGTTGATTGAAGAAGAACTTCAGCGATATGTGCTTGGTATGATCACCTTTAATGTATCTCAACTTCATTTTTTCAATGCAAGCCACATTGTCCTCGAAGATACAAGTTGGTGATGTAGTAGTAGATTGTAATCCACTACTTCCTCGAATGTGGTGTATGATTGACCTAAGCAAAATACACTTCTTAACTGCTTCATGTAAAACAATGATCTCAGAATGATTCGACGAAGTAACAACCATGGTCTGCTTAGTTGATCTCCAAGAAATCATTGTGTTCCCAATGGTAATACACATAATCAGTTTAGGAATGCCCATTGTGTGGGTTCAAAAGATACCCAACATCAGCAAAACCAACCAAGACATCACAAGGTGTCTCTAAGTAAGAGACTGCACTAAATGGAGGAACAATGCTTGCAGCTGGAGCTGTCTTCGACGAGTTGAGCAATTTCGTCGACGGGTCGAAGGTATGTCTCTGGTCCGTCCTGCGAGCAACATTCGATAGGTTAGGAGGATTCTTCGATGGGTCGAAAGCCCTGGAACCAGCATCCTGCGATTCAACTATCCCTTTTCCCAGAATTCTATTCTTCTCTATGTATTCTTTGTAGGGAAAGAACAAGCCCAAGTCTATGGAACCCTTCAAGTACCTGAAGATGTATTTTATACCATTCCAATGACGTTGTGTAGGCGCAGAACTAAACAGAGCTAACAAGTTCAGAGAGAATGCAATATTTGGTCTTGTATATTGGGCTAAATACAACAAATTTCCTATGTTATGGAACCTCAGCTCCCAATAGTTCATCATCATCAACATCTTTCAGACGGTACGTATTGTTATTGTGTTCCAGACTGCGTACGACCATAGGTGTGCTAAAAGGGTGTACTTTATCCATGCTAAATCGCATGAGCATCTTTTGGACATAAGCAGACTCGTGAATAAGTATTCCACTAACTCGATGTTCTAATTCCAAACCAAAAAAAAATCGAGTCCAACTAAGGTCTTTCATCTCAAACTTTGATTTTCAGTAGCTAACCGTCTCATTGGTTTTATCAAGAGACCCAATGATATTCACATCATCAACATAGACTGCTACAATGGAAAATTTCGAACTTGTTCTCTTAATGAACACACATAGGCATAAATCATCGTTCTTCTATCCTTCCCAATCAAGTAGTCACTGAGGCATGTCTACAAAATTCTACCTGATTATTTCAATCCATACAGTAAACCCTTTAGACTAATCATATAAGCACTCTATGGTATAGAGTTACTTGAATTGGGTATGACCATGCCTTTCGACACTTTCATGTATATCTCTGAATCAAGATTTCCATAGATATATCATGTCACAACATCCATCAGCTACATGTTTAGTTTTTTCAGACACTACCAAACTGACAAGGTAGCAGAAAGTAATAATCGATGTCCATAACCTGAGAGTATGTCTCCTCATAATCAATGTCAGGGCGTTAAGAGAATCTTTGCACCACTAGTCTAGCTTTATACAACATGATTTCATTCTTCTCATTACACTTCCGAACAAAGACCCATTTATGTCCAACCGGCTTCAAATTTTGTGGGCATAGCACTACCGTACCAAAGACCTGCCTTTTTTTAGAGAGTCTACTTCGGCCTGCATTGCTTCTTTCCATTTTGGCCAATCTACTCTCCACTGAAATTCACCAACCGAGCGAGGTTCCACTTCATTTTCGTCAATGATCTCCTAAGCAACGGAATAAGAAAAAGCATCATCAACTACCTTGAATGTTCTATCCATCATTGTATTTTAGTGAGATTTCACCATTCTCTGACATCACATATGGGTCTGAAGCGTCCTCCAGAGATGTCATTTGTGATTCTAGGACATAATTGCAGTTAGGAACAATCTCATGTGTGGAATCCATAATGTTGATGATGAAAGGATCATTTTGTGCATGATGGCTTGGCTTTTCACGGGCAGCTCATCTGTGAATTTTTTGGTTTTCCCCTCTTCTTGGTGGGAGCTAAGGCCAATCCTACTCCATCCACATGGGCAAGAGTTACGTTACTCTGCCCTGGAGTTACTTTAAACAACCCCTTGGGGACTTCCAACCTTACAGGAATATTTGCAGCAGGAATGTGTGATCTCGTCACTTTGGCAATATCAGTGAAGGAGTCAGACATCGAATCTACTACCTTCTGAAGATCTAGTATACATTGCACTTCAATCTCACTTTGAGATGTGCATGGATATTCTTGAAACATAGTAGGAGGAGCTTTCCACGCTAATTCCTGACATTTAATCAGAATGGAGGCATCCATATCTCCCCTAACATTGGGAAGTATGTTTCTTCAAAGTGACAATCTGTAAATCTTACAGTTTAGAGATCTCCTGTCAAAATTTCTATGTAATGAACAATTGTTGGAGATTTATAACCAACATATATGCCTAATCGACGTTGAGCACCTATTTTAGTGCGTTGTGGTGGCACAATTGGCACATACACTGAACAACCAATGATGCGTAGAAATGAAATGTCAGGCTCATATCCAGTTACCAAATTGTATGCACTGAATGGTTGACGTGCTACAGGTCTCAAGAGAAGAAGCATTGCTACGTGTAATATTGCATATCCCTCAGCAGATACCGGCAAATTGGTATGCATAATTATTGCTCTGGTCACAAGCTGTAACCGCTTGATTTGTGTCCTTGCTAAACCGTTTTTTAAATTAACATGAGGGACGAGATGTTCAACTTCAATCCCAATCGACTTATAGTAGTCATCAAAAGTCTTCGATATGAATTCTCTTGCATTATCCAATCTAATTGACTTGACCAGATTGTCTGGGTGGTCAGCCCAGAGCTTAATAATTTGTGCTAGAAGTTTTGCAAATGCAGCATTCATTGGAGATAGCAAAGCAATGTATGACCATCGTATTGATGCATCTTCCAAAACTATAAAATATTTAAATAGTCCGCATTCCGGTTTGATAGATCCACAAATATCTCCATGGATTCTCTGTAAGAATGGTATATTTTCAATTTTATCAACCGTAGAAGAGGGTCTAGCCTGCAACTTTGCTAATGAGCAAGCTTTGCAAAAAGAGCGACGAGCATCAGAAATTGCCATAAAGAAATCTTGTGGAATAACACAAGGTGTTGAAACCATATGGAGATTGTTAGTCTTATCTATTCCATCAAATTCGATGGTTTTGCGGATTTCCACATGCTTCTTGCCTTTGAAAAATGGATGACCATGAGAGATTTTTAATATTTTGATCATCATGCATGTCACGACCTGGGTGTTCTAGTCGAAAATATCAAAGCTTGTAAGAGGCCGTGTCACAAACAATGATAAGTGTGACAACATTAAATTCAATAATCCGAACTATAGTAAGATATAATCCACTACGAATTTCCCCTAACTTCTCCAAGGTGTGCTTTCTACTACACTCCTCTGAAGTTATGCATAAGAATTCTTTTCCTTTCTCCTTATGAGTTTTGAAGTGTAAACCATTGGCTCTGATGTCCGTAAAACTTAGCAAGGTTCGATTGACCTTAGGCGCATACAATAGATCAGTGATATGAATTCTTGCTCCATGTGGTAGCAAAAATTGTGTTAAACCACGACCTTGTATAACCGGTGTGGAACCAATCATGGTTGTCACTGATGATATAAATGATACAAGATCAATAAACAATGGCCTATTCTATAGTATAGTATGAGTAGTATCCCTATCTGCTAGATACTCGATCTCGCCTTCAAACATCTACAAAAGAATTTGAATTAATTAGTCTTCAAGACTTGTTGACCACGTTAAGTAAAGACTTAAAGATTTACCAAAGGGTTGTGATCCTTAAAGAGTGTTGATATAACATAAGAAAACCGATGTAAAATACATCAAAAAATACCATTCCCGGGTGACATCTTCGACGGGTCCAGAAGTACCACTCGACGGGTTGAAGAAACTCAAAATAAACTTTAATTTTTTGATAACTATTTGTCGACGGGTCGAAGATGGTTTTTGACGGGCCGAAAGTTGAAATTTTTTGTCATAAAAGGAAACATTCGACGGGTCGAAGTAAACCATCAACATGTCAAATAAATCCTAAAACCAATATCGATTTTCCGATATCTTTCTTCGATGGGTTGGAGAAAATTCTCGATGGGTCGAGTTTATGACAATATGGAGACAGACTCATACATTCGAAGGGTCGAGATTATGTTTGACGGGTCCAAAAATGCAAAAAACCGTTCTAGAGTGAAAAATCCCTAGAATGAAAATCATCCTTTTTTTTGCCTCGTTTTTATGATACTTTGGTGCTTATAATGCCATAGTATTTTGTAGAATTTGAACCTTGTAAGTAATAAGCATGAACATAACCGTTCATAATACTTTCAAATACATAAAGAAAGAACTTTTATTGCTTTGCCAACATCAAAACTTACATTAAAAGATTGTTCTTATTCAATAACCATGACTTGAAATTAAGTCAAATACAATACTAAACTTGATTACATAGTAGAGATATCGGTCTAAGTGAAATATGTAGTCGCTAAGTTTACATTTGGGATATATGCTATAATTAGATTGGCTTCACCGCCATCTTCCATCTCTTCATCCGCAATGTAATTGTTCTCCTGAGACAAGTATTGCATGCATCTCTTGTAGGCATTCTGGACATCTTTGGGTGCACGACATTGCTTGTGCATATGCTTGCTCGAACCACACCTATAGCAAGGTGCTAAGTTATATGTCGAAGGAGCAGACCTTGAAGAAATTCTATTGTTCTTGGAACCAGAACTTGCTGGATTCTTGTTGGAGTTGTCTTGGCGAGTCCAAGTCATCTTCCGAATGTTTCCTCCTCTGCCACGACCTCTACCATGTCCTCATCTACTACCACGAGTTTGATAAGGTTCTAAATGATTGTTCTGCTTATCTTTTCGTGCATTTTCAGTAAGATGAGCCTCATGGACCTTCTTTATACCGGCTTGCCATGCATTGTTATAGAGAAGAATCTCCTAGTATCATTTTTTCTTGGCCAGCACACTCATGAGATCACTAAAGGATCTAGGTCTCCCTTGCCCATAATCAATCCAATATTGGTGAGCAAGTATGTCCATGGAGATAGGAAATGTAGTCAACGACTTTTCGACCATGGCCTTGTCGTTCTTGACAATGCCACAAATGGAAATTTGAGACTGTAGCTCCAGCATATCCTGGTATAAATCATTGATTTTGGGGTAATCCAATAATCGGATTTGATCCCATTTTTCAAGAAATTCAGGAAGCTGTGCGTCATGCACATTATTAAACCATTCTTGCAAAGTCACCCACAAATCCGCGGGATCATCCTTTAACAAGTACTGCTTCCGTTGAGCAGAATGTATATCTCTTGAGAAACATAAGAGCTTGAGCTTTGCGGGCGACGGTGTCATCATCGGCTTGAGTGCCAGGTGGAAGTGCTTAGATCATATCCAGGAGTCTTTTACCGATGAGAGTATTATCACATCTGAGACTCATCTATGGTACTCTGCTCCTTGAAGGTCAAAGATGTCAAATTCTGGCCTTACTGGCTCAGTCATCGACAAAAGATAAGAGATAAAATTAGTTTACTGATCGAAAAACTACGATCACTAATCAAGTTTAGGAAATAAGAAAGCATGATCCATTGATGTATGGTCACAAATATCGATGCGATAACCGGTAGTTTCATATCACACCCCATAAAATCGTGACTGACTCAGAGTCACAAAATATCGACTTCCTTTTTTTTTTCATGTATACCGTGACTCCTCCAGGACCGTCACTATTGTTTAAAACTTTAAGGAGGAGGATTTAATCCTCTCTCACTCATACTTGCAATAATCCATAGAAAATAGAGACATATATAAAATTCACGGTATTTAAACCTAAATCTAAACATAGATCTAGGGTGTTGCAGTAATTATGTTTTGCAACTGAATTCTAAATCTAAGAACTTTAAAAATTTACCTCGAGGGTATTATGCTCATAATGAAAACTTTGCGGAAAGAAAGCAAAAATCCGGCAACAGTGACGATTCCCGGTGACAGACAGTGGTCTGCCGGCGACGATGTTTCTCCGGTGATGATGAAGATTTTCTGGCAAGGAGGAGGTCGGTGGTAGTTTCTAGTGTTTAGGGTTTTTTTTTCTTCGGGTTTTGGGTTGCTGGCTATCAACTTAAGAGTTGATGATAACGTGTTGAAAGAGAAAAGTAAATACACATGTGATAGATCTGAAGCTGTACTTTATGCATTGATAGATGACCTTATATAGGCATTACAATCTCTTACAAATCCATATCTCTATAAATCAAGGATTGTGAGAATATGTACTTCTACTCTAAGTAGGACAAGACACACACTGTGGTACTAGAAATAGTATTTTCTTTAAACAGTTAGCTATTTTTTACCTCTATTTGCCTAATTTACCCTTTCCTTGATATTTTTTCCCTCTATTTTGCCTAATTTACCCGGTCCTTTCTCTCTATGTCCTCAAATTCAATCGTCTCTTTCTAATCCAATACACTAGTACTGTTATCTTTGGCAAGAAACTAATCTCCTCAAATATACCGATAGCATTTGTAAGCAATTTGATCATTATCCAACTCGTCAATCATTCCATCTTAGATCGAATATACTCTCCTTTTAAATGGAGAAGATAAAAGAAGGTCCTCGAAAATAGAGAATTGGAGATGCATACTTGTCTATAACGGAACAAATAGATATTTCACACAGAGTCTCATGCACACAATTGCAAGGCGCTAGAACCAGAGTTAACCAGTGACGGAGTTACGTTGGGTCCAGAGGGGGTCATAGCTCCCCCAAATGGGAATAAATGTCATAAATTTTCCTATATAAATATGAATTTGGTGATAGTGCAATGGTTATCACCCATGTTTGTATCTCAATTATTTTGGGTTCGAAACTCAATAAAAACAAAACTTGTTGGTTTTATCATTTTTCATTTTTTCCCCCTTATTTCCAGATTTTTGGTTGTTGTTTTTAAATTGGCACCGCTAGGGTACATGTCAAGCATATATATGTAGATGGAGCGCTCAATATGCCCTGAAATGAAGGTGCGATAGACACTCTCAACCTAGACAGAGATTATTAAGTTGATAAATACATGTCGCATTTGGAAGATCGAACTGCTAAAACTATATCTTTGCGTTATGAGTTTAGCATGCATGTGGTCGTTCTTGATATAATTTTCGACTAGAACTGGATATGGCTATGAATGCCTATGATGTATATATCACTACTGGAGGAGGGCATCGGGGCGACGTAGTTATATTTCTACGTCGCTCCGATTTTAGATGAGGCGACGTACTTTGGCTTTGATAAAAAGTACGTCGCTTCAAAAAATTGAGGCGACGTATATTGAAGTACGTCGCTTGAACAAGCTGAGGCGACAAGATTTTCATTCGAAGCGACCAAACCAATATACGTCGCTTCGAATAAAATCGAGGCGACGTAGATTGAGCAATCTACGTCGCCTAGATTTTATTCGAAGCGACGTAGATTAGTTTGGTCGCTTCGAATAAAATCTAGGCGACGTAGATTGCTCAATCTACGTCGCCTCGTTTTTTTTAAATCTGGATCTACTCTTCTTCTTAAAGTCAACCCGTTCATAAAGGTGGTATTTTAGAAAAACAGTTTCCCCGAGCTCTGCAGCTGTTTTGGGCGATTTTGAGGAGAAATTAGAGGAAATTGAGAAAGAAGGTTGTTCTTGCCATTGATTTGATTCTTGAGTAAGGTTAGTTTGATTTGTATCTCTTTAACCCTCTTTATGACCATAATATATTAAATTAGAAGTGAAATTGAAGTTTTGGTGAAATGTTTGAAGTTGAATTGAATTTGGTGTTATGTTGTAGTTTTAGTGTTTGAATCATTGAATTGTGTTAAATCATGTTATGGGTTCATGAATAATGTTTGAAATTTGGTTAAGTTTAGTGAAATTTATTGATGATTAGAAGTGAAATTGAAGTTTTGGTGAAATGTTTGAAGTTGAATTGAATTTGGTGTTATGTTGTAGTTTTAGTGTGTTAAGCATTGAATTGTGATAAATCATGTTATGGGTTCATGATTAATGTTTGAAATTTGGTTAACTTTAGTGAAATTAATTGATGATTAGAGTAGATTATGTGTATTCGAGCCTTAATTAGTAGTGTTATTAGTGTTAATCATGATTTCGAGCGTATGACTATATATAATTGTGGTGTTTATCAACTTAGAACTCCCGTTTGAGAATCAACAACTCATCTAGTTGATCGAGTTGAGTTGTTGATTCTCGAATTGTCCCATTTTTGGACACTTTAGGTGAACATGACTTTGTTGATCCTTTTGCTATTCATGTGATTTCAGTTTCAGTTTTGGGATATGGTTTCGACAGTGTCTCCTTTAAATGTTCCCCGAGTGCAAATTAGGTTGTTTAGATATGTGTGCACTCGGGGAACTGTAGGGAGATGCTGCCGAAATTTCCCTAAACTGGAGCTGAAACGCATGGGTGCAAAAGCGTTGACAAATGTCGTGTTCCCCTGAAGGGGATAGGACCCAACCCGGAGGCATAAGGCGAAGAAGTGTGGGGTTTTGGTTGAATCGCAACTGTGGCGTGGTAACTTTGTTCATATTGATTGTTTATGTTGACAGGAAACATGGACGGACTCCCAGACAAAACTTGGATGACATATCATCGTGCTGATCCAAGGTACATCAACGGCATATTCGAGTTCATGAATTTTGCCCGGCTACATAGTAACGGAGCCGATTATTACTTCTGCCAGTGCAAACGTTGTAAGAACGGTCCGTTCAAGGTTACTATGGATGTCATGTATCATCACTTATCACACAGTGGTTTGAGTCCTACTTATACAGTCTGGCACCTTCACGGGGAAGTTTCTGGTCAACCGGCAATGCTCAGTCAACGAAGACAGTGGCTTCAAGACAGAGTCGGTCCTTCTAGTGGTGCCGGTCCTTCAGTGAACCCGCAGTTGGAGATTCTACATGATGCATATCCCTATTATCCTGGATACCATGGAGATGCACCCCAACAATTAGTGGAAGATAATTCGGGCATGAACTTCAATGACATGGTAGACGATGATTATGAAAAGTACGATAGATTATTGAAGGAGTCACAGACCCCATTATACGAAGGCAGTGAGGAAACTGTTTTGAGTGCCATATTAGATGCAATGGAAATGAAAAATGAAAATGGATGGTCGGACACAAGTGTTGACTCTTTATGTATTTACATTAATAAACTTCTTCCTAAATGGCACACATTCCCCTGTTCATACTCGAGAATAAAAAAAATCTTGAGTGATCTTTCACTGGGTTACAAAAGAATTGATGCGTGTGAGTTTAACTGTGTGTTGTTCAGGGGGCGCTTGTAAACGAGAGGATTTGTCCAGTGTGTTATTCTGAAAGATATAAGCCATATACGAATGATATTCCCAAAAAAATAATTCGTAACTTCCCTCTAACACCAAGGTTGAAGCGCTTGTTTATGTCCCCACACACTGCCAAGCATATGCGATGGCTGGGGGAGCGGATATGCGTGGCTGGTAGCCTCAGCCACTCAGCTGACGGAGAAGCGTTTCAACATTTTGACAGAACTTTGCCAGGTTTTGCACGGGATTGCAGGAATGTGCGCCTTGGAGTAGCAACAGACGGTTTCAATCCA
The DNA here is from genome assembly GCA_946800695.1 of Geum urbanum. NCBI lineage: Eukaryota > Viridiplantae > Streptophyta > Magnoliopsida > Rosales > Rosaceae > Geum > Geum urbanum. The sequence continues at coordinate 12,025,339 of OX327001.1, forward strand.
TTCGGAACAATGGGAACTTTGCATAGTACATGGCCCGTTGTTGTGATGCCGTACAATCTACCACCATCAATGTGCATGAAGAAGGAATATAACATGTTATCAGTGTTGATTCCAGGCCCTAAATCTCCCGGAAAGTGCCTTAGTGTACTCATTGAGCCGATGATCGAGGAGCTAATACATTTATGGGTTGTTGGAGTCCATACTTTTGATCGAGTAGACAATGAGGTATTCTTGATGAAGGCAGCGGTAATGTGGACTATTAGCGACTTTCCAGGTTTAGGGATGCTTGCGGGGTCAACTGTGAAAGGGTACAAGGCATGTCCAATCTGTCTAGATGAGCTAACTTCAGAGCATATATGTGGGAGGATAGTTTATGAAGGTCATCGAAAATGGCTCCACCAGGATCACCCTTGGAGATTGAGCAAGGCATTTAACGAGAAGGAGGAGTTTGGCGGAAGACCCTATCGTAAGAGTGGAGATGAAATTTTGGAGGATGTTAGGTAAAACGTTTACCCTATTCTTAGCCAACATGAAGACTTGAAGGTGCCGTACAATCCGAATAACAGACAGTGCTGGACTCACGAAAGCATATTTTGGAAGCTGCCGTATTGGTCATCATTGAAGATCAGACATTACATAGATGTCATGCACATTGAAAAAAATGTGTGTGACAACATCCTTGGAACCATTTTTTCGATTGAATCGAAGTCTAAGGATGGTCCAAAAGCTCGCGCTGCTTTGAAGAAGAGGAATGTGCGAAAAAACCAGTGGCAAAGAACGGGTGACTTGGCTACGGGGAAAGTTCCTCATGCACCCTTTTTAGTTAAAAAGGATGATCTAGAAGATGTGTTCCAGTGGTTCAGGGATGTTAAGTATCCTCTTGGTTATGCAGGTAGTTTGAGAAGTAAGGTGAAAATAAGTTCCCCGTCACAGTTTTATGGATTGAAGACGCATGATTGCCATGTCTTGCTTCAACGTCTTCTTCCTGTGGTTATAAGAGGGTTCCTGCCAGAAAACGTTATCAAGCCATTGATAGCACTGTCAAATTGGTTTCGTCAACTATGCAGTAGGGAGCTTAAGAAGGAGGTTGTGCGTGACATGGAAACTGAGATAGTGATGATTCTCTGCAATTTGGAGCTCATATTTCCTCCACATTTTTTTACATCTATGGTTCATCTCATGGTTCATCTGCCCGAACAAGTATTCCTTACAGGTCCAGTACACTATACATGGATGTATCCAATTGAAAGGTAAAATGTTGGTGGTATTGCTAATATTATGTTCGTTGTGTAATATGTCGGCAATTAGGAAAATATTGTACTAATCTTGAGTGGTGTTTTTGCAGGCAATTAGGAAAATATAAAAAGTCAATGAGGAATACACGTTACCCGGAAGGTAGTATTGCTGAACAGTACCTCGTACATGAGTCGGTGGCGTATTGTAAGGCTTATCTCAGACGGATGGACAACGAAGATATCGACACTTCCATATCTGGGTGGAATGTCAGCTGTGTTTCACTCTTAGTAAGACCAGATATTATCGAGACTCGTCGCCAGTTCAGGTTGACTGAGTCAGAGACTGCTGAGGCTCACTAGCAAGTCTTGGTGGAAACAGACGAAGTCAAACCTTACCTAGAAGAACATCTCAGAAGGTTCGAGGCTAAAAATGGTGAAGATTTCGACGAGCTTCGTCGGAGGAGGAGTTTTCTTCGATGGTTCTTAACATGGGTACATATGCCTATTAATTCTTGTAAGATTCTTCGAGGGTTTATAACACTTATCTTTAACTCCTCTTAACACTTATCTCTCAGGTGTCCCTTAAAGAAAAAAACTCGGACCCGAGCTTGGTTGCAGGAATAAAGTCATTAGCTCAAGGACCTCAGCAATGTCGGGTTTATAAGTCGTGTTATGTGAACGGTGTCAAGTTCACATCGTTTGATAGAGATCAAAGAACCGTGACTCAAAACAGCGGTGTCATGATAGACATGGGTTCATCCAAGTTCTACGGCCATGTTAACTATGTGGTCGAAGTATTATATGCAGGCCGTATGCCAGTGGTGTTGTTTAAGTGCACATGGCACAACTCCGAGGACCCTGAAGATCTTGACACCGTTATAAAATATCATGGACTGATATCAGTGAATACAAACAACAGTTACTATGAGGATTCAACCTTCATAATTGCAACCAAAGCAAAACAGGTATTCTACATAGACGATCCAAAAGCTGGTGGTACTTGGAAGGTAGTACAAGAAATGTCACACCGCAATGTCTACAGCGCCGAAGTTCTGGCCATAGATGAAAACATATCGTGTACAGGAGATCATATATTCGAGCCTTACCAAGAGGACACTCCCACGGTGATACAATTTTACCCAGATTTTCAACTACTTTTGGACGAAGAAGGAGACGAGGACGAGGACGAGGACGAAGACGAGGACGAGGACGAGGACGAAGACGAGGACGAGGACGAGGACGAAGACGAGGACGAGGACGAGGACGAGGACGAGGACGAAGACGAGGACGAGGACGAGGACGAGGAGGAGGACGAGGACGAGGACGAGGAGGAGGACGAGGACGAGGACGAAGACGAGGACGAGGAGGAGGAGGAGGAGGACGACGAGGACGAAGACGAGGACTAAACTAATATTATTATGAATTTGAAACCTAAATTCGTATTTTCTTTAAAACATAATTTATGTATACGAGAAAATATTACTAACTTTATAATTCTAAACTTCATTTATTAAAAAAAAAAACAAAATTAAAAATTAAATAGAAGGAAGCGACGTAGATTGATCAATCTACGTCGCCTCATTTATTCAAAAAACAAAATTAAAAATTAAATACAGGAAAGCGACGTAGATTGATCAATCTACGTCGCCTCATTTATTCAAAAAAATAAAATTAAAAATTAAATCCAAGCGACGTATATTGATCAATCTACGTCGCCTCAGTAATTCAAAAAAAAAATTAAAAATTAAATCCAAGCGACGTAGATTGATCAATCTACGTCGCCTCATTTATTCAAAAAAACAAAATTAAAAATTAAATCCAAGCGACGTAGATTTATCAATCTACGTCGCCTCATTTATTCAAAAAAACAAAATTAAAAATTAAATCCAAGCGACGTAGATTGATCAATCTACGTCGCCTCATTTATTCAAAAAAACAAAATTAAAAATTAAATCCAAGCGACGTAGATTTATCAATCTACGTCGCCTCATTTATTCAAAAAAACAAAATTAAAAATTAAATCCAAGCGACGTATATTGATCAATATACGTCGCCTCATTTATTCAAAAAAACAAAATTAAAAATTAAATCCAAGCGACGTATATTGAGTCCTTTGTCGCGTGAACGTATTAAGGAAGCATACGAGGCGACGAATATTGAGTCCTTTGTCGCTTCAATTAATCTAGGCGACGTAGATTGCTCAATCTACGTCGCCTCGTTGGCTTTATAGTTCCAGGATCATAGTTGCTTTCTTCTTCTTCTCATTTCGTCAAGTTCTATCCTCTTTTCTGTTCGACCTCGAAACTAAGCCCTAATCCCCTTGATCAATCGATTGAAACAGTCCACCAAATCGACCTCCCCTCAATCTTCTTCCTCCCCCTCCCTCACCGTCGAATTACAGCGCCGAAACCATCTTCTTCCTCCCTCACCGTCGATATCGATTCTTCCTCCCCCTCCCTTCCCGATCAATCTCCACCAAATCCCCTCCACCGAATCGCAAACCCTAAACCCCTTCCCTCCCCTGCACCAAAAGCCTTTCCAAGCCATATACGAATTCGAAGCCGAACCCTAAACGGAAGGTAGGATCGATCTTCTTCTTTTTTCAATTTGTTTCTTTCAACATTGCTGTAATATGTCAATCTGATTGCGTTGAAATATGATTGCGTACATACCTATTTTCTACTTTGATGATTATTATCATGTAGCCATCAACTTCTTTGGTCCTTATTGTTTGAATTGGTTACATCGTTTTGAACTTCAATTTTGAACTGCAAATGGTAAATAGAGTCTTAAGAGCAGTAGCAAACCTTCGGGAAGAACCTAAATCATGACTAAAAAAGATTCAGGTTGTACTAATGTGGTGTCTCATCATCCTCACTTGTGTATATATTCTACGGTTTCAATCTGGGCTTTGTTGAAATGTTGAATTTGAAATGCTTTTTGGTTCAGTGTGTTGATGGGTGTGTTCTATTTTATCAATTTAAGCATGAAAGTTTCAAACTTTATCATAGTGGAACGAGTTAATGTCATCTCTACATACATTGTTTCGATATAGTATTGAAATTCTTTTTTGTATGTTTGATACCGATGAGTAAGGTATAAGCTTGATTGTTTGTTTGTTTCTCTGTGTTAGTTAGCTCAGTTATCTGAGTTTTGTAAAGGTCCTAAAGGGGGTAAATAGGTTCTTGACAATTTTTTTGGTTTAAGTTTGTTCTAGAGGATAGCAAAATAAAGAATTATCCCCGATAAAAGGTTCAACCCGGAATTTGATACAGTGTTGGCTTCTATGATGCTTATGGAGCTTTGCTTGGTTTAGTTTTATGGTAAACCGATTAAAGTTACATGCTTTCTCTAGTATTTTCTTGGCAATCTCACTGAATTGAGCGTGATATTTTTTAGCTTCATGTGACATTAAGCTAGCATGTGTTATTTGAAGTAGCTAATATGTTGTCAATCTGTTTTCATCGGTGTAGCTAAAGCAACCGAATCCGAGCCAACTCCGTGTAGCTAAAGCAAACGATTTGAGGAAACTCGAGAAGGTATGGAGCTTTGTGTTTTATACTGTGCCGAATGTGTATTGTGATAATGATTCCGAATGTGTTTTCAATCTGTTTTCATGTAAGTATTGTGTTTTGTGATGATGATGATTTCGAATGTGTTTTGTGATAATGATTCCGAACTACTTTTGTGATAATGATGATTCCGAATGTGATTGAAAATGATGATGATGATTCCGAATGTGTATTGTGTTTTGTTATGATAAGGATATATTGAAAATTGAGTTTGGTTCACCGAATATGTAGTACTCTCGGGATTAAGGATTAAGGGTTTGGTTAAATGAAAACATATGCGTAATGATTAAGGGTTTGGTTAAATGAAAACATATGCGTAATGATTGTAGTATTCTCGGGATTAAGGATTAAGGGTTTGGTTAAATGAAAACATATGAATGTGATTCTTCCTCTGCGAATGCGATAAGCTATATGTGTTTTGTGATGATAACTATAGCATTATAGAAGTACAAACGAGTAAATCATCTAATTAATATATAACAGTTTAGTTTTAATAGAATGGCTCCCGGAGATACTGGATACAAGAGGAAGATAGCGGCGAAGCGGCGTCGTGAAGCGGCCGCGGCGGCCGCGGCAGCAGCTGAGGAGGCGGCGGAGGCGGGGTGGCGAGCATTCAGCCGAGATGGGGCTTCCGGGTCGGGTTGCCCCACGGGACAATCGGCGACCCCGTCGATTCCAGAAGCTCCCATGTTAACGCCCGCCCCTCCACTTGAGGATGCGATTCCTCAAATGGATGACATCGATGCCACTACGGCGTCACAACACCTTCCCGCCCTCAGCATCCGGTGCAAGAAGACCAAACTCCCCGACATGGTCGACATGGCAACCGGAGATCCGACGACGCAACAGCGCGGAGTCGTTGTCGGGACGAAGACGGAGTACCTCGTCCGCATGAACAACAATAGGCGACTACAAGTCGCTTACTCTACGAGGCATGCGGGGCCTGCGACGAGGGAAATGAGGAGTCTGATGTGCAGAGACATCGGTAGTATCATCCGTGGAAAAGTTCCAATGCTTGCACCTAGCTTCTTGGGACTTAGCGATTTGCATCGCGATATCGTCAGTAACAGTCTTGAGGTATACTTACTGGCCTTAGCTTACTTACCTACTTGTAGTAAATGTAAATATAACTTTTACATAACGGAATTTAAATGTGTTGTGCTAGACGAACTACGACATCCCGGCGACTGATGTGGAGATGTGGAACTTCATTGATGCGACGGCGCAAACAATCTATAAGGATTGGAAGTACGATTGCCATCAAAATTATCTCCACGTCAGCCAGGAGACTCCGGCCGAGTTTCTCGGGAGGGAAGACCAATGAGCGTGGTTAAAAGCCCACTTCGAAGACCCTGCTTACTTGGTGAGTTTCATAAACGAACCTACAGTTTTGGTCAAACGTTCGAACAATATGCATGTTTATCTGTTCTTATTTTAAAATGATTTTTGTGTGTGTGTGGCAGCGATTGTGCGAACGGAACCGAGGAAACCGAAACAAGAACAAGGAGCAGCAGATCAACCACCATTCGGGATCCCTCGCCCTCTCGTACCGAAGCGAGGTGTTGGAGAAGGAGGGTCATAGAGCGCCCGCCGTCCAGACGTCGATTAACGTATACCAGCCGGAGAGGAATGCGGCTGAGAAAGTGGTAAGCTCAAATAGGTTCACGATACGTTATTTCAATTATTGCTCTTTTACTATATTGTAATATTATTTATTTTATCTATTTTAATTGAGCAGGCGGCAGTGAAGCGTCGACTCGATGAAGTCTTGTCGCAACAAGATAGTGTTGCGGGCCCAGTTGACGGTGAAGAGGTTTCCCAACCCCAGCCTCTTCCTCTTGATACACAAATAAATATCATAGAGGAAGAGGTGTGTTCAAGGTCCGGGACCTCTATAAGAGGTAATAAATCTCCAAAACGATTTCGTCGATGCATATCTCGATTTACGTTTTGCTTTATTTTGGTTTACGATATAGTTTACTAATATTTGTTCTTGTTCGACGTTACAGGGGTGGGGCGCGCTCTCACACGCGACCCCAAACCGAGAGGAGGGGCCCGGGTACAGGAACGCCAAATTCAAATGCAAAAGGAGATCGATGAAGCCAAAGAGGTGGCGCAGAAGGCCATAGCGGATTACAGTGCGCTCGCCCAAAGGATGCAAGAAATGGAGGCCATGATGCGATCATTCCAGGCTGCGAGTCAACAACCTCAAGCTCCTCCACCACCTCCCGGCTCGTAAACTGTATCTAGGATTTGTATAAATTTGATTTGTGTAAACTTGATTTGTATAAACTTTTAACGTTTTGATTTGTGATTGAATGCGTTTTTGTGGTTGAATGCGTATCTGCAATTTGAATGCGGTTTTGTGTTTGTAAATTGCGATAGGTCGTGACTTGGTACAATAATATTTTATTTTTATTTTTTTTATTTTTTAATAAATGAGGCGACGTAGATTGTTCGATCTACGTCGCCTCGTTGTCTAAATAAAAAATAAATAAATATTAAATACATTGAGGCGACGTAGATTGATCAATTTACGTCACCTCATTTATTAAAAAATAATAAAAAAAAATATTTTAAATACATTGAGGCGACGTAGATTGATCAATCTACGTCGCCTTAATTTATTCAAAAATAAAATAAAATAAATTTTAGATAAATTTAAGCGACGTAGATTGATCAATCTACGTCGCCTCCATGTATTCAAAAATAAAATAAAATAAATATTAAATAAATTGAAGCGACGTAGATTGATCAATCTACGTCGCCTTAATGTATTCAAAAATAAAATAAAATAAATATTAAATAAATTGAGGCGACGTAGATTGATCAATGTACGTCGCTTCAATTTATTAAAAAAAGAAAAATAAATTAAAAAAAAATAAAATTAAGCGACGTAGATTGATCAATCTACGTCGCCTTAGTTGAAGCGACGTGATCAATCTACGTCGCTTCAATTGAAGCGACGTAACATTATTTACGTCGCGTGAAATGAAACGAAGCGACGTAGATTGTATCTACGTCGCCCTAATGGTGGCGTGATCAATCTGAAGCGACAAGACGAGGCGACGTGGTTTCGGTCACAAGAAATCGAGGCGACGTAAAATCCATACGAGGCGACCACCTATCTACGTCGCCCCGATTTCCTCCTCCAGTAGTGTATATCAATCATCTCTTTGCATCTTAAACTACAATATCAAATTGTACATAGGTGGAGCAAAATATACCGTAAGCGATCGAGGATTCGTAACACTTCAGCTTAGATTATCAAGGTTGGCCAATGATCAAAATCTAGATTTTAAATACGTTACGAGGGGAAGACGTACATAATGATCGACTGAAACTAAACATTGCTATGCTCATCGAAAAATGACTAGACATTGATATGGTTATCGAAAAAAACTAGACATTGCTATGATATGGCAAGGTCGAATCATATGATGTGTTATTAGCTCACTCATCTCTTACCATCGATGAGTACGTAATACATGGTACGTGGATCCAAATATGCCATGCATGAGTAAGAAGCCATATAGGTTGGATAAACACACTTGAAACTTGAACAAAAGTGTATAATTAAGTTAGACAAAGAGTAACAATGCTTCCAATTTTTCATCTTTGGCGTGGATTCGGTCATGTCTGATGTAAAATACTGAATTATATCAAATATGCCATGCATGAGTAAGAAGCCATATAGGTTGGATAAACACACTTGAAACTTAAACAAAAGTGTATAATTAAGTTAGCCAAAGATTAACAATGCTTCCAATTTTTTCATCTTTGGCGTGGATTCGGTCATGCCTTATGTAAAATACTGAATTATATCAAATATGTTTAGACTAGAGGTACAAAATCACTGACTAAGAAATAGATGTGTATATATAATGATATAATTCATTTGCGCCTTACACTTCGATAGGTACATGCATGATATTTGGAGCCAAATGAAATAGCATGAGTATATACGTACGTAAGTAAATAATTAGGATCAGATGAACTGAGCGATAAATTAATATAGATTATGAAAAAGCATTTCAGCCTTTTGTGCTACCTCCTAAGAGTTTGCATGCATGGAATGGATTATTTTTTTCATGCCTACCTCCTTAAAAAATGTCTTTCAGGTAAGGGTATCGAATACAAGCTTCGGATTGGTAACAAAGCATTCTATACGTAGATTTAAATGAAAAGTATTATTGGCAAATCTATGAACCGAGGAGAGCACGCATTAATTCTACAGCTCAATATATTACAAGTTGTTCAAATCCTGAATAAGGGATATTCAAGATATGAGCAAACGTTGATGTTTAGTATCTGCGGTATGGATATCGGGTGTTGGGCGTGATTAGGAAGTAATGAGATTCGAGATGGTTAGGGTTGGGCGGCAGCGATATATGATTGATGTCGGGCGATGTCGATGTAGGACTGATGCCGGGCGATGTCGATGTAGGGCTGATGCCGGGCGATGTCGATGTAGGGCTGATGCCGGGCGATGTCGATGTAGGACTGATGCCGGGCGATGTCGATGTAGGACTGATGCCGGGCGATGTCGATGTAGGACTTTGATACTGCTAAGACCCACAGCGGTTAAGGAGAGACGGTGTAACCCGCCTTCAACCCTCCGATGCCTAAGTCAGAAACGATATAAAAGTTGGACAGGATAACGGTGTAGTAAGTTAGGAGCGCGTACCATTTAATGCTCAGTTGACCGGCATATATTGGTGGTTGGAGGTTGGCGTGTCCTCTTGTTTTCGATGTGGGACTTGGTGTGTGTTCTTCTGCTGGGTGTTGTCTAACCGGTATTGGTAGCGGCGCGTGAGCGTTATCCTGATCGGATGTCGGGCGAGTTTGGTCATCGAAGTTGGAGCCTTCCCGGCGGTGGGTCCTGTCATGGTGGCGGTGAGATATATTATAACATGTAATTTGAAGTCGCCTAAGCACGTGTGTAGGTGATTAAGCCGGGTATATGTACAAGTCCCCCAACTTGCTCAGCCAAGGGGATCAACCTTGGTTGGCGAGTTGAAAAAGAAGTGATACCGGCGAGATCACCATAACGTGCTTCGGCGGCGATGTGTACCTTTGTTTAGGAGCCGGGTATCATGCCATATAGTCCCCCAACTTGGCGACCTAGGTTGTGCGCCTTGGCTGTGGGTGCCCTTGTATCTGCACATATCATTTAGATCGGTTTGGGGCGAGATCGGTGAGTAGCTAGTTCACCGTTCTGCCGTGGTACTTCGTAAAAAATGGTGTTTATGTATCTTTGTTGTTTGAGCGCTCTTCCGTTTGTATCGACCAGGGGGTTTTTGTTTGTGGGCGCTATGGTAGGGGGAGCTCGTTTGAATTGGTAACCTTTAAGTCCCCGAGTCCGTTCCTCCTAGTGGCCAGTGATGAAGAGTGATGCCGCATAATGAAGAGTGATGGTTTATCTTGCTGGTGGGCGCTATGGTAGGGGGAGCTCGTTTGAATTGGTAACCCTTAAGTCCCCGAGTCCGTTCCTCCTAGTGGCCAGTAATGAAGAGTGAAGCCGCATAATGAAGAGTGAAGCCGCATAATGAAGAGTGATGCCGCATAATGAAGAGTGATGCCGAGTGTGGAGCGATATCGGTGACGAAGAGTGAAGGGCGATGCCGGGGATGGAGAATGACGGGTGATATCGCCCGTAATCCGGTTATTCGCTCTTGGTCATCGATATGGTGTGGTTGGTGTGCCTGTTCTGCCTATCATTAAATGTTGGCTGGTGTCGTGATGCCACGTGGCCGAGTAGGGTGTGTTGGGGTTCCCAAACGTCCCGTCATAGCCATAAAGCGTGATGATGGTTTTTTCGAAAGTTGCGTCCCCCCTCGAAACGGTGCGTACCGGCTCTCGTTCCAGACCTTTCTAATTCTGGTTGACACGTGCCAGGATCCCCTTGACAGACGTGTCTGTTCCAACGGTTGCGATCTCGCCGTTTTGTCTATATATGCTCGTTTTACTATTTGGTATGTTTTTCTTTTCTGCATTTCTTGCTTCTGTACTTCTTTGTTTTTCTCTGCCGTCGGATTCTCCTGTTTTCCTTCTGTTTCCGTCGTGTTTGTCGCTGCGCCGTCGTAGGTTTCTCAGTCTTGCTCATCTTCCGGTAAGGACTCGCTGCTTAGTGCCTTCTGTGGTTTTTGTCGTTTCATACCTTGCTTTTCCTTTGGGTTTTGGGTTGTCTGTGTTTCTTCTTCTTCTTCTTGCGTTTGTATGTTGTTGTTGTTGTTGTTGTTGTTTTTTGTTTTGTTTGCCGGGATGGTATGTCGCCTAGGAAACTAGTTGTGGGCTGGCGAACCGTTTAGGTTTTGACATTGTCCGTGGCTGTTTCGTAGGTGCCATGTCATCTTCTCGTCAAGACGCCGACACCGTCTCTGGATCTCGCCGTTATGGGCTCGACGGGCCTCTTTTGTGGACCCTTAGTGATGGTCAGGAGGTTGATGAGCCTGTCAAGGCGTTGTCCATGGCGGAGTTGGACAAGGTGAGGTCTGAATTTCAGATCGGTGCCGGTGTTACCATGAAGTCCCCGGCTCCCGGTGAGCAGTTCTCTAGACCGCCTAGGGGTTTTATCGCTGTAGATCGCGCTCAGCTTCGGTACGGCCTTCGCCTGCCTCTTCACCCCTTCCACGAGTACATATTCGGCGAGCTAGGTTGTGCCGTGGGTCAGGTATCGCCCCTGATGCTTCAAGTGTTGAGTGCGATGTTCACATTGTGGAAGTTAGCCGGTCTCGACTACCCCACTCGGAACGAGGTGCTTTATTATTTTGACGTGGCGTATTCCACGAAGAAGGGTTGTGGTGGGACGCTCTCGCTCCGTCAACGACGTAAGAGTTCGCTGGGTTTCACCGACTTCGCGAGTTCGTGCCCTGACTGGCGGAGTGAGCACTTCTTTGCGAGTGGGTGGTCATCACTCTCCCGAAGCCGTGTTCCTGCTCGGTTTCGTTCCCGAGGTGACGCTCCTATGCCGACGTGATCCTCGTTAGTGTGTCGTTTGCGTGCTTGTCTTACTTGTTTTTATTTTTGTAGTTACGCGTCAGTACTCTTTGACCGCTATGGAAAAGCGGCGTTGTCATAGGATTGAGAGCGGTTTCAGTGAGAAGTTTAAGAGTGTGTACTTGCTTGCTGATTACCGGATCATGGAGATGACCGGTCTCGCCAAGGCGCCCAGTATGCCGTCCTTGCTTGCTTGTTTGCCTGTTTGTGCTGTTTGCTTTTTGGTTTTGTGGTTTTGTTGTGGCTTGGTGTCTTATCTTTCTTCTTTTCTTTTCCAGTCGGGTACAAAAATCAGAAGCGGGACCGCAAGATGTCGAGTTCCTATGGCGATATTGACGAGATTCTTGCCGAGTTGGCGGCGGAGGCCGCTAACGCCAAAGTGATCGATCTTGACGTGCGCTCTGGGAAGAATATCATTCTCTCGGAGCAGACGGACCTGCCCCCTCCCCCGGAGTCTCAGACCGATATGGTGGGGAGCTCTGTTCCTATTCGGGTTGTTGATGGTCAACCCGAGAGGTCTCCTCGCTCTCCTGCTCGTCCGAAGAGGAGGTCGGAAGGCGAGGTCGCTCCTTTTAAGCGTTTGAAGAAGATGGGCGCGGTTCCCGAAGTTCCCATCCCCGTGCACGATGATGAGGAGGCCGCTCGTGTTACCGTTGCAGTCCCCGGTTCCGGAGCAGGTGCTGTTGACACGGGCGGTGCCGCTGAAATAGGTGATGCTGATAATCTTTGGTACTTCGATAAGGAGGATACTTGCCTTTCGGTTGATGATTCTGACATTGGTCCTTATTGTCTATTAGGCGGTGTTCCCCGGGGTGATCCCAACCTTGCCGTTGACGGGCGCGTCGTTATTGCTCGGTCGAGCAGCTGGGAAGGACCGCCACCGTACTCGACCGAGATACTCGCCCTCCTGCCCCCGGACGTGGCTACTGTGGCCAATGTCGAGAGTGGGGCTGAGCAGTGTCTGCGGTCTTTTGCCGCTTCTCTTCAGTTGATGTGTCATCAACGCCATACCTTGGTGGCGTCATCTGAGGAGCTGGCTCGCGTCAACGGCCTTCTGTCGGAGAGGGACGAGCAACTTGTGAAAGCGAGCGAGGAGTGGCAGTCCTTGCAGCAGAAGCATGAGCTTTTGGAAGGCGAGAAGAAGCTCGCTGACGAGTGCCTGAATGCCTCCTACATCCGCGGTCGTCAGCTTGAGTTAGAAGTGAAGGAGGAGCGGCAGCGGTCTGAGGGCCTAAAGGCTCGTCTGGCCGCTGCCGAGGGCCAGGTTACTGCCCTGCGCGGCCAGGTGAAGGAGTTGGAGGATCGGCGTGAGCAGGAGCTGATCGATGCCGTGGATGATTTCAAAGCCAGCTCTGAATTTAACGCTGCTGTTAAGAAGGCTTTTACTGACGGCCTGCAGCAGACTCAAAAACGCTTCTTCGACAATGGCTGGGTGAACGAGAAGTATGACGCTGACCTGAAGCGTATTTCCGAAGAGCGCCGTCTAAAGCGTGAAGCCCTTATCAAGGTCAAGGAGGAGCAGGCCGAGGAGGAAGAGCGGCAGCGGTTGAATGTTTCCCAAGGTATGACCCCTGACGGTTTTCACCCCTTAACGCCTAGTGCGTCTCCTTCGACCCCTCTAACCCGTCATATTCGTGATGTTGAACTTTTTTCTCAGGCCCGGAGTGAGAGGTTGGCTGGCTTGTATCGGGAGCGGTTTCTTGAAGATGGCGCTGCAAATCTGCTGTGAAGTTCGGGTCATCATTTGCTTTATAGTTGTATCGCTTTACTTTTGTTTAGTGTAGGTCTACTTGAACTTTTGTACTTCTGCCGTGATGGCTTATGAAATGAAATTTTTCCAAGTGTCGCCCGGTATTGCCAACGATGAAAGGTCTGAAAAAAATTCGTTTGTCTGTTTGTGGAATCAAAGTGTTTAGGGTGACCGGTGTCCCTAATAACGTCTAAGAATGATACAGTGTTTTGCGTTTTTATCGAGATAACCAAAGTGTCCTAGCAACTCGTATGTAAGTGAGACAAGTGTTTTTATAGTGGTTCACCAATTTGGCTACTCCACTTGTGCCTCGCTGGGCTTTTACCATGCTCTTCTTTTTTTTTTTTTTTTTTTTTTTTTACAAGTATTGGCGTCTGGGAACGCGATATAGTCAAACGACAAAGGTCTGAAGAATTTTTGTTTCATCGGTGGTGGTGCCGGGTGACTGAGCTAGATGAGTCCCTGGTCTGACCGATTGGATGCCCCGACCGTGTTGCTGCGCGGAAATCGTCCTACTGGTGACAATATCGGAGGTGTTCTGTATTCCACGTGCGTGGTATCCTGAGGCCGTTCTTGTCCTGGAGGATGAACGTGGTTGGCGTGACGCTCTCGGTGATTTTAAAAGGGCCTTCCCATGTTGGTGCTAAGCCCTTAGGTTTGGGGATGACCTCTCTCCAGACCATATCGCCCACGTGGAGCTTCCGTGCCCTTACCCGTCGGTTGTAGTGTCGGGCTACTAGTTGTTTGTTCGTCGAGAGTGCGATAACGGTATCGTCCTGCCGCTCCTCTCGGAGTATGTTGGCCATGTTTAGTCCGTGCTCGTTGGTGTCCTGGTCGTAGCCTTCGAGTCTTGGGCTTCGGTGTGTGATTTCTAATGGTAGGACGGCCTCGGCGCCGTAAACAAGTGAGAACGGCGAGTCCCCGGTTGCTGCTGTTGGCGTTGTTCGTATCGCCCAAAGGACCTCGTAAAGGCTTTCTGCCCATTTGTGGCTGTAGTCCTCCATTCTTTTTTTCAGGCCGTTTTTTATTTTTTTGTTTGCCGCTTCTACTTGGCCGTTTGTCTGAGGGTAGTACACCGATGCGAATACCAGGCGAGTTCCTAGGTTGCCGGTGAACCTCTTCATCTCATCGTTGTTGAATTGTTTCCCGTTGTCGGTGACTATCGTTAGCGGGGCTCCGTATCGGCAATATATGTCTTTCCAGAGGAAATTGATGACCTTCTTTGTGGTGATGAGGACAAGCGGCCTGGCTTCGATGTATTTTGTGTGGTAGTCTATGCAGACGATGATGTACTTGAATTGGCCTGAAGACGCCTTCAGTGGTCCGATTAGGTCGAGTCCCCATTGTGCGAATGGTATAGGGCTAACGATGATGGACATTGGTGCTGCCGGGGCGTGTATCCGGTGTGCGTGCTGGGCGCAGGCCTGGTACTGGTCGACGACATTTCTGGCGTCCTGCCGCATACCTCTGTAGTAGAACCCATATCGGAGTAGTTTGTGTATGATGTTATTTGGTCCGCCGTGGTTGCCGTACTCGCAGTCGTGGAGGTTTTTTAGCATGCCCCTGCCTTCCGCTTGCGTGACACACTTGAGCATTGGGAATCCCCTTTTGCTCATGTATAGTTGGCCGTTTTGCATGCTGTAGTATGCCGCTCTCTGGGCGAGTTGTCTTGCTTCTGTTCGATCGGTTGGCGTTGTTCCATCAGTGAGGTATTTGGTTAAGCTTGTTCGCCAATCTTCCTCTGACGTTGCCGGTGGCGCTGTTGTGGTTATTGTGAATATTTCCTGAAAGCTTTTGGATATGCTTGGTCGTTCTAGTGTTTCCACCATTGTGTGTCCCCTTGCCGCGATTTCTGGGGCGGTTGCTAGTCTTGCTAGGGCGTCGGCCCTCTTGTTCTGCTCTCTTGGGATGTGCGTTATGTTGTAGAAGGAGAATTTGCCTAGTAGCGCCTTTACGTATCCCAGGTATGCCGACATCTGTGTCCCGCGTGCCTCGAATTCCCCGGTTACGTGATTGACCGTCAGTTGGGAGTCACTGAATATATTAACATCCCTGGCACCCGTATCCAGAGCGAGTTGTAGACCGGCAATTAGGGCTTCGTACTCGGCCTCGTTGTTGGATGCCGGGAATGCAAACCGCAGAGCGTATTCGGCGTATGTTTTGCCGGGACCGGTTAGGATTGCCCCCGCTCCTGCCGCTATGGCTGTTTTGGATCCGTCAACGTACAAGTTCCAGTATGATGGTGTAGTTACCTGGGCTGTGGGCGAAGTGCTGGACGTTGGTTGCTGTTGGTCGGTGATTGTCGGTGTCAGTTCTGCAATGAAATCCGCTATTGCCTGTCCCTTTATCGCTCCTCGTGGTTTGTACTCGATGTCGAACTCGCTGAGTTCTATCGCCCACTTGGTTAATCTTCCGGAGTGGTCGGGGCTAGCCAGTACTTGGCGCAGTGGTTGGTCTGTTAGGACGTGTATAGTGTGAGACTGGAAGTATGGTCGTAAGCGTCTCGCCGATGTTATTAGCGCTAGGGCCAATTGTTCGAGCGCCGGGTATTTTGCCTCTGCGCTTTCCAATCCTTTTCCGGTGAAGAATACTGGTAACTCGGTGTCGGAGTCCCGTCTGACTAGTGCTGAGCTTACGGCGGTGAGCGAGGTGGCGAGGTAGATATATAAGATCTCACCCGGAACTGGTGCGTAGAGGAAAGGGATGTGGGCGAGATACTGTTTGATGGCGGTTAGTGCCGATTCGCACTCGTCGGTCCATTCTACTGCCTTCTTTTTGGTGAGTCTGATTGCTTTGAAGAATGGGCCGCATTTGTCTGTGTATCGTGCTATGAACCGGGCCAGTGATGCTAGCTTCCCCGTTAGCGCTTGAAGTTCCTTTTTGGTTATCGGGCGAGTTGTGTCGAGGACAGCCTGTACTTTTCCCGGGTTAGCCTCGATCCCACGCTGGCTCACCATGTATCCCAGGAATTTCGTTGTTGTTACCCCGAAGATGCATTTTGCCGGGTTGAGTCTCATGCCGCTGCTGATGAGTGTGTCGAGTACCGCCTTGAGGTTTCTTACGTGGTCTTCCCGGTGTCGGCTTTTGACAATTAGGTCGTCCACGTAGACTGCGACGGTGTCGTTGTCTAGTGGTGCGAGCAGCTCCGTCATGAATCTTTGGTACGTTGCTCCGGCGTTTTTCATTCCAAAGGGCATGACGTTGTAGCAGTTTAGCCCTCGGTCGGTGATGAAACATGTTGCTTCGCTGTCGGCCGGGTTCATCTTGATTTGGTTGTATCCGGAGTAGCAGTCCATTGTTGACAGGAGTTCATGGCCGCTGGTGGCGTCTGCGAGTTGGTGAATCTGTGGTAATGGGAAGGAATCTTTCGGACATGCCTTGTTGACGTCGGTGTAGTCTACGCACATTCTCCACTTGTTGTTACTTTTTTTGACCATTACGACGTTTGAGACCCACTCCGGGTAGTGGATCTTTCTGATGAACCCTATGTCGAGTAGCCGGGTTACCTCCTCTCTCATGGCGCTGTACTGCTCTTCGTTGTATGCTCGCCGCTTTTGTTTCTTTGGGATGGCGTCGGGCGAGATGTTTAGTTTGTGTGAGACGATGTTCGTTGCTATTCCTGGCATGTCGGCGTATGACCATGCGAATACGGAGCCGCATTCCCTGAGTATGTTGACAAGGGCGGTCTCGATTGCTGGGTCCAGGTTGACCCCGATCTTGATTGTTCGCTCCGGGTGTTCGTCCGAGATGGAGATCGGTTTTGTGGCTGTCTCGGCCGATGGGCGGGCCGTTAGTGATCCCGCCCGTGGATCTTGGGGAGCCTCGTGCAGTCTGTTTCCCTTTAGTGCGCATACCTCCCTTGCCGGGTAGCTGGCGTGTTCTGGGGATCCTGGTAGGGTGGGCGTTGTTCCTCTGACGGTGCACACTCCCCCGGTCGTTGGAAATTTCATTATTAGCATTCGTTGCGATACGATGGCGTTTATTCTGTTTAGGGTGTTGCATCCGATGATGGCGTTGTAGAATGATGGGGCGTCGACCACTAGGAACTCGATGTGTGTTTCGGCGCTGCAGCCCTCTTGTCCCAGAGCGATTCTGAGGTAGTCGCTTCCCAGTGGTTGTATTTGGTCGCCGTTGAAGCTTACTAGTGGGTGGTGGTCCTTCTTTAGTTTAGATGGAAGTCGTTCAAGTGCCTCGTATGCCGGCCGGAATATGACGTTGACTGAGGAGCCTGTGTCCACGAGGCATCGTCCGACGCTGCATAGGTCGATCACGGCGTCCACTAGGAAGGGGTAGTCTTCCGACACCGGCGGTCTTTCCTGCTCTTCTGACTCGTGGAATGTTATGGATCCCCATCCGGTCCTGGCGGCCTTCGCCGGTCCCTGTCGTAGGTTGCATATCGCCCGTTCGTTTCTTCGTTCCGTTTTGGACCTGCCGCCCGTGATTGCGTTGATTCTTCTCACGCTATTGATGTTCGTTGCTGGGCGCTCCGGTTGAGCGTTGTGTCCCGCCCTGAATGTTGATAGGTTTCCTTTTTCCAGTTGTGCTTGTACTGCCTTTTTTACTTCGTGACACCTTTCTGTGTCGTGGGATTCGTTTTGGTGGAAGTCGCACCACCTCCCCGTGTTCCTGTAATCTGTTGCTCGGTATGACTTTTTGGGTAGTGTGAATAGTTCTGGGTGAGCCGTGAGGATGTCGGCGTACTTGGCGTTCAGTACGCTGAATACCGGTTGTGGTAGCGGGGTGGTGTAGTTTGCTTTTTCTTCTCGTTGTCTTTTCCCGCTGCTGGTGTAACCTTTGCCGTTGTTGGCGTAATTGTACCTTCCGGTGTTGTGTCGTTGTCCGCCCTGGCGCCATCGCTGTTGGTCCTGGTCCTGTGATCTTCCCTTATTCCTGGGTGGGGTTACCCGTGATCGATCGTTGGCGGGGAGCGCTTCCTGTATGTTTGGGGTGAATGTGTTTACCTGTTGCGATGTCGTGGGATTGGAGCCGAAAGTTTGCAGTTCTAGTTGGGCATGAGATGTCACGCGGTCTAGTAGGTCGGCGTATGTGGTGGCTGGGTTCTCGTTGAGCTTCCAGGTTAGTGATCCTGGTTGTAGGGCGTTTCTGAGTACGCAGAAGGCCGAGTCGCTTGATATGCCGCGGCAGTTGGCGATAGCGGTGTTCCAGCGAGAAATGAACGTGGTTAGTCCCTCCGTGGGTTCCTGTTTTATAGCCTGCAATTGATTGTAAGTTAGTGAGCAACTCGCCGATGTAATGTATCTCTTTAAAAAAGCTTTAATGAGTTCTGGGAAAGATTTTATGGATTTTGGCGGGATGCTGAAGAGTCAGCTGAGCGCCTCGCCCGTTAGGCTCTCCATGAATAGGTAACAGCTTGTGGCGTCGTCGTAGCCCCTGCCGGTTGTTGCTGATGTGAAGACGTCAATGTGGAGGGACGGGTCTGTTTTTCCCCTGTATCGCTCTATTTTGATTTTTGCCAACGGATGTCGCCCGCGGCGCATGATGTTGCTCGAGAACGGTTCCTTGCGTACTGCCGGGAGTGTTCGGTCGAGGTAGCTGGGTTCTGGTTGTGACAGCCGTCGTATCATCATTTCGAGGTCGGCCACTCGTGCCGCCATCTGTCCGCCCGGTGGGTCGTCTGCATTCGCTCTGTTGTTGACGCGTGGGGGGGTGATACCGGTGAACGGGTGAAGTCATATGGCTCTGGGCCGTCAACGTCTTGCAGTCCCCGGTCACCTTCCGGCGATCCTGGCCCTTGGTTGTCGGGCTGGGGTGCTTCTGATGATGGGCCTGGGTTGGCCCCCATGTTCTCCGTGGTTCTTATCCCCGTGGATGCCCCGACGTATCGCTGGTGCTCGAAGTCCCTGGCTTTCTCGAGTTCTACGCACCTTTCCATGGCTGCCTCGTATCGGCGTTGTATGTCGACGATATGGTTATGCGTTATGCCTACGTGGTGTTTACCTGGCCGCTGGAACGTTTGATCGTCATGTTCGCTGTCGTGATGGGTTTCCCGCTGTCCGGTACCGGGTGATATTCCCAGTGTCAGGCTGGTGTCCATGCTCGTCGCTTGCTGAGAGTTTCGTGGTTTGAAAAAAAAATTTCTTGTGTGTGATTCCCACAGACGGCGCCAATGTTCAAATCCTGAATAAGGGATATTCAAGATATGAGCAAACGTTGATGTTTAGTATCTGCGGTATGGATATCGGGTGTTGGGCGTGATTAGGAAGTAATGAGATTCGAGATGGTTAGGGTTGGGCGGCAGCGATATATGATTGATGTCGGGCGATGTCGATGTAGGACTGATGCCGGGCGATGTCGATGTAGGGCTGATGCCGGGCGATGTCGATGTAGGGCTGATGCCGGGCGATGTCGATGTAGGACTGATGCCGGGCGATGTCGATGTAGGACTGATGCCGGGCGATGTCGATGTAGGACTGATGCCGGGCGATGTCGATGTAGGACTGATGCCGGGCGATGTCGATGTAGGACTTTGATACTGCTAAGACCCACAGCGGTTAAGGAGAGACGGTGTAACCCGCCTTCAACCCTCCGATGCCTAAGTCAGAAACGATATAAAAGTTGGACAGGATAACGGTGTAGTAAGTTAGGAGCGCGTACCATTTAATGCTCAGTTGACCGGCATATATTGGTGGTTGGAGGTTGGCGTGTCCTCTTGTTTTCGATGTGGGACTTGGTGTGTGTTCTTCTGCTGGGTGTTGTCTAACCGGTATTGGTAGCGGCGCGTGAGCGTTATCCTGATCGGATGTCGGGCGAGTTTGGTCATCGAAGTTGGAGCCTTCCCGGCGGTGGGTCCTGTCATGGTGGCGGTGAGATATATTATAACATGTAATTTGAAGTCGCCTAAGCACGTGTGTAGGTGATTAAGCCGGGTATATGTACACAAGTTGTATGAGCTTGAGAAACGTAACTTAAACCGAGCAGAGGATCGGAGTTGGAGTTCGAATGTGATGTCCCATGAGCCAAGTCTTCCCTCCTTGGAGTGTTACTTACGTACACCACGTTACATCAACTAAAGAGAAATAATGTATTATACTGTAGTTGGTTAATTGTTATATGCTGACCGGCCAGCTGCGATTGCTACTCTTTTATTTTTGTTAAACATTTGTTTTAAAGGTAACGCGTGAGATGTCAGTTCTCATTAAGGATGAAAAAAAAATAATGATTACAACTATGACTACTCACTTAAGGGCGCCGAGTGAAAAAATTCGTAGTCAAGGTAACTAAAGTAACCATGTTACTATACCTACCCAACTAATCGAAACCTAGAAAAGAGCGCAGAAAAGGGAACCGGTGACGTAGCAGATCTTGCGACGGTAAGTAATACCTATTCCAGGACCAACTATAACTTCAAAATCAAAAGCAACCGAATAGTTCCAAAAAACAATAAGCAAAAACCAGCTAAAAACTGAAAAATAAAAGCGAAACAAGCTCCATCAATGTTAATCCGAGGAGGACTGATCCTCCTCCAACTCCTTGTAACCTTCTTCAAAGTCCAAAGAAATAGTACCCGAAGAATTGTGCCATTCTCCCAGCTCCGAACACCTATGAGGACCACTTCCACACCGAGTTTGGCTCTGTTTTGATGGTGGTGATAGCTAATGAAAACAGCTGCATGCTCAGCTGGAGTAGCTCTCTCACTTCCATACTGCCACCTTTGGATGCCTTAGCTTGTTTGTGCTAGGTGGAAAGCTTAATGATGCGACGTGAAGTTTCCTGGTCACCCCTGTGAGAGCAGATTTCGTTTTCCCTCTAGCTTGAACCTTTATGAATTTGCAAAACAAGTCAGAGCACGATGTGGTACCGTGCTTAGACCCTTTGATACTTAAGTCAGAACTTATCCGAAGAGTCAAAAGATTATTAGGGCAGAATAACGTTACATTCGACCATGCCGAGATGGTCTATATATAGAGATCGTGCTAGGTTTAAGCATATTCCTCATCAAATTGGACTATTTTACATTCTGAGAGTAGGAATCCACCAAGGAATGGATCTCCGTAGCCAAGGCCAATCATATTTCATGATTACTACATACCCTTTGACATAATCCTTCTAGGACTCGTACAAATCTTACCATTTTTCTCATAGATTCTGTCAATCCCCTCGAGGTCCGACTGTGCAACCCCACGAGGTCTAATCTTGCCTTAGGATTGTCATGTCATCGAACATTCCCGAGGCTTCCAAAAGATTCTAGACACTTCCACAAACCTCTACATAATTCGTCTTTTAATCGAAACCCTAATCGTTTAGGCCCAGGCCCATTATTCTTAATATCAAACCTCATTCAGGATAAGGTTCGAAGAACCCATTACCCTTCAGCCTAATGTAAGCAAAACTGACTCCTAAAACTACTCCCACAGCCATACAAGGTATGACATGTGTCGGCCTTGTGCTGTTGTCATCAGACCTATGCCATTTCCAATTTAAAAAAATTCCAACCTTTCTCATCCAATGTGCGAAATTTGAAAACTCTTCCACCTTCATCATAACTCTTCTGCCATGAAACCTCATCATCACTTACGCCTTGATACTCACCATTACTAAGTACTAAATTAACACTTAACACTCAATAACAATGAGTCAATTAAAACCCTTTTTGGTAGATGTAGCATTGGTAAATAGGGATCGTTCTTAACCGGGGATTGATGGTGCATGCATAACTATACTAGGTTTGTCTATGGGGGTGCGAGATTTGGTATGTTTAATTAATAACCTACGAAATTTAAACATAATTCTACCATGTACACGTGATCATCACATCATGTCTACCTCCACCGTTTTCATGCTTCACTTACCCAGTATCAACGAAATTCTTACCTTTCAACCTGCAATTTATACACATGCTTTTAAGAGTGCGACGAAGAGCGCCTACACCTTAATTTATCTAAGATTCATACAAAACATGCTAGGGAGGAACGAAGAGCGTATCACCCAACACATTAAGAAGCTTTAAGCAAACAAGCATGCATACAAGTCAAAGACCAAAAACTAAGAACACATGGAAGGTAACATAAGTAAGTAAGAACGTATAGCCTTTATTAAACAAATCACAAGTCATAAACTGAATTCTTTACAAGACAAAAGATGAGATAGAAGGTTTATGGTTACACTTTTGGAGTCTGTGAAGAGCACTAACAACGCCTCGAGTGGATGGATTCTCAAGAACAAGATGAAGAGCGCCGATTATTCTTGATCCGTGAGGAGGGAGCTTCGGCCTTAGAGGGAATTAGGCTTAGGACGACTTGGGAGGTGTTTTGGGCAGAGCTTTGGTGTCTATGGTGTGTGATGATTTAGTTCTGGTCGAGCTCTCCTTTAAATAGGATATGAAAAATCCTAGTTCATCCCTAATTAGGAATGAATTAACTCCACCCGGGTAAGTTGACATTTCTTCATTAAATCAGTGATTCCCGAACATTTATATGTCCGAATGGAGTGATTCTTTTTGAGCTAGCAAGTTGACTTCTAGAGATTTTCAGGGACATATTATTCGTATCATAATTCCTTCTGGTCCGTTTTCGGTGGCCTGTTGAAGTGGGCTGATCTGCACAGGCAGATTTCCTGATTTCTAGCTTTTGATCCATCTTCTTCTTTTGGGCTTCTTTGTGGCCGAATCTTGACATGATCTTGGACCTTCTTGGATACATGAGCATGGTATTGACCCATCTTAGTGATCTTTGATCCATTCTTTATAAATCGTGGCCCATTCTTCTTCATCTTTCCTCCTCATTTTAGGAACTTCATCCTTAGTATGTTTTGAGCTCATTTCTGCCTCCTTTACGGATTCCTCCTTTATTTCTACCTACAAACATAAAGTAAGTTAAAAACATATTTACTAAGCACAAAACAAAGCTAAATATAGAGAGAAAGACATTAATAATTAAGCATAAAATGCGTAGATCACGCCTCTTTCAACGATCACGCCTATTTTCTTATCTCATTTTAAACCCATCGCATCCCACAACCAAGTCTTTACCTCTTTCCTATGGCCTTTGACATTATCACAAAGACCATGTCAGAACTGTCCTTTAGCTTAGGTTCCTCTTAGTTGACTTGTCTCAAGTGCCATGAGAGAATCCACGATTTCCTGACTTAACCGACTTTGGCTTATCCCTTAGGAATCGCCAGACGAATACGCTTGGGACTTAGATGCCCAAAGTGCCAAAATATGGATGAGCTACCCCTGGGGTGTTGTCAATCTAACCTCATCTAATTTAACCTCAAGGCCTTACTAACCCAAGATTACATTGAGCTAACGGGATTTTCTCTAAGTGTTTTGGTCTATTCATCGACGTTCTCCTCGATGCCCTAACCTTCTTCTTGCAGGATGTCTTACCTTTGGGAATGTTGGCTAGCTCATAGAGTGAAGATCCTTCCCATGGGAACCAACGTTGTCTGTCGCACTTAAACTCAGTACCTTTCCTAGACGTTAAGCACCTCGTAATCAAACACATCAAATAATAAAACATCCAAACACTTTATGCATATTGAATATTTGTAAAGATAAACCGAACTTAAAGCACAATGTAAAGCAATGTTACTGAAAACATGAGCATTTTATTGAATAATCGTATAATCATACAATCTTCAGCGAATAAGCAAGGACGTTTCTAACACGTCTCGTTAAATCTACCAACTTATAAAACAATCTAATAAAAACCAAGCTGGTTAGGAAGAGTATGTGCCCCTTGTAGATGCTTGCCTGCTTCTATTTCCAAATCTTCAGCTCCGCTCTTAGTGATAGTCCTTCAGGTAGAGAGCGTTCCACCATTTATCAATTAACGCTCCGGTTCTTGGAGTCTCCAGTTCATATGATACATTATAGCCCTCTCCAACAATCTTGTAGGGTCCTTCCCAGTTTGCCCCCAATTTTTCCTCTCCTGATACCTTGGTATTTTTGAACACTTTACGTAAAACCATGGTGCCTGGGAGGAAAACATTAGGTCAAACCTTCATGTTGTAGTAAGCCTTAAACTTCTTCTAATAAGAGGCCACTCTGACCTGAGCTTATTCCTTGCATTCCTCTAGCAAGTCTAGCTCGTGCCTCAGTCTCTCTGCATTCTTTTCTTTTGTTTGTCCTGGAAGCTTGAGGTTGGGAATCTTGTGGTTGATGGGGATAACAGCTTTGGTGCCATAAACCAAGGCAAAGGGAGTCTTTCTAGTGGGCTTACTCTTAGTCATTTTGTAAGCCCAAAGTACATTTGGTAGCTAGGATACCCACTGCCCTTTTTTTATCTGATCTAATCTCCTCCTTAAACCTTGTAAGATAGTCTTGTTTGAGGCCTTGAGGATACATTAGGGTAGAAAATTTGATCTTAATCCCCTACTCAGCACAATAGTCCATAACCTCTTGGCAGTTGAACTGATGGCAATTATCTACTATGACCGTATGAGGAATCCCAAACCTACATATGATGAACTTCCAGATGAAACTCTTTACCTCTGGTCCTCTTATCTTTGACAAAGCCTCAGCTTCAATCCACTTGGGAGTAATAGTCTGTGGTAACCAGGAAGTACTTCTTTTATCCACCCTCAGCTTCAGTTGGAAATTCACCAATTATATCCAACCCCTATTGGGTGAATGCATAGGGAACTGAGACTGGGTATAGTTCTTTTGGGTGCATCGGGGGTTAAGGGGCATGTCTCTGACAAGCTTAAATTTGCGTACTCCATGTAATTATTTTTCATTGTAGGTCAGTAGTACCCCTTAGTTAGGCATCGGTCTACGAGGTTTCTTCCTCTAATATGCATACCACATATACTCGAGTGCAGCTCCTGCATTATCGTTCTGGCTTGAGTGGGGTGCACTGCTAGCTGATCTAGTCTGCTGAAGGATCGACGATACAGCTTGCCGTCTCTGATGTTGTAACGTGCTGCTTGGTGAACGACCCTTTTGGACTCAACTTGCCTCTCAGGTAGGGTTCTAGTCTCTATGTAGTATGTTATCTCGTACATCCATAAGGGTCCCAGCTGTACCGGCATCACTACTATCATTTCTTCCTCGTCCGTGCTTGGGCTGGGGAGGTGCTCTACTGTGATCGTTCTTATCAGCTGGTAATCTATGCTAGAGGCCAGATTTTCTAAAGAGTCTGCATGTGTGTTTCCTGACCTAGGGAGCTGCATGATGGAAAATTCTTCAAACTGGCTCACCAAATTCTTTGCAAACCTGAGGTATGCTTCCATGGAGGCATGATGGGTTGCGTACTCTTTAAGCACTTGGTTGAAAATTAGTTGGAAATCACAAAACACCTTGATTTTCTTCACATTTAACTCTCGAGCCAACCTTAGACCTGTTTGAAGAGCTTCGTACTCGGCCCCATTGTTGATCGTCTTCCACCCTAGAGTCAGGGCTTGTTCTGTGATCATTCCATCTGGGCACTAGTCTTGCACCTGCACCTTTATCTTTTGAGGATACATCACTATACAGGGTCCAGTGATCGACCCTCTGCTCAGCAGTTTCCTCAAATCTTTCTCTTCTCTCCTGCACTTTTGGCTTTGGCATTGTGAACTCGGCCAAGAAATCTACCAATGATTATTCTTTCATAGCCGTTCGGGGCCTGTATTCAATGTCATGTTGTGCAAGTTTAATAGCCTACCTGGTTACCCTGCTGGAGGAATTCGGGGTATACAGAATTGTTCTTAATGGGTACTTGGTCCTGAAAAATATCTTTTAAGCTTGGAAGTAAGGCCTGAGCTTGCGTGATAACATAACGAGTGCCAATATCAATCTCTCTAGCTTGGGATAACGAGTCTCTGGTTCAAGAAGAGATTTAGAAACGTAAAACACTGGTAGCTGCCCCCCGATATCTTCTCGGACCAGAGCTTTATTCACTGCAACCTTCATAGCAGCTAGGTACAGGTACAGGTCCTCCCCCAGTGGGGAAGGGAAAGGAATCAAGTAATGCTTGAGGGCCTGGAACGCCTTTTCACACTCCTCTGTCCAGAGCTCCTTCTTGGTCTTCTTGAGTGCCTCAAAGAACGGCTTGCACTTATTTGTTGATCTTGACAAGAATATGCTCAGGGTCGCTAGCTATCCATTCAGACTCTGGATTTCCTTAATCGTCGACGGGGACTTCATCTTAACAATCGCGTCTACCTGGTCTGGATTTACTTCTATCCCATGCTGAGTCACCAGTACCCCAGGAACTTCCCTGACCCTATGCCGAAAGTGCAATTTTCTAGATTCAGTTTCATCGCATGCTTTGGCAGAAGGTCGAAACATCCTCTTAGGTCAGAAATGTGACTTTGCCTCTTTTTTCTCTTTACCAACCTATCATCCATGTATACCTCCATTGTGTCTCAAATCAAGGGTTTGAATACCTTATAAACCAATCTTTGACATGTTGCTCCTGCATTCTTTAAACCAAAAGGCATGACTTCGTAAGCATAGACTCCCTTTTCTATTACAAATCTTGTCTTTGCACGATCGTCTTCAGCCATCTTGATATGAATGTAGCCATTGTATGCATAAAGCTAAGGATCTCATGGCCCACTATGAAGTCCACCAACTGATCTATCTTGGGCAAGGGGTAACCATGTTTAGGGCAAGCCTTATTGAGGTATGTAAAATCGACACAGACCCTAGGTTTCTCATTCTTCTTTTTTGCCAAGACCACATTGGACAACCATTCCGAGTACGACATCTCCTTGACAAACCCCACAGTGAGCAGCTTCCTCACCTCTTGTTCGATTATCCTGTTGCATTTTGTTGCGAAGGTTCTCTTCTTTTGGGCTACAGGGTTTGCCTTTGGGTCTACGTGGAGCTGGTGCTCGATGATCGTTCTGTCTATCCCCGAGATATCCCTTGTTGACCACGTGAACACATCTTTGTACTCCCTTAGAAGGTCCATTAGGCTCTTCCACTCAGCTTCGCTTAGTCTAGATCTTATCCTCGCGCGTCGGTTTGGTCTCTTGTGATGGAATGGTTCAAGGATTACATCATCATCTTCCTTATCTTTGAAAGGTAGCTCTTGAAGGTTGAGTTCTATGTCTAACTCATCGATCTCTTCTTCTCGACCCTTATCATGTGATTGATATATTGAGGGGTTTGGAGCAACCGTGCCCCTAGGTTCCTCGCCTATTTCCTTCTTCATCCCTTTGGTAGCAAGGACCGTACACAATCTTGTTGCAGCTCTATCTCCTCTAATAATGATCGGGCCATGAGGGGTTAAGTACTTCAGAACCTGGTGGTAGGTCGATGTCACCACCATCATTTTGTAAAGCCACGGTCTTCCCAAGATGGAGTTGTAAGGAGAGGGGGCATCGACCACGAAAACCAGGTGGTCGGATTGGTAAGGGGTGTGCCAACCTGGAGGGGTATTATTTCTAGGGTCCTTACTCTCAATCCTTCAAATCCCATGAGGATGGTACGATGAACTTAAATCGCACTCATTCAGCCCATTTGTTCCACTGCATCCTTTAAGATGACATTCACATCAGCTCTGTTGTCTATAAGGACCCTGGATACCACCATGTGTGTCATTTGGAAGTTGACAACTAGGGCGTCATCGTGGTCTTCCTCTTTCTCTGGCAGATCTGCATCTGAAAATTTGAGCATGTTCGTTGTTGGTTTTACTATGGATTCGCCCCCTTCCCTGGGCTTCTTTGCGCTGTGTTCTTTCTCCTTCAAGGTTGCCCCCAGTTCTTTTGCCTTTTCCATTATACAATTCAAGATGGGAAAGATAGTGTCCTCAGAATACTCTAAGGCTTGGAGGATACAATTCAGCACCGGGTACTTCTCCTTCTGCCCTTTAGGTGGTGGCAGTAAGGTCTCATTGTTTCTCTGACACTTACCATTACCTTGCGGCTATAATGAATCTTCAAGCTTTTTCATGTATTCCTTAGTCAGGTACTCCCAGAAGTATCTTTGTTCTACTAGCTCTGTGAAGTGTCATTGAGGACCCCGCAGTCAATCGTCTTATGTCCATTCCCCTTGTGGTAGGCACAAAAGTATTTCATTCTTGCTCATCATCGATGGGGGCCTCTTGAGCCAAGACTCATTCTTGTTGGTGCAGTATAGTAGAATTTGATATAGTTGTTGAGGGTATAAACAACTTTCCCCCCGAATCCGAGGGCTGGTGGCCAGAGGATTTCCTCTTGTTATCGTAGCTTCCCCTGGACTTTCCGGAACGACCGGTGCTCGTGCTTCCCTTCATGCTGGTAGTTCCCCTCGACGTCTTTTCCTTTAAGGAGTCTCTGCTATAGGTTCATACATCTTCCACACGAGCGTAGTCCAAGGCTTCATGGTAGACCGTGGAAAATTCCTTGGTCTTCTTTCTGATTAGCTTACTGGCCAATTCTGAGTCCATGTCCAACCTCTTGATAAACGTCGTAGCAGTGATAGTGTCATTCTTGTAGTTGACTGTAGCGTACTCCTTTCTGAACATGGAAACCCAATCTCGCAAGCTTTCCCCTTGCCTCATCCTTGAGCGACTCGAGGTAGGTCACGTATTTGACTCCCTCCGCAATGCTCTCTTACCTTTTAAAGAACGCTGACTTCAAGCCCCTCCAATCCTCAATCGACCCCGGGGGAAGGGTTTCGTACCTCTATAAAGCATGGTCCTCTAAACTTTTCTGGAACATCTTGCACCTCCAGGCATTGTTTGATTGGCTAGTGGCCAGAGTTGATTGATAGTTTCTCACGTGCCAGTAGGGATCCGACTCCCCCGAGTACCTATCAATCATCGGGTGACTTTACTTCTTGGATGGCTTTGCGTCTTGGATGAACTATGCCAAAGAACTTTGAGACATCATACGAGCTCGTTGTTGTGCTTCTGTCTCCTTTTTGGATAAACCCTCCTTGCTTAGACGTTTCGTCTCCTAGTTTATCCTGATGTTATGGGCTCACTGGGCCTCCATGAACTGCTCAATCATCCCTCTGAAGGAAACTACTTCAGACGCCTCCTAGTTTGTAGAGATTTATTCCACCAGGTCGTTCTGTCTCTCTGGTTCTTGGGCATCAGCCGTCGGGATTACCGAGGTTTCTTGTCTGACCTTTGCGATCCAGTTAGGCAGGACGACCCTCTGTCCCTTTAGCAGGCCTACCACGTCTGCCAAAGTGGCCTGGTTATAGGCAACTGTACCCGTTAGTTCAGTTGTGCTTCTCATGGCTTCATTGGTGGAGTACTGCAGCACTGCCATGTCGAGCCTCATGGTCGTATATCGTTCCTCGTCCCAGTGGAGGTCTTGATCGACTTTGGCTCTCCACCCTCTGGCTCCTTTATTCTCAGGCATCGAGGTCTCCTCATCGGTGATGTGGATGTCGTTTGAGATATTTCTCAGTTGGATTTGATGTGAAATGGTGCTACCATATTTTGACGCCCCCGTATTCATGGTGATCTGGTCGTTCTCCCCAGGAGGGGTTATCTCCTTGTCACGCTAGTTGTTCATGTCGGTGTTTCATTCCATACTCCCTTTTTCACAATAGCTAGCCTAGCGTTCTGCTCTCAATGAAAGCACCAATTTGTGAGAGCAATTTTTCATCTCCCCTCTAACTTGAACCTCTGTGAACCTACAAAATAAGTTAGAGCACAGTGTGGTACCATACTTAGACTCTCTGATGCTTAAGTCAGAACTTATCCTAAGGATCAAAATTTGATTAGGGTAGAATAGCGTTACCTTCGACAATGTCGGGATAGTCTATATATAGAGATCGTGCTAGGTCTAACCATAGTTCTCATTGAATTGGACTATTTTACATTCGGAGAGGAGGAAACCACCAAGGAATGGATCTCTATATCCATGGCTAATCATATTTCATAATTACCATAGACCCTTTGACATAATTCTTCTAGGACTAGTACAAATCTTACCCTTTTTCTCTAGGATTCTGCCAATCCCCCCGAGCTCAGACCATGCAACTCCTCGAGGTCTGATCTTGCCTTAGGATTGTCATGGCATCGAACATTCGTGAGGCTTCCACAATGTTTTGGACACTTCCACTACAAGAAAACCTCACTTAGACCACGGAAACGTAATTGTTCCGTAGTCCATGTGACACTTGGACGACGGAGAATACTATCTCCGTCGTCCAGGTTCTCACCTAGACAACGGAGAAGTCTCCGAGGTCCAGGTTCTCACCTAGACAACGGACCGACACGCCGTGGTTCGAGTGTCCACTTAGACGACGTACGGACACCTCTGTTGTCTAAGTGAAGCATTATATAAGGCCGATGTCAAACTCTCTTCCTCTCTCCGCTCACTCTTAACTGATCGAGCATAATCTCTTCCTGTCTTGATCAGCTAGCGCCTCACGTGTGTACGCAATGCAAACGACGATCGACGACGTCCTAGCAGCTCAGCTAGTTAGCTGGCTAGATATATAGCACTATATATATCGATCTTCGGCTCCGACCATTGATTAATTCGCCATATATATATCGGAGAAGGCCAGCAGGTACACGCAGTTAATTTTCCAACACCATTAACGTAAGTTTATATATATATTTAATTGCATATACGTTTGTTAAAACGCCCATTGTTAATAATTAATTAATTAGTACGTCTAATTAATATATAATTAATATATTAAGTTAGGAAATTGATGATCGATATATATATTAATTAGTTAATTATAGACACATATGTAGTACGTATATATGTATGGATGTTTTAAAATTTGGTTAATATTTAGTTAAAATGTACATACATGCATGGATGTTAGCTACACATATTAAAGTACGTAATTGATCGATGTAGAGCGAGTACGTATAATTAATAGTTAATTAATGGACTAATATATATGTAATAATTAATTAATTATAATATTTTGTAGAAGTATGGACAAGAGTTGGATGAAGTTGCAGAATAGATGTGATGTATGGTATATGGATGGAATTAGCGAATTTGTGAATTTTGCGATAGAACATGGTCAGGGAAAGAA
The DNA here is from genome assembly GCA_946800695.1 of Geum urbanum. Lineage (NCBI taxonomy): Eukaryota > Viridiplantae > Streptophyta > Magnoliopsida > Rosales > Rosaceae > Geum > Geum urbanum. The sequence goes on from OX327001.1 coordinate 12,056,788, forward strand.
GCGTTTCAGGTGTCCGTGCAAGAAATGTCTGAATTGTCAGTATGTAGAGGTTAATGTTATGGTGCAACACTTGTACGAAAATGGTATGATGTGGAGTTACACTACATGGAGCGAGCATGGTGGAGCAGTAGAGTTCAGCTCAGCAGACTTCAGCTCAGGGTACAATTACCAGGGTGCCTCATCCAGCGGCAGTGGTGCCGGCCCCCTTGCTTACAACCCAACTGCAGATTTGGTCCATGATGCGTTTCCGGGATTTAGTCATGGTGGACACCAACACCAAGACGGAGGTTACAGTACCACTCATGAGCATGATGACACATTCCCCGATGCTAGCTTGGACACTGACACTAGTGAGATAGATAAGTACAACCGGATGCTACTTGAAGCGCAGACCCCGGTGTTCCCTGGATGTCGAGAGAATGTGTTGCAATATGTGATGGAGCAAATGAAGATAAAAGTGAAGCACAAAATGTCAGTGAGTGCTTTTGACGAAATTCAGGAGCAAATATGTAAGTTGCTTCCTGATGATCACAATCTTCCTAAATCTCATTATAAGGTTAGAAATATCCTGAGCAGCCTCGGCCTAAAGTACAGGATAATTGACGCATGTCCGAATGATTGTGTGCTATTTTACAAAGAGTATAAAGAGTTGGACTATTGTCCCGTATGTGGCCAGTGCAGATTCCAGTTGAATAGGAAGAGTTCGAAAAAGAGAATTCCTGTGAAAGTTGTTCGATATTTTCCCTTGATTCCCAGATTGCAGCGCCTGTACATGTCGCCACACACAGCAGAGGCGATGCGATGGTATGCAGAAAAGCGAATAGATGACGATGTCCTGCGACACGCCGCGGATGGGGAGGGTTTCAAACATTTCGACAGAGAATTTGGAGACTTTGCTTCAGAGGTTAGAAATGTTAGACTCGGCCTATCTACAGACGGATTCAATCCTTGGGGAAGTAATAGCTCCGCCGTCAGCACTTGGCCAGTTATTCTGATGCCGTACAACTTGCCTCCGTGGATGTGCATGAACAAGGAATTTAATTTCCTTACTGTACTAATTCCAGCTCCTAAATCTCCAGGGAAGTGCTTAGATGTCTACCTCAGACCTTTGATCGACGAGCTGAAACTGTTGTGGCAAAATGGAGTCCCAACTTATGACAAATTCACTGACACGATGTTCACGATGAGGGCTGCCGTAATGTGGACGATCAGCGATTTTCCAGCGTATGGGATGTTGGCAGCCTGCAGGACAAAAGGATATAATGGACATCCTATATGTTTGGACGACGTGAACTCTAGTTGGCACGCGGGGAAGGTGTGTTACTTGGGTCACCGTAGATGGCTTCCTCACGACCACCTGTGGTGACAGGATGAAGCTCATTTCGACGGGACGGTAGAGAACAATCCTAAACCCCGTAGTTGGTCGGGTGAAGAAATTTTAGAGAGGTTGAGCTATTTTGACTTTGGTGTGTTGACCAATGACGCGAATGTAAAGAAGTGCAATCCAATTCCTCCACATGATCTCAGCTATTGGCATCACAAAAGTATATTCTTTGAACTCCCTTACTGGTCGAAGTTGAAGCTGAGGAACAACTTGGACGCAATGCACATAGAAAAGAATGTGTGCGACAGCATGGTGGGAACAATTCTCGGTATTAAGTTCAAGACTAAAGATACTCCCAAAGCGCGCAAAGATCTGGAATCAATGAATCTACGTCGTCCCTTGTGGTTGAGGAGGGATAGGAAAGGAGTGTACAACAAGATGCCAGCTGCACCTTACACAGTGAAGCCGACACTTAGACGTTCTGTATTTCACTGGTTTAAGGGCGTTCGTTATCCGGCTACGTATGCAGCTACTATAATTGCAGCAGTGGACGAGGTGCAACACAAGTTTATTGGTCTAAAGACACATGACTATCACGTTATGCTGCAACGTCTGATTCCAGTGGTAATTCGACCATATTTGCCTCGTGACATCGTAGAACCATTGTGCACATGGTGGCAGAGGTTATGCGTCAGAGAATTAAAGAAGTCAGATGTGGTGGAATTGCAACAACAAATTGTGCACATCATTTGCACACTAGAGAAGACTTTTCTCCCTGCTTTCTTTGACATCATGATTCACCTAATGATCCACCTGCCCGAGCAGGTGCTCATTTCTGGTCTGGTCCAGTACACTTGGATGTATCCTCAAGAAAGGTACGTACAACTAATTAATTATACAGGTTTTTCGATTCATAATTTGTTCCACTGGAGATTACTAGCTATATGTACTTATTCTTATTGTACGTTTGATTTTGTAGATAGCTTGGACAGTATAAGTCATTCGTCAAAAACAGGTCGGCCCCGGATGGCTCCATAGTAGAGACATACCTAATGCATGAGTATGTTACTTACTGCAACAGGTACCTCAAAGATCCACCACCTCCCACTGCGTCCGATCCCAGTACCCGCATCAATCTTTCTGTCGTCACCAATGTCGTTCGACCGTTTAAAGGAGTATTAAAGGAATCGTTAACACGGGAAGAACTTATTGAGGCACATTGGGTAGTGTTACGAGACTGTGACGAAGTTGAGCCGTACATGATGTCATACAGGGAGAGGCTTCAGGCGTTAAATCAAAACAAGTGTTCGGCGTGGATTGAGAGAATGGTTAAGAAGAAGTTTCCCGATTATTTCTTCCAATGGGTACGTACGTACGTCTCGGTATTTAGTAATTTATATACATATCGATCATGTTTGTAGAAAGTAAACCCTTATATTTGCCCATTTTCGCAGATGATTGATCTGCAAAAATCTGAAAACCACGGGAGGTGGTGGTCCTGGCCAAAGGACTTGCTAGCAGGGAAGCCGATTAAACACTATATTTATCCCGGATGTTTTGTGAACGGTGTAAAGTTCCATTCATTGGCCCGAGATGAAGGAAGAATAACACAAAACAGTGGGGTAGCGGTTGGGAAAGACAATGATCTATATTACGGGGCTATTGTAAATGTGGTTCAGCTATTTTACGGGAATGATGTCAACGTTTTCCTATTCAAGTGCAGATGGTTCAAGCGTACAAAGGAAGACCTGAGACTTTTATCAGTCGATACAAACTCAAGCTGGTATGAGGATGAGCCTTTTGCTCTCGCCAGCTTAGTCAGGCAGGTGTTCTATCTCGACGATCCGAAAGCTGGTGAAGGGTGAAAAATAGTGAACCATATCTCTCATCGAGGAATATGGAATACAGAGACAATTGAAGGGACACCGGTGATTGAAGATGCTGCTGAACCAGAAAGAGACATTCCTGCCTATCAAGAGCCAAATATTTCTGTCATCCGCTCCGATATAATGGACCTGGTTCAAGATGGTGAACGGTTACCCATGCCTGATGGTTGTACAGATCTAACTGAAGATGAGATTATCGATGCCATTAATGAGGTAGATGAAGAAGACGTGCAGGATGAGGACGCGGACGAGGACTCAGGTTATTCGTCGGACGATGTTGAGTACGATGAAGAGGATGAGTAATCAGATAACGGGGATGAGGATGATGACGATTATGACGAAGAGTACGGTCATACGACGAGGATTATTAATTGGTAATTAATTATTGTAATATATGATCGATGCATCATCGATCAAAAATTAATATAAATATTATAAGGAGGAGAATGTATGTACGTAGATCTTAATATTTTTGTACTTAATTAATTAATTACACGCGTCCATGCTCGATCAGATCGGATCGACTGACGTACGTAAATTAAATTTAATTAATTAATTAATCTAAATTATATATCCTGGACAACGGAGAAATTAATCACAGCTTTCGCCTTTTGGGTATTTTGGGCTTTGGGTAGTCAAAAAGGTGAAAGCTTTCTATTATGTCCAAGAAGCTTTCTCAAGAAGCTTTCGTTCGTTTTTCTATAAATCATGTATTTAATTTAGTTTTCCTAGCTATAAAATTGGTGACTTTTAAAAGACCTACCTTCCAAGTTCATTGTATTTTCAGTTGAGTTTCGTTTAATTGTTTTTAAATAATATTTATATGTAAATATGATTATGGGTCCCTATGATTATTGCGAGAGATGAATGAAATAAATGTTTCAGAAATTATACTATATTATTCTACGCTCGATTATGTCATGTGATAGTATTATTGTGAGCACGATGTAGTATATATTGTTTTAATTAGAGAGTTAAATCTATATATCATGCCAGAAGGAAAGTTCATACATAAATATCTTGAGCTATCTCCCTAAACCCTAAACCCTAAAGCTAGCAGATCGGATCGATCGATGATTTTTTCAATTATCGAATTGAATCAGAAGAATTGAACGGACACACAAATGACCGTGAATGACCTAAACCCTAAACAGTAAGGCCCTAACCCCTGAATTCAGGGTTTGTACACTTGGACGACGGAGATGACCTTCTCCGTCGTCCAGGTACTAACTAGGACGACGGAGAAGGTCATCTCCGTCGTCCAAGTGTACAAACCCTAAACCCTAAACAGTAAGGCCCTAACCCCTGAATTCAGGGTCTCTGCTCCTGGACGACGGAGATAAGCTTCTCCGTGGTCCAGGTGCAGAATTCATAATTTTTTCTAAGACAACGACCATCTAGACCATCTCCCAATGCATATTCTTTTCGTCAAGACTTTAGAGTATACAATTCTTGGTGTGTGAGCTTCGACAGTTCTAAAATTGGAGTTGCGAAATGTCTTGTATCCACGTTTCCGGTTTGTCAAAATCGTGAGGTTTTGCGGTTGACTGTGCCGATGAAACCCTTCACGAACTTATAATTTTCTGAAAATTATTGTAATTATATATTATGTTACGACGAACGTATCCAAAGGTTGTTTTGTCCAAATTCAATTTCGTTAATACTCTGGTGCAAATGAGCCTATACTTAATAACACTTAAGTCATAAAGATTAGTAGATACTTAACAAGTTTAAAGACGTAAAATTATTCGTCGTTTAAAATTTAACTGTTTATATATACTATGCGTTCATCGATATTTTACGACTATTTCATTCGAATGACAGATCGGCAAATTCCTTGCGAATTAATTTTTAATTTTTTTTTAGCGTAAATTGCACCTAGATAACGGAGATGGTCATTCTCCGTCGTCCAAGTTCAAAAACATGGCGGTTCAAAGTGCCTCCTTAAATTTCGGCGCCGCTTCAAATTTGACTTAGACGACGGAGAATCAATTCTCCGTCGTCTAAGTTCAAAATTAAGGCGGTTGAAACGTCCCGCCGATTAATTGAGCGCCGTTTCAAAATTTTGAAACGGTTCACTTAGAAGACGGAAAAGCCCGTTTCCGTCGTCCAAGTGCACTTAGACGACAGAAAATAGGGCTCCGTTGTCTAAATGAAACTCTATAAATAGCACAGTTCCCCCTCTCATTTTCTCGTCCCATCTCATTTCCTCCTCTCCTCTCCTCTCGTCTCCACTCCTCTCAAATCCTCCGGCCTTCCTCCTCCGGCGACGCTCCGGCGACTCAAATTCCGGCGAGTTTCCCTCTCTCCGACGACTCTACTCCGGCGACATTCCGGCAAGGTAATAATTCTATTTTTTAATTAACATTATTTTTATTTAAGTAATTATTTAATTTGTAAATAGTTTTAAATAATTAGTAATTATAATAATTAATAATAATTATTATTATTAGTAATAATTAATTATTTAGTAATCATTATTAGTTGTTATTTGTAATGAATAATTATTAGTTAAAATTAAATAATAGTAATAATAATTATTGTTAATAATGATTAATTATATTGGTAAATGAATAATTATTATTAAATGCATGATAAATAATAATTAATTATTGTCATTATTTATTGTTTTAATTAATAGTATAATTTGTGATTATTATTGCATGTAATTAAAAATTATTAATTGATAATTATGGGAATTTTCTAGTAAATTGGTAGTCTTTGATTTAAATTTAGTACATAAGCTTGATTTATTAAGTCGCACTCTTTGGAATAGATAGCCCTCTTTTCCTAGCTTATCTCCCTAACCCCTCGTGATGTGTGAATTTTATCACCGCACACCATAACCTAAGTGAAGTTATGGACACGAGGTTGAGGGCGGAGTTTGCAAAGGACTTGAGGGAGTGTAAATTTTCGAAAGATTGGCCGAATGTCGGACATGGTGTCTAGAAACGGGTTATGACTGGTAACAGGTTTTGGATCTAAGAAAGACGACACCAATAGAGTATATACCATTCATTTGGTTAGCCTCGGGGTGTTTTGTCGAAATTAGTCCTGCCTCTCGCGTTATCTCTATCCCTAACTGGCCATGTTTTTCGATTGAACCAATGCTGATTAATTAAAAATTTACACTTTATCGCGCGGGTCGCACGTCCATTGAACGACCCAAAAAGCCAAGCTAGTGTACTCTATTTAAATCTTAGCCGCACTTAATTAGCGTAAAATTTTTTTTATATAATTATTATGGTAATCAGGTATTTTAACAACATACTCCTAGGTTTAAATGACTCAGTCAAGAAAGAAAAAAGCCCAACAGGAGGCCGCAGATGCTATGCTCCGACGCTTGGCGGAGCAAGTCAGTTGGGAATTACAGGAGGGCAACGACGCCCTCAATCCGGACCCTTCATCTGGTCCGTCGACAGCGCCCTCTGGAGAAATTCCCGCTGCCCCATTTATCCCGAGCGGTGATGACGACGCCTATTCAAGTCCGACGCCCGGTTCAACAGGAAGTACTCAGGCGTCATCGACCTCTGAATCTATCCTCTACAGCGCCCGGCGTAAGCAAAGAGGGCCCCGACTGACCCGGAACCGAAAAGGACTCGCGGTGTCGTCAAAGGCGGCAAAGCAGAGAAAATTTTAAAGGCGACCGGGAAAAAGATCGACTTGCCGTACGACGAATTCACCGGTGGCCCTCCCACAGCTCAGCTAGCAAGTCTCTCGGCGCATAGCATATGGTCAATCCTTCGTAGCCGAGTTCGTCTCATTGCCCCTAATTGGAAGGAGTTACCGGATGAAGAGAAGGCCAAACTCTTTAGAGAACTTTCGGTACGTAATACGTACAATTTTAAATTTATTTTCTAATAACCAATAAACATTATAATTTTCATAATATATGCGATTATAATTTTCTATTTATTTCTGATAGGAACAATATGAGGTAGATCCCACACCGGCAATGCTTAGGCATATCAACCAAACCGCCAACTCTATCTACCGTGACTGGAAGTACAGGCTTCATCAATACTTCGAACATATCGGCCCCGTGCCTACCCAGTAGAGCTGCGTGGGGATAGGGAAGATGAGTGGCAGTGGTTGTGTAACCACTTTCAAGATGAAGAATATAAGGTGTTTACTTTTTTTATTTCAATTAAGAGAATTGAATTATTTTAATTTTAGTTACTTATTAATTTTTTTAATGATTTATGTTGTCTAACAGAAATTCTCCGAAATCAACAAAACCAACCGGGGGAAGAAGGACAAACACCATACTTCCGGTGCCAAGCAACTTATTCAAATAACCAAGGACCACAGGGATAAGGGCTCCAAACACCCTTATCTCGATGCTAGCATAAGCGCGTACGTGACGCCTGGGCTCAATAATGAAGCGAGTCAATATGGCGTAAGTGATATATATATATATATGTGTGCTTTTAATTGTAGTATTTATTATTTAATTATTATTTCATTATAATTTTTTAATTATTCTTTTGTAGGCAAGGGTGGTAGAGCGTGCGCAGGAAGAATTGGCTAGCATTCAGCTTGCGTTCCCAAATTTGCCGCTGGAAGACCTGCCTCCTCTATCGATGGAGAGCCAAATTGCAATCGCGGATGACGTCTACAGTCGTAGAGCTGGCAGGGAGGTTAGGGGGTTCGGACCTAAGGTGATTCGAGATTTGTCGACCTCCGACTCATCATCTACCGGAGGTTCAGGGCGGAGAAGTACTCAGGCTGCGGCCGTCGAAGCAGCCATTCAAGAGGCTCGACTTGCACGAGAGGAAAATCAATCTATGCATCAAAGGCTTGATCAGCAAGAAGCGCAAATAGCCCAACTCGTCGCCCTCATGTAAAATCAAGCTCGACGAGAATGTCAACCTCCTCCGAACCCATACCCCGACGACGACGACCCAGCTGGTGGCAGGGGACTCGGCGGCGCATCTGCTGCTCCAGTATTTTAGCTAGTAGTTTATTATATCGTTTATTTCTCCATTCCGAACAATATTTTAATTTTTATGCGTTTTTCGATCATGTATGTACAAATTAATTTTATTATTTAATTAAGTAATTACAAATTTATTTTATTTAATTAATTTTAACATTTTTCATTATTTAAATGACATTGGTTTATAAATTAAATTATTAATATTTAATAAAAATTTAAATTTTTTTAAAAAAAATTAAATAATCACCTAGACGACGGAGATGACATTCTCCGTCGTCCAAGTGGTTACTTGGACCGCGGAGAATGTCCAAATTTTCCGCGGTCCAAGTAAGCACTTAGACGACGGAGATGACATTCTCCGTCGTCCAGGTGATCACTTGGACCGCGGAGAATGTCCAAATTCTCCGCGGCCCAAGTAATTAACCACTTGGACGACGGAGAATGACGGTCATTCTCCGTCGTCCAGGTGCTTACTTGGGCCGCGGAGAATGTCCGCGGTCCAAGTTTCACTTGGACGACGGAGATGACATTTTCCGTCGTCCAAGTGCCTGGACGACAGCACTTGGAGCACGGAGCCTGGAGGACGGAGCCTCCGTCGTCTGACTGAAACGCTCCGCGGTCTAAGTGCGTTTTTCTTGTAGTGTTCCAGAAACCTTTAGATAATTCATCTTTTAATCGAAACTCTAATCGTCCAGGCCCAGGTCCAGGCCCATTATTCTTATTATCGAACCTCATCCAGGACCAAGTCTGAAGAACCCATTTCCTTCCAGCCTAGAGTGGCCAAAACTGACTCCTACGACCCCTATCAATGATTTGTTTCTTGGCCTCATTATTGGAACGTACCGGTCTTTCCCGTTTAGTTTTCTTTGTCGGGGACTTCAACAATAATCCATTCTTCTCTGGTATCGCCAACTGTGGACAGGAAGGCAGCAAAGGACTTGATATCTGCCTCAATAGAGTTCTCGGCTTCTCAAAATGAAACATATTCTCCTTACCTCCTTTCTGTTTCGAGACATCCGTGCACATTGGTGTGGAGATCACCACATTGCGAAGTGTCGAATCCATGGCAGTAAAGGACTCCAGAGTATGACCTGGTACTCGGAAGAGGAGTTGCCCAACCTGTTGTGTATGTGTTGCCTGCACACTCAAAGCCAAGTTAGTAACATGATAGGTTTTGGGTTACCATCCACATTTGGTACCCTAATCATTTCACTGCAAGAAGTATCTTCACCTTCTCCAATGAATGTCGTTGCAGATTCAAGTACTATGTTTTTCGAGACGTCCAGGCACCAATGCATCCAATTTTAGGATGTTCCAACAATCCACAGGTGCCACAATACCCTTGCAAATGCTCGTACCGAAACTTGAGATTTTCCAAAATACCCTGCTCAAACTCGAACTCTCTCGCCGTAAAAGGCTACCAAACCCTAGATTGAACTGAATGGCGGATTCTCAGTTTCAAGTTTCAACACTTTCTTAATTAGGAGGGAAATCAAATTAATTATAAACATATCATATATTTCATATTGATGCATTAAGTACAAAGAAAATAATTTCCACATGTTTGATCTCCTAAGGGATACATTCTAGCTAAGAGACACTAAGGGATGAGCATATCCAACGGTTGTGATTTAAAGACATAAAAACTATTATGGAGTCGTATTAATTACTTTCAATCACAGACGTTAGATGTGTCCATCTTTTTTTATCCCTTAAAATATTTTCTTTCCGAAGAGAAAGCCTCATAATTTCCAATAATTATAGTTAGGTCCAGCTAACCGATAAGCAGGCTTTAATGAACTTCTCGTCAAGGTTGCCGGCTGGCCAAACGAATCAAATGTAGAGGCGGCCGGTTGAAAGGGAATGACTGAATTTTCGTTGTTTTACCTGTAGACTTTGCTAGACAGGGGACTTAACGAGCTTAATTATTAGCCGATAATGTTGGGATGGATGCCAACTCTTTCTAATTACTATCATTTTTATCCATAGGATTGATAGGAAGCTAGTAAGAAGTCCATTAGTCATGCATCGATATCTTGCGGCCCCTCCCTATCATACTCTGCTACAGTTGATTCCTCTATCGTCACGGTGTCGGATCTAATCGTACGTTTGAGCTCTGTAAATGTTGCATATATATATTTATATATATATATATATAGTTCAAAGCTCTGCAAATTAAGGCCATCCCATATATGATATTTGTTTGTTTATAATATAGTTTCATACACCTTGCGAGCTTCTTCATTTTACAAACGTGCGTTCATTGTTAGTTAACAGTTCGCCCGTAGCTGGTATGGAAGTTAAAACCAGCTCCAAGTTGTTCAAATCCACCTGCGAGGCTGCGAACTCGATCTGAAAGTTACGTGCACATATATTTCATGCATGCATGCATCGCAATAATTATATATATTAGTTTTCTACTACGGTTATATATATTATTTTTTTGCTACTTGGACTTGCAAAATCGTGATAAATGGATCAGGACGACGACCTGACTAATTTGTATCCACGCCATGAGGGTATTTGACTTGCAGAAACTTCTGGGTGGCATGAATTGCGGATCGTAAGGGTCAAAATGAAGCATGCATGTATCAATTTTCTTCATAATGTCTTTAAAGCTAGAAAAGATGTGTGGACTAACTGATTAATTTATATGATCGACGACGACTACCTGTGGGTGACATGCACAGTGATTATACTTGTACCTGACTGCTGAGCGATCAATCAAAACGAACTGTACAGCAAGAAGGGAATAGATTGATCAACTGAAAGTCAACCATAATGGAGATTAAATGCAGAGCCTCCATAACCGTATAATATCGATGCGTGCTGGAATCTGGAATAAGTCCAACCCAGATTGATCAACTCAGAGTCTCTGATCACTACGAATTTTGTCATTCTGTTTTACTTTGAGCTAGCTTCGGCCCACATTGCACAAGTCAACGAACAAGCCAGGAAACAACCATGCATTTTAATTTGTCTAGCTAGTGAAGAATGAGGAACAAAGATATAAATATATATATATATATATATTGACTATATTTACTTGCGATGGAATGGCATGGGACTGACTTTTGGTTACCCTACTAAATACTAAAATTTCAGCAAACACTCGATCGAAGTGTCGCATGCATGTAAACTCGATCAAGTACTGATATATATATATAGTCTTTGTGTTCAATAATTTATGTGATATATATAGTCTTTGTGTTCAATAATTTATGTGGTCAGTTGTGGTTAACTGTCGTTAGATCTATATCTAACAGTAAATGATTAAAAAATTGTTAGAAGAAAACTTATTATCAGCCATTGGATGGAGATCTAACGGTAATTGACCACCAAATCAGGACTGTGTGTGTGCGTGTGTATATATATATATATATATAACTTTCGGTCTCATCTTCCAATCTACCATGCCATTACCATGTTGAATGAGAATCCTTATTCATCCCAAAATTCATTGCCCGTATGTCAAAATTGTTGAGAATGTGAATGGAAAGACTCCTACATTGGAAATTAGGGGTCTTGCTAGTGAGTTATAAGGATTTAGGTTATTCCTACCATTCTCAATTGATTTTAGTATGGAACCAAAGACTACTTTATCATGGTCTCAGAGCGGGTTCTCCCATGTGTGTTGTCAAATGTGGGCCACACGTGCTCACCATCACCCATATATGTTATCCACGTGTTTGGCTTGAGATGTCGCCACACGTAAGGGGACATGTTAAGAATGTGAATGAAGAAAGACTCCCACATTGGAAATGATGGGCCTTGGTAGTGGATTAAAAGGATTTGGGATACTCATACTCCTACCATTGTCAATTGATTTTAGTATGAAACTCATATTACTTGGGTCACCCACTTTTATATATGTTACTAATTAAAAATTGAATATATATCTTCAAAAGAAAAAATAAATTCGAATATTGTGTAAGGAAATAATATTTTTAGTATTTCAGTGTGTGTCTTGTCCTAATTAGCATAGAAATATATATTATCTCAATTCCTGATTTATAGGGATGTTGATTGTAACATATTATAATGCATATTTAAAATTATATATTAATGAATAAAGTACTGTTTCGGGCGTATCTATTTACTTTTCTCCTTCAACACATTATAAGCAGTTATTGAGTTGATAGCCAACCCAAACCTTAAACAGAAAAAACCCTAACCCTTAAACATCTAAACCTCCACTGCCAAAGCACCACCGTCACTGGCACCACCACTGTCCCTGATTTACTTTTTAAGTTTTTCATACCGAGCATATATAACACCTCGAGGTAAATTTTCTCCCTTCTTCGATTTAGAATTAGGTTGCAAAACTAAATTACCGCAACATCCTAGATCTAGGTCTAGATTTATGTTGCATTTTAATACCTTGATTTACTTTTTATGCCCTAGTTCCTATGGATGAATATATGTTATAAAAAGTTGATATTAGTGACGGTCATGAGGAGTCACAGTTATTGGTGAATATCACGGTTAATTGTGATTTCACATTGATAAAAAAGGAAATCGATCTTTTGTGACTATTTGTGAAAGTCACGGTTTTCTGGGGTGTGGTATGAAGCCACCGGTTTTGCATCAATTTTGTGACCAAACATTATTGGTCAGGGTTCTTATTCCCTAAACTTAATATTAGTGATTGTGGTTTTCTTCCGATCGATACTAATTATATCTCTTATCTCTTTTGTAAATGTCTTCAATACAGCCGGCTAGGCCTGATTTTGATATTTGACCCCAAAGATGTAAAATATCATAGATGAGTGTCTGATATAGAGAATACTCTCATCGGTAAAGTGAAAGGACCCAATCCCGATTTAGCTTCCTAAATCGGAATCAAACCCCTTCGAAAACACGAACCAACAAAATCTTTTCGAAATTTTTGGGCAGAGTTTCGTTACTAGCGTGGAATTACCATTACCTGCACGTGGAAAATACACTTCATCCTATGCCACAAAAAGCAAACCGTGGGCACCAATCCCATCCGGATTTCTCAATATATCAACAATAACGTAAAGTAGTAAATATATATGCACTTTACTGAAATTCGGGTTAAAAATCGTATAACATCAACAACGGATTACTCAGAGCGACCACAACATATAAACATATATATATATATACCACAGTAGGTAAAACAATAAACCTACTGGAAGAAATAAGACCGCTCGAGTACTATGCCTCCGACCACGACGTGCGACTCCAGAATCCGAACTGCAAATTGGGCACGGAAACCGAAAAGCCCAGGGGAAAGACAATAAACACGTTAAAGTGAGTGGACGAAAATAAATTTCTTTCACCAGTTAATATATATGTTTAAAATAACATATGCGAGTCCAGGTAAATAAAATAACATAGTACACGAGGTAAAACTCACACTCCTCCAGTGTACTGAGCATGCAAGTAAAAATCCCACGGGGTCACTCATGGACACACACCGTGCTAGTACAGTCCGAATCACAGGATCCCGGACTCACACGTGATTCTAAGCCAGAAAGGCCTCGGTTCCGGGGATACGCCCCTCGCCAGTCAGGTCGGGGTAACGCCCCGCCTGGGATGCCTACCATCGGGGATCAGCCGAGAGGCTAGTGTATCGATACAACAACGTAACCAAGACTGTACTCTGTGTAAACCAAATCATAAACATTTCGATGCAAATGCATGAAACAGCATATAAATGTATGTATACTCATATACGTATATCCGTATATGTATAATCGTATATTTGTAAAAACACATGCTCATATAAACCGTAAACTCAATACGCATGCTCAAGTTCGAAAATCATATAAAAGACTCGCAAGAATTCCGTGAAAAGAAATTGTCCACTCACAGACTGGCGTAACGCGTATCGCGTTAACCCGTGATCCGGCGGAAAGTCCATCGCCAAACGAACGATCACGAACCCCTGAATAATAACAATAACCATTACTCAAAGTCATAATTCGAGAATTCAATTCAAACCACGAGAAACCACCGTTCTCGGAAACATATAATCCGAATACGACGAATCGTCGAAAATCCGTATATGTACACCACAATACCTCGCTTTACGTTCGGATGCTCAACTCGAAAAACGAACCTCCCCACTGCGATTGGGGTTCGATTTCGAGCCAAATGACATGCAACATGTCGAAAGTCCAAAAAGTCAACCCGTTGACCGTTGACCGCCGTCCACGGCGGCGCCGCCGCCGGACGTGAAATTTCACGGCGGAGCCACCCTTATTCCACTCCAAATCGTCCACCGAGCAACTTTGTCAACTGCACCGAAATCCAATTCAAACTCTAACTCATTCAATTTCAAGTAAAACCGAAATAGAACACAAAATTCAAATCAAGAATTCTCCCTACACACATCAAATTGAAACTCCAAACCAACGTGGTTAGATTCGTGGAGGGAAAAGCTACAAAGCCCAAACAATTTTGTAGTTCAACTCGGCCAAAAATCACAAACCCGAATTCATCCTATTTCTCACCGTTTCTTGCCGGAAATAACTTCCTCTCCGGTGACCCACGCCGGGAAAAATGCACGGAACCACCACCAGAGGACCGAGACGAGGCCAAAGAGACCTTTCCTGAGCCTTGAGGTGGCCCCGTCGAACTCTCTCTCATCACCACGGTCAAACCAGTCAAACTAAGTCAAAAATTCAATTCAGCTTTGACTTTCCAAATCAGGTAAGCCCACTATTTATAGTTTCCCAAAATGGAAACCCCAATAAATACATTTCGCGACAAACTAAAAACCTCCGTAACTCTCGCGTCGTAACTCTGATTCCGATAATTCTCGCGGCCACGAACTCGTCTCGACATATTCTTCCAATATCACCTGAAGTCAAACACACCGGCCAAATGGATAAAAAGTCAACCCTTCAAACCAACACACATTTAAATCGACTAAACAGTCCACAATCGGAAATAATCATAACTAAATCTTTGTAACTCAAAATCATGCTCCGGAAGTTCCCACAAGCTCAAAATTAAATTCTGAACAACTTCCGTGAAGGATCCGAAGCCAAATTCTCGTCCGATAATTTAGTCGCGAACAAACCTGCCATAATAATTCGTTTCCGTCAAAACTTCAAATATTCATAATTAATTCCTCGGTCATCCAAATAACGATCCGGAACCGCCCACGAACTCAAAATCACATGTACTACGACTCTCAAGAAGAGACCCAGCTCCAATTCTCGGCCAATAATTTATTCGTTAACAACTCTGGCGATTCCAATAACTGTCGAAAATCCGCGACTACGCTGTAACTCACGAATCAAGCTGATCATACTGCTGATACTGGTCTGGGTCGTCACATAAAGACCTCATAGATACTATTCATTCACCTCATAGATACTCTCATCGGTAAAGACCTCATAGAGGCAGCAAATACATCTAATGTTGAAAAAATAATACTTGCAAAAGAATGATCCCAAGAATTTATGAGATGTGTTGAAAGAAAGATTCAATAATGTGCATGATGCATAACTTCCTGGATTGCAAGAGAGATGAGACTTCATCCAATTGTTAGATTATCCGAAAATTAATGCATTTAATCAAGCTATGTTAGAGCTGCAATCGGAGTTGAGCTTTTGTGGTGTTGTCAAGACTGACCAGGCTATAATCGAGAAGTGTTTAAGCACCTTCTCTAATTTAATGGGCATGCTTTCGCATCAATATCAGATTAAATTTTGAGCAAGGAAGGATAAAGTCCTTCACTGATCTCATGAACATCCTAGCAAAGAGACAAATGCATCATGAGATTTTTCTCAACAACAATGTCAGGCCCACTGGAACAAAGAAGGTTCACGAGACTTATACCACTAGTGGGAAGACACGTAAGAATAAAAAGAATGGTCGTTATGAGCCTTATAATACACGTGGTGGAAGAGGAGGATGTGGCAAATGCCGTGGAAGAAGCCAAAATCTGACTTGGACTCGCCAATTAAGATGCCAGCCAAAATATCTCTAATGAGAATCAATCCAATTTTGGTCATAGAAATGGTAGAAATTCTTCAAATTCTGATTCTACTTCTCACTTATCACATTGCTATATGTGTGGTTCAACCAAACATATTCATAAACAATGTCGTACACCAAAGGATATTCAAAATGCCTACAAAATATGCAAGTAGTACTTGTCACATGAGACTAACTATACTGAAGTTCAAGAGATGGATGATTGCGGTGAAGCCAATCTAATGGTAGCAGATGTCCCCAAAGAAGGCCTAGATACTATGGATTTTGATTAGTCTATGTATTAATTATTAAGCTCATAATTTTGCTCTGAATCAAGTTTAGTTTAATTTGACTTACTGTACTCGGTTTCTGTGACGACCCAAACCAGAATCAGTATAGTAATCAGCTTAATCCATGAGTTTACGCGTAATCACAGTTTTCCGTAAATGAATGGAATTGCCGATTTTGATCACGACTTAATTATTGGGCGAGAATTTGAGTTGAGTCTCTTCTCGAGAGTTGTAGTTCGCTTGATTTTGAGTTCGTAGGCGGTTCCGGATAATTATTTCGACGACCGAGGAATATGTTATGAATGTCTGAAATCGCAAAATTTCGTCGAGTTTATCCGTTCGTATTGGAGTTATCCGAAACATGGATGTGATTCGTTTTGGACCGTCGAGCGTATCGAGTCGCGAGTATAAATATCGGAAATAGTCAAAAAATTGTCAAAAACACTGTTCGGGAAGTTTGACCTGCGTTAACCAGCTTTGGGTGCATTGACCCGCGTTTGACTCGCCGGCGACCTTCCATTTCTGGCCACCTCTGGCTCCGATTTTGGTATATTTTGATTCCTCTCTTGATTTGCAACTGTTTGGAACTTGGAATTGTGAAAATTGATTTGAATTTGAGGGAGAGCGAACGGTTTGAAATTAGGTAAAATCTTGCCGGAATCGGGTTCGACGGGGGGTGGCGTTCCAGCGACTTTCCAAGGGGGGGTTTTGGTGAAAAAGGTTGGGTTTGAGGTAGTTAGGTGGCCCCTTGAGGTTGGGTGGCTGGGATGGCCTCACGGTGACGGATTTTGCCGGAGAAGATTTTTCCGGCCGGTTTGGGGTTTTGATGTTTCGAGCTAATTTCTGGCCACGGTGGTGGCTAAATGGTGGTGACCCCTTTGGGAATGTTGCTTGGCTTGAGGAGGAGAACATTTTGGGAGCTTGGCCACCAGAAAATCTCTCTGGTTGACGACACGCCGGCGCCGGCGGTCAACGGCGGAGCTCTGGCGACCCGTTGACTTTTTTGAAATTGGTCGAGTTATATGTCGTTTTGCTCGTATTCGCGCCCCGATCATCGCCTTGAGGTTTTAGTGTTGATTTGGGTACCGGATTTTTAGTCGAGGGTTTGTGTGGAGATTTCGGGAGTTTACGTCGATTGTTTTGTACCGAGTTATATGTTTCCGGGAAAGGTTGGTTTCCGAGGTGTGGTACAGTGTGATGAACTATGATTTTGATCAATTATATTTTTTGATTATTCAGGGGATCGAGATCGTACTTTGGGCGAGGGATCTTCCGTCGGATCTCGTGATTAGCACGAGTGCGCGCTGTGCTCATCTGTGAGTGGACTTATCTATTTTCACAGTTGTAGGGAGTTCGTGATTTCCGTATTTATTTATATACGATGTTGAGATTATTTATTGCTTTTAGATGTATTGTTTTATATTTTATATGGTGATGGCATTTACTTAGCATCGATGCATTGGCTACTCGGCCGATCACCGGTAGTCAGATCCAGGGTTGAGAGATTTCCCTGATGTGCCCGCTAGGCTTGAGAGATTCCCTTAGCTTATCACCGTCGGGCTTGAGAGATTCGCCTGACCGTCGAGCTTGAGAGATTCGCCTGGCACCTCCATTTATTTTCCGAACTCGCTTTGCTTGATTTTTATGATATATGTAAATGGTGAAAGGCATATGTTTATTTTCGTCCACTCACTCTAACGATTTTATTGCCTTTCCCCTGTGCTTTTCGGTTTCCGTGCCCAGTTTGCAGTTCGGATTATGGCGTCTTACGTCGCGGTTGGAGGCTTAGCGTTCGAGCTACCTTTCTTTTCCAGTAGGTTTCTTGTTTTCCCTACTGTTGTATATTTTTGTTTATATACATTAGAGGTCGCTCTGATACACTACTGATATACTTTTATATGTTTTTCCCCGGATTTCTGTAAAGTACAGTTTTGATTGCTGGTTTACTTTATTGTTATGATATTGAGAAATCCGGATGGGATTGGTGCCCACGGTTTGGCTTTTGTGGCATAGGATGAAGTGTGTTTTTCGGGTGCAGGTTAATGGAAATTCCGCGTTAGCAACGAAACTCTGCCGAAATTTTTGTGGTTTTTGCAAGTTCGTGTTTTCAGAAGGGGTTTGATTCCGATTTAGGAAACTAAATCGGGGTTGGGTCCTTTCAGTTTCATTTGAATAAGACAATATTTGATGTAAGTTTTGATGTTGGCAAAGTAATAAAATTTCTTTATTTCGGTTTGAAAGTGTTAAGAATTGTTATGTTCATACATATTTCTTGAATGGTTCATAATTTACAATATCCTATAGCACTATGACACTAAAATACCATAAAAATAAGACCAAAATAGAGAATGGTTTGATCCTCGTAATTTTTGACCCGTCAAGAGATTCTCTCTCGACCCGTCGAAGAAAACCTACTAGATAGATTTTGGCACTTTTTCGATCAATCAAAAATTTACGCCTAGTTTCCTTCGACCCGTCAAAGCATGTCCTCCAGTCACCAAAACAGCACATTTGACCCATCAAAAATTATCTCGACCCGTCAAAGGATAGCTACTATCTCGAAATTGTCCAATTTTTGACCAATCGATGGACATTTTCGACCCTTCCAATAAGATATCAGAAAATCAAATTTTTATTTTAGGTTTCTTCGACCCATCGAGTGAATTCTCTCGATCCATCGAAGATGGTACCTGGAATTGGTGTTTTTGATGTGTTTTACATCGGTCTTACTATATATGCCATATCAACACTCTATAAAGGTCACAACCCTTTGCTAAAATTTTAAGTCTTTAAGTCTTTACTTAAAGTGTTTGCCATGTCTTTAGATCAAATATTATTTTACCTTACATTCTTTTGTAGATGTTTGAAGGTGAGATTGAGTGTCTAGTAGATGGTGGTACTACTCATACTATACTGCAGAATGGGCAATTATTTATCGATCTTGTGCCATACATTTCATCAGTGCCAGTTATACAAGGGCGTGGTTCAGCACAATTTTTGCTATCACATGGAACAAGAATTTATATTACTGATGCATTGTACATGCCAAAAGCCAATCGAACTTTGCTAAGTTTTAAGGACATTAAAGCCAACAGTTTACACTTGGAAACTCAATGCGAGAATGGTAAAGAATTCTCATGCATAACTTCAGTGGAGTGTTGTAGAAAGCATACCTTGGAGAAGTTAGGGGTAATTCGTAGTGGATTATATCTTACTACAATTCAGATCATCAAATCCAATGCAGTCACTCTAACCATTGTCTGTGACTCAGCCTCATATCAGCTTTGGCACTGCAAACTGAGACATTCTGGTCGAGATATGATGATCAAAATCTTGAAAAGCTCTCATGGTCATCCATTTTCCAGAGCAAAGAAGCTAGTGAAAATACCCATCGGTTTAATTGAGTAGATGAGACTAACAATCTTACTCCGGCCTCGGTCTCCAAGCCGAGTATGACACCTAATATTGGTCCACAAGATTTCTTCATGACAATCTGAAAGGACCCGATCCCGATTTAGTTGCCTAAATCAAAATCAAACCCCTTCGAAAACATGAGCTTAAATTTTTTTTGCCAGAGTTTACTTTGAAATACGTGAGCCAATAATAGAACCTGCAAAGAGAATCACACTTCAAATATTCCACAAAAGCCAAACCGTGGGGCTCCGTTCCCTATCTGGATTTCTCAACATCATATATATAATAAACCACAAGGTTTACAAGAAATCCAGAGAACATTCAGGAGTAAACTCAACTGAAAGCACAACATAAGTATTCAGAGCGACGCCTATATACATCATATACAACTAGTAGGTCGAACAAGGAACCTACTCGAACTGAAGAGTGATCTGAACTCTACACTCCACCGTTGACGTGCAACCCCGGAATTCAAACTGCAAATTGGGCAAAGGAAACTGAAAAGCCCAGGGGAAAGGCAAATAAAATCGTTAGAGTGAGTGGACGAAAATAATAATATGCCTTTCTCCATTATATATTCACAAAATAATGCGAGTTCTTTAAATAAATGAAGGTCGCCACTTCAGCGGATTTCCCTGCCAAAGTATCATGTCCGGCGAATCTCTCAAGCCTAGTCGGTATATCAAGCGAATCTCTCAAGCCTGATAGATGGACTACCAGTGATTAGCCGCGTAGCCAATGCATCGATGCTAAATAAATAAATGCCATCACCAATAAAATATACAATACCTTCAAAACGATAAATAATCTCAACATTGTAGTGTAAACAAATACTGAAACCAAGAACTCGCTACAACAATGTAAATAAATATCCACTCACAGTACGAGGCTAACTCTGAGGTCCGGCGGAAGATCCCTCACAAAACGCTCGATCACGATCACCTGAATAACAAGGATACGATCAATACATATAGAAACACAACATACGGAGTTAATACATCAAGAACCCTGCGTTTTCGAAAGACGTATCGTTCGAAATATCGACTAGGATAACAAAATTCCCAAAATACACCCAACAACCCTCGTCCCAAAATTGAATACTCAAAACAACTCAAAAACCTCACGACTACGATCGGGACGCGATTACGAGCAAAATGGTATAAAAATCTCCAAAAATCCCAAAAAGTCAACCTCGTCGGAGCTCTGCCGTTGACCGCCGCCGCCACCGCCGCGACGCCAACAGTGAAGTTTTATGGCAGAAAAAGCCCAGAAATCATCCTCTCCTCAAGCCCAACATCTTTCCTCAAAGGACCACCACCGTGGCCAGTATCGAGCTCGAAAGTCACGGTCACCATAGATTCCGGCGAGCTTCAAATGTCACCCAATCCCAAAATTTCTTCACCTAAAAGCATCTATGGGTTGAGGGGAGCAAAACCCCCCAACCCCAATGACCCTAAAACTGGCCGAAAACCACCACCCGAATCCAGTAAGTTCCAAGAACTTCACCGAGTTCAAACTCCCTCCAATCTCCACTAAATCCACTCAAACCAAGTTCAAAACAATAAGAAATCACAAGAAGAAGCTAACCATACCAGGCTTTTGGCCTGAGGTGGCTGGAAACGGAAAGTCAGTTGGTGGTCAACATTTCCTTCGGTGTGCCACGGTCAACGCGGGTCAACGATGGTCAACGGGTCAAAACTGGTCAAACGACCCAAATGTGACTTTTCGAAAATTCTACGACTATTTCGATATTTATATGCGCGACCAAAACGATCAACGGACCAAAACGAATCGAAACAAAATGGATAAACACAACTAAATCCAACGGCCGAAAATATTCATAACTTATTCCATGTAACTCGAAATAATCATCTGGAAACTCCCACGAGCTCGAAATCACATACACTACAACTCTCGTGAAGGAACTCAAACCAAATTCTTGTCTGATAACTTAGTCGTAAACAAAGCCGCCATATCGACCAATTATGACAAACCGCGACTAATCGTGAAACTTGCAAATCAAGCCAATTAATATACCATTTTTGGTTCATGTCTTTACACAATCTCTGATGCTTATCGCTCATTTTGGAAAGCTTGTTCATTGGAAAAGTTATAGGCTAGATTTTCCTTTGCGGTTGATAACACTGAAAATATTCCATTCTTACAAAGAATCCATGGTGATATTTATGGACATATCAAACCAGAATGCGACCCATTTAAATATTGTATGGTTTTGGTAGATGCATCAACACAATGGTCACACGTTGCTTTGTTATCCACAAGGAATGTTGCATTTATGAAACTCCTAACACAGATTATTAAGTTTTGGGCTCACCACCCAGACAACTCAATTGGGTCTATTAGATTGGATAATGCAAGAGAATTTACATTAAAAACTTTTGATGAGTACTATATGTCGATTAGGATTGAATTTGAATATCCTGTCCTTAATGTTCATTCTCATAATGGTTTAATAGAGGCACAAATTAAGCGGTTACAGCTTGTAGCCAGAGAAATGGTATGCATACTAATTTACCGGTATCTGCTTGGGGATATGCAGTATTACGTACAACAATGCTTATTCGCTTGAGAGTCATAGCACGTTAACCATTCAGTGCGTATCAGTTAGTGACTGGGCATAAGCTTGACATTTAATATATACGCATATTTAGTTGCGTAGTGTATATGCCAATTGCGCCTCCATGACGCATTAAAATGGGTCCTCAATGTCGATTATGCATCTATGTTAGTTATGAATCTCCAACAATTGTCCGTTACTTAGAACATTTGATAGGAGATCTCTTTACTACAAGATTTGTAGACTGTCACTTTGATCATACTTCCCGACGTTAGGGGGAGATATGTATGCCTCCATTCCGGTCAAACATCAGGAATTGGCATAGTATACTCCCACTATGTTTCAAGAAGATCCACGTATATCTCAAAGTGAGATTGAAGTGCATTGTATTCTTGATTTTCAGAAGGTACCAAACTCGATGCTTGACTCCTTTATTGATATTGCCAAAGTGATGAGATTAGATATTCCTGCTGTAAATGTTCTTGCAAGGTTGAAAGTCCCCAAGAAGGCAAGGAAACATTCCTCCTGCTATGTGGATGGAGTAGCATCGGCCTCAGCTCCAACTAAGATAGGGGGAGACCAAAAAAATTCACAGATGAGAAGTTGATGAAAAGACAGGCCATCGAGGCACAGAAGGATCCTTTCATCATCAACATTGTAAATCCTTCACATAAGATTGTATGTTCCTAACTACAGTTTTGTCATAGAATCACAAATGACGACTCTGGGGGACTTTTTAGACCCATTGTTATGGATAGATCATCTAAGGTAGTTGATGATGCTTCTGCTTATTCCGTCGCTCAGGAGATTATTGACGATGATGAAGTACCTCACTCGGTTGCTGAATGTCAGTGAAGAGTGGGTTGGCTAAAGTGAAAAGAAGCAATGAAGGCTGAACTAGACCCTCTGAAGAAAAGGCAAGTTTTCGGCCATGTAGTGCTATGCCTACCAAATGTGAAGCTGGTAACATAAATAGGTCTTTGTTCGGAAGTGTAACGAGGAGAATGAAGTCATGCGGTATAAAGCTAGACTTGTGGCGCAAGGATTCTCTGAATTCGTTGACATTGACTAATATGAGGAGACATACTCTCTGGTCATGGACATCATTAGTTTTCACTACCTTGTCAATTTGGTAGTGTCCAAAAAATTGAACATGTAGCTGATGGATGTGGTGATAACATATCTCTATGGAAACTTTGATTCAGAGATATACATGAAAGTGCCGAAATGCATGGTCTTACCCAATTCAAGTAACTCTACACCACAGAGTGCTCATGTGATTAGATTGAAGCGTTCACTATATGGATTGAAACAATCCAATAGGATGTGGTACACCCTTCTAAGTGACTACTTGATTGGGAAGGGATACAAAAATGATGATTTGTGCCTACATGTGTTCATTAAGAGAACAAGTTCAGGATTTGCCATTGTAGAGATCTATGTTGATGATATGAATATCATTGAGCCTTTTGATGAAATCAATGAGACGGTTGGCTACTTGAAATCCGAGTTTGAGATGAAAGACCTTAGTAGGACTCGATTTTGTCTTGGTTTAAAGCTGAAACATTGAGTTTGTGGAATACTTATTCACTAGTCAGCTTATGTTCAAAAGAAGCTCAAGCGATTTAACATGGACAAAGTACACATTTTTAGCACACCAATGGTTGTTCGCAGTCTGGAACCCAATAAGGATCCGTACCATCCAGATGATGATGAACTTTTGGGAGCTGAGGTACCATACCTTAGTGTTATTAGAACTTTGTTGTATTTAGCTCAATGCACTAGACCGTACCAGATATTGCGTTCTTAGTGAACTTATTATCTCGGTTTAGTTCTCCGCCAACACAACATTATTGGATTGGGGTAAAGCACATCTTCAGGTACTTGAAGTGTTCCATTGACTTGGACTTATTTTTTTCCCTCCAAAGAATACAGAGAGAAGCTTCAAATTCCTGGAAAAAGGATGGTTGAATCGCAGCATGCAGGCCTTGGGGTTTTCAACCAGTCGAATGGATCTTTCGATCCGAAGGTCTCAATTGACCCGTCAAGAGGACCTCTAGACCTGTCCAAGAATGTACCCTAGATCGACCCGAAGCAATCATTCGACCCATCGATATCCCCTTCAGCTGCGAGCATTGTACATCAATTTAGTGCATTCCCCTACTCAGAGACACCTTGTGATTTTTTGGTTTGTTTGCTGATGGTGGGTATCTCTCTGATCCACACAAAGAACGTTCCCAAATAGTTATGTATTCACCATGGTGAACACAATGATTTCTTGGAGATCAACAAAGTAAACCCTTGTTGCTACTTCCTCGAATCCTTCTAAGATCATTGCTTTACATAAAGTGGTTAAAGAGTGTGTCTGTCTTAGGTCAATTATACACCACATTCGAGGATCTAGTGGATTACCATCCACTATGATAACACTAACTTGTATCTTTGAGGACAATGTGGTTTGCATTGAACAAATGAAGTTGGGATACATGAAAGGGTGATCACACGAAACACGTTTCGCCGAAGTTTTTCTTCAGTCGGCAACAACAACAGCTATTGAACATTCATGTGAGTCAAGTGTGTTCGGCCAATAATACTGCAGACTTGTTTACCAAGTCATTACCCAAATCTACATTTGTAAAGCATGTGACACACATTGGAATGCGGAGATAGTTTGAACTCCAAGATTGAGTTATTGATCATAGGGAGTCTACATCACACGTGATCGCTTATGTAGTTTATACATTGTACTCTTTTCCCCTTCGACCAAGCTTTTATTTTTATCCAAGAGGTTTTTATTTGCTTGACAAAGTTTTTAGTGAGGCAACAGATTATGCGTCATCCATTAAGATCATGACACAAGGGGAGTGTTTAAGGAAATAATATTTCTGGTATCCCGATGTCTGTCGTGTCCTGATTAGCATAGAAGTAGATATTCTCTCAATCCCTTATTTATAGGGATATTGATTGTAAACAGATTATAATGCTTATTTAAAGGTCATCTATTAATGAATAAAGTACAATTTCAGTCTATTTCGTATTTATTTATTTATTTCCTTCACCAAATATAAAATATCATTGTATAATCCATGGAGTAAAATATCGGATATGAAAGATATATCGACTGTCCAAAATATGGATATTTCGATAGAAATATCGATTCAGTAAAAAAACAACGAAAATTAAGAAAAATGCATGAAAAATTTGTATTGAAACTTTATGAAATTCTTGTATGATCAATATGTGTTTTGAAACTTGTAACTTGTATTTTATTGATTATTAATAGAGATTATTTAATTGAGCTTTTGGGTTATTGGCGTAGTGGGTTTTGTGCTTTGGATTTAGTTCGATCAACATATATGTAAATTCAAAATCTTGGATAAATTCAAAAATATCGAAGATTTCGATGATATATAAGAAAATATCGAATATTTTGAAAAATATCGAGTGAAAGATATTGATATATGATTAATATCAGGAAGTATAAAATATCGCAAAAATATTAAAGATATTATCTATATCCCGATCCATCACGTGCTTAGAATTCGCCAATTATTCGTTGGGATGATAATAAATAACAGTACATCCTTCTAAATGGGGTTGTCTTCATTTAGTTAGGAATAACGTATGTGAAAGTACTGAACGAAAGCAACGCACGAAAGCAACATTAATTTTAGGGTACCCTACACTACAGGCCGCCGGCCAGTAAACTTTTCGAATAGGACTTGCATTGAATCTGCATTAGAGCGCTTAAACGATTCAAAATAGTGACCACATGACGTACTAATAATTGATCGATAGTCTCAACTCTCAACGTACTGCTGGTATTATTTTCGATCAATAATCAATAATATAATTAAATACAATTTAAGAGCCCTGTGTGAGTTTTTATTCCATATATTTCAGTGAAATTTTAATTAAGGATCCAGATCATTTGTCGGGCCAGCATTTACTTTTGGTTATCCAAAATGTTAATGATCCAATTTCACCAACTTTTAAAACTTATGGGTAGTAAATGAATTTTTATTAGAAAAGCATAACGAGAAGAATGAGATAATTAATGAAATATTTAGAACATCTTGAATTCTTTAAAATTTCTTTATTAATTATGACTATTGAGTTATGAAGAAGCAAAAACCAGTGACAATATATGTAGATCGATTTTTTATAATTCTATATAAAAAAATATATATTTATTGTGATTGTGCTTCGAGAATTTCGGTGAGAAGTGAATCCTAGTGTCGCCTAGGGTTCAACCAGAGTGATTAGTCACGACGATTTTTCTATTCTTCATCTAGGAAACTAGATTCTTGGATTCTTCTTGCACCGAAACTTAGGTTTTGGGTGCGCATATCTGTTCTCATGGCGACAGTGTTAATCATTGAGGGTGGTAGACGTAGGGTATGTCAGTAAGGTTATGTGAGCGTGATTTGTGGATGCGGGACCTAGGCTTTTGCGCAGAGGGAGAACTCTGCAGCTTGTTGACGAGCGGCGGCTTTTGCTCACAAGGGATTGCTGGTGCGACGACATGGAGGAGGCTCTGGGCCCTAGATCCAAGGCGGAGTCTGGGCATTGGTTGGCTTGATGGGCTTCGACCCAATCGAGCTCGTTTCAAGGAAGGGTGGCTAGGACCCTGGCGAGATTTGGTGGCCGGGACGGTGTCAAAGGTGAGGTGCAGCATGCTGCGGTGGCAATGCGGGACTGTTCAGATCCCATGGGCCCCACGGTCTTGGACCTTGACTTTTATGGGCTGGATTGGTATTGTGAGTTGGGTTGGGCCTTTATACATTAGACTAGGGTATGCTATCACCCCTATGGGCTGCTCTGATGTCCCTATTCGGGATGCGGGTGATCTTACTTGAATCGTAATCTTCGTTGCCTAAGGTCTCGACGTAGAGATGGTTGTCTAGCTAATTAAGGAGTGGTGCATATTGAGTTTTGATAGTTACTCACGCTACTGATCTACGCATTTTAGGCGTATTATTTAATATATTTTCTCCACATTTTTACTTTGTTATCTACTTAATTTTGTTAATTTTATTAGCTTTTACTTATTTTTGTTATATTTTTAATTGTAGGATAATTAGAGACTAAAGAAGGTTAATTACATGGTTGCATGGAGCTTAATTGCTTAATGGCATGGATGGTGATGAAGTGGTTGTGACATGGATGAATGCACATGGATGTATAATTAATTGAATGGGTTTTGTCATGACATGGAGCAAGTGGTGATGCATGTACGGTTTTGAAATGGAGAAAGTGGTGTTAAAAAGCAATAACGGATGTATAATTGCATGTATGAAACAGATGCTTAATTGGAGAATAACGGAGGTGAGCTTAATTGGAAGCTTGGCACGGCATGAAGCTAATATGCACAACGGAGGTATAATTGCAGAACGGAGGCATAATTGCACCAAACGGCATGAAGCTAATATGCTGAAACGGAAGCTAATATGCTGAAACGGAGGCTTAATTGGGCTGAAACGGTGAGCTTAATTGCATGGAGAGTAACGGGATTGTAATTGCATGGAGTTAAAAAGCTGAAACGGATGCTTAATTGGAGAAACGGAGGTTTAATTGTATAGCTGAAACAGAGGCTTAATGGTAAATGCTAATAACGGAGTTCAAAAATCATCTCCTATATAAGGAGAGCTTGGGGAAGAGAAAAGGTATCACACATTCTAGGAGCCGAAGCTCTGTCCTCACATCAACTCCTCTTACACTAAGCAAGAAATTTGCCCTAAAACCGAAACACCATCTCCACCACCTTCCAAACTATCCTTCCTTCACCCGTGACTATCCTTTGCTCGACTTGGCTGGGATTCTTGCGTCTCCATCATCACCAAGGTGCGGCTATACTTGAAGATTGCGGAGCGAATATCCCTCGGATCCAAAAGTGTAACCATGTCTTGTACTTTATTTCGGTTTTTGTATATTATTTCGAACCTACTTGTAAAGAGAACAAGTTTTGATGTATGGATGTTTATTTTCAGACTTGTTTGATGCCTTCCATGTGTTTGCAACCCTAGGTTCGAATATGCATGCTAGCATACCTACCCCTAATGCGTTGGAGTTTGTATGGATGATACTCGATTTGGTTCATCCTTGCATGTTTCAATGAACTAATCAAAGATAAAATTGGACTTAGGAAGTTCACTCGATTTGGTTGCTTCTTATTTTCAATGTATGCATGTGTGCATGTCTTAACCTTGGCTGGAAATTTCGTAGGTACCAAAGGAGGAAGAGGTAAACGGTTTCAAGTGACTAGATGTGATGATCACTTGTAAATAATAGATTTAGAATCTTATTTTCGGCTAGAAACATGTTTAGGGTTATGTGTTCTTGATTGTTTGCTTGTCTATGAGTTTAAACATGTTAGAACTTGTGATTTCTTGATATGTATCTACCCATCTTCTTGTTTTAATTTGTAGGAACTTAGAACAAAACTCACGCACCCCCCTAATACCTTAGCCTAGTTATGCATACACCCTCAATCCCCGGTTAAGAACGATCCCTACTTACCAATGCTACATCTACAAAGAAGGGTTTTAATTGCTTTCGCGTCTCTTTGAGTGTTTAATTAAGTGCTTGAAAAGACGGGAATCAATTTTGGCGCCGTTGCCGGGGATTGAAAAGAATTGTGTAATTGTGCTCGTAAATATGTTAATAACTTTCTGTTTTGCAGGGCTGTGCACTGCCCAGTTTTGGGTAAATTGTTTGACGTAGCTAGAGTGCTCAATAAATTATGAAATTTTGCAGGATTGTTTGGTTATGTGTCTAGTTTGTTCCTGTAAAATTTCAGCCCCATCGGATTAACCAATAATTTTGCAGAAAATCTACGAGCAGCTGCGCGCAATTTGCGCGAACCTGGAATTTGTATATGTCCTTTGTGAATATGTTAAATTTTGTGCATATATACTTGTAAATTTTCGAGATTTATACTAGAACTTGTTCATATTGTATCTTTTGCAGCCATGTAACATTAAAGGAAGCTTGGATTTGCATTGAGTACATGAGCTTGGTTGATTAAGTCGCACTCATTGTTGAATAGATGGCGCCTCTTTTTCATGTTTATCTCCTTAACCCCTCGTGATGTATGGATTTCACCACCATACACCATAACCTAAGTGAAGTTATGGGCATGAGGTTGAGGGCGGAGTCTACATTGGACTTGAGGGAGTTGTACATTTTCGAAAGTTTGGTTGAATGTCGGACATGGTGTCTAGAAACGGGTTATGACTGGTGACAGGTTTTGGATCTAAGAAAGACTTACACCATTGGAGTATATACCATTGGCCCGGTTAGCCTCGGGGTGTATTGTCAAAATTAGTCCTACCTCTCGCGTTATCTCTATCCCTAACTGGCCATGTTTTTCGATTGAACCAAGACCATTCGATTGAAAGTGTACACTTTATCGCGCGGGTCGCACGTCCTTTGAACGACCTAAAGATCAAGCGAATGTACTCTCTTCAAATCTAAAGTGCAAATCAATGAACCCTACTTGTACATAACCAACGTGTTGTATGTAACCAAAGTGTAAAGGACTTAACCACTTGCATTTGTAGCTTGCATAACATTTTCTCTTATGCATTCACTCCATTTTTCACTTAAGTTCTTGCTTGATGCACTTTGAATGAAAGTTTGAATGAATTCTCGCATGAATTTCGTGGACTATGGGGTGCTTGCATCTTTTGAGTGACAATTTGTGTATTTGACGTTTTTGACTAAGTGTATATACAACTAACCCCTGCAGGAACTAATTATAAGAGGTAAGAACGTGTAAATACACGTATAACTTGACTTGCATTCATTTTAGGATGAACTTAGAGCCCTTGCATTTCATGTTAGTGTTAAAACCATAGCTAGTGTTGTACAAAGTGTCCAAAACGTAGCTTAGTGTCTTTGTGTGTTTTTGGTGTGTTTTAGCTTACTTTGAATTCGTGTGTTATGTTTTTGTGTGTTTTTATTGTGTTTTTGTTTTTCTCTTTTGTTTTCCAAACGTTTTGGATCAAGTATACTGTATTTCTTGTGTATTTTTTTGATACTAACACTTGATCTTGGTTGAATTTCAGTTCATGAATGACCAAACCTTCTCTACGTGAAGTTCAACTCCGTAACCGCACAGTGATCATTTCTACCAACGCAGTGGAAGACCTTGACCGACCTATTGTTGAAGACGAAGTTGACTCACCAAGATCCAATCATTCCGAGCAAGATCAAGAAGAGGAATCTAGGATGAATAACAACAACAACGTCAACAACAACAATGTCCCTCCCAACAATGGTGGAGGCAACAACGTTGTAAGGCAAACTCTTCGCCAACAAACCTGCTCAACAGACTGGAGTGTTGGCCCCTCATGCATTCAGTTTCCTGCTCCTCAAGAGGACAAGGAGGACATTGAGCTAAAGAGTGGATTTCTCCATCGCCTACCTATCTTTCAAGGGATGGCGCATGAAGATCCAAATATGCATTTGAGGCAGTTTCAGTTTGTTTGCTCGAGTATGAAGCCCATTAATGCAGATGACGAGCTCTTGAAATTGAAGGCATTTCCGTTTACTCTAAAGGACAGAGCTCAGACTTGGCTCATGGAACTTCCACCAAATCACATCACTACATGGAAGCAACTTGCGGATGCTTTCTTGAGCAAGTACTTTCCAGCCTCAAAGATTACTGTTTTAAGGAAGAAGATCACTGGAATCGCACAAGTTTCTGATGAGACATTTGGGCAGTATTATGATCGCTTC
This sequence comes from Geum urbanum, assembly GCA_946800695.1. Classification (NCBI taxonomy): domain Eukaryota; kingdom Viridiplantae; phylum Streptophyta; class Magnoliopsida; order Rosales; family Rosaceae; genus Geum; species Geum urbanum. The sequence continues at coordinate 12,087,917 of OX327001.1, forward strand.
AAAGTTCTCTGTGCCACATGTCCCTCCCATGGTTTCTCTGAGACGAATCTTATGAACTACTTCTATGATGGACTCAAACCGATTGATCGAGAGCTTCTTGATGCTGCTGCAAATGGAGCCTTCATGGATTTAGATGAAGTACATGCCCGTGCACTCTTGGAGAACCGAGCTAACAATGATGCTCAATATGGGATGGCTCCGAGAAAGACTGCTGCTGAAGTGAGCTCAGCTAAAGTTGCTGTGGACGCCAAGTATGACAAGCTTACTAGTCTGATGGAGCAGATGATGGAACTTGAAGTAAAGAAACAGAAGAGGTCTCTAGGCCAACTTTGTGGCGTTTGCCATTCTCAAGGGCACTTAGGTGATCAATGTCCTACCTTGGCCGAGCAACCACATGAAGAACAAGTCAATGCCATAGGTGGATATCAAGGAGGCCAACGCTATAACAATTACAACAACTTTGGCAACCGTGATCATCCTGGTTTCAAGTGGAGCAGCAATGAGGGATGTCTTAACCCTCCTCCACCTCAACAACAACAAGGCTATCAACGTCCCCAACAACAATATCAAGCAAGGCCACCTTTGCCAACGCCACAAGTACCTTTGTCTCCTCCAGTTCAACAATTCACCAATCCGGATTATGACAAAATGTTTGCTCAACTCTCCACAACCACACAAGCTCTAATTGATGGACAAAACCAAACGAAGGCTGTGTTGGAGTCACATGGTAATGATATATCCGAGATGAAGAAGCAAATGGGGCAACTTGTGGACTTTATGGGACACATTCGAGCCTCTGGACAACTTCCCTCTCAACCTCAACCACCACCAAGGATGACATGAAGGATGGAAGTTGCATCACGTCTAGGCTGTAAGACTTTAAAAAACAAGCGCTTGTTGGGAGGCAACCCAATGGAGGAGTCTACAACAGATTTGCATTCTCTTCCCTTTCTCTTTTAGTTTTCGTAGATTTTACTTCATTAGTTAGAAATTTTCGTAAGCTTCTTCTTTCATGCTTAAATTCTATGACTTTACTTTGGTACATTGAGGACAATGTAGAGTTTAAGTGTGGGGGAAGGGGTTTACAACTTTATTGAGTCATAAAATTGTAAAATTGGGCGGACAATGGAACTTTCCGGCGGATGATGCTTTAAAAAAAAAAATTGTTTTGAGTCATACTTAGTGTATTTTGAGTCTTTTTGTTTAACTTAATGTTTTAAAGAGTCTTAGGATGCCCTTAGTTAGTCGATGATGAAATTGGACCAAAATAAACATCCTATGGCGTTGCATATCACATTACATGGAATTCATGTGCTAATTGAGACATCTTTTGAGTGTTATGGCATGTAGTAGATATGGTTTGCAAGACTTGGTACAGAAATTCGCATGCTAGAATAAGTTTTTGAATCATATGACCTTATGTGAGCTTTTGAGCTATATGTGCTTTATTTCTTGAGTGATCTGATCAATCCATCTTATTTTGTAGTTCATAGCTAAATATGCCTCATTTGATTACCTGCCATAGATATTAATGAACTAGAGAATACTAGAACTTACTCATGTCAATTTACAAAGCTTAAAGTTGATACATACTCTGATTCTGGATGTGATTAAAGGCACTTAGGATTTTCCACCACTTAGCCAAACAGCTATGTATCCCATATGTGCGCACGAGTTGCGACCCCCCTAGATAACCATTTTGAGCCCACATTTAGCTTTTCCTTCATCACCATATATATCTAAACACCTTAGCCTAGTGTAGGACTTCTTTGCCCTTTGTTCTGCAGACTTAGTGTGAAGTAATGTCGACAAGAGGAGAAGATGCTGTTTTTAGTGATGTTTCTTAACTGCTATGATGTGTGTATGGGGATAGACTTGTTCAAACCGCTTTGTAAAGAGTTATTGCCGAAAAAACAAAGAAAAAGAAGAAAATTTAGAGAGCAAGAACAAAAGAAAGATCAAAAAGCTCTCCGGCAGTAGGTTCTAAGTGTCTAAGTTTGGATTAATGTCCCCCGTACTTGTGAGTTTGGAGTTTGTTTCGAAAAGAAGGCCCAATAATGCAAAATATGGTCTTTGTCATGTTCACAAAGCTCAAGGGGAGTTTAGAATGAAGTTAGGGTCCAACAAGATGAAATCTGGTCCGTGGACTTAAAAGAAACACATGGTGACGTTTTGGTTAAGTTGGAGCTCGAATTGTTGATGTTTTGGTGCTTTGACTAAGTCTTTTGAATGCTTTTAACCACCACATATCTAAATTTTGAATGCCTTAGCCTCAGCCCCATTACAACCCTCGAAAGTCCTTCATGATCCTTAAGATGAGTAGCCTTCAATCTGTGGAGTAAGTTGCATGAGTAAGCATATGATTTTGGTTCATTTGTGCAAGTAATTGACTTCCATTTCGTTGCATACTTAAACACTTTGAGTGAAACATTTGCATGAGTGGAAATATGATGAGAGCATCCATGTGAGTTGATTTGAACTTCTTTCGAAGCATGCATAGACTTAAAATCACCATTGTTTTCTCTATGTCTTACTTGTTCATAACATGATCATGTCTCTATTATCACTTGAATTCGATGAACATTCATTCTCAAACCATTGTGATTCCATCGCCATATACTTAAAAAAATTTCTGAGACAATCTTGACTAAGGGCTCAGTTTTTGTTTACTTAGTGTTTCCTTCGTTTTCAAACATGATTACATGAGAATTTGCAGCTTTGAAACGAAGAAACTCCTAAGTGTTTTGTGTAAGACGTTTTACCTTATTATTTTCTTTTATTGAGTCCGTAGTTTTGTTTAGTATTTGCTAGGGACTAGCAAAGTCTAAGTGTGGGTGAATTTGATCTACGCATTTTAGGCGTATTATTTAATATATTTTCTCCACATTTTTACTTTGTTATCTACTTAATTTTGTTAATTTTATTAGCTTTTACTTATTTTTGTTATATTTTTAATTGTAGGATAATTAGAGACTAAAGAAGGTTAATTACATGGTTGCATGGAACTTAATTGCTTAATGGCATGGATGGTGATGAAGTGGTTGTGACATGGATGAATGCACATGGATGTATAATTAATTGAATGGGTTTTGTCATGACATGGAGCAAGTGGTGATGCATGTACGGTTTTGAAATGGAGAAAGTGGTGTTAAAAAGCAATAACGGATGTATAATTGCATGTATGAAACGGATGCTTAATTGGAGAATAACGGAGGTGAGCTTAATTGGAAGCTTGGCACGGCATGAAGCTAATATGCACAACGGAGGTATAATTGCAGAACGGAGGCATAATTGCACCAAACGGCATGAAGCTAATATGCTGAAACGGAAGCTAATATGCTGAAACGGAGGCTTAATTGGGCTGAAACGGTGAGCTTAATTGCATGGAGAGTAACGGGATTGTAATTGCATGGAGTTAAAAAGCTGAAACGGATGCTTAATTGGAGAAACGGAGGTTTAATTGTATAGCTGAAACAGAGGCTTAATGGTAAATGCTAATAACGGAGTTCAAAAATCATCTCCTATATAAGGAGAGCTTGGGGAAGAGAAAAGGTATCACACATTCTAGGAGCCGAAGCTCTGTCCTCACATCAACTCCTCTTACACTAAGCAAGAAATTTGCCCTAAAACCGAAACACCATCTCCACCACCTTCCAAACTATCCTTCCTTCACCCGTGACTATCCTTTGCTCGACTTGGCTGGGATTCTTGCGTCTCCATCATCACCAAGGTGCGGCTATACTTGAAGATTGCGGAGCGAATATCCCTCGGATCCAAAAGTGTAACCATGTCTTGTACTTTATTTCGGTTTTTGTATATTATTTCGAACCTACTTGTAAAGAGAACAAGTTTTGATGTATGGATGTTTATTTTCAGACTTGTTTGATGCCTTCCATGTGTTTGCAACCCTAGGTTCGAATATGCATGCTAGCATACCTACCCCTAATGCGTTGGAGTTTGTATGGATGATACTCGATTTGGTTCATCCTTGCATGTTTCAATGAACTAATCAAAGATAAAATTGGACTTAGGAAGTTCACTCGATTTGGTTGCTTCTTATTTTCAATGTATGCATGTGTGCATGTCTTAACCTTGGCTGGAAATTTCGTAGGTACCAAAGGAGGAAGAGGTAAACGGTTTCAAGTGACTAGATGTGATGATCACTTGTAAATAATAGATTTAGAATCTTATTTTCGGCTAGAAACATGTTTAGGGTTATGTGTTCTTGATTGTTTGCTTGTCTATGAGTTTAAACATGTTAGAACTTGTGATTTCTTGATATGTATCTACCCATCTTCTTGTTTTAATTTGTAGGAACTTAGAACAAAACTCACGCACCCCCCTAATACCTTAGCCTAGTTATGCATACACCCTCAATCCCCGGTTAAGAACGATCCCTACTTACCAATGCTACATCTACAAAGAAGGGTTTTAATTGCTTTCGCGTCTCTTTGAGTGTTTAATTAAGTGCTTGAAAAGACGGGAATCAGCTACTCTAGTTTATTAGTTACGGATTTTGTGCTTCACATTGTATTTTATTATGGTGATAATTTAGGACTTCTCTTTGTCGGTTCGTGTAATCTGGTAGAATTTTAGATTACTATCAGATTTTCCTAATGGACTTGATTGACCTTCTCCAAAAAAACAAAAACCAAAAACTCTCATTTTTATTTTTGAGGTGAATGCATCATCCCAAAGGCTATCTGGTCCCAACTACGAATAAGTGAAGTGAAACATACTTACATAGTTGCATAACACCCTCAAGGTAAATCGACTAACCCTCTTTGATTTAGAATTATGTTGCAAAACTTTATTACCGCAACACCATAGATCTAGTTTTAGATTTAGGTTTAAATACCGTGAATTATTATATACCTCTAGTTCCTATGGATTAATGCAGATATGAATGAATGGGGATTGAATCACCTCTTCCTTAAGGTTTAAGATTAGAGACAATCCTGGGGGAGTCACAATTATTGGTAACTATCACGGTTAATTGTGATTTCACTATTAATCAGTCTTAATTATCTTCTATTATTCCAATTTATCTTCATTTTATACATTTTCTAAATTGTCTATGAGTTAAAGTGTAATGATTTAAATTTGAAGTTAGAATACATAAAAATTTCAATAATAGAATAACATAATTTGTGGAATTCAAATTTATTTTCTTTCTTTAACTGAAAGGGTAAATGGAAAAAATAATTAATCAAAGGACTTTAAAATGAAAAAAATTGACAAGATTACATCTAATATCGAATTAAGAAATAGGACCTATATCAAAATTAGATTTGAGGAATTTTAATCCAGGTCTTATTTCTCAGTTCAACATTAGATTTAGTCCTGTCAACTTTTACTTTTTAATTGCAGTTCTTTAATGAATTATTTTATCCATTTTACCCTTCAGTTAAAAGAGGAAACAAATTTGAATTCCTCAAATTGTGTTCTTCTATTATTAGACATTTTAATATTTATTCTAATTCTAAATTTTAATCATCATCACACTTTACGGTCATTGACAATTCTAAAAAAATCATAATTCAAATAAATTAACCTAAACAAAATATAGAAAAGAAATAACATGACTTCCCCAAAAAAAAGAAAAATTAACATGAAGTTAACCTGAACATGAGGTATACTCTCTATACCAAAAAAAAATACACAAGTATATACGTTTGACCTCCGATAAAGGTAAACACTTTTATTTCACTAATAGATAAATGTTTAAACACTACTAGAATAAGCACTACAGTCGACGACCAAAAATCGTCAGCCAGCTGACTATTTTCGTCGGCTATAGCATCGTCAGAAAAAAACCGTCGGTGATACTATAGGTGACGAAAATTTTGCACGTCATCAGCTATAGTTGGACTATAACCGGCGACAAAGCCGTCAGCCAAAGCTTCCCCCTCCAGCAAAAATTGTTGAACGGAGAAACTTTAGCCGACGACAATGTATATGAATGTCATCGGCTATAGTCCCAAATCTGTAAAAAAAAATTGCAGATCTAGTTTTCTATTCCCAGAAATCCAGATCTATCACCTTCACCAAACCATAATCACAAAAGCTAGCTAATTAAATTCACCAAACCATAATATGAATTTTATTTCACCAAACCCTAAAATTATACAATCACCAAAATTACACAAACCCTAAATTTAAAAAAAAATTCCAAATAAACTCGGCAACTGAGAGGCGGCGGAGAGGGTTGTGCGGCGGACTTCGAATCAACCGGAGTGAGCGACGGCACCGGTTGGCAACGGCGGCGAACCTAGGTTAAAAACTATAAAATTTATGACAGAGAGAGAGAGAGAGAGAGAGAGTTACCTTTAGGATCGCGCTTGGGGTCAGCGACCTTCAAATCAACCGGAGTGAGCAGCGGCGGCGGTTGGCAAGCGGCTGGGGCGAGCGGATGAGAGAGAGAGGAGAAATAAATGGTTAATTTTAGGGTTTTTTAGGGCGTAACGAGTATAAACCCGATGACTATGGCCGACGACATAAATAATATCGTCGGCTATACTATAGCCGACGACAATACATCGTTATTCCGTCGGGTATACTATAGTCGACGACATTATACATAATCGGTTATACTATAGCCAACGACTTCTTTTTTAATCGTCGGTTATACATCGAGAAATATTGTCGTCGGCTATAGTACACTATAACAGACAAAAATTTGCGTCGTCTGCTATAGTGTTTGTTCTGGTAGTGAAATCTATAATTTTGAATCATAAGATTGTTCTATTAGAGTATCAAGTACATGTATCATATACCTAATCAAAAGATAGAAAATGAAGAACATCATGTCGATCTAACCACAATGTATAATAAGTGATCTTGACACCGACATAAGAGAAAAGAACAAGATTTTGTAACCTTAAATATATATATATATGTATATATCATCTATGTCTAAAAGAAAGGTAAAATCTCAAATACTACACTAACATATATATCTATCTGGAAAAAAAGGTATATCATATCACAGATACATGAATGAAATTATACTTGAATAATGTAATAATGAATTGAAAAGAAAAATTGAAGGAAATAACCTAATTCTCTCTATCGATTACTCGATCTTTCTCACTCATATATTTATTCTTCCTTATATATAGAACTTAATTTTTTTACCAGAAGAAGGAGAAGTGCACCAGCCCTTACCTATCAACAGAGAACTAAGATTTAGTTTTAGTAATATATAGAGAGCTAATGAATAAAACCAAATATGTCAATGATATGATGTGATAGATGGATGAAGAAGAAGAAAAATGAGTGTTCATAAATTAACTATTCCCAAATGCAACTGTATCAATTAGTTCTTTATACCTATATTTATATATATATACATAGTTCATATCCAGAGCGGAGCTCCGCTTTGAAAAAATATAGCGAAGTTTCGATTTTCATAAGATTTATAAAGTTTTTCGACGATTGAAATCCATCATCATTTAGATCATTATTATATGATCATTTTTACAAAAAATCAGCTTAATCGAAGATTTGATAATTTGATCATCACATTAAACTTTTAAGCTATATCGAATGAACTGTATTCATCAAAAGTTGCATGTAATCAAATAGCCAAATCATCTCTGGTTTTGATGGTTTTTTGCAAACATGATCTCCCAGTGATAAACTAAAGGATGATTGGTTTCAATCATCGAAACACTTTATAAATCTTGTGAAAATCGAATTTTCGCTCTGTTTTTTCAAAGCGAAGCTCCACTCTAGATATGGACTATATATATATAATATCAACAATATTATGCTTAAGATACCAAAAAAATTAAAACGTATATATATAATATCAACAATAATTATGTTTAAGATGTCAAAAACTTAAAAGTTACCTTAACTATAGATTGTAGAAAAACTTAGATCCTAAATCCCAGAGCTGGATGTATATTCTTGAGGATTGCTGACGGAGTAAAGGGATATCGCCTGAGGGATCCCACTACCCGTAAGGTTATTGTTAGCAGAGATGTGATCTTTAAAGAAGATCAACTACTTCAAAAGGATTGTGATGATAGCACACTAAAAGAGAATACTACTGTATTATGAGCAAGGAATGAAATATCGATAATATCCTCGATATTTCCGTGATATTTCTATTTTTTTGACTTCCCAATATTAATCATACACATCAATATCTTTCGCCCGATATTTTTTCAGAAATATTCGATATTTTTCCGATATATCGCCGAAATCATCGATACTTTTAAATTTATCCAAGATTTTGAATTTATATATATGTTGATCGCAATAAATCCAAAACACAAAACCCACCACACCAAGAACCCAAAAGCTCAATCAAATAATCTCTATTAATAATCAATAAAACACAAGTTACAAATTTCAAAACACATATTGATAATATAAGAATCTCATAAAGTTTCAATACAAATTTTCATGTATTTATCTTAATTTTCGTCGATTTTATACTGAATCAATATTTCATCGATATTTTCGTCAAAATATACGTATTTTGGGCAGTCGATATATCTTTGATATCCGATATTTTACTTCTTGATAGTCGAAAGTAATCCAAGGGAGGAGAATTTAGAATCATCTGAAGAAAAACCAGAGCACGAGGATCAAGAACAACTCGAGACAAACGTCAAAGAAGTTCGTAGGTTAACTAGTACGAGGAAGCCGCAAGCCTGGCAATCAGAGTATGTTATCGAGAGCAGTGTTGCATACTGTATTCTAATGGAAGATGGAGAGCCATCAACTTTCCAAGAAGCCACAAGCAGTTCAGACACGTCTCTGTGGATGACAACAATGCAAAAAGAAATTGAAGTTGTACATAAAAATAAGACATAGGATCGTGTGCCTCTACCACAAGGAAGAAAAGCCATTTGTAACAAATGGGTCTACAAAACGTCAAGATCAAACGAGATGGTAATGATCATGTGGAGCGGTATTGTGCTACGGTGGTAAAAGGGTTTGCTCAGAAAGAAGGCATTGATTTCAACAAAATATTCTCTCCATTTGTTCAACTCACAACAATTTGAGTAGTCTTGGCGATGTGTGTTACGTTCGACCTACATCTGAAGCAGATAGACGTGAACACTGCATTTCTTCATGGAGAGCTTGAAGAAGAAATATATATGCTCCAACCAGAAGGTTTTGCTTAGAAAGGCAAGGAGAACTTAGTTTACAGGTTGAATAAATCTCTATATGGTTACAAACAAGCGCCAAGATATTGGTATAAGAGATTTAATTCCTTCATCATGAGCCTTGAGTACGACAGACTCTATGTAGACCCTTGTGCTTACTACGAGAGGTTTGGTAATGGTGAATTCATTATCTTGTTATTGTACGTTGATGACATGTTGGTAACAGGCTCCAACAATGATCGTATCAAAGACTTGAAGGCTTAGCTGGTTAGAGAGTTTGAAATGAAGGACTTGGGACCAGCAAACAAGATTCTGGGAATGCAAATTCATCGAGACAGAGAAAGTAGGAAGATTTAGCTATAGCAGGGGAACTACTTGAAGAAAATCTTGAGCCGCTTCAGCATCCAAGATTGTAAGCCAATATTTATCCCTCTTCCTACTAATTATAAATTATCCTAGCAATGAAATGAAGATGATGGAGATGTCTTGAGTACCGTATGCATCAGCAGTGGGGAGCTTAATATTCGCCATGCTTTTACATGACTAGAAGTAACACAACCAATGAGAGCAGTTAGTCGATACATGGTGAATCCTGGTAGAGAGTATCGGGGTGCTGTAAAGAGGATCCTGAGATATATAAAGGGTATCTCAGATGCTGCATTATGTTACAGAGGATCGGAGTTTATTGTCAGAGGCTATGTTGATTCAAATTATGTAGGTGATCAAGAAAACAGCAAATTCACCACGACGTATGTGTTTACTCTTAATGGAGGTGTTGTAAGCTGGGTTTCAAAGCTGCAACCTCTCGTGATTATGTCCACGATAGAAGTAGAATATGTCACAGCTACATAAACCAACAAGGAAGCAATATGGTTGCAAATACTGCTGGAGAAGCTCGAACACAAGCAGGAGAAGATTACTCTATTTTGTGATAATCAAAGCGCTTTGCATCTAGCACAGAATCCAGCATTTCATCCAAAAAAAAAACACATACGAGTTCAATATCACTTTGTTCATAAGGTGGTGGAAGACGGATGTTTGGATATGCAGAAAATCCATACAAACGATAACCTAGCAGATGCAATGACAAAGGCGACCAATGCAGACAAGTTCATTTAGTGTCGATCCTCTATTGGCCTAGCAAAAATGTAAGTGGTATGTAAATGGAAAGTGTAGGAAGGATGAAAATATTACAAAGTGGTTTTACGTGAGAGAATGTTAAGAGTAAAGACCACTTTGTGGTCTATAGAAGTTTCAAGAAGACTGAACAAAGTTTTGAGTCGATGGAAGACTCAAGAACAATTAAGAAGAAGTGTGGAGTAGGTTGTTAAGTCGGTGGAGCTCTCCTATAAATATGAGATTCCCCTCCTCATTTGGGTGGGTCAACAACAAGATCAATCCCAATTCAAGCTAGCATAATCCCCTCACACATTAGTCATCACCATATCACTCTCTTAGTTAACTCCTCTTAGTGCAGCGAGAGAGAGTTGTGTTTACAGAAGAGAGTAGTATTCTCCTCTAAATTGAGAGAGAAGTATCATCACCCTTTGAAATCTCATTTTCTTCTAGTGAAATCCTCTTACTTGCCCGTATTTTTTCCCTGATTTCTTTTAAGGTTTTCCACGTAAATATTTGTGTCTTCCCTTTTCATTTTCATTTTGAATCTCGATTGCATATTAACTTTCTTGCATAGTTCCTAACACTGTATGAAAACCACAGCGAGTCGTGCCTCGCACACCCCAAAAATCCTTGTATTGCATTGCACCCTGCCTCTGTACAAAAGAAAGTGAAGGCATGGGTTGAGCGGCACCTAAAGGAGCGCTCATGTCATCTGGTTTCAAAGAACAAAGTAGAGCTGATGGCCATGAAGGGCCATAAACAAAAGAAGAGGACCAGCCGCGGAAGCGAATGCCCAAAACCCTAGGAGAGAAAAGTCTCATAGTTTTGGGATTCTCCTTTTTTAGTTGTTTTTCACATTCTTCATATATAGTAGAGGTATAATTTTGTTCTTCTTGTCATCAAACTATCAATTATATAATAAAACATAAGGTTCTCACCAGGGAGTGATAACTTTAGAGCATCCAGAATAATATTTCCCTACATACATACAGTACTTTTAACAAATTTACTAAAAATTTGCTAAAGAATTTAGACAAAATTCATTATGAGTCTAAACAATTTTACCTGGAAGGGGGTAAAATGGATAAAATAATTCATCAAAGGACTACAATTAAAAAGAAAAAATTGACAGGACTAAACCTAATATTAAACTGAGAAATAAGACCCGACCATGTATTTATTTCATTTGCGGTCCTGTAACTTAATTTTCACGTTAAATTTTTTTCTAATTTTGTCACATTTTAATTTCATATGACAAAAATGTTGCTATCTAATTTATTGGTGGAATTTATTGATATCAACAATATTTCCTCTCGTAATTTGAATTTGATACTTATCAGTTTTGACTTAACTAGCAAAACATAAATGGCATTTGAATTTGTTCCTTAATTAACTTTACGTCATTATTGAATATCAAAACCATGACTTTTTCCAAAAATCATTCATTAATCACATCTTCTTTATATTACTATATATCCTTCGATTCCTCTACACATAGAGGTAGCATATGCATGATTGTTCGTGACTGGGAGGGGAGATTTATTTTTGCAGTAGCTAGCCATATTACTGATGTATATTCGGCATTAGTGGTAGAGATTAAGGTATCTTGGAGAGCGATGCAGCTTGCCAGTCAGTTGGGCTATAGCCCATCATGGATTAATTCTGATAGTCTCATTGTAGTCGGAGCGGTGGAGGATCCCAGGATGGTTTCTACCATGTTCCGAGACTCCTGTGAGGATCTTAGACAAACTTTCTGGACCTTGTCCACCTGTAGGTTTGTCCATTTAGGCTGAGACTTCTGTGAGGATCTTCTTTATATTACTATATATCCTTTGATTCCTCTACACATAGAGGTGGTATAGGCATGATTGTTTGTGATTGGGAGGGGAGATTTATTTTTGCAGTAGCTAGCCGTATTACTGATGTATATTCGACATTAGTGGTGGATTGAGGCAGCTTGGAGAGCGATGCAGCTTGCCGGTCAGTTGGGCTATAGCCCAACCCGGATTAATTCTGATAATCTCACAACAGTCAAAGCGGTGGAGGATCTCACGACGGTTTCTAGCATGTTCCAAGACTCCTATGAGGATCTTAGACAAACTTTCAGGACCTTGTCCAACTGTAGGTTTGTCCATTTAGGACGAGAGGTCAACATAGTAGTAGATAAATTAGCAAAATGGGCTCTACGCAATGCTAGGGTTCCTTATTGGTTCCAACCTGTGCCTAATTTCATGCGGTCATAGTTGGAATGATTGTATGTACTGCTATGTATTAATTAAATTTCTATCTTCACCTATAAAAAAAATGGAACAAACTGGGAGGTAATTTTTCTACAATCTATAGTTAAGGTAACTTTTAATGTTTTGGTATCTTAAGCATAATTATTGTTCATATTATATATATAGGTATAAGGAACTAATTGATATAGTTCATTTTGCATCCCGAATAATTTCTTATTGGTACAATTTGCAAAATTCTGTTCATTTTTCTTTTTCCTTTCCAGTGTGGTGTACATCACATACGAAGGACATCCAAACGAATGTAGATCAGATTAATTAGTAGGCTGACCGGTCCACATCACCATCGGTATTTTGAGCTTAATTATTGTTGATTGAGATCGATTTAATACGTGACAAGCAACCTTGGCTACTTCTACCTAGAACAAATTGGATAGACCCACAGTCCTTAACATGGCTCCAATCTTTTCTACGATAGTTTTATTCATCTGCTCTGCGATTCCATTTTGCTGAGGAGTATACGTGGTTGTAAACTGTCTCTTGATTCCTTCTTGTCTGCAGAGTGCAAGAAACTCGTCGCCTATATACTATGGTCCATTGTCGGTCCTTATACAGTTGATCATTTTCCCATATTCAAGCTCCACCACTGCTTTGAAGGCTTTGAATACCCAAAACATATCGGATTTCTTCTTAAATAATCATCAATAAAAGACATGAAGTATCTTTTGGAGTAATCATCAATAAAGAGCACGATGTACTTTATACCTCCTAGGGACACAACTGGTGATTCCCAAACATTAGAATGAAGCAAGTCTAGGATTCACTTACTTCTAGTAACCGACTTATCAAACTTCAGTCTACTCTACTTGCTTGTAACACAATGCTCATATACAGATAAAGTTACCTGCTTGAGCCCTGGAAGCAGCTTCTAATTAGAGAGAATCTTTAAACCTTGCTCTGAAATGTGGCATAGTTTAGGATGCCACATCATCGTCAATTCTTCTCTTTTGTTGATTGAAGCTACACATGCATCGGCTTCCAACTGTGTTTCACCTTGAAGCATCCATAGATTTGCTTCGATCTTCTTCGCCTTTATAACCACAAGTGCATCAATAGATTTTTCTTCAGGCCTTTCACGTGTCGTACCTCCAGAATAATGCAAACTATACCACCAAATATTTTTATTTTGACAATATCTATACCAACAATCTCCAAGGGATTGTCGTCTCCCATGAACACTGAACTTCCAAAGTTCATATCGATGAAACTATTCTCTTTGAGGGGTCATATGCCATAATGCTCCATCAATGAAATTTCATCCGCCTTCAGAGACTGTTGTTGCCTCGCTGTATTAGATTTCACCATCATCGAAGATACTTACAACGTTACATTGAGTGTTTGATTACTCCGGGTTTCCACTCTTCTTCAGAAGTCGGCAGTCTCTTTTGAACTGCCATTTCTTACCACAGTGATAATACCTGAAATTTTTTTGCATCCTCGACTTTGATCTGCCTTAATGTTGACTCCCACTTGCCACACTCTATTGATCTTCATCTCACCATTAAAGCTTCCGCTTGTTGTGAACTTGACTGCATGTCCTCCTTTTTTTTGCGCCTACTCTCTTCTTCTAATACAACGACTGTGACTTCATCGAAGACTAGGTGGTGTGTGAAAATTTTGGTCATTAGGTTGATGATGAGTTGATCATATAAGTTAGGTAAACTATGAAGTAGAAGCTTTGCTCGTTCAGTTGGCTCTATTTTCTTTCCTAAAGTAGTGAGCTATGAAAATAGAGTATTCGATGTGTTGATGTGATCGGTCATTGATGTAGACTCCACCATATGAAAAGTGTAGAGCCTTCTCTTCAAGAAAATCTTATTGTGTAGCGATTTCTCCTCGTACAGCTTTGTAAGCATATTGCATATCTCCTTTGACGTCTTCTTTTTCTCTATGCTAGATAGTACTTCATCGGCTAATGCAAGATGCAGATCGGAAATTACGAGGATATCTATATCGTCCCATTTTGCATCGTCGTTAAAGTCTGTGGGCCTTGCTTCAATTGCAGCTAATCAATTTTCCTTCCTTAAGATTGCTCTCATCTTCATTTCCCATAACAAGAAGTTGGTCTGTTAAACTTCTCGATATCGAACTTCGTCTCCATCTCGAATGAATTACCTTTCCTCTAAAACCAGCTCTCATATGATCGCACAACCAGTGCTCTGATACCACTGTTAAGAACTACGCGACAAATTTAATATGCAATCAAGATTCAAAATGAAAATGAAAAGGGAGACACAAAGATTTATGTGGAAAACCCCCCAAAAAAATTAGGGAAAACCACAGGCAAATAGGAAGATTTCAATAGAAGAAAATGGGATTACAAAGGACGATGATACTTGTTTCTCAATCTAGAAGAGAATACTACTCTCTTCTATAAACACAACTCTCTCTCGCTGCACTAAGAGGAGTTAACTAAGTGAGTGATGTGATGATGACTAGTGTGTGAAGGGATTAGGCTAGCTTGCATTGCGATTGATCTTGTTGTCGACCCACCCAAATGAGGAGGTGAACCTCACATTTATAAGAGAGCTCCACCGACTCAACAACCCACCCCACACTTCTTAATTGTTCTTGAGTCTTCCACCGACTTAAAATCTTCTTCATACTTCATGAAACTTCTGTAGACCACAAAGTGGTCTTTACTCACAAAGTGTACAAATGGTGATGGACGAGTGAGTTGGTCTACTGCAGAGTGGCATCACGGCCTGAATCGAGCACGTATAAAGATGGTGAATGTGGAGCAGAAGACATGGAAGGTTGTTGCAGATCTATTCATGTTAACGTCGAAGGAGTGCTGCCGATGGCATGCTAATGACAAAAGTGGTCATGTGCTTCAATTGAGGACGACTCCGGTCAGATTAATAGTCGTCGGTCTGGTTGAGGCAAGGAGGTCAACGACGAGAGTGGAAGCCGCAGGGGTTAGATTTCCCAAGAGCATGGTTGCGGTTCCTGTGCAGTAGGTCCATTTGTGGGAGAAGATGGGCTTCAAGGATCAATCCATGGCCCATGAGTTTTAGGGTTTAGGGCCTGCTCTCGTTGCTTTCATGTTAGGTTTAGCCAACAAATCCCTAATTTTGGCCAACAAAGGTCTTCCTTTAAAAAAACAAATAGTTATAAGGGAACACCATAGCTAGTCCCCAGGGACACAATAAAAACTGGAATTTAAAGACATCACATTGATATGTCTCGTTATCACTCATGTTCTGGTAATCAGTGATGTCTTGCTCAGTCGTTGTCAGTTACTGTTCGATCTGCTTCAAATAAATGACATTAAATTGTATTTCAACATTTTTTTTAATTAATTACGATTGAATGCAGATCGAACGGTCGTTGACTACAACTAAACATAGAAATCACTGACCACTAGAATATTACTCATTTGTAGTTATATGATTGTAATTATTAGTAAATTATAATTTTTTTCATTTAACTTAAATGTTTCTGCATTTTCCCTTTTTTTCGTAGAGACTAATTATAAAACCTCTACCTATTCTCCTCATAACTGATTTTTTGAAAGAAAAATGAATCTTAATTCTGTGCCACCACCGCTTGTATCCAATGATTCAATCTTCTTTCAGAAAGTAGTATAAACTAGAATTGTGAAAGTGACGAGAAAATACATCGTTCATCGATCATCATAAATTCTACTGTTTCATGATTGTTACGTTCATTTCCAACCATCCTTGCGGTTGTTTAGTTCTGTGCGGCGACGCTGCATGCTCCTCTCACTTTGATGTATCCTTTTAATTAATTAATTAGCCACAGCATAATGCACGCAATCACTAATTGCATTGCGTACAAATACAATGTATTGCACTATTGTTATTTCCCTGCAATTTAAAATATGTACGTACATATATGTACGCCCATTTTTTGTTCAAAAACTCGCCCAAATCGGTCGAGTGCTTGGTGAGTATTCGTTATTCAGTAAAAAAAAATGAACTGTTTTGGGTCTACTCCCCCTCGCTCCCTGAGCGGTAGCTGAGTAAACTCCGAGTAATCGCCAAGTAAACCCGAATCGGGCGCTTAATTGGCACAAATCTATCTCTCTCTTTTTTCTTTTCTTTTTAGAAAAAAAATCTAATTTCTAAAACTGAAAACATCCAAAAAATCAAAACAAGACCAAAATTTTAATCCGAAGTTGAAGAAAACGATAACGCATTTAGAGGGTTTGACAATATAGAGTGATTTTTTATTTTGAAATACTGTTTCTTTTGCTTTTATTTAACTATTAAACCATGTGTTTAATGACTTTGATGTCATTTTCTTTTTATTTTAATTATTTTATTTTTTAATTAGTGATTTTTATATACATATAAAATATATTAATAATTATATTACTAGTTTTAAATTATAAAATAACGACTCGGAGAACTCAACTAAGCTGTAATCGATACCAAAACGATTTACGGCTAATTACCGTATTTTTGAACCTTGCTCAACTCCATTGCAACGAGCACCTCATATTTCTTAAATATGGGTAACTGCATTGGGTAAGCTACTAATTGTGCACTATTATAGCTTCCCTTAGAATATACTTCACTTCAGATTTTGATGATATCAACACTTGCTCATGCCCAAATTAATGAAAAAGCTCAAGAGAATAAATAATGTATGTATGTACCACAACTAGCTGTAGCTAGTGGTAGTCGTATAATAGAATAATTCGAAGCTTCTTTATACTATACGTATAAGTGGACATTGCTAGCTACAACTTCGTGAACAACGTTTTAGTTAAATTCTCTAGCTAGTTCAGCTATACATTGTTGGTGTTATTATCTGCTGCAACTTAATTGGCAATTAAGTAAAAACTTAGTATCTGATCTCGATGGAAAATAAATGTGTGATTTATTTATATAAATATACTCCATGTATAGCTTTTTACATGATGAAAATTGTAAGAGATTAATCTGATGGTGATTTGATCGGACACACCTGACTTACGATTTAGTAATAGGGAGTTGAAATTAACACCTCTTTTTTTTCAAATCATACCTCATTTCTTCACAATTTCAAATAAAAATGAATAGAAAATACACACAAAATATATAAAATGGGAATATGGTTTGTAAAAAATGGGATATCAATTTCATCTCCCTTAGTATTAATAATATCAAGTGATTATGTACTACACTGAACATAGTTTCCTATATCCACACTGGTATATATTCTTGAAAAGAAAAAAGAAAAAAGAAAACCACACTGGTATGCCCACATGCATTCATGCATTGATCAAAAGTTCATTTTACTTTTGCATGCTTAAGATGTGATTTTGTGTGGTTTCATTATATAGATTGAAACCCTAGCTAGCCAAGTCACACATACAGTCATACACATACATATCAAGTTTGGTGGAAGTTGAGGGATTGATATGAGGTCTTTAGGATTCTCACATGTAGTGTACACCCTTCGCTAGCTCCTTCTCTTATAAGTACCCCATTTTCAATTCTTATCTACCTCTAAGTTCACAGGAAATCTACCTCTACCTCCACCTCCTTCTCTCTCTCTCTCTGCCTCCTAACGATTCCTCCATCTCTAGCCAATTCCCATGGAGTTACTAAGTTTACTCTATTTTTTCTCAGCTTTGTATTTCGTTTTCACTTTGTGGAAGCGTTATGATGAGAAAAAAGACCAACAGTGTTACATTTTGGACTACCAATGTCACAAGCCGACAGATGACAGGAAGCTTGACACAGAGTATTCAGGGGAAATCATCAAGAGAACCAAGAATCTTGGTCTTCTTGAGTACCAATTCCTCCTCAAAGCCATAGTGAGCTCCGGCATTGGCGAGCAAACCTACGCTCCAAAGATCATGTTCGACGGCAGAGAATCATGTCCTACATTGGAAGATTCGATCATAGAGATGGAGGATTTTTTCCATGACAGCATTCAGAAGCTGTTGGACAGAACAGGCCTTGACCCTTCACAAATTGACGTGCTTGTTGTCAATGTGTCAATGTTTGCTTCTGTCCCTTCTTTAGCCGCAAGGATCATAAATCACTACAAGTTGAGAGAAGACATAAAGGTCTACAACCTCAGTGGTATGGGTTGCTCAGCTAGCCTTATCTCAGTTGGCTTAGTCAGGAGCATTCTCAAGACACACAAGAATACTTATGCACTTGTGGTCACTTCAGAGTCACTGAGCCCCAATTGGTACACAGGTAATGATAGATCTATGATCCTATCAAATTGTTTGTTTAGGTCCGGTGGATGTGCTATTCTTTTGACCAACAAAAGAGCCTTGAAGGACCAAGCCATGTTCAAGCTCAAATGTTTGGTCAGAACCCATCATGGGGCCAAAGATGAGTCCTATGGCTGTTGCATACAACAAGAAGATAAGCAAGGAAGAATTGGGTTTCATCTTTCCAAGATTTTACCCAAGGCTGCCACAAGAGCATTTGTTGACAACCTCAGGGAGATCTCACCCAAGATCTTGCCCATCAGGGAGTTAGTTAGGTTTATGCTTGCAACCCTTTTAAGGAAACTGAGACAAAGCAGCAGCTTATCCACCAAGGGGGGACTTGAGACTACTACTCTCCCAAAGCCAGTCATAAACTTCAAGACAGGGGTTGATCACTTCTGCATTCACACCGGCGGAAAGGCAGTGATAGATGGAATTGGCAAGAGTCTTGGCCTCACTGAACATGACCTTGAGCCTGCAAGGATGACACTCCACAGATTTGGGAACACATCTGCAAGTAGTCTCTGGTATGTCTTGGCTTACATGGAGGCCAAGAAGAGGCTCAAGAAGGGCGACACAGTGCTGATGATAAGCTTTGGTGCTGGCTTTAAATGCAATAGCTGTTTTCTGGAGGTGGTGAGGGATTTGGACGATGGCAATGTGTGGAAAGATGAAATTTCTAACTACCCACCAAAGTCCTTGACCAATCCTTTCATGGAGAAATTTGGTTGGCTCCAACAACATGATCCAAGCACATTCAGGCTTGAGGATTATCTATAAGAAATTGAGACAAGGAAAACAAAGTGGTCATGGTAATTGTTCTACTTCTGGCAAGTGTTTACTTCTTCTTTTTCCTTCTTTGCATTTTGATTATTTTCTGTATACTATAAAGTTCTTATTTTGTTAAATCCCATGTGGGATTTCATAACCTAATAAACCATATGTGCTACCATTACTTTGAATTGAGAATATTTCAATTACTCCCTGTACCATATTCAATTTAAATTGCGCTAATATGATTTTCTCCCTTAATATTTACATGAAAATCTCCTAGTTTGATTCTCCGAAAAGAAGTAAAACAAGAACTTCGATCTCCACTGGTGTTTCATTTGTTTTGGTAAAACAAGAACTTCGATCTCCACTGGCGCTAAGATTCAAGGAAGAATTCAATTTGCATTTGTTGCGTGCACATCTCATCTGCTATATATGATGGCCCTACAAATAAGTTTGTTTAATGATGTTATCAAGTTTCTTTCATGAATATATACTATTAGGAGTAATGGCCATAAGGCAGATGCTAATTTTTTGTATATTGGCCATCTGCTAATTAGTATGATAATAAAGAAATTGATACCGGAAAAGAAAATAAAAAAGAAAGATGAAGATCATGTTTAATTCTCAAACCGCCGATCATCATCTGTCTAGGAAGTTCAGATCGATGCATGTAGAATTTTGCATAAACTTCATGTATAAAGGTCTATATATATATCAACATATTGCCAACTAAATCACCAGTATTTTTGGTGCCTATTTGAGATCATTGAACATGAAGTCCAGTATCTACGAAATGGTCCTTAAATATTTCCTAGCCATCAGCTTCAGTACAATGTGGCATGGGCGAAACGCCGCGTGTTCTTGTCTTTGTTTGCTCATAATAAGTGTCATTTTTTTCCATCAAATTCAAGAAAATATTTTGGAGACGATACTAAAGTGTAAACTTTCTTTTTAAGACATAGGTGAATTGCTATTTTACTCGTGAATTGTTGTATTCCCTTGGCTGCCTAGGGTTAGTAGGATGGGCCAGTCGAACAAATTAAGGCACCACATGTAGGATGAGACTGATGAGTTTATCAAGAGCATATACAAACCGGTTCACTATTTCTATTATAGTCAATTTGTTGATGTCACTTTGTTTTAGTCAATCAGTCATATATATCGTTCTATCTATCGCGCCGCGAAAAATAAAAAGAAGAGATTTTGTTATTAGTCTCACGTCGAGTGTAAAATTCAAGTAAAGTCGGAGTATTAATTTATATGTATCTCCACACGCACCGCAAAACACCAACATTGTGATTGTTATCCAAAACGGGGGAGATATTAACCACCAAAGGTAAAACACCACGCGGGAAATAGAGGCAGTAGATTGAATTTGACAGTAACAGATGAAGCAAAATAATTAAAGCTACAATGTAAGTGCAGAAACGAAGCCAGTGATCTGCAGGAACGTACGTACTGATGAATCGAAGTATAAGCTCTCGTGTGTACATTAATGGAGAAACTTTATAAATTGATATCTGGATTCATTGATGTAGAAGCCTGTAATAGGCTGTGACACTCGAGAATGGGCTTGTATAAACCAATTCCATCAAAGGTCCACTACAGTTCAGATGCAACTGGAAAAATCACAACCAAGCTCCCTTTCAATATACAGTACTGCTGGCTAGCCAACCCAGAAGCATTAAATCTTACACATCTACTCTCTCGACCAATCATAAATAAAAAGAAACTTTGCATCATAATGGAATGGTCCAGTTCCATACAGCAGTTTGCATATTTACAGCTCCAAGATAGTGACGTGTTTATGCGTCTATATTATGAGAAATTCTATAGTAGAATGCCTCTATCAAAATTATGTTCAATAATTTTATTGTTATTGTTGTAAATTGAGACCATTTTTATGTAATTTTATTTAACTTTTTGTAAATACACAAACGAGCATACTTTTCTTAATTTCAGAACAAATCGTTGTCAATGTTGTAATTTAATTCAATAGTTTGTAAATAATACAAAAGTAGTCGCAATTTTGTTCTAAATGTAATAATTTCTTGTTCAATAAATTATAATTTTGTTTAACTAATTGTAAAAAAAAAAAATATTAAGGTAGATCTCCTCTACCATAGTCTTACTCATATACTATGCTTAATTAATCATCTACTTATTGTTATTTTTTGAGTTATTTAATTAAGTTTATTGTTTTATTAAGTTTTGTGGAGAAATAAAGAAAAATGAGACAAAAGAGAGATTTTTAGCGCAACAAGAAATAAAGAAGGAGAAGTTATGTGCAAATAAATGAAGCTCAAACCAATAAGGAATGTGAGAGGTCCAACCAAGGAGTATATAAACTCATCTTAGGGTTTTAGGAAAAACTAACCAACAATTTGGAGAACATATACTCGAGCAAGGAGCAAGCAACTGCGAGTGAGAAGTCAAGTCGACCGAGTTTGACCCGTCAACTTTTTCTTCATCATCCTTTCTTGTTTGTATCAACACTACTAGAAAAATGACATTCGCCAACATATAGAAAATTGTCCCTATAAAGGGTCAAAGACAACACATAATAGTCTCAAAATGGCATTAGGGATAGAGCGAGCATGGACATTTAATTCATGTGTTTATATTGTTGGAGTTTCTATTGCTCATTAGAGACCAAAGAGCAAATGTCCCATCATTTTTCTAGTTATTACATAAAACTTTGTGAGTTGATAGTAAGGAATACATTGTACAAATATAATACTCAATACAAACACATATCAGTCATCATCTTCAAACAAATTAAATATAAAAAAAGTACATTCATCTACTCCAATCAACTACCATACACAATACACCAAAAATCTTAACAAAGCAATTAAATAGTAGATGTGGCTTGGCTTGATGGCTTCTAAGCCATTTCTACATGCTTTGGAATTGATTTTATCAACCTTTATAAATTACTCTTGCCATCTGTTTTAGTAAAGTTGCTGGTTTCATCCCACTTGAAGCCCTCATATATGTTCTTTCTGTAGGAAAAATTGTTGTGATATTGAACATATAATCTGAAATTAGAATTAATATAATTACAATAAAGTTATAAATAATATATATAATTCCACAGTTACAAAAACCAAATAGAATTGGAGGTTGATGATGATGATGATGAAGAAGTCGAGACGTTTGTATCACGCACTGTCCTTGGGATAATTACGTCACTTCCACCGGTGCACAAGGCCTCCTTGGAGTTTAACTCCTAGGATATAACGACTTTGAGTTTCTTGAGTCTGTACTACACAAGAACTCTAACAAACTGAAAAATATCTTCCTCTATCACTGAAAGGAAGAGCTAAGAGAAGTGATTAAAAGATGATTGCTTTGCTTTTCTGATGGTGTATCGAAATTAGAAGAAGAATATTGCTTTATATAGGCTTCATTAGGAAATAAGCTACTTATTGTCGAGTTAATACCAAAATTCGTTTCTGATCATTATACTCGTCATCAAATGGCAGTTACAAGCTTTTTGATTTGTCATCACTAATGTTTACAAATTGTTACAAACAATTTATTTAGTATGTTTCACTTGTATATCATAACTAAGGTTTATGAGAGTTTACAAAACTATTACAAACCATTTAGTTCGTCATTCAATTACATGCCATTACTAAGGTTTATTACCCGTCATAAACAATTTAATTGGCAATTTGAAAGCCTTTAGCTTGGTCTCATTCACCCATTTAACCATTTGACAAGTAAATATCTTAATATAATTGTCTCAAAATATTTAATTAAAATAGTGTTAAAACACCTATTTTTTCAATAATTCTCCACATGAATGAGATTAGCGACCTAAGACTCAATAGACTTAGTAATAGATTATGCGGTTGAAAACCTACATAACATAGGTAGAGAGGGGTTAACCTTTTGAACCTTCCCTTGTGAAAGTATGCTTACTTTACTAACTATGCAGTAGATACAGTGTCTTTGAACTGTTCATCATTTATGTAAACGATAGCACACCTTACACAGGTATCTCCTTGATACTTTCAATTCACTTATTGCACTATAAGAAAAACTCACCTAGACAACAGAACCTTTACGGTTCCGTCATCTAAGTGTAACTCCGACGACGGAAAATATTTGCGTCGTCCAAGTGTCTCTTAGACGACGGAAATACTTTTTTCGTCGTCCAAATGGCCATACAAACGACGGACTGACACGCAATGGTCTATGTGGCCACTTGGACGATGGAGCGTCGGTGCGTCATCTAAGTGACCACTTAGACGACGGACTAAGCTCGTTTTCGTCGTCCAAGTGGTCACTTAGACGACACACTGACACTCCGTTGTCTAAGTAAAGCATTATATAATGTTCATCTCGAACTCTCTTCCTCTCTGCTCGCTCATCTCAACTTCATCCTCATATCAATCATTCTCTCTCTTGATCAGACTCTCCTCGCACGTACATGCATGCTAGCTAGCTAACTAGCTAGCACGTATGTATGTACTATATATATATATATATATATATATATCTCCGGCTCCAACCATCAATTCACCATATATCGGAGAAGGCTAAGTACGTACGTAGTTAATTTTCGACAATCTTTACGTTTTATATGTATAATTAGTTGTACGTACGTTTGATTGATCGATTGCATTGTTAGTACGTCTAATATTTATAATTAAGTTAGGTAACTGATGATATATATATTAGTTAATTAATATAGACCAATAGTACGTGTGTGTATATATATATATGCATGGATGTTTAAAAATTTGATTAATATTTAATTAAAATGTACATGCATGTTAGACATATTAAAGTAATTGATGTATAGTTTATTCACCAATAATTAATAAAGATAATTAATAAATATTTTAATTAATTATACGTTAATAATTAAGGTAATTGAAAATTTGTATCTAAATAATAGTTTAATAATTACTTAAAAATCTGTATATATATAGAATAGTTGACTAATATGATAATTAATTATTAAATTTTGTAGAAGTATGGACAAGAGTTGGATGAAGTTGCGGAATAGAAGTGATGTTCAGTATATGGATGAAATTAGAGAATTTGTGAATTTTGCGATAGAACATGATCAGGGAAAGAAGAGTTTCAGGTGTCCGTGCAAAAAATGTCTTAACTTTCAGTATGTGGAGGTTAATGTTATGGTGCAACACTTGTACGAAAATGGTATGATGTGGAGTTACACTACATGGAGCGAGCATAGTGAAACAGTAGACTTCAGCTCAGCAGACTTAAGCTCAGGATACAGTTACCATAGTGCCTCATCCAGCGGCAGTGGTGCCGGTCCCCCTGCTTGGAACCCAACTATAGATTTGGTCCATGATGCGTTTCCGGGACTTAGTCATGGTGGACACCAACACCAAGAGGGAGGTTACAATACCACTCATGGGCATGATGACACATTCCCCGCTGCTAGCTTGACCACTGACACTAGTGAGATGGATAAGTACAACATGATGCTACTTGAAGAGCAGACCCGGTGTACCCTGAATGTTAAGAGAATGTGTTGCAATATATGATGGAGAAAATGAAGAGTGAAGCAAAAAATGTCAATCAGTGCTTTTGACAAAATTCAGGAGCAAATATATAAGTTGCTTCCTGATGATCACAATCTTCATATATCCCATTATAAGGTTAGAAATATCTCGAGCAGCCTCGGCCTGAAGTACAGGATAATTGACGCATGTCCAAATGATTGTGTGCTGTTTTACAAAAAGTATAAAGATTTGGACTATTGTCCCGTATGTGACCAGTGCAGATATGAGCTGAATAGGAAGAGTTCGAAAAAGAAAATTCTTGTGAAGGTTCTTCGATATTTTCCATTGATTTCCAGATTGCAGCGTTTGTACCTGTCTCTATACACAACAGAGACGATGCGATGGTACGCATAAAAACGAATAGATGACGATGCAAACGTGTTGTTGCATCGTCTAAGTTCTTACTTGCACGACGCAAACGTGTCTTTGCGTCGACTAAGTGAAAATTTCGTAATTTCATCTAAGACAACGACCATCTAGACCATGTCCCAATGCATATTCTTTTCATCGAGAGCATAGAGTAAACAATTCTCAGAGTGTGAGCGTCGACGGTTCCAAAATAGGACTTACAGATTTTCGTGTATCCACGTTTTCGGTTTGTAAAAATTTCAGTTTTGCGGTTGACTGTGTCGATGAAACCCTTAACGAATTTACTATTTTGTGAAAATTATTCTATTTATATATTGTCTTATGGCGAATGTATCAAATGGTTGTTTTGTCCAAATTCAATTTTGTTAATATCGATGTGCAATAAGCCTATACTTAATAACACTTAACTTATATAGATTAGTAGATACTTAACAAGTTTAAAGACGAAAGATTATTCGTCGTCTTAAATTCAATTGTTTATATATATGATTCTTTAATCGATATTTTACGACTATTTCATTCGAATGATAGATCGGAAACTTCCTTGCGAATTATTTTTAAAAATTAATTTTACGGAAATTTCACCTAGATTACAGAGATAGACCATCTCCGTCGTCCAGGTGACCACTTGGACGACGGAGATGGTCTATCTCCGTCGTCTAGGATGAAAATTTTGGCGGTTCAATTTTCACCGCTAAATTTTTGGGGAACGGTTTAAATTTCACCTGGACGATGGAGATGACCTTTTCTGTCGTCTAAGTGAAATTTGAAACGTTCCCAAAAATGAAGGCGGTTAACTCCCACCTGCCAAATTAATTGGGTGCCATCTCCAAAAATTGAGTCGGTTCACCTAGACGGCGGAAATGGATGTTTCCGTCGTCTAAGTGCACTTAGACGACGGAAAAAATACCTCCGCGGTTTAAGTGAAACTCTATATAAAGGACCCATCCGATCCTTTTTTCTCATCCCATTCTCAATTCCTCCTCTCCTCTCTCTCTCACTCTCTCTCAAAAATCAGGTGATTCTCCTGCGACTCAAAATCCAGTGACTCCCTCTCCGGCAACTCCGCTCTCCCGTGACTCCTCTCTCCGGTAATTTTTAAATTTTTTAACATAATTATATTATTAATTTGTGTTTAATAATAAATTATTAAATTGGTTAATTAATTAGTAAAAATAATAAATTGGTAATAATTGTTAAATTGGTAATAATAATTAATAGTTTGTAAATTAGTAATTATAGTAAAATTTTGAAATTATTGTAAATTATTGTAAATTATGGTTATTTAGTAATTAATTATTGTAATTATTGTAAATGATAATTATTATTGAAAATTATAATTATTGTTGTAATTATTGTTGTAATTATTATTGTAATTATAATTTGTCATTATTGTAATTATAATTTATCATTATTGAAATTATTGTAAATTTGTAATAATTATGGTAAATTATTGAATTATTAAAAATAATAAATTGGTAATTATGGGAATTTAGTAATTATTATAATAAATTATTTAATTATTAAAAATAATAAATTGATAATTTGTAATTTAGTAATTATTATGGTAAATTATTTAATTATTATAAATAATAAATTGATAATTATACCTAATTTAGTAATTAATGAATTATTAAAAATAATAAATTGGTAAATTATGGTAATTATTGTAATAATAGTAAATGATTAATTATTGTGATTATGGTAAATTATTAAGATAATTATATTTTTACAATAGCCCCGTAGGGTAAGAAAAATGCTCAAAAAGAGGCCGAAGATGCTCTACTCTGATGCTTGGCGGAGCAAGTCGGTTAATAGTTAGAGAAGGACAACGTCGCACCTCCTCCGGACCCTTCAGCTGGTCCTTTGACAGTGGCGATTGGGGAAATTTTCGATGCCCCAGCTATCCGGACCGATGATGATGATGGCCCTTCCGGTCCGACATTGATGTCAGAAAGTGCTTAGGCATCGTCGACCTCCTCTGAGTCTATCCTCTACAGCGCGCGGCGTAAGGTCAGGAGGACTCGTAAATGGCGAAAAATCCGAGAAGTTGTTCAAGGCGACCGGGCAAAAGATCCAGTTGCCGTACGACAATTTCACTGATGACCCTCCCACCTCTCAGCTATCTAGTCTCTTCTCGCACAGCATCGGGTCAATCATTCGCAACAAGGTTCGTATGATTGCACCTACCTAGAAGGAGTTGCCGGCCGAGGAGAAGGGGAAAGTGTTTAAAGAACTTTCGATACGTAATACGTACAATTTTAAATTTATCTTCTAATAAATAATAAAAATCGTAATTACATAATATATACGATTATAATTTTTTATTATTTTCTTATAGGAACAATATGAGGTGGATGGCACACCGGGGATGCTTAGGCATATCAACAGCACCGCCAACGCCATCTACCGTGATTGGAAGTACAAACTTCATAAGTATTATGAAAAATTCGGCCGAGAGCCTACCCCCGTGGAGCTGCATGGGGATAGGGAAGATGAGTGGGAGTGGTTGGTCACCCACTTCGAAGCAAAAGAATATCGGGTGATTATTTTTTTATTTAAATTGACGAAATTGAATTATTATTTTTTTAGTTATTTATTAATTTTTTAATGATTTATATTGTACAACAAAAATTCTCCAACATCAACAAGGCCAATCGGGACCCAACCGGGAGAAGAAGGACAAACATCATACCTTCGGCTCCAAGCAGATGATCCAAATCGCCAAGGAGTACAAAGATAAGGGCTCAAAACACCCTTATCTGGATGCTAGCATCATCGCTTACATGACGTCTAGGCTTGACAATGAAGCGAGTCAATACGGCGTAAGTGCCATATATATTTCTTCTTAATTAGCGTAATTATTATTTAATTATTATTTATTAAACTGTCGTACAAATTTATTATTATTTAATTATTATTATTATTTTCAGGTGAGGTTGGTAGAACGGGTGCAAAAGGAATTGGCCAACACGCAGCTTGCACACCTGGATTTACCACCAAAAGACCTGCCTCCTTTATCAATGGAGAGCCAAATTGCAATCACCGATGAGGTTAGGGGGATGGGACGCAAGGTGCAGCGAGATTTGTCTTCTGACTTATCTACGGGACATTCGGCGAGGAAATGTGCTCGGAATGCGTCAGTTTAAGCAGCCCTTGAGGAGGCTCGACTCGCACGGGAGGAAACGCAGTCTATGCGTTAGATGCTTGATGACCAACAACCGCAGATAGCCCACCTCATCACCGTCATGGAAAACCAGGTTCGACAACAATATCAACCTCCTCCGAACCCATACCCCAACGACAACGACACGACTGGAGGTGGGGGACTCGGCGGCGTGTCTGCTCCTCCTGTATTTTAGTAGTTTGCATTCTATGTAGTTTATGATATCGTATTTTCGATTCCGAACGATTTAATTTGATGTATGTAAAAAATTTAATTATTTAAATGACAATTTATAATTTTAATTAATTTATTAATATTTTACTTTAAATTTAAATTTAAATTAAAAAATAAATAATTGTTTACTTAGACTACGGAATATATTCATACGCGTGGTCTAAGTGATCACTTGGACTACGGAATATATAAGGATCCGTGGTCTAAGTGGTCACTTAGACTACGAAATATATAGAGATCCATGGTCTAAGTGGTCACTTAGTCTACGGAATATATAGAGATCTGTGGTCTAAGTGATCACTTAGACTACAGAGTTTTTGCGTGGTCTAAGTGATCACTCAGACCACGCAATAATTCCCTAGTCTAAGTGACCACTTGGTCTACGGAATTATTGCGTCGTCCGAATGGCACTTAGACCACGGAATATCTGAGACTGTAAGTGTCCCCGGTTCGAAAAAAAGGAGTTACGAATTTTTGTTTGTGAACGTTTTCGTGTCATTGAAAATTCAATTTTATGGTTGACTGCTATGATCAAAGCCTTACTAAACTTTGAATCTCTCCAAATTTTTTCTACGTACATATTATGGTGTGATGAATGTATCTAAATGTTGTTTTATCCAAATCTAATTCCATGGACATTGACGTGGAGTGAATATAAACATGTGAACTCTTAAATTATACAAACTTAGTAGATATATGTTCAACGCACATGTTTTTACCCGAAAATACCAATTGTAATTTTTTTTTTTATAATTTCTATCCAAATGGTATATATAGTTTAAGTTTGTGTCCAAATGATATATATCTGTGTGTGTGCGCGCGCGCCCACAAAATTGATTACCAAAAAATCATTTTTATGTCAATGACTTTTTACTCATCTATTACACGCATTCATTCAATGATTTATAAGTCATTAGTATGCTCATCAACTAACCATTAAATGGTTATTCCAAACGTTTTACATTGATGACTAGTTTTTCATTAGATCGATAATTATGTGCATATCAAATGCAAATAATTATTTCTATGTACATGTTTTCCCTTTTAGGTGGAAGAATCTCTACCTTGACAAGACATCTCCCCATTCTCAAGTAATTGTGGGAAGGCTTTCTTCATTTTCATAATTCATAAGGTGTTGTTTGCTCAACAAACTTTCAACTTGATGTTTGCATCATATAAAGAAAATACATTTCTCTCATCTTTGATTTTGGAAAACATACATATATAACATTATTTTGTGTTTAAAAAAGACTAAAACTTCGTTTTAAATCCCTAATTAAATGATCCATCATTGAGCCTAGACTCATGTCTTAGGAACATTAAAAACATTATTTAGTTCATTTACATGGATCATCAATGGAACTTCATTTCTTGACCCTTGATCCTTCTACTAGCTTGACTTGGTCACACCGCAACTCCAAGTCTTCTATCCAGCTTTCATGTTTGGTCTGTCATGTATAACATCATCAGGTGTAAGACACTCATAGCTTGCATTGTTTTCATTCTGGAAGTCTGTCGTTGCTCCAGCCTTTTAATTGACTTCCTCCTCATCATCATCATCAATAATGATGACTTCATGGTTTTGTTTGGGTTGTAATGTCATTTCATCATGACACCCTGAACATGACTTCCAATAACATGTATACATAGACAATGCCTTCCAAAAATGGGTATATCTTGCACTAAAAAATAATAAATGGTGCAAACATTGATCCACCATTGGGAACCAAAAGACTTAATGTGACTTCTGGCTCATTAAGTGCTTTTACACTTCCTCGTTGCCATTTCTGAAAATACACACAACATGGTGTTATTTTCTTAATCAACAAATAATAGTCAATAGATAATATCCGATATTATTTCTCAATTGATCATTTGATCAAATTCACAATGAATCTCCTATTGAATACCTTAGTATTCAATCACTTAAATTTGATATACAACCAAACCATAGTGTTTCCTTGTACCAAGGAAAGAACTTTTCATAATCCATCTAAAGCATTCACTATTATAGGTAACCAATGACAAATTATATTGGAACCCAATTTTCATGGGCAACCTTTCTCGTTTCGTAATGCAACTCAAAAGGTACCAACTTTCGTTAGGCAACCAATTCTCTTAGCCAACTAATTTCGTGTAGGCAACCAACTTCGAATAGCCAACAAGTTTCTAAAGAAACATTAATTTATTTTTCGGCAACCACAACATACTTTGAGAATTATATATCCAGTATCACATAAAGCGTAATTGTCTTAAGATTGTAGGAAAATTGGTTGTGATATTGAATATATAATTTGAAATTAGAATTAATATAATTACAATAAAATTGTAAATAATAGATATAATTCCACAAGCACAAATATTTAATAGAATTGGAGGTTGATGATGATGATGAAGTCGAGACGTGTGTATCACACACTATCCTCAAGACAATTACGCCACTCTGAACAAGGTCTCCTTGGTGTTTGTCTCCCAAGATATAACGACTGAGCTTCTTGAGTTTGCACTACACAAGAACTCTAACGAACTGAAAAATCTCTTCCTCTATCACTGAAAGGAAGAGTTGACAGAAGTGATCAAAAGAGGATTGCTTTGCTTTTCTGATGGTGTGTCAAAATGAGAAGAATAAGATCGTTTTATATAGGTTTCATTGGGGAACAAGCCACTTATTGTCAAGTTAATACCAAAACTGTTTTTGATCATTATACTCGTCATCAATTGGCAGTTACAAGCCTTTTGCAAATCACTAATATTTACGAACAGTTACAAACAATCTATTTAGTTGGTTTCAATTGTATATCATAACTAAGGTTTATGAATGGTTACAAAACCGTTATAAACCATTTAGTTTGTCATTCAATTGCATGTCATTACTTATATTTATTAGTCGTCATAAACAATTTAATTGACAATTTGAAGGCCTTTAGATTGCTTTTGGTGATAATTTCTCATTCACCCATTTAACCATTTGAACAAGTAAATCTTGATTTAATTGTCTCAAAATGGTTAATTAAAATAGGGTTAAAACACCTATTTTTTGAACATTTCCTAGTTTTTTCACACCTAGATCAAACAACCAAATCGTAATCGATAAATAAAAAGATCAATGACCACACCAAATGTCTACACGATAAAAGTATAGTAATAGATGTGCACTACAATGAGGATCAAATTTACTCTGTTTGTATGATAGCATGGCATGGTTCCATGTATGAGAATATGTAAAACATGTTTAAGCTCTGAACAAAATGGATATCAAAGTAAGAGGAAGTAAAATCAGCAACTTCACCGTCCATGAAGCCACATATTACACAAAACCATAAATCCTCCAATATTCCACAAACATAGCAAGTTAGATTTTCATCCAGCTCTTGATAAAATCGGCAAACCTGGTGACACAAATGATAAATTCAATAACTTTCTCCGACAAAGTATGACAACATATCATCATGCTTTACTACTGAATAATCAATGCCGATTCAAGAAAAGTTTAGTGTGACATAATCTCAAAACCATAACACTTGCAATGAGGACTCTCATTATACTCTGTCAAAAAAATGATACAACTAGATATGGTTTGCCTTGGAACAAAAAATGAAATCATAGGTATTCCATAAAGTTGATTAGTAATTAATGGTGCTTGTATAATACTATTAGCAAAGATACACCTTCTCTTGAGTTCTTGTTCTTAGCATCTAAGCATCGGAGGGTTGCATCGCAACAATGGCTGATCATAATAAAAAGTTAAAAACAATACACCCATCTAATTATAAATCAAGATCTATTCCTAAAACTCACACTTTCCCGACTAACTCAAATAAATAAGATAAAATTTATCATAAGTTATATTTTCATCTTAAACTTTGATTATAGTCCTGATATCTTTTTTTTCTTTAATTGAAGTCCTATAAATCGAAATTTATAATTTCACATACCAAATATATCCTTATTGAGTTCGTTTGGTAAATTTATCTTTACTTGGCAAGAGCTATTCCTAAAACTAACATTTTCCAACTAATTCAACTAAACATGATAAAATTTATAGCAAACTACTCATAAGGACACTTTGGAAATGTCAAATACAGGACAAGGTCCTTTATTTTAAACAGTAAAAGATAAAATCTTACTAATAAAAACAAAAGTTCTATAAGTTGCCATGTAATAGCAATAAAATTACTTTTTTACCTTTTAATTTATATTAAAAATCTACTTCTCCCTGTCTCTCAAACGCAGTACCAGTGTTAACCGAGATCAACTGATCGCCCAGCCGCCGGCATCGCTTGTTGCCATCACCTCGCAACTTTTGCCTGAGGTCAGACTCACCTCATCCATAGGCGATCAGCCGCGACGCCTCCAATCGTGCAACGAAATCAACGAGTCCTAACCTTGCCGAATCCGGCCACACCTTACGCGTCACCGTCGTTCGCAGCCTCACATCGCACCGTCTCACTTGGCCTGAATTCGTCGCCCACCATCCCGGCCTCATGCTCCTCGAACGTCGCACATCGCAGCATTAGAGATCGGCCTTCAGTGGTGCGCCGCTCCTTCTCGACGCCTCGCTAATTTCGTTCAGCAACTACAATGTCGAGTGCACTCTCTAGCTTGCGACCTACAGACGCATCTAGCCACAAAATGAGAGCAGCTGTTACTACATTTTAATGGGTACCAAATGTTCACCTTGTAATTGGGTTAATGCAAAAGAGTGAAGAGAACGATTGTGAAGAGCAGAGTAATGAAAATTCGAAGAACAAAAGCAAAGAGAATGCATATGAGAATTTTGAAGCCGATCTTTACTTGGACGAATAATGTAGTAGCAACAGTTTAAAAAGGCAATAGTAATTTATATACGTAGTAGCAACCGTTTGAATAATGTAGTAGCAGTATGAAAAATGCAGTAGTAATATAAAAATGCAATAGTAGTTTGAAAAAAAAACAGTAGCAACAATTTATAAAACGCAATTTCATATGTTTGCAAAATCAAGAAAATTTCGGCTCTATTACACATATCCAAGACTTCTAAAAAAATAAAAACACATATTAAACAGAGAACAAAAACGCAGTAGTAATCTTAAACCGAAAGCGCAGTAGCACTCTCGAACCGAAAAATCCAATAACAAACTCGAACCAAAATTCACACATAATCTTCAAAAAAAACCTGATCTTGGTGGATGTTATAAACAAATCAGTCGATCAGAGTAGCATTAACTCTTTAAGCTCTATTTTCACTAAATGATGGACAATGACCATACATCATTTTGTTTCAATGCTACCATGTACTTTCAAATCAACAACAATCCTAATCAAATTTTACCACTAATCCAGTAACAGAACTGAAATCAAAGTAGAGATCACAAACTACCAGTCAAGTTCTCACCTAAAATGCTTCACCTATCGAACACTATTGTCAACACTCAACTTATGGTTTCAACAAAAAGCAAAAAGTGCATAGTAATAGTAATAGTATTGACAAAAACAAAACAAAAATCAA
Source organism: Geum urbanum (assembly GCA_946800695.1). NCBI lineage: Eukaryota > Viridiplantae > Streptophyta > Magnoliopsida > Rosales > Rosaceae > Geum > Geum urbanum. The sequence goes on from OX327001.1 coordinate 12,122,219, forward strand.
GAGCCAACATTTTTGTAGCATATCACATGACCTTTTGCATAACTAAGCAACAACAAATTTCACAATAAAACAACAAATTCAACATTCAGTAGCAATGACTAACTAAACAATTCCACTGACAAACTTCTGAAAAAATAATAATTTTTAGTGACAACAATCAACTCTTCCTGGAAACTTTCATTCATGGGATATGTGCATTAAGTTAAATATATGTTATATCAATAGATTATAGGTGGTGAATAGCATTCTTCTAAACTCATTCATTCATAATTTTACACATCTTACGTTTATAAATATATTTATCAGCACTTATTTTCTGCACTTAGCTATAGTTTGCCGATTAAGTTTGGTACCCAAATCAACTATGAAAACCCTCAAAATTAGTATGATACTCCATCACTGAGTCTAGTTTATTGTTTTAAATTTTTGTGCCATTTGGAGTAGTATAGCTTAGGTTCGTAATTGTATGTATGTGTATTAGTCGAATCTGTAAGTTTTGTGATGTTTGCGTCTAATTAATGTTTTAAGATTTAGTTTCACCAATCATGTGTGGATAATGACCTCTTACTTCTACTATAGAATATTGACATCTATGAATCATAAGTAAGGGTATTTTTTTTGGTGGTTTTCCACTTATCACAAGTATAAAAGCGTTTTTGGTGACCGCTCTGGATATCCTAATTAAGAAAGAAATCAGGCTTTTACGTTATGTTGTTTTTGATTATCAAATTCTAACAAAAATGAACAAAGTAGAATATCTAACTATCTTTAATTTAGTCCTTGTCTTGCGTACATTGTTACGTTGTAATGTATATAAGGTAGGAGGTGTGTCTCTTTTTTTTTGGAAATCAAAGCTCTGAACTTCATTAATAGAACTATGAGGAAACTCAATGCAAGAGCCCAACAACTCGTGTACAATGCAAATAGAATAAAAAAAATTGCAACTCAAACCTAAATAACTTGTGTTCGGGCAAATAGAGTAATCCTAAAAATTAAACGAACATATCCTAAATTGAAGCCACTGCTGCTTCCAACACCATTCTGTTGCATAACGTCTGACTATTACACAAAGATCATCGATGATATTGCCATAAAAGCTAAATTCAAGAAGTACCTTTCAAGAGATCAATGTCAAAAATAAATCCTGAAACATAACTCAACATATAAACAAAACCCACGAAATAATACTCTCTCTATGACAAGGCGGGTAAACACCTCTCAAGGATACCCTATTCACAACCTGGATATATCAATGTAGTAAGATAAATAGGGGTTGTCGAACACAAGGAATTGGTGAAACTAAATCCTAACACTTGACTAAAATGCTGACAGACTCGACTACAGTACACTAATGACACTACGAACCTACTCTAGACAGACCCAAATGACACAAAAATTGGACACAGTGGCGGACTACCACAAAAAAATTGATGGTTTTCTGAGTTGATTTGGTTACCAAAATAATTCGGCTAAGCTACAGTTAATGCAGAAATCAGTAAATTGCAGAAAGTAAATTGTTGGAGATAACCAATGAGATATGAATGTTAAGAACTTCTTTCCACCCTAGACATACTTACGACCTCCCATATATAACTGAACTAACCATAGATGAATACTCCCCACACAAGAGCTTTGGTTAAGTCATCTTGTTATCTTGTGTATTACACTCTGTTACTTGGCATGAAAGAGGAAGGGACAATCCGCTCAATCTTGATCCTCAATTAATCGACTTATACATATGGTGATGTAAGCCTAGAGAACCGAAGTCATTACGTTCTAAGAATGTTTGAAGAATAACAAAGCTTCAAGGGTTGATAAGGTAGTCACCCTTACATCACTAAGGCTTGTTTCACACAAATTTATGTTTGTCTCTAGAGAATATGCAATGATAAGGTGGTCATATACATAATCAAGACTATAGATCCTAAGCCATGCATCTAAGTGTGCACTCAAAGAAACATGAACATAGAAATCATACGGTGAGAAAACAGTGAAACAAAACTCATCTAAATAATTAATATAATCAAAAGGGGTTCAAATTCGTAAGCATATCTAAGGCTTCAATCAGCCCCTAACAAAGGAAATTTAGCTACTCATAGTTTTAAATAATAACAACAAAGAATTCATGAAAGATGAACTAAGAAGGAGAAGAAATAAACTCTTAATCCCCATCGGGATCGCAGGCTTGCAATATGGTTCCTCTCTTCCCACATTCAACTTCTTCCTTCTCTTTTATTTGTTCTTCGTCTTTTTCTCCAATCTCTCTCTTAATCTGCTCTATATCCCTCGTAATGTTGCCTCCACTTCTATATGTATATGTTTAAGCTAGGTTAATTGACCTAGCAAGTTGATCACGTGCATGACTCCAAATTAAAGCAAACTTCTCCTTCCACTTATGTTTTGTTTTGACTTTTCTTTCTCTCTTAATCTTCCTCCAGTTACTAGCTTGCCAAGCCTGCTCACGTGCTTGCCAAACAAATTAACATAAGGACTTCTTGTTTTGTCTTTTTGTTTCTCTCCAAGTCCAACCACCTAATTCCTTCAATCACTAGCCTCGCCAAGCCTGTTCACGTGGGCAATAATATATATATATATACACACCAACCTCCGCCAAGCTAATTAACCTAGCTAAAAGCGGAGTACGTGCTGCACTTTTTATTCTTCTCAAATTATGATTCCTTCACCTCGTAAGTCTTCCTCTTCCACAATAACTCCAAAATACGTTATTTAATCTAATTTTTTTCATTAATCTCCAAAATACCTAAAAACAAATAAACATAATTAATTCACTCAATTAATAACAATAAACTAAATATAGGGAACAAATTAAATACCGAATAGATGCTAAATATGCGACTATCAAAATACCTCACACTTAGACATTGCTAGTCCTCGAGCAATACATTAAACTAAGACTTTGAAAAGACTTAAAGACTCTAACGCCCTCAACAAATTGTCTCAGCAATCTTCCACAATTGTAACACCAAGATTAGAATGACTCCAAATTTATATCCCGTAAAGTTTCGAAAATTAATTTCAATGCATGATACACATGTAATATGTAGGACGAAGACATAATCATGGTGAATGTAAAGCTGTAGCATGCGAAAAATAAGTCAAGATTCAACCTCATAGGTATATGCTCTCAAAAGTGTTTCTCTCAAAGTATGTCTAAGGTAATCACTCAACTCAATTACTTGCCAAATGGACCAAACCATAAGCTTACTCTTGTGACTAATCTCCACAGATCAAAGTCCGCCATCTTAAAGATCAAAAAAGACTTTCATGGATTGTAATGGGGCTTGGCTCATAGGTTAAAGAATAAATGGATACATAATTCAAATATAATTCTAGAACCCAATAGAGCACCAAATAAGAGACTTCTTCAAACTTTACAACCATGAACTTTCTCACTTTTGTGGCCGAATTTCATCTTGTTGGGCCTTCACATCATTGTTTTCATCAACAATTAACTGAGGTATCAAGCTAGACATCACATTTTGTTTTTTTTTTTGAATATTTTTTTTCATCAACTAGCTTGATACCCCACACTTATTTCTTTCCATCACCTTTCGACATTGTAGCTGTCTTCACATACCTGTCTCATGTATAGCTCTACCAAGTCCTAGAACAAAGGTAAAGATATAACTATTCTAAAGTTTAAGGTCAGAGATATATGGGTGACGACAAAAAGTTTAAACATGTAGACTCAAAGTGGTTAATTAAGGGATGCACATCTTGTGTACACAAAGTCGGGACACATGCTTATATGGCTATGGTGGTGTCCACTAAATGCCTTTATCACTTCCTCAATTAAAACATGTATTGACTATAAGCTTTGAAAAGCACAAGAGCAAGTTCTAGTAATATATTGAGTCCATTAACTTAATCTGTGGCAAGCAATTGACACTCAATAAAGAAAGCATGAATATTCATTTTTAGGCTCAATTGCTCACAGGTTAAATGAATCTCAACAAAGCTTAAGCATGCCAAAAATTTGTACCATGTTAACTCGCTTCTACATCCACTACACATTTGCATATGCACCATTTGTCAAGATTAACCAAAGAAACTTAAATAACATGATCATCTTTTAGTCACAATTCCAGAAGATATAATCACATTATGGACTAGTTAAGGGCACCTAAGACTTAAAACAAGAGATTCTTTTTGTGTTGGCTTTTCTTGACACTTTTTACTTTTGTATTTAGTTTTTCAAATAAGACACTAAAACACACAAGAAAAATAAAGAAAAAACTCAAAAATATCAAATTCTGGCGAGGAAACCCTTCCACGACGAACTAGTCGTCGGAAAAGACCCCCTCAGGCTTGCCATACTCATCCCACTTGCCAGAATTATACAGAATTAATCACTCAGTGGAGATAACAACATAATACATAGACTTAATCAAAATTTGGAGTCTCAAGACTCTATTTCTTGTTGTCTGCTACAATAATTAATATCAACGTCTTTTTCCATCTCATAGTCTCCCCCAACAAAGTTCGTTTATTGTGACAAATATTGTTTGTTCCTCTTGTAGATATTTTAAATTTTCTTGCTTGCACGAAATTTCTTGTGCATATGTTTAATAGAACCATATTTAGAACATGGATACTTTCCAGATGGAGTAGAGTGTGAAAAATTTCTTTCATTCTTGAAACCCGACTGATTCTTGTTGGAGTTGGCATCCTGATTTTTGTGCCAAGTCAGGTTTCAGCTTTAACATCTACCATTTCCACGCCATTCTCTCTCACTACATGGAGCACGATGTCCATGGCTATAAGGCTTTGATCGATTATTTTTCTTTTTCTTAGAAGCTTTTCCTCCAATGTTATAATTCTCAGGTGTTTTCTTGGTTCCAACGGGCCTTGAGTTGTTGTTGAGAATTTTCACATGATGTCTCTCCTTTTTAGCTAGGATATTTATGAGATCACTGAAATATTTATTCCTTCCTTGTTCATACTTAAACCAGTTCTAACCTCACATCAAAGCGGGACTTCCTTTTCAAATGAATCGGCATGCCTAGAGCATGCTGAATCCTCACCCAAATGATACCTCTATCGAACTCATCGTTGTCCATGTTCTCATATTCCCCTAACATAGCTCCCAGCTTGAAAACATTCTCCTTCGTGTGGTATCTTGGAGGGACTCCAATGATCTTTACCCATAAGCTAATCGTCCTCATCCGGATCTCCTTTACTGCTTCAAAGCCCTCATATTTCACTATCTGTATCGGAGCACAATCAAAATCCCATGGACCACCTTTGTAGATTTTGTTATGATCCTTCACCTTATCAAAAGCCAGAAGGTATCAGTCACCATGCTCTTGCACATCGATTCGGCCTGAAATCCTCCACAGCCTTGCGAACTTTCTCACCAATGCATCAAGATCGTATTGCTTTAAGGTGAGAAGTTGAGCCACCTGATAACTCTTTCCTGATTGGTTCAGGGAAGAAATTCCTCTTGGGCACAGATTAATGATTCCATCGTCGTCATCCAAAGCTAACGCTGATGAAAACCTTGCAACCATGGCGTCGTCGAATGCAACACAGTCCAGTAAGGTAGAAAAGCACAATCACGTCGAGTACAAGAGTACTGGACGTCTAGGGTTTTGAAGACTCGACTCGACAAAGCAAAGAAAGGTGTCGCTGGGGTTTTTCCTCAATGTAAAAACAAAACAATTTCCAAATGCATCATGTTACAATTAGCTTGAAGATAAGCTTTTGAGGAATAAGAACCTGACACCTGAAATAAATGATAGATAATGTTATCATACATTCACACACACGACATACAACATGCATGTCCAAACTAACTTCTTAATCCAAAAAACTATAGAGGAAAGACTATGCTCAAGATCAAGTAAGACTGCTACCTCCCCGTTAACATGTTCACATACATGCTCCACAGAACATGCATCTCCACCACAAAGAAACTATAAACATTCATAACGACGAGCTTGGCTCTCTCCTCATCTGACATCACTAGTAGAAGAAGTCAAGTCGCAACGACATCACCTACACCTCAGGTGTTGGCACGTAACGCATCCTAAGTATTCAACGACAATTGCCAAAAGAGGTTGTTTATAGCTCTTATTTAGAGCAACGTCGAACATATACAATTTTTCATTTTTTAAAATTGTATCACTTTCCCTAAAGATCCTTGGCTCTATCAGAGCTGTTTGCAGATGTCAAACTTAACCTCAAAATTATCGCAAACAAAAAATTGATGAAGATGTCACTCAAGTTTGATAGTTAAGACTCTTTAGTTACATGTTTGATTATGTCATTCAGATTGGTTACTTTATCCGTTTTGGGCATTAAAAAAATATATTCAATTATTTGTAATAGGTGAGTTTATTAGCTAGGCAACGACAAAATTATCACTTTTAAGTAAAGCACGTATATGTCAAATGTGTAATTTTAACGTCCAAATCGAATGGGGTGACCAATTTAAATGTTAAAATAAAACGTGGATGACGAATTCAATATTTGTCATTATCAGTTACCAAAGCGTCTTAATTACCAAATTTGAGCGACTCTCAAACAAATTTTCCTAGGGATGGGAACAGGACGGGTCGGGTCAAAATCTGGCCGTCCCTATCCCTATTCCAAACGGGACGGGACAGAATGAGATTGAACATTTTAAAAGTCCATCATGTTCATCCTGAAATTAGAACGGAACGAGACGTGATGAGACGGGACGAAATGAATCAAATTTTGGGTTCAATTTAAAATGAACATTTAATAGTTTATTTAACAACTAAAATCCGAATGAGATGGGATGAACCAAATTTTGGGCTTAATATAAGATAAACATAATTTGATAGGAGCTAGAAGTATACAATTACACAACGTAATACCACTTGATGTTTAATTAAAACTGGTAAAACTACAAGCACTTATTTCATGTTTAATTGATACATTTAGTTTATATTAGGGTAATTTTATTTTTTGGTTGGATATTGGTAATTGTTTGATAATTTAATATGTCAACTCTTAATAAAATAAATGATAAAATAAACAAAATATATTATGCGGGACAAGACGGGTTGATCGAGATTTCAAAATCAAGACCCGATTCCGTCCCTAAAAAACGGAACCGGTCGAGACGAAATAGTGAAAATTTTAATTTTTGTCCCATCCCATCTCGAGTAAAATCGGGTCGGGTTCGAAATTTGTTGGATTCATGTCCACCCCTAAACTTTCCTATCACAAAATAGAACCAAGCCCAATTCTTTAAAAAATAAATAAAAGAGAACCACGCCCAATTAGCCCATGTCCGGTCTCATACTTGTATTTGGGCGTTGGGCCTCCATTGTACAGAGAAAAGAAACAAAAGAAAAACCAGTTCGCACGCATTTCTCAGATTCTGTAAAAACCGAGTCGTATTTTTCATCGAAAAATCAATTGCGTCTGGTCTGCTCTTGCTCGGCCTTAATGGAAAACGCACAGACTGTATCGGATACTAAGACCTACAAGCTCCTACTCTCTTGCCCGTCTGGTCTTTCACCATCACAGGTCCTCTGAGTTTTCTTCACTTGCTTATATTATTACCTCATACATGTCACAATGCCGACTCGTATATTTTTCTTTTGCTTATGATTTTACTATCTGATACATTGGGGTCTATGGATTTGAAGGTCTCTGTGGTTTTTGACGAAGTATATGACCGAAAACCCCACCCAGATATCAACTTGGAGAAATCTATTTCTGAGGTGAGCTTTTAGTTCTTGTGCAGTTTGTTATAGTGTTCCTGAGTCTGTAAATATATTTTTTTTCTCGAGAAAATTGTTGAGGAGAGTTCAGTTAGTTAAGGGCAATCGAAGCAGTCAATTGTCTTGTTCATGATCTTTAAAGCCCAATTTGATTCATGATAAGTGATAACTAGTGTTGCTTGTTCCATTCTAACATTGAATTTGGATTGTAGTAGTTTCATTTCGAGATTCCGGGTTCAGCTTATTTCTTGAGTAGCAATGCAGTTGTGTGTGTAAGAACAGACATTAAATTATATAAGGTTTAACATTTTTTTTTTATAGATATGGGACCAAAGGGTTCGGAAAAATCCATCATTGTACAATGGAACGAAGTTCAGGGTACGTCGATCTGTCTTTGAGATATCTATAAAATTACTTTAGCCAGATTATGTTGTTCTCTGAAACCATAGCCATTAGTTTAGCTGGGTTTTGGTTTTTGTATCATAGTGTTTATTATCTGAAATTATGCAGCATGGACATCACGTATGGCATGATGAAGGTGATGCTAACCAAGAGTCTCATGTATGCCTCCACCTTGGTCTGACAGATTATAGGTCCGTCTATCTCCAAGTGAATGCAACAAATTGTGTTAAATATATCTTCTTTTTTTGTAATGTGAGGCTCTTATGTTGGATTCCTCTAATTCGTTGATCTAGGTTCTTATTAGTGGTTAAAAGTATTTGAAGTCGTTTAGCTTAGCTTTAAGATCTAACAAGCATCAGTCTTCTTGAAACAAAGTGGCAATTATTGTGCCATTATGTCTGACAGATTTCAGTTCCTTGATACTTGCAAAAGTCAGATTGCGATTGATGGTCACAATGTGATGGATGGTTAGTTGTTGTAACAGGCCTTTCATTTTAAATCTTTTTGCAGGACATTTGTGGGAACAAACTTAAATCTTTTATGGGACAAGTTCCTGGTTGCATCGGAAGGTAGAGCTTTAATTATTTCCCTTAAAAACCCACAAGTTACTGTCCTTAATCATCTTTCATATTCTGTTTGAAATTATTTCCAACATGAATATTACTAGTGGGTCTATATCGAATGAAGGTTCATACTACATGTAGAAACCACAACATTCATTAAGTTTGAGTGAAATAATAGATACTGCTTACTGCTATTTTCTGGCAGAAAATACACTTGGACGGCTTAATATGATTGGCTTGGTTCTCAAAATTCTTGGACAGTATTATTTTCCCTGATCTGGTCTTCTGCAGATGATGCTATACGTTGTCAACATACCTCAAGTCCATTGGGTAATGGTGCTATTGTAGAGACATTTGACAAGAATATACTTGTGTTGCAAAGAAGTCACAATGTCGGGGAGTTTCCTGGACATTTTGTTTTCCCGGGAGGCCATCCAGAGGTATTTTATTTAGGACACCAAGATAGTTCATTTTATTGTATCTTCACATGCAATACATTTGTAAGTATGTAAACACTCACACAAACAAATGCTAGCATGGAACCAAATTTTCATGGTTGATCCCAGATATCATTAATTTAGGCTCAATTCAGATTTTCAATGGATGCACTTCATTATCTTAATAATTTCAACTTGTTCCTTTGTGTGCTTGTAGTTAACTAGCTTTTCCATTGCTTTCCCCTTTTGCATACAAATGATTCCAGGCTATCCAGATCTAATGTCATAATGCTTGATGATCCACAGCCGCAAGAAGTTGGAATAGTATCCCATCATCACAGAGAGTTGACAGACTCCAAACTTCTCAACAAAAAGGTTTCTCATGAGATGTTTGACAGCATTGTCCGTGAGGTAGTTGAAGAAATTGGTGTACCATCTGATTCCCTTGTAAGTACAAGCTTTATTGTCCTGCATCTACAGTAAATGTTGACATGCAATAAGGTGTCTTTCCCACATATATAAATTTCGAGTGTATGTTATGGACATTTTATTATCCCATGCCACCTTGACATCTTCTTCATTTAAAAATAGTTGGCAAAATCTAATGTTGATCATACGGTTCAATGCAGTACAAGCAAGTTTTTATTGGTATATCTCGCAGGGAAATGAATGTAAGACCAGCTGCATTTTTCTTCATGAAATGCAGTCTCAGCTCAAAGGAAATTCAGCAACTGTATACTACAGCACAGGACAGCTTTGAGTCAACTCAGCTCTATACAGTTCCAATGGTTAGTTTGACTTTCATCTGACTGAGAGGCATCGATATGTGGCTAAACTCTGTGTCTTTGATTATTTTTTTTCTTATTATTTTCACTTATTTTATAGTAATCAAGGTAGCACTATTGCTTGTGATTGTATGTTAGCATCTGTTATGTTGATGTCGCGAGGTGGGGGGGGGGGGGGGGGGTTATCAAATTCTGTTGTGGTGGAAGCCATAATAGGGTTTTGACTACATTTACAGAGTTTAAACTCTATACTTAAAGAGAAACACAGATCTACTAATATAATCATCAAATTGTTGTAATATATTGAGATGGAAGACTGATATTAGTGCTTGTCTTGTTGAGATATTACAGAATTTTTTGAGATGAATCATATATCCTTACTCTTTTGTAGTGAAATTGCAGATGAATCTCAAGTTTTCTTCTTAATTTAGGTTGCAAGTTCTCATGTAATTTTCATTACTTCAGATTGAGTTAGAGAACATGGCATCCAAAATGCCTGGATGCCATGAAGGCGGATTTGCTTTATATAAGTTGATGGTAGAAGCCGGGAAGAATGTTTAATGCATAGCATACTACAGCTCAAAGTTCTCGGTCTCTAGTCCCTCAACGGCTTTCAGGAACATTTCTAAGGCTTGTACCCCCTTTCCTCGTCATGTAATGCTTTCTTATTGGTCTTGTAGTCTAACACATGATCATAAAATGGGTTACTGTGTCTTTGTTGAGAAAAAGAAAAGGAAAGAAAACAACGAAACTATGTTATCCTCCTTCTGGGACATCATCTATGAAAAGTTCTGCGTCTTTTTACGACATGTGTAATCGAATTGAATGACCAGCTGGTTTTAACTTGACATAAATCAGGATAGGGTCCTTTGGTGTATATGGTTTTAATGAGTGCATTGTTTAGTCTCTATTATGATATAACTGTGATTTTTGGGCCTAATCTTTATTTTCCTGTTTTAATAGTTGTGATCTTTGTGCTGTAAAGTAAACTTGTTTCTTTGTGTTAAAAATTTACAAATGTGCGGGCATACATAAAGATAACAAACACACCTCACTACCTTTACTAAATTCTGTGAGAATGACATCGATCAGAGCATACAAGTTAGTTATCACTGTTCTAGGAAAGACTTTCACTCTTTCAATCAGATTTAATCTAATTATACTTATGACAAGTAGCTTTTAAGTCATCATATTCATTTTTATTTTTGTTCCAATGCATCGTATGTGGTCAGGGCATGAATTCATGTCTTCCAAACTTCTAATGCAGTATCCTCTTTGTCAACCTTTTCTGAGATCCCAAGTATTGTTTGACCATTCGTCTAAGGTGTTTAGTTTCCAAAATTGTTGATTGTCTAGTTGCAACATCAGCCGTTTCTTTTAAATTTATTTTCAACTTATCTTAAAAATAACCATCAGTAGATTTGAAGCTCAATGAGAAGTTGACGGGTAATTTGCTTGTTGTAGTACTCGTTTTCACATTCTATTAATCAGTCTCCTTATGTGTAGTATATTTTCCACGACTGGAAACATGTAAATATGAAGCTTTGATAGTCTGGTAGGTTGTCTTAGGATTGTAAGGATTACAGAGTGTAAAAAGTCAGCTCAAATCATGATTTTTTTCCTTAATTGACTCTATTTTACAATAGTTGACACACTGGTCTTCACAAAAACTTTCATCAGAGAATTGGGTGCATGTTAATAAAACAAGGTTATCTCTAGGTGTTTCTACTTCGCACTGAAAGGTAAGCAAGATTCCTATCTGGTGATCCAGGTCAAAAGTGCTCATTTTTGAAGAGTTGGTGGAATCCATGAAAGTGAAAGCTAGGAAAAGAGGTAAGAAACCTTGTTTTTCAGTTGTCCTACCACTTGTTGTTCCCACTTTACCAGATATATTGTTATGAATCCATAAGTTGATCTTTGCTTCCCCTTTATGGGTTTCCATGGTACATATTATATAATTTCTGACTGTAAATAGAACAAGCATCCAAATTCCAAGTCTTTCTTCACTTTCTTTGTCATGCATCTGCAACCACATAATTAAGGTTTTAGTAGAATGGTCACTGTATAACAATGGTTCCATAATTCCATGTGGCTTGGCATTCGAATTACTACGTATTTATTTGACAGAGTATCCTGTCTGCTAAACAATATCAGGGTTCAAACGGGTTCTGGAATTTCTGAGTACTAGAAACATGCCATTATCCTAGTAGTTTTCCAAGTTGCATTGTTTTGACAACAAAATCGTTCATTTGCTCAGAGCAGTCAACACCCAACAGTGTATGAAACGTCTGATATTGATAATGAAAGCAAAGCTATATTAGGTGAGTCAATGGTGAAATGAAGTCCCAGTCATTTAAAATGTCAAATGCCCTATATTGTTTGTTCCAATATAAATAGATAAGTATCGATCAAATCACAGAGTGAATTTTTATGTATGTAAAAAGAGGCGTGCTCACCTAAATGACAATTTTTTGGGATAAGCATATTTGATAGTTAAGATTACGTGTAGAATTTTTTATGTTTCTAATTTCAGTACTTCAATACTTGCATCTCAAATTTTACGTTTCTGTAGCGCTTTAAAATGGATCTGGCTCCTCTACCGTGTTTAACTGTGAAGTTTATTCCAGTTCGCGACATCCTGGCCACCCGCATAGTTTAATGGATCAGAGAATGCCACGTCGATTAAACAAGCTTTCTCATTGTGACTGTTATAACGGCGTTATCTTCTCTATCTCTTCACTCCGAGTGTTTTCTTGAAATCGACTCTCTCTCTCTCTTCTGCGACTGAATGCAGCAATTTTGCGACGATTAGTCGATCATAGTTCTGTTTGATTATATTCATCGTAACTCGTAAGGACTGAGGCGTATGGATCTGACATATTTGTGGTTTACTTGCAATGTTGATGGAACATTAAATACTCACACAGTCGAAAAATTAAATAACTAAAACCCTTTGAATCACGAATTCTGGGTTGGAGATGTGTGGGTATACTTGATGCCCCTCAAATAAGATTAGCTTGTATGTTTAATGGGTTAGGCTGCTTTTGATCTTGGGACCTGATATCAAAATTTCTATCCCTAAGAGTTGAAGAAACACAAGATCTGCATTTAAAATAGATAAGTTACGAAGAGAGTAGTCTAGAAGAAAAGAGAATCACAAGAGTGAAGAAACGTAACGTCAGTTGAAGCTTCGTACAGTGTCGTTAGACTTATTTTTGTTTACCGAGTCGTATGTATTTTTAATTGACGTGACATTATATAGATCATTGAAAGGTTTTGGATGAGTAGGATTCCGCGAACTGCAAGAAACTTCACGGTTAATTATTGTAGAGGAGCCTAAACCCTAGAGGAGCCGGATCCCTTTAAAATGTCCATGAGCTGAGCAATTATGATATATATAATATTTACCTAACAAGAATGACAACATCTGGAGCACTAAGTACTGCACCGATTCAGTGATTCCAATCCCTTAAATTGAGAAAAACCCTATGGGGAACTGATTAGGTTATGAAGCAACACATGAGGTTTAATTTGCACGTGTGCCGGATGATTCACAATTTTTGTGCTGTAGAACATTTGTGCTTCATTTTATTTAGAGAATTTTCAATGGGGTTCCCTATTAAAGTTTCTTAAAATAAAAATAGAGAAAAGTCAAATTTTTAGCTCCACTCATGTTTTTTACTAGGCTCTTAAAATAGGTAGACCCTTAGGAGCTCCTAAATTTAAAGAAAGAGAAAGGAGCTCCTAAGGTTTTTGAAACAAAGTAGTTTTTATATGATAAAAAATAATTGATGATTATTATAATTTGAAGAATTTAATTTATTGTATATTTTATTTTTTGTATTTAGGTCAAAAATAAATGATTTGTAAATCAAAATAATTTTCAAACAAAACTATTATAAATTTAATGTGGCTGCTTATTTGTTTTTCAATATTATAGATTTTAATTTATAAAATATTTTATATTATTTTTTTGAATTTTTGTTAAATATAAATAGATTAAGAGTTTAATGAAATTATTAGAAAAATACAGTTAAAAGTAGATGCATTAAATTTGGCTCTCTATTTTTTTTAAATGGTTGGAATATAATTTTTTTTACTCTTTAAATATTTAACTTTTAGTTATTTTTTTTACAAATTTATTAAAAAAAATAGAGAACACTATTGGAGATACTCTTACTTTTTAATTGGTAGAGCTATGAATTAGTATATAATCTACTTTAAGTTTGCGATCTGTGATTAGAGATAGGGGAACAAACAGTGCTTTACCTGGCTAGTATAAAACCATAATCTTGCATAGAAAAATTGCATGATTGAAAGTTGCATTTTCTTTTGAACCTTGTGATATAGAATTTGTATGATTCTGGGTGTTTTAGCCCCAATCATGCAGTTTTGTTGCGTCCTTCGATCCTAAGTACTTGTATTTTGTATTTAATTATCTTTTTTTTTCTATTTCTTTTTCAAAGATAAAGAAATCAATATAATACTCTGCAAACCATCATTGACTTGTTTTTCAAAGAAGATTTAGCTGCCTTTGGCCTTTTCCATATCATGATTTTTATGATTATATAAAGGTAAACAGTGGTGTTCTGTAGTGTCCAAGAGTATTAATAATTGTTACTAATGTCAAATTCGTTGATTCTTATCATCTCTTTCTTAGACAGTCGCATCGATCATTATCATTTGGACCCTCGAAATTAAGAGTCACAAACTTCACGGCCCTACAAATGCAGCTTTGCAATTTAATTCAACGAGGTCGGGAATCAGAGACATAATATCAGGAATTCAGGATCAGTGTAGACTTTAATTTATTGACTTTTTTTATCACCGTGACTCAATTCTAGATTTATCACCACGTAATTTATTGACGGCAATAATCGGAGTTTCCTCGTTACAATTCTGAACAGAAGGTGCAGTCATATTCCGGTAATTAATTGATCTGTGGTCATCGACTATGGTTAAACTTGTATCTAACGATTAATAATAAATTTTATTTCAACTGCTATATAATTATCTATCTCTAGATTCAGATCTAATAGTATGACTAACCACAAGAATCACAAAAGAATTACTGACCACAAGTAATAACATTAGAAGGTCGGAAGCAAACCAAAACCTAATCCAAATACTGATGGTGGTGCAGTGCATATAATCATAGTTAATTATGAACTGAGTTCGTCCTTTAACTCGTGCTGCAAATACATGCATCAACCTATGATAAGAAAAGAAAAGGTATTAGAAGCTACTATTACAGAAAATGAATTTACATCTTATGATTCTCATCTAACAGAATCATTTCTTGTTCTTTATCCTTTTCTCATTGAGAAAGAGAGTTATGTGGTGTAACTACTCGGAGAAAGACGCTTAGTGAACCAATGGGGAGTATTCGTTCCTAGCAGCCGGTATGGTCATATTCGATTTGTGATTTGTCATGTGTCTCTTTGATTCATCAAATCTGTGAGCCTGTGACCCACTAATACTCCTGGTGCTTTTCCCACATTAAAATTAAATACAAAAAAGACAATTGGAAAGTGAATTTAAGATTTTTACAAGCAGTTCCAACTTCCAAGCGCGTCATATATGCTCCTCTATCAAACTAAGAAATAATTTAGGGGGCTCCTTGAAGATTTATTATATGTGGGATTTGGTTCACTTGTGACGCTAACAAAGAGGTGCTACTCGTATGCAACTGGTGCACGTCTTCTTCATGATTCAATTGTCTAAAGTTGTTTGCAAGTCTTCTTCATGATTCAAATGTTTAAATTTTAGAAAATGAGTAGAATCTAATATAAAATCGTAGTTGGAAAATGCTGTGGGCGGTACTACGAACAAGAGTAATGATAACAAAGTGCTTCAAATCATTGATACTTCACTGGTCAGTCTTTTAAAAAATTCAATGGTGGTAGAAACCTTCCTACAAAAGAGAGCCCCGTTTTGATCCAACCACAACATGTAGAGCCAGGTTTAGATGGCCGATATTAATCTGGTCGAACTAAGGAAAAATTTGGTCCAAAGGAGTCATGCTGTGGCGTTATAATCGACCGCAACGATGAGGATTAAGGAGAATGGAGTGGTTGTTAATAACTTGTATACATCATCTCTTGTAACAAGATTGTTCTGGATCGGATGAGTTTTAAGGGACAGAAAGGATACGCCTAATGGACGGACTATCTCTTGTAAAGAAGAAGCAATGACGTCCAAAGCGAGTTTTTTACAAAAGGAAAAGAACTGTGCCCAAAGTTTGTAGCCACCAAGGAAATGAGTATTAAGGAGAATGGAATTGACTCTTGTGGAAGAGGATGGTTGTCCGGACATGGGTGCGGCTGTGAGCTACAAGGAGCCGCTCCAATTCATTTGGAGTTGGAGGCCTAGCTTTAACCATTTAAGTTTTGTCGTCAAAATATGAGGTGCAATTTGTGTGTAGGCCATCAATATGCGTATTTTGCACTAATTTTTCTTCTCATGTGCAAGTTGTACTCACTCATTGGTGGACAACACATTTAGAATCTCCCCAAAATTTGCCCATAGTCAATTATTTTCATTTGGAAATGCTTTATGTATTCTTTTGAAAGATACAGTTGTCAAATTTATTATTTGAAAACTAATTAATTAAAAATATTGATAAAAAAATATATAACTTTAATGACTATGATGGCAATGCTAGGGTTGCGGGGAGCTCTCCTCTCGCCTGTGCAGCGTCGCCCTCTCTTTCTTCGAAGGAAATCAATATCGACACCTCTTTTGACGTTGTTCCATCGAGCGAGTCCTTCTCCAGTGTTCTGCTTGTTCTTTCTACTATAAAGGAAAGCAATTCTTTTTAGCCATAGATGGACTGGCCTGATGAGGCATGTGTGGGAGCGGGTTCCTGGTAAATCACGTCGTTCTCTGACGTGGCAGCGGATCTGGGACAGTGGAGGGAAGCGATGTCCCGAAGTTGTATTCCAACGACTGCGTGAAGGTCCAGTCCAATTGTTGGTGACTGGACTGGTACAGTGGCGACGTTACCTTTCCTTCACCGACTAGTCTCCTGCTAAGGGAGTCGGGGTCGGGATTGGCCGACGTTTGGTTGTGCGACGAGGTCGGAATGTACATCGTCGGTGGAGGCTATCTGTGGTCTCCATGGGAAACCTTGGTTCTTGGATCTGGGCCCACAAACCTAATTTGTGGGCTAGGATTTCTCATTACATATGGGCCGATCCTATGACCTATGTGTGTGTTAGAGAATTATGGATCATGATATGGGACCCGGGTAGTTTTTCTCTATGCAATTGTAGAGAGAAGTCATGTCTTCTTTGGTGTTGCAAGTTTAGGCAAACAATATCTTGGTTTACTCGTATAAGTGCTTGTCTAGTTCTCGCGTGACATATTCTCAGTTACTTTTGCATTTCAAGTTGATTGCAATGTTCGTGAGCTAGTGTATGAATTTTTCTAGGTTAACTTGACAATAATATTTTCTCTCGTACTGTGTAACATTATATATTGTATTAATCAATTTATTACCTCGCGTGTTTAACCGGAATAAAATGAAAAAAGAAAGTACCGTAAAAGAAGCCTCCAAATCCTCAAGACTCGTAGTACAGGGGAAAACACGTGTGCCCTTCCATTTCAAAGCGCGCGTTGTTCTGTTATTTTCGTTATTCCATTGCCACTATACTCTGTTTCCTTCTTCTTCGTTTTTTATATACCAATTAATTATTATTTCTATAATCATAAATGGAAAACTTCATTTTCGTTGAGCCAACTTTGTCATCACAATCACCACTTTTACAGAGGGCCATCCTTTATTTGGTTTAAGATTGATTTTTCTGGGGGTGATTTAGATTCACGTAAAGCCGAGCTCTTTGTTGCTGTTGCTGCTGTTGTTGTAGTTGCGTACATGTGCCTTTTTTTTTAATTTACTTCTAAAATATAAACAAGCTAAGTGTTTCATTTCTTGCTCGTCCTCTGCCTCCGGCCCCCGAAATAAAAGTGCCTCCCAATTTTTGCTGTTTCTTTTCAAATGTGTACCATCCTCCTTGATATCCAATAGGACCATTCCAGCGTGGTCTTTCAATCCCATAGTTCTCTAGAAACTGCTCCTTTCTTCAAGCCCAGGTATATATATTTAACTTTGATAATGTTCTTTTCAGTGCCCACCTTCTGTTTTGCTTCAATGGTGTCTTCAATGATTGTAACATCAAAATATGCAAAATGAAAAAACTGCAAACAAGAACCAAAGAGCTTGCTTGCTTTCATTGTGGGGTTGGTTTGTTACAAAAGAGCTCTGATCGTTTTTGCTAAGAATGGGAAATGGTTTTGAACCCAGAACTTTCCTTTTTCTTATGAAACAGGGTTGTAATTTGGGACGCAGGAGAGGTCAGCCAGAACCAGAAGTGGGTAATAGGAATTGAATTCCCAGCTGGTCTTGTTGCTATTTTTGAATTTCATGGTGCTGCTGTGGAAGATTTTTGTGTTGTATATTTGACTTGCTTTGAACAAATGATGACTCCTGTGGATAGAATATGCAAATTTTGATCTGGGTTTTTGCTGGAAAAAAAGAGAAAATTTTCTTGAATCATTTAGTACAATTAGCTTGTAGGGAGGGATACCTATAATACACACACACACACACACACATATAGAGGAAGAGAGATTTTTTTAAGCCAACTTCCATGGAGGGAGAGACGCCAAAATCTGAGCAGTCTCCACCGGAGCAATCGCCGTCAGAGCAGCCACCAGCAGAGCAGAAGAGTTTGCCCAGGAAAAAAATGACAAAGCAGTTAACCGGAAAGCGCGAGGATACCCCTTTGCATTCTTCTGCAAGATCAGGGAACATGACTTTGGTGAAAGATATCCTTGAGAATACAGACGAGGAAGACTTGAAGGAGATATTGGCCAAGCGAAACTCTTCCGATGAAACCCCATTGTATGTTGCTTCGGAATATGGTTATGTCGATTTGGTTAGGGAGATGATCCAGTACTATGATCTTGCCGATGCTGGAATCAAAGCACGAAACGGATTTGATGCATTCCACATTGCTGCCAAGCAAGGGGATTTAGGTACTTGCTCATTGTAAACCTTCGGTTTACTTCTCATGCCACTTTGTTTTCCCAGGTGAATGAATGACTTGTCCTTGTTGCAGATGTATTGAAAGTCCTTATGAATGCTCATCCAGAATTGACTATGACTGTGGATCTTTCAAACACCACGGCTTTGCACACGGCTGCAACACAAGGGCATATTGAGGTAGTGAACTTTCTATTGGAAGCTGGGAGCAGCCTCGCAACCATTGCTCGAAGCAATGGAAAAACCGCTCTGCACTCTGCAGCAAGAAATGGTCACTTGGAGGTTTTGAAAGCGATTCTGGAAAAGGAGCCGGGTATCTCAACACGCACTGATAAGAAGGGGCAGACAGCACTACATATGGCAGTGAAGGGGCAAAACCTTGAGGTGGTGGAGTTGTTGATTAAGGCGGATTCTGCCTTGATAAACATGTGTGATAGTAAAGAAAACACAGCATTGCATATAGCTACTCGAAAGGGTAGAGCTGAGGTAATTAAACCTTGAAAAATTTTACATAGATTTTCTATCAGAAAACTTCTTTGCATTCATATCAAGTTATAGCATCTTGTGCAGGTTTTTTCTTTTTTCTTTTTTAAGATCAATGTTTGTTTAGACGAATTTGAAGATAGCATAGTAACCATTTCTAGTTGTATTTGTGCAGATTGTTAAGATGCTACTCCAACACAGTGAAACAGACACAACAACAATTAACAAGTCTGCAGAAACTGCCCTAGATACTGCTGAGAAAACTTCCAACTCTGAGATCAAAGCCATTCTAGAGGAGCATGGTGTCAAGAATGCTAAAGATCTCAAGCCAAAAGTGTCAAACCCAGCTCGAGAACTGAAACAAACTGTGAGTGACATAAAGCACGAAGTCCACCACCAGCTCGAACACACTCGTCAAACAAGAAGACGCGTCCAAGGCATTGCCAAACGCCTTCACAAAATGCACACAGAAGGCCTCAACAATGCCATAAACTCCAACACTGTAGTTGCTGTCCTCATTGCCACTGTTACCTTCGCGGCCATTTTCACCGTCCCTGGCCAGTATGTTGATGATCCCGAAGACATTCCGGAGGGGCAGACTCTCGGTGAAGCAAACATTGCTCCCCAACCGGCCTTCATTATCTTCTTCATCTTCGACTCAATTGCCCTTTTTATCTCTCTGGCTGTTGTGGTCGTGCAAACTTCAGTTGTGGTAATCGAGAGCAAGGCAAAGAAGCAAATGATGGCAATCATCAACAAACTAATGTGGTTGGCTTGTGTGCTAGTTTCTGTGGCATTCTTAGCACTCTCTTTTGTTGTGGTAGGAGAAGTTGAGAAGTGGCTTGCAGTTGGAGTAACCATTATAGGAACAATAATAATGGCCGCAACGTTGGGGACTATGTGTTTCTGGGTAGTTAGGCATCGAATCGAGGCCAAAAACTTGAGGAGTATCCGAAAAAATTCGATGGGAAGTCAGTCGCGGTCATGGTCCTTGAATGGAGTTGTGTCTGAATCTGAGCTCCTGAACAGCGAGTACAAGAAGATGTATGCCATTTGAAGCATCTACGTACTATGCCTGCCTGGTCAATTTTATAAGGCATTTGGGCCGTCACAAGTCACACAACAGGTCTATATGATCCTGTAAATTAACTTCGAAATGTTCAACTCCTTCAATGTACATCTCCGAAGGAGTTGATCATAGCTTTTTTGCTCCTATAGAAATTTTTGGCTTTTGTTATAGGCTTTATAACAGATGAGTAATATGAATAATGCGTTAAACTAAAACCACCAGAAATCATTGCAGCAGGAGTGACTGTAATCAGGTTGATATAAATCTACAGGAGTTGCTCACCAAAGTTCTATTTCGAAATATGTTATCACCAATGAAGTTTGCATTCATCAAAGCTAGATCACAGTTTTCTTAAAATTTGTAGCAGCAGTTCAGATGTGGGATTCATATTAAAGTCAAATAATGAATAACTATGATGTGAGTGATATGTAGTAGCATCACTTGTTTGATCTGATCTTTAGACATGAAAATGAAAGAGATGTAATTATTGGTGAAGGACTACATCGATCATGGTATGAGTAATTCCAAAATATGATAGTTTGACAACTCGTGAGAATGATGAGATACAGTCCCCGCAGCCGAGCAAATAATTGGGAATTTCAAACATGGGAATGGCAATGTTATAGGAACACATCTGACAATGCAAACAGTCATTTGTCGATTGGGGGTTCTTCAATATGGGCAAACGATCATTCAGTTGCAAACATGTCACATAGTTCTGTTTCATACCTGTGAGAAAATATAATCCATGCTTAATTTTTTTAGCAACGGCAAACACCCTTGTTTCTTCTAATATTCAACTACACTAAGAATTTAGGATTATTCTGGAGGTGAATATTTTTTTCGATCAGAGAAGGTTAATGCTTTCCAATCCCAAACGAACAATTCCTTTTGAGTTTTATTTTATATTTGTATATTTTTATTTGATCGAAATCACACACAATTTATTATAAAGGCTTTCTACACTCATATAAACAGTCCACGATGTAAGATCATGTTAATTCTTGGTTACTAAGAAAATAAGAATGAAAAGACCATATCCCGATTTAGTTGGTTAAACCAAAATTAGACCCTAATCACAACAAAATCTACAAAAAAATTACCAAAATTTCTCCAAAATTTCAAGAAACCAAAAACCTACAAAGAAACCTAATAGTTGTATATATATACAACTCTCTTGTGCTTATTAATTCCTAAAATACTTGGTTATTTGTTAAGTTTTCATTAATTAATTATGTTTTTGTTTATTTAGGTAATTTGGAAGAAAAAACTAAAAGGAGTAATAAAAGGAGAATTCTATTCAAATAAGGATTGGTGATGTGGAAAGTCTATGTGGTGATGACTCAACCCTATATTGTGAGGAGAGGCCCAAGATCAGACCTATATAAGCATCTTTTGAAGAAGAAAAGATGCTTGTTGATTATCAGAGAGAGAAACCTAAGAAGAGAAGAAGAGACGCAAGAAGGATTCCCTACCGTCCCAGTTCGACCGGTCGAACAAGTTCCTCGACCCGTCGAAATTCCTCTGCCGAGAATTCTAAGGTTTTTGGTTTATTCTTCCTTCTCCATCATGTTTTGCTATTGTATTCTCTTGACTATGAGTAGCTAAACTTCCCTAGTTAGGAGCTGATCGAGGCCCTGAATATGTTTCAATTTTGAATCCCTTGTGATTTTAATAACTATTGGATAAGTTTTACTTCACTATTTGATCATTGATGATTTCTATTATGTGTTTCTTTGGGTCGACACTTAGATGCATGTGATAGGATCTATTGTCTTGAATGTGTATATGATCATCATATCATTATATATTCTATAAAGATAAGCAAGCCCGTTGTGATAACTTGTGTGAAGAAAAACCTAGGTGATGAAAGAGCACCCATCATAGTAGCTCTTGAAGTCTTGTTGTTTCTCAGACACTTTACGAATCTTAATGATTTAGATTATGTAGGTTTGGACCCATCATAGTACCTAGTCTCCTAGTTTAAGATCACGTTAAGTCAAGTAATCAATCCGGATAACATGCCAAGTAAGAGAATGTAATATGTATGTGTCTTAATCATAGCTAATGCATGGAAAATATTCATCCATTGTTATTAAAGTTAGTTTTGGGGTAGATCGAGCATATTTAGGGTGGAGAGAAGTTCCTAACATTCATCTCTATCTGTTTTCATCAATATTTACTTTTCTGAAATTTACGCTTCTACATTAGCTATAGTTTGGACAATTTATTTAGGCAACCAAAACATCTCTGAATACCCTGAATTTTGGTGTGGTAGTCAGAAACTGTGTCTAGTGTCTTTTTTTTTTTTTAAAAAATTCATAATTTTTGGTTTAGTCTAAGTTAGGTTCGTAAATGTCCAGTGGTCGAGTCTGCCAGATTTTTGGCTTTCGCGTCTTTTGTGTTTCTTGTATTCTTGAGTCTTAGTTTCACCAATTCTCAGTGGGTAATGACCAATATTTTCATTAACTATATTAATATAATTTACATAATAATAGGGTATCTTTTAGGGTGCTTTTGCGCCTATAAAATTTTGACGCCGTGTCGCCGAAGATTGTTTTAATTCTAAGTCTTTGTAGTGTCTTTTGTTTTTGGTTTTGTCTTATTTAGTTTTTTCTTTTCTTTTGAGTCTTACATTCTTTACTGTGTGTAGGAGCTTATTGTACGCGTACTCATCATTCTGCAAGCTCTGAGCCACTGTTACTTGATCCAGAGATTGAGAAATCAGCAAAGCATAACCAAAAACTATAGAGACTACTGGCGAGCATGAGTAACGGTGGTGGTGAGAATTATGAGCCCGAGCTACATTCTGAGTCTAAGCCAGAGGTTGAAGAGCAGGAAGAATAGTTCATTCCTACACCACCGCCATCACCACCACCAATGGCCAATTACCAGAAATTCAAGGAATCCTTTATTTCGGGTACATGGGTAGCAGATTCACCGATTGTGTTACCACAAAGTTGGGATCTTATGCCATACCTCCATCTCTCATCTCAAATTTTCCACACTTTAAAGCCACTCCCTCTGAGGACCCTCAAGACAATCTGAATGAGTTTACAACACTGGGCAGAATACAGAAGTCGCAGAATGTTAAAGAAGACACTGTCAAGCTCCTGTTATTCTTGTTCTCTTTAAAGGAGCAAGCAAAATTATGGTTCAACTCATTGCCCTCCCAATCAATGGATATATGGACAAAGATGGCTACTGCGTTCATGAAGGAATTCTATTCTGCATCTCGCACAAAAAATCTAAAGAAGCAGATAAGCACTTTCAGGAAAAAGGATGAGGGTGAACTTCATGAAGCATGGAATCAATTCAAGGGTCGACTTTGACAATTCTGTCACCATAAGTTTAACATCAACACTCAGATGGAGTTCTTTTATGAAGGACTTGACTCATTTAATAAGTAGAAACTTGATGCAGCTAGTGGGGGTAACTGGTGGAATTTGACTGGAGCTGAAACTAAAGAAATTGTAGGGAATCAAACAGAGAATTCAAGGTAGTTTCAGTTAAGAGATAGATCTATGGGGGCTAGCAGGAGATCCTTGAATGCAGTTGAAATAGATGGAGCCATGGAAAAGAGGTTGAGCTCTATGGAGAATGACATTGTCTTGATAGCCAGTGCCTTGAAGGTCAACAAGAAGAAAACAATTGCTGCAAGTCAAGTGGTATGTACCATATGTTCTACTACAGATCATCTAGCCAAAGATTGTCCTAAGTTTATAACAAAAGCAGAACAAGAGGATGTGAACTTTGTTGGAAGACAATTTAATAATTATGGAGGAAATAAGGATCATCCACTTCTCAGCTATAGGAGCAATAATGTGCTAAATCCTCTACCTAATCCACCTGGATTTGCACCAAGACCACCTAGAGGAGGTGGAAAACAATACGGTCAAAGACAAGCAACTTAGCAGCAGTACCAAGCCCCACTTCCACCACCTCAAACATCCATAGGTACTTCAAGCATGGAAGCATTACTTCATTAGATGATGCTGGATAACAAGAAAGTCCTAAAGGGGACAAATGCTGCTATAAGCACTCTCAGTCAAGAAGTCAAGACCATGGGTCAATAACATGGAAAATCAATTGAGTTTCTTGAGCGCCAGATGAGTCATGTGTAACAAATCTTTGACTCAACAGAATTTTGGAGCACTTCATAGAAAATTGAGCATAACCCAAAGAATGAGTGTGATATGCATGCTATGAAATTGAGGAGTGGGAGAGTTGTGTAGCAAGTTCCAAAACCTAAAAAGGGGTCACAAGCGTTGGAGGAACCGATACTGGAGAAAATTTTGTTTGACAACTTGAAAGGAAATTCTCAACAGCTCCAGTTTGACCGGTCGAGAGGAAAACCTCGACCCATCAAAAAATGTTCCAGAATCAGACAGTACTGCTCTTTCGACCCATCGAGGAAATTCTCGACCCGTCAAAAATCTTCCTAGAGCGACAACTTCAAAGAACAGGTAGGTAATTTCTATACCTTCTTCTTCCACTGACATTCCCATTTCTTTTTCTAACAGGTTGAAGAAACGAGAGAAGGAGGACAAGGCCAATGACATATTGGAAATCTTTAGGAAGGTCCAAGTAAAAATTCATCTTCTTGAAGCACTCAAGCAAATTGCACAATATGCAAAGTTTCCCAAGGAACTTTGTACCGCTAAGAAGGAGTACAAGCCAACTGAGACGATAGCTTTGAGTGAGAAAGTATCTAACGTGTTGCAAAGAAAGCTACCTCCCAAGATAGAGGATCCAGGTCGTTTCACTGTCCCATATATTGTTGGAGATAACAGGTTTTCTGGTGCTTTATTGGATTTAGGTGCTTCTATTAATTTGATGCCTTATTCTGTGTATAAAAAATTGAACCTAGTTCAACAATTACAACCCACAGTGGTAACTATTAAAGTGGCTGACAGATCTAGTTGCTACCCATTAGGTGTTGTTAAGGTTGTTTTAGTGTAGGTAGGTGACTTGATTTTCCCAGCAAATTTCTTCATCTTGGAGATGGAAGGATAACCAATGCTCTCAGAGCTTCCATTGATTCTAGGTCATCCATTCTCGAGGACCATCCAGCCAAAGATTAACTGTTATGAAGGAACTCTTACAATGAGGGTTGATGAAAGAAAGATTCGCTTCAACATCTTTGAATCTATGAAGCATCCGACTAATGCTAGTGATTATTCTTGTTATTCAATTGATGCATTTGATAGCTTCATGCAGAAATACATCTAATATTCGATGGAGGAAGATGCTTTAAAGAAAGCTATAGAGATTGGAGGAGAAACCGTGTCAGTAGTCTCGATTCAACCAGTCGAGAGAAATTCTCAACCCGTCAAACATGTTCGGACCAGTGAAGACTTGGATGAAACTGAAGCAAAACCGGGATACAAACCTTCAAGTATGGGGTGAGACGATGAGGATAAGAGCCTAAGGATTGATTCTTTTCAAGACCTAGACATAGATGAGGAGTTTTATGATATCGTAGTTTGAACTAGATGCAACACCACGAGCTACATGTAAGTTTGTTAAGCCTTTTTCATTACCCATAACTGAAGCAACTCTTTGTCCTTCCATTGAGGTAGCCCCTGAACTTGAACTTAAATCGTTACCTGAGTATTTGAAGTATGCACTCTTGGAAACTGGTGATACTTTACTAGTTATTATTTCTTCAAAGCTAACCCAATTGAAGGAATAGAAATTATTAGATGTCTTTAAGGAGTACAAGGAAGCAATTGGATGGACCATAGAGGATATCAAAGGCATACGTTCTACTCTTTGCACTCATAGGATATATCTTGAGAAGGGAGCTAAGCCCACAAGAGAAGCTCAACGCAGGCTTAACCCTCTAATGATGGATGTTGTGAAGAAGAAAGTCATCAAGCTTTCGGGATGTAGGTATTATATTTGTTATTTCAGACAGTAAATGGGTGAGTCCTGTGTAGGTTGTTCCAAATCGTCCTGGCATCACAGTTGTGAAAAATGATGAAAATGTGTTGGTGCCACAAAGAACCCAAACCGGATGGAAGGTTTGCATTGACTACCGCAAACTAAATGCAACTACACGTAAGGATCACTTTCCCTTACCTTTTATTGATCAAATGTTGATGCGTTTTGCAGGTCATGCTTTCTACTGCTTTTTGGATGGTTTTGGCTACAACCAGATTGCCATTCATAGAGATGATCAAGAGAAGACCACCTTCACATTCTCGTTTGGCACTTTTTCCTATAGATGGATGCCCTTCGGCTTGTGCAATGCCTAAGTGATGTTTCAAAGATGTATGATGAACATATTTTCAGACATGGTTGAGAAAATCATTGAGGTATTCATGGATGATTTTTCAGTTTTTGGCGATTCCTTTGACATCTGTCTGTATCATTTATCCATGGTCTTGAAACGTTATGTTGAGACTAACCGTGTTTTGAATTGGGAAAAATGTCACTTTATGGTAGAACAATGTATAGTTTTGGAACATGTGGTATTTGCTAGAGGAATTGAAGTTGATAAACCTAAGGTTGATATTGTGTGTACTTTATCCCCTCATTCAACTGTGAAGGAGGTGATAGTCGCATATTTATGCATCTATTTGTGAAAGGACCCAACCCCAATTTAGTTTCATAAACCGGAATCAAACCCCTTCTGAAAACGTGAACCAACAAAAACCATTAAAATTTCGGCAGAGTAACACTACTAACGCGGAATGACCTTTACCTGCACCCGGAAAATAACACTTCATCCTATGCCACAAATGCCAAACCGTGGGCACCAATCCCATCCGGATTTCTCCATATCATCATAATAGCAATAAACAGTAAACATAATTGTAATATATAGTAAATCCGGGAAAAACCGTATAAAACATGTATCAGAACGTATCAGAGCGACCTCTAGTGTGTATATATACAAAATGTACAACAGTAGGCGAAACAAGAAACCTACTGGAAAACACAGGTAGCTCGAACAACTAGCCTCCAACCACGACGTAAGACACCAGAATCTGAACTGCAACTTGGGCACGGAAACCGAAAAACCCAGGGGAAAGACATGAAAACCGTTAGAGTGAGTGGACGAAAATAAATGTCTTTCACCGAATAATATATGTTATAAAAACATATGCGAGTAAAAATGCATAAAAATCAAATGGTACACGAGGGAGACTCTAACTTCTTACGCGTACATAGCATGCACCATAAATACCGCGGGGTCACTCATGGACTCCCTCGCGCTAGTATAGTCTGAATCACGGGATCCCAGACCCACACGTGATTCCAAGCCAGAAAGGCCTCGGGTTAGGATATCTGTCCCCCCCGGAGCGTACTTGGGGATCAGCCGAGAAGCCAATGTGTATCGATACAACCCTGATAACTGAGATTGTACTCTGTGTAAACCAAATCATAAATCCTTTCCGTGCACATGCATAAAACATAATATATATATATATGTATGTATAATCGTATACACATATTCGTAAATGCATAATCGTAAAGCACATGCTCATAAAAATCATGATCATACTGCATGCTCAAGCTCGTAAAATGTATATAAAAGACTCGAAGTCAATCCGTGAAAAGAAATGTCCACTCACAGATGAGCAAAACGCACACTCGCGCTAATCTCGTGGCCCGGCAGAAGATCCCTCGCCCGAAGCACGATCTCGATCCCCTAAATAGTCATAAACTATATCTTATCAAAATCATAATCCACAACACTGTACCACACCACGGAAACCAACCGTTCCCGGAAACATATAATACTGTACAAAATAACCAACGGAATTCCTGAAATCTCCACTAAAAACCCTCGACTGAAAATCCGATACCTAAATCAACTCGAAAACCTCAAGGCGACGATCGGAGCGCGATTACGAAAAAAATGACATTAAAAACATCAAAATCCAAAAAGTCAACGCCCTCGCCGGAGCGCCGCCGTTGACCGCCGCCGCCGGCGGCGGCGCGCCGTCAATGGAGAATTTTTCTCCGGTGGGAAAGCTCACCAAAGATTCATCTCGATGAGTAGAACACATTTCTCAACTACAACGAGGGCCAAATCGGACGGCAAGCTATCCAAAACTAGCTTGAAAGCCACGATGGCTCAAAAACTCCGGCGAGGCTGTTCACCGTCGAACCACCGCCTACGGCGCACGGTAGCCCACGGGGCCACTCCCAATGGACTCGCCGTGGCCCCACGGCCAAAACCCCTCCATCCCTGGCCACCCCCGTGGCCGGAGCACCGCCGTCACAACAACCCGATTCCGGCGAGATTTTCCCCAATTTTCAACTCCACATTTCTCCCTCAATTCTCAACCAAATCAAGAAATTCCAAGTTCTAAACTGTTTAGAATCACGAGGAGAACATTTTACCTTCAAGGGTTGTGGCCTGGAATGGCAGGAATCAGCCGGTCCGACGACAGAAGCCAAATGGTCCGTTTTCTCCTCCGGTCAACGAAAGTCAACGGTCAACTCTTGGTCAACGACGGTCAAACTTCCCAAACAGTGTTTTCGACAATTTCTCGACTATTTCCGATATTTATACTCGCGCCTCGGGACGATCAACGGTCCAAAACGAATAACCATTACGATTCGGATAAACACGATACGAACGGATAAACTCGTCAATAAACCGAAACTTCAAATAATCATATTATATTCCTCGGTCATCGGAAAAATCATCCGAAACTGCCCACGAGTTCAAAATCACGTGCACTACAACTCTTGAGAAGAGACTCAACTCAAATTCTCGACCGATAATTAAGTCGTAAACGAAACCGGCAAACCACACAATTATCGATAAATCGCGATTACGCACTAACTCGTAGATTACGCTGATTATTCTACTGATTCTAGTTCGGGTCGTCACAATTTGGTATTTAATTTGTTCCATGTGTTTAGTTTATTGTTATTAATTGAGTGAATTAATTATGTTTATTTGTTTTTAGGTATTTTGGAGATTAATGAAGAAAAAGAGATTAAATAATATATTTTAAGAGTTACTGTGGAAGAGGAGGACTTACAGAGTGAAGGAATCCTAATTTGAGAAGAATTCTAGTTGCCCACGTGATATATATTCGGAGTGGCCTTGGCGAGGAGCTTATATATATATACAATTAAAGAGCTTGTCAAACAATTAAAGATCAAAAGAAGTGGTGTTTGACTTGGACTTTGGGAAGAACTCCATTTGAAATTGGAGTCTGCATGCGCACGTGATCGTTTGCTAGGTTGATTGGACCCAGCTAATTATATTTATATAGCATGTGGTGGGGAGAGTGGAGAAGGGCTTGGCGAGGAAAAGATTAAGGAGTCCTTTTTCATGTTGGTTTGCTATGCACATGGTATATCTCTTTAGCTATCTAGGTTAATTAAGGTATATATATATATAGTTAGCTAGCTAAATAAAGGAGAGAGGGGACCGCTGGAGAGTGGAAGAAAAAGACAAAAAGACATAAAGAAGAATAAAGAATGAAGAAGAAGTGGAAGAAAAAGGAATAACCGTATTGCAAGCCTGCGATCCCGATGGGGATCAAGAGTTTATTTCTTCTCCTTCTTTTGTTCATCTTTCATGAATTCTTCAATGTTATTATTTAAAACTATGCTTACGATTTTGAACCCCTTTTGATTCTATTAATTACTTGGATGAGTTTTGTTTCACTGTTTTCTCACCGTATGATTTCTATGTTCATGTTTCTTTGAGTGCACGCTTAGATGCATGGCTTAGGATCTATAGTCTTGATTATGTATATGACCACCTTATCGTTGCATATTCTCTAGAGACAAACCTGAATTTGTGTGAAACAAGCCTTAGTGATGTAAGGGTGACTACCTTATCAACCATTGAACCTCTGTTATTCTTCAAACATTCTTAGAATGTAATGACTTCAGTTCTCTAGGCTTACATCACCATATGTATAAGTCGGTTAAGTGAAGATCAAGATCGAGCAGATTGTCCCTCCCTCTTTCATGCCAAGTAAGAGAGTGTAATACATAAGATGACTTAACCAAAGCTCTTGTGTGGGGAGTATTCATCCATGGTTAGTTCAGTTATATTGGGGAGGTCGTAAGTATGTCTAGGGTGGAGAGAAGTTCTTAACATTTATATCTCATTGGTTAACTACAACAATTTACTTTCTGCAATTTACTGATTTCTACATTAGCTGTAGGTTAGCCGATTTATTTTGGTAACCAAATCAACTCAGAAAACCCTCAAATTTTGTGTGGTAGTCCGCTTAGGCTATATTGTTGTGTCCAAATTTCATAGTATTTCAGTCTGTCTAGCTTAGGCTCGCGTTGTCATTAGTGTACTGTAGTCGAGTCTGTCAGCATAGTAGTTTGTTAGGATTTAGTTTCACTAGTTCCTTGTGTTCGACAACCCCTATTTATTTTACTACATTGATATATCCTGGTTGTGAAGAGGGTATCTTTGAGAGGTGTTTACCCGCCTTGTCAGGATGTGAGATATTTTCTTGGACATGCAAGATTTTATCGCAGGTTTATCAATGATTTTTCCAAGACATGCAGACCGTTGTGTGCATTGCTCCAGAAGGATGTAGCTTTTGACTTCAATGATGATTGCTTGAAGGCATTCAAAAAGCTCCAGGATCTTTAGACAACTGCTCCCATCATACAGGCACCTGATTGGAATTTACCTTTTGCATTGATGTGTGATGCGTCTGACTATGCAGTTGGTGCAATTTTGGGTCAAGGTCCAGCTAAGTTGCCCTATGTCATATATTATACTTCCAGGTCTTTAAATGATGCACAGTTGAATTATTCAACTAGAGAAAAAGAACTCTTAGCTATGGTTTTTACTTTGGAAAAGTTTAGGTCTTACTTGTTAGGAACTAAAGTGATTATTTTCTCTGACCAAGTTGCTTTGAGGTATTTGATGACTAAACAAGATGCAAAGCCCAGGTTGATTCGTTGGATGCTACTACTTCAGAAGTTCAATATAGAGATCAAGGACAAGAAAAGAACTGAGAATGTGGTGGCAGAGGATCGATGATTCTTTGCCTCTGCGTGACATCTTCCCAGATGAGTAACACTTTGCTCTCAACATTTCTGAGCCTTGGTATGCAGATATTGTCACACCCCCAAATCCAGGGCCAGTATTATAATGAAATATAGTGTAAGGATTTGTGATGTGAATAAGAAACCCAAATAATTTCAAAAATCAAGGTGTCTGAATAATACATTTATTGAAAAGAGAAAGTGCTAATATTACAATACCGAAGTTTTTTAAAATAATATTCATTACATTTATTTAATTCAAAATACAAGTAGAAAATAATTCGTTTATTTAGTTGGCGACGTATCCCATTTCCCCAAGCATTCTACTCATCACCTGAAAAAGAGAAAGATGTAGTATCATGAGTGACAATGACCCAGTAAGTACAGCTTACAAGCATATACTAAATTATCTCTAAGAAGCATCAAACCGAACAACCAATTCAAAAAGGTGAAATATTCAAACCGGTTATTCTTCCGTACTTATACTTGCGTCTTTGTAGTATATACATTTAGGTACATAATATATATATTTGCACAACTTCAAATCTACGCACAAACATGCCAATACTTTTGAAGTGAATTCTTTTAGATTAACTGGTAATTACTCAAAAAAAATCATGTGTTTAGTCTCACAATACCAACACACATATAAAGCCACAACATTCTAAGGCCACCTACCAAAGCATGTATACTCCCGGTTTGACACAATTCATTCCTTACAGTATAATAGTGCACTATCTGTAAGGTACTAGGGCTCTTGGCTAACTCCCACAATAATAAAATAATTTACCAGCAATTTACTTAAGTACAAGTTAATTCGTACTATACACCCGACTTCACACTTCAACCATAACGATCACAAACAAGTCTTTAGTTAAGACTATGTATATATAGATAATAGAGTATATATTACATCATAATTTTGTAATAAATATATACGTAATATAATTTGTAAAGGAAGAAAGATCAAACTTAAACGTATTTCATTAACTAACAATTTTGGTCCAAACATTTCATTCGGCGGTAGTCCACTTAAAATCCTTCATTTGTTCCGAATTATACTTAAAAGTAAATAGATAGAGCATTTAATTAGATAAACTTGAAATAAAAATTAGTTATCATCGGTTGAAAAGTTTCATTCGGCGGTAGTCCGTCTGAAATCCTCCATTAGTCTCAAATCAAACTTAAGAAGTAAATAATGCGAGTAAGTAAATAAAAACAAAGTATAAATGTAGAAAATAAAATTATTAATCCTTGGACCAAAAGTATTATTCGGCGACAGTCCGTCCGAAATCCTCCATTTGATCCGTTTTATAATTAATCCATATTATGTCTAAAATAAAGAAGTGAGTATATATACCATCTCGAAGTGTTTTTCAAGAGGAATCCAATGGTAATAATCACAAAGTTTGGTAAGGAGTTCTCAAGTCCAGAAACAAAAATGTTTAGCAACTGTCCAGAAATGGTTACGCTCGCCATTAAGCTCATTTGCACGAATTAATTAGTTAGTAAGTATTAATTAATACCTTTCAAACTTTTCAGATTGATAGTTGAACTCCTAAACTTTGTTTTGATATAAAGAAAACTAAATTTGGTTAAGAAAAGAGTGAGATATGAATATTTCAAGTTAAGAGAACCTTAAGAGTTTTCGAACATGATTAAGGAAAAGATTAGCAAAACTTGTTTTAGCCATAACTTTTTCATTACTTAACCTTTTTGAGTGATTCAAAAGTCAAAGTTGAATAACTTTTTGTGTAGAATCTAAATACATAAAATATTTGAATAAATAAAATTTTAAAAGAAACAAAATATTAAGCTTCCACTAATGCTCATTATTTCCCTTTTATTCTTAGCTAGGCACTTTGATGTAATCCTAAAGATAAAGAAGTATAGGAATGTACTCATATACTTACTCAAGAATTTTAGTAGGTGATGGGGGTATTTGATTAACTCAAGTGACTCTTTTGAAGCAAATGAATTAACTACTAAAGTACTTAGAAGAAAGATAGCTTGGTGTGGAATTTTAGGGGAGTTGCATTTCAACTTTAGGAGGACTTCAAATCAGTACATAAGGAAAAGATTGAAGTGGTGCAAAAATTAGATTGAACTCAAGGGTGATTTATATAGACATGGGAAGAGACATGGGAAATAAATTCATAACCATTTTTATAGACTTTTGTAGACAAGTTGACAATGGAATAGTTGGCCTACTAATTCTAGGGTTAAAATGCACTTGTAAAAATAATAGTAATGTGGTTGGAAATCTGATTGAAATGTTGAAATGTGATTATGTATGCATGTGAATGAAATACGTAATGTGATGTGTGAAGAAAATGTGTGGTTTTACTAATAAAGTGTAATGTAGTGTAAAATAAATAAATACATATCAACCAATAATAATTAGCACCAAATTGATATATGAGCATGACCTCTAAAAGTATGAATTGTAACCTTAAAATATAAAGTTCGATTCAGATAAGAGATTCGAACAAGGAAAATTTGGTCGTTTTGCTAAAATTCCATTTCCGAAAATCGGCTAGTTGGAATTAGGGTTTCTTACCGTTTCTAACTGGAGTAAAAATATTTTTATTATTTTTACTAACCTATTTAATGGAATGTTTCACGATTCCATCTCGTGGCCTCGAACCCAAGACCAAGGAGTTCCTGTCTTGAACTTGAGTATCCACTGGACCATTTTCCCTACTCCGTTAATATTTCTCTAAATCTCGTTTTTATACATTGTCTTCGCCAGACAATTTATTTTTCGGATTTCTAAAAGCTCTAAGGTTAAAATAAATTATGGTGATTTCTAAGTTTAACGAGTTATACAATAATCTAAACTATTATACTAATTTTTGGGGTATTACAGATATTATCAACTATCTTGTGTCAGGAAGAATACCAAGTGGCTATAGTCGAGCTCAAAAAGACAAGTTGGTGAAGACATCAAAGTACTACGTGGGGGATGAGCCTTATCTATGGAAACATTGTCCTAATTTGTTGATAAGAAGGCGCATTGAAATTACTAGCTTGTCCTAATTGAGTTTCAATCTATTCTATCTTTTTGTCACTCATATATAGGTGGATGCCACTTTGTTGGAAAGAAGACTGCATTGAAATTACTAGCTTGAAAGTGATTCTTTTGGCCAACATTTTTAAAGTATGCACATGAGTTCTATAAATCATGTGTCAGGTGTTAGCTCACAAGTAACTTAGGTCCCAGAGATCAAATGCCCCAACACCCAATTTTAGTTGTTGAGATCTTTGATGTGTAGGGTATTGATTTTATGGGTCCTTTTCCTAGCTTCCAACAACATGTTTATATTCTACTTGCAGTTGACTATGTTTCTAAGTGGGTGGAGGCAGTGGCCACTTGATCTAACGATGTTGATGTTGTTTTGAAGTTTTTGAAATCACTGTTTGTTAGATTTCGCATTCCCAGGTACATCAGTGATGGAGGTTCCCACTTTTGTAATAAGTCTTTTGCAGCTTTGCTTAAGAAATAAAATATTCATCATAAGGTGGCAACACCTTATCATCCTCAGACGAGCGGGCAAGTAGAAGTTTCCATTAGAGAAATTAAGCAAATTCTAGAGAAGACTGTTGGACCATCTAGGAAAGATTGGAGTCAACGCTTAGATGAGGCGTTATGGGCATATAGAACAGCATACAAGACACCGATTGTGTTGTCTCCCTATCGGATGGTCTATGGGAAAGGATGTCATCTTTCGATGGATTTCCTGTAAACCTTGTGGTTTATTATATATATGATGTTGAGAAACCCGGATGGGGAATGGAGCCCTACGGTTTGGCTTTTGTGGATTATTCGAAGTGTGATTCTCTTTGCAGGTTCTAATTTTGGCTCACATATTCCAAAGTAAACTCAGGCAAAAAAAATTTTAAGGTCATGCATGTTTTCGAAGGGGTTTGATTTTGGTTTAGGCAACTAAATCGGAGTCGGGTCCTTTTATTTGGTGCCCACAGTTTGTTTTTGTGGATATTTAGAAGTGTGTTTTTCTTGCAGGGTTTTGGGTTTTCTTTATTTTAGAAGAAACCCTGGCAAATTTTTTGTAGATTCGGTTGTCGTTAGGGCTTAATTCTGGTTTAGACAACTAAATCGGGATCGGGTCCTTTCAACTAGACTCATATGCATTGTTTTAAATCCCATCAAGCTCATTCTCAACATCATATATATAATAAACCACAAGGTTTACAGGAAATCCAGAAAACATTTAGGAGTAAACTCAACTGAAAACACAACATAACTATTCAGAGCGACTCCTATACACATCATATACAACCAGTAGGTCGACCAAAGAACCTACTCGAACTGAAGTGTGACCTCAACTCTACGCCTCCACCGTCGACGTGCAACCCCAGAATTCAAACTGCAAACTGGGCAAAGGAAACTGAAAAGTCCAGGGGAAGACAAATAAAATCGTTAGAGTGGGTGGACGAAAATAATAATATGCCTTTCCCAACATATAAGTATATATGCTCATAAAAGCATAATGCGAATCAATGCACATGAAAATCCTGACCAGGTACATTTTTCCTTATCCATAAATATGCACGTAAAATCATGCGGAGTCACTCACAGACTCCTCCGCATAGTACAGTCTAATCACAGGATCCCAGATGTACACGTGATTATAAGTCTGAAAGACCTCGAGTTAGGATATTTGTCCTTCCCGGAGCATCTTGGGGATCAGCCAAAAAGCCAAAGCATCAGTGCTACCTCTATATCTGAGACTGTACTCTGTGTAAACTAAATCATAAATTCTTTCCATGCACATGCAAAATCTTAAAATGCATAATCATAAAATGCATACTTGTATGTGCATAATTGTAAATACATACTAATACAATGCATAATCGTAAAATGTATAATCATAAATGCATAACGTAAACGCATAATCAAGACTCACAAATCAACTGTGAAAATAAAGTGTCTACTCACAGTACGAAGCTAACTCTAAGGTCCGGTGGAAGATCCATTGCCAAACACTTGATCACAATCAACTGAATAACAGGGATACGATCAATACATAATAAAACACAATATACGGAGCTAAATACGTCGAGAACCCCGCATTCTCGAAAGACGTATCGCTCGAAATATCGACGAGGAAAGCAAAATTCCTTAAATACACACAAACAACCCTCGTCCCAAGATAGAATACTCAAATCAACTCAAAAACCTCATGACTACGATCGGGACGCGATTACGAGGAAAACGGTATAAAAATCTTCAAAAATCCCAAAAAGTCAACATTGCCGGAGCTCCGCCGTTGACCGCCGCCGCCGCCGGCAGTGACCAACTCCGGGGACCCTTACCTCAAATTCTTCCTCTCCTCAAACCCAACACATTTCCCTTCTACTACCAAGGCCAACTCAACCTACACCGGCAGGAATTTCGGCCGAAAGTCTCGCCAGATCTTCCTCTTTGGTCACCACCACAAACCATCCTAAACCTCCACCAATTCCAAAACAAACCACCCAGAAATCTTCAAGGGTTGAGGGGAAGCAAACCCCCCACCAACCCGACACCAAAACTCGCCGAAATCCGCCACCCGATTTCGACGAAATCCCCAAATTTCATCTAGTTCGTTCTACCTCAAATCTCAACCAAATCCCATAATTAAATACACAAATCAATAGTACAAGTCAAGAGCTTTCCAACCATACCAATATCGTCATCGGAGGTGGCCAGAATCGACTGGTCAAACGGCGAACCAAAACGGGTCAAAAGCACCCAACTCGGTCAACGGGTCAACTCAGTCCCAACTCGGTCAAACTCGATCCAAATGTGACTTTTCGACAATTTTATGACTATTCTATATTTATACGTCACGAACCGACCAAATTCATGATTCAGATAACTCAAACCTAAACAGATAAGTACGACTAACTCGACGATAATTTTAAATATATATTTTATATTCTCTGATTATCCGAAAAATCTTCTGAAACCTCCTACGGATTCGAAATCAAATCCTCTACAAATTTCGCCAAAGAACCCAAACCAAATTCTTGCCCGATAATTTAGTCGTGAACAAACCCGCCATATCGACCAATTACGACAAAATCTCGACTAATCATGAAATGCGCAAATCAAGCCAATTAACATGCAATTTCCGGTTCGGGTCGTTACAAATCTACCCCCCTAACAAAAAATTCGTCCTCAAAATTTACATACCTGCTAACTGAAGTGGTAGGGATAATGCTCATGCATGTGCTGCTCTGTCTCCCAAGTAGCCTCTTCAACTGAATGATTCTGCCACAATACCTTCACCAGAGGAATGGCTCTGTGTCGCAACTCCTGGACCTTCCGATAAAGAATCTGAACCAGTTCCTCCACATAGGTCAAGTCCTCCTGTATAGGAAGCTGATGCGGTGTCAACACATGAGATGGATCGGAAATGTACTTCCGCAACATAGACACATGGAACACCTCATGTACCCTGGCTATCTCAGAAAGTAATGCTAACTTGTATGCCACAACACTGACTCGCTCTGTGATCTCATATGGGCCAACATATCGCGGACGAAGTTTATCGTGCTTCCCTAAACGAACAACACCTTTCCAAGGAGAAAGTTTCAGGAAAACCCAATCACCAACCTCAAACTCAAGATCCTTCCATCTCACGTCAGCATAACTCTTTTGTCGATCCTGTAAAGCCTTCAAACTGTCCCAAATAACTAGAACATCTTCCGTCATACTTTTCACCAAATCAGGACCAAGAAGCCATTTCTCACCAACTTCACTCCAACACAATGGAGTTCGACACTGTTTGCCGTACAAATGTGACGACCCAGACCGGAATTGGAATAGTAATCGGCTTAATCTGCGAGTTTTACGAGTAATTGAGGTTTATCGTAATTAATCAGATATATGACTTCGTTCATGACTGAATTTTCGGACACGAATTTGATTTGGGTTTGTTCGTGGGAAATGTAGAGAATCTGATTTCGAGTTCGTATGAGCTTTCCGAGGATTTTTCGGATAATCGAGGAATATAAAATGAATATTTGAAATTATCGCCGAGTTAGTCGTGTTTATCCGTTTGAGTTTGAGTTATCCGAATTGTGGATAGAGTTGATTCGTGATGTATAAATAGCCGAATAGTCGAAAAGTTATTGAAAAAGTGCAAAACTGGGCTGTTTAACCGAGTTGGCCGAGTTGACCGAGTCAACCCGTGTTGACTCAGTGAATCACGACTCGCCGTCGTGGTGGCTGCCGGAATACGACACGATTTCCGGAGTTTAAGGTATGGTTTTGAAGCTCTTCCTTTGGGCTTTCCATTGATGTATATATGGTGTATTTTGGTGGCGGTTTGCTTGATCGATTTTGAGTGAGAAGTTGGACGAAATCGGGTTTAACGGTGGGTGGTGCTCCTGCATGATTCCGGTGGGTTCTTGGGTTGGAACAGCTTGGGCTTGAGCCAAGGGTGAAAACCCCCTTGGTTTGAAGCATTTTGGTGGCGTGACGGCGCCGGAATCATCCGGAAAAGTTTTCCGGCGATTCTTGGCCGTGGACTTTTTGGGGCTGTTTTGGTCAGGTTGCCGGCCGATTTGGGTCTTGGTGTAGAAGAGTTTTAGGCTTGGATTGAGGAGGAGAAGCTGTGGTGGTCTTGGTCGCTGATGGCGCGCCGCCGTCAGCGGCGGTGGTCAACGGCGAAGCTCCGGCGACGCATTGACTTTTTTTGGATTTTGTCAAGTTTTATGCCGTTTTGCCTGTAATCGCACTCCGATCGTCACCTTGAGGTTTTCGAGTTGATTTGGGAGGTGGATTTTATGTCGAGGGTTTATATGGAGTAATTGAGGATTTTCGACGATTATTTTGTATTCGAGTTATATATCTCTGGAAATGGTTGGTTTCCGAGGTGTGGGTCAGAGTATTGAATTGTGATTTTGATCAGTGATATCTTGTGATTATTCTGGGGATCGAGATCGTACTTTGGGCGAGGGATCTTCTGCTCGATCTCCGGATTAGCGCGTTTGTGCGTTGTGCTTGTCTGTGAGTGGACACCTTTCTTTTCACTGATTGGTTGCGAGTCTTTATTATATGTTTTATGAGCATGAGCATGCATATACGATTATGATTTATACGAGCATGTGCTTTACAATTATGCATTTACGAATATGCATCGACGAATATGCTTTTATAATTATGTATTACGAATATCTATTTACATTATGCTTTATCCATTTGCATGAAACTATTTATGATTTGGTTTACACAGAGTACAGTCTTAGTATATATAGTTGTATCGATACACTTGCATCCCGGCTG
This sequence comes from Geum urbanum, assembly GCA_946800695.1. NCBI lineage: Eukaryota > Viridiplantae > Streptophyta > Magnoliopsida > Rosales > Rosaceae > Geum > Geum urbanum. The sequence continues at coordinate 12,162,016 of OX327001.1, forward strand.
ATCCCCGAGGATGTTTACCGGGGGAGGCTGTGACCCCTCACCCGAGGCCTTTACCCGGGGGGGGGGGGGGGGGGGGGGCAGACCTCTGACTTGAGGCCTTTCTGGCTGGAATCACGTGTGGGTCTGGGATCCAGTGATTCGGACTGTACTAGCGCAGATGTGTCCATAAGTGACCCCGCGGGATTTTACGATGCATGCTCCGTACGCGTGAGGAGTTAGAGTCTCCCTCGGGTACCACATTATTTTCATGCATTTAGACTCACATATATTTTTATAACATATATTATTCGGCGAAAGACATTTATTTTCGTCCACTCACTCTAACGGTTTATATGTCGTTCCCTGGGCTCTTTGTTTTCAATGCCCAGTTTGCAGTTCGGATTCTGGTGTCACACGTCGCAGTCGGAGGCTTAGTATTCAAGCTACTTTTCTTTTTAAGTAGGTTTCTTGTTTAGCCTACTGCTGTATATTTATGTATATATATACTAGAGATCGCTCTGATTACTCTGATGTTTATATTTTTCGTATGATTTTCCCCGAATTTCTGTAAAGTTACAGTTTTGCTTATTACTTTATATTATGATGATATGATTTTGAGAAATCCGGATGGGATTGGTGCCCACGGTTTGGCTTTTGTGGCATAGGATGAAGTGTGTTTTCGGGTGCAGGTTAATGATAATTCTGCGATATAGTGAAACTCTGCCGAAATTTCTATGGTTTTTGAAAGTTCGTGTTTTCAGAAGGGGTTTGATTTCGGTTTAGGAAACTAAATCGGGGTTGAGTCCTTTGACAAAGCCTCATAAGGTGCCATACCAATGCCAGCCTTATAGCTGTTGTTGTACGCAAACTCAATCAAATGAAGTTGCTGATCCCAATTCCCTTTGAACTGCAAAACACAAGATCGCAACATATCCTCCAAAGTCTGAATAGTCCTCTCCGACTGACCATCTGTCTAAGGATGAAAAGCTGTGCTAAAGTGTAGTCTAGTTCCCATTGCTCTCTGCAATGCCTACCAAAACTCGGAATTGAACTGACTATCTCGATCAGAAACTATAGACACAAGTACACCATGTAATCTCACAACCTCTTTCAAGTACAGCTTTGCCAATTTGCTCACGGGAAGCTTTCCTGGAAGTGCAAGGAAATAAGCCGACTTCGTAAGGCGATCCATAATCACCCAAATACCAGTACTACCACCAGAAGTACGAGGTAACTGATACATAAAATCCATAGTGATATACTCCCATTTCCACACTGGAATCTCCAAAGGTTGTAATTTACCTGCCGGTTTCTGACATTCTGCCTTCACTTGTTGACAAATCAGGCCTCTGCTCACGTACATTTTTATTTCCCTCTTCATGTTTCGCCACCAATAATGAGCTATAAGTGTCCGGAACATCCTTGTACTACCCTAATGCATAGCACATGCGAAACAGTGGGCTTCATCGAGTATTTCCTTCTTCAAATCATCATCTCTGGGCATACACAATCTTCCCCTGAACATCAAAGTGTCATCACTCCTCATCCGAAACTCTGTCGGTACATTATTCTGAATCAAATTCTTCTTGCTCAGCAGATAGGCATCTAAATCTTGAGCTTCACGAACTTGATCAAGTAACACCGGACGAACTTGGAAGCTGGCTAACAATGCTCCATCATCATTCCACTTCAACTCTGCTCCCGTTGCTCGCAACTCTGTCAAAAGTGATACTCTAGCAACACGTACATGGAAGAGAGAAGCACCATGCTTCCGACTAAGAGCATCAGTAACCACGTTAGCCTTTCCTGGATGATACTCGAAAGTGTAGTCATAATCATTAATCAGCTCCATCCATCTCCGCTGCCTCATATTCAAATTTGGCTGTGTACGCAAGTAGGTAAAACTTTTGTGATCGGTGTAAATCTTGCACTGCGGTCCGTACAAGTAGTGTCTCCAACTCTTCAATGCTAACACAATGGTAGCTAACTCCAGATCATGAGTAGGATAGTTAACTTCGTGTGATTTCAGTTGTCTAGAACCATATGCCACCACTTTTCCATGCTGCATCAAAACACAACCCAAACCTAACGAAGCATCACTGTACACAACATACTCACCGATATCGTCAGGTAAAGTCAACACTGGTGCAGTAGTCAACCTCTCCTTCAAAGTCAAGTAACTTTCCTCACAAGCATCAGACCATTCAAACTTGACTCCTTTCTTCGTCAGATGGGTAAGCGGTGTCGCTATCCGTGAAAAGTACTGTACGAATCGGCGATAATAGCCTGCTGAGCCCAAGAAACTCCGTATCTCTGCCATGTAGGTAGGTCTGCTCTAATTCAACACTGCCTCAATCTTATCAGGATCCACGCTGACTCCCTCAGCTAATATCACGTGACCACTCAAAAACTTTACACTTTCTAGCCAAAAGTCACACTTGCTAAACTTGGCGTACAATTGAGCGTCTCGCAAAGTCTACAAAAATGCATGCAAATGTTTCTTGTGCTGCCCCACACTCCTAGAATAAATCAAGATATCGTCGATGTGCACAATGACGAACTTATCCAGATAACGTCTGAAAATTCGATTCATCAAGTCCATGAAAGCAGCTGGTGCATTGGTCAACCTAAATGGCATAACAAGGAATTCATTGTGCCTATAGCGTGACCGAAATGTCGTCTTGTCCACATCAGACCCCCGAATCCATAGCTGATGGTATCCAGACCGGAGATCAATCTTCGAGAAGACTGAAGCTCCTTTAAGCTAATCAAACAAATTAATCATCAATCCATGGGAGTGGATACTTGTTCTTTACTGTAACCTGATTTAAGTTGCCTCATTGAACCATCATTTTTCCTCACAAACAACACTGGAGCACCCCAAGGTGAAACCCTAGGTCGAATGAAGCCTTTCTCAATCAATTCCTGAAGTTGAATCTGTAACTCCCTTAACTTTGCTAGTGCTATCCGATAGGGTGTCTGCAATATAGGTCCAGTACCTGGAAGTAACTCGATGGTGAAGTCAATCTCCCTGACTGGAGGGACACCAGGTAAGTCCTCGGGAAACACATCTGGATACTCACAAACCACCATAATATCACCAATGTCTGGTACACGAACACTCATATCAATCACATGTGCTAGGTAAGCCATACAACCCTTCATCAACATCTGCTCAGCTTTCATTGCTGAAATCAAACAAGGTAAAGAAGTATTCTTTTCACCACGAAATAAGATTTCCGGCATGCCTGGACTCCTGAAAAAAACCTCCTTGTGACAGTTAAGAGTAGCCCAATGGTTCTCCAAGAAATCCAACCCAAAATCACATCAAAATCTACAATATCCAGCAGCATCAAATCCGCAGCTAACCCATAACCTCTAATAAAAATCTCACAATCTCTATATACCCACCTGACACACACTACCTCGCTAGATGGATACAACACTAGCCACAAACTAGGGAGTAGAGATGCAGGTACAGTAGCCAATGATGCTAGTCTATATGACATGAATGAATGAGTAGCCCCTGGATCTAGTAATGTAAGAACTAGATAACCAAAAATGTACAACGTACCGATGATAACCCCTGGAGAAGCTCTGCCCTCACGTACGTAGAGACATGGCATGAACTCGAACCTATCCAGCTAATCTTCCATGCTGGCTGCGATTCTGTTGACCACCCTGTCCAGAAGACCGTGTTGCACGATCACCAGAAGCAGTACCCTGATCTCGTTTAGTACTCTGATCCACAACACCACCAAAAGTTCCAAACTGAGGATACTCCCTCGCAAAGTGACCCACCTGGCCACAACGATAATAAGTAGAGGTGTCATACTGACACTGACCAGAGTGATATTGTGGCAGTTGTTGAACAATGGATATTCCCTCGGTGTAGCTGGTATGCTGAAGATAGGTCGAGGATAACTCGATCCACTAGAACTCCCACTCGACTGCTGCCTCTGCGTCGACTCCTCCTCCATCTATGACTATGCATAGCAGTGCTAGTAGGATATTTGTAAGATCCACTACCAGAAGATGATGCTGATCTAGAAGTACCTGAACTCAGCCTCTTCAAAGCACCACGGCTAGGTCCACCCTCTTCAAATCGACGCTTCTGAAACCATATATGCCTCTCCCTCTCGATGTCCTCACCTCTGAGTGCAGCACTAACAAACGCATCAAAGTTATCTCGAGGCATAGTGGTCAAAGTTCCCTTGATATTCAGATTCAAACCCAACTCAAACCTCCTGCACTTTGCTTCCTCTGATGCCACCATATCACGTGCAAACCGAGACAAACGGGTGAACTTATCCCGATATTCAAGCACTAACATATTCCCTTGCTTCAGGTTAGTAAACTCCTCATATTTCCGTTGTTGAGTAGCTGGATTGAAATACCATCGCATAAACATCTCTTTGAACATCGGCCAAGGAGTATCAATAAGAACTCTGTTTGTACCAACCCACTAGAAGTAGGCATCTGACTCAAGTAAACCCACTGCTGCTACATTTTTTTGTTTAGGAGTAAAATGTGGGCGCTCACAAACACGCTCAACCTGAACCACCCAAGCTTCACACACCTCAGGATCAGGGGAACCAGAGAAGATAGTTGCTCCCGATGTCCTAGCCTTAGCCACTGGGTCAATACGTTCCTCCAAACACAATACTCGCATAAGCAAGTCACGCGTACGTTGATCCTCATCAGGATCCCCAGTCCGTTCAGCACGGACTTCACATCGAGGAGGCAACCTAAGGATAAAATATATTAGTCACAGGACATAAAGGATGTAATCATGAAACTTTAAACGTTTGAAAGCATACAACACTCTAGAGCATTGATGATTATCCGCCGGCTGGTCGGGTCATCGCTCCGGAAATGCTGTACATTCTCAAATGTCCTTAGTAACAAAACTACAAGAGTCTACAAAATCTAAAACCTAATGCTCTGATACCAACTGAAAGGACCTGACTCCGATTTAGTTGCCTAAACCAAAATCAAACCCCTTCGAAAACATGACCTTAACATTTTTTTGCCAGAGTTTACTTTGAAATACGCGAGCCAAAATTAGAACCTGCAAAGAGAATCACACTTCGAATATTCCACAAAAGCCAAACCGTGGGGCTCTATTCCCTATCCGGATTTCTCAACATCATATATATAATAAACCACAAGGTTTACGGGAAATCCAGCAAACATTCAGAAGTAAACAAAGAACCTACTCGAACTGAAGTGTGACCTCAACTTTACGCCTCCACCGTCGACGTACAACCCCGGAATTCAAACTGCAAACTGGGCAAAGGAAACCAAAAAGCCCAGGGGAAGACAAATAAAATCTTTAGAGTGAGTGGACGAAAATAATAATATGCCTTTCCCAACATATAAGTATATATGCTCATAAAAGCATAATGCGAGTCAATGGACATGAAAATCCTGACCAGGTACATTTTCCCTGATCCATAAATATGCACGTAAAATCATGCGGGGTCACTCACAGACTCCTCCACATAGTACAGTCTAATCACGGGATCCTAGACCCACACGTGATTATAAGTTTGAAAGAGCTCTGGTCAGGATATCTGTCCTTCCCGGAGCATCTCGGGGATTAGCCGAAAAGCCAAAGCATCGGTGCTACCTCTATATCTGAGACTATACTCTGTTAAACCAAATCATAAATACTTTCCATGCACATGCAAAATCGTAAAATGCATAATCATAAAATGCATACTTGTATGTGCATAATTGTAAATGCATACTAATACAATACATAATCGTAAAATGTATAATCATAAATGCATAACGTAAATGCATAATCAAGACTCGCAAATCAACTATGAAAATAAGGTGTCCACTCACAGTACGAAGCTAACTCTAAGGTCCGGCAGAAGATCCCTCACCAAACACTCGATCACGATCACCTGAATAACAGGGATACGATCAATACATAATGAAACATAATATATGGAGCTAATACGTCAAGAACCCCACGTTCTCGAAAGACGTATCGCTCAAAATATCGAAGATGATAGCAAAATTCCCAAAATACACCCAAACAACCCTCGTCCCAAAATAGAATATTCAAATCAACTCAAAAACCTCACGACTACGATCGGGACGCGATTACGAGCAAAACGATATTAAAATCTCCAAAAATTCCAAAAATTCAACCTTGCCGGAGCTCTACCGTTGACCGTCCCCGCCGCCGCCAGCCCGACTCCAACAGTGACCAACTCTGGCGACCCTTACCTCAAATTCTTTCTCTCCTCAAGCCCAACACATTTCCTTTCTACCACCAAGGCCAACTCAGCCCACACCGACAGGAATTTCAGCCGAAAGTCTCGCCAGATCTTCCTCTCCGGTCACCACCCCAAACCTCCACCAATTCCAAAACAAACCACCCAGAAATCTTCAAGGGGTTGAGGGGAAGCAAAGCCCCCACCAACCCGACACCAAAACTCGCCAAAATCTGCCACCCGATTCCGGCGAAATCCCCAAATTTCATCGAGTTCGTTCTACCTCAAATCTCAACCAAATCCCACAATTAAATACACAAATCAATAGTACAAGTCAAGAGCTTTCCAACCATACCAATATCGTCGCCGGAGGTGGCCGGAATCGACGGGTCAAACGGCGAACCAAAACGGGTCAAAATCACCCAACTCGGTCAACGGGTTAACTCAGTCCCAACTCGGTCAAACTCGGTCCAAATGTGACTTTTCGACAATTTTACGACTATTCTATATTTATACGTCGTGAACCGACCAAATTCACAATTCGGATAACTCAAACCCAAACAGATAAGTACGACTAACTCGACGATAATTTTAAATATCCATTTTATATTCTCCGATTATCCGAAAAAACTTCCAAAACCTCCTACAGACTCAAAATCAAATCCTCTACAATTTCTGCGAAAGAACCCAAACCAAATTCTTGCCCGATAATTTTGTCGTGAACAAACCCGCCATATCGACCAATTACGACAAAACCGCGACTAATCGTGAAATGCGTAAAGCAAGCCAATTAACATGCAATTTCCGGTTCGGGTCGTTACAAATATACCCCCCTAACAAAAATTTCATCCTCGAAATTTACATACCTGCTAACTGAAGAGGTAGGGATACTGCTCATGCATGTGCTGCTCGGTCTCCCAAGTAGCCTCTTCAAGTGAATGATTCTGCCACAATACCTTCACAAATGTGGCATTTTCCGGCGGGTTCAAAGTCGGGTCGGGTCGAACGGTGATATGGGTCGAGCAGGGATACGGTTGCATATATTTATGATTACTCCGTATTTAAACCGTAAATACCATAGTTATACCCATCCCAAGAACCTGATCAGATCAACGGCTGAGGTTTTATCTGATCATGCAAGATCCAACGGTTCAGATTAAACCAACCTAAAATAAATACTTTTAAATATTTTCTCCATGTGGACTTCCAAAAATTATTAAAAATAGTTTGCTTAACCGAAAAATTCCTCGTAAATTCCTACGACCTCGAAATAAAATGCTCTACTACTTCCATGAAGAAAATAAAGTCTGATTCTTGCTCGATGAAAAAATCGTTAACAAACCACACGATACGACTAATTAGCGATAAATCTAATTTGTGTCCATTTGTGCGTAATTTTGGTTCTGGTTGTTACACTAGTCGAATCTACAAGGAGAAAATCAAGACTTTTCATGATAAGATGATAAAGGGCAAGTCTTTTGTTGTTGGACAAAATGTCTTGCTATTCAACTCACAGCTACGATTGTTTCTAGGTAAGTTTTGATCTAGGTGGAGTGGACCTTTTATTGTACTCAATATGTTTGTTCATGGTGCAGTTGAAGTTCGAAATCTAAGGAATGGCACCACATTCAAAGTGAATTTCCATAGGCTCAAGCCTTTCTATGAGCCAGTGATTGGAGATAAGGAGGAATTTCCTTTTCAAGATCCTTCTTTAATGGAGTAAGTTGGTGTACACCGTCTGGCTGAAGACGTTAAACATAGCGTTACTTCAGAGGTGACCCATGTTGATGGAGAAGCTTGGAAACCAGATTTGCATTCTTAACCCTTCTCCTTTAGTATTTGTCTCCATGTTTAGTGTGATTTGTGATGTGTTATGTGTTCCATTCCATGTTTGTTTGATGTATTGCATGCTTTAGTTCTGTTTTATGTTGAGAACAATGCAAATTTGAAGTGTGGGGTAGGGTTTATATCATATCCTTAGTGTCTATGTATAAAATTTTTGTTTTTGAGTCTAAATTTTTTATTTTTGGAGTCGTTTCTGGCATTACCCATAGTGTGTCTTCAACCCGTCGAGCCAAAATCTCGACCCATCGAAAATTGTTTTAGGTTTTTATGATTTATCGATAACGGGTTTCGACCAGTTGAGCCAATTCCTCGACCAGTCGAATTTTGGCCAGTTTTTGGACAATAGCATGCCTTCTATCGGTCGAAATTTTCTTCGACCCGTCAAAAGCAGAGGAGACCTTTTCCAATTCGTCGTGGAAGGGTTTTTGCGCCAGTTTTTGGTACTTTTGAGTTTTTCTTTGTTTTTCTTGTGTGTTTTAATGTCTTATATGTAAAACAAAATACAAAAATAAAAAGTTTCAAGAAAAGCAACACAAAAGGAGTCTTTTTTATTTATATTTTGAGTCTTATGAGCCCTTAACTAGTCCATGATGTGATTATATCTTCCGAAATTGTGACTAAGAGTGAAACATGTGATGATGTGATTGAAGTTTCTTTGGATAATCTTGATATATGGTACATGTCCTAGTGGATGTAGAAACAAGTTAACATGGTATAAATTATGAGCATGCTTAAACATTATTGAGATTCATTTAACCTATGAGCGATCGACCTAATTGTGATATCCATGCTTTCTTTGTTGTGTGTCAATTGCTTGCCACAGATTAAGTTAATGGACTTTAAAGATTACTAGAACTTGCTCTTGTACTTATCAAGGCTTATAGTCATTATATGTCTTGATTGAGGAAGTGATAAAGACACTTAGGATCTGCCACCATTGTCATATGTATCTTGTGTCCCCTTTTTGTGTACATAAGTTGTGCACCCCTTAGTTAACCACTTTGAGCCTACATGTTTGAACTTTTTTTCATCACCTGCATAATCCTAACCTTGAACCTTAGAATAGTTATATCTCTACCTTTGTTCTAGGACTTAGCAGAGCTATACATGAGACAGGTACATGAAGACCAAGGTGACAGCTTATGAAGGTGATACAAAGGAACAAATGTGGGGTATCAAACTAGTTGTGCTGAAAAAAAAAAGAGCCAGATGAATGAAAAGAAAAAAATGAAATGAAATGAAATCGGCAAGAAAAAAAATGTTCTTTTGTGATGTCTAGCTTGATACCCCAGGTTAACTATTGATGAAAAGAATGAAGTGAAGGCACAACAAGATGAAATTCGGCCACAATAGTGACACATTTGAAATAATTCAATGGTAAAGATGCTTCGATGATTGTACTTCAATGATTGTAAAGTTCAAGAAAAGTCTCTACATATGGTGCTCTACTAGGTTTTAGAACTCATGTTTGAATTTCGTATCCTTTTGTTCTATAAATCCATGAGTTTAGCCCCATTACAACCTCCGAAAGACCTTTTTGATCCTCAAGATAGGCAGCCTTTGATCTGTGGAGATAAGTCACAAGAGTTGAGCATATGGTTCGATCCATTTGGCAAGTAATTGAGTTGAGTGACAACCTTAGACATATTTTGAGAGAAACACTTTTGAAAGCATATCTATGTGAGGTTGAATTTTGACTTGTTTATTGCATGCTACAACTTTATATTCACCATGATTATGTCTCCGTCTTACATATTACATATGTGTCATGCATTGATATTAACCTTCAAAATTCTGTGGATTGAGTTTAAATGTCATGTGAACTTGGTGTTACAATGTTAGGAAGATTGCTGAGACGATGTGTTAAGGGCATTAGAGTGTTGTAGTTTATGTAACCGTTGAGTCTTTTCAGAGCTTTAGATTAGTGTTTTGCTCGAGGACTAGCAAAAGCTAAGTGTGGGGTATTTTAATAGTTGTATAAATATGCAACTCTCTTGAGCTTATTAATTCCTAAATACTTGGTTTATTTATTTACTTTCATTAATTAATTATATATTTTTGTATTTAGGTAATTTTGAAGAAAATACAAAAAAGAGCAATAAAAGGAGAATTCTATTCAAATAAAGATTAGTGATGTGGAAAGTCCATGTGGTGATGACTCAACTCTATATTGATGAGGAGAGGCCCAAGATCAGACCTATATAAGCATATTTTGGAGAAGAAAATAAGGTTGTTGATTTTCAAAGAGAGAAACCTAAGACGAGAAGAAGAGCTACAAGAAGGATTCTCTATCATCCCAAATTGACTGGTCGAAGAAGTTCCTCGACCTGTCAAAATTCCTTTGCCGAGAATTCTAGGGTTTTGGTTTATTCTTCCTTCTCCATCATGTTTTTCTATTGAATTCTCTTGACTATGAGTAGCTAAATTTCCCTAGTTAGGGGCTGATCGAAGCCCTGAATATGTTTCGATTTTGAACCCCTTGTGATTTTAATAACTATTGGATGAGTTTTACTTCACTATTTGATCATTGATGATTTCTATTATGTGTTTCTTTGGGTCGATACTTAGATGCATGTTATAGGATCTATTGTCTTGAATGTGTATATGATCATCATATCATTACATATTCCATAGAGATAAGCAAACCCATTGTGATAACTTGTGTGAAGAAAGACCTAGGTGATGAAAGAGCACCAATCATAGTAGCTCTTGAAGTCTTGTTGTTTCTCAGCACTCTATGAATCTTAATGACTTAGATTAGGTAGATTTGGACCCATCATAGTACTTTGTCTCCTAGTTTAAGATCACGTTAAGCCAGGTAATCAATCCAGATATCATGCAAAGTAAGAGAGTGTAATATGTATGTGTAATCCTAGCTCATGCATGGGAAACATCCATCCATTGTTGTTAAAGTTAGGTTTGGGGTGGATCGAGCATATTTAGGGTAGAGAGAAGTTCCTTACATTCATCTCTATCTGTTTTCATCAATATTTACTTTTCTGAAATTTATGTTTCTGCATTAGCTGTAGATTGGACGATTTAATTAGGCAATAAAAACATCTTTGAATACCCTGAATTTTTGTGTGGTAGTCCTTCACTATGTCTAGTATCATGTGTTAAATGTTCGTAATTTTTTGTTTAATCTAAGTTAGGTTCATAAATTAGTTTGTGTCTAGTGATTGAGTCTACCAGATTTCTGGTTTTCACATCTTTTGTGTTTCTTGTGTTCTTGAGTCTTAGTTTCATCAATTCTCAACAAGTAATGACCCATATTTTCCATTAACTACACTGATATAATCAATATAATAATTAGGTATCTTGGAGGGTGGTTTTGCACCTATCAAAACTAAACTTCTAAATAGTCCACAAAAATAAATTGTGGGGCACCGATTCCCATCCGGATTTCTCAAATCAACCAAATACTGAATTCACTAGAAACATATAATGTTTACAGAAGGTGATAAGAAATCTGAAGACTGATTAGAAAATACAAAACAAACTGAAATAAATTGTATACAGTATTCAAAGCGACCTCTAATTTACATAATACATAAGACTAGCAGGTTAAGCTAGGAACCTACTAGATGAGTACAGTAACACGAACTGTATGCCTCCGTTGATGACGTGCTATCTCAGGATAGAAACTGCAAACTGGGCAAAGGAAAGCAAAAGGCCATAAAAAAGGAATATGAAATAATAAAACTGTTAGAGTATATGGACAAAAATAATATTTCATTTTAAACTTAAAGATATACTTATCATGCATTTCTCCAAAGAGTATCTAAAAAATGATGCGAGTCTAAACATGTACATGCCAAGGTCAGGTGTTTGTCCTAACCCTCTTGGGTACTGTGTAATGTGTGGAGGCATTAACTTGAATCAATCATCCTCAAGCCACAAGAATTCCCAGGTCAGGTGTTTGTCATAACCCTCCTGTGTATTGTGTAAATCATGGGTCAGGTCCTTAGCCCTCCCGGAGCATCTCGAGAATCAACCAAGAAACCAATGCATCGATGCAATACCTGTGACTATGCTCTGTGTAGAACAATATATTATATGCCTCCAAGATAATACATAACTGTAATAATGCATAACTGAAAAATGCATAATTGTAAAATCCATAACTATAGACTCGCAAAATAACAGTGAAAATAGTGTCCACTCACAGTACAAAGCTAGCTCTATGGTCCGGCGGAAGTTTCCTCGCCAAAATCTCGATCACGGTCTCCTAAATAAATAACATATTCATTTAATACTATAATTCGATAAAATGTGCGAAAATCAACTCAGAAACTATCCGGCAAACCCCCCGGTCAATTTTGGAGTTTTGCTTCACCAGAGCCCCGCCATGCATGGCGGCGCATGGCCATCACGTGCCTCAGCAAGCGATGACGAGTGAGTCACATGTGCCTCCGGTGGAAACTTCTATGATGGGAGCGTTCGACACCTCATTGGAAAGATCTCAACGAGGACAACAGTTCTTTCAACTCGTCGTCGTTTGGCTGGAAAACGGCCTGAAGTCACGGCCTGAAAATCGTCAAAATCAAGTTCTGGCCAAATCCGGCACCGTCATCACTCCTCGGTCCCCCAAACCATAGGGGTTCGACCTCTAAGGTGAAACTCAATCGGTTCCACACCACCCTGTTGGCGGAAAGTGGCCAGAGCACCGCCGGCGAACAAACCTGTAATTTAACAATTTTAGCTCATCAATTCGACCCCTAAAATCACCCAAAATCCAACAACAAACACATGAATTGAAAGAGGGAAGAAAGAGCTTCAAAATCATACCAAGAACGCTGGCAACAGTGGCGTTTTTTGGGGTGTCCAAATTCAAATCGGGGCAGGTTGCAAAACGGGTCACGGCATGAAAAACGGGTCAACCGTTTATGATTTTCTGAATTTCTCATTTATTTTTAAAAAAATACCCATATTTATACCCCTAACCTCCTGAGCAAATCAATGGTCCAGATTTGATCTGATCAGGAACCAACTGTCCAGATCAAACCGACTTAAAAAAATTAATAATATCCTCACACTGACTTCTAAAAATTATTAAAAAAAAAGTTCGCTTATCCAAAAAATTCTCCAAAGATTCCTACGAATTTGGTTCGGGTCATTACAATCTACCCCCATAATAAAAATTTCATCCTCAAAATTTACATACCTCCTAATCGAAGAGATAGGGGTACTGCTTTCGCATTTGTTGTTCAGTTTCTCACGTGGCTTCTTCAACTGCATAGTTTCTCCATAAGACTTTCACCAGTGGAATAATTTTGTTGTGTAGCTCCTGCTCTCGCTGGTCAAGAATTTGATCTGGCTCCTCCACATACGATAAGTCTTCACGTATCGAAAGTTGATTAGGTGTAAGAACATGAGATGGATCAGAAATATACTTTCGCGGCATAGACACATGGAACACATCATGCACCCTGGCCATCACAGAAGGTAGTGCAAACTTATATGCCACCCCACCCACTCGTCCAATAATCTCATATGAACCGATGTAACATGGACGAAGTTTTCCATGTTTTTTAAAACACACAACACATTTCCAATGAGATAATTTCAAAAATACTTAATCACCAACCTCAAACTCGAGATCTTTTCTCCTTACAACAGCGTAACTCTTTTGTTAGTCTTATGCAGCTTTCAATTTGTTTCGAATGATTTGAATGTCCTCTGCGGTGTCTTTCACTATGTCAAGACCAATAAGCCACATTTCCTCTACTTCACTCTAACATAAAGGAGTTCGACATTGTTTTCCATATAAAGTTTCATATGGAGCCATCCCGATGCTGGCCTGATAATCAGCACGGGTTTTGTTGAACTCTTCATACTTCAGCTGCTAGGTAGCTTGGTTGAAATATCGGTAAATGAACAATTCTCTGAATGTAGGCCATGGTGTGTCAACATGAACCCTCTCAGTACTAGCCCACCAAAAGTAAGTATCTGACTCAAGTAAACCTAAAGCTGTTACAGTCCTCTGCACTGGAGTGAAGTGAAGTCATTCACATACTCACTCCACTTGGACTATCCAAGCCTCACATGTTTCAGAATCTATGGAACCAAGAAACGTGGTTGCTCCAGATGTCTTTGCCTTTTCTACAGGATCAAAATGCTCGTCTAAACGCAAAACTCGCGCTAGCAACTCTCGCGTTCGCTGATCCTTACCATGATCCTCAGCCTTATTAACACGGGCTCCATGTCTAAAAGGCATCTCTTATGGATGAGAAAACAAATTAGTTAACAAAATACGAAGAATACAGTCGTGAAATCTTAAATATTTAAAAACACACAACACCGTGAGCATTGATGGGGATCGTCGGACGGTCGGCCATCGCTCCGGAATGTTGTGCATTCTCAAATGTCCTAAGTATCATAATTTCAGAAGTCTACAGAACCTATAACCTAATGGTCTTTTACCAACTAAAAGGACTCGATCCCAATTTAGTAGCCTAAACAGGAATTATGCCCTAATGACAACAAAATCTACAAAAAATTTGCCGAAGTTTCCCCAAAAATAAAGAAATCCAAAACCTGCAAAGACACCACACTTCCAAATAGTCCACAAAATAAACCGTGCGACACCGATTCCCATCCGGATTTCTCAAATAAACCAAACATTGAATTTACTAGAAATGTATGTTGTTTATAGAAAGTGATAAGAAATTTGAAGACTGATTGAGAAATACAAAACAAACTGAAGTAAACTGTATATAGTATTCAGAGCGACTGCTAATTTACATAATATATAGGACTAGTAGGTTAAGCTAGAAACCTACTAGATGAGTATAGTAACACAAAATCTACGCCTCCGTCGATGACATGCTACCTCAAGACAAAAATTGCATATTGGGCAAAGGAAACCGAAAAGGCCAGGGAAACGCATATAAAATAATAAAACTGTTAGAGTGAGTGGACAAAAATCACATTTTGTTTTAAATTGAAAGATATATTTATCATGCCTTTCTCCAAAGAGTATCTAAAAAATGATGCGAGTCTAAAAATGTACATGCACATGTCAGGTATTTGTCCTAACCCTCCTGGGTACTGTGTAATGTATGGAGGTAGTAACTTGAGTAAATCATCCTCAAGCCATAAGAATGCCCAGGTCAGGTGTTTGTCCTACCCTCCTAGGTATTGTGTAAATCATGGATCGGGTCCATGGCCTTCCTGGAGCATCTCGGGGATCAGCCGAGAAGCCAGTGCATCGATGCAACAATGACTATACTCTGTGTAAAATAATATGTTGTATGCCTCCAAGCTAATGCGTAACTGTAATAATGCATAAATGAAAAGTGCATAACTAGAAATGCATAACTGTAGACTGGCAAAACAATAGTGAAATAAAGTATCCACTCACAGTACAAAGCTAGCTCTGTGATCCGGCAGAAGTTCCTTTGCAAAAATATTGATCACAGTCTCCTGAATAAATAACATATTCATTTAATAGTGTAATTCGATAAAAATGTGTGAAAATCAACTCAGAAACTATCCCGGAAACCCCCCGGTTAATTTTGGATTTTTGCCTCGACAGCAAGTGAGTCACACTTGCCTCCAGTGGAAACTGCACCGATGGGAGTGTTCGACACCTCGTTGGAAAGATCTCAACGAGCCCAATAGTTCTTTCAACTATCCCAAAACCTATCTCGCTGTCGTTTGGCCAAAAAACGACATGAAACGTCATGGCCCAAAAATTGCCGGAATCGGGTTCCGGCCAAATCTGGCATCGTCGTCGCTCTTCAGTCCCCCAAACCATAGTGGTTTGACTCCTAGGGTGAAACCCAACCGGTTCCACCCCACCCCGTTGTCAGAGCACCGTCGGCGAACAAACCCGTAACTTAACAATTTTAACTCATCGATTTGACCCCTAAAATCCATCAACAAACACATGAATTGAAAGGGCTTCAAAACCATACCAATAATGCCTGCAACTATGGCGTTTTCTGGCGGGTCCGAATTCAGATCGGGTTGGGTTGCAAAACAAACATGGCGATAACCAAACGGAACTATTAAATTGGTTACTAAAATTGATATAACTGCTATGGAGGGACCGATACTGAATAAACGAGTATCTCCTCTAGATGGAAAAATATTTTCTTTGAAAAGCAGCTTTGTTCCATCGGCTAGAGCTTGAAGAACTCCCAAAGACCCAGCGTATTCAGGTCCAATACGTTGTTGTATTCCCGCGGATATTTCTCTTTCTAACCATACAATTACCAGTGTGCCTATTGTGATTCCCAATACAAGAGTCAAAATAGGAACAAGTAACCATATAATTCCATAGACCTCTTTTAAAAAATCCAATCTAGGAAAAGAATTGATAGCTTCTACTTCTGGTGTATCAATTATCATTTCAACGATCAACTTCTCCCATAATGATATCTATACTACCTAGTATTGTCATAATATCAGCCAATTTCATTCTTTTAACTAAGTGAGGAAGGATTTGCAAACCGATAAAACCCAGCGGTCGAATTTTCCATCTCTAAGGAAACCTACTATGATCCCTTATTAAAAAAATCCCTAATTCTCCTTTTGGGGCTTCAACTTTCACATAAATTTCTTTTTTCGACAATTCAAATGTAGGAGAAGGTTTTTTTACTAATAAAGCGATATTCAAAATCATTCCATTCGATATTCCTTTCTCTATCAATGTAGGAAAACGGGTCAACCGTTTCTAAGTTTTCTAAATTTCTCATTTATTTTTTAAAAAAATACCCCTAAGTTCTTGATCAGAACAACGATCCAGATTTGAACTAATTAGGAACCAACGGTCCAAATCAAACAGACTTAAAAAAAATAATTTTTAATAATATCCTCACACGTACAGACTTTCAAAAATCATAAAAAAATAGTTTTCTTATCCGAAAAATTCCCCAAAAATTTACGAGCTTGAAATAAAATACTCTACAATTTTCGTGAAGAAAATAAAGTCTAATTCTCGCTCGATAAAAAAAAAATTTGTTAACAAATCACACAGCACGACTAATTCACAATAAACCTAATTCATGCCGATTAATGCGTAATTTTAGTTTGGGTCGTTACAAAGAATAAGGAAACCTGAATTAACTAGAAAGCCCTCTCTCTCTCTCTCTCTCTCTCTCTCTCTCTCTAAAACCTAGAACACATTTCTTTCTTTTTTCATCAAATCTCTCTCATTTCTTCTCCAATTTTCAATCAGAGTTTAATTTCTTATTCCTCTTGTCAAGCCAATCCTAGCTGCATGTTGACTTTAGGCATGGAGGAAGAACCTTATTCTCCAAAGAAATCGAGCCGCAACACCTTGCAGCGGCCGTCATTTGGAGAAGTGGACCTAGTCGTGTCAGAAGACGAGGAGGCGGATGAGTGATTGTACATGGTGGCGCGGATCTTCTCTCTCTCTCTCTCTCTCTCTCTCTCTCTCTCTCTCTCTCTCATTTGGCAGCGGATAAGGTCCAAATTTTTAAGATGCAAATTATTGGTGTACGGCGAGACGTTTCCGGGTCCGGCATCATTGGATTTGAACAGATCGTGGATGACCATTTTGTGTGCAAATTTGGGTCGGAGGCTGACCGCAAGAGGGCTATAGTTGGTGGTCCATGGTATTTTCATGTGACTATAGTGGTGGTTGAAGGCTTCGATGGTATGTCTGATTGCGTGCATGGGTATATGTGCGGCTGGTGGAGGGCTATTTTGTTGCCAGAGCCTTACAAATCAAGTGGTGTAAGAGGATTAGTAATGCTCTTGGGGGCTATCAAGATCATGATCGTCATTTGCTTCTATACAAGTCAGAGATAAAACTCAGGATTGATCTCAACTTCCAGCGACCTCTAATGGTAAGGACTACCTTCCATCTTACTAGTACTTATTCGGTGGAAGTGATGTTGGAATATGAAAAGTTTAAAGGTTTTTTTGGTGATTGTGGGGCGTTTAAACATAGTGAGGAGGATTGTCTATGGTCGGCGCCAATTTTAGGGTCGACTGAGGAAGGCCAGAGAGGATTATGTGTGGACTCGGTTGGGGATTTGAATGGGTCATCTTCAATGGTAGCATCTAGTCTGCAATGGGAGATGGGTCTGGTGAAAGGGATGCCTAGGGTACTGATGGGTGGTTTTTCTGGTTCGGGTCGGACTAGAGGAGTGAGTAGTGATAGAGTTACAGGAGGTCTCAGTTTCTCACCTTAAGCAAGTGGAAAGTATGCAAAGAAACCTTCCTTTGGAAGAGGGCCTTACTCATATGGATGTTGTTTTGTAGGTTGATCCGCATGATTAGTTACCAATCTTATGACTGTTGGGTCTACAGGTACACAGTGTGGAGCAGGAAGCGACCACAATGGATGTACCACCGCCTCACTTCATGTGCCACGCAGGAGCTACCATTATGTTCGTAGGGGATCAAGGCCCTGGTGGAGTTACTTCTTAGTCGTCTGGGCTATCGAATTGGATGTTGGGAGGTTCACAAGAACTACCAATGGGCTCTCTTGACCGATCTGCTGAGCTGGGTGGCACTAGTCGTCGCCCAAATAATAAGAGGGACAAGTCCAAGCCCGACCTTCTTCCAGTACAACACAAAATGGTGTCTCTCAAGAAGACTACCGTTTTACTTCCAATGGATATGGATGATTAAGGGCTGTGTCACAACGCAACTTAATAGAGAATGTGCCTAGCTAATTAAGAAGTGGTGCATATTGAGTTTTTTTATAGTTACTCGTGTTATTCCGGTTTGTTAGTCTAGGGTTTTCGTGCTTCCTCGTGTATATTAATATGGTGATACGATCTAACTTCTCTTTGTTGGGCCGAGTAATCCGATGGAGTTCTGTATTACTGTCACATTTTCTTAAATGGACTTTGATCGAGTAAGAATAGCAACAAAAAAAATTGATTACACCCAAAAAAAGGGCGGTTATTTTAGCACTCCCTCTTTTACGATTGGCGCTCCCACTCTTAATAATTTAATTGCTTTTCAGATTATTACTTTTTCTACTTTTATATATGCCCTTGGCTTACTCTCTAGTCAATAAGCTATTTTGAGAAGAAAAAAAACGTTAACCTCGATCTACCAATTTGCTCACCGCCAAGATACCCATATAGCAAGATTCAATTGGGCATCTTAGAAAAGAGGAATCATGATCCTAAAATTGGTCAAAGCTTAAATCTAGATAGTAAGCTTTTGTTTAATTTCAAATGGGTGTAGGTTGGTTTGCTATGTTTAAATGTTTGTTGCTATTTCGTAGGTCCTATGACGTTTTCTTTGATATAGGTTTGTGTAAAGTTATGAAATCTGAGATGGGTTTTGACAAATTCAAATAAGCATGATTTAATTAAATTTTAGGATAAAATCACTCTTTGTAATTGAACTTCAGATAGTGATGTTTGGAACTTTACTCTTAGATATATTTGCAGGTTTATAGCTTTTAATACAGTCCATCATCATATCATCCTAGCTAGTTCAACTATGGATGAAGAAGATGCCGTATTGGATGTGGAACTAAATAATGTTGAACTAGATAATGTTATTGCTATGATACACTCAAACGATTTCGAACGCAATCTAGATGGTCCTTTTGAAAGCTTCACAAATAAAGGTAAGCTTATTGTCCTATTTCACTTTCAATGTATGTCTTTTTTGGTTTGTTTATAGTTGGCTGAGTTCTTTTCTTTTGATTTCCTATGATCAGTGAAGTAGCTTATGTCATGTAATTGTTATATGCAACTAGGATAATATAAATGTTGATAGCATATCACTTGGGTAAAAGTGTCTTTCAATAGATATATTTGCATGTGTACACATGATCAGGAAGATGGATATTGAAGTGCTGCCTCTAAATCAAATTCATAAGCAATGGAGGATTGATAGTAGATCATTTACAGATGATCATCATGCAGCCTTGGATGATGATAGTCAATTTAATGATCTTATGCTTAAGATTAAACACAAATATGAGAAATTATCTCTTACTCAAAAAGAGAACACAAATGTGCAGTTTTCTCATATTCTTAGTGGATCTCTTCCTCTTATTTTTGAACCTTCTATTCAACCTTATAAAGGTCGTTCAGTTGGTTCAAAGAAAAGGAGTAGTTCTACAAAGCATGATCCTTCACAATTTGAGATAGTGGAAAAGAATAAGAAGAAACCTCCAACTTGTGGCCACTATCACATTGCTGGTTATAATTGTACGTGTTGTCCATCTAGAGACAAATGATCAAATAGATCTTCAGGATGTGAACATTTATGTAAGCATATCTCTTATAAAGTTTTATATTCATGCGTGGCTTTGTGTTGATTATTTGCTTATGTGTTATCCAAGTTCTTTTGTACATAATGGTTATAGAGTGTTCAGTATATGTCTGAATATATTCAATATATGTCTAATCAGGTTCACAATTATTTGATTTTGATAATCTGTTTTGATGTAATTAACAAGTGATTGTTTTTTGTGAAGATTGGTTGGATAGGAGTAGCAGTTGCTTTTTGCATATAAGAATGGAGTAATTAAGTTCTTATGAAATGATTGATTGCCAATACTTAGAGTAGAGCCACTAACAACTTGGTCCATCCTATTATGATGAGCAATTACTCAAACTATTGTGCCATGATTGTACTATGACAAGAATTAGTTAATTGTCTCTATTTTTGTGGATCGGAGTCATATAGACAGAATGAATGTTTAACATTATTTGCGGTATTGTATGGTTCATTTTTTTTCTGGGTTTGAGTTTTGAGATTTCTTCAATGTTCTTGTTCTTAGAACTAGTATACAAGGCTCTCATATGTTGTACGTTCTAGTTCCTTGTTACAACTGTGTTTGATTAGTTAGTATATAACTAGTAAATCATCCGTGTTGCCACGGGGACAAAATCCAGTGTATGTTTGTTCTAAAATATTAATATTCAATACTATTTGATTATTCAGTAAACCATCCTAAAACCAAATGAAACATACACCAAGTACAATAAAATTTTAGAAAAAATAGTGATATTAAACTAAATAAGTTCTGACAAATACTAATTATTTAATTAGTAAAATGTAAACATATGAACGAAGAACAAATTCTGGGAAGAAGATGAACTAAGTTGAGTCACTTGTATCACATGCTCTCCTTGAGAATTTTTACAAATCCCACAGGCTTGTATGGTGTTATTCTCTCAACATAAGACAACTTCAAATTTTTGTATCGCAGCACAAGAACTTCTTGTTGAACTGAAGAGTACCTTATTCTATCACCGGAACTTAACTTGAAAGCTTGAGAGGGAGAGAAGAGATCAGAAGAGAATATTGCTTTCTGATGGGATGAGAAATAAGGATAATGGAGCCTTTATTTATACACGTAGGGAAGGAGTTGGTCATTATAGCCGGCCACTAAAAGGTCACGAGTTACACCTCCCATTAACCCATATAAATTAAATCTAATTTACACCAATTAAACCATGGAATAATCTGGCAGTTAGTTTGTCATCGGAAAAATTGAATGGACAAATGGTTGTAACATATGGAATGTGAAAAGCCAAAAGTCATGTCAGGTTTTTCTAAGTGCAAAAGAAAAGTCTATATCGCAAGCCCAATCCAACCAAGATTATTCAACAAAAATTGATAGTAGATGGGTTAAATTGTTAATATTAGGTCTAAAAACATGCAACTGAATTGAAAATGGAATCGAAAGATGAGTGTGTAATATTACTAACACAGCCCCTTAGCTCTTTCATAAAAGTTGTTTAAAAGCCTCCATGTTTATCACAATTCACGTCTAAACTCCTAATTTCACTATGATATTCTTGAAATTTGGTTTAAAACCTTCTCTTTGTTTGAAGCTTCCTCTTTACTTTTGTAAAGCCTGCCCTGGTCCCTCAAAAATTGCTTATGAAACCAATTAACCCCTCTTAGAGAAATTTTATCTGCCAGATAGCCAATTCCTTCTCTAATCTTCTCCGCATTGAAAATGTTGCCAAAGAGTTTAACACAACGAATTTCATAAAGAAAAAAAAAATTACGATAAACAGAGTGGTGGTTTCAGCTAGCTAGTATACCCCATGAAGAGGTTACAACCTCGGGTTTTGTTGTGCATTCATACTCTCCCAGCAGGTTTGGAAGATCAAGAAAACAAAGTTTCATACTTGAATTATAAACAAATAGAAAATGGGATAATTTAAAAGTAAATTAGTAGATGATCAACATGATTCTAAAAATGAACATGGACAATATGAACTAAACCCACATACATTTCCAACAATATGATTGAGACTCAGCAACTGCAATTTCATTTTTTTTTTCATACATAACCATAAGGTCAAGAGTACCATTGCAACAACAACATCTTCAATGTTAGAATGGAAATGATAAGCATCTCGTAAGGTAGTATACTTGGTGTATGTTATTTTGGAAAAGAAAAGTATGCATGAGCTCCCACTTGGCTAAGGATTGAGGTAATTCAAATAGTTTTGTAACCATAAACCAAATGCATATGTAAAAGCTACAGTACATAGTTAGGTAACAAATAATATGAGAGATGACTATGCAGTAATCACATCAATGTAAATACAAGTATATGCCAGTATGAGGAACTGTAAAAGTTCAACAATGCATACACAACTAAAACACATAAGTGGATTAGCCAAGAAATGACATAAATTGATAATGCTCAGAACTATAAATGACCATGAAATTACTTGAACATGAAGAGTGATAAGAGCTATGTGTGTTCTCAAATGATAAAGAAAGTCAATATGTAGAATTTTGGCCACTAGAGGAAAACCCAAAAAATCAATAGAAAGAATATATTTTCAAATTAATATGAATAGGCAACTATATACCGTACCCAAAACAAAGAAAGCCTTTTCAATTTATAATAAATTGTAAGCAACTAAGCTTAATATTATTTATTAAAAGTTTTGATCTGCAATCTAATATCTCAAAAGCAAAGATAAGGGAGATTGTACTTACCAATAGGTCTGTTCATATTTTTTTATGCCGGGCCGGGGTGAAAGAAGTGGCAGAGAATGCGGTAGTGGTGCCGGTTGATGCCGAGGAGCAGCCGAAGGTAATCATTGGTCGCTATTTCTTGATTCTCTCTGGCGAATCTCAAAATTGAAGCATATGGAGAACAGTTCAGAAAGAAGTGAGCTGAAAATTGATAATCATATGCCAACCAAACCCCCATGTAGAGATTGTGTAGATGAAATTTTGAGGAAGAAGATGAACAGGGGAGAGAGAGAGAGAGAGAGAGAGAGAGAGAGAGAGAGAGAGAGAGAGAGAGAGAGAGAGAGAGAGAGAGAGAGAGAGAGAGAGAGAGAGAGAGAGAGAGAGAGAGAGAGAGAGAGAGTGAGAGAGAGAGAGAGGATGACACATAGAGAATTAACCAATAAACAAAACAAAACATAAAGGACAAAACCGTAAACATAATGTTCATAAGAGGGACATTTCGTAAATAAACCGAATGATGCCCTTAGTATATAGTATAATAATAGATGTGATTTCTTTACCAAAGAGTAACAAACAAATCAAGGGCATATATAGAAGTAGAAAAAGTAATCAGCTGAAAAGCAATTATTAAAATATTAAGAATGGGAGTACTAATTAGGCCGGCTTTGACTTTTGGGGGGGGCCTAGGCGGAGAAAAAAATGTGACATATTGAAAGGACCCGACTTCGATTTAGTTGCCTAAACCGAAATCAAACCCCTTCGAAAACACGACCTTAAAAAAAATTTCAGAGTTTACTTTGAAATACGTGAACTATTCTTGGAACCTGCAATGAAACACACTTCGAATATTTCACAAAAGCCAAACCGTGGGGATCCGATCCCCATCCAGATTTTTCAACAACATATATATAATAAACTCAAGGGTTTACAAGAAATCTAGAATCATTCAGGAGTATACTCAACTGAAGACACAACATAAGTATTCAGAGCGACGCCTATGTACAACATTTACAACAAGTAGGTCAAACAAGAAACCTACAGAAACTAAAGAGTAATCCGAACTCTAGGCCTCCACAATCGACGCGCAACACAGAAACCAAAACTGCAAACTGGGCAAAGGAAACCGAAAAGCCCAGGGAAAGGAAACTAAAAGCGTTAGAGTGAGTGGATGAAAATAATCATATGCCTTTCACCATTAATATAACAATAAAATAATATGAGTTCTTAAGTACATAAAAGTCGCCACTTCGGCAGATTTCCCTGCCAGAGTACACTACCGGAAGAATTACTATGACCGACGACTTGGTGTCGTCGGTCTGTTTCCGTTCATCGTCGGTCATAGCCTATATCCGACGACACATCGTCGGATATAGTATCGTCGGTAATACACCGTCGGTAATACTATATCCGACGATGATTTAGGGTTATCGTTGGAAAATAGAGACACTAAAGCCAACGATGGTTTATCGTCGGTCATAGTTTAAACTATAACCGACGATGTCATCGTCAGATATAGTTTTCTCCATGGTCAAAATGATTGACTGTGGAGAAAACTATAACTGACGATGTTGACACATATCGTCGGTTATAGTTAAAAATATTTAATTTTTTTTTGCAGGTTTTGGGTTTTATCCCAAAACCTGCATTCACAAAAAATCACGCTATCTATATATTGTTCAAATTGAAAATCAACAACCATTGAAACTATAGTACGTAGTAAAAAAATAAAATAATAAAAACCGAAATCGTTCAAATCTGTATACATATGCGTAGTAAATAAAGAAAATAAAAATTAAACCGACAATTGTTCAAATGTATGGGGGTCCTGGTCCAACGTCTATGTGGTCAAACGGATTGGAGAAAGTTGGTTGGTCCTGGTCTAGCTGAGCCTGAGGCTGAGGCTGAGGCTGCGGCTGAGGCTGTGGCTGTGGCTGTGGCGCACCGAAAATGGGCGGGGGAGCTATCTGGATTCCAGATGCTTGCAGCTGTGCATAACAATGCTGCATCCATGTCCCCATTAGCTGCTGCTGTTCGGCCAACCGATTCTGCTCTGCAGCTTGCGCTTGCTCCATCTCCTCCATCCGACGCCGTTGAGCTTCCATCTCAACTGATTGCCTATGAAGCTGGTCGTGTAGCTCATTAGTCCTCAAAGATGATGATGATCCCGATCCGCGAGAGAATTCAGGGGTCTGCTTCAGCATCCCTTGACCCCATTTTCCGGAACCCCTGCAGTAGAATGTGTTCTTCCCTGGAGGGATCACAGTTGACATAATCCTGGCCCTGACGATCGGATCAGATCGATCAATCTGATCAATCGGGAGTTCTGCATCGGGGGTGTTGGGATAGAGCTCTCTCGCCACTTGAGTCAACACCTCCGGAATCGCCTCCTGAATTCTCGCCTAATTGACAAAGAACAATAAAATATTAATTAAAAAAAACAATCTAAATAAATAAGAAATAAGTTTATTTTGTTATAAGGACACTTACAGCATATTCGGGGGACTGCGGATACGCGTGCTGCATCGTATAGACAAGGGGATCCTCTTCTGGGTGGTTGGTCGCCTCCTCGATCCAACCCGAGTATGATCTGGTACCGGCATGATGATTTTTGGTGTTTTTGGCCCGGTTCCTTGTGTTGGCTTCAGAAAGAGCCTGCGCGATTAATTCAACATAAAAAAAACACTCATTAGCCAAATAATTTAAGGGAAATACGA
The DNA here is from genome assembly GCA_946800695.1 of Geum urbanum. Classification (NCBI taxonomy): domain Eukaryota; kingdom Viridiplantae; phylum Streptophyta; class Magnoliopsida; order Rosales; family Rosaceae; genus Geum; species Geum urbanum. The sequence goes on from OX327001.1 coordinate 12,187,682, forward strand.
TAAAACAAAAATTAAATCAATTGAAGGTTGCGTACCTTCAATTTCGGGGTACCCTCACGATCGTCCCCGTACTTTTTCCAATGCTTCTTCAGCTCGGCCTTCCACTCCTTATACCTATATATACCCATAAAATCAAGCGTTAGTAACTAACAACATTGTATGAACATAATCAAAAGAAACGAAAAAATTGAAACAAATGCCCGTCTGCAAACCTGCTCCCATGCACTTCATCCGCCCACGTGGGTCTAATGTCTTCATCCACGCGGAACCACCTCTGCAATGCATATATTTATATATAAATCAATAATATTAAAAATTTATTATTGAAAATTTTCATAATGAATATACAATTCAACTCACCGACAACGCATTATGCAGCTGATATTTGACGGCTTGCGGCACTGAATTCCAATTTTCCCACAACATTGGGACTCTATCCCGTATGAGGCTGCCCACCATCCCCGCGTACTTTCGAGTGACCTTTCCCTCAATCACCTGCCCTCTATTCCCGGTCGGAATCATAACCTGGCCACCACCGCTAGCCTGAATGGCGTCGTCCAGTAACTTGCCGACGACGGGGCCTCTGGTTCTCTTCTGTTTGGCACCGGGCACGATCTCGCCTATCACATATATATGTAGACGATTTTTTAAACATCAACACCTAATTGAATTTAAATATTAGGGAGTAAAAAGATATCACTAATTAATATTTACCTGATTCGTCGATGCATTGTCCCAGAATCCGCACACTCCAGAGAGGTGCCGGGAATGGTACATACGTATTTGCCTTCTCCGGGGTAATGAACCCTAGCTATCCCGGAAGAGGCATCCCGTCGGAATCGACGTGAGGTATCGTCGGGATTTCCAACGGTAAGAATAATGTATACGGCGGGCATATGCGCATCCTCGCCGAGGACTGAGTGGATCCACCAGCCTCCTCGGAAGAATGTGGAGCTGTCTGGTGGATGGCGGGGGAAGGGTCCTCGCGATGAATGTCCGGCATTCGGACCGAGGATTGAGTCGCACTATCCTTTTTCGGCGTGCGACTAACTTGATGACTCGCGCCTGAGGATCGAGCCGGCTCGAGCTGCTGCTGCTGAGGTTGTCCCTCACCCATCAGCCGACGGTGTCAAGAGGTCTGCGGAAGACTGTAAGTGTTGGGGACGCTGGTGGATCCTGATGCGGACCGACTTCCGGTGCCATCAGGATCCCCAGCTCCCGAGCCCTCATCTCCACGTCCCGATCTCCCTCTCCATCTGGATCTCCCCCTCGAAGTACTCGACCCGGCCCCTCGGGAAGGTCCGCAATTAAACCAATTCATCGTTGCTATAAAATTATTAAAATTAAAAATAATTCCTAATTCATCCAAAAAATCGAGCACATGCATATTCCAATATATATCAATAATCCAATATATATTCCAATATATAAATATTCCACAAAAATCAACAATAATTCCATAAAATCCAATACATATATAATCCAATAATTTAACTATATATATATATATCAATAATTCCAATAATCCAAATTCAACAATAATTCCAAATCCAATTAACAAAAAACTTAATCAAATTTAACCTAAAATTCCAAATCCAAATTCCAATATATATGTATAAATAACCCGACGCCAAATCCAAATTTAACCTAAAATTCCAATATATTCCAATATATATCAATACATGCATAAAATTCCAAAAAATCGAAATTTAACCTAAAATAACATACATATTATTTATTGGAATTCAACCTAAATTTAACCTAAAATAACATACATTTAACCTAAATTTAACCTAAAATTCAAAATTATTCTAATATATATCAATACATGTATAAAATTAACAAATTCCACAACTATATCAATACATGCATCCACATTATCGATCAACACATTCCACAACGTCAAATATAACCTAAATTAAAAAAATTCGAAAATTTGAATTTAGGGATTTCAAACCTGATTTTTAACAAATTGACGAGGGATTTGGCTTCAGGATCGATGGAATAGCACTTGACCTTCGATTGCTTGCTTCCAACACGAAGGATGCGGAGAAAATCGATCGGAGGCGACTATAAAGGTTTGGGGCAGTTTCGTTTCTGCCCAAAACACTTCCCAGATCCGGATATAAACTGAAACTATATCCGACGAGATAAGTAATATCGTCGGATATAGTTGAACCGAAACTATATCCGACGATATTTCATATGCATATCGTCGGATATAGTTTCGGTTCAACTATATCTGACGAGATTTCATATGCATGTCGTCGGATATAGTTCTTCTATTTATTTTTCATTTATGCCGGTAAACTAATTAAATATGTAGTGTATTAATATATATATTTATTAATAGGTAATACGAAATTATTAATAGTTAATACCAAATTATTAAATTATTATTTAATAATACGATATATATAATTATTAATCGATCGGTTGTGTATTTTTTTTTCGATCGATCTCTCGAGCTCTCTCATTTATGATGGGGCCGGATATAGCAATTTCATCGATCGACACAATGGGCAGTCGATAATCTGAATAAAATTCATTTTACATTGCACGTTCTAAGTCAAAATAACATACATATATATACACTAATTAAGGCGCATAATCAGAATCATCGCTTGAGTCTGACTCTGTTTCCGAGTTAATTTCAGGTAAGATGTGTATGTCCTCGTCACTTGAGTCTTCATTGTCTTCATTTTGATTAACATCAAGAAGATTCGGTTGAGGAATTTGTACCACACTGCCCTGTCTCACATTATTAAGGCAAATTGTTGAGGTTTCAGGAATACCAGTTGCGTTCGGCTCTTAGTATGCACTGACTTCTTCATTATCCGAGGTCACACCAAGGGTTGAGGCACTGTATATGTTTCGTGGAAGAACATGGTTAACCACTTTCCACGCGCCTTTATGCACAAGATCATCAAGACAGAACAATTGTTTCACCGCCGTGGCCAACACAAACGGATCATCTTCATACCAGCTTGTGGCAGTATTCACCGAAAAAATCCCGTATTGATCGGTCCTTGTGTTCTGAGGGTCGGTATCAAACCATCTACACTTAAACAAGTGCACGGTCATGCCTTCCCCATATATTAATTCGACAACTGAATGGAGAACACCGTAATAGTCAACTCCATTCTGCCCACCATGCACCATTACCCCAGAATTCTGTGTTTTTCGTCTGACATCTCTATGTTCACAAATAAATAGCACGCCATTTACCTTACACATAGGATAAACTCTGGAAATTACCGGTTTCTGGGCCAAGAGCCTCAATTCGTATGACCACTGAGGGATACCATCATCTTGTACATGATTCATCTGAAAATAATCATTTATTAACTTAACTATAAATAGGATGCGAGACATGCGCTTAACATCGATCATATACAGGTCAATTTAAGTATCAACTTACCCAGTTGCCAAAATAGTTTGCGAACGTCTTGTTGTGGTACTCAACATCACCGGAAATAGCAGGGCAGTAAAGGTGCAAATTTTTCCAATATTGAACTTCTGGACAGTTAATCAATACCGACCAATGGGCAATGACTAGCTCATAAGGTTCCAACTTGTATGAGTTGGGCAACTTTCCAGAAACTTCAACATCATCGGAGATGATCGAAAGGTTGAACTGCCCTCCATCTACTGGCATATGTTGTGGAGGGTCCTCCAACACTCCCAAATATAACTTGGTGTACGTTACGCACTCATGCGCAATATATGCTTCAACGATACACCCTTCGGGTGCCGATTTGTTCATCACATAGTCTTTGTAGTCCCCTAATTGTCTGTAAATTGGTAATTACAGATCGAGCATGTTATGCTTATTGCAACAATATATAAGTGAATAAATAATATTAAAGATCGACATATATATAGCCAGATTCAGAGATGCATTACATACCTTTCCATAGGATACATCCATGTGTAGTGTACTGGACCAGTAAGCAACAATTGTTCCGGAAGATGGAGCATCAGGTGAGGCATGATGTCGAAAAAGTTTGGAGGAAATATCCTTTCGAATTTGCACATGATAAAAATGATGTCCTGTTGCATTTCCAACAAGTCCGATTTCTTCACTTCTCTCGTGTATAACTTCTGAAAGAATCTTGACAAAGCCACTAACGGCTCCACCACCTCTTTGGGCAGGTACCCTCGAATGAAAACAGAGAATAGGCGTTGGAGCAGTATATGACAGTCATGACTCTTTAGTCCGTACATCTTGTTGTCTTTGAAGTTAACACATCGACTTATATTTCGGGCATAGCCTGAAGGATACCTGACATTACCCATCCAGCCAAAAATTTCACTCTTCTGGGCAGGCTTCACGGTATAAGGAGCTTGTGGCATTTTTTTCTTCCCATCTCTCAACCACAAATGTTTTCGCAGTCCCATCCTTTTAAGATCAATGCGTGCCTTCGGGCCGTCTTTAGTTTTTCCCTCCCAATTCAACACTGTGCCGACCACACTCTTGCACACATTTTTCTCTATGTGCATGACATCTAAGTAGTGTCTGATCAGCAACTTGGACCAATAAGGAAGTTCCCAAAAAATACTTTTGTGTGTCCAGAATTTATACCTGTCGGGTTTGTCAGGTATTGACGCCACTATCTCAGGATGATTGCTTAGCTGCCCAAAATCGTATTCATTTAGCACTTCTAAGATTTCATCCCCCGTCCATCTCCTCGGTTGCTCACCTGTTTCCACAGTCTCATCAAATGCCTCCATATCCTCCCGAAATGGGTGATCATGTGGAAGCCAACAACGATGTCGCATCTGTACAATCTTCCTACAATGAGGTCTGCAACACTCAACCATCATGCACTATGGACAAGCCTTGTATCCCCTGGTAACATTGCCCGACAACATCCCGCGTGCAGGAAAATCGCTAATGGTGCCAACAAGCATGGCATGCATCTAGAACATCTCATTTTTGAACTTGTCATAAGTGGGATGACCATGCTCACTCAAGTACTTAAGCTCCTCAATCAAGGGTCTCAGATACACATCGAGACACTTTCCTGGATAACCCGGCCCTGGAATGATCATAGTGAGCATATTGTATTCTTTCTTCATGCACATCCATGGAGGAAGGTTGTACGGTACCAAAATAACTGGTCATATACTGTATTGAAGACTCATGTTGCCAAAAGGGTTGAATCCTTCAGATGAAAGCCCCAGCCAAACATTTCGAACCTCTGATGCAAAATAAGAAAACTCTTTCACCATGTGCTTCCAAGCCTCTCCGTCAGTAGGGTGTATAAGCGTATCACCGTCGGGCAAATTCCTCTCGGCCCACCATCTCATAGCTTCAGCCGTGTGTGCAGACATGAACAACCGTTCTAGCCTATCTATCAGGGGAAAATACCAAAGTATCTTCACAGCTTTCTTGTTTCCGGCAGGAGTCAACTTATACCTATCTGTACCACATACCGGGCATTCATCAAGGGATTCAAGATCATTCCCATATGCATCTTCACCCCAGAAGAGAACACAATCATATCTACAAGCATGGATTTTGATGTAGGAAAGACCAAGATGTTTAAGGATCTGTCGCACCTTACGATGAGTGGTAGGAAGACGATGACCGGGGGGCAACAACGAACCAGACCACTTCAGCCAATCATCAACAGCCTTCACACTCATTTTGTTCTCCACTTTGAGCTTCATTACTCCCATAACACTTTCGAGAACAATCTTATTACACCCGTTGTACAACGGGGTCTGTTGGAAGGTAATGAGGTTGTTGTACTTGTCTATACCAGCAGTGTTGACAGCTGTAGGTAATTGCTGGACTGACTCAATATGAGGGAAGTCTCCAACGGCGGGAGGGATATCGATATCCGGTGCTTGAGCAAATATACCGCTCTCATGAGGAAACATATCGTTGATCAACGTTGTTGTTGGATTATTGGATGTACTGCCACTCTCAAAAAATTGTCTGTGATCATGTTGACCAACTGTTGAGCTCTCACCGTGATAAATCCAACATGTGTACTTATCCAAAAACCCGTTTTTCTTCAAGTGCTCCAATACTTTATCGATGTGAAAACGATATCGCTCGCTGCGACACTGACATTTCGTACACGGACAATAATGAATTGCCATCCCTCCACAATTAACCTTCACATATTCTACAAAACTTCTAATTCCACGGTGATATCTTACATCCCATCTTGGAAGACATATTCAACTCTTGTCCATCCTGAAAATTATAACTGCATGTATATATACCCATGATCTTATTAATTCAAATTTCATAGCTAGATATAAATATTTATTATTTTAATTCCCATAATTTTAATATATATATACACACACGTACACCCTAACTATATATATATATATAATCGATCACAAAAATCTAAATATATATATAACGTTAACCATGCACGTACATACACGTACTAGCTAGCTAGCTAGTGTACATTTAATCCTATATATATATATTAATCACAATATATATAATGCAATATATTAATTAAATAAATTAATCACCCTAGCTAGCTAGCTAGTTATTGCTATATATATATATTCACAATAATCAAATTAAAATTAACAACAATTAATATATATTTACGATCAATCACGTGTACGTACTCAAAATCAACCCTCGATCAATTACTCAAACTCAAGAATCAATTAATTAACTCGATCGATCGATCGATCAATATATATATATATATATATATATATATTCAAAATAAATTAATATCGATCGATCTATATATTCAACAAATTAAGCATTAATACATGCATGCACAACACATATATATATTAATTAAGCACGACGTACCTATATATATATAATGCGCATGAATCATCACGAACTCATTCTCGACATCACCCAAAGATCGATTTCAGAGAGCATTTTCAGAAAAAATAGAAAGTTTTTTGAATGACAGATCGAGCTGCTGCCCAAATCTGAAATAAAAAACTATAACCGACGATATGAAAAAATCGTGGGTAATAGTCAAAAAAAATCGTCGGACATAGTCGAAAACTATGACCGACGAGTTTCCGGCGACTATAACCGACGACAAGAAAATATCGACGGTCAAAAAACTATAACCGACGAGATTATCCTGTCGTCGGTTATAGTTTACTATAACCGACGAGATCCCTTCTCGTCGGTCGTTCTTTGAAGACCTCGTCGGATATACCTATTCTGCTGGTAGTGGTAGCAGGTCGGGTGAATCTCTCAAACCCAACGGTGATAAACTAGGCGAATCTCTCAAGCCTAGTCGGCATATCAAGCGAATCTCTCAAGCCTGATAAATGGACTACCGGTGATCAGCCGCATAGCCAATGCATCGATGCTAAATAAATAAATGTCATCACCAATAAAATATACAATACCTTCAAAGCAATAAACAATCTGAACATTATACTAAAAACAAATGCTGAAACCAAGAACTCGCTACGACAGTGTAATCAAATGTCCACTCACAGAGCAAAGTTAGCCCTGAGGTCCGGTGGAAGATCTCTTGCCAAACGCTCGATCTCGATCACCTGAATAGCAGGGATACGATCAATACATATAAAATACAACATACGGAGCTAATACGTCGAGAACCCCACGTTCTCGAAAGACGTATCGCTTGAAATATCGACGAGGATTACAAAATTCTCAAAATATATCCAATTAACCCTTGCCCCAAAATTGAATACTCAAATCAACGTAAAAACCTCAAGACTACGATCAGGACGCAATTACGAGCAAAACGGTATAAAACTCCCCAAAATTCCAAAAATTTAACCCTCGCCGGAGCTCCGCCGTTGACTGCCGCCGCCGCGGCGTAAACGGTAAAATTCTACGGCGACCCTTACATCAAGCCCAACACCTTCCTCCAATTCCAAACACTCCGGCTAGAAAACGGCTCGAAAGCCATGTCGGAATTCTCCCTCCGGTCACCTTCTTAATCCACCTCAAACCTCAACCAATTTCAAAACTAACTACCCAGAATTCATCATGGGGTTGAGAGGAACCTTTCCCCCCACCACTCCGACACCGAATCTCGCCGGAAACCGCCACCCGATTCCGACGAAATTCCCCAATTTCATCAACTCTGTTCTCCCTCAATTCTCAATCAATTCCACTCAAATCAAGTTCTAATCAATAGGAAATCACAAGGGGAAGCTAACCATACCAAAACCGTGGTCGGAGGTGGCCAAAAACGCTGAGTTTGACGGTGGAAACAAACCGGGTCAACTTGACCCAACTCGATCAACGCGGGGGTCAACTTTAGTCAACGCATGTCAAACGTCCCAAATGTGACTATTCAACAATTTTACGACTATTCTGATATTTATACGTGCGACCCAAGACAATCAACGATCCAAAACGAAGGAAATTGAAAGACAAGATAATAAAAATGCAAGAAAAGGATCGTTTCATTCTTCATTCCTCCCCTTACAGCAGAGACATTACATGTATATATAGCTGCAGCACATACATCAACTATGGTAAGAAGATGGGTTGGTCCTACGGACAATGGGCCTAACACGAACCCCCCACCCACACCTTTGAAGTTTGGAAATCGGGTCCTGATGGAGTAAGCATCTTCCCATGTGGCATCTTCAGCTGGAAGACCGGTCCATTGGATTAGCCACTTCATTATGGAAACATTTCTTTCATTTCTCAACGGCCATGTCAAACATTTGAAGGGTGCTAAATGCATTTCCCATCAGAATTGAATTTCGGCAAAGTTTGAGACAAATCTAGGAGTGCCTTCTCCTACCCACCTCTTGAGTAAACTCACATGGAAGTCGGTAGAGCCAACCTGTAAGTCGGTAGAGCCAACCTGTAAGCAACCTGACCAATTTGATGCAACACTTGAAATGGCCCATAGTACTATGGAGAGAGTTTATGAGCTAGCCTGAGAACCAATGATTTCTGCCTATAGGACTGGAGTTTGAGAAAAACCGAGTCACCTACAGCGAACTCTCTTTCCGTGTGGTGCTTATTACTCTATTGTTTCATTTGTTGTTGGGCTTAAAGCATGTGTTCCTTGAGGGTTTGGAGCTATTGATCTCTGGAACGCAAAGCTTTGTCCACGGCATTGACTTTCATAGAACCAGGCAGGTAGCTGACAATGGATGGCGGAGGCTTACCAAACACTACCTCATGTGGTGTCATCTTGATTGTCGAATGATGTGTGGTATTGTACCACCATTCGGCCCAATGTACAAGATTACTCCAAAAAGAAGGTGCATCAAATACAAAACACTGTAAAAAATGCTCCAAAGATCTGTTGACAACCTCAGTCTGGCCGTCACTCTAGGGATGATAGGAAGAGCTATGACATAATATAATCCCTTATAAGCGGTGCAATTCTGTCCAATAATTGCTGAGAAAGACCAGATCACGGTTGAAGACAATGGAACGAGGTAGGCCATGATGTTTGAAGACTTCCTTCATAAACACATCCGCGATGCCCTGAGAAGTGTATGGATGTGTGATAGCTATAAAATGTGCATATTTTGAAAGGCAATCCACAACCACAAAGATAGCATTCTTGCTATGAGATTCAGGCAAACCATTGATAAAGTCCATCGACAAATCAAAAAACACTTCCTTAGGGATGGGAAAGGGCTGGAGTAAACCTGAAGGGTTAATAGCTTCATAAGCCTGTCTTTGGCACTGATCGCAAGCGGCTATGAAGGACTTGACATCTTTTCACATTCCGGGCCAGGCAAAGCTACGGGAAAGACGTACTAAGGTGTGAAGATAACCTAAATGGCCTGTTTGGACAAAGAAGTGGAAGTCATAAAGTAATTTCTATCTCCATTCAGAAGTCTCAGGGACAAAATGCTTTCTTTTATACAAGAGACGTCATTGAGGACTGAGAACCCAGCCTTCATTGGTCATCCCTCATCAAGAGCCACTTTAATTGCTAAGGCAACTGTTTCAATTTGTTGGACACCCTCGAATAGGGGTTGTGTGATGGCTTGGATGGAGCATAATTCCAGCTGCATGGACAATGTGTCTGGCACCTTATTCAACTTTCCAGCCTTGTATTCAATTCTATAGTTATAACCCATCAGTTTGGACAACCACTTATGTTGTGTTAGAGTCAAAATGCGCTAATCTATCAGAAATTTCAAAGGCTGGTGATCCGTAAGGATGTTAAAAGAGTTACCTAATAAGTAGTGGTGCCATTTCTCAATGGAATGCACGATGGAAAACATCTCCTTGTCATAAGTAGAGAGAGCTTGGTGAGTGGGATTCAACGCCTTACTAAGCAATGCAACAGGGTGTTTTTACTGAGAGAGAACAACCCCAATCCCTACACTGCTCGCATCGGTCTCCATCGTAAAGGGATGAGAGAAGTCAGGGAGTGCAAGAACCAGAGTAGTTGTCACAGCAGACTTGAGGGTGTCAAACGCTGCGATGGACTTAGGGCTCCAAGAGAATTGACCATCACGAAGCATTGCGTTAAGAGGTTGGGCAATGACTCCGTAGTTCTGGATAAAATGGCGATAATATCCTATCAATCCCAGAAACCCTCGAAGACCCTTCACCGTATTGGCCGGGAGTTTGGATGGATCCACTTCAATGCCCTAGTGTTTGATGACATGCCCTAAATAATGGACTTAAGGCTGCCCAAATGTACACTTCGAAATTTTGGCCCATAACTTGTTAGCTACCAGCAACTTAAACACCTCTTCCAAAAGGGTCAGATGAGACTGTAAATTAGTACTGTAAATTAAAATATCATCGAAGTGTACAAGTACAAACTTTCATAACAATGGTCAAAAAAATTTGATTCATCAATGCTTGGAATGTAGAGGGGGTGTTGGATAGCCCAAACGGTATCACGACGAACTCGTAGTGTCCTTCATGGGTTCAAAAGGCGATCTTATGGATATCATTGATGTGCATGAGTATTTGGTGGTAGCCGGCACGTAAGTCTAACTTCGTGAAGTACTTGGCCCCATGAAGTTCATCCAACAATTCATCCATAATAGGAATCGGAAAACGGTCCTTGGTGGTGATTTGATTGAGGCATGGAAATCCACACAAAATCGACAAGTTCCATTGGATTTGCGAACTAGTAAAACTGAGGAAGAAAAAGCACTCGTGCTTAACCGAATTTTTCCACTGCATAACGTCTCAGCCACTTGGGATTCTAACTCATTCTTCTGTGAGTTAGCATACTGATTAGAACGGACATTCACTGGACCTGCCCCGGCCTGCAAAACTATGCGGTGATCGATGTCATGATGTGGAGAGAGTTCCTAAGGTTTCTAAAATATGGAAGAAAACGAATTAATTAATTCGATAATGATTGGATCGACATCGCCTAGTTCACCCGCTGTGAGGGCTGGTGTTGGCAATAAGCTTTAAAGTACCTTGGGATCCAACTGGCTAGGTCTTATGGTGATGCCTTGGACTATATGAGTCCGTCCCTTGATGTTGAACATCATGATTTTGTCCAAAAAGTGTCATCTAATGAACCCCAAAGTGTCCAGCCACTCAGCTCCAAGGAGTAAGTCACAACCATCAATTGGCAAGAGTAAGAAGGAATCGATGAACATATAGGACTAGATAGTAACGGAAACCTCAAAAGCACGGCCCATTGGCTTGAAAGTGTGTCCAAAAGCATAAAGGAATTGCAAAATGTTTAAACCCAACTTCTCAGCTATAGCAGGGTTTAAGAAGTTTATTGCACTACCACAATCAATAAAAACATGAATGGGCTCATGACCAATAGATCCATCAAAACGCATCATTTGGTCCAATACCGAATGGGTTACTGCGTACAATGGATATGGGCCTTCGGATTGCTCCAGAACAGCCTGGTCCATTTAAATGTCGGCTTCCTCTAGAATGGGGGTCAAGGACTCCAAAATGGTATGACTGGATTTTTACATTGATGCGACGGGGACCACATCTCAGGACAGCTGAGACACATGCCTTTTGCACATCACTCGCGCTGCTCTGCCGGTGGATGTGACAACCCGAAACGAAAATGGTAGTTAATCGGCTTAATTCGCGAGTTTCACGTATAATTCTGATTTGTCGTAGTTAATCGATTATGCGGCCTTGTTCACGACTTAATTATCGGTCACGAATTTGGTTTGGGTTTATTCTCAGAAAATGTAAAGAATTGGATTTCGAGTTTGTAGGAGTTTTCAGAGGATTTTTCGGATAATCGAGGAATATAAAATGGATATTTGAAATTATCGTCGAGTTAGTCGTGTTTATCCGATTGAGTTTGAGTTATCCGAATCACGGATAGAGTTGATTCGCGACGTATAAATAGCCGAATAGTCGTAAAGTTATCGAAAAAGTTGGAAAATGGGTTGTTTGACCGAGTTGACCAGTTCTGGCAGAGTCAACCCGCGTTGACTCAGTGAATCCGTGACTCACCGTCGTTGTTGCCGCCGGAAAACGGCACGGTTGCCGGAGTTTGAGGTATGGTTTTGAAGCTCTTCCTATGGGCTTTCATTTGATGTATATATTGTGAATTTTGGTGTGGATTTGGTTGGAGAATTATGTGAGGGAAGGTGAACGGAATCGACCTAATCGAAGGGAGGTGTTCCAGCCACTTTTCGATTGAGTTTTGGGTTGGTTTGGACTGGGTTCGAGCCTAGGATGGAAACCCCTTTGGTTTTGGGAGGTATGGTGGAGCGACGGAGCCGGAATCGGCCGGAGAAATTTTCCGGCGATTTTGGGCCGTGGACTTTCGAGGTGGTTTTGGAAAGGTTGCCGGTCGATTTGGGTATTGGTATAGAAGAGTTTTGGCTTGGGCTAGAGGAGATGAAGCTTTGGTGGTCTTGGTCCCCGGAAAATCTCACCTGTGACGGCGCGCCGCCGCCGGCGGCAGCGGTCAACGGCGGAGCTCCGGCGAAGAGTTGACTTTTTGGATTTTTGTGAAGTTTTATGCCGTTTTACTTGTAATCACGCCCTGATCATCGTCTTGAGGTTTTTGAGCTGATTTGGGTAGCGGATTTTGTGTCGAGGGATATGTGGAGTATTTATGGGGAATTTCGACGATTTTGTTAATATTTGAGTCATATATTTCCGGGAATGGTTGGTTTCCAAGTTGTGGTTCAGAGTATTGAATTGTGATTTTAATCAGTGATATTTGTGATTATTCAGGAGATCGAGATCGTATGCTTGGCGAGGGATCTTCTGTTGGATCTCGGGATTAGCGTGTTTGCGCGTTGTGCTTGTCTGTGAGTGGACATTTCTTTTCAATGTTGGTTGCGAGTCTTTTATATACGTTTTACGAGCATGAGCATGCAGTTATGATTATGAATTATACGAGCATGTGTTTTATGATTATGCATCTACGAATATGTTCTTATAATTATGTATTACGAATATGCATTTACATTATGCTTTATACATTTGCATGGAAAACTATTTATAATTTGGTTTACACAGAGTACAATCTCAGTATATATAGTTGTATCGATACACTTAGCATCCCGGTTGATCCCCGAGGATGTTTACTGGGGGGGCCGTTTCCCTGTGTTGAGGACTTTACCGGGTAGGAACAGATACCTTGACCTGAGGCCTTTCTGGCTGGAATCACATGAGGGTCTGGGATCCCGTGATTCAGACTGTTCTAGCGCGGATGTGTCCATGAGTAACCCCGCGGGATTTTCGATGCATGCTCTGTACGCGTGAGGAGTTAGAGTCTCTCTCGTGTACCATTTGATTTTCATGCATTTAGACTCGCATATGTTTTATAACATATATTATATTCGGCGAAAGACATTTATTTTCGTCCACTCACTCTAACGGTTTATTTGTCTTTCCCTGAGCTCTTTGTTTTCATTGCCCAGTTTACAGTTTGGATTCTGGTGTCGCACGTCAAGGTCGGAGGCTTCGTATTCGAGCTACTTTTCCTTCTCAGTAGGTTTCTAGTTTGGCATACTATTGTGTATTTATGTATATACTAGAGGTTGCTCTGAATACTCTTGTGTTCATATTTTCACATGATTTTCCCAGATTTCGGTAAAGTTACAGTTTTGTTTATTGTTTTACGATATGATATGTTTTTGAGAAATCCGGATGGGATTGGTACCCAAGGTTTGGCTTTTGTGGCATAGAATGAAGTGTATTTTCGGGTGCAGGTTAATGGTAACTTCGCGATATAGTGGAACTCTGCCGAAATTTCTATGGTTTTTGAAAGTTCATGTGTTTTTGAAAGGGTTTGATTCCAGTTCAGGAGACTAAATCGGGGTTGGGTCCTTTTAGTGGAGGTTTGTTAGTCACCAAGTGGACGTGGTCCATGAGATGAGTAAGGTTTTTGAGAGGTGGGAGATGGGTTAGGTGTTGATGAGGTGGAATGGGCGGCTTGAGCATACCGTGTCGTTTAGGACCACTGACCCATTTTCTGAGCACGTGTCACACAGAGGTAAGCCAACTTTGTCTTAATGCACCTGGCTAGCCATTGGGCCTGATTTAATGGTTGAGGCTCCATGACCTGAACATCATGGCAGAGATCTGATTTCAATTCCCCGATGAAGATTGGAAGTAGGTCGTTTTACGACTAATCAGGTGTTTGGCAAGAGAGTTTTGTAAACTCAATGATGGACTCCTCCACTGAACTCATTTGCTGTAGGTGAGAGAGGGTGGCTTTGAATTCTGATAACTGGCCGGAGCAGAAATGTTCCAAAAATGACGTCATGAATCGCTCCCATGGGATGTACGCATGTCGTTGCTCCATAGAGGTCATCCAAATCGAGGCGTTGGGCCTGAAATGCACGACGACCGTGAGCACTTGTTCATGGGCTAGAACCTTGTGTATGCAAAGATATCCCTCTGCCATGGCGAGCCATCCGGCCGGGGTTTTTTGCCATTAAAGCAAGGAAGATCAGTCTTCAGTGCATGATAGTGTCGGTCTTCTGGATAAGGTGGGGTTGAGGTCACCTCTATGTGGAACCCATGGGTTTGAAAGCATTTGGGTAGTAGGTACCAAGTAAGGATTAGGGAAGGGAGGGTGGAAAAAAGGATTATGTGTAGGTTGGTAAGCTTGGTGGTATAAAGGGAGGTGGAGGAGGGGAGTGGATGTGAAAGCTCTGATGAAGAGCTTAAGCTTGAAGATAAAGCTAGACAAGAATGTAAAGCTGTATATTATCAGTATTGTCCAATCTTACAGAATAAAGGAAGAGAAGAGCTATTTTTACAATTAGAACAAGGATAACTGCCTACTTAGATGAATGACAAGTGTCTCTAATCTAATGGTGTTGATGACAGCTCAATACAAGTTGTCCTAACATCCTTAACAGCTCCGTTTACTTCCTTTGCTTCACACCCCTTCTCAGCTTGATGGGGGATGATATTGATCAAGCTACTACATAGGTAGTTGTGTTGAGGAGAACAAAGGCCTTTTGTGAACAAGTCTGCTAATTGCTCTCTGGTTGACACAAATTGAAGCTTGATAGACCCTGCCTTGACCTGAGCTCTTGTGAAATGTACATCTACTTCAATGTGTTTGAGCTTTGAGTGATGAATAAGATTTGTGGTAAGAGCTAGAGTAGAGATATTATCACAGTGTAGTGTAGGGACAAACCTCAGATCAATATGCATATCCTTTAACATATTTCTCATCCACATCAACTCTGATGTTGTGTCTGCCATGCTCATATATTCAGCCTCTATAGAAGACCTTGAAATATCATTTTGTTTCTTGCTACACCACGAAATAGGACTGTTGTTAAGAAGAACAACAAAGCCTATGGTTGATTTCCTGTCATTGAGATTTCCAGCCCAATCTGCATCACAGTATGCATTAAGTTAAATAGGAGTTTGTACATATCCTTTGAAAAGACATAATTGATCTTCACTGTCCTTTTCACATATCTCAGTATCCTTTTGGCAGCAATGAAGTGATCTTCAGTAGGTTTGTGCAAGAATTGACATACAAAATTCACACTATAAGTGATGTCCGGCCTAGTAAATGTCAAGTATTGCAAGCAGCCAACCAAACTCCTGAAATGAGTGAGCTCAGTAGAGCCTAGAGGCTTACCAACATCTTCATAAAGTTTGACTCTAGATTGACAAGGAGTTATGTGAATGTGACCTAAATCCAAGCCATCTTTTTGAATCAACTCTCTAGAATATTTTTGCTGAGACAGAAAAATACCAGACTTGTGATATTTGATCTTTAGACCAAGAAAGAAATGTAAGGGTCCAAGGTCCTTCATATCAAATTCCTGCTGAAGAGCACCTTTGATCTAGCTAATTAAATCTTCATTGTTTCCGGTTAGAATGATGTCATCTACATACAACAGTAGATATACTTTGTATGCTCCAGACATATGAACAAATAAAGAGGGATCAGCATATGAACATGTAAAGCCTAGAGAGGGAAGAAAATGAGTGAACATTTCATTCCAGGCCCTAGGTGCCTGTTTCAATCCATATAGAGATTTCTGCAGTTTGCAGACATAAGAAGTAGGATAATTTGGATCTTCAAATCTTAATGGTTGAGCCATATAAACTTCTTCATTTAAAATACCATGCAAAAATGCATTTTTGACATCCAAATGATGTAAAATTCAACAATAATGAGCAGCAATACCAAGCATCATTCGTACTGTGGTATGCCTCACAACTGGAGAGTAAGTTTCTTCATAGTCCACTCCATATTCTTGACTGAACACCTTTGCAAAAAGTCTAGCTTTGTGTCTGGCTATTGAACCATCATCATTCCTTTTTATCTTGAAAATCCATTTCTTTGAAACAAAATTTTTACCTGAGGGTAATGGTACCAATGTCCATGTTTGTTGTTTCATCAGAGCTTCAACTCCTCACTCATAGCTTGAAGCCATACTGGAATCTTCATAGCTACCTTGTAGGAAACAGGCTCATAACAACTAGGATCAGAGATTAAACTTTTGAGTATAGATAGGAAACAATTGTGTTTCACAATGCCACGTTTGCTTCTGGTAAGTATAGTATGGTTATTAGTAGTAGAGCTAGACAAACCAGAAATGGGATGCAGTATATTGGTATCTGACACTTGACTATCTGTTCTGGAAGGAGAGCATTCTAAAACAACAGAAACTCTTATACCAGGCTTAGCACCCACCTGAATAGTACCTTCTTCTTCTTCATTAAATGAGATTTGTGTGGGTGATTCTGAACCAAACACATCTGCACATGAGGTAGAGACCCTTTTTGCAGTTGATAATGATGACTGTATTGCAGAAGATACATTAAGTGAACCCGAAGTAGAAGAATATACAGGTGACAATGGAATATGCTGGGATAAACTTGGAGTAGCAATTGTAGATGTAGTTGTGATGCAGACGTGAGGGAGTGACACTGTATTGTGTTGAATTGCAGACTATACAAGAGGAGATGTAGAGGAAGTAGGAAAAGAAGTAACTCTGGTAGCTGGAGGAAAGGTCTTGATACATTCTGCAAATGGAAACACTTCTTCATTGAAAAAAAACATGTCTGGAGATGACATATTTCTTGTTGAGAGGATTGAAATAGATGTATCCTTTGAAACCTGAAGAAAATCCAAGAAATATACACTAAGTAGTTTTTGGTTGTAACTTGTTTTGTCTGTCCCTGGGAGCAAGCAACAACGGATAGCAGGCACACCCAAATACCCTCAACATATCCAAATTAGGAAGCTTATCATATAGCCTTTGAAAAGGAGACTGCATATTTAGAATAGGAGAAGGCATTCTGTTAATCAAGTATACAGCAATATGCATAATACCACATAGAGTTAGGGAGAGATACAGTAGCTATCATTGTTATAGCAGTCTCTCTAATATGGCGATTTTTTCTTTCACTCACTCCATTTTGTTCTGGAGTATAAGGACATGAAAATTGATGTACAATGCCTTTGGCATTTAGAAATACCTTAAACTCACTGCTGGTATATTCACCACCATTATCACTGCGCAAAATTTTTATAACAGAAGAGAACTGAGTTTCAACAAATGCAACAAATGATTTGAAGTAACCAAACACTTCATTTTTATTTTTCATAGGAAATATCCAATATCTGGTGTAGTCATCAATGAATAGTATAAAGTATTTGTGACCATCTAAAGATAAGTATAGAGCTGGCCCCCATACATCTGTATGTATTACTTCAAAAGGAGACCTACATACTGATTCAGATCTAGAAAAAAAGACAATTTATGAAATTTTCCTAGACGACAAGGCTCACAAACAGCAGAATGAGAAGCTTCATGCTGACTTCTGATGCCATGTTGAGACAAGACAACTTTCACAATCTCATTTGTAGGATGACCAAATCTCTTATGCCAAGTAGACTCCTTGATGTATTGACCAACAAAAGCTGAATGTAAACCAGAAAATTCAGAAGAAGAGGAAATGCACTGACTTTGCTTTGCTTGAGCTAACTGAGATGCTAACTGGGATATAAGAACAGCTTTGGTGGTAACAGACTCCACTTCATGTTAAGTAGTATCCACTGCATTGTGAGTAGATGAAAGTCGTTGAGAGATGTCAAATGGCAGCGGATACAATCCTTGTTTACATAGGCCCTTGTACAAAATTTGTCCATTCACTTTGTCCTGTACCACAATCATATGATCATCAAGCCACACACAAC
Organism: Geum urbanum; assembly: GCA_946800695.1. NCBI lineage: Eukaryota > Viridiplantae > Streptophyta > Magnoliopsida > Rosales > Rosaceae > Geum > Geum urbanum. The sequence continues at coordinate 12,206,251 of OX327001.1, forward strand.
ATTTATTGTCCATACACAATTGATATACAGACAATAAATGAGTAGCCAAACTAGGAATCAATAGTGCATTGTTAAGATTTAATTGACCCAAAGAGAAATCACTAGTATGTGTAATATTAAGATAAGCACCATTACCAACTTTCACCGAGTCAGATGAAGCAAAAGGTGTAATGTTGCTGAGGAGTTGCATTTCACTAGTCATGTGATTGGTGGCTCTTGAGTCTGCAAGCCAGTAGTTTGGTGAGTCAGATGTGGAAGTGGTAACTAGCATAGCCTGATTGAGTGCCATGTTGGCTTGATTGAGAGCTTGGGGAGCATTAGATGATGATGAATTGTTGTTGTTTGCAGTAGATGACCTTGGTGTAGATGTTCCAGAGTTGAAACCAGAACCATGAGCTCTTGTAGATCGATCAGGAAACCCTTTCAGATAATAACAATGTTCTACAATGTGACCCTCTTTGCCATAATAGACATAGTTACTCTGATCATTCTGATTAGGAGCATGAGTGGTGATGAAGTTCTGTAGAACATGACAGTTCTTGGCTACATGACCCTGCCTTCCAGATAGCTAACATGAAGTACTCTGAGCAGAATTGTGAAACTGAAAGTCACCAGAGAACAAGTTGGAGTTTTTGTTGTTAAAGGGAGTAGAACCTCCTCCACGAGCTGAAGATGTAGAGCTGGAGTTGAACCTGTTGCCACCCTTTGAAGAATTTCTGCTTGAATTAGTCTTATGTGAAGCACGGGTAGCAAAGAGTGCAGTGAGAATTATAGTAGCTTGAGTAACAAGATCTATATAGCCATTATCATCATCAGGCATGGATTGTTGAGCTACCATTGCAGTGAGAGGTCCAGGAACAGTCTCATCCTCTTCCTCTGCAAGATCTGCCTCTGTAGCCTGAAGTATGACCTTGAGTTCATCAAGAGTCCCACTGACACAATTCTGGCGAATACGAGCCTTTGTGAGTTTAGGCCTTAGGCAAACCAGCAAGTATTTGCACAACAACATCTTCATCTTCCATAAAGGAACCAACTAGCTCTAATGCATCCCTAGCCTCCTTGATCTTATCCAAGTAAACCTCAATTGAGTCCTGTCCTTTCTTGATTTTCTGAAAGTTTGTCTTCAGCTGAAGTATATTTCTCTTGTTCTGAGCAGCAAACTTGTTACGAAGCCTAGTCCACATCTCCTCAGAGGATTTGGATCCAATGACAGACTTCATAGCGGCGTGACCTAATGTTTGACTTAGCATGCTGGAAACGCTTTTATCTTGGATTTTTCAGGCAGGATTAGGAACAACTGAGTCATCAGAACCACATATGGTATGAGAGGGATAAGGCAAAGTACAATCAACAAAGCCAAATAGATTCTGTCCTTGAAGAAAATTCTCCATATGAAACAACCAGCTAGGATATTTGGTAGAATCAAGTTGAATGTTAGGCAGAAACATAGTGACATGAGTAGTATATGATGATGAGGCCATAGCTACACAGTTGATAGAAGCTAGGGTTTCAACACAATCACATGGATCTGAGTATACAGCTCACTATTCAACTCAACCAAGCTAATTACAGCAAAACGAGTACTCAACAAGTAAAACCTAAGGTTCGAGTAAAGGAATCCAACACAAATAGCACAGTGGATGAATTCAGACTCAAAAAACAGATCTGATATGAGAAGAACCTAGCTTTGAAGATGCGGAAGCAAAATATCAACAGAGAAACAAAGCTCCGAGCAAGAACGAAGCTGCAGAAACGTAACCTGGCGGTGATACCATGAAAGCTCTGATGAAGAGCTTGAACTTGAAGATGAAGCTATACAAGAATGTAGAGCTGTATATTATCAGTATCGTCCAAACTTACAGAATAATGGAAGAGAAGAGCTATTTGTACTGCCTACTTAGATGAATGATAAGTGTCTCTAATCTAATGATGTTAATGACAGCTCAATACTGGTTGTCCTAACATCCTTAACAGCTCCGTTTACTTCCTTTGCTTCACAGGAGGTTGGGTGTGACGGCGTGGGCTGGGAAACAGTGGAGTGGGGTTGGGGTATTTGAGAGGTGATGGTAGAATAAGTAGGAGGATGGTTTTGACGAAATGAGGGGTTGTAAGGAGTGGCAGAGTGATTGAGTGAGGTAGGAGGAGGGTTGGAGAGACCCAAACCTGTCCAAGTGGTGAGCTTGCAGTAGATACACTCGGAGGCGTGTATGTACCAAACTGTAAGGGAGATCTAAGTTGGGATGGGGTGGGATGTGGATTTTTGGTGAGACCTACCAGCAGAGCCACAACATGAGCTTGAAAAGCATCATTGTTGGCTGTTCTTTGGAACAAGGCATTAAGAGATTGTTGTATTTCGTCATTGCGAGCATGCAAATACTCTACCGAAGCACCAATGTTGGGAGGGCGGTTGTGGGGTGAAGCAGGTTCAATGACAGTGGAAGAAGTACTGCCACCGGTACACGGCGGAAGGGACATATTCATAGGTTGAGATGGCTACTGGGTTTGCAGACCTCGCATAGGCATCGATGCCTGGCTCTTGATACTAAATGTTGGGGTTCAAAGTAAGTAGCTAAGGAAATTGAAAGACAAGATAAGGAAAATGCAAGAAAATGATAGTTTCATGGTCGGGTCTGGTGCCAATTGTAAAAGATGGAGCGTTAAAATCGGTGCCCAAAAAAAACCGAGAAATTTTGGTAAATGCTTATTTTCTAGTCTCTAAGATGGTTTTTACCCAACTATTTGGAACAACCGAAAACTACCCATAATGGAGGAAAATGACTCTAATAACTTCTCTTTCATCTTCTTTTGTGAGTCAAACAAACACTCGCCCTCCCTGCCATTCCCTCCGCTAGAGTCCCAATCTCAACCTGCTACACATCTGAAAGCTTGAGAGAACATGCAGAGAGGGAGAGATAGAGAAGAGAGACGAAGAACTGTTTCTCTATATTTGATAAAACTTGTTCTGATTACAAGAGTTGTTAACGAGTAGAATAGTATCAGCTACTTAATTATATTAGCAACTCCATGTTGTTTTTCCTATGTACACGTAAGCGGCATAACACATAACAACAACTCCCTTGATGACATTGTCAATTTCAGCCGAGCTCCCCATATACTCAATTACTCAAACCTAGAATTCACATAATTCATTTTGCAAAGTTCACCAATGCAGAGAAGCCAACACAAACAATAGAGTATGAACCACCCGAATCCGGCCTCTTAACAACGACTACAAACCTCTAGTGACCCAAGTCCTCCCAGATCCTAGCAACAGAACTAACCTTTCGACTCAACTCCCTTCAAGTCCTCAACCTCTCAACCATTATGGATCTCCGAAGTCCTCAACTCCATCTACAGATTCTTCACCGACAACGCACTTGTGATGACAGTCATGACACAGTCCATCACCTGTTTGATGAGCTTAGTCAATGAAGCTTTGGTTGCTTTCTATAGAAAGATATCATTGCAAGCTCTGATGTTTGTGCTTACAACACGATTATCAGTGAGTTGTTGAGTCGACAGAGAACATAGGGGAAAATATCGATCAAGTTGTTGTTGCAGGCTATTAGAGTTATTTTTCTCCAATTGATGGGTAGTTTTCAGTTGTTGGAGTAGAAACCATTTTACAAGTTTGAAACGGGCATTTATCAAAATCACCAGTATCTACTTTTGAATAGCAGCAAACCCATTAGACTAATTTCGAAACCGAAAATACGATTCGGGTCTGGTCTAAACGTCAAAACCCTTTGGTCACTCTTCCCCCCACCCCAGCCTTTGAGTCTTGACCACCACGGTGATCGGAAGAAATGGACGACGAGTTGCTAGAGTTGCAGAAGCAATTCGAGTTCGCACAGCAAGCGAAATCGAGCATCAGATTGTCCGATCGAAACGTCGTCGAATTGGTCCAAAAGCTCCAGGAGCTTCACATCATCGACTTCGACCTCCTCCACACCGTCTCCGGCAAAGAATACATCACTCCGGTAATCCACTCTCTCCTTTATTCTCGCTTATCAAATCAGAAATTAAAGCTTTTTACTTAGAAAATTGTAATCGCACGACCAAACACAGCGTTTTGGTTTCGCATTATTGCATGTTAGTTACTTTTAATTTATGAGATTGTTATTATTCTAGTACTTTGTGTGTGTGTGAATTTGATTTTAGTTTGGAAATGAATTAGGAGCAACTGAGGTATGAAATATTGGCGGAGGTGACGAAGCTAGGCCGTGTGTCATTGATTGACCTTGCGGACACCGTTGGGGTTGATTTGTACCATGTCGAGAAGCAAGCGCAACAAATTGTCTCCGACAAGCCGGGGCTTATGTTGATACAAGGGGAGATACTATCGCAGTCCTATTGGGATTCGGTCGCCGAAGAAATCAACGAGAGGCTTCAAGAATGCAGCCAAATTGCTTTGGCAGAACTTGCCGTGCAGTTACATGTCAGTTCCGAGATGGTGACATCTGTGTTGGAGCCGCGCATTGGGACTCTGGTGAATTTCCTTCTCTTCTTTTGCTTGATTATGGATTGAGGAATGGAGGTGGATAGATAGATAGATATAATGACAATGTCATTATATGGATGTAGGTGAAAGGTAGGCTTGAAGGTGGGCAATTGTATACCCCTGCTTATGTTGCATGTGTTACCGCCATGGTTTGTGGTGCTGCTCGGGGTCTTACAGTTCCCACAAACTTGTCGGTGCTGTGGAGTTCTTTACAACAGTTGCTGCAAGAAATGGAAGGAGCCAGCGGTGTAGCTGTAGATGGTTCATTTTTCCAATCCCTGTTTAATGGGCTGGTAAAGGAAGGCGAGATTCTCGGATCACTTCGCGCAGGAGTTCATTGGACACCCAATGTATGTGTCATTTTCTGGCTTCATAATGCATTGCCTAAGATGAATAAAATAAGAGTTGCGTAATCTCATCACATGGACCTGGCCGGCCTGCAATTTTTTCATTTGCACCCATGCAGAAAAAGCACTTTAGCTTGGTTATTACAGAATCACTTGAATATACCTGTGGTATTGAGGCTGATTATACTTAACAATATTTGTATTCTTAATCAGGTTTTTGCCATAGCTCAAAAGGAAACAATTGATTCATTCTTTTCACAGGTATGAAACCCTTCAATCCTATTTATATGCAATGATGTCGATGTATTCTGAACTTTAAATGTGAATATGAATATCTAATTTTATTTATTCTGTAGTTTAGTTTCGACCTCTGCTTTTGGCAATTTAACCTTCTTCTTAATACTCTCCTGAACTAGCGCAACTCGACAACTGTAGTCTACATATGAGACTGATACGTCAGCATGGCCAGTTGCCTTAAAGCCAATTTTAGCAATACTTGAAACTTTGTAGAATTTCAATATTATTGGACCATTTCAGCATTGAATTCTTTTTCCAGGATTCTATTGTAGAATACTCAAAAATTTAATTTTGTTCTGACTTATTCTTTCTCATGCTGCAGAATTCTTACATTAGCTATGACGTTCTGCACAAATTGAGAATTCCTCAGCCTATTCAGTACTTGCAGGTACTTATAATCTTTCATGTTGATGCTCTGGTTCTGGAGCTTAGCATATAAAAGTTGAAAGCGCCCCTTTTCTCTTGTTTTCCTTGTGATTAAACTTTGTGGTTTCACACTCCACTATAGTCCAGATATCCTGAAGGCATACCCTTAGTTACTACGTTTATTCACCCTTCGATGATTGAAATGCTTGATGCTTGTACAGAAGATGCTCTGGAGCGAGGTAGCTGGTAAATATCTATACTATTCTCTGAGTAATTTATGTAGCTGTATCCCATCAACTTGCGGTTTCATCGATTTTTACAACTTATCTATGGTTGTAGTTAAAATAATTGCTATTGATTAATATGGTTCCCATCATTTTATTATTCTTGAAACAGTCTTAAAACTTTCAGATGATTATTATTGTATAAAATGACAAACCTGCAAAGATACTTTACAGTACTCATGAATACATTTCTATTGTACCAGTTTATATGATGGTATACATTTCTGCTGTTTCTTTTATTCATGGTTTGATTGGATGGTAATGCAGGATCGGTTCTCTTTCTATACTGCCAATGTCCTTTGGATCTCAAGATGCATCCAGTCTTTTGTCCCTTTGTCCTTCCATTCAACAGGGTCTCAAGGTGCCTTTCATTATACCAAACCTGCTCTGTTACTTGCACACTTCATCTGCTGACTCTTTATTGCATCCTGTTTCACAGTCAGATAAGGCATTAATCTTTGGGGAGTCCTATGTATTTAGCAGTGCCTTCATCAAGGTATGTTTCAAATATCCTTTCAGATATTTCTATCATCTAATGTCTAATGGGTTATCAACTTAGAATCATTGTTCTAAAAATCGGCCTAAGAGGCACCTAGGCGCTAGGCGGTCACTAATCGTTGAATTTTGCCTCAAATCGGGCAAAAAGTCGGTTTCTCCTTCTAGATGGGTCTTCTTTTTTTAATTTTAATTTTTTTAAATTAATTTTTTTTATTGGCGGTCCTAGGCGGGTCAATTTTTTTTTTCAAAAATATAAAAGTTTAAAATTTAGGGATCTAACCCTAAATTCCTAAATTGACTCACGACACAGGGTTCTGAAGTCTTACCTCGCGACAGTCAATCCCGACTAATTAAGCTCGATCTCCTCACTTTGCAGCTTTTTCATTGTGTTATGATTTTGTATTGTGTGGATAGATGGATTGTAAAGACTATAAAATCTTAACATTGTGTCATGCAATTTATAATAAAGACTCGATGGTATATTTTTTATTTAGTTATTGTGACTATAATTATGTCTAATTTGACTTTATAAGGATCTTTATTATTATATATATTAATTAATATATATTTAATACAAACCTCCTCGAAACCACCTAGAATCCGATTAATCTCCGTCTAGCGCCTCTCCGTCTAGCCGCCTAGGCGCTAGAAGGTACCCTCACCGTCTATGGCCGCCCAGCGTTTTTTAGAACTTTGCTTAGAATTACTTGAAATAATTAACTTTCACAGTGAAATACTGTACATACCAAAAGATAACAACAATCATGAGCGACATTCTAGAAGAAAAAAAATTAAATCATAGCTTTCTACTTCTTTTTTTTTTACCTGAAACCAAAGAGCTAGAATCTTCTGTAATTTGAAGCAATTTTTATTTTCTTTAATTGTTGATTTTTCTGGTCTCATGAATCTAATGCTTTCAGTGAGATTTGTTTATGGTTAGGATGTGTATGATCGTCTGGAGAAAGAAATGGAGACTTTTATGGTTGCGTGTTCTTCCAGTAGTGTGTCAGATGATTCGCATGAGACAAAAGTTGGTCATGACAGCAAAAGCAGGCTGACCGAATCAAATGAAACTGTTAGTGAAAGTAGCAGTAATAAACAGACATTGGAGAAAGGATCAAAGAAGAAAAAGGTTAGAGTGGCTGGCAATACGGGAGCAGGTGCAGCCGAAAGTGATCTGGACAACCAGGAATCTGTTTCTACTAAATCTAAGAAAAAAGGTCGAGGGGCTGGAAACATGGGAGTAGGTGCACCTGAAAGTGATCTGGATAACCAGGAATCTGTTCCTACAAAATCTAAGAAAAACCAAAGGAAAAGCAAGAACACCTCCATGCAAGCTGCAGAATCAAAAGCATCTGCTAAGCTGGTAAAATCTAAAGAGGAAAACTTGAATATTCCTTCAGAAGATTGGATGATTAACAAGATCTCAAAACTGGTTCCTGATTTGGAAGAACAAGGTAATTTGATTCTGATTAGCTAATTGTGCATTTTGGTTATTCATACCATTAGCCATGCATTCGTACTCAGACTTGACAGAGCAATGGATCAATTTTGGTAGGTCTTGATGATCCAAAAACAATACTTAGACCTTTGGCAAACTATATGAGACCTATGCTAATAAGCTCGTGGAAGGAGAAAAGAAAAGCATTGTTTTCCGAAAATACAGAGAGAATGAAACACTTGCTTGACGGTTTGCAAAAGAAACTCGATGAGGTCAGTGCTCTTGCCATGGTTGTTTTGACTGCAACAACTATTCTGTTGTGCAATTCCTTGGTTCTTGCTCAGGGTATTCTTTATACGATTTAAGAAGCATCTGTCTGTAGGGTATTTTTGTGAACCTATTAACTTGGATTCTTCCATACTAACTATTGTTCTTCCTGCAGTCTTTCTTAAACATGCAGCTGTACGAAAAAGCACTAGACTTATTTGAAGATGACCCACCAACTTCAGTAAGTTTTTACCTCTAGTGATGTGTATCAAGTTGTTGCAGTTGATGGATAACAAGGACTAAACAAGGTTCATTTGATGGATAGGTCATTTTGCACAGGCATTTATTGAGAACAACGGCTACTAGTATTGTGGATACGCTTCTTCGAAATCTGGTAGCGTTTGCAAATTGTATTGCTGTCTGTTCATGGACACAACTTATGCATATATGCATGTTATATATATAAGAGATATATGTATGTATGTAAAGTTGTACATTTTTGTGATCTGCATAGAGTTTGTGTCATGATGGCTTCATCTGATGTAGGACATACACAACAAATTGAAAAATGGAGTTGAATTTGAGGAGCTTCACATTTCAGAATCCTTTATTCTTAACCCAGGAGAAAGAACTTCAATTGTATGAAACAGTCCTCTACCTGACTTTTGTAACATGTTTCAATGAGACAATTTGATATACTGATGTGATTGCTGAACATTATTATCAAGAAGAAATCTGAAACTGGAGTAACTATATTTAATCTTTTGGGTTTTCCAGGCCAAGAGTTTCCCTGGATCTCTCTCGAAGAAGGCGCTTGTTGTAGTTGAAGCTTTGGAAGGAAAGGTCAGTTCATTTTATCTTTACTTTTTAAGGGGTCTATCATTTTCGTTCAATCCTGAACTCGGTGCTGATTTCCAGTTGGATGCGTGTCACTTGATTCTAGCATATGGAGTGACTTTTTTCTCGAGTTCAAATAAGCTGCAATTTTAAAATGTACCTTGTTTGATGTTTTAGTTTTTAGTTTTTATTTTGCTTGAACAGTCAAACCGGTTTGTATTTCAATTTATTGGTACCTCTTTCCACAATTGAAGTAATTATTTTCTACCAAAAAGAGGAAGAAGAAACAAGTAAAGTAGCTGAAAAGTTAGTTTTCTTTTTGTTTATGCAAATGACATAATTTTCTGCCTGTAACACTACTTTTACTTTTCAAGAAATTGAAGGAGTTCATATTTTTGTGTCTCATTACTTATTTGACATAAACTTACTAATGGTTTCAAATGTATAATTTCTATTTTGTGACAGCGGGTGGAAACATTCATGACTGCTTTAAGAGACATGGCAGAAGAATGGTAGTTATATTTGCTTTCCTGTGTTATGATCATTTTATTGACTCAGAAGTTAACTAAGTTGTTCGCCTTTTATATTCTAGTGGCTTACTCCTGAAAAAGCTTGACAAGAAATTGGAAAGAACACTTCTGCATTTGTATCAGAAGGTAGTCCTTTTGTAAATATAAATGTCCAAATTACTATTCACATACCTTGATTTAAATGTAATTCTTAGGATTTACTTGGTACAATTTTGTGGTTAGTTTTACTCGTCAGTTTCTGTTTCATGTTTGATCTATGTCATTTTCAGGATTTGGTGTCTCAAGTTTCTGCTGAAATGGACCCGGTCTCTCTTTTGGCCAAAGTTGTTTCCCTGCTTTACGTACAGGTTAGTAAATGTTATGCCATCTGCCTCAGAATATTGCATCCATGATTCCTGATTCTGTACCCTTTCACTAAAATGAATTTGCTTGCGAGTAGATTCACCATAAAGCTCTCCAAGCACCTGGAAGGGCCATCGCTGTAGCTGTTTCTCGGCTGAAGGTTTGATTTTCTTTTGAAAATTGCTACGTTCTTTTGACCTTGAGAATCTTTATATAGTAAAACCTCGATTTAAGAATACTCCATGCAGGAATAACCTCTTTATAGTGATAAAAAATCTCTGTTCCAACTCGGGACCAGTTATAAATAGGAATAACTTCCACATTGTAATAAATTATAAACTTTTTTGGTCCCATATGTATAAAAGTGACCTCCATAAAGTAATAATTGTTATATTGCAAAAATATTATGTGATTTACAAAAAATTAAAATGCTTTTTATAATATTTTGATACGATGATTTATGCTTTATCATGGATATCACGTCTTAGAATTTAATAATACGCACTAATTTGTATTAATGTTTTATACTTTGAATAATTTTTATTACAAATAGATAAGTTATTTAATACTTTTTATTTAATTTTTAGGTTTGATTTTTTATTGAACCTCCATTTAGGAATAACCTCTTTTTAAGAATAAATCATTTCAATCCCAACAATATGACTGTATAGAGGTTCTACTGTAGTATCAGGTTGCGTTTAGATGTTTATATTTTTATTGTATTTTTGGATGATGAAAACTTCATTAAAACGCCAAACAAGGCAAAAAAAAACAGCAAAAGGTGAACCGAAATACAAACAAAGCTGGGAAACTATTTCACCAGCAAAGTCATGGACATAGTCTCCACCATTCTCACACAGGAGGAGGGCCAAGGAGAAGTCCAAACACCAAAAAACAGATAAAAACCTCTAGCTAGGAGGGCTGGGACACCCATCGTTTCTCAAAATACCAATTAGAGACGGTGGTGGCATATTTGCCCATCTGTTAGGATCCACCCTCTCTCCACCAAGCTTAGCTGCAGCATGTGCTGCACCATTAGCGTCTCGGGAAGTCCATTCCCATGTCAAACTCTCAAACATGGAGCAATGTCTTCTAATCTCATTGACAAGATGTAACACCTCCAATAACCAATTTTCTTCTTGTCCTTAAAGGTGTTAATCACTTCCAGCGCATCAGCCTCAATAACAACATTTTTGATCTGCAAATCCTTAGCCAACTCCAAACCAGAGGCCACAGCCTTGATCTCACCCATAAAAGCATAACTACTAGAAATTGAACAGTGACTTCCCCCAATTAGTTCCTCTTTATGATCATGAATCACAACTCCTAGACCAGCCAAACCAGTGCTACAATCCCAACTGGCCTCCACATTAACTTTGACAAAGTTATGTGGAGGTTTCAACCACTTCCCACTCCTCCTAGTCAAACAAGGAGACACATTGCTCCTTTCATTTGCCTTCCAGTACTCACTAATCAAAGATTTTGCACAGTGCAGTGCCTTGTGAGGTAATACCTCCTTAAGATTATAAACAAAATCACACCTGACCTTCCAAATCTCCCATCCAAAAGAACAGACCGTAGAAAGAAGAAGTATTTTCTCCATTTTTCCCACTGTAACATCAAGCAAGCTCTCCATCCATTGCACCAGAGTTGTAATGTTTTGTTTATCAATTCGGAGCCCCAATGGAGACCCAAACCACACTAGATCAGCCCAGGGGCATAATAGTGAGACATGTTCCATGTACTCCTCTGCAGTGTAACAAGATATAAACATCTCAGGAGAAAATAATTTCATTCAATGGAGAAGGAAAATGGGGTTACTAGTTCCTTGATTGGTTGATGTTTAGTTGTGATTGGCTCAATTTTTATTTTCTTTACCCTGCGACTCAAAAAGCTGGATTATTAATGGAATATGGTTTTTCTTCCCCAATGTAGTCTTCCTACAGTAAGATTCATTTAAGTTCCAAAAAAGTAAGATCTATAATCATGAGATCATCTTACGTAAACCAATAGTAGCTTTCAAGTTTGTTTCCGAGTGCATGATTGAGTTCGATGATGCTAAGATTACTGATATCTATATGGCAATGTGTGCATACTGCTTTTTCTGTTGAGGCATTAATGTCTAATTTTCAGGATAAACTAGATGATTCATCCTTCAAAATCCTGACAGAACATCAGACTGCAACAGTTACACTCTTAGCACTAATATCTGCTGCAAGTGGAGATGTGAGTATATGTTATTTAATTTACTTGTCGCTCATTCGTGCCCAACTATTCATAGAGTATCAGTGCTGAGGAAAAAAAAAATTCCTAGTTGTGAGCTTTAGGCCACTTATCTGTCACGACTTTTCGAATGGCAATAGGTCTACGTTCCACTAATTGGTTAGCCTAATAACTGAAAAATGGGCAACATTGTACTTCTCTAGTATTATCTTTTGTCATTGTACGCATTACTGAATGTAAGCAATCTCCATTGCAGCAGGAAGAAGACTGTACATCTGATAGAATTTTGAGCAAGAAAGAGCTTCTGGAAAATCATATGCCTGCACTCAAGGGCCTGGTTTTACGAACTGGCACCTCACAACCTTGACTCAGCGTGAGATGTAGCTCCTGAATTATACATGGACCCACTAGTAGAGCCTTTCTCAAGGGATTGAGACAACATAATGCTCACTGGTGGACCGGTTATTGCTCCTGTAGTAGAATTCATAGGATGGACATATCCAGAAAAGTAGAAAGGTGGTAGTTGTCATATTAGATGAGCTATGCTGGATGATGTATGATATAAGTTGTGTCTAATGTGCTCGCAGGCTTCAAAGTAGAGAACAGTGCATTTTTATATTTTCAAAGATTTTGAATTACAATTAACAACAAATTCTGCATTACATGGTTTCAATGCTTAGCTTTGGTAGTTTCTCAGGCGGGGGAGGAGGAATGGAGATAATTTTGAGTTAGAGCCTTGGTATAACCCATTAACTAAATAAATGAATGTACTATTTATTTTAACTCCTGTATTCCCTACGAGTCCTCAAGTCCAAATGCCCAAGTCGAACGAGAAGGTTTTCAGGAGATTTGTGGTAAATATGGTTTTCTAGAATTGTTGGCGCTCTCAAGTCTGAACAACAACAATACATCATCTCACGGCTAAACTACACAAAGAATGAAATATCCATAATATCTTCTATAATTTCGTATTTTAGACTTCCCGATATTAATTCTACATATCAATATCTTTTGTCCGATATTTCTCAAAATATTCGATATTTTCCGATATATTGCCGAAATTCTCTACATTTTCGAATTTATCCGATATTTTAATTCTACATATATGTTAATCGCAATAAATCAAAAGCATAAAACCCTCCACGCTAATAATCCAAAAACTCAATCAAATAAATTCTATAAATAATCAACAAAACACAATTTACAAGTTTCAAAACACATATTAATCATATAAAAATCTCATAAAATCCAAATACAAATTTTCATGTATTTATCTCAATTTCCGTCGATTTTTTATTGAATCGATATTTCATCGATATTTCCGTCACGATATCTGTATTTTAGACAGTCGATATATCTTCAATATTCGATATTTTACTCCTTGAAACTACATCATTATATCAAAAAGTAAACTAAGGGGCTGAAATTAGCCCCAGAGAGGATTCGGATCCGGAGATTACAATATCATAAGCAATGAGTCCAACCCATATGGCATGTCAAACCTGTATTATAGGCTTATAGCTACTCCATACCTCCCACACGGTTAGATATCAGAACTCCAATTGAAGATCAGGCTCTTTAACAATGCCAGTAATTATAAGATGAATGAGGAATTTTACCTACAACGCCACCCTTTCACCAATAGTTAGTCACACCTAATTTCAACACGGATGACCAATTGGCTGGTAATATCCCAAGTACTTAAAAAGAAAGGGTAATTCCTTTCAAAAAAAGAGGGTAAATGACTTAATTGGCTGAGCGCTGCAACAACATTGGTAAAATAATTGCTTACAATTGCCACGTCAAAGGAACATAACTGATCAAGTTCTAATTAATAAAAATCATAAACTAAAACTTTACATTCTAAGTAGGATGTATCAGTCAATGCTGCGGTAAAGATGGTCTCTTATCCAGCGACTCATATTGCACAATAAAATTATCCTGCAACAAAAATATAGGATCAACTTGGAACTAATTGTCAAAAATATACAGCACATTACATGGAAAGTTGATCAATCATTTCAAACCTTTCGAACTATTTCAAATGAGTTGGGATCAAAACAGTGATAAGACCCTCTCTCATATGTGTTTGTCTTGACTAGGGGCTCCATATTGGGGACCCTTGCGATCCATAGATGGTGATCCTTGTGATAAAACCAGCCCTTGTTATAACTGCCAACAACAGATGTCACACTGATCTTAGCACAGCCATTGAAAACTTACATAAATAATGTACGACGATCTACAGTCTACACTATATTTCAATAAACCCTTTTCGGGAGCCATTCATCATTCCAAAACACAGCATGCAACTATCAGCTGTACTTGAATGCAGTCATAATAAAAATATTAAGACATCAAAAAAACATCAAGAATTTTACAACGGGTAGATGTATAAGATATAGACTAACACATACTTCATTAGCAATACATGCATCAGATTTAATATGAATTCAACCTACAAAAAAGTCCTGCAATTTTTCAGATGATTCACTGAATTTTTGTAAAAGGTGAAAGAGACCTACACCTATACGGCTATACCATAAGAGAATTAATAAACATAAATTAGCAAACGTAAAGCTTACAGTTCATTTGCAGCATGTAATTGAGCTTCATCTTTAGGCATGCTGCATATCACACGATAATAGTAAAGATTAAACAGTGAAAATTCAAGATTTAAAAGTTGTTGACAAACATGTGTTAGAGGACCCGCACCTGTAAAAGACATAAAACAATGTTTCCACTGAGAACTTTGAAAAATATCCTTGCTGCACCCAACCAAAATGGAGTCAAAACAACATCTAAGTACAGCAAGTTGTTTCAGAAAAAAAGATGGAGTAACTAACATGTAGTGCAGGCGATTGTTTTGCATAATAGCACTGTGGAACACTAAATTCTGGATCACCCTTAGCTGGCTCATCAGACCATGGAGAACCAAAAGTCTTGTGCAAATTTTCTGTTGAATTCAAGTTTAAGCCAAGCGTTGTCAAATCAATTCCCAGAGCAAGAGATGTCAGATCAGGATCACTCATCCTTATGACACTTAACAATCCAAGCAACCCATACGGGTCCGCAGCAGATTGTGTGGTCTGCATCGACTTTATTCCCTGATCCCTAAATGGTTGACTGACAGGTGACATCTGTTGCAGACGAAACTGTGACTGACTTGGGTGTTGTTGATACGGCACAAGCTGGTCATAGGAACCCAGTCCAGAACCAGAACTACCTGAATTTAAAGGTTGTCTTAATCCAATACCAGGAGGTCCACTTGTCTGTACAAAAAAAAAAGATATTATATTCATTTACGTATACATAACTTCCCCAATGCTAGTATGTATAGCCTTTTCTGCATTAAGTAATTCAAATTGGCCTACTGTTCACTTGGGCAAACACAGTAAACCACTTCTCGAAACTGACACTTAACTACCAATACCTCAGTTCATAAATTAATGTTTGTAAATCCAAATTGAATGACTAAAAAAGAAAAAGAAAAAAATGAATGACTACCTACTCCAATTATTCCAGAATATAAATCACAGTACAACAGCAAATAGGACAAAGCTAGCATACCTGCGAGTGATAGGTCGGATGTGATGATGGGAATATGTCAGAGCCATTGATATGAAAAAGATCCGGATTGTTAACTTGTGAAAATGGGACGCCACTACTGCTGACTGAAGGAGCATGCTGTTGCTGTTGTTGCTGTGGTCGATGAGATGAGTAAGTCCCTCCCATGGTAAAGCCAGCAGACCTTCCCATTTGCTAAGCAATATACGAAAAAATGTAAGGGCTAACTATTTTTATTTAACCAAAGTGGTGAAATGAACAGGAACATAATATATAATTTTCCAGTAAGTGGAGCATTGAACCCACGGTGAAGTGTTGAGATTGCATCATTGACACATTGTCATGAAGTTGTTCTTTCTGTTGCATATCCATGGTGTATTCAGGATTACCACCTGCACAAGATCTAATAACATGGTCAATAAATGCATGATCATGTAAATAACAAATGTCAATCGTTTCACAATTTCAATTGGTATGTGTAAAACTCCGCAATATCATTTTTTATATCAATCAAACGTGTTGTTTAGTACATCCCTTCAGTTATCACTACTTACTTAATAGTAGATGTAAAGCGAAACAAAAACACCATGTATCTATTTCTTTCCTAATAACATCAATGTTAAATGGACAGGAATACAAGTAAACTAGCACCTCATGCTATCTTGTTTTATTTATTTCCAAATAAAACAAGGTAGCGGGATGCATTTAAATCTGAAAACAAAGTTTATGCGTGAAAAGGCACCAATAACAAATAGATAATGTCAAATTGTAAAAACAATAGCATGCAACCGTAATCACATAAACGTTATAGTTTTAGTATAAACAATTTAGTGCCACGTCAAAAAACTTGAATGTGGGACAAACATTTACCATATTGCAAATAAAGATAAATTGAATAAATTGCACCTTTAAATCCAGGTAAAGCTGGGAAATCTTCATTTTGCATAGTGAACTCATTTGGTTGGACAATAGAACTGACACCATGACCTTGTTTTCGCAACCCTGCAATTTTTGTTTTATTTAATTCCACTTACAGAAGAAATAAGATGTCGTTCAAAACATACAGAAAGACTACATCTTTCTTACTAACCTAATTGCCCTTGCGGCCCTCCTGCAGAACTAGGACGGCTTGTTAATTGAGGGAAATCATTCATGTCAAAAGGAGAACTGTCATTAGGATTCAAATCATTCAACATTCCCATAGAGCTCAGATTATTCACTTGGACATGGCTTTGAGAAAGTGGACCTCCAGCAGATGGATAAGAATTTCCCAGCATTGACATAACTTGCGGTGACCCTGAAACCGGAAAATACATTGAGCTGGAAAAAAATTTACATGTGAAAGTTGATAAACCAATCAAGAAAACACAAATCAGCACCCATCAACACTAAAAAGACATAGCCGGTACACCTCAGATGAAAACTTCTGCAGGCTGGTCTTAGAACCCCACATATAATGGCCACAAAGTTGCTATAACAATTAACCACAAGTTACAAAACCTCGAATAGCATTCCAATTACTGCATAAAATAATGAACAAAACAAAATATTGAATCCTAAACAACAGTAATATCAGCTCCACTGTAAGTTGCATCCAAAAATGATATCCCAAAACTTGATAAATATATATAAATATATATATTCTTCAAAGCTAATCACTGGTATAAACATTTTTCACTTCAGACTATTCCAGATAAACAGAAGATCAAGGTAATATACCTTGCGGAAGCACACCACCCATCAACCTGTTCTGCCCTTGGACGGTTAAACTACCAGCTCCACTATTTCCACTTAAATTTAAACGAGAAGTAAGACCAGGGCCCGACAAGCCTCCACCAGAGCTAATACTCCTCCCGATGTTGTTCCCACCAACCATGTTTCCCATTGAACTTGTAATCCGAGGACCTGCATTTCCCAAAATTTGGCCTACACCCAATCCGGGAACAGCATTACGGTTACCAATTGCAGCCGAGGTAGGGAGAATCCCAGGAATAGAACCCCCAATTCCATTTGTGCTACTATTAAATCCAGGGTTTCCAACTACACTTATACCTCCTCTGTTAGTGACTCCTGAATGTCCAAGAGAGCTTCCATGAGATAACTGCAAAATAAAAAAAGTAAAGGAAATGGACAACAAAATTAGGCAAATATAGGATAACAGTAGAAAGATGAAGACCAATGTTGATGAATATGTTAAAAAAGACAAATAGCATTTTGCATATAGACGCATAACACATATACCTGAGACAGAGCAACAGGGAGATTATTCGTAGAAAACCGTCCACCAGAAAGGCTTCCAGTCTGTTGTTGGACTCCACCAGATGGAACATTAGTTAATGTTGAGTTTCTTGATGTTAAAGTACCTGGCATATTGGGAACATTGAAATTCCCATGAAGATTATGCAATCCTTGAATAGTTCCTGTATAGCAAAACATGTTATTTCAATACTTCTGAAATATACATAAGACATTCTAGCAATAGTATACCACCTGCGTGATGAAATACGGGAGAGGCAGCACCCGATTGACCAGAGAAAGATGTAGCAAAACGCCCACTACTATCTGGAAGATTTGAGGCAGATCCGTTTATAGAAGACTGCCACCAAAAACATGTCATGCATTACATACCAAAGTGATCCAAGTACTTGTCACATACCAAGCATAAAGCACACAGAAATGACATATTAAACCATCACAGTATTTAAATTCAAATTTTGGCATATCATATTTAAACCACAGATATGCATGAAATTAAGTCATTACTGAACAATCAGTGACTCACACAACTGACCAAATGCAAGGGAAATGGAAAAGAACACCTCAGAACTATATTAATAAACAATGCAGAGAGAGACAGTATTACAAATTCATTTATATATACAAATACAATCAAGAATAAAACCATAAATATTTCAAACAAAAACCCACAATGCAATCACAATTAGAAGATATGTTGACAAGACATAAAATCAACAAAACATATCCTCAAAGGTTGTGTAGACAGAAAATATACGTTGAGTAATCCTGACATTGCATGAGCATCAAATAGTAATGCCAAAGATCATTCCTTGCTGTGAAATCCTTTGTCAGTACACTTTAAAAAGTGTTTCTCTGTAAATAGATAACCTATATCCTGCAAATAAAAACATAATTTTTAGAAATACAGACATGGGAGAAAATTGAATCAACAGAAATTAGCACATTGACGTATCAATATAAATTCAAAGAACTTCTTTAATGTGAAGAAAATAGAACATTTACAAAAATCTGTACAACTTAGTACAAACAACTAAATACCCCAATTTAATCTAAAAAACTAAACTTTATGATAAAACATCTAAATACCTCAACTAAAGTCTTTGATCCCATATATTATTGTTAAGTACAACTAATCAAACTAGGTCTGACAAACTAAATTAGCAATTCAGAAACGAAAAATATTTCCTTCCTTTTGATTCAGCCAACGCAATACAAGTAAAGGCCGATCGATAATACAACTAAAATATAACAAATTCAAATACTGTATATTTTATTTTCAATAAAGAGTGGGAATATAAACAAAAGATAACAGCATAATAGCATAATTGAACATCACTACTACAGAAAAGCAGTATCAAGTTCATCCAAAATTCTACATTGCCCATAAACTAATCATACTTTCAGTACTAAACTAATAGAAATTCAACACCTTAGGAGTTTAATTTTCCTTCTTTTCCTTTACAAAACGAAGTTGTAGTACTTCCTCTATCCTATCTTTACAGATCTTCTCAACAACCGAGCAAAATGTACAGCGCGCTCTCAGACGTGTTTCGATATTAATCACAGTTATGATAAAATCCCTCTCAAAAAAAACCCTAGGAGAGAGAAAGAGGTACGATATTGAAATGGAATCGTAAAACCTAAATTGGTCCACAGAAACAGCGACGACGATCGAATAACGAAGCAAATCGGAGATCGAACTCGAAACGAGTCGGGATCGAGTCGAACTCGGGGAGAGAGAGTACCTGAGAGAGTAGATCAGCGATAGCGAGAGGGTTTGGGCTCGTTGTTCTGAGTCAAAGCGCGAGTTTGATATTGCTCTAAAGATTTAAGAGAGAAAAGAGAGAGAGTCCCGCAGAGTGAGAAATATAAAGATTTAGATTTAAAGTGTGGGTGATGATGTCAAGTGTTTGAAGGAATAAATTGGGTGCGGCGCCATGTTGGTGTCACTGGACTTACTGGACTGGGCCGGTGAATGTCTCAGCCCAAGTGCCCAACGGATATTGTTTTGTCCTTTTTCACTAAATAGTCGTGGTATAGGAGTCATCATTGGCACATGGCCTCTAAAAGCCCGTGGTGGCCCAGAGACTCAATAGACCCAAGTCTGTTTCGGTGCAAGTTTAGACCCGAAAAAGCCTAACTTGTTGAGTGTAAGGCTGGGCTTAGGCAGAGGTGTTAAAGCCCAAGAACAACCCAAAACTCGGCATGTCAAGACTCGTCAAGGCCAATCCAACTCGACCTATAACGCCTGGCCTATAAAGTTTACTAAAATCATTAAATTAGTAATGTATCCTAATTTACCTATACAACTCTGGTTTACCTTAATATTACTAGCAAAAATCCGCACCCAATCAGTGTAGAGGTAAGACTAGGGGTGGATGTTACATTTTCTATCACAGTTTTGTTTTTCTTGATTCTTTTTTTTCTGGTTTTTTTCTTTTATTATTAAGGGTAATTTTGTAAGTTCATAACTAGTGAGGCTGATGACACCAAACTCACACCTCGCTTTATTATAGTAGAGATTTTTGTTATTCTTTATTTTTAGTTTTTAGTGACTTATATACCATGTTATGTGTGATAATTATTTATTTTTTATTTAAACTAACCTTCCTGCAAACGCATACGCACGTGCGGAAGAGCGTCAGGCTTGCGTATGCAAGTTGTCGGTGTAATTATATAGTTTTATGAAACATATAATTCAACTACTATTAAATAATTTTTTCCCAATCATGGCTCTCTTTCAATTATATGAAAATGGAACGAAAGGACACAAAAAAAGTTATTAAAAGAAACAAAAAATTGAAATATCCAATAACATTGAAATCACCCATAAATTTCGGCCACTTAATCTCCACTTAACATTTAAATTGACTGTCTAACTACAAATAAATTTGAGGAATATATAACAAATTTTTTATTCCGGTCACATGCATTGTTTAAATCCTAAGAATGCATTTTAATACAATGCATTATTTGAGAAAGAGGAGACTATATTAATACATAAATTCCAATTCTTATTATCTCCCCTACATTTTAGTTGGTACTTTGACCCTTCTCACCATCCACAGCTTCCCTTCATGTCTTTAATTTAAGATTTATCCTTCACCGCCGATTCGTTTATTTGATTGCATGTGTTTTATTTAACAAAGAAAAAATGACATGTAAATGAGGAGATTTATCATCCCCCTCTTTTGTTTTGCAAACATAGAGATTTGACATTAGAGTGCCACTATATTTAGAGAATTAAAGTTGGTAGATTGAGGGATTGTCAACATTGCAACCAAAAAGGCGTGTGTTTAATATTGCTATTTTAAAAACATTAAAAAGTAGCAAATCGATAGAAGTATAAAACCATTCAAATACAGGAGAAATACAAACCAAAGTAACACAGCAAACACCATCCGTTATAATTTTTTTTTATGATAAAGCTACACACAGTAAGAGAAGAGACCAGCAACTAAAGCCTCATGATCCTCACATACATAGTAACCAATCAGCAACCAAAATAAATCATAGTAATTTTGATTTCAAAAAATTTATATTATCAAGGTGAGAAGCGTCACCCTCGAAATCATACCTCTCATGATTCACTCTTCCTACCAAGAGGTTGAACGGACTGAAGCTTTTTTTCTACTTTGCTTCTCCACCGAACCAAATAATGCAATCTACAGAGAGCAGTTACTAAAAGAGAGGATTTTGCAGAAGGAAACGAAATTGATTAGTGAGAGAAGAGAATGAAACCTCAAATTACAAAAGAGAATTTAGATTGGAATTGAAAGTGGAGGAACAAAAAAACAAAAAAGAGTAGATTGAACACACACATCATTTTCTGAAACCCTTCATTGCCGAGAAGAGATTGAAACCTCAAATTACAAATGGGTAAACATGAATCGAGCTTGTTTTTGTAAGTGGTGATAGAGAGAATGAAACTTTATCAAAGTGGTGAGGAAATGACTGAAATTAGGATAAGAAAAGTTAACTACTGATAGGATAGAAAGGTACTGCAGTTTCTCTGATTTACTTTTCACGTATCGCGTCCTAATCTTTTTATCCTCTTCCACTCTGGTTTTTTTAAGGTTATATCCATGTTTTCTATAATTCGATTTATGTATGTTTATGTTAAGAAAATGGCACTTTGTGAAATTGAGAATGTTCTAGCATCCAACTCATCTTAAACTGTCGTAAACTCCTCCTTAACGGCCCTAAGACATGTTTGCTTAATTAATAGAGATAACTCAATCTGTATTAATTTTTTGATTCCAAGTCTCTGTTTAAACATAGAACATACAAAAATTGTAATTAAAATCGAGATATCCAATAACACCATAATAATCATATTCATACTTTCCTCTTCTGTTATTGGTGGATTAAAAAAAATTGAGAGTGTATTTTTCAAATGTTTGGGACTTCAAGTTAAAAAAGTTACGTCGTGATCTCCAATGAAGTCCATCATGTGGAATGTCTCGTCACTCGTCACTCCAACTACAAATAAAAATTAGGAGTATTAAAACAAATGAATACACCGTCACAAACATGCATATGTAAAACATGAGTGCATTACGTAATTACCTCAGTAATCTGCATCATTTTTTTTACACCTTTTGTAGAAATATAAAAGATACAAATAACATGTAAGAAAGTTTGAAATTAATTTATGTCAGCTATAAATTCTTATGTCTTCCATAAGTAAAAAGTTATAAGACCTTGGCTAAGAAGCTATTTCGCTCATGATGAAGTCTCATCTTGGTATCATTATTTGCAACTATTAAATTCTAAAAAATAAATATAAAAAATTGTACCATATCTCATATAATTTATAGCAAATACCTTAAGTGCAAAACTTTTCTCCATGTCTGTGTGACTTCAGATAACGTTTTGTTATCAGCAACACTGTTCGTGCCATTCTACAGCGCCAGCTAATGATAACATTTAAGATTTTTTAGTCAAGTTAATTACAGAACTTGGAATATAATAAATAAATAAAACAAAAAGTGTTTAAGCTACATACTGTTCATGCTTTTTTTTGTTCCATTCTTTCAAAACCAAGTTACTGAGATAACTCATATTCATTTTTATTGACTTTCCCATCCGTCAACCCACCGAAAATATAGAAACATGTCTGGTAGTATTTTTGTCTATTTGAATTGTTTCCATACCTAAGAACAAACAGAAAAAAAAATTATAGACAACATAAAAATTGTAAATAATTACGTAAGTAAATGATATTAGTATGTAAAACAATTTAAGTATTAAAATACCATTTAAGATGCGGGATTATTTATGTTTGAAGGCAGCAAAACCTCTTTAAATACTACATTCTTAGTATACACACCATCTTGCCCAACTATAGTCCCTCTTTTAACCGGAATAGTTGTAGTGGACTCATATATTCCTCTTGACAATGCCACATATAATTGGCCATGACTGAAAACATGATCTGTGAGGTATACACCAACGTGAGGAATTGTCTGACCTTGAGACTTGTTTTTAATGAGGGAAAAAATTAATTTGACTGGAAATTACTTTCTTATGAGTTTGAAAGGTAGACCAACATTATTAGGTGGGCACAATAGGATTCGAGGTAGGAAAACTCTAGTCCCAGCAAACTGTTCGGTTAGAATTTGAGCATCTAAGAGATTCTAATATGAACCATGACATAACAATCGAGTTCCATTCATTAACCCCAACTTTGGGTCGATATTCCTCAAAAGCATAATCGGGGCACCTATTTTTATGGTCAACGTGTGTGGTGGGAGCCCTCCAATTGTAATTGAGTTTAAGAACTCTTGTAGTATAAATTTCTAGTGTCATCTTACACATAGTCAAAAGAATAAAACGTGATTTGTTCACCCGGAAACATGTTGATGATCTTTTCATTTAACATATCCATGTCATCATTTAGAGGAGTAATCAATGCTCTCTCTACCATATAACTTGTATCATATACATAATCACTCAAATTGGAAAAGATTTTATCAATGATTTGATCGATTGGTTGGTCTCCCACCCACGGATTCACTATGGATTGCGGTAACTTTATCATTTCACCATCTAAGACATGTGCATTGTCATCGCCAACACGAAGTAAAAAAATCTGAAAATTGAGGGTCATTGATGGATCTCATGTTATGTTTCAACCTTAAAATCTTTGTCTGTGCCCAAAATGAAGATTTCACAATTGAACCTTGGATGAGTTAAGACCTGATTCCTTTAGAAACAAGTGGAAGGACTTGACGAAAATCTCCCCTAAAAATCATTATATTTCCACCAAACGGTAATCGAACATTTGTTATGTCTCTGAAAGTTCGATCAAGTGCTTCAAAGACATCTCGATGTGTCATAGGTGCCTCATCCCAAATGATTGTAGTTGCAATTATAATCAATTCACAAGATCAGATTGTTTATTTATAAAAGTTGGGGTTGATGCATCTATATGAAGTGGAATACTTAACCCAGAGTGGGCCATTCTATCACCAGGCATATTAATTGCAGTTATTCTAGATGATGTTGTGGCTAAGACAATACGATTCATTCTTCTTAGATTAGCCAATAATGCACGGTATAAATATGTCTTTCTCATTTCACCTGGACAATCAACAAAAATAATGCACCACCCTCACTTTCCACAACAAGCATTATGGTATTGAATACAACTTTTTGATTGTTGTTGAGGCGACCTATGGCATCAATGTCTACTTGTGGGACTGGTACTGAGATTTCATCTTCAATACATCTTGGGATACCTGAACTTTCTTTTGGTCCACCTGTCATTGTAGGAAGATCAAATTGTCCAATACTTTTTCTAAATTGTTTCATCATTCTGTCTAAATCACGCAATAACCTATTTATATTGATCGAATTATTGGATGAAGGATAAGCTTCCACCATAAAAGGATAGAACTCATCCCACAATCTTCGAACACTTAGATTGGTTGTAAACAAAAATCGTGACAAACAATCTTCTCAATGTTGATGGCATTGTAACTCTTGAGGCCTCTAACAGACAGTCTCGAATATTGTTATCATCCTCTATCAAACCTCGTTTCTCAGCTGCTTGTTGAAATGTTGGTTGAAAAACACCATGAACAGTAAGTAATTCATTGAATGATCTTGGTCCTCTAACATGATTTAAGAGAACCTGTAGGTAAAACTTTTCACCCTCTGACGGTGACACACTATATATTAGCCCAAGAGCCTTATAGTTGTTTATTCTTTTAGCTCAAAACTTTTTTCTATCCCACCTATAATTTTCAGGTATTTCTCGATACAAATACACCCTTGCATTCACATCCCTTTGGTTTAAAAGAAAAAATTCAGTAAGCATTGATTTTTCCACATTTTCATCCTCCAAAATATTCTCCACACTTTCATCTGCATTGAAGCTTATTTGTTGCATGTTTGGGAGATGTATTTGTAACCATTCTACTGTTGGATATATACGGTTTAATCCAAATTTAAATATCCTCCATAAGGCTTCAGGTGTGCATACCTACCTAGCATCAACAAATTGGCAAATTTCATCAAAATTTGGATTAGACTGAAGCTCTAATGCAACTCTGTCAGGACCCTTATAGATGTACTTATATAAGTACTTGACACTTTTTATGCTCGCACATATTTCAACATTGATGTGACAATCATATCATAGTAATAACCACGGGTTGTAGGGAACTACCCAACTGTTATCAATCGTTACATCTCTTCGTCTTCTTAAAGGTACTGGTAAACGATTTGATCGTCTTTGATATATAGGATAGGCTTCGGTTCCCTGAACAGTGTAATTTGAAAATAGTTTTGGGAAGCCTTTACTACACTTGCCTCTTTTCATACACGAAAGGGTTATGTTTACAACTTCACATGGTCCATGAATTATATGTGTACACACTGCTTCATACAGTAGAGGTTCTTCTTGCTCGTCAGGTATCTCAGCTCTCACAATGTGGTCATATTCATCAGGATTATTAAGCTTATCATCATTTGATAGCATGACCAACATGTGAACATGCGGAAAACCCCTCTTCAAAATTTCAATGACAAAAGCATGAGCAGCAACACTTCCCAACACTCCTTTTTTTTATTTTATGATGTCCTCTTTTAAGTGTTCGAGTTTTGCATGAAACACTCTAGTTACTAAATCTGGGCGATCTTATGGTGTTTGACCAGAGAGTAGTTCATCTCTCACTTCTTTCCAATTAGGTTTGCATGTCATGGTGATAAAAAGACCTAGTCTGCGAAATTTTTAAACCAAAGACAAAGCATCTTGGTATAGTTGATACATGTCACATGGGCTCCCAATAAATGAAGATGGAAAAAATATTCTCTTACCGACATTACCTGAAATTTTATTACTTATGATTGTGAGTTGGCTATTTAATAAATTTTTCTTAGTACATAGAAATTTATAATTTTAAGTTTGATCGTAATATGCCTTCATACCTGCATTGTTTTCTCCTGCATGTAGAGAATATTGAAGTCCTTAGCGGGCCTCTCTTCGAAACTTATCTTGGTTTAGGCGAAAGTCTCTAAGTTTTTGTTATTCGATCTTTACATAGGTATCTACTACATACTGTTGAAACAGACGTCCACCTCGATGTAAAAGATTGTATGCCCTTGTTGTATCTACAGAATATATATTGTTAACTATGTTCTAAGTCATGTTCACTGTATAGGGAAGAAAAATAGGAAAAATAAACACCGACCTGTAACATATAGGAGTAATAGTCACAACAACTCATAGACTTTCCATTATTGTCTGTGGTGTTAATGTCCCATCTATATGACCCATAGGCAACAATAATGGATACTGCAGGGGATCATAATATCCCACAGAGTCATATATATTTTGAAGTTGTCCAGAAGCCGTTTGAATCACAAAGTTTCTTCCATTTGGATTTATGTTGTCCCCTTCTACTATAATAGCAGCAACATGTGATGCTGATGGTAGGTTGTATTGACGACGATCGGAAGGTTGTTATCTTAAAATCAATCGGAAATTAGGCAAGTTTTGACGTTGTCCAAGACTTCGTAGTGTATGACCATATAGGTTATATTTGTTCAGGATATGTTGTATCCTCTCAACCATGTCCTTATCCTAAACACCACTTTCTGACAATCTATTCTCAAGTTCATGGTTAGTGTCGTACATGTAAATTTGAAGATATCGTGGTCTTCTCCCATCAATTGGTAGAAGCTCACCAATCTTGTGATATATAAAACCTTGAGCACGAAATGTGTAATGTGACCGAATGTTGATTCTTTCATCTACATGAATGCCCATCGAGGTGAAAGAAAAAATATTGTTAAGCACGAATTTTTTGTCTAAATCTCTTTCCCATTGTTGTTTGGTCATAGAAGAGGTCAAGCATTTCTTGCGGGCATTGAATAAGAGGTAGGCTAACTCCCCCATTCAAGCAACACAAACTTGATGTTTCTTTATAAATCAACCTTGCATTGCACTTAGAGCATGTTCTCGGTCGAGGCAATTGACATATTGGCACTCCCACTTTCTCATGAAAATTTCTTGCATCATTGAAACATCTCTTTGTTCTCCTCGTTTGTGGTACTGGACGGACTTGACATTGCATTTCATCAATATGCATGGGCTCACTATCATTAACTTCTTCATTGTTAACCATACTTTGCACCATTACAGTACTCACGATAGTATCAGAATGTTATGATGTTTAATAAAGAAAATACAATTTAATAGAAATTTAATAGACATCTTAAATTGTAACACTCATATATTTTGTAATACACATCTTAAATTGTAACACTCATGTACTATCTGAATCTTTTGTGTATAAAAATTTTCTTGCAAGAAGATTTTTAAGCAAAAATGATTAAAATTTCATTACACCTCATATATAGAGTGAGGATGAAGTACCTGAAACCTCTTCATTTGTATTATTTGTCATGGGCTATACTTGGTTACCATCATTTATCTGTATCCCTTCAGAACGTGCTTGTTGTCTGATATGAGTTAAGCGCACTCTTGCAACGCGTTCGACACAGTTGTTAATAGTTTCTATAAATAAAACATCAATATATAATGTCAATAAGAAAATTTTTGAACATGATTCAGTGACAAAAATCAGTTATAATCAATAATACCCTAGGGACGTGGTTCGTTTATATTATTTAGTTGTGTGTCAACTTCATCTTCGTTATCCGACGCTTGCTCAATCTCTAACTCATCATGTTCGTCATCCGACGCTTCTGCATCCTCAAAGAGAATAATCTCGGTTCTATCATTGAAGTGCACCATCCTATCTTTGCTTAAAGTACTAATTCCACTCCGGTGAATCGTGACACCAAAGGTGTGTCATCTTCTTCTTTATCATCGCTTTCTACTACCAGAGCATCACAATAGTTGTCAAACCCCTTTCCGGATCTCAATACCGCTTTCACAACGTTGACTTGGTGCTTAGGATTCCTCTTCGTAGTAGAGGGAAACTCGTGGGCTTTGCTATTCCCTTGAGTGGTGATTGCTTTTGCCAATTGACTAACTTGAGTCTCCAACTTATGAATGGCGCTTTAGCTCTCCTTGCGGAGGACTTGATTCTCATTCTTCATGCTCATGAATATGTCAAGATACATCTTCTTGTCCTCCTCTTGATTCTGGACAAGCTTGGCAAGCAATTCATCCATGTTGGACTTGGGTGCCTCTAATTGAGGTGGAGGAGTGGGTGCTTGAATCATTGGTGGTTGTTATTGTTGAGCTCTAGGTACAAAAGGTGCTCTCACTTGGTAAGTGTTACCATTCGAGACATTTGCAAATCCTCCACTAGGCCTTGGTGCAAATCCGGGGGATCCTTGATTAGTAGACGCCCCCTTGTTTCCACTTCCCGATGCACCATAACTACCTTGACTTCCACCTTGATTGTTAAACCCTCTAATTGATCTTTGAAAGCCACCTTGATATCCTCCCATTTTCCTTGGGGATCCTCCTTGATGGCCTCGCCCTTGTCCACCCCAAGAGAAATTAGGGTGGTTCCTCCACCCCGGGTTGTAGGAGTTAGAATAAGGATCATTCTTTTAAGCTTGGTCATAGAAAACCCCCTTGCACTCTTCGATAATTTTTGGATAATCCTCTTGGTGAGGACATTGCAAGGTTTCGTGCACCGTACTCTCGCAAATCATATAAGTAACCGACTCCACGCTTATTTCCAATACTTGATTGACTTGCCCACCACTTCAGTTTTGTCTCATCAACAAGTCAAACTTCTTGTTCATAGATTCCTTGAGCTTCTTAATGGCGTCTTCTTGAATAAGATTTCCCTTCACTTCGTAAATACCACCCCGACTAGCTTGTGTAGCTTTTCTCATGGAGATCGCTGGCTTCTTCATATGAAGCTTAATGTCCTACAATGTCGATCACTCTACCAATTTCTCCAATAAGATGTGGGCTTCATCCGCGGTCTTGTCCATCAAGTCACCACCACATCCGCTGTCCACTTTTCTTCTAGTCTCCATGCTGAGCCCTTGATAGAATAGGGACATTAGCATATCTTGAGATTGCCCATGGTTGGGGAAACCGAGCTCTAGGTCTTTGAACCTCTCCCAAGCTTCGCAAAACAATTCTACCTCCTCTTCTCGGAAGGTCATCAAGCTTGTCCTCCTCTCATTGATCTTCCCCGGTGGGAAGTATTTTGTAATGAACTTCCTTTGGAGTGCTTCCCATGAATTGATGGAGTTGGGCGGAAGTTTATTAAGCCATTCATTTGCCTTGTCACTCAAACTTGATGGAAAGACCCTCAACCTCAATTGACTCGGGTCCATGTTGCGAATATTTAGCCGGGCACACGCCTCCTCGAACTCTAATAAATGTGAGTAAGGATCCTAATTGGAGTGGCCAAGGAACAATGGTAAAGTTTGCAAGAAACTTGGCTTGATTTCGAACGATTTGCCCACCATCAGTTTGAGGACAATGCCGTCGGTATGCGTCGCCAAAGAGGGAATAGCACACTCCCTCAATGGTCGTCCTTCATAGAGTTCTCCACCTTCTTCCACAACTGTTGGCTCTATTGAAGGTACACTTTCACCTTCAGATGAGGAGTCTTCTCCATACTCACTAGCTTCTTCTACAAGATGAGGATCAACTTCGATTATGAACACTCGGCCTCCACAAGATGGATTTTCCCGTTGAGCTTCTAGAGCAAGATCAAACAAATTTCCAAGTGCTTCTCGGTTACTAACCCTCAACACTGGTGCACCAATCCCTTCTCCACTACTTATACTAGCCCCCTTACTTGTAGAAGCCACGTTGTCGAAACCCAAATTAGTTGTCCTCAAAACGGGTGACGAACTAGAAGATGGAGTACTATGTAGACGTGTGTGCCGGAAGGGCATAAACCTGAAAAGCACACTAAGAAACTAATAGATGTTAGGCCTAAACTCTCAAAGTACTCAAAGCCTTGAGGGCCTTCCACGGTACTTCTTTGACACCCCCTCAAGGAAACATCAATGAGCACTCTAAGAGTTTATGGAATTTTGGTATGTGGCGCAGTGGCATTCACTGTGCTATGGACACCGAGGTGAACCGAGGTAAAGGCTTGTGTGACCCAATATATAAGAATTGCCGAATAAAGTCCTAAAATCTAGGGTGTAGCGGAAATTAAGTTTGCTAAATCTAGACACACAATAGTTACAATACGTAATATTAAGACTCAATTGAAATGTACTTCAAAGGAATATAGATAAGTAAGGAAAGAGATGAAAGATCGAGCGAAACAACCTTAAGAAGCAGCTCAGATTCGATGGGTTGAAGATATATCTTCGATGGATCGAAGCAGTCTCCTAGGTTAACTAACTGAAGGGCTTTCGATGGATCAAAGCAGCTCCTCAGGTTAACTAACCAAAGGACTTTCGATGGATCAAAAATTAATTTGATGGATCGAAGCAGCTTCTCGGACTTTCGATGCTACCTGAATTTGATGGGTTGAAAAATAAATTTGATGGATTGAAATATATCCTGCAACCAAGGTTATAACACAATTCCTAACAACCTTTTACCCCAACAATTCCTAACAACCTTTTACCCCAACAAACTACCAAAGTATCCTTATGAAGCAAAGATAAGCGAAATAAGATTCTAAGTGATAAATTGAAAGAAATCAAAAGCAAAACAAACAAGCATCAAACAAAAATGTCTGGATGATCCGTAATCAAAGGCTAACCGGCGAAGGAATTAAGATAAACTCAATCTCCGGCAACGACACCAAAAACTTGTTGGAAGATTTACACCCCCACACTTAGTAAGCTATTGGTTAACTCATAAGTGCAAGAATGGTCTTCGCTCGTAAGTGTACGGGGACAAGTAATAGTATAGAAAGGAAATCGAGTGTCGAACCCATAAGGATTAAGCACTTAGATTCCTTAGCTCAGAATTGAAAGCACAAAGATTACGACTCACTAGACACTACACTACTTGACACTAGAGGAAATAAAATGTGAAACTATATCTCACACTACCAAATCCTTTGGAGATTGGGCATTGCAAGGGATGATGCAATTACGGTGAGTGATTAACGAGTTGGTTGATGGTTGATTGATTACACTAAATGCGAACTAAATGACACAAATTCAATATAAGGGAAAATAGGTCAACTAGGGAAATCCCCACTAACTATATGATGCATCAAACAATGTTCCGGTTTATTTATAGATTAAATCCGTTCACACAAAGTATTGTCCAAGTCGTGACCTTGTGAGTCAAGGTTGGTTTAGAACTCAAATTCCTAGGTCACTTCGAACACTAGAAGTCTTAAGCCCTACATTGAATTGTTGGTGAATCGAGATCAAGACATAAGTCATTACGGGCTTATATCTCAACCGTATGTCACGTTGTGAAGCTAACAAGTAAATCGTGTGATAGATGTGGAAAAGCTCCCCTCTTGATTATCGATTGGAAAATCCGAGAGGACGTCCAGCTAAATCCCTTAACTCGTACCTATTAAGTTACGAGCCAATAGATTTTACGAAGTGCCATAATAACCTTTTAACTCAATGTGTGCTTGACTAAAGTCCCTCAAGTCTAAGGAGACTGAAGAGGCTCTAATCTATGCTAAGTGCTAGGGAACCAAATCTTAAGATAAATCTCATAGATAATATCTTAATCATGTTCACATTCTCATCTATCCTTAAAATGAGTAGCTAATTCATTCAAGGGTCATTTTTAAGTCCTTTAACACATGCTTCAACATAGCTAGAGTCAACACATGCATATAAGAATTTATACAACAAGCTCAAACATATAAACACACCACAATCACACAATAAACTCAATCATAACACAAATCTTCATAACATACACTAAAACCATGAAATATAGATAATCCAAGACATATTCATCACAT
The DNA here is from genome assembly GCA_946800695.1 of Geum urbanum. Taxonomy (NCBI): domain Eukaryota; kingdom Viridiplantae; phylum Streptophyta; class Magnoliopsida; order Rosales; family Rosaceae; genus Geum; species Geum urbanum. Next base: position 12,238,367 of record OX327001.1, read on the forward strand.
CACATGGCTAGGGTTCTAACCCTGGCCTCCCAAAATCTACTAATCACTACCCATAACAAGTATAGAGCTTAGATACATGATTTAAAGACAAAATAGAATGAGAAATAACCAAGAGTCCTCAAAAGCTCCAAGGTCTTCTAGCTCTTCGTTCCTCCTTGCTCCAACTTTGCTCCAAAGCTCTTTGATGTTGAGTCACCCACCTAAGGCTAGAGAGATGGTTGTGATAAGTGTTTCTAGGCCTTATATGGTGATTATGGGTATGTTTTTGGTGGAGTAGATGGATATGTAATAGGTATGGATAGAGAAAGTTTCTAGAGAGCTAAAACTTGAGAAATCTGAAAAATGAAGTGAGTTGTGTGTGGGTGCCAAGGGGAGCTCGAATTTGGGCTGAATGGGGAGGCAAATATAGACCCTTAGATGATAGGGAGTGGTGAGATGGAAGATCCAAATGTCAACTTTGAATGAGGGAGATCATGATCCACTGTTTTAGGCTTTGGAAGGCTAAGCCCAAAAAATGGTGACATCATGCGGTCCAACTTCTTCTCTTTCTCTCCAAATCAGATTGGTAAGCATAAATGGGCTCAATGGGCCTCCATTGGGCAGGACTCCATGTGATTGGTGTGACGATCAGAATCAGAATTAGTACGTTAATCGGCTTAATCAGCGAGTTTACGAATAATCACTGTTTGTCGTAATTGAGCAGCTTTAGCGGCCTTACTCACGACTAAATTATTGGGCAAGAATTTGAGATGAGTCTTTTCACAAGAATTGTAGTATGTGTGATTTCGAGTTCGTGGGCGATTTCGGATAATTGTTTCGATAACCGAGGAATATGTTATGAATATTTGAAATCGTGTGATTTAGTCGTGTTTATCCGTTTGAGTTTGAGTTATCCGAAACGTGGATGTGATTCGATTTGGACCGTCGATCGTATCAAGCCACGAGTATAAATATCGGAATAGTCAGAAAATTGTCGAAAATCACTGTTTTGGAAGTTTGACCGTCGTTTGACCAAAAATTGACCGTTGACCCGCGTTGACTGAGGAGGAAGAGCACCGCCGGTTGACTCACCGAAGACTTTCCGTTTCCAGCCACCTCCTGCTACAATTTGGGCATGGTTAGATTCTCCTCTTGATTTCCTATGGTTTAGGACTTGGATTTGTGTGATTTGGTGAGGTATAGGTGGAGAACGAACTCGGTGAATCCCGTGGATTTCGCCGTCGTCGGGGGCGGTGCTCCGACGACATTTGGGGTCGGGGATATGGGGGGAAAAGTTCCCATCATCCTTTTGATGCTTTTGGGTGAAGCAATTTTGTAATTGGTTGAGGTTGGAAGCTCGCCGGAATCTCGCCGAAATCAATGGATTCCGTGAAGTTTCGGGCTCGATTTTGGCCGGTGGGTTTGGAATTGGGTCTTGGTGTAGAAGAGAGATGTGTTGGGTTTGAGGAATACTTGTGATCTGGAAAGTTTGGCCTGAATCCGTCACGGTTGACGTCGGCGGCGGCGGTCAACGGCGGAGTTCCGGCGAAAGGTTGACTTTTTGGAATTTGACAAGTTTTATGCCGTTTTTCTCGTAATTGCGCCCCGATCATCGCATTGAGGTTTTCGAGTTGATTTGGATATCGGATTTTAAGTCGAGTGTTTATGTGGAGAATTTGGGGGTTTTCGACGATTATTTTGTATTCGAGTTATACGTTTCCGGAAATGGTTGGTTTCCGAGGTGTGGTACAGAATAATGAATTGTGATTTTGATCAGTTATATTTTGTGATTATTCAGGGGATCTAGATCGTACATTGGGTGAGGGATCTTCCCCCGGATCTCGAGATTAGCGCGTTTGCGCGCTGTGGTTGTCTGTGAGTGGACACATTTCTTTTCACTAATTAGTTGCGAGTCCTTATTACACGTTTTACGAGCATGCATATGCGATTATGATTTATTTGAGCATGTGTTTTACGATTATGTATCGACGAATATGCTTATATAGTTATATATTACGAATACGCATTTATATTATGCTCAATACATTGCATGAACTATTTATGATTTGGTTTACACAGAGTATAGTCACAATATATATTGTTGTATCGATACACCAGTATCCCGGCTGATCCCCGAGGATGTTTACCGGGGAAGGCTGTGACCCCTGACCCAAGGTCTTTACCGGGGGGGGAGGCAGACCTCTGACCTGAGGCCTCTCTGGCTAGAATCACTTGTGGGTCTGGGATCTCGTGATTCGGACTGTACTAGCGCGGACATGTCCATGAGTGACCCCGCGAGATTTTATGATGCATGCTCTGTACGCGTGAGGAATTAGAGTCTCCCTCGTGTACCATATCATTTTCATTCATTTAGACTTACATATATTTTTATAACATATATTATTCGGCAAAAGACATTTATTTTTGTCCACTCACTCTAACGGTTTATATGTGTTTCCTTGGGCTCTTTGTTTTCAATGCCCAGTTTGCAGTTCAGATTCTGGTGTCGCACGTCGCAGTCGGAGACTTAGTATTCAAGCTACATTTTTGTTTCAGTAGGTTTCTTGTTTAGACTACTGTGGTGTATTTATGTATATGTGTACTAGAGGTCGTTCTGAATACTCTGATGTTCATATTTTTCATATGATTTTCCCGGATTTCTGTAAAGTTACAGTTTTTGTTTATTACTTTACATTGTGTTATGATATTAAGAAATCCGGATGGGATTGGTGCCCATGGTTTGGCTTTTGTGGCATAGGATGAAGTGTGTTTTCGGGTGCAGGTTAATGGTAATTCCGCGATATAGTGAAATTCTGCCGAAATTTCTATGATTTTTGCAAGTTCGTGTTTTCAGAAGGGCACTACCACATTTTAACCCATTGCCGGCGATTTAAAAATCGCCGGCAATGTTTTTTATCATTACCGGAGATTTTTTCCCCAAAAATCACCGATAATGTCTTTTTTTTTTTTTAATCATTGCCGGTGATTTTTCCGGCAAATCGCCGGTAATTAAAAAAAAAAAAGACATTGCCGTCTTTTTTTTTTAATTACCGGCGGAACATTGCCGGCGACTTACATTTAAGTCGCCGGTAATGTTAAAAAACATTGCCGGCGATTTAAAAATCGCCGGCAATGGGTTAAATGTGGTAGTGGGGGGTTTAATTCCGGTTTAGGAAACTAAATTGGGGTTGGGTCCTTTCAATTGGGCCGGCCGGCTGTGGCAAATTCCAGCGGGTTCCGGGCAACTTCCGGCGACCTCCGATGAAGCTATTTCGTCATTTTCCCAAAGTTGCTCCAAATTCTCCCTTGACCTCTGAAATGTATACGTCTTCTCCAATAAATATCTAATTCTTCGTATTTAATGCATTTCCAAGCCAACTCCACATTTCCTAGCAAGAACACAAAACGTTATAAGAGCAATGCTTTATTCATAGAAAACAAGTTATAAGCATAAAGTTAGGAGCGTAATGGACACATAATGATGGTCCTAACATCACCGTGCCAAATAAGCTTGATATTGTTCGGGACTCAATGTTTATCGTCATTGTCAACTACTTCGAGTACTCGAACTATTTGCTTGATCCATAATTAAACTTTTTATTCGTCACCCAAATAAATTCCGTAAGTACCACTTTGTAAAAAAAAAATTAAGAAAAAGAGTAACAAAATTTTATCCAATTAAATAAAATAAATAAGAAATTAAGAGTAGTCTATGAAATATCAGACCTGCCTTACTACTATGAATGTAGCCTTTTGAAGTAGGTGGTTGTGGGTTTGTGGACAGTAATTACTTGGTCAATCAGTTAGGAGTAATTATTTGGTTCAGTTGTATTATAAATAAAAAATATATTTAAAAATCTTCTCTATTTAAAAAAACTCGAAAGTGAGCATGTGATAAGCTAAAGGTGTATTAAACAAAGGAATAAAAAAATAATTACATATAAGTGTTTTATTGGCTTAAGGAAGCATCAAACGTGATCGAAGTTTGATACCTATTAACTAATCATTAAATACACTTTGATACTCTTAATAAAATCCTAAAAAGAAGCACAACTTGAAATGTAAATGTATGATCAAAAGTACATATAACGGTTGTCCATTTGAAAAAAAGAAGAGTACATATAACAGTTGGCTTTGGTTTTACCATGTTAAGTACATATAAGATTTTTGATCTGGCAAATAAAATTTGATTTATTGACAATTCCTATTTTTTAAAATAGCACTTAAATCCCTCTATTTCTCTCACCAATTTTGGGCAAGAAGTCATGATATATACTTCTTAGCCTGAAGTATTGCTAATTTTGAGTTACTCTACAGTGCGCATGGTCACCGGAAAATTCGATGGTACATAAGAATTTCAAATCAAGAGGACTTTTATTCAGGTTGAAACGAGGTTTAAGGAAGGGGTTTAATGAAAGAATGGTATAGGAATTCAAGAACTAAACAACCTACCAAGCAACTCACATGTCAAAGTTCCTAACATACTCCAGGTGCTACTAGCTTTCCATTTTTCATGTAAACCATTGCCCAAAACAATTATTCTTTATATACACTACCATATTTTTGTGGAACTCTTTTTTTTTCTTTGAAACTCTTCTTCTTTGTTTTTGAATAAACACATCACAAGTGAAACATCACAACATCCTCCTCCACCTCACACTTATCTCTTTTGCCAAACTTCCCAAGAAGCACAACTCTAAGTACATCCTTATAGGACTTCATTATTGCTTGCTCGATTGCTTAGTTAAGGGTATGAGTAAGTGTTTAAGCTTGGTAAGAATTTGTGGTATTCACGAATAAAATGGCTAAATAATAAAAGGCTCAAATTGGATCACTAAAGGATATATATATATATATATATATATATATATATCATAGGGTTCACAAGTAATTTGGCCATGGTGGTGATCATTCTAATGCCTCTATCATTTTCAAACAACTTATGATTTGGAAAACGTTTAACACGGTTTAAAGCGAGTTCTAAATTACATAATAATTGATCGATATCACACATGAAAGAATATGTGCACAATATAGCTATGCATGCACAATAAGGCTCAAAAGTCTCACATGAGAATGGATAGTTTCGAAAACAAATCAATCATTCTTTTTCTCATTGTGAACTCATTTTGAATGTCATATGCACTTTTCAAACCAATTAAACATGCATCATTTTCTATTTTTAAACATGCTCAAAATTATACAATCTACTAGCTATTAGTTCAAGTATCATCATTGCGAGTGATCATTGGGACACAAAACACACACGAAGCACACATATTTTTGTGTTACATTTTCTCAATTTTTTTCAATTTTTTTAATGATTTTTCGGATAAGGAGTGAACATGACTTAGCTGCCTACCTCACACTTTGAATCAAATTATCCTCAATTTTCATAAAATCACGTAATAACCAAAAGTGTAAATAAGATAGCAAGACATCATCATTTCACAAAGTTATTCACCTAAAACATGTTTTCCTAGGCATAACGACTAGCATGCATTCACACTTAAAGGGTCATATAGTCTCTACGATGTAAGGAAGCTATTAGAGTCCTATCGACATGATGGGGGCATGCATACTAACCACATTTCAAAGGAAAACGACATTGTAATATAGCATAAAACAGGATGGGACCTCACACTTACACAAGACTACCGCATTCTATGTGACTCCAAATAATATACTAATGATGAATAGATCGCTCCCTCATCGAACAAGAGTGAGCCATCAAGACATTGCAAGGTTAACAACCTTTGGACGATGTCTACTCTTGGGGAGGAGAGTTAAACCTAAGCATCCTAACATAGCATAATTCTCAACATATTCTTATAAGTGCTAGAAAGTAGAGAAAGAGTAAGGGGAAAAGAAGGTGCAAACGCTTTGTGAACTGCCTCCGAGCTCGAAATATATGGTCAAGTTAACCCACGAAGGCCAAGTTAGGTCTCGCCATCCAAATGCACTATGAGTGAAGGGAGGACCGGTAATCGGCGCCTGCACATTGATATTGATAGCATGGATAAGCTCAAGGGGAAAAAAAGAAAAGTACATATAATAGTTGCCTTTGGTTCTACCATGTTAAGTACATATAAGATTTTTGATCTGGAAAATAAAATTTGATTTATTGACAATTGCTACTTTTTAAAATAGCACTTAAATCCATCTATTCCTCTCACCAATTTTGGGCAAGAAGTTATGATATATACTTCTTAGCCTGAAGTATTGCTAATTTTGAGTTACTCTACAGTGCGCATGGTCACCAAAAAATTCGATTTATTCCTCTCACCAATTTCGGGCAAGAACTCATGATATATACTTCTTAGCCTGAAGTATTGCTAATTTTGAATTACTCTACAGTGTTCATGGTCACTGGAAAATTTGATTGTATCTCTATTGTTATAAATATTGTAAAGTGTAGTCGAAAATATCGAGATTAGACTAAGTCTTGTAAAGTGTAGTCAAAAATATCGAGATTAGACTAAGTCTTGTAAATTGTAGTCGAAAATATCGAGATTATACTACGCACCGATCGCAGTAGTGAGGTTTATATTTTGAATTGAGCATCAGAATTTGTGACGAGATTTTATAGTGTGTTTATTGGATTTTTGACGATTTCGTCGATATTCCAGTTATATGTTTTCGGGAATGGTTGGTTCTTGAGATGTCGTTCAGGGTTTTGAATTATGATTTTGAACAGTGGTATTTATGATTATTCAGGAGATCGAGATCGTACGCTTGGTAAGGGATCTTCCGTCGGATCTCGAGATTAGCGCGTTTGCGCGCTGTGCTTGTCTGTGAGTGGACTTTTCTTTTCACTGATTGGTTGCAAGTCTTTATATTACATTTTATGAGCATGAGCATGCACATACGATTATGAGTTATTCGAGCATGTGTTTACGATTATTAATTTACGAATATACATCGACGAATATGCTTATATAATTACGTATTACGAATATGCATTCACATTATGCTTTATACATTTGCATGAAACTATTTATGATTTGGTTTACACAGAGTACAGTCACAGTATATATTGTTATATCGATACACTTGCATCCCGGCTGATCCCCGAGGATGTTTACTGGGGGAGGCTGTGACCCCTGACCCCAGGCCTTTACTGGGGGGGGGGGGGGGGGGGGGAGGGCGCAGACCTCTGACCTGAGGCCTTTCTGGCTAGAATCACGTGTGGGTCTGGGATCCTGTGATTCAAACTGTACTAGCGTAGATGTGTCCATGAGTGACCCCGCAGGATTTTTTCGATGCATGCTCTGTACGCGTGAGGAGTTAGGGTCTCCCTCGTGTACCATATTACTTTCATGCATTTAGACTCGCATATGTTTTTATAACATATATATTATTTGGCGAAAGACATTTATTTTCGTCCACTCACTCTAACAGTTTATATGTCTTTCCTTGGGCTCTTCGTTTTCTATGTCCAGATTGCAGTTTGGATTCAGGTGTCGCACGTCGAGGTTGGAGGCATAGTATTCGAGCCACTCTTCCTTTTTCAGTAGGTCTCTTATTTGGCCTATTGTTGTGTATATATGTATATACTAGAGGTCGCTCTGAATACTCTGATTTTTATATTTTCATATGTTTTTTTTCCCGGATTTCTGTAAAGCTATAGTTTTGTTTATTGTTTTACATTATGATATATTTTTGAGAAATCCGGATGGAATTGGTGCCCACGGTTTGGCTTTTGTGGCATAGGATGAAGTGTATTTTCGGGCGCAGATTAATGGTAACTTCGCGCTATAGCGAAACTCTGCCAAAATTTCTATGGTTTTCGAAAGTTTGTGTTTTCAGAAAGGGTTTGATTCCGGTATAAGAAACTAAATCGGGGTTGGGTCCTTTTATTTCATCTAACTGTTAAATACATATATTGAAACACCACAAAGATTACTACACACGGAAACCATATGTTGAAATTTTGTGAATCAAAAGATACATGAAAAGGTTGACTTTTGTTTTACCTCTCTTCAGTGTGCCCTTTGCTGAATACGTGGAGATGCACTGAGGGAAACAAATTTTAGTTTTTTTTTTTCCAGAGTGACGGACTTGCATAGAAACCAAAGTTTCAATTTAAAAATGCATAAAAACGTGAGTTAATTATAAAATGAGAAAGAGACTCTAAACTCATATTCTTTACCTTTGGTATGTCTCTGTTTCTGTTTTCTACTGTCGGTATGAATACATAACCTTACACCAATGCGCCATTGATTTAGCTCTGTATAAACTTATGAGGTATGAGAAACATAACAGGTCGATGAAGTATTTGTTGTAGTGTATGAATATGTACCCAATTACAAATCATCTGTTATCTTTTCTTCCTTTTAAAAAAAATATCTTATCTCTTATCTCTAAAGCACAACCTCTGTTTTACACTTTTTTTGGTCGTTTGGTTCTCTCTTACCTCCGTTGAATTAAGTTTAGGAGCGAATATGACTACTTGAACCTTGAAAATCTCTAACTAACTACTTTACAACTCAGAATCTATTTTTTATCTAACTAAAAATACTCATGTAAAGCTTTAAAATTAAAAAAATTAAGGATTTCATAAATTGTAAAAGGCCGTACCTTACTAAACCAAGAAAACACTTCAATTCATTAAATCTCATGAAACTGATAGCTCAATATATAAATCAATCAACCAAATAAACTCCACTAAGAAAAGAAAAGAAAAATGCAATGAACTCACAAAATACCTACTGAACGATTTGTAGACAAACTCCATTCAACTTCCATAATTTTTTTTTGAAACTGATAGTTCAATCTATAAATCAATCAACCAAATAAACTCCATTAAGAAAAGAAAAGAAAAATGCAATAAACTCACAAAACACCTACTGAACGATTTTTACTAACCACTCCATTCAGCTTCCATATTTTTATTTTTATTTTGCGCGGTGTATCACTCTTTGATTATTTGAGATCTGTAAACTATCATCCAAATTCATTAATAAAAGAAAAGGAAACTGATGCTAAGATGGGAAGTGAGTAAGATTGGAACTCTTACCTGGAAAGCTATTAATGGAGGTGAGCACCTAAAACCCACTGCCGCCGATGAAAAAGGCCAAGGGTGAGAGGAAGAATGAAACCTGTTTAAATACTCAAATAGTCCATTTTGGTGAGAGGAAGAATTGAAACCTGTTTCAATTTTGGTGAGAGGAAAAAGCTATTACTGGAGGTGAGCACCTAAAACCCACTACCGCCAAAGAAGAAGGTCGGGGGTGAGAGGAAGAATGACCACCTAAAAGCTAATTAGCTTCACGACCAGTTGTGCATGTTGACAAAGATTATTAATATGAGTGCTCTCCTCTACTACACATTCTTGGTCAAGAACTGAAATTTGAAACATCACTCCCTATCGGAAAGAATTTGAAGCACCACTTACCACTACTACAAGAATACAATTTCTGCTAAAGAAAGCTTCATAAGGTGGTTTTGCTCGATCAAAGCGTGGGGTCGATCGGGAAAAGCTTGAGCAAAAGAGAAATGGAAACGCAACAGGGAGATCGAGCCGGCCGGTGCTCAAGCATAAACGGCGATTAGCAATCACTCGAGCAAATTATCCTCGTTTGTTTGCCATAGCGCCTGGCAGAGCCCACCACACGTGGGTGATGTTAGGCTTGCTTTAGTTTTTTTTTTTCTAACTGCACGCGCCTGTTAAAGTATAAAAATAATTTTAACGAATGAATGGGAGAGCATCACGTGTCCTACCCGTTAGGATTTTTACCCTGCAACTGAAAGGACCATACCCCGATTTAATTGCCTAAACCAAAATCAAACCTCTTCGAAAACACGACCTCAAATTTTTTTTGCCAGAGTTTACTTTGAAAGTATATGAACCATTCTTAGAACCTGCAAAGAAATACACTTCGAATATTCCACAAAAGCCAAACCGTGAGGCTCCGTTCCCCATCCCGATTTCTCAACATCATAGATATAATAAACTCAAAGGTTTACAAGAAATCCAGAAATATTCAAGAGTATACTCGACTGAAAACATAACATGAGTATTCAGAGCGACGCCTATAAACAACATTTACATCAAGTAGGTCAACCAAGAAACCTACGGAAACTGAAGAGTGATCCGAAGTCTATGCCTCTGCAGTCGACGCACAACACATGAACTCAAACTGTAAACTGGGCAACGAAAACCGAAAAGCCCAGGGGAAAGGCAAATAAGATCGTTAGAGTGAGTGGACGAAAATAAACATATGTCTTCCACCATTTATATAGACATAAAATAATGCTAGTTCGTAAATGCATAAAAGTCGCCACTCAGGCGGATTTCCCTGCCAGAGTAGCAAGTTGGGTGAATCTCTCAAACCCGATGGTGATAAACTAGGCAAATCTCTCAAGCCTGATAGATGGACTACCGGTAATCAGCCGCGTAGCCAATTTATCGATGCTAAATAAATAAATGCCTTCACCGATAAAATAAAGAATACTTTTCAAACGATAAATAATCTGAACATTGTACTGGAAACAAATAATGAAATCAAGAACTCGCTACAACAGTGTAAATAAATGTCCACTCATAGAGCAAAGCTAGCCCTGAGGTCCGGCGAAAGATGAAAGGACCCAACCCCGATTTAGTTTCCTAAACCGGAATCAAACCCCTTCTGAAAACACGAACCAACAAAAACCATAAAAATTTCGACAGAGTAACGCTACTAACACGGAATTGCCATTACCTGCACCCGGAAAATAACGTTTCATCCTATGCCACAAAAACCAAACCGTGGGCACCAATCCCATTCGGATTTCTCAATATCATAACAGTAATGTAAAGTAATAAATATAACTATACTTTACCAAAATCCGGGGAAAATCGTATAAAAGTATACATCAGAATGATCAGAGCGACTTCTAGTATATATAAAAATAGTAGGCCAAACTAAGAACCTACCATAAAAGAAACATCGCTCGAATACTATGCCTCCGACCACCACGTGCGACACCAGAATCTGAACTGCAAACTGGGCACAGAAACCGAAAAGCCCAGGGGAAAGACATGAAAACTGTTAGAGTGAGTGGACGAAAATAAATGTCTTTCGCCGAATAATATATGTTATAAAAACATATGCGAGTCTAAATGCATAAAAATCAAATGGTACTCTCGAGGAGACGTTGACTCCACTCGCGTACAGAGCATGCATCATAAATACCGCGGGGTCACTCATGGACTCCCTCGCGATAACACAGTCTGAATCACGGGATCCCAGACCCACACATGATTCCAAGCCAGAAAGGCCTCGGGTCTAAATATCTGTCCCCCCCCCCCCCGGAGCGTACTCGGGGATCAGTCGAGAAGCCAATGTGTATTGATACAACCCTGATAACTAAGAGTGTACTCTGTGTAAACCAAATCATAAATCCTTTCCATGCACATGCATAAAACATAATATATATATATATATGTATGTATATTCGTATACGCATATTCGTATATGTATAATCGTAAAACACATGCTCATAAAAATCATGATCATACTGCATGCTCAAGCTCGTAAAAACGTATATAAAAGACTCGCAGTCAATCCGTGAAAAGAAATGTCCACTCACAGGTGAGCGTAACGCAATTCGCGTTAATCCTGTGATCCGGCGGAAAATCTCTCGCCAAACGAACGATCACAAACCCCTGAATAATCATAAAATCCATTTCTCAAAATCATAACTCGACAACTCAAATCATAACATGAGAAACAACCGTTCCCGGAAACATATAATTCAATAACGACGAATTGTCGAAAATCCGATAATCACACCATAAAACCTCGCTATAATTTTTGATGCTCAAATCGAAAAACAAACCTCACCACTGCGATCGGGGCGCGATTCTGAGTGAAACAACATATAACTCGTCGAAAACCCCAAAAACTCAACTTTGACTGGATGACCGCCGTTGACCTCCGCCGGCGGCGGCGGCGCCACCCAACTGTAAAATTTCCCGGCGGACCAAAGCCTATTCCACTCAAAATCATCCAACAAACAACTTCCATAACTACACCAAAGATCAATTTTGACTCTAACTAGTTCAATTTCAAGCAAAACCGAAATCACATCAAACTTTCAATCCAACAATTCTCCATGTACAAAACGAATTGGAGCACCATACCTATATGAGTAGCTTCGTGGTGATGAGGGCTTCAAAGCCCAGTGCTTTAAGTAGCTCAATTTGGCCGGAAAAACAACAACCAAAAACCCCCAAAAATCACAAACTTCCTACCGGAAAATCTCCTTCCTCCGGCAACCCTTGCCGTCGACGGTGGCCGGGAACGTGACGGGGACGCCGAGGCGCACCGGAAGGGTTCAACCCCGAGCCCTGGGGTGGCCGGACGGCAAACCACCGCCGGCGAGCTCCTCCACCGTCGCACACCACCTCCTCCCCCGCGTTGACTCAGTCAACCCACCATAATGCCAAGCTTTGACTTTCCAAAAACAGAACTCAGTTTAAATACTTACTATTTTAGGAAACTTCCATAATTAACTTTTCGACAAACTTCAAACACACGTAACTTTCGCGTCGTAATTCCGATTCCAACAATTCTCGCGTCAACAAACTTATCTCGACAAGTTCTTCAATTTCCACCCGAAGTCAAACACTTCGACAAATACGATAAAAAGTCAACGGTTCAATCCATCATAAGCTTATCCAATTAAAAGATCAACGGTCGAAAATATTCGTAACTTAATCCTCGTAACTCGGAAAAATTCTCCGGAAGTTCCCACAAGCTCGAAATTAAATTCTCTACAACTTCCACGAAGAATCCGAAATCAAATTCTCACCTGATGATTTAGTCGCTAAGGAAGCCGCCATATTAGCAAATTACGTCGAAATCACAACGAATCGCGAAACTCCCAAATCAAGTCGATAATCATTCCATTTACGCTTTGGGTCGATCAACGGTCCAAAACGGATCACAATCACGATTCGGATAGACTCGAACACGAACGGATAAACTCAACAATATACCGAAATTTCAAGTATTCATATTATATTCCTCGGTTGTCCAAATAATGATTCGGAACCGCCCACAAACTCGAAATCACGCGTACAACAACTCTCGAGAAGATACTCAACTCAAATTCTCGGCCAATCATTAAGTCGTGATCAAGTCGACGATTCAATCAATTATCGGAAATCTGCGATTATACGCTAACTCACGAATTAAGCTGGTTACGCTTCTGATACTATTCCGGGTCCTCACAAATCCACCCCCCTTAAAAAAATTTCGACCTCGAAATTTCCAAGTCTGTCGACTAAAAAGTAGGAGCACTGCCTCTGCATGCAGCTCAACTCCCCAGTGGCAACTTCGACTGAACAACTCTGCCAATAGAAAATATCTCTGTACCCTCAAATCTCGAATCTGAACTGGCTCCTCACAAATGTCCAGTCTTCCAGTATAAGAAACTGATAGAGTACAAAACACGCAACAAATCTGAAATGTAGTTCCACCACACGGAATACAACACACAGAAAAACCAACGCTATAGGCGATGCCGAACTATACGGCACAACACAAATTCGCCTATGATCACGTACAGACCAAAATAACGTGGCAAATTTATAACTCAGCCTGCTCACATCAACATAACTCAAACGTCGAACTCGGGTAAGTATCAACCTGTTTCCGCTAATCTGAAGGTCTGTGGTAGCACATTCCACAAAATCAGAATCCAACGTCAGTTCACACTAAACTCGCTCCAACACAATGGAGTACAACATCGTTCCTCAAAATGACATCACGCAACGTCATAATCATAGTGGTCAACAAACTGGTACTGCATGCAATCTCGAACAGTTGAAACTGCTGGTCCCAAATCCCACGGAACTGCAATACACAAGACCACAACATGCCCTCCAAAGTCTGAATAGTCCTCAAAGATAGCCCACCAATCTGAGGATAAGAAACTGTACTACACTGTAATCTAGTCCCCAATGCTCACTGCAAAGCTTGCCAACACTTGGTTGTAATTGAATATCTCAATCAGTAAACTAGGACACATGCGCATCATGAAAATGAACAACCTCCGCCAAACACAGCTATGTCAGCCTGCCACCGAAATCTTTTCTGAAAGTATAAGGAAAAGAACTAAGTTCATCAAATGGTCCACAAAGACCCGACAACTGGTACCACAAACCGAATTGCGTACTAGCACACAAAATCCACAGTGACAAGCTCCAACTTCTAATCGGAAATCTCCAATGGCTATAACTTCCCAGCAAGTCTCTGCCTCACTGCCATCGCCTGCCGACAAATGTGGCATCTGCACACACAAGCTACTATATTCCTCTTCATATTGTGTCACGAGTAGTAAGCTCAAAGTATCTGATACATCTCCGTACCACCAGTGTATAACCCACGCAAAACAATCAGCTTCATCATCATCACACTCTAACTCAGCTCCCGAAGCTCGCAACTCGGCTAGCACGGAAACTCGGGCCACACACACATGAAATAATGAAGCTCCCGATTTCCGACTGAATGCATCAGCAACAACACTAGTTTCTCTCGGATAAACTCAAATGTGTACCTATAGTCGTTAATCGACCCTATCCATCTACGTCGCCTCAAGCTCAAACCTGGCCGAAAATGCAAGTAGTTGAAACTCAAGTGATCAGTGTACATCTTACACTGCGTTGCACGCCATAGTAGTAGTGTCTTGAACTCTTCGCTGTTAACACCAGAACAGCAACTCCCAAATCATACACAGGATACGCAACTTCATAAAGTTTCTACTGCCAGAAACCATGAGCCACCACTCTGCAATATTACAGCATCAAAGCATAACCAAATCTAAATCTCGATGCATCGCCATAACCCACGAACTCACCACGATTGTCAGATAGAGTCAAAACCGATACAATAGTCAACCTTCCTTCAGGAATAAGTAATTCATCTCACATGTATCGGACCACTCAATCTTGACGCCTTCTTCGTCAATCCGGAAAGTGGAGTGGCAATCCGAGAAAATCCTGTACAAACCGTCGGTAGTAGCCTGCCAAACCCAAGAGACCCCTGATCTCTGGTACAATGGTAAGTCAACTACAAATCAACTCGGCTTCAATCTAGTCAGGATCCACGCCGACTCCCTCGGCTGACATCGTGTGGCCCAAAATCTTCACGCTAATCAACCAAAATTCACACTTGCTTAACTTCGCAAACAGCTGATCATCCCTTAAAGTTCGCAAAACCGCTCGCAATTGCTTCAGGTGCTGGCCCACACTCCTAAAGTAAATCAGGATATTGCCAACGAATACGACCGCAAACTTGTCCAGAAACCGCCTGAACACCTGGTCCATCAAGTCCATAAAAGATGTGGGGGCATTGGTTAACCCAAACGGCATAACCAAGAACTCGTGATGCCCGCACCGAGATCCGAAAGTTGTCCTGGCCACATCTGACTCCCTGATCCTCAACTGATAGTATCCGAACCCGAAATCAATCTTTGAAAAAAACTGAAGCTCCCTTGAGCTGATCATACAAATCGTCAATCCGAAGCGAAGGATACTCGCTCTCCTCTGAAGCCTGATTCAGCTTCCGGTAGTTAATGCACCACCCTGTCAAACCATCAATCTTCTGTACAAATAGTACAAGAGCATCCCACAGTGATACACTGGGTCATACAAAATCTCCTCCAGCAACTCTCGAAGTTAAATCTGTAGCACCATTAGCTCCGCTGGTACCGAACGACATAATGCCGATGATATGAGTCCAGCGCCCGGTAAAAACTCAATAATGTAGTCGGTCTTCCAAACTGGAGGAATACCCGATAACTCCTCCGGAACACACCTAGAAACTCGGGAATCACCTCAATGTCGCCAATGTCGGGCACAGCAACCGTAGTATCCACAACATGAGCTAAGCAAACAACACAACCCGTTTCCACCATCCGCTCAACCATCACCGCTGAAACCACACATGGTAATAAAATATTCTTTTTACCGCGAAACAGTATCTCAGGGAAATCTGGTTGTCGAAACACAACCAGCTTCTCGTGACCATCGATCATAGCCCAATGCGTCGTCAAGAAATCCATACTCATAATCACACCAAAATCAACAATATCCAGCTATAACAGATCCGCGGCTAAGGCATATCCTCCAACAAGGATCTCGCAACCTCCGGATGGATACAACACTTTCCAAAACCTCGGAAGTGGAGATGCAGGTACAATAGCCATGGATGTCAAGCAACGGTAACCTCAAAGAAACTTCGTCCTCATACAAAGTCGTGGCACGAATTCCAACATGCCACCGCCAGCGAGCTCCTCCACCATCGCACATCACCTCCTCCCCCGCGTTGACTCAGTCAACCCACCACAATGCCAAGCTTTGACTTTCCAAAAACAGAACCCAGTTTAAATACTTACTATTTTAGGAAACTTCCATAATTAACTTTTCGACAAACTTCAAACACACGTAACTTTCGCGTCGTAATTCTGTTTCCAACAATTCTCGTGTCAACAAACTTATCTCGACAAGTTCTTCAATTTCCACCCGAAGTCAAACACTTCGACAAATAGGATAAAAATTCAACAGTTCAATTCATCACAAGCTTATCCGATTAAATGATCAACGGTCGAAAATATTCGTAACTTAATCCTCGTAACTCGGAAAAATTCTCCGGAAGTTCCCACAAGCTCGAAATTAAATTCTCTACAACTTCCACGAAGAATCCGAAATCAAATTCTCGCCCGATGATTTAGTCACTAAGGAAGCCGCCATATTAGCAGATTACGTCGAAATCACAACGAATCGCAAAACTCGCAAATCAAGTCGATAATCATTCCATTTACGCTTCGGGTCGATCAACGGTCCAAAACGGATCACAATCACGATTCGGATAGACTCGAACACGAACGGATAAACTCGACAATATACCGAAATTTCAAATATTCATATTATATTCCTCGGTCGTCCAAATAATGATCCGGAATCGCCCACGAACTCGAAATCACGCGTACAACAACTCTCGAAAAGATACTCTACTCAAATTCTCGGCCAATAATTAAGTCGTGATCAAGTCGACGATTCAATCAATTATCGGAAATCTGCGATTATACGCTAACTCACGAATTAAGCTGGTTACGCTTCTGATTCTGTTCCGGGTCATCACAGAAGATCCCTCGCCCAACGCTTGATCTCATCACCTGAATAACAGGGATACGATCCATACATAAAGAATCACAACATACAGAGCTAATACGTTGAGAACCCCACGTCCTCGAAAAACGTATCGCTCGAAACATCGACGAGGATTACAAAATTCATAAAATATACCCAATTAACCCTCATCCCAAAATATAATACTCAAATCAACCCAAAAACCTCAAGACTACGCTCGGAGCGCGATTATGAGCAAAACAGTATACAACTTCCCAAAAATCCCAAAAAATCAACCTCGTCGGAGCTCCACCGTTGACCGCTGCTGCGGTGTCAACGGTGGCCAATTCCAGTGAAAATTTTCAGATCACATCTACTCCTCAAGCCCAACAACTTTTCCTTCTACACCAACCTCCAATTCAAAACACACCGGCCGAAATTGAGCTCGAAAGTTTCAAACTCCATGGATTCCGGCGAGCTCCAAACGGCGTCCAATCCCAAAATTATTTCACCCAAAATCTTCTATGGGTTGAGGGGAGCAAAACCCCTAACCCCATCGACCCCAAAAGTGGCCGGAAAAACTCACCTGATTCCGGCAAAAATTTGAAACTTTACCGAGTTGGTTCTCCCTCAATACTCAACCAAATCAACTCAAACCAAGTTCAAAACAATAGGAAATCTCGAGAGGATTCTAACCATACCAAAGTTATGGCCGGAGGTGGCCGGAATCACTGGGTCAGACGGCGGCAGCCTGTGGGTCGCGTGAAGCTCTAGTCAACGGTCCATTTTTTGGTCAAAGACGGTCAAACTTCCCAAATGTGACTTTTCGACAATTTTACGACTATTCCGATATTTATACGTGCGGCCCGAGATGATCAACGGTCCAAAACGAATCGAAACTATAACGGATAAACATAACTAAATTCAACGATCAGAAATATTTATAACATATTCATCAGACATCAGAAAAATCCTCGGAAAACTCCTACGAGCTTGAAATCATAAACTCTACAACTCTCGTGAAGGAACTCATATCAAATTTATTACCAAAAATATCTTCGTGAACTAACCCGCCATATTAACCAATTACGACAAAACTGCGACTAATCGCGAAACTCGCAAATCAAGCCAGTTAACTACCATTTCTTGTTCGGGTTGTCACAGCAACGGTCAAGTGGATCTAGGCATTTGATTTTGAATCTAAAATTTGATCCAACGGTCCAGATTCAATCAGAATGACGATTTTTTTTTAACAGAAATAAATGAAATTTTTGCACAAAAAACCCTTACAAATTGCAAATAAATCACACATATTAAAATTGAAACACACATACTAAAATTGAAACACACATATTTTGACTCTTATCTAGAGTATTTAACTGGTTTCAAGGCTCTAGTTGTGCTTCACCAAGTCCTTTTGAAGCTCTTTATGGATATAAATGGATTCGAGATCAGCAACACGATCGTAAAACCATTGTATATTACGTCCATCTCTTTTAATTGACTCAAAAAGAATTCGATTCCCTTGTGCATCAATTGGCCCATCATAAATATGAAAAGTTCTCGATGGGTTTTGCATATCTTCTTCTTCATTTTTCTCAAACTCTTCCTCCACGAACTCGTCCTCAACAATCATGTTATACAATATGGTGCAAGTTAACATGATGGATGTGATTACCGATGTCTTGTGCAATACCCAACTATGACGAATAATTATACAACAAGATTGCAAGATTCCAGCGCACCTCTCCACATCTTTTCGGTATGCCTCTTGTTTCTTTGCGAAGAGCTTATCTTACGGCTATTGGGGATTGAAAGTTGTTTTAACAAATGTAGAGTACCTCGGATATATTCCGTCAACCAGATAATAAGCGTTGGAGTACCTTTCTTTGTTGACTTCATAAAACATAGTTAGGCTTCTTCCAGCAAGGATCCCGTCAAACACATCGGAATAGTGGAGCACGTTAATGTCATTTTGAGCTCCAGGTACCTCGGAGAAACTATGCCAGGTATCATACGAGGCCACCGCCTCTAGGATAATAGTGGGGTGAGCCTTTCTCTCTGGATATGCCCCTTGGTGTGCAGTTGGGCAGTTCTTTGGTTCTTTCATTCCCAATGCATGCAGTTGATACTTCCAATCATACCTAGAAACCCTCAATTTTGACCTTTATTCAGGAGCCGAGTGAGGTCCTCCGGTGTTGGAGTGCGGAGGTATTTTGACCATAAATATAAACCACTTGGCGTTAAAACTCCTTCATACATTCTAGTGTAGTAGATTCCTCCATCCTTGTAATTTCTGTACACTGATCTGCGCCTATCGTACGCCATCATTTGTAGAGCACTGGTCATTTTTTGTTGGGGTAGAAATCCTAGCATTCCAGTGACATCTGCTCTTTGATGCCAATATTATTCATGGTTGCAGAGATCCATCATGATAGTGTTGAATACGTCTCTACTCATTCGGTACCTCCGACGAAATTCTTGCACCACCTCAAGATAGGACGTTTGACGAAGTAATCTGCTATGAGATTTTGTCCCCTCGCCTCCCTCTGTCTTGGTCGATTCGGTCTTCGACCACGATGTGAACCGTGACGATATGGTTCATTGTCATGTTGTGCCTCCTCCATGACCACCTGATTCATGAAGAGTTTGCTCCATATCATCGTCCTCTTGTTCTTGTTGTTGCCTCCGCCTGAAAAAATTGTTGAAGCTGATAGGATTCATCAAAGTGATGTCTTGGAATTCTTGAGAAGTGTTTAGAGAAATGTGTTTTTTTCTCGGATTTGTGTGAGTATAGAATGAGTGATGGATTAACATCTTATAGCAAAATATAGATAATCAGATATTTGAAGATGAAAACATGTGTCGCATCATCATTGAACCAAAATCTTACTGGAAATTTGGTTCAATTATTCAGTCGATAACGCTAACTGGGAGTAACATGTGTCACATCATCATTAGCCAAAAATCTTACCTGAAATCTTGTTGCAATTATGTTGCCGAAAAAATAATTGGACACGTGGCATTATTGACACGTGTCATATTTTTTTTTTGTAAAAAATCTTATCAAAAATCTTGTATATTAATTAATTATGCCGATAACGACACGTGGCAATGGCATGCGTCACATTATGAATCGTCGAAATCCAATCCAAAAAATAATTGAATAACATTTTGCTCTAATAAATTGTGTGTTGGCCGGTGCATTCAAAAACTGATTTGCTCTAGCAAATTGTGGATTACTTTGCTCTAGCAAATTTTTTGGTTGCTCTTGCTGTTGCTCTACCAATGAGTATGGATGCTCTAAACAAAAACAAAGCATTAATTATATGGGTGAGTCAATGATGCAGTCTCCTATCATCTTGATCTTGTACATGTTCAGGGGTTACTTGGTGCTGATAGTCTACGGTTCCTTGCTCCCGTACATTGACCTCATACTGATTCAAAGACTCTCCGAATTTAACACCCATCTGGCCATTCATTTGCACCCCATTTGCTCCACCATTTTGTCCTAAAATGCATCAAAACAACTTGTTACAAGTCGCAACTTTCAGATCCGAGAAAGGATCAGCTATTAACACAACTCAAATGTTGAAAGATCATCAATGTCTACACGGTGGAGGCTTAGGTACAGCAAGCTAACCTGTGCCAATTGCTCCGAGGGCCGCTCTTCTTCTCTTGTTAGAACTAACAACACAAAAACTGATTGCCACAATAATCCAGAACACAACAAAAGCTGGTATTGCTATGCCAAGAATTATTGGTAGCTTGCTGCTTTTCTTAGAGCCACTACTGCCTGATGAAGAGGGGCCTTTGTCGCTAACAATCGTCTTACAAGACTTACCAGAGGCACATAGATTAGGATTGCCTGAATCCCTTCAATCAGGAACAGAAGAGTTGAGATTAAGTTAAAGATCATAAACTATATATGAACACAGAAATACTGATAAACTTACTCGAACTTCAGATTGGTATTCTTTGAAATTGTGGACGGTACCGGTCCACTCAATTTGTTGTCTTTTAAGTTCCTAAATTCATAGAGAACAAAAACTCCCGGTTAGAAATTATTATTCAAAACAGTTTCACTAGTAGTCAGTAGAAATTTATTTTCGGGGAAAATCTTACAGTTCTTTAAGCTCAGATAAGGTGCCAAGAAAACTAGGAATAGCTCCACTCAAGCTGTTGTTGTGCATATCTCTGCAATATTCGAAAGTAAAAATTTATATTAATACAATATATAATAAATAGTTTACGTTTATTTATGTAATTTCTCTTTTTATAAAACTGCCTTTATAAAACCTACATTGTGACAAGAGCATCCATGGTGCTGAAGTCTGGAAGTTCCCCTGATAAACCATAGCCATTCAAGTACCTTAAAATATCACAAACAATTTAGAGAAATTGAATTGAGGTCCTCATTAGAGCCTCCCCTTATTAGAGAATATTTCATTGAGGTAAGAAGAAGAAGAAGAAGAAGAAACATTACAATGCTGTTACTCGTGGTGTGTCATCAGTAGTACAATTGACCCAGTCCCATGTATATGGAGAAGGTAGACAAGGGTCACCATTCCATTCCTGTAAGATACTGAATTTTTCTTTCAATGCAGCTAACCCTTCCACTGAAAGTTATTAAGGAAGCGATCGTTACTAACCATCTTAATTAGGTACATATCGGTGTATAATTAGCGAAAACATATATAGTCATGAAAAGGACTTGCGCCTTAAAAAAAGAGGGTAAGGAACTTGAGTACTGACCATCTTTGCTATGTGTTCCATCAGTTAGTGGACCTATAAGATAGTAAACTTCCATGGCATTGATGAGAGGAGGAAGCGGTGAATCGTCTGTGGCCACCACAGATATGGTAGTGTTCGAATAGCCAGTCCTGTTTGTAATGAAGAGTTCTGTCACACCACCATAGGTAGGAATGATGGGATCCGACACAGACTTATCATCAATGAAAACTTGGAAGGATCTAGTAGCAATTAGGGACACTTCGGAGAAGAACATAGTGATGTAAATGGGAACTTCATAACTAGGAAGACCAGTACGAAGAGTCAAATATTCAGATGTGTTTGAGGTGGTTACTGCGGTTTGCATGACTAGTTTTGGAGGCTGATCATCCACAATGCCATCGATTCCTACTGCATCACTTGTGACCTGCAGTATGCCAGTGACATTTCTCGATGGAAACCAATAACGGTCATAGTCATCATCCGGATACCTGAAGAACCACACAGATAAGTCATATATCCAACTTGAAATAATGCATTGATCGATATGTACAATCATATTTAACATACCTTATAAATTTGGCTGCACCGTAGGCTACCCTTCTTGTATTAATCATGACATAGTCCTGATGCAAATAAGGGTACATGGTCGGATCCAAGCCCCGGACTTCAATTGCTGATATAAATGGAAGCTGGTTAGGCTTAGATTGAGCCAGACATAGTTCTATATAGCCGCTTGTTGCGACATATATAAATTCAATGTACACTTCACCCTCAGCATCAGTCTGAATTGTCTCCAAAAGATTTCCATCCAAAAGAGCATCAAAGGTAGGAGGAGCTGATTTCTTGTCATAATTACCATAGTAGAAACTTGCACGCACAAGAAATTGAGCCCCTTTGTCTGCCTCAATGGAGTAACAGTTCTTTTTCCTCGTTGTAAACACTCTCAAAGTTCCCATTGAACGATCTACTCCATCAGGGATCTGCACCACTCGGGACTCGCCATTTCGAGTGAAGTTGTCATCTCCAACCCATTCGATCGAATTATCGTCAGTGTAGGATACAGATGACCCACAATCAATGCTCAGAACTGCAAATTCATGCATGAAAGTTCAAATTAGCTTAATTTATGTAGATGAAAAAGAAACTCTAAGTCGATATATAATGTATATACTAAGTACTACTATCACATCCCAGACATGGCCAACACCCCATTTGAATAAGTGAATTCTACTTTGCGCTACATACATGAGTAAAATGCATGCATTATAATAATGTTCTTACACAGCATATAAATTTTTGATCAAATGCATGTTTCTCATAATAACTCTTTCAAATAGATGCATTTTTTTTAGTCCAAATATATGTGATCAAATAAATTAGACTGGAAAAATGCAGTAGTAGGTATTGACTCACAGTTATCAGCTGCTGATGCAGATAACAGAGCTAGAGCTAGAAGTGGGAAGAGTGAGACTGGTATGGAGCTACTAGCCATGGTGAGCTATGCACTAGGGAAGTTGGGATGGTGGAATTGAACACAAAACGGGGACAATATAAGAATAATTATATATAGAGAGGTGTTTTGACTTCTGAGTTCTGACCCTTGCATAACGGGAATTGACCTGTGAAGTTTTGCTGGCCATTATACATATCCTACCATGTGGCCTAGTTGAGATTTCTTAACCCTCATGGTTGTGATCAAGTAAGCTCGAGTTCATTTTAAAACGAAGAATGGACTGGTAATAGATCGATGATATATATTAGCATTGTCAACTCAAGGTATTTAGGACTTGAGAAGAATGTGTCCCTGTAGACTATCGACTTTTCTTGCAGCTTTTTCACAGTGATCTTATATGAAAGGTTTATTGTAAGAAGCCAAGAACTAGTCAATATCAAATGCTGTCAAGGTATTCCCGCCGGGGGAGGTCTGACTTTGGAAGCCTGTATGAGAGTGAAGACCAAGCTTCGTAGAGATCAATGGCTTTGCTTCTGTGAAGAGTTGACAAAAGAAAAATCATAATCGTGCGTCGACATGGTGACTCAATTTTAAGAATGTAGTCACAGCAGGATCAAAGACTCCCTATGCACAATCCTATCCCAAACCAATGGAACAGATATCCATTTGCATCAAAATACTAAGACGAGAGAAAACAAAAGGCCAGTAATGGATCAAAACGCATCTTCTCAATGCCATAGATATCTTTTAATCAACGGAGAATTATGAACATGGGTTTATCAATGGCAACAAAGTAGGATCTACTTTCTCTTTTGACAACAGAACAATCATTAATTCTGTAGTTGATGCATCTGCAGAGAAACCCCTCTGCAACATTTCTTGAATAAGTCTCATCACCCTTGATATCCCATAGTTATTGATGAGTCCTCGAATGATTATGTTATACGTACAATCATCTGGAGAACAGCCTTTCTCTTCCATTTCTCTGAAGAACTATTCTGCTTCATCCATCATGCCCTCATCACAAAATCCACCAATGATTTTGTTATATGTTCTCAAGTCCTCTGAATGATAAACTATGGAAGATGTCCTTTGCAGATTTAACTTTTCTGAATATACACAAACCTTCGCTAAGAATAGAATGACGATATCCAGCTGCAACTTCTTCTCTCCCATCTCTTTATACAATTCAATACGACAATAACCGTACCAAGTTGTTGGTTTTTGCACATGCCTCTCAATAAGATAGCAAAAGTTTGAACATATGGAAGTTGGCCACATATTTGCATCCTCATGAACAATTTCTTTGCATCTTGTATTCTCCCTGATTTACAGAATCCATACATGAGTGCTATAAGTAACAGTATCTGGAACCAATCCCACCGTACACATTTCCTCAAACAGATTATAGCCTAATCCATATTTCTGCTCTTACAATATCTGTTCATCAATATATTACACCTGTATACATTCACCGTACGTCTTGTTTCGACTACCATCCCCTCCTTACGAAGTCCATCTACCAAGGCGGTAAAGGTCCAAACATTAGGAGAGATGTTTCTGGTCACCATTTCCTCCAACAATCTTTTTGCTTCTTCCCATTAACCTATTCTGCATACTCCATCGATCAATGAGTTGTAGGTCACAACTCAGCGGTAATATCCTTCCTGATCATTTCTGACAAGAGACTGAGTGCATTAGCAATTAATGTATCCGTGCAGAGACTGTCGCTGATACTTCATCAATCAATGAGATGTAGGTCACAACTCAGGGGCAATATCCTTCCTGATCATTTCTAACAAGAGACAGAGTGCATCAGCAATTAGTGTATCCTTGCAGAGACTGTCGCTGATGGTACTATACATAACATCGTTAGGCTTACAATCTGCAGATAGTTGCATCCTCCTAAGCAATTCAAGAGCTGAAGTGGTGTTGCCCTTTTTTTGCATGGGCCCTTTATCAATGTGACAAAAGTAACCACATTGGACATCCACCGGCAAGCTGGTGAAGTAGGAGATGCAGAGGCCAAGTGTTGGAGAGCTTGAAGCCATTTTAAAATGCAGGCGAAAAGAAAGAGATAATATGGGGCCTCCAAAAAAAATACAGAAAAGATAGAACAGATGAGACAGAAACTGAGAAAGCCAACTCAATTGACTCTATATGAGCTTGAGGCCACTGAGAATCACAGATAGAGACCCCAGTAACAACCTCCACAGTGTTAACCCCAAGTAGAATCACAAATCAAAAGAAGAAAAGAAAACACGATACATATACCTCGTCCCCAAAACCAAAACCTCTACAAACTGCAAATATTGCCTCAATCACATTTCTGCAAATTCTATTGCTGCCACATTTCTGCAAAACTGGAAAATTTTACGAGAAGATAGCACTATGCATCAGCAAGTATTTACAAAGGGCTGCAAATCCCAAAGGACCAGCTGCGGAAAAAATAATAAAGCTTATTAGTTCTGATGAGAAGATACCCCATTAATTTCATACGTAGTTCACAATCTTACCTATGTGCACTCTCAGTACATCAGGTCCCAAATTTTACTTCTTTTTTTCAGGCAGAAATTGCAGCTTCAGTCCTGCAACATACAGTAAGAAGAACTGGTCGATTATATTACACTTATTCTATCTGATAAACATGCTAAAGCACCTATGAGCAGAAAAAAGGTTAGTGATAGAACATGACAACCTACACTTCAATAGAGTTTAAAAACATAAGATTAGTCTTGTTTTCACAATTGAAGTGGTACAGTACTATTAAACCAAACTGTGTAGGGTCCTAACTCAGTTTCACATTCCCAGGGAATGATGGTTCATATAGAAAACAGAAAACCAATCAGCTGAACAACCAAGAACACTGCATAGCAATCAGTGCCTTCCCCCATCCAAGCATAGAAAAAACAAATTAAGGTTAATATAAAGAATAAACATGGAAATCAAAGGTGAATTGCATCTTCATGGTATTACTAGTAAGAAGGTAAGAATAAACATGGAAACCAAACTGGTCAGAAAGCTGATTTGCTACAAATTCAAAGATTATAAATAGCTTCGTAAATCGTAATTGATCATATTATCCATTTATCAATGGCAACAAAGCAGGATCCACTTTATCATTACATAATCCACCAACTATGAGTTCTGTAGTAGATGCATCTGCAGAGAACCCCATCTTTACCATCTCATGAACTAGTTCCATAGCCCTTGATGTCCTGTTGTTATTAATGAACCCTCAAATAATTATGTTGTAGGTCCAACCATTCCAAGAGCAGCATTTCTCTTCTATTTCTCTAAAAATAACTTCTGCTTTGCTTAATAGGCCCAAATCACAAAGTCCACCAATCATTGTGTTACACATCCATCCAGACATCAGACTTAAGTTCTGTTGATGATAAATTGCAGAATAGTTCCATCGCAGCTTCAACTTGTCCAGCTTTGCACAGACATTTCACAAGAATAGTGCAAATTATGATAGTTGGTTCCAACTTCTTGCTTTCAATTTCTGTAAGCTATTCTATAGCCGTGTCAAGTTGTTGGTACTTGCATAGGTCATTCAGTAAAATGCCATAAGTTTGAGCATCTGAAAGTTGGCCATATGCTTGCATCCTCATGAACAACTTCTTTGCCTCTTGTAGTCTTCTCGATTTGCAAAATCCATCCATAGTGTTGTAGGTAACAACATTTGGGAGTAGTCCTATTGTACACATTTCCTCAAACAGCTTTATAGCCTTATCCATATTTCTGCACTTACAATATCCGTTCATCGATATATTACAAATGTATACATTCACTATGGAGCCCTTGCTAACCATTAGTTCAAAGACTTGTCTTGCCTTGTCCATCTCTCCTCTTAGACAGTATCCTTCCATCAAAGCGTTGCATGTGATCGTATTAGGTTCAATACCTCTTTGGATCATCATTTCAACCGCCCTTCTTGCTTCCAGGACCATCCCTTCCTTACAGAGTCCATCTACCAAGATAGTGAAGGTGTGAACATTGGTAAAGATATTTCTAGTCATCATTTCCTCCAACAATCTTTTGACTTCTGTCCACTGACCTAACCTGCATACTCCATCGATCAATGAAGTGTAGGTCACAACGTTAGGGGCAATACCCTTACTGATCATTTCTGACAAGAGACTGAGTGCATCAGCAATTAGTGAGTCCTTACAGAGACTGTCGATGATGGTGCTGTACTCAACAACGTCCGGCTTACAACCTGCAGATGGTTCCATCCTCCTAAGCAATTCAAGAGCTGCAATGATGTTGCTTTTTTCACAGGCCCTTTATCAATATGTTGAAAGTAACCAGACTAGGTTCAATACCTGCCTCAACCAGTTTGCTGAAAATTATTGCTGCCTTGGCCTCTTTACTTTGGAGAAGGAAGCCATTGATGAGAGTGTTGAAGGTTGTGACATCTGGTTCAAAGCCATATTTAAAGCATTTACCCAAGACAAATAAACTGAGCATCATTTGGTTTAAATGACAATAGCAATTGATGAGAATGGTAAGACTATAATCATTAGGATGGATTCCCCTCAAACTGATTTGTTTACATAAAGAAGCATTTCATCGAACACCTTCAAGGCATCTTTGAGGTTGGCGACTTTGAGTGGTAATGGGTAGTTCGAGAATGAAATGACGCTAATAAGTGATGATGGTGAGGTGAACATCAACAACAGACGTACTAGTACTAGTAATAGTAGGAGAGTGAGCAAGACAAGGAATACCTCCTCTTGTTGTTATTATTGTGCTGCTGCGGCGATACGAAGTAGTTGCCCTCGTCATCATCACCATCTCAATCTCAGCCAAAGACCGGAAGATAGTTTCTCTCCTCAGCCAAACTGAACTATTCCAGATTATCGATTCACTCGACTGAGATACGACTTCGATTGGGCGTGCCAGTATCACCTGCATGACTGTATCAGACTACCAGTGTATCATCATCATTCTTAAGATTGGGCTTGCTAATTTTTTTATGAGTCCACTTAGTTTGACATAGTGATGGCCCCTAACCTCATGGGCTTACTCTTCTGTTTGTTTTTCCACATTTCGATTCTAGTTTTGGAATTTTTCTTTTTGCCATCTGTCTTTTATTTTGAGTTCCAATCTTAAAAACTAAAAAGAATAACAAATCGTCGGAAAAAGACTTTCAGCCTCCATAGGCGGCGCGTGAAATTCTGAAATCCCTTTATTCGATCCCATCCAATTTCAATAAACTATAATGATGAGTCCTCCTCCTCCCTTCAATTCCATTTCAGATTTTCCAATCATTGTACTGAATTTGCATATGTTTAGGGTTTGCTTATATGTATTATACCTAGTGGCCGGCTTTTTTTGGAGACAGATTGAGGTATGGTTGCTCTGGGAGAGGTCAGAGTGAACGAAGTTACGGTTTTGCGTCGAGTTTAATTCGACATCACACATCAGCGATGTATCTAGTCTTTCTATCATATCGACCACACTTGGGTCAATTATTGTCAAAAACCTAAATAGCAAATAGAAAAATACAACAAAAGCAAGAACTAAGAAAGTCATCTAGCTCAGACCA
The DNA here is from genome assembly GCA_946800695.1 of Geum urbanum. Classification (NCBI taxonomy): domain Eukaryota; kingdom Viridiplantae; phylum Streptophyta; class Magnoliopsida; order Rosales; family Rosaceae; genus Geum; species Geum urbanum. The sequence continues at coordinate 12,267,209 of OX327001.1, forward strand.
AAACTAAGCATAAAGCCTAGTCCTAAATCAAAGAAACCAAGTTTTGACAAGAGACGATCTTAGCTCAAGTTTAAGAGCACCTGCATCGGTTTAGAGCTCTGCACCTCCTATTTGAGCATGATCTCTTGCTCGAGCAGCGATTGCTCGAGCTGCTGCTTTTTCTCTCTCGTCAATCGTCGATCGTTGCTTCCATCCTTACCGGTGCACACCGAAATGCCGTCTGCTCGTGCTATTCGTTGAGGTGGCCCACCGGATTTGCCCTGCTCGTGCTGCTCATGTTGGCACCAGTGCGGGTGCTCTAAGCCAGGTCAAAAAGCTAAGCTTCCAGCCCTGTAAGGACACTACCTTCCTAGTTTAATCTGGAGTTACTGAGTTCCAGCTCATTTACTGTTTCTTTGATTTTGTCTGGTAGTTAATCACTGTTAAGATCTTACCATGTGTATGTCGCTACGTGGTCAACATTGTGACCGTTATCTAGCATATATATAGCTTGTAATCTACCCTAGTTGGGACTATGAATGATATCAGCAGTCTTTTCTTTAAGTAGTCTTAGCTCTTAGCTTAGTTATAGCCTGAAATCCCCATATTTAGATCTAGCATCCTAACATTTGGTATCTAGAGCCATTTCGATGGTAGGAGGTGGTGCTGCTCGGCCTCACATCACATCAGGACCCAGCGATGAAGTGGTGTCCATCGAAAACCAGTTCCGAACATTCCAGGAGGATACTACTGCTCAGTTTGCATCGATTTATGAGTTCATTCGTGAGGAGATGTCGCAGCTGGATTCTCAGATGACGGATGAAATACAGAAGATGCGTTTTCACCTTGGTACAAATCCACCAACACAACGTTCTCCATCCACGTTGTTGTCTCCATCTTCCCATGAGTCTATACACTCAATTATGGCGAAAGTAAGTCAATCATACATACTTACTCCACAAGGTGCAATTGATATGTCTGTGATTCCGTTGTTTTCTACTTTTATGCAACACTACCTTACGCATAATAGCTTCTTGCAACAACTTGCGGCCAATGGAGCCACTAATGCTAACTGCCATAGCTAGTTATGGAGACTCTAATGTTATGGTTAACCAAATGGATAGACAACAGAACATGAGAGATAGCTCTCAGACTCGGAGTGAGGAGAGCACACCTGCTAATACATTCAGTTTGGGTACGGGGGTAACTCATACCCCAACACCACCAACTCAGTTCCAATTTGAAGTGGGGGGCCTTTCACACTCTGCACCATAACAAACTCATAGATCCTTGAACTTTGGTAACCAAGCTCCACCTGGTTTTTCAATGCCTTTGAACACTAGAGTTATCCAACCTACATTCTCCATAGTCATGCCACCTCATACCTCACAACCATTTCAACCACCAGCACCTACACATCACTATCATCACCCTTATGTGTTTCAAGGCCAACAAATAAACCATCCTGCCCAATTTATCCCTCCATTTGGTTACGAACACCAGCAACAAGTGGGTTTCATTCCATTTAATCCACCTCATATGTACCATCAGCCCTACCATGTTGTTCCAACCCAGCCATTGGGACAACAAGATCCCTTGTTACCCACACTGAAGCAAATATGCCTTGAATTCCCTCCCTTCAGTGGAGAGAATCCAATGGAATGGATTAGCAAGGCAGAATAATTTTTTCAAATGTATCAGGTTCATGAGGGCAGAAAAGTTAGTATTGTTGCAGTTCATTTAACTGGTATTGGTGCTAGTATTTGGTTGCTTTATTTGAAAGATCATCTAAGCACGTTGAGGGCAATGGTGGAGTTAATGCTACACCAATTTGGTGGTAGGGATAAGTTACAATATTAGGCTGCTTTGGCAAAATTGAAACAGGAAGGAAGTGTCACTGAATTTAGAGACAAATTCACTTAGATGTGTGTGAATGCTCCTGGATTTTCACCTGAATTGAGATTGGCTTGCTTTGTGGGAGGACTTAAACCTGAGCTACAATCTAAAGTTGAGCTTATGAAGCCTAGGTCTTTGATGGAGGCCTTTGAAATGGCATTTGCTTGTGAAAAGAAGCATGCTGTGTTTAAAAGCCAAAGAGCTCAAGCTGTGTAGAAATACATCCCATCTTTTTCTAACCAACCTAAATATTCAGCACCACATCCAAATAAGCTTGCCTTCCAATAACCAACACAACCTCATGAAATGCACATACAGCTCACAGAACACAAAGTCAAAGGACAAGGTTTGGTCTCAACAAGATTTTAGGGAGAGGATGGCCCCTACACCTTGTCACTTTTGCCTAAAAAGCTATTATCATGGTCATGTTTGTAAGCACAGGAGAGCTCAAGCCATGTGTATTGAAGGGTTCTGTGTAACTCCTGATGGGTAAGAAGAGGAGCAACCATAGCATCTTGTAGCTGACTTATTTACTGGTGATCAAAAAATGCTTAAGGAGAGGAGGAGCAAGACACTGAGCCACCATTGATAAGTTTACACTCACTGGTTAGCAATGCTAACCCTGAGACCATGCAAGTCAAATGGATTGTCCAAGTGTTACGACCCGGAATAATAGTACGCTATAATTGGAACTTATGCGGTTAGTTGCTAATTAATTATGTTAATTATCAATGGTAATTAGTTTTTATCATTGGTAACTTTCGCTGGCGATTTATCAAAAATTTATTGATTATGTTTTTCGAGAAATTTCTTTGGATAAGGTTGTAGAGTCTGTCGATACGAGTTCATGGCCATATCAAATGTTGAAATCAGAGTTACGACAAAGAATTTATGGTCAGCGAAAATTTTACGAAAATATCGGAAAACATTTTATCACAAAATCGTGGGTATAAATATGAGTTTCCATTTTGAGAAAGTCAGAAGTTTCCTTATTTAGCAACTAGGTTGACCCCGCGTTGACTGAGTTTCCCCGACCCGAAATTGTCATCGGAGGCGACGCCGCGACGATTTTTGGCCACCTTTGGCCGTGAAATTAGTCAAGAATTGTTGGGCTCGATCTCCTCTTTTGTTTGGTGGGTGCATCACCAACGTTGGTGGTCGGAGGAAGACGAATCGAGGCGGTGAAGTTGGCCGGTTTCGGGTGAAATTTCACGACAACGGTGGCGGCGCTCATGGCGACTTTGGACGTCAAACCCAAAGGGGTTTTAAAGCCCTGGATGAGGTGGAGCAATTGCAGTAGGTCTTAGACCCTGCTGTGGCCGGACAGCGGCGATCGGAGAAAATGATTCCAGTGAAGGTTTTGAACCCCAACGATGGATTTCGTTAATTTTCGATTTGATTTTGATGTTGTGTTGTACTACAATGTTGTTGGGCTTGTTGAGATGAACGTTTTGATATGTAGATTGCTCGATTTGGAGTCAGTGGGATTCCAGCCGCCGTCGTCGGTGGTGCATGGCCCCATGTGCCGCTGTGCGGGGTGGAGCTCTGGCAAGGTGGAATTTTTGACAAAATTTTATGTCGTTCCGCTTGTAATTCTATGCCAAACACAATGGTGAGGTTCTTGAATGGATCTGAACTTGATTAGTTTAGACGTGTATTTAATCGGATAATAATTAATTGATTTCACGATATTATTAACGGACGAACCGACTATCGATTTAAATTCGAGTCGCTCGATATTTGAGATTTATGTTGCGACTCTAAAGTTTATTTATAGTGAAGGAATGCAAGGAACTAAATTCAGAATTTGATTAAGTGCGTTTTTAATCGAGAATTACGTTATTCGAGAATGCAAGCTTCTCAACATGTTTGCTCGTAGGATTACAGGCTTGGTTATTCATTATCGACGAATAGATATTAATTATAATCATGTTTTCAGGATTACGAGTTAGCGAGCTGTGTCGGATGATTATTGGGTCGAATAGCAGGTTACGGCTTTATGAATATCTCGACATAGTACGGTGAGTAGACTTTTTATTTTTCACAGTCGATAGCGAGTTCAATTTTCAGAATTTTAATATTTCAGTTCTACGAGTTCATTTTATTTCAGCATTACAGTATTACAGTTTAATTTACAGATTATAGTTTAGAGTTTCCAGTATATTTTAGACTAGATTAAATTTGGAAGTTTTTCTTGTAATGGCTTATAGGCTAGCTGCATCGATGCACTGATTATTCGGCTGATCACCGGATAGTCCCTGGTCAGGAGAGGTCAAGTTGCCTCGTCAGACTCGTCAGTGGAGGTCAGGCTGCCTCGTTCGACCCATTAGGGGAGATTAGGTTGCCTAGTCTGACCCATCATCTTTTATTTTTATTTGTCGTAGCTACCAGTCATGGGAGGTTAGGAGTCCTCGTCTAACAACCTCCATGATTCTTATAGTTTTATAACTGTTGAACTCGCAGGTTTTTATAGAAATTAGAGGAAAGGCACAAATAAAATATTTTATTATTTTACACTAATTGTGAGTTTTTGTCCACTCACGCTAACGTTTTTATGTTTTTATCTGCATTTCCCTGGACCTTTTAGCTTTCTGTGCCTAGGTTGCAGTGCTTCTCTTGAGCTAGATCTTGATCCACAGAGGCTTTGAGTCCACTGGATTATCATACCTTGCAGTAGGTTTCGGCCCATTAATAGTGTATTTTCTTATGTTTTATTCTTCTCCTAGAAGTTACTTTGGACACTAGTGTTATAAATGTTTTTTTTTCAGTGCTGGTTGTGAATTGATAGTGTTGCTGGATTTTGAGTTTTTAGTTTCTGTATTATTATTCCAGCATTTTAATTAATTTACTTTCCGCACTTTATTGAGAAATCTGGATAGACATCGGTGGTCCACGGTATTGTTTGTGGGAAATCCGAAGTGTGAATTTTCTTGCAGGTTTCTGGTAGTCCACTTTGTAGAGGAAATTATGTCAAAAAATTTACAGAAATCCGTAGTTTAAGTCTTGTCATTAGGGTGTGATCCTAGATTACTAGTTAATCTAGGGTTGTGTTCCTTTCAGATGGTATCAGAGCATTAAGTTACATATTCTATAGAATAAGAAACTGGAAAGTTCGTCATGCTTTAGATTTTCTTGGTGAGAAGCTTTTCTGGCCTGGTAGCTATAATTTTGCTACAAGTTATAATTTTCAAAATTATAGCTAAAAACCACTATAACAGAGTAGCTAAAGCTAAGCTACATTTGACTTTGAGATAGAATATCTATATTTAGCAAAGGAGAGAGAAATAGCTTAAAAGCTATATCTCCCACCATCCAAAAAGTGATCACACTATCTAACAATTAATCCAATTGTTCAAGTATATAAAATGACTTAGCTTGAGCTACAACTACTAAAGTTGAAGTCAAAACTATGCGAGCTACATTTAGCCTTTTAGTTTTACGAAAAAAATTCACCACTAGGGTCTGAACCTTTGCAAAGTTCTCAATATGATGCCCACACTTTGAAAACTATGAAAGTGATGCCCAGAATTCTAAAACATCATTTTCGTGATGCCTAGAGTCATTTTTCATCACGGCTTCGTTTATGTTGATGATGTGGCAAATTCCAATCATCACTACCAGGGTCTGAACTTTTTCAAAGTCGTCAATGTGATGCCCACACTTTGAAAACTATCAAAGTTATGCCCAGAGTCTCAAAACTATATCTACGTGATGCCTACACTCATTTTTTGTCACATAGTTGTCTATGTCGCTGACGTGACAATTTTTTTTTCAAAATAGTTAAGAAAAGACTTTAACACCCTTTTTTTAATTTTATTTATTTATTTATTTCTCTCTCTCTCTCTCTCTCTCTCTCTCTCTCTCTCCCTCCCTCCTCGATTCCTTGTGAGATTGTGACTCGCCTTCATCGAGCCCGAGCCTACTTTGACATCACCGATCTACATCATCCTCGTTCAACCTCTACCCTGGTGTCTTCGGTTTTCACCTCGACAACTATGACGCCGACGTCGTCAACTAGATACTTATTGAGGAAACTATATAATTAGATTGCTTAAGCAAAATCATCAGCATCTAACTTCGCCGCTTAAGATCCTCTTCTCATCCATATCTCGACCTACGTGCTAATGATGGTAGTGCATTAATCAGCAACTACAATATATTTTCTTTAACTTTGTTCACCTCTATTTCACTCCAATTCAGTCGGGCTCAGATTTGGTTAGCGAAAGAATACTACAGTATGATCTCAAGTACTATTCCGCCGAGCCTGAAAGAAATGCAGTAGATCTGTAGATCCTTTAGGACCATTATGTGATGTAGTGAATGAATACAACATATGGGTTCATGTGGATGTTGCCTATACTGGTAGTGCTTGCATTTGTCCAGAGTTTCATCATTTTTCCAAAGACATTGAAGGTGCAAATTCTTTTAGTTTCAGTTTGCACAAATGGTTATTCACATGTGTTGAGTGTTGCCGTCTTTGGGTTAAGAGTGGAAGTGTATTCACAAATTCATTGTCCACAAATATGAAGATTTTAAAGAATAAAGCCAGTGAGTCAAAACAAGTGTTGGAATATAAGGATTGGCAGTTAACACTAACTTGGGGGTTATCGATGAGTAGTGCTTGGTCTCTGAATTGGTCAAGAAAGAGAGAAATAAAAGAAGAAAAAATTAAAAGAAATATTAAAGGTATTATTGACCCAGCACTATATTTTTTGAAAAAATAGTGACAAAACAATAATATCCTTAATTGCCAAGTCAGCGGCATAGACGACTATGTGACGAAAAATGGGTCTAGACATCAAGTAGATATAGTTTTGAGATTGTAGGCATCAGTTTGATAGTTTTCAAAGTGTTGGCATCACATTGACAACTTTGCAAAAGTTCAGATCCTGGTGGTGATAATTGAAATTTGCCACATCATCAACATAAATGGAGCCGTGATGAAAAATGACTTTAGGCATCACGAAAATGCTGTTTTTTTAAAACTCTGGGCATCACTTTAATGGTTTTCAAAGTGTGGGCATCACATTGTAGACTTTGCAGAGGTTCAAACCCTAGTGGTGATAAATTTCCTTTAAAATAACTATAGATATAAATTTATTGTTGAAGATGCTCTTAAAGCTCTGGTTGGTGACGTGGAGATAAAAGCCAGATGTCAAAGAATAAATAGAGGGACAGGGAAAGAGACGGGATAAAGGGGACTAAAGATTTTCTCCTCAGAATCTCAACTTCTAATCTAATAATTAGTACAATACACACTTTGGAATATATGAAATATATTTTCCTTAAACAATAATTAATTATTCTTTCTATTACGTAATTCATATTTGCAACGAGCAAATAAAAACGCTATCGGGAACGTACAGCCATCGGAAGTGTGTTTTTGGTTTCGCCAAGACTACCATTTCAAGGTTTATGCACACTCTTATTCAATCGATGTAGGGGTGGTCAATGGGCCAGGCCACCCAAGCCCAAGCCCGCTGGGTAGGATTTTTTCGTCACGTCTCCAAAATGTGGGACAGACTTTTTTGAAATTTTGAAACCCACGGGTTTTTTAGGCCTCGGACCTTAGCGAGCATTTCGGGCCGCGCCGGGCTTTTTTTGTACTAAATAAAAAAATTTAGAATTTAATAGTGTTTAATCATCCAATATATCAACAATTATATACACTAAATAATGTATAAGCCTAAAAAAATTGGTATTTAGTATATGAATAAATGATATTAAGATAAATTTGAGAGTTTATAGGTATATATTGATAAAATAATGTATAATATATAAAATTGATGGTTTTAACAGACTTGGTCCTACGGGCTGGGAAGGACGGACCTTGACAAGCCGAATTTTTTTGGGTCTAATTTCGGGCCGAGCCAGACTTAAACTTTACGGGCCTCGGACCGCCCGCAAAATTTTTGAGCCTATGGACCAAATAATGACTCCTAGTTCGACGTGTTTGTCTACTCACTATTTGCCGTTTTGAACACGGCTGATTGGCCAGGTTGGGGCTGGAGATATTAAGGTAATTGCAGCTGTCTTCTTCCGGGTTTCCTCAATTTAGTAGGTTTCCATTCGCCAACCAAAAAGAGGCACCGGTACTACTAATTCAACTAAACTAGTCCCTACTAATTACCAATTATCGCCACACACCATCCTCTAATTTCATTATGTCATAAGGTTGGTCAATGCGACGATGTGAGCTTCCTTTTGGAGGCTAGTGAAATCTTGGTTCGTGGTTGAAGAATCTAATTTAGCAATGATTTAACGAATTGGTCTTGTTAAGACGTGCATGGTGCAATTGACAGCTAACTTGAGTTGTCAAACATTTAAATAGGAGGAGGTTAAGTTTTTTAGCTAATTAATTTGCCATCTTTTTATTAATTTTGGTTATTGATCTCACTCACTTGCATTAGTTATTGTGTATGGTCAATTATAGACCGTTATGACGACGAACTCAAAAAACACTATTCTGATAATTTACTATTGTATTGTTACTTCATTTACTTGAGTTTTCTTTAACAAAGTTCCACCCAAAAGAGAAGAAGAATAAAAAGTGGAATGGATTTTCACTGTTTAGTGAAATGGTGAGTCGGAATGGGAACACTAGGTCGATCAATGTCACTTTACCTAGAACTCTAGAACAAAGTTGTCAAACTTTATCCAAAAAAGTGACAAAAGTGATATGTGCTTTCCTCATAAACGAAAATGGCCGGGTGATGTCAATTTCCATGTTCTTGCTACATTTTCCTTGGTTGTACGACTATTTTAGGAAAATTATCAAGGTAGCACTCCATATTGGTGACATACAATTAGGAACATATGTGTATGCAAGTTGAAATATTTGTGTACTTTCTAAATCCTCTGTCACCAAACATCGTACATGAACAACAATAGTAAATCCTTAGTGATCATGAGATATGATATATATATAATGTGAACTAGTGTTTGTATATTGATTTTTGAGGATGTTTTTTGAGATTTTATGTTTTGTTTTTTGTTGTTAATTTGAATAATTGATGTAAAAATAATATCATCTAATATGAACAGAAAGACTGAAACAAATATTTTAAAGAATAACACGACTATCGAGGTATTTTTCCGGTCATCCAATATTATTTGATATTACAATAACTTTAAGAAAAATCACTTAATTTTAGGTATTACTGTAGAGATTTTTTTTTGTTTGGCATCCATTGACATATATGGATGGACTTTATGATATTTTGATGTGAAATGATATTGAGCGACTCGTGAGTCAATGACGCACAGTGAAAAAAGTTACTTTCATCCAATCTCTTCCTCACCAATTCTGCTTTCACTCACTGACTCACCCAACGCAAAGTCATCAGCTTTCTTACCCTCCTCTCTCTCTCTCTGAAAATTTAGCCCCGTCTCCATTTGACTCTCACTCCCATTTCCTCTGGTTTTTGTTTAAATTCAATAAAATAAATACGAGGTAAAGTGCAAAGAGTGAACCTGTCTGTATCCATCTGAGGTTGTCATCTAGTTCATACCAGCTTGTGCTCTGCAAGATTTGAGCACAAACTAACTGCTCTCCTCTTATTCCCACAATAAACAAACAAAACAGCTCCTGGCCCTTAAGATTTGCTTTTCTTTTGGTTTGTGCTCAGAGATTCACACATCTCTCTCACTCTTCATTCTCTATTGCAGCTCTCTTGATGTCAAAAGCTGACATCTTTCCACTTCTCCAATCAACGCTCTTCCTGGGTTTTTGCTTAAGCTCTGTTTCTAATTAATTACTAGAACTTCTCTGTTCTTCTTCTGTAGAAAGAACCCTATTTTGTTTTAGTCCCATACAAAACCCTATTTTGTTTTAGTCCCATACAAAACCTAATCTCAATAAAATTTCCCATCCCTTTGATGGTGGGTCATAGAAAACTTGATTTCTTCTTCTGGGTATTGTCAATCTTGTATTTGAGCTTCTTGTCTAGTGGGTTTACTCCTGTTGACAATTACTTCATAGATTGTGGTTCACCGACCAATACTTCAGTTGGTACTCGTGTCTATCTTGCTGATAAATCAGCTTCAAAATTCCTTTCAACTCCAAAAGATGTCGTGGTCACTGGTCCTTTGAAATCCATCACTTCCTTAGATGATTCAGCGCTGTATCAAACAGCGAGAATCTTTACTGGGTCTTCAACGTACACATTTTCGATCGGCCAGACCGGTAGGCACTGGATCCGCCTCTATTTCTATCCATTTATTTCCGGTAGTTATGATCTGAGCACAGCCAGATTCTCTGTTTCAGCCCAAGACTATGGCCTGCTTAGTGATTTCAGTGTCAACAACTCTTCTGTTGTGAAAGAGTTTTCTGTGAATGTGACTGCAGACACCCTTGTTGTCACAATTGCTCCTTCTAGCAGTTCATTTGCATTCTTGAATGCTATAGAAGTTGTTTCGGTCCCCGACGATCTCATTACAGATGATGCCAGCACCAGTCCTGGTAAATTTCAGGGCTTGATGACTCAGGCTTTGGAGACAACTTGGAGGGTGAACATGGGTGGACCAATGGTGTCATTCGAGAATGATACCCTTTGGAGAACTTGGGTTCCTGGTCAAGAGTTTCTTATCGTGAATAACAACTTGGCCAAGGATGTTTCTAATTTGGCAGCTGTTAAATATGTGTCGGGTTTAGCAACTGCAGACATTGCTCCCAGAACAGTCTACGGTACTCTCACAGAGATGAATTCAGCTGACGATCCCAACAGCAATTTCAATGTCACCTGGGAGTTCAAAGTGGATCAGGGGTATCAGTACCTTGTTCGGTTTCACTTTTGCGACATAATAAGTAAAGGTCTCAATCTGCTTTACTTCAATGTGTATCTTGACACTTTGAATGTCGCTCCAGATCTTGATCTGAGTACTTTATCAATCAATATGTTAGCTGCGGCATATTACTTGGATTATGTTACAGCATCAGTCGGCAAGGATACTCTTCGTATCAGTATTGGCCCTTCCACTGTGAACAATGCGTATCCCAATGCCATTCTAAATGGACTTGAGATTATGAAAATGAACAACTCAGATGGCAACCTCGGTGGAGCAATCCGTGCAGCTGGTTCGAGTTCAAAAAGTAATGTTGGAGTAATAGTGGGTGTCAGTGTCGGGTCGTTCATTGCAGTGGTGTTGGCTGCTATTCTCTTTGTTATGTGCAGAAGAAGGAAGGATAAGGAAGGACAGGGCCATTCTAAGACATGGGTTCCTTTCTCCGCGAATGGAATCACTTCTTACACCATGAGGAGCAAGTACTCATATGGAACAACTGCTAGTGTTGCTTCTAACAACCAGTATCGCTTTCCTTTTGGGGTAGTTCAGGAGGCCACTAACAACTTTGACGAGAGTTGGGTTATTGGAGTTGGTGGATTTGGGAAGGTGTACAAAGGAGAATTTAATGATGGCACTAAAGTGGCTGTCAAGCGGGGAAATCCACGGTCTCAACAGGGGCTTGCTGAGTTCAGGACAGAAATTGAGATGCTTTCTCAGTTCCGTCATCGCCATCTTGTGTCATTGATTGGATATTGTGATGACAAGAGTGAGATGATTCTGATATATGAATATATGGAGAATGGAACCCTGAAGAGTCATCTGTATGGCTCTGGACTGCCCAGCTTAAGTTGGAAGGCAAGGCTTGAAATATGCATCGGATCAGCTAGAGGACTTCACTACCTTCACACTGGTGATGCAAAAGCAGTCATTCATCGTGATGTGAAGTCTGCTAATATCTTGCTTGACGAGAATCTCATGGCCAAGGTTGCTGATTTTGGGCTATCCAAGACAGGTCCAGAACTTGATCAGACCCATGTGAGTACTGCAGTGAAAGGGAGTTTCGGATACCTTGATCCTGAGTATTTTAGAAGGCAACAACTGACAGAGAAATCAGATGTGTATTCTTTTGGGGTGGTTTTATTTGAGGTCCTTTGGGCAAGACCTGCCATAGATCCATCCCTCCCAAGGGAAATGGTGAACTTGGCTGAATGGGCAATGAAATGGCAGAAGAAAGGACAATTGGAGCAGATCATAGATCCTACACTTGCAGGAAAAATAAGACCAGATTCTCTAAGGAAGTTTGCTGAAACTGCTGAGAAATGCTTGGCTGACTATGGTGTTGACAGACCTTCGATGGGAGATGTCTTGTGGAATCTGGAGTATGCCCTTCAGCTTCAAGAGGCAGTGATCCAAGGTGATCCTGAAGACAACAGTACCAATATGATCGGCGAGCTATCCCCACAAGTCAACAACTTCAATCACATTGACACAAATGATTCTCCCAGACAGTTTGAAGTCTCAAGCGTGGATGATCTCTCAGGTGTATCCATGAGTAGAGTATTCTCGCAGCTGGTAAAGTCCGAGGGTAGGTAACTGTTCCTCTGAGTAGACTGTATTCCACGATCTTTAGCTTCTCTTCTGATAAACTTTCACAGGTTGAATGAACTTCATGAGGCATTCTGAGTTCCCTTTTTTTGTACACAAGCAATTTGAGTGTGTTTTAGCCAAATTTATAGAACTTTGAATTTTTTATCAACTTTGTGCACCATGTGGAGCAAACATTCAAGAGTGGGATTGTTCCATATACATTTCCTCTCTCAACTCTCCATGCCGAGTGTTTGCGAGAGGAAAGATATTTAGAGTCTGGGAAAGACTCAAAAGACTTCAGCATGAAGACCTGGTTATAAAGGACTCTCTACAAGGTTACTACTGGTTTGTTCCATTAAATAGCTTCAAGTTTTTTACACGCTCGGTAAAAGAGTGCAAGATTTGTTTTGAACCTATTCATGTTATTGGCCTGAACCTATTCCTACTTACACTTGTGCTAGTATTGTTTTTAAGAGAGAAATGTATACATCAATTTCAGTATCTTCATATAACCCTACTGTATTGATCATTAAAGTGTTCTTTTTGTAATGCTGCTGGCTGCAAAATCAGAAAAAGATAGAATCAGATAACAAAACTTCTGAATGGTGACAGTAACCAAAAATTGGCCCATACAGGTCTCGAACCTGTGACCTTCGCGTTATTAGCACGACGCTCTAACCAGCTGAGCTAATAGGCCGCTGTTAATGTGAGGCAACATTACCGTTCTATTTTGATCACAAGATTGATTTCGGATCAGTTAGGGGCAGAATGCATTGTCCGTCTTGAAATTGCAAACCTGACCCCGCATCTTTGGTTACGTGGCGCGTCCTCACTCACTGTCTATGTGGATTCTCGTTACAGTCCCTCCCGCTCTCTCAGCAACTCCTCCACTTGAATCGCTCTTCCACACAACACACAAACACAGAAAATCCTTCCTTCACTCGCTGAAATCGCTAATCTTTCCTCAAACGACCAAACAAAAATTCAGTCCGGTTAAAGTTTTCCTTCTCTCTTCTCCTCCGATCAATTTTTCAGTCACCAAAAAATCATACGCGCTATAATTTCAGGTAATTAATGAAACCTTGAGTGGAGTTTTTGCAATGGGGAAAGAGAACGGAGACAACTCGGTCGTCGAAACGGAGTCGTCCTCATTTCCGGCGTGGTCGAAAGACGCCAAGGAATGCGAGGCCGAATTCAAGGTGAGCCGCGACTCCGGGCTGACGTCAGACGAGGTCTCGAAACGCCGCGAGATTCTCGGATGGAACGAGCTCGAGAAACACGAGGACCAATCTCTCCTGAAGCTACTACTAGACCAGCTCAGCGACACTCTCGTCCGGATCCTACTTGCGGCGGCCGTGATCTCCTTCGTCTTGGCCTGGTTCGAGTCTCAGGAGACCGGTGAGATGGAGATCACGGCCTTCGTTGAGCCACTCGTGATCTTCCTGATCTTGATCGTCAACGCAGTCGTCGGGATCTGGCAGGAGAGCAACGCCGAGAGGGCGCTGGAGGCGCTGAAAGAGATTCAATCGGAGACAGCGGCGGTGGTTAGGGACGGGAAGAAGGTTCTGAGTTTACCGGCGAAGGAGCTCGTCCCTGGAGATATTGTGGAGCTTAGAGTCGGGGATAAGGTTCCGGCGGATATGAGGGTTTTGAGCTTGGTGAGTTCGACGGTGAGAGTCGAGCAAGGGTCGTTGACCGGAGAGAGCGAGGCGGTTAACAAGACGGCGAAGGCGGTGGCGGAGAATGCGGATATTCAGGGGAAGAAGTGTATGGTTTTCGCGGGGACTACGGTGGTGAATGGAAACTGTGTTTGTTTGGTGACGCAGATTGGGATGAAGACGGAGATTGGGCAAGTGCATTCTCAGATACAGGAGGCTTCGAAGAGCGAGGACGAGACTCCGTTGAAGAAGAAGCTGAATGAGTTTGGGGAGGTTTTAACGGCTATTATTGGTGTGATTTGTGCTTTGGTTTGGTTGATCAATCTCAAGTATTTCCTAAGCTGGGAAATGGTTGATGGGATGCCGACGAATTTCACATTTTCGTTCGAGAGGTGTACTTATTACTTCAAGATCGCCGTGGCATTGGCGGTGGCAGCCATACCTGAAGGACTGCCTGCAGTAATCACTACATGCTTGGCGCTTGGGACGAGAAAGATGGCGCAGAAAAATGCACTTGTTAGGAAGCTTCCGAGTGTTGAGACACTAGGATGTACTACTGTGATTTGTTCCGATAAGACGGGCACTCTGACTACTAATCAGATGGCCGTGGCAAAGCTTGTGGCCATTGGTAATAGGCCTGGTACTCTACGAGCCTTTGATGTTGAGGGAACCACTTATAGCCCTTCTGATGGGAAAATACAGGACTGGCCACCGGCAGGTCATATGGACAACAATGTCCAAATGATTGCGAAGATCTCTGCTTTGTGTAATGATGCCAGTATTGAATTGTCTGGGACTCAGTATCTTGCCAATGGCATGCCCACAGAGGCAGCTCTGAAGGTGAAATGACAATCTCAAGTATAACCTTTGTTTGTATGTGCCTTGAAAGTCTGCCTAGATTAGAAGAAGAAAAATAATGAGAGAAATACCACCACATTAAGTGAGATGACATCAGTTGTTTAAACATGTGTTTAACCTGTCCTGGCAAAAATTCTACCAGTATTGAAGCATGCTTTGTCAAACTGATACAAAATAGTTAAACACTACAATCTTGAAGTTGCTAAAGCGGTGTTATTTTTGGTGATATATGTTGAACTTTCTGGTTTGTTTCAGGTTCTGGTTGAGAAGATGGGAGTTCCTGAAGCGTTAAACACTTGTTTCAGTTCAGGTTCTGAGGATGTACTGCGTAAGTAGCCCACTATTATATTCACTTTTGTTTCATAATCTTTCGGTGTGTGTTTGGTTGAGTATACTACCAATAAATCATTACCTCTTATTCTATGTGTGCTTCCGTCTAAAGTCTTCTTTTATGATGAAATTTTCACATTGCAGGTTGTTCTACACTCTGGAAGGAAATCGATTACCGGATTGCAACACTTGAGTTTGACCGTGACCGCAAATCCATGGGTGTAGTTGTGAATACTGGTTCAGGAAAAAACATGCTTTATGTCAAGGTACATTGCTTACAACATGTCGGCAAGGAGGATCATTTTCCTTTTTTTGGTACTGGAAGCTTAATAAAAGAGTACTCTATTGATTTATTCAACATAATATTTTGTAATATTACTTGGTGAAAGTTATACAGGTGTCCCATTGCTCCACTTAATCCCAAGAAATGTACTCTACTCTCTATTCCTTTCTGAAGAATATAATTCACTTGTTGCTTACTTTAATTCATAGGCCTCAATGAAAGTTTGTGTTTCTCTTTGACACTTCCCTTTTAAGTGATATTTCATGTTCAAGGTTTGGTGTGGATTTATACGTAACTGGTATCGATGTCTGTACCAAACTCATTGGAGACTAAAATTTCACTTGGCGGTAAACCTTTGTAGGGTGCAGTTGAAAATGTATTGGAACGGAGCTCTTCCATTCAGTTAGTTGATGGCTCCATTGCTGAACTGGACCAAAATTTCAGGGATCTTATCTTAGGCAGCCTTCATGAAATGTCAAGTAGTGCATTGCGCTGTTTGGCTTTTGCATACAAGGACGATCTGCCAGAGTTTGCAGGGTATAATGGTGATGAAGATCATCCAGCTCATCGACTTTTACTTGATCCTTCCAATTATTCTTCAATTGAGAGTAAACTTGTTTTTGCTGGCTTTGTTGGGCTAAGGGTGAGTTTTCCTGTCTCTTATCGCATATATGTTAAATTTTGTTTGTTTACTTTCCATTTTATTTTTCTGCTAAATTTTTAGTTTTTTGAGAACCTTCCATTTGCATGCTGTTAAAGGACCCCCCACGAAAAGAGGTCCGTCAAGCTATTGAGGACTGCAAAACAGCTGGAATCCGTGTGATGGTCATTACAGGAGACAACAAGGACACAGCTGAAGCTATTTGCCGTGAAATAGATGTTTTTGGACCTTCTGATGATATCAGTTCAAGAAGCTTGACAGGAAAAGATTTCATCTATCACCATGACCAGAAAAATCATTTGAGACAAAGTGGAGGTCTTTTGTTCTCTAGGGCTGAACCAAGGCATAAACAAGAGATAGTGAGGCTGCTAAAGGAAGATGGTGAAGTTGTTGCTATGACTGGTGATGGAGTGAATGACGCACCTGCTTTAAAGTTAGCTGACATCGGTATTGCCATGGGCATTGCCGGGACAGAGGTATATTCCCTTTCTATTTCCAGCTGGTGTGGTGTGTTGAATATATTTATACGATCATGTGCAAACCCTTCTAGCTTGTATCTGCGCATACATTGCAGTATGTGGATTATTATTCAAATGTGTTTTCAGTAATTAGCTTACGTGCTCTTGTAGTATGTGACTTGATATAATAGATTCTCATGCCTAAACAATTATGTGTTTGCTGTAGTATGTATACTAGAACCTTCATCTTAAACTTGTGAGTTGTGAAGTACAGGTCTCAACTCTTGGGGATAATCATTTTATTGATTCCTCTGCATCTTGTTTCCTAGTCTGGTTTTTGGAAGTTCTAGAAGCTCGTTACCGGGGATCTTAATCATCTTATAACTCTACTTAAGTTTGTGTCATATGTGGTCGATTTGTTCCAGGTTGCAAAGGAAGCCTCTGATATGGTGTTAGCAGATGATAATTTTAGCACAATAGTTGCTGCTGTTGGTGAAGGTAGATCTATTTATAACAACATGAAGGCTTTTATCAGGTTTGATTCTCGGCCATTTAATATGTCCTTTGTTCTAAGGGACTTGTCTTCTGTAACACCCTCGCCAAACTGCAGGTACATGATTTCATCAAACATTGGCGAAGTTGCTTCTATTTTTCTTACAGCTGCCTTGGGAATTCCGGAAGGCATGATTCCAGTTCAGCTTCTCTGGGTTAATCTAGTCACAGATGGACCCCCAGCAACAGCTTTGGGATTTAATCCTCCGGACAAAGATATCATGGAAAAACCTCCTAGAAAAAGCAACGAGTCATTGATCACTGCTTGGATTTTATTCCGTTATCTGGTAGAAAACATTTCAGATTAAGTAATGTTCTTTTCAATTTCACATAGGAGAATGACATTTTTGATGTGTTGCAGGTAATCGGACTCTACGTTGGTGTTGCAACAGTTGGGGTGTTCATTATATGGTACACTCATTCATCATTTTTGGGGATTGACTTGAGTAAAGATGGCCATAGTCTTGTGACCTATTCTCAACTTGCAAACTGGCACAAGTGCCCTTCTTGGGAAGGCTTTTCAGCATCTAGCTTCACTGCCGGATCTCAGGTGTTCAGTTTCGACACAAACCCATGTGAATATTTCCATGATGGCAAAGTCAAAGCCTCGACTCTTTCCCTCTCGGTCTTGGTTGCCATTGAGATGTTCAACTCCCTCAATGCCCTGTCAGAGAACAGCAGCGTCCTTACAATGCCACCCTGGGTTAACCCGTGGCTCCTCCTAGCCATGTCTGTCTCCTTCGGCTTGCATTTTCTGATACTCTACGTGCCATTCCTTGCTCAAGTCTTTGGCATTGTCCCGCTTAGCCTAAATGAGTGGCTATTGGTGCTGGCCGTCGCTTTTCCAGTGATCTTAATTGATGAAGTGCTGAAGTTTGTGGGAAGATGCACAACAAAATTGACAGATACTGCTGTAGAGAAAGCCAAGCCTAAAGCAGACTAAGTGACCTGTAAATTGACAGATACTGCTGTAGAGAGCCTAAGGGTTCATTTTGGCCTTCAATGAGGTAGATTAACCAACAGAACAATAGTGCACTTTTTAGTTAGTACCACTATACTAATATAGAAACAGACTCCATTTCTGTAATTTGCAGAAGTTGATTTGTGTGACAATTTTAGATAAGAAAATCACGAGGGCTTTTCATTTCATCAAATCCACAATTCAGAGTAGGAATTGCAAATTACAAACCAAACATCAACATTCAGACTACTAACCACAATTCATAGTAGGAATTGCGAACTAAACAGTACCATTCAGACTACTAATTACAATCGAAAAAACATATAAATGAAGCTAAACCCAGTAGAGGCAAGTACAGCCATTAGTCTATTCTTGACAGCATCAGCAAGACTTTTCCCTTCAGAAGCCCTAGCCCCCAAATCCGTAGAGGGTCCTTCCTTGCCTCTTGAGGGCGTAGACGACGTCCATGGCGGTGACGGTCTTCCTGCGAGCGTGCTCAGTGTAAGTGACGGCGTCACGGATGACGTTCTCGAGAAAGATCTTGAGGACTCCTCTGGTCTCCTCGTAGATTAGGCCGGAGATACGCTTGACTCCGCCTCTGCGAGCCAATCGGCGAATAGCTGGCTTGGTGATGCCCTGGATGTTATCCCTCAGCACCTTCCGGTGTCGCTTCGCTCCTCCCTTCCCCAAACCCTTGCCTCCCTTGCCGCGACCTGACATCGTCACTCACCGAAGAAACTGCGAAATAGAAAGGAAAAGAAATTTGACCTAAATTGAACAAGAGCAAAACCTGAAATTGTGGACTGATTGCTGGAGTGAAATAATGGGGCTATTTATTGGGGGAGGTGTGGGTTGGGAAATGGGAGTCGATCCCTGTGAGGGTTAGAGGAGGGATTTGAATCGTTGGATGAGGATTATCGGACGGTGGAGAATCGGGTTGGGTAGGCGCGGATCGATGACGAGGCGTGTGGGTCGAAACAATGCAATTCGAGCTATTGGTTTTCAATTGCAATACGGCCCAAACTAAACCCGGCCCCATTAAAACAGCAAAGCTCGTTGACATAATACATGTTACATGTCATCCATATCTTTTCATTTGGTAATAATATCCTTTCATATTTTCAAAAAAATATATATATATCCTTTCATTTGAGATCGATTTTTCTTGAAAATGTCAAGGGCCCTTTAAAGAAAAACATCACCACACAATTACAAAATGTTTGACAAAATCTCAAAAGCAGTGATTTTTTTGACAAAAGTAAGTACACAACAACTGTTAATAGTGTATATTCAGAAACATACCTAAATTAAAATGAAAATACGGCTCTTAAAGAAGTTAAGAGCATCTCCAAGTCATTTTGAATAGTTAAAATATATTAAAAGTTAAATATAACTAATGCGTATTTAATTTGTGGTCCAACAGTCATAGTTATTCTCAAGCTGATTCAATTTCATAAAAACATAAAATGAAAAGTAGCACGTGAAAATTAAGCGGGAAGTGAAAATTTTGGTCACTGGAGGATTTAACTTGAAGTTAAATTCTCTCTCCACTTTTGTAAATATAACTAAGAGTTTTAATAAAAAGTTAAATTTAATTTAGCTATAGGATATCTGTTGGAAGAGTTTTTAGCCAAAAAAATAGTTAAAATTCAAAATAAAATAGCTATGGGGTATCTTTTGCAGATACTTATGTTACAATAAATTGATTTGTTAACGATGAAAATATGACAAGAAAAGCAAAAAAATCCCTAAGCAGCCGCCTAGGTTTTTCTCGAGAAAACTCGGAACCTTTGCTTGATTTCTCGATGACGGAGCAAGTAACAGAGCATATGAGAAAACTCGGAACCTTTGCTTGATTTCTCATGCATGATCTGATCCTTGAATTGGCCGAGCTCATGTATTTATAGGTAAGGATGTTGGCCTTCTTCAAGGAGAAATAAGATTCCTTGTGTAACCCAACTAGTTTGACTTTCTTCACTAAAATAGACATTCTGGGAGCTACAGACCTCCGAAAATTACATTTTTGGTCTCGTTGGAAAGAAGACTTGAAGAGTTTTCTAACCATAGGTTGATCACCATCTAATTTCTCCTGAACTATTCCCAGTTGTTGTTTGAAGTCGGCTGACCTGTATAGGCAGATTCTTCATTCCTTATTCCTTATGATTTCCTTCTCCAACTCAACTTGGGAATCTTTTCCTTGCCATATCTTGCTCTCCATGAAATTTTCTGACTTGGTCTTCATATTTGGACTTTCCAAATTATCTTCTAATTAATTTGGCCCATTTGCATTTGTTCTTCTTCCAAGTTTCTTCTGGAAGCTTCCAATTCCTAGTCAACATAGGAAACATTTTCCTAGTCAACAAAAGACTTCTTTTTTCTTCAATTTTTCTTCATCTTTTTCCTTAAAATTTCTGAATCAATTTCTCCTTCTCCCTTTTGTGGCGTTTTGCACTCATGTAGACTCGTTTACTCCGTCTCTTTTGTTCTACACCTAAAAATAACAAAATAAGACAAAACTTATAATACTAAGTAAATAACAAAGTAAAAATGTAGAGATAATACATTAATTAATATGCCAAAAATGCGTAGATCAGATGACAAGAAGGAGAATATTGAGACTCTATATTTTGATAGTCTATGTATTGGGATATTATTTCTGATATGTAATCAAGTTAATTTAGTTTGTTTTTGGCTTGTTTAGTCATGTTTTGAGAGTTTAGTTTTAGTCATTCTGGAATAAGACACTTTTGATGTAATTGAGTTGATAAGTAATAAAATTTCTCTATTTTTGGTATATAAAACACTGAAAATGTTATTTTACTTCATAATGCATGAATGGTTCATGATATACAATATTTCATGGAAATATAACACCAAAATACCAGAAAAATGAGAAAACATAAGAAGGGACCTTCTTGTGATATTCCAAATTTTCCATATAATTATTCGTGTTTTACGATACTTCTAATTCGATTTAATAAATGTGGTAAATAATATTTACCAGCACTAAAGATCGAGAATTTTGAAGTTGACTTTTTCATAGATTGATTAAATCAATTGACTTCGAGTAAAAGTCGCACAACAATACCAATTGTGATGACCTAACCATTTCTAAACATCACAAAAAAAATAGAGTAAGTTGAGGCAGTACTCGATCCGAAAACAATTTCGACTAGTCTAGTCGAAGAACCAACTCGACAAATCTGTAATGATGAAACGATCGTAATGGAAAATGACAAACCTAAATTTTTCCATCGACCGCACCGCCTCTTGCAGAGACACGCATCACCAACATCCACCCACTGGGACAACTAAGCCTAAACGACAAACAAACATCAGGACTATGTTTGTATTTTCGTTGCGAACCTAACGATATATCACACGATGCATTCTTGTCGAGCCCAACAACTTGTCCAACTACATCAAGACCCAATTTGGCAAGATTTCGGTCGAAAATACTCTCGGAAACACTGAAATCACAAACTCGCCTGAAATCTTCCCAGCGGCATAACTTTGTTATCGAGCCACCAATAGGCTCGAGGCCGGACTCAATCAAACCAGAAAGAGGAGGGAAACCGAAACTTATTACCCTCACCGTCTGAAAACCATCGACAACCGCTAAATACGGGGGAGGCGAGATGAACTCAACAGAAATCATTTTGATTTCCTCGAGTTCAACCTTCAACTTAACATCCAAAAACAACAACAACACAATAGAAAGAAGAATGGCTCTCAAAATTTACCCAAAACTCGGCCGGAGACAACGCCGGCGATGGTGAACAGAAACCCAGAAAACCCTAGAAATTTTCTCTTCGATTCTCTCTCTACAAGCCATAACTCCTTAAATTGACTTTCAAAAAGAAAGAGAGGATGTGGTCTGGACGACGTCGTACCACCGGCGCTGAGAGTGACATCAATTTTTGCCGCTGAAACCCAGTTAACACAGGTCAACGATGTCAACTTCCCAAAATAGATGTCTGACTTTCCAATTCAAGAAATTTCCCTCTTATAGTCATCATTTTACAACAATGTAGTTCTGTTAAACTTTTGTCAAACTTCTGTTGACCATAACTTTCACATCATAAATTCGTTTTGGGCATTCCACGCGTCTACGAACTCGTCTCGTTTTCGCTATGTTTCACGATTTAGAGTTTAGTCGTGAAAGTCTAGAATTTTGTAATGTGTGCATTGCTGATGTGTCTTTGTATTATGGGGATCATCGCGGGGACGATATATGGTGGTCGTGGATGAGAAGTGGTTACACATTGCCGATGCTAGACCTGAGGTATTCCTTTCTTTACTTTACTCAGTATTGTACATGTGTCTAATATGAATATTGTTTATCGATACACTTTCGATATTCATTTATCGAAACATTTTCGATAATCACTTATCGATACATTTCTATATTCATTTATTGATATATTTTTGAAATTATATTATTATATTATGCTGACATGACGATACATTCCAATATGAAAACCGAGACCGTTACAAGGTGGTAACGAAACAACAACATTGGTTGTCAAAAAAATAATAATGATGTTCAACGAATACGCAAAACAGAAAAGTTTATTAAACATATTAAGCTCGTGTGGCACGAGCTATTGATATATGATACTTGTTTGCCAAGAGTATGTGATGCCCGTTTGGCACGAGCATGTGAGATTATCTTGTCTGGGATGAGTGTTTGAGTATATTCAGCTCATTTGGTATGAGCTGGCGGCTGTGGCTCGTTTGGTATGAGCGCTCGTTTGGAATGAGTAGTTAAGTAGGGATTGTACCTCCCTAGGGTGAAAGACCGTAAAATCCAGCTGAGGCCCACAGGCGTGACTAGAGTAGTCGTGGATGGGGTGTTCTCAATTTCCTTTCGAGAAATGACTAGACATATGATTTGACTTGACATATGATATGATACATTGAGTACATGATATATAACTACCATCGAGGACAAATTATAGTATTTCATCTTTGTTGGGATTAATGTTGAACATCTTGTCCTCATATTTATGTATCGAACGGTCTTGCATAAGCATATATCAAGCGGATATAGCTTATGGCTCTGCGTGAGATTATGCAAGTTTAAATGCAATTAAGCTTATTCGTTTTAGACCCGTAGCATGTCAACCATTTATTGCATACCAGTTGGTAACTAGATATGAGCATGAGTAATCACATCTACGCATCGTTAGTTACGTGGTACATGTTCCTATTATGCCATCACTATGTACAAAAATGGGTTCTCAGAGACGATCGTAAAGCTCCAACGATTGTCCGCTAGCACTAACTTGCATCTTTGAGGATAATGCAGCTTGCATTGAGCTAATGTAGTTGAGATACATTAAGGGTGACAATACTAAATAAATTTCATTGAGATGTTTCTTCAATCAATAACAGCAGTAGTTACTGAATACCCATGTGAGCCAGATTGGCTTTGCGAATAATTCTACGGACTTGTTCATCAAGTCACTTCCCAAATCTGCATTTGTGAAATATGTGAGACGCATTGGCATGCGAAGATTATCTGAACTCCGAGATTGAGTTACCAATCAGAGGGAGTCACATTTTGGTAGACATCAGGGGGAGTCTACATCACATGTAGTATCATTTGTCTTTGATGCGTTGTACTCTTTTCCCCTTCAACTAAGTCTTTGTTTTGCCCATGAGGTTTTTGTTTACTTAGCAAGGTTTTTAGTGAGACAACAAGTTATGCATCATCTAATAGGAGCTCGAAACAAGGGGAAGTGTTTAAGGAAAGTATATTCCATATCTTTCAAAGTGTGCATTGTCCTACATAGATTAAATGTATATATTCTAGCAATCCCTGATTTATCGAGATACTGATTGTAATTGATTGTAATGTTTGTATTTAAGGTCATCTATCTTTTCAGTCTAATTCATCCTTTAACATAAAGCAAATTAGTTAGTACTTAGTAGTGACCTTAGTAACACAATTGGTATACTGTGTGTATCTATACTTGTACCCCGTCTAATTCATCGTCCTTGGGGCCAAATAATCAAACTCTTTTAGATTGGAATCAAGCAACCCGGCCGGCCACCGCCTCATGTTTGGACGATGGAAACCATTCTCCTAGTTCTGTTAGGAGTGGATAGAATTGGAAACTTGCCGCCAGCGTAATAAGGCTAAGCCCGAATGACTATATATACGTACGTCATACTTCTCATCAATTTATCTTTCCTCTAATTACTTCGACTTCACGGTTCACACGCTCGGCCCCTGCCCTGTGTCTCTGTTCTCTTCCTTAATTACCCGATTCCGATCATGGATATCTCAAAGAAGTCACAGCTAAATGGAAGCGTCGAAACTGAAGGCAAACAGATGGCATCGATCTCAACCTTCCCAAAGATGAAACACAGCGTAGAGGCCTTGAAGATTCCGGCATCACCAAGGAAGTGCTCACCTCCTCCAAGAAGCATTGTCAGCAAACCAAATGCGTTCTTTATCAAGTATGATGATCTGAAACCCGCTTTCAAACTCCACTTCGAGAGAGACAGTCGCAAAGAACAAGAGACCGATGAAGAAGATGATTGGGATTAATTTAAGCACGCAACCGGAACCGATCCACTAGCTAGCTAGTAGTTATGCGTTATGCAAGTTTCTTGAGTAGATTTCCATGTATTGATGTATATAAGCAGATAAATATGTGATCTTTTTTTTTTATTCTTTGATTGAAGTAGTTCTTCAGGGAGATATAAAACCTTTACCGTGAGGAGTTTTTACAGAAAGCAAAGAGTCATCAACGAAATATAAATTTGATCTTTCTGATCTTTTTGTTTTCTTGGTGCAAACGTACAACATGCAGATCAATATTGTTGATCTTATTTTACTAGCTAATGTAAAAAGACTAACGTACTAAAAGTCTGAGCGCATGAAAGCACAAGAATGATGATGCGTCTTGAAATCAAAAAGCTTTGATCGCTTCAAGACTGTAGAAATCATGGTAACAAACTCAATAGAAGAAGAATCAAACACACATATGTATTAGATTTCTCAACACAATCTGTATACAGAGCTCTGAGATCAATTCTCTATATCTCTAATCCCTCTCTAAATCTCTACTCTCTTCTCTATTCTTTTCTCTCTATCTCAATCTGTCTCTTTTTCTTATCTGATAAGATATGAATGTACGTAGTTGCGATATAAAGC
Organism: Geum urbanum; assembly: GCA_946800695.1. NCBI lineage: Eukaryota > Viridiplantae > Streptophyta > Magnoliopsida > Rosales > Rosaceae > Geum > Geum urbanum. The sequence goes on from OX327001.1 coordinate 12,292,384, forward strand.
TAAGTGGAGTTAGAAATGCTTTAGTTTTTTTATCTTCTTGGGACAATTGAGTTCCAATTGTGTTCAAAAACTAAAGCATTTCTAGCTCCATTTGGAACACAATTGTCCCAATTGTAGAGATAAAACTGTGGAGATTATAAACAAGTAAGATTTATAGGGATTAATTGGAATTGCTCTTAACCTTTTAACGCATGAATTGGGCTTCGAAATTTAATTCTTAGATAAGTTGACTGCGAGCATTTGTTTTGAAATAAAGGGCAGGTGAAGATCGCTAGCCAGCTGATGTTGTGTTGCACGCCCTACCAAATTCAGTCTCTCTTAAATAAAAGGGTGGGCGAAGATTGAAGAAAGACGAACGTAGGCCATCATGTAGAGGCAGCAGGTACAAGTTTAAGTTGATAGATATATAGCCATGATTGGGTTGATTCCACGGCGGACGGAATTCGACAATAGCATGCAGGTACGTGCCACCCAGCTCTCCCCGATCAGAAAGTCACATATATATACACACATGCAACACTCTCAGTGAAATGTATACCTTTTTTTGAGTCATTTTTAAGTATAGGACATTATACCAACTTTTCATATTTTATCATTTCCACCGTTCAGATCTTAAATTTTAATGTGTAGATCAAGCCTGTAAATTTTTAAACAAAATAGCGATCGTTAAGGTATTCAAAATTGCAATTGAAGTTTATAAGTATGAACGGTTCAGGTTTAGCAGATTTGGTCTGTCCCTTGATTTAACCTAATTCGATACTTTAACGATCACAATTTTGGCTGAAAATTTACAAGAATGATCTACTCATATAAACCTAATAATTGGATGGTGAATATGTTAAAATATGATCAAAAAGTTTGTGTAATGCTCTATACCTGAAATTGACCAAATATAGATATACCTTTATGGAAGGGCTCTCTCTCTCTCTCTCTCTCTCTCTCTCTCTCTCTCTCTCTCTATATATATATATAGACCTTCCACTAAAGTATACCTATTTTTGGTCATTTTTAGGTATGAACACCAACTTTTCGATCATATTTTACCATCTCCACCGTTCAGATCTTAGGTCCAAATGTGTAGATCAAGTTTGTAAATTTTCAGCCAAAATGGTGATCGTTAAGGTATTCAAAACTGCAATTGATGTTTATAAGTATGAACGGTTTTAGTTTGACAGATTTGGTCCGTTCCTTGATTTAGTCTAGTTTGATACCTTAACGGTCATCATTTTGGCTGAAAATTTACATGAATAATCTACTCATATTGACCTAATATTTGGACGATGGAGATGTTAAAATATGATCGAAAAATTTGTCTAATGCCCTATACCTAAAAATGATCAAAAACCATATACCTTAGTGCAAAGGCCTACATATATATATACATATATATATATATATATGACCATACTACATAGAAGCAGGTACGATGTTTGATGTGTAGTTAATAGATTTACCCCTATAAGTAGATTATCTCCCCCTTACAAATAAGAAACACTCTTCTAATTATTTTCTCACACCTAGCTAGCTTCCTCTTTCTCTGGTTGCGACTACTCCCACTACAACAGAAAGTATTTTTTCCTACAACAGAATTTTGTCGGAAGATACCATTTTTGATCGAAAAAAGTTATTTCTGACAAAATAATTTTGTTAGAATGCGTAAGAAATGTTTTGGTCAGAAAAGTTTGTTTTTCCGATCATTTGTCGAAAAAGCTAACATTTCCGACCAAATTTTATCGTCGATTTTCGTCAAAATTGTATATATTACCAACCAAAATGTTCATTGGAAATATTTTTATTTTGTTGGAGATATTTCTTGTCATCATTAACCTTATCTATTGCTGACAACATATTTCATACCAAAATCTTGGTCACAATATTGATTTCCCATTCAACATCAGTAGTGAAATTACACATTTGATTACATAATTAAACCATACATTTCAATAATAGTAAAGTTACATTTGGTTCATCAACAACAAATTCCCGAAGATTGGAAAGAAAATATACTTCGTTCGAAAAATCAATACCAAACAGTCAGCAATATGATATGCTTTTCTAACTTTACTGTCTCCAATTCCTATGTGCCCTTCATCATCTTCTTCTACTTATGTCCTCCCTTCCTTGTATGATGATCATAGTTTATCTTACGTTCTACTTTAAATAACCTGTTCTCAGATAAAAACAATGGATTAGAGCCAAGAAGAGATGAACATACATGCAAAAGATCCAAGAAAAAAAGATACACTACCACATTTCTTCTCATTTCCCACGAAATGGGAAAACAAAGGCCGACGATATCATACTCGTCGGCTATAATAAGTATCACCAACGAAAATGTCACTCGCCGGCAATTTTTTTTCCTCATCGCCGGCAATGATATTATAGCCGATGACTCGTCGACAATAACATCCTCATTGCTGGCTATAATGTTTAGTATGGCCGACGATGGTTCGGCCGGAATACCGACGAGATAATCTCTCTATAGCCGACGAGTTAATGAATCGTCGGCTATAACTCTTATATCAGATCTACTCTGCAGTAGCTCATTCATTTTACAAAAATCCGGTGAGAAAGAAGGAAAACGCTCTAAAATCGTTGGGTATTGTCAAAAGGCGTCCAAAACCCGCTCGTGAAGCTATATAACTAGGTACGTATATATATATGTGGATGTATATGTGTGTTGATTTAGATATATGTGTGTTGATTTAGAGTTGAGATTAATGGTTTGATATGCAAATAGAGTTGATATATTGTTGATTTTGAGTGATTGACTGCTGATTTTGAGTTGATTTGAGATGATTTCGATGAAAATATGCTTGTGTATATATATATATATGTATATAAATTTATTTTGTGATTAATTGTTAATATGTATATATATACATGTAGATTTGTAATTGGGAATTGTTGGTATATATATATATATATTTTTTTTTTATATACATGGGTCAACTTTTGTTTAGGGAGATATATATATATATATAGACAAAGAATTAATTAAATTAGTGTAGCTAGTTTAATGATAGATATATATAGATGCATGTAATGACATTTTTTAATTAATTAGTAGTGAATGTATATACATAAATATATAGTACTGTTAGAATTTTCAGGATGGACAAGAGTTGGATGAGCCTTGAAAGATGGGATGTGAGATATCACCATGGAATTAGGAGTTTTGTGGATTTTGTGAAGGCTAATTGTGGAGACACTATACTTCATTATTGCCCGTGTAAAGAATGTAAGTGTCGCAGCGATCAATTTCGTTTTCTCATTGATAAAGTCCAGAAGCACCTGAGTAAATACGGGTTTTGGGATAAGTACACTTGTTGGATTTATCACGGTGAAACATCGTTAGTGGGTCCGCATGATCATGGACAATTTGCTGAGAGGGCCAGTCCATCCTATTATCCAACAATGATGTTGATCAATGATATGTTTCCTCATGAGAGCGGTGTATTTGCTGATCAAGTACCAAATGTCCCTCCTGCCGTTGAGGGTTTCCCCCATATTGAGCCAGTCGAGCCATTACCTGGAGCTCATGTCAACACAAGCGGTATAGACAAGTACAACAACCTGATTGCATTGTAACAGACTCCGTTGTACGACAGTTGTAGTAAGGTTGTTCTTGGAAGTGTCATGGGAGTGATGCAGCTCAAAATGGAGAACAAAATGACTGTCAAAGTTGTTGATTCTTGGCTGAAGTGGACTGCTTCGCTACTGCTACCCGATCATTGCCTTCCTACCAATCATCATAAGGTGCGACATATCCTGAAAGATCTTGGACTTTCCTACATCAAAATTCATGCATGCATATATGATTGTATTCTATTCCGGGGGAAAGATCTTGAAGACCTTGAAGCCTGCCCGGTATGTTTTACAGAAAGGTATAAGTTGACTCCTGCAAACAACAAGAAATCTGTGAAGATACTTCAATATTTCCCGCTGATTGATAGGCTGGAGCGGTTGTTCATGTGTTCTTTCACGGCCGAAGCTATGAGATGGTGGGTTGAGAGGAATTTGTCTGACGATGACACCCTTATACACCCTGCCGACGGAGAGGCTTGGAAGCACGTGGTCAGGGAGTTTGATCATTTTGCGGCAGAGGTCCGAAATGTTTGGCTAGGGCTCTCATCTGACGGATTCAACCTTTTTGGCAACATGAGTCTTCAATACAGTATATGGCCAGTTATTTTGGTACCGTACAACCTTCCACCATGGATGTGCATGAAGAAGGAATACAATATGCTCACTCTGTTAATTCCAGGCCCGGGTTATCCAGGAAAGTGTCTCGATGTGTATTTGAGGCCTTTGATTGAGGAGCTTAAGTACCTGAGTGAGTGTGGCCACCCCACTTACGATAGGTTCAAAAATGAGATGTTCCAGATGCATGCCATGCTTGTTGGCACCATCAGTGATTTTCCTGCCCGCGGTATGTTGTCGGGCAACGTTACCAGGGGTTACAGGGCTTGTTCAGAGTGCATGACTGTTGATTGTTGCGGTCCTCATTGCAGTAAAATTATTCAGATGCGTCATCGTTGTTGGCTTCCAGATGATCACCCATTTAGGTAGGATCAAGACGCTTTTGATGGGACTGTGGAAACGGGTGTGGCACCCAGGCGATGGACAGGGGATGAAATTTTGGAAATGCTGAATGAATATGATTTTGGCCAGCTGAGCAATCATCCTGAGATAGTGTCGTCAATTCCAGACAAGCCTGAAAGGTATGAGTTTTGGACACACAAGAGCATATTCTGGGAACTCCCGTACTGGCCGAGGTTGCCTATCAGACACTACCTAGATGTCATGCACATAGAGAAGAATGTGTGTGAAATTGTCGTGGGCACAGTTCTGAATTGGGAGGGGAAAACAAAAGACATCCCTAAGGAACGTATTGATCTGAAAGCTATGGGACTGCGGAAACATTTGTGGTTGAGAGATGGTAAGAAAAAAATGCCCCAAGCTCCTTACACCGTCAAGCCGAACCAGAAGCATGAAATTTTTGGGTGGATGAGTAATGTCAGGTATTCTTATGGCTATGCAGGAAGTTAATATAATTGTTGCTTATGGCTATATGCAAGAAATATAATTGTTGCTTATGGCTATATATGCATGTATCCTTATGGCTATGCAGGAAATATAAGCAAGTGTGTTAACTTCCGGGACAATAAGATGTACGGATTAAAGAGTCATGATTGCCATGTACTGCTTCAACGCCTTTTCCCTGTTTTCATTTGAGGGTACCTGCCCAAAGAGGTGGTGGAGCCGTTGGTGGCCTTGTCAAGATTCTTTCAGAAGTTATGCACCAGAGAAGTTAAAAAATCAGACCTCAGGGAGATGCACGATGACATCATTTTTATCATGTGCAAGCTTGAGAGGATATTTCCCCCAAATTTTTTCGACATCATGCCTCACCTGATGATCCATCTTTCCGAACAATTGTTGCTTACCGGTCCGGTACACTACACTTGGATGTATCCCATGGAAAGGTACAAATGATTCATACATTTGTGTTTGCCTATGTTTTTATATGTAAATTTTTATTTTTTAAGTATCATAACATGCACTTGTTAACTTGTAGACAATTAGGAGACTACAAGGACTATGTGAAGAATAAATCTGCACCTGAAGGGTGTATCGCTGAAGCATATCTTGTGAACGAGTGTGTAATGTACACCAACTTGTATTTGGGAGCGCTAGAGGACCCCCAACAACATATGCCGATAGATGAACCCAAGTTCAACCTTTTTATCATCTCCAATGACGTGGTAGTACATGGAACCTTGCCAAAGTTGTACAAGTTGGATGAAAATGAGGTAGCCATTGCCCACTGGTCGGTACTGATTAACTTTCCAGAAGTTCAATATTGGAAAAACTATCATCTTCGCTGCCCTGCTATTGCTGGTGATGTTGACTACCACAACGAGACGTTTGCAAACTACTTTAGTCAATAGGTAAGGGTATATATATATATATTTTTTATTTTATATCCTTATATAGCATGTGTGTACGTGGTTTTCTTTTTCTATGTTCATAATTTCTTATGTGGTTTCTTATCTTTTTCAGATGAACCATGTAGCAAATGATGGTTACCCAGAGTAGTCAAACGAATTGAGGCTCTTGGCGATGAAACCGATAGCTTCAAAAGTTTACTCGATGTGTCAGGTCAATGGCGTGAAATTTATATGTGAAAATAGAAATGACCAACTGAAAACACAGAATTATGGGGTGATGGTCCATAGTGGGCAGCATGGCGTTGACTATTACGGTGTCCTTCATTCAGTTGTTGAACTAATTTATGGGAACCGCATGAAAGTGCACTTGTTCAAGTGTAGATGGTTTGATACTAGCCCGGAGAACACAAGGACCGATCAGTACGGAACCTTTTCGGTGAATACTGCTACAAGCTGGTATAAAGAAGACCCTTTCGTTCTTGCAACATCAGTAACAAGTGTTTTACCTTGACGATCTTATGAACAAAGTCCTGTGGAAGGTGGTTAACCATGTTGCTCATAGAAACATATACAGTGCTGCCACACTTGGTGAGACCGCAGATGATGAAGAGGTTACTGCATACCAAGAGCTGAACGTTTTTGACATTCTGGAATCCTCTACGATTCACCTTAATAATGTGAGATCGGGAAGTGTGGTTCGAATTACTATAGCAGAACTTCTTGATGTTAATCTAAATGAAGTAGACGATAATTTAGATGACGAGGAGCGACACATATTGCCAGAGGTTACCTATGAAACTGAGCCAGACTCAAGTGATGAAGATGTTATGATTATCATCCTTAGTACGTTAATGATCTACGTATTTTAGTACATATAAACGTGCATGCATGTTTGTTATGACCGACGAGTTAGTAAGAAACTCGTCGGAAATACTATCACTGAAATAGAAGAACTCGCACAGCTTCGTAAATTACAAAAAGGTGGCCAACGTCATATCGATCAGCCACATCAGTGTTTATACTACATTAGACTTGAAAGAAGATGACGAAGCTAAGATGTCCGTACGTCTCAGGTAAAATGAACACAGAGCCTTCGATAATGGCGTTATTTGTTGAAGAAATTTGGGAATCAAACTATAACCGACGAGTTGCTTATTAACTCGTCGGAAATACTATTACCGACGAGTTAATAAGCAACTCGTCGGTGATAACCCTGTCCTTATATCCCAGCCCGACGGGGCAGGGACTCATTTTGTCAAAAACACCTAAACCCTAGAATCGCCCCCCTCCGCCTCTCGCCGCCGACAGTGCCGAAATCACCCCTCTTCGCCTCCCCTCCTCCCCTCTCGCCTCTCCCCCAAAAAAAACCTCAAATCTCCTCTCCCCCAAAAAACCCCAATTCATAAATTACCCCCTCCCTTCCCTCCAGCCGCCGGAAATCGAGCACCGCCGCCGCCCTCTCTCTCAACCCGAAGAATGACAGGTCCCCCCTCTCTCTCTCAATTCGATTTTATCATCTTCAATTTTAATTACATGAAATTCTCCTAATTATTGTGTAGGCATTTTAATTAAGTTGGTGTAAATTTAATTAAGTTGGTGTTGGTATAATTTTTTGTGTAGAAAATATTTTGTGTAGAATATGATTTTGTGTAGGATATTTTTGTGTATATATGTAGAATATATGTAGGATATATGTAGAATATATGTAGAATATATGTAGGATATTTTGTGTATATATGTAGAATATATTTTGGTAATGATATTTTTGTGTTGGTTAATTAAGAATTGGTTAGAATATATTTTTGGCTTGTAGAATATATTTTGGTGTAAATTTTTGGCATGTAAAATATATTTTGTAGTATATTTTTGGCATGTAGAATTTATTTTTGGCATATCCAATATATTTTTGGCATGTATATACTGCTAGTTTAATTAGTTGGCAATTTATTTTTGCATAAACTTGATGTATAAAGGTCTATATATATAAGCAAATTTTTTGCTATCAACATGTTGTTTTGTTATTGTTGTTGTCACCGATGTAGTTGTTGAATTGTTGCTGTTCTGTTTAATTGTTGGATGTGCATGAGGTTTTGCGGCAAATTGGCTTGGGGGCAACAAACGGAGAGCGACTAGATCCAGTGGAGGAAGCAGTAGTCAAGCATCCTCATCCGCAATCAGCAACACGCGCAGCGGCCTTATTATGAATGCTCGCACACAAGTTTTGCTATGTGCGCTAGAACAGGAGGAAGCTGCACGATCCGAATCCTTGCAACCCTCAGTCCAACCTCGACCCTCAGGCAGCAGACACTCAGGCGAGCGACCCTCAACGGGTGCATCAGAAACTTCCTCCATCCGAATGCCCCCTATTGGCCCGCTGCCTACTCCCCTTTCAGGGTAATCATCTGAGGAAGATGGTGCAGGCGCCTCATCGTTCAGGCCTCGTCTATCTCCGCCGTCTGGTCTCTTCGTGCCCGACGAGATTCTTGTCATCCCTCAATTCGATGCTAGGGGGAGGATTATTTTTATTGAAAGACAGCCAGAGTTCTTGACCGTGGAGGAAGCGTACGTGTTCAAGCCGTTCGACCCCGTGTATCTTTGGAGTGCGAGGTGCATGAACCAACAAACGGACGATGCAGGTAAATTTTATTTAACAAGATTGATCACTTAATTATTACTTAAGACTATAAATAGTGTCAATTAATAATTTTGATTTTTTGACATTGTATTATTAGGCAATCTCGTTAATGCCGATGGAAAATGAAAGACTAGAGACCCCGTAACCGGGAAGAATCTTGAGCAAGCCACCGGGGGAAAGAAAACGATCATTAAGGCCAATGAGCATGGTAAGGTGATCAAGACAGCAAACACCACGTGAAAGCATGCCAGCATGTCCGGGGCCGTCGTGCAGGACAAGGTCCCAATGCTGTGGCCAGATTGGGGTGCTGTGCCTCGCTACGTGAAGTTGCAAGTGCATAATGCATTGACTGTGAATTAAATCGTATTTTCATTACGTAAATTTTACATTTATTAATTAAGTCTGAAGAAATATATAATTTTACCATTTATATATTCATCTTGCAGCTGTGGTTTGACGTGGATGAATGTCTTATTGAGATGTGGGCAGAGCGTCAACTACATATCAGGTGATGTGATTCGAGTTATTTGAGTATATATCGAGTTAGATTTTTGTTTATCAAGTGTTTTAATATCTCTAACATTTTTTTCTGGTGTTAATATAGGTATAAAGAGTGGAAGAACGAGCTTTCAAAACATTACACAAAGTACAAGGATCTAGGCCGAGGTGCTACCCCTAGCGAACTCCGGTTTAGGGAGTACGAGTGGCTATGGCTGGTAGCCCACTTCGAGCACCTCAAAGTGAAGGTATGCATCCTGAATATATTTTACAACCCTAATGTATCGTATCACATTGAAATAGTTAGTTACTAATTTTTTGACATATGTTTATCCAACAAGGCGATTTCCAAGACGAACAACGAGAACAGATTGAAAAACATCAAGTCTCATCATGCAGGTTCACTCAACTATTTGGGTTGGTCGCGTAGAGCGCAGAAACAACAAGAAGTCAACCCGTTGGTGTTTGTTCATCAGAAGTTCTATCCGCAGTGCCCTGAAGAAGCGGTAAGTCTTTGGCCTCATTAATTAGTTCACATATGCATGTGTTAATAATATTATTTTTCTCTATTAATTTATTTTGTTTAATAATACGTTATTCATATTCGCTTTTCAATTAGGTGAGAGTGGAGGATGCGATCACAGAGGTCACCATGAATATAGCTCGAAACGACCATCCTGACTGCTCGGAGGAGGAAGTGATCCAGTATGCCTCTCATATCGATACGCTTGATCGCCCTATAACGGCTCAAATCATGGCAAAAGCGTGTGAGACTGGGAGGAATATCTACTACTGCAGGGTAATGGGCTCGGCGGGCGAAGGAGTATTGAAGGACACTTCGGAATACTCTAGCAGATCAAAAACTTCTTTTAGGAACTCTAACCTAGCAGCGGAGCTCCAGGGGACGCAAAGGGAGTTGGAGGAGCAAAGAAGGGTGGTGGAGGAGATGCGGCAATTGGCCGAGCAGTAGGTAGCCAGAGAGGCCGAGCACCGGACGATGATCGAGCAACACCGAGTTATGGTCGAGCAGCAGACAAAAATTATGACATGGATGCAGACGATGTACGAGTGCTAGACTACCGGACACCCGCTCCCCACACCGCCACTGATGCCTGTGTTCCCCAGTGTTCCACAACCGCAGCCGTCGCAGCAAGACCAGGGTAGCCGCCGGATTTCAAATGATTTCTTAAACATGGATTTCGTCGACTCTTAGTGTAGTTGTATTTTATTTTTGTATTGTTGTTGTTTGTACTATTGACAAATATGTGTGTACTGTTGGATGTGTATTTGTACGGTTTGTGTTTTTCACTACAGGTTCTGGAATTGGGCCCAATCCAGAACCTGCATTTTTTTGTAAAATGTCACCGGGTATAGCCGACGAGAAGGACCTATCTCATCGGCAATAATTCCCAATATCCGGCGAGATGCTTTCTTATGGCCGGCGATTTTCTTCAAAAAATTGTCGGCAATAAACGTGGCGGTCAATAAGTTGACCCCGGCGGAGCTTCATCACCGACGAGTTACGTCGTCAGTGATGATGTTTTTATAGCCGACGATGAGATATCGTCGGTGATACCTTAGAAGTATCACCGACGATATAATCAATATCTCGTCGGTGATACTTTCACCGACTGTTGGTTTCCGACGACCTTATAACCGGCGACATGTCGTCGGTTATAAGTATCACCGACGAAATATTATGAAAGGCCGACAACTTTAAGTATTCGGCAATGGGAAGAAATGTGGTAGTGATAAAACATAAAAGGAATCCAGGTCCAGTAATAATTGCAACTATTACCGATGAACAATGTAAACAATAAGAAGTACATACCAAAGGATTTTCATAAGTCGTCGACCTCAACGCTCTTCTAACTTTGATATCATCTGTTGCACCCATCAATGTTAAGACACTCTCTTTCAATATTCCCTACAAAATGTAGGAACAATGGAAATGATCATCCAAAAATGTATCAATACAACTTAACAATGGATTGAGCAAACAAAAGAATAATTATAAAGTTACTTGACTCTTTGATAGAGACAAAGACCTAGGATGTCAAGCATCTAGCCAAAACCTTAAACAAAAGGTATAAATTTACTTCATTAGATCACATAACAGATTGAGAGTACCTGATACTTAGTTAGAGCCTTATTAAGATAGAGCCACAGTTAAGTGTTGTTCGCTTGCGCCAAGAATCACCAAACTTATTATGATATTCATTTAACACCTAGATATCATCACAATATATCCTTTGATTATATAAACAATATCAACATATAAGATATATCAAATTAGCCAACAGTTGGGTCACTTCAGCTGGAACCCCATTAAACTTTTCAGATACATAATTTGAAAATCAAAAACTCTATCACATGACAAATCCTCAAAAATTTCATATGTTCACTAACGTCTCATGCTAAGTCTAATTGCCACACTATCAAATATCAATAAACAATACGAAATCCAAAAAAAATTAAATCAGAGTAGACAAATCATAACCTAAGCCTATCAAGGACAATATTGTCAAAGTGATGAGCTTGAACTTGGGATCCCCAGAATGAAGCTTGTCATAAGTTACCGGGTCAAACAAGACCATGTTGCTCACCTTCTCCTTTTGCTTTCCTATGCATCTCACCACAAACATAACAAACAAACAAAATCAAACCAAATATTTACATATACAATGATAACTGTAGAGTCTAGAATATTAAGTTACCTTCTTCTTTTGCTTGTGCCGCCAGTTTTGGCGGGCTTCGAAGATAGCAGTGAGTTTTGTCCTTCTGTGATATAGAGGTTGGAGTCTCTAAACTTACATCACATTCCTAGAAAAATAAGAGACGAAGTTAAAAATCATCTAAACCAAGTACTTTTTTGAAAAATAAACCAAATACTTAATTATGCCCGCGATATGGCTCTTCTATTGTTCTTTACTTTGCTCGTTAGGCCTTCTATCAACTATCAATGTTGAAAACAGTTTAATGAAAAATAGAACAAAACAAGATAGAATCAAACGATATGAACTTAAATAGAATAAACCCAAATAAACCCAAACATAACAAAATCAATTTTCCTCGATTTCGCGCGCGCTTATCTGATTCTACATATACCAAACCAAACAGAACAAAATCAATTCAACTTAATTAATACTTACATTTACACTATCCTCCATTCCCAAATTCCTAATTTTCACAATGAATCACAATCAAAGTTCACAAAATGAACCCGTAAAAAAATGGAGAAAAAAATAAAAAGTGAGACTCGACCTTCGCACTGGATGGTTTCTTCGTCTCCACTCTCCAGTGTGGATAGAAGGCAAGAGTCCTGAACCGCTATCGAAGCATTCACTTTCTGTTGTTGAATCGAAATCTCTCGATCACATGACGGCGGTAACAACTCCATCTTCGTTCATACAGACTCGTAGATCACATCCTTTTAGTCATCTTCTTCGCAATATGTTTTTCCAAAGTGGATGGAAGACCTCTCGGTGGTGGATGTGAAGTAGTTGGTGTTGCATAAGGAGGAGGAGTAAATGGTCGACGTCGTTAAGAGGTCGAATGTGCTCTCTAATGAGAACGATATAGAGCCCATTTTTTCTTTTTGAGAATGAGGAAAAAACAGTTGAAGAAGATAAGTACTGCATATCAGTTTGTGAACCGTTGGAAGTTTACAACATTAACTCTCCTAGATTTTAATTACTTATTCTCAAATACTATTGGCAAATTGAATTTTTTCGGAAAAAATTCCAGCGCCAAATTTACCTGTCAAAATTATACTTTTTCTTACGAAATTTCTGACTAAAACTTTATGGTCACAAATGCTAATTAATTTTTGTGACAAAAACTTTTTATGGTCGGAACAAATTATATTTCCAACAAAAAAAAATTGACGAAAAACTTTGGTCAGAAAAGACATTTTGTGTTGTAGTGTCCTCCAGCCTCAAGCTAGCTTTTTGATCAATATGGTGACCGTGGAGGAAGCCCGCAAGGCTCATAGGGCCGAGGGTCCAGCAACTATATTGGCCAATTGGGACATCAACTCCTCCCAACTGTATTGACCAAAGCACATATCCCGACTTCTATTTTCGTATCACCAACAGTGAGCACAACACCAAACTCAAAAAGAAATTTCAGCGCATCTGTAAGTACTCGCTCTTGAGCAACCCCGGTGGGTATGCCAAAACATTTTATCAAATTTGAATTATAACTGATGAGGTGGCAATAAACATTTTAAACACTTTTACACCCCCAACCCATGAGTCAAATAGAACTATTAATTTATTCAAGATCGATTTTCTTGGTTGTTTCTGTAGTTCTTCCTCATCTTTACTCATCAATCATCAATACTAAATCTAAATGCTTCTTCCTTCGATCCACCTTCCTATGCTTCTTTCTCCAATCGCTTCCTACATTTTTCCCAACACCTGCAAGTTGAAAGGAGATAATCACCCAAATCTCCAGTGAAAAATTGAATCTCAAATTGAGATCCTTTGACTTCAATCTCTAAGCTCCGTCGAACTTACCTGAGAGTTAAATAAAGACCCAGAGTTTTCAACACTCCTAATATTGATCTAGTATGTTTTTGTCTTTGTTCCTCACTCTAATTTTGAAATTTGACTCATAGCCTCACTTTACTCTTCAATCTGGCCATCGTTGTCAGAGGAAGAATAAAGAACGGAGGAGAAAGATGAAATTGCATGAGAGAATTAATATAAAAAGATTTGACAGACTGATTCTCGTCTGTCAAATTTAGCATACCAGTTTCAATATGTCATCCATGATGGATCCATAGAGGAGATAGAAGATCCGTTGGAGTCATCTCCTCTACCAAAACTTCTCGTTGGAGAGATCCAGCTGACTTTTAACATAGCCGCTAGAGATGCTTAGAGCAACTTCGATAGAGATGCCAAATTGTTTTGGCCAAATTTGAATTGGACGTATGAGGTGGATAAAAGACAATTCAGAAAAACTAACACCCAAATGGATATGTTAAATAATAATATTATATTAATACTTATCTTTCTTTCTTCTCATGTTCTTCAATCCTTCAATCCTTTTTCTCTTCCCTTCATCATCAGCCTCCGCAAGGCTGCAATCAACACATGTATAATGTTATTATTTAACATTTTATTCCACCAGCCTCCAATCCCAATCTGACTTCCTATTCCGATGACTGCAATTTTGTTTTCAAATTCAATTCCAAAGATTGGATCTAAAATCCCCTCTGATCTGGTCTTCAATCGATCCATTTTGATCTGGCTTTTCATTCTTCTTCTTACTTCATATTGCCATAATCAAGCTGAGAGTGAATCTGAGTACATCTCTATTTACAAGAGAGACCAAGAGAGAAATAAAAGGAATTGAAAGAGGAGAGAGACAATAAAAGGGATAGAAAAAGGATTTGGCAGACTTGATTTCTCCTGTCAAATTTGCCAATAAGCTTGAGGACTACCATCCACGTCGGTGCCATCTGAATTTGGCAGTTCCATTGGAGGAGCTTGCTTTCTGTCAAATGTTATCATTGAGACCTCCAATTCGTTTTGACAGAACCGTTCGAGTTGCTTACTGACATCTTTGCTTCTTTAACTAATTATTTCTTCTAATTAATTCGCTTTATATGTATATATATAGTCTTATACCAATTGTCCTTACATGATGCGTTTTAAATCTTCATTTTTATCAAAATCACGCTTGTCTGATAAAAGTTCATGTAGTACATTGAAAGCTAGTTATGTACGTTTGAAAACCAAACTCGTAGTGGCACTAGAATCCAAACGTACAATGTCTCTGCCATTTTCCTTCGGATCTTTTACTTGATGGCCTGGGAACGCAAAGTGTATTGTGTTATTTGTCTCGTCGGTCAAGCGTTGTTCGGTGACGGTGCTGCGGCCATTATAGTTGGGGCCGATCCATTACATGAGGTCGGTGAAAGGCCCCTTTTTGAATTGGTGCGGGCGGCACAAACAATCATTCCCAATAGTGAGGGCGCCCTCGAAGGGCATCTTCGTGAAGTTGGCCTCACATTTCACCTCCCCGAGAGTGTTCCCAGGTTGATTTCGAAGAGCATTGAGAAGAGTCTGAATGAGTCCTTCAAACCTTTGGATATCATGGACTGGAACTCGCTATTTTGGATTGAGCACGCTGGTGGCCCTGCGATTTTGGACCAAGCAGAGACCGAACTGGGTCTTAAGCCTCAGAAGTTAGAAGCATCAAGGCACGTTTTATCCGAATATGGTAACTTGTCGAGTGAGACTGTGTTGTTTATATTGGATCAAGTGAGGAGAGGATCTGTTGCTAACATGCAAATGACCACAGGAGAAGGCTTGGAATGGGGAGTCTTGTTGGGATTTGGACCCGGGCTCACCGTTGAGACTGTCGTGCTTCACAGTGTGGACGCCGTCGCTTTTTGATATGTTTCTTTTTTTTGATAAACTTTTTGATATGTTTTATCTTTCCACTGTTGTTGTCGTCGTAAGAGTTGTGATTAGTGATTTAATCTATCGTTTGATTTGTCATATGCTTTATCTTGGAATTCGTTGTTATGAAAGGTGTGGCATCATTGGAGCCAGGTAAGGATTTAGTCATATAGTTTGGATCATAAAACGAAAATGTTTGTTCTCTCTAGGCTAGGGTTTTGCGCCGCCGGCGTAACCTTTTCTTTTTTCTGTGCTCCGCCGCCTCCTTGAGGCCGGAGATTGTGCAAATGACATAAGGCTTGGCTTAGGTGTGCTAGGCATGACGACGGTTCTGTTACAACGACATTCTCTCGGTTCCTTTTCCTCCTTCTTTTTCTAGCTTTGTTTTCTTTTGTTGATGGTGGTGGATGCGGGCTGTCATGGCCTAGTTATGAAGGGTTTGATCTAGTCGGCGCGGTGGCTGAGCAATGGCCTAGAGTACTGCATGAACATCGGCTTCGTCCGACGTTGTTTCTAGAGCGCCGACTTCACACGTAGATTCCCATTGAGAGGAGCGGTGGCGGCTGAGATCCGGGAGGCGACGACGGTGGACGACAGAGGGGGAGCCGCCTCTGTTGGGACCCTAGTAGTATGCACAGTGGTGAGGATGGGGGATGTGGCACCTTGTTGGCTGAGTTTCCTCAGCTCGATGCTCACCATTGGGTGGCAGTCTTGATGCAGATTGCAACTCGAGTATGGGCAGGAAACTCAAGAGGACGATGACGGGGTAGGCGGGCCGGCGCCGGGATCCTCCGGCGGATAGGGCAACGACACCGGTGTGCTACAACTTCCAATGTACCTAGCGGCTACGGATTACCTATGCTCAGTGGGTAAGGATGGCAATGGGTCGGGTCGGGCCCGGGTTTTAGGTAACCGAACCTGAACCCGAAATCAACCCGTTCGACTGAACCCAATCTGAACTCGAAAATTTTAGTTCAGGTTTTTACCCGACCTGAACCCGTCGGATATATAATACCCGAACCCGACCCGTTTATCCGAATAAAAAATAAATAAAATAAAAAATATATTAAAAATAGTATTATAAATGTTACTATTCTTTAAAAATATATATTAAAAATATAAAAATTAGACATAAATGATAAAATATAATAAATAAACATTAAAAAATAGGCGGGTCGAGTTGGGTAGATGCATATCCGCACCCGACCCGAACCTGCCATCATTTAGGTCGGTAAATTCTCGATACCCGTTATTTGCCTTAAAAATCGGGTTCGGTTCAGGCGGGTTCCTACAGGTTCGAGTTATTTTGTCATTCCTATCAGTGAGCTCCATGGGCTGTTGAGGGGCCTTTGGGCCTTGAGAATAATTAGGTTTTCCTTCAGGGCTTGGTATCATATATGGGCCCCGGGTCCAATTTTTTAGATTTTTTCATCTCCTTAGCTTTTATGAGTGGGACCCAGGCGACTACGATTACACCGTCGGTTTGGCTAATTTTGGTATGTCTTTTAGAATTTGGATTATATTTTTTTTTTCAAATTATACATTCGTTGCAAGGCTTCTCCTCCTCATCTGATGTGTACTTTTAACGACACACGATGTGTGATTGATGACTAAAGAGGTACGTTGTGAAGATGGACTTTCCGTGAATGACTGACTATTAAATTTAACACGACTATTCCTACGTCACTTTGTGGATTCACAACCCAAAACCGATTTACTCTGCGAATGAAGAATTTTCGATTCTAGTTTCAGCATATCATTATCAAGATCCCTTTGATTTTCAAATGTATTGTTATTTTCTACGTATTTATTACCTTAATTGTACTTGATTTATTTTAATGAAATTTGCGTTTACCTCAAAAATAAAAATAAATTGGAGCCAGGCAAGCTTTGGTGCAATTCCCGTTCCGCTACTACATGCGAACTGTTTGTATATTCAATAAGTGTGTGCCAATGTATTGTTTCGACAAATATAAATTTTAGTGTTCAAATAGTTTGTTTGAATCAATTGCCTCTAAAATTGAACAAAAAGCATACAAAGAGAAGCTATTAAAAGTATAATACAAAGTTGAGATAATTACGGCCACAAATTGCTTAAATTTGCGTCAATGTACATGATTGCATAACTATTAAAATTCGGCAAACACCTCATAGAAAATAATAACTAAAAAAAAGAAGAGAGGACGAGGAAAAAAAAGAGATAAGAAATAAATGAGAAATTTGTTAAAGAGATCACTCATATTTGATAGTTAAGACGGATTGATCATTCATGTTTGACAAATATTGGATTGGTCACTCGTGTTTGATATTTTCATTCAAATTGGTCATTTTGTCCGTTTATCACACATGTAAACATACATGATTTACTTAAATGCATCTTTTTGTCATTGACATGCTAATAAATTGACTTATATAAACTTTACAAATAAATGAATATATTTTTTTTAACATCCAAAATGGACAAAGTGACCAATCTAAACGAAAATGTCAAACATGAGTGATCAATCCGTCTTAACTGTCAAACATGAGTGACATCTTCAGCAATTTTCTCGAAATAAATAGTATTCTGTTCTTTTCTCTCCTTCGAGGAGTAAGATATCAGATATCGAGGATATAACGACGGTCCAAAATATAAAATTTCGACGAAAATGACAAAACTAAGAAAAATACATGAAAATTTGTATTGAATTAGTACGTGTTGATAGCTATTAAAATATGGTTTAATATTTGGTAAAATATTTTTTCTCGATGGCTAAACTAAAATTAAATATCATAAGAAGTTTTAGTAAAATTATTTTGGTTCTTACATATGAAATAACCAGACCTATAATTAAAAAAATTCTTTTATGAAAATGATTAATGACCGAATTTCAAATTTTACAAGTGTCTAAGACTCACTATAAAAAAATTGAAAATAAAAATTTAAAAGGTCCCTTGTGACGACTCGAAAGAGCGACTGGAAGACGCTAGAGTTTTTTCGGCGACGGCTTGTGTTGACGTCAGACGTTGTTGCAAAGTTGTTGTGTACGATGGAAACTCTGGTCGACATCGGTGTGTTGAGAGCTTTTGTTGTTGCGATGTCAAGTGCTTTCGAAGTGTAGATATGGTCGGGTCTCCACCATGTGTGGCGACCGTCAAGATCTGTTGTCTCCATGACAGAGTATGTGTCTCGGCTACAAGGGGAGGCAATTTGTCTGGTGGTCAGCGTCTCTTCTTTACAGGCAAATCACGATGTGCCGGCCAAATCTCCTCAACAGAGTACAGTCGGCGGCTTCCTTCATCGATATTTTCGGGCAACAAAGGAAGATGACTGAGACCACTCAAGCTTGACTCAAATTCTTGGATTCTAGTTAGATTGTACTTGATTGTCATTAATATATCATTTCACTTGAGGTTTAGCTTTGGAGTGAGTTGAAAATATTCAACTTAAAAAAAAAGAGAGTTCAAAATAAGCAACCCTTTGCATGCT
The DNA here is from genome assembly GCA_946800695.1 of Geum urbanum. NCBI lineage: Eukaryota > Viridiplantae > Streptophyta > Magnoliopsida > Rosales > Rosaceae > Geum > Geum urbanum. The sequence goes on from OX327001.1 coordinate 12,311,353, forward strand.
TATTTCTAACCATAATTTTTGAACAAAAAAATTTAAAACAAGCAGTTTTTATTATTTTATCAAATACTCATTCTATCAAAATAGTTAACAATAAGCAGATTTTATCCCAAAAACTGAACTCGCACGTTAGCTCATCCGAATTAAACGTTTAACTAGAAAAACAGCACACACTATGTGTGTGCACAATTAAATAAATTAAAATAATTCTATTTAAAAAATATAATTAACCCAAATTTATAGGAAGTAGTTATTTATAAATATATATTAGGAAGGGAGAAGAAAGTGGTTACTAAAGAGGAGTTATCGAATAGAGTAATTTTTTTTTGAGATGAACGATAGAATTGATTCGGATGAAAGATTTTAATGAGAACACCGATTCATCGACATGATAGAAATAACTCCCTAGAGTAATCTAAATGATTACATGCTCAACACAGACTTACCATCACATAACTAAATGGACTAGATGTAGGAAAATGACTAAAAAAATTCGATGCTTCACATCCTATCTAGCTATGCACCCGACCCTATAAGGTACCGTCCATTGGCCTGCACAACTCCACATGCGATCGGAATTACTAGAGCGGGGCAACGCTGAATCTTCTCAAAGAAGATGCCTTGTTCCCATATTCGGAACCAAAAGTGCACTGTGCTCCACCAAAGCCATATGGCCCAAAAGGCATCATTAGGTTTCCCATAAATCTGAGAAGCCGAACATCCTACCATGGTGATAAGAGCCCAAAAGTGATTCGGCCCAAAGCCCATGTGACAACCCGAACCGTAATCATGCAGTTATCGATTTGTGTTACGCGTTATCGCAGATTAGTCGCATAATTAGATTTGTTAACGACTATTTCATTAGGCGAGAATTTGTGTTAACTTTCTTCATGAGAATTGAAGAGTATTTAATTCCGAGCTCGTGAAAATTTTTGGGGAATTTTTCGAATAAGCGAGCAATGTTTTATTGAGTTTTGAAGTCGGTTGGTGAATATATATAACATTGTTATTTTTATTGTTGATTTAATCGTGACCGTCCGATCTTGATCAGATTGAATTATTGCCGTCGAATTGGGGCTGGTATGTGTACGGTATGTATATGGTATAAATACGAACTATTTTTAGAAAGTTTCCAATTTGAGAAATTTGGGCTGACCCACGTTGACCAAGGGTCAAGCCGACCCGTTTTAGCCACGAAATGGTTGCCAGCGGTGTGCTCTATTCCGGCAATATTTGGACGTGAATCCTTGATGAGAATTTTTGGGCTTGGGCTTCTCTTTAAGTTAATAGGTGGATCGTCGAGATTGGTGGCCGGAGGAGGAAGAACCGACGCGATGAAAATGGCCGGCGACGGTGGTATTTCGGCGGAGTTGGTGGCGGCGATGGAGGTCAAATTTTTTGGGGTTTTATAGCCCTTGGAATGGTGAGTTGAACCCATGTGGTCTTGGCCCTTGCCGTGGCCGGTGGTGGCCGATCGGAGGAAATGATTCCGATAAGGTTTTTGAACTTCACGGTGAGTTTTGGACATTTTTCGGTTAAAATTGGGCTTAGCTTTGAACTGGAAAGTTGTTGGAAATGTTGAGATCTTCAAAATTATGTATAGGTTGAAGATTTCTAGGCTGGTGGAATTCCGGCGGCGGCAGCGGATCTTCGGCCAGGTAGAATTTTCGATGAAGTTTTATGTCGTTTCTCTCGTTTTCGCGTGCCGAACGCAATGGTGAAGTTTATATTCGGATTTAATTTGGTTTAATTTGGGTGAGTATTTAATAGGACAATTATTAGTTTAATTCACGATAATATTAAAGGACGCTTTGATTATCCGTTAAATTGCGAATCGTTTAATATTCGAGATTTGTTTGTGATTCTTAAAAGTGAAGGATTATAGGGAATTGAATTCAGAATTTGGTTGAGTCAGTAATTAAACAGAAATTACGTTATTCGAGGTTACGAGATTCTTGATGTTATTATTCACCAGATTACGATCTTTGCTATTCAGTATGAACTCTGATGATCAGATAATATTTTAATCATGGTTTTAGGATCTTGAGTTAGCGGGCGTATTAGATGAATAATTGTGCCGATCGACAGGGTTTCAACTTTATGTTTATCCCGACAATCTGTGAGTAGACACTTTGATTTTCACTATTGATTTGCGAGTCTATGGTTATGCTTTTATGATTATGGATTTACGAGTATGCATTTATGATTATGAGTTTTATGAGCATACATTGGTTTCGGAGGCACATATGATTTGTTTTTACATAGAGTATGGTTATTATGTATGCATCGATGCTATGGCCTCTCGGCTGATCCTCGAGATGCTTCGGGAGGGTTATGACAAACACCTGACCCGTGATTACACAATACTCAGGAGGGTTAGGACAAGCACATGACATGTGCATGTTTGTAACTTGAGGGAAACGTACTCAAGTTACTGCCTCCACACATACACAGTACCCAGGAGGGTTAGGACAAACACCTGACCTGAGCTTGTTTGTTTTCAGACTCACATTATTTTTATGTACATTATTTATGAAAGGCATATTATTTACAGTTTCAGTTCAAAGTGCATTATTATTTTCGTTCACTCACTCTAACAGTTTTTATGATTTTATGTGCCCTTTTCCTAGGCTTTTCGGTTTTCTTTGCCCAAATTGCAGTGTGTATCATGAGGGTGCTGGATGTCTTCGAGGGCGTCGAGTCCACCAGTCAATTCCTTCAGCAGTAGGTTCCAGTTCACTGTCACTTTGTTTCTTGTGTTATTGAAGTCACATTGGATACTAGTTCGGTAGTACTGTCTTTGTGAGACTCTTGTGAATAGGTTGTCACTCGTATAGTTGTCGAGCTAAGCTTTTTTATGTGCGAATCCGTATTTACTAGAAGTATGCTATTGAATTCTGATTAATGTATCAGTTTTAATTCCAGTCTTATGTTGAGAAATCCGGATGGATATCGATGGTCCACGATATTGTTTGTGGGTTTATCTGCGGAGTGCCAGTTTTCCTTGCAGGTTTTTGGTTGTCTCTTTTATAAGAGAAGTTATGTCAAAATTTTCACAGAAACTAGTAGATTAGGGTCAGTCTTTAGGGTTTGATTCTAGATTACTAGTTAATATAGGATCGGTCCTCTCAGCCCATTTGGGATCTTGTCTCCCGCATCTTTGGGGATTGCATACCCGTTGCCACCACCCACCCGGGTCGTTGTCATTGCCGCTGTTGAGGCCTCGTTGTCTTCTGGTCTCTGTCGGCTCAAGTCCGTGGGCGCTAGCCAAGGTCATCATCCACTTTCGATGCCAATTTTTCTGTGACCCGAGACCACCGTGCTGACCAGGATCGATCCCGCACCTCCTCCGATCTAGTCTCGGCCCTTGGTGCACCCTAAGGTCATGGAAGCAGCCTCGTCTTAGACAAACCCAGCCTTTATCCGATCGTGATCGACTCCGCCCGAGTCTGCATCTTGCCTACATCTACTCGTCGTTCACCCTTTTCTCAAACTCGCTGCAGACTCTTCCCATCAAGGCGTCGTCTCCGCCCGCCCACAATCTCCACCATCTTAACACAAATATCCATCTCAACATCATTTTTGGCATCCAGAACTCCCGGTCGCTCTTTATTTGAGAGCCGTCGCAGGGGAGCCTAGAGTTTTATGCCAGAGTATTCCTCACCTCTTATCTAATTAACTTCGGAATTAACTTCAGACAATTGCATATATAAAAATGACACCTACAAACACGGTCAATGAAGGATATCTCTAGAGTTCAAGTAGGAGAAAATTTAAGATTGTGTTTTCCTTTTACTTTTTTATTTAATTAATTAATGACTATAATATCCTCTAAATATAAATTACAACCTAATTCCTTTCCAAAAAAAAAAAACTACAACCTAATTAAAAAAGATTTTTTATATTAAAATTTCAGTTAATGTGGGAAACAAATGCTGTTCCCTAGTATAGATACAGAGACGGCTAAAACCCTAAACCCTTCTGAAAATCAAATCCTCAATCAACACCCTCCGGCCATGGGCTTCTTCGACCTGAGCATACCCTACACTGACCTCTCCCCACCCGACCGTTCAACCCGCGCGAAGCTCGTGACGAAAGCCCTAGAACTCGGCTACTCCGGGGTCGCCTACAACCGCACGATCAAGGGCGTCATGTCCGATCGTGACCGTTGCTCGATCCCCCTCATCCCTCTCTCTTCCCTCCTCAAACACTCGCCTCATCTCACCTCCGCCGTCACCTTCCACCGCGACCTCCTCGGCGTCTCACGCGCCACTCCTTTCCGTCAGTACACGCGCCTCACTGTCTGCGCCGAAATCCCCGCCCAGGCTCAGGTCCTCAATTCCGGCAACCCAATCTTGAAGACCTTTGATTTGGTCGCCGTTAAGCCCATAAACCAGTCCGCTTTCGATCAAGCCTGTGTGAAATTAGAGGTTTCGTCTTCTTCATTTTATATTCCTTAAGTTTTGTTTAGTTTTGGAGTTTTGGTTGCTCGGAATTTAGATGAAGAAATTTATGTATGCTAGTATTGGTTTGGTGTAGGTAGATATAATTGCGATTGATTTTTCGGAGAAGTTACCGTTTCGATTGAAATAGCCTATGGTTAAAGCTGCCATTGAGATTAGTTCTCACAGAAGCTATTTGTTCGTTTCTCATTATTAGTTTTGCATTGAGGTTTAAGAATTGTGTGTCTCGGATATTATGCAGCGGAAAGTGTATTTTGAGCTAACATATGTCAATCTTATTGTCGATGTTCAGACGAGAAGGCAAGTTATAACTAATGCTAAGGTAAGTGCTTATGAAAATCTCTGGAATTTTAATTGTACATTGGCAAATGAATGCAACAAGCGATCAAAGGAAACATTGCACGTTTATGCTTTGTAGTTTGATTTTGATACTGGCTTCACAGTACATTGGAGTGTGAAATGGTGATATTACTTTCAACTTGTAGAGTATGCGTGTGTGCATGGCACTAAAAAATATACCACCGGTGTATGTGTGCATATATGGCCTGGAAATAGTATTCATCATAGTATAGTTATTGAGTATTAGTTTGTATAGCTAGGCTTTTTGCTCTTCAGTTACTTGTAGATTGGACTTGAGGAAGGAATTTAATAATCTCAAGTGCGGCCTCAACTGGAAATGAATTTAGAGGGCCATATGATGTTGCTAACTTAATGTCATTGCTTGGTCTCTCTATGGAACGAGCTAAAGCGGCTATTTCAAGAAATTGTAGGTATGATACCTTGCTTGAACCTCATTGTGCCGGGGATTTGTGGATTTGGTCCTTCTTAAGGTTCTTGAATTATTGTCTTCCAGGACTCTTCTATCTAGTGCTGTGAGGAAAAAACACTTTCACAAGGAAGCCATTCGAATTGAAATACTACCATCAGGTCAAGAAGCTGATGGGAATAAACCTTGGTCTAGTGAATCTTATAGTTGGGATCCTATCTCCAGCGGTGAAGGTGATTTGCTTTTAGATGACTTGGCAAAGGCTTTCAGTGACTCCAGTACCAAAACATCCAAAACTGTCACGCCCATTTATTTTACTTCGATTATAAGTAACACACCATCACTTGGATTTCGAGTCAACGATGCTATATCAGGAACTAATGTGGTTTTGTCCCAGCCATTCACTACTAGTAAGAGAATTGGTTCTGATGCTGAGTTGAATGCTCAATCAGTTGCAACTGAAGAAGTGAACATAGGCTTTATTCTTCTCAACCAGGGAAACCTGTCATTTGTGATACTCTGTTTAAGCAACAAAGGTTTGAAAGCGAAATTCCTCAGAAAGTATATTCGTCTTGTGAAATCATCGAACTTGTCAACAATCTTATGGAAATTGAAGAATCAATAGTAACCAAAGGAGTAGAATCAATTAATCCAAGTATAACAGGTGGGATTACTACAGAAGTTCAAGAGGTGCTATTACAGAAGTGTAATTTTGCAAAAACTTATAACAATATGGAAATTGAAGTTCCGACAACAGCTACTCCAACGGATCCAGCTGAAACAGATGGGATTACCGAAAAAATTCATGATGTGCAAACACAGAAGACTCTGACCACCAGAGTTGTTAATGATGCTATGGAGATTGAAACCACTAAGACCACTGGAGAAGTTCATGATGTGCAATCACAGAAGTGTTTGACAAATTGTGAATTGAATGCTGTGTCGCCTCATGATAACCCAACTCTCTTTGCATTTGACACTGGTTTGGATCTTGCCTGTAATCCTGATTCTGAAGTCCAGGTTCCCACTAATTATCAGGATAGTGATATTCCTGCTATTGATTGTGAAGAGGCTAATAGTTCTAGAGTCGTGAAACTCTTTCAGGTAAAGAAGGAAAGTTTTTTCCTGTGAATTCAGCATTGAATAAAGATATACCAGAAATTGAAAAATTGAGGGAATCTGGAGATATGGTAGTTTTACCTGCCAATCAGGATCCTGTTCTGGAGACAAATGGTGAGATGAGGGTAACTAATGATTATTCAGTTGAAAATTATGAGACACCAGAGACGAAATTAGATGAGGAGAAGCATGGGAAAGCTCATGGTGAATTGAGCAATACGGCGTCGGTTCAGTCTGAATTAGGTATGACTTTTCTTGTTATGCATGTTTTCAGCATAATTTTCTTTTCAATTGTATTGTGATATACTTTGTAGATGTGGTTTATGTTGTTGTGCAGTCTGACTTATGAGAAATACTGTTTTGTTGGAAAGCACACATGTATTTAACCAACGAACTTGGGCACGTCTAGTTACTTTGTTGATAGGTTCTCATTATGGCACGTCTAGTTACTTTGTTGTTTATCGCTCTTCCTACAGAGAATAGGTCCTGATATTAGATGTTTTGTTGTTTTGTTCTGTTAATTTTGCTCGTTTAACGAGTTTTCAACTGTTGAATAGTTATTCCCAAGTAAATTTCTTATGGTTAACCCTTTGACAGGTTTTCACCTGTTTGAAGTTTATTTTATCATCATCATCCCTGGCTTACACATCTGTATTCACTGCAGGGAAATCCAAAGGAAAAAGGAAGAAACCACATCAAGCTGCGTTTGTTCCACTCAAGCGATTGCTGCATGCTACAACTTTTAAGAAGGCTCGGAAAAGTAAAAGAATTAAGATGGCATAACTATGCATCAGAGTGGCAGTATTAATTGTATTGATTGGCTATGTAGGTGAGTACAGCTGTTGCATGTTAATTTATTTTGATTATTGTTATCCATTTATGCATAATGGATGTAAATTTACCATCGGCTCCCTACTGATAGTTGAGTCCCTTTTGATCTACATCAATTTTGTCCATCAGTGTATTCAATCATTTTTAGATCTATTTGTCACTGATCAAATATGCTCTCATACCCTTCTTTTAATATTTTGTTTTTCTTCTTAAATTATTGATTGAAAAGATTTAAGTTGGGGATGGTATTGTACTCCACCCTTAAAAGTCAAATCCTAAATTACTGGACATATATAGTACTGGTACTTAATATCATTCACTCGTTTCTTTCATATGACAGTACTTCTCTTCCTACTCTATTCTCAAGGCTTTTACAATCTCATCTGGTGATTTGTTATCTACTTCCTTTAGCCTTGGGGTATCTTGCCACTACAGTAGTCTGCTCCTTTTCATCTAGCTATAATGATATTGGATGAGACATGCCTGAGAACATAATCTTCTTAGTTTCCATTTCTATTAGATCTATGAAGATGTGAATTGGCTGAGTATCTTTGGTTAAACCCTTTTAGATATCTGGGTGCGAGAATCTGAGGTTCGTCCTCTTTTTGATTTGTGCTCTGGCTGAATCTCTGCTCTGTGTGCGATTCAGGTAGCTACTCTCGCAAGGTACAAAATCATGTCAAGTGATTCCTGATTAGGAACGTTTGATTTACTGATTACTACACCAAAATCTGGTCTTATTGAACTCTGATCATTGTTGAAATCGCCTTTGTGGACCGAACAACTGTGTACAGAACACTTCAGAGAGGTCTAACCCTCAAAATCATTTCCTAGGTAGCCTCCTATTCACCCAGTAGATCATGGTGATTATTAGACACTTTAGTTCACTCACACAGTCACACTTGTGCAAAAGGGTATTTTAAAGGCATTTTGGGTCCCTATAGGGACTATGCGGAACAGCTGAAGACTTAAACGCATGAACTTTGTAATGATTTATAAGAGAGGTGGTTGTTACTGCTGTTCATGATCTACCGCACTTGTTCTTTTTGGTGTTCTCATTATATTCCCATTTGAATGGTTGTGTCATTTAACTTATTTTACATTGGTGACGAGACACATTTTGCGTCCTGTCCTTTTACTGAATATTGTTTTGTTTTGTTTTAGGCTATTGCAAGAACTAAGAAGCAAAGTTGAGTGAAAAGTTTGAAATTGAACAACACTTACAAGGGAAACTATTGTAGCGAAATTTGTTGTTTTCTTTTCTGAATCAAGAGAAAAAGCTCTAGTTGTCTAGTTATACACTAACTAAATCGATTCTCGACTTGAATTATTTTGTGCTGATCGCATACTAAATCGATTCGACCAGAGTTATTTTTTGCTCTCTCTCTCTCTCTGCTATTGTTTAATTTGCGACTCCTATCACCTAATATAGCTATAAATACTAGATGCACACGCACTAATACATATAAAGTTGGTTGTCCATGCTATGTGGAGTTGTTAATCATTGTGAAATTCTGTAATCATGTTTAGTGAACTTTTTAAGCTACTGTCAGGAGCTGCATTTTCCCTTGCTTCTATATCGGTGTTCATGATAGAGTGTAGTTTATAACCTTTAGTTTTGTCATCCACCTCAGGTTGTTTAGTGGTTTATCCACCGCCGGCCGACAAAAATCAAGGGCGCCGTCCTCCCCACCCTTTTGTTTACGTGTTGTCTAACACCAGAGCCATAGCCTTGGTTAAAGAGTAAAACTAAGTATATATGTATCACTAATCATCCAGTAACATGGAACCAAATCATTAGCAGAAAGCTTTGATTACAAATTGTTGTTTATTAACCAATGTGCTGTAGGTAGTAGGGTTTGTAAAGGTGATCAAAGAGGGATTTGGGAGCTGCTGATTGCTGAAGACTTGACCATATGCAGGCGGCTCATGCCTTTATATAGTAAGCTAAATCATTATTTTAAAAAGTTAAAGTTATAAAAATTAGCCGAAGTTTTTATTGAATTATGAGACGAAATTATTCAGATAACACCTGTTATGCATTTAAATGTACGTATTAGAGACGTCCTACAATTTTTCTAACAAGTTCGTATGAGTGCTTTGTTGGTATTCACCTTTGTTTTGAGTCTGATAACCATCCTAAAACAAAGGACTACGAGCATTTTCATTTTGATAATATGAGGTTGATTGATCGAAATGACATTACAAGTGCATTTCATATCGATCATGGCCATTTTCTCTCTGCCAATTAGAACCGCATCTTGTAATCTATAAACTGATAATCACATTCCAATTTCTAATTGAGAAACTTGGATGGGGTGTATTATTCTTTCCCCACCTCAAATAACATTGATAATGATTGATTTGTTAGGTATATTGCTGAGCTTGCACCATGTCTAAGTCTACAACAAATTTTTAGGAAGGTAATTCTATAATATGACACCATTAGATCGATTTGGAAAATTACTATATATACTCTTATTCATATATGATCTCATTTCTTATTCGTTTTTGGTTGCAATTTCATTTCTGCAACTTTGGAATTGCAAAGGTTGAAGAAATAAAGCAAAGAGAAACTTCTTTCGTAAAAAATAAAATAAAAAAGTCTCCCATAGATTCCGTGAACTAAACAAGAAAAATGCTTCCTTAAAAAAAGAAGAAAGAAAAATGCATTAGTAAACCTATCAACACCCCTATATATATGTACCAATATGAAGCTAGCTAGGCAATGGCCAATATATGTAACTCGTGCTCCACTATAATTTGCAACAGCATGTTAGGCTTTGCCAACTATCCTATATCCTGTAGGCTCAAGGAATAAAACTGACGTGCAGTTTCTGTGCCAGCTTTAACATAGAAACAGTGGTATATCCCCAACTTCATACTCATGAAGAAGTGACTGTCACCATGTATGACTATCTATGAAGCTCTTTTAATTTCCTTTTTCTTTTTCAGTGATAATGACTTCGTCTTCGTCTTTTCCCGGCCATCATCTGTCACAGTAATGTTATCCCCCAAAACACTAAAATAAAGCTTGAATATGACCATTTAGACAGATCGATGACTCGACAGTAACAGACTTCAGCATTGATCGATTAGAATTCAACATTGTCATTCTAGGAATGATACATCCACCTATATTTACATGATCACCTACTTCAAGCTAAATAGCGCTTAAAGTACTGCATTCTTCATATTGAAAATTCGAAAAGAAGCAGCTTAACATAAATTTGGCTAGCAGCTACTTAATTGCTAACAAATAACAATATTCAACATATGATTTCATTCTGCCTAGATTAGAGAAGTTGATTCAATAGAAGAAAATGCATCGAGTAGGTTGATCCAACTATCCCCGTTCTCCTCGCCTTCCTCCCCACTCATTTGACTCCACTGAACATTGGGGGAATTCTTCTGATCAATTTCATCGTTCCTCGCAAATCGTCCTCTGATGCGCGGCCTGCTGTCCGCCAGCGTCTTCCTACATGCATACTGCATTCAAAAGCAGGGAGAGCAGATTAAGGTTCAGGTCTCATGTAAAATTAGCAGAATGTATAACACGTATGGTGCAGGTTGGTCTTCAAATGAAATTGTCACACGTGACCTTATAGCGAGCACAAGTTCTAGTAATTGCAGCATACTTCTGCTGTTGGCTGTACCCTTAGGACAAAGGTTCGCTCTTTTCTTATGGAAAAGAGGACTCATCTATCAGTACATTCCAACACCAGAAGTCCCAGAGCACTATAGAATTAAGATGATTGATAAATGTACCACTCCCTTGGGAAAGTTTACTATTTCAATAAGACATCCAATAGAAACACAATAGAGAGAGAGAGTTGAACGTCTGTTTATAGGACCTGCATAGACATATAGATCGAATCAAATCTGGCCAGAATTAAGCACTATATGTAAAGGTATTGGCCAAAAGAAAAACATATTTTCATATACTGCCAATACTGGTTAGAAATACTTCAAGAATTGGTATCACCTCACAAAAAAATAAAATTGTAATGCATTTGACCCTCAAAAATCAAAATAAAATGCAGAGGAATAACAATATTGGGAAATTCTAGGGTAGAGTACATCTATCTAAACTTAATTTTATAATTGTGTTGTTATTGTTGTAAAATGAGATTATTTTTGTGTAATTTTGTTTAATTTTTTGTAAGTACACAAACGAGCACATTTTTACGAACTTGAGGACAAATTGTAGTCAATATTTCAATTTATTCAATAATTTGTAAATGATCCAAAATATGGTCGTAATTTTATTCTAATTGTAGTAAATTTTTATTAAAAAAATTATAATTTTGTTTAACTAATTATAAATAATATTTTTAGGTTGCAACCTAAAAATATTGTACTATTTGGAAGCAAGAGAAATTATTTGATAAAAGGCTTGCCATTTGACTAGCGAGATCGACTTGGCCATATAGTCTTCCCTAGTTTAATTTCAACCTAGCTAAAAACTACCATGTGTTTATGAGCGACTAGTTTATCTTAAACATAGGTGCATGTATATATACTAAATTACTAAAGCTTCATGTCAAAATGTCAAACAACATTGCATAACTTTATGATCCACTATTTGAATGTGTGTTGATTTCAACTGGAAACGATGTAGGATGTGACAGTCGTCACACAACGGCTAAGTGATAGCACTAAAAACAAGCACAGTTATATTGAAAGTAGAATTTTTACACGAGAATATGTATGAAAGAAATCGTGGACTCGAAAGCAATAAACCAGGCCACCATACTCGGCTACATAAAGCTTAAAGTACTAGTGGGGACGTCAATATAGCTGCAAGGCCAGCAACTAGCAGAAGAATGCAAATGATATATACACATCTTCATATATAAAAGTAAAAAGACACGAAGGAAGAGACTAGAAGATTGGTAAAGGTGTTGCAGAATTAACCAACCTTAATTGTTTTGTTGAAGTTCCTGAGGTTCTTCTTGCTTTTATACCTCTCAATTCTCTCTTTCTTCTCCTCAGGAGTGTAGCGACAGGCCTTGCTCATTCCTTCAATGATCATACTGCTCTCACTTGACAATGGACTGCTTTCTGATGATGATCTGTAACTGCTAAGCAGTTGCTGCACTTGCACCCCATATATAATTAATGTTAATCGTCTGCAAAAACATGTTTAGTGCATGTAAACAAAATAAATTTTATTCGTAGGTACTCGATCTCGTATTATATTTTGTCAAGCTATATAGGAATTCCGGATTCTAGTCTAGCGCCATTGATGATATGCAAAATGCAGAAATTATCAATAATTAAAGAGAATTAAGGCATAACATTGTAAAATTTTGACGGTGTAATTAACCCATAACATAACATGTCAGACTTAATTTGTAACAAATATATACGTACGTACCTTGTTATATTTAATTATTGTATGGGTAAATTAATCTTCATTTCTGAACAACTATAGAACATATATATAGTTCCCCTACTCTATTTGCTTGTATTCTTTTTCTTTTTCTTTTTTAAGAATAAAAATAATTAATAGGGAACAGGCGGTGGGTTCTCAAAGTGTTACAGACTCTTTGCCTTCGAGATTGAAGGTGAGACTTGTTCCCTAAATCGTCTGCTTCCGAGGAACTAATATCGCCTAATCCCTTATTAATTTTTTTTAAAAATTAATCTTCATTTCTCGGCCTAGAGTACTTAATTTGATTTAAGAGAGTGAGTATATAGCCGTAACAAATGCACCAGGTACGACGTCACAAATTTTATAGACCTAATTTGCATTCTGACTCGAATGTTCCTTAAAAATTTAACCTGCTTAAACCCTAATTAAAGAGCATGCAAACGGCACAAGAGATGTGAGGAACTAACCGATCGAACCTGTAAATCCAAGTCGCCGGTGCTGTAAACCCTCCGGACGGGGCCGGTCTCGAGCTCGAGTAAGTCCGAGACTAGCCGGTGGGTCCCGACGGCCTTCTGGAGCGAGTGGCTGCTCACACTCCTCTGCATCATCATCATCAGGCTCGTCGACGTCGTTGACTGATAAACAAGCTCGTGATCGTGAGATGTCGTACTCGGCGAGCCACCGTAGCTGCTGCAGCCGCTGCTGCAGCTGTTGTTGTTGCTGAACTCGTTCGCGGCGAGCTGGTAGTGGTCGTGCTGCTGGTGGTCATTGTTGTTTTCGCAAGTCCCGAATGGCAGGGCCGGCTGCATTGGCAAGCCTCCCTCGAAATCGGGGGCGCGTGGGAAGGCGGTTGCGTTGTGGCTGTACATGGCGCGTGGTCGGAGACTCGGATCGAAAATTTCGGGAGAGGGAGGGGTGGAGAGAAGTTGAATTAGGAGGCCGGTTTGAGTGAGAGTGAATATTCTAGCTGGTGGAGCTGCTTAGTTGAGACTTTAGGCTCAGGAGGGGGTACGTACTTAAAGGAAAAGGGAGATGGGACTGGACTGCGCGATGACGTGGACGCTCACGTCACGGGTTCTGAGGCGGAGAAAAGCGTTGACCTTGGAAAGGAAACTAGATGGTATGGCATTGTATTTCGATCTTTCTGCTGCTTCTTGAGGCGAGACGCGAGTTTACCCTAGCCTGCGCGCAGTGCGACTCGATCATAATGCCGTTCCACACCAACTCTCTCTCCCAATTAATAGTCTCATCTCGATCAGTCTCTAGCTAGCTAGGACATGCATTGGTAATGGATGCCACTAAACGTACAGCAAGGGTTTACATGCATGCATGAATTATAACCGTCGATTTGAATCACGTACATATACCCTTAGTTATAAGTTAGATTTGATGAAGTTTTGGTAATCGATACATGTAGTCATGTAGAAATGAAAGATCAACGAAATTTTGAACTGTTTAAATTATCATATTGTAAGTATTGTCTAATAAACAGCATAATAGACCTGACACTTGGATAAAGTAGCGGACATATATATGTGCCCGTGTATGTATATATAACACTCTACCACTCAGTTATAATAGGCCCGACACTTGGATAAAGTAGCGGATATATATATATATATATATGCGCGTGTGTATATATATATATATTTATAATACCCTTTCAGTCAGGTATATTTTTTTTGTCATTTTTAGGTATAAGATATTACACAAATTTTTTGATCATATTTTACCATATCATTTCCACCGTTCAGATCTTAGGTCTTAATATGTAGATTAAGCCTGTAAATTTTCAGCCAAAATGGTGATCGTTAAGATATTCAAAACTGCAATTGAAGTTTATAAGTATGAATGGTTCAAGTTTGACAAATTTAGTCCGTTCCTTGATTTAATCTACCTTAATGATCACCATTTCGGCTGAAAATTTACAGGAATGATCTACTCATATAGACCTAATATTTAGACAATAGAGATGTTAAAATATGATCGAAAAATTTGTTTAATACCTTTTACTTGAAAATGACTAAATATATAGAGCTAAGTGGAAGTGCTATATATATCTGGATGAAAGGTTATTCGAGAACATGGGAAGAAGTTAGGTAGTTAACTAGGGTCAGGTGTTTAGATGCATTGAAGCTAGCAGATGAAATGATTCATGCATGCTTGTATTGTATAAGTTGTAAGCAAGTGAAGAATGGAAGCCTGTGCCATATGTAAGGTTAAATCTGCCTAGGCAAAGATAAACAAGCTTCTACGTACTTCAGTACCAGCAAACCCGGCCATATCAATGTACCGTACCAGTCCAAGTGGCCGCTCGACTAATAATTCACTGGTACTCCATCACTGAGCTAGTGAAAAGTGAAAAATGAAAAGGGATAAATTTTTTACCAATCTGTAAAATATGAAGCAGTATACACTACAAGAAAATGAGGCTATGCTTATATTAGCTAAATGTTCGGAAATTACCGATTACCAACATTTATATGTAACATAGCTCATTATCAACACATTGCCAACATTTATAGAGAGTGTAAGTTTTCAAGGTGTAACAAACTACTTTTGGCAACATTTATAAATGAATGTTAAACACAATTATTGATTTTGTTTAACTCAATTACCAACTTCTCACATTTACTTAAATGTTGGGATAAGAATATATTATGATATATTTACGAACCCCACATTTGTAAAATTCTTTTGATTCATATTATTATATAATAGAATATTCATATTGGCATATTCTTTTTATTGATCACTATACATATATTCAATAAGGCATTGTACATATATTCAATAAGCCACTCTATACAATTTCATTTGATCATTCAATATGAAAATGCCATTGATCATGCACAATATCCATTCCATATCCATAGTCAAATGAACTACATCAATTTCATTACATAAGACCTGCCAAATTACATCATCAAGCCATATGCTTGGCGAATTTTCAAAAAAGCTTCCCCAAACTATATACTAGCAGCTCCAACAAGTCTGAGGTGATTTTCTATTCTCTTAAAATGAACAAAACAGAGAATAAAAGCTACTTACAACTCAACTTCACCAATATCCATATGCTTCAACAAAAAGAGATACCACTAACATATTTTACATACCACATCAACATGATGGAGATGATAGCATAAACTGGCATCAACATAATTCCGATGAAAGTTCTTGATCATGTGAAGTAGAACTCACCTTGTACAGTGTGTCAAAGTTGGCTGGCCTCATTTGATCTATGAAAACTTGTAAGTTTACTCATAGTTGAAGAATGATTGGGGAAAGGATCAAAATCTTCTTCTATTGGTGTATGATTGTTAACACTCACTCCACCTAATAACTTTGCAACAAGAATATTTTGCATTTGTAATAGTTGCTCAAATGGTTTGATCTTATCTTGAGCAACCCTTTTCAGCCTCATCCCTCATTTCAGTGCTGATCTTTAACTCTTTGTCTTCAGCCTCCTTCCTTACCTTTTGAATCTCAAGTTCATAATTAGCAGGAAGGGTGTCAACCTCCAAACGAATACCTCTTCTTTCTTTTATTGTACATGGAACATCATCAGGCCTCACTCCTTGCCATAAGCTATGCTCATATGCTTGCTCAATCATAAGCTAGGTAGACCAGGAGTGATGATATAGACTAATTCCCTATTTTATTTGTGGTCCAAGCTTGTAACCAAAACAAAAATAATCACATAGAAGTGACAGAACTACCAGACAAATCGACAATATATCAAAATTTTTGAATACCTTTACATGAGCAATGAATCTGACTATCCAAGTAATTTTCTATTAGTATTTACCTAATGGGTATGTTAACCCGAGTTTGTTTGCATCTAGAAGTTCATATGGAGAGATTTACTGGAAACCAGTAGAAAAAAGTAACATATTGACTTGTCAACAAAAACATATTGATTTGTCAATACGTTTACTTACATATTTATGTGCAATCTGAGCATATGTTCTAGAGCCGAAAGTGTGATTCATTTTACGCTTTCCAAGACTATTCTTGTTTTTGGCTGCCCGCACCTGCAAATAGTCAAACATTAATACACTTCAAAATTTACCTAAATAGACTATCCAGAAAAGCACCTATATAGAATAGCCATAAAAATAAAAAAAGTAACCTTTGCCTTTTCAGAGTCCGAATGTATCACTAACAATCTATATTGTTTCTTGCAAAGCCTACCATCTGTACATTTGAAGTGATCTTTTTCAGAGTCCTTATATATATTGTAGTTAAGGGTCTTCAACTCGCACTTGTGCATCCTCCACAAGGAATTGATTTTTTTCTCTACAACATAACATATCTTGCTTGCTCTCCTTTGCAGTTTTGGATCAGACCAATCAATAGTTCTCTACAAATACAAAACAAATAAAAGTTTAAAAGATGCATATTAGTGTCAGCATTTGGCGGAATACCTTTGCACTATGCAATCTATGTCGAAGCTGTAAAGAACTGTTAGACAAATGGTTTAGCAATGATATAAACTTACCTGAACACGATTCTACATCGCTTCCAGGTTACTCTTGTCAATTAATCTCCAATAAATTACATTGATTGGAAACCACTGTCTCACAAGTGCTTGTAGACCAAGGTATCGTCCCCAATGAGCATCTGCTTCTTTAGGTTCAATAGCCTGGCCTTTCTTGTTGAATTTCAAAATATCAGGCCCATTTAGTCCCCAATTAGGTTGGTTCTTTCCCCTAAGATTTTCCTCTTCTTCATCTTTATCACTTAGACCAGCCTCAATAACAGCCCTTTCCACATTACTTCCAACCTCAGGAGCAAACACCCTTGTGCCACTATTTAAGCTTATAGTGGCAGGGATCAAGTCCATACTAACACTCATCTCTGTAAACCACAGATTATTGCATAAACATTATACTTATCCATATTATTGTGTTTGTGAAGTTAAAGAATTCATAGTATTTTAAGATCATTTTGCTCATAATTGAGTTAAATTGTTGCAGAAAACTTCCTAGACACACAGTCACAAGATAACCAATAAATTCGATGGAAATAAGCAAAACAATGTTTTGATTGTCTAAACCAAGTCAAGTGTACGTGTATCAAAATGAAACTAAGTGAGAATACCACTCAATTCCAATTGAACAAATTTAGTTGAGTATATAATACAAGATCTAACAGGATGACAATCTTAAAAAGCATGTGAATCATATCTAGTTTGACAATATACCTCTCTACTTTCTCTTTCTACACTGTATCCAAGACAATTCGGGCACTAGAAGATCAAATTTTTTTGATCTTTTTCTCAATCGTGGCTTCTACAGAGTATCTGAAGTGCACTTTTCACAGTTATTGACATTTTCAGCTCCATTTTGTTTCTTTTGTCCATCCTCCTTTATTCTTCTACCCAAAAATATAAAGTAAGTTAGAAATGTATTCACTAAGCTCATAGCATAGAAAAATGTAGAGAGAATTACATTAATAATCAAGCATAAAATGCGTAGATCAAATTCCCTCACACTTACACTTTGCTAGTCCCTAGCAAATAGTAAACAAAAGAACCAAAAATAAACAACAAACAAAGGAAAACGTACAAATTAAAAACAAACACAGTTAGATATTTCAACATTTTAAAACCGCAAAGCCGCAAATCATCAAGTTCTTATGTTTAAAATGCTGAAAACTCTAAGTTGACAAAAACACATCTAAGCCCTTGTCTCCAGAATTTTACAAAGTATATGGCGATGAAATCACAAGATTTCAACGTGAATGCTCAATGATTTCCAGAGATAATAGAGATATAATCATGTCATGAACAAGTAAGACTTGGAAGAGAACAATGGTGAAGTTAAGCTATGCATGTTTCAAACTAGTTCAAATCAATCTTACAAGGATACACTCATCATATTTTTCACTCATGAAAAGAAGGGTTCACTCAAGATATATATGAATTCAATTGAAAACTTCATGAGTACAATGAATTACTTGCACAAATGAACCAAAACTATATGCTTACTCATGCAATTTAACTCAACCAATTGAAGGCTACTCATCTTAAGGATCATAAAGGACTTTAGAAAGGTTGCAATGGGGCTAAGGCTACGACATTGAAAAATTTGGATATGTGGTGGTAGAAAACGTTCCAAAGAATTAGTCTAGTACTTAGAACTTTTCAAATCCGTGCCTCATTTTCTCCAAAACGTCACCATGGTCAGATTTCCATCTCGAGGGCCGAATTTCATAATTTTGGCCAAGACTTCATTATAATTTTTCCTTGAGCTTTACGGACAGGACAAATGCCATATCTTTCACTATTGGGGCTTCAATTCATGGTACACTCCAAATTCACAAATATGGGGGACATTGATCCAAACTTTGACTTCTAAAACACATTGCTGGAGAGCTTCTTCTTTTCTTTTCACTTTTTTTTCTTTCTTTTTTTATCTCTCGAATATTTTTTTTCTTTCTATTCTCAGCAATTTACACACTTTTTCAAGCTATTGGAACAAGTCTATCCCCATACATACATCTTAGCAATTATGGAACATCACTAAAAAATGTCTTCTTCTCCTCTTGTCGACATTACTTCACACTAAGTCTGCAGAACATAGGGGAAGTCTTACACTAGGCTAAATGTTTAGATATTAAAGGTGATGAAAGAAAGGCTTAATGTGGACTCAAATGGGCTATCTATGGGTGTCACATGTCGTGCGCACATAAATGACACATGACTGTTTGGTTTAGTGGTGGAAAACCTAAATGCCTTTAATCATATCCAAAATCAGAGCATTTATCAACTTAAAAGCTTTGCAAATCTACATGAGTAAGTTCTAGTATTCTCTAATTCATTGAAATCTATGGCAAACAGTTAAATGAAGAATATAAATGTATTTGACACATATGCATTAAATTCACTCATCAAAGAAGTATTGTAGGCTCAAAAACTCACTTTAAGGTTCGTATGATCTAAAAGTTTATTCTAACATGCGAAATATGTACCATGTTTATGCAAACTATATCTACTACATGTCATGACAATCAAAACATCTCAATTAGCACTAGAAATCCCATGCAAAGCCATATGTTTATTCTTTTCAGTCCATTTTCATCATAGATTAACTAAGGGCATTCTAAAGACTCTTTAAAAAACTAAGTTAAACAAAAAGACTTAAAACAATATTTTTTAGGGCATCATCCGCCAGAAAGTTCTATTGTCTGCCCAGTTTTTACAATTTATGACTCAAATAAGTTGTAAACCCTTCCCCCACACTTAAACTCTACATTGTCCTCAATATAGTAAAGTAAAACATATAATCAAGCATGAAGTATAGGATTTACGAAAATCTAACTAATAAAAGTAAAAGCTACGAAAATAAAAAAGAGAAAAAGGGAAGAGAAAGAAAATCCAATTTGTAGAATCCTCCATTGGGTTACCTCCCAACAAACGCTTGTTTTTTTAACGTCTTACAACCTAGACGTGTTGCTTTGCTCCTTCTTCTTTTGCGACTTCTAACATTCTTGACGTTTTCTTTGCATGTGCACTTGCATGTACATGTTGGTGCCATCTCCTCTAACTCCTTTAGCTCGGCCTTCTTCTTCTTCTTTACGAGCTTGTTAGGGTTCATTATCCACGCAAAGATACATTAGTTAGTGATCAATTAACTAATTAATCATAAACGTAGATCATGTTGCATTTAGAACAAGTAGGTTTATCTTTTGTTACAAATTCAATACAACATGATCAACTAGACAAATACAATTTACCAAAAATTGTCCTAATTGATTTTTCGCCAAAGATATATGATTATCACATGCATCTAGAATTTAAATTAAGACTTAGATGATTAAATTGTGTAATGGCTCGAAATCCGTTCCACTCCTTTGGGCAAGTCCGGAAATGACAAGTTAGGATAGATGTAACGTGAGAGGTAGGACTAATTTTGAGAATATTCTTTTTCTTAGATCAAAATCCCGTCTCGAGTCATAACCCTTCTAGTCAACATAACCGAAAATTTCTTACTAAGAGTAAAAGTTCAATGCGATATTACATCAACTCTTTCAATCAAAATCCAACTTAAAAACTAAATAACAAG
This sequence comes from Geum urbanum, assembly GCA_946800695.1. NCBI lineage: Eukaryota > Viridiplantae > Streptophyta > Magnoliopsida > Rosales > Rosaceae > Geum > Geum urbanum. The sequence goes on from OX327001.1 coordinate 12,331,975, forward strand.
TGATAAAAACATAACTAAGACTTATCATTTAACATTTTATAACAACATGCTCAAAATCGAAGAAACTAAACACAGCTACTTGCAGAATTAATCACGTAGGAATTTCACCAAATTTTACAAGACGACACTAGACGCATATATACATAACTCTGTAAATTTTCATAATTTTCCAAGATCTGCAACCACGTCAGATAAATCACACAAAATAGCATATATCACAGTCCCAAATTGACATTAACACTAAAAGTAAAAAAATTATAATCACATTATACAACAACAATGACAAATCTCTTTACAACAACATGACTTTTTGAGAAAAAACAAAAACAGAGTTACAACATGCTTGGAACTCAAGAACACAAGAAAATTTCTAGATTCGCACAAAATTGAACATAGCAGATTGTCAAATTTTTCCAGAATTGTTGGCTTGTCCGAATACAATACAATTTTACAGGAACGAACAAGACTCATAACCAAACACCTCTGAAAAATTTAGGATTTTTCATAGACCTCTAGGTATGTCAAATAAATTGCACGAAACAGGGCAGTGTACAGTTCCGAAAACAAAAAACAAAAAACAAAAAACAAAAAACAAAAAACAAAAACATATGCACATGTATATTATTTACACACTATGAACATATATACACAAACAAAATCACACAATAGAATTTTCAATCCCCGACAACGGTGCAAAAAATTGATATGCGTAAAACTTGCATCAAATATTAGTACAAAGTAGACACTTAACACATAGTTCACACGTATGTAATTTAAAACCCTTCTTTGTAGATGTAGCATTGATAAGTAGGGATCATTCTTAACCGCGGATTGAGGGTACTAAGCATGACATTTTTGTAAACATAAAATAAAAGGTATGGGGGTTTAAAATTTTGGTTATTAATCTACGAAATATAAAGACAAAACATGGCTGAAAACACACAGAGAAACCCTAAGTTCTATCATGCTTCAACTCATAGACAAGCTAAACAAACAAGAACATAAAATCCTAAACATGCTTTCTAAACCAAAAATAAAATCTAAGACTAACATATATACAAGTGATCATCACATGCTAGCAACCTAGCATATTTATCTGATTAATCCTAAGTGTCAACGAAATCTATAGCTTCAATCAAAACACATACACATGCTTATATTGAACAAGACAGCAACCAAATCGAGCTAACTATCTAATCCAATTTTATCTTTGTTATTAGTTCGTGAAACATGCTCAAAGAAGAACCAAATCCAGTATCTACTAAAAATAGTTTCAAGCATTAAGAACAACATAAGCTAGCACATGCATTCAAATCAAAACTATAAACACATGGAAGAAACTTAGTAAAAACCAGAAATAAATAGCCTTATATCAAAACTTAGTCTTGTCATACAAGAGTATAGAAAACTACACAAAACTGAAAACAAATACAAAGGGGTCATGTTACACTTTTGATTCCGTAAAATCGCACTGCAAATCTTGATTTAGCAGCTCCTTTAATGGATGGAGGACACGAATATCCAAGGCCAAATCGAGCCAAGAACACTTGTGGATGTAGGAAGGATTTCTAGAAGGTGGTGCTTGGTGGTGTTTCGGCCTTGGGAGGAGTCCTTCTTCTTTTAGATGCAAGGAGGTGATTTAGGCAGAGCTTTTGTTGTTGAAATGTGAGATATTGATGTTCATGGCTGAACTCCTCTTTTATAGGCAAAGGAGATGGCCTTTGCCTCTTCCTTCAAGGAAAGGAAACCTCTTCCTCTTATCCTTCCACCTAGTTGCACAGCCTTAGTCACCAAGCTAGTCCTTAGTCACCTCCTTAGTCACCAAGCTAGTCCTTAGTCACCAAAGATATTTCAGCAACTTGCATCACCAAGTTGCTTGCTTGATCATTTTGGATGAAATAATTGACTTAGAGCTCCTTCTTGGCTGACTTGGACTTTAATAAATGGGCCCAATGAATTTCTTAATGGGCCAGCCTATCTCCGATGTCCAGAAACGTAAAAATCCTCCGAAGTGCACTTTTCACGGTTATTGACATTTTCAGCTCCATTTTGTTCCTTTTGTCCATCCTCCTTTATTCTTCTACCTAAAAACATAAAGTAAGTTAGAAAGGTATTTACTAAGCTCATAGCATAAAACAATGTAGAGATAATTACATTAATAATCAAGCATAAAATACGTAGATCAAGTATGACTATAACCATTGAAGAGATACCTGCACAGTAAGAAGGTTAGAGAATTGAATATTTCTTATATTTATAACAAAAAATTTCATGAATAGATGAGTAGTAATCAAACGTTGTTGAAAACGGTTTAGATGAAAGACGATAGAGGAGAACGAATTATAGCAAAGTTGAGTTTTTGTGAAGACGAGAGACCTAAAAACTAAAGAGGACTTGGTGGTGATATATATATATATATATATGATGTATTTCTTTAATTTTCTCGATAATATGTATTAACAATTGTTGTAAAGGTATAATAAGCATTAAGCAGCAACCCTAATTACAATTGGCCCGCCTAATTTTTTGCCTCTAATAATTTATATGATGTACTGCAACCAATTGAGCATGTGGCTTTACTGTTAAAAATTCCTTGCGGCAAGAGAACAAAATCTTGGCAAGTACATCAGATATAATAAATATTTTCTCAAAAGTTGTCTCCTTAATATATATATTCATAGTTGGCACTATTTTTTTTCTCAATTCTCTCTTCCAAAACCAGGTCTCTTTGTTCTTACAAAATGGATACTGGAAGTTCTACTACCAATACAAAACATAAGTTAGCATTTTCTGATGAGCCTCCTCATCCCTCAGCCATTGTAAACACTTCTTCCTCTATGTCGTCTAATACATATGCACATCTTATAACAAGTCCAATTGTCCCTATAGAAATGGTGAAGACATACTTTCCAATATATTTCAAAGAAGAGCCATCCACTTCTGGAGTTGCAACTAAAAATCGTGCGTCTACTATAGATCCTGAGAGCGAAATGATTGGATATGTTTCTGACACTCAGCAAGATAATGTTGTTAGTGTTCATAAAGAGGTTAAAAACACAGTGTTCCGATCTATGTTTTGGGTTTGAGGTATGTTTGTTTATTGTTGTTTTGCAAGTGTGAAGTTATATGTATCTTTTTCTTTTTTCCAATTTTGTGTTCGAAACCAATTCTCAGAAATTGGTGTAGGTTGTTCTACAAAGACTGCAATTCTTTGCAATTATATGTGGCATATTCCCTTTGCAGTATGTGTTTCTTGGTTGTACTTAAAAGCATAACCTAATATGTTATATCATCCATGCAAAGCCCATTTCAGCTGATAAGAGATCTTTGTTCATTCCATCGTCTTAAAATAATTGAACATTCAAAATAATTTGGCACACTTAATAGAAGAAAATAGTTTAGAGTCTATACAAATCATCAATGCAAAAGGTTCTCCTTCCATGTTGCGCTTCAGTTTTTGAACTTCCCATTCAAACTTTATATGGAAGTGTCTGCAAACCTGTTTAACAAGAAGAGTATAAAACCCCAAATTCATACCACATGCACCATAAAAGTATATAAACATGTATTTTGTGTAAGTACAATGTGAGACTTACTTATCTTAGGAGACCATATTAAGAAAGATCATTCCTCACTTGAGGTTTCATTGGATTGGAATTCAAAAGCATATCCAGATTCATCTACATCTGATGCCAATGTAACCAACGGTGCTAGAACTTGGTTAATAATTAGTCCCAATATGTCATCTCTAGTTTCTACATTAATATTATCTAATGACCATCATCTAAGTCTAGTTCATTATATGGATCATCACTTCCCATTGAAATCACCTCATAAAGATCTCAGGTCTGTTTTTTTCACAACTTCCCACTACTGATGTAGAGAATCTTTGACATAATTCACTTGTTGAGCTTGAGATGCTAGTACAAGTGTATCACCTTGTGGCCGCAAATGATTAAAATTTACCAACACAAAACTATATTGATCTTTTCTAAGCCCAGTAACATTACCATCAGTCTTGACCCATTCATAATCAAATAGAACAACTTTCCGCTCATTCTCATAATCGAGTACTGTTATGTTTGTAAGCACTCCATAATAGTCTATCATACCATATTCAGAATTATGATCGCGTCTACTTGAGTAACTAGGAACAGATGCCCTAACAAACACTCCACTGCACCGAGTCTTCAAACCTTTGTTGACATCTTTGCAGTAGAATCTGTTACCATTTGTAACATACTTTTTGTAATGTGAACACCATCTGTTTGGACCAACGACCAAAGATGCCAAGTCCTTGCTAACATTTGTTGACTCATCAAATTGCAAGGCTTTCAACTGTAATATGTAAATAACACCAAATGATGTAGAGTTTTCCAGTGAATATAAAGTAAGCAAGGACTAACAAAATATAAATGTCTACGAATCATCTAATGATTGAAAAAAAATTAGTAAACAGGGGATCTCTTGGGATCATACATGTTCTGCGAAGCATTCACAAAAAGAATTACGGGCAGTTTTTTCAGCCTCCCACAAAGTTTGTCGTCCCCTGTTTACCTTTGCTCGTTGAATATGTTCACTGCAAATATTATGTATTATAGTTAGCTTGGTAGTAATAAATCATGGACAACAGAAGCTAGAATTGTTATACTACGACAGTTATTGAAATTTCACCTTAAGAAAGGGTAAACTTCATCACAGTTAGTTAACACATGTTTTGCTATAACCTCATATTCTTCATCATCCATGTAAACTTTAGTTTCAGCTCCAAGTGAATGTCCAGGTGAAGACAATATATTGTAATTTCTATTGAGGAAATTGAATGTTAAATGAAGAAAAAAAATGTAAATAATTGAAAACTTTAGATACTAGAATTGTGAAAAATAGGAAATCCAGTAGGGACTCCTTGGTCACCCAAATCGGCATTACGGCCAGGCCTGTTCCGATGAGTTTCTACATCTTCCAAGTACATTGAGCAAAAAGATATACATTCTTCTGAATTTAATCTTCTGCAATTGATCCTTCTGGGCTACTCCCATTATGCATGTGCTTCTTTAAGATTCCCAAGTTTCTGATCAATACATTTCTTCTGAGTAATAAATAAATATATATGGTCATATGTATATACAAACATATGTGTGTGTGTCTATGAATAAGCATGAAAATATATTGTAACAACTTACTGCTCAATAGGGTACATCCATCTAAAATGGATAGGACCAGCAATGGCAGCTTGTTCAGCCAAGTGGATTGCTAGATTTATCATAATGTCCAAGAATGCGGGAGGGAATATTCTCTCAAGATGACAAAGAACTAGAGCTATACGTGGTGTCAACCTTTTGAACTCCTCGCTTGTCGAATTTTTGCTACACAAGTGCCGAAAATATGAGCTGGGCTCTAACAACACCTTACATAGTGGCTTCTTTAACACACATGGTAGTCGTGACTCTTTAAGTTATTGAATTTCCTTTCTTTCACTTGTACACATCGAGCAACATTTGAGGAAAAGCCATCAGACATTCGACATGAAGCCAGTACTTCACAAATGGTAGTCTTTTCAATATTGCTAAGAGTGTAAAACACTGGTGGTAGGTATGTTTTGGTACCTCGTCGTTCTGGATACAACCCTTTTTTACATTTAATCACTTCCAAATCTGCCCTCACCATTAATCCATCTTTGCACTTTTTGACACCCTCTAACAAAGTATAGATGATACTCTCGCAGATGTTCTTCTTGATATGCATGACATCAAAATTATGGCGAATGAGAAGATCTTTCCATTAAGGCAATGAGAAGAAGATGCTTTGTTTCTTCCAAGGTCCTTTGTAGTATATTTGAGAAGTTCACTTTCGTTCTGATGTTACTATTATTCCTTTGCCAACATGAAATTACAGGCCTGAAAATTTCAAAAGACATTGGCGACCAGAAAGTGCTTTGGGAGCTTGCCTCAATTCATCCTTTCCAATGTAGCACATCGAGCCCCTACGATATCTATGCCTACTGGTGAGCTATCTACAATGCACCATGTAACATTCTTTGTGCCCAAATCGCAACCTTTTAGCATCAGTTTCATAATTACAGTTTGGACAAGCCTTCTTTCTTTTTGTGCTCCATCCGGATAGGTTTGCATAAGCAGGGAAATCATTGATAGTCTATAGAAGAGCAACACGCATAATAAATATTTCTTTGGTGAATGCATCATATATGGGGCACCCAACTTCCCACAAAGTTTTCAATTCGTCAAAAAGAAGAGCCAAATAAACATCTATATCATTTCCCGGAGATTTGGGATATGGAATGAGCAAAGATAAGAAGATGTATGGCTGCTTCATACATAGCCCTGGTGGAAGATTATAAACTAAGAGCACAACTAGCCAAGTGCTATGTGATAAGGTCTTCTGCCTAAATGGGTTGAAACCATCGCTTGCCAACCCTAAACGCACATTTTGTATCTTACTAGAAAAAATATCAAACAAACTGTTCAGACGAGCTCAAGCAGAAGAATCTATCGGATGTCTCATCCTTCCATCCTTTGTTCTTTTACTGTGATGCCATCTCATGAGTTCAGCAGTAAATTAACCCACACATATATAGACGTTGTAATCTTGGTGTCAATGCGAAGTATCTGAAAACCTTGTATGACACCCTATTTTTTTTTTCTTTCTTATACCACTAACTTCCTCATCTTCATACCTATTGTGACCATATGTTCAACAAATTTTGTCGTCTGCCCTGTCTTTCCAATATATCATGCAATAATTTGGACAAGCATGGATCTTTTCATAGATCAAACCAAGACCTTTTACTAACTTTTTTTTGTAATACAGGTTCTGTGGTAAAGTGTCTCCTTCTGGGAATGCTTTTTTAAATAAATTCAGTACTAGAGACAATTGCTTGTCTATCATTAATGTCAAACACTTTACTTGGTACAAAATCACAAAAAACTCTAATTTCTTTATCCTTGAGCTAGGACACAAATAAGTATTTACTTCAATCAATAACTTATGAAAGCTCTCTGGATCCTCAGTTTGCATATTTGTCCCACCATTTTGTGCACTATTGTTTCCCTCCCCTGTATGGTTTTCATTATGAAGAATATCGGTTGACATATCAACTATACCAACCATGTGAATATCACAATCTTAATCTTCATTAGAAGTGTTTATGTTGTCCACGAATGCAACATCTGGAAAACTTTCCCCATATGAAACCCACAACCAATTCTCATATTGTGGGTGCATACCATATGCATATAAATGACCCCTCACCACACTTGGTCTAAATCTTCCCCAATTATTACATTGGAGACATGGACACTTCATTTTTCTTGCATGACTAGCCACTTCCATGGAATGTGCTATAAAATTGTCTAACCTAACTAAGTACTCCGGACTTGGTTTGTCAAGCTTAACCCAAGTTTTATCCATATTGAGAAGACCAAACTGATCTACCTAATAACAAAAAAATGAATTACAACACCAAAAGAAGTAAGGCACATAATCCACCAAACTTAGAAACATATGGCTGCAACATAACCTCTCAACCTATTTACATTATGCAAATCTCTAAACCATGGAATTGTAAACTTAAATCAACTACCTGATATATAGAACAACAATCCAAAAATCCAAAAGAAATAGGAACGAAACTCGGGTCCCTTTCCTTCTTGCAAAACAAATTGAAATTCGAATGCTTTGAACTGTAAAATAAGATGGGAATCTCGGAGTGACGTGAAGGAAAGAAGAACCCAAGAATCTAAGAAGGAAATTGGTTTGCTCGATCTGTCCATTGATAGTTCGGGTTACCATGAGAGTGGGTTTTGTGTTTTGAATTTGAAGTAATGGGTTATGACAATCTTTGATTAACAACTTCAATGAATGCAATTTTGACAATCTTGGGTTTTCCAAGTTTTCTGGGGAGGTGGGTATAGACAAGCTTGAGAAGTTTATCTTCTTTTTTGATGTTCTTGAGAAGTTTGATAATCGCAGATGTTCAGTAAGGAAAGTTTTGTGGAAATATATTGTTTATCAATAAGGATTATTTTAATAAGATTTTGAGGATAAAATATAGTCTTAAATCTAATTCAATAATTAAGATTATATTAATTATGATTGGTAGGCTAATAGTTCGGTAATAGTTGGAAAAGTGGAAAACATGCCCACCTATTGTTGCAAAACATGCAATCACTACCCATTATGTTGACTTGCCAAATTGGTCACATTTAGAAAAAATGTTGCTAATTTAAATGTTACCTTTGCCTCATTTTCTTGTAGTGATAAATATAAATAACAACGAATAATTTTATAATATATAGAGCATGCAACAGAATAATTTACGATTTAATTTATCTTATACATTATTTATATACATTATTTATCTAAGTTCCACATAATCAAAATTGTTACAAATGTTCCATATATTATAAATGCACTCATATAGTAGGTCCCTCTCTGTATCAATATTGCAAGTATACAGTAGGAAGATCGAGTTGGGGCACTTTGAAGTGGTCCTTGAGCTAGATAGCTAGCTATGCCCCTTATTCTTCTCTACCAGTATATGCCAAGACCTTACCAGCCAGAGATCTCATCAAAATCTTACCCTACTTGCATTTGAGACCAAATGAGAAACTGACCCTACCACCACTTAGTTCCACATGCATGAGTGCTAGAAAAGCATGAGACATTAGATAGTATTTCTACACAACTCCCTCCATGTGAGCAGCATTTAGAAATCCCAATCATATGAATGAATTTGGAAAGTGGTTATTAGATTATGACAATTTTATGGCAAGTAACCACTATAAAATATAGGTAATCGATCATACATACGTAGTCTTTATACATGATGAGAATTATATTAACATGCCAACCCTAATGTTAGAAAACTTTCCTTTATGTCATTATATGGTTTGGGATCTTCATCATGATTAAAAGTGACATTGTCTTGCTTCTAATCTTCATCATTACAAGAACATATTAATTACTTCCTGGTTTTTCTACTGTTTTGATGCCTAATTAAGATCGATTTGTCTGCAAAGTTAATTAAGTAGGAATTCGTCTCTGTTTCGAAAGGCAAGTGCTTATCGATTTTTTTTAACTTCTACCTCAGAGATTTTACAGGTGAAATGAGTCAACGATACACATCAAAATCGCTAATTTGATTAACTAATTATACACACATCTTTGAAGTAGAAGTGGAGGCAGCTGGCCGCAGTTTGCCTGATCGATGTCGGTTTCCGTCAACGCTCTTGAAATCATCTAGGGCACAAAACGCATATGTACGCTAGATCGATGATGCAGACTTTGGAAACTTTCATAAGATCAATGAGGATGTACATTGACCCCGAACGAGAGAGCTGAGGGACCTCTTCAGCATCTTCCATGCACAATTGCAGCTAGTTGTAGGTCCATAAGAATCATCTATATGACTTCAGAAAGGGAGAGAGCCCTATGAGCATGATGATAACGTAGTATCTTGTGATCTGTCAGTAACAGAAATGTCAGCCCCGGCCCTCAACTCAATTGATTCCAAGACATTTTGATCGATCTTGCACAGCACTAGTGCGCAGAGTAACTAACTGGTCTCAACGAAACGTTTCGTTCCTGGGGCTAAGTTGGAACCCTATCCTAGCCAATCGGGTCGAACTAAATTTTCTTAATTACTCTGTTGCTGTCTCAAGAAAAGCTATAGTGATCTTCAGAAGTTTGTGCAATCCTTTTGCGTAACGTAACAACATAACTGTGTTACGTATTGTGCTGTTCTACCAACTTGGGTGATGTACCTTGTCCCCATGAAGGGGCTAGCTTAGCTTTTATCACATAAATCGTTTTCCTTCTCCTCTGCTATTATTGCTTGCATATTTAGTACGTGCCATGATCGATTTTGCACTTTGCGAATGTTGTTGCACATGGTGGCCGGCCTCGAAAATGAGGGAGCTTCATGGGTCTCAATCGGCTCTAAGTTGCCTAGTGCTAAACTATTTAATTAATAAAACTCGTTTATCAGATGATTATACACTCTATATCGTATATATGTTTAAGTTTGTTCATCTTCGATCATTTCTCTCTCATATATACACAAGCAATTTCAAATGCTCACGAAATGCTATGGATGACAAGAGTTAATTTGCTATATTCACATCTTCGGCCCCATTTGGATTTTGCCTGTTCGATTATTCGTTTTGTTCCTCAGAATTTTGGAGAGCACACAATGTGATGAAATGTTTTCGATTCAAATACACGTACTACATACAAGGGGACAAGCTGGACAACACCTCTTATAGAGTAGTATAGCAGTGAACATAGCTGAACAATAGAATACATGCAATAAAAGATAGACTGTACATTCTACAATCATAAAACTGAGATCATGTATATCATTATTACTATACGTACTGTCATGTAATATTGGACAATAATATGTGATTTTTTTTGGACTGATGGACAATAATATGTGATAAGCTGTAGTCGGTATCCATTAGATCTGAATTCAATAGTGGATCATTATAGATTAGCTTAAATACGGTGTACTGAATACAAATTTAACTATAATTGACCATAACTAATTACAAAACAACTTGATTATCTGAAAACCACAAAATGTTCGATTTAACTTGTTATTGTATATATGCAATCTCAAAAATGTGATAAAACGTGATAGCGATTCTATAACGTAATTGAATGTCTTAAGCAAATGTAGTACTTTAATTTGTATGTTGTTGTCTATATGCTCGTGTATTAGTGATCCATAATAATAGTACTTCAATTTGTCAAAGTCAATTGTCCGTCAATTTTTTTTTTGTTTCTTTTCCAAGTAGTTGGAAGTTGAAAAGAAAAGAAGAGCATCTTCATCATCCCAATTACTTGTGCTAGATGATAGGCTATGAAATCGAAATCATGCATGCCTACATTCCCAGCTAGGCAAATTGTGCTCTTATTCCTTCCGATGGTTGACCTTTAATTGGAGCACGTGTGTGTGGGTGGGTAGGGTGTGGGTGGTGTGTGGTATTGGGGTACTTTCTTCTAGATCGATAACGAAGGTCGGGTCCAAGGCTGTGGGCTTATTGATCAATGGGGATCAACAACCTACAAATTTGAACAGTTCCCCACTAGCTAGCATGAATCCATGATAGTGATTCTGGAAACCATTCTTTAAAATCCAAAACCACGGTTAATTGATATTTAACCGATGAGATTAATACAAGTTTACTCCGGATCCCGTATATCGTTGTCGCTTGATGATTGTGATTTATACTGTTGTCGCTTGACTTTGATTAATACCGTTGTCGCTCTCAATTGATATCGGTTCCTGCTATCGATAATGCTTTACGATTGCTCTTGTTTAATTGCTCTCGTTGCTAAGAATGACAACCGTTAAAGAGAGATCGGGTGTGCCGACTTTCAACCATCTGATGCGAAAGTTAGAAACGAGATATGATTTAAACAGGGTAACGACGTAAATGTGTAATGAATGTGTACCATTAATGCTCAACCATCAGGTTTATAAAGGTGGTTGAGACTAGATGTAATAAGCCGAACCAAAATTCACGTATAAATCAACACGAAGCAGTTTTATCGCGAATTAGTTATATCGTGTGAGTTATTAACAACTTTTTCATCGGGCGAGAATTTGACTTGATTTTCTTCACAAGAGTTGTAGAATATTTAATTCAGAGCACGCAGGAATTTTGGGGGAATTTTTCGGATTTGTGAGTTATTTGTTATGATTTTTGGAAGTTTTTATTTTCGGATAATTATCGCGATGTTTATCAAAAATTGTCGTAACGGATAAATCGAAAAGAACTTGTTTTTATCGGTTAATTATTGACCGTACGATCGCAATATAGTCGAATAATAGCTATCGATCGATTGAGGAGCCTCCCCTATAAATAGCAAGTTTCCGAAAATAGTCGGTTTACCCGATTTAGAAAGTCAAAATGGGAGTTGACCCACCGTTGAACCGACCCGGATTTTTGACCCGCCGGAAAATCAACCGTCCGACCACCAATTTTCGAGTTTGAAGTATGGATTTTCTTCCCCTCTTGCCCATGAGCGGCTTGGTGTGATCATTTGGAATTTTTAGTTAGGTTTTGGAGTAACCCGAACGGGTTTTTGGAGCGGTACCCACAGACGCCGTGGGCGGCGGTACTCCGGCTGTCCTCCGGTGATGGCAAGGGGTGGGTTCGACTGGGTTTTGTCCCAGGAGTCGAAATCCCCTAGCCCCAAGGGCCACCGTGCGCCGTAGCCTGCGTATTCACGTCGAGAGGATTTCCGGCCAGGTTTTGACTCGGTGGCTTTCACAGGGAATTCCGGCGAAATACACTGGAATTTGGGGTGGTCACAGAAGAGAAATTTGTTGGGCTTGGGGAGAGGAAGAGAATGAGGGGTCGAACACTCCAAACGAAGTTGTCCGGCCGGGGGGGGGGGGGGGGGGGCGTGATGGCCATGGCGAGAAACAATTCAGAAATTGTCCGGGGAATTTTCGGGGTAGTTTTTGAGTTGATTTTCTCATGTTTTACCGAATTTCATATTAAATGTATGTGTTATTTATTCAGGAGATCGTGATCGAGATTTTGGCGAGGGAACTTCCGCCGGACCACAAAGCTAGCTTTGTACTGTTAGTGGACACTTTATTTTTACAGTTAATTAACGAGTCTATTTATTATTATTATATCCAGTTCAATTTGTGCTTTCAATATTCAGTATATATTTTTTGGAGGCTTGTTTTAGTTAGTTATGCATTGGTTACTCGGCTGATCCCCGAGTGGCTCCAGGGAAGTAGCAGTACTTACCCCCTGGCATTCACATCCTCTTTGTGTCAGGAATCACCAGACGACTTTAGTGGCTCGAGGTCAGAGGATCCCAGTCACTGCCTCCACTTGAGCACGATACTCGAGAAGGGTCAGGTGTCCCCCTCGACGTATCCTTATTGTACATTTTCAGTATTCTAGACTCACTATCAGAATTTATGATTTTATTTACTGAAAGGCATAATGTAGATTTTATGTTATATATTTTGAAATTATTGTCGTCCACTCATTCTAACGGTTATTATTTTATATGCCTTTCCTGGGCTTTTCGGTTTCCTCCGCTAGTTTGCAGTTGTTATCCTGCCATTCCACGTCGGAGACAGAGGCGTAAAGTTTGTATTACTGTACTCATCTAGTTGGTTCTTAGCTTAACCTGCTAGTCTTGTATAATATGTATATTAGAAGTCGCTTTGAATACTTTATAGAGTTTGACTCTGTTGTGTTTTATTCTCCACATAGTTTTTGGATTTCTTATCAGCTTCTGTAAACAGTATGTATTTATAGTAAATTTAGAATTTGGTTGATTTGAGAAATCCGGTTGGGATTTGGTGCCCACAGTTTATTTTTGTGGACATTTTAGAAGTGTGTTTTCCTTGCAGGTATTTTTTTGGGTTTCTTGGTTTTAGAAGAAACTCTGGCAAATTTTTTGTAGACTCGGGTGTCGTTAGGACTTAATTTCAGTTTAGGCAACTAAATTGGGATCGGGTCCTTTCACCAGAGCTCTTACCAATTCTTCGACGTGGGATTAGTGTTCTTACTCTTTTGTTGAAGTATCTTCTGATGGGCGCGTGAGTGCTAATCACGCCGAGATAAGAGTCGGGCTGACACGTGAAGTTGTAAGTCTCTTGCCGTTATGTTGGCTGTGAGATATAATTATAAAGTAATGAATGACGTTAATTACGTACGAGATAGGGTAATTAGCCAGGTATATATACAAGTACCTAACTTGCGCAACCAAGGGGATCAATCTTGGTTGGTGAGTTGCAGAAATGGATACTGACGATACTTATCCGTATGTACTTAATAGATGTTGCTACCTTCTAGAGCCGGATATGTGCCATATAGTCCCCCAGCTCGCTGACCAAGGTTGTTCTGCTTGACAAAATCGATACATGCAGTAGAAGACATCAAAATAGGCACCCGTAATTAGTATCAGTGAGGCTGGTAAGTAGCTAATTTACCATCTCCCGGGAGTAAGCAAAAAATGTATTAATGTTAACGCCCTTAGGTTTGTTTGCCTCCCGAATGAGTCATGACGTCATATCGGGGTTCCTTCAAGTAATGGTTTAACCCAGTAGACTCGTTCCCAATGAAGCCCTTCCCGGTAACTGACATAATCCTTCATAACTATTCAGTGCTGGAGGATGAATGAGTAGCTACATTGCATCGACCGAGGGATACGCTTATTGGCGCTCAAACACTTGGTCCTTCCCAATCCGGAAGCTTTTGTTGCTGGCTGCTGGTAACTACACTGGTGTGAGCGTAACGGTGGGTGGACTCGTTTGAATTGGTAAATCGTTTGACTTTATGGCTCTTTGGTAGGTTGAAGGAAGGCGATATGGTGTAGGAGACGTTGCAGCCATTAGGAGAATACTTAGTAATGCTAACAGCTATTGCTAGTGTGGGTGTTACAAAAGGATGAGGCGATTAGTGTCCATCCCGGGTTTCTGTGATATCCGTTGCCGCTTATGCTCCTCCCCCGAGTTGGTAGGTTTAGCCATTTATTGCTTTCATTAAATGTCGTAAAATCTTTAACCGCCATATGTTGATCTAGGGAACCTTGGGCTTCCCAAACGTCTTGTCGTAGGTTGGAGTGATGATTTTGTTTTCCTTGGAAATCGTAACTTGGGAAACGGTCACTACAAGAAAAACGGACTTAGACCACGGAGCATTTCCGTCGTCTAAGTGCCGTTTTCCGTCGTCTAAGTACTTAGACGACGGAATCTCCGTCGTCCAAGCTCCGTGCTCCAAGTGCTGTCGTCCAAGTGCTTGGACGACGGAGATGGAGAATTCCGTCGTCTAAGTGATACTTAGACGACGGACATTCTCCGGGGTCTAAGTGTTCACTTAGACGACGGAGATGACAATCTCCGTCGTCTAAGTGAATTAATAAATTATTTTTACAATAAATTTTTTTTTGTGATAAATAATTTAAAAATTCACTTAGACGACGGAGATTGTCATCTCCGTGGTCTAAGTGAATTTTTAAATTATTTTTACAATAATTTTTTTTTTAGGATAAAAATTTAAAAATTCACTTAGACGACGGAGATTGTCATCTCCGTGGTCTAAGTGAATTTTTAAATTATTTATCACAAAAAAAAATTATTGTAAAAATAATTTAAAAATTCACTTAGACCACGGAGATGACAATCTCCGTCGTCTAAGTGAATTTTTAAATTTTTATCCTAAAAAAATAATTTTACGGAATTTTCACTTAGACGACGGAAATTGTCTATATCCGTCGTCTAAGTGGTGATTTTGTAAAAAAAATTAAATGAAAAATTCATGAAATGCTAATTAATAATTTAATAATTAGCATTTAATGAATTTTTTATTTAATTTTTTGTATATCAATATTCATAATATTTTTAAATTTATTGAATATTAATTATTAATAATATATAATACGTACAAAATTTATAATGAATAAATAATTTAAATTATTATGGATTTAAATACAATGAATACAAAATTCATAATATAATAAAGTAAATTAATCTAGCCTAAATAAACAAAATTAAGCTAAAACTAAACTAATTATAGGCGGTGGTGGTGGTGGCGGCGCCGGTGGTGTTGGCCGGAATGTGGAGGCCGGTGGTGGAGGTGACAATATAGGCGGTAGCTAGTGGTGTGTGGTGGTGGTGGAGGCGACGTTGTAGGTGGTGGCGGCGATGGTGGTGATGCCGGTGATGTCGGTGATGGCGGCAACGGTGGTGATGTCGGTGGTGGCGGCGACGGTGGTGGTGGTGATGATGATAGTGGATGGTGATGGTGATGATATATGGTGGGTGGTTTGATTGGGGGGGGGAGAGATGGAGAGGGAGAGAGGGAGAGGGAGAGTGGATTGAGGGAGAGGAAAAAATGAAGAGAGATTGAGAAAATGATGAATTTATAGAGTTTTAAAACACTTAGACGACGGAAATACTGAATTTCCGTCGTCTAAGTGCTTTAAATTTTCAAAATATACCGCCAATTTTTCACTTAGACGACGGAAATTCAGTATTTCCGTCGTCTAAGTGATTTAAATTTTTGCCAAAATTTTAGCGGGAAAAGAATACCGCCAATTATTTTGACTTAGACGACGGAAATGACAATCTCCGTCGTCTAAGTGGATTTAAATTTTTGCCAAATTTTAAGGGGGAAAAACACCGCCAGAAATTAAAAATTCAAAAATTCACTTAGACCACGGAGATGAGTATTTCCGTCGTCTAAGTGAATTTTAAAAAAAATAATTTTACGGAATTTTCACTTAGACGACGGAAATACTCATCTCCGTGGTCTAAGTGAATTTTTTTAATTTTTAATTTTAAAAAATAATTTTTTTATTTTAAAAAAAAAATTTAAAAATTCACTTAGACCACGGAGATGAGTATCTCCGTGGTCTAAGTGAAAATTCCGTAAAATTATTATTTTTTAAATAATTTGTAATGAATTTTTGGACCTGTAATTTGAATGGAATTGTCGTAAAATATCGATTAAAGAATCGTATATATAAAAAGTGGGATTTAAGACGATGAATTAATTTACGTATTCAAACTTGTTAAGTATTTACTAATATGTATAACTTAAGTGCCGGTACTTATAGGCTCATTGCACATCGATATTAACGAAATTGAATTTGGAAAAAACGACCGTTGGATATACTCACCATAACACCATATATAAGTAGAATAATTTCCACTAAATACTGAGTTCGTTCAGGGTTTCATCGGCACAGTTAACCGCAAATCCAAAAATTTTACAAACCGGAAACCTAGATACACAAAAATCCGTAAGTCCTATTTTAAAACCGTCGACGCTCACACTCCAAGCATTGTTTACTCTACGGTCTCGACGAAAAGAATATGCATTGGGACATGGTCTAGATGGTCGTTGTCTTAGGTGAAATTACGAAATTTTCACTTAGACGACGGAATCGCACATTTCCGTCGTCTAAGTTTTTACTTGGACGACGGAAATGGACATTTTCGTCGTCTAAGTGAAAACATGGTTTAGGGGTTAGGGTCTTAGGGTTTAGGTACTTAGACGACGGAAATGTCCTTTTCCGTCGTCTAAGTGAATTTTAAAAAAAAAAATTTATGGAATTTTCACCTAGACCACGGAGATACTCATCTCCGTGGTCTAAGTGAATTTTTTTAATTTTTAATTTTAAAAAATAATTTTTTTATTTTTGAAAAAAAAAAAAAATTTAAAAATTCACTTAGACCACGGAGATGAGTATTTCCGTCGTCTAAGTGAATTTAAAAAAAAAAAATTTACGGAATTTTCACCTAGACCACGGAGATACTCATCTCCGTGGTCTAAGTGAATTTTTTTAATTTTTAATTTTAAAAAATAATTTTTTTATTTTTGAAAAAAAAAATAAAAAATTTAAAAATTCACTTAGACCACGGAGATGAGTATTTCCGTCGTCTAAGTGAATTTTAAAAAAAAAAATTTACGAAATTTTCACCTAGACCCCCACGGAGATACTCATCTCCGTGGTCTAAGTGAATTTTTTTAATTTTTAATTTTAAAAAATAATTTTTTTATTTTTGAAAAAAAAATAAAAAATTTAAAAATTCACTTAGACCACGGAGATGATAATCTCCGTCGTCTAAGTGAAAACTTAGACCGCGGAAACTTTATCCGCGGTCTAAGTGAAATTTTTAAATTTTTTAAATTTCACTTAGACGACGGAGATGTCTTTTTCCGTCGTCTAAGTGAAACTTAGACCGCGGAAATTTTCTCCGCGGTCTAAGTTTCACTTAGACGACGGAAAAAGAGATCTCCGTCGTCTAAGTGTTCACTTAGACCGCGGAGAAGTTTCCGTGGTCTAAGTGTTACTTAGACGACGGAACCTTAATGGTTCCGTCGTCTAAGTAACTTTTTCTTGTAGTGGGTGCGTATTGTTTTGTGTTCCGAACTCTTTCGTGCTTGATGACGTTAGCTGACGTGTGTTCGCATCTTTCGAACCGACGTGTTTATTTGAATAGTGGCGATCACGCCCAAAGGTGGCATATTTATACCCCCTCTTTTTCTCTTTCTTTCCCACACTGCATTTTGAGCATATTCATCTGGACGAGTCTTTTTTGGAGAGAGAGGAATTGAATCCATCTGTCGCCGTCGTATCGTTGCCGTACCGTGAAGCCCTACCTATACTGCTGTTTTCAATTTTCGATCACCTTCATCGAAGTTCAAGTAAGTTTCACTTCCGTTCACTCCGCGCTTGTTCTCTCTCTGTGAGCTTTGAATTTTTGGGTTTGTTCTGCATGTTTCATTTTTGCTTGTGGTTTCGATTGTGGTTTCTCTGCCTTGATTAAATGTAGATAATCTGGTACTGTGTCGCTGTCTCTCACGGTGGTCGGAGGTCTCTTCGCCGCTGTTGAGTTTTTCTAGTCTTCCTTTCCCTAGGTTGTATCTGTTGTGTGTGTGTGTGGGGGCATGGATCCAGTCCCTGGGCCCAATAGGTTTTTTTGTTGGTGTTGTGTGCGTCGTCTAGCGTTAGGTCCGTAACCGCTAGATAACCTGCTTCGGTGTTGGGGGAAAACCGGGCATATTCCTTGGGAAGTTGTTTACGGATTGGGAAGCTGAGATGGGAAAACCTTGGGCTAACCTTATCTGTATATTTTTTGTAGGTAGCATAGCGTCATCCTCTCAACCGAAGTAGTGTGAAATGGAGCCAACGACGTCAGCATCGGGCTCGGCACCCGTTATTCTTCCCAACCTGCGGATGCTTGGGCTAGGTGGGTCGAGAGTTTGGACGTTGAACGATTCGCAAGAAGTAGACGAGCCTGTTAAGTCGATGTCCTTCTCTGCCATTAAGGAGATGTAATCGGAGTTCTAGATCCCCAGTTCCATCACTATTAGGCCCTTGGGTAAGGGTGAGTTTTTTACTAGACCGCCCACTAGTCCTGTTGCCATGGACTGGGCTCAATTGTGCTTCGGTTTGCGGCTCCCACTTCACCCCTTCCATGAGTATATATTTGGGGAGCTTTGGTGCGCTGTTGGGCAAGTTTTGTCGTTGATGCTCCAGTCGTTGAACGCCATGTTCGTGCTATGGAAGTTGCCCGGGCTTGATTGCCCTACTTGGAATAAAGTGTTGTACTATTTTGATGTACTGTACTCGACGAAGAAAGGGTGTTGCGGGACGCTCCGTTTAGTCCAATGGTGAGGTAGTCTCCTTGCCTTGCTTGACTTCCAGACGTCTAACCCGGAGTGGAGGTCTGAACATTTTCTTGCTGGCGGTGCTTGGTCAAGATCGGCACAAGCTACTAGCCGGGCCCGTGTGCCTACTGGGTTCTGCTCTCGAGGTGATTGTGGTAGTTTGGCACTTGTCTCCTAACTGGAGCGTGAACTTTTTTTTCTTCTTATATGTCGTTTCCCTTATTGTAGTTACTCTTTAGTACTACCTCTGCTCTACTAAAAAACGACGTTAACATAGAGTGGAGCGAGGTTATAGTTATAAGTTTTAGAGCGTATACCTTTTAAACGACTACTGAATTTTAGAATCGACCGGCCTTGCCAAAACGCCTAGTATGTCTTCTACTGCTTGTGTTTTGATGACGCCGTTACCTTTGTGCATGATTTTTCCTTGTTCTTTATTCTTGTTTTTCGCTATCTTATACTAACCCGTTATTCTTGTGTGCCCTTTCTTGGTAAATCTGCAGTCCGTTATAGCAACGCGAGGAGGGAAAAGAAAATGGAGAGCTTTGGAATTATCGATGATCTGATCGCCGACCTCGAAGAGGTGGGAAACTAGGCCAAGATGCTTGACCTTGACGTCTGGACGGGCCAAACCGTCATGCTTTCTGCCCGAGCCGCCATCAATCCTCCTTCCGAAGAAGTGACCGATCGAGTAGGGAGTGACGGTCCTCTCAAGACCAAGTTTGCTTCTTCCACGGCTAGGGGCGCCGGTCGTGGTGAGAAAAGAAAGGGTGTTGCCATCGGTGGGTCACAGAGACCACCCAAGAAGACCGCCCATGCTAATGATAGTGCTATCATAGTTGCTGATCAGCTTGGTGCCGACAACCTTTGGTCCATTGAAGTGGAGGCCATCCCTATCTCTCGGGCCATTGTCAATGTCGATGCCTTGTCGGATGGCGACCTTGGTGGTGCTTGTTCTGAGCCATGTGCTGGTCTCGCGCTCCCTGACTCCGGCCACTAGACGGCTCCGCCGCCCTACTCCACCCAGATAATCTCTTACCTCCCGACTAAGGTGCACTTTATGGCGGATATCGCTGCTGGCATCGATGCGTGCCTGCAGTCTTTTGCTGCCGCTCTCCAGCTGATGTGCCACCAATGACAGACTATGGTGGCATCCTATGAAGAGTTCCCCCAGATGGGTGTGGAGCTTGGAAGGAAGGAGCAGCAACTGGTGCAATCCAGCGAGAAGTGGCAAGAGCTGGAGCATGAGTGTGAGCTCTTAGAGGGGAGGTTGTAGGAGGCCGAGGGTGCTTGGAGGAGTCTGTGTGGCATACCAAGGACCTCGAGCGGGAGCTTCAAGAGGTGTGGGAGCTTTTGAAGGCTGCCGATATGGCGCGCACCGCCGCTGAGGCCAAGTTACCTCTCTCCGAGGGTAGATCAGGGAGCTAGAGGAGAGCCAGATGCAAGAGCTGATTGATGCCATTGAGGACTTCAAGCTTGGCACCGAGTTCCGTGAAGCGCTTCAGTGGGCCTTCAGAAGACTTGGGAGTAGTTCCTTCGGAATGAGTGGGTGAATGACAAATACAAAGCTGACACCACTCGGATTATCGAAGAACGATGCCTGAAGCGTGCTGCTGAATGGGCGGCCTTGGAGAAAATCAAGGAGGAAGAAGTGGAGGCCCTGGAGAGGGAGCGACAGTGGATGAACATGGCGGTAGGAATGACTCCTCATGGTGCTCACCCTTTGACTCCTAACCCATCACTGACTACTGCGCTAACTCCTCATCTTCATATTGCAGAAGGCTTGGACTCCATGACCAGTCAGAAGCTCACTGCAGGCTATCGTGAGCGTCAGTGTGAGGCCGAGAAATAGCAGGATCTGCACGGCATTTGAAGATCGTGGCCCAGCGTGAAGCTTGGTGCCGCTTTTGTAATAGGACTAGTATATACATATTGGTTTTATTTGAACAATCTTAATTCTATTTTGGCTATGTAATACCAAGTTATTGTGCCGCTGAGGCCTTTTGTTTTTCGGTCAATGCCGTGACCGTTGGTCATGAATCTGACCGAAATGCTATTAATGAAGATTTTGCAAAAATTTCTCCAAGTATGGTTATATATGACTGATCAATGAAAGGGCTGAAGGAAATTCGTTTGCTTGTACCGTTTTCCCACTCCATCAAAGCGGTAGATGGGACAAACGACCATATCAACTGTTTGGACGATGAGTTTTTTTTACAAGCAAAGGGCTGAAGGATTTTCGTTTCATTGAGGGCAATATGGTAATGACACGGGAGCAGGTATAGTCCCTAGTATAGTAGAGAAAATTTTCTAACGTCGTTAATACTGAAATAGTAGAACCTGTTTCAATGGTGACAATATCGGAGATGCTCCGCATTGCATGTTCTTGGTACTTTGGCGCCGCTTTCATCTTCGAGGATGAACGTGGTTGGAGTTAGGCTCTTGATGATCTTGAATGGTCCCTCCCATATCGGTTACAATCCCTTTGGCTTTAGGATGATCTCCCTCCACACCATGTCACCCATGAGGAGCTTTCGTGCCTTGACTTGGCGATTGTAGTGTTGGGTGACCTGCTGTTTATTTGCCATGAGTTCGACATTGGTTTCATCCTCTCATTCTTCTCGTAATATGTTTTCCATTTTGAGCCCTTCTTCGTATGCATCCTCATCATACCCTGCAAAGTGGGGGCTTTAGTGTGTGACTTCTAGTGGCAGGACCACTTCCGCTCTATAGACTAGCGAAAACGGCAAAGCTCCTATTTCCTGAGTCGGCGTAGTTCTGATTGACCATAGCACATCGTAGAGACATTCTGCCTACTTGTAGCTATAGTCCACCATCCTTCTCTTGAGTCCCGCCTTGATTTTCTTGTTGGCAGCTTCCACTTGACCGTTGGTCTGGGGTAATACACCAATGCGAACACTAACTGAGTCCCTAGGTCATTTTTGAATTTCTTCATTTCGTCTTTGTTGAAATGCTTACTGTTATCGGTGATGATAGTGAGTGGTGCTCCATATCAACAGTATATGTCCCTCCATAAGAAGTTGATTAGTTTTCGAGTGGTGATGAGCACCAGCGGCCTTGCCCCGATATATTATGTGTCGTAGTCGATACAGACGATGATGTACTTGAACTGACATGATGATGTTTTCAATGGCCCGATAAGGTCGAGTCTCCGTTGCACGAACGACATGAGGCTGAGGATTATTGACATTGGGGCTGCCGGGGCGTGTATTCTAATTGCATACTTGGCACATAGCTCACACTGGTCGACGACTTCTCTCTCGTCTTCCCTCAATTTCTTGTAGTAGAACTCGTATCAAAGGAGCTTGTGGATGATGGTGTTTGGTTCGCTATGGTTTCCATATTTGCATCCGTGGACGTCCTCCAGCTGTCCTCGACCCTCTTTTCACGTGACGCACTTGAGTATGGGGAATCCTCTTGCTCATGTAGAGCTCGCCGTTATGCATGCTATAGAACCCCGCTTGCTCGTTTCTTCGTTCCGCTTTAGATTTGCCACCGGTAATCATGTTGATCCTCTTGATGTGTGTTACTCCTTATGCTGGCGGTGTCTCGTTCCCCGACTTGAACTTTGTCTGATTGCCTTTTTTGAGTTATGCCTCCACTAGCTCCTTCATGTTGTGATATCTTTCGGTATTGTATGACTCGTTCTAGTGGAACTTGCACCATCTTCTGGTTTCTCTGTACGCCGTTGCCCTGAGCGTCATTTTGGGTAGCCGGAATAATTCTGGGTATGCTGCTAAGATATCGTCATATTTGGTGTTGAGCACACTAAATACCTGTTGTTCTATCCTTGGCCATGTCTCATTGGTGTCCCGGGGTCGATCATTTCTGACCTTCCGGTATCGCTTGTTGTTGCTATTTTCGGTACCTCTATCGCTATAGTGCTTTTGATAGCTTCCTGATTTGCGATTGTCTTTTTTCCAATCCCTGCGGTTGTAGTCGCGTGAGCCTCGATACTTTGGTGATACCGGTCGCCTTGGTTCTGGTGGGGGAGCGCACTTTGCACACTAGGAACCGTGGGGTTAGAAAAAGTGTTTACCTGCTGTGTGGGCGTAGTGTTAGAACCAAAAGTTTGTAGCACTATTTAGGCGTGTGATGTCACAAGGTCCAGCAACTCTTCGTAGGCGAGTGCCGGGTTCTTGTTAAGCTTCCATGTTAGTAGTTCTGGTTGTAGCGCATTCCGGAGTATGCAGAAGGTTGAATCACCAGTGATATCTCAGCAATTGGCGATGGCAGTGTTCCATTATGAGACGAAGGTAGACAATCCTTCAGATGGTTCCTGCTGGAAGATCTGCAATTGGTTATAAGTAAAGGAACAGTTAGCTGATGTGATCTACCATTTCAAAAATGCCCTAATGAGTTCTTGGAAGGAGTTGATGGATCTCGACGGTAGGCTAAAGAACCAGCCTAATGCATCGCTGGTGAGGCTTTCCATAAATAGATAATAATTTTTCGCGTCGTCGTATCCTCTGTCGGTCGTTGCCGAGACAAAAATATCGATGTGTAGGGACGGGTCTGTTTCCCCCTGTAACGCTCAATTTTCACTTTGGCTAATGGGTGTCAGCCTACGAGCATGATTTTTGCCGAGAACGGCTCGACATGGACCGTTGGTAGCTTTCGGTCAAGATAGCTCGTCTTAGTTTGCGCCAGTTGGCGTATCATAGCCTATAATCCAGCGATCCTTGCCGCCATTTCCGCGTCGAACTGCTGTATTGCCGGTGAGGTCTCGAGTAGGGTTGGTGGTGGTAATGGTTGTGCTCAGATAGGTAGGTCGGGATGGTGTGCCATGTTGTTTAATTCTGGCTCGAGGTTTCGCTGCAGCTTTTTTGATACCGGTGGTGACTCCGCATTGTGCAGGTGATGAGGGCATATGGGTGACCGCATGACCACCTCCCTCAGTCGGATCACCTGATAAGGTTCCATGCTCAGAGAGTCCGCTATGGATTCCGAGTTGAGTTACCTCTGTTCAACGGTCCTCAGCCTTGACTCAGATTGCATGTACCGTTGCTGGTCAAAATCTCAGGCTCTCTCGAGCTTTGTGCACTTCTGTACCGCCAGCTGGTATCGTAGCTCCATGTTGCTGGCTCGTCTCTCGACGTCGGCTGATGCCTGCTCGTCCCCGGTAGCGTGTTACTTTCCTACTTGTTGTTCAAACACGGGCTCCTTGTTGTTTTCATTCGTAACGGGCATTTGGTGGAGGAGGTGTCGCTCGGTGTCATACCTAGTGTCATATAGGTATCTATGCTCATCGCTCGTTGTATGCTTTGTGGTTTGGAAAACAATTTTTGGTGTGGATTCCCACAAACGGTGTGAATGTTAATATCCAAAACCACTAAGGGGTAATTGATATTGAACGTATGAGATTAATGCAAGTTTACTCTAGATCTTGTATATCACTGTTGCTTGATTGTGATCTATATCGTTGTCGCTTGACTTTGATCAATATCGTTGTCGCTCTCAATTGATATCGGTTTCCTGCTTTCAATAATGCTTTACGATTGCTCTTGTTCAATCGCTCTCGCTGCTAAGAATGACAACCGTTAAGGAGAGATCGGGTGTGCCAGCCTCCAACCCTCCGATGCATAAGTTAGAAACGAGATATGATTTAAACAGGGTAACAGCGTAAAGAGGTAATGAATGCGTACCATTAATGCTGAATCATAAGGTTTATAAAGGTGGTTGAGACCAGAGCTCTTACCAATTCTTTAATGTGGGATCAGTGTTCTTACTCTTTTGCTAAAGTGTCTTCTGATGGGTCTTTGATGGGTGCGTGAGCGCTAACCACGCCGGGATAGGACTTGGACTGGCCAGCGAAGTTGTAGATCTCTTGCCGGTGAATGTCATTATGTTGGCGGAAATATATAATTATAAAGTAATGAATAGGGTAATTAGCCAGGTATATGTACACATATGTTGTTAATATTATATATCAATCATCCGATTAGCCTCCGTCTCGGCCGAAAGTAATATTCCAGTACTTGAAATATGTCTTAAGCATATTTATTATTAAGAATTGTAATAATATCCTATTATTGGGTTCAGTATTAGATAGGGTGTGTATTCACACCTCCCAAATTGATCAATACACATCCTTCAATATTTTTTGACACTAAACATCCTTTTTTGCCCCTCTTTTTGGTTTCGTTCTCACTTCCATGATGAGAGTTGAAAATGGCGCAACGAGTTTGCAATTGAAATCAAACAACAACAACAATAAACCTAACCTATTTGAAATTAAAGAGTTTGCAATTGGTTTTCACTCGAAAGTTTTTGGGTTTTAGTTTTCTGAATCTTGCTCTCGTTCAAACAAGAGAGAAATCAAAGAATTATGGTTTTATGGACATCAATTTACGCCTGGTGGAGTATAGTTAGTAGACCAGGATTAGGAAGACCAAACTTCCCCACGCATACAAAAGCAAGCTATACTTTTTTATTTTTTTGACAAGCCGATAAAATTCCATTTAAATGAAACCAGGTACAATCTTTGACAAGTGCCTCAATGATAATTGGAGGAGCTACATGAAAAATAATAGGGTGTATAGCATTATGCAGAGCTCATTTAGCAAGAAGGTGAGCCACTTCATTGGCTTCACGTTGGATGTGTACAAAGGATGACGTGGGAGAGTTATCCAATAGGTCCAGGATGTCGACCACATTGTCTTTGAAATTGGGGGGAATTCCATTAAGTTCTTGTAGTCCTTTAACCAAGATTAGAGAATCAGAGCTCAACTGGGCTAGAGAAAAATCATATCAAAGATTAAGGTGACATGGTTTAACAACAACCTTAATTTCCACATACAACAATGAATAACAGCCTTCAAATCGCTTGGCAAATCCCATCACAAAATTGTCTGCCCAATCACGTACTTCAATCCCAATCCTTTCCCTAGATAGGGTCTTATCAAGAGCGCTATCCATACAGATAGAATATCGTCCAAATAGAAGGGCCACCACCTCTCTTTTGCCGACCTGGCTTAGAAATAGGTCTATTGACAAACATTTACTGTTCATGCCAAGTGATATTTTATCTTAACAACCTCACCAACAAATTTCACAATGTTCAAATACTTGTTGTTTCGAGCTTACCATAGGAACCAGATCATAGCAGTTGCCCAATCGTAGCTGTTGAAAGAGAGGCGTCGCAGACCTGTATCCATGACTGGAAATAGGGCTCGTGGCTTCCTACCCCACCAGTGAGAGATGTAACGAGGCCAAAAGTGTGAGTACAGTCCCTAAATAGGTAAAGTTTAGTCTCCGGTGTTGCATTACAGAAAACAAACTCTGGTGGTATATCCACCATCCTCGATCTGAGACGAGTGCGTAGCGTCATGAATCCATTAATAGTTTTCCATGTACATATCTTTACTACTGGTGCAACCTGTTCTCCCCACACTGAACGCTAACACTTGGAGATAGCTGGCGCCACAAGAATGACATTTTGATGATTATATACATATTCACAAGCAGTAAGATAAACATTAGTGATCTTAAAGTCGCCTTTGGAAGTGTGATTTGCATGCTCTTCGACTAAGGGGAATAGTCTGGATGAGGTCAATATCAACCGTTGATAGGTAAGATTGCATGAGCGAAACATCCCATGTATGGTCCTGCCGGATAAT
Organism: Geum urbanum; assembly: GCA_946800695.1. Classification (NCBI taxonomy): domain Eukaryota; kingdom Viridiplantae; phylum Streptophyta; class Magnoliopsida; order Rosales; family Rosaceae; genus Geum; species Geum urbanum. The sequence goes on from OX327001.1 coordinate 12,358,793, forward strand.
TTGGGACATATAGAGGATAGTAGTCGGGTACCTCAACAATGTTTCTAGTTTAAACTAATAAGGGCGGGATAACCAGTTGTCTTCCTAAACCACAACAGAGGAGCCATCACCTATCTGCCAACGAGCACCTTTGTCCAGCACCGGCCTAGCTGCTAAAAGACTACACCATATGAAGGAAGGAATACCACTCGTAGAATCCAAACTATGACATATGAGTCATCACTTATCTACCAACGAGCACATTCGTCCAGCACCAGCCTAGCTGCTAAAAGAATATGTCATGTGAAGGAAGGAGCACCACTCGTAGAAGCCTCCCAGAATGAACAAGTGGGAAAGTATCTGGCCTTGTACAACTGACTAACTAGGAAGTCTGGGTACTTTAAAATACGCCACAGTTGTTTGGTAAGCACAGTAAGGTTGAAAACATATAAATTCCTGAACCCAAACCACCTTGAGCCTTTGGTTTGCACATATATTCCCAAGCACACCAGTGTTTCTTCCGCTTATCCATGGAATCTCCCTAAAAGAAGTTTGCACACATTTGTTGCAACTCTTCACAAAAACCTTTTGACAAGAGAAAACTGTTCATAACTGTGACGACCCGAACCAGAATCTGTTGCATATTCGGCACGATTCTCGAGATTGAGTTTAGTCGCAGTTTTACGTCGTATATGTGGTTTCCCGATTCGATTCGTGACTATATTTTAGGTCAAGAATTTGAGTTGGTTGTCTTCACGGAAGTTGTAGAGTACGTGATTTCGAGCTCGTGGGAGGTTCCGGAAGATTTTTCCGATAACTGAGGAATATTTTATGATTATTCGAAGTTTCGGTTTCCGACGAGTTTATCCGATTGTTTCGAGCTTATCCGAATCATTTCGTATATTCGTTTCGGACCGTCGATTGACCCGAGGCGTGGGTATAAATATCGAAATAGTCGAGAATTAGTCGAGAATTTCATTTCGGGTATTGACTGGGTTGACTTTCCATTTTGGGAAACTTTGACCGTTGACCGAGGAGAGGGAGACTTTCCAGTTTCGGGTTCAACGTCCGACGACCAAATTCCGGCCACCTCCGGCCAAGTGAAAGGTAGGGACTCCTTCCTCTCGTGATTTCGAGTTGGTCTGTACTTAGTTTGAGGGAAATTGATGGGGTTTTAACCGAGTTCGAATCGGGCCGAGGAGGAGGATTTCGCCGATAACGGTGAGCAAGGTTCCGGTGAGTTTTGACGGTGGGGTTGTTGGGGGTTTTGCTCCCCACACCTCGGTGGTGCTTCCTGGTTGTTTGGTTTTGGACGAGGAGGTGATTGGAGGGGAACCCGATTAGGGATTCCGGTGTGATATTCCGATTGATTTTCGATGAATTGATGATGTTTGGGTGTGAATTGGTATATGCTGTAGTTATATAAGTGGTTCGTATGGTCGAGGCGGTATGATCTGGAAGTTCTCCGCCGGAGAATCTCGCCGTTGACGGTGGGCCGCCGGCGGCGGCGGCGGTCAACGGTGGTCAACGGCGGAGGAGTTGACTTTTCAGATTTCGACAATTTTAATGTCATTTTTCTCGTAATCGCGCCCTGGTTATCGTCCAGAGGTTTTCGGGTTGATTTGGTTAGCCGATTTTCAGTAGAGGTTTCGAGTGGGGATTTCGGAATTTCCGTTGTTCATTTTGTATCGCATTCCGGGAACGGTTGGTTTTCGTGAATCAGTTCAGGGTTGTGGACTATGATTTTGATCAGTTATGTTTTTGTGAATATTCAGGAGATCGAGATCGTGACCTGGATCGTGATCGTGCTTCAGGCGAGGGATCTTCCGCCGGACCACGAGTTTAGCGCGAGTGCGCGTTTCGCGAGTCTGTGAGTGGACAATTTATTTTCACGGATTGATTGCGAGTCTTTTATTTATGATTTACGAACTTGAGCATGCGGATTGATTATGATTTTATGAGCATGTGTTTTATGATTATGCATATACGAATATACGTATACGAGTAAACATATGTATATATTATGTTTTAAGCATGTGCATAGAAAAGATTTATGATTTGGTTTACACAGAGTACAGTCTCAGTATATGTTGTGGTATCGATACACATTGGCTTCTCGGCTGATCCCCGAGTACGCTCCGGGAAGGACAAATATCCTGACCCGAGGCCTTTCTGGCTAGGAATCATGTGTGGGTCTGGGATGCCGTGATTCAGACTGTGCTATCGCGTGGTAGTCCATGAGAGATTCCGCGATATGTTTACGTTGCATGCTCAGTACGTGAGTGGTAGCTAGAGTCTCCTCACGTATTATTTGATTTTCATGCATTTGACTCGCCTATGATTTTATAGGTATATATATTACCTGGTGAAAGACATTTATTTTCGTCCACTCACTCTAATGTATTTATTGTCTTTCCCCTGGGCTTTTCGGTTTCCGTGCCCAGTTGCAGTTCAGGTTTTGGTGTTTTCACTTCGCGGTTTGGAGGCTAGTGATCAGAGTTACCTGTGCTTTCCAGTAGGTTCTTGTTTCGTCTACTGATGTGTATATTGTATATGTTTTACTTTAGAGGTCGCTCTGATACATTCTGATACTTGCTTATACGGATTTTCTCGGATATACATATATACATAGTACAGTTTGTTTACTGTTATTGATTATATTGATGTTGAGAAATCCGGATGGGATTGGTGCCCACGGTTTGGCTTTTGTGGCATAGGATGAAGTGTTGTTTTCAGGGTGTAGGTTTATGCAATTCCACGCTAGTAACGAAACTCTGCCGAAATTTTGAAATTTTTTTGTTGGTTTGTATTTTCGGAAGGGTTTGATTCCGGTTTAGGTAACTGAATCGGGATTGGGTCCTTTCAGCTTGGTATCAGAGCATTAGGTTGTCAGATTCTGTAGACTCTTGTAGTTGTGACGCTTAGGGTATTTGAGTTGATATAGCATGACTGGAGTGATGACCCGACTGGCCAGCGGTACTCATCAATACTTCGGGTGTTGTGTGTCCTCAAATATCTGCGGTTTCATGATTACGTTCTTTCTGCTTGTACCTAATGCTTGTTTTGTATCAGTAGGATGCCTCCTCGACGTGGTCCCCGTGTTGATCGGGATGATGATCCTGATGAGGATCGCCGAATGCGCGACTTGCTGATGCGAGTGCTGCGTTTGGAAGAGCGTTTTGACCCTGTGTTCAAGGCTCGTACTGCTGGTGCTACTGTGTTTTCGGGTTCAGTTGATCCAGAGATATGCGAGGCATGGTTGGTTCAGATTGAACGTGTTTGTGAGCGTCTGCAGTTTACTCCTGAGCAGATGACAGTAGCCGCAGTTTGTTTACTTGAGGGTGATGCATACTTTTGGTGGGTTAGCACTGACAGAGTTCCTGTGGATACTCCGTGGACATTGTTTCGTGATCTGTTTATGCGGAGGTATTTTAATCGGGCTACCCAGCAGCGCAAGTACGAGGAGTTCACAAACTTGAGGCAGGGCAATTTGTCTGTACTTGAGTACCGGGATCGGTTTACCCGTTTGTCTCGTTTTGCGCGGGATATGGTGGCTACAGAGGAAGCCAAGTATCGTAGGTTTGAGCTGGGATTGAATCTGAACATCAAGGCAACATTGATGACGATGCCTCGGAACAACTTTGATGAGTTTGTCAGTGCAGCTCTTCGTGGCGAGGACATTGAGCAGGAGAGACAGCAGAGATACCAGCCGAGACGATTTGAGGAAGGTGGACCGAGTCAGGGGCCTTCAAAGAGGCTGAGTTCTGATACTTCCGGTTCAGCTTCATCTTCAGGCGATGGATCTTATCGACCACCAGCTAGTGTACCCAGATGGAGACAGAGATGGAGGAGAGATCGACCGCAGCGACCACAGGCTAGTGGGGATTCTAGCGGTTCTAGTCATCCTCGACAACTTTTTCGCACACCTACTACACCGAGGGAGTCTCCGTTGTGCAATTTGTGCAATAGGTATCATTTTGGATCGTGTCAGCGAGGCACCCTCAACTGTTATCATTGTGGCCAGGTGGGTCACTATGCGAGGGCGTGTCCTCAGTTGGTTGGTGCGGGAGATCAGGCAGCTAAGAGTTCCGGAGTTGAGCGAGGTGCCACTACGGGAGCTCGACCGGCACAGTTTGCAGGCCAGGGTAGGCAGCAGGGACAACCCCAGCGAGGACGACCAGCCGGACAGGCGAAAGTTCATGCTATGACTCTACGTGAGGGCAGAGCATCACCAGAGGTCGTTATCGGTACGTTACATGTTTTTGGTATTCCTATACTTGCATTGTTAGATCCGGGCGCTACACATTCATTCATATCATTTAGACTGTCATCATTGGCTACGGTACCTGCATCTCCACTTCCGGGGTTATGGAGAGTGTTGTATCCGTCATGTGAGGTTGTGAGCATCGGTTGGGTTTACCGAGATTGTGAGGTGTTTATTGGTGGACATGGACTAGCCGCAGATCTGTTACTGCTGGATATTGTGGATTTTGATTTGATATTTGGTATGGACTTTTTGGAGTCGCACTGGGCCATGTTTGATTGCCACAGGAAGGAGGTCGCGTTTCGTCGACCGGGGTTACCTGAGATACTATTCCGTGGCGAGAAGAACACTTCACTACCGTGTTTGATTTCCGCGATGAGGGCGGATCGGTTGATGAAGAAGGGTTGTGTTGCTTACTTAGCCCATGTTGTGGACACTACAGCTGCAGTGCCAGATCTTGGTAGTATTGAGGTTGTGTCTGAGTTTCCGGATGTGTTTCCAGCGGAGTTACCTGGTATACCCCCTGTACGGGAGATTGATTTTACTATTGAGTTATTGCCGGGTACTGGACCGATTTCCCAGACACCGTACCGGATGGCGCCTGCGGAATTGAAGGAGTTGCAGATCCAGCTCCAAGAGTTGTTAGAGAAGGGATTCATACGACCGAGTGTTTCTCCGTGGGGTGCTCCAGTGTTGTTTGTGCGGAAGAAGGACGGGTCCATGCGTTTGTGCATTGACTATCGGAAGCTGAATCAGATTACAGTGAGGAACAAGTATCCGTTGCCGCGGATTGATGACTTGTTCGATCAGCTGAAGGGAGCAGCAGTCTTTTCGAAGATTGACCTTCGATCTGGATATCACCAGTTGAGGATCCGAGACTCTGATGTAGCCAGGACAGCATTCAGGACGCGGTATGGGCACTACGAGTTTTTGGTTATGCCGTTTGGGTTGACCAACGCCCCCGCAGCTTTCATGGACTTGATGAATCGGGTGTTTCGACGATTCCTAGACAAGTTCGTGATTGTATTCATTGACGATATCCTGATCTATTCCAGGAGTGTGGGCCAGCACAAGAAGCACTTGCGGGCAGTATTGCGGACTTTGCGGGACCATCAGTTGTTCGCGAAGTTTAGTAAGTGTGAGTTCTGGTTGGATAGTGTGAAGTTTCTGGGCCACGTGATTTCGGCCCAGGGAGTCAGTGTAGATCCTGACAAGATCGAGGCCGTGCTGAACTGGAGTAGACCCACTACTGTGCTGGAGATTCGGAGTTTCTTGGGTTTAGCAGGTTATTATCGACGGTTTGTACATGATTTCTCCCGGATTGCTACACCACTGACCAGATTGACGAAGAAAGGCGTCAAGTTTGAGTGGTCTGATGCGTGCGAGGAGAGTTATTTGCTCCTGAAGGAGAGACTGACTACCGCACCGGTTCTAACATTGCCAGACGACAGTGGTGAGTTTGTTGTATACAGTGATGCGTCGAAGCTGGGCCTTGGCTGTGTGTTGATGCAGCATGGTAGAGTCGTGGCGTATGGTTCCAGGCAGCTGAAACCGCATGAGGCCAATTATCCGACGCATGATTTGGAGTTAGCCGTTATCGTGTTAGCATTGAAGAGTTGGAGACATTACCTGTATGGTGCTCAGTGTAAGATTTACACTGATCACAAGAGTCTCACCTACTTGCGGACGCAGCCGGATCTGAACATGAGGCAGCGCCGATGGATGGAGTTGATCAACGATTACGATTGCACATTCGAGTACCATCCGGGGAAGGCCAATGTTGTGGCAGATGCACTTAGCCGGAAATCTGGAGCCTCGTTGTTCCACATGTGTGTGGCCAGAGTATCGATGTTAGCCGAGCTTCGAGCTACGGGTGCTGTGTTTGGGTATGATGATGACGGAGCCTTGTTGGCCTGTTTTCAGGTTCGACCCGTACTGGTTGATCAAGTACAAGAGGCTCAGGATTCAGATCCTTACTTACTGGGCAAGAAGACCATGATACGGAATGGTGTGCCTACAGAGTTCCGATTGAGCGACGACGGTACGTTGTTGTTCAGAGGCAGGCTATGTGTACCTAGAGATGAGGACTTGAAGAAGGAAATTCTGGACGAGGCCACAGTTCAGCGCATGCGATGCATCCTGGAGGTACGAAGATGTTTCGTACTCTTCGAGCGTACTATTGGTGGAGCAACATGAAGCGGGAGATTGCCGCGTACGTGAGTCGATGTTTGATTTGTCAGCAGGTGAAGGCGGAGAGGCAGAAACCTGCAGGGAAACTACAGCCACTTGAGATTCCGGTTTGGAAGTGGGAGCACATTACGATGGATTTCGTCTATCAGTTGCCGCGTACTTCGGCGGGCAACACTGGCATTTGGGTTATTGTTGACCGACTGACGAAATCCGCACATTTTCTTGCACTTCCAGGGAAGATTTCAGTGGGCAGATTGGGCAAGTTGTACTTATCCGAGATTGTTCGCTTGCATGGTGTGCCTGTGTCGATTGTTTCTGACCAAGATAGTCAGTTCACTTCTGAGTTTTGGCAGGCTTTACAGCGAGCGTTGGGCACGAGGTTGCGATTTAGTACAGCTTTCCATCCTCAGACTGACGGGCAGTCCGAGCGGACCATTCAGACTCTTAAGGATATGCTGAGATCGTGTGTGTTGCAGTTCAGTGGGAACTGGGATCAACAGTTACACTTGATTGAGTTCGCCTACAACAACAGCTATCAGGCCAGTATTGAGATGGCACCGTACGAGGCTCTGTACGGGAAGCAGTGTCGTACTCCATTGTGTTGGAGTGAGGTGGGCGAGCGTTGGCTCATTGGTCCTGATTTGGTGAAAACCACAATGGAGGACATACAGGTTATTCAGGATCGGTTGAAGATCGCCCAGGATCGGCAGAAGAGTTACGCAGATGTGAGGAGGAAGAGTCTAGAGTTCGAGGTTGGTGATTGGGTCTTCCTGAAACTGTCTCCGTGGAGGGGAGTTGTGCGTTTCGGGAAGCGTGGCAAGCTTCAACCGCGGTACATTGGTCCGTATGAGATTACAGAGAGGGTTGGAGCTGTTGCTTATAGACTTGAGTTACCAGCAGAGATGGCTCGTGTGCATGATGTCTTCCATGTTTCGATGTTGCGGAAGTACATCTCTGACCCTTCACATGTATTAACCCCACAGCAGTTGCCGATCAGGGAGGATTTATCGTATGTCGAGGAGCCAGTGAAAATTCTCGATCGTCGTGAGCAGGAGTTGAGGCACCATGTGATTCCGCTGGTGAAGGTCTTGTGGCAGAACCACTCAGTTGAGGAGGCCACCTAGGAGACCGAGCAGCGTATGCGGAAGCAGTATCCTTATCTGTTCACTTGACAGGTACGTAAATTTCAAGGTCAAAATTTCTTTAAGGGGGGTAGATTTGTGACGACCCGAACCAGAATCTGTTGCGTATTCGGCACGATTCTCGAGATTGAGTTTAGTCGCAGTTTTACGTCGTATATGTGGTTTCCCGATTCGATTCGCCACTATGTTTTCGGTCGAGAATTTGAGTTGGGTTTCACGGAAGTTGTAGAGTACGTGATTTCGAGCTCGTGGGCGGTTCCGGAAGATTTTTCCGATAACCGAGGAATATTTTATGATTATTCGAAGTTTCGGTTTCCGACGAGTTTATCCGATTTTTTTCGAGCTTATCCGAATCATTTCGTATATTCATTTCGGACCGTCGATTGACCCGAGGCGTGAGTATAAATATCGGAATAGTCGAGAATTTCATTTCAGGCATTGACTGGGTTGACTTTCCATTTTGGGAAACTTTGACCGTTGACCGAGGAGAGGGAGACTTTCCAGTTTCGGGTTCAACATCCGACGACCAAATTCCGGCCACCTCCGGCCAAGTGAAAGGTAGGGACTCCTTCCTCTCGTGATTTCGAGTTGGTCTGTACTTAGTTTGAGGGAAATTGATGGGGTTTTAACCGAGTTCGAATCGGGCCGAGGGGGAGGATTTCGCCGATAACGGTGAGCATGGTTCCGGTGAGTTTTGACGGTGGGGTTGTTGGGGGTTTTGCTCCCCACTACTCGGTGGTGCTTTCTGGTTGTTTGGTTTTGGACGAGGAGGTGATTGGAGGGGAACCCGATTAGGGATTCCGGTGTGATATTCCGATTGATTTTTGATGAATTGATGATGTTTGGGTGTGAATTGGTATATGCTGTAGTTATATAAGTGGTTCGTATGGTCGAGGCGGTATGATCTGGAAGTTCTCCGCCGGAGAATCTCGCCGTTGACGGCGCGTCGCCGCTAGCGGCGGCGGTCAACTGCGGAGGAGTTGACTTTTCAGATTTCGACAAATTTAATGTCATTTTTCTCGTAATCGTGCCCTGGTTATCGTACAGAGGTTTTCAGGTTGATTTGGTTAGCCGATTTTCAGTCGAGGTTTCGAGTGGGGATTTCGGAATTTCCGTTATTCATTTTGTATCGCATTCCGGGAACGGTTGGTTTCCGTGAATCCGTTTAGGGTTGTGGACTATGATTTTGATCAGTTATGTTTTTGTGAATATTCAGGAGATCGAGATCGTGACCTAGATCGTGATCGTGCTTCAGGCGAGGGATCTTCCGCCGGACCACGAGTTTAGCGCGAGTGCGCGTTTCACGAGTCTGTGAGTGGACAATTTATTTTCACGGATTGATTGCGAGTCTTTTATTTATGATTTACGAACTTGAGCATGCGGATTGATTATGATTTTACGAGCATGTGTTTTATGATTATGCATATACGAATATACGTATACGAGTAAACATATGTATATATTATGTTTTAAGCATGTGCATAGAAAAGATTTATGATTTGGTTTACACAGAGTACAGTCTCAGTATATGTTGTGGTATCGATACACATTGGCTTCTCGGCTAATCCCCGAGTACGCTCCGGGAAGGACAGATATCCTGACCTGAGGCCTTTCTGGCTAGGAATCATATGTGGGTCAGGGATCCCGTGATTCAGACTGTGCTATCGCGTGGTAGTCCATGAGAGATTCCGCGATATGTTTAAGTTGCATGCTCAGTATGTGAGTGGTAGCTAGAGTCTCCTCACGTATTATTTGATTTTCATGCATTTGACTCGCATATGATTTTATAGGTATATATATATTACCTGGTGAAATACATTTATTTTTGTCCACTCACTCTAACGTGTTTATTGTCTTTCCCCTGGGCTTTTCGGTTTCCGTGCCCAGTTGCAGTTCAGGTTTTGGTGTTTTCACGTCGCGGTTTGGAGGCTAGTGATCGGAGTTACATGTGCTTTCCAGTAGGTTCTTGTTTTGCCTACTGATGTGTATATTGTATATGTTTTACTTTAGAGGTCGCTCTGATACATTCTGATACTTGTTTATACGGATTTTCTCAGATATACATATATACATAGTACAGTTTGTTTACTGTTATTGATTATATTGATGTTGAGAAATCCGGATGGGATTGGTGCCCACGGTTTGGCTTTTGTGGCATAGGATGAAGTGTTGTTTTCAGGGTGCAGGTTTATGCAATTCCACGCTAGTAACGAAACTGCCGAAATTTTGAAAATTTTTTGTTGGTTCGTATTTTCGGAAGGGTTTGATTCCGGTTTAGGTAACTGAATCGGGATTGGGTCCTTTCAATAACATAATTAGAAAGAGCCTGGGTGACTATTTTAATTAGTACCTCACGGCCTGCAACTCTAAGTAGGGAACCTTTCCAACCAGCCAACCTGTCTCGAAATTTATCCTTAACTTATGCAAAGCCCAACTTCTTCCTACGACCCATGTGTGTAGAGAGACCCAAATATTTGTCATGATACGGAACTAGTTCCATACCTAACAGATGAGCCAGTTCCTCCTGACTAGCTTCGTCCATGTTGCGACTAAAGCAGACACTACCTTTTGCATAGTTGATTGACCTGATGCCTTCTCATAAACTTGTAGAATCTCCTTGATCTTATCACAGGCTTGGCCCGTGGTAGTGGAATGTAACAAGCTATCATCCACAAATAAAAGATGATGTAAGATCGGCACACGCCTACACATCAAGATCCCTTGCAATTCCTTTACAGCATGTACCGTCTTAATTAGTGAAGATAGACCCGAAGTGCAAAAGGATAAAAAATAGGGTGAGATAAGATCCCCTTGTCGAATTCCCCTAGTCAGAGTTAGGTAACCCTTGAGGTGAACTATTGAAAACAAAAGTATACTTAACTGTAGTGACACATGTCATCACAAGGTCAATCCACCTCACAGAAAAGCCAAGTCTAGTCATAATTGCCCTGAGGAAGTTCCATTTCAGTCTATCATAAGCCTTGCTAACATCCAATTTGAGTGTCATCTGTCTAGAGTTACCCTGCATCTTGTTCGATAGGTAGTGTGCTACTTTATTAGCAATAAGCGTATTATCCGTAATCAATCGGCTAGGTATGAAAGCACTTTAATAAGGGTCTATGACCTAGTTAAGCCAGGGCTTAAGCCCATTGACTATTTCCTTGGTGTAGATCTTGAAAATAACATTACATAGGTAATGGGCCGATAGTTCGTAATTTTAGTTGGGTCCTTCACTTTCAGAATCAGATAGACATGAGTAAAGTTTAGTTTAGGAAGCATATGACCTGAAGTGAGGAATTCCTTAACCGTCATTACAACATCCGGACCCACCACGTCCCAATTTTTATGGTAAAAGAGTGGAGGCATTCCATCTAGTCCGGGGGCTTTGAGTGGTCCCATCTGGAAGAGCACTGCAAGAATTTCATCAACAGTATAATCAACTAGAAGACTCCCAGCCATTTCCAGATAGACCACTGGGGCCATAGATGTGAGCACTAGTGATAGTCGCATATTTATGCGTCTTTTCAGTATTTAATTTGTTCCCTATATTTAGTTTGTTGTTATTATTAGAGTGATTTAATTATGCTTATTTGTTTTTAGGTATTTTGGAGATTAATGAAGAAAATGAGATTAAATAATATATTCTGGCGAAGAGGTTTTGTCTTTGGCGAGCAAGGTTGATGAGAGTCAGATGTTGATGTGGACTTGGACTTTGGGAGTCCATTTGCATATTGAATTGATGGTGTGCACGTGAACAAGATGAGATTGATCAGCTTTTGCTAATTATATATTAGTATATTTGGCTTGTGTGTTTTTGTGGGCTGGCAAGCTGCTCGCAAGAAGTGAAGAAGAGTCCTTCTACAATAATGAGATTAAGAAGAGATGGGCTTGATTTGGAGTCTAGCACGTGGGTTGCTAGCTAGGTTAATTAACCTAGTTAGATTGGAACATATATATATATATATATTGCTAGCAAGAGAACGTACGAGGGGGTGGAGGAAAAAGAAAAAAAGCAGACGTACAAAGAGCAAGAGCAAGGAGGCTGCAAGTTTCTCCTTCATCCGTTTGTATCAATTTCTTTCATGGATTATTTTAGTTTAATTTCTGATTCTATGAGGAGTTAAACTTCATTGTTAATGGGCTGTTTTGAAGCCCCGTTCATGATATCTAGATTGCTTATGCACGTTAACTAAGTTTTGTTTTTGTTATTTGAATGAAGTTTATTTGTTATTTATACGGTGATGATTCATGATTATGTATGCTTTGAGTGCACGCTTAGTATGCATATTTAGGAATCTAATTCTAAGAAAATTGATAGCTGTTGGTGATTATTACCTTCCTCAAGTTTCAATCGTAGAACCCATACATACTTGGTATAAGAAACCCTAGGTCTAGTAAGACATGACCGTAGTGTACTTATGAAGCCTTGTAGATTCTCAAACCCTTTCTAGATCGTAATGCTTTTCTCTTGGTAAATTCGAGTCCGTGACTTCGGGTTCTTTGAGGGATAAACAATGTTGATAAGCAAACCTTCAACATTGTAAATATAAGGATTGGGTAATAGGTTGTGTTCACAGCTCGGGACCTTCCTGGGAGTCTTTCATTCATAACATTTGCATTGTTTAGTTAAGCATTTGTCGTCTACATGGAGTGACGGTGGTGGATAGCACTTCCCTTAACCCATTTTATTATTGAATTCTCGTTTTACTCTGAATTTCGCTACTGTTTCAGTTTCGTAATCTAGTTTGTAGAATTTATTTCAATAACCATACCAACTCCGATTACATTGAAAATTTGAGTGTTAGTCTATCACTGTGTCTATAGTGTCCTGTATTAATTTCGTGATTTTAGGTTGAGTCTAGCTATTTTAATTAATTACGTTAGTGTTAGTTTTCGAGGCTGTCAGGTTTCTGACTTTCGTGTCTGTTTGTAGTTTAGAATATTGAGTCTCATTTTTCCCTGTGGATTGACCCCTATACTATTGTACTGCATTGACAAGCATATTGAGTTTATTATAGGGTATCTTTGAAGGTGGTTAAACACCGATCAAATTTTTGCGTCGTTGTCGGGGAAAGATCTAGTCATTATATTCTAATGTGTCTTTTGTTTCAGTTTTGTTTTGTTTTATTTCATTTCTTTTGTAGTGTAACGTGTCTCTTGTGTGCATGTACTTATTGCATGCATACTCGAAGGTCAAGGAGAACCGAGCCTTTATTGCTTGATTTAGAGGTTGAGCGCTCAGCTAAGCAAAACCGGAAGCAGAAGAGGCGAGCATAACTAGAAGTTGGAAACACGAGTGGCACAGTGTCAGAACCTGAGATTGAGGTGGAAACAAGTTCAGATTCAGAAGAAGTACCTCAATCGCCACCGCAAAGAGCAGCAATGGGAGAACAACCAAGAACGTTGATGAATTCTTTTGTACTTAGTGCTCAAGGGAATTCATCACTAATAGTGTTGCCAGCTCTTGGGACTTATTCAGTGCCTCCTGCATTACTTTCCGCCCTACCTCATTATAGGGGGGTATTTTCAGAGGACCCTCAGCAACATTTGGCTGAGATTGAAGCTTTAGCATCAACACAAAACTTACAAAATGTTGAATCTAATGTGTTGAAACTAATTTTAATTCCTTTTTCTGTGAAGGAAGGAGCGAAGATGTGGTTCAATTCTTTGGCTCCTAGGTTTATACAATCTTGGGATGAGATGAAGGTGACGTTCATGAAGGAGTATTTTTCAGCGCAAAAGACTAAGCAGTTGAAGAAGGAAATTAATAGCTTTATACAAAAAGATGGTGACATGCTTCATGAGGCATGGAGTCATTTCAAGGAGCTGTTGAGGAAATTCCCACATCATGGGTATGATCTAGAGGACAGGATGACTTTTTTTTATGAAGGTCTAGAGCCAGCCAACAAGACGAGAGTGGATTCTGCTTGTGGAGGTATGTTTATGTACCAAACGGGTCAGCAAGCTCATGATACCATAGAGAAATTGGTTGAGAACACCAAGCAATTTTACATAAGAGAGAGAATGTTGGCGAGCAAGAAACAGCAAGCTGTATTTGAGGTTGCCACCAACCCAGACATGGACAAGATAATGAAAGCAATGGAGAAGAAGTTGGAGTCCATTGCTACTGCCATCAAGAGCCAAACGACATCATCATCATCTATTTCTCAGGTATGTTCTGTTTGCTTTATGTCAGATCATACTAACGAAACTTGTCCCTTTATTCCTGATGAAGAACAGGTGAATTTTGTGCAACAACGTGCATCAAGAAATGATCCATTTTCAAACACATACAATTCGGGATGGAGGAATCATCCTAATTTTAGCTATGGAAACACCAACAATGTGTTGAACCCACCCGCCGGATTCAAGGTAAGACTTGAATTTCAACAGGTATAACAGCCGGTTGCAGCTCCAACTCCTGATCCTATCATGGCAGCAATATTGGCTAGGCTAGAGGGGATTGAGATGCACAACAAGAACTCTAGCCAGGCATTCGAGCTTATGGAGAAGTAACTGAACAACTTGCAACAACAGGTGTCAACAAGAGAACAAGGTACTCTTCCAAGCAGTGTGGTTAAGAACCCAAGAACCACTCATGAAGCAAATGTGATCACATTGAGAAGTAGAAGAGTGATTGAAGAGGTTGAAAAGCCTACAAAAAAGTATTTAGAAGCGGATGAACTGGTTCTAGAATAGGTGCTACCATTTCCCCCACTATTGCAGGATCAGGAAGAGAAGAGTGCACTTGGACAGAAAGAAACTCTGGCGAAGAATTCGCCAGACTCTGGACAAAAAAATTCAGCAAATCAAAAATCAAGTAAGTCAATTTCTGAACCTTCTCCTTCAATTCCTTTACGTGTTCCTTTTCCTGGTAGGTTGAAAAACAAGAAGAAGGATGAGTTGGAGCAAGAGATTCTAGATACATTCCGGAAGGTGGAAGTGAACATTTCGTTTCTTGATGCGATTAAGCAAATATCGAAGTATGCAAAGTTTCTTAAGGAACTTTGTACAATGAAGAGGAAGTTCACAGGGACTAAGACCGTGGCCTTGAGTGAGAAGGTGTCAGCGGTACTTCAAAGGAAGCTACCACCCAAGATGGGAGACCCTGGACGATTCACCGTCCCATGTACAATTGGTAACACTAATTTCACTAGAGCTTTACTTGATTTGGGTGCATCAATAAACTTAATGCCATACTCTGTGTATAAAACTTTGAATATTGGTGTATTACAACAAACTGGTGTTATAATTAAATTAGCTGACCGATCTAACTGCTACCCCAGAGGTTTTGTTGAAGATGTTTTAGTACAGGTAGGTAAGTTGATCTTTCCAGCTGATTTCTTCGTGTTGGAGATGGAGGTAGAGCCTCAACCATCAGAGCTATCACTGATACTTGGTCGTCCATTCCTACGGACCGCTAGGACCAAGATAGATTGTTTCAATGGTACCCTCTCCATGAAAGTAGATGAAGAGAAGATCTGCTTCAACATCTTCGACGCAATGAGGCATCCTAGTGATAATGATTTATATTTCTGTTTTTCTATTGATACATTTGATAATTTTATGCAGGAATTTATGCAGCATTCGGTGAATGAGAATGAGGATGCGTTGAAGAAAGTGATTGAAGAAGGGGGGAGGAAATTCGAAACCTCCCCATGTTCTAAAGTGTGGGATGAACTTGAGGATTTGATCACCCAAGTTCGATCCATGGAAGAAGAAGAAGAAACAATGAGAATCAGCTCAGCTCAAGAGTTAGTGATGGGTGAAGAGTATGATGATGTTGTGGCAGCCCTTGAGTCATTGCCATACATAAGAGGTAATTCAAAATCTCTTCCTCTTCCTATTAATAATGACACGCTTCTTCCTTCCATTGTAACAGCACCAAAGCTTTAGCTCAAGCCTTTGCCTGAGCATTTGAAGTATGCATTCCTTGGAACTGGTAAGACTTTACCAGTCATTTTATCTTCAAAACTAACCGTGTTACAGGAAGAGAAGCTAGTCACTGTACTCAGGGAGTACAAGGAGCTTATTGGCTGGACAATTGCAGACATTAAAGGGATAGATCTAACATTGTGTACTCATAGGATATTCCTTGAAGATGGAGAAAAGCCAACGAGAGAACCACAACGAAGACTCAACCCACCTATGATGGATGTGGTGAAGAATGAGGTTATCAAACTTTTAGATGCAGGTATTATTTATGCAATATCTGATAGCAAGTGGGTGAGTCCTATGCAGGTGGTGCCCAAGAAGTCAGGCATCACAATGATTAAAAATGATGAGGATTTGCTGGTACCAAAGAGAGTTCAAACAGGATGCAGAGTCTGTATTGACTACAGCAGGCTTAATGCCACAACCCGTAAGGATCATTTTCCTCTTCCTTTTATTGACCAAATGCTGGAACGTCTTGCAGGTCATGCGTATTATTGCTTTCTAGAGGGTTATTCTGGCTACAACCAGATTGCCATTGACAGAGAAGACCAGGAGAAGACTACCTTCACGTGTCCCTTTGGCACGTTTGCTTATAGGAGGATGCCTTTTGGGTTGTGCAATGCACCAACTACTTTCCAGAGATGCATGATGAGCATTTTTTTAGACATGGTGGAGAAGATCATCGAGGTATTCATGGATGATTTTTCTATTTTTGGTGATTCTTTTGATACATGTTTGAATAATCTGTCCCTAGTTCTAGAAAGATGTGTGGAAAAGAACCTTGTGTTAAATTGGGAAAAATGTCATTTCATGGTTGAACAAGGTATTGTTTTGGGACATGTAATTTCTGAAAACGGTATAGAAGTAGACAAGGCTAAGGTTGATGTTATACGTACCTTACCACCTCCCACTTCTGTGAGAGAGGTGCGCTTTTTTCTTGGACATGCAGGTTTCTATCGCAGGTTTATCAAGGATTTCTCCAAGATAGCCCGACCTCTCAGTGCATTGCTCCAGAAGAGTGTGACGTTTGATTTTACTGAATATTGTCTTGTTGCCTTTAACAAGCTCAAGGAGTTATTGATCACCGCCCCAATCATCCAAGCACCATACTTGAACCTTCCGTTCGAATTGATGTGTGATGCATCGAAATATGCTATAGGTGCTGTGTTGGGACAGCGAGTCGAGAGGTTACCACATGTGATTTATTATGCTTCTCGAACCCTTAATGATGCTTAGTTAAACTATTCAACAACTGAGAATGAACTTTTGGTTGTTGTCTTTGCTTTAGAGAAATTTAGATCTTACTTGTTAGGAACTAAAGTGATTATTTTGCAGCTGATTTGAGACTTTTGGTGCATATACTTAGTATTCTTGTCCCCATTCTTTAGTTTAGTATTCTTTGCCTGCTGCTTCCAGTAGGTCGCCTCCTATTGGGTAAGTAACTCTTGTCAAGCATAGAGTTCCTTATGGCGTGGTACATCTGTGGGATTAAAAGACTTGTTCAGTAGTTCACCAAGCTCCTTCTGAATGTCCTCTAATTCTTGCATTCGACTACCAAAAGTAACCCACACCCATTGGCGTAGATCCACTCTAGTATACGCCACTTTTGAAGAAAACTGATTCTGAAGATAACCTTAGGTAGGTCGCTGCAATGCATTCTGATCTGTCTCTAAACACCTTTTATCATCGACCCATATAGCTTTGAAACGGAAAAAGTGTTGTCGACCCGGATAGCAGATCTCCAGTCCTTGCTATACAAGAACCAAAGTAGGAACATGATTGGAACATAGATGTGGTAAATTGATTACTTGAACATCTCAAAATTGTGATCTCTAAGATCTCGTAGCTAGGGCACGATCAAGTCGGCATTGTATTGTAGAATCATCCCAAGTGAAGGTAGGACTCATATACCCTGGGTCTTCCAATTCTCAATCCCTCATGCACTCGTTCATATTCATCATCTCTTGATCCGAGCGGAGGGGACCTCCCGACTTCTCAAATTGCCACATAATCTCGTTGATATCCCCAACAACACACCACAAGTCTGATACTGGTATCTGTGATAAGCGATGGAGCATCACCCATGTTTTGTGATGATTTTCCACATAAGGAGAACCCTACATACCGGTAAGCCTCCAAGAGTGACCTACGGTTGTTGACAGCCGGATCTCTGCATCCATGAACCATGGAGATGGATCTCTAAGGTGGAGATCGATATCGTCAGCCCAAATCAACATTTGGCCGCCCACCTGGTTTCAGAGCAAGGAACCATCTCACCTTGCTGAACTCTTAGTTTACCCTTGATTTCGTCGAACCTTGCATCAGATCGGCACTTGGTCTTATTGATGAAGACTATAATCAATTTCATTCTCAATTTATAGTTTACTTCTCTCTAAGATGGTTACTTTCTCCTCTATTTTTTGTTCCTCCTTTTTTGCCTTGTTAAAGGGCGGCATTAAAAATGTCTGCAATAATAAGAGGTGTATTGATCAATTTGGGAGGTGTGAATAGACGCATCCTATTAGATACTGTCTTAGACAATTTTAAAAAAATTAATAATTGCTGTCCTTTGATTTATTATTTTGTCCATTTTTTCTTTCTAGTCATTACCAAACAAATTTGAATTCCACAAATTGGACCTTTCCGTTATTAGAAAATACTTTTTATTTGTTCAAAAATGGAATTTGAATTTTCAACTTTAAGTCATTGATAATTTTGAAATTGTATACAGAGGATACAAGAACATCAAGTCATCGATCCTATTCAAGAGGTATAGGAGAACTTGAAATCAAGTACGTATATATATTTGACCTCATGAAGAGGTAAACATGTTCATGTTACAAAGACATTAATATTTGAGTCTATAATTTCAAATCATAAGACTTTTCTATCAACGCACCATGTACACTTAACATAAACCTAATAAAAAGATATAAAATAAAGAACATCGATCACGTCCTCCTAATTTCAAGGTATAACTATTGATCTTGACATGCATTAACACAACACAATTATAAGACTAATAAGTAACTTAAAATATAGGTATGAATATTTATATCCTCTAATATGTCTAAATAACAGGTACAACTTTGTCAGCTATAGTATTTCATCAACAAGTATATGAACAAAAATTATATTTAAGTAGTAACTAAACACAGATCAAACGTGAAAATAGAGCTCATTGTTGTACGTGTACAAGAAAGTCGAAAAGAAAAATGTAACGATGGTCAATTAAGTGAATGAGTTGACATTTTTTTATAAATTAACTGTAAATGAGTCGTATATATTTTGGAGAAAAAAAAAGAGAAATAATTTTACGCCTTATTGGGGTCATGAGATGGAGGCCTCAAATTCTATATGGCACACTACATCATTGTTGTTGTGTCATATCGTTCACACCTAATATTAGTAAAAATACAATCATATATATCCTCCACATATATCGGATATTATTTACTCATCTCTAAATCTCTTCTAAAACAATTCCTCATACGGTAATGAGTCTACTATTAATACGACTATTCCTTCTTCTCTATTTCTTTTAAAAAAAAGACGATCGTTCTTCTGGGCAACTCAAAGCCACTTTCAGAAAATTCCTCATCGCTGGCTTGGAGATATCGAGCAATCAATGAGTAATATCGATCGATATATAGCATATATAAGGTGTACACATACCTTTATTAATACTCTTATTACGTACGTTTAACGAAATAAAGAGGCGCAAGTTTATCTCACCGCCAACACCAATGCATCGACCACCCGGAAATCAACAAGTTTGATGAACAAACCAAGCCCTGATTCGGACCATGTTATGCTCACGCGCCCAAATAAGACGCTGTCAGAGAACACTTTAGCAAAGGGGTAAGAAAACTGATCCCACATCGAAAAGAGGTGAAAATGGCTATAACCTCAGCCACCTTTATAAGCCTGGCAGCCGTCACTCCGTTGAAGTTATATATCGTTACTAACTTAGGCATCATAGGGTTGAAGGCCGAAACACTCGGTCTCTCCTTAGCAGTTGTCCTTCTTAGCAGCGTGAGCAATTAGACAGGAATAGCTTAAAAAGGTAATGGAAGCAACTAGCGAGACCGAAATAATTTCACCCCGTTACATATCAAAAATTCTTGGTAGTTTTCAGTATTAACATAAGGGGAGTAGCAATTCAAGGGTCTTAAACACACACACACACACACACACACACACACACATATATATATATATATATATATGGCCCTTCCACTAAGGTATACCTATTTTTGGTGATTTTCAGGTATATTGAATTACACAAATTTTTCGATCATATTTTAACATCTCCACCGTCTACTTATTAGGTCTATATGATTAGATCATTCATGTTAATTTTCAGCCAAAATGATGATCGTTAAGGTATCAAACTAAGTTAAATCAAGGGACGGACCGAATCTGCAAAACAAGAAAAGAAGAAATGGAGAAGAAAGAAAAAAAAAATACCCTAACGTTCACCTGCCGGCCTTCCTACCTTGATGGAATCTTCATCACCTCCAATCATAAACACCGGATTTTTTTGACTCTTCAAAAAAAATTTCAAAGTTTTCATACCGAGCATAATACCCTCGACGTAAATTTTTTAAACCGTCGACCCATAAATCTAGGAATAAAACTTACTTCCTGCAAAACCCTAGATTTGAGGATTGTGATATTGATATTGTGATTATTGCATATCTATGCCCAAGTTCCTATAGACATATATCCATAGAGTATAAGTGACAGTCTTGGGGGAGTCATGTTTTAGAAAAAGAAAAGAAAAAAAAAGGAAAATTGATACTATGTGATGGTTCATTATGGTCTCTGGGTGTAGTTTTGAGCCACCGTTTATTAGTGATCAAACATCATTGATCACGGTTCTTATTCCCTAAACTTGATATTAGTGATCGTAAATTTTCAATCACTAAACTAATTACATCTCTTGTCTCTATTGTAGATTACATCAATTGAGTCGGAACGGCCTGAATCCTCAAGGAGCAGAATACCATTATTGGGTGTCAAATGTTGAGAACGTGCTTCTCGGTATGAATCTAATGGATACAATTCAACCATCACAATCACCTAGTATTGAGCCACCAACTCCAGCTCGCAAAGAACAAGCCTTTATGGTTTTGGGGCAACATATGCATGTAGTTCTACAAAACTAATATTTGTTAAAGAATAACCCCACGATTTTGTGGGTGACCTTACAAGATAGATTCAATGACGTGCATAATATACAACTTCAAGAACTGCAAGAAAGATGAGATTCAATCCGGTGATTGGATTATCCAAGTATTAATGTTTTTAATCAATTAAGCTATGTTAGAGCGCTTCAATCAGAGTTGAATGTTTGTGGCATTGCAAAGACTAATCTGGCTATGATTGAGAAATATTTAAGCACATTTCTTACCTCCATGGACAACCTTGCTTACCAATATCATATAGATTATGCGCAAGGATGACTTAGAATATTCAGTGATCTCATGAATGTGCTGGCCAGGAAAGAGCGGTATCCTAAGACTCTTCTCATCAATAATGCTTGGCATGCCGGTACTAAAAAGATCCATGAGTCATACAACACTGGTGGGAAGGCACATAAAGATAGGAGGAACGGTCATTCTGAGCCTTACAATAACCTTGGTGGAAGAGGAGGACGAGGTAAAGCTCGTGGTAGAGCATATAGTCAGAACATGACTTAGACTCACTGTGACAACCCGAACCAGACATTGTATGTTTATCGGCTTGATTTGCGAGTTTCGTGATTAGTCGCAGTTTTGTCGTAATTGGTCGATATGGTGGGCTTGTTAACGACTAAATTATCGGGCAAGAATTTTATTTGAGTTCCTTCACGAAAGTTGTAGACAATTTAATTTCGAGTTCGTAGGAATTTTCGGAGGTTTATTTCGAATTACGTGGAATAAGTTATGAATATTTTCGGCCATTGAATTTAGTCGTGTTTATCCGTTTGGTTTCGATACGATTTGGACGATACGTGTACGGTATAAATATGGGGTGAACATGTGACCATTTTAGAAAGTTTCCCAAAATGGAAATCTGGCCCGTTGACCACTTTCACCCGTGGGTCAAAACTGACCCATTTCAGGCCATGAGTTTCTCGCCTTCGATGTGCCTTATTTCGGCGTCTTTTGGCTATGGTTTCTTCATGAAAGTTGTTGGTATTGAGCTCCTCTTTCTTTTGATAGGTTATTCACTCAATTTGGTTGCCGGATGAAGAAGTTATGGCTTGTTAAAGTTTGAGAATTTCGGTGGTATTCCGGCGAGATTCTGCGGCGATGGTGGCGGCGGAGGCGGCCGAGTTGGGGGTCAACTTGTTAGGGGTTTTGTAGCCCTTGGGTAGAGGAAGCTTTTATAAGTGGTCTTGCGCCTTGCCATGGCCGGACGGAAGAAATCGGAGTTAATGAATTCCGGCGAGGGTTTTCGACTTCAAGGTGAGTTTTAGAGGTTTTCCGGTCAAAATTGGGCTTAGCTTTAAACTACAAAGTTTTTGGAAATGTTGATATCTTCAAATCCATGTGTAGTTTGCAATTTTCTGGGTCGATGAAATTTTCCGGCGGCGGCCTGGCGCTCCGCCGTGCGTGGCGGTTTTCCAACCGAGGTGATTTTCGACAAGTTTTATGTCATTTTGCTCGGAATCGCGCACACCGATCGCAGTGGTGAGGTTTATATTTTGATTTGAGCATCGAAATTTGTGGCGAGGTTTTATAGTGTGTTTATTGGATTTTTGACGATTTCGTCGATATTGAGTTATATGTTTCCGGATATGGTTGGTTCTTAAGATGTGGTTCAGAGTTTTGAAATGCGATTTTGAACAGTGGTATTTATGATTATTCAGGAGATCGTGATCGTTCGTTTGGCGAGGGATTTTCCGCCGGATCATAGGATTAACGCGTTTTGCGATGTGCTAGTCTGTGAGTGGACACCTTTCTTTTCACTGATTGGTTGCGAGTCTTTATTATACATTTTACGAGCATGAGCATGCGTATGTGATTATGATTTATTCGAGCATGTGTTTTACGATCATGCATTTACGTTTATGCATCGACAAATACACTTTTATAATTATGTACTATGAATATGCATTTACATTATGCTTTATACATTTGCATGGAAAATTATTTATGATTTGGTTTATACAGAGTACAGTCTTAGTACATATGGTTGTATCGATACACTTAGCATCCCGGCTGATCCCCAAGGATGTTTACCGGGGGGGGGGGGGGGGCAGATACCCTGATCTGAGGCTTTTCTGTCTAGAATCATGTGTGGGTCTGAGATCCCGTGATTTTGACTGTACTAGCGCAGATGTGTCCATGAGTGACCCCGCGGGATTTTCGATGCATGCTCTGTACGTGTGAGGAGTTAGAGTCTCCCTCGTGTACCATTTGATTTTCATGCATTTAGACTCGCATATGTTTTATAACTTATATATTATTCGGCGAAAAACATTTATTTTCGTCCACTCACTCTAACAGTTTATATGTCTTTCCCTGGGCTTTTCGTTTTCTTTGCCCAGTTTGCAGTTTGAATTCGAGTGTCGCACGTCGCAGTTGGAGGCTTAGTATTCGAGCTACTTTTCCTTCTCAGTAGATTTCTTGTTTGAGCTACTGTTGTGTATTTATGTATATATATTAGAGGTCGCTCTGAATACTGGATATGTTTATATTTTCAAATGATTTTCCCGGATTTCTGTAAAGTTATAGTTTTGTTTATTGCTTTACATTATGTTATGTTTTTGAGAAATACGGATGGGATTGGTGCCCACGGTTTGGCTATTGTGGCATATGATGAAATGTATTTTCGGGTGCAGGTTAATGGTAACTTCGCGATATAGTGAAATTTCGGCAAATTTCTATGGTTCTTGAAAGTTCGTGTTTTCAGAAGGGGTTTGATTCTGGTTTAGGAAACTAAATCGGGGTTGGGTCCTTTCACTCACCAAGACAATATCCATAACTCCAACAAGAATCATTCCGTTTCTAGGAATATGAGAAATTCTTCAAATTCTGCTTCTAATTCCCGCTTGTCATCTTGTTATAGATGTAGTTCTACCAAGCACTTGCACAAACAATGTTGTACACCCAAGGATATTCAAAATGCCTAGAAAACGTGCACACGATACTTGGCACATGAGACTAACTTTACTAAAGACTATGAGATGGAAGATTGCAGTGAAGCCAATCTTATAATAGCAGGAAATATAAAAGCAAGTCTGGAGACTGCGATTTTTGAGTAGTCTATGTATTAGGCTCATACTTATGCTATGTCATCAAGTTTAGCTTTATTTTTGACTTGGTTTTAGTCATGGTTTATTATTGACTTGGTTTTAAAGTCATGGTTTTTGGAATAAGACATCTATGATGTAATTTTTTAAAGTTGGCGAGTAATGAAATTTTCTCTATTTTTTGTGATATGAAAGTGTTGAGAATGTTATTCTAATACTACTTCAGTCTATGGTTTGATGTTTACATTTATATATGGAAGATCGACACAACTATACAATAAAAATGAGACATATAGGAGAGGATGTTGTTGAACTCGGGGAACCTTCTATCCATTGAAGACCTTCCTCGGGTCGTTTTTTGTAATTATTGATCCATAAAAAATTTGTACAACAAACACGTTCGATCCATCGAAGGTGATCCTCGGGTTCTTACACTGTATTTTTGATCCATCGAGCATTTCTTCCTCGATTCATCAAAGGAATGCCTCGGGTCAGGTTCTTTGATCCATCGAAGACTATCACTTCGACCCATCGAAAATCAATATCAGAAAATCAAAATTTATTTTGGGTTTCTTCGTTCCATCAAGGAATTGTTCTTCAATGCATCGAAGGTATCCCATGGGTAGGTTTATGAGATTTTCTATCCATCAAAAATTTGTACTTTGATCCATCGAAGGTTATACCCGAATTGTGGTGTTTTGATGTATTTTACATTGATTTTATTGCAAAAAGGATCGGAAATTTTTTGAAATTTTCCTTTGGAAAATTGTTGGTCTAAATAGACTGACTTGAAATTCTACACCAGATTTGGTTTTACATCGATTTTTGTCATGCCATGGAACTTAATTTGCGAGGGTCATTTCAACCGATCAGATGCTATTATATATCGGTTATTTTTAGCTACTGTCAAATCATATCAGCACTCTATAAGGGTTACACCCTTTGAAATCTTTAAGTATTCACTTAAAGTGTTTGCCATATCTTGGTTTCAAATACAGATTGATTGACACTATTTGGTTAATATATGATGGCGAGATTGAGTGTTATACGTGTCTAATGGCTATTCAGACCTTACTGAGATTTAAATTTTTGTGCCAACGGTTTTCACTTGGAAAAATATTATGAGAATGGAATAGAGTTTTGTGTCCGATCTTAGTAGATTGCTGCCAATAGCGCAATTAAGAGAGGTTTATGAGGATTTGCAGTATTTATATCTTACTATGGTTGAGAACATTGAATCCAATGCAGTCACTTACATTACTATGTGTGACTTGATGAAAGAACCCAACCCCGATTCAGTTGCCTAAACTAGAATTAGATTTTAACAACACTACAACCTTTTATAAAATTTCGCTAGTGTTTACTTTATAAAATGAGTGAACCAAAAACCTACAGTGAAAACACACTTCCAAATAATTCACAAAAGCCAAACCGTGGGACGCCAATTCCCATCCGGATTTCTCAAATTCACAAACTACTAAATAACAGTAAGAGTATTTCTTTACACTTATTATTCAAAATCCAGTAAGTACTCGAAATGCATTACAAAGAAAAATAAACTAACATAGTACTCAGAGCGACTTCTAACTTGCAAATATACAAAGCTAGTAGGTTAAACCAAGAACCTACTAGAAAAGAACGGTGACTTGAACTGTAGGCATCCGACGACGTGCAACCACATGATAGAAACTACAAACTGGGCAATATGAGACCGAAAAGCCTAGGGAAAGACATATAAATAATAAAAATTGTTAAAGTGAGTGGACGAAAATAAACTTTCATTTTTCAACCGATAGCAATAAATATAACATGCCTTTCACAATATATAAGCAAATAAACATGATGCGAGTCTAAAAACCGCAGGGTCCCACTCTCGGACACTTCCGCTTCAGTACAGTTTAAATCACGGGATCCCAAACCCATACGTGATTATATAGTCAGAAAGACCTCGGGTCAGGATATATGTCCCCCCCCAGAGCATCTCGGGGATCAACCAAGCATGCCAATGCATCGATGCCATTAGTATCACTGAGACTATACACTGTGTAAAACAAATCATATTTGTTTCCATGCACATGCATAATTGTAAATGCGTACTTGTACGGCTATAATCATAAAATGCATACTCGTACGTGCATAATCATAAAATGCATAATCAAGACTCGCACGTCAATCAGTGAAAATAAAATGTCTACTCACAGTATACAGCTAGCTCGAAGGTCCGGCAAAAGTTCCCTTGCCAAAATCTCTGTCGCGGTTTTCTGAATAAATAACAGGTTTGTTTAATTTTAGAATTCAATAAAATGCACGAGAAACAACACAGAAACCATCCCGGAAACCCGACGAAAAAATTAGGATTTATGACTCGCTAGAGCTTCGCCGCGAGCGGCAGTGGTGCGTGAACCACAGGCGCCTCCAGTGCAAACTGCTCTAATGGGAGCGTTTGACCACTCATTGGAAAGATCTCAACGAGCCTAACATCTTTCGTAACTGGACCGAGGTCCAATTCGACGGCGATTGGCCAGAATTGGGCGAAACCAACCGGAAAACCACTTTTCGGTGGCCGCCACCAACGGCAGTTAGTGACCCCTCAAAATGCTCCTCTCACCAAGCCCAACCAAAGCCCTAAACTCACGCATCACAACTCTCCCTCACATGGCCGGAATTTGGCTCGAAAGCCACGACCCCAAAGTTGGCTGGAAATTCACGATAGTCGAAGCTCCAACGTGGGGCTTCGACGGACCAAAAGAAACAACCCAAAAGTACTAGGGGAAGGAGAGGATCCTTCCCCTCTAACCCACACCCCCGGAAACCCACCGGAGCACTGCTCCCTGTCAACGGCGAAAACCGGGTATAAAACCAGAATTGGGTTAGCCCAAAACTTAAACAAAACTCATAATTAGGTACATGAATCAATAAAGGGAAGAAAAAGCTTCAAAACCTTACCCAGAATGTCGGCAATGGTGGCCGGAATCGACGGGTCGAACTCGGAAAATCAAAACGGGTCGGAGGAGATTATACGGGTCATGCACGTATCCCTCGTATACCAGACTTGTACCGTATTTTACCAAAATCCCCGTATTAATACAAAAAAGGTATTTGATCAGATCAATGGTCAAGGTTTGATCTGATCAAGATCCAACGGTCCAAAGTAAACCACCAAGAAAAATATTTTACAATAAATATTTTCACATACGAACTTCCAAAAATTGAAAGAAATAGCTCGATAACCCGAAAACTCCTCGAAAATTCCTACGCGCACGAAATTAAATACTCTATGACTTCCGCAAAGAAATTCGGATCAAATTCTCGCCCAAAGAAAAAGTCATTAACAAAATTTCACGAGGTGCATAATTCGCGGAAAACCTAAATCATAAAAATTAGCGTAACTTTTGGTTTGGATCGTTACACTTGACCTCATATAAGCTTTTGCATTATGATGATCAAGATATTAAGAAATTCTCATGGTCATCGGTTCTTCAGAGCAAAGAAGCATGTGGGAATACCTAAATCCATCAGTTTTGATAGGGAGGATGATACTACTCCTCTCATTCCTAGCTTGGTCTCCAAGACGAGTACAGCATAATCCCAGCAACATATCTGTGGAGTCGTGCGTTATCCCATCGGATGTTTTTATGAAAGAATCCAATTCACATCGCTCATTTTGCAAAGCTAGTTTATGTCTATAATACTGTTTATATGCATGGCGGTCATTTTTTGTAGACAAAACTTTCATTCATTCAGCGATTCTAAGAATATATTGTGGATAAATCAAACTGGTATATGGACTGTTTATATATGGTTTTGATTGCTGCATCGACGCATAGGTCACACGTCTCTACAATCCACATTGTATGTTGTATTTGTAAAACTCCTAGCACATAGTATTAAGCTTTGGGTCACCAGCTGGACAACCCAATCAAGTCAATTAGATTGGATAATGCAATTGTATGTTGTATTTGTAAAACTCCTAGCACATAGTATTAAGCTTTGGGCTCACCAGCTGGACAATCCAATCAGGTCAATTAGATTGGATAATGCAAGAGAGTTTACATAAAAATATTTTGTTGATTATTGCATGTTGATTTGGATTGAATTTGAAAATCTCGGTTCCCCACGTTCATTCATAAAACGTTTTAGCAGATGTAGAAATCAAGTGTTTACAGCTTGTGGCCAGAGCTATGGTAATGCATATTGATTTACCGGTTTCTACTTGGGGATATGCAGTGATACATGCAACTATGCTTATTCTCTTGATACCCATAAATGCCAACCATTTATTACGTACCAGTTGGTAACTAGATATGAGCTTGATATCTCACACCTACGCATCTCTTGTTGTGTGGTACATGTGCTTACTACCCTTCCATTACGTATAAAAATGGGTCATCAACGACGATTATGCATTTTTGTTGGTTATGATTCTCCAACGATTGTCTATTATTAAGAACCTTTGACAGAAGATCTCTTTACTACTAGTTTTGCAGATAGTCACTATATGAGACATAATTCCCGTCGTTAGGGGGAGATAGGAATGGTTTCCATTTTGGTTAATTTTCAAAAATTGACATGTTATGTTCTTATTATGTCTCATCATGATCTTCGCACATCTTAGTGTGAGATTGAAGTACAATGTATTCTTGATCTTCGGAAAGTAGTAGATTTGATGATTGACTTCTTTACTAATATCATGAAAGTGACGAGATCGGTTATACATGCTGCAAAATCCTACAGGTTAAAAGTCTATGGCATTGGGCAAGTTAACGCAATATTCGGGCAAAGGTAGCGTTTCTCCTGCTCATAGTAGGGGTGTAACATTGGTCAAAATCTACTAATGAGTTGTCGGTGAAAAGGCAAGTCATCAACGTACAACCATTCATTATCAACACATGGGATTGTTTATGACTGTAATTTTGTCTAAAAGTCGACATTGGCAAATACTGGGGACGCCTCAAAGTCAATGACGATGTCAGTAAACAAAGAAATCTCACCAAGTTAAAAAAAATGCTAGCGGTATTATGGATGGTTCTTTCATGTTTGTTAATGATGCATTACTTATTCTATCACTCAGGAATTGATGACGATGAAGTGGAACATTGCTCTATTGCAGATTGTCAATGGTTAATGTAAAGCAAATTAACCGATGTGGAAAGTTGTAATCTAGTCTGAACTAGACTCTCTTACAAATGGCAAGTTTTTGGTATGGTAGTGCTATGACCACCGAATGGTAAGCCAGTTAGACACAAATGAGTCTTTGTTCGAAAGCGTACTGAGAGGAATGAAGTCATGCGGTATAAAGCTAGACTTGTGGTGCAAAGATTTTCTTAATGCCCTAGTATTGATTATGAGGAGATGGATTCTCTGGTCGTGGATATCGTTACTTTTCGCTACCTTATCAGTTTGGTAGTGTCCAAAATACTGAGTATACAGTTTATAGATGTGGTTATATGAAAGGACCCAACCCTAGATTAAATAGTAATCTAGGATCACACCTTAACGAAAAGACTTAAACTAGGGATTTCTGTAAAAAAAAATTAACATAATTTCCTCTACGAAGTGGACTACCAAAAACCTGCAAGAAAATCACACTTCGGGTTTCCCACAAACAATACCGTGGACCACCGATGTCCATCCAGATCGATTTCTCAATAATGTGCAAAAAGTAAATTAATTAAAATGCTGGAACAGTATTATAGAAACTAAAAACTCATAATCCAGCAATACTATTAATTCACAACTAAAACTAAAACTAATGTTCAGAGTGACTTCTAGGAGCAAAATGAAGCATATATATGAAAATACACTACTAGGGGGCCGAAACCTACAGAAAGGTATGACAATCCGGTGGACTCGAAACCTCTAGGGATCAAACTCCAGCTCAGGAGAAGCACTACAACCTGGGCACGGGAAACCAAAAGGCCTAGGGAAAGACATTTAAAATATAAAACATTAGCGTGAGTGAACAAACACTCAAAATCAGTGTAAAACAGTAAAATATTCTATCTGTGCACTTTCGCTGATTTTTATGAAATCATGCGAGTTCAAAATAAAGAAACTGAATAAAATATGGAGGTGGGCGCTTAGGGTGTTTGTCCTAACCCGAAGCATCTCCAAGACTGTAAATAAAAAGTGATGGGATCGTCTAGGGGGTTTGTCCTAACCCGAGACAATCTAGGTCGGGAGGGAGTTTGTCCTAACCTGGTCTAACTCGACTAGTCAGTGATCAGCCGACTAGTCAAAGCATCAATGCTGAAAATAAAACCATCACAAACATACCTCCAAACTCAACTATAATAAAAATACAAGAGACTATAAATCTACATAAACATGAACTCGCAGCAACTATGAAAATAAATAGACGTCCACTCACTGTCTGTAACTACTGCTGTGATCCATATGTATCGCCCTCACTGAGGTCAAGGTCATGAAGTTCTGAAAAATAGTGTATATGACATCAATATATGCAAAACGATATAAAATCGGCGTGGGTAGCGGCGCATGGCTGTCAAAAGCCACCACTGGCGGCGGTGCGTGAGCCCCACACGCCTCCTGGCAAACTAGCTCCTATGGGAGCGTTCGACCCACCAAATTCTAGATCTCCTCAAGCCCATTTATTTTCAGAATTATGACTTCCTCCAATTCCAGCGCGTTTGGCTGGAATCGAGGCCGAAAGCCGGCGGAACACATCTAAGAAAAAAAAAATTCTAGCGTCGAAACACCGGCCATGCTCCACTGTAGCCCTCAAAACCTATTCCAATCAACTCCCCGTGGTCCATAAGACAAAAAACCCCACTCTACCATCACCAATACTAGTCAGAGCGTCGCCGACGACGGCGACACCCCATGGGTTAAAGAACCCAGTTCCAAACCTCAATAAATCCTCAAATTCTCCCTACAAACACAATCATTCTCCCCATAAACATAATCACAACATTGAGAGGATGAATTTCCATACCTTGAGCACTACAAATGCGGGTCGGGTCAATGGGTAAGGTCAACAATACAGTTTCTGACTTTCTAAAACGGGTAATTCATCTATTTTTGAAAACTTAATATTTATAGGGGGAAGCTCCCCAAATGATCAACGACTATTATTCGACTTTATCGTGATCGTATGGCCGATAATTAACCAATAAAAATAAGTTTCTTTTTTATTTTTCCGTTACGATAATTTTCGATAAACATCGCGAAACTTATCCGAAAATAAAAACTTCCAAAAAACATAGTGAATACTCTACAAAACTTCCAAAAAACATAGTGAATACTCTACAAACTTCCGAAAAATTCCCCAAAAATTGTCACGAACTCGAAATAAAATACTCTACAAATCTCATGAACAATGTCACGTCAAATTCTCGCCCAGTGAAAAAATCGTTAACGACGCGACTAATTAACGATTATCCCAAAGTTCCCGATTATAGTGTAATCTTGTTTCGGGTCATAACATAGTATATCTCTATGGGGATCTTGATTTAGAGATATACTTGTGAGTGTCGGTTGTCATGATTTTACCTAATTCAAGTAACTATAAACCATGAAGTGCTCATGTAATTAGATTGAAACGTTCACTATATGGATTAAAATAATCTGGTAGGATGTAGTATACACCTTTTAGTGACTACTTGATTTAGAAGGGATACAAGAATGAAAAGTTATGCCCATGCATGTTCAGTAGATGAACAAGTTGTTTGGGATGGTGAACCTTGGCAGGACTCGATTATGTCTCGGTTTAGAGGTGGAACATCGAGTTGGTTGAATTCTTATTCGCCAGTTTGCTTATATCAAGATCAGGCAATGGACAAAACACACCCTCTTAAGCACACAATGGTTGTTTGCAGTCATGAACCCAAAATGATTCGTTTCATTAGAATGATGATGGTAAAGATATTTTGGAGCTGAAATTCTATATCTTAGTGCAGTTAGAGCTTGGTTAAATATAGCTTGGTACACTCATCCAGACATTGCCCTCTCAATATGCGTCAACGAAAAGTTATTATAATGGAGTATAGTGCACCTTCTGGTACTTAAAGGTAACAATTAACTTGGGCTTGTTCTTTCTCTACAAAGTAAATAGAGAGAAACATGAAATTCTCGGAAAATGGATGGTTGAATCGCAGAATGTAGGTTCATGGCACTTTGACCCGTCGAGTAAAGTTCTCGACCGGTCGAAGACAGTAAACTATGATAACCTGAAGGTGTCTTTCAACGCATTGAGGAATGGTTTTTGCCCATCAAACTCGATACGTTGGATTGACCAGAAGCATTTGTTCGACCCATCGAGCGAGGACTTTGACCCTTCGAATTTCTCCTCTGCTGCGAGCAGTTTTACTACAATCCCTTTTTCGAAACACCTGTTGATGTGTTGGTCATATTTGCTGATGCTGAGTATCTCTCTGACCTACATAAAAGACGTTCCTAAACATGTTATGTATTCACCATGAGGAACATGGCGATTTCGTGGAGAACAAAGTAAACCCTTGTACCTATTTCCTTGAACTATTCTAAAATTTAAGCTTTGTATGAAGCAATTGATGATTGTGTCTGGTTTAGGACGATAATACAATATATTCGAGAGTCTAGTGAATTGTCATCTACTACGACATCACTAACTTGCATCTTTGAGAATAATGTTGTTTACATTGAACAAATGAAGTTGGGTTATATTAAGGGTGTCATACTTGATTCATTTTGCCAAAGTACTCCTACAATCAACAATAGCAGCAGTTATTAATTATCCATGTGAACCAGGTTGGTTCGGCAGATAATGTTGTTGACTTGTTTACCAAGTTATTACCCAAATCTACATTTGTGAAACATGTGAGACGTATAGGTATGTGCAGGTTTTCTGAACTCCATGACTGAGTTTACAGTCAGGGGGAGTTACATTTCTGCAGACATTAGGGGGAGTCTATGTCACATGTATTAGCTTTTGTAGTTGATGTGTTGTATTATTTTTTGCTTATACCAAACTTTTGTTTTACTTATGCTGTTTTTGTTTGCTTTGCAAGGTTTTTAATGAGACAACAAATTATGCATCATTCATTAGTACATCGGGATAAGGGGGAGTGTTTAAAGAGATTTATTCTCTATAACTTTTGGTGTGTGTCTTGTCCTAATTAGTTACAGATTAGTTTAAATAGAGATACAAAGAATTCCTATTTTATAGGAATATATATTGTAACAAATTGTATCAGCTTATATATAGCGTTTTATCTAATTTCGATTATTACATCCATTATCCTTCAACAAGTACTTATTTGGAGTTTTTGTTGTTGAAATTAGTGTGTTTCCTTTGCCAATGGAACAAATATATTTATAATGCATGTCTATTTGACTTCAATTACAATTAGCTTGTGCCACACAAGAAGCACACATTTAGCCGTTTACCTCGTCGAGTTTCCACATCAATTAACATCGATATATCATTTCCAATATTACATGCATGGTGTCAAGAGCCGCACTCTACTGACATGTCGTGCGGCCTCCTGACAGGTTGTAAGGCCTCCTAACAGGTTGTAAGGCCACAAGTAAGCTTGTCTAGGGTCATGAGTTACGCTCGTGGCTGATTGCTTGTATGCCAGAGTTAGAATAGTATTTTTCCTTTCATTATGACTCCTCAAACATTTTAATGTTTCCTCCTGTAAAGTGAAGTTTTGTAAAATATCATATATAGGGAGGGGTTCCTAGTCGGCATTACTGTTGGACTCAGGAACTAGTATAGGTAAGCACATGTACTTTTGCCTCCCTAAACGTCTTACCATCAATAAGAGAGGAGATTCAACCATCTGTGCATTGTGAGATTGTCCCATTCGATTCTTAAATTACTTGTTTATTGTTGTGTTCTTCGCTGACGCTCAACCCACACTGTTGCTTGCTCGCTTGCTCATTTGCACGCTTGCGGGCTTATTCGCTTGTCCCTTACATTATATTAATATCGTGTGGATTATTGCTGCTTCTAAGGTACTCATTTGGCTGACTTGCTAACAGTCAAGTGTCGTAGGGTCCGTTTTGTCGCTTCTCAAAGTCGGCCCGTGATAGTTGGTATCAGAGTCAGGTTCAGCTCATTAGCTTGAACTAGATGCCTAATATGTCGACCGCACAACGATTTAGCTGGATCGAGGACCAACTTAGAGAACTTGAGGGAATCCCAGACAGATTGATTGATATCACATCACTTCTTGACCGTGTCAACCTAGATGAAATGGCTGCGCGAGTCGATGAGATTGAAGATTTGAAAACCCGAGTTGGGACCCTTGAGAAGAGGAAAGCCCCAAGGGAAAGAGCCAGAGACCTCGAGGAGGGGCCTCTTCAAAAGGAGCAAATTGGAGCCATGAGTGATGCTCTTGACACCATGCAGGTGACTATGGACACCACGCTATTGATGCATTCAAGAATGAGTTGTTAGAAATGAATTCCAAACTCAACTTAGCCATCCGTGCGATGGGAAATCAACCTGTGACGAACTACAGGAAGGTGAAGATACTAGAACTTCAAGCATATGGAGAGGCGCGAGTAGCCAAAGAGCTTGAGAATTTCCTATTTGATATGGAGCAGTACTTCCGAGCTGTGAAGCCTGACTCTGAGGAAGTGAAGGTGAACATGGCAACAATGTATCTGTCAGGAGATGCCAAGTTGTGGTGGAGAACCAAGTACAACGATATCCACAGGGGCGTTTGTACTATCGCCACTTGGGAGGAACTAAAGAAGGAGCTTAAGGTCCAGTTCTATCCCGAAAATGTTGAATACGTCGCCAAGCGACAATTAAGAGAGCTGAAACATACCACCAACATCAGGGAATTCGTTAACAAGTTCTCTGTACTAATGTTGGACATACCGGACATGTCTGAGAAGGACCGGTTGTTCTACTTTCTGGAAGGCTTGAAGCCATAGGCGAGAACCGAACTCTAGAGGCAAAGGGTGCAAGATTTGGCAGCTGCCCAAGCTGCCGCGGAAAGGCTGACTGATTATACTTTTGATGAGAACCCCAACAGAAGGCCACCACAACCTTCACACGTGAACACCAACAAAGGGGCGCGACCTGCGCCAAGTAAAAGTGGGGGAGCAGAGTCCAAATCCTTGAGCTCAAGTGGGGGAGATCGAAGAGTAGGAAACCCCAAATATTCTGCAACTTCTAAATTAGCTGGCTCTACAGATGCCTTCATGCCTCGGCCCTTCAATTCCCAAGGCTACACTCCTAAACCGATATCCTGCTTCTTATGTAGAGGGCCTCATAGAGTTAATGAGTGTCCTCATAAAAGTGCTTTATCTGCTTTACAAGCATCTATCCAGTCTCAGGGGAGTGATGAGGATGAAGAGCATGCAGAGGAGACAAGCCATATGGGAGCGTTGCAATTCTTGGGGGCTATAGAGAAGAGATCAAAGACCCTTGTGAAGCCCCAATCGAAAGGGTTGATGTTCATAGATGTAGTCGTTGAAGGGAAACCTGCCAAAAGTGTGATGGTTGACACCGAAGCCACCCACAACTTCATCTCGGAGGCGGAAACAAAGAGGTTGGGGTTGAAGACGGAAAAGGATTTGGGCCACATGAAAGCTGTGAACTCAAAGGCAGCACCCACAGTGGGGATTTCAAAAGGAGTACGCCTGAAATTGGGACAGTGAGAAGGGAAAATTGACTTAGTCGTAGTGCAGATGGATGACTTCGACATCATATTGGGAATGGAGTTTCTGCTAGAGAAGAAAGCCGTCCCCATCCCCACTGCCCAACATTTGCTCATCATGGGGGAGAGCCCATATGTAGTACTTACAAGAATCAAGCAGCCCACCGAGCCCTGACTATTATCCGCTTTACAATTCAAGAAGGGTGTGAAGCACCAAGAACCATCATATGTCCTTGTTTCCTTGACAAAAGAGGACAACAAAAGCGGAGTAGTGTCGAAGGAGGTCGAAAGGGTGTTGATAGAGTATGCAGATGTGATGCCTCCGGAACTTCTGAAGCAGTTGCCCCCGAGGAAAAGTGTGGACCATGAGATCGAGCTTATGCCCGGATTAAAGCCACTGGCATAAGCACCCTATAGAATGAGTCCCCCAGAACTGGTGGAGCTTAGAAAGCAGTTAGAAGCAATGTTAGAGGCAGGGCAGATTAGAATGGCAAAAGGGCAGTTTGGCGCACCTATGCTGTTTCAGAAGAAACATTATGGGAGTTTAAGGATGTGCGTAGACTACCGAGCTCTTAACAAGATCACAGTATGGAACAAGTATCCCATTCCTCTGGCTGCAGACTTGTTTGACCAACTCGATGGTGCCCAATATCTCACAAAGCTAGATCTTCGCTCAGGGTACTATCAAGTTCGCATTGCCGAAGGAGATGAACACAAGACAACATGTGTAACCAGTTATGGTGCTTTCGAATTCTTGGTGATGCCATTCGGGTTGACAAATGCCCCTGCAACTTTATGCATACTAATGAACCAGGTGTTCCACGAGTTCCTCGACAAATTTGTAGTGGCCTACTTAGATGATATCGTTGTTTACTCTACACTCCAGAAGCACACGGAGCATTTGAAAATGGTATTTCAGAAGCTGAGAGAGAACCAGCTCTATGTGAAGAGGGAAAAGTGCGGGTTCGCACAAATCATGATCAAATTCTTAGGTTACATCATCGAACGAGGTCGCATCCGAATGGACATGGAGAAAGTAGAGGCCATACAATAATGGAAAACTCCCAGGAACGTGTGGGAGTTGCGTTCTTTTCTTGGGTTAGCTAATGACTATCGAAGATTTATCCACAATTACTCAAAAAATACCACTCCTCTGACTGAGATTTTGAAGAAGGGAGTAGAGTGGGTATGGAGTGGCGAATGTGAGACCGCCTTTATAGAGTTGAAGAAAGTAGTGATGGAAGATCCGGTACTGGCTCTACCAGATGTCACTAAATCCTTTGAGGTGCAGACAGATGCCTCAGACTTTGCTTTGGGGGGTGTGTTGTTGCAAGAGGGGCACCCCGTGGCGTACGAGAGCCACAAGATATCAGAAGCTGAGAGGAAGTACACAGCCCAAGAAAAAGAACTTTTGGCCGTAATCCATTGTTTGAGAACATGGAGGCATTACTTGTTGGGGTCCAAATTTGTTGTGAAAACAGACAACTCAGCTGTGAGTCACTTCCTCACCCAACCAAAGTTGACTCCTAAACAAGCTCGATGGCAAGAGTTTCTCGCGGAGTTTGACTTTCACTTTGAGCACAAGGCCGGTCACACTAATCAGGTGGCAGAAGCTCTTAGCCGCAAGGCTGACCTCGCCGCCTTAAAGATTTTAGCGAGTTTGTCTAACAGTGTTGTTGCCATGACAATCAAGCAGAAAATTCGAGAGAGTTTGGAGAAGGACCATGTGGCTCAATCTCTAGTGAAACTTGTTAAAGAAGGGAAGATTCGTCGTTTTTGGTTAGAAGATAAACTCTTAATAGCAAAGGGGGGAAGGGTGATTGTTCCGAGAGCAGATGGCCTACGTAGGATGTTGATGAGGGAATGCCATGACACTCTTTGGGCGGGACACCCTGGATGGCAAAGAACTCATGCTCTTTTGAAGCAGAGGTACTACTGGCCGCAGATGAAAGAAGATGTAGCGGAGTATACCAAGACTTGCCTCATATGCCAACAAGATAAAGTCGAGCGACAGAAGGCGCCAAGGCTGTTGCAACCCTTATCACAACCCACACGACCGTGGGAGAGTGTATCGCTCGACTTCATTACAAACCTTCCCAAAATCAGGGACACCTCATGTATACTGGTGGTGGTGGACAGATTCTCTAAGTATGCCATGTTTGTGCCAACACCAAAGCATTGTCCCACAGAAGATACAGCAAACCTCTTCTTTAAACACGTAGTGAAGTATTGGGGAGTACCTTAAAACACAGTCAGTGACAGAGACACTAGATTCACTGGCACCTTGTGGACAGAATTGTTCAAGTTGTTGGGGTCAGAGTTCAACATCTCATCAAGCTATCACCCTTAGACAGATGAGTAAACTGAGAGGTTTAATGGGATGTTAGATGAGTACTTAAGGCCTTTTGTTCACGCCAATCAGAAGAATTGGGTGGCATTAATCGATGTCGCCCAGTTTTGTTTCAATTCGAAGAAGAGCTCTGCAACTAACAAAAGTGCCTTTGAAATTTTCACAGGTCAGCAGCCTCTCCTATCGCACACAGTACATGAAGTCTATCAAGGAAAAAACCCCCGCGCATTCAACTTTACTAAGGAGTGGAAGAACAATGCAGAGATTGCTCAAGCCTATCTAGAGAAGGCGGCCGAGAGAATGAAGAAGTGGGAAGACCAAGGCCGAAAGCCCCGTGAGTTCCAACCCGGAGACAGGGTCCTTGTCAAACTTCTCCCGGAGCAACTTAGGTTCTTGCGCACCAGAGACATCCGGCTTTTCAGAAAATATGAGGGGCCACTCCCAATCATTTCTAAAGTGGGGAGATGCTCCTACAAGTTAGACGTCCCCGCCTGGTTAAGAGTTCACCCATTTTTCCATGTAAGCAACCTCAAGCCTCACCACCTCGATACGGAAGACCTCACCCGCAACCAGCCAGCACTTGAACAAGTCAACGTTTGACCACCAAAGCCGAAAGAAGTAGAGCAAGTTCTTGCCGAGAGGATGATAAAGGTAGGGAGGTACCCGCGTCAACAATTTCTAGTCAAGTGGAAAGACCTTAGAGACGAAGAGACAAGCTGGGAGCATGTGGATGCATTGAAGAAGTTCAAACAGAAGATCGAAGATTTCAAGCGGAAAGAGTCGTCGATGGCGTCGACAACTTAAGTAGGGGAGGATGTCAGGAGCCCCACTCTACTGACATGTTGTGCGGCCTCCTGACAGGTTGTAAGGCCACAAGTAAGCTTGTCCAGGGTCATGAGTTAAACTCGTGGTTGATTGCCTTGTGTGCCAGAGTTAGAATAGTATTTTTCCTTTCATTATGACTCCTCAAACATTTTAATGTTTCCTCTTGCAAAATGAAGTTATGTAAAATATCATATATAAGAAGGGGTTCCTAGTCGGCATTACTGTTGGACTCAAGAACTAGTATAGGTAAACACATGTACTTTTGCCTCCCTAAACGTTTTACCATCAATAAGAGAGAAGATTCAATCATCTGTGCATTGTGAGATTGTCCCATTCGATTCTTAAATTACTTGTTCATTGTTGTGTTCTTCGCTGGTGCTCAACTCACACGGTTGCTTGCTCGCTTACTCATTTGCACGCTTGCGTGCTTATTCGCTTGTCCCTTACATTATATTAATATCGTGTGGATTATTGCTACTTACAAGGTACTCATTTGGCTGACTTGCTAACAGACAAGTGCTATACGGTCCGTTTTATCGCTTCTCAAAGTCGACCCGTGACACATGGACTAGTAATTTTCCAATGCTTCAAATTTAGTGGCAAGTTGACCCTTTCGACGCGTAGTCTAAAATTTTGGAATATTGTCTTGGACTTTGTTTGCCTAATTGAGGTCAACTCAAACAGGTATATCTGTGTGTTGCTAACCTAGCTAGCTTTTGTTATAGCCAGTTGGTTAGGTCTCTAATCATGTGGGGCGCCATTACAACTCGATCAGAAGACTATATTATGTATGTGGAGTTGGGACTTGCACCGCCCAAAACAACCTGGCTCGGCTTTGCTTGTATGTGACATTTGATAGATCTAGCAGTACTTTTAACCGATCCACTTGACTACATTAATCGATCAATTTTGTTACGAGGGGAATGTTAAAAGATCTCAATGTGATTATGTTGTGTAGGCTTCAATTATATGTAGCGAAGTTATGTCATTATAATTTGTCACGTATATCATATTTTACTAATTCTATATTATCTTTGTTATAAATTATATATCTTTTTCTAATAGTTGGTAAAAAAATAACAAAATAAAATCAGTTAAACTAATCCATTTATTTTAATAAATACAATTCTGGACCGGAGGAGTTCATGAGTAATCATGAGTGAACATACAAATTGATTAACTAGTGAATATCTGCAAACTGAAACTACAATAATATATAGAATTGAAGTAATTAACACTTCCCAATTGCATGATGTTTATATCCACTTAAAACTAGCTATACATAATCAAATTTGTAGATTGATCATACAAATATAAATTTCCAGCTTCTCGTTTTTCATGAAAGTTTTGGTTATTTCCAGATTATATATAGATAGTTTTTTTTTTTCAAAATCTCTTTGTATCAAATACATCTTGTGGTAATCGATATATATAGTTTTTGTGGTGAATTTAATTGAAAATCATATTAAATACCAGCCTATCAGGTCTTGTTATCCCAACTGAATTATGTGTGTTTCAATTACAACAAAATCAGGATTTGAGTTTTAGACTCTTTGAAAGGGAAAAGAAGGAGAACGATGAAGGTATTGGATCATAAAATTTTAGTGGACGAGATTGTTAATGAACAAGATCTGATTACCTTGGTATTTAGTAGAAATTATATCCTTAGTTAATAAAAATACAAGGGTAAAATAATAATTGCAAAATATAGAATTGTGATATGGGATTGTCACATAAGATTGATGCCTCCCTATCATGATCCCATTGAAGACATACAATCATTTCTCTTTGTTACAAATGCATACTTTAGATAGCTAATTAATTAACTATGTACGTAGATCCTTTAAAAAAAACTACGTACGTAGATATATATTTATTTTTTATTTTTTTAAGAATCGTACGTAGATACATAGAGAAAATGAATTTACTAAAAGTAAGGACATCTCGCATAGATCGACTTCCTACTTTGGGTTATTTCGACAAATTTTGGGAGGTAGAGGGCCGGGGTGCGTTGAGTGTTCGACATTCAACTTCAACTATATGTGCCTTCTTGAATCCTAGCCTGATCCACATAACTAAAATCTGCCTAATCACATTGAGTGCACACACTTGACTACATGCATAACTAGCTCTTTTGATTGAGTTTTGAGTGTATACAATTCACTCAAATTCAGAACCACGTACCGGTACCTTACCGCTTTTCCAAATCATCGATCAATAGCGCGCAACGGCAGGTAGTTGATTCACCGTTCCGTACCCATTAACCCGAATGTTGAGTGCTATCAACATTTCAGGGAATTTTAATGTTGTTTCTTCATCCACAAGTATTCTCCACCATTACAATTTAGGTGGTAATATAAGATTGACGTCGAACACGAGCCCTTCAAATCCGATGCCAATGCTATTTATCATTTTATGAGTGCATTGATCGATCGGTAGGCTTATAAAAAGCTACGAGGATCAAGTTTGATTCTATGTATTGCTCCATTTGATGACAATCAAGCCCTCGTTGGGAAGCTGTTGCAATTGATCGACTATATATACAGTATGTCAGTGTCCACTTGGATCAAGATAGTAGATAGCTAGTACGTATCAATCAAAGTAATAAACTATCTAGCAGCAGTTTAATCTTGTACCATGCACAACAAAGTTCAACATGGGCTTCGGCCTACTCATATAAGATAAGGAAACCCAACCCAGAGAAGAAAGCCTGGCCGAGAATGATCGTCGTGTTCTTACTACAGCAGCTGGAGAATAAGAGGCATGCAATGTTTACGTCACTCATTCTAATTCTATTATCAGTACTAGTCTTCTTACTCGGATTCTTACTAGTACTAGTCTTGTTCTTGATGTTCCTTTCAACCATTTTCATTCAAAATCTTCAAACCCAACACCATTTAGAACCACCCCGCTACTTTTTAGAGACCCATCACCACCCAAAGTCACAAATCTCAAGGATCCCTTAAAGTTGTTCGATGAAATGCTTCTTGAGGCGTCCTCTGCCTTCAGTGATCCGTTTCAATCAAGTCTTAGGTCAACTCGTCAAACTGAAACACCAT
The DNA here is from genome assembly GCA_946800695.1 of Geum urbanum. Taxonomy (NCBI): domain Eukaryota; kingdom Viridiplantae; phylum Streptophyta; class Magnoliopsida; order Rosales; family Rosaceae; genus Geum; species Geum urbanum. The sequence continues at coordinate 12,400,400 of OX327001.1, forward strand.
TCGGAAGTCATTTCGTGGTATAAACAAATCAGTTTGAAGGGAATCCATCCTGATGTTTATAGTTTTACCATTCTCATCAATTGCTTCTGTCAATTGAACCAAATGGGTTCAGTTTATCTGTCTTTGGAAAGTTGTTCAAGTATGGCTTTGAACTAGATGTCACGACATTCAACATTATCATCAATGGCTTCCTTCTTCATAATAAAGAGGCTTGGGCAACAACAATTTACAGCAAAATGGTGACCTAATTGCTGCAAGGACGCACTAATTGCTGATGCACTCTGTCCCTTGTCAGAAGTGATCAATAAGGGTATTGCTCCCAGTGACAAATCCCGGATCAAAACTTTACCCGGCCTAAATTTCTTGTGAACAAAACTAGACAAGACAAGAGAATTCTATAAATTAAAAAAAAATGATACAATAGTTTGGGAGCTGAAGAGAGGAGTGAACATTATCCCTCACATTACATATCTTAAATTGAAAATAAACATAGGATGTAATAAAAAAAACACAAAGCACATATATAAAAGTTAACTAAATCTGCCTCTACGGGACCCTAAAGTTTCGAACTCTTTAATCACATTATCATTTTCAATAGCATCTGCGAATTCTTTTTCGATGTGAAGTACCATACAAGCATCAAGAAAATCATCATCCATCTTGCTTCTACGCCTGTTCTTAATGATGTTCATTGAAGAAAAAGCTCTCTCTGTGGTAGCAGTAGAAACAGGAAGAGCTGACACCAAACAAATTAATCTATACATCATGGGAAAAGAATCTGACTTTCTTGTTTGCACAAGTTTCTGACACAAATCAGACATAGAATCTAAGCTCCCAAATCTTAGATCTGTAGTCATAGCTTTATGATAATATGCACACTCCAATTCCAGTTTAAGAAGATTACCATGCTCAAAATCTGCAGGATAGAAGTCCGTAGCAAGAAGAATGACCTTTTTCAGTTTTGAAAGAACGAAAATTGCCATAAGAGTCCAAAGTAGAGATAAGTGCAAGAAGTTGACAAGCTCCTTCTGGGAATCTCCTGTTTAACTCACTCAACCGAAAATCAAGTGCAACATTAAACACATCTATATGATAATGATGCTCTACTCTAACAAAATCATTTGTTGACAAGAACGACCAATCTCATCCTTATAAGGAGCGCTCATATCAGACATATCAAGGTTATGTGTCTTACAAAATGTAGCAACATTCATCTTCAAATCACTCCAACCATCTTCTCTCATCTCTAGAAGAAGTTCTTTCGTATGTGTAACAAAATTCAATGCTTATATGATGTCAAGAGATTTCCGCTGTAATGCTTGGCAAAGAATTTCAATGACTTGCATGATCTTATTCATTAAAATCAAGCAAAACACAAACTCAAAATTTCTCATAGCTGTTAGAACACCACTAGCTTCCCCTTGAAAAGACACATGATCTGTCATATGAGTAAGAGTTTTTATGGGCACTCTTCAAGAAACAATGCCTGTAAGTCATTCCATATACTACTCATATTACTAGCGTCATCATATCCCTGACCACGCAATTTCTCTAACTAAAGATTGTACATAGCAAGAACTTTGGCTATCTCCATTTTAAGAGTAAATATGGTAGTATTAGGAACACTTACTATCTTAAAGAACCACTCTCGGATTATACCCATACAATCCACAAATCTCAAGATAATAAACATTTGTTCCTTGCTAGCTGCATCAACTGCTTCATCTACGAGAATGCAAAATTTTGCATCACCAATTTTCTCGCGAATCATGCGCCTCACCTTGTCACCAAGAATATCTACTAGCTCTCTTTGAATACTATGAGCAGTGTACTTGGCATTTCCCGAAACACCACTTAAGACAACTTTATCATCTTCTCTAGCCATTCTTACAAAAGACTTTCTAATTTGTTGAAAACCTCCAGCATTAAGAGAGCTCTCAGATTCATCATGACCTCTAAAACCTTGTCCTTGGTTCGCTAGATATCTCACACCCTCAATTGAGACTTTAAGCTTATACCGATTATCATCTACATCTTTGGCTGTTCTTTTAATGAACTTTCAATTTGTGTAGCACTATTTCTCAAGAAATTTCATTTCTCCATGGCTTCCTGATGTGCACCATCTATAAACCATGTATATTGTGTAAGGATGTCTTCACTCTTCCAGTTACTCAACCCTCCAACAGTGAATGCAGGATGATGTATTTCTTTTTGAAAAGAAAACATGGAAAGCAAAAGATGCTGTCTCGATCCTCTAAATATTCAAGCCATGGATTATTTTCAAACCAACGATAGTTGAAGCTACAGATTCAAACCTAAGCCATGATCAGAGAGTGGATATACTTTCATTTTAGGTTGGCATATCCCAAGGAAACATAGGCTCTTCGAACACTATCCTGCTCATTTGTAGGATACTTCTATAACAGACACTGTAAACCAAGATCGCGTTCAATGCCATTAATATTGTCATGTGCGTTGTATTCATTCCTACAAGACCCAAATAAAGGAGACTCAGTAGATTGTTGAGGAGCAATTAGAGTGCTTACAGAAGCTTGAGAGCTTGAACCCAAAGATGTATAAGGATTACTTCTAGAAAAGTATGAACTAATATTTTTAGTTCTTTTGACAATTCGGTGTTCATCGGACATGCTACAAATATTAACATATAAATGAATAATTGAATTACAAAATCAAACCAAATTGGACATTCAGTATGTCAATACCCAATATTTCAGTGCATTTACTCACCACATTTCAACTTAATCAACTAATAAATGCATTAAGCATTCTAGCAATCTAGCATTTATGAATTCAAACAAATCAATATTTGGGATTAAGTCATTAAGACATAAATCATAGAATCATTCAAAACTTCAAACTCATCAATGTAAATCAGTTAACACAGTAGGCAGGAGCTAATAACCTATGTAAGTTTGGTGCTCAATCAATGAATAAATCACTCACTGAATCTCAATCTCAATCTCTATTCTCTAGTTCTCTACGATTCCCATATATTAACTGCAAACATCAAACCCATCAAGAAAAATAAAAGTTAGATTGAAATTGACAAACTAAATGTGAAAAAAAAAATCTCTAAATCAACAAACCCCAATATGAAGCTCACCAATCAATTACTGGAGAAATATCAAACCATCACTCACTACTCACACTCTCATAGTCTCATACTCAACCATCAAAATTGAATCAAGATTCAAGAGACTTTGAGAGTCAGAGTGTGAGAGTGAAAGTCTGGAGACAGTGAGGCGTGAAGACTGAGTTTGATGAGGACTGTGTCTTTGAGTCTTTGCGGTGGGATCACCCGGGATGTGGCTTTGGTTAGTTTTATTTTTATTTTTTATTAAGTGTATATAATTTATTTTTTTCATTCCCAAAATGTTTCCTGGGTTTGAGCCCATTTAGCCCCTTACTACATCCGCCACTGATCGAAATTGAATCAAGATTCAAGAGACTTTGAGAGTGAGAGTATGACAGTGAAAGTTTGGAGACAGTGAGGCATGAGGACTGCGTCTTTGACTCTTTGCGGTGGGATCACCCGGGATGTGGCTTAGATTAGTTTTATTTTTATTTTTTATTAAGTGTATATAATTTATTTTTTTCGATGTTACCTGGGCTTGAGCCCATTTAGCCCCTTACTGATCGTAAATAGAAACATCTTTCCAAATGTTCTGACCTTCAATGTCTTGGTATATGGACTCTCTAAGGAAGGGATGGTCCTGGAGCAAAGAGAGTGGTTGAAATGATGATCCAGAGAGGTCTTGAACCTGATCCAGTTACATATAGCTCACTTATGGATGGTTATTGTTTCAGAGGAGAGATGAAGGAGGCAAGAAAGGTCTTTGATTTAATGTTAGCAAGGGCTCCATGGTCAATGTTTATAGTTATAGTATATTGATAAATGGATATTGTAAGCACACACAAAATGGCCAAGGCTGTGAAGCTATTTGTTGAAATGTCTACTGTAGGACTGGTATGGATGGATTCTGCAAATCAGGGAGAATACAAGATGCAAAGAAGTTGTTCATGAGCATGCGAACTTCCAAATGTTCAAACTTATGCCATTTTACTAAATAGTTTATGCAAAAATCAACAACTTGATGCGGAAATAGAATTGTTGAGTTACATGGAAGGCAAGAAGTTGAAATCGGATATTGTGATTTATAATACTTTGATCCGTGGTATGTACAAAGCAGGAAAAATTGAATCTGCCAAGAACATCTTCTGTAGCTTATCATCGAAAGGGATTGAACCTAATGTGCGGACATATAATATAATGATAGGTGGATTCTGTGATAAGGGCCTAATATTTGATGCAGAAAAGTGCTATGGGGAAATGGAAGAGAAGGGCTACTCTCGGGATGGTTGCGCATATAACACAATAATCCCGGGTCTTATCAATAACAAAGAGACACCAAAAGCGATGACAATTATTCATAAAATGGTGGAGAGTGGTTTCTCTGGAGATGCATCAACTATGAAATTGATACTTGGTTTATTGTCTAAAGATAAATTGGATCCAGCTTTGCTGCCATTGATTAAAAGATCATTATGTAGTCGATTTGCATGCTTGAATTGCATGTTGAAGCTAATCACTTTTATTGTCACAAATAATGTTCAACGGGAACCTTGTCCGTGCTTGCTAATAGAAATCATCCAAAGGACTTCAGCCTAATGTCAGGATGTATAATACATTGATTGGTGGATTTTGTGATTTGGGCCTATTAAGCAAAGCTGAAGACCTGTTCGCAATGGTTGTATGAAGTGTTTTGCCTTGTAGTCCTAGGTCTATTAGGCATTTGTGCAAGTTTATAAATGCATTAGAAATAGAGTCTTAATAAAATGTTTCTGAATTTGAGGAATTTAGTTTGACTTCCACGGGGAAATGCCAACAATAAATGTTGCTATTTTTTCTTTTTTTTGATGAAAATTTAGGCCTTTTGTTTTGTGTGATTTCCTTTGCACATACTCTTTTCACCAAATACTTTTTACATCTTTTGTTCTCTGGCATATCTGTCCGGTGAAAACTGATTAACTAAATAGTGGCTTTCATGTTTTTTTCTGAATTTTTTCAGGTTTTTTCTCTTTGGTTAGAGCCTCTTCTGCTAGACATGGGCACAGAGTCAGTATGCTTGTTCATGTTGATTCATGTGATTGTCTAGGTGTTCTATCTTATGTTCTGTTTTTATGAATCTGAGGCTGAAACTGTGAGAAATAAAAGGATGTTCAAAGAATTAAGAGACAGCAGTTTAGCCACTTGTATTTTGTAGTCGAGTCATTGTATCTTTTAGAGTTTAGTACTCCGATCGAGAAGCTCCTTTTCTATACTTGCTGATGCACAGAGTTATATACTGAGCAAATTTGTCCAATTTTGCAAAAATGTGGCAGAAGTGATTTTGCAAGAATGTGTTTGTTTTTCCTTTCTTCTTTTTCTGATGTGTGATTCTCTGTACCATTTAGGACACCTTAGTTCGGCACTTGGCAGTTGGAAATGGAGAATAACTGGTCTGAAAATTGTTCAGTGCACCATTTTACTTTCTTTTCTCTCCCATAGGCTTTTCTATCCAGAGATCCGGCATATGCTTCTCACTAAATAATTAGTTTGTTGCTTCCTTTGTTCTCTGTGCATGAGGATATCTACCTTTGGGAACTTGAAAATGTCTTTGATGTATTTTCAGGTTAAAATAAGCTTAGCTTTTTCGGGATGACTTGGGCACACAATAAGTTTACGCATTCTATAAATTAATTATGTTGGTTGATTCGACTCTCCAGAGATTTATCCTTATGTTTTTTTGTCTTTAAACTAAGGAAGAAACTATAGCAAATAGGAGAATGTTTAAAGACTTCATTGCTAGGCCACTTGTAGTTCGGGTCCAGTTTTTGCATCCTTGGAGATTAGGGGAGGGGGTGGTGTTTTTTTGTTGTTTTTTAGTTTATATTTTTTGTTGCAATTGATTTCTGATCAAGAAACGTGGCAATTCATTTTGCCTACAGGTGATTTTGATGCTTGGAATGGTTCTTTTTCAGATTGGCTCCATCGCCTGGCTACGAGGAAGGATTCTTGTACCTTATTGAAACAGGTTTTGATAGTAGCTTATCACCTTTGGAATGCTAGAAACCAACTTTGCTTTAAACAGATTGCACAAAAACTATCTCAGATTATTTGTTTTCGAACAAAAAATGATTATTTATGCAGCTTTCAATATGATCGGTAATTATGACACGTATAATTCAAGCATGTCACCTACACTAAGAGTTAATTCAAGATAGAGGATCACTTGGTTTCCTCCACATCGTAATGTGACTAATGTCATTTTATTGAATTTCGATGGTTCAGTTACATCTCAGCATAACGCAGCTGCTGGTTTCGTTTTTTTAAGAAATGATAATGACAGTCCCATCATCTGGGGATCTACTATGAACCTCGGCATTTCACAAGTTTTGCTAGCAGAAGCGCATGTGGTAAGGGCTGGTCTGCTTGCACATAGTCTTCATGGCCACCTTAATTGCAGGTAGAGGGAGACTCAAAATACCTTAAATTCCTTATTGGTAGTGTCAACAAGAAAATCCAAACACCTTGGAGAATTAAGACATTGGTTGAAGATCTTTTTAAAACACGAGACATTGGTTGAAGATATACACAAGTCACAAGATAATCCAATAGATTGAGAGCATTACAATAAAAAATATTTGGCGAGAAGCAAACTTTTTAGCAGACTATCTTGCGAGCATTGACCATAATATTTCTCCAGCTCAAGCATGGCACCACAGATTATCACCTCAGAGTTTTGCTGCTTACCTTTGTGATAATATGGGCATCAAGTGTATTGGAGCGTTCAATTTGTAATTAAGTTTTTTTTTTCTATTGAAAACAAAAAAAATATGATTTCTAATCAATAGAAAGAACAATTTTCGTTGGTTTCTGGAATGATATCGTTTTGAGAGCACGTTTACTTGGAATCAGAATTATCAGGAATCAGAATTAACTGAAATCAGAATCGGAATGGGAATATATATGTCATTTCCATTGAGCTGTTTATTTACTATTTGAAATCGTAACAGGAATCAGAATCAAAACTAGTTTGATTACTTAAATACCCCTACAAATTAATAGCTATATTTTCATATTCAATCACTTTTTTTTCTTTTATGAATTTGAGCAAAGTTTATAGAAAAAAATTATTAGAACAATACCAACATAAGAACAAATAATTAGAGCTGCGCTAACTAAATACAAAAAAAGGAAAACTAAACATCAAATCTAGCAATCTCTATAGCTAGACAAAGCTTCAAATTCAATAAAATAATAATCATAATACATATAGAAAAATTTGAAATATAACCATTCATGGTAGCATTTTAAAGTCTAAAGAAATTGGAGTCATTTAATAGTACAGAATGTTCTCTTCAAAAAAAATATGTAAGGATATTATTGGTATAAAAGTTGATTCTGGGAAGAATGATTCCCAAACTCACCTCTCCCCTTCGGAATCAAATTCTGAGTGTATTCAAGAATCATTCCTAATAAGGAGGTGGAACTCACTTCATTCCAATTCTCTTATATGAAAATAAACACTGAAATGGAGAGGAATGAGAATGATTCTCGCACGTTTGATTCACATTCCTGGTAAATAAACATGCCGTGAGAGATATCCCATCTGACGCTTCTATCTCAAAGTGGGTTGTGCAAAGTTACGCCATTCTACTGGATGGGCTATGTAAACATCAACAAGTTTCTAATAAATCAAATTTCTGAGAGAAATGGAAGTCGAGAAGTTAAGATAACATAATTTACAATACTCTTTAGCCATGGTATGTACAAAGTTGAAAATGTCAAATCTGCGAAATATCTCTTTCGTTGTTTATCATCGAAAGGATTTCAACTTGATGTGAGAAAGTATAACATAATGATTCGTGGACATTGTTAATAACATAAATAGCAAAAGATAAATGGAAGAGAACGACTGCTCTTGAGATGGTTGCACATATCAAACAACACTGTGAGGCAGATTCAAGATTTTCTCAGAATAAACTGGAAGGGTGATGGGACTTATTCGTCTAATGGTGCTACAAAGTTTCTAGATGGATGCATCCACAATGAAATTGATAGTTGGTTTATTGTCTAAAGATCAAGTGGCACCATCTTTGTTGCCAATTAAAAACAGATCATTAAGAAGATTCATGCACATAGAGCTCCCAAGTGAAAAGTTTCACAAATGCATTTACCTAGCAAATCTAGACAAATAATTTCTAGTTTTCTTTATGAGTGTTGTAGAGGAATAATTGATAGATTGAAAACTGTAACTCTTTTAATAATAGAATGTCTTATATATAGGTTGATACAATCTGTTACAATCTGTATCCCTATAAAACAGGGATTCTCTCTATCCTCTATCTAGACTAAATCTTATCTGAGTAGGACAAAACACACACCGGAAGTTATGGAGAATAAATCTCCTTAAATACTCCCTCTTGTGTCAATGACCTTAAAACTGATGCATGACTTGTTGCCTTACTAAAAATCTCGCCAAGCAAACAAAAACTTCATGGGTAAAACACAATCTTGGTCTAAGGAAAAAAGAGTATAACACATCAACTGCAAATGCTAGTACATGTGACGTAGACTCCCCCTGATGTCTACAAAAATATAACTCCCTCTGACTGTAAACTTAGTCATGGCCAGATAACTTATGCATATCAATGCGTCTCACATGTTTCACAAATGTAGATTTGGGTAATGACTTGGTAAACAATAAACAAGTCCACAGCATTATCCGCTGAACCAAGCTAATTCACATGGATATTCAACAACTGTTGTTGTTGCTGATTGAAGAAGAATTTCGACGAGATATGCTTTGTATTCACTACAAGAAAAGGAGACATTACCGGCGACGGGAGGTCGCCGGCCTTGTCTTTTTTTTTCGCCGGAAATGTCATTCCCGGCGACGAATCGCCGGCAATGACGTCGCCGGAAATCTCCCGCCGGTGTTAACATTGCCGGCGACGGGAAACGGCGTCGCCGGTAATGTCGGAGACATCACCGGCGACTCGAGTCGCCGGCAATGTCTCCGACATTACCGGCGACGCCGTCGCCGGCAATGGTTCCGCCGCCGTGGCCGGAATTTGTGACATTGCCGGCGACTGAGGTCCATGTCGCCGGCAATGTCTGAAAAAATTTTGAAAAAAAAACGCGGTTCTGGATTGGGCCCAATTCCAGAACCTGCATTGAAAGACATAAACCGTACAATCATACAAGTTCAACAGTACACATAAATGTCCAACGTACAGTACAAATAGCAAACAAAAACTTCATGGGTAAAACACAATCTTGGTCTAAGGAAAAAAGAGTATAACACATCAACTGCAAATGCTAGTACATGTGACGTAGACTCCCCCTGATGTCTACAAAAATATAACTCCCTCTGACTGTAAACTTAGTCATGGCCAGATAACTTATGCATATCAATGCGTCTCACATGTTTCACAAATGTAGATTTGGGTAATGACTTGGTAAACAATAAACAAGTCCACAGCATTATCCGCTGAACCAAGCTAATTCACATGGATATTCAACAACTGTTGTTGTTGCTGATTGAAGAAGAATTTCGACGAGATATGCTTTGTATTCACTACAAGAAAAGGAGACATTACTGGCGACGGGAGGTCGCCGGCCTTGTCTTTTTTTTTCGCCGGAAATGTCATTCCCGGCGACGAATCGCCGGCAATGACGTCGCCGGAAATCTCCCGCCGGTGTTAACATTGCCGGCGACGGGAAACGGCGTCGCCGGTAATGTCGGAGACATCACCGGCGACTCGAGTCGCCGGCAATGTCTCCGACATTACCGGCGACGCCGTCGCCGGCAATGGTTCCGCCGCCGTGGCCGGAATTTGTGACATTGCCGGCGACTGAGGTCCATGTCGCCGGCAATGTCTGAAAAAATTTTGAAAAAAAAACGCGGTTCTGGATTGGGCCCAATTCCAGAACCTGCATTGAAAGACATAAACCGTACAATCATACAAGTTCAACAGTACACATAAATGTCCAACGTACAGTACAAATAGCAACGACGATACGAAAATTAACTACAACTACAGGTCAGGGTCGAGGAACTTGCGGGTCAGGGTCGAAGTAATCAAAGTACTCATTTGAATTCCGGTGCCTACCTTGGTCTTGCTCTGGCGTTGACTGGTGCGGTGGTGGTGGTGGATAGCTAGGGAACGGAGGGACCGGGACCGGGGGAGGTGTGGGGAAGGGTTGTCCGGTAGTCTGAGCCTCGTACATCGTCCGCATCCATGTGTACATCTGAGCCTGCACCTGTGTCTGCTGCATTTGGTACTCGGCCATCTGCCTCTTTTGCTCCTCCAACTCCCTCTGCGTCCTATGAAGCTCCGCCGCGAGGTTACGACTAGAAGTTGAACTTCTTGACCCGGTAGAGTATTGTGAAGTGGTTTTCAATACTCCTTCGCCCGCCGAGCCCATTCCCCTACAGTAGTAGGTATTCTTTCCAGTCCCGCACGCTTTTGCCATGATCTGAGCCGCTATCGGGGGATCAAGCGGATCGATCTGAAAGGCATACTGGGTGACTTCTTCCTCGAAGCAGTCAGGATGGTTAGTCCGAGCTATACTCATGGTCACTTCTGCGGTCACCTCCTCCACTCTCGCCTAATTGAAAAGCGAAAATGAACAACGTATTAACTAACAACATCTATTAATATCGAGACAATAGTTTTATTAACACATGGAGAGGCGAAAGACTTACCGCTTCGTCAGGGCACTGCGGATAGAACTTCTGATGAATATACACCAAGGGGTTCACTTCTTGTTGTTGCTGCGCCTTAGTCGACCAACCCATGTAGTTGAGTGAACCTGCATGATGGGCCCTGGTGTTTTTCAATCTATTCGCCCGGTTCGTCTTCGAAATCGCCTTGTTTGATAAACATATGGAAAAAAATTAGATCTCACACTATTTCAATCTGATACGATACATTAGGCTTGTAAGATATATTAAGGATGCATACCTGAGCTTTGGGGTGCTCGAAGTGGGCTATCAGCCACAGCCACTCGTACTCCCTAAACCGGAATTCGCTAGGGGTAGAACCTCGGCCTAGCTCCTTGTATACAGTGTAATGGGAAGAAAGCTCGTTCTTCCACTCTTTATACCTATATTAAAACAAAGAAAAAAAGTTAGAGATATTAAAACAGTTGATAAACAAAAATCTAACTCGATATATATTCAAATAAGTCGAAGCACATCACCGATTATGTAGTTGACGCTCTACCCACGTGTGAATAAGAACTTCATCCACGTCAAACCACACCTGCAATATGAATATATAAAAGGTAAAATTATATATTTAAGTGGACTTAATTAATAAATGTAAAATTTACGTAATGAAAATACGATTTTACTCACACTGAGTGCATTATGCACTTGCATCTTCACGTAGATAGGCACAGATTCCCAATCTGGCCAAAGCATTGGGACCTTGTCCCGCACGATCGCACCGGCCATGCTGACATATTTGCGCGTGGTGTCGAATGCCTCGATCACCTCGCCATCCTCATTGGCCCTTATGGGCGTTTTCCTTCCGCCGGTGGCCTGCTCAAGTCTCTTCCCGGTGCAGGTGCCTCTAGCCCCTTTCCGTTTTCCAGTCCCATTAACGAAATTGCCTAATAAAACAATGTCAACAAATTGATATCATTAATTGAACCAATCGCAAGTCTTAAGTAATAATTAATTAATCAATCTGATGTTAAATAAAATTTACCTGCATCGTCCGTTTGTTGGTTGGTGCACCTCACACTCCAAAGATACACGGGGTCGAACGGGAGGAAGTTATACGCTTCCTCCACGGTCAGGAAATCCGGCCGTCCTTCAATATAAACAGGCATCCCCCTATCATCGAATTCAGGGATGACAGGAATCTCGTCGGGTAGGAATAGACCGGACGGCGGAGATAGACGAGGCCTGGACGATGAGGCGCCAGCACCACCATGTGCCTCAGATGATTCCCATGAAACGGGAGTAGGCACCATCCGAATATGGGGCATTCGGATTGAGGGAGTTTCTGATGCCCCCGTTGACTGTCGCTCGTCTGAGGCTCTGCCACCGGAGGGACGTCTGCTGATTGAGCGTCTAGAGACTGAGGCTCGAGCCTCGAATTCCGGTTCCACGGCTCTTGATCGTGCAGCTTCCTCCTCAGCTCGCGCCTCTAGCAAGGCTCTCGTGCGAGCAGTCATCATTGGCCCACTGGGCGTGTTGCTAACTGCGGGCGAGGAGGAAGCTTGACTACTGTTCCCTCCACTATTTCGGGAACCTCTCCGAAGCCAATTAGCCGCAAAACCTCCTGGACATCGTAATAGTCATGGATTCGGTTCAATAACAAATCGGAACCGGAACAGTGTGGAACCGGAACCGTTTGAAACCGGAACTGTTTGTAACCGGAACCGTTTGTAACATAACGGTTCCGGTTACAAACAGTTCCGGTTTTGGAACCGTTCCGGTTCCAAACCGTTTCGGTTCTATAACAAATCGGAACCGGAACGGTTTGGAACCGGAACCGTTTGAAACCGGAACTGTTTGGAACCGGAACCGTTTGTAACATAACGGTTCCAGTTACAATAAGTTCCGGTTCCAAACCGTTTCGGTTCAATTACAAATCGGAACCGGAACGGTGTGGAACCGGAACCGTTTGAAACCGGAACTGTTTGTAACCGGAACCGTTATGTTACAAACGGTTCCGGTTACAAACAGTTCTGGTTTCAAACCGTTCCGGTTCCAAACAAGTGCATGTTCTATAACAAATCGGAACCGGAACGGTTTGGAACCGGAACCGTTTGAAACCGGAACTGTTTGTAACCGGAAACGTTTGTAACATAAAGGTTCCGGTTACAAACAGTTCCGGTTCCAAACCGTTCCGGTTCCAAACCGTTTCGGTTCTATACCAAATCGGAACCGGAACGGTTTGGAACCGGAACCGTTAGAAACCGGAACCTTTTATAACCGGAAACATTTGTAACATAACGGTTCCGGTTACAAACAGTTCCGGTTTCAAACCGTTCCGGTTCCAAACCGTTCCGGTTTAAAACCGTTCTGGTTCTAAACCGTCCCGATCCCGATTTCCACCTTCATTTATACGATTAATTAACAACTATATCACCTAAATTAACGACTATACATATTCGATGTGTATATATATACATCATGCATCTTAATTAAATTTATCCATCACATATTCATCCAAATCACAAACCCTAATTAATTTTCCACATTTTTCACACATATATATATCATGCATCTTAATTAGGTTTAATTTCCACATATATATACATCACATATTCATCCAAACCACATTTATACATAATTTTCACATATATATATACATCACTTCATTTTCACATACCTAAATATATATATACATCACATATATACATACATGCTAATTTATAACTTATCACCCTAATTTCCAACTTAGCACCCTAATTAATTTACACATACACATACACATACACATACACATACACATACACATACACATACACATACACATGCAAAAAAATAATTAAAAATTGAGAGAGAGAGAGAGGGAGAGAGAGAGGATCGGACCTGCCATGGTGGAGTCCGATATGCTTTGCCGGCAACGGAGGTGAGGGGAGGAGAGGAGGGGAGGAGGGGAGGAGGAGAGGAGGAGAGGATCGGAGGAGGAGAGGAGATGACTCGGTGGAGAGGAGGAGGAGGAGAAATAGGAGGAGGTGAGGGAGAGGAGGAGGAGGTGAGGGAGAGGATCGGAGGAGATGGAGAGGAGGATGAGGTGAACTAGTTTTCGCCGAAGGAGGAGGAGAGGGAGAGGAGGAGGAGGAGAAATGAAGCTCGGGCTCGACCACCCAGTTTCTATCCAGACAACATTGCCGGCGAGTTGCTTATAACTCGTTGGTAATGTCATTACCAACGACATCAACTCGTGGGTAATGACATTACCAACGAGTTAACTCGTTGGTAATGACATTACCAACGAGTTATAAGCAACTCGTTGGTAATGACATTACCAACGACGAGTTAACTCGTGGGTAATGTCATTACCAACGAGTTGCTTATAACTCGTTGGTAATGTCATTATTTCCCGAAGAATATCCGACAACATTTTCCGTCTACGATTTCCGGCTACATTTTCCGACTAAAATTTCGATTATCAATTTCTAGGGCTGGGATCGGTACGGGACGGGTCGGGATTCGACCTATCCCGATCCCGATCCCGAAAGTAAAATCGGGATCGGGACGGGTCGGGATTCGACCTAATACCGAATTATCCCGATCCCGATCAGTTCGGGACGGGTTCGGGACCAATCGGGACCAATCGGGACCATTCTGCATATTACTTTTTTTTTTGAAAACCTGCACATTAATTACTGCTTGCAATCAAGAACATAGCACAATAACAAGTTCATACTCATATAGCAAACTAATACAAAACCAGTAGCCAAACTTAATACAAACCAGTAGCCAAAATACTGGAAGTAACTTCAACAGAACTGATGCATTGGTTCACATTGGTTCACATTGGTTCACATTGATTCACATTGGTTCACATTGGTTCACATTGGTTCACATTGGTTCACATTGATTCAGTCCCTGAACTGATGCATTGGTTCACATTGTTCAGATCAGTTTCTGAACACAGATGCATTGGTTCACATTGGTTATCAATTTCCGTATACGTACGATTAACGACTACATTTTCCGACTACATTTTCGATTATCAATTTCCGTATACGTACGATTAACGACTACATTTTCCGACAACATTTTCGATTATCAATTTCCGTATACGTACGATTAACGACTACATTTTCCGTATACGTACCATTTCCAGCTACGTACATTTTCCGACTACAATTTCCATTATCAATTTCCGTCTACGATTAACGACTACAATTTCCGTCTACGATTTCCGGCTACATTTTCCGACTACAATTTCGATTATCAATTTCCGTCTACGTACGATTAACGACTACAATTTCCGTCTACAATTTCGACTACATTTTCCGACTACAATTTCCAACGTACTAAGGATGATAATCGTAATCATCTTCATCACTTGAATCTGACTCGGTTTCATAGGTAACCTCTGGCAATATGTGCCGCTCCTCGTCATCTGAATCAGCGTCAACTTCATATGGATTAACATCGAGAAGTTCTGCTCCATTAATTCGAACCACACTCCCAGATCTCACATTATTAAGGCGAATCGTAGATGATTCCGGAATGTCAAAAGCGTTCGGCTCTTGGTATGCAGTAACTTCCTCATCATCTGCGGTATCACCAAGTGTGGCAGCACTGTATATGTTTCTATGAGCAACATGGTTAACCACCTTCCACGGGACTTTGTTAAGAAGATCGTCCAGGTAAAACACTTGTTTTACTGATGAGGCAAGAACGAAAGGGTCATCTTCATACCAGGTAGTAGCAGTATTCACCGAAAATGTTCCGTACTGATCGGTCCTTGTGTTCTCCGGGCTAGTATCAAACCATCTACACTTGAACAAGTGCACTTTCATGCGGTTCCCATAAATTAGTTCAACAACTGAATGAAGGACACCGTAATAGTCAACGCCATCCTGCCCACCATGGACCATCACCCCACAATTCTGTGTTTTCAGTCGGTCGTCTCGATTTTCACATATAAATTTCACGCCATTGACCTGACACATCGAGTAAACTTTTGAAGCAATCGGTTTCATCGCCAGGACCCTCAATTCGTTTGACCACTCTGGGCAACCATCATCTGCTACATGGTTCATCTGAAAACGTCCATATATTAATACGTACAGAAGAAATTATGTCATCTTGAAACCACAAAAGCACGTACATACATACATGCTATGTAAGGATATATATATATATAAAAATAGACATATACACATATACTTACCCATTGACCAAAGTAGTTTGCAAACGTCTTGTTGTGGTAATCAACATTTCCGGCAATAGCAGGGCAGTGAAGATGATAGTTTTTCCAATATTGTACTTCTTGACAGTTAATCAGTACCGACCAGTGGGCAATGGCTACCTCATTTCCATCCAACTTGTACGACTTTGGCAAGCTTCCCTGTACTACCACGTCACTGGAGATGATAGAAAGGTTGAACTGGGGTTCATCTATCATCATATGTTGTTGGGGGTCCTCTACATTTTCGAGGTAGACTTTGGTGTACGTTACACACTCGTGCGCAAGATATGCTTCAGCGATACACCCTTCAGGTGCATATTTATTCTTCACATAGTCCTTGTAGGCTCCCAATTGTCTACAAGTTAACAAGTGCATGTTAACTTACTTAACCAGAAGTCATTACATATAAAAACCATAGGCAAACCAAATTTATGAATCATTTGTACCTTTCCATGGGATACATCCAAGTGTAGTGTACGGGACCGGTAAGCAACAATTGTTCGGGAAGATGGATCATCAGGTGCGGCATTATGTCGAAAAAATTTGGGGGAAATATCCTCTCAAGCTTGCACATGATAAAAATGATGTCATCTTGCATCTCCCTCAGGTCTGCTTTTTTAACTTCCCTGGTGCATAACTTCTGAAAGAATCTTGACAAGGCCACCAACGGCTCCACCACCTCTTTGGGCATGTACCCTCGAATGAAAATAGGGAAAAGGCGTTGAAGCAGTACATGGCAGTCATGACTCTTTAATCCGTACATCTTATTGTCCCGGAAGTTAACACACCTGCTTATATTTCCTGCATAGCCATAAGGATACCTGCATATATATATAGATGAAGCCATATATATGGACCAATTATATTTCTCGCATATAACCATATATACTCCGCTAAAAATTTAAGGACAAATTCATACATAGCCATAAGTATATATACCTGACATTACTCAGCCACCGAAAAATTTCATGCTTATGCTTCGGCTTTACGGTGTACGGAGCTTGCGGCATTTTTCTCTTACCATCTCTTAACCACAAATGTTTCCGCACACCCATTGCTTTAAGATCAATGCGTGCCTTAGGAATGTCTTTTGTTTTCCCCTCCAAGTTAAGAACTGTGCCCACCACACTTTCACACACATTCTTCTCTATGTGCATGACATCTAGGTAATGTCTGATAAGCAACCTGGGCCAGTAGGAGAGTTCCCAGAATATGCTCTTGTGTGTCCAAAACTTATACCTTTCGGGCTTGTCTGGAATTGACGCCACTATGTCAGGATGATTGCTCAGCTGGCCAAAATCGTATTCATTCAACACTTCCAAAATTTCGTCCCCTGTCCATCGCCTGGGTGCCACACCAGTTTCAACAGTCCCATCAAACGCGTCTGGATCCTGCCTAAATGGGTGATCATATGGAAGCCAACAACGGTGACGCATCGAGACAAATTTACTGCAATGAGGACTGCAACAATCAACCGTTATGCACTCTGAACAAGCCCTGTAACCCCTGGTAACGTTGCCCGACAACATACCGCGGGCAGGAAAATCACTGATGGTGCCAACAAGCATGGCATGCATCTGGAACATCTCCTTTTTGAACCTATCGTAAGTGGGGTGGCCACCCTCACTCAGGTACTTAAGCTCCTCAATCAAAGGCCTCAAATACACATCGAGACACTTTCCTGGATAACCCGGGCCCGGAATTAACAGAGTGAGCATATTGTATTCCTTCTTCATGCACATCCATGGTGGAAGGTTGTACGGTACCAAAATAACTGGCCATATACTGTATTGAAGACTCATGTTGCCAAAAGGGTTGAATCCGTCAGATGAGAGCCCTAGCCAAACATTTCGGACCTCTGCTGCAAAATGATCAAACTCCCTGACCATGTGCTTCCAAGCCTCTCCGTCGGAAGGGTGTATAAGGGTGTCATCGTCAGGCAAGTTCCTCTCAGCCCACCATCTCATTGCCTCGGCCGTGAAAGCACACATGAACAACCGCTCCAGCCTATCAATAAGCGGGAAATATCAAAGTATCTTCACAGCTTTCTTGTTGCCTGCAGGAGTCAACTTATACCTTTCTGTAAAACATACCGGGCAGGCTTCAAGGTCTTCGAGATCTTTTCCCCAGAAGAGAATACAATCATATCTGCATGCATGGATTTTGATGTAGGAAAGCCCAAGATCTTTCAGGATATGTCGCACCTTATGATGAGTGGTAGGAAGACGATGACCGGGTGGCAGTAGCGAAGCAGTCCACTTCAACCAAGAATCAACAGCTTTGACAGACATTTTGTTCTCCATTTTTAGCTGCATCACTCCCATCAGACTTTCAAGAACAGTCTTACTACAACCGTCGTACAACGGAGTCTGTTGCAATGCAATCAGGTTGTTGTACTTGTCCATACCGCTTGTGTTGGCATGACCTCCAGGTAATGGTTCGACTGGCTCGATATGGGGGAAACCCTCAACGACGGGAGGGACATTTGGTGCTTCATCAGCAAATACACCGCTCTCATGAGGAAACATATCATTGATTAACATCGATGTTGGATCATAGGATGAACTGCCCCTCTCAGCAAAATCTCCATAATCATAGCGTGGACTGGCCCTCTCACCAAATTGTCCATGATCATGCGGACCCGCTACCGATGTTTCACCGTGATAAATCCAACAAGTGTACTTATCCCAAAACCCGTATTTACTCAGGTGCCTCTGGACTTTATCAATGGGAAATCGAAATCGATCGCTGAAACACTTACATTCTTTACACGGGCAATAATGAAGTGTAGTGTCTCCACAATTAGCCTTCACAAAATCCACAAAACTCCTAATTCCCTCGTGATATCTGACATCCCATCTTTCGAGGCTCATCCAACTCTTGTCCATCCTGAAAATTCTAACAATTTTACGTATTAATTATATATATATACACACATTCACTACTAATAATCGACGTGATCTCTCAATTCAACTCTAATTAAATCAACACATGCATGCATATGTATATATATCGATCTAATCTCTGAATTCGATTCAGTACTCGATGATAGTATTCTCCTTTTTTCAATTCAAAACGTATTTGACTGGGTATATAGGAGGAGGCTCTGTTAAGCCTGGCTCCGATAACAATACGATAATACCAGTCATTGATTCAGACACAAGATTAACTACAAGCTGTTTTCTCGTTTCGGTGACCGTACATCAACAACATTTCATATATATATATATATATATATCTCACGAATTGGATTTGATCAACACACACACACACATATATATATACCACATATACGTATATATACACCTACGTACCTATATATATAGCTTCCCGAGTGATCGAGTTTTCGACGCCCGCCTTAATTTTGACAATATACCGAATGATCGATTTCAGAGCGTACGTTTTCCTTCTTTCGATTTCTCTGGATTTTTTTCGCTCAAAATGATTGAATGATCGAGCTGCCCGATCCGGCATCTAATATAAGACACATTGCCGGCGACGGAGTAAGTCGCCGGAAATGAAGACATTACCGGCGACTTTACGCCGGAATCTCGCCGGTAATGTTGCAAAACATTACCGGCGACTCCAACCGTCGCCGGCAATGTCTAGGGAGACATTTCCGGCGAAATTCCCGCCGGAAAATCGCCGGAAATGTCTCCCTAGACATTGCCGGCGACGGTTGGAGTCGCCGGTAATGTTTTGCAACATTACCGGCGAGATTCCGGCGACATTACCGGCGACGGGCTAAGTCGCCGGTAATGTTGAACATTACCGGCGACTTTTCCGGTCGCCGGCCTTGTCTCCGGTGATCTCGCCGGTAATGGGCAAAAATGTTGTAGTGATTGTCACCCTTAATGTAACCTAACTTCACATGCTCAATGCATGCCGCATTATCTTGAAAGATGCAAGTGAGAGTTGTCGTAGTAGATGGTAATCTACTAGACCCTTGAATGTGATGAATGACTGACCTAAGCCAAACACATTCTCTAACCACTTCATGCAAAGCAATGATTTGTAAATGATTCGAGGAAGTAGCAATAAGAGTTTGCTTAGTTGATCTCCAAGAAATCACCATGTTTCCCATAGTGAAAACAGAACCGGTGTGTGAACAACCTTTGAGTGGGTCAGAGAGGTACCCAACATCAGCAAATTCAACCAGGGAGCAAAAGAGGGGACAATAGTAAAATTGCTCGCAGGAGGTTTAATGTTCGATGGATTGAAGAACAACTCCTTTGATGGATCGAAGGCATGATTCTAGTCCATCCAGGGAGCAACTTTCGATGGATTTAGAGAAATTCTCGATGGATCGAAGGCTCTGAAATCTGCATGCTGCGATTCAACCATCCATTTTTCGGGACTTTCAAGCTTCTCTCTGTGCTCTTTGTAAGGGAAGAATAAATCCAAGTCAATGGAACTCTTCAGGTACCGAAAGATTTGTTTTAGTACATTCCAATGACATTGCGTAGACGCAGAGCTAAATCTAGCCAACAAGTTCACTGAGAAGGCAATATTTGGACGTGTGCACTGAGCTAGATATAACAAATCTCCAATAGCACTAAGATATGGAATTTCAGCTCCCAATTCAAGATCTCCTCATCGTCATCTAGCGGACAAAATGGATTATTTTTGGGGTCCAGACTGCGACCAACCATTTGCGTGCTATCAGGGTATGCTTTGTCCATATTAAATTGCCAGAGTATCTTTTAGACATAAGCAGACTGGTGAATAAGAATTCTACCAACTCGATGTTCCAGCTCTAATCCGAGACAAAATCGAGTCTTACCAAGGTCTTTCATCTCAAATTCAGCTTTCAAGTAGCCAATCATCTCATTGATCTCATTAAGAGTCCCGATGATGTTCATATTCATCTACATAGACTGCTACTATAGCAAATCCTAAACTTGTTCTTTTAATGAACACGCAAGGGCATAAGTCATCATTCTTGTATCCATTCCCAATCAAGTAGTCATTAAAACGTGTATACCACATCCTGCCAGATTATTTCAATCCATATAGTGAACGTCTCAATCTGATTACATGAGCACTCCATGGTTTAGACTTACTCCATTTGGGTATAGTAATGTCATCTGGCATATTCCGCATAATGGTGTAGGTAGTACCATTATCTGCAAGACACTCAATGTCACATTGAGACATCTACAAAAACAATGTAAATAAATGAGTCTTTGAACTAAAGACCAGGCGAACACTTTAAGTAAACACTTAAAGATTTGAATAGGGATGTGACCCTTCTTGAGTGTTGATATGTCATGACATAAACTGATTTAAAACCACATCTAGTGTAGAAATCCAGGTTGGTCGTTTTAGATCAACAATTTTACGACGGAAAGTTTTAATTTTTTTTCATCCTTTTCCAATTAAACCGATGTACAATACATCAAAAACACCACAATCCGGGTAGCACATTCGATGGATCGAAGTACAAAATTTTTGATGGATCGAAGATCTCACAAACCTACCTGAGGGATACCTTTGATGGATCGAAGAACAAATTCTCGATGGATCGAAGAAACCCAAAATAAAATTTAATGTTCCGATATTGATTTTTGATGGGTTGAAGAGTTAGGCTTCGATGGATCGAAGAACTTGGCCCAAGACTTTTCTTCAATGGATCGAGGTGGAATCCTCGATAGATCAAAAAATGTAGTGTTAGGACCCGATGATGACCTTCGATGGATTGAAGTACAAAAATTTGATGGATTGAAAATCTCAAAAACCGATCCATGGGATACCTTCGATGGATCGAAGAACAAGTTCAAGATAATTCAAAGGCCCCCCGAGATCAAAATAACATCCTCTCATTTATGTCTCATTTTTACTGTATCGTTGTGTCATTATGCCATATGTTAATGTAAACTTCGAACCATACACTGAATTGGTATAAAAATAACATTCTCAACACTTTCATATACCAAAAAATAAACAAAAATTTCATTACTCGCCAACAATTAAAGGTTACATCATAGATATTCTTATCTAAAAACCAAGAAAATAGTCTAAAAAAAACATATGGCAGAAAAACAAGCCAAAAACAAACCAAAAGCTTGAATCTATTACAGAGATATTTCCTTTTACATAGACTATTCAAATCTGGAGTAACTAGGTCCATCTCCTTGTCCTCTGCAATCACGAGATTGGTATCAACATCCAACTCAATATCTCCAGTAAAGTTGGACTCTTGAGCCAAGTACTGCTTGTGCCTCTTGTAGATGTTTGTTAGGATCATAATTATGTGCCTATTACGCTCCTAACTTTAAGTTTATAGCTTGTTCTGTATGAATAAAGCATTGTTCTTATGACGTTTCCTGTTCTTGCTAGAAAATGTGGACTTGGCTAGAAAATGCATTAAACATGAAAAATTTGATACTTATTGGATAAGACATTTACATTTTCGATGTAACGAGAGAATTTGGAGCAACTTTGGGAAAATGACGAAATAACTTCACCGGAAGTCGCCGGAAGTTGCCCGGAACCCGCTGAAATTTGCCACAACCGGCCGGCCCACCTTGGCCAGCCCAATCACATGGAGTCTAGCCCAATGGAGGCTTATTCAGTCTATTTATGCTGTAAAATCTGATATAGAGAGAAAGAGAAGAAATTGGACCACATGATGTCACTAATTTGGAGCTTATTCTTCCATAGCCTGAAATAGTGGATCATGGTCTTCCTAATTCAAATCTAACCCTTAGATCTTCCACCTCCTCTTTTATTATCATCCTAGGATCGAAATGGAGCCTCCTAACTCAGCCAAATTCGAGCTCCCATCTCCGCACACACGCAACTCACCTCATTTTTAGATTTTCCTTAGTTTTACACTCTTTCTAAACCCCTTTATCCTTATCTCAACCCTCTAGCACTCTCTTCTACCTCTTCTCTCCCCTTTCTATGCCAAAACACCTCCATAACTACTACCATTAGAGACCTAGCTCTTCCTTCTCTTGGGTAGAGCCGACTTCTCCACCACCACACCACCACTTTGGCCTATTTTTGGTGTTCATCCTCTCATCTTTGCCTCTAGGGTTTGGTTTGGTCTTTAGAGTTTTTGGCTCCTTGGAATCTTAAGGACTACCCTTACGTCCTCTTAAAGACTTGGTGCTGGCTTGGAGTGAAGAAGTAGAGCTAGAAGCCTTGGAGTCATTTGGTGGAGCTTTGGCTAAGGGGACTCTTGGTTATTTCTCTCCTCTTCTTATTTTGAGCATGTATCTAGCCAATTTGATGTACATACAACTATGTTTTGAGTTATGGATTTGAATTTGGTTTAGTTTACTACATGTAATAAATGAGTTCGATAACTTGTGATGTGATTGTGGTATGTTTGCATGTTTGGGCTTGATTTAATGTTTTCATACTCATGTCTTAGCCATGACTAAGTTGAGATATGTTTAAGGAAGATAAAATGAACCTAAGTGAATTAGTCACTCACCTAAGGAAGATAAGCATGTAAACATGACTTAGGTTGCATTTGAGAAGATGGGCTTAAGGTTTGGTTTTCCTTAGGCTTGAGCATGGACCAAAGCCTTCTTGAAGTCCACATGATTCAAGGAGCTTCAGTCAAGCTTAAGTTGACTCGAATGGGCTTTGTAGCTAATCATTACTTCTTGTAATTCATGTTCTAAAAGGTGTGGACTAGGAAAGTCATTAGAACATACTTTCATGTCCTCTAATAGGGACTTAGGAAGGAAATCCATTCACATTCATCATAAGTGAACACATATTGAACTCATTAAGCATGTGGTATGATTAGGATACGATTCGTAATTGAGTTACATTTTAGTTTTGGTTTCCTTTATATTTGAATGTTGGATATGAACACTTATAGTGCCCTAATGGCCTAGGAGATTTGGTTCACAACCAATGGTGACTCAAAAAGATCACGAATTAGACAATCATGTGTGAATCTGATTAAACTCATGACTTGGATATATATTGTTGGTAGATTGAGTTGGGTAGTGGTGATATCTGTAGCCGACCAAATATTTACATTTTGTTAATAGTAAACATTCGATCAACCTTTCGTTTTACCACTCATTGTAGTTCAACCATACCTTGCAATGCTAAGTCTCCAAATGACTTACTCTTATGAGATACAGTTCCACATCTTGCTTTAGTTTTAGTGTCATATCTTGTGTCTAGTTAATCCATGATTTCAAGTGCATAATCGAGTCAAACTAAGGAGTTTAAGTGGTCAATTCTAGTGGGTTTGACACTCGTCTTCCTTATAAATACTTTAACTTGACCATGTATACTTACGGGTAATAGAAATTCACTTAGCCTTTGACTAATCAACAATCAAAAGGTTGAGGGGATAAATCTCACGAACAAGTTTTTGGCGCCGTTGCCGGGGATTGATTTTAATTTCATTTCTTAGCTTTGGTTAGCCTTTTATTGCGGAGTAACCAAACATTTTTCTTGATGTTTGTTTATTAGTTCTTGTAGTTTTCTTCATTTTATCACTTAGGACTTTGTTTTTTTTGTCTTTGATCTCTAGAATACTTTGGTAGATACATTAAGGTGAAGATGTGTTAGACTTTGTGTACTAACTTTTTTGCAGGGCATTTTTTTCACCCGTTGAAAAAAATATACTACCCGTCGAAAATTGGCAGAACCTTGCTTTCTACCCATCGAGGAAATTCTTCTACCCATCGAAAATTGAGGCAGAACCTTGCTTTCTACTCGTCGAAAAATTTCCTCTACCTGTCGAAAATTTTGTGGAGCTTAAGGTTGTTTCACTTACTCTCTACCTCTTTTACCTTGTGTGTTTATATTCTTGGGAGCATGTCAAAGTAGTGTCTTAATTTTAAGCATAGTAGTTAGTGTGTCTCTAGATCTAGAAAACTTAATTACACCCTAGATTTTTAGGACTTTATTTTGTGATTTCGGTATATTGGGTCACGTAAGCCTTTACCTTGGTTCATTTCGGTGTCCATTTCACAATGAATGCCACTACGCCACGTACCGAAATCACATTCAAACTTTTAGATTACTCATTGATGTTTCCTTGAGGGGGTGTCAAAGAAGCACCATGGAAGGCCTTCAAGGCTTTGAGTATTTTAAGAGTTTTGAGGACTAATATCTATTGGTTGCTTAGTGTGTTATTAGGTGTCATGCCTTCGAATCCTTTTTTCGAGGAAGAAACCATCATGGAGGAGGACATCATTGAAGCAAGACCTTTAAGGGATAGTGATTCACCATCTTTATCAAGGCACGTCGGTTGCATTATTCTTCAACCGTTTGCGGGCGAATCCTTTGAGATCAAATCTAGTTTTCTCCAAACCTTACCAATCTTCATGGGACATCCACATTCCGATCCCTATTCTCACTTTTTGGAGTTTGAGGAAGCATGTACAAGGTTCAACATCCGAAACATGGATCTTAGCCAATTGAAGCTTCGAGTATTTCCTTCAAGTTTGCGGGATAAGGCAAAGACGTGGTTCAACAAGCTTGCTCCTAAGTTGATTTACTCATAGGAGGCGATGCAACTGTGACAACCCGAACCGGAAATGGTAGTTAATCGGCTTAATTCGCGAGTTTCACGTATAATCATAGTTTGTCGTAATTAATCAAATTGGTGGTCTGGTTCACGACTTAATTATCGGACGAAAATTTGAGATGAGTCTTTTCACGATAATTGTAGTATGCGTGATTTTGAGCTCGTAGGCGGTTTCAAATAATTGTTTCGATAACCGAGGAATATGTTATGAATATTTGAAGTCGCGTGATTTAATCGTGTTTAACCGATTAAGTTTGAGTTATCCGAAACGTGGATGTGATTCGATTTGGACTGTCGATCGTATCGATCCGCGAGTATAAATATCGGAATAGTCATAAAATTGTCGAAAACCACTGTTTTGGAAGTTAGACCGAAGGTTGACCAGTTGACTCGCTTTGACCGAGGGAGAACCGCACCGCCGTGGACTTTCTGTTTCTGGCCACCTCCGGCTACAATTTTGGTATGGTTAAAATCTTCTCTTGATTTCCTATGGTTTAGAACTTGGTTTGGTGTGATTTGATGAGGTATTGAGTTAGAACGAGCTCGATGAATCCCATGGATTTCGCAGCCGTCAAGGGGCCGGTGCTCCAACGACTTTTGGGGCCGAGGTGGTGAGGGGAAAGGTTCCCCCTCATCCTTGTGATGCTTTTGGGTGAAAAATTTTTGGGTTTGGTTGCCGTTTGAAGCTCGCTGGAAACCTCGCCGGAATCCATGGATTCCGTGGGTTTCGGGCTCGATTCCGGCCGGCGGGCTTGGAATTGGAGCTTGGTGTAGAAGAGGAATGTGTTGGGCTTGAAGTGTAGACCATTTCTGGAAAGTTTGGCCGAAATCCGCCACTATTAACGCCGCGCCGCCGCCGGCGACGGCAGTCAACGGCGGCGCTCCGACGAAGGGTTGACTTTTTAGTTTTTGACAAGTTTTATACCATTTTGTTCGTAATCGCACTCCGATCGTCTCCTTGAGGTTTTCGAGTTGATTTGATTAGTGGATTTTAAGTCGAGGGATTATGTGGAGTATTTTGGGATTTTCGGCGACTCTTTTGTTATCCGAGTTATATGTTTCCGGAAATGGTTGGTTTCCGAGGTGTGGTTTAGAGTATTGAATTGTGATTTTGATCAGTGATATTTTGTGATTATTCAGGGGATCAAGATCGTACGCTTGGCAAGGGGTCTTCCGCCGGATCTCAGGATTAGCGCGTTTGCGCGCTGTGTTTATCTGTGAGTGGACATTTATTTACACTGTCGTAGTGAGCTCTTGGTTTCAGTATTTATTTCTAGTACAGTATTGAGATTATTTATTGTTTTAGAGGTATTGTTTTATGTTTTATTGGTGATGGCATTTACTTAGCATCTATGCATTGACTATTCGACTGATCACTGGTAGTTCAGTTCCAGGCTTGAGAGATTCGCCTGATGTGCCCACTAGGCTTGAGAGATTCGCCTAGTCTATCACCGTCGGGTTTGAGAGATTCGCCTGACACCTCCATTTATTTTAAGAACTCGCATTATTTTTATGTTACATAAATGGTGAAAGGCATATGTTTATTTTCGTCCACTCATTCTAACGATTTTATTTGCCTTTCCCCTGGGCTTTTCGGTTTCTGTGCCCAGTTTGCAGTTCGAATTCTAATGTCGCACGTCGCAGTCGGAGGCTTAGTATTCGACCTACTTTTCTGTTCCAGTAGGTTTCTTGTTTGGCCTACTGTTGTATATTTATGTATATATACTAGAAGTCGCTCTGAATACTCTGATGTCTATATTTTCATATGATTTTCCCGGATTTCTGTAAAGTTATAGTTTGGCTTATTACCTTATCTTATGATATGATTTTGAGAAATTCAGATGGGATTGGTGCCCACAGTTTGGCTTTTGTGGCATAGGATGAAGTGTGTTTTCGGGTGCAGGTTAATGGCAATTCCGCGATATAGTGAAGCTCTGCCGAAATTTCTATGGTTTTTACAAGTTCGTGTTTTCAGAAGGGGTTTGATTCCGGTTTAGGAAATTAAATCGAGGTTAAGTCCTTTCAGCAACGCAAGTTCATCACCAAGTATTTTTCACCGGGGAAGATCAATAAGAGAAGGACAAGGTTGATGGCATTTTGTGAGAAAGATGGAGAGTTGTTTTATGAGACATGGGAGCGTTTCAAGGAGCTTGAGCTTGGGTGCCCTAACCACGATCAAACCCAAGACATGTTATTGTCTCTCTTCTACCAAGGATTGTGCATGGAGATGAGAAGGAAGGTCGACAATGCAAGTGGTGGAGATTTCATGGAAAATCCGCCGATGAGGCATATGTTCTACTTGAAAAGATGTCGGAACGGTCTTCCTTATGGGATGTTAAGCCCAATGATAAAAAAAATGGCAATATCAATGAGAGAAGCCACCCAAGCCAACCGGGAAAGTAGGAATGAAGTCAAGGGAGCCACATATGCACAAGAGAATGTCATCAAGCGACTTGAAGAGACCATAAACAAGAAATTTGACCTCTTGTTGAAGAAAACTCGGAATAGAGGCTATGTTAATCAAATTGTAGAGACTAGTGTGACACCTTGCATAATTTGTAAGAGTGTGATGCATGAGGCTCTATGTTTCTCACATCAAGTAGACCATCCGAAGACTATGGAGGACTGGAAGCACATGTCATTGGGTGCACAAAGGAGTAATCTGGGTTGGCGTACTAATTCTATTTTCTCATGGGATGATCTAAGCCAAGCCAACCATTGTGATCAAGCAAATGGTCACGATTTTAAGCATGGAGCTACCAGAGTTACAAGGGTTAGTGAAGAGTATTTTAATGCTATGAGAGGCAACTCTTGCCAACCACAAGCATCTTTCTCTCCAATACCAGAACCAGCTCCGATGCAATAAGCACCTCTACCTAGAGGAAAATTGTCAAAGTCTAACTTAGAGGAGTTGATGACCAAGCTATTCTCACAACATGATATGCTTCTTCAAAGCAAATTAGAAGCTCAACGAGCGGAAGACAAGAAGATGTACTTAGATATCTTTAAGAGCTTGATGGAAGAGAACAAGGAGATCCAGAAGGAGAAAGAATGTGCACTCCGGAATATGGACGAACAATTAAGTCAATTTGTAAAGGCACATCGGGTTCAATAAGGCGGAAGGACCAATTAATTCCCATCTTGTACCAAAAAGGATCAAAAGCATCAAGGTCAAGTGGTCAATGCGGTATTGACTACCGGAAGAAGATGTGATGATTATGGTGATGCTCCCTTGGTAGAAAGCGATTGTAAAAGTGATAATGAGGAGGATGTAGGCACATCGGGTTCACCTACCATACCTCTCAGATTTGATAATAAAGCTAAGTAGAAACATAAGGGTATCAAGACCCAAGTGGAGACTAAGGTGAACCCGGATGAACTTAGGTTCTTTCCTTTTCCTCCAACCAATGCTAAAGGAATGACACAGGCTATCATGAGCCATCACGCAAAAGCCTTCAAGTTATTCAATGAAGCTCCTTCGATTCTGGCACTACAAGTTTATAGTGTTAATGTAGAAAGCAAAGCCAATGATGTTGAAGAAGTCAAGGCACTGGATAGAGGCATGAGCCGCAAAAATAGAAAGAAATTAAAGCCAAACAAGCTTGAGAAAACGGCATTGATAGTTGGTAGCAATGTCACCTTGAAAAACATTAATCCCTTGAGCAATGTCCTCAAGGAGTTGTCCATTTGATGAATTTAAAGAATGTGAGAACTTTTAAGCTCCATGAGACACAAATTAAGGTTTTTGAGCCAAACACAAAGTGGAGTGTGGAGGTCTATCACTTTAAAGACCCGACCATGATGATTTGAAGCCTTGCTTTCCGCCCAACCGTGGTAAGGTCGTTAAACATGAACCCATGATGATCGGACACCATTGGTATGTTAGAGGAATAAGTGTAAGGTTGGAGGAGTATATAACATTGTGGAATGGGCAAGGAAGTCAAGAACTTGAAGAAGAGCCAAATCTGGCAATTTTTGACCCGTCGAAGGAAATCTTTGACTCGTCGAAAAATCCACCCTTGACCAGTTCAACCCATCGAGGGAAATTCTTGACCCATAAAATGCATACCCTTTTCCAAAAAATTTCATTTAATAGACCCATCGAGGTGACTTCTCGACCCGTTGAAGGATTCCTCTACACCAAGTTGACATTTGTGGAGATTTGAATACCAAAAGCTTCGAACTTTGAGGCATGAAGCATAGTGAAATACCTTGAGGCTAAGACGAGTTCTATAGCACCATTTGAGGATCATGATCAAGCATATGTAACCTTAGATGGTGATGCCTAACTTGACCTTCGTTGTTTTACATTCTAACGTATATGGACCTCGGAGGCGGTCTACAAAGCGTTTGTATTTTCTTTCTCCCTTACTCTCTCTCTCTCTACTTTCTAGCACTTATGAGAATATGCCTGAGAATCATGCTATGTTAGGATGCTTAGGTTTAACTCTCATCACCAAGAGTAGACATCTTCCAAGCAGGGTTGTTAGCCTTGCAATGTCTTGATGGCACACTCTTGTTCGATGAGGGAGTGATCTATTCATTATTAGTGTATTGTTTAGAGTCACGTAGAAGGTGGTAGTCTTGTGTAAGTGTGAGGTCCCATCATGTTATATGCTTGATTAAATTTTTATTTTCTTTGAAATATGATTAGTATGCATGCCCCTATTGTGGTTGATAGAACTCTAATAGCTTCATTATTTCTTAGAGACTATATGACCATTTAAGTGTGAATGCATGTTAGTTACTATGCCTAGGAGAACATGTGTTAGGTGAATAATTTTGTGAAATGAGGCTTTATGAAAATTGAGGACAATTTGTTTCTAAAATGTGAAGTAGGCGGCTAAGTCATTATGTGTCCTTATCCAGAAAAGCCATAAAAATTTAAAAATGTGAGAAAATGTAATACAAAAATATGTGTGTTTTGGTGTGTTTGTGTTCCAATAACCACTCACAATGATGAAATTAAACTAATGGCTAGTAGATTGCATAATTAAGAGCATGTTTAAAATGAGAAAATAGTGCATGTTTAATCGGTTTGAAAAGTGCATATGTAATTCAAAATGAGTTCACATGAGCAAAAAGAAGGATTGATATGTTTTCGAAGTCATCCATGCTCATGTGAGATTTGTGAGCCTTAATTTGCACACATAGCTACATTATGCACCTATTCCTTCATGTGTGACATCGATCAATCATAGTGTAATCTAGAACTTGCTTTAAACCGTGCAAAACATTTTTCAAATCATGAGTTATTTTCGAAAATGATAGAGACATTAGGATTACCACCATGGCTCAATTACTTTTGAACCATATGATGCATATATCCTTTAGTGAGCCAATTTGAGCATTATTTAGCCTTTTAATTCTTGAACACCAAAAATCCTTACCAAGCCTAAACACTTACTCCTACCCTTAACTAGGAAATCGAGCAAGCGATAATGAAGTCCTATTAGAATGTACTTAGAATTTGTACCTATTGTGAAGTTTAGTAAACTCTTAAGTGTGAGGTGGAGGAGGTTGTTGTGACGTTCATTAGTGTTGTCTTTTGTTCAAAAAGAAAAAAAACGAGAAGAAAAAAAAAGTACCAAAGAAAAAAAATTAGAAAATAGAAAAGGGATCCATAAAAAGATGGTAGTATATAGAAAGAATAAATGTTTTGGGAAATAGTTTGTGTGAAGAAGGAAAAGCTAGTAGCACCTAGAGTATGTTTGGAACTTCAACATGTGAGTTGCTTGCTATGTTGCTTGGTTCTTGAACTTCTATACCCTTCTTTCATTTAAACCCCTTCCTTAAGCCTCTTTACAACCTGAATAAAAGTTCTCTTGATTTGAAATGCTTATATTTTTGGATTGTTGGAGCATTGGTTGAAAATCGAGCCTATGGAGAACATATGATTGATGCAATTTATGAGTGCAAACACTAATCCTCAAACACTTGTATGCATTGAGTGATATCTAGTGAGTTTGATGGTTAAGAAACATATCAATTTAAATACATTTGTGTACATTGTGATGCATTTGGCTTAGCATATCTCATTTCGGCTTATTACATATACATAAATTTCATGTTTAAAAAGTGTTGCTCAAAAGTAGTTCAATCCATCTAGCCATAGTTATTTAAGGGATATCGATCATTAAGTCGGGACACTTACATACTTGTACATGCTTTGTGTGTTTTTGTGCTTTGAGTCTAGCTTAGCTTACTTCTTTTTATCTTAGTTTTCTTGAGGACAAGCAAAGCTTAAGTGTGAGGTTGTTGTTAGGACCATAATTATGTGCCTATTACGCTCCTAACTTTATGCTTACAGCTTGTTTTCTATGAATAAAGCATTGTTCTTACGACGTTTTCTGTTCTTGCTAAAAAAATGTGAAGTTGGCTTGGAAATGAATTAAACATGAAGAATTAGATACTTATTGGAGAAGATGTATACATTTCCGA
Source organism: Geum urbanum (assembly GCA_946800695.1). Lineage (NCBI taxonomy): Eukaryota > Viridiplantae > Streptophyta > Magnoliopsida > Rosales > Rosaceae > Geum > Geum urbanum. The sequence continues at coordinate 12,432,315 of OX327001.1, forward strand.
GGCCACAAGAGAATTTGGAGCAACTGTGGGAAAATGACAAAATAGCTTCATCGGAACTCGCCGGAATTTGCCACAACCAGCCAGCCCACCTTGGCCGGCCTAATCACATGGAGTTCAGCCTAATGGAGGCCCATTCAGCCCATTTATTCTTACAAATTTGATATGGAGAGAAAGAGAAGAAGTTGGACCACATGATGTCACTAATTTGGAGCTTAGCCTTCCATAGCCTAAAATAGTGGATCATAGTCTCCTTAATTCAAAGCTAACCCTTAGATCTTCCACCTCCTCTTTTATTATCATCCTATGATCAAAATGGAGCCTCCCAACTCAGCCAAATTCGAGCTTCCCTCTCCCTACACACACAACTTACCTCATTTTTCAGATTTTCCATAGTTTTACACTCTCTCTAGACCCCTTATCCTTATCCCAACCCTCTAGCACTCTCTTCTACCTCTTCTCCTCCCTTTATATGCCAAAACACCTCCATAACCACAAATATTAGAGACCTAGATCTTCCCTATCTTGGGTAGAGTCGAACCTCTGCACTACCACACCATCACTTTGGCCTATTTTGGGTGTTCCTCCTTTCATCTTTGCCTCTAGGGTTTGGTTTGGTCTTTAGATTTCAAAGAAATGGGAAGTAATCCCTCTTCCCCTTGGTTTCTTGGAATCTTAAGGACTACCCTTACCTCCTCTTGAAGACTTGGTGCTGGCTTGGAGTGAAGAAGTCAAGCTATAAGCCTTGAAGTCATTTGGTGGAGCTTTGGCTAAGGGGACTCTTGGTTATTTCTCTCCTCTTCTTGTTTTGAGCATGTATCTAGTTTTGTATTTCATTATACTTAGTGAGTAGTTGTCTTTTGGAAGGCCCTAGCCAATTTGATGTACATACAACTATGTTTTGAGTTATGAATTTGAATTTGGTTTAGTTTACTACATATTGTGAATGAGTTTGATAGCTTGTGATGTGATTGTGGTATGTTTGCATGTTTGGGCTTGATTCAATGTTTTCATAATCATGTCTTAGCCATAACTAAGTTAAGATATGTTTAAGGAAGCTAAAAATGAACCTAAGTGAATTAGTCACTCACCCAAGGAAGATAAACATGTAAATATGACTTAGATTGCATTTGAGAAAATGGGCTTAAGGTTTGGTTTTCCTTAGGCTTGAGCATGGACCAAAGCCTTCTTGAAGTCCAAATGACTCAAGGAGCTTCAGTCAAGCTTAAGTTGACTCGAATGGGCTTTGTAGCTAATCGTTACTTCTTCTAATTCATGTTCTAAAAGGTGTGGACTAGGAAAGTCATTATAACATACTTTCATGTCCTCTAATAGGGACTTAGGAAGGAAATCCATTCACATTCAGCATAAGTGAACACATATTGAACTCATTAGGCATATGGTATGATTAGGATACGATTCGTAATTGAGTTGCATTTTAGTTTCGGTTTGCTTTATATTTGAATGTTGGACCGGAACACTTCTAGTACCCTAATGGCCTAGGAGATTCGGTTCACAACCAATGATGACTCTAAAAGATCACGAATTGGACAATCACGTGTGAATCAGACTAAACTCATAACTTGGAAATATATTGTTGGTACATTGAGTTGGCTAGTGGCGATATCTCTAGCCGACCAAATATTTACATTTTGTTTGCTCTTACTTTAAGTTTTCACTTAATTTAGTTAGTAGTAAACATTCGATCAACCTTTCGTTTAACCATTCATTGTAGTTCAACCATCCCTTGCAATGCTAAGTCTCTAAAGGACTTAGTCTTGTGAGATACACTTCCACATCTAGCTTTAGTTTTAGTGTCTTGTCTTGTGTCTGGTTAATTCGTGATTTCAAGTGCATAATTAAGTCAATCTAAAGAGTTTAAGTGGTCAATCTTCGTGGGTTCGACACTTGACTTCCTTACAAATAGTATAACTTGACCTCGTATACTTGCTGGTAAGAGAAATTCACTTAGCCTTCGATTAATCAATAGTCAAAAGGTTGAGGAGATAAATCTCACGAACAATGTTCTGGATTTCTTTGCTAGCACGACACTGTTTGTGCATATGTTTTATTGAACCACACCGGTAAAAGGTGAATTTTCTAGAATTGGAATGTCTTTGCCCATCATTACTTGAACCAGTATGGTTCTTGTTGGAGTTGACATTTTGATCTCAATGCTAAGTCAGATTTTGGTTGCGGCCACACCCACACCCTCATCTCCCGCCATATGGAGCTTGCCCTCCATAATTATAAGGTTCCGAACGAACGCTCTTTTTATCCTTATAGGCATTTCCTCCAATTTTTTAACTCTCAGACTTTTTAGTATCAGCCGGTCTTGAGTTATTATTGAGGATGATCTCATGATGCCTTTCCCTTTTGGTTAGGCTATTGATGAGATCACTGAAGGTAAGGACCCTCCCCTATTTATACTTGATCTGGTACTGATGAGCAAGAGTGCTCATAGAGATTGGAAAGGTATTCAAGGATTTTTCTATCATGTCTTTCTCAAACTTGTCCACCCCATAGAAGCTCAACTTAGATTGCAGATCCAACGTCGCTTGATTGTAATCTTGGATCTTTGAAAAGTCTAGCCTAACGGGCTTCCCATCTCACAGTCAACTCAGGAAGTTGTGCATCATGTACATTGTCGAAGCATTGCTTCAAAGCATCCCATAAATTCAGGGGATCTTTTTTCTTAAAGTACTGCTTCTTAAGAGTCGAATGAATATGACGCCTCAAAAACATGAGAGCTTGAGCTTTAGATTCTTCTGGTAGTGGAATAATGTTTGGCCCAGTGGGTTAAATGGTGTTGCTGAGTCTCTTGTCGATGAATGTGTAACCACATCGGAGACCCGCCGATGGTATTCGTTTTTCTTGAAGATCAAGGATGTCGAATTCTAGCCTAGCCGGCTCATTCGAACTCATCCACAAAATACAAAGAGATTTCATTAGTATCAATCGAAAAACTACGATCACTAACATCAAGTTTCAATGAATATATAAGAACGTGATCCATGATATATGGTCACAAAATCGATCATCAATAACCGGTGGCTCAAAAACCACACCCAAAAATCGTGGTTAACCATCATATCGGATCGATTTCCCCTTCTTTCTTTTCTTTTCTAAACCGTGACTCCTCCGGGACCGTCACTCATACTCTATGGATACAAGTTCATAAGAACTAGGGTATATATATATTCAATAATCACAAATCACAATTCTAAGACTTAGGGTTTTGCAAGAAGTAAGTTTTATTCCTAGACCTAAAGATTGACGGTTTAGAAAATTTATCTCGATTCGTGTTATGCTCGATATGATCGGTACAAAGTTTGGACGGCATTAGGGAAGAGCTCGTCTGTAGAGGTTCTTTGGGAGTCGAGCAATTTTGGCGAATTGGAAGGTTTGTTGAATCACGTGCTTCACAAGGAGGATCACCAGAATCAATGAGGAGGAGCCGGTGGTGGAGATCGGTGGTAAAGGATGATTGCCAACTGTAGAAAGCTTAGTTTTACGGTTAGTTTTTTTTTTTCTTTCTCTGTGGTAATAGCTGGCTATTAACAAACTCTTTCATTGATAGAATGTCTTATATATAGGCTGATATAATCTGTTACAATTCTCTATAAAACAGGGATTCTCTCTATCTCTATTTAGGGTAAATTTTATCTGACTAGGACAAAACACACACCGAAAGATACAAAGAATAAATCTCCTTAAACAATGAGAAAAAAAAAAGAAGGAAAGGCTTCCTACTGAGATATCCATGTCATTTGGAGGAAAGAAAAATCAACTACGTAAAAATTCTAGTTTAATGTTAGGAAGTTAATGCATGTGGTCATTACATTCTAAGCTTCACCCTTGAGAAATATTGGGAGCCACTTAGCGGACTCTTTGGGAATGCGCTTGAGATTTTCTTTGTAATCGATGAAGTAAAGCCCGAGTCTTGGAATATGACCCTCCACCCACTCGAAACAATCAAACAAAGTCCAGTAGAAATATCCTTTGACATTCACACCATTCTTCATTGCCATGTTGATCATGTACAAATGCCGAATGATACTTTGGATTCTATGTGGATCCCTCAGTGCTTTCTCAATCTCTTTATCATCGTCCTTGGCCTCAGAAATACCATTTTCAGTGATATAGATTCTAGGACTTCTGTATTCTCTCTTGAAGAACTCTAAAAAAATTTGCAGACCTTTAGGATAAGTGTAAATGTAGACGGTTCCTTCAGCCTTAGGACCAATAGGAATCCCATCTTCATTTTCGATCAATGATAAAGCGCAAACATCGTTGCTATAGCTGATTGGTTTCACTAGACATTCTGAATCATTCTTACCATATCTTGTTGTATAATAACTTATGCCAATGAAATCAAAGGAACCTTGGACTAATATTTTCTGTTTCTTGGTGAAAGTTGGTAGTCTGTCCTTCAACAAATATCTCATGATCTTTGGATAATGTCCATATACTAATGGTGCCATAAACCACCCAATTTGGAAATCCAAAATTCTCTTTACTGCAGCCTTGTCTTGCGCTGATTATGAATAAGGCTCAATATATTGTCCTACATGACTTATTCCAATCTGTCCACCTTGCTTTCCTAGAAACTTGAGTCTGTAGAGCTTGACAACAGTAGCATGGGCAAGAAGAAGGTTATGGCTAACAATGTAGGGTTCGGTGGCGGAGTTAGCACCTGTGCATGCAAATCCTGGCCCTACAGAACACCTTGCTGGTGGAATAATACCACTGACATAACCAAGGTTGGAAATGATGACCGGCTCGTTGATTGTGATCCTTTTGTTTCATCGGTGGCGGTGCCGGACGTTCGAGCGAAGTGAGTCCTCGGTATGATGAAGAAAGTTGCTCTACGTCGTGGATCCTGCCTTACTGGTGGCAATATCGGAGGTGCTATATGTTCCATGTGTGGGGTATCCTCAAGCCGTTCCTGTCTTTGAGGATGAATGTGGCTGGTGTGACGCTCTCGATGATTTTGAAAGGGCCCTCCCAAGTTGGTGCCATGCCTTTGGGTTTGGGGATGACTTCTTTCCAGACCATGTCGCCGACATGGAGTTTTCGCGCCTTTACTCGTCTGTTGTAGTGTCGGGCGACCATTTGTTTATTTGCTGAGAGTGCGATGATGGTGTCGTCTTGCCTATCCTCTCGGAGTACGTTGGCCATGTTCAGGCCGTCCTCGTTGGTGTCTTACTCATATCCTTCGAGTCTTGGGCTTCGGTGTGTAATTTCCAATGGTAAGACGACCTTGGCGCCATAGACTAGTGAGAACGGTGAGGCACCGGTTACATCTGTTGGCGTTGTTCGTATCGACCAAAGAACCTCGTAAAGGCTTTCTGCCCATTTGTGATTGTAGTCCTCCATTCTTCTCTTCAGGCCGTTCTTTATTTTCTTGTTTGCCGCCTCTACCTGTCCGTTTGTCTGGGGGTAGTATACCGATGCGAATACTAGGCGAGTTTCCAGGTTGGCGGTGAACCTCTTCATTTCGTCGTTGTTGAATTGTTTTCCGTTGTCGGTGACTATCGTCAGCGGGGCCCCGTATCGGCAATATATGTCCTTCCAGAGGAAGTTGATTACTTTTTTCGTCGTGATGAGGACGAGCGGCCTGGCTTCGATGTATTTTGTGTGGTAGTCTATGCAGACGATGATGTATTTGAACTGACAGGATGAAGCCTTTAGTGGCCCGATAATGTCGAGTCCCCATTGCGTGAACGGTATAGGGCTGACGATGATGGACATTGGTGTTGTTGGGGCGTGTATTCGGTGTACGTATTGGGCGCATGCCTGTCACTGATCGACAATACTTCTTGCATCCTGCCGCATTCCCTTGTAGTAGAAACCGTATTGGAGTAGTTTGTGTATGATGCTATTTGGTCCACCGTGGTTGCCGTATTTGCAGCCGTGGAGGTCCTTCAGTATGTTGTTGCCTTCTGTCTGCGTGACACACTTGAGCATTGGGAAGCCTCTCTTGTTCATGTATAGTTGGCCGTTTTTGTATGTTGTAGTATGCCGCTCTTTGGGCGAGTTGTCTTGCTTCTGTTCGGTCGGTTGGCGTTGTCCCGTCTGTTAGGTATTTGATCATGCTTGCTCGCCAGTCCTCTTCTGGTGTCGCTGGTGGAGCCGCTGTTGTTAGTGTGAATACTTCCTGGAAGCTCTTGGATATGCTTGGTCGTTCTAGTGTTTCTACCATTGTGTGTCCTGTTGCCGTGATTGTTGGAGCAGTTGCTAGTCTTGCTAGGGCGTCGGCCCTCTTGTTCTGCTCCCTTGGGATATGCGTTATGTCGTAGAAAGAAAATTTGGCTAGTAGCGCCCTTACGTACCCTAGGTATGCCGACATCTGTGTTCCTCGTGCCTTGAATTCCCCGGTTACGTGATTTACCGTTAGTTGGGAGTCGCTGAATATGTTGACGTCCTTGGCCCCTGCGTCCAGGGCGAGTTGTAGACCAGCGATTATGGCTTCGTATTCGGCTTCGTTGTTGGATGCTGGGAATGTGAATCGTAGGGCGTACTCGGCGTAGGTTTTGCCGGGACCGGTCAAGATTGCTCCTGCCCCTGCTGCTATGGCTGTTTTCGATCCATCAACGTATAGGTTCCAGCATGACGGTGTCTTTGTCTGGGTTGTGGGTGGGTTCAGGGTTGCCGGTGATGTGTCGGATTCAAGCTGCTGTTGGTCGGTTACTGCCGGTGTAAGTTCTGCTATAAAATCCGTTATCGCTTGTCCCTTCACTGCCCCCCGTGGCTTGTACTCGATGTCGAACTCGCTCAGCTCTATCGCCCATTTGGTTAGTCTTCCGGAGTGGTCGGGGCTAGCTAGCACTTAGCGCAGTGGTTGGTCCGTAAGAACGTGGATGGTGTGAGACTGGAAGTACGGTCGTAGGCGGCGCGCCGCTGTTATTAGCGCTAGGGCCAGTTGCTCGAGTGCCGGGTATTTCGTTTCTGCTTTTTCCAACCCTTTTCCGGTAAAGAATACTGGTAGCTCTGTGTCGGTTTCTCGTCTGACCAGGGCGGAGCTGACGGCCGTGAGCGAGGTGGCGAGGTAGATGTATAAGACTTCGCCAGGTATTGGTGCGTAGAGGAAAGGGATGTGGGCGAGATACTGCTTGATGGCGGTTAGTGCTGCTTCGCACTCGTCGGTCCACTCTACTGCCTTCTTCTTTGTAAGTTTGATTGCCTTGAAGAATGGCCCGCACTTATCTGTGTATCGTGAAATGAACCGGGCCAGTGACGCTAGTTTTCCGGTTAGCGCCTGGAGTTCCTTTTTTGTTATCGGCCGTGTTGTGTCTAGGACGGCTTGTACTTTTCCGGGGTTGGCCTCGATCCCGCGTTGACTTATCATGTATCCCAGGAATTTTGTTGTCGTTACCCCGAAGACGCATTTTGCTGGGTTGAGTCTCATACCGCTGTTGATGAGCGTGTCCAGTACTGCCTTGAGATTTTTGACGTGGTCCTCCCGGTGTCGGCTCTTGACAATGAGGTCGTCCACATAGACTGCGACGGTGTCGTTATCTAGTGGCGCGAGTAACTCCGTCATGAATCTCTGGTATGTTGCTCCTGCGTTCTTCATTCCGAACGGCATGACGTTGTAGCAGTATAGCCCTCGGTCGGTGATGAAGCATGTTGCCTCGCTGTCTGCCGGGTTCATTTTGATTTGGTTGTATCCGGAATAGCAGTCCATTGTGGATAAGAGCTCGTGGCCGCTGGTAGCGTCTGCAAGTTGGTGGATCCGCGGTAACGGGAAGGAATCTTTTGGGCATGCCTTGTTGACGTCGGTGTAGTCTACACACATTCTCCATTTGTTGTTGCTTTTCTTGACCATGACGACGTTTGAGATCCATTCCGGGTAGTGGATTTTTCTGATGAATCCTATGTCAAGTAGCCTCGCTACTTCCTCTCGCATGGCGCTGTACTGTTCTTCGTTGTATGCTCGCCGCTTCTGTTTTTTTGGGGTGGTGCCGGGTGAGATTTTTAGTTTGTGTGAAACGATGTCTGTTGATATCCCTGGCATGTCGGCGTATGACCATGAGAACACGGTACCGCACTCCCTGAGAATGTTGATGAGGGCGGTCTCGATTAATGGGTCCAAGTTGGTTCCAATTCTGATGGTTCGTTCGGGGTGTTCTGCCGTTGTGAAACGATAGCGTTGATCCTGTTTAGGGTATTGCACCCGATAATGGCGTTGTAGAATGATGGGGCGTCGACGACTAGGAATTCAATGTGTGTCTCGGCGCTGCAGCCCTCTTGTCCCAGTGCGATTCTGAGGTAGTCGCTTCCCAGTGGTTGGATTTGGTCACCGCTGAAGCTTATCAGTGGGTGGTGGTCCTTCTTTAGTTTAGATGGAAGTCGCTCGAGTGCTTCGTATGCCGGACGGAATATGACGTTGACCAATGAGCCTGTGTCCACTAGGCACCATCCAACGCTGCATAGGTCGATGACGGCGTCCACTAGGAAGGGGTAGTCTTCTGATACCGGCGGCCTCTCCTGTTCTTCTGATTCGTGGAATGTTATGGATCCCCATCCGGTCTTGGCGGCCTTGGCCGGTCCCTGCCATAGGTTGCATATCGCTCGTTCATTTCTTCGTTCCGTCTTGGACCTGCCGCCCGTGATCGCGTTGATCCTTCTGATGTTGTTGATGTTTGTTGCTGACCGTTCTGGTTGATTGTTGTGCCCTGTTCTGAATGCCGATAGGTTTCCCTTCTCCAGTTGCGCTTCTACCGCCTTCTTTACGTCGTGGCATCTTTCTGTGTCGTGGGATTCGTTTTGGTGGAAGTCGCACCACTTCCCCGTGTTTCTGTAATCTGTTGCCCTGAATGACTTTTTGGGTAGTGTGAATAGCTCTAGGTGGGCCGTGAGGATATCGGCGTATTTGGCATTGAGCACGCTGAACACCGGCTGTGGTAGCAGGGTGGTGAAGCTTGTTCTCTCATCTCGTTGTCTTTTTCCGTTATTGGTATAACCTTTGCCGCTGCTGGTGTAATTGTGTCTTCCAGCGTTGTGCCGATGGCCGCCTTGTCGCCATCTATGTTGGTCCCGGTCTTGTGATCTTCCCTTATGTCTGGGTGGGGTTGCCCGTGATCGGTCGTGAACGGGGGGCGCGTCCTGCATGCTTGTTACGGTAGTAAATGTGTTTACCTGTTGTGTTGGCGTTGGGTGAGAGCCAAAAGTCTGTAGTTTGAGTTGGGCGTGAGACGTCACGCGGTCTAGTAGGTCGGCGTAGGTGGTTGCCGGGTTCTCGTTGAGTTTCCAGGTTAGCGAGCTTGGCTGTAGGGCGTTTCTGAGTACGCAGAAGGCCGAGTCGCCTGATATGCCGCGGCAGTTGGCGATGGCGGTGTTCCAGCGAGAGATGAATGTGGATAGTCCCTCGGCGGGTTCCTGCTTTATAACCTGCAATTGATTGTAAGTTAGTGAGAAACTGGCCGATGTTATATATCTCTTTAGGAAAGCTTTAATGAGTTCTGAAAAAGATTTTATGGATTTTGGGGGAAGGCTGAATAGCCAGCTGAGCGCCTCGCCCGTTAGGCTCTCCATGAATAAGTAGCAGTTTGTGGCGTCGTCGTAGCCCCTGTCGGTTGTTGCTGATGTGAAAACGTCGATGTGGAGGGACGGGTCTGTTTTTCCTCTGTATCGCTCTAACTTGATTTTCGCCAGCGGATGTCGTCCTCGGCGCATAATGTCGCTTGAGAACGGTTCCTTGCGTATTGCTGGGAGTGTGCGGTCGAGGTAACTGGGTTCTGGTTGCGATAACCGTCGTATCATCAATTCGAGGTCGGCTACCCGTGCCGCCACCGCTCCGCCGAGCGGGTCGCTCATATTCGTTCCGGTGCTGATGTGTGGGGTCGTGACAGCGGCGAGTGGGTGATGTTATTTGGTTCTACCTCGTCGTTGTTTTGCAGTCTGTCCCCCCCCCCCTCGGGTGACTCCGGTGCCCTGCTGTGGGATAGGGGCGGCGGAGTTGAGTTCGTCGGCGGGCCTGGGTTGAGTCCCCGGCGTTCCGTGGTTCTCATCCCCTTCGACGCCCATATGTATCGTTGGTGCTCAAAATCCCTAGCCTTTTCGAGTTCTAGGCATCTTTCCATGGCTGATTCGTATCGGCGCTGCATATCGCCGATACTATCGTGTGTATCGTTTACATGGCGTTTTCCTGGTCACTGTACGGTTTGATCGTCACGCTCATAGCGGGTTTCCCGTGGTTCGGTGTTGGGCGATATTCCTAGTGTCAGGTTGGTGTCCATGCTCGTCGCTTGCCGAGAGTTTTGTGGTTGAAAGAAAAAATAATTTCCTATGTGCGTTTCCCACAGACGGCGCCAATGTTCATACCAAGAATAATGGATATTCGAGATATGACCAAATGTGACTAATATATGCTATCCGTTACGCGTATGTCGGTTATAGAGCGGTATCCAAATCGATGAATGATCGTTGTCGCTAAATGGTCGATGTCGAGCGATATCGGTGAATGATCGTTGTCGTTATTCCATAGCGTCCTCGCTTGTTACTGCTAAGATTAACCAACGGTTAAGGAGAGACGGGATGGCCCGCCTTCAACCCTCCGATGCCTAAGTCAGAATCGATATACGAGTTTAAGCAGAATAACGGCGTAATAAGATAAAGAGTGCGTAGCATTTAATGCTGTGTTGACCGATATATATTGGTGGTTGAAGGTTGGACTACTCTTCTATTTTCGATGTGGGATTGGTGTGTATATGTTTCTTTGCTGGGGTGTTGTCTGACCGGTCCTAGTATGGGCGCGTGAGCGTTATCCTGATCGGAATTCGGGCGGGTTTGGTCACCGAAGTTGGACCAAGTCTAGCTCCGATATAAAGAATATATGCTAGCTACACGTCCCACATGTTGAGATTATGCATGTGACTATGTGATGATTTTGGGACATGATGGATGACCAGCTACCAATGATGATCATATGATATTACCTATAAGAGATAATGGATTCAATTCACCAAAACACAAATTAAAAACTCGATCGATCGATGTGGTTTCTTTGGAATGCTATTTAATTAATAAAAATGCTATATGAATATTGTTATCTAACAATTGTGATGAATTTTTTCATCTTCTATGGGACGAAATTAATCGCGCGATCACTTCATTGATACTTTGATAATATGAATGAACAACGTTACAACTTAGACGATCGAGCCTGAGCCTAACGACGAACCCGCAATTGTGACACATTTATATGCTCTAATATATACGCATGTACCATCAAGATAATGGAGACACAGATCAATGGTCCATATGCAAGAAAAATGATGGACATAGTACACCGGAGGCTATCGACTTATACCGATAATAGAATCCACCATATATGAAAGGAAGATGTACGTACGTTACGGTCCCCATGATTTCATCTTAAGCTTATGCTTTTTCCATCATTAGATACACCAGTTATGTGGCCTAACTCCTTCATGCTTTTACCGTTGGAGATCCCATATTGAAATATGACAAAGATAAACTACAACTTAAATGAAGAAGCAGTATTCCGGTCCTAATTATACCGAGACCTTTTGTTGATAAAACTCAATACCTTAAAGATGGTTAAATTAAGACAATATCGGTACAATGACTGACCATTCATGTCACGCTTGTCGTAATTCAACTTGGTATCAGAGCCACATTCACACACCACACGGCCAACACACTTGCACGCACACCAAGAAATGATGGCACACTTGAGGGGGGAGTATTGGATTGGAGATCCTACATTAAAATATGTCAAGATAAACTACAACTTAAATGAAGAAACACTATTTCTAATTGTACCGAGGCTTTTTATGGATAAAACCTAACACTTTAAATGTGGTTAAATTGGAACAATGTCGGTACGATGACGGACCCTACATGTCACGTTTGTCACAATTCAACTTTTACTTCCTGAGATTTATGAAAATCATTTTTTGGTGGCCAGAGCACTTCAAATCCGATCCCAATACATCTTCCGAGTGCATTGGAAGGCTTATCAAAAGCCTCAAGGACAACGGAGTGATCAAGTTTGCCTCCATAGCTCCCTTCGAGACGACGAAGTACAGAGCCATTACTTGGCCTCGTGGAAGAGCTATGGTAACTTGATTGACTATGTGAACTTCCAGTTCTACGCATACGATGCAAGCACCACGGTGTCTCAATTCATTAACTACTTCGAAACCCAAAGCTCTAACTACAATGGTGGGAAGGTGTTAGCGAGCTTTGCCACCGATGGGAGCGGTGGATTGTCTCCTGACAATAGCTTCTTTACTGCCTGCCATAGGCTCAAGAGTGAGCAAAACCTTAATGGCATCTTTGTTTGGTCTGCTGATGACTCCAAGAAAAATGGCTTCCGCTACGAAAAGCAGTCCCAGGCTCTTTTAGCAATTCCACACACATACACCTGTTTGTATTAGTACCATGTAATGTTTATCCACCATACCATTCACCATTTGTATTATATATCTGTATTAAACATAGGAGATAATGATGTTAGTCTTCATTAATCATATATACACGGAATTATATCGAGTAGTCAAACTACATATATAACTACATAAGCATTCGATCAGTATATCAATGTATTCATGTCTATAACCAAAATCTTTGCAGTTTCATTCAGTTACAGCCAGCCAGTTGTATATACACTTTCACAGTAACATACTAACATTCAAAGTTCAAAATTCATCATTTATAAGCGAAGTAACTTATGAGTAAGTGATGAGGTATAAACCATCATTGTTCTTGCCTCGTCTTCATTCATTTGTCATAAAGCTTCATCTCCAAAAACCTAAAGTCCCTCACTAACTGGACAAAATAGATTAGATAAAGATTGTGTTACGATCCAAGAAGGGTCATGCTGTCCTCGCAACGATTCCTAAGGATCATACAATGGACGTGTGCAGTTACTTTAACTGCAAGTTTGTTCCAGGCTCTGACCACAACTTTGTTCCAAGCTCATGTGAATGCCAGGAGCAAGTACTTGGAGGCATTGCACATTATTGCATCAGAAGACATAGAGTTGCGAGTTAAGAGGTGTGACTTCCCCAGTGATTTTGCTTTCTGCTCCACAGATTAGCGGGAAGAGGGCCAAGTATTTGGGACAACTATGTTCAGAAATTCCCAGAAAGAATCCTGGACCGATCAAACATGAGTAGCATTGATTGGTGTAAAAGGTACAAGGAAGATATGAAGGCTCTTAAGGACCTTAGAGTTGATTATTTCAGGTTTTCCATTTCCTGGAGCCGGATTCTTCCCAAGGGAACATTGAGCGGTGGAGTAAACCAAGAGGGTATAGACTACTACAACAACCTCATTGATGAACTGTTACGAAACCATATCACACCTTCGTGACCATTTTGCATTTTGATCTACCACAGTGCTTACAAGAAATGCACGGAGGCTACTTGAACCGCTCATTTGTGGATCATTTCAAGGACTATAGTGAGCTTTGTTTCAAAACATTTGGAGATAGGGTGAAACATTGGATTGTGCCCAAACCACGATGCGTGTAAAGATCCAAAAACATAGTAAAAGCCCAACGAGGCACAAGTGGAGTAGCCAAATTGGTGAACCACTATAAACACTTGTCTCATTTACCTACAAGTTACTATGATACTTCGTTATTTTTTGATTTGTACATCAGCATGCAAACAGGTACCGCTCATCAAACACTAAATCGCTCTCGGGCGTTACCGTGAACGCCATTTATTCTCAAGCAAGCCGCTTAGGAGTTACAAACAGACAAAGGAATTTTTTGAACACCTTTCATCGTTGGCGATACCGGACCAACACTTGGGGAAATTCCATTTCATTCAAAAGGCCATAACGGCAAGGATACAAAATACAGCAAACTTACACTAAGCAAAAGAAAAGCGATAAAGCTACAAATAAAAGATGCCCCGAGCCTCACAGCAAGCCAGCAGCGCCGTCACCACAAAACCGCTCCCGGTACAAGGCCGCCAATCTTTCACTCCTTGCCTGAGGAAAAAGTTCAACATCACGAATATGACGAGTTAGAGGGGTCGATGGAGACATACTTAGCGTTAAAGGGTGAAAACCATCAGGAGTCATACCTTTGAAAACATTCGACCGCTGCCGGTCTACTTCTTGGGCTTCGCGCCTAACCCGGCGCTCCTCGTTGATACGCTTGAGGTCAACGTCATACTTTTCGTTGACCCAACCGTTATCAAAGAAGCGCTTCTGGGTCTACTGCAGACCGTCAGTGAAGGCCTTCCGTACAACAGCGTCGAAGTCAGGGCCGGCCTTGAAATCTTCAACGGCATCGGCCAGCTCCTACTCGCGCCGGTCCTCCAGCTCTTTCACTTGGCCGCGTAGGGTGGTGACTTGGCCATCAGCAATGGCCAGACGCGCCTTCAGCTCCTCTGCCCGCTGACGCTCCTCCTTCACCTCCAGCTCCAGCTGGCGACCTCGGATGAACGAGGCATCCAGGCACTCATCGGAGAGCTTCTTCTCGCCCTCCAGCACCTCGTACTTCTGTTGCAAGGACTGCCACTCCTCGCTCGCCTTCACGAGTTGCTCGTCCCTCACCGATAAAAGCCCGTTAACACGGGCCAACTCCTCGGAGGACGCCACCAGGGAATGACGCTGATGACACATCAACTGGAGCGAGGCGGCAAAGGACCGCAGACACTGCTCAGCTCCACTCTCAATATTGGCCACGGTGGCCACATCGGGGGGAAGGAGCGCGAGGATCTCGGCCAAATAGGGCGGTGGCCTTTCCCAGGTGCTGGAATGGGCGATAACGACGCTGCCATCCACAGCAATGTTGGGCTCACCACGGGGAACATCGCCTAATAGACAGTAAGGACGGGCACCAATATCAGCAACCAGAGGACAAGTCTCTGTGTCAAAGTACCAAAGATTATCGGCATCACCTGTTTCAGCAGCAGCATCACCAACACGGCTCGCCGGGACCGCAATGGTGACTCGGACCTCACCTTGTCCAATTCCGCCATAGACAACGCCTTGGCAGGCTCATCGACCTCCTGACCATCTCTAAGGGTCCACATGAGAGGCCCGTCGAGCCCATAACGGCGAGAACTAGAACCTATACCGATATCGGCGTCGTGACGAGAAGAAGACATGGCACCTGCGAAACAGCCACGGACAGTGTCAAAACCTAAACGGTTCGCCAGCCCGCAACTAGTTTCCCAGGCGACATACCCCCCCCGGCAAACAAAAAACACACGAAAGAGGAAGTAGAAACACACACGAGGACAAAACAGTAAACTACTACGGCAAACCAGGATCAACCAAACACCAAACACACCAAACAAACAGATACCCCAAAACCCCAAGATAAACCCAAAATCTCAAACAAACAAAACGACAAGAGATTGAACAGCGTCGTCTTACCGGAAAAGGGAGAATGAGGAAAACCGACGGTGGCGCAGCAACAGCACGACGAAAGCAGGAGGAGAACAAGGAAATCAGGTAACGGAAGCACGAAATTTTTTAGGAAGCAAGTAGAGTAAAAGAAAGCGTACAAACAAACAACACAGATATATATAGGCGTAACGGCGAGATCGCGACCGTTGGAACAGACACGTCGGTCCAGAGGATCACGACACGTGGCAGCCAGAATCAGAAAGGTCTGGAACGAGAACCGGTACGCACCGTTTCGAGAAAGGGCGCGACCCTCGAAAGAAAAGCAATCATCACACTTTATGGCTACGACGGGACGTTTGGGAACCCCGAGACACCTTACGTGGACACATGGCAGCACGAAAAAGACAACATTTAATGATAAGCAGAGTAGATACACCAACCACACCGATGACAGAACGCGAATAGCACACAGGGCGATAACGGTCTAGTCACTCGGCATCACTAATAACGATCTAGTCCCTCGGCATCACTAATAACGGTCTAGTCACTCGACATCACTGATAACGGTCTAGTCACTAGACATCAATGATAACGGTCTAGTCCCTCGGCATCACTAATAACGGTCTAGTCACTCGACATCACTGATAACGGTCTAGTCACTCGGCATCACTGATAACGATCTAGTCGCTCGACATCACTGATAACGTTCTAATCACCCGGCATTACTAATAACGGTCTAGTCACTCTTCATCACTCGTCATTACTGGCCACTAGGAGGAACGGACTCGGGGACTTAAGGGTTACCAATTCAAACGAGCTCCCCTTACCATAGCGCCCACAAGCAGATAACGACATGGTCACTCTTCATCACTCTTCATTACTGGCCACTAGGAGGAACGGACTCGGGGACTTAAGGGTTACCAATTCAAACGAGCTCCCCCTACCATAGCGCCCACAAACAGCGACCCCCCCCCGGTCGATACAAACTGAAGAGCGCTCAAACAATAAAAAATACAGTCACCATTAGACGAACTACTACGGCAGAGCGGTGAACTAGCTACTCACCGATCTCGCCCATAACCTATCAAATATGGCACATGCAGGTACAAAAGCGCCCACAACCAAGATTCTCAACCTAGGTCGCCCAGTTGGGGGACTGTATGGCATGATACCCGGCTCCTAGCAAAGGTAAACATCGCCGCTAAGCACGTCCCGGTGATCTCGCCGGTATCATTTCTTTTTCAACTCGCCAACCAAGGTTGATCTCCTTGGCTGAGCAAGTTGGGGGACTTGTTCATATACCTGGCTAGACCACCTAGGTACGTGCTTAGACGACTTAAATATAAATTATAATCTCACCGCCACCATGACAGGAACCGCCGCCGAGAAAGCTCCAACTTCGGTGACCAAACCCGCCCGAACTCCGATCAGGATAACGCTCACGCGCCCATACTAGGACCGGTCAGACAACACCCCAGCAAAGAAACATATACACACCAATCCCACATCGAAAATAGAAGAGTAGTCCAACCTTCAACCACCAATATATATCGGTCAACACAGCATTAAATGCTACGCACTCTTTATCTTATTACGCCGTTATTCTGCTTAAACTCGTATATCGATTCTGACTTAAGCATCGGAGGGTTGAAGGCGGGCCATCCCGTCTCTCCTTAACCGTTGGTTAATCTTAGCAGTAACAAGCGAGGACGCTATGGAATAACGACAACGATCATTCACCGATATCGCTCGACATCGACCATTTAGCGACAACGATCATTCATCGATTTAGATACCGCTCTATAACCGACATACGCGTAACGGATAGCATATATTAGTCACATTTGGTCATATCTCGAATATCCATTATTTTTAGTATGAACAGAGTAAGAGCAGGAAAATGGGGCATAGCTTTCCAGTACGGCTGCTATGAACAGTGTTCAAGCTGAACACCATGAAATTACAAGGAGTTTAGGGGACACCTGCTTAGAAAAAACTGGGGGTCAGTATATTTACGAGGGTTCGCAGTGAATATGGTTCACCGGAGAAACCTTCGATAGCCTTCCTTTTCCATAGTGGAAAAGAATCAAAATCACTCCAAAGTGAACAACTTGCATGTCAGACTGTCAGTACTCAGTAGTGAGAGAAAGTGAGTGAGTGATATAGTCGAGCAGTAAAGCCCACGCATGGTAGCAATGTAGCATAATCATATATGCACAGAGATGATGGAGATGGAGTACGTCCCAAGTATTTAAACGAACAGTCCCACTTCGATCACTACCCATGGCCAGAGGCCAGAGACGACTTGATCTGCTGGCAAACAAAAGATTAAGGCAGAAGGAGAATCTGAGATGGTGGCGATCCAATAAGGTGAAGTTCGATCAGCATCATCACATGGGTGTAGCGCGCAGGTCCGATTGAGATGAATGACATCTGGCTTTATTAAGCTTACTTTCTTTGTTCGGCACTCTAAGATTCAGTCGAGCAACGAGCAATCTCATCTTTTCGTTGATTTTAGGTGAATAAGTGAGACACGTGCTTTGGATAGAGAAAAGCATTATTGCTGTCTAGAGGGAGTAAGAGAACGTGAAAATACCATCCATATAGACACAAAGAAAACAAAGAAAGAATTCGAACCGGATTTGGTTGACGATCCAATTTGAGATTGGAGCAAGGAGCAACGATCTATATATTATATAGATCGATCTGTACCTAAAGAATATATAGATCGATCTCTAGCTACATTCTTTAGCTACAGTTAATTAATTAGTTGACCAACTACTGAACTACGTACACCGATTTTTCGAATTGCATTCATTCATATCAAGAGTCTAATTTGAAGATCGATATTGTATCCGGATACTTCATGGTTATATTTTCTTCTCCCTAGTTGTTTTGATATATACACACTTAAAAACTGTTTTAGAAGAAATATTTTTGATATTTCAATGTGTATCTTGTCCTGATTAGAATAGAAGTAGATATTCTCTCGATTCTTGATTTATAGGGATATCAAATTATAATGCATAATTAATGTCATCTATCAATAAATAAAGTACAGTTTCAATCTATTACATATCTATTTACTTTTCTCATTAGCAAAGATGCAGACACAAATCAAGCGGTTACAACTTGTAAGCAGAGCAATGGTTATGCATACTAATTTGTCGGTATCTGCTTAGGGATATGCAGTATTACATGCAGCAATATTATTTCTTCGCTTGAGACCTGCAACACGTCAATCGTTCAATGCGTACCAGTTGGTAATTAGGTATGAGCCTGACATTTCACATCTACGCATATTTGGTTGTGCAGTGTATGTGCCAATTGCGTACTACAACGCACTAAAATGGGTCCTCAACGTCGATTAGGCATATATGTTGGTTATGAATCTTCAACTATTGTCCGTTACTTAGGATCTTCAACATGAGATCTGTTTACTACAAGATTTACAGATTGTCACTTTGAAAAAATATACTTTCCGACGTTAGGGGGAGATAGGAATACTTCCATTTCGGTTGAACGTCAGGAATTGACATGGAATACTCCTCCCACTATGTTTCAAGAAGATTTATGCACATCTCAAAGTGAGATTGAAGTGCGACGTATTCTTGATCTTCAGAAGGTAGTAAACTCAATGCCTGACTCATTTGCTGATATTGCTAAAATGACGAGATCAGACATTCCTGCTGTAAATGTTCATGCAAGGTTAGAAGTCCCTAAAGGACGGTATAATGCAACTTCAGGGTAGAGTAACGTGCTTCTTGCCCATGTGGATAGAGTAGCATTGGCCTCAGTTCCCACTAAGAAGAGGGGGAGACCAAGAAAATTCACAGATGAGCTGCCAACGAAAATGCAGTCATCCAGGCACAAACTGCTCCTTTCATTATCAACGTTGTGATCCCCACACATGAGATTGTTCCTGACTACTGTTATGTCCTAGAATCACGAACGTTATCTCTGGAGGACGTTTCAGACCTATATGTGATGCAGGTTTGGCTTTGTGGCAAGGCGGATAAGGCCCACGCCTAGAACCCCCAAACTCTTCTCAACGTTAGCTAAATTAGTTGTAAAAAGAACAAAGCCCACTAGTCTATCAACTGACACACGTGAGTGACATGACCAATCACTCCAAGTCTCCTATATATCAGTCAATCACTTTAATCAAACAGATCAATTAAATAATTACCAAAGACTAGAGCTCTCTACAGATTCATAAAATTAATCTCACTAACTAACAATGATGCATGCATTGTTATGGATATGTCACCCGAGGTAGTTGATGATGTTTTTGTTTATTCTGTCGTTCAGGAGATCATTGATGACCATAAAGTGGAACCTTGCTCAGTTTCTGAATGTCAACGAACCTTGCTCAATGGAAAGAGGTAATGCAGGCTGAACTAGACTCCTTGAAGAAAATGAATATTTTTGGTCCGATAGTGCTATGCCCATTGAATGTAAAGACGGTAGGACATAAATGGGTCTTTTTTCAGAAGCGTAATGAGAAGAATGAAATCATGTGGTAAAAATTTAGACGTGTGGCACAAGGATTTTCTCAATTCCTTGACATTGATTATAAGGAGACATACTCTCCGATTATGAACATCATTACTTTTCGCTACCTTGTTAGTTTGGTAGTGTTTGAAAAACTAAACACACAGTTGATGGATGTAGTGACAACATATCTCTATGGAAACCTTGATTCAGATATATATATATATATATATATATATATATGAAAGTGTTGGAAGGCATGGTCATACCCAACTCAAGTAACTCTACACCACGGAGTGCTCATGTAATTAGATTGAAGTGTTCACTATATGGATTGAAACAATTTGGGTAGGATGTGGTACACATGCCTAAGTGATTACTTGATTAGGAAGGGATACAAGAATGATGATTTATGCCCATGTGTATTCATTAAGAGAACAAGTTCAGGATTTATCATAGTAGCGGTCTATGTT
Source organism: Geum urbanum (assembly GCA_946800695.1). Taxonomy (NCBI): domain Eukaryota; kingdom Viridiplantae; phylum Streptophyta; class Magnoliopsida; order Rosales; family Rosaceae; genus Geum; species Geum urbanum. The sequence continues at coordinate 12,452,624 of OX327001.1, forward strand.
GATGATATAAATATCATTGGATCTCTTGATGAAATCAATGAGACAGTTGACTATTTGAAATCCGAGTTTGAGATGAAAGACCTTGGTAGGATTCGATTTTGACTTGGTTTAGAATTAGAACATCGAGTTGGTGGAATACTTAATCACCAGTCTACTTATGTCTGAAAGATGCTCAGGAGTTTTAACATAGACAAAGCATACCCTCTTAGCACACCAATAGTCATTCGCAGTCTAGAACCCAATAAGAATCTATATCGTCTGAAAGATGATGATGAGGAACTATTGGGAGCTGAGGTACCATACCTTAGTGTTATTGGAGGCTTTTTGTATTTAGCTCAATGCACAAGATAAAATATTGCATTTTCTGTGAACTTGTTACCTAAATTGTGTAAAGCACATCTTCAGGTACTTGAAGGGTTCCATAGACTTGGACTTGTTATTTACCTACAAAGAATACAGAGAGAATCTTGAAATTTCCGAAAAAGGGATGGTTGAATCGCAGCATGCAGGATCCAGGAATTTTGACCCATTAAATGAACTCATCGACCCGTCAAAGGTTACACTATGGACGGAACAGAACCATTCATTTGACCCATCGAGTGAAATGTTCGACCCTTCAAACAGTGATCCAGCTGCAAGCATTGTACTCTAATTCAATGCGGTTCCCTACTCAATGACACTTTATGATGTCTTAGTTGGTTTTGTTGATGTTGGGTATCTCTCTTACTCACACAAAAGACGTTCCAAGACAGGTTATGTATTCACCATGAGGAACACGACAATTTCTTGGAGATAAACTAAACAACCCTTGTTGCTACTTCCTCGAATCAATCTGAGATTATTGCTTTATATGAAGCGGTTAGGGAGTGTATCTGGCTTAGGTCAATCATACACCATATTTGAGGATCTAGTGGATTATCATCCACTATCACAACACCAACTTGTATCTTTGAGAACAATGTAGCTTGCATTGAACAAATGAAGTTGAGATACATCATGGGTGATCATACAAAGCATAATTTGCCTAAGTTCTTCTTTAATCAGTAACAACATCAATTATTGAACATTCATGTGAATCAGGTTTGTTCGGAAGATAATGTTGCAGACTTATTTACCAAGTAATTGTCCAAATCTATATTTACAAGGCATGTGAGACGCATTGGAATGTGAAGGTTGTTTGAACTCCAAAATTGAGTTACTATTAAGGGAGTGTTCATTACGTAGACATCAAGTAGAGTCTACATTACATGTGGTCGCATTTGTAGTTGATGTGTTGTACTCTTTTTCCCTTAGACCAAACTTTTATTTTTATCCAAGAGATTTTTGTTTGCTTGACAAGATTTTTAGTGAGGCAACAGATTATGCATCATATATCAGGATCCCGACACAAGGGGAAGTATTCCATGAGAAATATTTTGGTATCTCAGTGTGTATGTTGTCCTAATTAGAATAGAAATTCTTTCAATCCCTGATTTATAGAAATATTGATTGTATAAGATTGTAATGCCTATTTAAGGTCATCTATCAATGAATAAAATACAGTTTCAATCTATTATGTATCCATTTACTTTTTTTCTTCAACAAAATCTACATTTTCCTGGTTTGCAAATCTTAATTTAAACAATATAATTATGTGATTTATGTCTAATGTATTTTTTTTACGAGAAAAATGCACTGTAGTGCATTATATTGATATCTAGTCAGATACATAAATACATAAATGCACTTAGAATAACTCTCTTTTTGAGAAGAGACAAATCTAAACTAGGCAATGATGTATCCATAGTCAATTGGAGCTCAAAGAAAAACTATAGTACTAGATAGCTAGACTCGGGTCAAAATCCTCTAAAAACTAGTCTAAAATTCACCTAAAAAGTAAAACAAAATAAAAGAAAAGGATAAACAAGGCCCGAGCTCAAGATCCAATCCCTAGACCAAAAAAATACCTAGCAAAAACAAAAACTCCACTGGTCGGTCAACATCAACTCAAACAAACTAATCACCTCCGCCGCACCTAGCCCTTTCTTGCTCGTCGCGCTGTCACACCGGTGCCACCCACGAAAACAACACTGGCCACACTTTGGTTCCACCTTTGAAAGATCTCCCCTGACGCTGCTGTAATAATTCTGATGTTGAGATCTAGGTTCCAGTAGCACAAACCAGTCACCACTTCGTGACCGTCAACAAGTACCTTCCTCCCACCTTCGCATCAGACAAGTGTCCGTAGCTGACCTAAGCAAAATCAGTTCCTTTGTTGAGACAAATCGGTTCGAGTTTGACCAAACTTCCGCCATAGCCTAGATCATTTCACCAAGGTACCACTCCTGTACGATAGCACACTTCAAGCGCGACTCAGACCAGATAGCCATCATCAACGCCCAAGGGCCACCGGACGAGGAAAACTAGAAGTTGTTGTTGTTCTTGCGTACGGCGCTCTTCTCTCTTGCTAGGGTTTCTTCTCATACTGGTACCACAATTGTGTGTTTGGAAATGATTTATGTCTAATGTTTGATGCTCACAGACAATTAAAAATTATAAGATCAATATATTTTTATTCAAAATAAATTATTTTTTTTCGAATAAAAGAAGAGTTCATAAACCTTCACGGCCTGAAAAGTTTATGCAGAGCTGACAAACAACCATAACTCTATCAAGAGAAGAAAGAACATATCAGAAGCAAAAACTGATCTTTAAAATGCTAAGCCCAAACCAACGTCGGGGTTACTTGCATCTTATGAGGGCATTGCAAGACATGAACACAAGGAGATGAACAAACTCCTGAGCACTCAATTGTGGTAAGTAAGTTCAACTCTCATGAATTACGCAGTCCAAAAATATGAAAATAAACTTTGATACCAACAGTACCTAACTCTAGTGTCCTAAACAAGATGACAAAAAATGTAATTAGCTAAAAAACTAAAAACCTAGAATAATAAAAGCCAAAAAAAAAATACAGTCCAATAATGAAGCCCAAATCATCTCAAGCCCAAACAAATCATCTCATAATAAATTAAAATGATACGAACATTAGAAATTTGACAAAGAAAATCCTCATCATTTTAGGAGGATAATTTTAATAAACTAGCTATTGGTAGTACATTTGTTGGTCACTCTGATATTACTCACATGCCGAGAGATCAGAGATTCAATCCCTCATAAAATTAAATTTCGAGTGAATTGAATTTTTTTTAGAAGAAAACATTAATAAAAAAGGACAATTTAAATACAAATATTACATAAAAATGTCAATAACTCACCACCAACCAACCAATGGTCACCCTTTGGGGTGTCAACCCAATTTTCTTATTTAAAAAAACAATAATCCATGTAATTAATTTTGAACCTCAAGAAGAAACACAAATCAATACTGGTTAGTAAATGAGAATGTTTCTTAGAATTTCTCCATTCAGACCCGTATAATGAGAACTTTGTGAGTACTTTTTTATTAAATCGATTATATATATATATATTGACAAATCCACCATTGGTTAGATAGATAATGATGAGTGGATCACTCATGCAAAATTTCACAAAAATTAAAAATCGTTAAATCATTCATAATTAAGATTTATCACTTATGAACATGAACGGTATATGTTTGATAGTTTTGGTTCGTTCATTGATTGTTCTTGTTCGATACCTTAACGATTTTCAATTTGGATGAAAATTTGTAGAAATGATCTACTCATTAACATCTAAATATCTAACAGTTAACTTTGTTAAAACATTATTAAAAATAAATTTTACAATAATTTTATAAAATATACTCATAAAATTCTAATTAGAAAAGTTCTGATTAGAAAAGTTCCTCTCAAACTTTAGACACAACAAACTTATTCAGAAGGCAATTTGTTTAGGCACCAGCAGCATGTGCATGTCTCAACATCACTCTTTATCACGTGGGACTACTTTGCCACCACATATAGAACCCACTTTTGTCTAAATTATTAGTATGATTAAGCCCCCGTTTTCACCATCTTCCCTAATTCCGCATCTCCCATCCTACCCTTTAGTTTTGAAGTTTTAACCTACTGGTCCACTTCCCTAATCACACTGTTATCGATCGTCTTATCGACTTTGTAATTAGTACGTGCTTCTTATTCTTTTCTTTTTATTGTCGCCAAGTATTTAATCAATTGCATGAATTATTGAGCTGACCTATTGGTAAAGGAATTTGTCAAGAGAATGAAGAGATTGTGGCTATTGGTGTACACTTTTGTATTTTTGTCCTCATTTTGAATTAGAAATATATACTTATAACCGATATTCCATAATAACTAGGGCCAGTTTTTGGCCATGCAGCTCCTTCAAATGCACATGCCTCCAAATTTTTGGGAATCCCAATTTTTATTTTTATTGTTGTAAAAAAAATTATAGGTTAATAGTTGAGCGTGTAGCTCAATTGGCATAAGATTTGCTATTCGCCTACTCGACCCAAGTTCAAAACTTCATTATGTTGGGTATATTTATTTTATTTTTTTAGCGATTTTTGTTGGGTCTCTTTCTTATTAGAACTACATTTCAAATCTCGCATATGACTTCTCATAACTTAGGGCTCGCCCTGATAACAACAACAACATTTTTAGAGTTAGAAGACAGTTACCTACATAATATTAGTTCTGTTTTTCATCGGGTCAAATATGACATTCCGTTTTCGGTGACAAATATCTAGAGCACGCCTTTGGGTGACTCTCTTTGTTCCTCTTGCTTATCCACATGGGTTGAGGGTGTTCATTATGTGACATGCACATTTCTTCAGGTCATGGTTCGATCACTTGGTGTGGCTGGTACTGAAGTCCATCGAGTAGCGACATATGGCTCACTGGTTCTGATTGAATGTGGTAGGTGGGACTTATCTTGTAAGGCGCGGCTCAAGGCTTTAACTCAAATTTGGGGTGCGGCATGACCCGACTCTCTTCATTGACCCCTTTGGGCTTCAATGATGTGTGCCTTTGGTGATATCAGTGAGCAACGACAAATCGGTGTCAACCGTGTCATTGGTGGTGGTGGGAGGTTGCAGGGAAACGGTGTCAGTGGTTGGAATATCACGCCGTGTTTTGGTTTGCAGCTAGTGAAAAAGCACAATATTTTTGGCGTAGATTTTGGGATGTTCAACCTTTATTGTGTCCTAGATTTGGTTGGGTTAAAGTGGCTTCTGCCCGGGTTGGGCATGAGATTCCTTGGTTTTGATTTATGAACTTGGACTAAGTTAAGATCAAAGATCGATATCTCGGTGACTTGGATTCTGGTAGACTGATATGAAGGCGTGGGTAGTGGTGGAGCTCAGATTTTATGTTAAGGGGAGCGAAAAAAAATTATTGTGCAGTACTTTACTTTATAACTACTTAAGATTATAAATAATGTTAAATTAATAATTTTTTATTATATATAAAATTAATTCGAGTTAAGTGAACAAATTTTGAATAAAAACAAAAGCTTAATGATGAATAACTCAATATTTTTAACTAGTATAAATTTTCTATATAGAGATTTAACATATTACTATATTTTTTTGCTAAGAAATATATATTTAAATTAAGATATTAAGAAACAAAGAGAATTGTATAATAAAAAGGGGAATCTAAATAATTAATAGCTACAATTAAGAGAAGTAGAAGAAAATAGAGAGGGAAAATTATAAATTATAGGTATTATTTTATTGGTTGGAAAAAATTAAAGGACATATGATAAATATTATAATTAAGGGGGGGGGGTTGCGGTAGTTGACTGATGTTTCTAATACATGTTTAGTTTAGTTTTTATTTTATTTTCTAACAAATCCGTGTTTAGTTTAGATTTTATTTTATTTTCTAACATTAAAAAGTAGCGATTTGACTGATGTTTCTAATACATTTTTCAGCAATGTCATCACTTTTTCATAGTGTATCACTTGATTATGTCATCACCATAAGATAATTTTGCTAACAAACGTAATAATTTAAGATGACCGAGTCGTAATGCTATAAGAGTATTTCCAACAATAAAGTCAAATTCACTAGTTATATTTATCAAAAAGTAAATACGTAGCAAAAAAGTAGGAATTGAAGGAAGTGAATATAATTTGAGTTAAATTGTCTCATAAATATAACTAACATTTTTAACAAAAGTTATATTTAGTTAATTTTTAAGATAACATTATGTTGAAAATTTGTCAAATTTAACTATATTTAAATTAACAAGGCTATTATTGGGATGCTCTAATAAAGCAATAACTTAAGAGCCTTTCTAGTGATATTTCTTACATTTTCAACATATATGTTGAACAAATAGCTCAAAAACTAATGGAGAACCCAAGAAAGTGTACTCCGAGCCTCCAACCATGATTGAGAAGTAGAGAGCAATACTCCATTATTATGGTAAACCAAAATAAAAAGAAAGTTGAATAGTCCACAAAAGGACAAAAATAGTGAACCATAAATTTCTACGTAAAAGAAACCTAATTTTTGGGACAAAATATCTTAATATAATATCCAATTCTTTAATAAACTAACGTATCTTTTGGTCTCTTTTGAGTCTTTTGTTTTTATCTCCTTTGAGTTGTATAGCATATTCTGGATAATTAATCTACTATATGTTTGAACATTTTTCTAGTTTCAATTTTGTTTTCTTTATAAAAACTAGAACATTAATTTTTTTTTTCTCTAGCCGATAAGAGCAGTTTAAATTTTTGTTTTTTGTTTTGTTTTAAATGTTGGACGGATGGATGGCAGTTTTACTTGGATTAACCATCAAGTATCTTCTACCGGAAAATTATAAAAAGGAAAATTATAAAAAGTAAAGACTCAAATGATGTGCATTTTACTTTAAAGGCCAAAAACAGATATTTCATAGCATAGCAAAAATCAAGAAATTGAGATTTTAGAGAAGATGCTCTCTCTTGGGCAGCCGTCTATGTAGCTCGTCTTCAACCTTCATCTCCCATATATGGAGTTCTATTGTTCTGGCTTCTTCACCGACGGCAGGAATCCTGTCACTTGCTACCTCTTTTCTTCCTTCTTGTTGGATCTCAATTTTGTCGCATCATCGAAGTGCCTCGATGAGGTTGATCCTGACTATGTTGTTTAATGATGGAGGCACCTCACTTGGAGGTCACTCAAGATCGAGACGTTCACGCGCGACTGAAGGGCTGCTTCGACGGAGGCGAGAGGAGGCTTAACCTTCGGGGTTTTATTAAGGTATGTTGTATGACGATCATATCTGGAAGAGGACATCACACGTCTGTTCCTGTGGCGAGTTCTGGTTTAGGTCTTTGGTTGTGGTCTCGGTTGGGGGTTCATGACATTGACGATGTTCGACGCAATCGTGGCGGCAATGACAACTGAAGAGACAACGTTGGCGTTGATGCATCCGTTAGTCGTTCACCATGTGAAGATGAGCTTGTCGACTGAATTGACTAGGCGATTCAGCCTTATGGGATATTTGGTCCTAGGGTTTTGAATTGGGCTCATGTTTGTGTTGGTAAAATGATTTTTGGGCTTGGATCTGGAAGAAGGACTCTGCTGGGCCTTCAATCTACTACTAGGATCTTAGCGAGCTGTTGCGACCTTTTGATCCTTCGATTATTGGGTTGTTTCTTCGCTTGGGATCCTGGTTATATTGAGGTTATTTCCTACATTTTTGTGATGAATGTTCTCTATTGTTTCATTGGTGTTCATCTGGACGTTTGTTTTGATCATACTACAATTGCGTGTTTTGACGAGAAACTCAATCGGTTCAGTTGGTGTGAAGACTTCTTTCTTCAGATGGTGAATGGTTTTCGTTATTGTTTCAATGTAGATATGCAACTTCAACATGTAGTTATTATATTCCCAAATTTTCTAGAAATGTGCTTCATTGATTTGAAAGAACAATCAGTTAGCTTGCTACTGAGTTGTTATGCTTTAGACATTGTTACTAGCCGTGTGAGGCTAGAACTTGCTTCTTCTAAGGATGCTCTATCGACGATTGTAATCGTTTCAAGTTATTTCTAGTAGACATCTGTTCTCCCATGCTCCTCTCAGGAGAGTGGACTTAAAAAAAAAGAGTATCTTCTACCATTCGTTCTACTGCATAGATAACTATTTTTTTCTTTCTTTTTAAATATTTGTTATTTACCAATTTAACCCCAAATAATTAACAAATACTTAACTGAAAAGGTTAAAAAATAAAAAAATAAAATCGGTTATGGTTGACAACATGGCTTTCTTAATAAATAGTATATATTTGGAAAATTTCATCAAACAATATCTTATTCATTCTAATATTCATACCTCAACTTTACAAAAATATCATAACCATACCCAACTTTTGATCCCGACCTCAAAACTATATCTACCGTTACTTATTACGTTTAACACTGTTAATTCTTATATCATTGAAATTAGGGTGTGTCTATACACACCTCCAAATTTGCTCTTTGTACCTCATTTACTAACTACACCTCTAGTTCATTTTTTGAAAGCTTATAATGCTAAGTACAGTTTTACCCATATATCCTCATCTGTTATCTATAAGTACAAGATCTAGTTGTATTTTTTTTATGACAATCAATCAATTATATAGTGAAGAAGACGATGAAGAAGAAAGAGAGCAAGAAGAGGTATACGCTAAGACGATTGGTATGACTGAAAAGTTTATCTGCCAAGCAAGTAATTTCTATGAGATTTTGATGGATAATGTTTGGGCCTAAAATAAAGTATTTCATTTTGGACTTGGATGGCCGAGGGTTACGCGAGCGGCCCATTATATTATAAGTGCTTGGCGAAGGGTCAAGTGAGAATAACGTCTGGCGAGCGTTCGCCAGGAGCAGGCTTTGAGTTCTACTAGAACTATGTCTTGTTAATTAGCCGGTTCCACGCGGCTTGGATTCTATCATAGTTGGTTCTATTTTAGATGGACTTCTTAGGGGAGTTATGATAGTATTAGAAGATCTACGAGGATTACAACACGTAAGCTGGTGTTAGATTCAGATTGTGATTACAAGAGCAGGAAGAGTTTGAAACAGAATGAATGACTGTTGTTGAAGAGAGTATATAAGGAGAGTAAGAGCTTTGTGGAAAAGGTCCCCGATCAAATACATACATTTGCTATACGCAAGTACCTAGACATCTCGTCTTCGAGATTCTATTCTTTTGCAGCCAGAAGGTCAAAGTGCTTGTCACATAAGGGTGAAAGTATTGCGACTCCAAGAAAACAAATTGCTACCAAACGGTCGAAGAGCTTGTCACAGAAGGGTGAGAGTTCGGGCATACGAAGGAAGCAAGTGTTCTCAACACTCTGTTAGCGAGCTAGATTGCTCTGCTTTGCACGAGAAAGGACGTGTGGAGTATCAATTTCAAAGACTAAGCTAGAGATTCACATATCAAGTTCTAGGTCACTGGGCAGCAAGGACCTATTCGAGCAGGGTTGGTGCTCTCCCTGTTTTAATCGCTTTATATAGAAGTCAGGTGGCTTATACAGTCCATATTCCGTCAAGTGACGGTGGCACGCCAGCATACGAAGTACATACAGGATAAACCGGCTTACGCGGTTAAAACATCCGAAATCATAAAAGAGACTGCTTCGCGAGAAGGACCTCTCCGCGAGAGATATTTTTGCATCGAACAGATAAGAATAGGTGGAAGGGGTTTTGTTATGAGCAAATGTGCTATGATAAGCATGAAGGTGGGTCGAGACTTTAGTATTTTGAATTGGCCAATGACCGTAGCCATTAGAATTGCAGTACGTACGGGATGTAGATTGTACAGAATTATAGAGTACTGGTGATAAACTTAGATCCCATTGTTGGTTTTTTTTTTTCTTCTTTGATTGTTTTTCTTTTTATTGTTTGTTTTTTTTAAGTTTAAGTCCTAATTAGTCATTTTTATAAAAGTTGGAAAAATCAACTAAAAAGTAAAAAAAAAAAAGACGTACACAATAATTTTGGAGGTGTGAATAGACGCACATTTGAAATTATGCAATTTGAAATGAAGTAAAACGGAATAAATAACGTCATGTATGATTTTTGAATCGAGGTCAAAAGTTAGGTATAATTATGATATTTTATAAAATTAAAATATAAATATTTAAAATAAACAAAAATTAAGTCACGCCAAAAGTTAAGTGGCACAAACTTATCTCCGATTTTCACCAAGTTGGAACTTGGAACCAAGTTTTTCTTTTCTTTCAAATTTAAAATGTTCAATCAATTTGGCGAAAATAACCAACAATTAAAATCAAACTTTCTTTCTTGTAACAAAAAAAGAAAACCAAACTTTCTTCCGTGATGTACTGTTTCGTCGGGAATCCAAAAACATCCCCAAGTAATGGTGGAGAGGCACTTGTTACAAATATATATCTGAATGGCCCAGATTATTAGATGGAATTTTGATTCGGTGGACCCGCCTTAGGTCCTTAATTAACAAAAGAAACCTACTCTTTAATTAAGAAACAAAGAAAGCAACGCACTTGCTACATTTGAGGAGGGGCAATCCCGTAATACCTGGCAACACCAAGGACCAAATTAATTGGAAACGACGGATTCCGTTTCAAATTAATTTGAAAAACCGACGATCGAGTCGGCGAGGACTCCTTTCTCTATTGCATAACGGTCGGGAATTACTATTATCTCAGCGGCAACGGGAGTCTGACGCCGTCACTTTAAACTTTCAAACGCTGCCCGGCCCGTAACGTCTCTTAACGATTTTTTCTAATTTCGTTCTTTTTTTTAATTAAATAATCAAACCCCATTTTCGCGTTCTTAAATCGAAATCCAAAACCAGCTGTAGTCGCTCTATACTCAATTTTCCTATCTTGTTTCTCACACCTCTCTCCTCTCTCTTAGCTTCAGCTTCAGCTTCTTCTTCTTCTCTCTGATTATAATCTAGCATTCTCATTCACACTCTCACAGTCTCTCTCTCCCTCTCTCTCTTCACACGACTTTCTCTCCCTAGAAAAAACTCTCCATCGGCCACATTGCTTCAAGCATCAATCTCTAGCCACACATCGCCGCAGGCCGGCCGGCAAGCTCGGATTTCATCGCAGTAAGATTCGTTTCTACTTCTCCATCTTCTTCTTCGTTTTCGATGCTTTAGGTTTTTCTCATTTCGGTACATTTCGATTGCGATCGGTGCGCTCTCTCTCTCTCTCTCTCTCTCTCTCTCTCTGTATGTGTTTGTTTCCGTTTTGGTAGACTTGTTTTTCGTAGTCGCATTGCTCGATTTTTGTGTGTGTGATCGTTTGTTTTTATTGTACTATAGCTTCGTTGACTGTGTAAATTTTTGATTGACTGAAGGTTTAGGGATTCGGTATTGGAGCTATGGATTCGGTACAGGCACAGCAGAGAAGAGGAGGATTGGTGTCGCTGTCGCCGTCGCAGACGCCGCGGTCGAGTGACAAGCCGGCGCGAGATCTGCGATCGGCCGATTCGAATTCGAGTAACAGACACGAGAAGGAGAAGGGAGTCAATGTGCAGGTTCTTGTGCGTTGCAGGTGAGTGAGATACGAATCCGAGTCGATTTGAGTTATAGCTTAACCGAGTCGTAGAGCCATGAATTGAATTTGCAAATTTTGTAGGCCTTTGAGTGAAGAAGAGATTAGGATACATACGCCGGTGGTCATTTCTTGTAATGAAGGTAGAAGGGAAGTGGCTGCGATTCAGAATATTGCTAACAAGCAGATTGATAGAACGTTTGCGTTTGACAAGGTTAGTGTATTAGAAATGTGATTAGTTTTGCTAATTATTTAGTATAATTGATGAAAAGGTTGGAAATTGCAAATCTAAACTCTTGAAGTAAAGAGGTGCAATGTCTAAGTTCTTAAGAGGTGCCAAGTTTAAGTGTTGACTAGTGATATTTGTTACTAATTTTGAACTGGGAAATGATAAGAATTTTGGACAATGTGGTTTAGGTCTTTGGTCCAGCATCAGAACAGAAGGATTTGTATGACCAGGCTGTGTCTCCAATTGTTAATGAGGTACTTGAGGGCTATAACTGCACTATCTTTGCCTATGGTCAGACCGGGACAGGGAAAACATACACAATGGAAGGAGGAGCAAGAAAGAAGGTTTCATATTTTTGAGTTTTTAAAGTGACGTTAGTACATATTTTTTTCTTTGAAATCTTTATCCGTAACGTTCTGACGGGATTTTGTGACTATGTAGAATGGGGAGTTTCCAAGCGATGCCGGTGTTATTCCAAGAGCTGTTAAGCAAATTTTCGACATATTAGAAGCTCAGGTTGCTGAATATAGCATGAAAGTCACCTTTTTAGAGCTCTACAATGAGGAGATAACTGATCTTTTGGCTCTAGAAGAGAGCACGAAGTTTATAGATGACAAAACTAAGAAACCAATAGCTCTCATGGAAGATGGAAAAGGTGGTGTATTTGTGAGAGGCTTGGAAGAAGAGATAGTGTGCACAGCAAATGAAATTTATAAAATATTGGAGAAAGGATCTGCAAAAAGGCGTACAGCTGAGACTCTTCTCAACAAGCAAAGTAGTCGTTCCCACTCTATATTTTCGATCACTATCCACATTAAGGAATGTACACCAGAGGGTGAAGAAATGATCAAGTGTGGGAAGCTGAATCTGGTTGATCTTGCTGGTTCTGAAAATATTTCTCGCTCTGGTGCAAGAGAGGTAAAGCTTACAAGTATTTTACAATATATCAATCATGTTGAGAAATGGACGGTAACTACCTAGTGATGCTGTTCACTAAGAGATCTTATTGATGTGTACTGGCATGTAGTCCTTGCATTGCATTAAGACAAAGAAAAGAAGATAAAGGATGTAATGCTTTTATGTATATCGGATAAAATAGGAAGAATCATCTAATTGAAAAAAACTTTTCACTTGCAGGGCAGAGCTAGGGAAGCTGGAGAGATCAATAAAAGCTTACTTACTCTTGGTCGTGTTATTAATGCTCTAGTTGAGCACTCTGGTCATATTCCATATAGGTACTATTTACTTGGTGTTTATTTTCTTTTGACTGAGGTTTTGCAGACCCCAGATTATTTACTATGATCTTTGTTACTTCAGGGACAGTAAACTAACAAGATTACTGAGAGACTCGTTAGGAGGGAAAACAAAGACATGCATAATTGCTACCATATCACCCTCCATCCACTGTTTGGAGGAAACACTCAGCACCTTGGATTATGCACACCGTGCCAAAAATATAAAGAATAAGCCAGAGGTCAAATAGCAACTCTCTCCTGTTCTTACAAATAGTAAAATTGGATTTCTATTACCATCTCCCTAATTCTTTCTTTTAACTTATTTTTTCAGGTCAATCAAAAGATGATGAAATCGGCTTTGATCAAAGATTTATATACTGAAATTGATCGTCTCAAGCAAGGTTGTTAACTGATTCCAGGCTTCCAGCATAGCTACCCTCCCTCTCTCTTTCTCTCCCTCTCCTTAATGAGTTGATTGACAGTTTTCTACAAGCCTAATTGTATGACATGTTTCATATGCTAATCCAGAGGTATATGCTGCAAGAGAGAAGAATGGAATCTATATACCACGAGATCGTTATCTACACGAAGAAGCAGAGAAGAAGGTCCGGTTCTTCCCGTAACTGAACATCTTACTTTCCTAGCCTAACAGTTCATGGGCCACTGAGCTTACTAATTATTTTCTTTTTAACCCTAGGCAATGGCAGAAAAGATAGAGCGCATGGAACTCGAATCAGAATCCAAAGACAAGGTATTCCGAATAGGTTACATTCCTTTTGTTCAACTATTCTCAGCCTATAACTGACAACTAATATAAATGTAATGATGTGACCAAGAGCAGGTATCAATGGAGCTTCAGGAACTATACAATTCCCAACAACTGTTGACTGCAGAATTGACTGATAAACTTGAAAAAACTGAGGTAATACATGTAGGATATTGCGTAACAAAGTTTCTAGCCTTATTCTGCCTTCATCCTATGGAAGAGTCAAATGTGTAACTTCCCTTGCAGAAAAAGCTCGAGGAAACTGAACATTCATTGGTTGATCTCGAGGAAAAACATCGACAGGCAAATGCAACCATTAAAGAGAAGGAGTTTCTTATATCAAATCTCTTGAAATCTGGTAACTAAGCCCAAATTCTTACCTTAGTTTAATTCAGACTAGATATTGATGACTCCTTTTCATTTGCTCTTGCTTTGCATCTGTTAAGGCAGTATACTATGCATTGTCTGACAAATTTGGATGACTAGTATGATGACTGTAATCCGCGTTTGTAGTTTCTCTTATTTATATTCATGTTAAATCTCAAGCCTCTATGCATTAGAATCACTGAATTTAGTGTATCTGTGTGAGTAAACAATAGCTGTTAATATTGAGTGTTAACTTTCAGAGAAATCACTTGTTGAGCGTGCATTTGAGCTTCGAGCAGAGCTAGAGAATGCTGCATCAGATGTGTCCAGTTTATTTACCAAAATTGGTATGTATCAATATTTGGTATATATTTCGTATGTCTTTCTGAAAACTTCTGGTTATTTAATGCACCTCGTGGCATGGTTTCCAGAACGCAAGGATAAAATTGAAGATGGAAACCGGATACTGGTTCAGAAATTCCAGTCACAGTTAACTCAACAACTTGAAAGCTTGCATAAGACGGTTGCAATTGCAGTGACACAACAGGAGCAACAATTGAAAGATATGGAGGAAGACATGCAGTCATTCGTGACAACAAAAGCAGAGGTAAGATCGAGACTGAAACTTGGTTCTGTTTGGATGCATTCCTGAGATATGTTTTTGTGGTCTATATTGTCAATAACTTCATTATTTGGGTATGCTTTTGAAGGCTACCGAAGAACTTCGAGAAAGACTAGGAAAGCTGAAAAATTTGTATGGTTCTGGTATCAAAACACTGGATGGTATATCTGGGGACCTTGAAGGAAAGTCTCAGTCAACTTTTGTTAATCTTAACTCTGAAGTTTCTAACCATTCAACTGCTGTGGAGGATGTAAGTGTTAGACCTCAATGTTTTTGTTTTTAAGTTATCTTCTTCCAATTTCTGTATTTGACTATGTTTGTATGATCAGCTTTTCAAGGGAATTGCTTCAGAAGCTGATGAGTTACTTAATGATCTGCAAATTAATCTTCACAAGCAAGAGGAGAAGCTAAGCGCACATGCTCAACAACAGCGTGAGGTTTGTGATGCTTTTCTTTTTGGGGTTTACTAACTGAAAGTAAATCAACTTTCACTTCTGAGAGTAAATATTTGGCCTTATTGAGAACAGGCTCATGCCAGAGCCGTGGAAATGGCAAGGTCAGTTTCGAAAGTTACCGTAGACTTCTTCAAGACTCTAGACATGCATGCATCCAGTTTGACCCAAATCATAGAAGAAGCGCAAACTGTCAATAATCAGAAACTGTCAGAGCTTGAAGAGAAGTTCGAGGTGATTGGCTCGTCATAATAACCTGTCAAAATAATTGGCTTCTGATAGCAATTGTATCAGTATGTAATGTTTGTTTCTTTTCTGATATTTGTAGGAGTGTGCTGCTAATGAAGAGAGGCAATTACTAGAGAAAGTGGCAGAGTTGCTGGCAAGTTCAAACGCTAGGAAGAAAAGACTGGTATATGTTGTTGTGTGACTTAGCTGTTATTTTCTCATCCTATACCTGAGGTGTAACTTGAGTAACACCTTTTTTATTTTGCATCTGTAAATAACATTTTTTTATGTCATTTTAGGTACAAACAGCAGTTAATGACCTTAGGGAGAGTGCAACAAGTAGAACCAACAAGCTACAGCAAGAAATGTCAACCATGCAAGGTTCCACTTCCTCTATCAAAGCAAAATGGACTGTTCACATGGAAAAAACAGAATCTCATTACGTTGAAGATACATCTGCTGTGGAATGTGGAAAGAAGGACATGGAGGAGGTTCTTCAGAATTGGTATATACTGAAATAGGATTTAAAAGATTATTCTTGCACGGCCCTGCTACTTGGATTTTTCTTATTTAGTTAACTAATTTATGCAGTTTGAGCAAGGCGAAAATGGGAGAGCAACAATGGAAAAATGCTCAAGAGTCTTTGCTCAGTTTAGAAAAGAAAAATGTTGCTTCTGTGGACTCAATTGTTAGGTATACTATGCTAATTCCTTGTAATCATACTGCATGTTTCAATTGCAAATTACTAAATTTTTGGTTTCCTTATGCAACTAGGAGCGGAGCAGAAGCAAATCAAGTTTTACGGGAAAGGTTTTCCTCGGCTGTTTCGGCTGCACTTGAAGATGTAGATGTCGCAGACAAAGATCTTCTTTCTTCTGTTGATTGTCAGTATTTAATTTTACATGTCAATTTGACATTTGTCATCATAGTTATATATGATGGGGTCCCATGGCAACTGATGAAACAAAATTGGCATGCAGATTCATTACAACTTGACCGTGATGCATGCGGCAACCTAAACTCAACTATTGTCCCCTGTTGCGGGGATTTGAGGGAACTGAAGGGAGGTCACTACCACAACATTGTCGAAATCACTGAGAATGCCGGAAAATTCCTTCTGGAGGAATATGTGGTAAGACTTAGAAATGATTTTAGCAATGAGTATTTGAGTTACTGAATTACAAAGTGGAGTCTAACAATAACTTTTAATGTGCATATAAACAGGTGGATGAACCATCATGTTCTACACCACGAAAGAGATCGTTCAATCTTCCAAGCATTGCATCCATTGAAGAACTCCGAACTCCTGCTTTTGATGACCTGTTGAGATCATTCTGGGATGGAAGATCGCCAAAGCAACCAAATGGAGACGCAAAATACCTTACAGGGTCTTTAGAGGCTGCCCATTCAGTTAGAGATTCCAGACATCCGCTCACTGCTATTAACTGATCGAATAGTGGAACACGAAGATTAGTGGTGTACATAGTATATCAATATTTGGCGTATATATTGTGTGTCCTCGGCTATTCTACCTTATTCATTGATTGTTTCCTGAAGAAAAAAAGAAAGAAAGAATGAAACACTGCGGAGGGAGAAATCAGTTTGTTGAATTTCCCCGATTTGTAAAAGCTGCAGATTTGGACCTTTATTGTTTCGAGTGTTTCTGAAACTCTTTTCTGATGAACACTAGTGGAAAATAGAGAATAGATTTTATCTAGTAATTTATCCAGTCGGATCCAAGACTAAATAAGCTCAACTCACTAATCAGTATTAGTTAGCCATTCTGCCATTGTAGCAAACAATATTAATGAAGGTTTTCATGGTAACTTTTTTCTGACCCATTATCTTTCCATCGTTTTGGCACCCGTTCAGATCGCTCGCAGTATCCCAAAGACTAGGCTCGAATGCTTCTTAAATCCCAAGTGCAGCCAAACATGTAGCACAAGACTACAGGACAGAACATGTTCCCAGCAATTTGGTTTCAAATTTCCATGGACAGTCACAGAGGATCTCATGGCAAAAAAGAAATTAGAAAAACGAACCCCGAGAACAGAATCTCATCTCCTAGCTAGTCGATTGGATCCCAAGGAAATAAAGGGTAGAGACGAAGCATAAATGTTCCTTGCTTAATGATTTAATCAAAGGTGATTTTACTTTTACGTTTCTTTGAACCGAGTTTGTGAAGAAGCATCAGATCCAACAAACAACATTCGGCCATTTCGTTCAACTGTGGCATCATGGCCTTTTTTCAACTTGAAATCCATAGTACACGAAACCAAGTATATAAAAAGTACCTAGCAGAAACGAGGCAAAAACGAGGCAAAAACTTGAGCAAATTAGGGTTCACACAAGTCCATCAGATCAACAATCGTCCAGCTGTGGAACCCTGGCTTTCTTTTCAAGTTCAAGAAACACTGAATCAAAAACTACAAAACGAAGTACACAAAAGAAATAGACAAAGAACCGAGTGTAATGAGTAAACTAGGGTTCAAACAAATCCATCAGAATCAGCACCTATTTTAGGCTGTGACATACTTTGAGAAACATGGAGTATTTGTTGGTCAAGAGTCCCAGGACCAACCCAGAATGAGAATGATATTCTCATTGGTGGTCTAACTAAACTTAGTTTTGTCAGAAATCCAAAACTAATTGGAATGTCTAACCTCAAACATGTGCACAGATCGGCCCCAAAAAGGTTACAGCAAATACAACAGAAAAATATGTATAGATGCAAAGGAGAATAAGCTCCTTTGCTCTACTTGATATACACTGAAGTAGTTTCTCTTTCCACTTTTATGATCTAACATAAAGACAAAAATTTATTTATGGGATGCGGAACTATATAGATATCCACCTTTAGTATATCCCCATGGGCCAAATAAGATCAAATTTCTACTCTACATTTCCTGATAGAACCAATATACATGCAAAAATACTGCACCTTTGAATGCAAAAATACTTCATCTGGAACAAATTGTGCAATCAGATGGATGTGAAGAATTGTTATGCCTGCAACATATCAATATTCTACCCTGTCAGACACCAAAAGGAGAGGCGGCAAAGTACATCAAAGTTTGCATGTAAATAAAGTTCAATGTATCACCTACAAAACCCACCACAAAAGAGAAAAAGAAAACAGCAAGACATTCTTGCTTTTGCTTGTAGTAATAGCTCAAGTATAACCCATAGAGTGAGCAATTTTGACAGAATCCTACAAGGTATTTATTTAGGTAATCTTCTTCCCTTCACTGTGGTCTGATATGTTCAGTATGATCAAAGTCAAAAGTGTACATTCATCAATAATATGTAATATCTTCTATTCATGCAACTGTTTTTTTTAATCATTATTCATGCAACAGTTGACACAACAAAAAGAATAATCCAAATACGAGAGAGATGACTTCATATTGAGCAAAATTTGTTTGCATTATAGACTCATGTAAAACAAAATAGATGGAAATCATAGAATGGTAGGGAAGCACATAAGATTATACTACACGATACATAGAGGAATCACACCGAGACATGATGACATGATACCTAAAGAAATTGCAAAGAAACATGGTACAAGCATGATGCTATAGTCCACTACCTGAAGAAGACCTCATAGTAAGCTTGCACTCAAGAGCCCAGCAGTCCCTTCTCTACCAAATGTTTTATCTTCAAAACTTCATTTGTTGAATTTTCCTGACAGAGCAATTTGCTTTCACGCATTGGATTTAAGTCGAGACCCTCCCAAACCATTGAATTGTCTTGACGCAGGTCATCTTGTTCAGACCCATGAGTAGTATCAATATCCACATCCGCATCTTGTCTCACATCATTGTATTCTAGATTCACCTCCTTGTCATCATCCAAAAAAGATGGATCTACATTAAGGTCAGAGAACAAATCATCTCCAGTTTGTTCCTCGGATCCTTGATAAGCCACTGTCACTCCTCCTTGGTCAGGATGATCAGGGTGGTCAGGTTGGTCAGCAGCATCCTTTTTCTGCCTCTTCCATTTTTTTGTAGATGAAGTACCATCATCCTCAAAATCTTCCTCTTCTCTTTCTCTGTGTAAGTAGACCCATAACTTTCTTTCCCCATCAAATTGAACACAAGGATCACGCTCATAATGCAAGCGGTCCAGTGCTCCACTAACAACTTGATTAACTTGTGCATCAGACACATCTTCAACAATGTACTGAGAATCTCTTATCAGAGTACATACATCTGCTCTGGTGCCAATACTACCAGGCAATCTCGCAGCTGCATCTCTCACGAGACAAAGGATTGTGACATGTGGTGGTCGATCACGTTTCAGCATAAAGTGATCTCGGGCTTTTGAGGTTGGCTTTCCACCACACCTTCTCAGTGGAGCAACAATGGATTTTTTACCATCAGCCGCGGTGTAAGTGAAGGCCCTGTCAGGAACTGAATACCGAAGAAGCTCCTCCTTACGAAAATAAGCTTTCACTTCTTCAGAACTTGGGTTAATGGTACTCAGACTCTTTTGAGCTCTCAAGTCCCTGAACCTTTCCTTTTCATCTAAGTTGGGCTGCATCAACTCCAAAGGCGGTGCAGGAAGACTTCCTATTTGCTGAAGGGTCTCTTGCCCGCATTTGAGCCAATTAGCAAATGCATCAACCAACTTGACAAGCATCTTGTGAGGAATACCCCATGCTTCAGGAGATGTTACCTCCTCAATGGTCTCATTATCTGATGAGCCATGAGAAGCTGGTCCAGTCCATGACCAACTTTTTGTAGCTTTTTCATAGGCAGCTAAAGATTTCCAGCTCTTTGCTCCTAAAGGTGCTGTTTTTGATGAAAATATCTTCAGAACTCCTCTCACCAGATCCTGAAGTGGTTCTTGAGTCTCAAGAATACAAGGATCTCCTGGTTTTGATCTGACACGATCCACAATCTCCTGAACGGTTACAAATGGCATGCTCCCTTCTCCAGCATGTTCAGAGTTATTAACATCCACCTTTTCATTAGAAGAAATAACCCCATTGGATCCAACTTCCTCACTTTTATTCTCATTAATAGGTTCACCAACAGGTTCACCAACATCTACAGTATCTTTCAAAACTGGAGTAATCAATGCCAAGCGAACTGCTGACAGAAGATGCATAATCGAGAAAGAGAAATCAGTATGAACAGTAGGTGTAATCAAAATATATGGCTTTTTTTGAGGCTTGGTTTCCTGCTCCAAATCTATTGCTTCCATCTCTGTATTTGGTGGCTCATAAATTTCCATATCTGAACTACCAGTGTCCGTCTCCATCTTCCTCTTTACCTTTTTCTTTAAGGAATTGGACTCAGCACTGTGCTGTAGATCTTCATCTCCTCTACTCATATCCATCACATCTTCTTTTGCTTTCCTCTTCTTTGTCACCATATTGCAACCTAGTAATGGGCCTTCAATGCTATCAATGTGATCCCTCACATATGCTTCAACATTCTGGCCTTGGCTTCTGAATTTACCATGTGCACTACCATTTCCCACTAAATGCATTTGAAGTGAATCATCTTCCTCATCAAGAAAGTAACGAGACTGCAGAGCAGAATGGTCAGGAACAGCAACGTCTCGTTTCTGTTTTCCACTGCGATAGGTCTTGAGTAAAGGTATATGTGACCTTTCACCAGCTCCCCCTTGAAATTTTGCATTCTTGGCCAATCCGTAAATTGGTTTCAGTTCATCGTCATCATTGCCGTCAAGTTCACCCACGCCAGGGATATAGCGCCCATCTGAATGCAAGGGACTACTGTCTCGCATCTTACCCTTCTGTTTTGCTTTGGAAGAATAGTTGTCCAAACTACGCATATTTCCTTGATCAACAAACCCACCAATCATTTCGGAGGTGTAATTGATCCCCTCAAAGGCCTGTATACTATCCTGCACCTCGTTCTGCGGTAATTTGCCCCTCTTTGCATCTAGACTGGGCATCAACAATGAAGATGGAGAAGCTCCCGTGACGCCACTGGGATAAGCCAACTTGCTCCTCAACAGAGGGTTGATATCCTCATCATCGTCAAATTGCTCTGATGAGTCTGATTCTGTTTCTTCATTTTTAACCAGCATTCTATTACCTTTCAATGCCACCATGTCTGATCCTCCATTGCGCACAGCATTCCCTCTTATCTTCCCTTGCAATGGTTTTGGCCGTTTTGCTCTAAATTCAGAAGATAAAAGTCTATCATTCATCTGTGGTGGGGAAGCTCTATATGATTTGTAATTTACATCAGGAGACCCTCTCCCAGTCTTCCATTTCTTGCTTCTAAGGCTCCAATCATCTTCTCCAAATGGGGGTTCCACAGCAAAAGTCTCAACGTCAGTCCTGTTATTCCAGAATAGCTCGGCATGATCGGTTGAGTCGTATCTATCTCCTCTGAATGGTGCCTCTGGAAGTCTGTTTTTCAAGAATTTCATCTGATCGCCTACTTCATATTGCTGAATACTTCCAGGATTCTTGGCCTTCATACCAAAATCATACGGAGTCCTCATGTTAGGAGGTTTGGCTGTCAGCACCTTTGCCTCTGACAAAGGGTTTGTATCCTGGTTCCTACCATAGGCTTGCACATCAGTCTTTGAAGAGAAAGGCAAACCCATCAAACTGTCAGTGGCTAAATTATCACCTCTTAAAAGGTCATGCTTCTTACCCCTTTTCGAAAGACCAGACTTGTCAATAATGCTACCACGAGACGCAAATTGATTGCACTGAGCATCAATTCCATATGTTGTTTCTTCAGCATCATCACTATTTATCATCTGATCCCTCATTCTGAGAGCTGCCCCAGAATCATACGGCCCAGACTTACTCAGCCGAGGAAGAACAGCTGCTGAACTATATGATCCAGGAAAGCTCAATGGCTCCTTTTCTGAAAGAGTTTTTGAACCACCCAACTTCAGTATACGTTTGGAATTCTGCTTCCCATATTTTTCCATCTCCGAAGCTGGAGACCGCCCTTTTGATGAAAAATCCATATTCGAACCATATGGAGAATTGCGACTCATTTGTTGTCCAACCTTCCTGTCCTTGATCTTGTGGCTCCGTAGACCTTCACCTGAATCTCTTTCTGACTCATCACTGGCCATATCTTCCATCTTCTCAGACATCAAACTCTTCTGGATTCTCATTATGTTCAACACCCGAAGCCTCTCCTCAATACTGTATCCCCTGCAATTAAGCCATGCATCCCTTATCTGACAGAGATTACGAACCATAGTATCCTGGTGCTTCCTCAAAAGGTTGTAGTGTCGCCGCTGCTGAAAGAAATTTAATCCCTCCCGGTAAAGGGCAACTCTCGGCTCAGACAAACCTCCCTTCAACATATCAAATAGCTTGGTCACGGGGCTCCCAAAATGGAAGTTACAACCCGTAAAAAGCTCTTTCATGGTAATCATAAACGTCTCCTGGTCCATGTCCGGCAAATACTTAGTGAGGCCAAACTGCTCCTCCTCTGTCAAACACTCATTCCACACATCCACTGACAATATATCTTCTAGACTCGGGAGATCATAAAGCTCGAAAGGAATGCCGCAAGTCTGGTTCCCAACCTGGCAATACTCCACACCCGTCTCCCCCAATTCCAGTAAATCAAAATCATCAGACCCCGCCCCGGAGTCTACATCATCAAATTCATCATCATCATCATCGGATTCAGCAGCCGAGTTCCGCTTCTGAAGCTCATCATCACTGGACACACACTTCCTACTAGCAGGCGAAACCTCCGAATCCAACCTCGAAACCTTGAAGTTGTTCTTCTCAATCGCCATGACTCCCCTAAAACCCCGCCAAAATAATAATTACACAAAAACAGCCTCACAGATTTTCAAACCTCCAATTTCGCAACCCCTCAAACCATCACAGAAATCAAAACCCTAATTGATTAAAAAAACAAGGAGAGCTCAGAATTCGCGACTACTAATCCAAAGTAGAAGCACATAAATCGTACACCGAGATTCACAGATAGGCGAAAGTTTCCATCACATTATAAACTTGAAGAGATTGAGATTGAGATTGAGATTCGAATACCTGCGGCGAGCGTCAATGGCGAAATTGACCGGCAGAGTTGGACGACCCAGACATCAGAGGCTGGAGAAAATTCGAAGGCTCTAATAGCGATTGCGAGAAACCCTAGAAAGACGAAGCGGTTTAGATTGGGGGGGAGAGAGATAAATATAAATTATGATGTGTGTGCGTGAGAGAGAGAGAGAGAGAGAGAGAGAGAGAGAGAGAGGAGAGGAGGTCGCAGGAGGGTGAAGAAGACGATGGTGACGTGGAGAGAGGTGGCCCGTCTGATTGGGACGAGGAGGGTGATGAAAAGACGAAAAGGGGCACGAGCGGGAAAAAGGTGGTGTAGTAGAGACTAGAGAGGCGCAGAGGTAGAGAGGGTGGAGCCAAAAAAACTGGAGAGAAAGGCTACAGAATAAATGAAGCGGAGAGCGGAGGGGGAGGGGGGAGCGGGTTCACTCGCTGAGTCTGAGTGAGAACCGAGTCATTTCGGACCCATTTCTTTTTCGGGCCCAAACGACGCCGTCGTCTGTTAACATTGGGTCACTGATACACTTGCACCGTAGAGCCCGCAACGAGGCCTTTGTGTCTGTGTTGGGACCGGAGCCTCTCTTGGACCTAACTATGATCCATGCTCACTGATATCAAGGACCACAACTAACTCCTTACTGTAGTTCTGTTCATCTTGTCATTTTGTAATGGCCCATGTGCCTGTGTTACCGTTTTACTTGTTCTGAGGCATCTCTTTGTATTACTTAAAGAGTACTGTTCCATTGGTGTGAGAACAGATTATCAATGAACCATTTTTAGCTTCTGCAATTTCCTTTCTCTTCTCTTGGTGACCCTGTCATCTGGTATCAGAGACCATCATGGTCCGTAGTATCCAAATGACGAATCCTTGAGAGTTTCCACCCCGAACCCTTCCCACCACCACCGCCCCAACTACATCCCCAGAAACAGCTTCGATTCTGCCGGATTTTCAATCTTCCTTGGATTTTTTACGTGCACAGAACACGGAGTTGCAGCACAACCTCAACAACATCTCCAACTCCTTGGCTCACAACCAAGCTTCGTTCCGAGCACAGCTCCAAGAGCAGATGGCACAACAGTTTGCTGCCCTCCAACAGTGCTTGCTCTCCACAGTCAGTGATGGGTCACAGGCGCCACCGAGTACGAGTTCCAATCCTATACAAATCGGGTCCTTTGTAGCAACAACAGATTGGGCAAATTTGGGACTGTCTCACCCACCACCGTCGTTGCCATCAACACCAGTTCAAACTACTGTAAGTGTTCCCACCATCTCGCACAGTCGCTCTGGACAATGGTCATCTTCCAGCAAACTCCCTACCCAAAACATCTCCCCAACACCACAAACACAATCCACACCTCCCCTCCCAGCACCACCAAATACCACCCACGCATTCAAACCCACCCAATCAACTCGCCACTACTCTTACCGTGACCTCCGCGAGCGGCGTGCAAAAGGGCTTTGTGATCACTGTGATGAACAGTATCGCCGCACCCATGTATGCAAGCATAGGGTGATGGTGATCATTGACTCACTGAAAGACGGCGACTGTGAGATGCCTGATAAGGCAGAGCAAAAATCAGACCCCACCGCAGAAACGGTGTACCCAATCATGTCGATTACTAACTCATCGGTGACTGAAATGATGAGATTAGAGGGCACAATCTATTGACCACCAATCCGCATCTTCATCAATTTTCTAAACCTGGTCGTGGCTCGTCGACTCGGACTACCTATATCGGAGCCGCCCCAACGCCGTTTTTGTTCCGCCTTGGAACATCCCCTCGAACCGCTCGGCATGGTGCACGAGGTAACAGTGCGCATTCAATCCTATCAATTTACTGATTCTTTTCTAGTATTGCCCATCGCAGACTGCGATTTGTTGTTGGGGGCACCATGGCTAGACCAGGTCGGGTTCATAGGATGACATTTTCTGGAGAAAACTATGGCGTTCCACGACGGCGATCAGCGACACGTGAATTACAGGGCGCTGAATGCAGTCACCGTCAAAGACAGGTTCCCTGAAGAATGGTATGAGTTTTAAGAATTTGTATTAAAGGAGTTACACAATCATGTCGATTAAAGGAGGAAGGTGGTATGAGTTTTAAGAATTTGTATGCTCATAATCTCTCTATGCTTGCCAAACAAGGGTGGCATCTCCTGAAGAATCCTTCATCTCTTATAGCACAAATCTACCAAGCTAAGTATCACCCTTTCTCTTCTCTTTTGGAAGCAGAGGTTGGGGAGTCACCTTCCTACTCTTGGAGGAGTATCATTACAGCTATGCAAGTCCTCCATCCAAGTTTGATCAGACGAATTGGAGTGGTGAGACTACTAATATTTGGGAACATTAGTGGATACCAAATGTGGCTTCTCACATGTTGATACGTCCGCAAGATTTCAACTTCAATGTGGTTTCGGATCTTCTTTTGCCTAACTAGTAGGGATGGAATGAAACTATTATTCATCAACTTTTCCCTTTGGAAATAGCTCAACATATTTTAAATATCTCTCTAAGCTCTAGAAGGAGGGCGGATTGCTGGACTTGGAAGTTAACGAGTCGAGGTATATACACAGTAAAAATACTGGTTATTTGTAGCTCGGGATATAGTTATAGGGGACAATTTTAAGCTTCTCGGGAAAGCTATTTGGAATGCCAACATTCCCGGTAAGGTGAATATTTGTATATGGCGTGCTTGCAACAATATACTTCCTAGTCGTGAATGTTTGGAACAATTGTCATAACAGGCAAAACAAGTTGCAGCCAACATGATGGCAAGATACATGAAATTTCAAGTGGCCTATGAGAATCCGAAGACACCATGCACCAGATCCTCTCGTATACGTTCTCATTGGCAACCTCCTTTTGAAGGTAAGCTGAAACTCAACGTTGATGCTTCCTTTATTAATAATGTGGGAGGCTGTGGGGGAGTCCTGCGTGATCACAGAGGAATGTTTATTACTGGTTTTGCCTATCACTACAATCATGTTAGTTTGGCGGCACATGCAGAGACTAGAGCCATTAAGGATGGTCTTGTTTTCCTGAATGGCTTGGGAATCGCTGAAGGAGATATCGAATCTAATTCTCAAGTGGTAGTCGAATGGTGCCACAATCCTACTACTGATTTATCTCCTCTTGGGGGTATAATTAAAGATGTGAAGGAGTTTCTTCTGTGTGAGCGAAGTTTTAAATTGAAGTTTGTATCAAGACATTTTAATATAGTAGCTCATGTACTAGCATGCCATGCTTTTGATCCGAACATTCAACTTGAATGATTTGGCACTGCTTTGAACATAGTCCTAGATGCCCTTAATTACGACATTAGTCGTATTACATAATAAATCACCTTCTTTATCGGAAAATAATTCCTTCGAAAAAATAAATACATAAGTTAAAAGAACTTGAATGAATTTTCTAGATAAATGGGATGTCGGCAAAACCAATCGACTATCTTAATTGTAAGTGTTCTAAATCTACATCCGCAATCAAGTCTTTCAAATTCATGTGCCTTGCACACAGCTGCTAATCAAAGGCACGTGAAGATTCACAATCTTCTTCTGGAAACAGACTCAAATCCTGCAATGATTACACAAGCTTACAAAACAAGTAATTAATGATACTAGCCGAATTTTGTACCACCGATAAAATATTTTTCGTGGTCTAAGTGAAACTTAGACTGCAGATTTTTTCTGCTGTTTGAGTCCCACTTGGACCACGGAAAATACTTTCTCTGTGGTCTAAGTGAGCACTTAGACCGTGGACTTTCTCTGTAGTCCAAGTGATTATTTAATTTTTTTTAATTTAAATTTTAATTTAAAGTAAAAAATTAATAATTTAATTAAAATAGTAAATTCTCATTTAAATAATTAAATATTTATAAATTAATTAAAATAATAAATTGTTACTTAAATAATAAAAATTTGTACATACATGAAATTAAATCGTTCGGATTCGAAAAAAACGATATGATAAACTACATAGCTAGAATACATGCAAACTACTAAAATACTGGAGGAGCAGATGCGCCGCCGAGTCCCCCGCCTCCAGCCGTGTCGTCGTCGTCGGGGTATGGGTTCGGAGGAGGTTGACACTGTTCTCGCGCCTGATTTTCCATGAGGGCGACGAGTTGGGCTATCTGCGCTTCTTACTGATCAAGCCTCTGATGCATAAATTTATTTTCCTCCCGTGCGAGTCGAGCCTCTTCAAAGGCTGCTTGGACGGCCGTAGCCTGAGTACTTTTCCTCGCTGAGCATCCCGTAGATGAGTCGGAGGACAAATCTCGCTGGACCTTGCGTCCCATCCATCTAACCTCCTTGCCAGCTTGACGACCGTATACCTCATCGGCGATTGCAATTTGGCTCTCCATCGATAGAGGAGGCAGGTCTTCCGGCGACAAATCCTGGTGTGCAAGCTGCGTGTTGGCCAATTCCTGTTGCGCCTGTTCTACCAACCTCGTCTGAAAAAAATAATAAAATTAAATAATTATAAATTTGTACGAAAATTTAATAAATAATAATTAAATAATAACTACGCTAATTAAACATTAATATATAGCACTTACGCCGTATTGACTCGCTTCATTCTCGAGTCCAGGCGTCACGTACACGCTAACGCTAGCATCCAGATAAGGGTGTTAATTTGGAGCCCTTATCTCTGTGCTCCTTGGCTATTTGGATCATCTACTTGGAGCCGGATGTATGATATTTGTCCTTCTTCCCCCGGTTGGTCTTGTTGATGTTGAAGAATTTCTGTTGGATAACATAAATCATTAAAAAATTAATAACTAAAATAAAAGTAATTCAATTCTCTTAATTTAAATAAAAAAATAAGCACATTATATTCTTCTCCTTGGAAGTGGTTACACAACCACTCCCACTCATCTTCCCTATCCCCACGCAGCTCTACGGAGTAGGGATGGAGCCGATATTGTCATAATACTTATAAAGTTTGTACTTCCAATCACGGTAGATGGCGTTGGCGGTTTGGTTGATGTGCCTAAGTATCTTCGGTGTGGAATCTACCTCATATTGTTCCTATAAGAAATAAATAGAAAATTATAATCATATATATTATGAAATTACAATTTTTATTGGTTATTAGAAAATAAATTTAAAATTGTACGTATTACGTACCGAAAGTTCTTTAAACACTTTCGCCTTCTCTTCATCTGGCAACTCCTTCCAAGTAGGGGCAATCATACAAACCCTGTTGCGAAGGATTGAACCGATGCTGTGCGCTGAGAGACTAGCTAGCTAAGATGTGGAAGGGTCATCGGTGAATTTGTCGTACAGAAACAGGATCTTTTGTCTGGTCTCCTTGAACAATTTCTCGAATTTTTCGCCTTTTACGACACCGCGAGTCCTTTTGGATTGAGGGTCTGTCGGGGCCCTCCTGAACTTGCGTCGCGCGCTGTAGAGGATAGATTCAGAGGAGGCCGACAATGCCTGAGCACTTCCCGCCATGGACGTCGGACCGGAATGGGCGTCATCACTGGTCGGGATAGGTGGGACAGCGGGAATTTCCCCAGTGGGCGCTGTCGAAGGACCAGCTGAAAGGTCCGAAATGGGCGTCATCACTGGTCAGGATATGAGTTGTTAAATTATTATTATCATAACAATTATATATATAAATTTACGATAATTATTTACAAGTATTGAGTGCGCCTAAGATTTAAAGAGAATACTCTAGTTTGGTGTTTGGGTAGTTCAATAGACGTGCGACCCGCGCGATAAAGTATAAACTTTCAATCAATCAACCTTGGTTCAATCGAAAAACATAGCCAGTTAGGGATAGAGATAACGCGAGCGGCAAGACTAATTTCGACAAAACACCCCGAGGCTAACCAAATCAATGGTATATACTCTATTGGCGTTAGTCTTTCTTAGATCCAAAACCTGTCACCAGTCATAACCCGTTTTTAGACACCATGTCCGACATTCAGCCAATCTTTCGAAAATTTACACTCCCTCAAGTCCTTTGCAAACTCCGCCCTCAACCTCGTGTCTATAACTTCACTTACGTTATGGTGTGCGGTGATGAAATCCACACATCACGAGGGGTTAAGGAGATAAGCTAGGAAATGAGGCGTCATCTATTCCAAAGAGTGCGACTTAATAAACCAAACTTATGTACTAAATTTAAATAAAAGACTACCCCACTACCAGATTAAGACACATTGTCGGTGACTTTCCGTCGCCGGCCTTGTTTTTTTTTCGCCGGAATTGTCATTACTGGCAACAAGTCGCCGGCAATGACGTCGCCGGAAATAGCCCGCCGGAGATAACATTGCCGGCGACGGCGTTTCACATCGCCGGTAATGTCCTAAACATCACCGGGGACTCAAGTCGCCGGCAATGTCAAGACTTTACCGGTGACTCAAGTCGTCGGTGATGTTTAGGACATTACCGGCGACTCAAGTCGCCGGCAATGTCAGCGCCGCCGTGGCCGGAATTTGAAGACATTGCCGGCGACTTAGGTCCATGTCGCTGGCAATGCTTGGAAAATTTTTGAAAAATAAACGCGGTTCTGGATTGGGCCCAATTCCAGAACCTGCATTGAAAGACATAAACCGTACAATCATACAAGTTCAACAGTACACATAAATGTCCAACGTACATAACAAATAGTAATGATACGAAAATTAACTACAACTACACGTCAGGGTCGAGGAACTTGCGAGTCAGGGTCGAAGAAATCCATGTACTCATTTGAACTCCGGTGGCTACCCTGGTCTTGCTGTGGCGGTGACTGGTGCGGTGGTGGTGGTGGATAACTGGGGAAACTGGGGAACACAGGGATTGGGGGAGGTGTGGGGAGCGGTTGTCCGGTAGTCTGAGCCGTGTACATTGTCTGCATCCAGGCGAACATTTGTGTCTGCTGCTGGACCATGAGGCGGTGTTGCTCGATCATCCCCCGGTACTCGGCATCTCTGGCTGCCTGCTGCTCGGCCATCTGCCTCATCTCCTATATATGCCTCATTTTCTCCTCCAACTCCCTCTGCGTCCTCTGAAGCTCCGTTGCGAGGTTACGACTAGAAGCTGAACTTCTTGACCCGGTAGAGTATTCTGAAATGTTCTTCAATACTCCTTCGCCCGCCGAGCCCATTCCCATACAGTAGTAGGTATTCTTTCCAGTCCCGCACGCTTTTGCCATGATCTGAGCCGCTATAGGCCGATCAAGCGGATCGATCTGAGAGGCATACTGGGTGACTTCTTCCTCGGAGCAGTCAGGATGGTTACCCCGAGCTATATTCATGGTCACTTCTGTGGTCGCCTCCTCCACTCTCGCCTAATTGAAAATCGAAAATGAATAACGTACTATCTAACAAAATAAATTAATATCAAAAAATAGTTTTATTAACACATGGAGAGGCGAAAGACTTACCGCCTCTTCAAGGCACTGCGGATAGAACTTCTGATGAATATACACCAACGGGTTCACTTCTTGTTGTTGCTACGCCTTACTCGACCAACCAAAATAGTTCAGTGAACCTGCATGATGGGCCCTGGTGTTTTTCAATCTATTCGCCCGGTTCGTCTTCGAAATCGCCTTGTTTGATAAACATTTGTAAAAAAATTAGTAACTAACTATTTGAATGTGATACGATACATTAGGCTTGTAAGATATGTTCAGGATGCATACCTTCGCTTTGGGGTGCTCGAAGTGGGCTATCAGCCACAGCCACTCGTACTCCCTAAACCGGAATTCGCTAGGGGTAGAACCTCGGCCTAGCTCATTGTATAGAGTGTAATGTGAAGAAAGCTCGTTCTTCCACTCTTTATACCTATATTAACACCAGGAAAAAAAAGTTAGAGATATTAAAACACTTGATAAACAAAAATCTAACTCGATATATACTCAAATAACTCGAAGCACATCACCTCATATGTAGTTGACGCTCTACCCACGTGTGAATAAGAACTTCATCCACGTCAAACCACACCTGCAATATGAATATATGAACGGTAAAATTATATATTTATTCGGACTTAATTAATAAATGTAAAGTTTACGTAATGAAAATACGATTTAACTCACACTCAGTGCATTATGCACTTGCATCTTCACGTAGATAGGCACAGATTCCCAATCTGGCCAAAGCATTGGGACCTTGTCCCGCACGATCGCCCCGGCCATGCTGACATATTTTCGCGTGGTGTCAAATGCCTCGATCACCTCGCCATCCTCATTGGCCCTAATGGGCGTTTTCCTTCCCCCGGTGGCCTGCTCAAGTCGCCGCCCGGTGCAGGTGCCTCTAGCCCCTTTCCGTTTTCCAGTACCATTAACGAAATTGCCTAATAATACAATGTCAACAAATTGATATCATTAATTGAACCTATAGTAAGTCTTAAGTAATAATTAAGTAATCAATCTAATGTTAAATAAAATTTACCTGCATCGTCCGTTTGTTGGTTGGTGCACCTCACACTCCAAAGATACACGGGGTCGAACGGGATGAAGTTGTACGCTTCCTCCACGCTCAGGAACTCCGGTCGTCCTTCAACATAAATAGACATCCCCCTATCATCGAATTCAGGGATCACCGAAATCTCGTCGGGTAGGAAGAGACCGGACGATGGAGATAGACGAGGCCTGGACGATGAGGCGCCAGCACCATCTGCCTCAGATGATTCCCGTGAAACGGGAGTAGGCACCGGGCGAATTGGGGGCATTCAGATGGAGGGAGTTTCTGATGCCCCTGTTGACTGTCGCTCGTCTGAGGGTCTGCTGATGGAGGGACGTCTGCTGACTGAGGCTCGAGGCTCGACTTCCGGTTGCACGGCTCCGGATCGTGCAGCTTCTTCCTCTGCTCGCGCAGCTAGCAAGGCTTGTGTGCGAACATTCATCATTGGCCCACTGCGCGTGTTGCTGACTGCGGCCAAGGAGGAAGCTTGACTACTGCTCCCTCCACTATTTCGGGAACCTCTCCGTTTGATTCCTCCAAGCCAATTTGCCGCAAAACCTCCTGGACACCGTAATAGTCATAGATTCGGTTCTATAACAAATCGGAACCGGAACCGTTTGGAACCGGAATCGTTTGAACCTGGAACCATTTGGAACTGGAACCGTTATGTTTCAAACGGTTCCAGTTACAAACAGTTCCGGTTCCAAACGGTTCCGGTTCCAAACTGTTCCGGTTCTATAACAAATTGGAACCGGAACCGTTTGGAACCGGAACCGTTTGAACCTGGAACCGTTTGGAACTGGAACCGTTTGGAACTGGAACCGTTATGTTTCAAACGGTTACGGTTACAAACAGTTCCGGTTCCAAACGGTTCCGGTTCCAAACGGTTCCGGTTCCAAACGGTTCCGGTTCCAAACGGTTCCGGTTCCAAACCGTTCCGGTTCTATAACAAATCGGAACCGGAACCGTTTGGAACCGGAACCGTTTGAACCTGGAACCGTTTGGAACTGGAACCGTTATGTTTCAAACTGTTCTTGTTACAAACAGTTCCGGTTCCAAACGGTTCCGGTTCCAAACCATTCCGGTTCTATAACAAATCGGAACTGGAACCGTTTGGAACCGGAACCGTTTAAACCTGGAACCATTTGGAACTGGAACCGTTATGTTTCAAACGGTTCCGGTTACAAACAGTTTCAGTTCCAAACGGTTCCGGTTCCAAACGGTTCCCGTTCTATAACAAATCAGAACCGGAACCATTTGAAACCGGAACCGTTTGAACCTGGAACCGTTTGGAACTGGAACCGTTATGTTTCAAACGGTTCCGATTACAAACAGTTCTGGTTCCAAACGGTTCTGGTTTAAAACCGTTCTGGTTCCAAACTGTTCCGATTTCGATTTTTCACCTTAATTTATACGTTAAATTAACAACTATATCACCTTAATCCAAACACGTTAAATTCCGATTCCGATTTTTCACCTATTATACGTTAAATTAACAACTATATCACCTAACTTAACATATATACATACATCATTTCCGGCTTTAAATTTTCCACATATATATACACATCACATACACACTTTGTATACATCATGCATCTTAATTTCACCTAATTTTCACATATATATATATACATCACATATTAATCCAAATCACCCTAGCTAATTAATTTTCCACATTTTTCAAACATACGTATATATATACATTGCATATAAATTAATTAATTTTTCACATATATACATCACATATATTTCTCCTTCACCCCACAATTATCCACATTAATTTTCCACATTTTTCAAACATACCTTAATTACATTTTCCAAATATTTTCCACATGCATACATACATCCCACAATTATCAAAAATTAATTAATTGTTGGTTAATTAAAATGCATAAAAATAAAATATGGATTGAGAGAGAGAGAGAGGGAGAGAGAGAGAGGAGGAGAGAGTGAGCTTGCACCTGCCATGGTGGAGCTCGACTAGACTTTCCGGCGACTGAGGTGAGGGGAGGAGGAAGAGGAGGAGGGGAGGAGGAGAGGAGGAGGGGAGGAGAGGAAATTGATATTTGGGTTTTTTTTTATGGAGAGGGGAGAAGGGAGAGGAGGTGAGGGGAGGGGAGAGGGGAGGAGAGGAAGAGAGGAGAAAGGAGAGGGAGGCGAGGAAATTGATTGAGATGAAGAGATAGGGGTTTTAGGGTTTGAGAGGGAAGAGAGATGTGAAGAAATGGGGAGCAGCTCGAGCTGCCCTGGAAATACCGCCACCATTGCCGGCGAGTTACGTGGTAACTCGTTGGTAATGACATTACCAACGAGGTAAGTCGTGGGTAATGTCATTACCGACGAGTGAACTCGTTGGTAATGTCATTATTTCCCGAAGATTATCCGATCGACCTATTTCCGACCAATTTCCGACTAAATAATTTCCGACCAATTTCCGACCATATATAACTACAAATATTTCCGACTACAATTTACGACTACAATTTCCGACTACAATTTCCGACTTCAATTTCCGACTAGAATTTCCGACTATAATTAAAATACGTACATCATTAACGTACTAAGGATGATAATCGTAATCATCTTCATCACTTGAGTCTGACTCGGTTTCATATGTACCCTCTGGCAATATGTGCCGCTCCTCGTCATCTGAATCAGCGTCAACTTCATATGGATTAACATCGAGAAGTTCTGCTCCAGTAATTCGAACCACACTCCCAGATCTCACATTATTAAGGCGAATAGTAGATGATTCCGGAATGTCAAAAGCGTTCGGCTCTTGGTATGCAGTAACTTCCTCATCATCTGCGGTCTCACCAAGTGTGGCAGCACTGTATATGTTTCTATGAGCAACATGGTTAACCACCTTCCACGGGACTTTGTTCTGAAGATCGTCAAGGTAAAACACTTGTTTTACTGATAAGGCAAGAACGAAATGGTCATCTTCATACCAGCTAGTAGTAGTATTCACCGAAAATGTTCCGTACTGATCGGTCCTTGTGTTCTCCGGGCTAGTATCAAACCATCTACACTTGAACAAGTGCACTTTCATGCGGTTCCCATAAATTAGTTCAACAACTGAATGAAGGACACCGTAATAGTCAACGCCATCCTGCCCACCATGGACCATTACCCCACAATTCTGTGTTTTCAGTCGGTCGTCTCGATTTTCACATATAAATTTCATGCCATTGACCTGACACATCGAGTAAACTTTTGAAGCTATCGGTTTCATCGCCAGGACCCTCAATTCGTTTGACCACTCTGGGCAACCATCATTTGATACATGGTTCATCTGAAAACGACGTACCAAACTTAGAAACCACAAAACCACGTACGTACACACATGCTAGATAATGATATATATAAAAAATAGACATATACACATATACCCTTACCCATTGACCAAAGTAGTTTGCAAATGTCTGGTTGTGGTAATCAACATTTCCGGCAATAGCAGGGCAGTGAAGATGATAGTTTTTCCAATATTGTACTTCTTGACAGTTAATCAGTACCGACCAGTGGGCAATGGCTACCTCATTTCCATCCAACTTGTACGACTTTGGCAAGCTTCCCTGTACTACCATGTCATTGGAGATGATAAAAAGGTTGAACTGGGGTTCATCTATCGGCATCTGTTGTTGGGGGTCCTCAAGCGCTCCCAAATACACTTTGGTGTACGTTACACACTCGTGCGCAACATATGCTTCAGTGATACACCCTTCAGGTGCATATTTATTCTTCACATAGTCCTTGTAGGCTCCCAATTGTCTACAAGTTAACAAGTGCATGTTATGATACTTAAAAAATAAGAATTTACATATAAAAACAGAGGCAAACCAAATGTATGAATCATTTGTACCTTTCCATGGGATACATCCAAGTGTAGTGTACGGGACCGGTAAGCAACAATTGTTCGGGAAGATGGATCATCAGGTGAGGCATGATGTCGAAAAAATTTGGGGGAAATATCCTCTCAAGCTTGCACATGATAAAAATGATGTCATCTTGCATCTCCCTGAGGTCTGATTTTTTAACTTCCCTGGTGCATAACTTCTGAAAGAATCTTGACAAGGCCACCAACGACTCCACCACCTCTTTGGGCAGGTACCCTCGAATGAAAATAGGGAAAAGGCGTTAAAGCAGTATATGGCAGTCATGACTCTTTAATCCGTACATCTTATTGTCCCGGAAGTTAACACACCTACTTATATTTCCTGCATAGCCATAAGGATACATGCATATATATATATATATATATATATAGCCATAGGCAACAATTATATTTCTCGCATATAACCATAATCCGGTAAAAATTTAAGGCCAAATTCCTGCATAGCCATAAGAATATATACCTGACATTACTCAGCCACCGAAAAATTTCATGTTTATGCTTCGGCTTTACTGTGTAAGGAGCTTGCGGCATTTTTCTCTTACCATCTCTTAACCACAAATGTTTCCGCAAACCCATAGCTTTCAGATCAATGCGTGCCTTAGGGATGTCTTTTGTTTTCCCCTCCAAGTTAAGAGCTGTGCCCACAACACTTTCACACACATTCTTCTCTATGTGCATGACATCTAGGTAGTGTCTGATAGGCAACCTGGGCCAGTAGGGGAGTTCCCAGAATATGCTCTTGTGTGTCCAAAACTTATACCTTTCGGGCTTGTCTGGAATTGACGCGACTATGTCAGGATGATTGCTCAGCTGGCCAAAATCATATTCATTCAACACTTCCAAAATTTCTCCCCCTGTCCATCGCCTGGGTGCCACACCTGTTTCCACAGTCCCATCAAACGCGTCTGGATCCTGCCTAAATGGGTGATCATATGGAAGCCAACAACAGTGACGCATCTGAACAATTTTACTGCAATGAGGACTGCAACAATCAACCGTCATGCACTCTGAACAAGCCCTGTAACCCCTGGTAACGTTGCCCGACAACATACCGCGGGCAGGAAAATCACTGATGGTGCCAACAAGCATGGCATGCATCTGGAACATCTCATTTTTGAACCTATCGTAAGTGGGGTGGCCACACTCACTCAGGTACTTAAGCTCCTCAATCAAAGGCCTCAAATACACATCGAGACACTTGCCTGGATAACCCGGGCCCATAATTAACAGAGTGAGCATATTGTATTCCTTCTTCATGCACATCCATGGTGGAAGGTTGTACGGTACCAAAATAACTGGCCATATACTGTATTGAAGACTCATGTTGCCAAAAGGGTTGAATCCGTCAGATGAGAGCCCTAGCCAAGCATTTCGGACCTCTGCTGCAAAATGATCAAACTCCCTGACCATGTGCTTCCAAGCCTCTCCGTCGGAAGGGTGTATAAGGGTGTCATCGTCAGGCAAATTCCTCTCAGCCCACCATCTCATTGCTTCGGCCGTGAAAGCACACATGAACAACCGCTCCAGCCTATCCATAAGTGGGAAATATCGAAGTATCTTCACAGCTTTCTTGTTGCCTGCAGGAGTCAACTTATACCTTTCTGTAAAACATACCGGGCAGGCTTCAAGGTCTTCAAGATCTTTTCCCCAGAAGAGAATACAATCATATCTGCATGCATGGATTTTGATGTAGGAAAGCCCAAGATCTTTCAGGATATGTCGCACCTTATGATGAGTGGTAGGAAGACGATGACCGGGTGGCAGTAGCGAAGCAGTCCACTTCAACCAAGAATCAACAGCTTTGACAGACATTTTGTTCTCCATTTTGAGCTGCATCAGTTCCATCACACTTTCAAGAACAGTCTTACTACAACCGTCGTACAACGGAGTCTGTTGCAATGCAATCAGGTTGTTGTACTTGTCCATACCGCTTGTGTTGACATGAGCTCCAGGTAATGGCTCGACTGGCTCAATATGGGGGAAACCCTCAACGACGGGAGGGACATTTGGTGCTTCATCAGCAAATACACCGCTCTCATGAGGAAACATATCATTGATTAACATCGATGTTGGATCATAGGATGGACTGCCTCTCTCAGCAAAATCTCCATGATCATAGCGTGGACTGGCCCTCTCACCAAATTGTCCATGATCATGCGGAACCGCTAACGATGTTTCACCGTGATAAATCCAACAAGTGTACTTATCCCAAAACCCGTATTTACTCAGGTGCTTCTGGACTTTATCAATGGGAAAACGAAATCGATCGCTGCGACACTTACATTCTTTACACGGGCAATAATGAAGTGTAGTGTCTCCACAATTAGCCTTCACAAAATTCACAAAACTCCTAATTCCCTGGTGATATCTGACATCCCATCTTTCGAGGCTCATCCAACTCTTGTCCATCCTGAAAATTCTAACAATTTTACGTATTATATATACACACATTCACTACTAATAATCGACGCGATATCTCAATTCAACTCTAATTAAATCAACACATGCATGCATATATATATATATATATATCGATCTAATCTCTGAATTCGATTCAGTACTCGATGATGGTATTCTTCTTTTTTCAGTTCAAAATGTATTTGACTAGGTAGGAGGCTCTCTTAAGCCTGACTCCGATAACACTACGATAATACCAGTCGTTGATTCAGACACAAGATAAGATTAACTACAAGCAGTTTTCTCGTTTCGGTGACATCAACAACATTTCATATCTCACGAATTGGATTTGATCAACACACATATATATAAACATACACATATACGTATATATACACGTACCTATATATATATAGCTTCCCGAGTGATCAAGTTTTCGACGCGCGGCTTAATTTTGACAATACCGAATGATCGATTTCAGAGTGTTTTCCTTCTTTCGATTTCACCGGATTTTTTTCGATCAAAATGAATGAGCTGCTGCGATCTGCATCTAATATAAGAGGCATTGCCAGCGATTTAATGATTCATTAAATCGCCGGAAATGGAGACATTACCGGCGACTTTACGCCGGAATTTCGCCGGTAATGTTTCAAAACATTACCGGCGACTTCCTCCGTCGCCGGCAATGTCGAGCCAAGCATTTCCGGCGATTTTCCGGCCAGAATTTCGCCGGCAATGTTTGGCTTGACATTGCCGGCGACGGAGGAAGTCGCCGGTAATGTTTTGAAACATTACCGGCGAAATTCCGGCGACATTACCGGCGACGGAGTAAGTCGCCGGTAATGATGAACATTACCGGCGACTTTCCCGGTTGCCGGCCTTGTTTTTGGAAATCTCGCCGGTAATGTCTTCAAACGCGGTAGTGCCAATTTACTACAAAATTGTTATAATTACCAATTTATTATTTTTAATAATTCACTAATTTACCATATTTACTACAAATTTACAATATTACAACAATATTTACAAATTATAATTACATGCAATAATAATTACTAATTATAATATTAATTAAAATAATATTTAATTACAATAATTAATTATTATTTACCATGCGTTTACAATAATTAATTATCATGCATTTACTAACTAATATTAGTTATTATTACCAATTATTACTAATATATTATTTTACTAATTAATTTACTAATTAATTAATTTACTAATTAAATTATAATTATGTTAAAAATTTTAAAAATTACCTAAAAGATGAGTTGCCGGACGGAGGGAGGGAGTCGCCGGAGTGGAGAGTCACCGGAGTGAGGATAGTCGCCGGAGGAAGGAGGCCGGATTTTTAAGAGAGAGTGAGAGAGAGAAAGGAGAGGGATGATTTGATTGAGAATGGGATGAGGAAAATGCTAGGCCTTGCTGCCTTTATATACAGTTTCACTTAGACCACAGAGCCCTGTTTTCCGTCGTTTAACTGCACTTGGACGACGGAAATGGGTATTTCCGTTGTCTAAGTGAGCCGTTTCAAAATTTTCAACCGGCGCCCAAATAATTTGGCAGGTGAGAGTTAACCGCCTTAATTTTGGGAAGCGTTTCAAATTTGAACCGTTTTCCCAAAAATAAGGCAGTAGTAATTGGACCGCCATGCTTCTTCAACCTAGATGACGGAGACACACATCTCTGTCGTCCAGGTAGCCACCTGGACGATGGAGATGGCCTTTTTCCGTC
Source organism: Geum urbanum (assembly GCA_946800695.1). Lineage (NCBI taxonomy): Eukaryota > Viridiplantae > Streptophyta > Magnoliopsida > Rosales > Rosaceae > Geum > Geum urbanum. The sequence continues at coordinate 12,492,434 of OX327001.1, forward strand.
GTCCGGGTGGTCACTTGGATGACGAAGATGGGTAATCTCCATGGTCCAAGTGAAATTTACGTAAAATTAATTTTTAAAAATAATTCGCAAGGAAGTTGCCGATTTGTCATTCAAATGAAATAGTCGTAAAATATTGATTAACGCATCATATATATAAACAATTGAATTTGAGACGACGAATAATCTTAAGTCTTTAAACTTGTTTTGTTAAGTATCTACTAATCTTTATAACTTAAGTGTTATTAAGTATAGGCTCATTGCATATCGATATTAACGAAATTGAATTTGGACAAAACAATTGTTGGATAAGACAATATATAATTAGAATAATTTTCAGAAAATAGTAAGTTCGTGAAGGGTTTCATCGGCACAGTCAACCGCAAAATCGAAATTTTGACAAACCGGAAGCGTGGATACATGAAAATTCGTAACTTCTATTTTGGAACCGTCGAACCTCACACTCCAAGAATTGTTTACTCTATGGTCTTGACGAAAAGAATATGCATTGGGACATGGTCTAGATGGTCGTTGTCTTAGATAAAATTACGAAATCTTAACTTAGACGACGCAAACACACGTTTGCGTCGTCCAAGTGAAAATTCCCTTAATTTAGGGTTGTGGCCTTAGGGTTTGGGGTATACTTAGACGACAGGTTGACCCTTTTGCGTCGTCTAAGTACTATTTTAGGATTTAGGATTATATATAGGTATAATTAATTAGTATTGTGTTTAATTACCTTAGTATGAACTACGAAAAGTCATTTTTTTCGTCCCCGTTTTAATAGTCATGAAAATTAATTAATGTGATTCGATTGATCAAATTATTGATTGATCCGATCCTCCGGATAGATTAATTAATTAATTTTAATTTACGTCGGTCGAACTAACCATGCTATGTAATTAACTATTAAATAGTTGTACATACGTACTCCTCCTCATAATATATATATTAATTAATTGATCGAAGATGCATCATATATTACAATAAATACAATAATTAATTACCAATCAATATTCCTCGTCGTTATATTGTACTTTTCGTCATAATCGTCATCATCCTCATCCCCGTTATCCGATTGCTCCTCCTCCTCATCATACTCAACATCGTCGGACGAATAACCTGAGTCCTCGTCCTCGTCCTCATCATGCGCATCTTCTTCATTTACCTCATTAATTGCATCAATAATCTCATCTTCAGTTAGATCTGTACAACCATCAGGCATGGGTAAACGTTTACCATCTTGAACCAGGTCCATTATGTCGGAGCGGATGACAGAAATATTAGGCTCTTGATAGGCAGGAATGTCTCTTTTTGGTTCAGCAGCATCTTAAGTCGCCGGTGACCCTTTAATTTTCGTAGTATTCCATATTCCTCGATGATAGATATGATTCACTATTTTCCACCATTCACCAGCTTTCGGATCATCGAGATAGAACACCTACCTAACTAAGGTGGCGAGAGCGAAATGCTCATCCTCATACAAGCTCGAGTTTGTATCGACTGATAAAAGTTTCAGGTCTTCCTTTGTACGCTTGAACCATTTGCACTTGAATAGGAAAACGTTGACATCATTCCCGTAACATAGCTGAACGACATATACAATAGCCCCGTAATATAGATCATTGTCTTTCCTAACCGCTACCCCACTGTTTTGTGTTCTTCTTCCTTCATCTCTGGCTCATGAATGGAACTTTACACCGTTCACAAAACATCCGAGGTAAATATAGTGTTTAATTGGCATCTCTGCTAGCAAGTGCTTTGGCCAGGACCACCACCCCCCGTAGTTTTCAAATTTTTGTAGATCAATCATCTACGAAAATGGAAAAATTAAAGGGTTTACGTTTTACAAACATGATCAATATGTATATAAACTAAATACCGAGACATACGTACGTACGTACCCATTGGAAGAAATAATCAGGGAACTTCTTCTTAACCATTTTCTCAAACCACGCCGAACTCTTGTTCGGATTTAACGCCTGAAGCCTCTCCCTGTATGACATCATGTATGGCTCAACTTCGTCACAGTCTCGCAACACTACCCAATGTGCCTCAATAAGTTCTTCCCATGTTAACAATTCCTTTAATACTCCTCTAAACGGTAGTACGACATTTGTGACTACAGAAAGATTGATGTGGGCATTGGGATCAGAGGCAGTGGGAGGTGGTGGATCTTTAAGGTACATATTGCAATAAGTAACACACTCAGGCATTAGGTATATCTCAGATATGGGGCCATCCGGGGCCGACCTGTTTTTGACGAATCTTTTATACTGTCCAAGTTGTCTACAAAATCAAACATTCAATTATTACATTGTACAATAAGTACATATAGCAAGTAATCTCCAGTGGAACAAATTATGAATCGAAAAACTTGTATAATTAATTAGTTGTACGTACCTTTCTTGAGTATACATCCAAGTGTACTTGACCGGACCAGAAATGAGCACCTGCTTGGGCAGGTGGATCATTAGGTGAATCATGATGTTAAAGAAAGCAGGGAGAAAAATCTTCTCTAGTTTGCAAATGATGTGCACAATTTGTTATTGCAGTTCTACCACATCTGACTTCTTTAATTCTCTCCCTCTGCCACCATCTGCACAAAGCCACTATTGGTTCTACGACGTCACGAGGAAAATATGATTGAATTGCCACTGAAATCAGACATTGTAGCATAACGTGATAGTCATGCGTCTTTAGACCAACAAACTTGTGTTGCACCTCGTCCACTACTCCAATTATAGTAGCTGCATACATAGCCGGATAACAAACGCTCTTAAACCAGTGAAATATAGGACGTCTAAGTGTCGGCTTCACTGTGTAAGGTGCAGCTGGCATCTTGTTGTATACTCCTCTCCTATCCATCCTCAACCACAAGGGATGACGTAGATTCATTGATTCCAGATCTTTAAACGCTTTGGGAGTATCTTTAGTTTTGAACTTAATACCGAGAATTGTTCCCACCACGTTGTCGCACACATTCTTTTCTATGTGCATCGCGTCCAAGTTGTTCCTCAACTTCAACTTCAACCAGTAAGGGGGTTCAAAAAATATACTCTTGTGATACCAATAGCTGAGATCATGTGGAGGTATTAGATTGCATTTCTTTACATCCGCATCATTGGTCAACATACCAAAATCGAAATAGCTCAACCTCTCTAAAATCTCTTCACCCGACCAACTACAGGGTTTAGGATTGTTCTCTACCGTCTCGTCGAAATGAGCTTCTTCCTGTCGCCACGGGTGGTCGTGAGGAAGCCATCTACAGTAATCTAAGTAACACACCTTCCCCGCGTGCCAACTAGAGTTCACGTCGTCCAAACATATAGGACATCCAATATATCCTTTCGTCTTGCAGGCTGCCAACATTCCATATGCTGGAAAATCGCTGATCGTCCACATTACGGCAGCCCTCATCGTAAATATCGTGTCAGTGAATTTGTCATAAGTTGAGACTCTATTTTGCCACAACAGTTTCAGCTCGTCGATCAAATGTCTGAGGTAGACATTTAAACACTTCCTTGGAGATTTAAGACCTGGAATTAGCAGAGTAAGGAAATTAAATTCCTTGTTCATGTACATCCACGGAGGCAAGTTGTACGGCATCATAATAACTGGTCAAGTGCTAACGGCGGAGCTATTACTACCCCAAGGATTGAATCCGTCTGTAGATAGTAGAAGTCTAACATTTCTAACCTTTACGGCAAAGTATCCAAATTCTCTGTCGAAATGTTCGAAAGCCTCCCCATCTGCGGCGTGTCTCAGGACATCGTCATCTATTCATTTTTCTGCGTACCATCGCATCGCCTCTGCTGTGTATAGAGACATATACAAGTGCTGCAATTTGGGAATCAAGGGAAAATATTGAAGAACTTTCACAGGAATTCTCTTTTTCGAACTCTTCCTATTCAGCTCATATCTACACTGGCCACATACGGGACAATAGTCCAAATCTTTATATTCTTTGTAAAATAGCACACAATCATTCGGACATGTGTCAATTATTCTGTACTTTAGGCCGAGGCTGCTCAAGATATTTTTAACCTTATAATGGGATTTAGGAAGATTGTGATCATCAGGAAGCAACTTACATATTTGCTCCTGAATTTCGTCAAAAGCACTGACTGACATTTTGTGCTTCACTTTTATCTTCATTTGCTCCATCACATATTGCAACACATTCTCTCGACATCCAGGGTACACCGGGGTCTGCACTTCAAGTAGCATCATGTTGTACTTATCCATCTCACTAGTGTCAGTGGCCAACCTAGCAGCGAAGAATGTGTCATCATGCTCATGAGTGGTATTGTAACCTCCATCTTGGTGTTGGTGTCCACCATGACTAAATCCCAAAATTGCATCATGAACCAAATCTGCAGTTGGGTTCCAAGCAAGGGGGTCGGCATCACTGCCGCTGGATGAGGTACCATGGTAACTGTACCCTGAGCTGAAGTCTGCTGAGCTGAAGTCTACAACTTCACCATGCTCGCTCCACGTAGTGTAACTCCACATCATACCATTTTCGTACAGGTGTTGCACCATAACATTAACCTCCACATACTGACAGTTAAGACATTTTTGGCATGGACACTTGAAACGTTTCTTTCCCTGACCACGTTCTATCGCAAAATTCACAAATTCGCTAATTCCATCCATATACCGGACATCACTTCTATTCCGAAACTTTATCCAACTCTTGTCTATACTTCTACAAATTTTAACAATTAATTATCATATTAGTCAACTATTCTATATATATGTACAGATTTTCAAGCTAGTAATTATATATGAAACTATTATATATATACACAAATTTTCAACTACCTTAATATATTTAATTAAATTATTAATTAATTACCTTCTATAATTACCTTTATTAATTATTGGTGAATATATGTACTCAATCTACATCAATTAATTACGGAAATATGTCTAACATACATGTACGTTTTAACTAAATATTAACCAAATTTTTAAATATCAATGCATATATATACGTACTACGTACTGATCAATATTAATTAACTAATATATGTATATATATAATCAATTACCTAACTTAATTATAAATATATATTATAACGTACTAATTATTAACAATGCAATCAATCAAACGTACAATTAATTATATATATAAACGTTAAATAGTGTTGGGAAATTAACTACGTACGTGCGTACCTAGCATTCTCCGATATATTGCGAATCGATGCTCGGATATAGTGCTAGCTAGCTAGAATTTGCATGCGCCTACGCCATATACATACGCGTGAGGATCGGAGAGTCTGATCGATCAAGAAAGAGAATTAATTAATTGAATGATCGATCGACATATATATGCATGGAGATGAAGTTGAGACGAGCGAGCGGAGCAGAAGAGAGTTCGGCATGGACATTATATAATGCTTCACTTAGACAACGGAGTGTCGGTCCGTCGTCTAAGTTTCCACTTAGAGGACGGATTGGGCACTTCTCCGTCGTCCAAGTGCTTACAAGGACGACGGAGAATTTCTCCGCGGTCCAAGTGGCCACTTAGACCACGGCGTGTCGATCCGCGGTCCAAGTGGCCACTTGGAAGACGGAGAAGTGTGTTTCTGTCGTCCAAGTGTCACTTGGACCATGGAGAAATTCTCCATCGTCTAAGTGCATTTTTCTTGTAGTGTAATTACTCAAGGTTATTTTTGGTTGTACATGCATCAAGAAGTAGAGCAATATGCTAAGAAGTGCGAAGGATGCCAGTACCACTCCTCGGTAAGTCATATTTTTTCTCATGAATTAGTAACGCAAGCAGGACCGTGGCCCTTTGCGTGGTGGGGAATGGATATATAGGTCAATTACCAAAGGCGCAAGGAGGATTTAAACACATGCTGGTGGCAACCGATTACTTTTCAAAGTGGGTCGAAGCCAAAGCTTATACAACGATCATGTCCAAGGATGTCTCGAACTTCTCTTGGAACCAAATTATATGCTGGTTTGGAATACCAAGGGAGATTGTATGTGACAACAAAACTCAATTCAACAATGACAAATTCGGGAACTTCTACGATAAGCACAGAATTCTATTAAGATTCTCTTCAAGTAGCTACTTAAGAGGAAATGGTTAAGCCGAAATAACAAATCAAACTATCTTTGATGGGGTTAAGAAATGTCTTGCAACAAGAAAAGGAAGGTGACCACTAAAGTTGCCTAGCGTTCAATGGGCTAATAGAACTACACCAAGAAATCCAACAAATAGGACACCGTACATCCTTATGTACTGAATGGAGGCGATCATCCCCACAGAGAAATTAGTGCCAACGACAAGAACAATCACCTTTGAGTAAGGTGAAAATGAGAGACAGATGGCACATGAGTTGGATTTTGCAGATGAAAGAAGAGAGACAACAGCTGCTCACTATTGAATTATCAAAACCAGCTTCGAAAATATTTCAACCCTGGGGTGAAGCCAAGATTGTTCAAGATAGGCGGATGGGTCCTTAAGCGAGCAGTAGAAAGCATCAAGGCACATGGGTCAGCGAAATTCCAACCGGTATGGGAGGGACCCTTAGAGATTACCAAAGTCTACAACAAGGGGGCATACTGATTGAGGAATGTCAAGACCGGACAACACCTCTCGAGGCCGTAGAATGCAATATACTTGAAAAAGTATTACAAGTGAAAGCTTGGGAGGTACGCATGTTCGAATTTGTTACTTATATACAAATAAGAAACTTGTTAAGATATTTAGCAAGTTTGAGTTGTTATGGGCAAGCTCTTAATCAGGAGGAAATTGACTCTTTTTATGTTTATTTAAATCTCAAGTTTGAATAAAACATATGCATTTGTTTCTAATATGAGTTTCGCACTTTGATCAATTGCAAATCTATAAGCGTTAGATGTGTAAAAGTGTATGTGGAAACATCGATGGTGGAAAAAATAATTCGGTTAAAGTTCAACGACTCAAAAATTTGAACCTCTGATCTCGACTAGGATGAAGTTCAAGGGCTTTAAGAGTCAGGAATAAATATGCCAAAAGTCGGTTGAAGCTCGAGGACTCACAAAGTCGAACCTCTGATCTTGACTAGGATCAAGTTTGAGGGCTAAAAGAGTCAGGATCAAATCTGCCAAAAGTTTGTTTAAGTTCGGGAACCTAAAAAGCTGAACCTCTTATCTCAACTAGGATCAAGTTCGAGAGCTAAAAGAGTTAGGAATGAGTTTTACGTGCGACAATCAAGTTCGAGTAGCTTTTGAGCAAAGAACTTCTGGCCAAAACAATGGGAGTAAGGTTTGAGAAACCAAAATGGCCAAACCCATGACTAAAAAACTAAGTCAATTTCGATAAGCTATTGAGCAAAGAAGCTCTGGCTAAGCAATAAGAGTCCATTCGAGAAGCTTAAGTGTCGAACAAATGACTAAAGATCAAAGGTCAAGTTCGAAAGAGTTGAAGTTTAACCCAAGATCGAAGTATCAAGTTCAGAAGGTTAATAGAGAGCCGAACTTCAAGTAATTTTTAGAGGACTCCTCGTCTAGGGATTCCTTCTAGAAGTTTAACTTGAGAAATGACTCTTCATCTAGGGACTCCTTCTCTAAGTTCACAAGATCGAGCTTCGGTTTCGAAGTTGTTTTGAACTTTGAAAGTATCAGGTTAGAACAAGAGTTTCGAAGGTGAGTAAAGTTATTGAAAATGATAACTTTTTACTCTGAAAGCTTCGAAATTGGAAAGATAGAGTAAAGTAAGCAGTTTGGAAAAATTAGACGCTCGAAGGCGATACCCAAAAAGGGCCAAGAAAAATTGTTAAAGTTACATAACCAACTGAGTCAAAGTTAAAGACTAAATAAAGAAAAGGAAGCCTAAGGATCGTCGAAACTCTTCGGGAACTCAATGTTTGGGGCAGCTGGGGGGAACAAGACACGAGCAGAGACAGGTACTATGGTTGAGATGGACGAAGGATCTCAGGGCTTGAGAGAATCCACAACATCGAAGATCTACTCAGAAGCTTCGAGAGGATCCGTAGCATCAACGGCTTTCTCAGGAACTTCGAGTTACTCAGTGATGATGTCAAGAGGAGTTACCTCGATTATTGGAGCAGCTGCGACAGTGTTAGCATAGGAGAGGTAAGCTGTAGACTTGGCTTTTCCCAGAAGAGACACAAAAAGTGGCTCGTACTTGTACTTGCACCCAAATTTGACATCAACCTCACCATGTTCGGCAAAAAGGCGGTCCTCTAGAGCTGTAAGAGTTTGGTTCCATCCAAGCCAAAAGTATTGGGCGGAAGCGTATTGGATCAGGCATTGCCCGGCGATGGACCAGTTCTTCTGAGCCTGCATGACATCTTCGAGGTCAGTCTCTAACTCCTCGTTTTTGGCCTGAATTGCTTCCAAGTCTTCTTGCAAGTCCGCGACCTGGACTTCCATCACTTCGACCATCATCTTTTTGAGTACGAGTTCAGTTTCGATACAGGTGACTTATGTCTTAGTGTCCATAACCGATTTCTCAAGGGAACCTCGAAGTTCCTGCTCTGTTTGGATAGCCTTTCGAAGCTTCTCCTCAGTGTCAGCAAGCTTCGAGGAGATTTATTCCTTATCCGTAGAAGCTAAGTCAAGCTTCACCTGGAGGTCTACATTGAATAGGTCCATCTCTTTAAAGAAAGCTTTGGTGTGGAGCATCCCCTAAAGGACAAAAGTCATCATTAGTGGCTGGTCAATACGTATAAAAGAGGATAGCATCGGCGTTTGAGTAGTTATAGATGGAATAACTTACATCGAGTTGGTATAAGTACGCTGCTCGAAGGTTGTCAACCCAGTCTCCCTGCCTAAAAAGATCTCCCTTAGGATCCCTCTTGCCTAAGCACTGGGTGAAGTTTGAGGAAACATCATGATTGCGGAAAATTGGTTAACCATTGTACAAAAATAGGAAATCTACGGAGGGTGTGGCCAGAGGAGCATCACCAGAATGAGTCCATGGAGACGAGCCGACGAGGAAAGAGTCATAAGTAGTAGATGATTGGGGAGAGACAGCTGATTTTAAAGTTTGAAATAAGAAATCAAGGAAATAGTAAAGAAATGAAGGAAAGAAATAAGAGGTAGAAAAGGTTAGCTCTAGAAGAACCTTGACCCTGTGGAGGAGATAGGGGATATTCTGGGTAGCTTCAAGTTGCTTCTTCCTAAGCTGAGAAGTTCGAGACCTCGAACTTGGGGAAAGAAGGGGAGTTTCGAGATCAATAGTCTTGTCCCTGAAAGTGTCCATAGATTTCTTCTTCTTCATTTCTTGGGAGTTCTCAGACTACTCGAAGACCTTCGTCACTGAGCTTTGAAGACGTTTCTTCCCCGAGGGGGAACCACTAGAGGGAAAGCTTGGCTTCTTGGTAGTGTACATGTCTCTCTTGCGAATCGCATCCTTTACTAACTTGTCGGTCTCGAGAGAAAGGGTGAAGGATGACTCCACGTCGATCAACCAGTCAAGGAAATCTTCTCCATCTCGAGGCTTCCTAGAGTAGCGGGTGAAGAGATCGGAGTTCCACTCCAAGGCTAGAGACCGAAGAGCTTTCTGGGTCGAAATTTGGGTCAAGGGCCATTCCTTTCCAACTAAGAAGTTGTCTAGCCAGAAGAGCCTCTCTCCACTGAGTTCGAAGGATGCATCATCGAGCTTCATGGTTGTAAATGAGGATCAAGATTAGAATTGAAATAAATAAGTGTCTTCACTAAGTAGTCAAAAGTGAAAAGTGTAGATCAATTTTGTACTTGGAACATCATAAAAGGAGGATGGGACCTCGAGTCCGAGACCTTCGAGCTCCGGAGGCATCCAGTTACCTTCGACGAGGACTGAGTTGATATGCCAGTGAGTGAAGTTGGTTAATTTTTGGTCGAAACACTTCTTGAACCTTTAGGGCAGGAGATTGAAGCACCTCTACAAGCCTCTCACCTTCGCCCACATATAGGGGTAGAAGAAATCAACGAGGCTGACTGAGACCCGCCACTGTTGGCCAACGACGAGGAACGCCGAAAGAAGAAAGTAGGAGTACCAGCGGGTGCAGCGGAAAACTCAAGAATCAAGGTGGTGTTTTGTGAGCACCAGAGCACCGGCCGGGATCCCCTTCCTAGAGTACATATCATTGTCTTCTAGTAGCACTCAAATCGAGATGCTCCCTAGAGGGTTAATCTTCGCCCACTCGATGTCAAGCGAGGCCTCAGTTTGACTCTAAATTTTGGAGTCGGGAAGTTGAGGCGCGACCTCCTCATGATCAGAATCGGTTCCCGAGGAGGACTTGATGGATTCAGCGGGGTTGGACCACGGTGGAGAGATGGGTCGCGAGGAGCACGGGAGCGTGAATGAGTATGAGCCTTGAAAATAAAATGGGATCAGGAAGATTGAGGTCTTACTTATTTTAGGGTTTCGATTTGGGAAAGTGAAGTGAAGAAGCGATAAGAGATAGAGGGCTATTTATATTCTACAAAATGAACGGTAGAATATAGATAGTCAAGTAGCAGAAGAGTTTTTTTTAGAGGAAATTTTTTGGGAAAAAGATTGATGAACGATATGTGCGAGTTTGAATTCGAAGCTGAATTTCCCCTGTTGGTACCAAGTGCAACCCAAAGGCGAAATTGGGGGCATTGTGGGAGCAAGAATTTCTTGGTTCGAACTTGGCACTAAGGAATGTGGTCAAAGATAGAATGTGGAACATGGACATTGGGAATTAAGTCTTCAAATAGTGTCTCAAAGATCCCTATCGGTTCCGGAAGAGAAGATCGAGGTTTGAGCTTCAAACCTTGATGAAGAACCTTGAAGTTTGAAGTAAGTCTTGAACTTCGAGTAACAATGATCCATACCGAGATTCGAATGGATCATTAGGCTAGGACCAAAGATTGAGGTCCAAAGGCCCAGGGGATGGTTTGGATATGTCCAAAGGGAGGCCACAAACCCAAAGAAACTCAAAATGAGGGGTAGTGGAGCGTGATCCTAGGGATATGTCATCGAAATAGGAAACAGTTACTGGACGTGGCCGAGCTTCAAGGATCGAAGTTCGGTGCAGGAACTTCGAAATCCAGCCACTACGTTAGTGGACGCAGTGGCTCCTATTTTAGTGGGATTCCGACGATATAAATACATGGCATTGGTGAGTTTTTTCAGTTGGAATTATACACGTACACTCTTACATTGAACTCTCACTTACTTTAGCATAGAAAAGTCTTTTGCAGGTACCCCCCCCCCCCCAATCGTTTGAATGCAATTCAACCATCGTACCATTATCTTCAAACTGTCGTAAGAGCGGATATCAGTTTGATCGTTGGAGAAAACCTTGTGGAGCTTCGAATCACGTTACTTTTTTGTGCTCCCACAGGCCTAGATCACATCGATAATCCTGTGAACAAATTTGTAGTTGATATTTCCATTTAATATGGATGTGGAGGGTGAAAACAAGTCTTGAAAGTCAAAAGAAAATAGAAGAATAAAAAAATATGACTTTACTTCCGAGACAAGGAGTCTAAAACCAACAAGGAAAAAGCATTCAAGAAGCAATATAAAAACTCCATGAAATATCTATTGTAGGGCCTCTCTCTTCTCTCCCCCATATTCTATTCTTCTTCTCAATTCTTTGTTTATGTTTAGTTAGGTTTTCCTTTAATAGGAGGTTGCTTGAAGCCGTGTAAATGAAGTCTTTTTAATGCATAGACTTTAACCTAATTTTACATATTCATTTGAATAAGGTTTCCTTCTCTATCAGATTCAATGATGATTTTCTTGTATGTCTACTTTGGTGCACAACTTAGTATGCACGCTAAGATTCTATTGTCATGAGATATGGGCGATTGGGGATAACTTTCTCTACCGGATTTTCTACAGTGATACACTGGATAGATTATTTCATCTGGTGATTGAAACCCTAGGTCTAGTAGGACACACCCATAGTGTATCTGTGAACCATTATAGCTTCTAAAAAATATTGATCTTAATACTTTCTTCTTTGTAAACCTTAGAGTTCATGACTATGGGTTTATAGAGGGATAGATGTAGGGGAGGTCTATGACAAACCTGTATAGGCATAAAGATTAGGTAATAAGATGTGGTTGTAATGATTAACTATTCCTGGGAACTTTCATTAATGAGATATGTGCAGTAGGTTAAGTATGTGTTAGAGAGATAGATTGGCAGTGGTGAATAGCATTCCTCTTAACTTATTCGCACATAAGTTTGCACATTTTACATTCATAACATATTTACTTTTTAGCATTTATTTTCTGCATTTAGCTATAGTTGGCCGAATTATCTCGACAACTAAATCAAGTCCGAATACCCTAAAATTTTGTGTGATAGTCTGCCATTGAGTCTAGTTACATATGTAGAAATTTCGTGGAATTTGGAATAGTATAGGTATAGTTCATAATTTCATTAAATTTAGTGGTCGAATCTGTCAGCTTTATGACATTTGCGTTTAATTAGTGTTCAAGCATTTAGGTCTCATCAGTCCTCTGCAGGAATGACCCCTACTTCCATTGAACTATATTGATATCTTCTAAGCATACTTAGATATTTAGTAGGGATTATCTTTGATATGTGCTTTTGTGCTTATCATCAGACCATTCATACTATCATCGAAATTTGTTGACGGTCAACACAAAGATCAACCCCAAGCATCCCTGACTCAATTTAAATCGGAAGTAATCTGAAGAAAATGATTGAGTCGCAAGAGTTTCTACAGCTATAAATGGCATAAATTTCACTAGCTTAATAATAATGCCCATGACAATCTACAAGTCATCATACTAATCGTTGTTTACACATGTGAGAGTCGATACACATCTTAATACTTATATACCAAAGTGGCGAAAATCACCAATTTGCCGCATACTGCAAGAGGCACAAGAATAGAGACACACTCGCTCACATGTCACACATTCGCTTACAAGTCACATACCTTACTGTGCTTAATCATTGAGCTAAAATAAAGCACACGGGGTAATTCAACGTATGATAAGTATGTAAACTTGAGAGTACTACTAAGTACTAACTATCCGAGAATTTTTTTTCCCTGAAATACAAATTGAGGTCGGCGTACATGAGGCATAGCGAATAGGGTACACGGACTCATAGGGTAGGGTTAGTACTCGGTCGCATTCATCACGTATTCGATGATTTTCAACACCTTGAGTATTCGATGGGGATCCGCTGCAGTCGGGCCATGAAAGGACCCAACCCCGATTCAGTTACCTAAATCGGAACCTAAACCCCTTCTGAAAATACGAACCAACAAAAAATTTTCAAAATTTCGGCAGAGTTTCGTTACTAACGTGGAATTGCATAAACCTGCACCCAGAAATTAACACTTCGTCCTATGCCACAAAAGCCAAACCGTGGGCACCAATCCCATCCGGATTTCTCAACATCATAATATATTTAATATCAGTAAACATACTGTACTATGTATATATATATCCGAGAAAATCCGTATAAACATGTATCAGAATGTATCAGAGCGACCTCTAAAGTAAAATATATACAATATACACATCAGTAGGTGAAACAAGAACCTACTGGAAAGCACAGGTAGCTCAGATCACTAGCCTCCAAACTGCGACGTGAAACATCAAACCTAAACTGCAAACTGGGCATGGAAACCGAAAAGCCTAGGGGAAAGACATGAAACACGTTAGAGTGAGTGGACGAAAATAAATGTCTTTCACCAGTTGATCTATAAATATTAAATAACATATGCGAGTCCAGGTAAACAAAATAATAAAATACGTGAGGTAAAAATCATACTCCTCCAGCGTACTGAGCATACAAGTAAAAAAAATCTAACAGTCAGAACCACGGGGTCCCTAGCCCACACGTGATCCTAGCTGAGGTAGTACAGTCAGAACCACGGGGTCCCTAGCCCACACGTGATTCCAGCCGGTAACATCCTCGGGGATCAGCCGGGATGCAGTGTATCGATACAACAACGTAACTGAAACTGTACTCTGTGAAAATCAAATCATAAACAGTTCGATGCAAATGCATGAAACAACATATAAGTGTATGTATACTCGTATACGTATATCCGTATAAGTATAATTGTATAATCGTAAAACACATGCTCATGTAATCCGAAATCTCAATACGCATGCTCAAGTTCGTAAATCATATAAAAGACTCGCAAGAATTCCGTGAAAAGAAAATTGTCCACTCAACGGTGAGCAAAACGCGCACTCGCGCTAATCTCGTGGTCTGGCAGAAGATCTCTCGCCTGAAGCACGATCACGATCTCGATCTCGATCTCCTGAATATTCACAAAACATAACTAATCAAAATCATAGTCCACAACCCTGTACTGAATCACGGAAACCAACCGTTCCCGGAAATATGCAATGCAGTACAAAATGAATATCGGAAATTCCGAAATCCCCACTCGAAACCTCGACTGAAAATCGGCTAACCAAATCAACCCGAAAACCTCTAGACGATAATCAGGGCGCGATTACGAGAAAAACAACATTAAAAAAGTCGAAATCTGAAAAGTCAACTTTTGGCCGGAGCTCCGCCGTTGACCGCCACCGCCGGCGGCGGCGCGCCGTCAACGGTGGAATTCCACGGCGGAAAGCTCCAGAATTAAAGACCATAACCAGGCGAACCACTTCCTTAACTACCCTCAAGGCCAAATCCAAACGGAACCCATCCAATTTCAGCCAAAATCAAATCGGAAAACTCACCGGAAAACCTAATCGAGTTCGAACAATACCTTAACCAATTCCAAAATAAATCACATGGGGAGCATCGCCTAAGCTAGGGGAACTGAAACCCCAAAAACTCCACCCTCGAAACTCACCGGAACCACCGTCACCATCATCGTCGAACCACCACATCTCGGCCCGATTCGGGTTAGATCAAAACTCAACCAATTTTCCCAAACTCAAGCATCATTCAACTCGGAATCAAGAGGAGAAGCTAGCTATACCTGTCACGTGGCCGGAGGTTGCCGGAAAGGTTGTCGTCGGACGGCAACACCCAATCGGGAAACCTTTCCTCTTTGGTCAACGGGTCAACTTTCCAGTTTGGAAAGTCAAAGCAAGTCAACGTCGGTCAAAGCCCAAAATGAAGTTTTCGACTAATTCTCGACTATTCCGATATTTATACTCGCGCCTCGGGTCGATCGACGATTCGAAACGGATAACCATCACGATTCGGATAAACATAAAACAGTCGGATAAACTCGTCGAAAACCGAAACTTCAAATAATCATAAAATATTCCTCGGTTATCGGAAAAATCTTCCGGAACCGCCCACGAGCTCGAAATCACGTACTCTACAACTTCCGTGAAGACACTCAACTCGAATTTTCGACCGAAAACATAGTCACGAATAGAGTCGGCAAACCACATATATAACGAAAAACTGCGACTAAACTCAATCTCGAGAATCATGCCGAATACACAACAGATTCTGGTTCGGGTCGTCACAAATCTACCCCCCTTAAAGAAATTTCGACCTCGAAATTTACGTACCTGTTAAGTGAACAGATGAGGATACTGCTCCCGCATACGCTGCTCGGTCTCCCAGGTGGCCTCCTCAACTGAGTGGTTCTGCCACAAGACCTTCACCAGCGGAATCACACGGTGCCTCAACTCCTACTCACGACGATCGAGAATCTGCACTGGCTCCTCTACGTACGATAAATCCTCTCTGATCGGCAACTGCTGTGGGGCTAACACATGTGAAGGATCTGAGATGTACTTCCGCAACATCGAAACATGGAAGACATCATGAACACAAGCCATCTCAGCCGGTAACTCAAGTCTGTAGGCAACAGCTCCAATCCTCTCCGTAATCTCATACGGACCAATGTACCGCGGTCGAAGCTTGCCACGCTTCTCGAAACGCACAACTCCCCTCCATGGAGATAGTTTCAGGAATACCCAATCACCAACCTCGAACTCTAAGCTCTTCCTCCTCACATCTGCGTAACTCTTCTGCCAATCCTGGGCGATCTACAACCGATCCCAGATAACTTGTATGTCCTCCATCGTGGTTTTTACCAAATCAAGGCCAATAAGCCAACGCTCGCCTACCTCACTCCAACATAATGGAGTGCGACACTGTTTCCCGTACAGAGCTTCGTACGGTGCCATCTCAATACTGGCCTGATAGCTGTTGTTGTAGGCAAACTCAATCAAGTGCAACTGCTGATCCCAGTTTCCGCGAAACTGCAACACACATGATCTCAGCATATCCTCAAGAGTCTGAATGGTCCGCTCGGACTGCCCGTCAGTCTGAGGATGAAAAGCTGTACTAAATCACAACCTCGTACCCAATGCTTGCTGCAACGCCTGCCAAAACACAGAAGTGAACTGACTATCACGGTCAGAAACAATGGACACAGGCACACCAAGCAAGCGAACAATCTCGGATAAGTACAACTTGGCCAATCTGCCCACTGAAATCTTCCCCGGAAGTGCAAGAAAGTGTGCAGATTTCGTCAATCGGTCAACAATAACCCAAATGCCAGTGTTGCCCGCCGAAGTACGCGGCAACTGATAGACGAAATCCATCGTAATGTGCTCCCACTTCCAAATCGGAATCTCAAGTGGTTGTAGTTTCCCTGCAGGTTTTTGCCTCTCCGCCTTCACCTGCTGACAGATCAAACATCGACTCACGTACGCGGCAATCTCCCACTTCATGTTGCGCCACCAATAGTACACTCGAAGTGTACGAAACATCTTCATACCTCTGGGATGCAACGCATACGCTGAACTGTGGGCCTCGTCCAAAATCTCCTTCTTCAAGTTCTCGTCTCTGGGTACACATAACCTGCCTCTGAACAACAATGTACCGTCGTCGCTCAAACGGAACTCTATAGGCACACCATTCCGTATCATGGTCTTCTTGCCCAACAGATAAGAATCCGAATCCTGAGCCTCTCGTACCTGATCAAGCAGTACGGGTCGGACCTGAAAACTGGCCAACAAAGCTCCATCATCATCATACCCAAACACAACACCTATAGCTCGAAGCTCGGCTAACATCGATACTCTGGCCACACACATGTGAAACAACGAGGCTCCGGATTTCCGACTAAGTGCATCTGCTACAACATTGGCCTTCCCCGGATGGTACTCAAACGTGCAATCGTAGTCGTTAATCAACTCCATCCATCGGCGCTACCTCATGTTCAGATTCGGCTGCGTCCGCAAGTAGGTGAGACTCTTGTGGTTAGTGTAAATCTTACACTGAGCACCATACAGGTAATGTCTCCAACTCTTCAACGCTAACACGATAGCGGCTAACTCCAAATCATGCGTCGGATAGTTGACCTCATGCGGTTTCAGCTGTCTGGAACCATATGCCACAACTCTACCATGCTGCATCAACACACAGCCAAGACCCAACTTCGCCGCATCACTGTACACAACAAACTCACCACTGTCGTCTGGCAATGTCAAAACCGGTGCGGTAGTCAATCTCTCATTCAGGAGCAAGTAACTCTCCTCGCACGCATCAGACCACTCAAACTTGATGCCCTTCTTCGTCAATCTGGTCAGTGGTGTAGCAATCCGGGAGAAATCTTGTACAAACCGTCGATAATAGCCTGCTAAACCCAAGAAACTCCGAATCTCCAGCACAGTAGTGGGTCTACTCCAGTTCAGCACGGCCTCGATCTTATCAGGATTAACACTGACTCCCTCGGTCGAAATCACGTGGCCCAGAAACTTCACACTATCTAACCAGAACTCACACTTGCTAAACTTCGCGAACAACTGATGGTCCCGCAAAGTCCGCAACACTACACGTAGATGCTTCTTGTGCTGGCCCACACTCCTGGAATAGATCAAGATATCATCAATGAATACAATCACGAACTTGTCTAGGAACCATCTGAACACCCGAATCATTAAGTCCATGAAAGCTGCGGGGGCGTTGGTCAACCCAAACGGCATAACCAAAAACTCATAGTGCCCATACCGCGTCCTGAAAGCTGTCCTGGCTACGTCAGAGTCTCGGATCCTTAACTGGTGATATCCGGATCGAAGGTCAATCTTCGAAAAGACTGCTGCTCCCTTCAGCTGATCGAACAAGTCATCAATCCGCGGCAACGGATACTTGTTCCTCACTGTAACCTGATTCAGCTTCCGATAGTCGATGCACAAATGCATGGACCCATCCTTCTTCCGCACAAACAACACTGGAGCACCCAATGGAGAAACACTCGGTCGAATGAATCCCTTATCTAACAACTCCTGGAGCTGAATCTGCAACTCCTTTAACTCCGCAGGCGCCATACGATACGGTGTCTGGGAAATCGGTCCTGTACCCGGCAACAACTCAATGGTAAAATCAATCTCCTGCACAGGGCGTATACCAGATAACTCCACCGGAAACACGTCCGGAAACTCAGACACAACCTATATACTACCAAGATCCGGCACTACAGCTGTAGTGTCCACAATATGGGCTAAGTAAGCGACACAACCCTTCTTCATCAACCGATCCGCCCTCATCGCGGAAATCAAACACGGTAGTGAAGTGTTCTTCTCGCCACGGAATAGTATCTCAGGTAAACCTGGTCGTCGAAACGCGAACTCCTTCCTGTGGCAGTCAAACATGGCCCAGTGCGACTCCAGGAAGTCCATACCTAAGATCAGATCAAAATCCACAATATCAAGCAATAACAGATCAGCGGCTAAACCATAGCCATCAATAAACACCTCACAGTCTCGGTAAACCCAACCGATGCTCACAACCTCACCTGACGAATACAACACCCTCTGCAACCCCAGAAGTGGAGATGCAGGTACCGTGGCTAATGATGACAGTCTAAATGATATGAATGAATGTGTGGCACTAGGATCTAACAATGCAAGTACAGGAATACCAAAGACATGCAACGTACCGATAACGACCTCCGGTGATGCTCTGCCCTCGCGTAGAGTCATAGCATGAACCCTCGCCTGTTCGGCTGGTCGTCCTCGCTGGGGCTGTCCCTGCTGCCTACCCTGGCTTGCAAACTGTGCTGGTCGCGCTCCCGAAGTGACACCTCGCTCTCCTCCGGAACTCTGAGCCGCCTGATCACCAGCACCATACCACTGAGGACACTCCCTCGAATAATGACCCACCTGGCCACAACGATAACATATGACAGGACCCTGCTGACATGGTCCAAGGTGATGCTTGTTGCAGAGGCTGCACAATGGATAGTCTCTCGGAACAGGAAATGTGCCACCGGTACGCCGAGGATAACTAGAACCGCTGGAATCTACACTAGCCTGTGGTCGCCGCGGTTGATCTCTCCTCCACCTCGGCCTCTGCCTCGGTACACCAACTGGTGGGCGATATGATCCACCACCTGAGGATGAAGCTGAACCGGAAGTATCAGAACTATGCCTCTTCGAAGGCCCCTGACTCGGTCCACCTTCCTCCAACTGTCTCGGCTGGTACCTCTGCCGTTGTCTCTCCTGCTCAATATCCTCGCCTCGGAGTGCAGCACTAACAAACTCATCAAAGTTGTTCTGAGGCATCGTAGTCAGTGTCGCCTTGATGTTCAGATTCAATCCCAGCTCAAATCTACGACACTTGGCTTCCTCTGTAGCCACCATATCCCACGCAAAACGAGACAAACGGGTAAACCGATCCCGATACTCAAGTACAGACAAACTGCCCTGCCTCAAGTTCGTAAACTCCTCGTACTTGCGCTGCTGGGTAGCCTGATTAAAGTACCTCCGCATAAACAGATCACGGAACAATGTCCACGGAGTGTCAGTTGGAACTCTGTCGGTGCTAACCCACCAAAAGTATGCATCACCCTCAAGTAAACCAACTGCGGCTACTGTCATCTGCTCAGGAGTAAACTGCAGACGCTCACAAACACGTTCAATCTGAACCAACCATGCCTCGCATATCTCTGGATCAACTGAACCCGAAAACACAGTAGCACCAGCTGTGCGAGCCTTGACCACAGGGTCAAAACGCTCTTCCAAACGCAGCACTCGCATCAGCAAGTTGTGCGTTCGGCGATCCTCATCAGGATCCTCGTCCCGATCAACATGGGGACCACGTTGAGGAGGCATCCTACTGATACAAGACAAACATAAGGTACAAGCAGTAAGAACGTAATCATGAAACCGCAGATATTTGAGGACACACAACACCCGAAGTAGTGATGAGTACCGCTGGCCAGTCGGGTCATCACTCCAGTCATGCTGTATCAACTCAAATACCCTAAGTGTCACAACTACAAGAGTCTACAGAATCTGACAACCTAATGCTCTGATACCAAGCTGAAAGGACCCAACCCCTATTCAGTTACCTAAATCGGAATCGAACCCCTTCTGAAAATACGAACCAACAAATATTTTTCAAAATTTCGGCAAAGTTTTGTTACTAACGTGGAATTGCATAAACCTGCACTCAGAAATTAACACTTCGTCCTATGCCACAAAGGCCAAACCGTGGGTACCAATCCCATCCGGATTTCTCAACATCATAATATATTCAATATCAGTAAACATACTGTCCTATGTATATATATATATCCGAGAAAATCCGTATAAACATGTATCAGAATGTATCAGAGCGACCTCTAAAGTAAAATATATACAATATACACATCAGTAGGCGAAACAAGAACCTACTGGAAAGCACAGGTAGCTCAGATCACTAGCCTCCAAACTGCGACGTGAAACACCAAACATAAACTGCAAACTGGGCATGGAAACCGAAAAGCCCAGGGGAAAGACATGAAACACGTTAGAGTGAGTGAACGAAAATAAATGTCTTTCACCAGTTGATGTTTAAATATTAAATAACATATGCGAGTCCAGGTAAACAAAAATAATAAAATACGCAAGGTAAAAATCATACTCCTCCAGCATACTGAGCATACAAGTAAAAAAAATCTCATAGTCAGAACCACGGGGTCCCTAGCCCACACGTGATTCCAACCGGTAATATCCTCGGGGATCAGCCAGGATGCAGTGTATCAATACAACAACGTAACTGAAATTGTACTCTGTGAAAATCAAATCATAAACAGTTCGATGCAAATGCATGAAACAACATATAAGTGTATGTATACTCGTATACGTATATCCGTATAAGTATAATCGTATAATCGTAAAACACATGCTCATGTAATCCGAAATCTCAATACGCATGCTCAAGTTCGTAAATCATATAAAAGACTCGCAAGAATTCCGTGAAAAGAAATTGTCCACTCACAGGTGAGCAAAACGCGCACTCGCGCTAATCTCGTGGTCCGGCAGAAGATCCCTCGCCTGAAGCACGATCACGATCTCGATCTCGATCTCGATCTCCTGAATATTCACAAAACATCACTGATCAAAATCATAGTCCACAACCCTGTACTGAATCACGGAAACCAACCGTTCCCGGAAATATGCAATGCAGTACAAAATGAATATCGGAAATTCTGAAATCCCCACTCGAAACCTCGACTGAAAATCGGCTAACCAAATCAACCCGAAAACCTCTAGACGATAATCAGGGCACGATTACGAGAAAAATGACATTAAAAACGTCGAAATCTGAAAAGTCAACTTTTGGCCGAAGCTCCGCCGTTGACCGCCACCGCCGCCGCCGCCGCGCCGTCAACGGTGGAATTCCACGGCGGAAAGCTCCAGAATTAAAGACCATAACCAGGCGAACCACTTCCTTAACTACCCTCAAGGCCAAATCCAAACGGAACCCACCCAATTTCAGCCAAAATCAAATCGGAAAACTCACCGGAAAACCTAATCGGGTTCGAACAATACCTTAACCAATTCCAAAATAAATCACATGGGGAGCATCACCTAAGCTAGGGGAACCGAAACCCCAACAACTCCACCCTCGAAACTCACCGGAACCACCGTCACCATCATCGTCGAACCACCACATCTCGGCCCGATTCGGGTTAGTTCAAAACTCAACCAATTTTCCCAAACTCAAGCATCATTCAACTCGGAATCAAGAGGAGAAGCTAGCTATACCTGTCACGTGGCCGGAGGTGGCCGAAAAGTTGGTCGTCGGATGGCAACACCCAATCGGGAAACCTTTCCTCTTTGGTCAACGGGTCAACTTTCCAGTTTTGGAAAGTCAAAGCAAGTCAACGTCGGTCCAAGCCCAAAATGAAGTTTTCGACTAATTCTCGACTATTCCGATATTTATACGCGCGCCTCGGGTCGATTGACGATTCGAAACGGATAACCATCACGATTCGGATAAACACAAAACAGTCGGATAAACTCGTCGAAAACTGAAACTTCAAATAATCATAAAATATTCCTTGGTTATCGGAAAAATCTTCCGGAACCGCCCACAAGCTCGAAATCACGTACTCTACAACTTCCGTGAAGACACTCAACTCGAATTTTCGACCGAAAACATAGTCGCGAATAAAGTCGGCAAACCACATATATAACGAAAAACTGCGACTAAACTCAATCTCGAGAATCGTGCCGAATACACAACAGATTCTGGTTCGGGTCGTCACAGGCCATCCTCGGGAGATGTTGAGCGTAATCGAACTTGAAAAAAAAAAGCAACCTAGTACGCTTTACAAAACCTATAACCTAATACTCTAATACCAACTAAAAGGACCCGACCCCGATTTAGCCCCTAAACCAAAATTAGGCCCTAATGAAAATTAATGCCTACTCATACTAAACCAAAGATCAAAGTGAAGATAATTAATCACATGACTATAAAATCACTTGACTATTTCTTAACACTGTATACATAAACTCTATTTGACATCAGTGTAGCTAGACATACTAAACTAGCTATGCTGAATAAACTGCTCACGTAGAGGATCATCATCAGATCATACGGCAAGTATCGCATGCCTCGATCTCTGTGCATACCCGACCTCCATGGAAAATCTACAATTCTGGGCATTTGAAACCAAAAGGCCCAGGGAAAGGCATATAAAAACATAGAAATCGTTAGAGTGAGTGGAGGAAAATATAATCGAGTATACGTTAAAATAAATAGTCTATGCCTTTAATTTCCACTGATACTGATCTATAAAAAATACTAAGCGAGTCAAAAGTAAAATCTCTAGGAGTAAGTGTAGTGGAGGCATCGCCTAGGGACCTTTGATCCCAGACGATAACTGTATGTGCACGTTGTCAGGAGCCTCTTACTTGGACGACGTGAGAGCCAGGTTAGGGACTCTGACCAATCATGTAGCCCTCGGGAATCATCCGTGTAGCTATGCATCGATGCAATAATGTAATAATGCATACAAGTCTCAACACTAGAAAGTGAAAACTGTACACTGAAGCTTAAACACTTGCACAATAATAAGTAAAATAATGACAACTCGCTACGACTGTGAAAATAAAATGTCTACTCACCAGGGCCTGGATCACCATAAATGCAGCCATCGATTCACTAACTCAAAAATCGTATTCGGAGACCCTAAGCCAATATAAAGATCTAACTAGATTAATAACTATTCGATTGTGCAACTAACTTAGATAAAAGAATTCGAGATGAAACATATATTAGAAACTCACATTTAATATTCCTCGCTAACGTGCCCCGCCACTCGGGATATCCTCGAAGAGTTATCGATACCCGCGCTCACTAAGACCTCTTGACTCAATACATTACAATTGCCTATGTCGAAGTATCGAGCTGCCAAGATTCCTGTGAGAGCCAAAAGATTATGAAATCTGTCGAACGATATAAATTTATACGAAATGGTTTCAATCCCTGCAAACCGTATACCAAAATAACATTCATTTCATGCCCAACATAATTCATAACTACGGCTAAGTTTAAAGCTGATAGGAAGTCATTGAAATTTACCCTTGAAGCTCAGAAATCATGTCGGGTTTTGATGTCGACCATTCGTCATCCTCCGACCGAGATGTACTGCGAGAAGGGTGTCATTCAAATGCTGGAACAGTGGGCTTCAAAAGCCCTAACGCCTTGTTGCCTAACAGTCGTCAGAACGCCGCCTCCGACGACAAGAGTTTCTTGGAAAAATCCCAAAACTTCTCGGATTCGAATCTCCTCAGAGCGATGATGCATGGTAGGTTTGACGGTAAGGAAAGGTTGAGGAGACAGAGAGAGAAATTGATTCCAGGTGGTGCGGCGAGCCAAGGTGGCCGAATAGCGAGAATCCGACCAGGTCATGATTTTGGGTCGGGTCCCGGCGTGGGTCACCAATTCCGGTCGTGAAAATGAGATTTTACCCATACGGGTAGAAATTTTGAATTTATACCTTGGGGATGAAATAAATCAACGGCCCAGATCAAACAATCATCTAATCTGACAGCCAAGATTAAACAACCATTAATTGATTTTGCAATTTAATTTTATGTCACACAACTTCAAAAGTTCATAAAAAATATCTTGGACATCTGAAAAATAAAATAAAAATATAAACAGACTCACGATAATATTCCCTACAATGTCCGAGAAGAAACTGACTCCAAAATCTGAACTTCTAAAATTACGATTTTCTGAATCACGACAAACTTAATAAGCTCGATAAACACGACAAAGTTGGATTGACCCGTTAATGAGCTCGATGAAAAAGGATTAAGAGATAATCTTGATCAGGTCATTGCATTTCATTCATTCCAATTTTGGGCAATATAACTTTACAAGACGTATCCTAATAGGACAAGATATTTACATAATCCTATCACATTTACAAATAATTGATCATATATACAAAAGGACTCTATTATTCAACAAATATGTGGATCCCTCCTGATAGTCTGATTAGTTCTTCATTAAGTGGTTGTCAAACAACACTTCACAATACTGCGTCAGAGATCAAGACATGATGAACTTACCTTTAATACTCTGATGCCCAAATCAGTGATTGAGAAGTTTAACAACATTAGTAAAGTATGAAATGATATGTTACTCTTTATTTGTCATAATAGCAGTCATAAATGGTTGACAGTTGAAGGAGTGTTATGTCTTGAAAGAACTCGACCCCGATTTAGCAGCTCAAATTGAGATTAAGTCCTAACGACACTACTAATTGAGGTGTTTACTAGTATATAAGACAATCTTAATACTGAAATTCACAAGTCTCAAAAATCATTTAATGTATAACCAATAATATACTCATATAGGATAAATCAATTTCCTGACATCAGAGCCACTAAACACTTCTAAAACATATAAATCAACTAGCTACTACACATAGGATCAACTGTGGATCTTACCAAAGGGAACTATTATGCCTCGAACTCCGTGTGCACCTGACCTCCGCTAAAATTTTGCAACTTGGGCATTTGAAACCAAATGGCTGAGGAAATGACATTTCAAAAACATAAAACTGTTAGAGTGAGTAGACAAAAATAATACAACGCAAGAAAACATGTAAATATAAAGTTATATCTTTCCACTGAAATTTTTGTGAAAAATTGCATGCGAGTGATGTAAAAACTGAAATTAATCAATTAAGGTAAGGTCCTAGAAACCTAACATCACGGGTCATCTAATGTAGATTAGGAGTCTACCATCCATGGCGACATGTGACTAACATAACATACTAAAATATCTGGAATAACAGTGTGATCAAGCTGGCACTCCAGGAACTAATAGCTCAAATATCATGGGTGTATGTAAGGGAGACGGTGATCAAGCAATCTAGATAGCATCTGTCACCTAATGTCGTCTAGGGTGTAGCAAGCTTAGACGACATAAGTCACTTGATGATCAGTCGAGTGACTCGTATTCACTCATTTTCAAGGCTTCTCTGATATATTGCTTGACCAAAAGGAGTTCCACTGAAATCTACATTTAACATGAAAATAACCGCACTTGTTATAGTAATTGAAATAAAAGGTCAAAATAATTAATCTACCTAATCATTCACTTAATGATTACACTGCTATTAATAGGGAATATTAATATTGAATAATTACACTACCTGATGCACGCTCTTAAACATCACTTTCATCATCAACCTCTTCATCCAACTATATTTGACCGACTTGTGCTTTCATCTTGAAAATAACTTGACGATGATGTTGCATTATGATCTCTAAAGGCTCGTTGGAAAACACGCATCTTCTTGGTTATGAAGCCTGAATTTTATTCGATCACACCCCCATCTTCAAAATTGTACGATGATACTATTGACCCATGGGTTGCCAATTCTTGCACAAAATTTTTTGGATTTTCGAAAAGATGCTTCCTCTTTCTAAAATCTTTTTTTGTTCTCATACCTGAAAAAATAATAATTAATAATTTTTGGATAGTAAAAGCCAAGAACAATATAACATAGCTAATAATTGTTAATTAGTAAGACATTTTAAGAAATTGTAGTGGTTAATTTTAATTGTAAACATAAAGGCCATCATGTACCGAATGAAAACAGTGTTATAGTAGACACAAATAAATGACACTAAATTAACCTATTTTTTCTCTTCAATTTTGATAAACACTTTAATTTGAAGACATCACAGCCAAGAGCTTTTTTCATACATTTAACTTGCCACAAAAGTGAACATGGATATGATCTACATGAATCTGATCAGAAGAACATCTTCGCTCAATTGAAATCTAAAATAGCAATAGCACGTATACCAAAGAATATAGAGTAATTAAGCTGCCCCGTAACCATTTTAAAAGTATAAAAACATATAAATTAACATTGACGGAGAATTCAATTGGGCTGCCCCATGACCATCTTTGCCCTATCGTTTCAGTAATGTTCACTTCATAAAGTACAAATTAACATCAACGGAGAATTTAATATTTTATCTATGAACCAAAATTGGAATATATATGTGTATATATAAAACATGAAAGAGTCAAAATGTAATGCCAAACACATATTCCTCAATATTGGAGATTACTGAATAACATAGAGAAAAAAAAAGGGGCTCATTGTTTAAGCCCTAAATATACTCAAACATTAAAAACAATACTAAAATTGAATTTCTTGACTCATCCAAAATGTAATCAAAACTACGATGTGCTCATTCTTTTATATATAAAAATAATTAAAACAAAGAACGAAAATGCGAGAGAAAAATTAATCTAAAAAAGTATAAAACTATAAATGGAAGATAAATTATTTTATTAGTTGAAGAGCTAATACCACATAAAACCCGTGAATGGTAACGATCTTTATGCTCATACACCATTTGATTGAGTATTTTTAAAATAAAATTGTACAACAACTTAAATAACAAAAAAATGATCGAACTAACTCATCAGAATCATAACATAAATAGATTGGAAGTTAAAACGAAGTGAGTAGCATACCAAAGTAACATCACAACGGTGGTGGTCAATTGAGGCGAGAGAAAAGAAGACATTTTGATGCAGCGAATCAAAAGATGAACAAATGTGCAATTGAGACAGGCTGCAGTGAAAGACCCCAGGTACCCAACTGAGCAACACAAAAAAGAAATAATTTGAGAAAATGAGTGCAATGATTATATGTACAAATTACAGTGTATCAATGGTCTAATTTGATAATCATCATATAACTGAAATGATAATCACCCTGACATGTACAATACGTACCAACTCAATATAGAAATATTTAGTAAAATACATTGAAATTCACATACGTACAATGACAATGGTGTTCAAGTTAAAATGATCATGCATTCCTTAGAAGCTCAATGATCACCTAGAGAGGCAAACTAACTTATATGGTCATAGTAAGCCCAACTATCCAGACACTTGAAACAATAACTCTAAACAACACCAGAGAGTATCCCACAGTTAGCTCCAAAGTCAAAGTACATCTCATTTCTAATTACTAGCAAGCAACTAAGCACATAACCATGGTAGATCTACTACCATCCACAATTGTACTGTATTCTCATTCTTACAAATCAAACACGAATTGACACAAACATGGTAAAGAACTGAAATTGTGGGTATTGAACAACAATATAGAAACTTGATATCTAAGACCCGAAGTTCCTTGATCCTAAACAGTTACCATCAAAATAAGTAGTTAGAGAGAAAACTAAGTCACCAATTCAATCAAGGACATTTTAATCCAGGTCCCATTTCTCAATTTAATATTAGATTAGTCCCTTAAATTTTTTTCTTTTAATTAAGATCCTTTGATCAATTTGACCAATTTGCCCTTTTGGATTAAACTAAGGAAAAAAAATCATAAATTGCATTGTTTTATAATTACATTTATTTAGTCTACATTCGAATTTGAATTGTCATACTAATTAAAAATAAATACAAATAAACCTAACAAAAAGAACCAACTGAAGAACATCACACATCAAGTCAACATAATTATGAGGTATAGTTCGAGTACTTAAAAATGATAGAAAATAAAGAACATCAAGTGTATCTACTCACAAGGTATAATAAAAGACTATGTCTAAACGAAGGTAGATTTAATTTCAAATATAATCTATATCTTAAAGAAAGGTAAAATCTCAAATAAAAGACTATCTAACAAAAATGTATGTTTAATCTCAAATATAATCTAACTATATGTCTAAAAAATGAAGATAAAATCTTAATAATACTTTATCGATAGGTATACGAACAAAAATTATTTCGGATCGACAACTAAGCATTAAGAAAAATATCATCGTGCATAAGAAAATTACAAAATGAAGACTAATCAAGTATATCAAAGAAAAAGTTTCAGTATAGTGTCTAAAGAAAAAAAAGGTAACAATAAGAAGATTTAGATTTCAAAAGATATGTCTATACAATAGTATAGTGAATATATAGACTATAAAACATGACCTTTGTCAAAAATTATAACAATATATTTGTAACATATGAAGGTGAATATATAGACTACGAACAAAGGAAGGAGGAACAATATTTTGATTGGTGGACAAAATAGATGACGACAGGCAACTTTAGTTATATATGGACACATTTTATGGGTTTGACAATTACATAAGAAAATAATTTAAGGGTATTAAATGCAAAAATACTGAGTTGTTATCAATTCTTTCTTTTTTCAAATAAATTATCAAATTGTTTTTATTCTTATGTAATCAATCAAGCAATTAAGAGGATTTATCAAATTTATTAAAAAAAATTACCAAACGAATTCAATAAGAATATATTTGGAATGCGAAATTATAAATTTTAATTCATATGACTTCAATTAAAAGAAAAAATATGTCAGGACTACATTCAAAGTAGAAGGCACTACCACATTTTTAACCATTGCCGGCGATTTCTAAATCGCCGGCAATGTTTTTTATCATTACCGGCGATTTTTGGGGAAAAAATCGCCGGTAATGTCTTCTTTTTTTTAACATTGCCGGCGATTTTTCCTGCAAATCGCCGGCAATGTTCCGCCGGTAATTAAAAAAAAAAAAACATTGCCGGCGACTTACACTCCATACATTCTAACTAGGGTGTCGGAGAGTCGAATGCGGGAACACCCCGTCAAGACTCCTAACGCCTGTTTGGTGTATTGTTCTTAACAGCAGGTAAAGAACGACATACGCACGATAGACCAGGTCACCCCGAAATAGCTCTACCCGCTCTTCCGCTAAAGACCCATATGAAATTTGGTAGAAACAAGGGGATTCCCTCATATTGAGCCAGTCCAGCAATTACCTACAGCTGTCAACACTACCGGTATGGACAAGTACAATAACCTGATTGTATTCCAACAGACCCCGTTGTACAATGAGTGTAATAAGACTGTTCTTGAAAATGTCATGGGAGTAATGAAGCTCAAAGTGGAGAACAAAATGAGTGTCAAGGCTATTGATGATTGGATGAAGTAGATTGCTTCGATGTTGCCCCCCAGTCATCGTCTTCCTACCACTCATCGTAAGGTGCGACATATCCTGAAACATCTTGGCTTTTCCTACATCAAAATTCATGCATGCAGATATGATTGCGTTTTCTTCTGGGGTGAAGCTGCTTATGAGAATGATCTTGAGGGAATTAATGCTAAAAGGACCCGACTCCGATTTAGTTGCCTAAACCGAAATCAAACCCCTTCGAAAGCATGACCTTAAAAAAAAATTTGCCAGAGTTTACTTTGAAATACGTGAGCCAAAATTTGAACCTGGAAAGAGAATCACACTTCGAATATTACACAAAAGCCAAACCGTGGGGCTCCGTTCCCCATCCAGATTTCTCAACATCATATATAACAAACCACAAGGTTTACAAGAAATCCAGAAAAACATTCAAGAGTAAACTCAACTGAAAACATAACATAAGTATTCAGAGCGACGCCTATACACATCATATACAACCAGTAAGTCGAACTGAGAACCTACACGAACTGAAGTGTGACTTGAACTCTACGCCTCTACCGTCGACGTGCAACCTTGGAACCCAAACTGTAAACTGGGCAAAAGAAACCGAAAATCCCAAGGGAAGGCAAATGAAATCGTTAGAGTCAGTGGACGAAAATAATAATATGTCTTTCCCAACATATAAGTATATATGCTCATAAAAGCATAATGCGAGTCAATGCACATGAAAATCCGGACTAGGTACATTTTCCCTGATCCATAAAGATGCACATAAAATCATGCGGGCTCACTCACAGACTCCTCCACATAGTACAGTCTAATCACGGGATCCCAGACCCCCTCATGATTATAAGTCTAAAAGACCTCGGGTCAGGATATCTGTCCCCCTTGGAGCATCTCGGGGATCAGCCGAAAAGCCAAAGCATCGATGCTACCTCTATATCTGAGATTGTACTCTGTGTAAACCAAATCATAAATACTTTTCATGCACATGCATAATCGTAAAATGACATCATAAAATGCATACTTGTATGTGCATAATTGTAAATGCATACTAATACAATGCATAATCGTAAAGTGTATAATCATAAATGCATAACATAAATGCATAATCAAGACTCACAAATCAACTATGAAAATAATGTGTTCACTCACAGTACGAAGCTAACTCTGAGGTCCGGCGGAAGATCTCTCGCCAAACACTCGATCATGATCACCTGAATAATAGGGATATGATCAATAAATATTGAAACACAACATACGGAACTAATACATCAAGAACCTCGCGTTCTCAAAAGACGTATCACTCGAAATATTGATGAGGATAGCAAAATTCTCAAAATACACCCAAACAACTATCGTCCCAAATTAACACACTCAAATCATCCCAAAAACCTCACCATTGCGTTCGGCAATTGAAAACGAGCAAAACGACATAAAATTTTGTCGAAAATCCACATCGCCAGAGCACCGCTGCCCACAGCGGCGCGTGGGGTCGCCGCCGCCGCCACCGGCTGCCGAAATTCCAACCAGCCCAGAAAATGTCGACCTATACATGGATTGGAAGATCTCAACATTTTCAACAACTTTGTAGTTAAATGCTAAGCCAATTTTTAACCGAAAAATGTCCAAAACTCACCGTCAAGTTCGAAAAATCTCGCCGAAACCACCTTCTCCGATCGGCCACCACCGGCCACGGCAAGGGCCGAAACCACTTGGGTTCAACTCACTTTTCTATGGGCTAGAAAACCCCTATAGCCTCAACCATCATCGCCACCACCTCCGTCACCGACGAATTCCACCAGAAAATCTGTTTTCTTTCCGTCGGTTCTTCCTCCTCTGGCCACGAATCTCGACGATCCACCTACCAATTTGAAGAAGGAACAAAGCCCAACAACATTCATCAAGGGAGCATGGCGAAATATTGTCGTAATCAAGCTCACTGGCACCGAGAAGATCATGTCCCAAACGGGTCAATGGCCCAGAAATCCAAAAATGGAAAGTTTCCCAAAATAACTCATATTTATACTGTATACAAACCCGTACACATACAGCCCAAATTAATGGCTACGGTTCAATCTGATCCAAATCGGACGGTCACAATTAAATCAACAATAAAAATAACACTTTTATATATAATCACCAACCGACTTCAAAACTCGATAAAACATTGCTCGCTTATCCGAAAAATTTCCCGAAACCTTATACGAGCTCAAAATCAAATCCTCTACAATTTCCGCGAAGGAACTCAAATAAAATTTTTGCCCAATAATTTAGTCGTGAACAAACCCACGAGTACGATCAATTCACAATAAACACGACTCGGACCAATACGTACACATTCCACGGTTCGGGTCGTTACAAATGCCTACCCGGTATGTCACATGGATAGGTATAAGTTGAGTTCTGCAGGGAATAAGAAAGCTGTGAAGATACTTTGGTATTTCCCGCTGTTTGATAGGCTGGAACGGTTGTTCATGTGTGCACACACGGCTAAAGCTATGAGATGGTGGGCTGAGAGGAATTTACCTGGCGATGATACCCTTATACACCCTGCTGACGAAGAGACTTGGAAGTACATGGTCAGGGAGTTTTCTCATTTTGCATTAGAGGTCCGAAATATTTGGCTCGGGCTCTCATATGACGGATTCAACCTTTTTGACAACATGAGTCTTCAATACAGTATATGACCAGTTATTTTGGTATCGTACAACCTTCTTCCATGGATGTGCATGAAGAATGAATACAATATGCTCACTCTGTTAATTCTAGGGCTAAGTTATCTAGGAAAGTGACTCAATGTGTATTTGAGACCCTTGATTTAAGAGCTTAAGTACCTGAGTGAATTTGGCAATCCCACTTATGACAAGTATAAAAACTAGATGTTCCAGATGCATGATATGGTTGTTGGCACCATCAGTGATTTTTCTACCCACAGAATGTTTTCGGGCAACGTTACCAAGGGAGGTAAGGGTTGTTCAGAGTGCATGTCTGTTGAATGCTGCAGACCTCATTGCAGGAACATTGTCTAGATGCGTTACCGTTGTTGGCTTCCACATGATCACCCATGGCGGTAGGATCCTGAGGCTTTTGATGTGACTGTAGAAGCGTGTGTGCAACATAAGAGATAGACAGGGGATGAAATTTTTGAAGTGCTGAATGAATATGATTTTGGGCAGCTGAGCAATCATCCTAAAATAGTGGCGTCAATACCTGAAAAACCCGACAGGTTTAAATTCTGGACACACAAAAGCATATTCTGGGAACTCTCGTACTGGCCCAAGTTGCCAATCAGGTACTACCTAGATGTCATGCACATAGAGAAGAATGTGCATGAAAGTGTGGTAGGCTCATTGCTGAATTGGGGGGGGGGAACTAAAGACGGTCCTAAGGTACGCATTGATCTGAAAAGAATGAATTTGCAGAAACATTTGTGGTTGAGAGAAGGGAAGAAAAAAATCTCTCAAGATCCTTACACCATCAAGCCTGACCAAAATAATGAAATTTTTAGGTGGATGGGTAATGTCAGGTATCCTTCAGGCTATGCAGGCAATATAGGCCGGTGTGTTAACTTTCGGGACAATAAGATGTACGGATTAAATAGTCATGACTGCCATAGACTGCTTCAATTCCTCTTCCTTGTTTTCATTTGAGGATACCTGCCGAAAGAGGTGGTAGAGCCATTAGTGGCATTGTCAAGATTATTTAAGAAGTTATACACTAGAAAAGTGAAAAAATTAGACCTGGGGGAAATGCAACAGGACATTATTTTTATCATCTACAAATTTGAGAGGATATTTCTCCCAAATATTTTTGATATCATGCCTCACCTGATGATTCATCTTTCCGAACAATTGTTGTTTACCGGTCTGGTACACTATACTTGGATGTATTCTATGGAAAGGTACGTACGATTGAACATCTGAATTTGTGTCTAATTTTTTTTAACATTATTTGAAAATAATCATAATATGCACTTTTAAACTTGATAGACAACTTGAGGACTACAAAAACTATATGGCTAATAAATCTGCACCTGAAGGATGTATCGCTGAAGCATATCTTGTGCACGAGTGCGTAACATATACCAAGTTATATTTAGAAGCGTTGGAGGACCTTCCATAATATATGCTGGTAGATGAACCACAGTTCAAACTTTCTATCCTCTCATATGATGTTGAAGTTGGTGAAAATTTGTCAAAGTCGTACCAGTTGGAACAATATGAGCTAGTCATTGCCCACATGTGGGTATTGATTAACTGTCCTGAAGTGCTACTAGAAAGACTTCCATCTATACTGTCCTCAGGGTGGCGATGATCTTGAGTACCACAATAGGGAGTTTGCAAACTATTTTGGTGGCTGGGTACATCTATATATATACTTATTGATATCTAAAATTTAATATCATGACGTTTGTCATCTAACATGTCAGTTATAAAAGGGAGTTTGCAAACTATTTTGGCGGCTGGGTACATCTATATATATAGTTATTGATATCTAAAATTTAATATCACGACGTTTGTCATCTAACATGTCAGTTATTATTGCTTCAGATGAACAACGTAGAGTATGATGGTAACCCAAACTGGTCACATGAATTGAGGCTTTTGGCGATGAAACCGATAGCTTCAAGAGTGTATCCGATGTGTAAGGTCAATGACGTGCAATTTATATGTGAACATAGAGATGCGAGACGGAAAACACATAACTCTGGGGTAGCGGTGCATGGTCAACATAATGGTATTGACTATTATGGTGTTCTCCATTTAGTGGTTGAACTAATTTAAGGGAAAGGCATGACAGTGTACTTGTTTAAGTGTAGATGGTTTGATACTAGCCTTCATAACACAAGGACTGATGACTATGGAACATTTTCGATAAATACTGCTACAACATGGTATGAAGATGACCTTTTTATTTTTGCCACAGCGGTAAAACAAGTGTTTTATCTTGATGACCTTATGCACAAAGGCGCATGGAAAGTAGTTAACCATGTTGTTCCTAGAAACATATATAGTGCTACTACACTTAGAGATGCCACAGAGAATGAAGAAGTTACTGCATACCAAGAGCCGAACGCAATTAATATTTCAGATTCCTCGACAATTCACCTTAACAATGTGAGTCTGGGTAGTGTGGTTCGACTTCCTTGAGCAGAACTTATTGATGTCAATCCAAATAAAGAAAACGAAGACTCCAGTAACGAGGAGCGGCACATATTACTAAAAATTAACGCGGACACCGAATCAGACTCAAGCAATGATTCTGATTATACGCCTTGATTAGTTAAAAATGAATGTGTTAAATTTACGTGTTTGTTGAAGGGTGATGATTATAACTTTTTTAACTATATATTTTCACATTTCTTAATATAGCGAGGATTGTGATTATCTTCCAAAAGTACTTAAACAGGTTTTTGTGTGAATTGTGTTTTCACATGATCAAGGCTAATTTTTTCAAGGTATACCCGACTATTTTTACCATTTCTTGTCGGCTATAATATAACCGACGATGTTCATACGACACGTCGTCGGCTATAGTATAGCCGACAATGTTTCATTTAAGTCGTCGACTATAGTATTTGATTTTAACCCGAAAACGCAGTAGTCCGAGCCATTTCTCTCCTAAACCCTAAAAATCTCCCAATCCGCCGCCGACGTCGATTGATTCAAGTGTCGTCACCCAAATTCGATCACCCTAAGCCCTAAACCTGACCTCCCTCTCCTCTCCTCCTCCTAAACATTAAAAACCCTAAACCCAAAAAACCTAACCTCCCTCTCCTCTCTGCCTCTGCCCGCCACTGTCCGTCGAGCCAGCCACCCGGCCACCTCCTCTCTCTCCTTTCACCAAATTTCAGTAACACACATACACACACACACTATCTCTCTCTCTCTCTCTCTCTCTCCCTCTCTCTCTCTCAATTAATCTACTGTGATTAATTAGTGATTTTGAATTATGTGATTGTGATTGTTTCATTATGGATTTAGGTGATTGTGAAATTATTGATCGAAAGTGATTAGGTTAATAGGTTATGGAATGGGGATTAGGTTATGGGATTGTGATTTAGGTTATGGTTATGGGATTTTGAAATTATGTGCTTGATGTTAGGATGTGTTAATAGGTTATGGGATTGTGATTAGGTTATGGATTGTGAAATTATGTGATTGATGTTAGGATGTGTTAATAGGTTATGAGATTGTGATTAGGTTATGGGATTGTGTTGATTAGGTTATGAGATTGCGATTTTTATGATTGTAATTATTGTGATTAGGTTATGGGATTGTGAGTTAGTTATGGGATTGTGTTTTAGGTTATTGTTTGATGAATTTATTGACGTTGAAGATGTTCAAATTATGTGAATTTTAGGAATCATGCATTTATTTTCGAGCAGAGGAAAGAATGTGAAATCTAAGAATCGAGGTGAAGGGTCCAGCGGCGACAGTTACGGGTCCGGCTTGAACAACCAGCCTCACCAGCCTTATGATGGCCCGTACAACAATCATCATCGGCAACTACTTGGGAGCACCCACGAGATACTTGTGCATGATGATGTGGATGACCTCCAATGACCATAAAGTGCCAGGCAGCTTTTATTTTCCAATAGAAGCCACACGTCATCTACGCTCGGCTCTACGGGTCCTGACCCTTCACGTCACCTTATGCCAGACATGAGCCACGTGTCGGCTACGCCTAGCTATACGAGTCCTTCTTCTTCAAGTCCTCGTATGATAGAAATTAACCGGCCAGAGCCAACTCTAGGTCCTTCTCCCGGTCATACTGGTGGTTTAGGGACATCGTTGTACGGACAACAATGAGGTGTCTTCCCTTCTCACCTTTATTTCTCCTTGCAAGGCGTACCTACCCTGCCAGATGTCGATGACGTGGGAAACCCTATACCAGCTATCGATGATGAGGGAAACTTTATTCACATCCACCCGAAGGAAGCATACGTCTTTCAGCCGTTTGATACACCTCTGAAAAGTGCGAGGATAGCAAACGCATCGACGTCAGAATCATCGGTAAATAGTAAATATATGCCATATTTGATTTCAAACTTTCTAATAATTTGTATATTAAATTGGGTGATCATGTTTTAATTTTTTTTACTTCATCTTATGCGACAAACGTCAAAAGGGAGAAAAAATTGGGGACCAGAGGCCCTGTTGTGGGGAAGCAACTTCAGAAGGACGTCGAGGCTTACGGGTCACTGGTCATAGAGACTGATGAATAAGGACCAGTGAGAGAGGGAAACATTTGTATGAGGTACTACGACATTGTTGGAAGTATTATTCGGGACAAAGTCCCTGTTCTGTGGTCAAAGTGGTCCTCAGTCCCTCAGTTCGTGAAGGACCAAGTGAACAATGTGATGTCGCTGAGTTAGATATTCATTATGTATGTCTACTTATATTAATTAATTCCTTTAAAATATAAATATATTAACATAAAAAATGGAACATTGCAGATGTGGTTCAATATTAGGGAGGAACTTAAATTCACCTGGGCAAATAAGGTTCAAGGAGGAAGGTGACGGGAGTTATATAATATATATTTAGATATTAGAGGGATCATGTAATGTGTTCCTAACATTTGTATCGCATATATAAGTATAAAAAGTGGAAGAATGAGCTTTGTAAGTTCTGGAGAAATAATAACATGCTCAATGACCGTTCGGGTACCCCTATGGAGTTGATGCTTAGGGAGTACGAGTGGAAGTGGCTTCTAATTTACTTCAACACCCCATGATTTGAGGTATATATTTAACATCATATGTATTTACTTGTGGATAATTTGGCATTGATAGTTTCTAAATTATTTTTTTAAATATATATTTATGAAACAAGGCCATTTCTTCCATAAACGCGAGGAAACGAGCAAAGAACACAGATAACCATCGTGCCAGTTCTAGACCCTATGTGTCTTATAGGGAGGAGACAGTGACCCAACACCGTGAAGAAAATCCGTTCGTGTGGATGTATGAAAAAACACATCATCAGTCCCACAAATAAGCTGTAAGTATTATGCCCTTACAACTTTACAAATTGCTTATATATGTATTTTCCCTAAAAAAAATTAATGTATGTTTACTAATATGTTATTTTGTTTTCCTTGTCAATTCGGTTCATTTAAGGGAAACAGTTGAGGAGGTGTTGACTCAGATTGTGAGGGAGCGAAACCCTAATATCTCGAACGATGAGCTTCCCCAGGCCATATCTCAGATTGATCAATATGATTTAAGGGTTGGGGAGAGGATCATAGGAAGCGCTTTCCCACCACGAAGGAGCAATTACTATTTCAAGGCTTTAGGACAGCAAGGCGAAGGTATATTGAAGAACACGCCCGATTTCTAACATAAATCAGGATCTACCAAGCCCCATCTAGAGGAGAAACTTCGTAGGCAAACTCAAGAGTATCAGAGCAAGATAGAAGAGACTCAGCGATGGATGATCCAACAGATGAAGGAGATGCGTCAAGAGATCGATGGCCCAGCAGCAGGCTGAGGAGTTAGCTCGGATGCGAGCTGAAATGGCAAGGAATTTTGAAGGTTTGAGCTTAACCCTTCAAACGCAAGGAATAAATGTCTCGGCCTAATGTTGGACTCCATCTAACCAGCACCCTCACGATGCCCCACATAACCAGCAGGATCCGCCTGATGATGGTAGTGACTCATCTTATCTCCGCAACTTTGACTTTGGCAACCTTTAGTTTATGTGTTTCAAAATTATACACTAAATTTTTATAGGTTTGTGTTTTGTGTAGATTGTGAAGCTGTTATGTGTTGTTGGCCATTGTGGAAATGAAAATATATGTCTGTTGGCTATTTTGAAACTGCAGGTTCTGGGAATGATAAATCCAGAATCTACAGTTTTTTTCTTTAGAAAGTTGCATACTATAGCCGATGACATGTACAACGGTCGTCGGCTATATAAAGTTTCCGACGAGTGTCAAAACTATACCCGACGAGTTTAATAACAATACCTGACGGGTTTAAAAAGTATACCCGACGACTTGAAACCAGTACCCACCCGGAACCACATCGGCACAAGGTACGGTACCCCTCCTGGTAGGCACCCTCGGGGATCAGCCGGGATGCATGTGTATCGATACAACAACATGAACTACGACTGTACTCTGTGTAAACCAAATCATAAACTGTTCGATGCAAATGCATGAAACAACATATAAGTGTATGTATACTCGTATATGTATATCCATATAAGTATAATCGTATAATCGTAAAACACATGCTCATGTAATCCGAAATCTCATACGCATGCTCAAGTTCATAAAACGTATATAAAGACTCGCAAACAATCTGTGAAAAGAAATGTTCACTCACAGGTGAGCAAAACGCGCACTCGCGCTAATCTCGTGGTCCGGCGGAAGATCCCTCGCCTGAAGCACGAACACGATCTCGATCTCGATCCCCTGAATATATTCATAAAACACAACTGATCAAAATTATAGTCCACAACCCTGTGCTGAACTACGGAAACCAACCGTTCCCGGAAATATACAATGCAGTACAAAATGAGTAACGAAATTCCCGAAATCTCCACTCGAAACCCTCAACTGTAAATCGGCTAACCAAATCAATCCGAAAACCTCTGGACGATAATCAGGGAGCGATTACGAGAAAAACGACATTAAAAACATCGAAATCTGAAAAAGTCAACCCTCGCCGGAGCTCCGCCGTTGACCGCCGCCGCCGCCGCCGTCAACGGTGAAATCTCACGGCAAAACTTTCCAGATTTCAAGGTCTCCTCGAGCCAAATCTTTTCTTCTTCTACCCCGAAGTCCAAATCTCACCGGAACCCATCCAAATCCTCACGAAACCGAACGGAAAT
Source organism: Geum urbanum (assembly GCA_946800695.1). Taxonomy (NCBI): domain Eukaryota; kingdom Viridiplantae; phylum Streptophyta; class Magnoliopsida; order Rosales; family Rosaceae; genus Geum; species Geum urbanum. Next base: position 12,531,928 of record OX327001.1, read on the forward strand.
CCTCCCTCCAGCGACCTAATCGGGTTCCTCCATAAACTCATCCTCCACCCAAACCAAGCACATCGGGAGACTCACCAGGGCAAGGGGAGTCTAACCCCCCTAACCACCACCACCAAAACTCGCCGGAAAATGGCCAACCATCACCAGCGACCAAACCCAAACCGACCCGATTCGGTTACCATAAAATCCTTATCAATTTTCATAAATTTAAACATCTTTCAACTCGAAATCACAAGGGGAAGCTGTACATACCCTCGTTGGAGTCGAAGGTGGCCGGAAAACGGTCGTCGGGCGGCAAGAACGAAACGGGAAAGTTTTCCACTTCGGTCAACGGGTCAAACTGCCATTTTAGGAAAGTCAACGATGGTCAACGCCAAATAGTGATTTTCGACGATTTTACGACTATTCCCGATATTTATATTCGCGCCTCGGGTCGATCGACGGTCCGAAATGAATATTCAAAATGATTCGGATAAGCTCGAAACAATCGGATAAACTCGTCGGAAACCGAAACTTCGAATAATCACAAAATATTCCTCGGTTATCGGAAAAATCTTCCGGAACCGCCCTCGAGCTCGAAATCACATACTCTACAACTTCCGTGAAGACACTCAACTCAAATTCTCGGCCGAAAATATAGTCGCGAATAGGGTCGACGAACCACACATATATCGTAAAACTGCGACTAAACAGAATCTCGTGAATCGTGCCGAATATTCTACTGATTCTGGTTCGGGTCGTCACATAATCTCATCATGAATATTATGTCAGTGAACTTGTTATAAGTTGGGACTCTTTTCACAAAAGTTTCAGCTCATCAATCAATGGTCTGAGGTACACATCTAAACACTTTCCATAAGATTTAGGACCTAAAATTAGCAGAGCAAGGAAAAAAGAAATTCCTTGTTCATATACATTTATGGAGGTAGGTTATACGACATGAGAATAATTGGCCAAGTGCTAATGGCAGCGCTATTACTACCCCAAGGATTGAATCCATCTGTAGAAAGTCTGAGTCTAAAAGTCTTGAAATTCCCTGTCGAAATATTTAAAAGTCTCCCCATCTATTCTCTGTTCCGTGTACCATCCCATCACCTCTGTTGTATATAGAGACATGTACATATGCTGCAGTGTGGGAATCAAAGGAAAATAGCAATGCACTTTCACAGGAATTTACTTCTTCGAACTCCTCTTATTCCCCCGGTTCAAATATCTGCACTGGTTGCATACATGACAGTAGTCCAAATGTGCTTACTCTTTATTAAACAGCACACAATCATTTATGCATGCATGAATTTTCTTGTACTTTAGGCCAATGCTGCTCAAGATCTTTCTAACCTTATAATGGGTTTCCGAAAGTTTGTGATGATCAAGAAACAACTTATATATATGCTCCTGAATTTTGTCAAAAGCACAGTCAGAAATTTGTTCTTCACTTTTATCTAAATTTCCTTCATTACATATCGTAACACATTCTCTGGATATCCAGGGTACACCGGGGTCTGAGTTTCAAGTAACATCCTGTTGTACTTATCCATCTTAGTAGTGTTAGTAGTCAGGGCACCAAGGACTGTGTTGATGTTTACCATGACTAAATTCCAGAAAAGCATCATAAACAAATCCACAGTGGGGTTCCAAGAATGGGCGCCACTACCACTAGATGAAGTACCCTGGTAACTGTACCCTAAGCTGAAGTTTATTACTTCACCGTGCTCACTCCATGTAGTGTAACTCCATATCATACCATGGTCATACAAGTGTTGAGACATAACATTAATCTCCAGAAACAGATAGTTAAGACATTTTCTACACAGACACCTGTAACCCTTCTTTCATTGACCATGTTCCATCGCAAACAACATAAACTCTCTGATTCTGTCAATATACCTCTCACTAGTTCTATTCGCCAACTGTATCCAACTCTTGTCTATATTTTTGTAAAAGTTAATTATCATATTATATAATTTTTAACCAATAATTAATTAATATGATATACTATATTACCAAATTACATAACACAAGTTAATGTGCTATAATCTAAACTACTATAATTAATCTAACTAATATTATATTATATTATTAACTTAATATATATGAATTTACATATTATATATAATTTTTCAACTAATTATATATTCTAACATATATTTTAGCTAGCTTAACAATTAATTACACATACAATTAGCTTATATAAAAATTAAACATACATGCAATTAATTAAGCTTAATAATTAGATAGCTTAAACTATTAGCTTAATCTAACATTTTTTAACTAATTAATCAAATTAAACATACAATTAGCTTAACCTATACAATTAGATTAACAATACAATAGAACAAGTAATTAATGCAATATATATGCAAACAAAGTCGCCGAAAACTATATATTCGCTGGAATATTTCACCGGACAACTTCATCACCGTACGTAATTACGTACGTAATTAAATTTAAAAAACTAATCAAGAGAAACGAGTTAATACCTTCACCGATAAAGAGATAAGTGGATAAACTAGAACTCCGAGGGTTGAAAAATATATGAATTGAATTGTTGCCGGCCGGAGGTGGGTGTTGAGTGCGAGAGAGAGAGAAGTTGAGAGAGGAGAATGAGAATTATGCTCGATCTGAAAAAAGAATCTGATCTAAATAATAGAGTTTTCTTAGACGATGAAATAATTTATCGTCTAAGTGTAAATTTTCATCGTCTACACTATAACTTAGCAACGAATTATATTATTCGTCGTCTAAGTTATCTTTTAGATGACGGATGGTATTTGCATCATCTAAGTTGTTAAACTTAGAAGCTAAGTTGTTAAACTTAGAAGACGAATGATGTAATTCGTTGTCTAGTATTTCTTAGACAACGAATATCATGTTTCGTCGTCTAAGTTTAACTTAGACGATGAAAATAAAATTTGGAAGACGAAAAAATATTTTATCGTCTAAATTATACTTAAGCAACGAAATTTTAAAGATTTTGTTGCATAAGTGAATTTTTTTAATAATAACGACTCAGTTTTATAATGCAAACTTTGGAATATTGAGTGAAGCTCGAGTACGTTTTTTAAGTGCAATAGTCATTGCAAATAATGAAATTGTTTACCGCAAACTTCTCTCTCTCTAGTTAATTATTTTGGTAGATAAAATGGTGCTTCCATTAAGCACTAAATTGAAACAGATCGAAAATCTGCCTAAGATTTTGAGGACATTGTTATAACATATCCCGACTTGAGACAATGACTTGACTATGTCATCAGACTTACAAAATATCTGAAGTGAATGGTCGAGGACTGAGACAGATCGACCTGAGTACGTGATGGAGCAGAAGAGAATGAGAGCAGGCCAATAAGAAATTAAGATATCGAGATATATGGCAATGGGGTCTTATTTAATGTTCTGAACTTATATACGTACGTGATCATGCATGTATATATGAAGCCTTCATTTAACTCAAAATTTGATGTGATAATCAAATAGTCAAAATATTTTTGATTGAGTTGAAATTGTGCAATCATGATTATTGTATGTGTATCTAAAGGATGAGTAGTTTCAATTTTCAAATTGTTTTATCAATTTTGTGTAAAATAGAACTTCACACCTAAGTTTCAATACCAAACTTCACACTTGATAAGATATATATATATATATATCGATGTGAATGATAATTCACCTACGAAAATAGGGTATCAATTCAATAAAGAATTGAATTGAATGCAAGGAGTGAAAAATCGAAAATATTTTCAATATTTTCAGGTCTTTATGTCGTCCAATTTTTATCCAAAATAATTTATATTTTTTGATATCACTGAAGTATTTGATATTTTTGAATATCCGATATTTTGACTTTGTATTTTTGTTGACTAGACCAAATTCAAATAATAAACTCCACTCACAACAGTCCAACATGTCATGATCCAAAGCCCAGTTGAATAGTTTAGAATTATAACTACAAAACACAAAGTTACAAGACTAGGGTTTGAACCCCCAAACTCTTGTAAGTAATTTTAAACTCTTAGCCAACGAGTTACGATTCTTATCTATTTCTTTGCTACGTATTTATATATATACGAAAATTTGAATTTGAATTCTTTTTCCTTTTTATTTTTCTAAAATTTGAATCTCCGTCATTAATTATTTCGTGTAAGAATTCACTAGCACAACAGATCTTATTATTTCATACAACAAAATCAAAATAACTCTACTAAAAGTTCTTACGATATACAAAATAATGTACAAAAGACGTGATAGCTTAGCATTTCTTTTAGTTTAGCCATTAAAAATAATAATTCATAAGTATGAAACTATATTTTAATAACTATCAATACTTAGTGCGTACTAATTTATTTAATATTATCATAATTTCATATGTCTCAATGTTTAATTAATATTTTCTTTATAAATAAGGTAGATAATTTATCATATGAGAACCTAATGAAGTTTCAATACAAATTTCTATGTATTTCTCTTAATTTTTGTTGATTTCATCTAATTTTTTACTGGATCGATATCTCTTTCAAAATATCTGTATTTTGAATTACCGTTATATCCTCAATATCTTATATTAATTTTACTCCTTGGTTGAATCTACATCTTCTTCCACACCAACCAAACATATTGTAATTGAATGTACGTTTGGACCTTAAACATTTTTGAAATTTATTCAATTAAAATGAAACAAATTGATACAACTAGAAAATGTACACACCTATCGGTGTGTTATTACTTTGCAATTTTTGTTTGTTCAATTATCAAATGATTAATGAAATTTCAAATTTTTAATTTTGATGGGGAGCAGTAGTTATATATATATATATTTTTGAGATGAACGATAGAATTGATTGGACTAAAAAATTACAAGGAGAACACCGAGTCATCGATATGATAGAAAGAACTCCCTAAAGTAATCTAAACTAATACATGTTCAACTCAGATTTATCATCACATAACTAGACGGGCTAGACGTAGGGAAATGACTAAAAGAAATTGGGACCCCATTTCCGATCCTATCTAGCTATGCACCCCAAAGTTACAGCTAGCACTACGACATGCCACCCATCGATTCTCACAGTTTCCTCCGAATCTTGTTGCGCGGGGTCTTACAAAATGCACTCCTCATTGATGCCTGGTTCCCAAATTCGAAAGCAAAAGTGTCCTGGGCCTGGTCTAGTCCGTCTTCATGCCACACAATCAAAGTGGCCAAAAAACACCAATTAAATTGCCCAGCAGTAGAAAAGGCCCAAAACCAGATACCCACAGAGTGCAATAAAGTCCAAGGGCTCATCTTAGGTCAAGTTTCCAGCCACCAGAGCCTACATAATACCCTAGCTAGGTTGTTGTTGACAAAATTGACCAGGAATGGAATCGTGCTGCTACTGAACTTTCACCCTCCCTGATCGATCCCTAGGTCGGCCCTCCTTAATTTGTCACCACTTCCTTCGCGCGGTCACCATCTGCCTTTTTTGTCTACATCTCGTAAATTGGTTTGCACAAAGTCGACGCTGTAATTCCCGGTTAGTCATCAACAGAGTCACCAAAACGCCCCGAACCCCACTGAGTTTCAACGGTCGCCACCAGAAGAGCCAAGGGTCCTTCACCGCCTGCTTTCGACAAGCACAAGGTGGCCTAAACCAGCCTTGATTTTGCCAGCTCAAGCCCGCAGCACCGCTCGTCCATTGTCGAGCATACCACCGTCAAGCCATATCCAACAAAAAGAAAACAATATCCCGATTCGGGTATCCTTCCACCATAGTTGCCACTAGAAAGCCCTCGTCGCAGCCATCGCTCCTTCAATCAACCAACTCAACAGACGCAACACTCTGAGCATCAGCATTAGGTTTTCCGGCCGCTCGGAGAAACTCGGAGCTGTTGCAGGGGAAGCCATCCTCACACGAGCGCCCCCTTATCAACTATTTTGATAGCAGCATTTATATATATTTTTGTTATATATATTTTTGAAGTTTTATGCAAAAAGATAAAAGAGGAGAGTGGGAGAAAAAATTGGAAGGTTTTTTTATATGTTTTAGTATAATTATATTTAGTTAATTACTAAAAGACCCTTGAATTATGGTGAAAAAAACTATTTTGAGAAGAATCGGTGAAACTGGAGAAACAACCCCTGTTCCCTACGTAATAGTATAAATAAGCTCTACACATTCTGTTTTCTAGTGATCGAGATCGAACACTCCACATTCTCATTCGATCTCAACATATTCGTACTCATTAAACGCAAATGCAAATACGCTTTCGTTGATCGAATAGTAGCAGGGCTGGTCTTGCTTCTATTTTTTAGACTAGCAAAACATGCATGGAATCGAACCAAATTAGTTTTGACAGTGTTGAAAAGTGTGGCTTACATTTGAGTTGAGAAAGTGAATTATGAAGTCGAAACTCAGAAAATGTTGCCCCACAAATTTCGTACACTATTAAACTACATCATTGAAAGAAAATTTCACTATTTGCTTAAGTTTGTCTCTTTTGAAAATAACCAAGCCGATCGAGTCCTATATCTGCCTCCGCTTGCAGCTGTCAACAATTTCCTGATATGAACACATGAGAGAGATTTTGACTCAGAAAAAAAAAATGATTTATGAGAAATATTGAATGGTTGAGATTGGGGAGAATGTTGTCAGAGCAAAATAACACCAAGAAAGTCAAGAGAAGACGTGTTACTGCATCTTGCATTCATTTTTGAATGTTATATGTCTGCTAGCTTCTGGAAATTCAAAAGCTTACGTTTTCATATCCACAGTTGCAGCTTATTGGAAGTGTCGGTTAATGGTTGATGGCTCTCAATGTGTCTGAATGAATTCAGATTCAGAGGTCCTTTTGTAGGGGAGAGATATTATATGCCGAATACTTACAAACACAATCCAGTTTCTTCGCTAACTGATTTGATTCGTTTCAAATTTAGAAAGTAAGAATATTCTCGAAATTTTCATGCCAAATCCATAATTCCACATGCATGTGTACTGTTAATTTGCATATATATGTGTGTGTGTGTAATAGAAGACCAGGATTCCGAATGACATGATTAGCATTTGAAGCTCTTAATCTCTTAAGGCAGGTGTACGTTCATGACATGAGCGACTAGTATAATTGGAATCTATGAACAAATATATATATAATTAATTTAGAGAGATTAATTAGAAATGGATTTCTTCAAATGATAGGTTTTCGACGTATTAAATCGATAATTTAGTAACCGCAACTTATAATATGAAGTGAAAACGAAACGATCAAAGAGGTAAGTTTTGTAATTAATGCATGCTTGTGGCAAGTTCACCAGGGGAGAGTTCTCTCCCGTCCACCAATATGGCTTATCCATTTACCATCAGGTAAGTTCAGGTACGGTTGTAGACATCTTCGAGCAATTATTTTTTTTGGTTATTGCCCATTTTTTCTCACGGGCTAGTGTAAATGTATGATTCAGAAAAATTTGGGTGTCCTACACGAGTATAGTACTAATTTTCGTCTACTCTTCGTCAAAATTTGAGTGTGCATATTAATTTAGGATAAATTCACCCATAGTACTTAGATTTTTAGTGATAACAAAAAAGGTCCCAAATTTTAAAACCTATCAGAATGGTACCCAAACTTTAAATTCGTATTACCGTGGTACCTACTTCAATTTTTCATCCGTTCTCTGTTACTTTTGCTGACATGACAATTTTTTTTTGAAAAAAAAAATACAAAAAGACTTGCCCTTATTTTAATTTTAATTCTATTTTTTTTGTATTACAGTTTTTTTTCTCTCTCCACTACCCTCCACCTCACCAAGAAGTTTGACCTCAATGGTGATTGGTGATGGTGGTGGTGAACAAAGAGGCCGATGCGACATGGAAAGCCGTTAGCGCAGTCAGTGCGGCGAGGTCAGTGCAAGTGTGGGTAGTAGAGAGAGAGAGAGAATACCCCCAAAAAATAAAATTGGAGAAAAAAAAGGCATTAGTGTCTTTTTATCTCTATTTTCAAACAAAAAATTGACACGTCATCAATTTTGACTGAGAGTAGATGGAAAATCGTTTAAAGTATCACGGTAATACGGATTTAATGTTAGGGTATTATTCTGATAAATTTTAAAGTTTGGGACTCTTTTTAATATAACACCAAAAGTCTAAAAATCACGGATAAATTTAATCCATCAATTTATATTATTGTGTGATGATGACATAATCAGTTAAGTACATACCACCCTTAGAGTAACTGCACCGACACCGGGTCGAGCAGCTCCAAAACGGCGGGCCCCCATCTCCGGTAGCACGAGCAGCTCCGGAACGAACGTGCAGCGGCGACCTCGAGCTTCGATGACCACTCGTTGACCGGCGCCACGAGCAGCTCCTGCTCGACCTCCTGTACGAGCTGTGCTGGCGGAGCTCACACACGTGGGTGACGCCAGCCGGTTCATTTTTTATTTCTACCTGGCGTGTGTAGTATTACACGCGCTAGTAAATAGTTTAAAAAAATACCAACCAATGGGGAGGCGCCACGTGTCAGGCCGGATGGATAAAAATCCATAACGGTCAGATTGATCTGAACCATCCGTTTCAAATCAAAAATTCTGATCGGACGGCTGAGATTCAACCGAAACGGCTATTTCTGAATTTTCTGCCATTTTACAAAATAAACCCTAAAAAATTGCAAAAAAATCCCAAAAAATTCCAAAAAAATTGCAAATAACACCCTATAATTTTTCTATAAATACTATATCAATTTCATTCACATCTCACACAAATTTGTGTACAACAAATTTATCCTCTCCTTCCTCTTCTCCTTCATCCTCCTCTCATCCCTTTGTATTTTTAGTTCCCAGAAAATATCCAATTGGCTTGATTCCGAAGATTTGCAACTTTGTATTTCTTATTGTCGCATTAGTGTTTGCCCTATTACCGGCAACATGCAAAAGTCCGACAAATTGTGGGAAAAATTCTATGCCGATTATAAGGAAAATTGGGAGATTGCGCATGGTGAATCAAGGCAGGAGCCTAGGACCCAAACCGCTGTTTCTTCTCGTTTTACAAAGTTGAGGCCGAGTTTTAGAACTTGGGGTGCCGCTCTTGCATATGCACGAAGGAATGCACAATCCGGCTCAAATTTGCAAGATGAGGTAAGTGTTAATAATTTTGTCATAAATTATTTATTACATTTATTTTAATCAATGTTGACATCTCCATTTCCTAGATATTATTTTGACATATAAATTTTTTGCACCTTAGATAAGAAAAGCTCAATCATGGTATGTGGCACAAAAAAAGAAACAGTTTACCAAGTTTGAATGTTGGGAAGTGATGAAGAACCATCCAAATTTTCGGTCCGTCGAACCTAGTATACCACCTCTTTCATATTCCAACTCCGCAACTACTCCTCATTTTACCTCAATGCCTCCCCCCGTCAACGTGGAGGATGATGAAGTCATTGCAACACCACAAAGCAACGAAGAAGAAATGTACTCTAGTCCGGTTAGACCAATCGGAGTGAAGGCGGCCAAGGAAGCTAAAAGAAAGGGGGAAAGAGCCTGCTCATCTTCAAATGAGGTAAGAGATGAGGTTTTGAAAACCATGATGGAAAATCAAAGAATGCATCTCACCGGGCAAAAAGAAAGTGATGCCACCGAGCTGGCTTTATACCAAAAACAACTCGCCCTTAAGGAGAAGGACTACAAATTGAGGGCCGAAGCCGAGGATTCAAGGATAATGGCAATGGATACGGATGCTATGACCCCAAAATCGAAGAGGTATTTTTCGAAGAAAAAAGATATTATCCTAAAGAAAATGGAGGAAGAGGAAGGAGATGGTAGCGATGAAGCATTTTCAAATTGTTATCGCCCACTATTTCAATAGTTTGGTATTTGTTTTCCATTATGAAATTATGTACTTTAAATTTCCAAGTAATAAAAACGCAATTTTTTTATTCCATCAAAGCTCATGCACAGTACAATAAAACATAATGACTTAAAATCAAACGCACATCACTCAAACAACTAAAAGGAAAAACAAATAAAGCAAACATGTTGCAAACCAGGTTAATTAAAATTACACACACACATCATTTAAAGTCTTTCGCCGGTCTCTAGATACTAGTTGTGCTTAACTAAGTCCTTTTGCAACTCTCCATGGATGTACGCAGATTGGAGATCTACAACACGGTCGGCAAATCGCTATTCATTTTGTTCATCCCTTCCAACAGGCTCAAAAGGAATACGATTACCTTGTTCATCCACTGGTCCATCATAAACATTGAAAGCAGTTGATGGGTTTTGTAGATCTTCTTTTTCCAACTCCTCGAACTCCTCCTCCACAAATTCTTCTTCGACAATCATGTTATGCATTATAATGCAAGCCAACATGATGCTCTTCAATGTCGATTGGTGATGACACCTAGCTGCATGCCGAATAATTCCCCAACAAGATTGCAAAATCCCAAAGCACCTCTCTACATCTTTGCGGTATGCCTCTTGTTTCTTAGCAAACAGTTTCTGTGGAAGCTCGTGGGGATTGGAGACTGTTTTCACAAACGAGGAGTACTTGGGATATATACTGTCAGCTAGATAGTAAGTATTGTGGTAAGTCATATCGTTGACTTTATAAGTTGCACTCGAACTATTTCTGGCAAGGAGCGAATCAAATATGTCCGATTGGTGGAGCACGTTGATGTCATTATATGATCCGAGTACCCCAAAGAAGCTATGTCATATTCACGTGTCATATGAGGCCACCGCCTCTAAAATAATAGCTCGACGCTTCTTCCGGCCCGAAAATGCCCCTTGCCAAGCTGTGGGGCAGTTCTTCCATTCCCAGTGCATACAGTCAATGCTTCCGATCATACCAGGAAATCCGCGATGCCTTGCTCTCTTTAGAAGTTCGGTTAGGTCTGTGGCATTTAGAGCGCGGAGATAGAGGTCACTGTAAAGCTCGTATATATGCATACACCACTTCTTCAAGCATTGTAGTGTTGTGGATTCACCCATCCTTGTTATTTCAGCACACTAATATGCGGCTGCGCCGTACGCCAACATACGAAGAGCGCCAGTCATCTTTTGTTGTGGAAGAAGTCCAACCAATCCGGTGGCGTCAGCTCTTTGGTGCCAAAATTGATCGTGGTTGCAGAGATCCATCATTATACGATTGAATAAATTCGTACTCATTCGGTACCTTCGACGAAAGGCTTGTTCGTTGAAGACGGGGCGTTCGATGAAGTAATCCTCCATCAGATTGTGTCCCCTTGACTCCCTCATTCTTTCTTCATTTGGTCGGTGGCGAGGTGGTTCATCATCGAACATTGCATCGACCACAACACCTTCGGTGATGAAAGCATTAGTAATTTCGGCATTTCGCCGATGTTGCTGACGCCTCCTCTGGAAAAAATTCTCAAAACTAAAAAGATTCATCTTATCGGAATGTAGAATATATGGTTGGAAATGTATGAATGAACGATGAGCACCGATCAACAAATATAGAGCCGAGTGTAGATATTCTGATGAGATATAATGATGACACGTGTCGGCTTTCAATTGGTCGGAAATCTCTCCGGGAATCTTATACAATTATTAGAGCCGATAACGATGCGTAGACATGACACATGTTGCCTCGTAATTGGTTGAAAATCTTATCGGAAATTTTGTACAATTGTTTACCCAATAACCTTCTGTCGACGTGACACGTGTCAACTCGCCTTTCGGCGGAAATCTTATTCAATTATTCATACGACAACGACACGTGTCGTTTATGGATTGGTTGAAAATAATTCAAAAAAAATTTAATTTATGAACAGTAATAGCACGTGCTATTTTTTGGCACCGTTGCGCAAAAAACAAAAATTGCACCTCTTATTCGATGAACAATGACTGTTCCACTTCAAACAGTACCTGCTCCTACTCAAATAACATGAACAAGCTGGTTTTACCAGTGCGGATACTCTTATACCATTACATGTCTCTCTCTCTCTCCACTGAAACTGACACTTGAACGATCCTCTCACTCTCTCACTCAGTGAAGCATGCATCAGCAATTCAGCATTGACAAGTCTGCATGCAGCACCAGTGACACGAACTATTTAATTTTTCTCATTCTCAACGTACCCCACACCATTCTGTCTCTGCTGTCCTCCTTTTGTCTCTCTTCCCTCTCTAAATCCACTGTATTTTTCTCTCGATTTATCTTTATAAACCTCCATTTGCATTCAACCCTCTTCTTCACTACAACTCCAGTTGATCAAAATATCCATATATAATGCCTCCTGCAGCTAATTTTTTCTCTTCGTCATCGTTTTCTCCAATTTCATCTTCCAGATGGTGCCCTACCCCAGAGCAGTTGATGATCCTTGAAGAAATGTATAGGGCAGGAATCAGGACTCCCAGTGCTTCTCAAATCCAACACATGACTGCCCAACTCTCTTTCTATGGCAAGATTGAGGGCAAGAATGTGTTCTACTGGTTCCAAAATCATAAGGCGAGGGACAGACAAAAGCTTCGGAGAAAGCTTTGCAAGCAACTTCAACTTCAACAGCAACAACTCTATCATATTTATTATCATCATCAACAACAACATCCGGAGCTGATGTTCAACCAGCAGGGCATTTTAGGCTACCTTGATCAGTCTCCTCCTGCTTCTTCTCTTCTTCATCAACCGCTTCCTTGTCATCATTACAATTCATTTCCTGGCTTTCAACCTCAGGTAATTAATTATATGATTTCTCTATTTCTTGTTAATTATAACCATAAATTATACACAAGCTTCTCGATCTTTCACATTTATTGTTAATCTGCCAAACCATACAGAGAAAATATTGTATACAACCATGCCAGCACATACAACTCCCTGTTCATATTTGACCAACGAGCTAAATTTAGGCCATATAGTTTTATGAGAGATTAATTGTGTGCGCCGGTTGTATATATAGAAGGGTATCTCATTTCGTACGTGCTTCGTTGGCTTTACAGAACGATGCATGTGATGTGAGATATTCTATATATGTACTAGCTAGCTAGTAGAGTGGATCGGAGTATGCATCCTGTTAAGTATTTCAAATTAATCTGTATTTGTTAAGGGGTTTGAGTGCTGTACGTTTTAGCTTATTTTCCTCTTGAACCTACTAATAGACTTATCATATGAGATAAAATATATTAAGCAGTTAAAGATAGAATAATGCGGAGATTAACTACTGGAGATGTTACGTAAAACTATTGTTTTCCGACGTAGTGTGTGTGATCAGTGCTTTTCAAAGCCTTTTTCAGATACATAGTGCCTATTAGTTTGTCACGATCTGGTGTTGCCCTTTGGTCTGGATCGTGTTTTGACGTATACATGCATATAGGTGGGAGTTGCAGATGCAGTGATGAACTACACATGGAAGGTTCGTGAAAACCCAGCAGCAGCAGAGAGAGCGGAGATGGAGAAGTCGGTGAGTAACATGTATGGCCATGATTGGATGATGATGACGACGACGACGAAGAAGAAGGATGTGGGCCCACTCTCATCACCTGCGCCATGTTGTACTGGATCTACTGCTGCATCTGCTGCTGATACTACTACTAGAGTACTACCACTCAAGACCCTTCAACTCTTCCCCGTCACTTCCACAAATCTCAGAGCTTAAGAAGATGAGGAATCTACTCCATCGAACCCTAGCTAGCCTATAGACGAAGCAGTGCAAAAGCCCTAGCTATCTAGATAACTGCCTAATGCATGCGTCTCTGCGCCTTTCGATCGATCTCATCATATTCAGTATTGACTATTCAGCAGATCAAAGATGCGCTCTTATCATTACCGTCGACCTAAAAACTGTGTCTATGACTTGCATTAGTTTCTTGGTTTCTGTTTGTGTTTCATCGGTGTGTAAGATGTGAAAGATCTGAATTGTCTAGTGAGTAAAATGGTTCTTGGACCCTGGTTTCTACCACACACCGATTGAACCTAGGTAAACCCTCACTCAGTAGTACGTCCTGCATTTATATATATATATATATATTGCAGAGTACGTAAAACGTATTTGGTTTCCATTTTAAAAATGGAGCTGGTAGTTATTTTTCTATAATTCTTAGTTAATTTGTCGGTTATATAGGTTGAAACTTAAAAAGCTGCCATGCATGTAGATAAGGCCTAGTACTCGAAGGACATGCTTAATTAGTAGCTACAAGCACGTCTGTCTTTTAAATTGGTTATATTATTCAAACAAGTCAATGTGTATCATTCATGCAATATTATTATTATTATTTCAGTACAATTTGGGTTCTAAATTTTATCTTCCAAATGACTCTTTTTTTAAGTAAGGAGTTATGCCTATTTTTAAGTTTCGATCCATGAAATTGTAGAATATTAGAGAGGACGTAAAGCTTAAATCTCATAAGAAGAGGAATACTTGAAATAATATCAAGAGGCTTAATTAATACATTATATCCTAAAAAACACAATTTAACAAAGAGTGCAACATTAGCTACTCCATTTGTTTTACAATAAAGACTACACAATACTGGAAAGACAACATTTCACTCAATTTTCATCTTCCAAAGAAATTTTATATAACTTCTGCATTCTAATGTTGAGAACAAATTAATGATGAATATAAATTTTTTGTCTGTTAATTAAACAAAGAGTAGTGTTATAGGGCATAAGGATGACCAAAATTTGTGCTCATAATTCTAAGTTGAATTACATGCCATTTTAATACTAATTTAATATATAGACGAAATGTCACATCACAACAACATAATACAAATTTTACCCTCCATATTTCAATTTATGAAAAAATGTCACCCACAGTGTCTGTATTTTTGCCCACGTATCAATATAATGCCTGAACTTCAAAAACTATCAAAATGATTTTTAGAATTTTAAAACAACATTTTCGCGATGCCTAGAGTCATTTTCCATTGTTAACTTTGTTGACGTGAATTGTTTTTTTTAAAAACAAGCTCTCTCTCTATCTCGATTCCCATGTTCGTCTTCTTCGCCTGAAATTCTCCGCGTCTCTAAATTCACGGACCTCCGAAATTTCCATGGCGATGAGATCTTCGTCATCGTCATCAGCGATGGCCGCCATGTCACACAAAGGAAGGTCCGAGAGACAGCAGCAGCGCCAAATGACGATGTCGTCTTCGTCTGTCCGCACCAAGCCGGCCTCGGCTTCTTCTTCTACTTCTTGCCGCTCCGTTACTCCCACTTCTTGGATTCCAAGCTCCAATTCGAACTCTCAGCAAGGTCGGCATCGACATTTCTAAAACTAATTTCATTGCTCGAATTCATACTCTCAGCAAGCTCCTCGTTGCCGTTCAATCTGTCCTCAAAATCCACCACAACCTGATTCACTACACGCCTCTGGTCCTAGTTGTAGGTTGATATAAGCTTGATTATATGATTATTGATTTTAGTCGGATTGGGAGCGGCGGTGGAGAAATGTCGGCGGCTCCGAAGCTGCTGGTGACAAAGAGCTTGTCCGTTTCGTTTCAGGGAGAGTTGTACTCGTTTCCGGTGAGCAAAGCAAAGCGAGTGATTGACTTGGTCTCCAGAAGTCGAATTCGGGTGAGGAGGAACCGGAGTTGGTGCTTCATCTTTGGGGTTTGAATCTGGTGCTTTCTTGAATGTCTTCCATTAAAGAGAAAAAACTAGAACAAGAAGTGAGTAGAGAATAGAAATGGTGGTGATCGAGTTGGTCCGAGACACTGTCGATTACGCACGGGGCAATGCGGACATAGAACAATCGGATTTGGAACCAGGCCGAGTGTGGGAAATGAAGGATCCGTTGAGCATCTGGTACAAATTCGGACTCTTCGCCTTGGCCGACGCCATGGACGATGATGACGTGTTCTTTTTATTGTAAAGGTGCAGCGGCGGTGGTGGCTCCATATAACAAACCCTTTATTATGATGAAAAATCAGAATCTGTCTCCAATGACGGTGGATAAGGAAAAAAAAATAGAAAATAATTTGTTTTGAAAATTATAAGAGTATTACAGTTTTTTTTCTCTATTTTTTGAAGAAAAAAAATTTTCACGTCATCGATATAGACGGTGTTATGATGAAAAATGGCTCTACGCATCACGTATATATAGTTTCGAAAGTTTGGGCATCAATTTGATAATTTTTAAAGTTCGGGCATCATATTGATACGTCAGCGAAAGTTCAAAACCTATGGGTTACTTTTTTCCTCAATTTATTAAACTCAAAATTATAGCTAAAGCAAAACCTGAAAACTGAAAGAAGAACACCCATGCATATAGAAAAGTATGTATTCTCTCGTCTCTCTCGTACGCTGATTGATCACTTGTTTTTCAATTTGATTTCGGTTTTCTCATAAACTAGGTTGACATTTACTAAAATAATATAGCCAAAATTTTGAGATCAATTTGGGGCCTTCAAAATCGGAAGTTGTAAAAGGGGAGTAATATAGTCACAATTTTGAGAAACCTATTGGCATATATTTGAATAGCCAATTCAATTGGTATATTAAAGATGATAACCCACTTGGTCAATTCGTACTATGTTCAAATGACACTGCTTCACCTTTTTATACTCCTTCCATAATTAGAAGTCTTGAAATTAATGGGATAGAAGCAAGTAGAACATCGACGGCCTCCTTTTTTGAGATACACATATATATGCTTAATTCTAGCTTTTCGGTTATCAGATTATGATCTTCTTCCCTCTCTTTAAAAATCACATGGAATAAAGAACACCCATCTCACAAATATAATAATGAAGGAAGACCATTTCGAGTTTTTAAAAGGAAAAGCCATGTATTTGAAGCCGAGAGATATATACATAGGCCAAACCTTCATCGATTTATTTTTTTCCTTCATATTCATCATTTAATTATCTAATTTTAAAAGAAGATGTAGATAAATTTTCTTAATCATTAAATTATAAAGACTATGATAGATATTTAACATGTATGATGTGGCTATTTATAATTAAGTAGTGTTATGGGGCCATAAGGATGGCAAAAATTTGTGGCCATAATTCTAGGTGGAATTGCATGTCATTTTAATACTAATTCCACATATACATGAAATGTCACATCATGATAACATAATACAAATGTTCGTCATATAAGTGTCTTCGTATAGATACTTCAATGACGAAAACAAATAATTTGTCATCTAAGTGGTCTCTAAAATGGTGAAATTCATTTCGTCGTATAGCATGTTAGACAATGAAAGCAGGTGACGTACAATGACGTGACTTGGACAATGAATCCTCTTAAATTCGTTGTCTAGATGTTTTCCTTAAGACGACAAAATCATTGAATTTCGTCATCTAAATGTTAAGGGTTTCGTCGTCAAAGGAATTTGTCGCCTTTGAGAGATCTCATAATCCTTTTAACTATCTCCATATGTGCTAGAGTAGGAGCATGCATGAATTGGCTAACAATGCTCACACTGATACGTGTAAAACACCACACAAAAATACCTTATTCTTATGCAAGCTACATCGATATAGTAGAATGGTAAATAGGGGTTGCTACCCACAGAGAAAAGATGAAACTAAATACTTTAGATGCAAACAGACGCGAATGTCAGAAATCTGACAAAGTTGACCATACAGCAGATAATAAATTTAATAAATAATCTAAGCTCGACCTAAATTCACACAGAAACATATAAACATAGAAGACTCGATGGTAGACAACCACATAAATTTGTAGAGATTTTGAAGGTGATTTGTTTGAAGAATTAAAATGGAAAACACAGATTAGAAACAAAAATAGGAATTCAAAGTTGTAGAAAATTTAATGGATCAAAGTGCTAGGAACCTCTCTCCACCTTAGATAGTCTCGATCTACCCCAAACCTAATCTACATAACCATAGATTATTGTTTCCCATAATTAGCCCAAAATTGCAAGGCCACTAATTGTATTACACTATCTTACTTGATCGACATGTTATCCGGATTGATTACCTGGCTTAACGTGATATGTAATTTATAGACTTATGATGATGGTCTAAATCTAGCCAACTAAAGTCATTAAGATTTATAGAGTGTTTGAGAAACAAAAAAACTTCTGGAGCTACTATGATGGGTGTTTTTACATGACCTATGAATAATTTCACACAACGAATAATGTTGCTTTCGTCTCTCTAGAACATATACCAATGTTAACACTCGCATATATAATCAAGACCATAAACCCTAAAACATGCATCTAGGTTGACCACCAAAGAAACAAGAGGTGGAAATCATCAATGATATCATTTTATAATGAAGAAATTCTCATCCAAAATTAAATTAATCACAAGAGGTTTAAAATTGAAGACATATTTAGGGCTTCAATTAGCTCCAAACCAGAGATTTTAGATACTCTAATGTAAAATAACGAACCAAAACAATCCATGAAAGATTTGATACAAACGAAATGAAGAAGAGTTCTGGCAGACGAGATTTCAATCCGTCGAGCTAATGTTCTCGACCCGTTGAATCCGGGCGGCACTTCTTCCTTCGGCTGCTTCTTGCTCCTTGCTCATTTCTTGCTACCAAAGTTGTTGATTTGCCTTTACACAAACCCTAAAGAGAGTTTATATATATAGTGGCTTGGTAAGGATAGTATTTGTCCACTTGAGCTTAATCTTTCTTTATTTGCAAGAGACTTCTTCATTATTTTTGTTATTGCACCAGGACTCCTCGAATTAATTCTTTATCTTTATTTTCTCCACAAACCAAAAAAATTAACATAAGTAAAAATACTAAAAACATAACAAGAACACTAAATATTGGGTTCATTAAGCACAGATAAGTTGCAGAAATATGCAACTATTAGAAACTGTAAGATATATCAGGACAAGTGATAGTCAAGTAAATCAATTTGTCAACTAACCTTTGATACACACTCAGATCAGACAGATGAACACTTTTGGTGTGCAAGTGAAACTTGTTGTCCCGTGGAGTTCTTACAGGCTTGTAATCCACTAATTCAACTTCCTGTAATAAATCAAGAGTGTATTTTCTTTGATTAAGAAATAATCCCTTTTTGCAAGAACCTAATTCAATGCCAAAAAAGTACTTAAGAAATCCTAGGACGTTAATGACAATTTTTTTTTCTGAAGACCCAACTTGAGAGTACCAATTTAATCAACACTATTGTCTGTATTAATCAGATCATCAACAGATATCAATACAACCGATCTTCCACATGTTCCAGATCGAACAAACATTGAGAAATCAACATTACTTCTGTGAAAACCAACTTCCTTAAGACCATAACTTAATTTTACATATCAGGCTTTTGGAGATTGCTTAAGACCGTATATTTCCTTATATAGTCTACAAACTTTTTCTGGATCATGAAAATCAAAATGACTAGGAGGTAGCTTCATATACTCCTCCTCCTTAAGTTTATCATGAAGAAAAACATTCTTAACATTCATTTGGTGCGGTATTCATTTTTTCTACAGGAGCAAATGTTTCAATGTAGTCAACCTGATATGTCTAAGTGAATCCTCAAGCTATTAGCCTAGCTTTGTGTCTCTCAATATTCCATCAGAATGAAATTTAGTGTTGAAAATCCACTTGCAACCAACATTGTTTTTTCCCTTTAGGCAACTTCAAAGTATTATTTGGCATTGAGTTCTTCCTCCATTACAAGTTTCCATTCAGGTTTCAATCTATCTTCCTCAAAAGTTTGAGGTGTAATGGAGTTATCCAAAGAACTTAGGAAGCATAATAGGAAGAACATTTCTTATAGCTCATAACACTGGACAAAGGGCTGGGGCGGAGCCAGAAAATTTGTTAAGGGAGGGCATCATTCTAGAAGTTCATAGCTTGTATATAATTTACTTATCTGAGAAATTCATGGAAAAATTATGTTAAAATTGATAAAATTCAATTAAAATTAAAATTCATACATTAACATATCTCAAAATCGATGATTAAAATCTTCTTCGATCATGTGGAAGCAATTCAAGCATGATAAATGAACAATCGATAAACAAAATTCAGTACAATTTATAGAGTTATGTGATAAAAATGTAAGAAATTGAGAAATAAAAAAACTTTTTACCTCCTAGTTCTTCTTAGCTTGTCGATTTAAAGTTTGACTAATGAAATTATGAGAAGATTGATGAATTGAGTGCTTGAGTCAATTATCAATTGTACAAAGAGATGATAATCAAATTGTTGAACTATGTGTCGTGAAGGTACAAAAGTAAGAGAGAATCATATATTAATGGATATTGAATGACATTGATTAGGATTAGGAGACTCAAAAGATATATTTATATATATAGAGAGAGAGAGAAAATAGTGGCTAGAATCCATACGTAAATACATTCTATATATTAAAAAATAAAGGGAGAGAAATTGCCCTACCTTGCCTTGACTTAGATCCGCCCTTGAAAAAGGGTATTTGGAGGTATAGGTGACACAGTCTAAGAGTCTAGCAGGTATAATTCGGTTTCTAGGTGGATTTCTCCACGTGGGAATGAGAGAAACATGATCATCAAGAATTTCAGCCACGGCTGGAAGTTAAGCCATATCTGGTGTAATATGCGACTTCTTTATATAATCGTTAATAATTATGAATAATTCAAGTACGATTTAGTGGATGCAGAAAAAAAAATTTACCATCGATAAATGTTGAGAAGTCCACTCAATGGTCGCTGGTGGCGGCGCGTAGCCGAAGAATTACTTCCGTACATGTATCATGTAATATATCGTTAGGTTCATATTGATGATACGAACATAGTTGTGAGGTTCAAAGTATGTTCAAGCTTCGTTGACCCAGTGGGTAGGCAGCGGTGACGCATGTCTCCGCCAGTAGCGGTGCAGCCGTCGAAGAAATTAGTTTTGTTTTATATTTTTACGATCAACTCGTCAGAACAAGTTTGGATACGTTCTTCGACTAGATTAATCAAAATTATTTTTGAATCAAGTACTTCCTTCATTTAACTATTTATTTATTAATTTTGACAATTTTTGACAAGGGTCAGGTCGTCACAAATGGTATCAGAGCGTGGTTCAACTCTCAGACTTTGCTTTCGTTGTGTTTTGTATTTTAGAGTTTAGTTGTGAAAGTGTAAGTCTAGAAATTTGTGAATTCATGTTCCTATGATCGTTGTGAAGATGGTGTATAGTGGTTGTGGACGAGAAGTGGTCACACATTATTGTTGCTGGACCTGAGGTACGCGGTTCTTTACTTTACTTTGTATTGTACAAATGTGTATCGTTAATCGATACAGTATCAATATTTATTTATCGATATATTTTGATATTCGTTTATCAATATATTTTTGATATTATATTATTATATTGTACTAACACGACCATACACTACAACGTGGAAAACCGAAACTGTTAGAAAGTGGTAACGGAATGACAACATTGATTATTAAATGAAATTGAAACGACATGATCGATATAACAGTGATAAATGAAAAGGATACAAGTTTCAAATATACAAAATAATTGTGATATCATACTTGTGATTATTTGTACAATTTCTACAAATATACGAAATAATTAATTGCATATTGATGCAAATATATATGATTGATGATCAATTTGACTTGTTTAGAATCCAATGGGATTCATTGAGATTCATGAAATTGAAACTGTTACGATTATGAGTATGACTATGAACGAGAATTATTATACAAGAAATGGAAAAGTTAACTGTATTATATGATTATATATATATATATGAGATATATGGATAGGCTTTACACATTGGTGGAGCCGCTAGGCCGAGGTTTGGTTTGAAATCTTGATTGATGTTCGTTTACGGGTTATAGTTAAGTAGAGATTGTGACTCCCTGGGGTGAAGAGACCCAAAACTAATCAAGTGGTGTTCTCGATGTCCTAATTCAAGATATACCATATTTACGGGGTGTTCTCAAAGTCTTGAATTCGAGAGTATATTATATATGATTACCGTTGATAGACAGGGTGTTCTCGATGTTCTGAATTTGAGAGTATATTATATATTTGATTACCGTTGATAAACAGAGTGTTCTTCATGTCCTTAACTCGAGAGTATATGATATATATGACGATACGATTTGAAAAGTAAAACGATAACTTTAAATGTGAAACGATTCATTGATATAAATATATATCACTGAATGATATATATATATAAGTTGATTACCGTTGTAGGACAAATGATTATTATGATATGGTTGAGCTTGCAAGGCACGCACCGAGATATAATTGAGCTCAAGAGACGAGCATCATGATTTACGAAATGTTACTTGAGCTCATGAGATGAGCATCACGATATACGATATAACTTGAACTCACAATGCAAGAATTAAAACATGATATTTGTTCGTATGACGAACATGATGATATACTTTTGCTCACATGAAGAGCATATGAACATGAGACGATTGAACTTGAAATACGAGATTAAGAAATGATAACTACTCATGCGACGAGTATGATAATTTAAATCTAAACTTATTGGATTAGTATGAGAATAATATACGATTTGAACTCGTGAAACGAGCACGAGTGTGTGATTATAATATTCCGTGTTTACACGGTAATACGATGATTGAAAATTTGAAACAGTGATTATCGATTTTATCGAAATAGCAAATAAAGGAATCATTATATTATTTAATGATTTGATGATATATTATCATTCCCGATTACTTCTGTTTAATTTGTTTACATTTTGACAAGTTAGAATTTGAGAATTCTGTTTATAGTTTGTGATATGTTACATATGTATAATTTAAAATTTTGTTAATAGTTGAAAAATCCGGACGAGCATTGGGGGATCGTGGTATAGGTTGGGATTTGTGATTATTGATGTGTAATTGAATATTTTACAGTTTTTGGCATCCTACTTTTAGGCGAGACTTTGCCCAATTTTTCGCAGAAATTTTATGTAATCTTTGTTTTGTAATTTCAGTGACGAAATTATTTAATGGGGGTAGATTGTAATACCCCAACTTCTTTATATAATCATTAATAATTAGAATAATTCGAGTACGATTTAGTGGCCGCGGTAAATAATTTTTATCGTCGGTAAATATTGAGAGGTCTCGGGTTGACTTTTTATTAAATTGACGAAGTTGATTGACTTTGGGTGGAAGTCGTACAAATTTTCAACACGAATCCGTAGATGCGAGAAATGTCGAAAACGGAGTTACGAAAAGGAAGTTACTATTAATGAAAGTTTATCGAGAATTACTTTCCATAAATGGAATACTAAATAAATGTGGTTTCCCTTTTTGAAAATCAGTCTGGTTGACCGAGGTGAACCTTCGCTCTCTCGGGTGAGAGAGATCGAGTTCAACTCATTTAGGGTCTAAAGATGTCAGTCGGCGGCATAACACCGTCAGGTCACCTCCGACCATGAATCCGTTTGGAATCAAAATTGCTTGTCGTCCTCTTGATTAATCATCCATCAATTTGGAGATTTGAATTTTGTAGAGAGAGAATCTAAGAGGGGAAGGTTTTAGAGTTTTAGGGTGGTTTTCTGTCGTCAGTGTCGGCGACTCCTCCGGTCACGTTCAAGGTATAATTTGATTCATTTGGATGTCCTGCGTGCATTCATCTTGATCCATCCTTTCCTAACCTCGGATGAAGGTATTGAAACAAATCCCTTAGGCTAAACGGTTTGTTTTCCCTTCCTTGAAAAACCAAGACAAAAGGAGTGGAGACTGATTAGATCGGATTCAATTTCTCAAAAGATCAGCCTAATACAAAATCAACAAAACCACATAAATTACTTGAAGCAGGATCTCCTTGTTAAGAGGATTGAAAATCAACTTCAACAATCTCACCTCCAAACTCGAATCAAAGTGTTCAAAGAAAAACTAGAAAAAGAGGTTAGCTCAGATTTCCCAAATGCTTTTTGGAAAAAAAAACTCATATGGTAAGTTTACCTTATGAGAAAGACTTTGACGAGAGAAATTTTTTGACTACATCAAGGCTCATTCAAATAAGCAGAAAATTGTGGGAATATTGCAAAAAAGAAATCCAAGAACTCTTGAAAAAGAACCTGATAAGGCCCAGCAAATCTCTCTGGAGTTGCTCTGTCTTTATGTCCAAAAGGCTTCTGAACTTGAAAGAGAAGCCCCTAGACCTGTGATCAACTATAAGCCCTTGAACAAATTTATTCAATGGATTAGATACTCAATTCCAAACAAACGAGATCTTCTCAAAAGACTTGTCAAAACAAATGTCTTTTCAAAATTCGATTTGAAATCTGGTTTTTGGCAAATCCAGATTGATGAGAAGGACAAGTACAAAATGGCTTTCCACGTTCCCTTCGGACAATACGAATGGAATGTCATGCCATTTGGCCTCAAAAATGACCCTTCAGAATTTCCAAATACAATGAATGACACTTTCAATCCCTATACAATTTTTTCAATAGTTTATATTGATGATGTTCTGATCTTCTTTGAAGATATTGAGCAACATTGGAAATACCTTTACAAGTTTTCTTAGATCATCAAAGTCAATGGTCTAGTACTTTCAGCACCAAAGATCAAGCTCTTCTTTATGAAAATTCGGTTCTTAGGCCACAATATCAAACAAGGAACTATTATTCCAATCCCTAGGTCAATAGAATTTGTAGATAAATTTCCCAATGAAATCAAAGATAAGACCCAACTCTAAAGGTTCTTAGGCTGTCTAAACTATATCTCTGATTTCTGCACCTGACAACCATATGCAAACCTCTTTACCAAAGACTTAGAAAAATCCCTCCAAATTGGACTAAAGAACATACCAATTTGATCAAAAAGGTCAAGACCTACGTCAAGATCCTTCCTTGCTTAGGATTACCCAAACCAGAGGCCCTTAAAATAGTCGAAACTGACACTTCAGATATTGGTTACGGAGGAATCCTCAAACAGAAAGTGTTAGAAGAAAGCACAGAACAATTAGTTAGGTTCACCCAGGAATCTGAACTCAGCAAAATTAAAGTACTATTAAAAAATAATTTTTATTTATAGTGCTATGTATCACCAAATTTTAAGATGATTTACTAAACAAAATATTTTTACTCAAAAAAGATTGCAAAGCAGCAAAATCAGCTTTAGAAAAGGATGTTCAAAACCTTGCATCAAAACAAATTTTTGCCAGGTGACAAGCAATTCTTTCAATTTTTGATTTTGACATAGAATTTATCAAAGGAGAAAGTAACTCCCTTCCAGATTTCTTAACCAGAGAATTTTTGCAGGAAAAATGAGTGACAAATAACAACCAACATCAAAAGAGTCATATGCCATGACTCTAAAAATAGCAGTTCAAAGAAGACCGGTCTCCAATCCAAATTCTTTATAAATCCTCGGACAAATTATTCCAATCAACAATTATTTTACTCTTTTGAAAACTACTCCTCAAACTTACGTCCAACAAGTTACCCAGCCAAAGCCTTCAAATTTGTCTTCCTCAAATCACCAAAAAGTCCCAGTTCCTAAAAAGCAACTCAAAAGCCCTTATATTACCAAAACAGAAACCAAAGTCATTCTCACTGTAGAACCATAATTTTATGATATTGACCCTTACCAAATTCTCAGAAAAACCACCTATCCCCATAATTTTCTCACAAGTGACCTTAGTAAAAGTCAAACTTTCTATGAGTTTATCGTAGTTTATATGGGATCAATCAGTGTGATTCATAATATGGACAAACTTGGTCAAATAACCCACTCAAAAATCCAAATCAGAAAGGTTCTAAACATCAAAGAATTGGCTCAACACCCAATGAAATCCAAAATCATTTCACAAAATTTTATCTCAAGCTCTTTTACTTACTAGGACTATGTTGATGCCAGACAAAATATTTTTTATCTTCAAAATTAAAACAGGCAGTGTTCATGGTTTGTTTTCTTTTGCCAAAATTTTAAATACAAAATGCCCTCCTGGTTTATTGATTGGTGGTGCTATTTCGGTGCTATTGAAATTATACTACCCAAACAAATGCAGATTTTATCCAAATTTTTTGAAGAAAACTGTGATACCAGTCCAGCAAAATCTTTTGATTCAAACTTCATGTTTTTCGCTTTCTTAAATATTGCTTGGATTATTTCTTGAGACATTACTGTGTCTCCTCCAACTCCAAATCAACAAATGGTTCTTACAAGGAGATTCAAACAAAAATGGTGGGATAGTTTTGACACCACCAAATCTACAGAAAATCATTTACTCTCATGGTTTAAAAACCACCCTCAGTTTTGGAAAAAAGACTCAATCACTCAAATCAAATAACAAAGCTAGTACCTTGTTCAAAAATCTCAAATTGAAAGCAAACTCACAGGAGTTTCATCCCGCAAAGAATATGCTAGAAGACTCCAAGAAGCCCTATCACAAATGTCAAATGATGATGACGAAGACAATAAAAATGACACTATGGATGAAGGTTAATCATCCCAGTTTGAAAATCATGATCCAGACGTAATTTTTGCAGATTTTTGAGTCGTCCAGCTGTCCAAGACTACCCAAAATGTAAAAGAATTCAAAGGCCATCATCAGGATCTATAAATTTCAAAAACAAATAATCAAGATTCTCCACCAAGAATCAACGAAAAATTGCAAAAGGAGTCTGTCAGTGCTCCACTACAAGACCCTTGTCCGCGTGGGAAAAATTCATAAGAAAAAGTCCAAAAAGACAAAGTTAGTACTCCATTATGAAAAAGAAAAAGCAAAGTGGATTCTCCACCAAAAGAAAGAGTTCAAAATAAGTATGATTGTGTTTGTAAAGAGGATTGTAATAGTCTAGCAAATTGGCTATTTAAGCCGATCAAATTTCATTTCCAGGACACGCTTGCAATGACAGAGATGAAAAGAATTCTGAAAAGGAAACCTCTAAGCAAGAATAGTCAATAGAGCAAACATTGTGTATTCAAATTTTGTATCTAGATCAAAATTCTCAAAGAATAGTAAACAATTTTCAAAGGTACTTCAACCTTGATTTATTATTTAATTCAAGTTCTTACTTTGAATCATGCATAACAAAACCTTGTTTTCAAATCGGTACCCGGTGACCATTGCACATAATGGCCACTACGTCACATACTATTTAAATATATTCAGTCTTTCAAAACTATTTTAAATTCATTCTGTAAAACTCTGTGTTTTTTCATACTCTACAATTCATGGTAATTGACCTATTTTTGATAAATTGCTATAGAGTATTTGGTAATTGATCCACTTTTTATTACAATTTTTTTTCTGGACTTCGGCTTATATTTTATTTTGATTGATTCAAATTTTTTTTTGGGTTCTATGTGTGTTTATTTTCTGTTTTGATCATTATTCTCATGCAATCATAAACGTAATTGGTGCTTACTGATTGAAGAAATAATTCATCTTAGGTCCTATTTTTACCTCACTACCACATATTTAACCATTACCGGCGATTTTTAAATCGCCGGCAATGTTTTTTAACATTACCGGCGATTTTTTCGTCACAAATGTGTTGCTTATATTGGTGGTTGAGTATGAAGTTTGCTGTAGATCTTCGTTGTGGGATCTTTGCCTTTTGTACATGGCCTGTCTTGGTACTTTACATTTGCCATACCGAACACGTGGACGTTCGGATGATGTAGGTTCCTTGGTTAAAGTTGAAGCTTATATTGCTGCCTTGCGTTTGGTCTAAGCTGTGTTAACCCGTTTTTAGTGACTAAGTGTGCAATAATTGTGTGTTACGGGATCACACATTAACACCCCTAACGGCGGGATCATTATCTGGTGCTTGAGCTAATACACCGCTCTCATAAGGAAACACATCGTTAATCAACCTCGTTGTTGGATCATTGGATGTACTGGCCATCTGAGGATATTGCCCATGATCATGCTGACCCACTGATGATGTTTCACCGTGATAAAACCAACACGTGTACTTATTCCAAAACTCGTTTTTCTTTTAGTGCTCCCATATTGTATCAATGGTAAAATGATACATATCGCTCCGACATTGACAGTGTTTACACGGGTAATAATGAATATCATTCACATTAGAATTAGCCTTCACATATTCCACAAAACTCTTCATTCCAATTTTATAATTTCGATCCCAACTTGGAAGTAAAATCCAACTTTTATCCATCCTGAAAATTTCAACTTAATATATATATACACACACATGTTTAATTCAATCAATTACTAGCTAGCTAGCTACGTAATTACAAAGTTAACACACGCACACACGCACACACGCATACTAGCTATCAACAATTAACATATAAACACACATACATATATTTTCAACTAATTAAATCAACTCAATCTCCAAAATTCATATATATATATATATATAACATACATAAATCAACTAAATCTACAAAATTCATATATATACGTACCTATATAGCGGGAAATAGCTTCACAACTTATTTTGGACAGCTACTGACAACACCCAACAATTTGAGAGCGTTTTGAGTTTTCGTCCTCCAATTATTTTTGAATGGTTGAGCTGCTGCCTGAACAGTTTAGATAAGGAACTATAGCTAACGACATAAAAAACGGTCGTCGGCTATAGTTGACCATATCGTCGGTCTTTTACAAAACTGGTTGTCGGATATAGTACAGCTATAGCCGACGATGAGTTTTTACTGTAACCGATGATCTATTTTTGTACCATCGGTTATAGTTTTTTACAGACAATGATTTTGTACCATCGCCTAAAGTATAGTATAGCCGACGACAGAAAAACTCGTCAGCCTGTTTTCCCTCTTTTTGTCGGCTATAGTACTTATGCTGGTAGTGTAACTAATTAATTAAATTAAACATACTAATTAATTAAATAACCAATTAGCTTACAATTTGATTAATTAACAATGCAATAAAGCAAGTAATTAAGCTAAGGTCACTAGAAACTATATATTCGTCGAAATATTTCACCAGAAAAATCAATCACCGTACGTAATTACGTACGGTATTAAATTAAAAAAAAATTATTCAACAGAAACGTGTTAATACCTTCACCTATAAAGATATAAGTGGGTAAACTAAAACTTCAAGGGTTGAAAAATTGATATTTCGTGAATTTTGGCCGGCCGAGATCAGGGTGCAGTACGGTAGGTGTTGAGAGAGAGAGAGAGAGAGAGAGAGAGAGAGAGAGAGAGAGAGAGAAGTTGAGAGGAGAGGATGATCACTTAGGTGACGAAATTATTCGTCGCCTAAGTGTAACTTTTCGTGGCCTAGGTTTTCACATAGGTGACGAAATCGTTTTCGTCGCCTAAGTTCCCACTAAGCCGAAAAAACACATATGTCGTCGTCTAAGTGTATAACTAGATGACGACTTGTGTTTTCGTCATCTAGATATTAAATCTAAGACAACGATTTATATAGATCATTATCTTAGTGATCACTTAGACGACGAAAACAGTGTCGTTGTCTAAGAATGTCATACTTAGCCGACGAAAACAAAGTTACGTCATCTTAGTGTGCATCTTAGGAGACAAAATTTAAATGTCGTCGTTTAAGTACACACTTAGGTGACGATGTGTGTGAACCATCAACTAAGGAATTTCTTAGGCGACGAAGATAATGTTTCGTCACCTAAGTTGTACTTAGCTGACGAAATATATTTTTTGGGGACAAAATTTTTTTCGTCGGCTAAGTCACACTTAGGCGACGAAACCACAAAGATTTTGTCACATTAGTGTACGTGTATTTCTGGTAGTGTGAATAAGAACTATCTCATAAGTATAAAGAGTTATTCTCGCCCGCAAGCATACGGGGTCTAATTATAGTATTTATAAGGAAATCGAGTGTTGAACCCATGATGATTAACCCCTTAAACTCCTACCCGTGACTCGATTAAGCACTTAAATTATGGATTAACTAGACACTATTCTTGACACTAAAACTAAAAGGAAGTGCAGATGTGTATCTCACACTACTAAGTCCTTCAGAGACCTAGCATTGCAAGGGGTGATTAGACTATAGTGGGTGATTATACAAGTTGATTGATTAATTATAGACTAATGCAAAGAGATTAAATAGCAAACAGATTCACAATAAGAGAGAATGGTTGGCTAAAGAAATCCCTACTAACCATTTGATGCTCAAACAATGTCTCAATTTATGTATGTAATTAAAGTCCATTTCACACAAGTGGATGTCCAAATCGTAACCTTTTGAGTCACGTTTGGTTTTGAACCGAAGCTCCTAGGCCATTTCGGACTCTAGATGACTAGAGCCTAATTTTGAAGTACTTAGTGAACATGGATCAAGACCTAAGCTATTTTAGTCTTACATCTTGACCGTATGTCACGTGAGTGAAGTCAACAAGCATATCATGTGATAATTATGGAAGGTTTCTCTTCCCGAACCTCTTTTGGAGGACCCGAGAAAAAGTCTAAATGAAACTCCCAATCCGCACCTTTTGCATTACAAATTGAAAGACCCAACTAGTAGGTGAACCAAGCCTTAAGGTAAACTCTCATGGAATAGACCTTAATCATGTTCACATACTCATTTAGCCTAGGTGAGTAACTAATTCAACCAAGGTCTCATTGTTAGTTCTTTACTACATATATTAACTTAACTAAGGTCAACAAATGTACAAATGAAATTATATATGAAGTTCAAGCACATAAACATCGACAAACATATAGTAGCTCATTCACAAACACATGCTTCATAAAACATACACAAAAACATAAACCATACATAAATCAAACCATCATTTGTCTACATCGAACCCTAGCCTCCCAAATGGGACTACTCACTATACATAATTAATATCAAGTTTAAATACATCAATAGAGTAAATGTGATGAATAAATAACCAAGAAATCTCTCTAAAGCAAGCGAAGCTTCTTCAAGTCCACCCTTATGCTTCTAACTTCACATTTTTTGCTCCACAGTGTCTTCAAGCTTGTAAAGGAGTAAATGGAAACCTCTAGAACTCAAAGAAGCCAAGGGGGAGAGGGATTACTTTCCACTTCTTCAAGCTCTAGAGAATCACCCAAACCTTGGAGGCAAAGATGAGAGGAGGAAGTGATAGATGGCAGTGAGAGAGAATGGAAGAAGTTTGGCCAAGGCTTGCAATGATAGGTCTCTTGGATTTCAAGAGAGTTGGACGGGAGGAAGATTAAAAGATAAATCTAACTTCTCTTTAGAGAACTCAACAAAGAACCCTAGAGAGAAGCTAGAGAGAAAACTAAAGAGAAAAGAGCTCAAAACTACGAAAAAAAATGAGTAAAATGAAGTGTGATGTGTATGATGGTGTGGAGAGCTCGACCAAGAGGGGATATGTATGAGAATATGAGATGTTTTGTGATCTCTTGGATATGTTCGAGTGACCATGAAGTTTGATCTAAAGGCTACAACTTATGATTCCTTTTTCTTGACTTCTAAGCTAAAGTTTAAACCATGTCTAATACATCTAAAATTCAAATGTGTGACATCCTAACCAAATCAGCTAAGGTTTGTATCTGGGTTGTTTGGACCTTCCCTTGGGCCTAGCTTGGAGTATTTGGCCATACTTGATAGTCCTGCCAGCAATGGATAAATCCAGCAATTTTTTCGGCAGCTTCCGATAACTTCTGGCGATCACTTTTTGTATTTTTTCCAAAGTTGCTCCAAATGCTCTTATTACTGTGAAAATGTGCTTAGCTTCTCCAAAAAGTGATTAATTTCCATTTTTAAGAGTGTTCCCGTATCAAATTCTAATTTTCTAGCATGGACAGGAAATGTTATAAGAACGATGCTTTATTCATAGAAGACAAGCGATAAGCATGAAGTTATGGACATAATTAGCACACAAATATGAACCTACCAAACTACGTCGCACTTAAGCTTTGCTTATCCACAAGCAATCATAGAAGAAAAGCAAGGAAGCTAAGCTTGACTCAAAGTATAAAATAAATATAAGACTAAACACAAAAGCGTGTAAGTGTCCCGAATGGTGAATATTTTCTCTCAAAGAACCATGGCTAATGGATTGAACTTTTATTAAGCAAAATTAGAATATGGAATCAATGCATATCTAATAAGCCAAACATGCTACATGTCAAACCAAATGCATGCATTGAGATGTCTTCAAACTAACATGTTCTTAACAATCTAACTAACAAGATATCACTCAATGCACTCAAGTGTTTAGAGGGTTAGTGTTTGTACTCAAAAATCAAATTGATCAAATGTTCTCCATAAGCTTGATTTTCAACCAAATACTCCAACACTTCAAAAACACAAGAATTTCAAATCAAGTGGACTTATTAAGAGTTATAATGGGGTTAGAGCTATGGCTTTCGAAATTTGGGTATGTGGTGCTAAAATATGTTCCAAAGACTTAGCCATAGCACCAAAATTTGTCAATCTTGCACTCCTTTCTTTCCAAAGCATCACCATGGTCAACCTTTAGTAGCAAGAGTCGGATTTCATCTCGTTGGGCCCAAGCTTCATTCTAAACTATCTTTAAGCTTTGTGGCTATGACAAAGGCTAAAATTCTTTACTCTTAAGTCTTCTTTTGGTGTCAAACTCCATATCCATAAGTATGGGGGACATTAATCCAAACATATTACATTTAAACCTATTGCTGAAGAACATCACATATTTTTACAATTTTTTCCTAGCTCTCAACATAACCTTTTTCTTTCTTTCTTTTCGGCAACCTAACATATAAGTTGTTTGAACAAGTCTATCCCCAAACATATAATAAGCCTTAGAAAACATCATCTCCACTCCACATTTTGAATGCTAGCTTTGAAATCTCTACCTAGTTATTAGAACAAGAGTAAGGATTACTACACTAGGCTAAGTGTTTATGTATATGTATGGAAATGAAAGAAAGGCTAAATGTGGGCTCAAAAGAGAAATCTAGGGGTGTCGCAACTCGTGTGCACTCAAGGGCCATATGGCTATTTGGCAAGAGTGATGATAGTCCTAAATGCCTCTATCATATTTGAAATAACTCATGATTGGAAAAAGATTTGCACGGTTCAAAGCAAGTTATGGATAACACATAACCAATTGATATCACACATGAAAGAAATCGTGCATTATATAAGCTAATCATGCACAAATTGGCTCAAAATTTCACATAGGCAATGATAGATTTGAAACATGTTAATCCTTCTTTTTCTCAAATGCACACATTTTGAAACACATACTTTTCTACTGATTAAAAAAAAATGTATTGTTTCCACTTTTTCACACATGCTTAAAATCATATAATCCACTAGCCATTAGCTTAATCTCATCATCGAGAACCATTAATTATGACACAAACACACCAAAACATACATATTTTTGCATTACATTTTCTCAACTTTTTCAATTTTTTTTTATGGATTTTTAGGATAAGGAATGATAATGACTTAGCCTCCTACTTCACACTTTAGAATCAAATTATCCTCAATTTGTATCAAGCCACATAATAAACACAAGTGTACACAAGATAGCACATGCATCATCATCTCACAATTTATTCCACTAATACATGTTTTCCTCGGCATAACAACTAGCATGCATTCACACTTAAAATGCCATATAGTCTTTAAGAAGTAATGAAGCTATTAGAGTCCTATCAACCATAATGAGGGCATGCATACTAATCATATTTCAAACAAAAAAATAATATTGTAATCAAACACATAACATGAGGGGATCTCACACTTAGAACTTTAACACATTGGCATGGAATGACACTTATAAAGGCATTTAGTTCATAGTAACAAGCATCCTACATGTATCATAAAATATCACCACAACCTAATCAAGACTCAAAACAATACACTAATGATGAATATGTAGCTCCCTCACCGAACAAGAGTAAGCCATCAAGACATTGCAAGGCTAACAACCCTTGGAAGATGTCTAATTTTTGGGATGAGAGTTAAACTTAAGCATCCTAATATAGCATCATTCTCAATCATATTCACATATCATGCTAAAAAAGTAAAGAGAGTATGGAAAAATAAATCCAAATGCTTTGTAGACCCCCTCCAAGCTCCATAGGCTTTAGAATGTAAACCAATAAAGGCCAAGTTAGGCTTTGCCATCCAAGGTTTCGTAGGCTTGGTCATGATCCTCAAACAGTACTCTCAGACTTGTCTTGGTCTTAAGAGATTATTCTATGCTCTATGCCTCAAAGTCCTAAGTTCTTAGTCCTCAAATCTCCACAATTGTTAACTTGGTGCAGGGGAATCCTTCGACGGGTCGGGAACCTCCTTCAACTAGTTGAATTTGATGCTCAACGCCATCCAGAGGGTTTCCTTTGACAGGTCAAAGAATTCCTTAGACGATTCAAACTGGTCCCAGGGTGGATTTTTCGACTGGTCGAAAATTTCCTCTGACGAGTCAAAAATTGCCAGATTCAGCTCTTCTTTAAGTTCTTGACTTCCATACCCATTTCACAATGTTCTATACTCCTCCAACCTCACACTTATTCCTCTAACATATCAATGGTATCCGACCATAATGGGTTCAAGTTTATCGACATTAACATGGTCGGTGACTCCACACACTTGTTATGGTGGATACTTCTTGAGTAGTATGACTCTACTACTTGGCGCTAGAGGGTTTCTTGACTTGTTATAAAGGCAAACATCCAAGTAATCCATGCAATTTCCAATGGTAGACCGAAATAGATACCTCATTGATGTCTTCCTCTTCTTCTCACACTACTACATTTTTAACCATTGCCGGCGATTTAAAATCGCCGGCAATGTCTTTTTTTTTTTTTAATCATTGCCGGTGATTTTTCTGGCAAATCGCCGGCAATGTTCCGCCGGTAATTAAAAAAAAAAATACATTGCCGGCGATTTACATTTAAGTCACCGGCAATGTTTTTTTTTTTTTTAACATTACCGGCGACTTAAATGTAAGTCGCCGGCAATGTCTTTTTTTTTTTTTAATTACCGGCGGAACATTGCCGGCGACTTACATTTAAGTCGCCGGTAATGTTAAAAAAAAAAAAGATATTGCCGGCGATTTTTGGGGGAAAAATTGCCGGCAATGCGTAAAAACTATTGCCGGCGATTTTTAAATCGCCGGCAATGGTTAAAAATGTAGTAGTGTCAATCACTCTTCCAAGTAGCATTCTAAACTTTTCCTTTAATGTTGATGTAGACTTGATGTGTGGGAAGGAACTAAGTGGTTGTGGCATCTCAAAACAAGGTGAAAAGTTGGCAACAAAGCTTCATTTCTAATCCTTCACTTATCATAGAAATATTGGTTGCTAAATGGAGGATTAAAAGGCAAGAATGTCTTGGTCTCAATCCTATTGTCATAATCATAACTCGATACTTCTTCTTACTCCATGGGGAGTTCTTGGTGGTACTCTTTTAATGGTGGGGGAAGGAATAATGGTGCTTCTTCAACTTGGTCTTTAAATCTTGGCACAAACACATTCTCTTCACTTTGGGCATCTCTTTCATCTAACTCATTTTTCAATTCTTCACGATAGCCCATAACTGGTCGGGTAGATGAGTCCAAAAGTATATTTTCTTCAACACTCCAAGTTTCATCATACACGGTCGTGCAATCATCATCGGATGAGAATTCATCATCTATAGTACCTTAACAAGCTTTCACCCAATATGAATTTAGCTCTCCTTCCTCGGATGAGCAATCATCATACTCGGCTCTTTGAGAGGTTGAAGCTTCATGATTGATGGAAGGCTCTTGAGGTGCCAGTTCTTCTTGAATAAACCCTTGTGCTCTCTTGGCTAATACACTCACTTGAGCTTACGATCCTTGAATGTCCCTTTGAAATTCCTCTCTTGCCCATTGAAGTTCTTCTTGCACACATTGAAATTCATTTCTCATACATTGCCTTGAAGTTTCTTGTTGAGCAAGCAAATTTTTAAGCATCTCCTCCAAGTTCGGATTAGGGCTTTCTTTTTGAAGTGGATAAGGTGTCACTAATTGCCTAAATTATGCATGGGTCTCCTCTTGTCGAGCTAGGTACTCCTTCATTCGGGCTAGGTGGGTGTGAATGAGTGCTTCCAAATTTGAACTAGGAGCTTCTTCTTGAATAGATACCGAGTGTGCTTGATGCATCCTCATGTTATACTCGTACTCATGAACGTACTCAAGATACTCATATCTCAAGTTACACTCAATATGTGAATACAATTGAGAACTACATAGAGCACACACATCTACATAAGAATACATCGGCTCCTCAGCTTGATAATTCCACTCTTAATAGCCATCATTGTAAGGTACTTTTTGCTCATAACCACTTGAATTTTCCCAACTGTTATGCCATCCGTCAATGCTTCAAGGTAATCAATTTAACAAGCAAAAACGTTAAATGCTCAAAAATTGTGGTTCCTTACAATAATGAGTCACCAAGAATCTTTGAAGTAAGACTCTAAGACTCTTTAAAACACTACGTTAGATATGCTAACAAAAAGACTCGAGGTGATAAACACAAAACAATATGCGGCGTAGTGGCATTCAATGTGCAATAGACACCAAAGTGAACCAAGATAAAGGCATACGTCATCTAATATACCGATTTGTGACCACAAAGAATTCACTACTTTATATATGCTCTCAAGAATATAAATAAACTAAAGCAAGTGAACAAGGGCCAAAATAACACTTTGAAACACAGTCAATCTTCAATGGGTCAAAGGATAACTATTGTCCCTATTTCAACAAATTTCGACGGGTCGAGACAATGTCTCGGCGGGTCGAACTGGGTTTCATGCAAATGGTTAGAAATTTTAAGTATAGTACAAGTTCACACTCAAGCTACCTATAAAAGTATTATTGAGATCAAAGACAAAGAAAACAACGTCCTAAGTGATAAAATGAAGAAAAACTACAAGGCTAAGAAACAAATACCACACACATATCTAAATACTCTGCAAACAAAGACTAAGATATCTAAGTGAAATAAATCCCCGACAATGGCGCCAAAAAGCTTGTTGAGATAATTTTACCTCTATAATTTGGGTCATTGTAGTATAGTGGTAAGAACTCTCGCCTATCACGCGGGTGATCCGGGTTCGATCCCCGACAACGACGTCAAAAACTCATTAGAAAGTTTACCATCCACACTTTGTGAACTAAGAACTAGCTCATAAGTATAAAGAGTTATTTCCATCCGCAAGTATAAGGGGTCAAACTATAGTATTTATAAGGAAATTGAGTCTCGAACCCATGAGGATTATCCATTTAAACTCCTTAGCTTGACTTGATTAAGCACTTAAATTACGAATTAACTAGATACTAATCTTGACACAAAAACTAAAATGAAATGCGGATGTGTATCTCACACTACTAAGTCTTTTGGAGACCTATCATTGCAAGGAGTGATTAGACTACGGTAATCAAGTGATTATATGAGTTGATTGATTAATTATAGACTAATGCAAACAGATTAAATAGCAAACAGATTCATAATAAAAGAGAATGGTTGGCTAAGGAAATCTCCACTAACTATTTGATGCTCAAACAATGTCTCAATTTATGTATGTAATTAAAGTCCGTTTCACAAAAGTGGATCTCCAAATCGTAACATTTTGGGTCACGTTTGGTTTTGAACCCAAGCTCCTAGGCCATTTCGGACTCTAAATGACTTGAGCCCAACTTTGAAGTATTTAGTGAACTGGGATCATGACCTAAGTCAAGTTTATTGAGACTCAAGGAGACTCTAGTGCCTACCTAGTGGTAAGGAAACCAAGTCTTAAGGTAAACCCTCTTTGAATAGACCATAATCATGTTTACATGCTCATCTAGCCTAGGTGAGTGGCTAATTCAACCAAGGTCCCATTTTTTATTCCTTAATATATATATTAACTATGCTAAGGTTAACACATGCATAAATAAAACTATACATAAACATCGACAAATACATAATAGCTCATTCACAAACACATGCTTCACAAAATGTACACAAAAACATAAACCATACATAAATCAAACCATCATTTGTCTACATCGAAAGGTTAGGGTTCAAACCCTAGCCTCCCAATGGGCCTATTTACTACACATAATTAAAATAAAGTTTAAATACATCAATAAAGTCAATAGGATGAAGAAATATCCAAGGAATCTCCCCAAAGCAAGTCAAGCTTCTTCAAGTCCACCCTTGTGCTTCTAATTTAACCTTTTTTGCTCCAAACTGTCTTCAAGCTTGTAGAGGAGCAAATGGCAACCTCTAGAACTCAAATAAGCCAAGGGGAAGAGGGATTACTTCCTACTTTTTCAAAATCTAGAGAATCACCGTAACCTTGGAGGCAAATATGAGAGGAGGAAGTAATAGATGGTGGTGAGGGAGAATGGAAGAGGTTAGGCCAAGGCTTGCCGGGCAACGTCTCTTGGATTTCTAGAGGATTAGAAGGGAGGAATATTGAAAGATAAATCAAGCGTCTCTCTAGATAACTCAACAAAGAACCCTAGAGGGAAGCTAAAGAGAAAACTAGAGAGAAAAGAGCTCAAACCTAGGAAAAAATGAGTAAAATAAAGTATGGTGTGTATAATGGTGTGGGGAGCTCGACCAAGAGGGGATATTTATGATAAAATGAGGTGTTTTGTAAGCCCTTAGATTTATTATAGTGGCCATGAAGTTTGATCTCAGGGCTATAACTTGGGATCCCCTTTCCTTAGCTTCTAGGCTAAAGTCCAAACCATGCCTAACACATCCAAAATTGAAATACGTGACACCCTAACCAAATAAGCTAGGGTTTGTATCTAGGTGGTTTAGACCTTCCCTAGGGCCTAGCCTAGAGTGTTTGGGCCATACTTGATAATCCGACTACCCATGGATAAATATAGCGCTTTTCCGGCAGCTTCTGATAATTTTCGGCGACCATTTTTTGTCATTTTCACAAAGTTTCTCCAAATGCTCTAGTGATGTTAGAAATGTGTTCGGCTTCTCCAAAAAGTGATTAATTTTCATATTTAAGAGCATTTCCTTGCCAACTCCTAATTTCCTAGCATGAACAGGAAACGTTATAAGAACGATGCTTTATTCATAGAAGACAAGTGATAAGCATGAAGTTAGGGACATAATTAGAACATAAATATGGACCTCACAATTACCCGTGGTGACATGATAATGATCATTTCCACGGGACAGTAGAGAATAATTCTAAACCCCGACAGTGGTCTGGTGAAGAGATTTTTTAGAGGTTAAACAACTTCTATTTTGGTGTGTTGACCAATGACGCCAATGGAAAGAAACTCAATCTTCACCCTCCACATGATCTTAGCTATTGGAATCACATGAGTATTTTCTTTGAATTTCCTTACTAGTCGAAGTTGAAACTCATGAACAACCTAGATGTCATGCATATAGAAAAGAATGTGCGATAGCGTGGTGGGAAAAATTCTCGGTACTAAAGATACTCCCAAAGCGCAAAAAGATCTGGAATCTATGAATTTGTGCCACCCTTTGTGGCTAAAGAGGGATAGAAGATGAGTGTACAATAAGATGTCAGAAGCACCTTATACAGTAAAGCCAACACTGAGGTTTTTTGTATTCAACTGGTTTAAAAGTGTTCGTTATTCGTCTAATTATGCAGCGAATATATTTGGAGCAGTCAACGTTGAGCGACATAAGTTCATTGGTCTAAAGACTCTGATTCTTGTGGTAATTCAACCATATTTGCCTCATGATGTCGTCGAACCAATGGTAGCATTGTGTAGATGGTGGTAGAGGTTAAGCGCTAGAGAGTTGAAGAAGTCAGATGTGGTCAAACTACAAAACGAAATTGTACACATCCTTTACAAATTAGAGAGGATTTTCCCCCTTGCTTTCTTTGACATCATGATTCACCTCATAATCCAACTTTCCAAACAAATGTTATTTTCTGGTCCGGTGCACAATACTTGGATGTATCCTCAAAAAAGATACAACTAATTATAATGGTTTTTCATCATTTACATATCTTTTTTTATTTATACCATTCGTCAAATAATTAATTGTATAATTTTGCAGACAACTCGGATAGTATAAATGATTCGTGAAAAATAAATATTCCCCAGATGGCTCTATAGTAGAGACATACCTAATGTATGAGTGTGTTACCTACTGCAAAATGTACCTCAAGGATCCAGTCCAGACCACCGCCTCCAATCCAAATGCCCGCAACAATCTTTCAGTCGTCATCGATGTTGTACGACTATTTAGAGGAGTATTAAACGAAAGATTAACTAAAAAAGAACTTATTAAAGCACATTGGGTAGTGTTGTGAGACTGTAATAAGGCCGACCCTTACGTGCAAGCTTACATGGAGAAAATTCAGAGAGCCAAACCGGACAAGAGTCATAACTCGGTTGAAAAAGTGCTTAAGAAGAAGTTCCCTGATTATTTCCTCTAATGGGTATGTATATTTATTTAATTTAAACCATGCACATAGGTTTGTGATTAGTTTTTTTTTTGAAATTGAGAAATTCGGATGAGAATAGGTGCCCACAGTAAATTTGAATGATATTTGGTGTTTTCTTATGTGAAGTGTTTTTCCTTTGTTTGTGCATGCAGGTTTTTGGTTTGCAATATTTTTAGGGGAAACTATGTCAAATTTTCAGTAGAAATTAAATACACATTCATATATCTTCTTCACATTTTTACAGATGATCGATCTAGAAAAATCTGGTAACCGCAAGGGGTTGTGATCATGGGGAAATCACTTGTTGGCCTATAAGCAAGTTCAACACTATATTTACCCCGGATGTTTTGTAAATGATGTAAAGTTTCTTTTATTGGACAGAGATGAAGGAAGAGGAACACAAAATATTAGGATCGCGGTTGGGGAAGATGTTGATGTATATCACAGAGTTCTTGTTAATGTCGTTCAACTACTTTACAAGAATGATATCAATATTTTTCTATTAAAGTAATGATTCAAGCGTACGAAGAAGGATATGAGTTTTTTATCAGTCGATACAAACTCCAGTTGGTATGAGGATGAGCCATTCTCTCTTGCCACCTCAGTAATGCATGTGTTCTATCTGGATGATCCGAAATCTGGTGAAGGTTGAAAAATAGAAACCATATGTCTCACCGAGGAACATGGAGTGCCACGACACTTGAAGGGACATTGGTGACTGATACTGAAGCGCATAATGACAATGCATATCAAGAGTCTAATACTTCTTTCATCCCCGACATAAGAGAACTGATTCGGTCTAACAAGCACTTACTCATGCCTGATGGCATCACAGATCTTACTTAACAGGAGATTAACAACTTAGAGAACAATGCCCCTGAAGAGGAGCAAGAGGATGACGACAAGGACATCAGATACGATTCAGACGATGGAGATTATGATGATGAGGAGCATTTAGTTGATAATGAGGAGGATGATTCAAATGATGATGATTATGATGATGACGAGTAATATGAATTTTTAAATTAAATACACGATATACTCAATAATAATTAGTTATTTATTTAATTATATATTAATTAATTAATTAATTAAGGCGCACAAGTTAAAAAAAGGTTTATTAAGAGTGTATGTACGTACGTTTGCATTAGTTATGTCTTACAGG
The DNA here is from genome assembly GCA_946800695.1 of Geum urbanum. Classification (NCBI taxonomy): domain Eukaryota; kingdom Viridiplantae; phylum Streptophyta; class Magnoliopsida; order Rosales; family Rosaceae; genus Geum; species Geum urbanum. The sequence goes on from OX327001.1 coordinate 12,573,277, forward strand.
AATGAATTAGAATAGACAAAAATGCAAGATCATTTTCTAATAAAGATGACATCTTAGACAACGAAATCAATTAATTTCGTCGCTCAGGATATCATTGATGACGATGAAGTAGAACCTTGCTCGATTGCTGAATGTCACGGAGAACGGATTGGCCGAAATGGAAAGAAGCAATGCAGGCTGAACTAGACTCTCTAAAGAAAAGGTAGGTATTTGGTCTAGCAGTGCTATGCCCTCCAAATGTGAAGTCGGTTGGACATAAATGGGTCATTGTTCAAAATCGTAATGAGAAGAATGAAGTCATGCGGTATAAAGCTAGCTAGACTTATGGAATAAGGATTCTCTCAACGCCCTGACATTGATTATGAGGAGACATACTCTCCAGTTATGGACATCATTACTTTCCACTACCTTGTCAATTTGGTAGTGTCCAAAAAACTGAGCATGCAGCCAATGGATTTGGTGACAACATATCTCTATGGAAATCTAAATTCAGAGATATACATGAAAGTGCTAGAAGATGTGGTCATACCCAATTCAAGTAACTTTACACCACGGAGTGCTCATGTGATTAGATTGCAATGCTCATTATATGGATTGAAACAATCAGGTAAAATGTGGTAAACCCGTCTCAATGACTACTTGATTGGGAAGGGATACAAAAATGATGATTTATGCCCTTCTGTGTTCATTAAGAGAACAAGTTCAGGATTTCCATTATAGCAATCTATGTTGATGATATGAATATCATTGGGTCTCTTGATGAAATCAATAAGACGGTTAGCTACTTGAAATCCGAGTTTGAGATGAAAGACCTTGGTAGGACTCAATTTTATCTTGGTTTGGAACTAGAACATCTAGTTGGTGGAATACTCATTCACCAGTCTGTTTATGTCTAAAAGATGCTCAGGTGATTTAACATGGACAAAGCACATCCTCTTAGCACACCCATGGTCGTAAGCAGTCTATAACCTAATAAGGATCCATACCGTCCGAAAGATGATGATAAAGAATTATTGGGAGCTGAGGTGCCATACCTTAGTGTCATTGGAGCTTTGTTGTATTTAGCTCAATACACAAGGCTAGACATTGCATTTTCTATGAATTTGTTAGCTCGATTTAGTTCTGCGCCTACAGAACGTCATTGGAATGGTAGAAAACACATATTCAGGTACTTGAAAGGTTCCATAGGCTTGGACTTGTTTTTTCCCTACAAAGAATAAAAAAAAGAAGCATAAAATTCCAAAAAAATGATGGTTGAAAAGCAGCATGATGATTCCAGGGCATTCGACCCGTCGCATGATCCCCTCGACTTATCGAAAGTTGCACCCTGGACAGACCGAAGCCATACTTCGGCCCGACGAACATTGGTCAGGTTGCGAGCACTGTTCTCACTTTCAATGCAATTTAGAGACACCTTGTGATGTCTTGGTTGGTTTTGCTGATGCTGGGTATCTCTCTGATACATATTGAGGATGTTCCCAGACCGGTTATGTGTTTATCATGGGGAACATAGTGATATCTTGGAGATCAACAAACAAGACACTGGTTTCTACTTCCTCGAATCATTTTGAGATCATTGCAGTACATGAAGCAGTTAAGGAGTGTATTTGGCTTAGGTCAATCATACATCACATTCAAGGAACTAGTGGATTACCTTCCACCATTACAACACCAACTTGTATCTTCGAGAACAATGCAGCTTGCATTGAACACATAAAGTTGGGTTACATCAAGAGTGATCATACCAATCACATATCACCAAAGTTTTTCTTCAATTAGCAACAACAACACATATTGAACATTCATGTGAATCAGGTTTGTTCGGTAGATAATATTGCAGACTTGTTTACCAAGTCACTGCCAAAATCTACATTTGTTAAGCATATGAGACGCATTGGTATGCGAAGAATGTCTGAACTCCAAGATTGAGTTACTGATCAGGGGGAGTTCATTTCGTAGACATCAGGAGGAGTCTACATCACATGTGATCACTTTTGTAGTTGATGCGTTGCACTCTTTTTCCCTTCGACCAAACTTTTAATTTTACCCACGAAGTTTTTGTTTCCTTGAAAATGTTTTTAGTGAGGCAATAGGTTATGCATCATACATTAAGATCGCGACATAAGTGGGAGTATTTAAAGAAATAATTTTCCTGGTATCTCAGTGTGTGTCTTGTCACTACTACATTTTTAACTATTGCCGGCGATTTTAAATCGCCGGCAATAGTTAAAAATGTAGTAGTGTGTCCTAATTTCTTCTAGTTTTATTTATGAATTTGTGAATCTTTGTGTGATATATGTTGGGTGCGAGTAGATTTATTCGGTTAGAGTAGAAAAATTGTCTTGGAAAAATTCGCCCCATCTGGACGAAATTTCCCGCTGAGCCCTGCTATTAAAGAAAATGCAAATAAGATCGCCAAAGAGCCGTAATTTCAACCAAAAAAATCAGAGAACCTAAAGAACACTATTTGAGTTGATTTTTAAGACCATCGAATAGATAGAAAAACATCAGCAATAAAAAGCAAACATATGTAAGCTATCAAACACAAGGAGAAAAAACCTTTGTCGATCAATTGAGATATTGGAAAAACTTACAAGCTAGGTACATACATTGTCTTGACCTCTTTATTCCCTCGATCAATTTGATCGATCCACATGTGTATAATTCAAATAACAAAAACCTCCAACATTGAATAATACAGAAAATATTAAAACTCACTCCCGGAATCGAGAAAGACAAATTATAGTTGTCAACAAAGACAAATTGGGTTATAAACTATGCAACAGTCAGCAATTCCTCGTCCGAAAATTCAACAAGCTCAACTTGAGGAGTTAAACGAGCATCTGCAATTAGCATGTGGGGAGATCATGCGGTGGAGGAAGCAACTTCTGGTTGGGAAGTTTTCCATCCAAGACAACCCAAGCCATCTTCAGTCCCCAGCTAGTATGAATTTCCAGATGACAATGCATGAACCATACACCTAATTTATAAATATATATATATATGGAGATTAATCAGATGAGAAATATTTACATATAAATATGTATAGTTATTTATATACGAAGTGGCAAATAAGCTAGCATGCATGCATCTTATGTTATCAAATTGTACGGCACTTGACTCGATTCGTTATTGAATATTGAACTAAGAATTCACTTACCAGGGTTGTCGGCCAGAAACCGAATAGCAACCCAGCCGCCGGAGGGTATGCTCACGGTGTTTCTCTCGACAGGGTCAATCAGATTAAACTTCTTAGGGTCCTTCTTTTGGTCGTAGTTGCCAAAACCTTGACCAACAACAAAGAAGTTGAAGCCATGAAGATGAAGAGGATGACTTTCAGCACCAAGAATACTAGTGTCCTGCAACACCACCTCGACGCTAGTATTGAATGGAAGCACCATCAGCTTTGTACCATTTCCCACATTAGTATTGTTAAGTTGGACGCCAGTGTAATTAAATGGAATCAAAGGACTGATGGGAAAATCAGAGGAATAAACCCCATTGGATTGGCCAGTGTAGTGTGACTGGAGCAAGGCAGTGGTTGGCATAGCAAAGGAAACGTTATTGATTGAAGCAGCAAACATGGTTCCATTGGGTCCCTGGCAGGTTTGGTTATTGTGCTTCTTTTGGCTACATGGGTTGGTTCCAAGCCCTATTGTAAAGAACAAACGCTTGTCAACTTTCTGTGGCACATTAGCGGGGTACTGTGGAGAGTTCAAGCTACGGAGTTTGCTAGCGAACTTTGCTGCAAAGGAGGTGTCATTTAGAGCCGGAAGAATTGGCCTGTGGAGTGGAAGTTTCTTCATCGAGAGGGTTGAATGAAGAGTAGTCGTCTCGTATTCTAAATGGCCCGCAAGGGTGGAGTTGTCAAAGGTGCCTTGACCAGTCACATATGGCCTTGCGGTCATGAAAAATGTAGCATTTGGGAAGTTGGGTTTGGTTTTGAGAAGAACATTTGTTGTTTGTCCAGGGGCAATGAGAATGGTGTTGGTCGCAAAGGGTTTGACGTAAACTGCATCGGTTTCGATCACTGTGAGGGTGTGATTTGCAATGCTGAAAAAGAGCTCGTCGTTAAGTGCAGCGTTAATCAGGCGAAGAAGGTATGTCTTCCCAGCTTGAACCTTAAGCTTGAATGTATCTGCAAAAGTACCAGTTATGAGCACAATTGATTAACCCTAATTTAAGCAGAATACTATTTCTGAATTTGTAGTTAAATTAATACCTTTAGCAGAACAGTTATACAAGGGCCCTGGGAGTCCATTGATGGTATAGGCATCAGAGACGTTTGGACCTCCACCAGTTTCCATTGCCTGGTTAATGACTGCTTCAGGATCTGCATTCCACCACTCTCCTGTAGTTTTAAGTAAAAAACAAAAACGTAATTAAGCGATCTATCACATATATATAGCTAGAAACGTACGTTGCTAGTCTATCTAACTTGCAAAGCCGAGCTCAAACTCCTAATTCTCATCTTGTACCTTATTGGAATATAATATATATGGCTTGTTGATTTCTACTCACCAAAGATGATGGGGACTTCCTTGTAGGGTTTCTTAAATGGGTAAGGGACACCACGCTTTGGAAGAATGATTAGGGGGCCGTAGATAGTTGATCTCAGCCATGAAATGTGAGCATGATACCAGAGGGTGCCTCTTTGTCCTACAATCGTGAAGTTGTACACATAGCTGTTGCCGGTTTGTATCGGGCACTGGGTGATGTATGCCGGACCATCAGCCCAACCAGACCCAAGTTGTCGAATCCCATGCCTTTTTTTTTCAAACAAAATAATCCAACACATGCATTTCTATTAATATCAATATTAGGGTTTACGTAATTAACGAGAAACTATCTCACTATCTAAAATTACTTGATCACAGTTTCAATCATTTATTGTGCAGATATAGAGGAATTTGTTTATAGATGAAATTGAGTACGTTTCATCTCTCTATATATGTAAAAGATGTGATCAACAAATTAAAATTTTCCATTAAAATAACTAAGCAGATACCAATCCGATGTTATATATATAATAATTTACCAATGGATAGAGATGTTGTTTTGGACATGATTAACCACTTCAATAAGAAGATTATCGCCTTCTCTCGCAACAATCCGAGGTCCTGGAAACTGTCCATTTACTGTTACCACGCTCTTTGTATGGCATAGCCTTGTAACATTTTGAAGTTTGATCTTTAGATATCCACAAACAAAAATATATATTAATTAAAGAAACATGCCAAAACAAGGAAAAACGAAATATATATAAACAAGAAAATAAGACACGTACTTCAAGCTTGTAGTGCCTGGTAATGCCTGCAAGTGCAAGCTCAGAACCGATACACAAGGTTGTCAAAGAGAAGAGAAACAGCCTGAAAATTGCTTGCAATGAAGGAACAGAGGCACCCATTTTACTCTCCCGGCCTATGTCTGTTTAATTTTCTCCGCCTCTCTCTGTAAAAACTAAAGTCGCTTACTCCTTTTTTTTTCTTCTCAGATCGTGTTGATATGTCCTAGCTTTTGGACTGTGTGTATATATATATATACAGGCCGGGTGATGAGGAAAAGGGTATTGTTGGGTTTTGAAGTACTTGATAGAAAACGACATTGATCGATCAACATGGTTTAAGGAGCACGTAGGAGAAAGCAGAAGCTAGCTATAGTTAAGCTTGGCGATCGATTCAAATTGGTACATGGAGTGACTGTGTAGTTTAATGCTTTGCTATCTCTATCAGCAGCTCCAGTTGTTAGATAGAACAACTTTTTAGAGTAATGTGAAAGACAATCAAAAACTAATTCTCTTGACCTGGCGATCGAGTTAGCCACCTTTGTCTCCAAGTCAAATCTGTGCTAAATTAATATTTCATAAGTAATTATCACATACATATTTGTTCTCATGGTATGTAGAACTGATGATGTTGACCAAGCTAGCTTTAGGTACTTGAATGCTTTAGCAACATGCATCTGGGATTTAAAAAGGGGAAACGTACGTGAAATATGCTTCTATATATACACGTAGCTCCGAAAAGAGACCATTCACCTTTCTTTAGGTGGAAAGTATAGATCATAATACCCTGATCCTTTCCACCAATTTCATGTTTTTTTTTGTTTGGTCTGATGCCAATACATAATCTGAGAAGAAAAAAAGTCTTCTTCAGGTTCAATTCGGATGTAGAATCTTATTAAACGGTAGTACTTAATTTCTACCACTAGCCTGGTGATGGACGTAAAAAGGAAAACAAACCATTTTGTGTGATCATGCATGATCAATCGTGCGCTACCTTACTCCATGAAAAGATCACTCTCAAGCGAGGAAGCCTTAACGCCACCACAGGTTGAGCCGGAAGCCTGGAACCCTACCTAGCTAGCTAGTAGCGATCGAAGTTAATTTACTTAATTAATTAATCATTGCTCCAAACTAATAAGATGGTTGTAATTACGGTCTATTGCATCATTTGCATGCATGAATTAAGTAACGGAAGTCAGGAATCTTAGCTATGATCGAATTTGGAAAGTACTTTTTTGTTTGTTTTGTAAGTAAATTACAGATAATTAATTAACTAGAATGAGATTGATGTATAATCAAGAAAATTCAAAATTAAGGATAACCAACAAGGAAGAAAAAGAGGCCCCTCGAGCTCCACTATTCCCGCGGAAATGAACCATATATGCATAATCACGTACTACTGTAATATCGAAATTGACGGACTGATCCATCAGGAAGATCGTAAAGTAAGAGTGGCTGGTGCACAAAGAAGTTCAATCTTTTAGTTTCACATACTATAAAGGGCAATGCTAGGGTTCAATGGGCCATGATATGTTGGCTTCAAAATAATATGGCATGCCATATCACCTAATTTTTTTTTTAATTCTTGAGAAAATATTTAACTTACAAATTTAATCTTACATTTTTATATATTTAATTAAATTTATAGATTATAATTAATCAAAACAAAAACTTAATAACATCAAATTGATAAACCCTAGAAAACATAAAACATTGAATTGTTGCCAACGTCAATGTGAACCACTTTTCTTCGATGCAACATCAACTAAGACACTAAGTTGAACTGTATGTACCTTCCTTCAAGAAGAAGAAGAAGAAAAAGATCGAAGGAGGTTCGATACTTCGATATGCACATGATATGCGCGCGTAAATATGGACAGCTAACTTATTTGTAAGTTTTAGATGAGCAATCAGTGAGTTTAGATTGCTCGAATGCTCATAAAGGATTTGCACAGTTTTGTGAGAATCGTTCACATACAATAAACCTTGATTGAGCATCCCGTTTGTTAGTTGTAATGGCTGCAACTTCTAGAAACTCAGTGCTATTTATCTACATATATGATATTTAGAATCTAGTTTTTTAATTGTTGCCATAGGTGCTCACGATTTGGGAGGAGTCAAAGTGTGTAAAGAATTTATTTGTTGTTCATTTTGTATGCTTACACCATTTAAGTATACAATTGTCTAATCTTTTTGAAAATCTTTTGTGACAAGCAGGAGACACACCGAAAGAAGTACACTAGAGAGCAGATCTTAGAGCTTATAGAGGTAATTTAGTTTTGCAGTGCAGTTAGCATGTTTGATTTCTTAAGTCATCAATAAATTGTACGAACTTAACTGGACTTTTGGACTTTACATCTTCTTGTATTATTTTTGTTATATTATTATTTTTGGTGACCCTATTATTAGCATATATTTGTCATTTGATTTATCAAATTGTATTGTGTTTTTATTCTTTTGGATTTGTAGATAGCTGAAACATGCACATGCCTAGTGAAGATGATTTAGACATACCAATTATGGATGAAAGATCGAAAGATTTAGCAGAAGACATACCAAGAAGAGAATTGATATTTGAGTCATATGATTAGCTATATAATTCGTGTGCAAAATATGCTCCAGACTCAGATTGGGCAATTAGAAAGAGATCTAATATCAAGAAAGATGGTTTTATTAAATATGTGCAGCTTGTATGTACTTAAGCATCTAGGGGTAAATGGAATGCAGAATCAGAGCCAATCTAGTCACAGATTACAAGTTGTCGTGCTCGTTTTCAAGCAGTACTTCAGTCTAATGGATACTACAACGTGGGAATAGTATGGCTGAAACACACTTATTAAGTCCTAAAAACCCAAAGCGCATGAGACAATACAAGAGTATTGATCCGCGCTCAAAAGTAAGGTTGCTTGATAATGATGAGGCATGTATTCGACAAAACAAAAGTTTTCATGCTATTCTAGTTGAAAAAGGTATCCATGGAAACTTGACATTTTATGAGAAGACTGCACGTAATTTCATTGACAAGCAAAGAAAATTGAAGCTATAGAATGGTGATGCAAATGCTCTTCAAAGATATTTCATCTTGATACAGAAAAATAATCCAGACTTTTTTTACTCCATGGATATTGATGAAGAATGTCGGTTGAAAAATATTTTCTGGGCTGATCCTAGGTAGAGCGGCTTGTGAAAAGTTTGGAGATGTGATTACTTTAGACACAACATGCTTGACAAACAGATATGATATGCCATTTGCACCTTTTGTTGGGGTAAATCACCATGGTCAATCTTTGTTGTTGGGTTGCGGTTTACTTTGTGATGAGATTACATGCTCTTTTACATGGATATTTGAGGTGTGGAAAAGTTGCATGAATGAGAAAACTCCTACTGTTATTATTACTGATCAATGTGTTGCAATGCAAAATGCCATTGAAGTTGTTTTTCCATATACTAAACATTGATGGTGTTTATGGCATATGATGGAAAAACTTCCTAAGATGTACAAAACTAATTATGATGGCTTAAGAACTACCATGAAAGATGCAGTTTATGAATCCATAACTATGGATGATTTCGATAGCAATGAGCAATGATGCGTGATCAATACTTTCCAAATGGAGATCAATGGTTGGATGGGTTATATACTGAAAGACATCAATAGGTTCCTGTTTATTTGAAAGATACATTTTGGGCTAGTATGTCAACTACACAACGTAGTGAAAGCATGATTTCATACTTTGACAAATATGTGATCGAAGTCCACCACTTCTTTGAAAACGTTTGTGGAACAATATGGTGCAGCAATGGCAAATAAGATAGAGAAGGAAGATCAATAGGATTTTAACACGTTCTTCAGAAGCAGAAAACTCGATACTGGATTCAAATTTGAGAAGCAATTTCGAGATGCTTATACAAATAGAAAATTTAAAGAGTTTCAGAATGAGTTGAGTGCTAATGTATATTGTAACTCATTGGTCGAAAAAGAAGAATGAACAATTTGTATGCATAGAGTCATGGAATCTTGCTATAAAAAGAAGAAGAAAAAAGAATTCTAAGAAAGGAAAAGTTATGGAAAGCACTCACTGGTAAGTTTAAACCCAAATGCCATACATGTCACTACGTTGAGTTCAACAAGGACACACGTGATATTAAGTGTACATGTCGTCTTTTCGAGTTTCAAAGAATTTTGTGCAGACATGTGATTTCTGTATTAATTCAGAGAGATATAGCTATTGTTCCAAGTAAGTATGTGCTAGCACGATGGAGAAAGAATGTGAAAAGAAAGTATATTTCTATAAGAGGTTGCTATGATGAGTCCAAATCTACGCAAGTGAGGGTGCTTCGTAATAAGATGTTGGAAGTATTTTAAGGTCTTACTAGTTGTGTTGAAACGGAGATTCAAACTGACATAGTTATGAAAGGCATAGAAGAACTAAAAGTTAATTAAGGTATTTCAACACAAACCAGTGCCCAGAGATCTTAATTTTGAAGCGCCATCATGCGAGGAGCCAAATATATATGAAAAGATTCTGAATCCAAAGCTTGTGAAGCGAATTGGTCGTCCATCATCCAAGAGAAAGTTTTTTAAAGTTGAAGAAGTAATTGCAAAGGCAAAAAAAAGATGGTACACGAAGAAACAAACATCTCAATCTTCTTTGTCGAATAAGGTATATTTTGATATGTTCTTTCTGTTAGGATGCTTCAAATATGCTTTTGCTTATATTTTTTATGTATATATTGCAGATGGAACACACTATTAAGATTGAGATAGATTAAAAGGCTTGTACTTTTGTAAAAAATACTCCATCTTCTCCACATGAATGTAGTCCTACCCCATTGAATATACAGAACAACATCACTTATGTTGCATCTAAAATTGCATGTACACAAAGCACTTGTGTTCAATGTGATTATCCAAAGAATGTAATGTAAATTTTTAGTTATCTAAATTTACATCTTATATTCTTTTTATATCCTCATATTTCTTTAAATACATGAGTAAACTTAAATTTCTCCGAGGGAAGTAACAAATTGTCACCAAAGTTATTTGACATAGGAGATAGAAGTGTTGAGTGATCTACGCATTTTATGCTTGATTCTTAACGTCTTTCTCTTTATATTTAGCTTTGTTTTGACCTTAGTACTATCATTTCTTACTTACTTTGTTGTTTTTAGGTTTTGAATAAAGGAGTACAATAAAAGAGGTGAAATGAAGCTTAAAACGCAGCAATATGAGGTTTCCTAATTCGCTTAGGAAAAGTGGTATTTCCTTCTTTGACTAGGATTCCTACTCGGGGTAGGAATGCAAATGGTTCGACAACTCGGAGAGTTTCGCGGAGCTGAAAAATGAAGTTTCCTAAATCAACTAGGAATGACGTGGCGAAATGTCCGAGACGCGCAAAATGGTTGAGAAATGGTATTCGTAAAAGTTACTAAAATGGTACGCACAAATGGTTTCCCAAATGAAGAACGAATGCATTTCTCCTACGTGGACCAGGAAGATCAAGTCGGCATGCATTTTTGGAAAGAAGTCATGGCCGAAATATTGAGATCATACTTGCCCTATTTGAAGACCAAATATCTTGAATATCTTAAAGAAATTCGGCAAGAAGTATATTCCTTGGAGATCAAGAAAGAAATATCTAGAGTGGAATAAGGAAAGAAGATTTCAGAACAGACCTGTAACTTCAAGAGGCCACCGAAGTCGCAATTCAACTCCAAATATGGCGTTACTTATATGGATTCTATAGCTCTCTGAATAAGATTTCCAACGAGTTCAAAATCATAATTTTATGAGCTCTAGAACTCCTGGAAAAGACGTTTCAAGACAGGCTGTCAAAAGCTGGCATTTCTACCCGGGTAAACTAGGAATCCCTAGTTTGGAGAGGAAAGTTGGACTTCTTCACCTATAAATAAGAGGGGTCGGTCTCATTCTCATTAATCTCTCATCATACAAGCCGAGCTCTTGTCCACAACACTTTGTCTCCTCCAAAACCAAAAATTCATCAAGAAGCAGAAGCTCTTCACACTCCAACAAACACCATCCTCCACAAGAGTAACTTAGGCAATCCGAAGGTTTCTCTCCATCTACTAGAAGGCCATCTACATGTTTTGCAACTGCGTTCACGACCAAAATGTGTAACATGTTACCTTCTACTCTCTTTTTGTATGAACGATTGATTTTTAAGGAAGAGTTTAAATAAGAGTTTTTGGTTATATAATTCTAGCATGTTTTTGTAACTTGTTTCGAATTTGAGTTCTTTGCTATGCATGTATTTTCTATGCTTAATGCTTAACTTAAATGCGAGCGATCTTGGTTTATGTTATGATGTGTCTAGAATGCGAGCGTTCTTGGTTCGAAAACATTGTCATTCGAGAAATACATGAACAACATAGTAAAGGCTTAGATTTTAAATAGGTTGCATAAAATATGTTTAGGTTATAAAGGAATGAGGTGAGTATGATGAGTTGATCAATGTGTATATTTGTAATTAAACTTTATTTTCGGTTTTAGTAAGCATGTTTAGGATTCTATGTTCTTGTTTGTTTTGCTTGTCTATGAGTTTAAGCATGTTAGAACTTAGAAGCCAACGATGTGTTTGCTATGCCATTTTCTTGTCTTTATTTTCGTAGATAATAAACAACCTTTTCAAACCCCCCTTTTAAACCATAGCGTAAATATGCATGCACCCTCAATCCCCGGTTAAGAACGATCCCTACTTATCAATGCTACATCTACACCAAAGGGTTTTAATTGTTTATGCGTTTTTGTTGATTGTTAAGTGTTAAATTAATAGTTGCAAAGTCGTGTATCAATTTTTGGCGCCGTTGCCGGGGATTGTAAAGAATTGTGTGTTTATGCTTGTAAATATGTGAATATGTGTAAATAAGTGTGTATATGTATATGTAAAGTGTCGAAAATTTTTATACATGTTCATAATATGTTCCATTCTAACTTTTTGTTTTTGCAGCCATGTAAATAGGTACATATTAAAGGAAGTCTTCGATTTACATTGAGTACACAAGTTTGGGCGATTAAGTCTCACTCATTGGAATAGATGGCGCCTCTTTTTCTTGTTTATCTCCTTAACCCCTCATGATGTGTGGATTTCATCACCGCACACCATAACCTAAGTGAAGTTATTGACATGAGGTTGAGGGCGGAGTCTACAAAGGACTTGAGGGAATGTCTTTCTCGAAATTTTGGCTGAATGTCGGACATGGTGTCTAAAAACGGGTTATGACTGGTGACAGGTTCTGGATCTAAGAAAGACTTGCATCAATGGAGTATATACCAATTATCCGGTAAGTGGATGAATACTTGTCTTTGAGTAAGAAATCTTTGGTAACTTGGTGTCTAGAAGGTGACGGTTTCTATGACGGGTTTTGGATCCGAGATCTCAAATCGGTCCTACCTCTCGTGGTCTCTCTTGCCAACTGGCCAAGCTTACTAAAGTTGCCCAAAGAAGACAAGGACTAAATATACTTTCCATGATCGGTAAGCCTCGGGATGCATCGTCGAATTTAGTCCTGCCTCTCGCGTTATCTCTATCCCCAACTGGCCATGTTTTTCGATTGAACCAAGGCCGATTGATTGAGAAAGAACATTTTATCGCGCGGGTCGCACGTCCAATGAAAGACCTAAAGGCCAAATGAACGTATTCTCTTTAAATTGAAGGCGAAATTCAATGAACAAAATACTTGTGCATATTACTTGTAAATTTCGTGTGCATTCTAACTTGTAAAGAATTAACCATGTTGCATTTAGCTTGCATAACCTGCCGGCGGCTTTGTGATACTCGGATTTCATCACCAGGTACCCTAACCTAAGTGAAGTTAGGGACATGAGGCCAAATGTATGGTCACGTTTGCATCATGTATTTAGCACGTAACTTTGTGTGTTTTCTGCAGGTTCTAACATTTTCTCTTATGCATTCACTTCATATTTCACTTAGGTTCTTGTTTGATGCATTTGAATGACGATTTAATTGTTTTGAGCATGAATTTGAATGAAACGTGGTGTGCTTGCATTACTCTACTTGTATATATATATATATATATATATATATATGTTTCTAAATCTTTGCATTGTAAATATGCCTAATTTTGCAGAAAACGTGTAAATTGAATCTTAACTTATTCTATCAACTTTGCATTCATTTTAGGGAGTCTAAAGCCTTGCATTCACGTTTACAATTCTTGAAGTGTCTTAACTTAGTGTTTTACAGCTTTCGTGTGTTTTTGGTTTGTTTTTCTTCGTGTGATTTGTTTTGGTGTGATTTTGTGTGTTTTTCTTGCTTTCTTTTAATTTTCAACGTTTTTGGTTAGTGTCTTGCATTACTTGTATATTTTTTTTTGATACTAACACTATTTTGAGGAGGAGGACTTAGAAAAAGATCCGGCTACTAAAGATGCCGAGAAGCTGAGAAGAATGTGGCTCCTCACGCCACTAAGACACAACCCTCATCATCACAATCTACCCCAAACAAAGGTATTAACTCTATCCCTTCAAGTTTGGTTAATACTAATGCTTCGTTTGCTCGTGCACCATTCCCACATAGGTTGACGAAATCTAAGAAAGATGATCAATACGAAGACATTTTGGACATCTTTCGGAAGGTGCAAGTAAATCTGCCCTTGATCGAGTGCATAAAGCAAGTGCCTATCTATGCAAAATTTCTCAAAGAGTTATGCACCCAAAGGAGGCAAACGAGAGCGAAGGAGGCTGTGAAGGTGAATGCAACCGTTTCAGCGGTTTTACAGCGTCGGTTACCCCCCAAATTGAAGGATCCGGGGAGCTTTTCTGTTCCTTGCGTGATTGGTGACAACAGATTCGAAAATGTTATGCTACATCTTGGTGCATCCATTAACGTAATGCCCTATTACCTATATGCATCCATGGATTTAGGCGAGCTCAAACAAGACGATGTCATCATTCAACTAGCTGACCGTTCACATAAGTATCTTAGGGGATACGTTGAAGATGTTCTTGTTCAAGTCAACAACCTAATTTTTCCAGCGGATTTCTACATTGTTGACATGGAAGAGAGTCCTTTGAACACCACGCCATTGCTTCTTGGGCGACCTTTCATGAGGACTGCAAGAACGAAGATAGATGTGTTTGAGGGAACGTTTTCCATGGAAATTGACGGAGAAAAGATTGAATTCAACATACTAGATGCCATGAAGGTTCCCACGGCAGGTGTCAATGCCATATTTTCGATGGATATGGTGGAAGAGGCAGCTCAACAACACTTAGACACCATTGGAGATGATGAGCTAGACATTGCTATACAAGAAAGAGCGGGGCTGACTCGACTCGGGGATGAAGCCCTTTTTGATGCACTTATCGAGATTTTGGAGCCTAGAATTCTCGCGATGGCTATGGCACTCAATGAGGCTCCACGGATTGCAAATAGGCCACCTCCAATTCCGTTGGCCTATGGAGAAAACAAGCTTGTTCCATCCGTGATTAAGGCACCGGAGTTAGAACTCAAAGTGTTACCGGCTCATTTGAAGTATGCTTACTTGGGAGAGAATGACACTTTGTCGGTTATCATTTCATCATCATTGGAGGAAGAACAAGAGGGCAAACTCATCAACATGCTTAAACGTTATAAAACAGCAATTGGATGGACCCTTGCCGATATCAAAGGCATCAATCCGGCCACTTGCGTGCATCGAATTCTACTCGAAGATGGGGCTAAACCTTCGAGAGAAGCTCAAAGAAGACTCCATCCACCAATGATGGAAGTTGTGAAGAAGGAAGTTATCAAGCTCTTGGATTGTGGCGTCATATATCCAATTCCGGACAGCCGATGGGTCTCACCTGTACAAGTTGTTCCTAAGAAGTCCGGAATCACCGTGGTGAAGAATGCGGAAAACGAATTGGTACCACAAAGAACCGTAATCGGCCATAGAGTTTGCATCGACTATCGGAAGCTCAATGCCACCACTCGCAAGGACCACTTCCCCTTGCCATTCATTGATCAAATGCTCGAGAGGTTGGCGGGACATGAATATTATTGCTTCCTAGATGGATATTCTGGTTACAACCAAATCAGCATCGCCGCGGAAGATCAAGAGAAGACAACGTTCACTTGCCCCTTTGGAACGTTTGCATATCGACGGATGCCATTTGGACTTTGCAACACACCAGGTACCTTTCAACGTTGCATGCTTTCAATTTTTTCCGATTACATAGAAAAGATAATAGAAGTTTTTATGGATGATTTTAGTGTCTTTGGGAAAAATTTCGATGCATGTTTAGCTAACTTGGAACTGATTTGACAAAGATGCGTTAAAACGAACCTAGTGCTTAATTGGGAGAAATGCCATTTCATGGTTACTCAAGGGATAGTTTTAGGTCACATAGTTTCGAAAAGGGGAATAGAAGTTGATAAAGCAAAAGTAGATCTTGTGCGGTACTTACCCTCTCCGACTTCGGTTAGAGAGATACGTTCTTTTCTTGGCCATGCAGGTTTTTACAGGAGATTTATCAAGGACTTTTCCCAAATATCTCGTCCCCTGTGCAAGCTTTTACAAAAGGACACTCCCTTTATATTTGATGATGAATGCCGAGCTGCATTTGACAAGTTGAAGGAGCTTCTCACAAGTGCTCCTATCCTTTGTGCACCGGATTGGTCACTACCGTTTGAATTGATGTGCGACGCATCCGACTACGCCGTCGGAGCTGTTTTAGGGCAAAGGAAGGACAAGAAGCCCTACGCCATTTACTATGCTTCTCGAACATTGGACGATGCTCAAAGCAACTATACAACAACCGAGAAGGAGATGCTTGCTGTGGTGTTTGCACTTGACAAGTTTCGATCATACTTGTTGCAAAGCAAGGTGATTGTCTATACGGACCACGCTGCATTGAAGTACTTGATGGCAAAAAAGGATGCCAAACCACGACTCATTCGTTGGATACTTCTACTCCAAGAATTCGACATAGAAGTGAAAGATAAGAAGGGAGTAGAAAACGTGGTGGCAGACCACTTATCTCGAATTGTACATGACAAGGAGACGGTGGCAATTGAGGAAACATTTCCGGATGAACAACTCTTCGGACTTCAGGTAAGTACCTCGGAAACTCCTTGGTATGCGGATATTGTGAATTATTTAGTTACCGATAAATTTCCACCTCACATGCATAGTGTCCAATGCCATAAACTTAGACTAAATGCTAAACATTTCATTTGGGATGAGCCTTACTTATGGAAACAATGTTCTGACTTAGTAATTAGAAGGTGTGTCCCCGATTGCGAATTTGAGTCTATTCTTAAGTTTTGTCATAACGATGCATGTGGAGGTCATTTTGGTTCTAGGAAAACAGCCTTGAAAATATTAGATTGTGGATTCTTTTGGCCTAATATATTTCGTGACTCTCATGACTTTTGTGCCAAGTGTGACAGGTGCCAAAGATTCGGTAATATAGGTCCTAGAGATGAAATGCCGCAGAACTATATTCTTTATGTCGAAATTTTTGATGTTTGGGGCATTTATTTTATGGGACCATTTCCCATGTCTAACGGTTATACTTACATCTTACTCGCTGTTGATTATTTGTCGAAATGGGTGGAAGCAAAAGCCACCCGTACTAATGATTCGCGAGTTGTTGCAGATTTCCTTAAAGCACAGATTTTCACACGACATGGAATGCCTCGCATTCTAATAAGCGATGGAGGAAGTCACTTTTGCAACAAGACAATAGACGCATTGATGAAGAAGTACGACATCACCCACAAGGTCTCTACACCATATCATCCACAAACCAATGGATTGGCGGAAGTATCCAATCGTGAAATCAAGAAGATCTTGGAAAGAATTGTCAAGCCAAATCGCAAGGATTGGAGCCAATGTCTTGATGACGCATTATGGGCCTATAGGACGGCATACAAGACTCCCATAGGCATGTCACCTTATCGATTAGTCTATGTGAAGGCATGTCATCTTTCGGTGGAGTTAGAACATAAGGCATGGTGGGCTATCAAGAAATTCAATATGGATCGCGACAAGGCTGGTTTGCATCGGAAACTCCAACTTTGTGAGCTTGAAGAAATCAGGAATGATGCATTCGACAATGCTTGGATCTATAAGGAGAAAACGAAGGTGTTTCACGACAAGAGGATCCGGAGAAAGGAGTTCCTAATCGGACAAGAGGTATTGCTCTTTAACTCTCGCCTTAGAATTTTTCCAGGAAAACTACGCTCGAGGTGGGTTGGACCTTTCATTGTCACCGAAATTTTTCCCCATGGAGCTATAAACATCAAGAGTCCAACAACCGGGAACGAATTCAAAGTCAATGGTCACCGTTTGAAGCCTTATCATTCGGCCCTCAAAGAGGAAGTAGTTGAGGAAGAAGCTCTATTCGAACCGGCCACATCAAATGAATGAAGAACTATCACGTCTAGGCTGTAAAACGTTAAAAAACAAGCGCTTGTTGGGAGGCAACCTAATGGAGGAAATCGCCAAGGATTTGTTCTCTCCTCCCTTATCTTTTTATTTTCGTTGTTTATTTACTTTCCTTAGCTAAAATTTTCGTGGGTCTCTCCCTTCATACGAAATTCTATGATTCCCTTAAATACATTGAGGACAATGTAGAGTTTAAGTGTGGGGGAGGGGTTTACAACCTTATTTGAAGTCATAAATTGTTAAAACCGGGCGGACAATGGAACTTTCCGGCGGATGATGCCCCAAAAAAAATTATTATTTTTTGTCTTTCTATTTAACTTAGGGTCTTTAAAGAGTCTTTTTCATTTTTAGGATGCCCTTAGTTAGTCTATGATGAAAATGGACCGAAAAGAATACATATGGCGGTGAATAAGCACTAAACTATTTTCTTGTGATAAGTGAGATATTTTGATTGTCATAACATGTAGTGGATATGGTTTGATTAAACATGGTACAGATTTCGCATGTTAGAACAAGTTTTAAATCATACAAACCTAAAAGTGAGTTTTTGAGCCTACATTACTTCATTTGAGAGTGAATTTCGTGCATATGGTTTTCAAAAACAAAACATGCCTCATCTAATTGCTTGCCATAGATATTAATGAACTAGAGATTACTAGAACTTACTCATGTAGATTTACAACGCTTTTAAGTTGATATATGCTCTGATTTTGGATATGATTAAAGGCAAATTAGGTTACCACCACCTAAACCAAATGGCCTTGTGTCCCATTGTGCGCACGAGTTGCGACACCCTTAGATTACCCCTTTTGTGCCTACGTTAAGCCTTTTCTTTCATTCACCACATACATATCTAAACACTCAGCCTAGTGTAGAATTTCCAAACCTTGTTCAAAGACTTGGTGAAGAATTTCGAAGCTAGCACAATGAAAGTGGCGTGAAGATGATGAAAAGATGTGTGTATAGGGATAGACTTGTCCAACAAATTTTGTATTTGAATGCCAAAATTTTCGAGATAAAAAAAGAAAAAGAAGAAAAATGTATAAAGATCTCGAGGCATTGTATTTAGATTGTATAAGTTTGGATTAATGTCCCCTATACTTATGAATTTGGAGATTACTACGAATTGAAGGCCCAAAAGTGAAGAAATATGGCCTTTGTCCTGTTCATAAAGCTCAAAAGAAGTTTAAAATGAAGTTAGGGCCCAAAAAAAGATGAAAATTGGCCCCCGATTCTAGAGTTTGACACATAAAGAAGTGTAGAAAGGATGAGCCACGAATTCAGGAAGTTTTAAGTGCTAGACTAAGTCTTTGGAACGTGTTTTAACCACCACTTATCTAAATTTCGAATGCCTTAGCCTTAGCCTCATTACAACCTTTCTAAAGTCCTTTATGATCCTTAAAATGAGTAGCCTTCAATTGGTTGAGTAAGTTACATGAGTAAGCATATGGTTTGGTTCATTTGTGCAAGTAATTATGAGGTATTTCGATGCAATACATATACATTTTGAGTAAACCTCTTTTCATGAGTGAAAATATGATGAGAGCATCCATGTGAGATTGATTTAGACTTTTTCGAAACATGCATAGCTTTAACTTCACCATTGTTTTCTCCAAGTCCTACTTGTTCATGACATGATCATATTTCTCTTATCTCTCGAAAATTTTTGAACTTTTCACTATGAAATCTTGTGATTCCATCGCCATATACGTAAGAAAATTTCTGAGACAAATTGTGCTAAGGGCTTAGGATTTGTTTTTATTTATTTGAGTCCATGAAATTTGTTCAACAAGGAGGCTAGCTCTAACGTTGGTTTTATATTTTTAGTCTTTCTTTTATTTAGTATTTGCTAGGGACTAGCAAAGTCTAAGTGTGGGGGAATTTGATCTACGCATTTTATGCTTGATTCTTAACGTCTTTCTCTTTATATTTAGCTTTGTTTTGACCTTAGTACTATCATTTCTTACTTACTTTGTTGTTTTTAGGTTTTGAATAAAGGAGTACAATAAAAGAGGTGAAATGAAGCTTAAAATGCAGCAATTGGAGGTTTCCTAATTCGCTTAGGAAAAATGGTATTTCCTACTTTGACTAGGATTCCTACTCGGGGTAGGAATGCAAATGGTTAGACAACTCGGAGAGTTTCGCGGAGCTGAAAAATGAAGTTTCCTAAATCAACTAGGAATGACGTGGCGAAATGTCCGAGACGCGCAAAATGGTTGAGAAATGGTATTCGTAAAAGTTACTAAAATGGTACGCACAAATGGTTTCCCAAATGAAGAACGAATGCATTTCTCCTACGTGGACCAGGAAGATCAAGTCGGCATGCATTTTTGGAAAGAAGTCATGGCCGAAATATTGAGATCATACTTGCCCTATTTGAAGACCAAATATCTTGAATATCTTAAAGAAATTCGGCAAGAAGTATATACCTTGGAGATCAAGAAAGAAATATCTAGAGTGGAATAAGGAAAGAAGATTTCAGAACAGACCTGTAACTTCAAGAGGCCACCGAAGTCGCAATTCAACTCCAAATATGGCGTTCCTTATATGGATTCTATAGCTCTCTGAATACGCTTTCCAACGAGTCCAAAATCATAATTTTATGAGCTCTAGAACTCCCGGAAAAGACGTTTCAAGATAGGCTGTCAAAAGCTGGCATTTCTACCTGGGTAAACTAGGAATCCCTAGTTTGGAGAGGAAAGTTGGACTTCTTCACCTATAAATAAGAGGGGTCGGTCTCATTCTCATTAATCTCTCATCATACAAGCCGAGCTCTTGTCCACAACACTTTCACTACAAGAAAAATGCACTTAGACCACGGAACCTTAAAGGTTCCGTCGTCTAAGTAACACTTAGACCACGGAAACTTCTCCGCGGTCTAAGTGAACACTTAGACGACGGAGATGTCTTTTTCCGTCGTCTAAGTGAAACTTAGACCACGGAGAAAATTTCCGCGGTCTAAGTGTAACTTAGACGACGGAAAAAGACATCTCCGTCGTCTAAGTGAAATTTCAAAAATTTAAAAATTTCACTTAGACCGCGGAGAAAGTTTCCGCGGTATAAGTTTTCACTTAGACGACGGAAATATCTTTTTAAAAAAATAAAAAAATATTTTTTAAAATTAAAAATTAAAAAATTTTAAAAAAAATTTAAAAATTATTTTAATTAAAAAAATTATTTTAATTAAAAAAATTATTTTAAAAAAATTTAAAAATTCACTTAGACGACGGAAATACTCATCTCCGTCGTCTAAGTACTGTAACCCTAAACCCTAAGGCCCTATCCCCTAAACCATGTTTTTACTTAGACGACGGAAATGTGCATTTCCGTCGTCCAAGTAAGAACTTAGACGACGGAAATGTGCATTTCCGACGTCTAAGTGAAAATTTCGTAATTTCACCTAAGACAACGACCATCTAGACCATGTCCCAATGCATATTCTTTTCGTCGAGACCATAGAGTAAACAATGCTTGGAGTGTGAGCGTCGACGGTTTTAAAATAGGACTTACGGATTTTCGTGTATCCAGGTTTCTGTTTTGTAAAAATTTTGGATTTGCGGTTAACTGTGCCGATGAAACCCTGAACGAACTCAGTATTTAGTGGAAATTATTCTACTTATATATGGTGTTATGGTGAGTATATCCAACGGTCGTTTTTTCCAAATTCAATTTCGTTAATATCAATGTGCAATGAGCCTATACGTACCGACACTTAAGTTATACATAGTAGTAGATACTTAACAAGTTTGAATACGTAAATTAATTCATCGTCTTAAATCCCACTTTTTATATATACGATTCTTTAATCGATATTTTACGACAATTCCATTCAAATTACAGGTCCAAAAATTCATTACAAATTATTTTTAAAAAATAATTTTACGGAATTTTCACTTAGACCACGGAGAAGGTCATCTCCGTGGTCTAAGTGAATTTTTAAATTTTTTAAAAAAAATAAAAAAAAAATTTTAAAAAAAAATTTAAAAATTCACTTAGACCACGGAGATGGTCATCTCCGTGGTGTAAGTGAATTTTTAAATTTTTAATTTTTTTAAAAAAAATAAAAAAAAAATTTTAAAAATTTAAAAAAAAAATTTAAAAATTCACTTAGACCACGGAGATGACCATCTCCGTGGTCTAAGTGAATTTTTAAATTTTTATTTTTTTTAAAAAAAATAAAAAAATTATTTTAATTAAAAAAAATTCACTTAGACGACGGAAAAAGACATTTCCGTCGTCTAAGTGAAATTTTGAATTTTTAATTTCTGGCGGTGTTTTTCCCACTAAAAATTTGGCAAAAATTTAAATCCACTTAGACGACGGAAATTTGTCATCTCCGTCGTCTAAGTGGACGTAAAATTATTTTGATAAAATTATTTTTTTTTGATAAAAAACGTAAAAATTCACTTAGACGACGGAGATGACAATCTCCGTCGTCTAAGTGGACACTTAGACCCCGGAGAATGTCCGCGGTCTAAGTCTCACTTAGACGACGGAATTCTCCATCTCCGTCGTCCAAGTGCTTGGACGACAGCACTTGGAGCACGGAGCTTGGACGACGGAAATTCCGTCGTCTAAGTACTTAGACGACGGAAAATTGCACCTAGACGACGGAAATCGTCCGTGGTCTAGGTGCATTTTTCTTGTAGTGTTTGTCTCCTCCAAAACCAAAAATTCATCAAGAAGCCGAAGCTCTTCACACTCCAACAAACACCATCCTCCACAAGAGTAACTTAGGCAATCCGAAGGTTTCTCTCCATCCACTAGAAGGCCATCTACATGTTTTGCAACTGCGTTCACGACCAAAATGTGTAAAATGTTACCTTCTACTCTCTTTTTGTATGAACGATTGATTTTTAAGGAAGAGTTTAAATAAGAGTTTTTGGTTATATAATTCTAGCATGTTTTTGTAACTTGTTTCGAATCTGAGTTCTTTGCTATGCATGTAATTTCTATGCTTAATGCTTAACTTAAATGCGAGCGATCTTGGTTTATGTTATGATATGTCTAGAATGCAAGCGTTCTTGGTTCGAAAACATTGTCATTCGAGAAATACATGAACAACATAGTAAAGGCTTAGATTTTAAATAGGTTGCATAAAATATGTTTAGGTTATAAAGGAATGAGGTGAGTATGATGAGTTGATCAATGTGTATATTTGTAATTAAACTTTATTTTTGGTTTTAGTAAGCATGTTTAGGATTCTATGTTCTTGTTTGTTTTGCTTGTCTATGAGTTTAAGCATGTTAGAACTTAGAAGCCAACGATGTGTTTGCTATGCCATTTTCTTGTCTTTATTTTCGTAGATAATAAACAACCTTTTCAAACCCCCCTTTTAAACCATAGCGTAAATATGCATGCACCCTCAATCCCCGGTTAAGAACGATCCCTACTTATCAATGGTACATCTACACCAAAGGGTTTTAATTGTTTATGCGTTTTTGTTGATTGTTAAGTGTTAAATTAAAATTTGCAAAGTCGTGTATCATTGAGCCAAACTTTAGCAAAGGGTTGCCGGCCTTCTAAGTTTAGCTTTACAGAATTACTAAATATGGTATATGTACATCTGAACTCTTTTATTTTTCTTAATTATATGAAATCCTTTTTTCTTCTTCTCTGAAATCTCTACTTTTCAAGTTTTATTTTTTAAATCAATTCATATAGGCTAGTCAAGTTTAACCATATATTTTTTAGGTAAGTTTACCTGATGATTGAATAACAACAAACATGTGTTTCAGTCAAAATATTCACTCGTCGACACCTACAGTTTGTGAAGTCGATCAAGATGTCTCAAATAGTTCTCGTATTCAATCGGCCACCACATGTAAAACTTCCCAAAATAGTCAAATTCAGGTAAAGGCTCTCTTCAGGTATTAATATGTTTAAATATTATACAATATCAATTATATATTCATTATATATATATATATATTCTACTAATATAATTAATTTATTTTACAGAGTTCAAATGATACTAGATTTTCACTTAGAGACAAGTACAATAGTCAATTCCAAGATGGATCGCAACCTTATATCATAAGTGTATATGATGTTAAATCTGATGGTAATTGTGGCTAGAGAGTCATAGCTACAGCAATATATGGGGTTTGGTTGAAAACATTGGCGTCGGGTTCATATGGATTTATTGAACGAGTTAAATAGATCACCACAATTTTATGAAAATATGTTAGGAGGATCTAATTGGGTAAAAAGTATTCAATCAAGACTCAACTATACTAAATCGAGGTTTGCAACTGAAAAATATTGGATGTGTTTTTCAGAAATATGGTATTTGATTGCAACTTGTTATGGTGTTATTGTGATCAATATATCAAACGGACAATATATAACACATCTTCTGCTTCTGGAACACAATATTGGAACGGGCAATGAGCTTGAAGAAATTGGAGTTGGTCTTGTGAATGAAAATCATTACATATTGGTATGTAGATTCATTTAGATGTATATGTTTATATAATTATTTTTGATAAATAACAACATAGTTTTATTTTTCTTCAGGTTAAATTCTTTTAGGACATCCATTACTGAATCTTGTACCAACTTGGAAACAAAATGCAGATTTCAAAGTCAAATATTTGTACTCTAGATACCAGAACCATTTCAAGCAATACAAAATTTGTTGTCCCGATTATAGTCCCAGGAATCTTTATAGTCGATGATTGAGTAGTTGACTGAGTAGTGTTTGATATAAATATAATTTTTTAGCAGCTTTCTTCAGAACAATAAATATTTAGAAATTTATGTTTAGAAGTATCCATATTACTCATGGTAATTTTATTTTGAACTATATATTTAAAAGATCTTCAATTTCTCTTCAGGACTCGATCTCTTTGTCATATAATTGTCCATTTTAATGCCTCTTTAAATAATATTTGTCTTAAGCTCACTTTGTTGTAATAAAGGCATGGTTTATTAACTTTCCCAAAAATTATAGAGATAAACGAAAACTTGAAAATGTAAGGATTAATTCAAACAAAATCTGTTAATTGGACCTTGATCAACTATAACCAACAACTTAGATGAATACATGTAATTTTATCTTAAACCCTAATATTCTAAATTGACCCTAAACCCTAAATCTCAATCCTTAAACCTTAAACTCCAAACATAAAAACTTCAAGGGTTTAATTTGTATTGAGTTAAACTGAAGTGTTAAGAGAAAAAATAAAAATTTCTCATATGTAATCGTCAACCCTAACAAAAAAATAATAATTTAAACCCCAATATTGAACCATAAACCTTAAATCCTAAACGTTAATCTATCATCTCGAAAATCGTCCAAATCTAGTTCAGCTGAAGATGAAGTAGGTACATTAATTATTATCATTTGTGATATATTTTCAATAAGTTGTTATCTACTAACTTTACTTAATCATATAAGCGCTTATCATTGTGCTATACGAACATATATTTGATCGAGCACTCCTCAATATAAAAGTAATTTTGTCACTAACTCTACGTACTAACAGGGTCGATTATCATGTAAACATATATGATCGAGTCACTCTTTTTCAATCAATTTAAGAACTAGATAGTTAGTAATGATCATAATAGTAACTTCCTAACTTGTATTTATATAAGTTTTGATTTGAAACAAATAAATTAAATGTTTCAAGTCAATTATACTATAATCATTATATATTAATATATTTACAATTGAATAATATAAAATTATAATTATAATTTAATCAAGATATTGAGTAAATCACGTATAAAATCAGAAAAGGGAAAGTGGATTAATTTCCATTTATAATCAAGACGTAAAGTTTGTCATGTTGTATTTTTAGAGTTTAATTTGTCAAACTTTACGTACTTCATAATGAGGACAAACTTTAAGTACTTCCTAATTTCCATCCAAATCTATTTATTTTCTCCCATCGTGATTTTTGTCATTAATTAGAATTTGTATTTGAATAAAACACAATTAATTAGTGAAATTTTTTCTTGTAGAGTTATTATTATACAAGGAATTGTTATAGATATATATAGATTTTTTTTACATATTAATCAATATTTACTTTTAAACTTTTAAATATAAAAAATTAACAACCATTAGATATAAAGAGTATGATCGATAGTATTTTAATTGAGTTGATGTGTCAAAAAAGTAATTATGTGGACAAAGAAAAATTACCGTGTAGACTTTGAGGCCTACATCTCATAGACACATTGAGCCATAAATCATTTCTCTACTACAAATATATATTTAGTGGCATGGCCGGTTGATAGTAATCCCTGACTTTCTTAATTTTTTACCATTAACGTACAAGGTTAATGACCGAGAAAGGTGTATGTCATTGCATTTAAAATGACAAAAGTAAAACCCAGTAGCCAAGTCTTTAAGAGCAACTCCAACAAAGAAGTTGGAGTTGGATTTGAACCTATTTCAAATTTTGTCATCTCCCGATGGAAAAAATTAGCAACTGGAATTTAGAATTAGACTTGGAACAACTTTAAGACCTGTGGGTTTCACTAAAAAGTAAGTTGCTCACTTGCAGGTCCCGTGAATTTTAATTGAATATAAGTTTAGGGTGGATTAATTTAATTGAATAAAAATATATTTTAGGTCTTCTCATCTTTGAAGATAGGAGAATTGAAGTTAAATGAATAATAATGAAGAGTAGCCAAAATAAGTTCAACTCCCACAAATAAATTGCTCCTCCATCCATGCATTGTTGGAGTTGCCCTAAAATTACACACAATTCCAGCCACAATCCACATATGGTCACCGTATACTTAAAGGCATCAGAATTAATTTAAGGTTTCCTTTGAAATAAACATCTAAAATTTGGTGAGATCTCCATCTCAAACTGTGTCTAGCTTGTTGCACCTACACTGGTGACAAGGACATGCCCTGTGAATTCCTTGATTTCCAGTCCACCATGCAAATAGCTGTACGTGTCTCGATCGATCACTTTTAATTTCCTATTTCTTACCGACTTGTTGTAGTTGCCAAGTAAGCCTGGAAATCTGCAAGTCCATATATCCAAAATCACGTCCAATTTGAGCTTGAAAAGTACACGTACTGTAGTAGCTACCGCGACGTGGAAATACTTGGTTAAGCTGGTTGGACTTGACGGGAAAGGCCGGGAAGGTCAACAGATATTGATTGTCTTGGACACCACTCTACAGTTGTTCAAACAACTGCATCGATCGATCGATCCTAAATAACTAAATAAACTAATTAATAGCTCATCATATCGATCACGTACTGGACTTGCTCGATCGACCTTCCAGCTAGTTCTCCCTCCGTCTCTAAGCTAGCTACTTCAATCTCCTATGGAATACATAACCACCTAAGCATCTGGCATGGGTCTATATATACAATAAGCATAACCAAAGCTTCCTTTGGAGCACCATCGATCATATATCCTTTCTGCAAGAGAAACAAGAAGAGATATATATATATATATATATATATACACACACACGTACACACACATAGCAGCAAAATGGGTGCTCCACTTTTCTCACTTCTTGGGATTTTTGTTCTCTCTCTCATCACCTTAGCTCTTGCTCCCCAGCAGGCCCTTGCAAGCATAACAAGGCACTACAAGTTAGATGTATGCATGCATGTTATACCAAGTTTTAAATTGCATGCACACACTGTCTTTTTTTCTTTCTTTCTAATGGTGCATCGTTGTCTTTCTTTAACATTGTGAAATGTCCTTGTAGATACAACTGCAAAACGTGACAAGGCTTTGCCACACGAAGAGCATTGTAACTGTAAACGGCCAGTTTCCTGGTCCTCCAATTGTTGCTAGGGAGGGTGATCGCCTTCTCATTAGAGTGGTTAACCATGTCCAGAACAACATCTCCATCCATTGGTAACGAATGAAAGATTGTGATCGATATGATATCTAATACATGCATGCAGTATGTACATTTTTTTTCGTCTAATTAGTTTCTTTTATTACCATCGATCAATGAAAGGCATGGGATTCGACAACTTGGGTCTGGTTGGGCTGATGGTCCGGCATACATCACCCAGTGCCCGATACAAACCGGCAACAGCTATGTGTACAACTTCACGATTGTAGGACAAAGAGGCACCCTCTGGTATCATGCTCACATTTCATGGCTGAGATCAACTATCTACGGCCCCCTAATCATTCTTCCAAAGCGTGGTGTCCCTTACCCATTTAAGAAACCCTACAAGGAAGTCCCCATCATCTTTGGTGAGTAGAAATCAACAAGCCATATATATTATATTCCAATAAGGTACAAGATGAGAATTAGGAGTTTGAGCTCGGCTTTGCAAGTTAGATAGACTAGCAACGTACGTTTCTAGCTATATATATGTGATAGATCGCTTAATTACGTTTTTGTTTTTTACTTAAAACTACAGGAGAGTGGTGGAATGCAGATCCTGAAGCAGTCATTAACCAGGCAATGGAAACTGGTGGAGGTCCAAACGTCTCTGATGCCTATACCATCAATGGACTCCCAGGGCCCTTGTATAACTGTTCTGCTAAAGGTATTAATTTAACTACAAATTCAGAAATAGTATTCTGCTTAAATTAGGGTTAATCAATTGTGCTCATAACTGGTACTTTTGCAGATACATTCAAGCTTAAGGTTCAAGCTGGGAAGACATACCTTCTTCGCCTGATTAACGCTGCACTTAACGACGAGCTCTTTTTCAGCATTGCAAATCACACCCTCACAGTGATCGAAACCGATGCAGTTTACGTCAAACCCTTTGCGACCAACACCATTCTCATTGCCCCTGGACAAACAACAAATGTTCTTCTCAAAACCAAACCCAACTTCCCAAATGCTACATTTTTCATGACCGCAAGGCCATATGTGACTGGTCAAGGCACCTTTGACAACTCCACCCTTGCGGGCCATTTAGAATACGAGACGACTACTCTTCATTCAACCCTCTCGATGAAGAAACTTCCACTCCACAGGCCAATTCTTCCGGCTCTAAATGACACCTCCTTTGCAGCAAAGTTCGCTAGCAAACTCCGTAGCTTGAACTCTCCACAGTACCCCGCTAATGTGCCACAGAAAGTTGACAAGCGTTTGTTCTTTACAATAGGGCTTGGAACCAACCCATGTAGCCAAAAGAAGCACAATAACCAAACCTGCCAGGGACCCAATGGAACCATGTTTGCTGCTTCAATCAATAACGTTTCCTTTGCTATGCCAACCACTGCCTTGCTCCAGTCACACTACACTGGCCAATCCAATGGGGTTTATTCCTCTGATTTTCCCATCAGTCCTTTGATTCCATTTAATTACACTGGCGTCCAACTTAACAATACTAATGTGGGAAATGGTACAAAGCTGATGGTGCTTCCATTCAATACTAGCGTCGAGGTGGTGTTGCAGGACACTAGTATTCTTGGTGCTGAAAGTCATCCTCTTCATCTTCATGGCTTCAACTTCTTTGTTGTTGGTCAAGGTTTTGGCAACTACGACCAAAAGAAGGACCCTAAGAAGTTTAATCTGATTGACCCTGTCGAGAGAAACACCGTGAGCATACCCTCCGGCGGCTGGGTTGCTATTCGGTTTCTGGCCGACAACCCTGGTAAGTGAATTCTTAGTTCAATATTCAATAACGAATCGAGTCAAGTGCCGTACAATTTGATAACATAAGATGCATGCATGCTAGCTTATTTGCCACTTCGTATATAAATAACTATACATATTTATATGTAAATATTTCTCATCTGATTAATCTCCATATATATATATATTTATAAATTAGGTGTATGGTTCATGCATTGTCATCTGGAAATTCATACTAGCTGGGGACTGAAGATGGCTTGGGTTGTCTTGGATGGAAAACTTCCCAACCAGAAGTTGCTTCCTCCACCGCATGATTTGCCCCATTGTTAAGACGCTTAAGTAATTACCGCTATATTAATCTCAGAGTCCGATCACAAGTTCAAACCCCATCCCCGCGGATTTTGTAAACCATTGGTTTTATTCTTTGGCATAACTATATAATATCCCAGTTTTCTATCACGTTGTTTGAGCAATTTTTAGGAGGGGAAGCATAAGTAAATGATTATTTCTGTAACACTCAAATTTCTTGTTGTAAGCGGCTTCAACAATAATTTGTCCTTTTCATTTCTTGCTAACAAAACAATTTTCTTATGCTTAATGATTCGGCTAGGCAGAGGCCTATCTGCGTACTAGTCCAAATTTTCCTAATCCCTACGACAAAAGAACCCATACCCAGATCGAGCACAAAGTTAAGCATCTCTATGCATCCTGCCATTGCCGCCCGTGCTGTCTTTATGACCTTGTCATATCTGATTCTTCTGTTCTCAGAGAACATTTAGTAGAACGCAGGACAAAACTATCCATAAATAAAAACTAGCTTTCATATGGAGAATGAAAGCATCGAGGACCTAGAATCTAGGTGGACATACTAAACTAAATAGTGCAAATTTGAGTACAGGATCATAAATCAAGCAAGCAACATCCTCGGTTCTAAATGGCAAAGTATATTTAATTTAACTCTACATACACCAGAGGCCAAAGTACAAGCTTTTTCCTTCTCCATTTCTTTCCTTTCGTCCTGTACATATATAAATACATAATCAAGGAGGATACTACAAATATAAGTGGTCCAACGTACAACACTTCTCAACAGTTGAAGGAATACATTCGGACATAAGATGGTAGATAGTTCAATAAAAGCAGTCAAGCAGATGACATTCGGACACTATGTGCCGTAGGCCCATGACATCTACATTACATAACTGTAAAAACATCCAAATACTAACGAGTTTTCCTAATGAGTCATTCCAGATGGCCCGTTGATAAAACAATGTAAAGCTTTGTAACATAATGCCTATCAACTGTCATACAAACAAAAAATGGTACCAGTTGAATTTCCTACGTAAAGAAAAACAATGGTATATGCATCTAGTGCTGATACCGTACTGGACGGGGAATCAAATGAATCTTGTCAGCAAATGAACAACATGATGCTTAAATCAGAAGAGACACCAGCTCCAAAACAAGAAATCTTGTAACCAATCAACATTCCAACCTTACCTCACTTGCATAAATACCTTCAGACAGGATTATACTTTTTACAGCACCATAGAAGCACAGAAATCCAAAACATCAACCTTCATAGTCATGTTCTCGACTAGATTACAACTGTTTTTTTTCCTTCAAATGACATTGTTCTTCTCAGTGATGTTATCCACCCAAGCAGCCCTAGCAAACTCAAAGCTCTTCAGGGAATACATAGGAGCTGAGGATGTCGGCGTCACTTTCTCCGATGTACCCATCAATCCCCGAGTCGAGTTTCACTTCATCCTCTCCTTTGCTATTGACTACACAACACACTCTTCCCCTCGTAAACCAACCAATGGTAACTTTAATGTGTTCTGGGACACAAAGAATCTCAGCCCTGCTCATGTTTTCGAGATTAAGGCCCGTCATCCAAATGTTAAAGTTGCTATGAGTCTCGGAGGAGATACAGTTATTGGTAAACAGAAGGCATACTTCAATCTTACATCAATCAGCTCTTGGGTCAAAAATGCTATAGCTTCAATCGTGGAGATAACAAAAACGTACAAGTTGGATGGAATTGATATTGACTACGAGCACTTCCAAACAGATCCCAATACGTTTGCTGAATGCATTGGGCGACTATTGTTCTACCTTAAGCATAATAATGTGGTGTCCTTCACATCAATAGCACCATATGAAGATCAATCTGTGCAACCGTATTACTTGGCTTTGTGGAGGAAGTATGGGCACCTCATTGACTATGTTAACTTTCAGTTTTATGCCTATGATAAGGGCACAACTATTACTCAGTTCATACAACATTTTGACACCCAGAGCTTAAATTACAAAAGTGGCAATATTTTAGTGAGTTTTGGAACAGATAACAGTGGGGGTCTGAAACCTCAAAATGGATTCTTTGAGGCTTGTGCAAGGCTTAGAAGTCAGGGCAAGCTTCATGGCATTTTTATTTGGTCTGCAGACGATTCCAAGAAAGCTGGATTTCGATTTGAGAAGCAATCTCAAAGCTTTCTTACTAACTAGCAATTATTTTCACAATTGTCTTTTCTTATTTGTTAGTTTATTCCAAATGAAACACTAATAGTCTCTGAATGCTTAATTATTTACACAAGTAAATAATCTAAACAAGCAGGTATTATGCACAAAGCATTTGGCATTTGGACACATGAATAAATAAAAATTACTTATATAGTTGAACTTCTGCGATGTAGTTGTTACTTGTTGGTTGTACCCAGGTGACCAGGTCTATGTATTACTTGTACACTGTGCATTAGTGCATATATAAAGAATGAAAATGGTTTCCAATTTGCACCTAAATGGCTAAATGAGATTCGAGGGGAAATTGGTTCTGACCATACCAAGGTTATCTCCCATCACTCACCCTAGTACAGAATTTCTTCCATCAGACCTTTATTCTGATAAACCTTACGCCCCAAAGTAGAAACATATAAGCCACACAATATTATATTATTATTTATTATTGGAAACAGAGGATATCTCATATTTTAAGAATCAAAATGGAGAATTCTCTAGTTTGCAGTAATCATGCTTATCTGAATCAACTGATCTTAAAGAGATAATGTAACCTTTTTTTTTCCTTTCAAAAATCATGAGTGTATCTCAAGATATTAATTAAAGTAAAGAATAAAAAATTAATCTGAAAAGACACCAAAGACTTTCACATTAGCAAAATTGGTGGAAACAATATTTTAAAGAAGTGAAAATGCACAAGGAGGTCTTACCTTGTAGAGCTCTCAAGCATATAACTGGGTGCCATTGTCATTGCCCAATAGGTGGACACTTCCTCTTCAGACTCCAAAGGGTACAAACTTTCTGAAGAAAGTCATAATATTGAACAATCTGCATTTTACAGCTACATTCTATTGTAATGCCCATTAGCACAAGCAGTAAAAACTGCTCATAATGTGTAAACATAATCAAATATAGAATCAACTCAATCAAGTATAAGTTGTAATTCTACAAGACTGAAGCAATGCTTCCAGTAATGAGGCTACAAATATGGATCAGTAAAAGACATGCATGTAAGACAACTAGTTGGTAGATCAACTGTATAAAACTGGATATGAAGCAAATATCAACGTATTTGAATATGGACACTAATGAACAACTAACCCTTTCCAAACAGCAAGAAAAATTGCAATTGTAAAACTTATAGACAGCAACAAGAGCATAGAACTGGACTTAAGATGAACCAAGCACACACATAACTTGTTCCAGATTTCATATTTGGTAAAGGCATAAATCGAAAAATCAATTTGCACTTTTTAACACTATATATGCATACAGAAAAACTGCATTCATCCATAAAGAAATCAAAAAGATTAATCTGAAAGGAGAGGAAAACAAAAGAATGGAGATTTTTCCTTCAAGTATGCCAACAAATGAAATGATTGTCTCAGAGTTTATATCTACCTTTATATCAAAATCACAGAAATGTAGATATACATCTTAATTCACACCAACTACACACCAGATGAAAATCAAAGCTGTAAAGAATGTTTCTGTTTTCTCTACATGGACGCTTAAATTCATTCTGTAGCCTAATAATTCAGACACCTATTTGACAAAGGTAAATTAGGAGGATGACGTGTACAGCTCTGAGAAAAGGATATAAAAACTACAGATAAACGGAAACCTAGCAATGTCTCTCCATCATACTAGAATGACCTAATGCTTCAATTGATGAACTAGATAATAATGGAACTTAAAACAAAATGTGCACTATAATTTGGTCATCACTGATAATTCAACCACACTAAGAAGCAAGGCACTACAACACAATAGAAAGCACAAGACAGGACTAGGGGAAACAATTTCCTAACCTGAGCTAATTAAGACTGTGCCATCATGGTAGATACATTGTAGAGCTCTCAAATATATGTCTGATACACCGACTCTTAAAGCTCCTAGATTGTGACATATTGAGTTATCTGCATCTCTTAATGTTATTATAATTGAGCACATTCTAGCTTGGATAATGTTATCTGCATCTCTTAATGAAACACGTAGAATAAAGGACCTCCACCCATTCAAGCTTGGATAATTTATCCAAGATCAAAGGAGCATCAATATAAAGGGTAAAAGAACATTAAATTGAAAGAAAATGGAATGCAAAATGGGTGAGTAAGACCTATAACTCCCAAATTGTAAATGACGTGAGCCGAACACCATTTTTCCCAATGTTGCCTTGCATGTATACACTCGTTGCATTACAAATAGTAAAAACAACAGTTGCAATAAT
The DNA here is from genome assembly GCA_946800695.1 of Geum urbanum. Classification (NCBI taxonomy): domain Eukaryota; kingdom Viridiplantae; phylum Streptophyta; class Magnoliopsida; order Rosales; family Rosaceae; genus Geum; species Geum urbanum. Next base: position 12,607,263 of record OX327001.1, read on the forward strand.
AGTGAACATGGGTTAGTGGGTTACATTAGGGATCAAAAGTGAGGCAAAAATTCCATTGCAATCATTAATAATTTAACAAAGAAACACATTTTCTTCTTTGTATTACATAGAGAAGAGTATCCTTAACCTGCCCTGCCATGACTGACCTACAACTTAAAATCTTCATCAAATTCCACAAAAGAAAAAGAAAACTCAAACAATTTGACACAAACTGTTTACCTCCTCTTAAGTTTTCCTTGTTTTCTTTCTCTTCTCCTGCTGTTCCTCCAGCCCCTCGACTACATTTCTGTTTTCTAACTCATCACTCATCCTCTTCCTCTTCCTTTTCTTCTTCTCTCCCTTATTTTCCTCTTCTTCATCAACACTACCAACATTGTCCTTCTTCTTTTTCTTCTTCTCCTTCTTATTTTGAGACTCTCCCTGCTGAGAATCTGCGATATCGTTCTCCCTTTTAACCTCTTCGTTCCCAATTTCACTTTCAATTACACCACCTCCCCCGCTTTCATCCCTCTTCTTTTTCTTCTTCTTCTTCTTCTTCTTAATTTGTGACTCATTTTGCTCGGAATCTCTGATATCATTCTCCTTCTTTACTTCTTCTTTCCTAACTTCACTTTTAACTTCTCCACTTCCTCCGTTTTCATCAATACCATCCCTCTTCTTTTTCTTCTTCTTCTTCTTGATTTGCGAAGCATTGTCCTCGAAATCCCTCTCCCTCTGCACCTCTTCTTTCTTAATCTCACTCTCAACTTCTCCACCTCCTCTGCTGCTTTCATCAATAACATCCCTCTTCTTTTTCTTCTTCTCCTTCTTCTTATCATCAACCTGGTCCTTCTCAATGCTCTGTTTTTCAGCCACAATTTTTCGATCACCATCACTCTCCTGCTCCCTTTTAAGCTTGGAACTCAAGTCCAAGTCCACGAAGCTCCGCTCTTGATTGTCCCCTACGTCGTCGTTTTGACTATCCGAACCCTTGAACTTCCGATGAAGCTGGTCCAGCTCCTCGAACGCGGCCGCAGCGCGTCGGACGAAAGCGCAGTTCTCGGAGGACGCGCCGGTCGACTCGCCGCCGTAGACGGAGCTGTAGAAGCCGGAGAGGAACGAAGTGGCGCCGGAGAGAGAGATTGGCTCGGAGGAGAGAACTTGAGCCTGGACCGTCTTCATGGTTTGATTGATTGAGACAAAGCAAAGGAGGGGAGACGGAGAGAGAGAGAGTTCTACGTTTCTAGGGTTTTCATTTCAGAGCGAATCTAGTTGAAGAATCAGAACGGAGGCGTCTATAAATAATACCTTGCAGACAAAAAGACTAGGGTTTATGGGTTATTATTTTCATCCGTAGATTATAAATCCAAGGGATCATAACATTCCACGTCATCCAAAAAAGTACTCCCACTACCAGTCTTGAAAACCCAGGACCCAAGATGATGTGAAAAATTGTTTGTAGTTAAAGACCCAGAATTTATGCCATTTTATTAATTTTCGGTACATAACCAACATTGTTATATACCGTGTGCATAGCTGGATTTAACATCTTTAATTCAGCCAAAATTCTTTTGTCTGTTTCGTTGATTTCCCCCGACAACATCATGTTGGAGTATGGACCAGAAATTCTCACTATGTCCCCTGCTCTAGAGAACCTGACATGACAAAATCTTTAACATGAGGGGAATATGGCCGAATATAAATTCTAAAAATGATCTCTTTTATTGCACAATCTGAATAACTGATTAAAATCCTCAAACTTACTCAGATTGATACTGTTCTGTCATTTGCATTTGGGGATTGAGGATAAGGCATGTATGAATTATGTTGGATGCACCTATGTTTTCTGCATCAACATGAAATATCAATTTAAAGCATAAACATTTGATGGTTAATTGTATATACATCATATATGGCCAAACAATATCATCTTATGATGCGACACAACAAAATTCATAAATAAAGCATCTAAATATCCATGACACTTTAAAATAGCAAAATATTAATAAAGCAAAACCATAAGCATCAACTTAGGCACAATACCTTTATACTTGGTGATTCGCATTCAAGTGAAGATTACAAGAACTGGTGCAAGATAGTCAATGACATTTTGGAGTGGAAATGATTTTGCAGCATCTCCTCATAGTGAGATTCTCAGTTCCTCTCTCCTGTACATCCAATGTATATACTATAAGTAAATTCAATTTTAACAATGTAGTATACATAATTAGTGCTAATAAGATTATAAATAAAGTACCCTATGAACATGAACACAATATTAGTCCTGAATTCTTTCTTCTTTGAGTTCCTCACTGGAACTTCCTGTGGTGGCTTCACAGCCTTAATGCATCCATAGAAATCTTGTAGACGATAAGGCCAAAAGGTTAGCATCCATTCATACAGATTATATAACCATATTAAACATATTTAATTTCTCACTTGCCAGGAAGTGTTGGCATTCTGCCTCAGTAGATAGGTGTTGAAATTCAAGGAATCGAAATGCATATTTTGGAAAATTTGGTAGATTTTCTTCGATTCGCTTGAAACTGGTCATCTCTATGAAGCATAGAATTGCATCATGGTTTGCAACTTTTTGTCTGGCAATATCATTCATTGATCTAAACCTTGATATGTCGTATATATCTCCTATTGTCATCAGTTCTGGCATATGTCCATAATAACATTCCTCAATCATAGCATGGATTGAGGATCTCTAGAGACATTCAATGATAGAAGTTAAACCCACAAACCTTTATGGTATATCAAGATGATAAAAGAGATAAGAGAGCATGGTAATCATGCCATGAGAAATTCTATAGTTAAAAAATAATCAGGAAAAATAAAAACTAATAGTACATGTTGCAAAGATAGCATGTATGATTTAAATCATAATTCATACAAATATTTATAGGTCAGTTCAAGTTCATACAGTATCGACAAACTCTTAAATATGAAAATATTAACAGGCAGCTTCTTAAGATAAGGATTTAGTCCATAAGATATCCCCTTTTATGTAAATAATTGAAACAAAGAAAGCACACATTTATGACATCCATTAACGTTTTGAAGATAGATAATGATCAAATTCAAACCCTTTAATTAACATGCTTTCAAAGAATTTCTTTTTTCTTATCTTCAGAGCTACTTATAACCGACAAAGCTTTAAGGCACTTCATCCCAATACATCACACAAAATAAAGGTCTAGCATTAAAAAGTGGGAGACTATACATTCAGAGAACATGAACATCTAAATGGATGTGAGGAAGTGAAAAAAGCTGCACATTTTTAAATAAAGATGTAATCAAGAAAATATAGAAAAGCTACACATGTTACTTACATTGTACATTTTTGCCTCCCTAATTGAATACTTGTGTGAAAATAAAGAAAACAAACAGATCAAAGATGAAAAATATTCATGCCAGCAGACACAATAAAAAGATATATAGCCATGGACAATTTTTAACAAAAGAAAATGTGCTGCAAGTAATTAGAATGAATAAGATTATTTAAACTTTAAACTAAGAAATACTACTGTCCAACCTGTAACTCAAAAAAGTGATATCAGTTTACCTTCTCATCCACCAAGAGATAATAGAGGCCTTCATATTCCGTACTCTCAAACCGCCTCGGTCTCCATTGTAGCGAAACATTTTCCCAAAAATTCATGCCAATCGTGAACGCTTTAATGTCCTTAATCAACTTCGTCATCTTTGATCCACCTAGGAATAAGAGAAAAATCATAAAAAATACCAACATGAAAAATAATAAACACATACAAAAAGAGTCCACGATACAGGAACAATATTAGGATTTTTGTCAAATTAAGAAACAAAACTGAGATCTATATCCAAAAAAATGTAAATAAGCAGGAATGGATCTTAGTGAAACACAGTAAGAAAAAGAATGAGTATGTGAGATTATGAAGACAACCATAATGATAGAAGGAAGTATGCAAAGTGCAGAACAATGTACGTAACTAACCAACTAAACATCATAACTACATGTCTACACCATCTCCAATTATAGTCATGCTTGGGCATCACATTTGGCTAGGATTGAAAAATCACCCAAACCAGCAAAAGAAGACCCTTCTTAGAGAACTTAATCATCCTTCTTCTATAAATAATGCAAAGTAATATTTATGTATGTTTTGAACAACCAACTTCAGGAAAACAAAGGTCTACTCTTTACTCAAGTTGCCAAAGAAGATCAAGCCCCAGTTCATTGATTCATTCTTCTTTTTTATTAGATTTTCCGAATTCTTGAATTCAATTTTGACATAAAAGAAAGAGAAGCTTAAAAATTAATGTTACTTTTCTGTGAAATTGTATACACACAAAAAAGCTTTTAGATCCCAAAATCTCTGGTACTTCATTTCATGGCACATAAAATCTATTCAATAGTTAATACTGACTAAGCTTTAAACAACATCAATTTCATTCATAAACAGCACACATAAGAACATAGACAGCCACATAAAATCAAATCACCTGCGATACAATTCTCCGTGCAAGATCAAATCGAACAAACCTATGCAATTTAATCCTCCTTATACAAAATAGCTCCTGAAATCAAATGAATAGCAAATCAATGACAAATAACTAAGTATATTCACTTCCAGGTAAGCATCACCATAACAATCTCATGTTTTCAAACCAAGGGCATCAATATTCAACATATTGACCTTAGAAATTAACTCATTTAACCCATCACAACAATAGATATGCTTGAAGTTTCATATCAGTAACATTCACATATATCTACTCCATGAACAGAAAAAAGGCAAAAATATGAGACCTTCACTGGGAACATCTTTTCTGTCCTTGATTGCACATTAGAAACGACTCTTTTTCTTGCAACTTACCTTTTATACACAGCCACATCACCTCTATTTAAACCATAGGTGACATGATCGGAGGTAACATCATCCATCCTTGAATTGGGCGAACAGTTCCTCCACGATCAGTTGATCAAGGCTTTTCAGGATCTTTTAATAAGGAATTTGGTGCAGCGCAAGTTGCGAAATCTAGATGAATCATTACAATTGATTTGATTGGAAACAGAACAGATTGATCTAGGATGGCTTGGTTCAGAAGGAACTGAAGGTGTGAGTGTATGATTGAACCGGACTGTGAAATGAGTTATTTGGAATGAACTGAGTATTCTGAAAAGGATAAGAACCAAAACGTGGTGATTTTTTTCTTCCATATATTCAAATGTAGTGGTTGATCTGACAGAGAAGAACGTGGACTAAATAGTGAAAATAAAGCTCTGAATATGTCTTAAGTTTTGTAATATCTAAATATGAAAAGTGTGTATCAAACTATCCCTAGATATGGCCAAATTTATTTTCTTATAAATTAGTCATATATACAAAGTGTCAAATACATTGTATGTATATATAGCAAAAATATATTTAAAAAAATGATGCTATGTATAGAAAAAGAGATATGCAAAGTATTTTAAATTCCTATTATATATTTCGTAAAACATCTTTGTAAACTATATTCTTTGTATAATTATAGGGTATGTCATTACCATTGTTTATAATAATCTTAAGACCATTTTTTGATGTGACTCTTGATAGTGCAACATATAATTGTCCATGGCTAAAAACAGGCTCAGTTAAAAATATGCCGACTTGATTTAATGATTGACCTTGGCTTTTATTAATTGTCATTGCATAGCACGCTCTGAGAGGAAATTGACGTCTCTTAAAAGTAAACGGCCATTTTATTTCATTTGCAATCATAACAATCCTAGGAATATAAACCTTTTCTCCAATATGAGTTCCTGTCAATATTTTTGCTTCAATCAATTTTTCGAACATTTTCGTTACAATTAAGCGTGTTCCATTGCATAGGCCTCTTATTTGATTCAAATTTCTTAATAACATAATTGGCATTCCGATCTTCAAAATAAGTTCATGTGTCGGTATGCCACTGAATTCAAGTTTATTTAAAAATTCTACAGGGTATAAAAGATTGTTACTATCATAAGATCCTGAGTTGAATGAAATAGAATCAGAGCTAAAATATGTTCTTTTATCACCTGGCAATAAATCAATTGCATATCTATTAATCTCGTCAGCAATTAAATTTTTAGGTGTCACAATAGCACGCTCTCTCAAATAATTGGTATCACTGTATTTATCATTAAAACTTGGATAAGTAGCTGTAAATATCGATTCTATTGGAGAAATAGTTGAATCTATGAGAAAATCATCGGGAATCTTAATCCAAGATGCATCAGGATCATTGGTGACAAAATGTGACGGTAATTGACCCTCTCCTATTTGTAATATCCATTCCGCAAAATCTTTGATTTCATTTATTTCAGTAATAGTTAAATTAGCTGATGTCAATCGCATGTTTTCTGTTAAATGAAATACTGTCAAGGAAGGCCATAAATATGAATTATTTAACGTAGATTCAATGATCTGTTCTTTGGTTCCTCCTTGTATAACCGGTAAAGTTTGTCTGAAATCTCCACCAAACAAAATTGATTTGCCTCCAAATGGTATTTTTTTTTTGGATCATCAGAATTTTCTGACATAATATCACGTAAGTTCTTATCTAAAGATTCGATACAACATTTATTGCACATAGGAGCTTCATCCCAAATGATTAATTCTGCTTTCTCAATTAAATAGGCAAGATTGGTCTTTTTATTGATCGAACAGGCCAACACTTTTTCCATATTCGGTTTTATCATAAAGCGCGAATGAGCTGTTCTACCTTTTGGCAATAATAAAGAAGCAATACCTGAAGAAGCAACGGCTAAAACAATCTTTCCTTCTGATCTTAGTTTAGAAATAATTGTATTCCACAAAAAAGTTTTTCCAGTTCCTCCACAACCATAAACAAAAAATGATTTATGATTTTTTGATTCCACAGCTTCAATCACCTGATCATATATCATTTTTTGACATGAATTTAATTTTGCCACCAACTCTGAATGTGTATATTTGAGCACTTCACAATCAAAATCCAACTCCTCTCTTATCAATTTGTTGTTAAACTCTTGTAGTTGTCGCAATCTTGGCATCGGCAAATTGTGATTTTTTAATGAACTTCCAGACATGCTCAATAAATTTTCGAGTTCGTGCAAAACATTGTTCTTCAAATCATTATCAGACAGAGTAAGATTGGTCATGCTAAATTCCTTTTGCATTTTGTATACAACATCATCAGACATGTTTTTCCAATGTGCATCAAACAAAGATCGTGGGTCAGAAACATTACAAAAAAGAATAATGGTAACAAATAATTGTCTAATTTGATAAGAGGTTCCTGTAAATGATGATTCAACCATTGCCTCCATCCATTCTTTGTCGTCATCTAATAAACTCAAAGCCTGACATGCTTCTTGAAAATTTGGGTACATAATTCCATGAACTGTCCTAATAGAAGTAAAACCGCGACATCCTTTTTGTATATTCAACAACATTCGTAAGTAATATAATTCACCCGCGAGTGGCGGCACATGTGCGATTCTACCAATAGAGCCCAAAAATTTCCTTCGAATCCATGCTTTTGTTTTTGTATCCCAAACATATTTAGATGGAAATTTTGCATATGTCAATTTACATGCTTTTTTATCAATAGTATTTGCATCAAACCAAGCAGTCAGCATTGTATGACCATTATTTGGATTATCTACAACTTGATCAAGAGACTGACCTTCATTGAAACATACACTTTGCTGACCAGGTAAATGAATTTTTAGATACTGTACTGCAGGGAATCTGTTATGAATTGAAAATTCAAATAAGCGCCAAACAGATTCATGCGGAGTTAAATATCGGCAATTCAAATAATTTTTGATTTCATCATTTACATTGTCAGCAACCGCCACTCGAGCTCTATCAGGACCTTTATTAATATACTTGAATAAATATTTTATCAACATTGACTGAGAGCATGATTCAACATTTATGTGAGCATTATATCTCAACAACAAAATTGGATTGTATGGAACGACAAAATTATTGCCAATATGAATGTCATTTTTGACTACAAACTTTGAATCATCATCACGTCTTCTATATTCAGGAGCTTTGATTGCGTGAAACATAGTACCAGATTTGAATGGTTTGGGAAAAGATTTTGTACATGATCTGTCTCGCATACAAGGAGATTTTGGATTCAATTGTCCGCAAGGACCATGGATCATAAATTGTCTAACCATTTCAAAAAGATCTGGTTGAGCATTTTTATCCGGTAGTTCTGCTGAAATAATTGAATCAATGTCTGTCGATGAATAACATTTATACGGTCTTTTCAACCAAAATAAGATATGAGCATGAGGCAGGCCTCTTTTTTGAAACTCAATTATACAAACGTGTGCATCGACAGGTCCAAAAGGCTCCCCAGTTTTTACATAAGCAATCATGTCGTCCACTTTTATTTAAAAATTCGAGAAATTATATCTGGTTGATCCTCTGCTCGATATCCAGGTTTTTTCTGAAAATATCTAACAATTTCTGGCCATTTAACATTGCAAGTGAAAGTTATAAACAAATCTGGATTTCCGTAGCATTTACATATTGCCATGGCATCTTGATAATTATTGAGCATATCTCTGGGGCTGCCTGTGTGACTACCTGGAAGAATAATTGTTTTTCCAACATCCGAACATTTTGTGACTCCATTTGAAGAAAGGGTAGTTAATTGATTAAATTGTTCACACCTCATATTTGGCTAATTATTTCTAATATAATCTAACCGATTTTCTTCCACAGTTGCTTATGCATCAACCAAATATTGCTGAAACAATCTTCCTCCTTTTAATAAAGTGCTTGAATCGTCTTTTCTATCATGCACTTGATAACAAACAAATTTTACCATTGTCAACTTTGTTTTTTTCTTTTTCTGTTTCCATCCAACAACTCGCAGTGGTGTATTAATTTCAAACCCATTCTCTCCATATGGAAAAAGCAAGGGATATTGTAAGGCCATCAATTTTGGATGTATCTTTGAGATTCATTTAAAATTTCCAGATCTTGATCGAATAATAATATCTCTATTAGAATCAAACTCTCCAATGTCACCAACTATCAAACCACCAATTTCAGAAGCAGATGGAATTTCATATTGTTTACTATCAATTGCTTGACGATCTAGGATATTCATATTAAGATTAGGCAATGATTCATTCTCAAATTCATCTCGAACGGATCGAAATTTTTTCGCTAGTTCATTTACCTCATCAAGCATATTGGCCAATTTTTCAACAATAATGGGATCAAGTTTTTTTATTGGCGTTATTTGGATCGATCGCATTAATACGATTTAAAACTTCATTACCCGTATCATACACATAATTGGGCATATCTAGGATATTCATTTTCAGAAGGCAGCACAGATCCCATTCTATGATGTACTTGTCCATATATTTTAAACACATAAGGACCAGGGGTATTGTTTATATTGTGATCAATTTTTGCACCCATGGAAGTAAAAGCAAACATAGAATTGTAAACTTGAATATTTTCACGAAATGTTTTACTTTGATGACCATTATTTGGATTCAATAATTGTTCTAAAAATTCAGGTGTCGGCAAAGAATATGGAAGTCGTACCTCTCCTTTTGCACAACATGCGGTGTAAACCAATTGTCCTCTATCCTTTTTTTTCAATGCCTCATCTGACCAAAAGAAAGCATTACATTGACTACACATGTTGTCATCATCGCCCGAGTCATTGTACGTAGTGACCATACCTAAGTGACAGATCGTTAAAAAAGATATTTAAAAAATGATAGATTTCCATTAATCAAGCAAACATTATGAATAACATCATTTACCTTGGCGCTTTCTTTGGTAGGATGATTGACCAAAAATAGATGAATCCATAATCACATTTCCTATAAGACAAAAATGCATCGTTACTTATACACAAACGATTGCATAACCATTGTAATATGTAAAGCATTTATACATGTGCATAACTACCTAACACATTTTCATTTTCATCATCAACATCTTCATCATCAACATCTTCATCACTCCCAGCTACAATTGATGGTTCTACTACGTCACTGGAATCCATGATTACATTTCCTATGAGGCAAAAATGCACCGTTATTCACATACAAACTATTAGATAACCATTGTAATATGTAAAACATTAGTACATGTGCATAACTACCTAATACACTTTCATTTTCATCATTCCTAACTGCAATAGATGGAAAATTAGAAACATCTGGTTCTACCACATCACTGGAAAAGTTTTCAGCAACAAATGTCTCACTACGACGCGAACGTCTCTTCGCTAAATGGTTTGAGCTGGATCCAGAAGGTTCGACATTTTGCAAGTAGCTCCATGGTGATGGTGTTTCATGGCATGCAACCGATTCTTGACAAAATTCATATGGATATTTCCTCTTTACGACAAATGTAATATTTCTTATAAACGGCATGCTGAAAGACCTGTTTTCAAGGCAAAGAAGAACTAATCAACTCTAATATTTTTCAGCAAGCAGGCAATAATTATAAAGCAAGAGACGATAAAATCAATAGGACATTAAGCAAGAGTCTGTTTCAATACTATCAATCACAGAGTAGTGTTAAATACTCAAAAATCAAAGTATGTAATCCTACAGACAAATTTTATCAATGAGACAACAATGACACAACCAATGAAACAAATCCAAGACCAAGCTTAAAAAATAAACCAAATGCATTTCAGTGAAAACCAACCTGCCAAACTATAAAGATGCAATAAAAAGTAAACATCAACTCAAGATCCAAGCCAAAATATAAAGAAAGCTTACTTTGGTAAGTCGAGAGAGACCAATGAGAGATTGAGAGGGACCAATGATAAATGGAGTGAGGACCAGACGTGATTGCAACGATTGGAAATCGTCTAGAGCAAATAGAGATACAACCTGAAAAATGAAACAATTGTCATAAAGCTGGATGTATTTCTTTAAAATGTAACTTCTTTTTAAGAATAAAGCAATACGCAAGTTTCATCAATACCCTGATCAAACAATACACAAATTCCAACAACATCCGACGATTACGAATCTCAAGAAGAAGATAAAATGTAAAACAAAGAGAACTCAACAACTTAACATTGATTATCCCAATCTTAATTTGCTCTCTTTAATGTCTCTAAATTTAAGCACACACTTCATTTCTGACCACAATAACCTTGTCCATTAAGACATGTAAAGAACCAATCCCTAATTATACACCCCAAAACAAAAGCACCCAAAAAATAGCAGCGGTCAAATTAAAAAATGAAAATGAAAAGTTTCAAATTTTAAGAATCAGTTGATAACTCCCTAGACTAAGCCTCTCTCATTAACTCAAAATCACAAAACAATCATGTGAACAAATAAATATCAAAATCCCAATAGCAAAAATTAAACAATGATTGTCCACAACAAAACACAATTACACACTCACTCAGAAAGAACAATATACACTGAATACGATGAGGACAGTCGACCCCACGGGAATTCTAGAGATCTCTACATTGAAAATCTCATAATACCTAATGCATTGCTAGAAAAACAAAACTATGGCTAGAGTAACTCATGTGTTCTATTCCTTCTATCCAATTAGCTGCAGAGATTTAAGAAAATTCAACAAAGTCATGTCATGAAATATTCGGCAACAACTTTTTCTACGTAGTGATCTAAGCATATTTGGAGTTAAAGTAATCCAGATAGAGATGCAAACACAGACAAAAAGAAACCTATATTGACTTTCTTTTAGTATATATACTACTTATATATACAGCAAATTTGAAATTAGAAATATGTGAATTAATACATTAACATATTACATCAATGCTCATATAGACGATATACAAACACTTGTATGAAGCAACCTTTGTCTTATACTAATTCACCGAATGAATAATCCCATTGCATGTCATGTTTAACTAACTCATTCAACTGTATAAACCTTGTTAACATAGTAAAGACCATTGACGCATAATAATCCCATTGTATATAGTAATCACTATATATAGTACACCCTGTCACTTTGCTCTGTTCGACTTTTGTACATAATAATCACATTGTATTGTCTAAATATGATTCTAATTTGGCGCATTGACCCTTGTTACATCATTTGTAACAAACACTATATACTAATAGAGAAAAGATGAGAGAAATTGAGCAAACCACTTGAAATTAGAGAAAAACGATTTTATGCTACCAAAATTTGGGGGAATGTTACCAAAATGAACCCGAAATTCATCGTTGCCCCTAAACGAATCTATGCCATCAATTTTTCTCCCTTCACTTCACCCTCATCCGAGTCCAAACCAACAATTTATCCACAAAGATTGTTCCATCTCTGTCTTTGATAAATGAAATAAAGATGTAGTTTCTTTTTGCTAGAGTAAAATCATTTAATCAATGAAAATTAATTAAGAACAAAGTGGTGTAAATCACTTGAGAATCAACCACATAATATCCCATGAAAACTTAGAGTGAGAACAATGTTCTTCTCGTTGGTGTTGTTGATGGTGGAAAAAGTTGGATAATGGGGACAGAAAAGAAAGATAACATGCATATGAACAGTCTCATACGAATCATTGTTACGACATAGCTTTGATTCTAGCTAGTGCATACGTACGTCCAGGTTGCCTGTGAAGTTTATGTGCATATTTCATGCATGTATATGCATGCTAATTAACACCATATAACAACTGTATCATCTTAATTTTAATCAAGAAAATAATCACAATATTACGACAGATTTTGTTTGTTTTCTTCATATTAGGAAAAAAGAACGAAATGAACACTTAGATTATAATCATCAGTGATGCTAACTAAGTGCAATGTACAAATATAAACAAATAATTCAGCAAAGCCATAGAACCTGAAGAATGATCCACTCACCCAGCATATCCTGAAACAGCTTCAAACATGTATACTCTTTCATCCAACATCCTAAGATCTAGATATCAAGCAAGTTCCTCAGATGATACAACATCATTAAGATCCTAAATGACACAGACAACACCACCATCCAATTAAACAATTAAACAAAATAGAAGGGACTCGAGTAGGAGTCGTTGGAAGGACAGGAAGTGGAAAGACTACGCTTATTAGTGCTTTGTTTCGTTTAGTAGAGCCTAATAGCGGTAAGATCATCATAGATGGACTTGATATATGCTCCATGGGACTAAAGGATTTAAGAATGAAGCTTAGCATCATCCCTCAAGAGCCAACTATTTTTAAGGGAAGCATTCGAACGAACTTGGATCCTCTAGGCCTTTACTCCGATGATGAAATATGGAGGGTAAAGAAATTTTCTTTTCTTCTTCCATCATTGTTCATTGTTTCTGAGCAGGATTTACTGATGAGAAACCAGTTTATACACTTTAAATGAAGAAGGGAAAAAAATAACAAATCAGGTCCCTTTTTATTAGTACATTATAGAGACGTTTTATTTTGTAGGCTCTAGACACTACAAGAAAAAGTGACTTAGACGACGGAGATTTTCCGTCGTCTAAGTGACAGTCTCCGTCGTCTAAGTACTTGGACGACGGAAAATCCGTCGTCCAAGGTACGTGCTCCAAGTGCTGTCGTCTAAGTACTTAGACGACGGAGAATTTAATCTCCGTCGTCCAAGTTCACTTGGACCACGGAGAACGTCCGTGGCCCAGGTAGGAACTTAGACGACGGAGACATTAATCTCCGTCGTCTAAGTGTCTACCTGGGCCACGGAGAAGCTAACAATCTCCGTGGCCCAGGTGGTGACTTAGACGACGGAGAATTTAATCCCCGTCGTCTAGGTTACGACCTGGGCCACGGAGATTGTTAGCTTCTCCGTGGCCCAGGTGGTGACTTAGACGACGGAGATTAAATTCTCCGTCGTCTAAGTCACCACCTGGGCCACGGAGATTGTTAGCTTCTCCGTGGCCCAGGTAGACACTTAGACGACGGAGATTAATGTCTCCGTCGTCTAAGTGAACAATTAATTTTTAAAAAAAAATTAAATTCAAAAATATTATTAATATTAATTGAAAAAAATTAATTAAATTAATTAAATACACTAAATTAATAAAATAATTAAATTAATTAATTTGTACATACATAATCGAAAAAACCCATAATTAAAAATGAAAATATTGTTCGTAATGCGGAAATTAAGAAACGAAATAATAAACTACTAGCTAGCTAAAACACTGGAGGAGCAGATGCGCCGCCTCGTCCTCCGCCTCCAGCCGGGTCGTCGTCGTCGGGGAATGGGTTCGGAGGAGGTTGACATTGTCTTTGAGCTTGTTGCATAAGGGCGATGAGTTGGGCTATTCGCTCGTCTTGCTGGTCCATTCTTTGGCGCATGGCAATATTCTCCTCCCGTGCGATTCGAGCCTCTTCATAGGCTGCCGCAGCTTGAGAACTTCTCCGCCGCCCCGAACCTCCCGTAGATGATGACTCAGAGGTCGACAAATCTCGAACCACCTTAGGCCCGAAGTGCCTAACCTCCTTGCCAGCTCTACGACCGTAGACCTCATCCGCAATTGCTATTTGGCTCTCCACAGATAGAGGAGGCAGGTCTTCTAGCGGCACATCTGGGAACGCAAGCTGAGTGTTAGCCAATTCTTCCTGCGCACGCTCTATCACTCTTGCCTACAAAAGAATAATAAATTTATTATAATGAAATAATATTTAAATAATAATTACTATAATTATTAGCGCACACACATATATATATATATGACTTACGCCGCGTTGACTCGCTTCATTATCGAGCCCAGGCGTCACGTACGCGCTTACGCTTGCATCGAGATAAGGGTGTTTGGAGCCCTTATCCCTGTGCTCCTTGGCAATTTGAATGAGTTGCTTGGCGCCGGAAGTATGGTGCTTGTCCTTCTTCCCCCGGTTGGCTTTGTTGACACCGGAGAATTTCTGTTACACAACATAATGAAATCATTAAAAAATTTATAAGTAACTAAAATTTAGAGTATTCAATTATCTTAATTGAAATAAAAAAAGTAAATTAACACCTGAAATTGCTCATCGGCAAAGTGGTTACACAACCACTCCCACTCATCTTCTCTATCCCCACGCAGCTCTTCGGGGGGAGGCACGGGACCGTTAATTCGGAAGTACTGATGGAGCCTGTACTTCCAATCTTTGAAGATGTTGTTGGCGGTTTGGTTGATATGCCTCAACATCGCCGGATCCGGATCCACCGCAAATTGTTCCTATCAGAAATAAATTAGAAATTATAATCGTATATATTATAAAATTATATATAACTAATATTAAAAATAGTATATAATAACTAAAATTGTACGTATTACGTACCGAAAGATCCTTAAAGACTTTCGCCTTCTCCGAATCCGGCACCTCCCTCCAAGTAGGGGCAGTGATACGAACCCGGTTACGAACAATCGACCCAATGCTATGAGCCGAGAGACTTGCTAGCTGAGGTGTGGGAGGGCCACCGGTGAATTCGTCGTAAGGCAAGGCGATCTTGCTCCCGGTCGCCTTGCAAATTTTCTCCGCCTTTCCACCTTTAACGAGACCCCGAGTCTTTTTCGGTTGGGGGTCAGTGGGGGCCCTCCTTTGCTTACGGCGGACGCTGTACATGATAGACTCGGCCGTCGAAGACGCCTGAGTACTTCCCGTTGAAGCGGTACCGGGCGTCGGAGTTGAAAAGGGGTCGACGTCATCACCGCTTGAGAGAAATGGGGCAGAGGGAATTTCCCCAGAAGGCCCCGGATTGAGGGCGTCTACCTGCGGTTGAACCCAACCGACTTGGGCCGCCAACATTTGGAGCATCTCATCTTCTGACTCCTGTTGGGCTTTCTTCTTCCCGGATGTGATCTTTGGCGGAGCCATTTAAACCTAAGAGTACGTACGGTGTTAAAATACCTACTTACCATAATAATTACAACGACGGAGAATTTACGCTAATTAATTAAGTACGTTTAAGATTTAAATAGAGTACACTAGCTTGGCATTTTCGGTCGTTCAATGGACGTGCGACCCGCGCGATAAAGTGTAAATTTTCAATTAATCAGCCTTGGTTAAATCGAAAAACATGGCCAGTTAGGGATAGAGATAACGCGAGAGGCAGGACTAATTTCGACAAAAGTCTTTCTTAGTCCAAATCCTGTCACCAGTCATAACCCGTTTCTAGACACCATGTCCGACATTCGGCCAATTTTGCGAAAATTTACACTCCCTCAAGTCCTTTGCAAACTCCGCCCTCAACCTCGTGTCCATAACTTCACTTAGGTTATGGTGTGCGGTGATGAAATCCACACATCACGAGGGGTTAAGGAGATAAGCAAGGAAAAGAGGCGCCATCTATTCCAAAGAGTGCGACTTAATTACACCAAGCCTATGTACTAAATTTAAATCGAACACGTACTACCATGCAATTTACTAGAAAATACATATAATTATCAATTAATTATTATTTATCATGCATTTAATAATAATTATTCATTTACCAATATAATCAATTATTATTATTACTATTATTTAATTTTAACTAATAATTATTCATTACCAAATAATTAACAACTAATAATGATTACTAAATAATAATAATAACAAGAAAATAATTATTATAATTACAACTATTTATTATTTAAAACTAATAAATTAAAAGTATTTAGAATTTAAATAATTAAACAAATAAAAAAATTGTTAAAGAGTTAAAATTTCGAATTATTACCTCGTCGGAATTTCGCCGGAATATTGGAAGAGTAGAGTCGTCGGAGAGGGGGAACCACGCCGGAAAATTGGTCGTCGGAGCGTCGCCGGAGGAGGATCGCCGGAGTGAGAGAGAGAGGAGAGGAGAGTATAGAGGAGGAGATGGAATGATGAGAAAATGAGGGGGGGTGCTCCTCCTTATATAGAGTTTCACTTAGACGACGGAGCACTATTCTCCGTCGTCTAAGTGCACTTAGACGACGGAAACAGTGTTTTCCGTCGTCTAAGTGAAGAGTCAAATTTTTTCGAACCGGCGCCAAATAAATGGGCGGGCCGTTTCACCGCCATAAATGTTGACTTAGACGACGGAAACAGTGTTTTCCGTCGTCTAAGTGGAATTTCAAGCGGCGCCAAAAATTGAGGCGGCAAATCGAACCGCCATGTAAATATTGACTTGGACGACGGATATGTCGTTTTCCGTCGTCCAAGTGTTCACTTGCACGACGGAAAACGACATATCCGTCGTCCAAGTCAATATTTACATCGAAAAATAATAAAAATTTTATTCGAACCGCCATGGTAATTTGAACCTAGGTGAACACTTGGACGACGGAAAATGACCGTATCCGTCGTCTAGGTTCAAATTATGCAAAAAAAAATATTTAAATTAATTCGCTAGGAATTTAGCGATCTGTCATTCGAGTGAAATAGTCGTACAATATCGATGAACGCATCGTATATATAAACAGATAAATTTGAACCGCCGAATAATTTTACGTTTTGAAAGTTGTTAAGTATCGACTAATCTTTAAGACTTTAGTGTTCACTTGTAGTTGCTGATTTGCAGCAGAGTACTAACGAAATTGAATTTGGACAAAACAACCGTTGGATATGTTCGTCGTAACATAATATATAATTACTATAAAGGACCAGGAAATAATAAGTTCGGGAAGGGTTTCATCGGCACAGTCAACCGCAAAACCGAGAATTTCACAAACCGGAAACGTGGATACAGGACATTTCGCAACTCCGATTTTCGAACCGTCGAAGCTCACACACCAAGAATATACTACTCTAAAGTCTTGACGAAAAGAATACGCATTCGAAGATGGTCTAGATGGTCGTTGTCTTAGAAAAAATTACGAAATTTACACCTGGACGACGGATACGACATTCTCCGTCGTCCAAGTAGACACCTGGACGACGGAGACGCTAATATCCGTCGTCCAGGTGTGTACTTGAACGACGGAGAATGTCGTATCCGTCGTCCAGGTGAATATACCCTGAATTCAGGGGTTAGGGGTCCTTAGGGTTTAGGGTATAGGGTTTGTCACTTGGACGACGGAGAATGACTGTCTCCGTCGTCCAAGTGTGTACCTAGACGACGGATAATGCCTGTCTCCGTCGTCCAAGTGTAAAAACCCCGAATTCAGGGGTTAGGGCCTTAGGGTTTACGGTTTAGGTCGTCCCCGGTCATTTGTGTGTGCGTTCAATTATTCTGATTCAAAAATATAATTAAAAAATTGATCGATCGATCCGAACTGCTAGATTTAGGGTCCAAGATTTAGCTAGGGTTTTATATGAGATTGAGATTTGGCGCCAAAGGTGAATCTGCAATTAATTTCTCCGTTCTCGGTTAGGGGTCCTTAGGTTTAGGGTATAGGGTTTAGGGTGAATATACCCTGAATTCAGGGGTTAGGGGTCCTTAGGTTTAGGGTATATATACGACTGTCTCCGTCGTCCAGGTGAATATACCCTGAATTCAGGGGTTAGGGGTCCTTAGGGTTTAGGGTATCGGGTTTGTCATCTGGACGACGGAGACGACATTCTCCGTCGTTCTAGTGTGTACCTAGACGACGGAGAATGACTGTATCCGTCGTCCAAGTGTAAAAACCCTGAATTCAGGGGTTAGGGCCGTATGGTTTAGGGTTTAGGTCGTCCCCGGTCATTTGTATGTTCGTTCAATTATTCTCATTCAAGAATATAACTAAAAAAATGATCGATCGATCCGATCTGCTACATTTAGGGTCTAGGATTTAGGGTTTGAAGGGCTGCGTGAGCGAAATGTAGAGCAGCTTCAGCTTACTTTTAATAAGATCAGAGAATACACCGATGAAGTTGAAAGCAAAGAGAGGGGCCGGGACTAGAAAAACAGTCCAAAGACATTCAATTGAAACAGAGAGAAGTCGACTTAAAATCTGAGGAAGTTAAGCTGGCGGAGATCGATGTTAGTCCAGGTACAAACAACTTTTATATATATATACTACAATATTTGTGCTCTCAATAATACTATCACAAGTCAATATATATAATCATATATAGGGACCCATAATTAATCCAATTTATACATAAATAGTATTTAAAAACAATAAAACCAACCAAAGCTGGACGAGGAATCTTAAAGTCTCGACATAATAGAAATCTTTCACCTTTTTACGATGCATCGATCGATCATATATATATTACAATAATAAATTAGGGTTTACCAAGTAATGATCCTCGTCGTGTGACCGTACTCTTCGTCATAATCGTCATCATCATCATCACCGTTATCCGATTGCTCATCCTCCTCATCGTACTCAACATCGTCCGAGGAATAACCAGAGTCGTCGTCATCGTCCTCATCCTGCACGTCTTCTTCATCTACCTCAATGATCTCTTCTTCAGTTAGATCTGTACAACCATCAGGCATGGGTAACCGTTCACCGTCTTGAACCAGGTCCATTATGTCGGAGCGGATGACAGAAATATTAGGCTCTTGATAGGCAGGAATGTCTCTGTCTGGTTCAGCAGCATCTTCAGTCGTCGCCGGTGTCCCTTCAATTGTCCCTGTATTCCAAACTCCTCGATGAGAGATCTGGTTCACTATTTTCCACCCGTCACCAGCTTTCGGATCGTCGAGATAGAACACCTGCCTAACTAAGGTGGCGAGAGCGAAAGGCTCATCCTCATACCAGCTTGAGTTTGTATCGACTGATAAAAGTCCCAGGTCTTCCTTTGTACGCTTGAACCATCTGCACTTGAATAGGAAAACGTTGACATCATTCCCGTAACATAGCTGAACCACATATACGATCATTCCGTAATATAGATCAGGGTCTTTCCCAACCGCTATCTCACTGTTTTGTGTTCTTCTTCCTTCATCTCGCGCCAATGAATGGAACTTCACACCGTTCACAAAACATCGCGGATAAATATAGTGTTTAATCGGCTTCCCTGCTAGCAAGTGCTTTGGCCAAGACCACCACCCCCCGTGGTTTTCGGATTTTTGCAGATCAATCATCTGCGAAAATGGAAAAATGTAAGGGTTTACTTTCTACAAATTAAACATGCATGATCTCAATATGTATATAAATCACTAAATACGTACCCATTGGAAGAAATAATCGGGGAACTTTTTCTTAACCATTTTCTCAATCCACGCCGAACTCTTGTCTGGATATAACGCCTGAAGCCTCTCCCTGTATGACATCATGTACGGCTCAACTTCGTCACAGTCTCGTAACACTACCCAATGTGCCTCAATAAGTTCTTCCTGTGTTAACGTTTCCTTTAATACTCCTCTAAACGGTCGGACGACATTGGTGACGACAGAAAGATTGATGCGGGCACTGGGATCGGAGGCAGTTGGAGGTGGTGGATCTTTGAGGTACCTGTTGCAGTAAGTAACGCACTCATGCATTAGGTATGTCTCTGCTATGGAGCCATCCGGAGCCGACCTGTTTTTGACGAATGACTTATACTGTCCAAGCTGTCTACAAAATTAATCAAACGTACAATAAAAATAAGTACATGCATATAGCTAGCTAGTAATCTCCAGTGGAACAAATTATGAATCGAAAAACCTGTATAATTAATTAGTTGTACGTACCTTTCTTGAGGATACATCCAAGTGTACTGGACCGGACCAGAAATGAGAACCTGCTCGGGCAGGTGGATCATTAGGTGAATCATTATGTCGAAGAAAGCAGGAGGAAAAATCCTCTCTAGTTTGCAAATGATGTGCACAATTTGTTGTTGCAATTCCACGACATCTGACTTCTTTAATTCTCTGGCGCATAACCTCTGCCACCATCTGCACAATGCCACTATTGGTTCTACGACGTCGCGAGGCAAATATGGTCGAATTACCACTGGAATCAGACGTTGCAGCATAACGTGATAGTCATGTGTCTTTAGACCAACAAACTTGTGTTGCACCTCGTCCACTGCTCCAGTTATAGTAGCTGCATACGTGGCCGGATAACGAACGCCCTTAAACCAGTGAAATACAGAACGTCTAAGTGTCGGCTTCACTGTGTACGGTGCAGCTGGCATCTTGTTGTACACTCCTTTCCTATCCCTCCTCAACCACAAGGGACGACGTAGATTCATTGATTCCAAATCTTTGCGCGCTTTGGGAGTATCTTTAGTCTTGAACTTAATACCGAGAATTGTTCCCACCACGCTGTCGCACACATTCTTTTCTATGTGCATCGCGTCCAAGTTGTTCCTCAGCTTCAACTTCGACCAGTAAGGGAGTTCAAAGAATATACTCTTGTGATCCCAATAGCTCAGATCATGTGGAGGAATTGGATTGCATTTCTTTACATCCGCGTCGTTAGTCAACACACCAAAGTCGAAATAGCTCAACCTCTCTAAAATCTCTTCGCCCGACCAACTACGGGGTTTAGGATTGTTCTCTACCGTCCCGTCGAAATGAGCTTCATCCTGTCGCCAAGGGTGGTCGTGAGGGAGCCATCTACGGTGACCCAAGTAACACACCTTCCCTGCGTGCCAACTAGAGTTCACGTCGTCCAAACATATAGGACATCCATTATATCCTTTTGTCCTGCACGCTGCCAACATCCCATACGCTGGAAAATCGCTGATCGTCCACATTACGGCAGCCCTCATCGTGAACATCGTGTCAGTGAATTTGTCATAAGTTGGGACTCCATTTTCCCACAACAGTTTCAGCTCGTCGATCAAAGGTCTGAGGTAGACATCTAAGCACTTCCCTGGAGATTTAGGACCTGGAATTAGTACAGTAAGGAAATTAAATTCCTTGTTCATGCACATCCACGGAGGCAGGTTGTACGGCATCAGAATTACTGGCCAAGTGCTTACGGCGGAGCTATTACTTCCCCAAGGATTGAATCCGTCTGTAGATAGGCCGAGTCTAACATTTCTAACCTCTGCAGCAAAGTTTCCGAATTCTCTGTCGAAATGTTTGAAACCCTCCCCATCCGCGGCGTGTCGCAGGACATCGTCATCTATTCGCTTTTCTGCGTACCATCGCATCGCCTCTGCTGTGTGTAGAGACATGTACAGGCGCTGCAATCTGGGAATCAAGGGAAAATATCGAACAACTTTCACAGGAATTCTCTTTTTCGAACTCTTCCTATTCACCTGGAATCTGCACTGGCCACATACGGGACAATAGTCCAAATCTTTATACTCTTTGTAAAATAGCACACAATCATTCGGACATGCGTCAATTATCCTGTACTTTAGGCCGAGGCTGCTCAAGATATTTCTAACCTTATAATGAGATTTAGGAAGATTGTGATCATCAGGAAGCAACTTACATATTTGCTCCTGAATTTCGTCAAAAGCACTGACTGACATTTTGTGCTTCACTTTTATCTTCATTTGCTCCATCACATATTGCAACACATTCTCTCGACATCCAGGGAACACCGGGGTCTGCGCTTCAAGTAGCATCCGGTTGTACTTATCCATCTCACTGGTGTCAGTGGCCAAGCTAGCAGCGGGGAATGTGTCATCATGCTCATGAGTGGTACTGTAACCTCCGTCTTGGTGTTGGTGTCCACTATGACTAAATCCCGGAAACGCATCATGGACCAAATCTACAGTTGGATTGCAAGCTGGGGGTCCGGCACCACTGCCGCTGGATGAGGCACCATGGTAACTGTACCCTGAGCTGAAGTCTGCTGCGCTGAACTCTACTGCTTCACCATGCTCGCTCCATGTAGTGTAACTCCACATCATACCATTTTCGTACAGGTGTTGCACCATAACATTAACCTCCGCATACTGACAATTAAGACATTTCTGGCACGGACACCTGAAACGCTTCTTTCCATGACCATGTTCTATCGCAAAATTCACAAATTCGCTAATTCCATCCATATACCGGACATCACATCTATTCTTTAACTTCATCCAACTCTTGTCCATACTGCTACAAAATATGCAAAAAAAAATAATTATTACATATATATATATTAGTCCATTAATTTACCATTAATTATACGTACTCGATCTACATCGATCCATCAAATTACGTACGTAATTTAATCTGTATATATAGCTAATTAACATTCATGCATGTATGTACGCACGTACGGTTTCCCTAAATATATATATATTTAATCATGCAAATTTTAACTGCCTACGTACGTACCTGCTGGCCTTCTCGATATCTGCAGTTAATTAAGCTAGCTAGTGATCGAACACCGGAGATCCGATCCTTTAATTAATTTCTAGCCCCGGCCTAGCCTAATCCGGCCTTCTCCTTCTCCTTCGATCTCAAAAATTCCCCACGGGAGAAAATATAATGGAATGATCGAAGCTAAGAGAGTTTGGCATGGCCTATATATATAATGCTTCACTTAGACGACGGAGGTGTCGGTACGTCGTTTAAGTGGAACTTACACCACGACGTGTCGGTCCGTTGTCCAGGTGATCACTTCTCCGTGGTCCAAGTCACACTTAGACGACGGAGAATTACATCTCCGTCGTCTAAGTGTTACTTGGACCACGGAGATTTCTCCGAGGTCCAAGTAACACTTAGACGACGGAGATGTAATTCTCCGTCGTCCAGGTGATAACCTGGACCACGGAGAAGTCTCCGAGGTCCAGGTTCTTACCTAGACGACGGAGAAATTTCACATCCGTCGTCTAAGTGTTACTTGGACCTCGGAGATTTCTCCGTGGTCCAAGTCACACTTAGACGACGGAGATTTACATCTCCGTCGTCTAAGTGTGACTTGGACCACGGAGAAATCTCCGAGGTCTAAGTGTAACTTAGACGACGGAACTAATACTGTTCCGTCGTCTAAGTCCTCTTTTCTTGTAGTGATATATGACTTACGCCGCGTTGACTCGCTTCATTATCGAGCCCAGGCGTCACGTACGCGCTTACGCTTGCATCGAGATAAGGGTGTTTGGAGCCCTTATCCCTGTGCTCCTTGGCAATTTGAATGAGTTGCTTGGCGCCGGAAGTATGGTGCTTGTCCTTCTTCCCCCGGTTGGCTTTGTTGACACCGGAGAATTTCTGTTAGACAACATAATGAAATCATTAAAAAATTTATAAGTAACTAAAATTTAGAGTATTCAATTATCTTAATTGAAATAAAAAAAGTAAATTAACACCTGAAATTGCTCATCGGCAAAGTGGTTACACAACCACTCCCACTCATCTTCTCTATCCCCACGCAGCTCTTCGGGGGGAGGCACGGGACCGTTAGTTCGGAAGTACTGATGGAGCCTGTACTTCCAATCTTTGAAGATGTTGTTGGCGGTTTGGTTGATATGCCTCAACATCGCCGGATCCGGATCCACCGCAAATTGTTCCTATCAGAAATAAATTGGAAATTATAATCGTATATATTATAAAATTATATATAACTAATATTAAAAATAGTATATAATAACTAAAATTGTACGTATTACGTACCGAAAGATCCTTAAAGACTTTCGCCTTCTCCGAATCCGGCACCTCCCTCCAAGTAGGGGCAGTGATACGAACCCGGTTACGAACAATCGACCCAATGCTATGAGCCGAGAGACTTGCTAGCTGAGGTGTGGGAGGGCCACCGGTGAATTCGTCGTAGGGCAAGGCGATCTTGCTCCCGGTCGCCTTGCAAATTTTCTCCGCCTTTCCACCTTTAACGAGACCCCGAGTCTTTTTCGGTTGGGGGTCAGTGGGGGCCCTCCTTTGCTTACGGCGGGCGCTGTACATGATAGAATCGGCCGTCGAAGACGCCTGAGTACTTCCCGTTGAAGCGGTACCGGGCGTCGGAGTTGAAAAGGGGTCGACGTCATCACCGCTTGAGAGAAATGGGGCAGAGGGAATTTCCCCAGAAGGCCCCGGATTGAGGGCGTCGTCCTGCGGTTGAACCCAACCGACTTGGGCCGCCAACATTTGGAGCATCTCATCTTCTGACTCCTGTTGGGCTTTCTTCTTGCCGGATGTGGTCTTTGGCGGAGCCATTTAAACCTAAGAGTACGGTGTTAAAATACGCGTACCTACTTACCATAATAATTACAACTTAAAAATTTACGCTAATTAATTAAGTACGTTTAAGATTTAAATAGAGTACACTAGCTTGGCATTTTCGGTCGTTCAATGGACGTGCGACCCGCGCGATAAAGTGTAAATTTTCAATTAATCAGCCTTGGTTAAATCGAAAAACATGGCCAGTTAGGGATAGAGATAACGCGAGAGGCAGGACTAATTTCGACAAAAGTCTTTCTTAGTCCAAATCCTGTCACCAGTCATAACCCGTTTCTAGACACCATGTCCGACATTCGGCCAATTTTTCGAAAATTTACACTCCCTCAAGTCCTTTGCAAACTCCGCCCTCAACCTCGTGTCCATAACTTCACTTAGGTTATGGTGTGCGGTGATGAAATCCACACATCACGAGGGGTTAAGGAGATAAGCAAGGAAAAGAGGCGCCATCTATTCCAAAGAGTGCGACTTAATTACACCAAGCCTATGTACTAAATTTAAATCGAACACGTACTACTAATTAATTTAATCTCATATTTATTTAATTATGCAACTAATTAATAAATAATTACAATAATATTTAAACATTTCATAAATTATCAAGTAATTACAATTATTCATTTAATTATTATTAATATATAACAATAATTTACCATTTAATTAATTAATAACAATATGTAATCATTTATTTAATTAATAACAATAATTAATCTAAATATAATTAATAACAATAAATTTACAATAAATTTACAATAAATTAATCATTTATTAAATATTTAAAACTAAGTAATAAATTAAATTCTACTAATTAATTAAATTTAGAATTTTATTAATTAATTAAATGAAAATTATTTTAATAAGGGAAAAATAGAAATGTACCGAATCGGAGTTTTCGGGAATATCGGGGAGTTGATCGAGTCGTCGGAGAGGGGGAACCACGCCGGAAAGTTGGTCGTCGGAGCGTCGCCGGAGGAGGATCGCCGGAGTGAGAGAGAGAGGAGAGGAGAGTATAGAGGAGGAGATGGAATGATGAGAAAATGAGGGGGGGTGCTCCTCCTTATATAGAGTTTCACTTAGACGACGGAGCACTATTCTCCGTCGTCTAAGTGCACTTAGACGACGGAAACAGTGTTTTCCGTCGTCTAAGTGAAGAGTCAAATTTTTTCGAACCGGCGCCAAATAAATGGGCGGGCCGTTTCACCGCCATAAATGTTGACTTAGACGACGGAAACAGTGTTTTCCGCCGTCTAAGTGGAATTTCAAGCGGCGCCAAAAATTGAGGCGGCAAATCGAACCGCCATGTAAATATTGACTTGGACGACGGAAAACGACATATCCGTCGTCCAAGTCAATATTTACATCGAAAAATAATAAAAATTTTATTCGAACCGCCATGGTAATTTGAACCTAGACGACGGATACGGTCATTTTCCGTCGTCCAGGTGAACACTTGGACGACGGAAAATGACCGTATCCGTCGTCTAGGTTCAAATTATGCAAAAAAAAATATTTAAATTAATTCGCTAGGAATTTAGCGATCTGTCATTCGAGTGAAATAGTCGTACAATATCGATGAACGCATCGTATATATAAACAGATAAATTTGAACCGCCGAATAATTTTACGTTTTGAAAGTTGTTAAGTATCGACTAATCTTTAAGACTTTAGTGTTCACTTGTAGTTGCTGATTTGCAGCAGAGTACTAACGAAATTGAATTTGGACAAAACAACCGTTGGATATGTTCGTCGTAACATAATATATAATTACTATAAAGGACCAGGAAATAATAAGTTCGGGAAGGGTTTCATCGGCACAGTCAACCGCAAAACCGAGAATTTCACAAACCGGAAACGTGGATACAGGACATTTCGCAACTCCGATTTTCGAACCGTCGAAGCTCACACACCAAGAATATACTACTCTAAAGTCTTGACGAAAAGAATATGCATTCGAAGATGGTCTAGATGGTCGTTGTCTTAGAAAAAATTACGAAATTTACACCTGGACGACGGATACGACATTATCCGTCGTCCAAGTACACACCTGGACGACGGAGACGCTAATATCCGTCGTCCAGGTGTGTACTTGGACGACGGAGAATGTCGTATCCGTCGTCCAGGTGAATATACCCTGAATTCAGGGGTTAGGGGTCCTTAGGGTTTAGGGTATAGGGTTTGTCACTTGGACGACGGAGACAGTCATTATCCGTCGTCCAAGTGTGTACCTAGACGACGGAGAATGACTGTCTCCGTCGTCCAAGTGTAAAACCCTGAATTCAGAGGTTAGGGCCGTAGGGTTTAGGGTTTAGGTCGTCCCCGGTCATTTGTATGTTCGTTCAATTATTCTCATTCAAGAATATAATTAAAAAAATGATCGATCGATCCGATCATGCTACATTTAGTGTCAAGGATTTAGGGTTTGAAGGGCTGCTTGAGCGAAATGTAGAGCAGCTTCAGCTTACTTTTAATAAGATCAGAGAATACACCGATGAAGTTGAAAGCAAAGAGAGGGGCCGGGACTACGTACAAAGCTGGACGAGGAATCTTAAAGTCTCGACATAATAGAAATCTTTCACCTTTTTACGATGCATCGATCGATCATATATATATTACAATAATAAATTAGGGTTTACCAATTAATGATCCTCGTCGTGTGACCGTACTCTTCGTCATAATCGTCATCATCATCATCACCGTTATCCGATTGCTCATCCTCCTCATCGTACTCAACATCGTCCGAGGAATAACCAGAGTTGTCGTCATCGTCCTCATCCTGCACGTCTTCTTCATCTACCTCAATAATCTCTTCTTCAGTTAGATCTGTACAACCATCAGGCATGGGTAACCGTTCACCGTCTTGAACCAGGTCCATTATGTCGGAGCGGATGACAGAAATATTAGGTTCTTGATAGGCAGGAATGTCTCTATCTGGTTCAGCAGCATCTTCAGTCGTCGCCAGTGTCCCTTCAATTGTCTCTGTATTCCAAACTCCTCGATGAGAGATCTGGTTCACTATTTTCCACCCGTCACCAGCTTTCGGATCGTCGAGATAGAACACCTGCCTAACTAAGGTGGCGAGAGCGAAAGGCTCATCCTCATACCAGCTTGAGTTTGTATCGACTGATAAAAGTCCCAGGTCTTCCTTTGTACGCTTGAACCATCTGCACTTGAATAGGAAAACGTTGACATCATTCCCGTAACATAGCTGAACCACATATACGATCATTCCGTAATATAGATCAGGGTCTTTCCCAACCGCTATCCCACTGTTTTGTGTTCTTCTTCCTTCATCTCGCGCCAATGAATGGAACTTCACACCGTTCACAAAACATCGCGGATAAATATAGTGTTTAATCGGCTTCCCTGCTAGCAAGTGCTTTGGCCAAGACCACCACCCCCCGTGGTTTTCGGATTTTTGCAGATCAATCATCTGCGAAAATGGAAAAATGTAAGGGTTTACTTTCTACAAATTAAACATGCATGATCTCAATATGTATATAAATCACTAAATACGTACCCATTGGAAGAAATAATCGGGGAACTTTTTCTTAACCATTTTCTCAATCCACGCCGAACTCTTGTCTGGATATAACGCCTGAAGCCTCTCCCTGTATGACATCATGTACGGCTCAACTTCGTCACAGTCTCGTAACACTACCCAATGTGCCTCAATAAGTTCTTCCTGTGTTAACGTTTCCTTTAATACTCCTCTAAACGGTCGGACGACATTGGTGACGACAGAAAGATTGATGCGGGCACTGGGATCGGAGGCAGTTGGAGGTGGTGGATCTTTGAGGTACCTGTTGCAGTAAGTAACGCACTCATGCATTAGGTATGTCTCTGCTATGGAGCCATCCGGGGCCGACCTGTTTTTGACGAATGACTTATACTGTCCAAGCTGTCTACAAAATTAATCAAACGTACAATAAAAATAAGTACATGCATATAGCTAGCTAGTAATCTCCAGTGGAACAAATTATGAATCGAAAAACCTGTATAATTAATTAGTTGTACGTACCTTTCTTGAGGATACATCCAAGTGTACTGGACCGGACCAGAAATGAGAACCTGCTCGGGCAGGTGGATCATTAGGTGAATCATTATGTCGAAGAAAGCAGGAGGAAAAATCCTCTCTAGTTTGCAAATGATGTGCACAATTTGTTGTTGCAATTCCACGACATCTGACTTCTTTAATTCTCTGGCGCATAACCTCTGCCACCATCTGCACAATGCCACTATTGGTTCTACGACGTCGCGAGGCAAATATGGTCGAATTACCACTGGAATCAGACGTTGCAGCATAACGTGATAGTCATGTGTCTTTAGACCAACAAACTTGTGTTGCACCTCGTCCACTGCTCCAGTTATAGTAGCTGCATACGTGGCCGGATAACGAACGCCCTTAAACCAGTGAAATACAGAACGTCTAAGTGTCGGCTTCACTGTGTACGGTGCAGCTGGCATCTTGTTGTACACTCCTTTCCTATCCCTCCTCAACCACAAGGGACGACGTAGATTCATTGATTCCAAATCTTTGCGCGCTTTGGGAGTATCTTTAGTCTTGAACTTAATACCGAGAATTGTTCCCACCACGCTGTCGCACACATTCTTTTCTATGTGCATCGCGTCCAAGTTGTTCCTCAGCTTCAACTTCGACCAGTAAGGGAGTTCAAAGAATATACTCTTGTGATCCCAATAGCTCAGATCATGTGGAGGAATTGGATTTCATTTCTTTACATCCGCGTCGTTAGTCAACACACCAAAGTCGAAATAGCTCAACCTCTCTAAAATCTCTTCGCCCGACCAACTACGGGGTTTAGGATTGTTCTCTACCGTCCCGTCGAAATGAGCTTCATCCTGTCGCCAAGGGTGGTCGTGAGGGAGCCATCTACGGTGACCCAAGTAACACACCTTCCCTGCGTGCCAACTAGAGTTCACGTCGTCCAAACATATAGGACATCCATTATATCCTTTTGTCCTGCACGCTGCCAACATCCCATACGCTGGAAAATCGCTGATCGTCCACATTACGGCAGCCCTCATCGTGAACATCGTGTTAGTGAATTTGTCATAAGTTGGGACTCCATTTTCCCACAACAGTTTCAGCTCGTCGATCAAAGGTCTGAGGTAGACATCTAAGCACTTCGATGGAGATTTAGGACCTGGAATTAATACGGTAAGGAAATTAAATTCCTTGTTCATGCACATCCACGGAGGCAAGTTGTACGGCATCAGAATAACTGGCCAAGTGCTGACGGCGGAGCTATTACTTCCCCAAGGATTGAATCCGTCTGTAGATAGGCCGAGTCTAACATTTCTAACCTCTGAAGCAAAGTCTCCAAATTCTCTGTCGAAATGTTTGAAACCCTCCCCATCTGCGGCGTGTCGCAGGACATCGTCATCTATTCGCTTTTCTGCGTACCATCGCATCGCCTCTGCTGTGTGTAGAGACATGTACAGGCGCTGCAATCTGGGAATCAAGGGAAAATATCGAACAACTTTCACAGGAATTCTCTTTTTCGAACTCTTCCTATTCAACTGGAATCTGCACTGGCCACATACGGGACAATAGTCCAACTCTTTATACTCTTTGTAAAATAGCACACAATCATTCGGACATGCGTCAATTATCCTGTACTTTAGGCCGAGGCTGCTCAGGATATTTCTAACCTTATAATGAGATTTAGGAAGATTGTGATCATCAGGAAGCAACTTACATATTTGCTCCTGAATTTCGTCAAAAGCACTCACTGACATTTTGTGCTTCACTTTTATCTTCATTTGCTCCATCACATATTGCAACACATTCTCTCGACATCCAGGGAACACCGGGGTCTGCGCTTCAAGTAGCATCCGGTTGTACTTTTCCATCTCAGTGGTGTCAGTGGCCAAGCTAGCTGCGGGGAATGTGTCATCATGCTCATTGGTGGTACTGTAACCTCCGTCTTGGTGTTGGTGTCCGCCATGACTACATCCCGGAAACGCATCATGGACCAAATCTGCAGTTGGGTTGCAAGCTGGGGGTCCGGCACCACTGCCGCTGGATGAGGCACCATGGTAACTGTACCCTGAGCTGAAGTCTGTTGCGCTGAACTCTACTGCTTCACCATGCTCGCTCCATGTAGTGTAACTCCACATCATACCATTTTCGTACAGGTGTTGCACCATAACATTAACCTCCGCATACTGACAATTAAGACATTTCTGGCACGGACACCTGAAACGCTTCTTTCCATGACCATGTTCTATCGCAAAATTCACAAATTCGCTAATTCCATCCATATACCGGACATCACATCTATTCTTTAACTTCATCCAACTCTTGTCCATACTGCTACAAAATATTATAATTAAATAATTATTACATATATATATATTAGTCCATTAATTTACCATTAATTATACGTACTCGATCTACATCGATCCATCAAATTACGTACGTAATTTAATCTGTATATATAGCTAATTAACATTCATGCATGTATGTACGTACGTACGGTTTCCCTAAATATATATATATATATATATATATTTAATCATGCAAATTTTAACTGCCTACGTACGTACGTACGTACCTGCTCGCCTTCTCGATATCTGCAGTTAATTAAGCTAGCTAGTGATCGAACACCGGAGATCCTTTAATTTCTAGCCCCGGCCTAGCCTAATCCGGCCTTCTCCTTCTCCTTCGATCTCAAAAATTCCCCACGGGAGAAAATATAATGGAATGATCGAAGCTAAGAGAGTTTGGCATGGCCTATATATATAATGCTTCACTTAGACGACGGAGGTGTCGGTACGTCGTCTAAGTGGAACTTACACCACGACGTGTCGGTCCGTTGTCCAGGTGATGATTTCTCCGAGGTCCAAGTAAAACTTAGACGACGGAGATGTAATTCTCCGTCGTCTAAGTTTTACTTGGACCTCGGAGAAATCTCCGAGGTCTAAATGTTACTTAGACGACGGAGATGTAATTCTCCGTCGTCCAAGTGATAACCTGGACGACGGATACGTCTCCGAGGTCCAGGTACTTACCTAGACGACGGAGAAATTTCACATCCGTCGTCTAAGTTACACTTAGACCTCGGAGATTTCTCCGTGGTCCAAGTAACACTTAGACGACGGAGAATTACATCTCCGTCGTCTAAGTTTTACTTGGACCACGGAGAAATCTCCGAGGTCTAAGTGTAACTTAGACGACGGAACTAATACTGTTCCGTCGTCTAAGTCCTATTTTCTTGTAGTGAGAGAAGTGTCAGCTAAAGTCAACAGTGAGCAGCTTACCTAATCTACTTGATTCATCTGGTGAGTCTATGGAGTGACTTTGGTTCCTAATTACATGTTACAAAAGTATTACTGAACTTTTTTACTCAAGTAAAGTGGTTAGAACATGATGTCATAAACTCTCTTAAAATGTTTACAGTGAGTGATGAAGGGGAAAATTGGAGTGCCGGGCAACGACAGCTATTCTGCCTTGGAAGAGTACTTTCGAAGACAAATAGAATTAGTTCTAGATGAGGCTACCGCTTCCATCAATTCTGCCACAGATGCCATTCTGCAAAGAATCATCAAGCAGGAATTTGCAGAATGCACAGTGATAACAATAAACCTTGGAAAGCAAAGTCTAAAACCAAACTCAATCTTAAAACTACAAAAACCAAACTCATTCCTTATCTACCTCAACATCTTGTATTCATGAAATCAAACCCCAAATATCTAAAAAAATCATTTCTCTACAATTTTACAAAGACAATCCAGAAAACTACATGAAAAAGAAATAATGGTGCAATCATCTAACACTCATCCGAGCATAAAAATCATGGCAACTGCACATGCAAGATCTAGGTCTATAATAGGATGGTCCTGGCACCGATAACATAAACCTTGGAAAGCAAAGTCTAAAACCCAATCAAATCTAACCCTCATGTACTCTATAAAGAAATCACAGCCAAAATTAAACCTTGGATCATGCATAAGCTATATTCATCACAGCCAACTATCTGATAAGTGGAAAATCAAGCTCTAATCCTTGTGTTTGACAATGGGAGGCAGTTTATAAACCAAATAGCACACACCCTTCATACAAATGAATTCAATTATGAAAGGATACAGGGAAGGGGGAGAGAGCTTACAACATTCTGAACAGACTGAACTATACTGAGTGTGCTTGAGGACTCAGAGCTCTCCTTGGTCGCCCTCACCACAACAGCAACACGTACCTGTCGCTCTGAAATGTAAAAAGAATGCACCAAGTGTTGGAGAGGAACAAACTAATGCAAGGAATAAAACTTATAAAAGCAATGCCAAATTGCATTTGATACGATACTTAGACCCACAATCTTTAACTTTGAAGACCTTTAACTAAATTAGCTGAGCTTCAACTTAAAAGTCACTCAGAATCACCCATAAAACTCTAAACGGACAGACCCAATACATCGTTTTGCCTTCAACTCATCAAGAGTTCAAGACAAATGATCTTAAGTCAACTAAGCAAAACAATGAAGCTAGATTAAAGAGATGTAGAGTATTACTGAGTATAAGAACCAAATTAATTAAAGATAAGAGGCTATATATATGAGAAGAGACCCCGAAGTCGCAGCTGAAGTGGTGTTACAGGCTGACCTCTAAAGAAAGAGAATGGTAGCTTTGGCGAAGCTGTCAATAAAACGTACATCACCTCTAAAACTGCTAAAAATCAAAGAAATGGTCCTCGAGTACATATACAAAAAAAAACCACCATAGAACAAACAAATAGTATTTACTATATAACAAAAGTTGATCTGGAGGGTATCCTGTTTCTAAGGCACAAATTTTCTTCCCTAACCAGTGAAGGGTTTCCATAAATATTTCTCAATTTTAAGAAAATCAAGTAACGTATGTAATCGTCTCTCAACTCAATGACATATAATCACCAACTGATCAACGGACACACACCGAAAATTTTCAAACCTAGCAGATGAAAAAAGTGTATCAAATTGTTGTAATCAGATAATATATAATTCGATAACTGAGGTATCTAGCAAAGAGGGAAAAATTAGACAGACCAAAAGAAAAGATTAATCACTTGAACAATTGAAATCAGAATCAAGCAGAAGTTGGCCTCCGTACTCGAACTGAACAATTGAAAATCAAAACAACACTAATATCAAACAAAATACCTGTCACAATTAATTTCAAATCCTCATTTGGCATAAGAAAAACATATAAAACATTGAACCAATCATTCAGTGAAAGTTGCCCTTGGGGCATGTGTATATACTACGGCCGATGTAAATACTGCCTCATACTCCTTCATCCTTAGTTGTTAAGGAGAAAGGCAAGTTTTGATCAGAGTTTGCCTTGCAGGTACTCAATGTACAGTTCCACCAAGGCAAGAGTGCTAGCTAGATAGCCACCTTATTTTCCCGATCTGATTTTTTTTATTTATTTTTGTTCGTTTCCAGTGAATTTCCATTTACTCAAGGCCTCTAGCTACAGCCCAAGAACCACATACCCAGTAAGCGAGAGCTCTCTCAAAGGCAACTTTTCCTCACCACAACTCTTTCATATTGTGCAACTTTCCATGAAGGCAACCTTTACATGGAGTCATCTATTCTATTAATAAAGGGGTCCAGTCATTTAACCAGAAGAAGCATTTACACCTATATAACTCACTTTTTAAGAAACACATACAGACTTGTTCTCACTATCACTTCTACTAAGAAGCTAGTAGAAGATGATTATACTCACAAAACACTATCGACATATCGAAACTGCAGCAGGTCCAAGAACCAGATATCTAGTAAAGGTGAGCACTGAGCTTTCTCTCAATGCAACTATTCTGAATGCAGTTTTTCTTTTTCTCAAGGCAACTCTTTTTTAAAGCAGTTTTTTCTCAAGGCAATTTTTCCTCATGGCAATTCTTTCTAAATGCACAATTTTTTCTTTTAAGGCTAACCCTTATATGGAATATCTACTCTATTAATCAACGAATTCAATAAGTTAAACCATAAATTTTGCACTACAATCATTGACTGTATAAGACATACGTACCGACAAATCCAAACGACTGAAGCTATAGCGTAATAACAGATACCAAGTGATCTGTAGCCCTTTTCAATTCAGGAACCAATCATCCTGACCAGCTGTTGCCTTAAAGAAGCCACCAGTTGAGGTTGCCTGTGACATTTGAAAATGTTTACCTTAAAGAGCATAAACTCAAACCAACGTATGAAGATAATAACATAGTATGGAGAAAAACATAGTAACTTCAACCAGTTTTCCAAGCTTGGTCTGTTTCTAAAATGGAAATGATGATGGCTCAAGCCTAGGTGTATGATATTGATGTTCATTCTACTTGAGAATGAGAATTCATGATTCATGGTTTTACTTAAGAAACCATTGAGTAAGACAATGATGTTGATCCTCACCTCAAATTCTTATCTGTCATTGATGCAGGAACCCAGAAACCAAGCCATTGAAAACCCATAAGAAAAGAATAAGAGCCTCAGTTCGATCTTACAAAATCAAGCATGCATAATCATAAAATTGCATACATACCTCTAGTCCTCTGACTACTCCATACACTGTGTTTTCCTGCAACCAAAATAAAAACACAAATCAACATCACTGAGGTGGGTTTCAACATCACGAAATCAAACCCATATCGCTCACTTCAAAATCTGATCTCACCAAAATCGGAGAACTTCAATCGGACAGATCCGAGAGATGGGACAAACGAATTGCAAATAACCAAAACAGTCTCAATGAGAAGCCACAACACGATCGAAAGACAAAGAAAGAGAGCAAGAGCGATCCAAAACAAAGCGGTTTTCAGGATGATCGGAATACAGGGAGATGAGAGTAAAGCGATTTTTAGCAGAGAAACAGAGCAAAGTTATATCCGGTGAGGACCGAAAACAAAATGCTGATTGAGGGGGTTTATGGGTCTCGGTTGGTTGAGAGATTGAGGGGTTGAGAGAGAGGAGTGGGTGAGGGAGCTAGAGCTTGATAGAAAGAGAGAGAGAGGTCTGAGAACAACAAGCTGAAGGACAGGGTAAACCAACCCCCCGCACGCATCGCACGGTCTCAATATGCAGACCAAAATGCCCTCTTTGAACAGTTGCTTAGGAACAGGAAATCCTCCCGACCGACATTTGTTATATAGTAAATTTCTCTCTTCTTTTCTTATGAGAATAATAATGGGTCTGATTAGACTAAGATTGTCATGGTTTTATGTGCTTCAAAATCCAGATTCCATATCTTTTAGTTTCATTTGTGTCATGGTGACATGAGAGGTTCCAGCTCTTCCGAAAAGATAGTTATAGTTCTCCATTCCAGAAATTGACTTTGCTTGGGTGCTTAGTTCTCCATTCCATCTCTTTTTTGTCTACTTCATGATGTAAATCTGAAACTCATCTACTTTAAAAGGTTTATTATGACAATCATCTTACACAAAGAAGCAAGCATGTGCAATCTTTCAAAAATCATTGCAGGTCTTATTACAGTCGAGTATAGCATTGTAAATGGTATCAAGTGTACTCATGTCCTAAATTTGTTGCTTCAAGAATTCATAATGTAGCAAGCTTAACGTATAATATATATAACTATGTTGTCTAATTCCATCTCCAAATTCTTTTTTTTTCTTTGAAGTACAAACGATTTAATCCTCGAGTTGGCGCGGGCTTTTCACCGAGTTAAGAATTTAAGATAAGAATGGAATACAATACTACGAGTACTCCTGGAATCCTATGGTCAAAATCATTATCTGCCGTATTGTATATAATTTATACCGGTGCTTTCTATGTTTCTTTGTATGATTTATATATCTTCAAATTTTATGTTTTAGCTTCGTCAATATCCAGTCAATATCCAGTCTTCAAATTATAGCTTCGTCAATATCCAGTCTTCAAATTATTTCATAGTCTAATCCAGTCATGTTTTATAGATATCAATTCTTTCTTTGTCTAATCCAGTCATAAAAAACCAAGGCCATGACTCATAGTCTCTGCTTTTTTCTTGTATCTCTTTAGAGTTTTTCCTTCCAATTTTGGTACAAAAGATGATGAACAAAGTCCAAGCCAAAACAGTAGCCTTCACAAAACAACCTTTTCTAGAAGAAGAAGGGCACTGTAAAATGTAAGATATCTTAGTTGATTCCATTTCGTACGAGTACAGTGATTCATTTTTTTGTAATTTTTTTTATCACTAATGTTTGTTATTGTTTCCTGAAGAGCACAATGGCAATTCAATGCTTTATCGCAATCGGAGATTTGCAAAATGGCTACAACTCAAATTTTTCTTGGTCAATATTACGATACCAATCGAAAGCAAATCGAAGGTGGCTTGTTGGATCCGCGCATGGTACATTCTCACTCTCTGGTTGCATTAATTGGCCCAAACCACAGAATGAAGGAAACATATCATTAAAACAGGCACCAGGATTGGCTCACACATTTATTAACATTGGGTGCATGTTCCCATTTAGTGTGCTCTCAGTTCAGACGAGCATTATTAGAAGAAAAAAAACTAATCCAAAAAGGAAAAAGTAAACTTATCTATTCTTGTAAGTCTGGATTATGCCGCTTCTAGCTTGTTTACATGGTGGCCTTTCAAATTTTTGCTTCAGGGCCATGCAAATAGGCTATGTGGTGACTGTGAGACATGTGGTGCAAAACTTTCAGATTGTCCCGGCCACTTTGGGTATATGGTGCTTGCTGTCCCTGTTTTTAACATTGGATATTTAAGTACTGTTGTAGACAGTTTGAAGTGCATTTGTGAGGTACAAAGTTCTATTCCATTTCAATCGCTTTCTATCAAATTGTTGTATACATAAATGCATGCTTGTAATTGAAACAGAATAACTTCTAAAAAGTGTCTGAATTTGGATTGTGGTTTTTGACAGTGGGATACTTATGTATATGAGGCTTAGAAAGTTTGGTACACATATCTTGTTTCTTTGTGAGAAGAAAACAGATTTGGTACTCAAATGTGGAAAATTTTATAATAGGTTGGCACGACGGAACTATGTGGTGAACACGGAATATGATTAATGAATGAATTGGAATCAACAGTTCTATAAAAGCTGTAGGTATCGAAAGGCTTAGTTGGGTTATTTTTGTTTACTGAAAATGGGGCTATTTCATTAGGTTCTACATATTTGATTGAATCTGTTCTTTTGAGCTACATTAATCACAAGTTGCTAGAGTTGGTGGACGTTATATTATGTATATGGAGACTTACCCTTACACAAATTACTAAAATTAAATAGAATAACTTCTTTGACACAGGAATCTTATTGATTTGATGTTATTTGACTAACATGTAAAACTTGTTACCATTGGAGTTCGTAGGGGATTACATGATGATATTATGTGTTTGCAGATGAGACTCATTTATAAAATCTTCTAAATTAAAAAATTGGTGTTAGCCTGTTAGAGCATCTCCCCTATAATTTGTAGTTTCTCTATAATAGGTAGAATGAGCTATTTTTTGTTCCAACAGTTTCTAAACGAATCTCAACTTTAGAGATAGTGGGAGGAGAGAGAGATAGAACAAATATGTTTCTACCGAAAATACAAAAATCTTATACAAAAATCCTTACACCTATAAGTATCGGTAGAAATTATTTTCAAAACAGATTTAATCAATAAAAATATAATATTATAGTATAATTGGGTTCCAAGTGTGATTTTACAGGAAAATAGGAGTTTTTGCTCCAACGGCGAAAGAGACAAAAATTATAAAAACCCTGTAGGAATGTTACTCTGTCTATAACGTAATACTGTTTCCCCTATTATTTAGTTTTGGCAAGTTGAATTGGTTTTCATTACCCTCTTTCGCCAATTTACATGCATTTTATTGAATATGTGTTTAGATTTAAGCTTGATACCATATTAAGTTCTGATTCCTCTGAATAATGATTATTGAGAAATTGATAGGGTTATGGGCTGGGTGTATGATCAAACAATTTTACTTTTTTATTGTATATTTAAATCTTTTAATCTTTGAGGTCTGATATTTCTGCAAGAAGCTATCGCTGAATATGAGTTAGCCTTGAGTAGGCTTGCAGTTGCAGTTCTTGTATACCTGTTCTAAAGATGTTGTGTTTCTTTGATAGTCATGCTCTCGGATAATTCTGGATGACAAAGGTACGCAATCGCTTTTTGAATATTGTAAGATCAGCGAAGGATGCGAGCAGAACAATGAAATTGATAGTGAAGTGTACTACCATGACATGCAATAACAGATCATATAAGTGCCCCAAATGTGGATATATGAAGGTGGGGCTTTATAATATCCTATTGTTACTTTACAGCTAAATTACCTGGATAAATGCAAAGGCTACTCAACAACCAAAACACACAGATATTAATGGAAGTTGTGTTTTGTTCAAGAAACACAGGAAAAATTGAGGTGTAATCTTTTCACCATTCAGTTTTGTAATTAAATTAGGGTGCCGGTGAAATCTAGCTTCCTTAAAGCATTATAATACTGTGAATAGGAAACATAAGCTTGCGCTTTTATATTGAAGGCATACACTTGTGTTGGCTATTTCCTGTGCTATGACAAAACACAGCAATGGAAGATTTTCAATGTTTAAGTGGCATTACACATTTTATCTCTTTGGACAAACAGGTATAACATTCATTGCATACATGTTTTCCATCTAGGATAGAACACTGAGCATGTATCCCAGACATTCTGGAACAGTTTTCTGGTGTGATATTTCATGGCTTTAATCACTTCTAAAATTTCAATTTACTTGTGATTAATCTAGTTGATCTTTGACCATGAAGAAACTGACTTAGTTAATGAGGATCCCTAGGGAAATTGACTAATGTTCACATGTGACTTCTTGAAAACTGGTTTGTCTTTTTCTGCTTGTCAAAATGCTTTTTGACTCTGTTTTTCTGGGTTTCCTCTTTGCTGTCTTGAAACGTGCTCTTCCCTTGAAAACTGATATGGCTATTCTTGTAGAAGTACAAAGGACCCTTTTGCCTTGTTTAGACAACCTTAGCCCTTTAAGGAAAGACCTTTAGCTGCCTTGGTTTTGCTCCCTGTTTAGGTTGCTGTGTCACCTCGGTAGCTGCTGTTTTTAGGCATGCATTGATCCTTGTTTAGGTCTGCATTAGGACAGCGTTTAGGTCTGCATTTAGGCTTCTTGGCTGCTGTGTTTCACGTGGTTATTAGCTGTCCTTGACCCTTGAATAACCTGCCCTATATAAGGAGTCCTTGGCTGTCTTGGATCGTTGGTTGGTTGAGTGAAAACACTTGGGGTTTGGTTATTCTGTTTTGATACTCTTTGAGAGCACTTTCGAGTGTAGTTTCTCTTATCTCTTCTCTTCCCCTTCCATGTCTTCTGGTTGCCGAGTATGTGCATAATAGACATGGAATTCTAAAGCATAAAAACTGTTTTCAAAACTCATATGCATTTGTGCATTGTGCATTCCATTGAGTTAAAGTGTGGAGATGCCCAACCCAAGAAGTTGATCAAGAAGATTTAACTTACGTGTAGTTAAGATCTGAGTTGATACTTCTGTAAATTTCCAAAGTGTAAGCACATAGATTAAGGTAGTGTAGCTCTGTTTGTACTGGTGGGTAGACTAGTCAGGATAGCATACGGGTTATGTATCCCAGAGTGCCAGAAACTTGTAATTGTATGTGTTACAAAGTAGTGGAAATGTTTGTCCCTCAAGAGTTAGGGGCACGCAGTTTTTGATCCTGGTTGTAGGATTTCTGCGTTATCAAAAACATCTTGTGTCACTTTACTTACTGTTTTACATTTCAATAATCGTATCTGTGCTTCGGGATAGATCTCTTTCTTGCTATCCCGAGAATAGTTTGAACGAAAAAGTGGTAAAGGCCTATTCACCCCCCCTCTAGGACCTTTATATATTCTACATGTAACGCGAAGCAATCTACGCATTTTTAGAATAACAATCTATCTGCTTTTGTCATATTTTATGTTGGACCTGAATGCACATTTATAGGGTTTAACATGTACATTTATAATGTTTAACATCTAAAAAATGGAATTTAATATTGTATAGGGTGGGAATCCAAGTATAATAAACAGCCACCATATATATCTATTTGTTATTTCTACCATTTCTTATCCTTCAACATCATTGCCGAATAAAAGTTTAGTTTATTTCTTCATTGACTAGCAATTGTGTTTTTTTTTTTTCATTTCTTTTTCTCTTAACTTAGCTGAACTTTTGTACCTGAGATTAAACTCATTGAAGAAACTTCAATTTTTTTGTGGAAAGTTGAGTTTTTTGCTTTTAACAAAGGTATTCATGGGGGATACCTTCTTCAGTGTGATTCATCTTTTATAGGGTGTACCTCCACACCATTTGTGGTAGGTTTTATATCTCATTTGTGGTAGGTTTTATGTCTCATTTGCATGTCTTGTGATCTTGTGGCTTTGAGTTAATTAATTCTGGTAGTGGTCACCTTTATATCGCATGTGTAACAGGTTCGGTGAAAAGA
The DNA here is from genome assembly GCA_946800695.1 of Geum urbanum. Classification (NCBI taxonomy): domain Eukaryota; kingdom Viridiplantae; phylum Streptophyta; class Magnoliopsida; order Rosales; family Rosaceae; genus Geum; species Geum urbanum. Next base: position 12,648,599 of record OX327001.1, read on the forward strand.
GCTCAAGGCACACTGGGCATTATGCATGGTGCTGTGGATGACTTTTAATCAGTTATTCCTGTCATGAAGATTCCAAGGCATCTGTTAATCTGCAAGTTCATATGCTAAACCCTGTTAAAGATTTTTCTTTGTTTAAACAGATGCTTGATGAGGTACTTTTTTAGAGCGCAGATCTTCTGAACCCCTTAAGTCATTTGCAAACTATCACTTTCATATTTTGTGGAATAAAGGCAGCTAGACATTTTCTTGCATCCTTGGTTCTCATGAAACAGCTTTATACTATCATTGGCAGGATTGCAAACTCCTTACTCTGAAGTGTAGACCAGAGAACCTCATCGTGACAACCATTGCTGTGCCACCTATAGCTGCGGATGGATCACTGACGTAATAGCCATTAAATTTTTCCTTTGTTTCATATGCACCTTTATCTTTTCGTATTTTGTAGTGCTACAGTTAATGATTCCCACCTATTTTCTACTATTCCTCATGCAGTAATGAAAATGACATTACACAGAGGTTACAGAATATTATTGAAGCAAACGCTAAAGTTCGACTTGATCTATCAGAAGGTTCTACCATCAGATTTTTGGTATGATTTGTTATGATAAGAACTTACGAAAAATTTATGTCTATACTCTAGCGCTTCCTGTATTATGTCTTTCTTGTCATGTTCAAAGTTTGTCTTGTCCTTGTCAGATTAACTTATGATTGTTAGCTACTGGTTCATAATTAATATCCGTCATAGCACTCTGGTCATGATATTTTTTATTTTGCTTAAAAAAGTGAACAGGAATAGATGTAACCACTCTATTTGTGTTGGACCTATCAAACAAGTTATTATTTTGTAAGAAACAAATACGGGTAAAATGCTACAGTTTCTGCTTAAATGTTACAGTTATCAGGCTACTCTTTGAGCATGTGTTACTATATTTCTTAATATGTATACCTGGTTCTCGTTTCCCATTATACCGTTTTTTGGTGAATCTAAATGAGACAGTAGGATACTAGTTTCTGTTCATAGTTTGTGATTTATGTACTGCTTACACTGGGTATTGTGGTTCAGAATAATTGGGAGATACTTCAAGCTGAGGTTGCTCTGTACATAAATAGTGATGCTCACGGTATTCCCTTTCACATGCAAGCAACAAATTCTAGGCCATTGTCTGGTTTGGTGCAGCGTCTGAAAGGGAAGACAGGCCATTTTCGTGGAAACCTTTGTGGCAAGAGGGTTGAATATACTGGAAGAACAGTTATTTCACCTGACCCTAATCTGAAAATAACTGAGGTTAGTATGGCTCCTAAATCTTGAAAATGTTTGTGTTAGTTTGTTATTTCTAAATGTTTGCTGGATCTAGGTTGGAATCCCGATCCAAATGGCTCAAATTTTAAGTTATCCTGAATGTGTGTCCCATCACAATATTGAGAAATTGAAGCAGTGTATAGTTAATGGGCCATTTAAGTACCCTGGTGCCCTGATGCTGAAATGTACTGACAGATCTGAATGGTAGGGGGTTAGCTATTTATCAATTATTTTTTCTCATATACATTTACATGTTTGGTTATTGATATGTAGTTCACTCTTTTGATGCTGAAGATCCTTGAGGGGTGGGAATAGAAACGTTCGTGCTGAAGAACTCAAATACAGTGACATAGTTGATCACCACTTGGAAGATGGGGACATGGTTCTTTTCAATAGACAACCAAGCTTGCATCGGATGTCCATCATGTGTCATAGGGTGATTACATCTTTAGTATCGATTTTGTACATGTGCACTGTTTCACATGAGGCTTGGTGTTGCTATCACTAGGTCACAATTTCTAACTTCCTCCAAGCAGGCAAGGATTATGCCTCGGAGAACGTTAAGATTTAATGACTCCGTGTGCAACCCATATAATGCTGATTTTGATGGTGATGAGATGAATATGCATGTGCCGCAAACAGAGGAGGCTCGAACTGAGGCTGTTATGTTGATGGGGGTAAGATAGATTTCACTTCATTGAGATGTGTCCCAGTGGTATGCATAATTCTCCAGTTTTTCACTACATTATACACATCTTGCGCTGGTGATTAGTGCTTCTTTCATGCTTGGAAAACTCAGAAATCCTTACTTGGTTTGTTAGAGGTTACAGATTTATATAATGTTTAGGCTTTCATATGCCTTATGCAAATTTGACCAAGTTTCAGTAAGCACAGTGTAACCTTAAAATATTAGGATCGATATGTATGGATCAGTAACCTCAAATTTCCACCGTTGATGGATAACAGTACAGTATATGGCCTTCATGATCAATGACCTCAAATTTTCACAATTGATGGATAACAGTACTAGGTATGGCCTTCATGATTAATGATACTTATAAGTTTTGCTATGCTAGATAGCCAAAATATAGAGGGTGTTTGGTACTGGATCATTGATGCATGCAGTTATGAAGGAATGGAAACAGGTCTTAAGTTTTGCTAGCCAACAGGTCTTAAGTTGCATGTCTCTTAACTTTAGCTGATGTGTACAGTAAGTCGGTTCACTGAGGGCTAACTAAGCATTATGTAACTCCACAAGTGTCACAAGTATCTATTTACAATTTCTCGTAAGTCCAAGGAATCTGAAAAAGTGCTAAGGGTGAAGTACAAAATACTATACAGACTATTAATTCACAGAATGCAGACAACATTGCCAATATAACTGAGGTCCTCTTAAGCTAAGATAGGACTTCTATGTAACACCATTAGTTTCAACGTAGTTGTGGTATGTCAATTTGGTTTACTGTTATCATCATTGACCTTTTGATTTATAGATTTGCTTGTTTCGTAAGAGTATAATAAGGATTAGTTCTTATATCTCATTTTTAGGAATATTACGGGTGTGCTACTAATCTTAAAGTTCTCATGCTTGTGTTGACTGCTTGTCAGGTGCAAAACAATCTATGCACTCCCAAAAATGGAGAAATTTTGGTTGCTTCCATGCAAGATTTTCTAACATCTTCTTTCCTTATAACCAGGGAGGACACATTTTACGACCGTGCATCTTTTTCACTCATGTGTTCGTACATAGGAATGGCACAGAACCTGTTGATTTGCCAACACCGGCTGTAATAAAGGTAAGTTACTGAAGTCAGAAGCCATCTCTCATCTCGACTATAATCAAGTGGGTCCATACACACGGCAATTAAAGTCAGATTTCCACAAGTTTTGTCACTTTCCATACCAACTAACACAATTACTGATTTGCAGCCAATAGAGCTATGGACAGGAAAGCAGCTGTATATGTGTTAGTACGCCCGAATTCAAATGTGAGTCTATATAAACCTAACTGTTAAAGAGAAATCCTACTCCAACACCAAGACTGAAGATGGCAGAGAAACAGAAACAATGTGCCCCAACGATGGGTTTGTTTACTTCCATAACAGTGAGCTATTATCTGGGCAACTTGGGAAGGGTACTTTAGGTGAGGTTTGATGGTCTTATGACAGTTATGCTTTGTATAAGTATGACTATATTGTTTAAAGGTAGCAACACAAATAATGATATCTATGAATTATTTTTAGTTTTTCGAAACAGATTGGATGTAATCATAGAAATTAACACCATGTACCTTATAGAAGATGTTCTCCAAGGCTCCAACAACCAGATTTAGCAACTTCAGTAAATAAACATATAGGATGCAATACGATATACAGCTCTTCTAGGTTCGACCAGCCCCCAATCTACATAAATAATACTGGAAGATGCATTCATAAAACGGTAACTGCTTTGGACCTTCAGAGGGATTTTTCTAGTGGAGCCCTCTAGTGACACTGGGTTCTACACGATGCATAGCATTTTGAAGATGACCTTTTTGACCTGCGTCAGTTACTGTATGTTCTCAAATTTGGATATCTGATTGGCATTGATGTTAACAGTTTTGCATTCCCTCCAGGAAACGGCAATAAGGATGGACTATTCTCTGTTCTTCTCAGAGACTATGAAGCTCATGCTGCTGCTTCTTGCATGAATCGTGTAGCTAAGTTGAGGTATTTCTGCAGAAAAGTTTCTTTCACATGTATTTTTAAGTCTTCTTGATTTTGTGTATTGTAACTTTATCATATGTCTGTTGGCATTCTTCTTCTCGTGTTGCTCCTAGTTAATATGTGGGTTTTCATTGCTTTTAGTTCCTGGTTTGCAATAATTTTGAAGCATTTTTGAACAGAGACTAGTATGACTTAGACTTATGAACAGTGCTGAATACACATTGCTTGAACTAGTAACCCTTCACATGTGCTCACACATGTGGAAAAGTGCTCTTTGGCAGGTTGTTAAACTTCTTGTACTGATGTAGAAGACATAAGGCCCTCCATTTCTTGAGTCTGTCCGTTTGATTACAAAAGTTTATGCTTGCATGTAGTCTATCTAGAGGGCATGATATATAAAATAGATGTAGATGGACATAATTAGTTGAAGGATGAGGAATCGCCTATGAGAATTTTGAAGCCTTGCATTTTTATGCGATCTCGGGACTATTTTGCATAATCAGTGATCATCTTATGCTTTTCGTGTTTTGTCAAACTGAACCAAAATCCCACTCTCACGGACATTATTAGTGCTAGTGTATTCTTTGACTCTACAGATTTAACATAATTTGTTGAGTGATTGAGTATTGCACATTAAGAAGTCCAAGAGGAGTTGAATTCTACATTGCTCCAAATTTTGTTGAGAATTCAATTCATTCAAAGCTCTGTATTTTCGAATTTTAATTTTGTAATTTATTTATTTAGGTTTCATTTCATTCAATTCCTTTGCCATGGTGCTTTTCATGTTTTCTTATTTGTTCACTCTCAGCTGATAGCTTGTTGATTCATTCTTTAATCGCCAACAGTTCCAAGAGGAGTTGGATTTTTATAATGATCCTAAACTCTGTTGACAATGCAAATCCTTGGATGCTCGTATATTTGAAGTTTATAATTTTCAATACTTTTGATCGGGGTTATCTTTCATCCAGTTGCACTTTCCGTGGTGCTTTACATGTCTTTTTGTTTACCAACTCTTAGCTGATTGCTTGCTGATTCATTGTTAAATCACTTGTTATGACACATCGGTATTTCAATTTCATTAATTGTACTTATCTGAAAGATCAATTCCTATGTTAGCACAGGATTGTATTGCCAATACTTTTTTTGTTGCAGTGCCCGGTGGATTGGTAATCACGGATTTTCAATTGGGATTAGCGATGTACAACCAAGTGACAACTTGTATAGTGAGAAAGAGCAAATCATTAAGAAAGGATATGACAAATGTGACAACCATATCAAGTTGTATAAGGAAGGACAGCTACGACTGGCACCCGGTTGCGATGCTGCCCAGTCACTTGAATCTGGGATTACTTCAGTATTAAATGATATTCGAGACCAAACTGGAAAGGTCAGTTTAGATAATCATATTTAAATACCAGGTGTTTATAAATACACTTCATTAATGTCCAGTTATAAATTCTCTGTTGCTGACAGTTTTTTCGAGTTGATGTCAAGTAATATTATAGGGTATCTGGTTATTCTTGTTTTGGAAATATATGGTCAACTCTGAAAATGTCTTTGTATTATTATTTTATAGTTGTGCATGCAAAAGCTACATTGGAGAAACAGTCCCCTGATTATGTCCCAGTGTGGTTCCAAAGGATCTGCTATAAATATCAGCCAGATGGTTGCCTGTGTTGATCAACAATCGGTCGGTGGTCGTCGTGAACCAAATGGGTTTATAGATTGGAGCCTTTCTCACTTTCCTAGAAAAGAAAATACCCCTGCAGTAAGTACTCTTACTAACTCAAGTTATATCATTACCCCTGATTGTTTACATCCATTGCTTAATTTTTCAGCCACTGCATTCTTACTGTCATTTTTTGCCACCGTATGTAATTCCGTATGACATATAGTCTTCTGTATTTAGTTAAATAAAATATAGTAAGTGAGTTTTAAGTCTGACTGTTTAGCTCTATAATATGCTATGTGGTACATAAGATGATATTTATTCAATAGAAGTAAATGCATTGTTAATTTGTTTAGGTAGTTGATGCGGTGTATGTTAGTTATAACTCTCACAAGTTCGACAAGATATTTCATTAGATAAGTTCCATTTACAAAACTCATCATATATCTTCAAGTGAATTAATTTTCTTTTTTTAATGATGCAGGCTAAAGGCTTTGTCGCTAGTTCCTTTTACAGTGGCTTGACAGTTACGGAGTTCTTTTTTCATACGATGGGAGGGAGAGAAGGCCTTGTGGATATGGCTGTATGTTAACTAGTTCTTGCTTAATTCCTAATCACAATATGTGGACATTTTCCTACCTCTGCTAGTCTCCTTCATCTTTCTCCTTTGCAGAGGAACCTGCATAATACTTGTAGTAGCACCTTTTTTGTTATTGAAATTTACTGTAGCAGTACTATAGCTAAACTATATTGGAGAAAAAGGAAAATATGAAACAAAAACATGTAGTTGCTGCCTGATAACCATCATTTTCATGTCTCCTCTCAAAATATCTTTGGGTTCAAGCCATGCCCTTGGAACATATATCTCAAGAAATAACCTTTCTGCTTCATTTGCAATTTTAAGAAAGGAGATATTAGAGGAAACAGCCTTTTCTTTTATCATTCATTGTCACAGCTTTTGTATGCATTAGGGTTCAGGTTTATTAAACTAATAGATTTCTTGTGATTGATGCACGTGAAAACTGCTGATGTTGGGTACATGTCTCGTAGATTGTCGAAAGTTTTAGAGGATCTCTCTGTCCAGTATGATAAAACAGTGAGGGCTGCCAATGGAGGTATTGTTTAATTTTGTTATGGGGATGATGGTATGGATCCTGCAATGATGGAAGGGAAAAGTGGAGCTCCGTTAGACTTTTACCAATTGTTTTTCAAAGCCAAGGTATTATAACAAACATCTCTTAGAAAGTTGAGAGTGAAATTGTAATATTACGTAATGTTCACCGGTGATCTCTGTAATCAGGCCATATGCCCTGCTGGAGAAGATGCAAGCCTCTCTCCTGACGAAGTATCTGAAATAGTGCGAAACAGGCTTTCGATGCAAGATATGACTCCTGATGGCGGTTGCTCTTTGGGTTTTAAAATTTCTATAGAGCAATTTCTTGATGAATATGTAAAATCATTGAGAAAAACACAGGAGACTTTCTTATTGAATCAAAGTCCTGGTTGGAAGGTCAAGTCGGCAACACTAGAGAAGATTGTCCAAAATATTTCTGGTGTTACCTCTAGACAGCTGAAGGTACTTGTTTTAAATAATCATGTTTACTTGCATGGGTCATTTGGTGATTTCTCTTTGTATTTTAAATTATGGTGAGGAATTGTTTGAAATTGTAAATTAACATTTCATTAATTGTGTTCTATTTTGTCTTTAAGTTTTGTCTAGTTGACTCTTGTATCTTTTTTTCTTTTTAGGGATTTTGCATGTAATAAATGTTGATACAGCATCTATTGATTTTCTTTTGTTTTGAATGTAGGTTTTCCTAGATACTTGTATTGCTTGCTATCATTCAAAAATAGTTGATGCTGGAACAGCAATCAGAGTAATTGGAGCTCAAAGTATTGGCGAGCCTGGGACACAGATGACATTAAAAAAATTTCACTTTGCTGGAGTTGCAAGCATGAGTATCCTTGATTTATTTGCTTACTCTTAACAATGAAGAGATGGATATATATTTACACAGCTTATTGGTTATTATTTAGTTGGTTTAGTTGATTCTTAACTCTCTGTTAGACGTCACACTTGTAGTTCCTCGTATCAAGGAAATAATAAATGGGGCAAAAAATATCCAAACCCCTATTATCAATACAGTACTCGAGAGTGATAATAATCCAATGATTGCACGGATGGTAGCAGGTCGGACTGAGAAAACAAATCTTGGGCAGGTATCTATGCAACTATTTTCTTCAGTGACATTTTATGTTTTAACTTCACAATATACTTTGTTCTCTAGTGCTCTACTGGAATGAAAATTATAAGTTGAGAACTTTTTGTTGTGTTCCTATCGTGTGTATTTTTGTTTTCTTGATTGTGTTATTAATTAGGGGTCGGATCGGTTCGGTTTTGGGCCAGATCCAAATCCGAACCTAAAATAGTGTTCGGTACCGGTTTGGTTCGGTATTTTGTTTTCAGGCCTTCCAAACCGAATGGACCCGAACCGAATGAATTCGGTTCGGTTCGGCCCATTTCGGGTCCAGATGCTATTTTTCAGAAAACATTTTGTTTTTGGGAAAAAACCAAATTTCATATCCTTTTCAACTGTAAAAATCAGCTACTTAATGCAATAGACTGAAATAAAGTAAACCATTCAGTTTACAAGAACCTAATCCAAAAAACATAGTTCAAACTTAGCAAATTAAAGTCGTAATGGTGAAAATGTTGTCAACGTGTCTGGTCCCAATGTTTACGGTTTACCATAACAAATAAGCTACTCATTACTCATTAGTCTATTACAGTCCCAAAAGACAAACAAACAACAATTAGCTTGAATATAAACCATCCTCAAAACTACCTCTATCTTCACTTCATCCTTTTCATCATTGGTATCAACAGAATTATCTCCACTCACCTCCAAGTTCAATTTCTTGCTTGCTCTGCAAATTGACAAATGCACCAAGTTACACTAAGCTCGTATACAAACGAAAGCTTCCACTGAATTTGGAGTCAAATCACTCCGAAAGTTGTTTTGTACACACATAAGATGCTAATCAATAATTCTTATACACTCACACATATTACCTACGAAGATGATCGATTGCAGGGCAGGACTCCACTGATCCTTCAGTATGTTGAGGCAAATGCTACCATTGCTGTTAATGTTCGGGTGAAACACTTTTGTCCTGAATGCAACCTGCAAACACAAATTAAGTGGAACTAACATCAGCGGAGCAGTACATGCACAAGTGAGAAACTAGGCAACAAAGTATTTAGCACTCATGCCAGTTTCAAAACAAAGAAATATAAACAGATTACAGACAAAAGACATTGAGCTTTGACAAAGAGGCATCACATGTGAATGAATTGTTGTCCATTTACCAAAAAAGGAGTACATCAAATAGGTTCAGATCCAACAGTTCATTCACAAATCAAACTTAGCAACACCACCACATAATCGGCATGTAGTATGGTTAAAACAGACCTATATAACACTAAACTAGAGAAATGTGAATAAGATGGTGCTGAAATTTCTGGCACATGCCAAATAAAATTAGCCACTAAAAGCTGTGGTGTAGAGATTGTACAAAATATGATTAAACAAGAGTTTTTAGAAAGGAACTACAAAGGAAAACAACCCAATTTTAACAGAATTATGATGTGAAGCTAATGGAAGTACCTTTAGTGGTTTGAAGGATAGTCCGGAGGAAAGTGTATGGTGACAAGAAACACTCCAACTGCATATGGACTGTCAGCAAGACCCATGATTGTCGCCTGCCAGTGGAACATGTCTTCAACAACTGGGCCTAATGGTATACATCAAAGAAAAGACGATTAAAATATATATGTTGTAACACAAATGTTATAATCAATAGAGTTTCATTTAGCAAATCTCTCTGCTCTAATAATCGAGAGCACAATGTGTAAAGTTCTACTAATTGAGAGAAAACCTTCTATTTTCAACGAACTGTTGACACATGCTCAATAAGATGAATTGCAGCCATTACACAATGGTGAAGCATACTAGTAAACTTTATACCTATTGTGTTCCCACTCAATCTGTTTAATAGGGACTTGGAGTTGCCAAGTAAACTCGTTTGAAGGAGAGAGACTACTATAACTCAGTCCATAAACAGCAAGGCAGAGTCATAGCCCTAATCAAAACAAAGCTTATGCCTGAACTAGCAGCTACAACACATAAACACAAATTATACAATTACAATAAACTCTCCAAAAAGCTCAGAAATGCAAGTATGTAAATGAAGACTATAACAAAACTAGGGCTTTTATGACTTACACAGTATTAGTAGGAATGACTCCAACTGCTCCATGTTTCAAAAGCTCCACAACTGGATCCAATTTCCATCTATCATCTACAGGCGGATCAACTTCAACATAGAGAAATTCATCCTCCTAATCACATAAAATCAAATCTCACTTAAATATCAGTCAAATACCTATTGAGAGAGAGAGAGAGAGAGATTACTTGACATAGTCGCGATTGATGAGGAAGCCGAGGTTCAAGAGAGTGACTGATCGAAACTTCAAGCTTGGGTGAGAGAATGATTCTCATTGAGTAATCAGATATTTAAGCGAGATAAAGAGATTTTTCATTTCTAGGGTTTGTGTTCTAGAGAGAAGAGGGAGGCGTGAGAGAGAGAGAGAGAGTAGACGAGATTGAGAAGAGTTTTAGTCTTGAGAAAGTAGGGTTTTTAGCTTTATATATGATCGAGAATTATAGTCTGGGTGCTTGTACATGGAAGTAGAGCTAAGTCTATAGATGTTAAACTCGGTTCGGTTTTTCTCGGTTCGGGCTGCACTTAGAACCGAACCCGTACCGAAAATAAGAATCGGTTCGGATCCATTTCGGTTTCGGTTTTTCAACAGGTCCAAACCATTCGGTTCTGGCCGATTCGGATTTCGGCTCATTCGGGTTGGTTTTTCGGTACCAAGTCCCACCCCTATTATTAATTGTTCTTAATGTCATGAAAATTATATGTACATATATATATATATATATTGAGCTGCATTTACTAATCGGGTCTATCGTCTCCAACTGTCATGCATGGTTTTACTTATATAGTTATATAGTGACTGTTGTGTTTAAGGTTGCTGAGAGTATCGAGATGGTAATGAGTCCGAGAGCAGCATATATAGCCATCAAGCATGATATGGTCGTGATACAAGATGCACACTTGTCGATAGGATGCTAATGTCGTGAAACAATCAATTTTGGAAACTCCAAGAATTAAACTAAAACATGAGGTGAGTATTTTAAATGTTAGTGATAAGTTGATATGATGAACTCTCAAGCTCACCTCTTGTATGCAGCATATTAGGGTTCCAGATGACCAAACTGTGGAAGTTCATTCTCACGAGAAGGATAGAGGAAAACTCCACTTTCACCTCTATTATTTAAAGAGTATTCTCCCCAGTATTATAGTAAAGGTGAGGCTTCTGAATTTTTTTCCCCTTGCGTTTTAATCTCAAAGTTATTGTTTCCTAGAGATGATGCATTTCTTTCTTTCGAGGACAGGGTATAAAGACAATCAAACGTGTTGTCATTGATGAACAAAAAGTTAAAAGGGATAAAAAAGATACTGATGTTAAATGTGGAGAAGAGAAGAAGTACAAGTTGTTTGCTGAAGGGTGAGTGTGCTTAGTTAGGACTCTTATTTAATTTCTATATAGTTTGTCATGATTATATTCGGTGGCTGCAAAGGCTAATTTTCAGGCCAACTTTCAAGTCTAGTTTGGATACCTAAGAAGAGATTTAATGAAAAGACATATGAAAAGACTGGCTAAAATAAAAGTTGGGAGGAGGTGTTTTGTTTAGATTTCAAGCTTTATGAAAATACGGAAGTTACAGAACCACAGTGAAATTAGATTTGATTTTATTTCTTTGATTCTATCTCCACATTAGCACACACACGGCACATCAGAGTTTTAAAGGGTGAATATAATGTCTGCTTGGGGTTTGCTACCCCTTTGACAATTATTGACATGAGTACACTGTCATCCCTTTGTGCATCTTTAATCCTTTACTACCTTTTCTTCCTCATATTCTTGATGATGCAAGTCCTTTTAATTCAAAGCAGTACGATGTTTTTGTTGCATTGGCATTCTGATTATAAAAAAAGATTGATCGTAAATAACAGTTGCTCTTTATGAATCTTAACAATGAGGTGATTTAACTTTTTAGCAAGGGCCTGTTAGCAGTAATGAGCACAAAAGGAGTACATGGTTGTAAAACCACAAGCAATGATATTATTGAAGTGCAGCACACACTAGGAATTGAAGCTGCAAGAACTTGTACCATTGAGGAAATAAAGTATACCATGAAATCACATGGAATGAACATAGATGATCGCCATATGATGCTTTTAGCTGATGTAATGACATTCAGAGTGAGTACTTCTTTCTATGATATTGGTCTTTTACTGGAAAGCTGAAAGGACCAACAAAAAAACGTGCAATGCATGTTTTAGTTGAATTACGGCAAGGATTCATATTCATGTGTTATTGTTATTGCATTCCAGGGTGAGGTTCTTGGAATCACAAGATTTAGCGTTCAGAAGATGGGCAAAAGTGTGCTGATGCTTGCGTCATTTGAGCGAACAGATGATCATCTATTCATTGCCTGTGTTCAGGGCAAAGTTGACAAAATTCAAGGAGTAAGCAAGAGCATAATCATGGGTATACCAATGCTGATAGGCACAGGGATGTTCAAAGTTAAACAAAGGTTAGAATGCTGTAATCCTTTTAACTATTTTTCTTATATGGGGACTCTAATCTTTCAGTAATTTATAGACATGTGATGAAGCTGTAAAGTAGAAGATGACAATTTTTTCTGTTTAATGTAGTCTCCCTGAAATTTGAACCTCACTTGGGAATTTATCTGAAACATCTTCTGGCACAAGTATAGTCGTGGAAAATGCTTAACGCCAATGCCGGGCTGGGACAGGACGGGACAGGACGAGGTGGGGTGGCATGTTTGTGTTTCCCGGCTATTTTCGGCACCCACATTTGGCACTGTACTGTTGTGGTGATCGTTGGTTTACTGTATGGGTTCACATGTCTCTGGGCCTGTGCTGATTGGGCCGTGTAATGTGCTTCTCGTTTGCTTTGTTTTTCAATATCTCTACTTATTTTGTTTTCTAGTTGAATAAAAGAAACAAAAATAAATAAATAAATAAAAAGTATCATTAGTTGAATTGTTTCAAGTAGACACCTGAGCTTTTGTAAATATGCAAGTATGCCCTATTTTTTTTAATTTATGTATACCTGATGCTTCGACCTAGCTAGATTTATTAGGCCTTATTGGACATTTAAATTCCATTGCTTTTGCTAAATTGACGTAATTTGAAACTCCAAGATGCAGTCATGCCGTTATTGTAGTTTTGAGTTGTGTTTGGATAATGGAAAGAGACATGGGATTTCATTTAAAATTAAAATTTATCAAATTTTATAAACAAAGCTCTTTGTTTGCTAAACAACTATATAGAAAATAAGAAATTTTGTGAAAAAATAGAAAGAAATTTAAAGACTCACAATTCTAATTTTAAATTATATTAGTGTCATTTTCAAATTCTATTATCTATTACTTCTATTATATAGGTTTCATATCTCAATATGAATTTTTAATCACACTGGATTGGAAATGGAGTGGAAGTAATAGTTTAGAGCTATTACAGTGTGTCTGGATGAAGTATTTTTAATTCTCATTGAAATTTACAAATGATGAGAATTATAATTCCATGATTTGAAATGTCATTATTTATGAATTCTAGTATTTGGATTTATTCAAAAAGACATTTAAAATGACAAAGGAAATCAAAATTTTATGTGTAATTCAAGGGAATTGTAGAATGATATCTAATATTGAAAGAATTGAACAAGAGAATTAAAAGCTTCAATTCCCCCGAATTTAAAAAAAAATAGAATTTGTAAAATTCTCAAAAAACTTATTCAAAATTCCAAGCATAGAAATTTAAGATTAGGAATAATTGTAAATTTTGGAATTTGTTTAAATTTCTTTGATATTTCCTCCATCCAAACACACCATTAGTGAGTTTCTAATATCAGCTTCTTTAAGAAAATCTCTATCTTTTTCGTTCGGAAACATATTGAGATGAAGATGGTGAGCGGACTGGAGTTCTGGTTATTCTTTTAATTCAAAATCTCCAAGCTTATCTCAATCGTTGACCATGTCCTAACCTGAGAATTTGAAACATGAGGCGAGAATCAAAAATAGTACTCTCTCATGGCCATAAAAAAATGACAAATATACAAAATTATTTTATATAGGTATTCAACAAATCTACTCTCATGTTTTTCTCGTATCTATAAGAACAAATTCGAATCATATGTAAACTGACATTTATGTTTGATTTGTTAATTATAAGCCAAATACAAAGCTATAATCAAGTACTTATACACCAAACCAATATAATGATCCGGCATAGTACAAAAAAAATAAATAAAATTAACGATATCCTATACGGTACATAAAAAGAAAACTGACATTCATAACGATACTAATAAAAAAGAAGAAGAAAATAATCATCAGTCATAACTTCTTTTCTTAAAAAAAAATATCACAAAATTACTTAAATATTTCCGTCTTAGAATTTTTTTTAAAATACTTTTTATATGCATAATGTTTCTTATAATTTTTATACGTACATTCTAAAAAAAATGGGCTCTCCAGAATTTCGGTGCCTAAGGCGGCTGCCTCCTTCGCTTCATCTCAGATACGGTGGCGACCACTAAGAGAGACCACCGACAAATCCTAGACCCACGACAACCAACCCCAAGTTGAAAATCTCGAAGATGCATATAAGATGTTCAACGAAATGTCTGATTGTTGGTCAAGTCGTCAAACTGAAGAATGTACTATTCGAAAGTAATTTTCATGCATGAGGAAATGGTCCTAATGATTTTAGTCTTTAACATTCTCATGAATTGCTTGCCACTGTCAACTAAACCAAATGAGGTTCAGCTTATGTGTTTTGGGGGTTAAATGTAAAAAATATTTTGAAAATTCTAAGACGGAAATATTTAAGCAACTTTGTGATGTTTTTTTTAAAGAAAAAAATTATGACTGAGGATTATTTTCTTTTCTTTTTTATTAGTATCATGAATGTCAGTTTTTTTTATGTACCGTGTTGAGATATCGTTAATTTTATGTATTATTTGAGGTACTATATTGGAACATTATATTTGTTTGGTGTATAACTACTTGATTATATGTTTGTTTTTGACTTATAATTAACAAATCAAATATAAATATTGGTGTACATATGATTCAAATTTTTTCTTGTAGGTACGAAAAAAAATGTGAGAGTAGATTGGTTAAATCTATATTGCATGGAAACTGATGCGAGTATGTGGAAACGAAGCATTTAGCAACACGGAAGTATTTTTCCAGAAATTAATGAAAGCAGATACGAGTAGGAGGCACGATAAATAAAAATTAATATATATTTATCTATCTATATAATTAAATAAAAATGGGTCTTGCCCAAATCATATTTCAATAGTCGCCCAAAACATCATTCGATAGAAAATATATTGATGCCCCATCTATTTCTAAGCTTATCATATTATAAAACTTATATTGATGCCCCTCACTTCCAATTTTTTATTATCAAATCCATTATTTATTAAGCAACTAAACCGTCCAAGCAAATGTTAATAGGAAAACATGCGCATACCACGTGTCTATAGCTTGGCAGATCCCTTCATTCCCTTCAATTATCAAAACCGCCCCCTTTTCTCTCCATAGGCTCATGTGAGTTTCGTCTAATCCAGCCTCTGATGAGGTATAATAGATTCGCCTCAATCTTGTTCCTCTGTTGACATAATCAGACCTTACAAATTTGAATAGTATCGTCATATATAAAGAAAGAGGAACCTAGAAAGCCAGAACTCATGAACGCTTCCAATATCACGATATATTACACAGTTTCAGTATCAGAAACAGACAATTATGACATGGTTCCAAATTAACGTTTTTTGGAAAGCGCAATTCTAGCCACTTCTGACTGCTTCCTTACGCTTCGCTCCCTGCTTCCAGTTCAGAAGCGCAGAATGTGACCTTATGCACACTTCCATGCTTCCTAGGGTTAAATACTTATATAAAATAATTTTGTATATTTGTCATTTTTTTTTATGGTCGTGAGATCGAGGACATTATTTTCGATTTTTGCTTCAAATCTCAAATTCTCAGGTCCAGCCCTGAAATATATCAAGGATGCGTCTATTCACACCTCCACAATTTCTATTTAGATCTCTCTTGAAATTTTTAATGAGCCGAACCCAAATTTGGGTATTAAACATCATTACCGAGCTAATTGTCGATCTTGACTTTTCGTGGCTCATTTTCCGAGATCAGATGTGTGCTAATTATTGACATTTTAATTATAAGTTATAAGTTTAGAGTTATATTTCTTCACGAAGCTATAAATTTCATTGAGATGAGTTCGTGGCCACGTCAAACGTCAAAATTAGAGTTACGAGGAAAAAGTTATGGATAATTGAAGTTCATAAAAAATTATCGCTATTTTTGTTGACCATTTTCTAAATCGTGAATTTGGACACGTTCCCTTCACGACTATTGTAGAGAATTTAATTTCGAATGCATAAGAACTTCCAGGGAATTTTTCGGATAACTGGCGTGTTACTTACGAAGTGTTAATTATTTTTAGTGGATAATGTTGTGTTGGATTGGGCCGTTGAATTTTTTATCGGATTTGTCAAATTTGGTTGACTTTGGGTGGAAATTGATGAACTTGTCAAGATAAGTTCGTAGACGCGAGTTCAACGGAGTTACGACGCGTAGGTTACGATCGACAGAAGTTTGTCGTAAAATAAATACCGAAGTTACCGAAAATAGAAAGTATAAATAAGAGATTTCCCAAAATGGTAAGTCAGATTTTGACTGGGTTGTTGACCAAGTCAACTCGGGGAGGAGGAGAGCGACGGCGAGGTGCTCGGCTCGCCGGCGGTGGGTCGCCGGCCAGCCACCTTCGTCCTCGGGGTATAGAGCTTCCGGCTCGTATCAACGTCCTTGATGTGTTTCCGGCCATCACCGACGGCAAGGACGCCGGAAAATGGAGGATTTTTCGACCAAAACTTGGAGAATTTTGGGGGTTTCAGGTCGTCCATTTTCCGCCCAAATTGACTGGCTTGAAGCACTGGGCTTTGAAGCCCTCATCACCACGAAGCTAACCCTGTAAGTTTGGCACTTCAATTTCACTTGTGCGTGAAGAATTGATGGATTGAAGTTTTTGTAATATTTCGGTTTTGCATGAAATTGGACTAGTTAGAGTTGGAATTAGACTTTAGTGTAGTTATGGAAGTTGTTTGTTGGGTGATTTTGAGTGGAATGGTGTTCGGTTCGCCAAAAAATGGGGGTGCCGCCGCCGCCAGTGGTCCACGGCGGAGCTCCGGCAAAGTTGGTTTCGACGTAATTTTTATGTCGTTTTACTCGTAATGGCGCACCGATTCCAATAATGAAGTTATTGTATTGAATTGGATGCAATAGGATAAGTCAAGTGGTTAATCGGAAATTAAATAAACGTATTTATAATTTTATTAATCGACGGATTAATTTATCGTTTCAACCACGAGCCACGTAACGATTAAGGATATTGGATACGAACTAAATAGATGATTTAAAAATTGGGAATTGGAAATCGTAATTTATTTTAGGAGTCCGGTATTATTTTTGGAAGCACGTTTGTCGAGAATGCGATTTTCTCAACGGTTTTGCTCGTGAGTTACGAGCTTAGTTATTCGATATGATTTTCGACGAGTAATTATTAAATAATGATCATTGTTTCAGGACAACGTGTTAGTAGTCAGTATCATACATGTAGAAGATCGACAGACAGGCTTCGGCTAGTGGAAAATCACGGCATAGTACTGTGAGTGGACACTTTATTTTTACAGGTGATTAGCGAGTCTATTTATTATTATATTCAGTTCCAGTTCAGCTTGTGCTTTTAGTATTCAGTATATATTTTTGGAGGCTTGTTTCAGTTAGTTGTGCATCGTTGCATTGGTTACTCGGCTGATGCCCGAGTGGCTTCAGGGAAGAAGTAGTACTTACCCCCTGGCATTCACGTCGTCTTTGTGTCAAGAATCACCGGACGACTTTAGTGGCTCGAGGTTAGAGAACCCCAGCCACTGCCTCCACTTGAGCACGATACTCGAGAAGGGTCAGGAGTTCCCCCTCGACGTATCATTTATACTGTATTTTCAGTATTTTAGACTTGCTACCAGATTTAGAAATTCTATTTACGGAAATGCATGCATGTTGTAGATTTTATACTATATATCTTGGATTATTTATGTCCACTCACTCTAACAGTTTTTATTATTTATGTGTCTTTTTCCTCGGCTTTTCGGTTTTAATTGCCCAGTTTGCAGAGTTTCTTCTGGGGTCGAGCGCGCATGCAGATCGAGACATAGTAGTATCTACCATAAGATCCAAGGTTGATCCTGCGAGTTAGTATTTTACTTTACAATGTCTGCTTTATTTGTCTAGCAACTCTGATGTCGAAAATAGTTGTATATTTTGTATATTTTAGTAAAGAACCTTGAAGTGGAAGTTTTCATTATTTTTTTACTCTTGAATTTTAATTCTCCACTCTAGCTGTCAAATAGAGAGTAGAAACTAAGGTTAGCAGAGTTGTTATGGCTTAATTCCGGTTTATACAACTAAATCGAGGTCGGGTCCTTTCAAAAAATTTGCTCACTACTCTTCCAATTTTATCCATTTTCCTTTTTTCCTCTTTAGGCTATGGTTGCGACTATTTACATCCCAAATTTTACTCTCTTCACCCTATATTATTTGAATGTTTGAATTACTATTTTATCCATATTTAAATTTACAAAAATAACCATATTCTAAATTTGTATTGCTTTCACACCCCAATAAGTATATTACACTCAAATTACACCGGTTAAAAGGTGTGAGCGCATGAAAGGACTTGGATGAATCGTTTTTCAATTTTCTTGAAGTCGTTCTTATCGTCGTTATAAACGCGGAGATATTGAAAAATTGGATTGTTCTTCAAAATTTTGACAAACCGTTGGATAATATTTGACAATGCATTGACAAAGGTTGATATGATATTCGTCAACTTTTTGACAAAAAAATGTACAATATTTGTCAAGGTCTTGACAAACACATACGAGTGTAGATACGTTGGGTAGGGAATATTTTGTTTGTTAGACTCGATCTTAACAAATATGTGATCTTTTTTTTGTTTATTTTATGACAATAATATGTCATTTGTTTATCTCCTGACAAACTAGAGTAGGTTATTTATTTTTATTTTTTGAAAGGTGGACATGGACGTCAATTTTATTGAGAAAAAATAGATATGAATACAGCTTTGAAGGCCCATTTAAGGACGACGACAGACAAGAACATCAAGACCTATGTACGCAAAGTGGCAAAGACACCTTGCATACATAAATATCCCTATCCTAGCATGAATATCAAAAGTAACCAGTGACATTACTATGGAATGGACGATAAGAAATACCTATCTCGCCATAGTAGTAGTGTAGCAAAAGAAAAACCAAGCAATCCAAAATACAAAATCCAAAATTCAAAGTGCAAAACTGAAAATTAAAACGGCTAGTCACATACTAGACCTCCTCCTCGTTCTCTTCTGCCTCGAACTCAGGATCCAGCTCCATGGCCATGGCTGCAGCCGGTGTACTCACCTCTTTACCAAAAACCAGATTACTCCACTTCCAGTTCTCAGTTGAAGCATCACTTATCCCTCAAGTGAAGGAGATCTTCTCTTGGCCTTCTTCCACGTTACGTATAGGGCCAACCACCATGCCTACACTCTTAGCCACCTTCTCCTTTTTCCAACGCTCAGTAATCTCAATGATTTATGAGGGGTAGCTTCAACTTCCTGCTCCTCCATGTTCAACTTTTTAGGTTTATTCTTGGATCCTTGCGGCCTCCCCCTTCGCGACTTCTTAGAGGGTGACATAAGAAGCTGACCATTTCGGAAGGGAAGGGCTAGGGCAAGGACCTCCGGTTGCTTTTTCTTGGTGTGCATACGAGCTACTTTCTGTCGCTTCGACTCCAAAGCTACATCATCACCATGTGGACACTTGAGAGGAGTGTCCCAGATAACTACTAATTAGTGGCTGGCTTCCTAAACATCACATCGGCCGTCGCAATAGCAGCAGTGTCAAACCTGGGGACCGTAAACAAGCATGGCCCTTGTACCTCTTTATTATTAACCTGTAAAATAGAGCTAAGGTTAGAGTTATAGAGTAGAGTGGATATCGTGGTGACCAAGACAGGGTTCTCCTCCTCTCTGCCAACTAAGGTTGTCACCGATTCAAGTACCACAAGCTTTGATAAATCCGGCGCACTAATACAACTGAATCTTGGGTGCTCTAGGAGTCTACAGATTTGGCAGTAACCCGAGAGCCACTCATACCTGAATGATACCTTCATGGTGATGCCTCTCTTAAAGTTGAAAACTCTATTGGGAAAGGGCTGCCAGATTCTAGATCTGATCGTATGTTGGAGCCAAACTCTCACCACACCACGCCGAAAAGTCGCCTCATCCACCTTGACGAACACGCCAATGGCATTAGCTATCATCCAAATAGCCTTCCGGGTAAAAACAATGAGTTCTAGACCTTTGATAACGACCCAAACTGGAAGAGAGAGGAGCGGGACCGCCAAAGGATCTCCCCGACCAGAGAAGGAAGCCGCAACTAAGGCTGACTTACCGTAGAACCAGGGACCGCCGTCCAACACATACTTGGCCTCTGCAGCTTTTGTGAAATCCATCGGGAGGCGATCTTCAACCGGTCTTATGGATAGACAACGACCATAATCCCATAAAGAAGCTAGGGTTCCGGCCGTGGCCTGAGGATTTGGAGGGATCTTTCCTCCTACCAATTTCGCAACGATGAAAGAGTGGTTTGAAACTTCGGCAGACCCTCTGGCTCCGAAGGATGTACGTCCCTCCTCAGTAATGGAGAGAGTTCTGAAGTTGATCCGTAACTTAGTCTGGCATGGCAGAAGGTTGCGACAGGACTGTGTGCTTAACAGGGGAACCTAGGTGGCTAGGGCTAGGGTTTCTGTCGCTTTTTTAACAATGAATCATTTACCAAAATCACTTGGACGATATAAGGGAGTATTAGGATTTGATGACCATGTAGCAATTCCAATTCTCAATTGGCTATTTTTTTAGAGTATTTTGTCAGCAGATAGTTCAACGTCGGCCATGCATGTAGCAATTCCAATTCTCATTGGCTATTTTTAGAGAAAATACTCTTCAAATAGTTCAACGCCGGCCATGTAGCAATTCTAATTCTCAATTGGCTATTTTTAGAGAAAATACTCTTCAAATAGCGAGTACTGAGATTTGAACCCGGTTTGTCAGCGGAGAAGTTCAACGCCTTGACCAATAGAGCAACCTCATTGTTATTGTTATTTGTTAATATGACCAACAATAGAAAATGCATTTCTTATCGCAGCTTCTTTGCTGACTTTGATATTTCTTTGCGGGTTTTTTTTTTTGCAATTAGTTATATGAGAGAAGAATGAGGTGAATAAGAATTAGAGTGTAACTTTAATTTTTTCTATTCTACAATAAATACACCCCAAAAAATGGTACTTAGGTAAATAATTGTGGTGTATACAACATTTTATAATTTTTGAAATATTCTAATGGGGTGTAAAGAATAATGGGGTGAGGAGATAAAAAATTAGGGTGTGAATAGTCGCAACCTTTGGCTATTTGCATTTCATTTTTTCTCGATCTTCATCTCTGGGTATCACTTTTCGTCCATCCTTATGTTTTTCTTTGTCAATGGCATGTGTTCATTTTATTTCATCTGTGTCAATGTAGCTTTCAGTTCAATGGTAAAGCACATATGTACCTTACATAGACTATTACCAAAACAAAAAAAATTCCAATTATAATTTAGAAAAAAATTCCAATTATAATTTAGCTCGGGTATGGATTTCAGTGATGTAGATCAGAAAACTTTTCAATAGTTTTGTAGCGAATCAGGAGATCAAATTGTTTGGGCCCTTATAGATCTTATGTTATCTAGTAATGATCTGAAGCTTATATATGGGTGCCGATTCTTGTGGCCGAAGTTGAATATCCAGGTTTGAGAAGGAAATCTTAGCCTAGCGGGAATTTTTTTCAAGCAAGGAATGCGTGATCGACTGAATCTCATATTCAAAGTCTTCTATGGATTTATATTTCCTACTCGATATGGATTATACCGATTAGTTGTTATAGATGGATCTATGATGAAATTGGGACCACTACACACATTTGTAAATTTGCTTTCAGCAAACAATCTCTCCTCAAAAGAAAACCGATAGCAGCGGATTATGAACTCTCACCAGACAGGAGGTGACGATTAGACAATTATCTCTTGTCATACGACGACGATCGAAGAAAGGTTCACCAGACAAGGTGTGAAGACACCGGAGATTAAGTCACCAAACTTGTGTCCTCAACACACGCCAAGAGAATTGCTCTATTTTATACCAGACAGAGTGTATAAAATGTCAATTTTCGTGGCTCTGCAGCGAGACACAAAACAAGTTCTAACCATTTAGGCATAAGTCCTAGGACATCTAGGCAAAAAGAATCCATCAAACGAGGTTGATGCTCTCCTCATTTTAGTCACTTGTGTAGAAATAAGTTCAGCAACGTGACTCTACATTAACGTTCTGTCCACGGCAGTGGCACGCCTAGCACAAAGTAAAAGAAACTGTTTGTACTACCCAAAATCCTAGGAGCAACCAAACACAAATAACCCATAATATATGAACCGAATTGTGAATAGATGCAAAGAAACCAAAACACACCGATTCAAATTGAACCAAAAAGGATGCAAGAATTGATTTAGATTGAATGCTACAATAGAAACATAAGAAACATGTTTAATGTATCAATCTCTAAGCATTGTAATTTTATTGATATCTATGCATGCACTGTTGTTATCCAATCTTGTTGTTCTTGTTGTTGGTAAATCAAAGGCTTCAAACTGATGGCCATGTTCTCGGCAGCCATCATAGATTTGGATTATCACTTGTCAATTGGGCAAAATTGGATTTTAAAAGATAAAAACATAAGAGGTGCGAATATCAAATATGTAGGTATGAATAGATGCACTCATATATATAATTACACATACAAAATAATATATAAGTCTAAGAAATTGATAATTTATATGTAAATAATTTATATTGAGGTAAATTATAGATTTTAGAGGTTTATAATGATTGGTTTATCTATACTATTTACATTTGATGAGATTTACGGGTGGGCCTCGATAGGTCGGGCCAGGCGAGCATTGATGGGCCTTGACGGGCCAAGATTTTTCGGACCCATAAATTTTGGGACCTCGTCCCGAGGCCGGTCATATGGGCATATGACCGAACTTTTTCGGGTATAAATTCGGCCGCGCCAAGCTTGAATTTTTTGGGCCTATAGGTCAAATAGTGATTCCTAAAATAAGGAGTGTGAAAATCACTGCCGTATATTAACTAATTAACTCAATTGGTTAACATAGGAATTTCTAACGTCTTGGTCTTTGGTATACAGTAGTAGTTTTAGTTTTACACTATTACGTACGTCTTAGATTACAATAGGTAGTTTCAGTATTACAAAGATTACAACAGTTGTTTTAATTAACAGTGATGGGAAAAAATGTATTTTTTTATATTTTTTGTTTAAGAAAATAATATTTCTGGTATTTCGGTGTGCATCTTATCATAATTAGCATAGAAGTAGATATCCTCGTAATCCCTGATTTATAGGGATATTGATTGTAACTGATTGTAATGTCTAGTTAAGGCTATCTATAAATGAAAGTACAGTTTTCAAATCATATCTTCTGCGTATCTATTTTTTCCTTCAACACATTATCAGCATCTCTTGAGTTTATAACCAACTCAAACCCTAAAACCCTAAACACTACAACTTCCACCATCGGATTCTCCATCACTGATGGAGCACTAGCACTGCCGTCATAAGCATTTCCCGTTGCCAGATTTTGTTCTTGCTTCAAACTTATTTCAGCGAAGTTTTCATACAAAGCATAGCACGCTCAAGGTAAATCGACTAAGCTTCTTCGATTTAGAGTTATATTGCAAAACCTAATTACCGCAACACCCTAAATCTAGCTCTAGATTTAGATTTAAATACCGTGAATTATTATATGCCTCTAGTTCGTATGAGTTAATGCAAGTATGAGTGAAGGAGATTTAATCACCTATTTCTCAAGGTTAAAGAATAGTGACGGTTCTAGAGGAGTCACGGTTATTAGTAAATATCATGGTTAATTGTGATTTTACATTTGAAAAAGGGTGGTCGATCTTTGTGACTATTTGACAGTCACAGTTTTCAGGGGAGTGGTATGAAGCCACCATTTTTGCAACGATTTTTGTGACCAAATATCATTGATCATAGTTCTTATTTCCTAAACTTGATCTTAGTGATCGTGGTTCATTCGATTATATACTAATTATATCTCTTGTCTTTTGTAGATGACTAAGCCGGCAAAACCAGAATTTGATATCCTTGACATTAAAGGAGCAAAATATCATAGATGAGTATCAGACGTTTTAGAATACTCTTCTTGGTATATGTCTCGCTGATACCATCACACCACTGAAGCCAACGAGGAAACCCTTGCTCGAAAAGCTCAAGCTCTCATGTTTCTTAGGAGACAGTTCATCCTGTTCTGAGGAAACAGAACTTGTTAAAGGATGACCCTGCGGATTTGTGGGCAACTTCGCAAGAACGGTTCAATAATTTGCATGACATACAACTTCCAGAGCTACAAGAAAAGTGGGATAGAATCTAGTTATTGGATTATCCTGAGATAAATAATTTTTCTCAAGATATGCTAGAGCTACAGCCTGAGCTTGCCATTTGTGGCATTGTAAAGACCGACCAAGCTATGGTCGAGAAGTCTTTGAGTAACTTCCCTACTTCTATGGACACCCTTGCACATCAATATCACATTGATTATGAGTAAGAAAGACTTAGATCATTCAGTGATCTTATGAGTGTGCTGGCAAAAAAAAAGAGGCATCACGAGATCCTTCTCTACAACAGTGCTAGGCCAGCCAATACAAAGAAAGTCCATGAAACTTACAATACTGGTGGGAAGACACGAAAGGAAAAGGGGAAACAATGTTCTAAATCTTATCAAACTTGTGGTGGTAGAGGAGGACATGGTAGAAGTTGTGGTAGATGAGGAAATAGTCGGAATTTGACTTGGACTCGCTATGAAAACGACCACAACAACTCCAACAAGAATCATCCCAATTCTGGTTCTAGGAATAGTGGGAATTCTTCACATTCTGCTTCTACTTCTCTCTTTGCACCTTGCTATAGGTGTGGTGCAACTAATCATATGTACGTACAAGAAATGCAGAACTCCTAAGGATATTCAAAATGCCTACAGGATGTGTCAACAATACCAAGCAAAGTAGAAAGAGACACATTATGTTGACTATAAGATAGAAAATGGTGGTGAAGTCATTCTAATTGTAGCAGATGACACCAAAGCAAGTCTTGAGACTTCAGATTTTAGTTATTCTATGTATTAGACTCATGCCATTGCTATGTAATTAAGTTTAGTTTTGTATTTGACTCTAGTTGTAGTCATTGTACGTTATTGAATAAGAACAATCTATTGATGTTGGAAAAGTGATCAAAAAAATTCTTTTCAGTATTTGAAAGTGTTAAGAATGGTTATGTTCATACATATTGCTTGAATGGTTTGAATTATATAAAATTTTATGGCATTATGTCACAAAAATACCATAAAAAATGAGACAAAAGAGAGGATGGTTTCATTCTGGGAATTTTCGACCCGTTGGGGATTTTTTCTTGACCCATCGAATGTCACACTCTGGAATGGTTGTGGCACTTTTTTGACCCGTCAAAATTTTTTGCTAGTTTGCATTCGACTTGTCGTATGCAGTCCTTCGGTACACTAAATAGCAAATTTGGCCCGTCGAATGCAAGCTACTATATCTAAAATGTCACAATTTCAACCCGTCAAAAAATTTCTTCAACCCATTGGAAAAGATATTGGAAATTCAAAACAGTTTTAGGTTTTTCTTCGACCCGTCGAAGGTTTTCCTCGACCCGTCAAAGGTCAGCCACTGTGACAAAATTTTCCAATTTTTAACCCGTCAATAAACATCTCCGACCCATCGAAAATGGTTATCGGAAAATCAAAGTTTATTTTGGGTTATTTCGACCCGTCGAAAATACTATACGGACTTGGTGTCCTTGATGTATTTTACATCAATTTTCTTATGTCATATCAACACTCTTTAAGGGTCACTACCATTTGGTAAATCTTTAAGTCTTTACTTAAAGTGTTTGAATAAGTTTTTAAGACTAATTAAATCACATTCTTTTTTAGATGTTTGAAGGCGAGATTGAGTGCCTAGCAGGCAATGATACTACTCATACTATACTGTGAAATAAGCAAGTGTTTATAGATCTTGTGACATACACATCATCAGTGACGACAATGATTAGTTCAGCGCCAGTTATACAAGGGCGTGGTTTGACACAATTTTTTCTACAACATTGTACTAAAATTTATATCACTACATTGTACGCGCCTAAGGCCAATCAAACCTTGCAAAGTTTTAAGAACATTAGAGCTAACGGTTCAAACTTGGAAACTCACCGTGAGAATGGTAAAAAAAAATTATGCATAACTTCAGAGGAGTGCGGTAGAAAGCATACCTTGGAGAAGTTAGGGACAATTCATAGTGAATTATATCTTACTACGGTTCGGATCTTTGAGTCCAATGTAGTCACTCTCACTACTGTGTATGACTCGACCTCATATCATCTTTTGCACTACACACTAGGACACTCTGGTCGGGATATGTTCATCAAAATCTTGAAAAATTCTCATGGTCATCCATTTTTCAGAGCAAAGAAGTATGTGAAAATACCCATTAGTTTTGATGAGATAGATGAGATTAACAATGTTAAACCAGTTTCGGCCTCTAAGCCGACTACAACACCTAGTTTTGGTCCAAAAGATTCCTTTGTGGCAACCTTTGATGCTCATCGCTCATTTTGCAAAGTTTGTTCATTAGCAAAGTTACGGGCTAAGTCTTCAACACTGAAAATATACCATTCTTAAAGAGAATCCATGGTGACATTTGTGGACCTATCAAACCAAAATGTGGACCATTTAAATATTTTATGGTTATGGTAAATGCATCAAAACGATTGTTATACGTTGCTGTGGTATCTACAAGGAATGTTGCATTTGCAAAACTATTAGCATAAACTATTAAGCTTCAAGCTCACCACCCGAACAACCCAATCAGGTCTGTTAGATTGGATAATGAAGGAGAATTCACATTAAAGGCTTTTGAAGACTACTATTTCTTAATTAGGATTGAAGTTGAACATCTCATCTCTCATATTCATTCACATACTGGTTTAGCAGAGGCACAAATCAAGCGGTTACAGCTTGTGGCCAGAGCAATGGTTATGCATACTAATTTGCCAATATCTGCTTGGGGATATGCAGTATTACATGCAGCAATACATCTTTCCTTGAGACATGTAGTGTGCTAATCATTTAGTGCGTACCAGTTAGTAACTGGATATGAGCCTGACATTTCATATCTACGCATCCTTAGTTGTGCAGTGTATGTGCAAATTGTGCCTCTATAGCGCACTAAAATGGGTCCTCAACGTCGATTAGACATATATGTTGGTTATGAATCTCCAACTATTGTCCATTACTTAGAACTTTCGATAGAAGATCTCTTTACTGCATATTGTCACTTTGAAAAAATATACTTTCCAACGTTAGAGGGAGATAGGAATGCCTCCATTCTGGTTGAACGCCAGAAATTGACGTAGAATACTCCTCCCACTATGTTGAAGAGATCCACACACATCTCAAATTGAAATTGAAGTGCAAGGTATACTTGATCTTCAAAAGGTAGCAGACTTGATGCCTGACTCATTTACTGATATTGCCAAAGTGATGAGATCAGACATTCCTGCTGCAAATGTTCGTGCAAGGTTAGAAGTCTCTAGAGGGTGGTATAACGAAACTTTAGGGAATAATAACGTACATCTTGCCTATGTGGATGGAGTACCATCAGCCTTAGCTTTCATCAGGAAGAGGGAGAGACCAAGCAAATCCACAGAAGAACTGCCGGCGAAAAGGCAGGTCATCCAGGCACAAAATGATCATTTCATCATCAATGTTGTGAATCCCATACATGAGATTATTCCTGACTACAGGTATGTCCTAGAATCACAAATTGTATCTCTTAAGGATGCTACAAACCCATATGTGATGTCAGAGAACGGTGAAATCTCACTAACTAACAATGATGCGCGCATTGCTATGGATAGATCATCCAAGGTAGTTGATGATGCTTTTGCTTATTCCGTCACTTATGAGATCATTGATGATGATGAATTGGAACCTTGCTCGGTTGATGAATTTCAGCGGAGAGCAGATAGGTCGAAATGGAAAAAGGTAATGCAGGTCGAACTAGACTCTCTGAAGAAAATGCAAGTTTTCGGTCCAGTAGTGTTATGCCCACCGAATGTGAAGCCGGTAGGTCATAAATGGGTCTTTGTTTGGAAGCAAAATGAGAAGAATGAAGTCATGCGGTAAAGTCTAAACTTGTATCTCAATAGCATTCTCTCAACGCTCTAGCATTGATTATACGGAGACATACTCTTCGGTCAAGAACATCATTACTTTTCGCTACCTTGTCAGTTTGGTAGTGTCTGAAAAATTGGACATATAGCTGATAGATGTGGCGACAGCATATCTTTTTGGAAATCTTGATTCAGAGATATACATAAAAGTGTCAAAAAGCGTGGTCATACTCAACTTAAGTAACTCTGTACCACAGAGTGCTCATGTAATTAGATTGAAGTGTTCACTATATAGATTGAAACAATCTGGTAGGATGTGGTACGCACATCTAACTAACTACTTGATTGGAAAGGGATACAAGAACAATGATTTATGTCTGTGTGTGTTCATTAAGAGAACACGTTCATGATTTTTCACAGTAGCGATCTATGTTGATGATATAAATATCAGTGGGTCTCTTAATGAAATCAATAAGACGATTAGCTACTTGAAATCTGAGTTTGAGATGAAAGATCTTGGTAGAACTAGATCTTGTCTTCGTCTAGAGCTGGAATATCAAGTTAGTGAAATACTTATTCACCAGTCTACTTATATCCAAAAGATGCTCATGCGATTTAACATGGACAAAGCGCACCCTCTTAGCATACCAATGGTTGTTCAGAGTCTAGAACCTAATAAGGATCTGTACTATCAGAAAGGTGATGATGATGAAATCTTAAGAGCTAAGGTACCATAACTTAGTACTATTAGAGCTTTGTTATATTTAGCTCAATGCACAAAACCAGATATTGCATTCTCGGTAAACTTATTATCTCGGTTTAGCTCTGCGCCAACACAATGTCATTGGAATAGTGTAAATCACATCTTCATGTACTTGAAGGGTTCCATATACTTGGGTTTATTCCTTCCCTACAAAGAATACAGAGAGAATCTTGAAATTCTTGAAAAATAATGGTTAAATCGCAGCATTCAGATTCTGGGATTTTCGAACAGTCGAGTGGATCTCTCGACCCGTCGAATGGTACACTTTGGATCGATCAGAGCATGTCACTCAACCCTTTGAGTGAATTCTTCGACCGATCGAAAGAAGCTCTAGCTGCAGGCATTGTACCTCCATTCAATGAGGCCTCCTACTCAGAGACACATTGTGATGTCTTGGTTGGTTTTGCTAATGTTGGGTATCTCTCTAACACACATAAAGGATGTTCCCAAAAAAGTTATGAGTTCACTATGGGGAACACAGAAATTTTTTGGAGATCAACAAAGCAAACCCTTGTTGCTACTTCCTCGAATCATTCTGAGGTCATTGCTTTACATGAAGCAGTTAAGGAGTGTATCTGGCTTAGGTCAATCATACACCAGATTCGAGGATTTGGTGGATTACCATCCACTATGATAGCACCAACTTGTATCTTTGAGGAAAATGCGGCTTGCATTGAATAAATGAAGTTGGGATACATCAAGGCCTCAAGGGTAATCACATGAAACACATTTCGCCAAGACAATAGCAACTATTGAACATGTATGTAAATCAGGTTGGTTCAGCAGATAATGTTGCAAAATTATTTACCGAGTCATTGCCAAAATCTAAATTTGTAAAGCATGTGAGACACATTGAAATGTGAAGATTTTATGAACTCTAAGATTGAGTTACGAATCAGGAGTTCATTTCGTAGACATCGGGGGGAGTCTACATCACAAGTGGTCCCTTATGTAGTTGATGCATTGCAATCTTTTACCCTTAGACCAAACTTTTGTTTTTACCCTAGAAGTTTTTTGTTTGCTTTGCAAGCTTTTTAATGAGGCAACAGGTTATGCATCATTCATTAGAATCGCGGCACAAGGGAGAGTGTTTAAGGAAATAATATTTCTGGTATCCCGGTGTGTGTCTTGTTCTAATTAGCATAGAAGTAGATATTTTGTCAATCCCCAATTTATAGGGATATTGATTGTAAAATATTGTAATGCCTATTTAAAGTCATCTATCAATGAATAAAGTACAGTTTTCAGATCATATCTTCTTCGTATCTATATTCTCCTTGAACAATTTTTAAGTTTGTAGTATGTAGTGCCAAAGCTTTCTCCTTCAACTATTTTCTCCGACCAGGGTGTTCTAGTCTGTAGTGCCAAAGTTGATATGAGGCCGAGTCACACATAGTGGTGAGAGTACCTGCATTGGACTCAATGATCCAAACCGTAGTAAGATATAATCCACTACAAATTGCCTCTAATTTCTCTAGGAAGCGCTTTCTACCACAGTCCTCAGAGGTTATACATAAGAACTCTTTACCATCCTCACAGTGAGTTTTCAAATGTAAACCGTTAGTTCTAATGTCCTTAAAACTTAGCAAAGTTTGATTGGCCTTAAGCGCGTACAATGCATCAGTGATATAAATTTTTGTACCATGTGCTAGTAAAAATTGTGCTGAACCACGCCCTTTTATAACTGGCATTGAACCAATCATTGTAGTCATTGATGATGTGTATGGCACAAGATCTATAAATAATTGCCTATTCTGCAGTATGACTATCTGCTAGACACTCGATCTCGCCTTCAAACATCTACAAAAAACTTCTCGACCATAGCTTGGTTAGTCTTTACAACGCCACAAATGAAAAGCTTTGATTGTAGCTCTAGCATATCTTGATAAAAAAAATCATTTATCTTAGGATAATCCAATAATTTAATAATCATTTATCTTAGGACATGGTTTAGGGTTTGGGTTGGCTATCAACTCAATAGCTGCTAGATTTGCAAAAGATATGATCTAAAACTGTACTTTATTCATTGATAGAAGACCTTAAATAGGCATTATAGCCTGTTACAATCAATATGACTACCAGAAAACACACTTAGGCGATGAAGAAATTTCGTCGTCTAAGAGGTGTTTTTCGTCGTCTAAGTGTCGTAGTGCAAGTACTTCAGCGACAGAATCTAAACGCTTCGTCGTCTAGGTAGGATTTTAGGCGACGAAAGTAATTTCCTCGTTTAATTACATAGACGACGAATTTTTATTAAAAAAGGTGACAAAAATTTTCTTCGCGTAACTTATCTTGGACGACGAAATTGTTTTGTCATCTAAGTGTCATAACTTATACGACGAAACTGTTTTGTCATCTAATAACTTAGACGACGAAACTGTTCCGTCGTCTAAGTGTCATAACTTCGATGACAAAACAATTTATTCCTCCATGATGTGACACTTAGACGACAAATAAGAAGTGTTCGTCGTCTAAGTTGTTACAACTGGACAACAAATAGGGTGACTACTTCGTTGTCTTAGTGTATTAACCTAGAAGACGAAATCTTCAAATTTCGTCATTTAAGTGATATTTTTTGAATAATTATTTCATAAATATAAATTGAATTAAAAATTAAATAATAAATAATAAATTAAGAAAAATACTCATCGAATATATATTTAATTTAAAAATTGTACATAAAAAATTGTACCGTTCCGATCGAAATATAAACTATGTACATAGGAAACTAAAGAAAAATATCGACATTGGTAGGAGTTTGAACCCTGCCTATTCCTCCGGTGTTCAGATCATCATAATCGTGTCCATAATCCCGAGGCGAGACATTCGACTGACAGAAGGGCAGAGGGGCCATACCTTGCGACCTGAGGTACTCCATCACGAAGAACACATGTGCTTGTAACGTGCTAGTCTGCTCCTGGGATGATCGCATTTGCTCCTGGACTGATCTAGCCTCCTCTTGGGCCAATCGAGTCTGATCCTTGGCCGCTTAAGCCTCATCCTTGGCAGCCGCCTCACTCAATCGCCTAGTTGCCAATCATGACTCAAATATCGCTAGATCGCCCGTCCAAGGCCATGAACCTCCTTTCAAGCTCGATGGTCAAAAACTGTATCAGTAATAGTGATCTGAATCTCTAAGGACAAAGGAGGTAGCTCTTTGGGAGGAATCTCCAGATTCTGCGATTGTATGCGCGCCACTTCCTTGGCGACCATCTGTTTCACTGATACCTGGAAAAAAAATTGTCGTGAACAATATATGACTGTCGATTTCTAAAAAATTTTTGACATAATTTCTCCTAAAAATTGAGGAAACCAAAAAACTGTATGGAAGAAAACACTTCGAATAACTAATTTCCAAAAGAAAAAACCATGGGCACCGATTCCCATTCGAATTTCTCAAGTTCATAATCATTTTTAATATAGCCAACTAAACCAAAATCCAAGAGCACAACCTAATTAAATGTTCTAATTATGTTTCAATTTCTTCAAACCAATAGTAAGATTAAACTCATTCAATTTCAGAATAAGTGTTACTTACGGTGCGTTGACTCGCGATATCTTCTTCATGCTCGGGCCTATAGTAAGCAGACATGGAGGCATCAAGATGCGGGTTCGAAGCACCCGCATCTCTATGAGCCTTTGCGATGTTGATCATCTTGTATGAGCCCGAACTGTGGTAGTACGTCTTCATCCCACGATTAGCTTTGTTCGCCTAGCCTTCGACCTTCTCTGTTTCACAACAAGGAAAGTAACTAATAATTAAATTTTTAAAATTATTACATGATTAATTACACTAAAGAAAAGAAAGACGAACCTTATACTGGTCGAACTCAAAGTGCTGGACCAACCAATCTCACTCGTCTTTCCTTTCTTTGAACTCCTCTAGGACACAAGAGGCGTCGTGTTCCTCATAGTGTTTATGCAGGCTGTGCTTCCATCTCTTGTAAGTATCTGAAGCTGTCTTTTGTACAGCTTCCAACATCTTCGTACTTTGCTCCAATTCAAAGTGTACCTAAGAAAAAATTAAAAAAGATTAAATTCTTAAACCCTATATTTTGTAATTATTTATTTATAAAATAAAATAAATAGACCATGTTACCAAGAGTTCGCGGACAACTCTGGACTTCTCAGCATCCTGTAGATTGTCCCAAGTAGGGTCCATCATATGTACGTTGCCCCGAACAATTTTCCTCATTTGAGACGTGGTCAAATTAGAGAGCTCCTTCAACGGAGGGCATTTAGTGAAATTATCATACTGCACGCCGATCCGATTCCCCGTTGTCTTGCATAGTTTTTCTACTTTTCTTCCATTCACAATTCCCCGAGTGCGTTTCAGGGTCAGGCCTGAGGGGTCCCTACCGATTGATTTGCGCTGGACGCTATAGCAGCCAGAATTTCCGAAAGACTGAGGATCTTGTGAGGATGTCCCGGCGCCCGAATCCGGATTCGTTGGCTTGTCATCTGTTGACCGAACATTAGGAGAATTGGGAATGATCGCTAACCTTGAAGGAGCTCGACACAAGAGGGAGTATTTAACAAAATTATGTTCCGTATCTTGTAGTTTGTGTCTTGTACTAATTAGATTAGAAGTAGAGTGTCTAACAATCCTTGTTTTATAGAAATATTAATTGTAATTGATTGCAATATTTGTATTTTAAGTCACCTATCACTAAATAAAGATAATTTTCACCTTGCAGTTATTGTTTTTACATTTATCCTTCAATAATTAGTCTATTTCTACTGTGGGATCTTGCTGAATTTAGTCATCAATTACGAGCACTTCAAATCCGATAAGAATACATTTTCCGAGTTCATCGGGAAGCTAATAAAACCTTCGAGGACAGCGGACTGAACGGAGTGATGAAGTGTGCTTCTATTGCTCCATTTGATGGCAATCGATGTAGTAGTACAGAGCCATTACTTGGCCCTTGTGGAAAAGCTATGGCAAAATTGATCTATGTCAATCTCTAGTTCCCCGCTGCGGAAAGCAATCCCAACATTCCCAATCTTTTGTGGATTTCAAATCTAGGTAATGTATTACTGTCATTTCAGATTATCTTCAAAAAGTAAAATTAAAGAAGCAATGTGACAACAACGCAATGATGTACATTGTATGGGTGAAGATATACCAAGGATGAAAAAATGATCCTTGGATCAGGTTAAGAAATGCCATTGTAGCAGCTCAAAATGATAACAATTACGTATAAGCACAAAATTTAACACCAAAACTGTCTCTTAACTATTATATGAACACCTAAAATTGAACAGATGAATCGCTACACTCACTGGCGGTTAAATGAAAGAGGTGAAATCACCGAGTATCTTTGATTCAGAAGAAGGAAAGTTCTGCTTTCTATGGTGTTGTGGATTCTATTAACTTGCTTCACCTGGAATAATCACAGACAGTAATTTGCAACCTATGATTTTCCTGCTCTGCCACGTGTTTGATGAAAGCTCTCCTCCACCAAACTTCAAACGCCTTCTGAATGTTGGGGCAGTCATCTCCCTTGTTTAGAAACCGGTCAAACCAATTTAGCATTATAGCCTGCTGTTGATGCAGCGGAAGAGTAAGAATCGTTTGGCTTAGACCTTCTTCAACAAGTTTCTTGTCAACAGATCTTGAAGCCCTCCTCATCCATCCAAAGTCATCATAAAGCGCTTCCAGCCATGTTGACAGCAAAGAAAATCTTGTGTCTTTGGGCACTAGCAAATGTCTATTCCCAATCGCAATGCATAGCTGAGCCGTGATTCTGCTTATTTCGTGCCTGTACATGGTCGGGATCTTTGAATGGAGGACTGCAAGCTCCTTCTGATCCGCCCATAATTTCACAAAGTCTTCACCCATTTTCTTGTCTACCATAATATCAACAATCCACTGCATGTTATCAGCCTCTCTTGCTATCTCAGCCATCAAAACCCCGCGGTCCCGTTTTTCGTCCACACTCGTAGCTTCAGATAAGCACAGGACAAGAGAACTCAAGCATCTATGACAAATATTGTAAAGGGTTTCTTTAGATACATCAAGCCGGTTGTTTTCATTGGCTGCTGCATCTTCTCTCAGCAACCGAGAAATGAGAGTCTTCATTTCCCTACGAGCTCTATCGTCTTTTGCATGAAGAACACCAGTGAGTAGTCTTGACAAGATTTCATCAGCTCTAGCAGAAGTAGACGGCTCGGAGGACACTCTGAGCAAAACTTGATCCGTAGCAGAGTCTTGAAGATTAAGTTCACTGAGCTGAGACTTGACTTTCTCCTCTTCCTCCTCAGACCATGGAACTGCTTCCAAATACTCCAAGCACGAGGCAATGCCCTCATCATACATGAGAGCTGCAGACACCTACACCATAACAAGCTAAATGAGATTGACCTACATTACAGTTTCATATACACCGAAAATGAAGCAATATCTGATCACCCTAGAGTTTCTAGTTTCAAACCTTTTGCTACAAGGCAGAGAGAATTGATGCATCCAAACACACACAGACACACGACCTTGTACACAAACCATGACAATTCTTAATCTACAGTCTCAATCAGAAGAAATGTACTATCCAGAAACTCTATACAATAATACGATAGCCTCAAAAATTCACTCTTCTCTTTACTGCTTCAAGCTCTAAAGTGAAAAAACAAAAAGAACCCAACAAGCCAAAACAACCCTAAGCTCTCCAAAGCCAGATTCTTTCACCTTTTTCTTTCTTATTAGGGAAAATGCCCCAAGAAAACGACTAAGCTCAAAAGACCCAAGAACAGAAAAACAACATTCATAAAGATACAACACATAAGACAGATTAAGAGAAAAGAAAGTATATACCTTTAGCAAACCCAGAAGCCTAGAGACCTCTTCACCCACAAGCCTCTTCTTCAAATCTTCACCACAGCTGTACATGAAGACCACAGTCTCCACGTAGACCTCCACGTCATCACAGTCTGAAATCTCAACGCAATGCGAGACCCCTCTGTCTTTCCTCAGCTTCTCCGCAAAGAATCTACTCTTGGAAGCCAGCACGCTCTTGTGGACCTCCATCGACACCCTGAACCCGTCTTTAGACACCACCGTCAGCCTGACGTCACCATTACCGTTCTCATTGGGTAGTGGGTTCCGAAACGGCGCCGTTTCGAGGAGCTTGTGGACTTTGCTGTAGTGGTGGTGGTCGGAGGCGGAGAGCTTGGTGGAGGAGGAGTCGTCGGACATCATCTCGAAGAGGGTCTGCGACCGAGTGAGTTGATTGAATGGAATCGGCGGCGGAGAAGATAAGGTTTTGGAATTGGGAGATGAGTGGTGATGGTGGTGGAGCTTGGAGTTGGATCTTGACGGCGAGAATGAGAGAGATGGGTCGGAGATGAAGCCGTGTTTGATCATCGCCGAGACTTCTTTGGTCGCCATTGGAAGCGAACCCGGTAAGTAAATGGGTTTTACTTTACTGGGTTTCTCTAAAGATGGATTCTTGGGAATCAAATCCAGTCAAAGAAACAACCGAGAGAAGAAGAAGAAAGAGTGAAAGGTCCAGACTTTAGAGGGAAAAATTGTTTGTAAAGGAGAAAGCTTGGTAAGGAAACGAGGGAATCCAAGGAAATGGAGCTTTGGGTGGGTATGTAATGTGATGTAATGATGTCAAGGATTAAAGAAAGATGGGATTAACTAATCCGCTACACTACACTAAGTACTAATAACCTTTAGAGCCTGGATTTGTTTTCTTTCCTTTTGGTGGAAATGGGGTTTTGAGATTCTCTTTGCTTGGGTGCACTAGGATCCAATTCGGCCCGCTTCTTCTTTATTTTAACTAAAAGTAGCAAGGAGCAACAGCTGGGTTGGGATTATCCAATTTTTTGTGTGTGTTTGTGTTTTGGGATGATGGGGATGGATTAAAAAGGAAGAGTTGGGTGCTGGCTGCAGTTGGGGACCTAGAATTTTGGGTCTTAGAAGTGAGTATGAGAGAGAGAAAGGGAGTGAGGTCTGTGCATTCTGTGCAAACTGGAGACTGTGACAGTGATATGTGTAGTTTGCAATGTTGTTGGTGCCAGATTCTACTAGCCTTAACTAGTGCCAAGCCATTAACTAGCATGGGGCAGCTATAAAATATGCATGCCTCCAGCTTTTTCAAGGTCAGTAATTTATTTTCACTATATTACCATTGTCAAAATTATGTATTTTTCTTCAATTATGAAGCTTTTATTTACCTATTTTTATATAACGAGAAAATTCAAATTATTTAGTCGTTTAAACTTGTTTATGAACTTATTTTAGAAAATATTGTAAAGTAGATAAAGATCGTGGAAACAATCCTTTTAATTTTCATTGATAATTATAAACTCTTTTATATAGGAGAATACATGGAGTTACATATAGTAATCATCCGAATACATCACTAAATAGGATTATCTCTTTTATTCTCTACATATTCTACCATAACTAACAATACACATAATAAGGTAAATATCATTCAACACTCCCCCTTGTGTCGGTTATAGTAGAAGGTACTTGTTCAATGTTTCATTGAGGCCTCATTAAAAATTTTGACGAGCCAAAAACCTTTGCAGACGAAAAAGTGATGTCGCCAAGTAAAAAAATGCAGCTTGTCGTAGACGATGATATGACACATAACCATGTTGCCTCATTAAAACCTTGTTAAGTAATAACAACTTTTTGGGATAAAAACAACCTCAGTCAAGTAAAAAGAGTACAACGTGTCATTCTCATTTAAAAATGCTCATGTGAATGACAGACTCCCCCTGAAGTCTGCATCTCCCCCTGATATCAACATCTAGGGTAACTTAAATAATTTGAGCTGTGACGACCCGGACCAGAATCACCAGTATGATTAGTTTGATTCGTGAGTTACTGCGTAATCGCAGGTTTCCGACTGATCATTGAATCGCCAGGTTTGATAACGACTTAATTATTGGCCGAGAATTGGAGCTGGGTCTCTTCTCGAGAGTCGTTCTACGTGTGATTTCAAGTTTGTGGGCGGTTCCGGATCATTATTTGGACGACCGAGGAATTAATTATGAATATTTGAAGTTTCGACGGAAACAGATTAAAATGGTGATGTTCTTAACGACTAAATTACCGGTCGAGAATTTGGTTTTGGCTTCTTCACGGAAGTTGTTCAGAATTTAATTTCGAGTTCGTGGGAACTTCCGGAGCATGATTTCGAGTTACGAAGATTATGTTGTGAATATTTCCGGTTGTTGTTTGTTTAGTCGGATTATTTATGTGTTTGGGTTGAATGGTTGAATTTTTATCTGTTTGGTCGATGTGTTTGACTTCGAGTGATAATTGAGGAACATGTCGAGACGAGTTTGTTGCCGCGAGAATTATCGGAATCGGAATTACGACGTGGAAGTTACGGGAGTTTAAAGTTTGTCGCGAAATGTATTTATGAGGGTTTCCTTTTTGGGAAGGGCTATAAATAGCAGGTTGCCGAAAAAGGAAAGTCAACATTTTTCATTTATTGCCTTGACTGTTTGACTTGGTTTGACCAGGTGGTGGAGGAGCTCACGACGGTGGTGCTCGACCTATGGCGGTGGTGCACGTTCCGGCCACCCTTGGGCTCGGCTCCTAGCCCATTCGACTCGCCATGGTCTCCTTGTGGTGGTGCCGGCCACCGTTCACGGCGAGGTGGACGGTGGAGGGAGGAATATTCCGGCCGAAATGGAGGTTTTTTTGGGTTTAATGGTGGTTTGTGATTCCGGCCGAATTGAGCTTAATCAAGCACTGGGTTTTGTAGCCCTCTTCACCCTGATTCTAACCATATAGGTATGGTGATCTAATTTTGCTTGTGTGTGGAGAATTTTGAATGTGAAATTTGTGGAACAATTCGGTTTTGCTTGAAATTGGATGAATTAGAGTGAGAATTGGCCTTTGTTGCAGTTATGAAAGTTGCTCAGTGGATGATTTTGAGTGGAGTGACCGCCGTGAAATTTTCCAGTCGGGTGGCGGCGCCGCCATGGGCGGTGGTCAACGGCGGTCAAAGTTTGCTTTTTGGGTTTTCGACAAATTGCATGTCATTTCACTCGAAATCGCGCCCCGATCGCAGTGGGGAGGTTCGTTTTTCGAGTTGAGCGTCCGAAAGTATAGCGAGGTATTGAGATGTACATATCGGATTTTCGACGATTCGTCGTATTCGGATTATGTGTTTCCGAGAATGGTGGTTTCTCGTGATTTATTTTGAATTGTTGAATGATGATTTTGAGGAATGGTTATTGTGATTATTCAGGGGTTCGTGATCGTTGTTTTGGCGAGGGACTTTCCGCCGGATCACGGGTTAACGTATATCGCGTTACGCTAGTCTGTAAGTGGACAATTTATTTTCACGGATTGATTGCGAGTCTTATATATACGTTTTACGAACTTGAGCATGCAGCATGATTATGGTTTTACGAGCATGAGATTTCATACGAGATTATGTTTATTATGAACATGTGTTTTACGATTATACGGTTATACTTATACGAATATACGTATACGAGTATACATACACTTATATGTCGTTTCATGCATTTGCATCGAATTGTTTATGATTTGATTTACATAGAGTACAGTCTCAGTTACGTTGTTGTATCGATACACTTGCCTCTCGGCTGATCCCCGATGGTAGGCCACCAGGAGGGGCAGTACCCCTACCTGACCGGCGAGGGGCAGTACCCTGGAACCGAGGCCTTTCTGGCTATGGATCACGTGGAAGTCAGGGACTCCGTGATTCCGACTGTACTAGCACGGATGTGTCCACGAGTGACCCCGTGAGATTTTCCTTGCATGCTCTGTTTACGAGTTGGAGTTAGCGTCTCCTCTTATACTATTTGATTTATTTATATTTCGACTCACATATGTTTTTATAACATATATTACTCGGTGAAAGACATTTATTTTCGTCCACTCACTCTAACAGTTTTCATGTCTTTCCCCTGGGCTTTTCGGTTTCCGTGCCCAGTTTGCAATTCAGGCTCTGGTGTCGCACGTCGTGGTCGGAGGCATAGTGCTCGAGCTACCTTATTTTTTTTCCAGTAGGTTTATTGTTCTACCTACTATGGTATACTTATATGTTTATACATTAGAGGTCACTCTAAGTAATCTGTTGTTTATGCTGTACGATTTTACTCCGAATTTCAGTAAAGTATAGATATATTTATTGTTTTAC
Organism: Geum urbanum; assembly: GCA_946800695.1. Classification (NCBI taxonomy): domain Eukaryota; kingdom Viridiplantae; phylum Streptophyta; class Magnoliopsida; order Rosales; family Rosaceae; genus Geum; species Geum urbanum. Next base: position 12,688,866 of record OX327001.1, read on the forward strand.
TTTACTGTTGATATATTGAGAAATCCGGATGGGATTGGTGCCCACGGTTTGCTTTTTGTGGCATAGGATGAAGTGTATTTTCCGCGTGCAGGTAATGGTAATTCCACGGTAGTAGCGAAACTCTGCCAAAATTTCTACGGTTTTTGTTGGTTCGTGTTTTCGAAGGAGTTTGATTCCGGTTTAGGCAGCTAAATCGGGGTTGGGTCCTTTCATGAGCAACCTTATGCTCTTCACATGCTTATCAAATGTGGAATTTGGCCAATGACTTAGAAAGTTCGTCACATTATCCTTAAATAAAACTTGGTCAACCATGACCTAGAGGAATAGCTATTGTTTGCTGACTATAGAATAACTTATGCGATATATGTTTAGTGTTGTCACCCTACATGTAATCTAGCTTCATAACCTTGATGCAACCAACATTATCTTCATAATGCAAGTAGGTTCATCAGTGGTGATTCAAAACCACTTGATCTTCGATATGTTCACTTATGGACCTCAACCATATGCACTCCATAACAACTTCATGTTAGATAAATAATCTCAACATGGTTTGAAGATGTAGCGAAAAGAGTCTCTTTTCTAGACTTCCAAAATATTGTTGTGTTACCCCTGGTAAAGACATAACCAACTTGGGAACAACTTTTGTGTGGATCAGAGATATCCAACTTCAGCAAAATTTGTCAACACATCATAACGACTGTTGGTGTAGGGGGTGAGGGGAAAATGATACTACTCTCTTTCTGGCGTCCTTACTTCCATTGCCACTCTCTTTGTGGCCTCTCTATAGGGATAGATCAAGCCTATATCTTTCATACTCTCTGATACTGAAAGATTGTCTTTAAACCATTCCAATGGCATTGTGTGGGCCCATAGCTACATCTAGCTATCAAAAGTTCAATAATAATGAGGAGCTAAGTCTTATGTGTTATGCTAAGTACACTCTTGCACTTAGATTAGACACTTTAGCCCCTAACACGTCTTCGTCATCATCCATTGGACGAAAACGGATCTCTTTAAGGGTCAAGACTATAGAAGATCATGAGAGTACTCATAGACTTCACTTTATCATCATAAAGTACAACATGTCTTAGAGTATAAGCCGATTGACGAAAAATATCATCATTATGGTGCTCGAGTTCCAGTTCGAGACAACACCGTCTCTTCCCAAGATCTATTATCTCAAATTTGAATTTCAAACACTTTGAAAATCCTAAACTTGTCATATAAATGAATACGCATTGACATTTTCTTTCCCAATCAAGTAGTCACTTGGTGAGCGTTTCAATCTCATTGCAAATGCACTCTGTGGTCTAGAACCACTTCATTTGGGTACATGAAGTCCATCTAAGACATTCATATCTATCTCTTATTCTAGATCCTTATAGAGATACGTCATGACCAAGATTATAAGCTGCATGTCAAGTTTTTCAGAAACTACCAAACTAACAAGGTGGAGTGCAATGACATCCATTACGGGTGAATTTATCTCATCGTAGTCGATTCCAAAGTATTATGAGAAGCCTTGCACCATGAGATGAGTATAACTTCTTTATTTTCATCACACTTTCTAACAAAGACCCATTTCGATAGGTTTGCACTTGGGTGTGTTGGCATCACCAACCCAACTACCTTTATCTTTGCTAGTGAACATAATTCAATCTGGATCGCTTCTTTCCATGTAGGTCAATTGCTACTACGTTTGGGAGTTTCAATGTAGATAGGTTTGATAAGTCTCAAAATTCCATGCTCTCATGTACACTAGTGTAATTTGTACTTCGTAGAGATCCCTATATTATGAGTAATTGGTTTTAATAGTAAGGCATCCCTCAATGATAACCATATGATGGAATTGAGTATCAATAATCAATTGATCATATTGTGCCAAACTCGCTCCCTTTCTTGGACGAGTATGTATTGAACATTTTGGGTCTCTTTCGCTCTCCAGCGGAACCCATGGTCATGGTCAGTTACGACATTATGCCACTTTGTGACATGTCCTTTCAAAGGGACATAAACCCTTACAGGAATATTTGCAGCAAGTATATGTGATCTCGTCACTTTAAAGGTACTAGAAAATGTATAAGGCATCGAAACTGTTACATTCTATCGTTTGAGGATCATGATGAAACATAGTGAGGACACGACCCTTTCTGTCGTTGCTTTGAACATGTTTGTTCTTATCTCCCCTTAACGACGGGAAGATTGTCTTATCAAAGTGACATCCGCAAAACTAGCAGTAAAGAGATCGTCTGTCAAGGTTCTCATAGCAAATTTTAGTTGGAGACTCATGTCTAACATAAATATTCATTCGTCTCGATTGACCCATCATAATATATTATGGCGGAACAATTTTGGCATATATATGCTTAAGTGCGAGACATTATCTTCGCACACAGTCACTAGCTGCACAAAACAAGATTGCATGATGGTGTATCGTGGATGATATAATGTAGTTACACTGCTATATTGTATAACCTAAGCATAAAATATTAGTGTGCATCACTAATGTCCAAGCTACCATCGTAGTCGTTTTCCGTGAGACCATTTGGGTTTGTTCATGAGAGTATAATACCAATATATATCAAATTTCAATGATGCGCAATATAAGTCATCAAAACTCTTCGATGTAAACTCTCTAGCATTATTAAGTCAAATTGACTATAAATGGGATGATTCGGGTAGTGAGCCCCCAGTCATATGATATGAGCTAAGAGTTTGAGTAGCATTACAACTGGACCATGGCCCGACACATGACCAGTGTGTCATTATAACTAACACCACAAAACATCGTAGTGGTCCGATAGTTGGTTAAATCATTCTATAGAATCACCTTAGATTCTATATAGTGAGAATATATGTGTTTGTTGCATACGATGGTATTAATCCTAATCTCTCGAATGAGTAGGCTTAGTAATAACAAGTTATGAGCCTTTAAAAATAACTAATGAGGATTTTGGTTGAGGTTTGGAGTCTCCATGGACTCGTGAAGTAGGATACGAGACTAACACGCCATCCTTGGTGTCTAGTTTTCTCCTCTTGGGGGAAGAGGCGCCATTCACTGGCCGACGTTGGATGATGGAGCCACCACTAAATGGTCCCTGACTCCACTCTCTTATGAACCAATTATGGTTCTTGCTTCATTTCACTCAAAATAATGGATGTCCGATTGACTTTCTCAAAATTCATATCATCATATCATGATCTGGATGTTCTAGTATGTCGTGTCAAAGTCTTATATGTGCCTGAATCTTATAAGTCATCACTCATGACATGATATGATTTCACAACTCTCTTTTAGTTGTGTTACATAGTTCATTTGGCTGACACATAAGTTTTTCTAATATTTGGATCATACCGCAATCATTAGAGATAATGGAAAGGAACTCATGTCCATTCTCACTTGAAAATTGTTGGCATAAATGAGGAGAAGACCTATGTCCATTCTCATCATATAGAAACACAATCGACAAGGCACAAAGTCGATATAAATTATCTATATCATAACATAGTATATGTAATTCCTGTTTCAATAAGACATTCAAAGTTCTCAGGGGAAATACTTACAAAGAAACAAGTCTTGCATAAGAAAACTGAAAACAACTCCAAATTAGGTTTCTGGGGGTATTTTTGACCCATCGAAGGTCCTCCTCGAGATGTGCCTTCAACCCATCGAGGTAATCCTCAACCCATGGAAGGTCCTTCTCAGGTTTCGTCTTCGACCGAGATTGGCTGACCTCCGTGTACTTAAACAAGCATAACTTTGTCTAGAAAATAGCTATTGATGATCCGGATGAAGTTATGAAAACTAGACATCTGTAGCTTTCTAACCATATATTACACATATGCTGAATCATTCTGACTTAATTCTAGTTTTACGTCAAAACCAAGTGATATGCACTGCTAATTTTGTTATGTCTGTTTTTGATCTTTGTCGAGTAAAATGGACATAACTTTTTCTAGAAAATAGGTATCGACGATCAGATATAGTTATGAAAGCCAGACATTCGTAGATTTCCAACGATATGCCATCATATGTTGGTTCGTTCTTAAAAAATCTTAGTTTATTGTCGAAGTGAACTAATCTGCAGAGCAGCTTTTGTGGTATTTTTGGGGATTTTTGCACTCTTAGTTATCCCAATTGATATATGGATGAATTTGAAAGTTTACTAGGCCATCTAAAGTCTTTTGGATAGCTCTTTTCACTTATGACCAGGCAAAGAGAGATCAATGTAGGTAGGACACAAGATCCTCTCAAATACCTTTATTGAAAATCTTTTTTTCTAGATATCACAAGTTACTAAGGTGAGTCATAGTAGACAATAGATTTATAGCAACCACAAAACATATATGTGATACAAAAAATGTAGATAAGTCTATTATTAATAAGTCAATACAATGGTGCTTTTATTAATAAACCAACATGATACATCAAAGTTTGTTAATCCAAAGTAATTGACCAACACTGTCAAACATAATACTTAGGCACACACACCTTTTTACATGGAAAACATAAATCTCTAATCAAAATTTGGTATCTCTTCAATTTAGTATCTGCCAATTTTGAAGTATGTTGTGTTGAGATTCGCATTAGCTTTATCTCCATCTTCTGTTTTTTGTTTATTTTATCTTTAAAATTCGCAGAATATTAGCATGTTTGCCTGTTAAATTTCTGTCGAATTACTGGTGTGTTAGAATACAACAAAATTTTGCATACCCAAACTAGACACGTAAATGAACACTTCTGCAAATTTTATAATTTTTCGAGATTTGTAGCTAGTTAAATAATTTGTACAATAGTATGCATAAAACAGTTCTGAAAACTAATGTGTTCTAGGATCAAGTAGACTCCTTTGGTTCGAGAAACATTGTGCATCTTTTCTTTGTCTCTTTCAACATTGGTGCATCAGCCTCCATGGCTCTGTTGGTCACCACAACCTCCATGGTCGATGATTCCTCTATCATGGTCATCAATCATGACCTTCATGCGCTAACTTATGGCGTCCTTCCTTGTGTGGGCGGTTGTAGAGACTAAAAACGTCTCACCAAAATTCTCTTAACTTAAGGGTTCCGCTCCTTGCGCCCCGCTCTTTAGTGCACTTCATAATTCGCATTGTGTATTCTTTGAGTTCCCATCTTGCCTTGAATTATGATTATTCACGAGCATAAGCTTTTCCTTATCATCATAAGGTTAATAAGCTATTTGAATGTCGTGATTCGTTAAGCATCGAATTATAATCAATATTTTTTTTAATATTATGATTGCTACAATAATGGAAGGTGTAGAGGATTTTTTCGATCAACTCTCGCTCTTCAATTGTATTCCGCATAATTAGAGCATGGATCTAAGCTTTGAGCATCTCTTAGTTTATTGATGTTGTATGCTTGAAGTCGGAAAATCACACGTTATTCCACTTCTCTTTTAGATTTAGAGCAGGGTATCAATGCACTTTTGCATATCAAACACTATGAGTAAAAGATATATTAGTGTTGCAGTCACAAAAGACTTCCTCGACAACTAATTTATTTTCTAATATAATATTTGAATTAGACCTTTACTTTGATGTATATGGTTTTACAAACTCTTTTTTTTTGTTAATCGATATTTTTGTGAACTCTCTTTGTTCAATCGATTTTTGTGAACTTTCTTTGTTCACGATGAACGCTCTTAGTTCATCTAGGAACTCTCTTTGTTCCAAGGAACTCTTTTTTAAAATTTTCACCTTCAAGAAATGTGCGGTGTAGAAAGGAGGGATGAGATGTTATCCCAAAATTCCTACGAAAAAATTCAAAGTCCGAAAAGAGTAGGTTATTTGAATTTAAATTTAAGTTGTGTTCATAAAAAACTTACTTGAAATTATTACAAAACAATCAACTTCTTGTTCTCCTCCTTAAAATCCACACAGGACTAGAGTCACGTGTTTTAGGAAATATTGTAAAGTAGATAGAGATTATGGAAGCAATCCTTGTAACATTCATTGATAATAAGAAACTCATTTATATAGGAAAATACATGGAGTTACATATGGTAATAATCCTAACACATCACTAAATATGATTATCTCCTTTATTCTCTACATATTTTATCATAACTAGGAACACATATAATAAGATAAATATCCTTCGACATAACCATTTTATCCTAATTTAGTACAACCAAAAATCAAAAAGATAAATGTTGTAATTCGTTCGACTACATTATATCCTTTACACGGTTGAAAACATACATCTTCTCAACTTCATTTAATTTAAAAATATTTTAACTAGCTAATTTATAATCATGATAATCACTAGCACTATAAATCTAGTTCACATGGGTGGACCAAACATCAGTTAAGATTCATGTAAGTTGTAGCAATGTGTTGTGTAAAGGGGTGACCTTTGTATTGGGTAAAGTCACTAATGGACTAAACATTAGGGAGTACCCTTATACTTGGGAAATGTTGATAGCTAAAATGTGCCTACATTTTGCGGCCAATAAATCATGTGCATGTCGATGAGGACATGCATTTGGAATATGTGAAAGTTTTCATCTCCCGACTCAAATTGCTAGATGGGTGTTCTGGAAGTACAGTGTTGTCTGTGATCTGACCGATCTAATAATAATCATGCATAATTGGTGGGAGAGTTTTGGCCTCAATCTTCCAACACTCATATGTGGTTACATGATCACATCACACCAAACAGATAATACATCTTGTAACCTCCTTGGTGTACATGATGTTCATGATAGATTTGACGAAGTCAATGAATTATGATAACTAGATTGTTATGCGCTCATGATTTGTAAATTGTCAAATTTCATATCGTGATTCAACCATTTATTGTTGAAATTGAGAAACTAAAAATGATTTTAGCCGATGATACACATCTAGATTGATTTTGAGCTTAATGTATGTTCTTATATATTTCCGAATTCTAACTTTACAATAATGAAATGCTTTAACAGAAGCGTCACCAACAAGAAAGATTGTTTTTTCTTTTCAGAGTATTTCAATAGTTTTTGCAGAAATTTAAATACAACTGTGGCATGATGAACAAGCAAGATGAGTGAGATTAACTTAACCTACTAACAAAACTTCTAGTTCACAGAGAAACATATTACACCTTGCAATTATGATATACACACAAGGATTAAAATCCTCAAGTGATTTCCATCTACAATACAGTACAAAGTGCAAACAGTCTCCATATACAAGCAAATCGATGAGATCTAATTAAACTTTCAACAACATGGTGATCAGCTCAATCTTTCAACAACATGATGATTAGCTTTCTCCAGGTCCTGCAGTCGGTCGGGTACTCAATGTGCAGAAGGAGCTTGCTAGATAAGGATGCAAAGAAGTTTATATCTCATGCTAACAAAAGCACATTTCGTATGAATACCAGAGGAGAGAAGAGATAGTGCCTTTCAGAAAATATTTGTTTGTAAATCTTGCATCTCAGGATCTACAAGCTTAGCACCCTTTTCGGCTTCAGTTGTCGGGAAGAGAGGAGCTTCAAGTACAGGAGGGTTCTGCACATTTATAAGATTTTCAGTATAAATTGAAACTCTTAGAACGCACTATAGCTGGATTACATGATTTATTTGGAAGATGATGAATAGGGAACCTCTCATTGAACCGAAAACATTCATAACTTTGATTTGAACTGTGTTATGTGATCGAACATTTTATACTTGATCCGTAGTAAACTTATAATTAAGTAGGGTTCTAAATATTTACCATGCAGCGAACTAGAGCCCAGTTGACACCCCGGAAGAAAGGATGACGCTTAATTTCGCTTGCTCCTTCTAGAGACCCCAATCTATTTTTGGGATCACGGTGTAACAACCGATACATCAACTGCTTTGCTTGGAGACTTGCCTGCAATAAGATAGAAACTTTAAGTTCATGTATAAACTCAGCATTCTAGTGTAGTTTGTTAAGAAGAAAAATTTGTATATGTTCTTTTCATCAGCTACTATTGAGTCACACTTTTTACATAAATGTAAATGCACAGGATACTTGTTCAGAACTCGGATGCATTTGAGAGATGGATTTCACCTGTATACTTCCTGGAAATTTGAGATCCTTGTGAAGAATATTGGCAAATGTTTTTTGCCTTGTTTTCCCTCTGAATGGTGTATATCCATAGAGCATTTCATATATAAGTATACCTGAAAAATAAACATGAAGTGAAATGCATATATGAAATGCTCTATGGATATGATTTTTGACAATAAGTATAATACCAAAATTGGTTCATGGTAACCGACTAGCTTGAATATCACATCACATGTTCAGTTTAGAAAATTAATGCACAACAGATGCCAAAGAAGAAAAGATTGGAAGATTTAATAAATCAATTACAAAAATAGTTTAGAGGTAAATGAGATCAGACATGAATTCAGGATGAGAGAAATTACCAAGAGCCCACCAGTCTACTGCACTAGAATGACCTGCTCCCGTTATGATTTCCTACAAGTGGAAAATAACTAAGCAGTCAATATAAGCTAAAATTTGATAAAGGAACTGTTGAGAATGTTAAAAAGTGTCAGACCGGAGCAATGTACTCTTCAGTGCCAACGAAAGAATTTGATGCTCTCATTGGTTCAGCCATGAATATTGGATTCTGTTGACCTTTGTGATGCTTTTTCTTATCGTTGATGCTTGAAATCAGAAGCTGAACGAACCAGATCAGCACTTTTTTTAGGAAAACAAATACAGAAGCTGACCATTTTTTCTATCAAGTATTTTTTTGGTGGAATACTGTAATACCTGTGGTTTGCAAGATGTCAAACATGATAAATCAAAATCAGTCAGGGTTACGTGCCCATTACTCTGAAGTAAAACATTTTCGGGCTTCAAATCCCTGTATATTATTCCTGCAAGGAAAAAAGAGCAGAAGATCAATATATTTGGTCAGGTTGAAGATGGGAGCGTAATCATCACTACAAGTCTACGAACTTGATTTACAAAAGTGTATCAGCAACATAATTGGGGACGAATATTCATGCTTCATATCCATTTATCCTTTATATTGACAAATTATTAGAGACAAACCCATAGATATATGAGTGATGCAAACAACTTACCTTGACAGTGAAGATACTCCAAGGCAACAACTACCTCTGCAACATAAAATCTACATCATCAACAACACAACAGACCAGTTAGTCATTCTCAAGAATCCGAATAACCAAATAGTTCAACAGCAATGGTAACCAAAGTTATATCCAATGTCACAGCAAACTTCCAGTTTTCAATGACCTATCTGCATTACTATTACTTATATCACGTATTATACCTCACTGAATCTTCCTTCAGGACCTTCGTCGGTTGTCTATCCAGAAGCAGGAAGAGTTCGCCACCGGGATAGTAATCAGTAATCAGGCACACATGTGTTTTTGTCTGCAAAATATACATGGAAAGGGAAGATTTAATAAGTCCATTATGTAAATCAAGACTTATCAAAAATGATGCATGGCTCCTCCCATTAGCAGTAACTCATGAATTTTTACAGGGAATACGTTTGAATTCCTAACCTGAAAAGAAGCATACAAAGCAGGAAGGAAAGGGTGATCCAACATGTCAAGGATCTCTCTCTCAGCACAAGCTCGATGCACCTGCAATAAATAATGAAATGAGTTCTGATGTAGAAAGGATTGGAAGTGGCACACTGGCACATGTCATTCAACCCGAAAATAAAGTCCTCGACTCCCGAGGATAAAAAAATAAAGCAAGACACATGAGAACAGCTTTGAACTCTTGAATACCTTGTTCCGATTGAGCATAATACTCTTATCCATAGCCTTCATGGCAAAGTACTGATCAGTTCCACACAATTGTACCAAATGCACGCTGCCAGTATCACCTGATCCCAAGGGTTTTATAGGCCTAAAATGTTTCAATCCTATCTGTTCTCCACTCTCTAGAGTCTACAATATCAAATGTTACTTTGATCAACAATCTATACAGAAGATGCAAACATTCAAGAAACATCAAACTTAATTTTCAATGGCAAATTATTACAATAATTAATACCTTTTGAATAGCTCTCCAAGGGGGGCTATCCCTTCTGTGAGGCTTTGGATGAACAAGCTTCGAATGATTCATCCATAGATCCTCTGGTTTCTGAAGTTACAGAAAACTTCCGTTACATTTGGTAATTAATAAAAGTCAAGAAGTATGGACTAAGAATTGAGCATTACCATATTGGCATCCGGAAGTTCTCTCGCTGCTTCATCAACATTTACTGCAGTTTCTTTGACCTGAGTAACATAACAACCATATTTTTTTAGCTGCAGAACTTTCATAGCTTTAAGTATAACCATGTATAAAGTGCATACTGTATATACCATACCAGTTTTTCACTCTCTTTTGCTGTAACTTCAGGAATAGAGTTCTGGAGAGGCTCAATGTGCTGACTTCCATCTAGTTGTACTCCAATAAAATATTGTACTTCTCCCTGTTTGGATGCACAATTCAAAAGGCATATGTAATCACCACATTACTTTCCATTTTTGGTAATAATTTCAGTTTCATGTTCCATTTTTGTGCTCATTTAAACATTATCTGAGGAAGAAGTACCTTTTGGTCACGCATCGGCTGAAGATGGAAAACATTCCAGAACTTTTTGCCTGGATTTTGCATAGAGCATTTAGCTAACTACATAATCAATCAGCTGTATGTACCTAAAAGTTCCAAAAGAAGCATACCGCTTTTTGTATAATTGATGAGCTGTACTGTCACTTCAGTCTGGTTGTCAATTGCCTCTCTTATTTTCTTCACAGTTGCTGGATCAGTCTCAGGTCCTTGCAGGAATCTATGATATTCAAACAAACAAGAGTTTAGTGTTTCATTAAAATTACTGTTAGCATCGTTGAGAATTATCAATTTATCACACTAACTACTTATTAGAAGTTTAGAACATTTCATTTTTAAACTCTATAATTTACAATGAAGCACACCTGCAATTTCTTCCCAATATTTCTTCACGACTGTACTCCGTCAGCTCTAAAAAACTGTCAGATGCAAATATCTGAAACACAAACAATTAAACACATCAAAATGCTTATTACATTCTATATTCTCATCTCAACATAATGCACCTGAATTTTGAAGCAACAGTGCAAGAATGAATTGAACAGGTCTAGAGTGAGAAATCTTACAATGGGATTATCAGGAAGCCTTGGATCAGTAATTACAAAGTTTTTCTCTATACGTTCCAGTGTCGTAGCAAGGTCCATACCTTTCCTCATTTCCTTCTTCCTCACTTTGTCGTCGAGACTGGCAGGTCTCTCTTCAACGTCACTGTCATCACAGACATCCTCAGAATTTCCAAAGGTGTCAAAGGTATCATCCTCCGTTTCGCTTTTATTTTGACTCTTCTTCATAACCCTGAAGCATAAATAACACAGAGTTGTGAAGTCATATCACATGTAGGCCTAATCATTTCTCAGCAGTTACTAATATGCAAACCAAAGCTATATTATACCCCATGAAAGAGCGCCGTCTAGATTTTTTTTGCTTCTTTTCAGGAACCTCATTGATACACTGCATTGAGATTTTGGCATCCCCAAGCGAGTTACGTCTAGGTGGTGCCACACTCTCCGAGGTTTTCCGAGGCAAACTCTCAGAGTTTCTCCTCACTAGAGCCTCTACTACCTCCTCTCTCCTGCCCCCACCTCCTGACTTTCTAATGGGACGATTTGACGATTCGCTAAGTGACCTTGGCCTTTTCACTGCCTGCAGAAGTTCAGTTACTGAATGTGTAGCCTTCTCTTTTTGACGAGCTGCAACAAACAACATTTCTCCAGTGAGCTCAAATTAGTCTTAGCATAAATGCTTAAATTGCATAATATGTCAACTTGTTATTTCCATCCAAAAAATTTTAAATGTCATTATGTACCAACCATGCTGATCTATTTCAGTACAACTGTTGCACTGATCCTAGCTCAGTCGAACTGGCATCATGTATCAACTGGCTCAAAGTTGACATTGCTTGTGCAAATGTAACTCCACATTTTCAGACAATAAAACATGCTTTTTAACCGAGTTCTGTAGTTAGAATTGTTGTTCTAGTTATATTCACTAAAAGTCGATTTTAGTAAAAGCCTTCCCTGGAAGCACCTCCTAGTTCCAAGCAAGCTCACGTTATGTCAAATAGCTCAATTTTAAGTACTTTATTTTCACTTATAAGTTATAATGCATTTTCATCATGATTTTAGGCCTTTAGCTAGCCATGAACAGAAAGATCTTCGTGACTTTGTACTGTTTCAAGATAGATGCACCCAGCAAAATGTGAGGAAGGTAACATCATCTAATAAGCAGAATCCATCATGTGTCCAATAATACAGCAAACATACCATCATATCGAATCAGAGACTCTGGCAATCCATTTGGGCGCAGCATCTTATCCTTGGACCCCTCGGTGTGCTTACTCACCTCCACTTGCATTCTGCCACGTCATAATATACAAAAACAAAAATGTAAAATCATTTGGAGATTTATATGAATCCAAAATTGGCCCCATCACTTGTGCATAATTGAGAAAAAATGTTCTCCTCTATATCCAAATTTAATTCCGACAAAGCTAGACAGAACATCTTCCGCCTTGTTTCTCTGTCAAGTCCAGTCACCTCTACTACTACCGCCCCCATCCAGTCCTAGCTCCAAAGCCCTACTGGACAGTGGACAATGATGCAGGTGTGCATTACCCCATTGAGGTTACGAAGACTGATAAATAATTACAAGCTTTTCTTCGATTTGTCATGTGTCTAATAATTGAAAACTTTGAATTTATGTGTTTATGATTATGCTTCCACGGCACATGGTCTTGTTTTAAATTTCATGTTCCTCTTTGTCTATAAAAAAGTCACGTTACAATCATGAATTCAATCAACAACCAATTGAAAAATAATTGAAATCAGTGTCAAAAATGTAATAAGTGTTAAAACATATTCGAATTATGGAGTAAAATATCGGATATTGAAAATATATCGACGTTTTAAAATTTGGATATATCAACGGAAATATCGATGAAATATCGATCCAGTGAAAATTCTAACTGAAATGATGGAAATTAATAAAAATACATGGAAATTTGTAATGAAACTTTTGGAGGTTGTTACATGATCAATTATCTACCTTATATGAAAAGAAAATGTTGATCAAACATCAAGATATATGAATTTGCTATATTACTATATGAAATAATACGTGTTAAGTGCTGATAATTATTAAAATATAATTTATTAGTTATATTTTTATTTTTTGATGGCTAAAACTTATGGGAGGCTAAGCTATCACGTTTTTTGTACAATATATTATATATTACACATCACAAAATCAAATATATAAATACTTCAAATTCACGTAGGGGACCTATGAGATTTGAAATTCACATTATTTTCTCCATCTCCCTGTGCATAATCATGTGTATATTATGAAGAAAAATCATTAAATGATTGTTCTCCTATGAAATGCTGCATGTATTGGACATGTCACGTGAAGGGTGGATTGGACATTGAGCATGTGAAGATTGAACATTTAGCAAACTAAATATTAAATGTGAAAAGTTTACGGATATTTCAGAAATTTTGGAAAATATCGAGAAATATCGAGGATATATCGGAAATATCGATAAAATCGGAAAATTTCAAGAAATTTAACGATATATTTGAGAATTTTTCAGGTAACTCAAAAAAATCGAAATATCGGCGAAATATCGCCGATAATTTCGATTTTTCATACCTTGATTCGAATTAAGTTTGTCAGGTGCACAAATAAAATTCATCTTAAAAAAGAAGAAAAGCGGTCATTTCAACATAACAATTATGAAAATTGAAAAACTTACCCAATGAATTTGAGGACTTTCCCAGTTTCATCCTTGATGGGTGCAATAGTTAGTAAATTCCAGAAAGGGGTTCCATCTTTCTTATAATTCAACAACCTCCCACAGTAACTAGTATTCTTCTGCAAAGCCTCCCTCAGCTGCGCCACGTCCTCCGGGTCCGTATCCGATCCCTGTAAAAACCGGCTGCAAAAAAAGAAAAGGTACTCAAATGTCAGTACTGCCCCCGTTTAGACCGTTATTACAGTTAAAAGATTAACAAAATTGTAAATTTCGGACATTTAATTACATACCAGTTTCGGCCGATGACCTCTTTGGAGGTGTACCCGGTCATTTTGAAAAACCCGGCGCTGGCGTACATGATCGGGTAATCGGGTTTGGTAGCGTCCGAAACCACAAACGTCTGCTGAAACGTGGACAGCACGTCTCTTAAATCCTCCGAAACTCTAGGAAACCCTTTTCCGACGCCTTCGCCGTCGGACAATTCGCCGGAGCTCCGGACGGAGGTGTTCGAGTTTCTTCTAGAAGTTCCCGCCTTGTGGGTTGGGTCTTCGGGTCCTCCCGAGTTCCGGGTCGTAACCCCTTGCGGCTTCCCGGTCTCGGTGTCCGTCTTGAGCACCAGCCCCCACTCGGCGGCTCTCTGCACGGCGTCGCCGGGATCCGCTGTTGACGCGTCGTTGACCGTGGCGGAGATGGTCTGCTGGATGAGCGGCGGAGGCTGCTGCCGGGACTGCTGGGAGGGATGGGCCGGCGGTGGAGGAGTCGGCGGGAAGTCCTTGAGGGCCATCCATGAGGTGGCGGTGCTGTCGTCGACTCTTCCGGACTTGGAAGACGGGTCGGGTTTCGGGTTGAGAGAATCGCGCGGGTCGATCCAGGATTTCCACGTGGATGGCTGCTGCTGGTGGGAAGGAGTGCGGAAGGGTGGTGGGCTGGTGGGTCGGGTCGTCGAGAAGTTGGATCGGGTTGGGTTGAAGACTTCGAGGGAGCCGCGGGAGTCTCTGGGAAGTGGTGGAATGAGTGAGGATGGCGTTTCGTCTTCCATTTCTGCTCTTCTCTGCATGAAAAGCAACCCAATTACACTAAATTTAATATTTCCAAAAATCTTGTGGTGTGTCTTTAGAAAACAAACAATCTATTATATATATATATATATAAAGTTTGCCATGCAATTTCATCAAATATTAATTAGGACTATTAATTATGCCCTCCTTGGTCTCTTTTAATTATATGGGGTGACACCCTGCTAACCACATAATTAACATATCAAATTTGTTATACATATATATCAAAATTTTATATCACAACATTAATTTGAATTCGTTTATCACGATAATCTATATGATAGGCTGATAGCTTTCTGTAAGTCTGTAACTAGATGTTGAATCACGAATTTTTCTTTTTACTTCGAGAGATTATTTCACAAACCATATAACTACTTTGGTAAGCAGTTAATTTATTTTCATGACTTCACTGATTAAGCATATATCTTTAGTACGCAAGTTACTTTAGCAATATATTTTCGATGAGAGGACAGGTAAACTAGTTGGATCATAAAATGACACTGGGGAATTTCCCTATGCGGAGTATGCGCCCCACCCATATATAACGTACACATTGATCTCACCATATTCTTGAGAATATAACTGAAGAGACATACATAATATATATTATATCATATAGAGCCAGATTTTTTGAGTGAATTAGAATAATCCACGCATCAACATGCAAAATGCAACAATTAAGTGATATATATATATATATATGTGCGCGCGCGCGGTGAATGCATCTAAATGGTATGTACCAAAAAGCAAGATGATTCCCGATCGATGCTTCAGCTAGTTGATTGATCAATGATCGATCACGCCCACACCACATGCATGTGGAAGATGTGGAGACCATATATATATATATATGTATGTATATATTAGTTAGCTTTATGAACATTTTGGATTGATTTGGAAATGCAAAAGAAAACTCCAAAATTACAAGTAATTAAATATGATGAGCATCGAGGGTCTATAGCTATCATGACATTTCAAATCAGATCGGCCCGGTTTTAGCTAGCTAGGTTATGTCATCAATAAAACGATGAAAGCTCTCCTTGAGAACCGACCGATGATATATATGGAGCTAGGTGCCGTCCTGATAATCTAAGGGTCGATCGCGATCTCAGTTTCAGCCAAAAGGTATATAATTAAGTTGCGCCAACAATATATAGGCTGGCAATCCAAGCATATATGATATGTTTTTGTATAAGCACGTACACCTGCACTCTCGGTTAGCTAGGCAATATATATATATATATATATATATTTGATGGATCAAACCGGCGGTGTATTAATTAGCCAAAACAAAAGAAAAAGAAAACAACGGTGGTGAGGGGTCGAGGTGTAGGGCCGGCGGGAGAGTGGCCGGAGAAATAATGGCAGCGCGCAGCTAGCAACGTACGTACAAACAGGATCGAGCTGCATGCTGAGAGCCCGGCCGAGAGAGCAGGTGGTTGGTGCCTCATGACTCCACGAGAGTGAAATATAATACTGGAACACGGAAAAGAACGTACATGACACAAACATAAAGCTAGGTAGCTAGCTTCGTCAACCCCTTTCAGTGCTGTAACTCTTATATATAATGGCACAAACATGCAACGACAAAGATATAACATACGTACATAGGAGTAGCCCATTTAAAAAACTATCGATGCAACTTCGGAACTTTGAAACAAGATTCTAAATTATGCTGATTAGATCAGCTGCTGAAGGACTATATTATTGAGTACGTATTACATGTTATCCAATTGCAGTGGACTCCTACATTCTATCGTTTGCCTAAGAAAAAAGAAACGATCGAGGACTTTAGAACAAACCCTGTGCATTCGGATATTTGATTGGTAGATAATTATTAATTGGTATGCAATTAAATAAGGTACAAAATATCGAAATAAAAAATGCTACATTAAATGTACAAACAATTCAAGTTAATATAGTGTATACATGCAGTATATGGCACATACATGGGAAGTTATATGTACATCTCTGATTTTGACTAATCAGGATTTGATCGATGACTGGCTAGCTAGCTAGGCATGTACAAGCCGGAGATAGATAGAGATAGATAGAGATCGATATATCCTAAAGTCGATCATGAGTGAATGGACCAGATAAAGCTATATATGAATATATGATACTAGATTAATTGCAAATAGACTATTAGAATCCTTGCCAATAGGAATCCCTAAAGTCATGGACATCTATCAGTTCTCTTCTGAATCTAATGTCAAGAAAAAAAGCCAATAAAACTAGCTGACTACCTGTACATATATATAAATATACACAGTTTATGTTTATAAGTGATAAATCTTGATTATGAATGACTTAACGATTTTTAATTTTTGTAAAATTTTGCATGAGTAATCTACTCATCATTATCTATCTAACTAACAATGAATTTGTCAAAATATAAAGAAAAAGTGAGTTTAATGAGAAGTTACTCACCAAGTTTCATTAATTATAAAGATTCTTAACGGAGAATTTCCTTATATATATATTTGAGTTAACCCAGAAAACTTTGAACATTAATAAAATAGGGAGTGATGGATAAACGCAGCTAAAATTAATCATGATGGGTGAAGAAGATATCAATGACCAAATACTAGAGAGCTAGAAGTAGAGAAGATCGAACGAAGTACCTGGTCTGATGGGATAGCTGAGATATGAAGTACGTACTTTGCTAAACAAGCTTGTGATCGAGCTCGCTAGCTAGGTCGACTCTGTATATTGCAAAGAAATGATTACTTCCAGCTCCAACTTATATAGCAAACTAAACAAGCTAATGCGGATGCCTTTGCAAGGTTTGGTTTGCAGCTGGGGGAAAAAGATAATTAATAATGGGTGAAAGAGAAAGAATTAGCTAGGATTTGGTTAAGTAGTTGCAGTAAGATGGATGGATCGAGATCGATAATGGCATAATGGGTCACCCAACACTTAGAATGGGCGAGAGATCGAAAAGATTAGATCGGAGGAAAAGCAAACAAGAAAGGTAGAATGATTGTCTACGTACTCCAAAAGGGTTTGGCCTAGCTCCCATCACTCTACCTCCACAATCTCACATGCCTCACGTATCCCTATATACCTCCCTTCTTATTAATGTTTGATCTAGCTAGCTAGAATGAGAGCAAAAGTTTCAGTTAGTTTACCTTCAATGATTTACGTTGGTCAGCTTTTGTTTATTCACAGACTGGCAGAGGCAGAGGCAGAGGCAGAGGCAGAGGCAGCTATGGCTTTATAAGATTATGAATCGAGTAGGAGCTCTAGAGCTATATATGTCATAATGTACGTCTTCACTGTTATAGGCACGTTGGAAGTTGGAGACTGATCCGACCATTAGCTCGCTTAGCCATGAGTCTTGTGTTTTTGTGTCCAGCTACTAGCTAGTGCGTGGGACGAACAGTTGATCGAAATTGCTAGCTAGTGTTGTGTTGTAAAGATAGGAACACGCAAACTAGTTTGCATTGGAAAAGAGATCGAAAGACCAATCGGTGCGTACCCAACTCTAATTTGTAGGGGCTTATGGTAATTAACTAGTGAAGGTTCAAACTTTAATTTCTCGAATCAGTCGAATGTTATCATTAGGTTTTACTGTTGCTATTATTTTTGGACAGGAATCATTTCGTTGATTAAAATTCTTCCCAAAATTGGTAGTTAGAGCATCTCCAACAGCTCTTGTATAAAATATCTATTATACAAGACTAAAACATAAAATTTGTATAATTGTTTGGGGTCAACTCAAACAGCTCTTCTATTCTATTCTTAAAAAATAAATGTTAATCTCTATAATTTAATGAGTATAGGGATATTTCTCAAATTAAGTCAATAAATTGTAGGAGAGAAAAAAAAATTGATGTATTTTTGTTCATATTTTGAGGAGAGAAGCTTGAATTGTGTAGGTGAACAATAAATTTTAGAGATTTTTAGATGGTTATACAAATTTTGAGTTTTCTATAGATATAGGGATTCTCTCTCCTCTTTATCCATTTTCTATAGAATACAAGGCAGTTTACAAGAGTTGTTAGAGCCAAAAAAATGTACTTTTTCAATAAAATAGCAATTCTTGTGTTTTTACAAGAGCTGTTGGAGATGCTCTTAGGTATAAATGAGTTAGGACTTCCAATTTGGTAATTAGGTGTAAATAAAAGCTAAGGTCTTAAGGATTCAACATGTTAGAAAGTTTGGATGACACTCATTTCTCTCCACATATTTAAGATTTACATAGTTACGCCGATCTTTTAAGTAATTAATGGCTAATCTCTAATTATTAAAATTTTATAAAAGGGGAATCCTAGATGACCTCAATGGATGCATGATATTAGGCCTCAATCTTGATAAGTGTGCTGAGATGTAGAGGATTATAGCTCATAGCTTAGAGATATTTTTGAGAGATTTGTGATTGTGTTATTTGCTGTAATGAGCTGTCTAAAGATGGTTACCAATTCCTCTATGTGTAAATAGTCATTTGTATTGATTGAGCTTAAGCTCCATAAAAATGAAAGCGAAGCTTTGCTGAATTCTTCTCTCAAATCATAGCTAGGTTTATACTCATCTCTCTATCTATGAGCTTTTGGTACGCCATGTTATCATGGTATCATAGCTCAACGAGCTCCTGAGCGTTGATACTTTGTGCTTCCGCTTCTCATATTTCACTTGATTCTGGTGAAATTGATTTCTAGGGTTTTGAGTTTGCTTATCATATTATGATCATATTTTGTGCGAGTTCATGGGTTTGATTCCTAATTTTGGATCTGCAAGTAGATTTTGATTTGGATCTTGTTGGATCTGTGTTCAGATTTTCAACTCAAAACTTCGTCGAAATCTCACTGTGAGGTTGATTCTACTCTTATGCTCTTTGATTCTTGAGCTATAGAGTCAATTCTATACCGTATTCACTCATCTTGATGCAAAATATGATTTGTGATGGACTGTTTGGTGATTGATGATAGTCTGTGATAGCTAAAAATTTGCTAAAACCTCTAGCTGAATGTTGTCGCATATTATAGTCTTGGATGAGCTTTGTTGATCTGTTGTAGCAAAAAAAAAATATAGCTAAAAATCTTGCTGAAAGTAGGCTTTAAAGGTCTTGTTTACCAAAATATTAGTCTTGGTTGCTAAATTGCGTGATAATTAGCACAAGTCGTTGATTTGCACTGTCTGATATTGTTGTTAAGCATTACTGGTGTGTTATTTGTGTACCTTGGAGATTAGTACACTTTGGTTAGCTACAATATTCACTAGTTATAATTTGATAGCAACTATGGCTACATCAAGTTCATCTTCTGTATGCTGGAACTCGTGTGAGTGCTGGACTCACACAGGGTGAGGCTAACTCACTACTAAGCATGGTTACTGTGCGTTTGGGAGAGCACAACTTCATCAAATGGAGCTTCCAATTTTTGTCTACTTTGGAAGGTTGTGGTATGTTTGGGTTCTTTGATGGTACAAAGGTTGCCTTACCTTGCTTTGTGCTTATCACAGATGGTGAAGTCACAAGAGAGGTGACTGATGTATATCTTGCCTGGAAACAAATAGATAAAGCTCTTATTTCTCTACTCATGGCAACGTTAGATGAAGACACTATGGACCTGATTATAGGTTGTACATCTTCAAGCCAAGGTTGGTTAACCTTACAAGAAAGCTTCTCTACTGTATCAAGGATCAACATAATGCAGTTAAAGAAGGATATATCTCCAAAACAAGAAGAAGGGAAATGAAAGGATTGACAAGTATGTGCAACATGTCAAGTCTGCAAAGGATGAACTCCTATCTATGGGGATATAATCATTGTTGTTCTTAATGGTTCGCCAGAGGAGTACTTAACAGTGAGTATGTTGATTGAAGGAAGAGAGACACCAATCTCTATGAGACTTGAGATCTCAGTTACTATCTACTGAAAGGAGAATTGAGGGGCATTTTTTTCAGGACACCCTCTCATGTCTGCTATGGTTGCAAGAAGTGGCCCATCTTCTCGTGGAGGAGAGTCTATCAAGAAATCATCTACATATGATAAGGGACCTACAAGCAAGAAGGAGTGTAGCCACTATGGGAAAAAGGGACATGTGGTTTCTACATGTTTTCAGCTGAATCCATGCCAAATATGTGGTAGAAAGTGTCGTTTAGCTGTAACTTGTTACCAAAATCCTAACATGAACTCTAATACACAAGTGTCTTCTACTAATGGATCTACTTACATCAACTCTGATGGTTCTGCACCTGAATGTCAAATTTGTGGTAAAAAGGGACATACTGTAGCCAACTGTTTTTATAGAAACAACATGGCATCGGATCATCCTTCTTTCACTGTGCCCATATGCTAGATATGTGGTTTAAAAGGCCATCAAGCTTTGGATTGCACTCAACTATGCTTATCAAGGAGCAGAATCACCATGAAGTCTTACTGCCTTAACTGCTCACACTATCAACACTAATGGAGCCAGATCATCTCGGTCTCAAGGTCATGTGTTCAACATGAACTGTGGATTGGAGATACAAGTGCCATACACCACATGACTTTAGACCTTAGGAACATGACTATTTCTCATCCTTACACTTCAGGCAGTGAGATCACTATTGATAATGGTTATGTTCTTAAGATTGCCCATATTAGTATTTCTAAAATTACTCCTAGTGGTTATACGTTTAAAATGAATATTATTCTTCATATTCCTAACTTAGCTGTGAACTTGCTATATTTCACTAAGTTGTGCAAAGACAACAAATGCTTTATCACATTGGATGAAACAAATATATTTATGCAGGACAGAGCCACAAGGGCTCTATTGTACAAGGGCCAAGCAATGTTGATTGTCTCTTTCTGTTCCATTGTCCTCAATTGTCTAGTTCACCTTCTGCATATCTTGGAGCAGCTATCAAGTCTACTGTGTGGCACAAACGTCTTGGACATCCCAGTTCAGATGTAGTTGCTATAATGTTATATGTTAGCAACATTAAGTCAGTAGCTGATTCTACAAGTATAATGTGTGTGCATTGTTTACATGGGAAAATGCATAGGCTGTCATTCTCAGAATTTGTAAATATGTCTGATAAACCTTTTGTTAAGATTCACTTAGATGTGTGAGGACCTTCATCTTGTGAATCTATGGAGGGGTATAGGTATTATCTGACTTTTGTGGATGACTACTCAAAGTTTGTATGGATAATCCCACTGAGAAATAAATCAGAAGTGTTTGTTGCCTTTATAAAGTTTCATGCTTTCATTCAAAATTAGTTTAAATCATTTATTCATATATTTCAATCAGATGGAGGTGGTGAGTTCAATAGTACCAAATTCAGAGTATTTTTGGATGAAAAAGGGATTATGCATCAGGTTACATGTCCTTATACACCCCAATAGAATGGGGTAGCAGAGAGAAAGAACAGACACCTTGTGAAAACCAGTATCACACTAATGTCTACTGCTTCATTGCCAATATTATTTTGGTACGATGTTATTGCACACAACGCGTACTTGATTAGTAGGATGCCATGTCAATCATTGAATAATGCATCTCCATATTTTAAATTGTTAAATACTCATCCTAATATTGCTACTCTTAGAATATTTGGGTCTGCTTGTTACCCATATCTAATACATTACAATCAGGATAAGCTTGATCACAGGACAACACAATGCATATTTCTTGGTTATGCTTTTGGATACAAAGGAGTACACTGCTGCTCTAAAAGCAAGAACAAGTTGTGGATAAGCAGGAATGTAGTGCATGATGAAAGTGTGTTTCCTTATGACACAAATGTATTTACAGAAACTGTATCTCGGTCTCTTTCTACTTCCCATTCAACTACTAAGCCTGTTATTCCTTCTACATATGTTTCCACTCCTGGTCCTGAATATCCTATTATTTCATAACAGTCTTCTACAATAGATGTTGATGATACTAGTGAAGGATCACATAGCTCATCTTCTCAGACCATGTTACATGTGTTTAATCCTGAACAGCTACAAACTATCTTACTATTTGAGGTACCACCTGAATCTCCTTCTATCTCCTCTAATGATGGTGCTCATACTAAAAGTCATAATAAATCTACATAAGTTGCTGATGCCATGCCTAATAATGATAGTGGTGTACATGCTTCTGATGAAGAGAATGGTGCTGGCAATATACAAGTTCTACCAGTTTCTGAAGTAAATGATGATCCAAATATACATGATCAGGCTCTCAATGATCCTATGTTAGAAAATGGTTACAAGGGCTAAGAATGGTATAGTTAAAAAGAAGAGCTTTTCTGATTTTTGTGCTTTTTCTGTTATAATGCATAACAAGACTGATAAATATGCCTATTTCAATGGATTCTTTGCTATCACTGATATTTCAGAAGCTATTGAACCAAAGAACTTTAAAGCTGCTACTGGTATTTCAGAATGGGATGTTGCTATGCAAGAGGAGATTGATGCACTGTCTAAACAAGGTACATGGACCTTAGTCCCATGTCCTCACAATAACAATATTGTTAGTTGCAAATGGATTTATAAAATTAAAAAAAATTCTGATGGCAGTGCCTCTAGATACAAGGCCAGATTAGTTGCTCAAGGATATAGTCAATCTAAATAATTTGATTATGATGAAACATTCAGTCCTGTGGTAAGACACAACACTATTTAAATCATTCTTGCGTTGGCCTCTATGTTTAAGTGGGAATTTAGGCAATTGGATGTCAAAAACACATTTCTTCAACAAGCTCCTCGAGCTTGGAATGAAAATCTCACAAGATTCTTGCCTAGCTTGGGATTTGAATTCTCTCATTCGGATCCTAGTCTTTTCATCAAACATAGCTCTCATGGTATAGTTGCACTGCTCCTTTATGTTGATGATATTGTCATCACAAGATCTGATACTCTTGGCATCAATACAATTATTAATGAGCTTACAACAGTCTTTGATATGAAGGATTTAGGTCCTCTGTCCTATTTTCTTTGTTTGGAAGTAACCAGGAAGCCTCATGGAATATTTGTGAGCCAAAGTAAATATGCCAAGGATCTGTTGATTAGAGTTGGCATGCACACTACGAAACCTATCAACACACTCTCACTGTCAAATGTTGAAAGATGAAAGAGTTCCTTTGAAAGATCCTACATTTTATCGAAGCATTGTGGGAGCACTACAATACCTTACATTTACAAGATCTGATTTGGCTTACTCAGTTAACAATGTGTGCCAATTTATGACTGCTCTTACAGATGTTCATTTTGGTGCTGTCAAATGCATGCATCTTATGTTATTTACAAGGTATTACTCATGGGGGTTTATTTTGCAAGTCTACTTCGTTCCAGCAGTGCTGTTCTCCAAATTTGGCCTATGTAACAACCTTTTCTGATGCTGACTGGGCTAGAGAGGTCAATCAACGCTGTTCTACTACTGGCTTTGTTGTCTCTCTTGATTTTTGTCCTGTTTCATGGAAATCCAAGAAGCAAGGATATGTAGCTCGAAGCTCCACTGAAGTTGAATATCATGCATTGGCTAATACTGTTGCTGGGGTATCCTGGCTTCGTCACATCCTGCGTGATCTCCACATTCGTATTCCTCAGCACTACAAGAAAAATGCACCTAGACCACGGACGATTTCCGTCGTCTAGGTGCAATTTTCCGTCGTCTAAGTACTTAGACGACGGAATTTCCGTCGTCCAAGCTCCGTGCTCCAAGTGCTGTCGTCCAAGCACTTGGACGACGGAGATGGAGAATTCCGTTGTCTAAGTGAGACTTAGACCGCGGACATTCTCCGGGGTCTAAGTGTCCACTTAGACGACGGAGATTGTCATCTCCGTCGTCTAAGTGAATTTTTACGTTTTTCATCAAAAAAAAAATAATTTTATTTAAAAAAAAAAAAAATGTAAAAATCCACTTGGACGACGGAGATTGTCATCTCCGTCGTCCAAGTGAATTTTTAAATTTTAATTTTTTTTTAAAAAAATAAAATTATTTTTTAAAAAAAAAATGTAAATTAAAAATTCATGAAATGCTAATTAATAATTTAATAATTAGCATTTAATGAATTTTTTGTTTAATTTTTTGTATATCAATATTCATAATATTGTAAAATTTATTGAATATTAATTATTAATAATATATAATACGTACAAAATTCATAATGAATAAATAATTTAAATTATTATGGATTTAAATACAATGAATACAAAATTCATAATATAATATAATAAAGTAAATTAATCTAGCCTAAATAAACAAAATTAAGCTAAAACTAAACTAATTATAGGCGGCGGTGGTGGTGACGGCGCCGGTGGTGTTGGCCGGAATGTGGAGGCCGGTGGTGGAGGTGACAATGTAGGCGGTAGCTAGTGGTGTGTGGTGGTGGTGGAGGCGACGTTGTAGGTGTTGGTGGTGTGTGGTGGTGGCAGCGACGGTGGTGATGCCGGTGATGGCGGCAACGGTGGTGATGATGATAGTGGATGGTGATGGTGAAGATATATGGTGGGTGGTTTGATTGGGGGGGGGGAGAGATGGAGAGGGAGAGAGGGAGAGGGAGAGTGGATTGAGGGAGAGGAAAAAATGAAGAGAGATTGAGAAAATGATGAATTTATAGAGTTTTAAAACACTTAGACGACGGAAAATCAGTATTTCCGTCGTCTAAGTGCTTTAAATTTTCAAACAATACCGCCAATTTTTCACTTAGACGACGGAAAATCAGTATTTCCGTCGTCCAAGTGATTTAATTTTTTGCCAAAATTTTAGCGGGAAAAGAATACCGCCAATTATTTTTACTAAGACGACGGAGATGACAAATTTCCGTCGTCTAAGTGGATTTAAATTTTTGCCAAATTTTTAGTGGGAAAAATACCGCCAGAAATTAAAAATTCAAAATTTCACTTAGACGACGGAAATGTCTTTTTCCGTCGTCTAAGTGAATTTTTTTTAATTAAAATAATTTTTTTATTTTAAAAAAAAAATAAAAATTTAAAAATTCACTTAGACCACGGAGATGACCATCTCCGTGGTCTAAGTGAATTTTTAATTTTTTTTTTAAATTTTTTAATTTTTTTTATATTTTTTTAAAAAAAATTAAAAATTTAAAAATTCACTTAGACTACGGAGATGACCATCTCCGTGGTCTAAGTGAATTTTTAAATTTTTAATTTAAATTTTTAAATTTTTTTTTTATTTTTTTTAAAAAAATTAAAAATTTAAAAATTCACTTAGACCACGGAGATGGTCATCTCCGTGGTCTAAGTGAAAATTTCGTAAAATTATTTGTAATGAATTTTTGGACCTGTAATTTGAATGGAATTGTCGTAAAATATCGATTAAAGAATCGTATATATAAAAAGTGGGATTTAAGACGATGAATTAATTTACGTATTCAAACTTGTTAAGTATCTACTACTATGTATAACTTAAGTGTCGGTACGTATAGGCTCATTGCACATTGATATTAACGAAATTGAATTTGGAAAAAACGACCGTTGGATATACTCACCATAACACCATATATAAGTAGAATAATTTCCACTAAATACTGAGTTCGTTCAGGGTTTCATCGGCACAGTTAACCGCAAATCCAAAATTTTTACAAAACGGAAACCTGGATACACGAAAATCCGTAAGTCCTATTTTAAAACCGTCGACGCTTACACTCCAAGCATTGTTTACTCTATGGTCTCGACGAAAAGAATATGCATTGGGACATGGTCTAGATGGTCGTTGTCTTAAGTGAAATTACGAAATTTTCACTTAGACGTCGGAAATGCACATTTCCGTCGTCTAAGTTCTTACTTGGACGACGGAAATGCACATTTCCGTCGTCTAAGTAAAAACATGATTTAGGGGATAGGGCCTTAGGGTTTAGGGTTACAGTACTTAGACGACGGAGATGAGTATTTCCGTCGTCTAAGTGAATTTTTAATTTTTTTTTAAAATAATTTTTTTAATTAAAATAATTTTTAAATTTTTTTTTTAAATTTTTTAAATTTTTTAAATTTTTTTTAAAAAAATTAAAAATTAAAAAATTCACTTAGACCACGGAGATGGTCATCTCCGTGGTCTAAGTGAATTTTTTAATTTTTAATTTTAAAAAATATTTTTTTATTTTTTTTAAAAAAAATTTAAAATTTAAAAAAATTCACTTAGACGACGGAAAAAGACATTTCCGTCGTCTAAGTGAAAACTTAGACCGCGAAAACTTTCTCCGCGGTCTAAGTGAAATTTTTAAATTTTTGAAATTTCACTTAGACGACGGAGAAGTCTTTTTCCGTCGTCTAAGTTACACTTAGACCGCGGAAATTTTCTCCGCGGTCTAAGTTTCACTTAGACGACGGAAAAAGACTTCTCTGTCGTCTAAGTGTTCACTTAGACCGCGGAGAAGTTTCCGTGGTCTAAGTGTTACTTAGACGACGGAACCTTTAAGGTTCCGTGGTCTAAGTGCATTTTTCTTGTAGTGCAGCCTCTCTTGGTTCAATGTGACAATTTGTTTACTCTTTCATTGGCTTCCAACCTTGTGTTTCACTCCAGAAAGTAAAACATCTTGATAATCACTTTGATTTTGTCGAAGAGCGAGTTCAAAAGCGTGATCTTCTTCTTCAATATGTTCCAACTAGCGATCAGACGGCAGATATCTTTACCAAGGGCTTGCATTCTCCTGTGTTTCATCATCACAGTGTCAATCTCAATCTGGTAAACCATACTGAGTTTGGGGGGGGGGGAGTGATAAGTGTGCTGCAATGTAGAGGATTATAGCTCATAGCTTAGAGATATTTCTGAGAGATTTGTAATGGTGTTATTAGCTATAATGAGCTGTCTAAAGACGGTTACCAATTCCTCTTAGTATAAATAGTCCTTTTGTATTGATTGGGCTTAATCTCCATAAAAATGAAAACAAAGCTCTGCTGAATTCTTCTCTCAAATCTTAGTTAGGTTTATACTCATCTCTCTAGCTATCTATGAGTTTCTGGTTTGCCATGTTATCAAATCCTATATGGTGAAGCCATGTCATTATAATTTGTCACATCATATTTTGCTAACTCCATATTACCCTTGTTATAAGTTTTGGTTATTTTCAGATTGTATATATACAGCAGAGATCATTTTTTTCAGATCTCGTTATATCAGCTACATCTTTTGGTAATCGATATATATATATATGAATTTAATTCAAAACCATATTAAATACCAACCTAACAGGTCTTGTTATCCCAACTGAATTAGGTGTGTTTCAATTAATTACAACAAAATTAGGGTTTGAGTTTAAGACTCTCTTAAAGGGAACAGAAGGAGAACGATGAAGGTTTTGGATCATAGTATTTTAGTGGACGATATTTTTAATGGACGAGATCTGATTACCTTAGTATTTAATAGAAATTATATCATTGGTTAATAAAAATGCAATGGTAGAATAATAATTATAAAATATTGAAGCACAGAATTGTGATATGGGATTGCTACACAAAATTAATAATTTCTACTTTTATAGAATGCATTAGCACATACCAATAATTTTTCAGAAGAAAAAAAATAACGTATACATTGAACTTAATATAAAACAACCAATTAAATTTTGACCGCATAGTGTATCGATCATATCTTCATAATTTGGGTAAAATGTTTACCATTTCACTATATATTATTATCATTGATAAAAAATCCGCTCGTGAGTTAATAATGACCAAACAATTTGAATTGGTGGGAGATAAACATCTTAATCCAAATGAATGGAGTTGGAGACACACCGTCTACATGAACTATTTAAGGCGATAAACCCATAAAAATGGAAAGGTCAAGCAAACCTAAACCCACCTTCTTCCTTCCTTTCCTTCCTAATCAACCAAGACAACAACGTACGTAGAACAAACCAGCGGGGTGAAAATAGACTAATCATAAGATGGTGACAGAGGAGTGATAGTGGGGCAACTCACACGGACATGTGGCAGGTCCTACAAGCCACGTGAACAAAGCAAGCTCTTACAATCTTATCGCCGTTCACGGCTAGATGGGGAGAGGAGGAGAGTCACGTCGAGATCGAAAGGCTGTTTGTTTTGTTTGGGACCTTAATTTAGGTGGCCAAGTTGTAGACCCACGAGTCCACGACCTCTTTCATGCATATTATCAACTTAATTTCAAGGGCAAACGTACGTACACTCTCAGGCTGGACTCCGGCAAATTAATAGAACCCACTAACCACCGTTAAAGTGTTCCACCCGCGCAAGACTTGCTTTGCTTACCTAACTGCATTGGGAGATACTGACATAACTAGCTAGAGTGAGAGAGCATGGGATCGTGCTACCATAAAGCATAGTCGACGTTAAGAAGAAGAGCCGCACTTCACTTGGTTGCATTGGTGTCTTTGTCACATATCTTGGACTCGACCTCCGGTCATTTTTAAGGCTTCGCTTGGTTTATTATTGGAGTGAATCACATATTTTGTATATTTAAGAGGTGTATGTTCTGTATTTAAGTAAAATTTTGTAATTGATTAAGTTTCCTTCTAATACTGTAAGTATATTTGTATATCTACCCAATTTGAGATTGATCAATACATCAGAAAATTTCTAAAACACGTTGATAACTACCCAAGTGAGTCACATTCTTTGTAAGTATATTTGTAATCTATTTGACTTGGCATCAGAGCATAAGCTGATCCTGACAATCTGACATGTTTTTTCGCTGTGAATCTGTCCCTGATCTAATCTGTTCGACACGTCGAATCTTGTCCTCCACATGTCTAATCCTATCAAACCTGGCCTGATCTTATGTTGTTTCTGTCAATTTGATCTGACTTCTGAACTTGTTTGCAGTGAATCTTACAATTTTTGGAGAACAATCTGAGATTGCCCGTGAATAATTGATGTCTCTTCAAAATAGGAGCTCCGGATGTGGAGTGCAACTTGATGACACTAATTACCAGTTATGGTGAAGATTGATGAAGATGCATCTTGGAGGTGTTGGCAAATGGGAATACGTGCCTAACACTCTACCGTGACCTACAACTCCTGGAAAAGAACAGGCTTTTGTGGGATACTATGAATTTCAATACGTTGATGACTCTCCTGAAATCTATGACAAAACCAATTATGCTTTTGTTCTCTGGTTACTCTTCTCCAAAAGTCATCTGGCATTATAAGAAAAACGGTATCCAAAGACGAACGGAGTTGCGATGACCATGAATTCGCCGTTGAAAGTCAGTATAAGCGAGGAAATTCCAAGTTGTTGCAATTGATCTCATCTGCGATGACCATTTTCTCACTGAAATAGTAAATAAGCGACAACTTGTAAAAATCACCGCTTAATATTTCAACAACGACTAAATCCCGTCGCTACAGACTTTTTTAGCGATGAAATTAATGAGTCGTCGCTCGCGTTATATGTGACAATTTAGTTTTCCTTGCACATTATTTATTTGGCGACGATCTTTTCTAGTTGTCGATAAATATTTAAGTGACAACTAAAAGTTCCTCGTAGAAAACCTATTTGATGATGACTTTTGCAATTTGTCGCTAGAAGTTTATGTGACAACTACAGTTTCCTCGCAAAAGACTTAGTAGGCGACGATTGACAAGAGCTGTCAGTCATACTTAATGCGACAAACATTTATTCCTCGCAAAAGACCTGTTTCGTGACAATTTTCACGAGTTATCGGTAAATATATATGTGACAACTAAAATTTCCTCGCGAAAAACCTATTTAGCAACTAATTTTACTATTTTTTGCTAAAATTTAATGAGAGAACTACAGTTTTCTCACAAAAAAACTTATTAGGCAACGATTGACAAGAGTTGTCTGTGATACTTAATGCGACACACATTCATTCCTTGCGAAAAACCTATTTAGCAATGAATTTTACTATTTGTCGCTAATATTTAATGCGACAACTACATTTTTTCACAAAAGACGTATTAGGCCACGACTAACAAGAGTTGTCGGTGATACTTAATGTGACAAACATACATTCCTCACAAAATACCTATTAGGCGACAACTAATATGAGTCGTCGTTAAAATTTAATGTGACAAAAATTACTTCCTCGTAGAATATCTATTTGGTGACGATTTCTATGAATGGTAGCTAAATGTTTATACGACGCATATGACTTCCTCGTAAAAAAACTATTAGGCGAAGACTTAGATAAGTTGTCGCTAACATTTAATATGGTAAATAGAACATCCCCGCAGAAGACTTATTCTGCGACAAGTTATGTCAGTTATCGCTGAATGTTTTTACGACGGATAAGCATTCTTCGTAAAAGATCTATTAGGCGACAACTTATATGAGCTACGACCGAAATATATTACGACAAATAGAACTTCCTCGCAAAATACCTATTCGACGACAATTTCTATGATATGTCACTTAATGTTAATATCAAATGTCTTTATGTGACGTTCCAAAAAAGAAGAAGATGAAGAACAGATGGATGGTGATGATGACCAAGATGATGAGGACGACTATGACGACGATGGAGCTAATGTATGGCATGTACATGAAGAAGCGCACTACCACATATTTACCCATTGCCGGCGATTTAAAGGTAATGTTTTTTATCATTACCAGCGATTTTTCCAGTCGGTAATGCAAAAAAAAAAAAATACATTACCGGCGACATACATTGGCAATGTCTTTTTTTTTTTAAACATTACCGGCGACGGAAATTTATGTCGCCGGCAATGTCTTTTTTTTTTTTTTTGCCTTACCGATGGGACATTGCCGACGACTTACATTTAAGTCGCCGATAATGTTAAAAAAAAAAATACATTACCGGCGATTTTTTCAAAACATTGCCGGCGATTTTGACAATGGGTAAATATATGGTAGTTAAAACTAGTACGACATCATTGTGTAGACAAGATGTAAAACCGAAAGTTATTATTCTCACTAACATTAATCAAGAAAAAAGTGTAGCAAGCGATGATGATTTCATCGATAACGATTCTACGGACGAAGATCAAATGTTGGAGGCCGAGTGCCTTTTGTCTTCATTTTTAATAAGACACCAATTATTATTTTTACACTTTTTGAACATACAAGGCACCAGTTTACAAACGTAAGTTGGTTTTCCATTTCAAGTTTTTTTTTATTGATTTTGGTCTTAGACTTGATCAGACGAACATATTCTCCGTCTTTACTTTTTACGTACGCAAGTTTTTTTTTTTTTTTTCAGTTTTCACTGGTCTTAGACCTCATTAATTTTATATTTTTTGATATAGTAATTAAGACACTAGTTTACGTACGCAAGTTTTTTTTTTTTCAAGCTTTTGAATGTAGTTTGCTCTCCACAATTACGTACGTAAGAGCATTTTTAATGAGACTTCCTATTAGAATTCCTTAGACAAAAAATAGAAAAAAACTAAATTTTAGTAATTTGCACTTCCTATTAGGTTCTTAAAATAGAAAGACCCTTAACAGCTTCTAAATCTGAGGGAAGAAAAATGAGCTCCTATGGTTTTTGAAGCATTAATGAAAATAGTTTATGAATGATTAAAATGATGATTAATACAACTTATATAATTTAATTTATTACTTTTTTTAATATTTGTATTTTGGTCAAAAATACATTATTTGTAAATCAAATTATTTTTAAAACACAAATATTTGTTTCAAACTTGTAAACCAACAATTCCCAAATAAAAAATATTATAAATTATTTATGCTATTTTTTTGTAGTTTTTATAAAACATAAATTAATTAAAAAAATTAGTGAAATTATTAAAAAAAATACATGTAAATATAGATGCATTTAATGTGGCTCCCTATTTGTTTTGAATGGTTGGAGCACAAATTTTTTGACTCTCTAAACATTTAACTTTTAGCTATTTTTTCAATAAATTTGTTAAAAAAATAGAGAGCATCATTGGAGATACAGCAACCAATCCAACCATTCCTATATATGTCAATCTACTTAGACAACTTAGTGGTCTTTAATTAAGACTCATGGACTCTTGACAAGTTTAATATAGTGACATACGTACTTATTGATATATAATTACACGTTTAATATATAGTAGTAGTATATATATGGTAGGTGTCTTGGAAAAATATGGATCAAGCTTAATACAGTAGCATATATAGGTACAGAGTTTTATTACTTTTATATAGTTACAAGTTTAATATATAGTAATTAATAGTGTGTATATATATATGGTAGGATAATTGCTCTCATTGACGCATCTCTTATGGATCTGATAGAGCATATATCATATATGGTTGATTCAGACTCCAATAAACACAGTATCATTTTATGAGATCATTCTCGATCTCCTTCTTATATTGTGTCAATGAGAGAGAAAAGGTTCATATATCATTTTCTTCATACTATCGACATTTTTTTGAAAATTCAAAATAGAATCAAATAAAAAAAAAGCGGTATTTTTTTCCACCTTTTTTTTATAAAGAAGCGCCAAAATGAAATTCTTACTGGCACTTTGAAGCGATATATAAAGGTACCGAGCTTTCATTGTCTCCTTTGTTCAAACTCTTCTCAATCTTTTAAGGTTTTCATGTAAATTTCACTTTGCTCTATATTCTTTTTAAGTTTTTATATATGCAGTGTGTAGTTTGTGTTCTTTGTGATTTTGTTTATAATTCTTTTGTGAGTTTGGATATTATGTACGAATCTAATATGAAGAACTATCTTAGTTTGATTAGTGACAAATCACAGTACGAGTTAGGGGTCATCATTTGGCCCGTGGGCCTCGTGGCATGGGCCGGTGGAGGCCCGTAAGCCCGTGGGCTAAAAGCCCGGCCCGGACCGCAAAAAAGCCCGCAAAAGCCCGCCAAGGTGGTTGGTGGGCCGACCATGGTTTAGAGATCTAAAGCCCGGCCCGGCCCGCCAAAAGCCTGGCAAGGCCCGTTAGGCCCGACCCGTCAAACCCCGCACACATATTGACATATATCATTAAATCATTTAATGAATTTTAATCATTATACAATTTATACCTAGTTAAAGTTTACCTACACACATATTGACATATATATATATATGATATAGTGACTAGTAGTCTAATAGACTAATACTATATAGATATATATTTTATATTTGTGTATATATATTAATATATTACATATACATGTATAGATTGAATATTCGAATTCCATATATAATTAAATTTGTGTATCTATTTTACTATTAAGTCATTATTTAAAGTTTAGCATAAGTTAGGGTTTAGGTTTAGGGTAAATTAGGGTTTAGGAGATTAAGATTTATGGTAAATTAAGGTTTAGGAATTTGAGGTTTAGGGTAAGTTAGGGTTCCGGTTCTAGGATTTTATTGTAATTTTTTTAGGGTTTAGGGTTTGAGGTTTAGGTTTTAGGGTTTAGGGTTTAGGGTTTAGGTCCAAAATTTATAAAAATTAGGGACGGCCTACTTAGAATATTATGAACAACCAATCCGACAGTCAATTTTTTTTATATATAAGATAGTAGTACATATATCATTATACACTACAAGAAAAGGAATCATTACCGGCGAGATTCCGGCCAACAAGGCCGGCGACCGGAAAAGTCGCCGGTAATGTCCATCATTACCGGCGACTTACCCCGTCGCCGGTAATGTCGCCGGAATCTCGCCGGTAATGTTGCAAAACATTACCGGCGACTCCAACCGCCGCCGGCAATGTCTAGGCACACATTTCCGGCGATTTTCCGGCCGGAATTTCGCCGGAAATGTGTGCCTAGACATTGCCGGCGACGGTTGGAGTCGCCGGTAATGTTTTGCAACATTACCGGCGAGATTCCGGCGTAAAGTCGCCGGTAATGTCTTCATTTCCGGCGACTTACTCCGTCGCCGGCAATGTGTCTTATATTAGATGCCGGATGGGGCAGCTCGATCATTCAATCATTTTGAGCGAAAAAAATCCAGAGAAATCGAAAGAAGGAAAACGTACGCTCTGAAATCGATCATTCGGTATATTGTCAAAATTAAGGCGCGCGTCGAAAACTCGATCACTCGGGAAGCTATATATATAGGTACGTAGATGTATATATATATATACGTATATGTGGTATATATATATGTGTGTGTGTTGATCAAATCCAATTCGTGAGATATATATATATATATATATATATGAAATGTTGTTGATGTACGGTCACGGAAACGAGAAAACAGGTTGTAGTTAATCTTGTGTCTGAATCAATGACTGGTATTATCGTATTGTTATCGGAGCCAGGCTTAACAGAGCCTCCTACCCAGTCAAATACGTTTTGAATTGAAAAACACCAGAATACTATCATCGAGTACTGAATCGAATTCAGAGATTAGATCGATGTATATATATATACATATGCATGCATGTGTTGATTTAATTAGAGTTGAATTGAGATATCACGTCGATTATTAGTAGTGAATGTGTGTATATATATATAATTAATACCTGGTAAAATTGTTAGAATTTTCAGGATGGACAAGAGTTGGATGAGCCTCGAAAGATGGGATGTCAGATATCATGAGGGAATTAGGAGTTTTGTGGATTTTGTGAAGGCTAATTGTGGAGACACTACACTTCATTATTGCCCGTGTAAAGAATGTAAGTGTTTCAGCGATCGATTTCGATTTCCCATTGATAAAGTCCAGAGGCACCTGAGTAAATACGGGTTTTGGGATAAGTACACTTGTTGGATTTATCACGGTGAAACATCGTTAGCGGGTCCGCATGATCATGGACAATTTGGTGAGAGGGCCAGTCCACGCTATGATCATGGAGATTTTGCTGAGAGGGGCAGTTCATCCTATGATCCAACATCGATGTTAATCAATGATATGTTTCCTCATGAGAGCGGTGTATTTGCTGATGAAGCACCAAATGTCCCTCCCATCGTTGAGGGTTTCCCCCATATCGAGTCAGTCGAACCATTACCTGGAGGTCATGTCAACACAAGCGGTATGGACAAGTACAACAACCTGATTGCATTGCAACAAACTCCGTTGTACGACGGTTGTAGTAAGACTGTTCTTGAAAGTGTGATGGGAGTGATGCAGCTCAAAATGGAGAACAAAATGTCTGTCAAAGCTGTTGATTCTTGGTTGAAGTGGACTGCTTCGCTACTGCCACCCGGTCATCGTCTTCCTACCACTCATCATAAGGTGCGACATATCCTGAAAGATCTTGGGCTTTCCTACATCAAAATCCATGCATGCAGATATGATTGTATTCTCTTCCGGGGAAAACATCTCGAAGACCTTGAAGCCTGCCCGGTATGTTTTACAAAAAGGTATAAGTTGACTCCTGCAGGCAACAAGAAAGCTGTGAAGATACTTCGATATTTCCCGCTTATTGATAGGCTGGAGCGGTTGTTCATGTGTGCTTTCACGGCCGAGGCAATGAGATGGTGGGCTGAGAGGAACTTGCCTGACGATGACACCCTTATACACCCTTCCGACGGAGAGGCTTGGAAGCACATGGTCAGGGAGTTTGATCATTTTGCAGCAGAGGTCCGAAATGTTTGGCTAGGGCTCTCATCTGACGGATTCAACCCTTTTGGCAACATGAGTCTTCAATACAGTATATGGCTAGTTATTTTGGTACCGTACAACCTTCCACCATGGATGTGCATGAAGAAGGAATACAATATGCTCACTCTGTTAATTCCGGGCCCGGGTTATCCAGGAAAGTGTCTCGATGTGTATTTGAGGCCTTTGATTGAGGAGCTTAAGTACCTGAGTGAGTGTGGCCACCCCACTTACGATAGGTTCAAAAACGAGATGTTCCAGATGCATGCCATGCTTGTTGGCACCATCAGTGATTTTCCTGCCCGCGGTATATTGTCGGGCAACGTTACCAGGGGTTACAGGGCTTGTTCAGAGTGCATGACGGTTGATTGTTGCAGTCCTCATTGCAGTAAAATTGTTCAGATGCGTCACCGTTGTTGGCTTCCATATGATCACCCATTTAGGCAGGATCCAGACGCGTTTGATGGGACTGTGGAAACAGGTGTGGCACCCAGGCGATGGACAGGGGAAGAAATTTTGGAAGTGTTGAATGAATATGATTTTGGCCAGCTGAGCAATCATCCTGACATAGTGGCGTCAATTCCAGAAAAGCCCGAAAGGTATAAGTTTTGGACACACAAGAGCATATTCTGGGAACTCCCCTACTGGCCCAGGTTGCCTATCAGACATTATCTAGATGTCATGCACATAGAGAAGAATGTGTGTGAAAGTGTGGTGGGCACAGTTCTTAACTTGGAGGGGAAAACAAAAGACATCCCTAAGGCACGCATTGATCTGAAAGCAATGGGTCTGCGGAAACATTTGTGGTTAAGAGATGGTAAGAGAAAAATGCCGCAAGCTCCGTACACCGTAAAGCCGAAGCATAAGCATGAAATTTTTCGGTGGCTGAGTAATGTCAGGTATATATTCTTATGGCTATTTAGGAATTTGGCATTAAATTTTTACCGGAGTATATATGGTTATATGCGAGAAATATAACGGTTGCATATATATGCATTTATCTATATATATGCAGGTATCCTTATGGCTATGCAGGAAATATAAGCAGGTGTGTTAACTTCCGGGACAATAAGATGTACGGATTAAAGAGTCATGACTGCCATGTACTGCTTCAACGCCTTTTCCCTATTTTCATTCGAGGGTACATGCCCAAAGAGGTGGTGGAGCCGTTGGTGGCTTTGTCAAGATTCTTTCAGAAGTTATGCACCAGGGAAGTTAAAAAAGCAGACATCAGGGAGATGCAAGATGACATCATTTTTATCATGTGCAAGCTTGAGAGGATATTTCCCCCAAATTTTTTCGACATAATGCCGCACCTGATGATCCATCTTCCCGAACAATTGTTGCTTACCGGTCCCGTACACTACACTTGGATGTATCCCATGGAAAGGTACAAATGATTCATAAATTTGGTTTGCCTATGTTTTTATATGTAAATTCTTGTGGTTAAGTAAGTTAACATGTACTTGTTAACTTGTAGACAATTGGGAGCCTACAAGGACTATGTGAAGAATAAATATGCACCTGAAGGGTGTATCGCTGAAGCATATGTTGCGCACGAGTGTGTAACGTACACCAAAGTGTACCTCGAAAATGTAGAGGACCCCCAACAACATATGTCGATAGATGAAGCCCAGTTCAACCTTTCTATCATCTCCAGTGACGTGGTAGTACAGGGAAGCTTGCCAAAGTCGTACAAGTTGGATGGAAATGAGGTAGTCATTGCCCACTGGTCGGTACTGATTAACTGTCAAGAAGTACAATATTGGAAAAACTATCATCTTCACTGCCCTGCTATTGCCGGAAATGTTGATTACCACAACAAGACGTTTGCAAACTACTTTGGTCAATGGGTAAGTATATGTGTATATGTATATTTTTATATATATCCTTATATAGCATGTACGTATGTACGTGGTTTTGTGGTTTCAAGATGACATAATTTCTTCTGTACGTATTAATATATGGACGTTTTCAGATGAACCATATAGCAAATGATGGTTGCCCAGAGTGGTCAAACGAATTGAGGGTCCTGGCGATGAAACCGATTGCTTCAAAAGTTTACTCGATGTGTCAGGTCAATGGCATGAAATTTATATGTGAAAATCGAGACGACCGACTGAAAACACAGAATTGTGGGGTGATGGTCCATGGTGGGCAAGATGGCGTTGACTATTACGGTGTCCTTCATTCAGTTGTTGAACTAATTTATGGGAACCGCATGAAAGTGCACTTGTTCAAGTGTAGATGGTTTGATACTAGCCCGGAGAACACAAGGACCGATCAGTACGGAACATTTTTGGTGAATACTGCTACTACCTGGTATGAAGATGACCCTTTCGTTCTTGCCTCATCAGTAAAACAAGTGTTTTACCTGGACGATCTTCTTAACAAAGTCCCGTGGAAGGTGGTTAACCATGTTGCTCATAGAAACATATACAGTGCTGCCACACTTGGTGATACCGCAGATGATGAGGAAGTTACTGCATACCAAGAGCCAAACGCTTTTGACATTCCGGAATCATCTACGATTCGCCTTAATAATGTGAGATCTGGGAGTGTGGTTCGAATTACTGGAGCAGAACTTCTCGATGTTAATCCATATGAAGTTGACGCTGATTCAGATGACGAGGAGCGGCACATATTGCCAGAGGTTACCTATGAAACCGAGTCAGACTCAAGTGATGAAGATGATTACGATTATCATCCTTAGTACGTTGGAAATCGTAGTCGGAAATTGTAGTCGGCAAATGTACGTAGTAAAATGTACGTAGTAAAATGT
Organism: Geum urbanum; assembly: GCA_946800695.1. Lineage (NCBI taxonomy): Eukaryota > Viridiplantae > Streptophyta > Magnoliopsida > Rosales > Rosaceae > Geum > Geum urbanum. The sequence goes on from OX327001.1 coordinate 12,727,938, forward strand.
TTAAGGAAATTGTAGTCGGAAAATGTACTCGGAAATTGTATGTAGTCGGAACCGGAACCGTTGTCGGAAATTGTACGTAGTCGGAAATTGAACGTAGTCGGAAATTGAACGTAGTCGGAAATCGGAAATTGGAACCGTAGTCGGAAATCGGAAATTGAACGTAGTCGGAAATCGGAACCGTAGTCGGAAATTGAACGTAGTCGGAAATCGGAAATTGAACGTAGTCGGAAATCGGAACCGTAGTCGGAAATTGAACGTAGTCGGAAATCGGAACCGTAGTCGGAAATTATACGTAGTCGGAAATTATGTAGTCGGAAAATGGTCGGAAATTGGTCGATCGGATAATAGTCGACAAATAATGACATTACCAACGAGTTGATAAGCAACTCGTTGGTAATGACATTACCAACGAGTTAGCAACTCGTGGGTAATGTCATTACCAACGAGTTGCTTATCAACTCGTTGGTAATGTCATTACCAACGAGTCAAGTCGTTGGTAATGACATTACCCACGACGTACGTCGTTGGTAATGTCATTACCCACGACGTTGACCTACCTCGCCGGCAATGGTGGCGGTATAGGCAGCTCGAGCTCGATCTCCTCCTCCCCATTTCTCTTCGGCCTATTTCTCTTCTCTCTTCCCTCTTCCCTCCCTAAACCCGAAATTCTCACCTCTCCCCTCTCCTCAATCGTCTCTTCTCTCTTCCCTCTCCCCTCTCTTCCTCTCCTCCCCTCTCTCCTCCCCTCTCTCCTCCTCCCCTCCTCCTCTTCCTCCTCCCCTCACCTCCGTCGCCGGCACGGTATAGCTCGAGCTCCACCATGCCAGGTTTGAGCTCTCTCTCCCTCTCTCTCTCCCTCTCTCTCTCTATCATACCACAATATTTTTTGTGTGTATTTTAATTAATTAATTTTTGATAATTGTGGGATGTATATATGTATGCATGTGGACATTATTTGTAAAATGTAATTAAGGTATGTATGAAAATTGTGGGAAAAAATGTGGATAATTGTGGGGTGAAGGAGCAATATATGTGATGTATATATGTGAAAAATTAATTAATATATATGGAATGTATATATATACGTATGTTTGAAAAATGTGGAAAATTAATTAGCTAGGGTGAATTGGATTAATATGTGATGTATATATATATGTGTGAATTAAGGTGAAATTAAGATGCATGATCGATGTATACAAAGTGTATATTTGATGTATATATGTGTGAAAAGTTTAAAGCCGGAAATGATGTATGTATATATGTTAAGTTAGGTGATATAGTTGTTAATTTAACGTATAATCGCATGTATGTATTGGAACCATAACAAATCGGAACCGGAACGGTTTGAAACCGGAACTGTTTATAACCGGAACCGAGTTGTTTTCAAACGGTTCCGGTTTCAAACGGTTCCGGTTCGAAACCGTTCCGGTTCCGATTTGTTATAGAACCGAAACGGTTTGGAACCGGAACTGTTTGTAACCGGAACCGTTATGTTACAAACGGTTCCGGTTACAAACAGTTCCGGTTTCAAACGGTTCCAGTTCCAAACCGTTCCGGTTCCGATTTGTTATAGAACCCCAGTTTGGAACCGGAACGGTTTGGAACCGGAACTGTTTGTAACCGGAACCGTTATGTTACAAATTGTTCCAGTTACAAACAGTTCCGGTTTCAAACCGTTCCGGTTCCAAACAGTTCCGGTTCTGATTTGTTATAGAACCGAAACGGTTACGAACCGGAACTGTTTGTAACCTGGAACCGTTATGTTACAAACGGTTCCGGTTACAAACAGTTCCGGTTACAAACGGTTCCGGTTCCAAACCGTTCCGGTTCTGATTTGTTATAGAACCGGAACTGTTTGTAACCGGAACCGTTTGTAATATAACGGTTCCAGGTTCAAACGGTTCCTGTTCCAAACCGTTCCGGTTCCAAACCGTTCCGGTTCCGATTTGTTATAGAACCCCAGTTTCCATGACTATTACGGTGTCCATGCCAGGAGGTTTTGCGGCTAATTGGCTTCGGAGAGGTTCCCGAAATAGTGGAGGGAACAGTAGTCAAGCTTCCTCCTCGCCCGCAGTTAGCAACACGCCCAGTGGGCCAATGATGAGTGCTCGCACGAGAGCCTTGCTAGAGGCGCGAGCTGAGGAGGAAGCTGCACGATCAAGAGCCGTGCAACCGGAAGTTGAGCCTCGAGCCTCAGTCTCCAGACGCTCAATCAGCAGACGTCCCTCCGGTGGCAGAGCCTCAGACGAGCGACAGTCAACGGGGGCATCAGAAACTCCCTCAATCAGAATGCCCCATATTCGCCCGGTGCCTACTCCCGTTTCACGGGAATCATCTGAGACACATGGTGGTGCTGGCGCCTCATCGTCCAGGCCTCGTCTATCTCCGCCGTCCGGTCTCTTCCTACCCGACGAGATTCCTGTCATCCCTGAATTCGATGATAGGGGGATGCCTGTTTATATTGAAGGACGGCCGGAGTTCCTGAGCGTGGAGGAAGCGTATAACTTCGTCCCGTTCGACCCCGTGTATCTTTGGAGTGTGAGGTGCACCAACCAACAAACGGACGATGCAGGTAAATTTTATTTAACATCAGATTGATTACTTAATTATTACTTAAGACTTGCGATAGGTTAAATTAATGATATCAATTTGTTGACATTGTATTATTAGGCAATTTCGTTAATGGGACTGGAAAACGGAAAGGGGCTAGAGGCACCTGCACCGGGAAGAGACTTGAGCAGGCCACCGGCGGAAGGAAAACGCCCATAAGGGCCAATGAGGATGGCGAGGTGATCGAGGCATTCGACACCACGCGCAAATATGTCAGCATGGCCGGTGCGATCGTGCGGGACAAGGTCCCAATGCTTTGGCCAGATTGGGAATCTGTGCCTATCTACGTGAAGATGCAAGTGCATAATGCACTCAGTGTGAGTAAAATCGTATTTTCATTACGTAAATTTTACATTTATTAATTAAGTCCGAATAAATATATAATTTTACCTTTTATATATTCATATTGCAGGTGTGGTTTGACGTGGATGAAGTTCTTATTCACACGTGGGTAGAGCGTCAACTACATATGAGGTGATGTGCTTCGACTTATTTGAATATATATCAAGTTAGATTTTTGTTTATCAAGTGTTTTAATATCTCTAACTTTTTTTCCTTGTTTTAATATAGGTATAAAGAGTGGAAGAACGAGCTTTCTTCCCATTACACTGTATACAAGGAGCTAGGCCGAGGTTCCACCCCTAGTGAATTCCGGTTTAGGGAGTACGAGTGGCTGTGGCTGATAGCCCACTTCGAGCACCCCAAAGCTCGGGTATGCATCCTTAATATATCTTTCAAGCATAATGTATCGTATCAGATTGAAATAGTTAGTTACTAATTTTTTTTCATATGTTTATCAAACAAGGCGATTTCGAAGACGAACCGGGCGAATAGATTGAAAAACACCAGGGCCCATCATGCAGGTTCACTCAACTACATGGGTTGGTCGACAAAGGCGCAGCAACAACAAGAGCTGAACCCGTTGGTGTATATTCATCAGAAGTTCTACCCGCAGTGCCCTGAAGAAGCGGTAAGTCTTTCGCCTCTCCATGTGTTAATAAACCTATTTTTCAAGATGGAAATAGATTTTGTTAGCTAATACGTTGTTCATTTTCCCTTTTCAATTAGTCGAGAGTGGAGGAGGCGACCGCAGAAGTGACCATGAGTATAGCTCGGACTAACCATCCTGACTGCTCCGAGGAAGAAGTCACCCAGTATGCCTCTCAGATCGATGCGCTTGATCCTCCGATAGCGGCTCGGATCATGGCAAAAGCGTGCGGGACTGGAAAGAATACCTACTACTGTAGGGGAATGGGCAGGGCGGGCGAAGGACTATTGAAGAACACTTCAGAATACTCTACCGGGTCAAGAAGTTCAACTTCTAGTCGTAACCTCGCGGCGGAGCTTAATAGGACGCAGAGGGAGTTGGAGGAGCAAAAGAGGCAGATGGCCGAGTACCAAATGCAGCAGACACAGGTGCAGGCTCAGATGTACACATGGATGCGGACGATGTACGAGGCTCAGACTACCAGACAACCCTTCCCCACACCTCCCCCGGTCCCTCATATCCCTACCTATCCACCACCACCACCGCACCAGTCAACGCCAGAGCAAGACCAAGGTAGCCACCGGAATTCAAATGAGTACATGGATTACTTCAACCCTGATGACCCGCAAGTTCCTGGACCTGACCTGTAGTTGTAGTTAATTTTTTTATCGTCGTTGCTATTTGTAGTGTACGTTGGACATTTATGTTGAACTTGTATGACTGTCTTTGCTATGTGTACTGTTGAACTTGTATGATTGTACGGTTTATCCGGTTCAATGCAGGTTATGGAATTGGGCCCAATCCAGAACCGCGTTTTTTTTTCAAAATTTTTCCCCACATTGCCGGCGACATGGACTCGAGTCGCCGGCAATGTCTCACATTCCGGCCACGGTGGCGCTTCCATTGCCGGCGACGGCGTTTCCCGTCGCCGGCAATGTCAACACCGGCGGGGGATCTCCGGCGACGTCATTGCCGGCGACAAGTCGCCGGTAATGTCAATTCCGGCGAAAAAAAAAGACAAGGCCGGCGACGGAAAGTCGCCGGTAATGTCTCCATTTCTGGTAGTGATACCTACACATATATATAATATAGTGACTAGTACTATATATATATTTTATATTTGTGTATGTCTATATTAATATATTACATATACATATATTGATCAAATATTGGAATTTCATATATAGTTATATTTGTGTATCTATTTTACTATTAAATCATTGTTTAAAGTTTAGCATAAGTTAGGGTTTAGGTTTAAGGTAAGTTAGGGTTTAGGGGATTGAGATTTAGGGTAAGTTAAGGTTTAGGAATTTTGAGGTTTAGAGTAAGTTAGATTTTAGGTTTTAGGAATTTTGAGATTTAGAGTAAGTTAGGGTTTAGGGGTTAGGGTTTAGGGTTTAGGGTTTAGGTTTAGGGTTTCATTGTAATTTTTTTAATCGATTTACACAGTAAAACAGTAAATATAATAGATGGTTCAGATTAGATCTTGTAATTTTTCAATGGTGAGAGTTTAATTGAGAGTGTGTGAAATGACATCAATACCCTTCTCTTATATATTACTTATTTTTCCATGGAGAAACTAGATAAATTAAATTTTTATGTCAATTTTTTTGACACTATGAGATAGATATGTAATTTACAAGAATATGTGTTAAAATTTTGATCTTAAAAAATTCCTTTAGGGATGGGTAATTTACGTTTTAGTTGTAAGAGTACTACGGTCACATTTAGCGAAACTCATAGATGTAGGTCTAAATCAAGTCCAAAATTTATAAATTTTTAACGGCATGCTTAGAATATTATGAACAACCAATCTGACAGTCAATTTTGTAAAATGATGATACATGATCGATTACGTTTCACAAAGGTCTTTCAACCCATATAACCAAGGAATAAAGGTAAGAACATTAGTGTGCATGTAGAGAATTCAAGCAATATAAGAATTAAAAATGTTTTAACAATAAAGAAGGCCATATATAATAGTTCACCTTGTAATAAAAGACACCGTACGTAAAAATTAGCCTAATCGAAGTACGTTTGGATCCCAGTCAATACAATTAAACAAAATTTGTGAAAACACTAAAATACACTCATCTTATTTTCCTTATTTTCCTATGGGGGGAGTAGATAAATCAATTTTTTATGTCAATTTTTTTGACACTATGAGATAGATATGTATTCCATAAGAATATGTGTCCAAAATTTGATATTAAAAAATTATTTTCGGGAGGGGTAATTTCCGTTTTAGTTGTAAGAGTACTATGATCACATTTGGCAAAATACATGGATCGATGTCTAAATCAAGTCCAAAATTTATAAAATTTTAAAGGTATGGTTATAATATTCTAACCAATCAATCTAACGGTCAATTTTATAAAATAATTAAACATGTCCGATTAAGTTTCACAAAAGTATTTCATTCCATATAACAAATGAACAAACGTAAGAACATTAATATACATATGGAGAATTCAAGTAATATAAGAATTAAATATGTTTTAATAATAAACAAGGACATGTAGAAAACTCCATCTTATAGTGATAAACATCGTACGTAAAATTTAGACTCGTCGGAGTACGTTTAAACCCCGGTGCATGGATGAAGGTTACGTTTATTTTGAAATGTCTTAATTTTTTAATAATTAAAGTCCGATAGGCCCGGCCCGTAAAATCCCGCAAAGGCCCGGCCCGTAAAAGCCCGCAAAAGCCCGCAAAGCACGCTTGAATGGGCCGGGCCCGGATCCTTATATAAAAGATAAACCCCGGCCTGGCCCGTCCCACAAATATTAAAATGTTGTTGAGACCCGCCCCGTGCCGGCTATACATGGGCCGGGCCGGGCTTTTTGCCGACCCCTAGTACGAGTTTATTGCAGGAACATACTTGCATGATTACTTGTAAATTGTTTTCTTCATCAAGTGTTGATACGCAATGTCTCATTGAGATAATGAAAATATGACTGGACTTTATTTGAAATGTAGGGAACATATGGATGCTTGATCATTTGCTTCATTATTGCATTCTTTTGTGTAAACGAATACCTTTTGATGTATAACATAATTATGTAACTCTTTTTATTTAAACAAATAATTTATTTATCTCACTTTACAGATTGCAAATGACATCTCAAGAAGGACATAAGAGTCGAGGAAAGAAAACGAAAAAGAAAACAAGAACCATGTCTACTACATCTGATGAAGAAGTTGATATTGATGAAGAAGGTGAAGACAATGATGAAGACGGTGAAGAGTTCTTATGCAACACAAGAATGATTGAATATCTAAATAATATGTCTTATTTTAGCAGTTTAAGTTGTATGATTTTTGGCTACTTATTGAATAGTGTTTAGGAATTTTGTTTGTTGACAAGGATAATTTTTTTAATAGATTTTAAATTTCTATTTTTTGTGTCAAAATATATTAGAAAATCACATAAAAATACTCTATTTATATTTAAAATTATATTTATAGTAACAAAAATCACGGTGCATTTATTATTTATGAAAAATTAAATTGTATCCTCGTATATGAGTTGTGTGAGAAAAATTATACCTCGCATTAGAGAATTGTAACAAAATCAATTTCCACATTTAATAATCATGACATAAATGAAATCTCACATTGATTGTGACAAAATCAATTGTCACATTTATTAGCAGGGAAAAAAATAAAACCTTCTATTTTATTTTTTGCATCAAAAATCAAACGTTACATTTACTGTTTGTAACAAATGACAAATGATGCATTTAATATTAGCGACAAACGCTAAATCTCAATTTTCAAATTTTTTACAAAACAAAATCATCGCATTTGTTTTTAGTAACAAACATATGACCTCACATTTATTAATTTGGACAAATACAGAACCTCACAATTATTTTTAACGACAAACGTCGAGCATCACATTTAGTAATTGCGACGAATATGTCAAACATCAAACTTATTGTTTGCGACAAACGTCAAACGTCGCTTTAAGTTTCTGGCGATGATTGTCTAATGTCGCATATAGTACTTGTCACAAAAATGAATCGTCAAATTTACTAAATGCGAAGAAAATAAAATCTTATTATAAAATCTCCGGAAAAAAACAAATCGTTCCAGTTTAATACTGCGACAAAGAGTATTCCTCACATTTATTATCTACCACAAACAAGGAACCTCACACTTTTTTTTACAGACACAAAACATCGTATTTAGTGTTTGCGACAAACGTCAAATGTCGTATTCAATATTTGCGACGAAAGTGAAGCATCATTTTATGTTTTGCGACACACTCGAATTCCTCGCTAAAAATAATATAAAACGAATCAATTACGTCACTAATAGAAAAAGCGACGAAACAAGTTATTCGTTGCTTTTTACATTCTGCCACACGAATAGTGTGACGGACCTAGCGACGACTCAAAATTTGTCGAAATTTCATGTTAGCGAGGAATTTAAACTTTCAGCTACAAAATTCGGTTGTCACCAAAAACGTTTTTTTCTTGTAGTGTGGGATGCTGTTGCGACCACTTATTAGGATGAAAGTGATTTTGCAAGAGTACATGAGTTGACATGCCAAGCCTATGCAACTACCCATAATGATCAACCTCTTGCAGAGTACTACGCAAACCTAAAAGCTATCTGACAAGAAATGAATGAAAGAGATCCAAACCCTATGGCTTGTGACCTTGATATTGCTACAAACAACAAGTCTACAGACAAGATGCGTGCCTACATCCTTCTGAAGGGGGCTGGATTCAAGATTTACTACTGCTAAGGGAGAGCTATTACGACAAGCCACACCATCAACTCTGGAACAAGCATATGCATATATTCGTAAATATGAGTCAAATCAGCCCAAGGAGCTCCACACTGAAGTATCAATCCTTACAGTGCAATCGAAACCTCAATGAGGTTGGAAGCCCAAGGACCAAGATAATCAACTTCGGATTCAACGTGCTCGTGGACCAGATTTGAGTCAGGTGTAGTGCTTCTACTGCAAGGAGTTTTGATACTATATGAACTCATGTCCTCAGAAAGCAAATCAAGGTGGAACCTATGACAAGAATCGCAGTAGCAAGGTTGTAGTTCAACTTGTTCAAGAACCTGATTTCGATGGAGTAGAGGGACAAGATCTCATAACAGGTATTTTTTTTCTCAAGAGAAAAGAGGTAGAATTGATACTGCATTAAAAGTTTCTGGATTTACTGGTGGTGATATATGGATAATTAATTCGGGTGCATCTAATCATATAACATTTGATAAATCCTTGTTTTCCAGTCTGTCTTCATCTCCCATACCTGAAGTATCTAATGCTACTAGTCTGTCTTTTCCGATCTTAGGTATAGGATCAATCTAAGTTACTTCAACTATAGTCACTACAAGAAAACTTCACTTAGACCATGGAACCTTTAAGGTTCCGCGGTCTAAGTGGAACTTGGACCGCGGAGACTTTCTCCGTCGTTCAAGTGACCATTTGGACCGCGGACCGACATGTCGTGGTGCGAGTGGCCACTTGAACCGCGGAGAAGTTCTCCGTCGTCCTTGTAAGCACTTGGACGACGAAGAAGTGCCCAATCCATCCTCTAAGTGGCCACTTAGATGACGGACCGACAATCCGTCGTCTAAGTGAAGCATTATATAAGGTCTTCCTCTCCGCTCGCTCGTCTCAACTTCATCCTCATTGTCTCAAATCTCTAGCTTCCTGTCTTGATCATACTCTCCTCACGCATACGTGCATGCATGCGTGCAATTCAAACGTACTAGCTAGCACTATATATATCTTCGGCTCCGACCATCGATTCGCCATATATCGGAGAAGGCTAGGTACGTACGTAGTTAATTTTCCAACACCATTAACGTACATTTATATATATAATTAATTGTATGTTTGATTGAATGCATTGTTAATTAATCAGTACGTCTAATATATATTTATAATTAAGTTAGGAAATTGATGATATGATAATTAATTATTAAATTTCGTAGAAGTATGGACAAGAGTTAGATGAAGTTGTGGAGTAGAAGTGATGTCTGGTATATGGATGGAATTAGCGAATTTGATGAATTTTACGATAGAACATGGTCAGGGAAAGAAGCGTTTCAGGTGTCCATACCAAAAATGTCTTAATTGTCAGTATGCGGAGGTTAATGTTATGGTGCAACACCTGTACGAAAATGGTATGATGTGGAGTTACACTACATGGAGTGAGCATGGTGAAGCAGTAGACTTCAGCTCAGCAGACTTCATCTCAGGGTACAGTTACCATGGTGCCTCATCTAGCAGCAGTAGTGCCGGCCCCCCTGCTTAGAACACAACTGCAGATTTGGTTCATGATGCGTTTCCGGGATTTAGTCATGGTGAACACCAACACCAAGAGGGAGGTTACAATACCACTCATGAGCATGCTAACACATTATCCGCTACTTGAAGCGCAGACCCCGGTGTACCCTGGATGGATAAGTATAACAAGATGCTAGTGAGATGGATAAGTATAACAAGATGCTACTTGAAGCGCAGACCCCGGTGTACCCTGGATTTCGAGAGAATATGTTGCAATATGTGATGGAGCAAATGAAGATAAAAGTGAAGCACAAAATGTTAGTCAGTGCTTTTGACGAAATTCAGGAGCAAATATGTAAGTTGCTTCCTGATGATCACAATTTTCCTAAATCTCATTATAAGGTCAGAAATATCTTGAGCAGCTTCGGCCTAAAATACAAGATAATTGACGCAAGTCCGAATGATTGGTTGCTGTTTTACAAAGAGTATAAAGATTTGAACTATTGTCCAGTATGTGGCCAGTGCAGATATGAGCTGAATAAGAAGAGTTCGAAAAAGAGAATTCTTGTGAAAGTTCTTCGATATTTTCCCTTGATTTCCAGATTGCAGCACCTGTACATGTCTCTATACACAGCAGAGGCGTTGCGATGGTACGCAGAAAAGCGAATAGATGACGATGTCCCGAGACACTCCGCGGATGGGGAGGGTTTCAAATATTTCGACAGAGAATTTGGAGACTTTGCTGCAAAGGTTAGAAATGTTAGACTCGGACTATCTACAGACGGATTCAATCATTGGGGTAGTAATAGCTCCGCCGTCAGCACTTGGTCAGTTATTGTGATGCCGTACAACTTGCCTCCGTGGATGTGCATGAACAAAGAATTTAATTTCCTTACTCTCCTAATTCCAGGTCCTAAATCTCTGGGGAAATGCTTAGATGTCTACCTCAGACCTTTGATCGACGAGCTGAAACAGTTGTGGTAAAATGGAGTCCCAACTTATGACAAAATCACTGACACGATGTTCACGATGAGGGTTGCCGTAATGTGGATGATCAGCGATTTTCCAGCGTATGGGATGTTGGCAGCCTGCAGGAAGAAAGAAGATAATGAATGTCCTATATGTTTGGACGACGTGAACTCTAGTTGGCACGCGGGGAAGGTGTGTTACTTGGGTCACCGTAGATGGCTTCCTCACGACCACCCATGGCGACAGGATGAAGCTCATGACGACAGGACGGTAGAGAACAATGTTAAACCCCGTAGTTGGTCGGGCAAAGAGATTTTAGAGAGGTTGACCTATTTCGACTTTGGTGTGTTGACCAATGATGCGGATGTAAATAAATGCAATCAAATACCTCCACATGATCCCAGCTATTGGCATCACAATAGTATATTTTTTGAACTCCCTTACTGGTCGAAGTTGAAGCTGAGGAAGAACTTGGACGCGATGCACATAGAAAAGAATGTGTGCGACAGCGTGGTGGGAACAATTCTCAGTATTAAGTTCAAGACTAAAGATACTCCCAAAGCGCGCAAAGATCTGGAATCAATGAATTTACATTGTCCCTTGTGGTTGAGGAAGGATAGGAGAGGAGTGTGCAACAAGATGCCTGCTGCACCTTACACAGGGAAGCCGACACTTAGACGTTCTGTATTTCACTGGTTTAAGAGCGTTCGTTATCCGATTACGTATGCAGCTACTATAATTGAAGCAGTGGACGAGGTGCAACACAAGTTTGTTGGTCTAAAGACACATGACTATCACGTTATGCTGCAACGTCTGATTCCAGTGGTAATTCGACTATATTTGCCTCGTGACGTCGTAGAACCAATAGTGGCATTGTGCAGATGGTGGCAGAGGTTATGCGCCAGAGAATTAAAGAAGTCAGATGTGGTCGAACTGCAACAACAAATTGTGCAGATCATTTGCAAACTAGAGAAGATTTTTCCCCCCTGCAGTCTTTGACATCATGATTCATCTAATGATCCACCTGCCCGAGCAGGTGCTCATCTCTGGTCCGGTCCAGTACACTTGGATGTATCCTCAAGAAAGGTACGTACAACTAATTAATTATACAAGTTTTTCGATTCATAATTTGTTCCACTGGAGATTACTAGCTATATTTACTTATTCTACAATGTATTAATTGAACGTTTGAATTTATAGAAAGCTTGGACAATATAGAGGATTCGTCAAAAACAGGTCAGCCCCGGATGGCTCCATAGTCGAGACATACCTAATGCATGAGTGTGTTACTTACTGCAACATGTACCTCAAAGATCCACCACCTCCCACTGCCTCATCCCAGTGCCCGCATCAATCTTTCTATAGTCACAAATGTCGTACAACCGTTTAGAGGAGTACTGAAGGAATAGTTAACACGGGAATAAATTATTGAGGCACATTGGGTAGTGTTGCGAGACTGTGATGACGTTGAGCCATACATGATGTCATACAGGGAGAGGCTTCAGGCGTTAAATCCGGACAAGAGTTCAGCGTGGTTTGAGAAAATGGTTAAGAAGAAGTTCCCTGATTATTTCTTCCAATGGGTATGTACGTATGTTCGTATGTGTCAGTATTTAGTTTATATACATATTGATCATGTTTGTTGAAAGTAAACCCTTAAATTTTCTCATTTTCGCAGATCATTGATCTACAAAAATCCGAAAACCACGGGGGTTGGTGGTCTGGCCAAAGCACTTGCTAGCAAGGAAGCCGATTAAACACTATATTTATCCCGGATGTTTTATGAACAGTGTAAAGTTCCATTCATTAGCCCGAGATGAAGGAAGAAGAACACAAAACAGTGGGGTAGCGGTTGGGAAAGACAATGATCTATATTACAGGGTCATTGTATATGTTGTTCAGCTATGTTACGGGAATGATGTCAACGTTTTCCTATTCAAGTGCAAATGGTTCAAGCGTACAAAGGAAGATCTGTGACTTTTATCAGTCGATATAAACTCAAGCTGGTATGAGGATAAGCATTTTGCTCTCGCCACCTTAGTTAGGCAGGTGTTCCATCTCGATGATCTGAAAGCTGGTAAATGGTGGAAAATAGTGAACCATATCTCTCATCGAGGAATATGGAATACTATGACAATTGAAGGGACACTGGCGACTAAAGATGCTGCTGAACCGGAAAGAGACATTCATGCCTATCAAGAGCCTAATATTTCTGTCATCCGCTCCGACATAGTAGACCTGGTTCAAGATGGTGAACGTTTACCCATGCCTGATGGTTATACAGATCTAACTGAAGATGAGATTATTGATGCAATTAATGAGGTAGATGAAGAAGATGTGCAGGATGAGGATGAGGATGAGGATGAGGACGAGGACTCAGGTTATTCGTCCGACGATGTTGAGTATGATGAGGAAGAGGAGCAATCGGATAACGAGGATGAGGATGATGACGATTATGACGAAGAATACAATATAACAACAAGAGATATTAATTGGTAATTAATTATTGTAATTATTGTAATATATGATGCATCATCAATCAATTAATTAATATATATATATTATGAGGAGGAGTACGTACGTATGTACAATTATTAATTTTGTACTTAATTAATTACATAGTGTGGTCTGTTAGACCGACGTAAATGAAAATTAATTAATTAATTAATCCATCCGGATCGGAGGATCGGATCAATCGATAATTTGATCGATCGAATCACATGCATTAATTAGATTTTATGACTATTAATAAATTAAAACGGGGATGAAAAAATGACTTTTCGTAGTCCATACTAAGGTAATTAAACACAATACTAAACCCTAAATTATACATATATATATATATTTATAAAATCCTAAATCCTAAAAATAGTACTTAGACGACGCAAACGGTCATTTCCGTTGTCTAAGTATACTCAACCCTAAACCCTAAGGCCCCAACTCCTAAATTAAGGAATTTTTCAATTGGATGACGCAAACGTGTGTTTGCGTCGTCCAAGTGAAGATTTGCGTAATTTTATCTAAGACAACGACCATCTAGATCATGTCCCAATGCATATTTTTTTCGTCAAGACCATGGAGTAATCAATTCTTGGAGTGTGAGGTTCGACGATTCCAAAATAGGAGTTACGAATTTTTGTTTATCCACGTTTCCGGTTTGTCAAAATTTCAGTTTTGCGATTGACTGTGCCGATGAAACCCTTCACGAAATTACTATTTTCTGAAAATTATTCTAATTATATATTGTCTTACGGCGAATATATCTAACGGTTGTTTTGTCCAAATTCAATTTCGTTAATATCGATATACAATGAGCCTATACTTAATAACACTTAAGTTATAAAGATTAGTAGATACTTAACAAGTTTAAAGACGTAAGATTATTCGTCGTCTTAAATTCAATTGTTTATATATACGATGCGTTAATCGATATTTTACGACTATTTCATTCGAATGATAAATTTGCAACTTCCTTGTGAATTATTTAAAAAAATTAATTTAAATTAAATTAAATTAAATTAATTTAATTTTTAATTAATTTTTATGTCAATTTTTAAATTTTTATGTCAATTTTTTTGACACTATGAGATAGATATGTAATTTACAAGAATATGTGTTAAAATTTTGATCTTAAAAAATTCCTTTAGGGATGGGTAATTTACGTTTTAGTTGTAAGAGTACTACGGTCACATTTAGCGAAACTCATAGATGTAGGTCTAAATCAAGTCCAAAATTTATAAATTTTTAACGGCATGCTTAGAATATTATGAACAACCAATCTGACAGTCAATTTTGTAAAATGATGATACATGATCGATTACGTTTCACAAAGGTCTTTCAACCCATATAACCAAGGAATAAAGGTAAGAACATTAGTGTGCATGTAGAGAATTCAAGCAATATAAGAATTAAAAATGTTTTAACAATAAAGAAGGCCATATATAATAGTTCACCTTGTAATAAAAGACACCGTACGTAAAAATTAGCCTAATCGAAGTACGTTTGGATCCCAGTCAATACAATTAAACAAAATTTGTGAAAACACTAAAATACACTCATCTTATTTTCCTTATTTTCCTATGGGGGGAGTAGATAAATCAATTTTTTATGTCAATTTTTTTGACACTATGAGATAGATATGTATTCCATAAGAATATGTGTCCAAAATTTGATATTAAAAAATTATTTTCGGGAGGGGTAATTTCCGTTTTAGTTGTAAGAGTACTATGATCACATTTAGCAAAATACATGGATCGATGTCTAAATCAAGTCCAAAATTTATAAAATTTTAAAGGTATGGTTATAATATTCTAACCAATCAATCTAACGGTCAATTTTATAAAATAATTAAACATGTCCGATTAAGTTTCACAAAAGTATTTCATTCCATATAACAAATGAACAAACGTAAGAACATTAATATACATATGGAGAATTCAAGTAATATAAGAATTAAATATGTTTTAATAATAAACAAGGACATGTAGAAAACTCCATCTTATAGTGATAAACATCGTACGTAAAATTTAGACTCGTCGGAGTACGTTTAAACCCCGGTGCATGGATGAAGGTTACGTTTATTTTGAAATGTCTTAATTTTTTAATAATTAAAGTCCGATAGGCCCGGCCCGTAAAATCCCGCAAAGGCCCGGCCCGTAAAAGCCCGCAAAAGCCCGCAAAGCACGCTTGAATGGGCCGGGCCCGGATCCTTATATAAAAGATAAACCCCGGCCTGGCCCGTCCCACAAATATTAAAATGTTGTTGAGACCCGCCCCGTGCCGGCTATACATGGGCCGGGCCGGGCTTTTTGCCGACCCCTAGTACGAGTTTATTGCAGGAACATACTTGCATGATTACTTGTAAATTGTTTTCTTCATCAAGTGTTGATACGCAATGTCTCATTGAGATAATGAAAATATGACTGGACTTTATTTGAAATGTAGGGAACATATGGATGCTTGATCATTTGCTTCATTATTGCATTCTTTTGTGTAAACGAATACCTTTTGATGTATAACATAATTATGTAACTCTTTTTATTTAAACAAATAATTTATTTATCTCACTTTACAGATTGCAAATGACATCTCAAGAAGGACATAAGAGTCGAGGAAAGAAAACGAAAAAGAAAACAAGAACCATGTCTACTACATCTGATGAAGAAGTTGATATTGATGAAGAAGGTGAAGACAATGATGAAGACGGTGAAGAGTTCTTATGCAACACAAGAATGATTGAATATCTAAATAATATGTCTTATTTTAGCAGTTTAAGTTGTATGATTTTTGGCTACTTATTGAATAGTGTTTAGGAATTTTGTTTGTTGACAAGGATAATTTTTTTAATAGATTTTAAATTTCTATTTTTTGTGTCAAAATATATTAGAAAATCACATAAAAATACTCTATTTATATTTAAAATTATATTTATAGTAACAAAAATCACGGTGCATTTATTATTTATGAAAAATTAAATTGTATCCTCGTATATGAGTTGTGTGAGAAAAATTATACCTCGCATTAGAGAATTGTAACAAAATCAATTTCCACATTTAATAATCATGACATAAATGAAATCTCACATTGATTGTGACAAAATCAATTGTCACATTTATTAGCAGGGAAAAAAATAAAACCTTCTATTTTATTTTTTGCATCAAAAATCAAACGTTACATTTACTGTTTGTAACAAATGACAAATGATGCATTTAATATTAGCGACAAACGCTAAATCTCAATTTTCAAATTTTTTACAAAACAAAATCATCGCATTTGTTTTTAGTAACAAACATATGACCTCACATTTATTAATTTGGACAAATACAGAACCTCACAATTATTTTTAACGACAAACGTCGAGCATCACATTTAGTAATTGCGACGAATATGTCAAACATCAAACTTATTGTTTGCGACAAACGTCAAACGTCGCTTTAAGTTTCTGGCGATGATTGTCTAATGTCGCATATAGTACTTGTCACAAAAATGAATCGTCAAATTTACTAAATGCGAAGAAAATAAAATCTTATTATAAAATCTCCGGAAAAAAACAAATCGTTCCAGTTTAATACTGCGACAAAGAGTATTCCTCACATTTATTATCTACCACAAACAAGGAACCTCACACTTTTTTTTACAGACACAAAACATCGTATTTAGTGTTTGCGACAAACGTCAAATGTCGTATTCAATATTTGCGACGAAAGTGAAGCATCATTTTATGTTTTGCGACACACTCGAATTCCTCGCTAAAAATAATATAAAACGAATCAATTACGTCACTAATAGAAAAAGCGACGAAACAAGTTATTCGTTGCTTTTTACATTCTGCCACACGAATAGTGTGACGGACCTAGCGACGACTCAAAATTTGTCGAAATTTCATGTTAGCGAGGAATTTAAACTTTCAGCTACAAAATTCGGTTGTCACCAAAAACGTTTTTTTCTTGTAGTGTGGGATGCTGTTGCGACCACTTATTAGGATGAAAGTGATTTTGCAAGAGTACATGAGTTGACATGCCAAGCCTATGCAACTACCCATAATGATCAACCTCTTGCAGAGTACTACGCAAACCTAAAAGCTATCTGACAAGAAATGAATGAAAGAGATCCAAACCCTATGGCTTGTGACCTTGATATTGCTACAAACAACAAGTCTACAGACAAGATGCGTGCCTACATCCTTCTGAAGGGGGCTGGATTCAAGATTTACTACTGCTAAGGGAGAGCTATTACGACAAGCCACACCATCAACTCTGGAACAAGCATATGCATATATTCGTAAATATGAGTCAAATCAGCCCAAGGAGCTCCACACTGAAGTATCAATCCTTACAGTGCAATCGAAACCTCAATGAGGTTGGAAGCCCAAGGACCAAGATAATCAACTTCGGATTCAACGTGCTCGTGGACCAGATTTGAGTCAGGTGTAGTGCTTCTACTGCAAGGAGTTTTGATACTATATGAACTCATGTCCTCAGAAAGCAAATCAAGGTGGAACCTATGACAAGAATCGCAGTAGCAAGGTTGTAGTTCAACTTGTTCAAGAACCTGATTTCGATGGAGTAGAGGGACAAGATCTCATAACAGGTATTTTTTTTCTCAAGAGAAAAGAGGTAGAATTGATACTGCATTAAAAGTTTCTGGATTTACTGGTGGTGATATATGGATAATTAATTCGGGTGCATCTAATCATATAACATTTGATAAATCCTTGTTTTCCAGTCTGTCTTCATCTCCCATACCTGAAGTATCTAATGCTACTAGTCTGTCTTTTCCGATCTTAGGTATAGGATCAATCTAAGTTACTTCAACTATAGTCACTACAAGAAAACTTCACTTAGACCATGGAACCTTTAAGGTTCCGCGGTCTAAGTGGAACTTGGACCGCGGAGACTTTCTCCGTCGTTCAAGTGACCATTTGGACCGCGGACCGACATGTCGTGGTGCGAGTGGCCACTTGAACCGCGGAGAAGTTCTCCGTCGTCCTTGTAAGCACTTGGACGACGAAGAAGTGCCCAATCCATCCTCTAAGTGGCCACTTAGATGACGGACCGACAATCCGTCGTCTAAGTGAAGCATTATATAAGGTCTTCCTCTCCGCTCGCTCGTCTCAACTTCATCCTCATTGTCTCAAATCTCTAGCTTCCTGTCTTGATCAGACTCTCCTCACGCATACGTGCATGCATGCGTGCAATTCAAACGTACTAGCTAGCACTATATATATCTTCGGCTCCGACCATCGATTCGCCATATATCGGAGAAGGCTAGGTACGTACGTAGTTAATTTTCCAACACCATTAACGTACATTTATATATATAATTAATTGTATGTTTGATTGAATGCATTGTTAATTAATCAGTACGTCTAATATATATTTATAATTAAGTTAGGAAATTGATGATATGATAATTAATTATTAAATTTCGTAGAAGTATGGACAAGAGTTAGATGAAGTTGTGGAGTAGAAGTGATGTCTGGTATATGGATGGAATTAGCGAATTTGATGAATTTTACGATAGAACATGGTCAGGGAAAGAAGCGTTTCAGGTGTCCATACCAAAAATGTCTTAATTGTCAGTATGCGGAGGTTAATGTTATGGTGCAACACCTGTACGAAAATGGTATGATGTGGAGTTACACTACATGGAGTGAGCATGGTGAAGCAGTAGACTTCAGCTCAGCAGACTTCATCTCAGGGTACAGTTACCATGGTGCCTCATCTAGCAGCAGTAGTGCCGGCCCCCCTGCTTAGAACACAACTGCAGATTTGGTTCATGATGCGTTTCCGGGATTTAGTCATGGTGAACACCAACACCAAGAGGGAGGTTACAATACCACTCATGAGCATGCTAACACATTATCCGCTACTTGAAGCGCAGACCCCGGTGTACCCTGGATGGATAAGTATAACAAGATGCTAGTGAGATGGATAAGTATAACAAGATGCTACTTGAAGCGCAGACCCCGGTGTACCCTGGATTTCGAGAGAATATGTTGCAATATGTGATGGAGCAAATGAAGATAAAAGTGAAGCACAAAATGTTAGTCAGTGCTTTTGACGAAATTCAGGAGCAAATATGTAAGTTGCTTCCTGATGATCACAATTTTCCTAAATCTCATTATAAGGTCAGAAATATCTTGAGCAGCTTCGGCCTAAAATACAAGATAATTGACGCAGGTCCGAATGATTGGTTGCTGTTTTACAAAGAGTATAAAGATTTGAACTATTGTCCAGTATGTGGCCAGTGCAGATATGAGCTGAATAAGAAGAGTTCGAAAAAGAGAATTCTTGTGAAAGTTCTTCGATATTTTCCCTTGATTTCCAGATTGCAGCACCTGTACATGTCTCTATACACAGCAGAGGCGTTGCGATGGTACGCAGAAAAGCGAATAGATGACGATGTCCCGAGACACTCCGCGGATGGGGAGGGTTTCAAATATTTCGACAGAGAATTTGGAGACTTTGCTGCAAAGGTTAGAAATGTTAGACTCGGACTATCTACAGACGGATTCAATCATTGGGGTAGTAATAGCTCCGCCGTCAGCACTTGGTCAGTTATTGTGATGCCGTACAACTTGCCTCCGTGGATGTGCATGAACAAAGAATTTAATTTCCTTACTCTCCTAATTCCAGGTCCTAAATCTCTGGGGAAATGCTTAGATGTCTACCTCAGACCTTTGATCGACGAGCTGAAACAGTTGTGGTAAAATGGAGTCCCAACTTATGACAAAATCACTGACACGATGTTCACGATGAGGGTTGCCGTAATGTGGATGATCAGCGATTTTCCAGCGTATGGGATGTTGGCAGCCTGCAGGAAGAAAGAAGATAATGAATGTCCTATATGTTTGGACGACGTGAACTCTAGTTGGCACGCGGGGAAGGTGTGTTACTTGGGTCACCGTAGATGGCTTCCTCACGACCACCCATGGCGACAGGATGAAGCTCATGACGACAGGACGGTAGAGAACAATGTTAAACCCCGTAGTTGGTCGGGCAAAGAGATTTTAGAGAGGTTGACCTATTTCGACTTTGGTGTGTTGACCAATGATGCGGATGTAAATAAATGCAATCAAATACCTCCACATGATCCCAGCTATTGGCATCACAATAGTATATTTTTTGAACTCCCTTACTGGTCGAAGTTGAAGCTGAGGAAGAACTTGGACGCGATGCACATAGAAAAGAATGTGTGCGACAGCGTGGTGGGAACAATTCTCAGTATTAAGTTCAAGACTAAAGATACTCCCAAAGCGCGCAAAGATCTGGAATCAATGAATTTACATTGTCCCTTGTGGTTGAGGAAGGATAGGAGAGGAGTGTGCAACAAGATGCCTGCTGCACCTTACACAGGGAAGCCGACACTTAGACGTTCTGTATTTCACTGGTTTAAGAGCGTTCGTTATCCGATTACGTATGCAGCTACTATAATTGAAGCAGTGGACGAGGTGCAACACAAGTTTGTTGGTCTAAAGACACATGACTATCACGTTATGCTGCAACGTCTGATTCCAGTGGTAATTCGACTATATTTGCCTCGTGACGTCGTAGAACCAATAGTGGCATTGTGCAGATGGTGGCAGAGGTTATGCGCCAGAGAATTAAAGAAGTCAGATGTGGTCGAACTGCAACAACAAATTGTGCAGATCATTTGCAAACTAGAGAAGATTTTTCCCCCCTGCAGTCTTTGACATCATGATTCATCTAATGATCCACCTGCCCGAGCAGGTGCTCATCTCTGGTCCGGTCCAGTACACTTGGATGTATCCTCAAGAAAGGTACGTACAACTAATTAATTATACAAGTTTTTCGATTCATAATTTGTTCCACTGGAGATTACTAGCTATATTTACTTATTCTACAATGTATTAATTGAACGTTTGAATTTATAGAAAGCTTGGACAATATAGAGGATTCGTCAAAAACAGGTCAGCCCCGGATGGCTCCATAGTCGAGACATACCTAATGCATGAGTGTGTTACTTACTGCAACATGTACCTCAAAGATCCACCACCTCCCACTGCCTCATCCCAGTGCCCGCATCAATCTTTCTATAGTCACAAATGTCGTACAACCGTTTAGAGGAGTACTGAAGGAATAGTTAACACGGGAATAAATTATTGAGGCACATTGGGTAGTGTTGCGAGACTGTGATGACGTTGAGCCATACATGATGTCATACAGGGAGAGGCTTCAGGCGTTAAATCCGGACAAGAGTTCAGCGTGGTTTGAGAAAATGGTTAAGAAGAAGTTCCCTGATTATTTCTTCCAATGGGTATGTACGTATGTTCGTATGTGTCAGTATTTAGTTTATATACATATTGATCATGTTTGTTGAAAGTAAACCCTTAAATTTTCTCATTTTCGCAGATCATTGATCTACAAAAATCCGAAAACCACGGGGGTTGGTGGTCTGGCCAAAGCACTTGCTAGCAAGGAAGCCGATTAAACACTATATTTATCCCGGATGTTTTATGAACAGTGTAAAGTTCCATTCATTAGCCCGAGATGAAGGAAGAAGAACACAAAACAGTGGGGTAGCGGTTGGGAAAGACAATGATCTATATTACAGGGTCATTGTATATGTTGTTCAGCTATGTTACGGGAATGATGTCAACGTTTTCCTATTCAAGTGCAAATGGTTCAAGCGTACAAAGGAAGATCTGTGACTTTTATCAGTCGATATAAACTCAAGCTGGTATGAGGATAAGCATTTTGCTCTCGCCACCTTAGTTAGGCAGGTGTTCCATCTCGATGATCTGAAAGCTGGTAAATGGTGGAAAATAGTGAACCATATCTCTCATCGAGGAATATGGAATACTATGACAATTGAAGGGACACTGGCGACTAAAGATGCTGCTGAACCGGAAAGAGACATTCATGCCTATCAAGAGCCTAATATTTCTGTCATCCGCTCCGACATAGTAGACCTGGTTCAAGATGGTGAACGTTTACCCATGCCTAATGGTTATACAGATCTAACTGAAGATGAGATTATTGATGCAATTAATGAGGTAGATGAAGAAGATGTGCAGGATGAGGATGAGGATGAGGACGAGGACTCAGGTTATTCGTCCGACGATGTTGAGTATGATGAGGAAGAGGAGCAATCGGATAACGAGGATGAGGATGATGACGATTATGACGAAGAATACAATATAACAACAAGAGATATTAATTGGTAATTAATTATTGTAATTATTGTAATATATGATGCATCATCAATCAATTAATTAATATATATATATTATGAGGAGGAGTACGTACGTATGTACAATTATTAATTTTGTACTTAATTAATTACATAGTGTGGTCTGTTAGACCGACGTAAATGAAAATTAATTAATTAATTAATCCATCCGGATCGGAGGATCGGATCAATCGATAATTTGATCGATCGAATCACATGCATTAATTAGATTTTATGACTATTAATAAATTAAAACGGGGATGAAAAAATGACTTTTCGTAGTCCATACTAAGGTAATTAAACACAATACTAAACCCTAAATTATACATATATATATATATTTATAAAATCCTAAATCCTAAAAATAGTACTTAGACGACGCAAACGGTCATTTCCGTTGTCTAAGTATACTCAACCCTAAACCCTAAGGCCCCAACTCCTAAATTAAGGAATTTTTCAATTGGATGACGCAAACGTGTGTTTGCGTCGTCCAAGTGAAGATTTGCGTAATTTTATCTAAGACAACGACCATCTAGATCATGTCCCAATGCATATTTTTTTCGTCAAGACCATGGAGTAATCAATTCTTGGAGTGTGAGGTTCGACGATTCCAAAATAGGAGTTACGAATTTTTGTTTATCCACGTTTCCGGTTTGTCAAAATTTCAGTTTTGCGATTGACTGTGCCGATGAAACCCTTCACGAAATTACTATTTTCTGAAAATTATTCTAATTATATATTGTCTTACGGCGAATATATCTAACGGTTGTTTTGTCCAAATTCAATTTCGTTAATATCGATATACAATGAGCCTATACTTAATAACACTTAAGTTATAAAGATTAGTAGATACTTAACAAGTTTAAAGACGTAAGATTATTCGTCGTCTTAAATTCAATTGTTTATATATACGATGCGTTAATCGATATTTTACGACTATTTCATTCGAATGATAAATTTGCAACTTCCTTGTGAATTATTTAAAAAAATTAATTTAAATTAAATTAAATTAAATTAATTTAATTTTTAATTAATTTTTATGTCAATTTTTAAATTTTTATGTCAATTTTTTTGACACTATGAGATAGATATGTAATTTACAAGAATATGTGTTAAAATTTTGATCTTAAAAAATTCCTTTAGGGATGGGTAATTTACGTTTTAGTTGTAAGAGTACTACGGTCACATTTAGCGAAACTCATAGATGTAGGTCTAAATCAAGTCCAAAATTTATAAATTTTTAACGGCATGCTTAGAATATTATGAACAACCAATCTGACAGTCAATTTTGTAAAATGATGATACATGATCGATTACGTTTCACAAAGGTCTTTCAACCCATATAACCAAGGAATAAAGGTAAGAACATTAGTGTGCATGTAGAGAATTCAAGCAATATAAGAATTAAAAATGTTTTAACAATAAAGAAGGCCATATATAATAGTTCACCTTGTAATAAAAGACACCGTACGTAAAAATTAGCCTAATCGAAGTACGTTTGGATCCCAGTCAATACAATTAAACAAAATTTGTGAAAACACTAAAATACACTCATCTTATTTTCCTTATTTTCCTATGGGGGGAGTAGATAAATCAATTTTTTATGTCAATTTTTTTGACACTATGAGATAGATATGTATTCCATAAGAATATGTGTCCAAAATTTGATATTAAAAAATTATTTTCGGGAGGGGTAATTTCCGTTTTAGTTGTAAGAGTACTATGATCACATTTGGCAAAATACATGGATCGATGTCTAAATCAAGTCCAAAATTTATAAAATTTTAAAGGTATGGTTATAATATTCTAACCAATCAATCTAACGGTCAATTTTATAAAATAATTAAACATGTCCGATTAAGTTTCACAAAAGTATTTCATTCCATATAACAAATGAACAAACGTAAGAACATTAATATACATATGGAGAATTCAAGTAATATAAGAATTAAATATGTTTTAATAATAAACAAGGACATGTAGAAAACTCCATCTTATAGTGATAAACATCGTACGTAAAATTTAGACTCGTCGGAGTACGTTTAAACCCCGGTGCATGGATGAAGGTTACGTTTATTTTGAAATGTCTTAATTTTTTAATAATTAAAGTCCGATAGGCCCGGCCCGTAAAATCCCGCAAAGGCCCGGCCCGTAAAAGCCCGCAAAAGCCCGCAAAGCACGCTTGAATGGGCCGGGCCCGGATCCTTATATAAAAGATAAACCCCGGCCTGGCCCGTCCCACAAATATTAAAATGTTGTTGAGACCCGCCCCGTGCCGGCTATACATGGGCCGGGCCGGGCTTTTTGCCGACCCCTAGTACGAGTTTATTGCAGGAACATACTTGCATGATTACTTGTAAATTGTTTTCTTCATCAAGTGTTGATACGCAATGTCTCATTGAGATAATGAAAATATGACTGGACTTTATTTGAAATGTAGGGAACATATGGATGCTTGATCATTTGCTTCATTATTGCATTCTTTTGTGTAAACGAATACCTTTTGATGTATAACATAATTATGTAACTCTTTTTATTTAAACAAATAATTTATTTATCTCACTTTACAGATTGCAAATGACATCTCAAGAAGGACATAAGAGTCGAGGAAAGAAAACGAAAAAGAAAACAAGAACCATGTCTACTACATCTGATGAAGAAGTTGATATTGATGAAGAAGGTGAAGACAATGATGAAGACGGTGAAGAGTTCTTATGCAACACAAGAATGATTGAATATCTAAATAATATGTCTTATTTTAGCAGTTTAAGTTGTATGATTTTTGGCTACTTATTGAATAGTGTTTAGGAATTTTGTTTGTTGACAAGGATAATTTTTTTAATAGATTTTAAATTTCTATTTTTTGTGTCAAAATATATTAGAAAATCACATAAAAATACTCTATTTATATTTAAAATTATATTTATAGTAACAAAAATCACGGTGCATTTATTATTTATGAAAAATTAAATTGTATCCTCGTATATGAGTTGTGTGAGAAAAATTATACCTCGCATTAGAGAATTGTAACAAAATCAATTTCCACATTTAATAATCATGACATAAATGAAATCTCACATTGATTGTGACAAAATCAATTGTCACATTTATTAGCAGGGAAAAAAATAAAACCTTCTATTTTATTTTTTGCATCAAAAATCAAACGTTACATTTACTGTTTGTAACAAATGACAAATGATGCATTTAATATTAGCGACAAACGCTAAATCTCAATTTTCAAATTTTTTACAAAACAAAATCATCGCATTTGTTTTTAGTAACAAACATATGACCTCACATTTATTAATTTGGACAAATACAGAACCTCACAATTATTTTTAACGACAAACGTCGAGCATCACATTTAGTAATTGCGACGAATATGTCAAACATCAAACTTATTGTTTGCGACAAACGTCAAACGTCGCTTTAAGTTTCTGGCGATGATTGTCTAATGTCGCATATAGTACTTGTCACAAAAATGAATCGTCAAATTTACTAAATGCGAAGAAAATAAAATCTTATTATAAAATCTCCGGAAAAAAACAAATCGTTCCAGTTTAATACTGCGACAAAGAGTATTCCTCACATTTATTATCTACCACAAACAAGGAACCTCACACTTTTTTTTACAGACACAAAACATCGTATTTAGTGTTTGCGACAAACGTCAAATGTCGTATTCAATATTTGCGACGAAAGTGAAGCATCATTTTATGTTTTGCGACACACTCGAATTCCTCGCTAAAAATAATATAAAACGAATCAATTACGTCACTAATAGAAAAAGCGACGAAACAAGTTATTCGTTGCTTTTTACATTCTGCCACACGAATAGTGTGACGGACCTAGCGACGACTCAAAATTTGTCGAAATTTCATGTTAGCGAGGAATTTAAACTTTCAGCTACAAAATTCGGTTGTCACCAAAAACGTTTTTTTCTTGTAGTGTGGGATGCTGTTGCGACCACTTATTAGGATGAAAGTGATTTTGCAAGAGTACATGAGTTGACATGCCAAGCCTATGCAACTACCCATAATGATCAACCTCTTGCAGAGTACTACGCAAACCTAAAAGCTATCTGACAAGAAATGAATGAAAGAGATCCAAACCCTATGGCTTGTGACCTTGATATTGCTACAAACAACAAGTCTACAGACAAGATGCGTGCCTACATCCTTCTGAAGGGGGCTGGATTCAAGATTTACTACTGCTAAGGGAGAGCTATTACGACAAGCCACACCATCAACTCTGGAACAAGCATATGCATATATTCGTAAATATGAGTCAAATCAGCCCAAGGAGCTCCACACTGAAGTATCAATCCTTACAGTGCAATCGAAACCTCAATGAGGTTGGAAGCCCAAGGACCAAGATAATCAACTTCGGATTCAACGTGCTCGTGGACCAGATTTGAGTCAGGTGTAGTGCTTCTACTGCAAGGAGTTTTGATACTATATGAACTCATGTCCTCAGAAAGCAAATCAAGGTGGAACCTATGACAAGAATCGCAGTAGCAAGGTTGTAGTTCAACTTGTTCAAGAACCTGATTTCGATGGAGTAGAGGGACAAGATCTCATAACAGGTATTTTTTTTCTCAAGAGAAAAGAGGTAGAATTGATACTGCATTAAAAGTTTCTGGATTTACTGGTGGTGATATATGGATAATTAATTCGGGTGCATCTAATCATATAACATTTGATAAATCCTTGTTTTCCAGTCTGTCTTCATCTCCCATACCTGAAGTATCTAATGCTACTAGTCTGTCTTTTCCGATCTTAGGTATAGGATCAATCTAAGTTACTTCAACTATAGTCACTACAAGAAAACTTCACTTAGACCATGGAACCTTTAAGGTTCCGCGGTCTAAGTGGAACTTGGACCGCGGAGACTTTCTCCGTCGTTCAAGTGACCATTTGGACCGCGGACCGACATGTCGTGGTGCGAGTGGCCACTTGAACCGCGGAGAAGTTCTCCGTCGTCCTTGTAAGCACTTGGACGACGAAGAAGTGCCCAATCCATCCTCTAAGTGGCCACTTAGATGACGGACCGACAATCCGTCGTCTAAGTGAAGCATTATATAAGGTCTTCCTCTCCGCTCGCTCGTCTCAACTTCATCCTCATTGTCTCAAATCTCTAGCTTCCTGTCTTGATCAGACTCTCCTCACGCATACGTGCATGCATGCGTGCAATTCAAACGTACTAGCTAGCACTATATATATCTTCGGCTCCGACCATCGATTCGCCATATATCGGAGAAGGCTAGGTACGTACGTAGTTAATTTTCCAACACCATTAACGTACATTTATATATATAATTAATTGTATGTTTGATTGAATGCATTGTTAATTAATCAGTACGTCTAATATATATTTATAATTAAGTTAGGAAATTGATGATATGATAATTAATTATTAAATTTCGTAGAAGTATGGACAAGAGTTAGATGAAGTTGTGGAGTAGAAGTGATGTCTGGTATATGGATGGAATTAGCGAATTTGATGAATTTTACGATAGAACATGGTCAGGGAAAGAAGCGTTTCAGGTGTCCATACCAAAAATGTCTTAATTGTCAGTATGCGGAGGTTAATGTTATGGTGCAACACCTGTACGAAAATGGTATGATGTGGAGTTACACTACATGGAGTGAGCATGGTGAAGCAGTAGACTTCAGCTCAGCAGACTTCATCTCAGGGTACAGTTACCATGGTGCCTCATCTAGCAGCAGTAGTGCCGGCCCCCCTGCTTAGAACACAACTGCAGATTTGGTTCATGATGCGTTTCCGGGATTTAGTCATGGTGAACACCAACACCAAGAGGGAGGTTACAATACCACTCATGAGCATGCTAACACATTATCCGCTACTTGAAGCGCAGACCCCGGTGTACCCTGGATGGATAAGTATAACAAGATGCTAGTGAGATGGATAAGTATAACAAGATGCTACTTGAAGCGCAGACCCCGGTGTACCCTGGATTTCGAGAGAATATGTTGCAATATGTGATGGAGCAAATGAAGATAAAAGTGAAGCACAAAATGTTAGTCAGTGCTTTTGACGAAATTCAGGAGCAAATATGTAAGTTGCTTCCTGATGATCACAATTTTCCTAAATCTCATTATAAGGTCAGAAATATCTTGAGCAGCTTCGGCCTAAAATACAAGATAATTGACGCAGGTCCGAATGATTGGTTGCTGTTTTACAAAGAGTATAAAGATTTGAACTATTGTCCAGTATGTGGCCAGTGCAGATATGAGCTGAATAAGAAGAGTTCGAAAAAGAGAATTCTTGTGAAAGTTCTTCGATATTTTCCCTTGATTTCCAGATTGCAGCACCTGTACATGTCTCTATACACAGCAGAGGCGTTGCGATGGTACGCAGAAAAGCGAATAGATGACGATGTCCCGAGACACTCCGCGGATGGGGAGGGTTTCAAATATTTCGACAGAGAATTTGGAGACTTTGCTGCAAAGGTTAGAAATGTTAGACTCGGACTATCTACAGACGGATTCAATCATTGGGGTAGTAATAGCTCCGCCGTCAGCACTTGGTCATTATTATTGCATGTAATTATAATTTGTAAATATTGTTGTAATTAATATGGTAAATTTGTAGTAAATATGATAAATTAATTAGTGAATTATTAAAAATAATAAATTGGTAATTATGACAATTTTGTAGTACATTGGTAGTCTTTGATTTAAATTTAGTACATAAGTTTGGTTTATTAAGTCGCACTCTTTGGAATAGATGGTTCCTCATTTCCTAGCTTATCTCCTTAACCCCCCGTGATATGTGGATTTCATCACCGCACACCGTAACCTACGTGAAGTTATGGACACGAGGTTGAGGGCGGAGTTTGCAAAGGACTTGAGGCAGTGTAAATTTTCGAAATATTGGCTGAATGTCGGACATGGTGTCTAGAAAAGGGTTATGACTAGTGACAGGTTTTGGATCTAAGAAAGACTAACACCAATAGAGTATATACCATTGATTTGGTTAGACTCGGGGTGTTTTGTCGAAATTAGTTCTGCCTCTCGCGTTATCTTTATCCCTAACTGGCCATATTTTTTGATTGAACCAAGGCTGATTGATTGAAAGTTTATACTTTATCGCGCGGGTTGCACATCCATTGAACGACCCAAACACCAAGCTAGTGTACTCTATTTAAATCTTAGGCGCACACAATACTTGTAAATAATTATCGTAATTTTTTTAATATAATTGTTATGGTAATAATATTTTAACAACTCCTAGATTAAAATGGCACCGTCGGGAAAGAAAAATGCCCAAAAGGAGACCGAAGATGCTATTCGTCAAAGGCTTGATCAGCAAGAAGCGTAGATAGCCAAACTCGTCGCCCTCATGGAAAATCAGACTCGACGACAGTGTCAACCTCCTCCGAACCCATACCCATACCCCGACGACGACGACTCGGCTAGAGGTGGGGGACTCAGCGGCGCGTCTGCTCCTCCAGTATATTAGTAGTTTGCATGTATTTTAGGTTCGTAGTTTATCATATCGTTTTTTCCGGTTTCGAACAATTTAATTTCATGAATGTACGTACGTACAAATTTTTATTATTTAAGTAACAATTTATTATTTTAATTAATTTATAAATATTTAATTATTTAAATGAGAATTTTATATTTTAATTAAATTATTAATATTTTACTTTAAATTAAAATTTTAATTTAAAAATAAATAAATTATCACTTAGACTACGGAGACTGTCATATGCGCGGTCTAAGTGTTCACTTAGACCACGGAGAATTGATCTCCGTGGTTCAAGTGAACACTTAGACAGCGAAAAAAGTCTGTGGTCTAAGTGATCACATGGATCACGGAGGATTGTTCTCCGTGGTCTAAGTGCGACTTAGACCGCGGAAAAAGTCTGCGGTCTAAGTGTTCACTTGGACGACGGAGATCAATTCTCCGTGGTCTAAGTGATCACTTAGACTGCGAAAAAAGTCCGCGGTCTAAGTCGCACTTGGACCGTGCATCCCTCCGTTTCCATCATCTAAGTACCTGGACAACGGTACTTGGAGGACGTAACTTAGTCCACGGAAATTCTGTCGTCTAAGTACTTAGACGACGGAAACGGTCCGCGGTCTAGGTGAGTTTTTCTTGTAGTGTGTGTTACATAATCTCCTTTATGTTCCTTCTTTATCTCATCACCTGTTATTTGTCTCTGAGTTAAATTCACAAAACAAATGCTCTATAACCTTTTTTCCTATGTATGTGATCTTTCAGGATCTATCATCTCATGCGATAATAGGCAAGAGAGATCTAAGGGGGAGACTGTTTTACTTGGATCACATGTACAACGGAGAGACAAGCGCACTGTCACCAACGATTGCTCTGACATTAAGTTCTGATAGAGTGAAAGAAATTTGGCTATGACATTGTCGATTGGGTCGCCCATCTTTTGGGTCATGAAGAAATTTATGCCATCTTTATTTTTGGGAATAAAGGGGTCAAGTCTCCATTGTGAAACTTGTGTTTTCGCTAAGAGTTATAAATCTAGTTATTCTCCTAGTTTGTATTCTAGTTCAATACAGTTTGAGTTGATTCATTCTGATGAATCGGGACCTTCGAAAAATTCAGCATTGTCAGGAATAAAATACTTTGTTTTGTTTATTGATGAATTTACAAGATTAACATAAGTTATGTTTCTGAAAAAGAAGGATGCGGTATTTTCTGCCTTCACTGCTATTCATAATCTCATCCAAACTCAGATGATGCTTGTGTGAAAATATTTTGATCTGACAATGGATGGGAGTTTGTCAACCACTCTTTCAAAGACTATTTTCAGCAGCATGAAATTGTTCATCAGACTACTTATACTCAGACACTGGAGCAGAATGGAGTTTGTGAAAGAAAGAATTGTCACCTCTTGGACATAGGAAGATCTCTCTTACTCAGTGCCAACATACCCAAATATCTATGGGGAGAAGCTGTGTTGTGTGCTTTTTGACTCATCAATCGCCTACCATCTATAACTCTTCAGAATCGAGTTCCATTTGAGGTATTGTCGAAACATGTTGCCATCTCATCTTTCAACAAACTTTTTTCTCGTGTCTTTAGTTGTGTGAAATATGTTCATCTTTATAAGAATCAGAGGTCTAAGTATGTGTCTGTTGCCTATGACACTCACCAGAAAGGATGGAAGAGTTATCATCCTATAACTCATAAGTCCTATGTTACTATGGATGTCACTTTTAGTGAATATTTATGTTATTTCTCTACTTCAGTAACTCTTAGCGAGGAGGAGAATAATGTGTTTTTTGAGGGGGACCAGAAGTTTACATTCCAGTTGAAAATGTCCCAACCGGAAGTGTTTTTTGACCCCGTCGAAAATGGTTCCTAGAACCAACCAGTAGCTGACCTTTGACCAGTCGACGAGGAGTCTCGAACTGTCAAAAATGGTGCCCATAACCAACCCGTAGCTAACCTTCGACCCATCGATGATGAGTCTCAACCAGTCGATGGTAGCATGTTGAGAAGAATTGTACCCCTACACTTGTGAACTATTATCT
This sequence comes from Geum urbanum, assembly GCA_946800695.1. Classification (NCBI taxonomy): domain Eukaryota; kingdom Viridiplantae; phylum Streptophyta; class Magnoliopsida; order Rosales; family Rosaceae; genus Geum; species Geum urbanum. Next base: position 12,760,000 of record OX327001.1, read on the forward strand.
AGCCCATAAACGTAAATAATTTCTCTACCCGCAAGTATATGGGGTCAAGTTATAGAGTTCGTAAGGAAGTCGAGTGTCGAACCCACGAGGATTGACTACTTAAACTTCTTAGCTTGACTTGATTAAGCACTCAAATTACGGATTAACTAGAGACAATAAACATGACATTAAAACTAAAATAAAATATAGAAAAGTATCTTAGAATACTAAGTCCTTTGGAGACCTAGCATTGCAAAGGATGATTAGATTACGATGAGTGATTATCCGAGTTGATTGATTGATTACACTACAAGAAAACAACACTTAGACCACGAAAACGTAATTGTTCCGTGGTCCAGGTGACACTTGGACGACGGAGAAGTCTCCGTCGTCCAAGTACCACCTGGAGGATGGAGAAGACTCCGAGGTCCAGGTGATCACCTGGACGACGGAGACGGTATTCTCCGTCGTCCAGGTTATCACCTGGACCTCGGAGTCTTCTCCGTTGTCCAGGTGATCACCTGGACCTCGGAGTCTTCTCCGTCCTCCAGGTGATCACCTGGACCTCGGAGTCTTCTCCGTCCTCCAGGTGATCACCTGGACAACGGACCGACACGCCGTGGTCCGAGTAATTAACTTCCACTTAGACGACGTACCGACACCTCCGTCGTCTAAGTGAAGCATTATATATAAGCCCGATGCCAATTCAAACTCTCTTCGATTCATTCCATCTGATCCTCGATCTCTTCATTCCATTCGAAAAAGAATTGAAGGAGAAGGGAGAAGGAGAGGCCGGAGAAGGAGAAGGGAGAAGGCCGATGGAATGATCAGGATAAGGGATCTCCGCTGACTAGCTAGCTAGCTTAATTAACAGATATCGAGAAGGCCAGCAGGTACGCACGCAGTTAAAATTTGCTTAATTAATATATATATATTTAGTGAAAACGTACGTACATACATGCATGGATGTTAGCTATATATACAGATTAAATTATGTACGTACGTAATTGATGAATCGATGTAGATCGAGTACATATAATTAAGCGTAAATTAAGGGACTAATATATATATATATGTAATATATAATTAATTAATTATAATATTTTGTAGTAGTATGGACAAGAGTTGGATGAAGTTGAAGAATAGATGTGATGTCCGGTATATGGATGGAATTAGCGAATTTGTGAATTTTGCGATAGAACATGGTCAGGGAAAGAAATGTTTCAGGTGTCCGTGTCAGAAATGTCTTAATTGTCAGTATGCGGAGGTTAATGTTATGGTGCAACACCTGTACGAAAATGGTATGATGTGGAGTTACACTACATGGAGCGAGCATGGTAAAGCAGTAGAGTTCAGCGCAGTAGACTTCAGCTCAGGGTACAGTTACCATGGTGCCTCATCCAGCGGCAGTGGTGCCGGACCCCCAGCTTGCAACCCAACTGCAGATTTGGTCCATAATGCATTTCCGGGATGTAGTCATGGTGGACACCAACACCAAGACGAAAGTTACAGTACCACTAATGAGCATGATGGCACATTCCCCGCAGCTAGCTTGGCCACTGACACCAGTGAGATGGAAAAGTACAACCGGATGCTACTTGAAGCGCAGACCCCGGTGTTCCCTGGATGTCGAGAGAATGTGTTGCAATATGTGATGGAGCAAATGAAGATAAAAGTGAAGCACAAAATGTCAGTGAGTGCTTTTGACGAAATTCAGGAGCAAATATGTAAGTTGCTTCCTGATGATCACAATCTTCCTAAATCTCATTATAAGGTTAGAAATATCTTGAGCAGACTCGGCCTAAAGTACAGGATAATTGACGCATGTCCGAATGATTGTGTGCTATTTTACAAAGAGTATAAAGATTTGGACTATTGTCCCGTATGTGGCAAGTGCAGATTCCAGTTGAATAGGAAGAGTTCGAAAAAGAGAATTCCTGTGAAAGTTGTTCGATATTTTCCCTTGATTCCCAGATTGCAGCGCCTGTACATGTCTCTACACACAGCAGAGGCGATGCGATGGTACGCAGAAAAGCGAATAGATGACGATGTCCTGCGACACGCCGCGGATGGGGAGGGTTTCAAACATTTCAACAGAGAATTTGGAGACTTTGCTTCAGAGGTTAGAAATGTTAGACTCGGCCTATCTACATACGGATTCAATCCTTGGGGAAGTAATAGCTCCGCCGTCAGCACTTGGCCAGTTATTCTGATGCCGTACAACTTGCCTCCGTGGATGTGCAAGAACAAGGAATTTAATTTCCTTACCGTACTAATTCCAGGTCCTAAATCTCCATCAAAGTGCTTAGATGTCTACCTCAGACCTTTGATCGACGAGCTGAAACTGTTGTGGGAAAATGGAGTCCCAACTTATGACAAATTCACTGACACGATGTTCACGATGAGGGCTGCCGTAATGTGGACGATCAACGATTTTCCAGCTTATGGGATGTTGGCAGCATGCAGGACAAAAGGATATAATGGATGTCCTATATGTTCGGACGACGTGAACTCTAGTTGGCACGCGGGGAAAGTGTGTTACTTGGGTCACCGAAGATGGCTTCCTCACGACCACCCGTGGCGACAAGATGCAGCTCATTTCGATGGGACGGTAGAGAACTATCCTTAACCCCGTAGTTGGTCGGGCGAAGAGATTTTAGAGAGGTTGAGCTATTTCGACTTTGGTGTGTTAACCAATGACACGGATGTAAAGAAATGCAATCCAATTCCTCCACATGATCTGAGCTATTGGGATCACAAGAGTATATTCTTTGAACTCCCTTACTGGTCGAAGTTGAAGCTGAGGAACAACTTGGACGCGATGCACATAGAAAAGAATGTGTGCGACAGCGTGGTGGGAACAATTCTCGGTATTAAGTTCAAGACTAAAGATACTCCCAAAGCGCGCAAAGATTTGGAATCAATGAATCTACGTCGTCCCTTGTGGTTGAGGAGGGATAGGAAAGGAGTGTACAACAAGATGCCAGATGCACCTTACACAGTGAAGCCGACGCTTAGACGTTCTGTATTTCACTGGTTTAAGGGCGTTCGTTATCCGGCTACGTATGCAGCTACTATAACTGGAGTAGTGGACGAGGTGCAACACAAGTTTGTTGGTCTAAAGACACATGACTATCACGTTATGCTGCAACGTCTGATTCCAGTGGTAATTCGACCATACTTGCCTCGGGACGTCGTAGAACCAATAGTGGCATTGTGCAGGTGGTGGCAGAGGTTATGCGCTAGAGAATTAAAGAAGTCAGATGTGGTGGAATTGCAACAACAAATTGTGCACATCATTTGAAAACTAGAGAGGATTTTTCCCCCTGCTTTCTTTGACATCATGATTCACCTAATGATCCACCTGCCCGAGCAGGTGCTCATTTCTGGTCCGGTACTCTTGGATGTATCCTCAAGAAAGGTATGTACAACTAATTAATTATACAGGTTTTTCGATTCATAATTTGTTCCACTGGAGATTACTAGCTAGCTATATGTACTTATTCTTATTGTACGTTTGATTTTGTAGACAGATTGGACAGTATAAGTCATTCGTCAAAAACAGGTCGGCTCCGGATGGCTCCATAGAAGAGACATACCTAATGCATGAGTGTGTTACTTACTGCAACAGGTACCTCAAAGATCCACCACCTCCCACTGCCTCCGATCGCAGTGCCCGCATCAATCTTTCTGTCGTCACCAATGTCGTCCGACCGTTTAGAGGAGTATTAAAGGAATCGTTAACACGGGAAGAACTTATTGAGGCACATTGGGTAGTGTTGCGAGACTGTGACGAAGTTGAGCCGTACATGATGTCATACAGGGAGAGGCTTCAGGCGTTAAATCAAAACAAGAGTTCGGCGTGGACTGAGAAAATGGTTAAGAAGAAGTTTCCCGATTATTTCTTCCAATGGGTACGTACGTACGTCTCAGTATTTAGTAATTTATATACATATCGATCATGTTTGTAGAAAGTAAACCCTTATATTTGCCCATTTTCGCAGATGATTGATCTGCAAAAATCTGAAAACCACGGGGGATGGTGGTCATGGCCAAAGCAGTTGCTAGCAGGGAAGCCGGTTAAACACTATATTTATCCCGGATGTTTTGTGAACGGTGTAAAGTTCCATTCATTGGCCCGAGACGAAGGAAGAAAAACACAAAACAGTGGGGTAGCGGTTGGGAAAGACAATGATCTATATTACAGGGCTATTGTATATGTGGTTCAGCTATGTTACGGGAATGATGTCAACGTTTTCCTATTCAAGTGCAGATGGTTCAAGCGTACAAAGGAAGACCTGGGACTATTATCAGTCGATACAAACTCAAGCTGGTATGAGGATGAGCCTTTCACTCTCGCCACCTTAGTTCGGCAGGTGTTCTATCTCGACGATCCGAAATCCGGTGAAGGGTGGAAAACAGTGAATCATATCTCTCATCGAGGAATATGGAATACAGAGACAATTGAAGGGACACCGGCGACGACTGAAGATGCTGCTGAACCAGAAAGAGACATTCCTGCGTATCAAGAGCCTAATATTTCTGTCATCCGCTCCGATATAATGGACCTGGTTCAAGATGGTGAACGGTTACCCATGCCTGATGGTTGTACAGATCTAACTGCATATGAGATTATCGATGAGGTAGATGAAGAAGACGAGTAGGAAGAGGACGCGGACGAGGACTCAGGTTATTCGTCGGACGATGTTTAGTACGATGATGAGGATGAGCCGTCGTCTAACGGGGATGCGAACGATGACGATTATGACGAAGAGTACGGTCATACGACAAGGATTATTAATTGGTAATTAATTTATGTAATTATTGTAATATATGATCGATGCATCATCGATCAATAATTGTAGGTTGTCGCCTTTGAATTGGGTGTTTTGGCTATCTTTCTAAATCCTCGACCCTAAATCTAGCAAATCGGATCGATCGATCATTTTTTTAATTTTTTTTTCAATGAATATTTAATTGAACGGACACACAAATGACCCTGGACGACCTAAACCCTAAACCCTAAGGCCCTAACCCCTGAATTCAGGGTTTTTACACCTGGACGACGGATATGGTCATTATCCGTCGTCCAGGTACACACTAGGACGACAGAGATGGTAATTCTCCGTCGTAAAATTACATACTAGGATGACGGAGATGGTAATTTTCCGTCGTCCAAGTTCACAAACCCTAAACCCTAAACAGTAAGGCCCTAACCCCTGAGTTCAGGGTCTATACACCTGGACGATGGAGAACGTCATTCTCCGTCATCCAGGTTAGAACCTGGACGACGGATAACTTCATATCCGTCGTTCAGGTGATTACCTGAACGACGGAAACTCTAATATCCGTCGTCCAGGTGCAGATATCGTCATTTTTTCTAAGACAACGACCATCTAGACCTTATTCCAATGCATATTCTTTTCGTCAAGACTTTAGAGTAAACAATTCTTGGTGTGTGAGCTTCGACGGTTCGAAAATCGGAGTTGCGAAATGCCTTGTATCCACGTTTCCGGTTTGTGAAATTATCGATTTTGCGGTTGACTGTGCCGATCAAACCCTTCCCGAACTTATTATTTTATGGTCCTTTGAAGACAATTATATATTATGTTACAACGAACATATCCAACGGTTGTTTTGTCCAAATTCAATTTCGTTAATACTCTGTTGCAAATGAGCCTCTACTTATGAACACTTAAGTCGTAAGGATTAGTCGATACTTAACAACTTTCAAAACGAAAAATTATTTGTCGGTTCAAATTTAATTGTTCATATATACGATGCGTTCATCGATATTAGACGACTATTTCACGCGAATGACAGATCGCTAAATTCCTAGTGAATTAATTTTAAATTTTTTTTAACGTAAATTGAACGTGGACGACGGAGAATGACTTTCTCCGTCGTCCAGGTGAACACCTGGACGACGGATAATGACATTCTCCGTCGTCCAGGTTCAATTTACCATGGCGGTTCAATTAATTTTTATTTTTTTTAAAATTAAAATTTCACTTGGACGACGGAGAACGTCATTCTCCGTCGTCCAAGTCGAAAATCATGGCGGTTCGATTTACTGCCTCAATTTTCGGCGCCGCTTGAATTTCAACTTAGACGACGGAGAATGAATTCTCCGTCGTCTAAGTCCAAATTTATGGCGGGTGAAACGTCCCGCCCATTAATTACGTGCCGCTTCGAAAATTTTTAACCCTTTACTTAGACGACGGAAAACACTGTTTCTGTCGTCCAAGTGCACTTAGACGACGGAAATTAGTGCTCCGTCGTCTAAGTGAAAGCCTATAAATAGGCAGTGGCTCATCTTCTTTTCCTCATCCCATAGATTCTCCTCTCCTCTCTCTCTCACTCTGGCGACGCTCCGACGACCAACTTTCCGGCGTGGTTCCCCCTCTCCGACGACTTTACTCTTCCGATATTCCGGCGAAATTCCGACAAGGTAATAATTCGAAATTTTAGCTCTTTAACAATTTTTTTATTTAATTAAATATTTAATTTCTAAATACTTTTAATTTATTAGTTTTAAATAATAAATACTTGTAATTATAATAATTATTTTGTTGTTATTATTATTATTTAGTAATCATTATTAGTTGTTAATTATTTGGTAATGAATAATTATTAGTTAAAATTAAATAATAGTAATAATAATAATTGTTAATAATAATTGATTATATTGGTAAATGAATAATTATTATTAAATGCATGATAAATAATAATTAATTGATAATTATATGTATTTTCTAGGAAATTGCATGGTAGTACGTCTTCGATTTAAATTTAGTACATAGGCTTGGTTTATTAAGTCGCACTCTTTGGAATAGATGGCTCCTCTTTTCCTAGCTTATCTCCTTAACCCCTCGTGATGTGTGGATTTCATCACCGCACACCATAACCTAAGTAAAGTTATGGACACGAGGTTGAGGGCGGAGTTTGCAAAGGACTTGAGGGAGTGTAAATTTTTGAAAAATTGGCCGAATGTCGGACATGGTGTCTAGAAACGGGTTATGACTGGTGACAGGATTTGGACTAAGAAAGTCTTTTGTCGAAATTAGTCCTGCCTCTCGCGTTATCTCTATCCCTAACTGGCCATGTTTTTCGATTTAACCAAGGCTGATTAATTGAAAATTTACACTTTATCGCGCGGGTCGCACGTCCATTGAACGACCGAAAAAGCCAAGCTAGTGTACTCTATTTAAATCTTAACCGTACTTAATTAGCGTAAATTTTGCACTTGTAATTATTATGGTAAGTACGTATTTTAACAACGTACTCCTAGGTTGAAATGGCTCCATCCGGCAAGAAGAAAGCGCAACAGGAGGCAGAAGATGCCATGCTCCGAATGTTGGCGGACCAAGTCGGTTGGGAATTACCAGAGGGCAACGACGCCCTCAATCCGGACCCTTCATCTGGTCCGTCCGTAGCGCCCTCTGGGGAAATTCCCGCTCCCCCATTCATCTCCAGCGGTGATTACGTCGACCCATTCCAATCTCCGACGCCCGGTACCCATTCAACGGGAAGTACTCAGGCGTCCTCGACCGCCGAATCAATCATGTACAGCGCCCGCCGTAGGCAAAAGAGGGCCCCCACTGACCCGGAACCGAAAAAGACTCGGGGTCTCGTTAAAGGGGGCAAAGCGGAGGGTATTTGCAAGGCGACCGGGAAAAAGATCGACTTGCCCTATGACGAATTCACCGGTGGCCCTCCCACAGCTCAACTAGCAAGTCTTTCGGCGCATAGCATCGGGTCAATCGTCCGTAGCCGAGTTCGAATCACATCTCAGCTAGCAAGTCTCTCGGCGCATATCATCGGGTCAATCGTCCGTAACCGAGTTCGAATCACTGCCCCTACTTGGAAGGAGGCGCCGGATCATGAGAAGGCGAAAGTCTTCAAAGATCTTTCGGTACGTAATACGTCCAATTTTAGTCATTATATAATATTGTTAATATTAGTTAAAATTTCATAATATATACGATTATAATTTTCCATTTATTTTTTATAGGAACAATTTGCGGTGGATCCGACACCGGCCATGTTGAGGCATATCAACCAAACCGCCAACTCCATCTACAAAGATTGGAAGTACAGGCTCCATCGGTACTTCCAAACTTACGGTCCCTCGCCTCCCCCCGTAGAGCTGCGTGGGGATAGAGAAGATGAGTGGGAGTGGTTGTGTAACCAATTTGCCGATGACTCCTTTAAGGTGTTAATTTACTTTTTTTTATTTCAATTAAGATAATTGAATTATTTAAATTTTAGTTATTAATTTTTTAATGATTTAATTATTTTGTGTAACAGAAATTCTCCGGTGTCAACAAAGCCAACCGGGGGAAGAAGGAGAAACACCATACTACCGGCGCCAAGCAGTTCATTCAAATAGCCAAGGAGCATAAGGATAAGGGCTCCAAACACCCTTATCTTGATGCAAGCATAAGCGCGTACGTGACGCCTGTGCTCGATAATGAAGCGAGTCAATGCGGCGTAAGTGATATATATATATGTGCTTTTAATTATAGTAATTATTATTTAAATATTATTTCATTATAATAAATTAATTATTTTTTTGTAGGCAAGGGTGATAGAGCGTGCGCATGAAGAGTTGGCTAACACTCAACTTGCGTTCCCAGATGTGCCGCCGGATGACCTGCCTCCTCTATCCTTAGAGAGCCAAATTGCAATCGCGGATGAGGTCTACGGTCGTAGAGCTGGCAAGGAGGTTAGGCACTTTGGGCCTAGGGTGGTACGAGATTTGTCGACAACCTCCGGCTCATCATCTACGGGAGGTTCGGAGCAGCGGAGAAGGAGTCAGGCTGCGGCCGTCGAAGCAGCCATTCAAGAGGCTCGACTGGCACGAGAGGAGAATGAGTCAATGCGGCAAAGACTTGACGAACAACAAGCACAAATAGCCCAACTCATCGCCCTCATGCAATAAAATCGAGAAGTATGTCAACCTCCTCCGAACCCACACCCCGACGACAACGACCCGGCTGGAGGCGGAGGACTCGGCGGCGCATCTGCTCCTCCAGTATATTAGCTAGCTAGTTAATTATCGCGTTTCTTTATTTCCGAGTTCCGAACAATATTATATAATTTTTATGGGTTTTTAATTTGGATGTGTATGTACAAATTAATTAATTATTTAATACATTAATTAATATTAAAAATTTAGTTTATTTAATTAATTTGGACTATTTTTCATTATTTAAATTAAATTAATAATATTTATTTACAATTTAATTTTTTTTAAATTAAATAGGCACTTGGACGACGGAGATTATGTTCTCCGTCGTCCAGGTACCCAAACCCTAAACCCTAAACCCCAACCCCTAACCCCTAAACCCTAAACCCTGCCATTGTCCGTGGCCCAGGTGTTCACCTGGACGACGGAGAATTAGTTCTTCGTCGTCCAGGTGAACACCTGGGCCACAGAGATTGTTAGCTTCTCCGTGGCCCATGTATGCACCTGGACGACGAAGAACTAATTCTCCGTCGTCCAGGTGAACACCTGGGCCACGGAGAATGTCCGCGGTCCAAGTGAACTTGGACCACAGAGAACTAATTCTCCGTCGTCCAGGTGCTTGGACGACAGCACTTGGAGCACGGATCTTGGACGACGGAGATTCCGTCGTCTAAGTACTTAGACGACGGAAAACTGCACCTAGACGACGGAAATGGTTCGTGGTCTAGTGGCAGTTTTCTTGTAGTGTTATAGAAGCAAAGAAATTAACTAACAAACAAATTCAAAATAAAGGAAGATAGTTAGCTAGGAAAATCCCCACTAACCACTTGATGCTCAAACAATATCCTGATTTATGTATGTAATTAGATTCCGTTTCACACAAGTGGATGTCCAAATCGTAACTTTTTGGGTCATATTTGGTTTTGAACCCAAGCTCTTAGGTCATTTAAGACTCTAGACGACTTGGGCCCAAATTTGAAGTATTTGGTGAACTGCGACCAAGACCTAAACCATTTAGGATTTACATCTTGACCGTATGTCACGTGAGTGAAGCAAACAAGTGTACTATATGTTATTTGTGGAAGGTTTTCCTTCCCGAACCTCTTTTGGAGGATCCGAGAGAAAGTGTAAGTGAATCTTCCAATTTGCACCTTTTGAGTTAGGAATCGAAAGATCCAACTAGTGGTCACAATAAACTCTCGATTGAATTTGTGCTTGACCAGAGCCTCTTAAGTCTATTAAGACTCAAGGAGGATCTAGTCCATGCTTAGTGCTAAGGAAACCAAGCCTTAAGGTAATCCCTCTCGAAATAGACCATAATAATATTTACATGCTCTTCTAGCCTTAGGTGAGTAGCTAATTCAACCAAGGTCCCATTTTTAGCTCCTTAATACATACATCAACTTAGCTAAGGTCAACACATGCATAAATAAAACTATACATGAAGCTCAAGCACATAAACATCTACAAACACATGGTAAACCCATTCACAAACACATGATTCACACCATACACTAAAACATAAACCATACATAAATCAATCCATCATTTGTGTACATCAAATGGATAGGGTTCAAACCCTAGCCTCCAAAATGGGACTACTCACTATATATAATTAAAATCAAGTTTAAATAAATCAATAGAGTAAATAAGATGAATAAATAACCAAGGAGTCTCCCCAAAGCAAGCCAAGCTTCTTCAAATCCACCCTTGTGCTTCTAACTTTACCTTCTTTGCTCCAAAGTGTCTTTAAGCTTATAGAGGAGGAAAGGAAAACCTCTAGGATTCAAAAAATCCAAGGGAAAGAGGGATTACTTTCCACTTCTTTAAACTCTATTGAAACAACAAAACCTTGGAGACAAGGATGAGAGGACGAAGTGATAGATGGTGGTGATGGAGAGTGGAAGAGGTTCAGCCATGGTTTACAAGGCTAGGTCTTTTGAATTTGTAAAGGGTTGGAAGAGAGGAAGATTGAAAGATAATTCTAGCTTCTCTCTAGAGAACTCAACAAAGAACCTTAGAGAAAAGCTAGAGAGAAAACTAGAAAGAAAAAGAACTCAAAACTAGGAAAAATGAGTAAAAATGAAGTGTGTTGTGTATGATGGTGTGGGAGAGCTCAAACAAGGGAAGTAAAAGGAGATAAATTGGGGTATTTTGTGAGCCCTTAGATATGCTAGAGTGGTCATGAAGTTTGATCTAAGGGTCACAACTTGTGATCCCTTTTTCTTGGCTTCTAGCTAGAGTCCAAACCATGCCCAATAGATCCAAATTTCAAATTGTGTGACACCCTAACCAAATCAGTTGGGGTTTCTATCTAGGTAATTTGGACCTTCCCTTGGGCCTAGCTTGGAGTGTTTGGGTCATACTTGATAGTCTGGTCAGCCATGGATAAATTCAACGATTTTTCGGCAGCTTTCGATAACTTCTGGCTACTACTTTTTATCATTTTTCCAAAGTTTCTTTAAATGCTCTTGTGACTTAGAAAATATGTTCGACTTCTCCAAAAAGTGATCAATTACCCTATTTAAAAGCGTTTCCATGTCAACTCCCGATTTCCTAGCATGAACATGAAATGTTATACGAATAACGCTTTATTCATTGAAAACAAGCAATAAACATAGAGTTAGGAATATAATTAGAACATAATTATGGACCTAACATAGCACCCAGGGTTGTCCCTCAACGGGTCGAAGATGTGGCTCGAACCGTTGAAAATACCCAGGTTGATGGGGCTATTTCGAGTTCTAAAAATGTTCAACATGTCAAACAAGTGTTTGATACATTGAAAAGATGAGAATTAGTCAGTAATCAGCCCTCAATTATTGAAGATGTACATGCAAGTCCAGTTTCTCCCTCTCCATCAACGTTCTCCTGGCATGTCATCACCTGAGGTATGTATTAGTGTTTCCTTGTCTAGTTCTAGTGTCCCTGAAAGAGTCTTGCCTGCTAGGTCAACCCGTGGTCAACCTTCAAAAATATATGAACCTAATACGCTAAAACTAAGCACCAAATTAATATTTAATACCTAATCTAACGCTTTCAATTTAAAACCATATAGATGTATTTTAAGCAAGTAGAGATCGTTTCACCGGGGATTGAAGGCTACATACAAAATTTGTGTTAAAGAAAGGAGGGGTGCAAAGAGTTAATTTTAATTACCTAATTTTTTATTTAATTACTACCTAAAACGTCATAAACACAACAAGAATTTTAGGACCCTAACATGCATCACTTATAGACAAGCAAACACATAAAACACCCATAAGACTCTAAATCATGTTATGACAAAAATAAACTTAATTAATATTTACAAGTGATCATCACATCCCAATTAATCATGTAATTATACCTATTTTCTTACCCCATTATCTACAAAATTTACAAATCCTAATTTCAATTACATGTTAGGATAGTTGAATTAAAGTGCAATAACATCATCTAAACAGTGTAATCACATAAACATCAACTTGAATGAAGAGAGGGACTAAGTGTATCATCTAGACCCAAACCAAAGCATTAAGTTTGACATACAACATGCAATCAAGAATAAAGACTCATAAACACATGGAAGATATATGGAATTCAAAAATGGTATAAAACCAAAATAAACATACAATCTCCAAGTATATACACAAAGAACAACAAAACCAAGGACTACGGAATAAAGGTTCCATGTTTACACTTTTGTTTCCGTGACAGTACTGCAAACGCTAAGGAAAATTGGAAGCTTTGGGGCGGAATGGATTTTTGAGTGGTGGACATGGTGTAGTCGAACCGGCCTTGAAGAACTTTGGTGGATGAGAGTTTGTGAGGATTTTGGCAGCAAGATAGCTAGGATAAAAGATGATCCTCATTAGGTTCGAGCCTCTGGCTTATATAGGCATTACAAAGTAGTTTTCCTTATAAAACTATGTTTTCCTCACAAAACTAGGTTTTCCTACTCCACCCGGGTAGATCTGGCAGTCTACAAAGAATCGCACTTTCCTGGAGCTATATACCTCCAAAAATTATGATTTTTGACTCGTTGGAAAGAAGATTCAAATAGATTTCCAACCATATATTGTTTGCCATCTAAATCCTCCTAAGCTGTTTTCAGTAGGCCATTAAAGTTGGCAGGTCTACAAAGACAGATTCTGCTTTCCTAATTTTGATAATAGTCAACTTAGGACTTCTTTATCTTCTCCATTTTCTTCTTGAATCTTCCTTTGGCCGAATGGTTCTCCATCTTATTTTCCATTTTTCACTTGATTGGCACGTTTGTTGTCTCCTTTAATTACTCTGTCTCTTTTGGTCAACACCCGAAAATAACAAAATAAGTAAAAACTAATAATACTAAGTAAATAACATAGTCAAAATGTAGAAAATAACACATTAATTAATACATCTAAATTACGTAGATCAGAACCTCTCTTGTCAGCTAAAGCGAAGTATCTTGTAGCTAATTATGTGTCAACCCGTAGATTGTCTAAGCCCTATGAAGCCGTTGTGAATCAATTATCTGTTATATCTCTTCCTAGTAAATTGCAGGATGCAATCAGGGAGAAGAAGTGAACCAAGGCAATGGAGGTTGAGATGGATGCTCTCAACAAGAATAGTACTTAGGACTTAGTATCATTATCACCTGGAAAGAAGACTGTTGGTGTAGATGGGTTTATATTATGAAGCATAATGCAGATGGCTCAGTTGACAGGTACAGTAAAACCTCTATAAATGAATAACATCGGGACCCGAGAAAATTATTACTTTAGTGAGGTTATTATTTTATCGATAAATGAATAATTATTAATTTATCGATAAATTTATCGAAACTTTAGCGAAGTTATTACTTTTGGATTATCCCAATGAAAACGATATGTGATGGAATCGCCTATTGATGAAGTGACCATTGAAGGAATAATGAATCCGCATGCTGAAGATGATCATGATTCAAATGAAAGTTCTGTTATACCAATATTTTCTCATGAATAGACACTTGAGGCATAATTTACTCTAGCTGTTACTACAAAATGAAAAGATTTTATCAAATTTGGTGCACGCATTTCAAAATATCAAAGACAAAGTTAAATTTGGTCTAGATGCAAAAAAGAAATAGGTTGCATTAAAGTTTTTTTTCAAGAAACAGCTAAAGTGCTCGAGAAAATATAAATTCACAGCTGAAAATTTAATTTTTATATATTTTATATATTTTTAATTAAAATTATTAATTTATATATATTCATAGGGACCTAAGGGAATTAGAGAAAAGTTATTATCTTATGCATTTAGCAAGGTTGGTAGTAATATAAACTGGTCCCAAGTCGGGACCGGGAGAAAATATTATTTTAGCAAGGTTATTAATTTATCGAATATTCATTTATCGAGATTTTACTGTATAAGGCGAGATTGGTTGCAAAAAGATACAATCAAAAATATGGAGTGGATTATAATGAGACTTTTGCACCGGTGGCAAAGATCAATACTATTCGAGTACTTACATCTTTGGCAGCTAATCTGAATTGGCCCTTACAACAGTTTGATGTGAAGAATGTCTTTCTTCATGGAGCTTTGAATGAAAAAATTTACATGGATCTTCCTCCAGGATTGGGGTTACCATTTGGCCTATATGATCGAAAAGCTCGCGGTTGGCGTAAGACATGAAAAGCTCAAGCCCGGCCTAGCCCAAATTTCGGCCCGAAAAAGCTCGGCCCAATGGGTTTAGGGCCGAGGTCCCAAATCTCGCGGGCCTAAAAAAGCATGGCATATCAAGGCCCACCCGGTCTGGCCCGTAGGGCCAACCCCGTTACACCCATCAATTCTATATATTATAGATTATTTTATCAATATGTACCTATAAACTCTCAAATTTATTTTAATATCATTTATTCATATACTAAATACCAAAAAAAATTAGGCTTATATATTATTTAGTGTATATAATTGTTGATATGTTGGATGATTAAACACTATTAAATTCTAAAAAAATATTTAGTACAAAAAAGCCCGGCCCAGCCCTACGTTGTGGGCTTAGCTCGGCCCGGCTTGAAATGCTCGCTAAGGCCCGGTGCCTAAAAAGCCCGTGGACAATCCATGGGATTCAAAATTTTAAAAAAGCTCGGCCCGCATTTTAGGGACGTGATGAAAAGGCCCAGGTCGAGCTCGGCAAGATTAGGCTTGGGAGGCCCGGGCCCGGCCCATTGACGACCCTCTTCAAGATATGGTACTTTTACAGATGAAAAAGTGGTGTGCAGATTGAAGAAGTGTTTGTATGGATTGAAGAAGTGATTGAGCAATTCAGATCACACCTTATTCCTGACGCATTGGCAGAGTAAGCTAACTGTTTTGATCATTTATGTGGATGACATGGTTATGACAGGTGATGACTTTGATGAAATCAAGAGGTTACAAGTTCAGTTATCTTCTAAATTTGAGATGAAGTATCTTGGAAAGTTAAATTATTTCTTGGGAATTGAGGTAGCCCGAGATAAAAAAAAATTATTATGTTGAGTCAAAAGAACTATGTTCTAGATCTATTAGCAGAAATTGGTATGCTTGACTGTAAACCAGTTGATACGTCCATTGAACAAAATCATCAGATTGCATAGTATCCTGATCAAGTTCATACAGACAAGTTCCGGTATCATAGATTAGTTGGAAGATTGATTTACTTGTCACACTAGACCTGATCTTGTTTATGCTATTAGTATGGTGAGCTAGTATATGCATAATCCTAGTGAATATCAAGTGAATGTTGTGATAAGGATTTTGAGGTACTTGAAGTCTGCTCCTGGTAAAAGCCTTGTGTTTCACAAGCATGAAGATTTTGGGACTAGTGGTTACATTGATGCAGATTGGGAAGGGAACATCACTGACAAGCATTCTACTTCTGGCTACTTCACCTTTGTTGGTGGAAATCTGGTTACTTGGAAGAGCAAAAAGCAGAATGTGATGGCTCGTTCTAGTGCAGAAGCTGAGTATAGAGGTATGACTAAAGAAATTTGTGAGTTTTTGTGGCTGAAGTATTTGTTAAGGGATTTGGGTTTCAAGCATAAACAACCGATGCCACTTTATATATTGTGACAACACTGTTGCAGTTGAAATTACACATAACCCTGTTCAACATGATCGGACGAAGCATGTAGAAATTGATAGACACTTCATCAAGGAGAAGCTAGATGCTCGTATTATCTCATTTCCATTTGTTTATTCAGATGAGCAATTAGTTGACATCCTTACTAAAGCTATTTCGTCCAGGACATTCAGGAACTCACTTGACAAGTTGGATATTCGAAACTTATATGCTCCAACTTGAGGAGGAATATTGGAGTGAGTCACACTCTTTGTATATTTATAAGGTGTATATTCTATAATTAAGTAGGATTTTATAATTGATTAGGTTTCCTTCTAGATCTGTAAGTATGTTTTTATATATACCCAATTTGAGATTGATTAATACATCAGAAAATTCTCAAAACTCTTGTGTTCTATTTGACTAGCAAGCCTGTGTATACACATGAATTGGTTCCATAGATTTTTGGTATAAACCTGGCCACCTTGTGAGATCTCACCCAGCCTCACTTGGCCGTCAACATAAGCAATCACTATTCTCCGATTATCATTGAGAGGCATTATTCTGGTGTCTAATACATCACTGACGTGACCAGAATCATAAGAGAGTCTTTTAGTTTTAGTTTCCCAGTTCCATAATATGACTTGCTTATCTTCAAAACCTGACACTTGGAGGTCACCACTAAAATTGAATTCTACGGAGGTCACACAACCATTATGATACAGCCGGTCCTGACTTATAAGGGGCTCTAGGCTTCCTCAAAAATGAGGCCCCACTTTAGAAGAAAAAAAGAGTAATAATCAAGTAAATTTAATGAAAATTTTGGCCTATTAATGAGGTTAAACAATTAATGATATTTTGTAGATATTTTATTTTTAGATCTGATTATTTGACTGTTTGCTAATATTTTGATTTTTATTACATTATATAAGAAAAATATTCAAAATTTGTGGCTCTTTTAAAATGTGAGTTCTAGGCTGATCTCCGCTGGGTCTATACTCAGGGACTCCCCTACATTATGGCCTTCTAATTCACCGTACTTATCTATTTGTTTCACAATTCTCTGCAAAAATATATTTATAAAGTTCATGAGTAACTCGCTCAATATCGTAAGGGATAGCATGGATGCAATCATGCAGCTGAAGTACATGACACAAAAATAGATCGATCTATGACCTGGTTGGCAGAGAAGCGATGGGTATAGCATCGGGGACGCACAAGTCCTGTTTGTCGTTTACAAATATCGGAGAAGCCATCATCATTGTTTATGTGCCACATTCTTTCGTTGGAGGTACACGTGTCAAGTAGTGAGAATGTACGTCAGAGGGATAAAGAAGCTTAATAACAAATGCAGCAGATTCCTTAAGGTAGCCAAAATATAACGATGATTTATTAAAACTCGCTATAGCTTTCCTATCTTATTATTACTTGCCTCAGAGATTTCTTATATTTTATGTTTTCATTCCTTATTTTTATATAAAAAATATAAATTATAGGTAACGAAGTATTCAATATTATAATTAATTATTTCCTTTTAGATTGTAAATATAATTAATAATTATATTAATAAATAAATATTTTATTATTAACCAATCAAAATTAAACATGTGTTTAGAATTAACTACATTTTAAGTAATATTGTTAGAGTAAATTTATATAAGTAACTAGCTAAAATAGGTTTCGACTTTATTTTTGAACAAAATGAGCAAACTTTCCGTGACATTGTTAGAGTTGCTCTAACTATCCCATATATAGAAAAAATTCACCACCAGAGTCTAAACCTTTACAAAGTCTTCAATGTGATGCTCATACTTTGAAAACTATCAAAAGGATGCCCATAATTCTTAAATATCATTTTCGTGATGTCTAGAGTCATTTTCTGTCATGGCTCCGTTTTTGTTGATGACGTGACAAATTCCAATCATCACTATCAAGGTCTGAATTTTTACAAAGTCGTCAATGTGATGCACACACTTTGAAAACTATCAAAGTGATGCCCAGAGTCTCAAAACTATATCTACGTGATGCCTACACCCAATTTTATTTTTCAAAACAGAAAAGAAAAGACTTTAATACCCTTATTTTTATTATTTATTTACTCTCTCTCTCTCTCTCTCTCTCTCTCTCTCTCTCTCTCTCTCTCTCTCTCTCTCCTCGATTCAACAAGAGATCGCGACTCGCCTTCATCGAGCCTTCTGTTACATCATTGATCTACATCATTCTCGTTCAACCGCCACTTTGGTGCCGTCGGTTTCCACCTCGGCGACTACGACGCTGACGTCGTCAATCAAATACGAAACTAATTAACTGGATTGCTTAAGCAAACTCATCGGCATCTAACTCTGCCGCTTAAGGTATTCTTTTCATCTGTATCTTAACCTGCTCGCCAACGACGGTGGTCCATTACTCAGCAACGACAATATATTTTCTTTAATTTTGTAAACCTCTATTTCACTCTAATTCAGTCAGGCTTAGATTTGGTTAGCGACAGAATACGACATATGATCTCCGGTACTATTCCGTCGAATCTGCAACAAATGCAGTAGATCTGTAGATTCTTTGGGGCCATTGTATGATGTAGCGAAAGAATACGTCATATGGGTTCATGTGGATGCTGCCTATGCTAGTAGTGCTTGCATTTTTCTTTGTTTTGCCATTTCCTTGACGATATTGGAGGTGCAAATTCTTCTAGTTTTAGTCTGCGTAAATGGTTATTCACAGGTGTTGAGTGTTGCTGCCTTTGGGTTAAGAGCGGAAGTGTATTAAAAAATTCATTGTCAACAAATCCAGAGATTTTAAGGAATAAAGCCAGTGAGTTAAAACAAGTGTTGGACTATAAGGATTGACAGATAACACTAACTCGGGGGTTATCGATGAGTAATGTTGGGTCTCTAAACTAGTAAAGAGAGAGAAATAAAAGAAAAAATTAAAAGAAATATTAAGGGTATATTATTGGCCTAGCACTATATTTTTCAAAAAAAAAAATAGTGACAAAACAATAATACCCTTAATTGTCACGTCAGCGACATAGACAGTTATGTGATGAAAAATGGGTCTAAGCATCACGTAGATATAATTTTGAGATTGTGGGCACCACTTTGATAGTTTTCAAAGTGTGGAAATCACATTGACGACTTTGCAAAAGTTTAAACTCTGGTGGTGATAATTGAAATTTGCCATGTCATCAACATAAACAAAGCCGTGACGGAAAATGACTTTAGGCATTACGAAAATGCTGTTTTAAAACTCTATGCATCACTCTGATAGTTTTAAAAATGTGAGAATCACATTGAAGACTTTACAAAGATTCAGCCGGTCATAATAATTTTCCTAATATATGGGCTCGGAGCAGACGTCCGCGAATTTGTAAACTTGCAGACAAAACACGTGGCGAGCGTTGGCTTGAGTCAAAAGAAATTCAAAGAGCTGGGCTTTACATGTCGGTCCCACAATAGCTCCCACCACATCTCATCTTCTTCTCTATCTCTTCATTCTTGAAGAGAATATACGAACTCAGAAGGCCAGGACAACTCGTCTTCTCCAACATCTCAAACCTTAGAAGACTTTACTGCCCCCAGCATAGAACATAAAAAAACGTCTCAATTGGTCTTCTTCAATCTAAATGATGTACGTTAGCCTTGATACCAACACCCACAATAGTGAACATCACAGAGCCATAGCATTAAATTAAAGCATCGATTCATCGAGAATTTTTCTCTTCTTTCTAATTGAATCACGTACGTACAACCAAGCAAACCCAAACAGTTATACAAATCCCAGTATGAAATTTCCAACTACAAAGTTAAGCCCATAGACTTTTCCCAGGAGAATTAGACTAGTTTTGTAAATTGTACATGAGAAAGTGAGGCTAGAAACTCCTTGATCGAATTGATGGAAGATTGAAACTCATAAGGGGAGGATCTACATGTATCTGAGAGAAAGATTAGAGCATATGCGCCCGTTGTTCTAGCAACTGCTAAAGCAAGAGCAAACTAAATCCAACATTTACAAGAGCAAATTAAATTTTGAATGCAGCCATACACAAAATACAAAAGCAGCTACTATTTTTCAAGATGTAAAATGTTAATAAATTCTTTACTGGATAGAATTACGACCAATAATAATATGACACATATCATTTATACGTGTCATTATCGGCTAAATAAATATACAAGATTTTCGATAAACTTTTCGTCTGGTAAAAACGTGTCGTGTTCATTGTCACGTTTCGTTATCAGCAAAATAATTAGACAAAATTTTTAGTAAGATTTTCAAGTAATGACAATGTGACATGTGTCACTTCCATATAATTTTATCGACCAAATAATTGAATGGGTGCCCATTATTAAAAAAAATTGTCTTTGTATATTAATGACAGAAGAGATCCACAAGTGTGATTGCGTTGTTGGTGCGTAACCTCGCCGTAAGTTTTTTTTTAATCTTTTAACTAACATAAAAAAATAAACTTAACTTTATATCACCCACATGGCGTGGGTTCCGCCAATTACTCAAGCAATCAGAGCAGCTGCACCGCAGCCTGCTCGAGCAGCTTGAGCAGCTCCATTTCGGCGGGCCCCGGCACCGGCAGCACGAGCAAGGGAGAAGGAGACGTGCACCGGGGAGAGAAGGAGGCCGCGACCGCCCGTTGACCACGAGGACGAGCAGCTGCACGAGCAGCTGCTGCTCGTTCTGTTGCTCAAGCAGCGCTGACGTCATCCACGCGCGTGGGTGACGTCAGCCTGGTTCAGTTTTTTTTTTTTTTTTACTGAGTAAAAGTAAAAAAAAAAACTTACCAGCCAATAATAAACTGACACGTGGCAGACCAAGGTAAAAAAAATTGTAACGGTCAGATTGATCTGGACCGTCCATTTCAAATCAAAAATTCTGATCGGACGGTCCAGATTAAATCAGCTATATTTTTTTGTTTAAAATTAAAATGGACTAATAAACATCTAAAATTCATAATTAATAGTTCGATTGTCCGAAAAATTATGTGAAAATTCGTATGAGCTCGCAATGAAATACTCTACAACTCTCGCGAAGAAAGTGTAGTCAAATTTATTTATGAAAAATAGTCGATTTTACTCGATAACCTTCTGTCGGCGTGACACGTGTCAACTCGCCATTCGTCGAAAATCTTACCCGAAATCGTATTCAATTATTCATACGACAACGACACGTGTTGTTTATGGATTGGTTGAAATTTTTTTAAAAAAAAATATGAACAGTAATAGCACGTGCTATTTTTTAGCACCGCTGCGCGAAAAACAGCTTTTGCACCTCCTATTCGATGAACAGTGCCTGCTCCACCTCAAACAGTGTCTGCTCCTCCTCAAATTGGTCCTCCTATTCGATTTTATCCATGCGGGTGCTCTCAGTGGAGCAAAGTTCTTTTGCTCAAGCAAGAGGTCAACATGCAGTCAACTGCACTTTTTTCACCGTTGCATTCAATTTTTTGCTTTGCTCTTGCTAATTTCACTTCGCCCCACCTTTTGGTCAAGCATCATGGTGCCCGTCTAAGGTGAGAAGGCTAGACCCAGAGAAAATAAGTACCAAACTCTCACCCAGAAACATGAAAAAGAAAGAAAAAATAAATCTTTTTTTTTTCAAGTTTGATCGGTGATATCACTGAGATTCGATCATCCAAACGTAGTTGAGGACCGTGTAAAGAAAATTCACTTGCGGTGGAGCAACTGAAACAGCCGAGTAGTTCTGAATCTTCAAAATGATAGAGAGATGTTTAGTGTGAGACCCGAGCCCCTACTTAAGTTTGACTTGTTGAAATTTCTCAAAGCAACATATGGTTGACACGTGATTTGGTCTACGTTTTTCAAATTTGCAGGCGTCCACTCTTGATCCTGGCTATATATATACATATATACATATACACACACTGACACACCTTAAGACAATTAACAACAGCAGATAACGTCAAACATTAGAAATATCAAAAACTATCCCCTCCTAATACACCGAGTATCATCCCGATGTTCATTCTATGCCATCATTTACTCTGTTATACTCAATACATAAGTTTATGACTGCCAAAATTAATAATCAAGGGACAGAATAGTAAAACGTTTGGGGAAATAAGGTTTCCGGCGACACGTGCTACGACTACGTGGGAGATTTTGGGACGACGTCAGAAACGAAAAACTGCAGATATGAGCTCATTCTAACTTTCTTCTACTGTTATGTTTCGCACGTTTTTCTCTCGTTTAGTAAGAATGAAAATCATCATCAAATTTAAATTACTAAAACTGAGAGAAAAATAATTACGATATAATTAATTCAGGATGGGTTGGGCTTTTTCAAATTCTGACATTCTAGGTCC
This sequence comes from Geum urbanum, assembly GCA_946800695.1. Classification (NCBI taxonomy): domain Eukaryota; kingdom Viridiplantae; phylum Streptophyta; class Magnoliopsida; order Rosales; family Rosaceae; genus Geum; species Geum urbanum. Next base: position 12,782,329 of record OX327001.1, read on the forward strand.
GATCCCATCCTATTTCAGAGACGAAATAGTGAAAGTTTGAAATTTCATCTAGTCCCGTCTCGAATGGGATTGGATCAAGACCGGTTGGATTTGAGATGTGCAGAGAACCCAAGTGAACAAACAAATAAAAGGGAATTGCGTCATGAGCCTTGAGAATAATCCTTTGCTACCCAAGCGTTCACATAACCCAACGAGCCCAATCCTTCACATGGACCCAACGAGCCCAATCACCAATTGACGCAGCCCATGCCTAGAAAACCCTTCATAAACCCCAATTGATTTGATTGGAAAAATAGAAACACAACCCAGAAACGACGAAACAGAGTAACCAAAAGTAAGAAACAGAGAGAGAATTTCTGGGTTCTGGTGAAAAGAAACAGAGAAAATTTTCGAGCTTGTTTCAATGGAGCGAAGACAGCTAACTCAACAGGAGAAAATGGAAGTGGAGGCGTTGCGTGCTTATCTAATTGAGAAAGCGAGGAAGGGGAACAGTGAAATTGCAATTGAGAAATTGCAGGAGGCGCTCCGTTCTATAGCAATTGAGGAATTGAAGAAAATACGAAAAAGAATGGAGGGTACGAAAGTGGAGGCAATCAAGAACAAGAACGTGATAGGCACTCTGCCTATGGCTTGCAATTGAGAGATTGCAGGTGGCGCACCGTCTTGTAGCAATTGAGGAGGAATTGAACAAGATACGACAAGAAATGAAGGGTACAACGGTGGCGAAGATCTCTACTGCAATCGAGAAGAAGAACGTACTAGAGGGTTCTGCTGAACATCTCTGCAAACGGGGCCATGCCCTTCTTGGTGATCAAGATATTGATTTTCAAATAGCACTCAATGCCTCTGCAATTTGGTACCTTCTGGACACGAAATTCATCTTCTTTTGGTTCCACCCCCCACATGCTCAACATTAGTATTCAAGATCCTATATTATTCACAAATTTGGTTATGGAAGCAAACAGAGCAGCGTCACTTGTGGACTTCTCTGTTTCACTGCCCGGGCAGGTCTGCTCTTGCATATCCCAATTCCCATGAGCAGCTGCTTCCCGAAACCAAGATCTGATGCTTGATATGCGTAAAACATGTATCAAATATTAATACATAGTTCATACGTATATAATTTAAAACTTTGTTTTGTAGATATAGCATCGATAAGTAGAGATTGTTCTTAACTGGGATAGAGGGTACTAATGCATAACAACATTTATAAACAGAAAAGTAAATGTATAGGGAGTTTGAAGAGTTTGGTTTAGTGATCTACGTACGAAATACTAAGACAAAACATGACAACAAACACATCAGTTCATACGTATATAATTTAAAACTTTGTTTTGTAGATATAGCATCGATAAGTAGAGATTGTTCTTAACTGGGATAGAGGGTACTAATGCATAACAACATTTATAAACAGAAAAGTAAATGTATAGGGAGTTTGAAGAGTTTGGTTTAGTGATCTACGTACGAAATACTAAGACAAAACATGACAACAAACACATCAAGAAACCTAGACTTCTAACATGCTTGAATCCGAAAATAAAACTAAATCTAGCATATTTACATGATCAACTCATCTTTTTACCTATCCTTTAATAATCTCATGCAACCTATTTAGCATCTAAGTTTTTAGCTACATTTTGCATGCATATTTCATAGTTAAAGTGCCAAACATGGGAATTGCCCTACATTCAAACACTTTCATAATCTAAACCGGGAATTACCCTGCATTCAAATTAAGCATTAAGTACCAATAAACATGTGTAACTAAATTCAAAGAACACTAAAGAAACTACAAAAAAAGCAGATTAGAATTATTTAACCAAAAGACTTCTTGAAACCAATCCATAATAACTGAAAATACATATAAGGAAGAATAAAGAGAAGAAGACATGGTTACACTTTTAAATCAGAGAATTGCCCTAGACTGGCCGTGTAGATGCTCTTCAATCACTACAAGAAAAAGTGACTTAGACGACGGAGCATTTCCGTCGTCTAAGTGACAGTCTCCGTCGTCTAAGTACTTGGACGACGGAAAATCCGTCGTCCAAGGTACGTGCTCCAAGTGCTGTCGTCTAAGTACTTAGACGACGGAGAATTTAATCTCCGTCGTCCAAGTTCACTTGGACCACGGAGAACGTCCGTGGCCCAGGTGGCGACTTAGACGACGGAGATTAATGTCTCCGTCGTCTAAGTGCCTACCTGGGCCACGGAGAAGCTAACAATCTCCGTGGCCCAGGTGGTGACTTAGACGACGGAGATTAATGTCTCCGTCGTCTAGGTTACTACCTGGGCCACGGAGAAGCTAACAATCTTCGTGGCCCAGGTAGGAACTTAGACGACGGAGACATTAATCTCCGTCGTCTAAGTCACCACCTAGGCCACGGAGATTGTTAGCTTCTCCGTGGCCCAGGTAGTAACCTAGACGACGGGAGATTAAATTCTTCGTCGTCTAAGTCACCACCTGGGCCACGGACAAGCTAACAACGTCCGTGGCCCATGTGGGGACTTAGACGACGGAGATTAATGTCTCCGTCGTCGAAGTGAAAAATTAATTTTTAAAAAAAAATTAAATTCAAAAATATTATTAATATTAATTGAAAAAAAATTAATTAAATTAATTAAATACACTAAATTAATAAAATAATTAAAATTAATTTGTACATACATAATCGAAAAAACCCATAATTAAAAATGAAAATATTGTTCGTAATGCGGAAATTAAGAAACGAAATAATAAACTACTAGCTAGCTAAAACACTGGAGGAGCAGATGCGCCGCCTCGTCCTCCGCCTCCAACCGGGTCGTCGTCGTCGGGGAATGGGTTCGGAGGAGGTTGACATTGTCTTTGAGCTTGTTGCATAAGGGCGATGAGTTGGGCTATTCGCTCGTCTTGCTGATCCATTCTTTGGCGCATGGCAATATTCTCCTCCCGTGCGATTCGAGCCTCTTCATAGGCTGCCGCAGCTTGAGAACTTCTCCGCCGCCCCGAACCTCCCGTAGATGATGACTCAGAGGTCGACAAATCTCGAACCACCTTAGGCCCGAAGTGCCTAACCTCCTTGCCAGCTCTACGACCGTAGACCTCATCCGCAATTGCTATTTGGCTCTCCACAGATAGAGGAGGCAGGTCTTCTAGCGGCACATCTGGGAACGCAAGCTGAGTGTTAGCCAATTCTTCCTGCGCACGCTCTATCACTCTTGCCTACAAAAGAATAATAAATTTATTATAATGAAATAATATTTAAATAATAATTACTATAATTATTAGCGCACACACATATATATATATATGACTTACGCCGCGTTGACTCGCTTCATTATCGAGCCCAGGCGTCACGTACGCGCTTACGCTTGCATCGAGATAAGGGTGTTTGGAGCCCTTATCCCTGTGCTCCTTGGCAATTTGAATGAGTTGCTTGGCGCCGGAAGTATGGTGCTTGTCCTTCTTCCCCCGGTTGGCTTTGTTGACACCGGAGAATTTCTGTTAGACAACATAATGAAATCATTAAAAAATTTATAAGTAACTAAAATTTAGAGTATTCAATTATCTTAATTGAAATAAAAAAAGTAAATTAACACCTGAAATTGCTCATCGGCAAAGTGGTTACACAACCACTCCCACTCATCTTCTCTATCCCCACGCAGCTCTTCGGGGGGAGGCACGGGACCGTTAGTTCGGAAGTACTGATGGAGCCTGTACTTCCAATCTTTGAAGATGTTGTTGGCGGTTTGGTTGATATGCCTCAACATCGCCGGATCCGGATCCACCGCAAATTGTTCCTATCAGAAATAAATTGGAAATTATAATCGTATATATTATAAAATTATATATAACTAATACTAAAAATAGTATATAATAACTAAAATTGTACGTATTACGTACCGAAAGATCCTTAAAGACTTTCGCCTTCTCCGAATCCGGCACCTCCCTCCAAGTAGGGGCAGTGATACGAACCCGGTTACGAACAATCGACCCAATGCTATGAGCCGAGAGACTTGCTAGCTGAGGTGTGGGAGGGCCACCGGTGAATTCGTCGTAGGGCAAGGCGATCTTGCTCCCGGTCGCCTTGCAAATTTTCTCCGCCTTTCCACCTTTAACGAGACCCCGAGTCTTTTTCGGTTGGGGGTCAGTGGGGGCCCTCCTTTGCTTACGGCGGGCGCTGTACATGATAGAATCGGCCGTCGAAGACGCCTGAGTACTTCCCGTTGAAGCGGTACCGGGCGTCGGAGTTGAAAAGGGGTCGACGTCATCACCGCTTGAGAGAAATGGGGCAGAGGGAATTTCCCCAGAAGGCCCCGGATTGAGGGCGTCGTCCTGCGGTTGAACCCAACCGACTTGGGCCGCCAACATTTGGAGCATCTCATCTTCTGACTCCTGTTGGGCTTTCTTCTTGCCGGATGTGGTCTTTGGCAGAGCCATTTAAACCTAAGAGTACGGTGTTAAAATACGCGTACCTACTTACCATAATAATTACAACTTAAAAATTTACGCTAATTAATTAAGTACGTTTAAGATTTAAATAGAGTACACTAGCTTGGCATTTTCGGTCGTTCAATGGACGTGCGACCCGCGCGATAAAGTGTAAATTTTCAATTAATCAGCCTTGGTTAAATCGAGAAACATGGCCAGTTAGGGATAGAGATAACGCGAGAGGCAGGACTAATTTCGACAAAAGTCTTTCTTAGTCCAAATCCTGTCACCAGTCATAACCCGTTTCTAGACACCATGTCCGACATTCGGCCAATTTTTCGAAAATTTACACTCCCTCAAGTCCTTTGCAAACTCCGCCCTCAACCTCGTGTCCATAACTTCACTTAGGTTATGGTGTGCGGTGATGAAATCCACACATCACGAGGGGTTAAGGAGATAAGCAAGGAAAAGAGGCGCCATCTATTCCAAAGAGTGCGACTTAATTACACCAAGCCTATGTACTAAATTTAAATCGAACACGTACTACTAATTAATTTAATGTCATATTTATTTAATTATGCAACTAATTAATAAATAATTACAATAATATTTATTCATTTCATAAATTATCAAGTAATTACAATTATTCATTTAATTATTATTAATATATAACAATAATTTACCATTTAATTAATTAATAACAATATGTAATCATTTATTTAATTAATAACAATAATTAATCTAAATATAATTAATAACAATAAATTTACAATTATTCATTTAATTAGTATTAATAGCAATAATTAATAAATAACATTAAAATAATCATTTAAGAAATATTTAAAACTAATTAATTAAAAAAAAATTATTTTAATAAGGGAAAAATAGAAATTTACCGAATCGGAGTTTTTCGAGAGTTTTCTGCGAAAATCGCCGGAGTTATGTCGTCGGAGAGGAGGAACCACGCCGGAAATAATGTCGTCGGAGCGTCGCCGGAGGAGAATCGCCGGAATGAGAGAGAGAGAGGAGATGGAGGAGAGAAAGTTGTAAGGGATGAGGAAAAGAAGATGAGGCTCGGCCTATTTATAGAGTTTCACTTAGACGACGGAGCACTATTCTCCGTCGTCTAAGTGCACTTAGACGACGGAAACAGTGTTTTCCGTCGTCTAAGTGAAGAGTCAAATTTTTTCGAACCGGCGCCAAATAAATGGGCGGGCCGTTTCACCGCCATAAATGTTGACTTAGACGACGGAGACAGTGTTTTCCGTCGTCTAAGTGGAATTTCAAGCGGTGCCGAAAATTGAGGCGGCAAATCGAACCGCCATGTTATTTCGACTTGGACGACGGATATGTCGTTTTCCGTCGTCCAAGTGTTCACTTGGACGACGGAAAACGACATATCCGTCGTCCAAGTCAATATTTACATCGAAAAATAATAAAAATTTTATTCGAACCGCCATGGTAATTTGAACCTAGACGACGGATACGGTCATTTTCCGTCGTCCAGGTGAACACTTGGACGACGGAAAATGACCGTATCCGTCGTCTAGGTTCAAATTATGCAAAAAAAAATATTTAAATTAATTCGCTAGGAATTTAGCGATCTGTCATTCGAGTGAAATAGTCGTACAATATCGATGAACGCATCGTATATATAAACAGATAAATTTGAACCGCCGAATAATTTTACGTTTTGAAAGTTGTTAAGTATCGACTAATCTTTAAGACTTTAGTGTTCACTTGTAGTTGCTGATTTGCAGCAGAGTACTAACGAAATTGAATTTGGACAAAACAACCGTTGGATATGTTCGTCGTAACATAATATATAATTACTATAAAGTACCAGGAAATAATAAGTTCGGGAAGGGTTTCATCGGCACAGTCAACCGCAAAACCGAGAATTTCACAAACCGGAAACGTGGATACAGGACATTTCGCAACTCCGATTTTCGAACCGTCGAAGCTCACACACCAAGAATATACTACTCTAAAGTCTTGACGAAAAGAATATGCATTCGAAGATGGTCTAGATGGTCGTTGTCTTAGAAAAAATTACGAAATTTACACCTGGACGACGGATACGACATTCTCCGTCGTCCAAGTACACACCTGAACGACGGAGACGCTAATATCCGTCGTCCAGGTGTGTACTTGGACGACGGAGAATGTCGTATCCGTCGTCCAGGTGAATATACCCTGAATTCAGGGGTTAGGGGTCCTTAGGGTTTAGGGTATAGGGTTTGTCACTTGGACGACGGAGACAGTCATTCTCCGTCGTCCAAGTGTGTACCTAGACGACGGAGAATGACTGTCTCCGTCGTCCAAGTGTAAAACCCTGAATTCAGAGGTTAGGGCCGTAGGGTTTAGGGTTTAGGTCGTCCCCGGTCATTTGTATGTTCGTTCAATTATTCTCATTCAAGAATATAATTAAAAAAATGATCGATCGATCCGATCATGCTACATTTAGTGTCGAGGATTTAGGGTTTGAAGGGCTGCTTGAGCGAAATGTAGAGCAGCTTCAGCTTACTTTTAATAAGATCAGAGAATACACCGATGAAGTTGAAAGCAAAGAGAGGGGCCGGGACTACGTACAAAATTTGTGCTCTCAATAATACTATCACAAGTCAATATATATAATCATATATAGGGACCCATAATTAATCCAATTTATACATAATTAAATAGTATTTAAAAACAATAAAACCAACCAAAGCTGGACGAGGAATCTTAAAGTCTCGACATAATAGAAATCTTTCACCTTTTTACGATGCATCGATCGATCATATATATATTACAATAATATATTAGGGTTTACCAATTAATGATCCTCGTCGTGTGACCGTACTCTTCGTCATAATCGTCATCATCATCATCACCGTTATCCGATTGCTCATCCTCCTCATCGTACTCAACATCGTCCGAGGAATAACCAGAGTCGTCGTCATCGTCCTCATCCTACACGTCTTCTTCATCTACCTCAATAATCTCTTCTTCAGTTAGATCTGTACAACCATCAGGCATGGGTAACCGTTCACCGTCTTGAACCAGGTCCATTATGTCAGAGCGGATGACAGAAATATTAGGCTCTTGATAGGCAGGAATGTCTCTATCTGGTTCAGCAGCATCTTCAGTCGTCGCCGGTGTCCCTTCAATTGTCTCTGTATTCCAAACTCCTCGATGAGAGATCTGGTTCACTATTTTCCACCCGTCACCAGCTTTCGGATCGTCGAGATAGAACACCTGCCTAACTAAGGTGGCGAGAGCGAAAGGCTCATCCTCATACCAGCTTGAGTTTGTATCGACTGATAAAAGTCCCAGGTCTTCCTTTGTACGCTTGAACCATCTGCACTTGAATAGGAAAACGTTGACATCATTCCCGTAACATAGCTGAACCACATATACGATCATTCCGTAATATAGATCAGGGTCTTTCCCAACCGCTATCCCACTGTTTTGTGTTCTTCTTCCTTCATCTCGCGCCAATGAATGGAACTTCACACCGTTCACAAAACATCCCGGATAAATATAGTGTTTAATCGGCTTCCCTGCTAGCAAGTGCTTTGGCCAAGACCACCACCCCCCGTGGTTTTCGGATTTTTGCAGATCAATCATCTGCGAAAATGGAAAAATGTAAGGGTTTACTTTCTACAAATTAAACATGCATGATCTCAATATGTATATAAATCACTAAATATGTACCCATTGGAAGAAATAATCGGGGAACTTTTTCTTAACCATTTTCTCAATCCACGCCGAACTCTTGTCTGGATATAATGCCTGAAGCCTCTCCCTGTATGACATCATGTACGGCTCAACTTCGTCACAGTCTCGTAACACTACCCAATGTGCCTCAATAAGTTCTTCCCGTGTTAACGTTTCCTTTAATACTCCTCTAAATGGTCGGACGACATTGGTGACGACAGAAAGATTGATGCGGGCACTGGGATCGAAGGCAGTTGGAGGTGGTGGATCTTTGAGGTACCTGTTGCAGTAAGTAACGCACTCATGCATTAGGTATGTCTCTGCTATGGAGCCATCAGGGGCCGACCTGTTTTTGACGAATGACTTATACTGTCCAAGCTGTCTACAAAATTAATCAAACGTACAATAAAAATAAGTACATGCATATAGCTAGCTAGTAATCTCCAGTGGAACAAATTATGAATCGAAAAACCTGTATAATTAATTAGTTGTACGTACCTTTCTTGAGGATACATCCAAGTGTACTGGACCGGACCAGAAATGAGAACCTGCTCGGGCAGGTGGATCATTAGGTGAATCATTATGTCGAAGAAAGCAGGAGGAAAAATCCTCTCTAGTTTGCAAATGATGTGCACAATTTGTTGTTGCAATTCCACGACATCTGACTTCTTTAATTCTCTGGCGCATAACCTCTGCCACCATCTGCACAATGCCACTATTGGTTCTACGACGTCGCGAGGCAAATATGGTCGAATTACCACTGGAATCAGACGTTGCAGCATAACGTGATAGTCATGTGTCTTTAGACCAACAAACTTGTGTTGCACCTCGTCCACTGCTCCAGTTATAGTAGCTGCATACGTGGCCGGATAACGAACGCCCTTAAACCAGTGAAATACAGAACGTCTAAGTGTCGGCTTCACTGTGTACGGTGCAGCTGACATCTTGTTGTACACTCCTTTCCTATCCCTCCTCAACCACAAGGGACGACGTAGATTCATTGATTCCAAATCTTTGTGCGCTTTGGGAGTATCTTTAGTCTTGAACTTAATACCGAGAATTGTTCCCACCACGCTGTCGCACACATTCTTTTCTATGTGCATCGCGTCCAAGTTGTTCCTCAGCTTCAACTTCGACCAGTAAGGGAGTTCAAAGAATATACTCTTGTGATCCCAATAGCTCAGATCATGTGGAGGAATTGGATTGCATTTCTTTACATCCGCGTCGTTAGTCAACACACCAAAGTCGAAATAGCTCAACCTCTCTAAAATCTCTTCGCCCGACCAACTACGGGGTTTATGATTGTTCTCTACCGTCCCGTCGAAATGAGCTTCATCCTGTCGCCAAGGGTGGTCGTGAGGGAGCCATCTACGGTGACCCAAGTAACACACCTTCCCTGCGTGCCAACTAGAGTTCACGTCGTCCAAACATATAGGACATCCATTATATCCTTTTGTCCTGCACGCTGCCAACATCCCATACGCTGGAAAATCGCTGATCGTCCACATTACGGCAGCCCTCATCGTGAACATCGTGTTAGTGAATTTGTCATAAGTTGGGACTCCATTTTCCCACAACAGTTTCAGCTCGTCGATCAAAGGTCTGAGGTAGACATCTAAGCACTTCGATGGAGATTTAGGACCTGGAATTAATACGGTAAGGAAATTAAATTACTTGTTCATGCACATCCACGGAGGCAAGTTGTACGGCATCAGAATAACTGGCCAAGTGCTGACGGCGGAGCTATTACTTCCCCAAGGATTGAATCCATCTGTAGATAGGCCGAGTCTAACATTTCTAACCTCTGAAGCAAAGTCTCCAAATTCTCTGTCGAAATGTTTGAAACCCTCCCCATCTGCGGCGTGTCGCAGGACATCGTCATCTATTCGCTTTTCTGCGTACCATCGCATCGCCTCTGCTGTGTGTAGAGACATGTACAGGCGCTGCAATCTGGGAATCAAGGGAAAATATCGAACAACTTTCACATGAATTCTCTTTTTCGAACTCTTCCTATTCAACTGGAATCTGCACTGGCCACATACGGGACAATAGTCCAACTCTTTATACTCTTTGTAAAATAGCACACAATCATTCGGACATGCGTCAATTATCCTGTACTTTAGGCCGAGGCTGCTCAGGATATTTCTAACCTTATAATGAGATTTAGGAAGATTGTGATCATCAGGAAGCAACTTACATATTTGCTCCTGAATTTCGTCAAAAGCACTCACTGACATTTTGTGCTTCACTTTTATCTTCATTTGCTCCATCACATATTGCAACACATTCTCTCGACATCCAGGGAACACCGGGGTCTGCGCTTCAAGTAGCATCCGGTTGTACTTTTCCATCTCACTGGTGTCAGTGGCCAAGCTAGCTGCGGGGAATGTGTCATCATGCTCATTGGTGGTACTGTAACCTCCGTCTTGGTGTTGGTGTCCGCCATGACTACATCCCGGAAACGCATCATGGACCAAATCTGCAGTTGGGTTGCAAGCTGGGGGTCCGGCACCACTGCCGCTGGATGAGGCACCATGGTAACTGTACCCTGAGCTGAAGTCTGCTGCGCTGAACTCTACTGCTTCACCATGCTCGCTCCATGTAGTGTAACTCCACATCATACCATTTTTGTACAGGTGTTGCACCATAACATTAACCTCCGCATACTGACAATTAAGACATTTCTGGCACGGACACCTGAAACGCTTCTTTCCATGACCATGTTCTATCGCAAAATTCACAAATTCGCTAATTCCATCCATATACCGGACATCACATCTATTCTTTAACTTCATCCAACTCTTGTCCATACTGCTACAAAATATTATAATTAAATAATTATTACATATATATATATTAGTCCATTAATTTACCATTAATTATACGTACTCGATCTACATCGATCCATCAAATTACGTACGTAATTTAATCTGTATATATAGCTAATTAACATTCATGCATGTATGTACGTACGTACGGTTTCCCTAAATATATATATATATATATTTAATCATGCAAATTTTAACTGCCTACGTACGTACGTACGTACCTGCTCGCCTTCTCGATATCTGCAGTTAATTAAGCTAGCTAGTGATCGAACACCGGAGATCCTTTAATTTCTAGCCCCGGCCTAGCCTAATCCGGCCTTCTCCTTCTCCTTCGATCTCAAAAATTCCCCACGGGAGAAAATATAATGGAATGATCGAAGCTAAGAGAGTTTGGCATGGCCTATATATATAATGCTTCACTTAGACGACGGAGGTGTCGGTACGTCGTCTAAGTGGAACTTACACCACGACGTGTCGGTCCGTTGTCCAGGTGATCACTTCTCCGAGGTCCAAGTAAAACTTAGACGACGGAGATGTAATTCTCCGTCGTCTAAGTTTTACTTGGACCACGGAGAAATCTCCGAGGTCTAAATGTTACTTAGACGACGGAGATGTAATTCTACGTCGTCCAAGTGATAACCTGGACGACGGATACGTCTCCGAGGTCCAGGTACTTACCTAGACGACGGAGAAATTTCACATCCGTCGTCTAAGTTACACTTAGACCTCGGAGATTTCTCCGTGGTCCAAGTAACACTTAGACGACGGAGAATTACATCTCCGTCGTCTAAGTGTTACTTGGACCACGGAGAAATCTCCGAGGTCTAAGTGTAACTTAGACGACGGAACTAATACTGTTCCGTCGTCTAAGTCCTCTTTTCTTGTAGTGAATGGAGAAGACGTTGACACCCTGAGATTGCCAAGCTATGCCTTCTTTGGAGGATGGTGATGACGGTTTATGGAGGGCGGCTTCCTTGGAGACTTTTAGTGTTTTGGAGTGTAAGAGGCCTCTTGGACAAGATTTTGGCTCTAAGATGAGTGATGATGAATAAGGGACGTGACCTTTGCTTATATAGAGCTTTGAAACCTTGTCATATGTGAATAAGGATTTCCAACCCAGTTCTTGATTGCTTCTTACACAGTTTCACCGAAATGGATATTCCGAGAGTTCTAGAACTCCAAATCAGGTGATTCTTGATCTCAAGTTGAAGAGGACGTCAAGATCTTTCCAATGGGTTATCATTCGCATTTTTCTGACTTCAGAATCGTTCTACGCGATCCAACGAAGTTCTAGGTCGAATCTTGATTTTCTTTCTTGCCCACCAAGTCACATGACTTTTCTGATTTATTTCGTTTTCTTGGCCTCCAACTTATATTTTCTGGCCGAATTAATGCATTTGGACTTCAATATTAGGCTTTATTTTGGCCTACCTCGATCTCCTTTAATGAGCCTCACGAATTGCATAATGGGTCCGCCCATCTCCGATGGCCCAAAACACAAAATCCTCCCTTAGTGCGTTTTTCATCTCTTTTCTCTTTCTTTCTTCATCTCCTTTGTAAAAACCTAAAAACAACAAAATAGGTAAAACTAAAGAATACTAAGGTCAAAACAAAGATAAATGTAAAGAGAAATACGTTAATAATCAAACATAAAATGCGTAAATCAGTGCTTAAGACTTTATGAAAAAAACTTGCGTCGTCACCACATTGATAGTATTCATGTGAAGATTGATAAGGTTTTTGTCAACAATAAGGGATCAATGGCGGAGTTTCAGAATTACAAGTCATGCTTGCAATCAATCAAGTCAAGACGTGTTCAGAATCAAGCACAGGAGGAAGATCTTGACATTCCTGCAACCCCAAACAAGCAAAAGGCTACTCTTGACATTCCTGTAGCTACTCTTGACGCTGCCAGAGATCTCTGCGTGAGGGCCCGACAACTGCAAATTGACCCTGAAAGTGCACTCAGAACCTCTGCATTTTGGTACTTTCTGGACACCAAATTCCACATACACTTGTACCAATTCCACGTGAACAAGCAAATGAGTAAAATTTCTGTTGATGACAATGACATTAAGGCAAGAAACCTCTTCATCACCTTGGTTAGGGAAGCAAACACAGCAGCATCACTTCTGAGCACCCGTCCTTCACACTATGTAAATGTCGATGAGCTGCTTAGTCAAACAAAAACTGGATACGACATGAACGATTGTCAGTTCGCATTGGTGTTGATGACAACAATTTGAAAATGAGACAGGCACTCGAAAATGACTTCTCTAGTCTCGATGATGTTTTTGAGGACAGGGAACAATCAATGAAAGATTTTCAATTTGACATCACTCTTAAAGTCAATGGTTAGCCGAGGGCGTGTTCAGAAGCCTTTGGGTCAGCAACATAATCCAGCACCAGATAACAGGGTGACGACCTTGAGGGCGAGAACCTTGGCAATTGAGTTTCCTGGAATGTGTCCTATTACTGATAAAGCAATCATCATATTTTTCCGCCGGTAAAATCATCTTCCATTTCCTTTCACTTTTTCAATAACCAGCTTTCCCATCCCTAATCTCACTTCACACATCTTGATTGTACAGTACATTTGGTGTCGAGGTTGAGATCAATGAAGATTACAGTTCAAAACCAGAACATGACGGCAAGATGATACTAGTGAAGACTGCCGAAGATGTGGATAGGGTCATGGGCCCAGAGGTGTCTGAAATGATCAATTTCGGACCAGAACTAGTAGTGACACTCAAAAGGCTGCCATGATCAATATTCTGGTATCAAGTTTTCTTAAGATAGTAGCTTACACTTCTATAGATGAACCTACATTGGTGAAAGATAGTGGTTAGTATCAATCAGTAATAAAAATAAGCTCATTCTTACGGCTGTTGGGGTAATTGGTAGCTCAATCTGATAGCATAAGTACCTAGGAGCCTAGAGGCAGTTGTTTAAGGGACAATGTGGTATAGTATAATTGTTTCTATCAGTACAAAATCATTTTCTGTGTATCTAGGAGCCTACAGGCAGTGGTTGGTTTAAGGACAATGTGGTAGTATAATTTTTCCTTATCAGTACAACATCATTTTCAGTGTATCTAGGAGCCTACAGGCAGTGGTTGGTTTAAGGGCGATGGAATATAGTATAATTCTTTCTTATCAATAACAGACCATTTTTGTGTGTATGTCTCTTATCTTAATTAACCACTCAATCTGCAGTAACATTTGTTTGGAGGGATGCCTCAAATGCATAGAAATCAGACCAACCTGGTGATGGTAAAAAATGGGTTAGGATAGGTTGAATGTATATACAGTAACAGGGTGTGAATAAAAAAAAAAGAATGCGATAGGATGAGGGTAGAGTGAAGTAGACAGTAATTGGCTTTCTATCAACGAGGGAATGGTGATGATAAAATGGCAAGAAGTGATCAAGTTGTTAGAGATGGGGAATGATGATTTGGATGTCTTTGGAGCAATATAGGTTTGGGGATGAGGAGGATTTAAAGGTTTGGGTGGGACTAGTTTAAGGCATTCTCTGCTAGGTACCCAAGATTTTCCCTAGCCTAGCCTAGCCTAGCCACAGGGACGGGAAGGGAGGGTGTAATTAGCTGGTGTTGTTCTTTCAATGACAGGAGATACCTCTTTATTTACAATTCTGATGCAGTAATTTTAGTTTAGTTGCTGATAAACAAAACTATTGGAAACTAGTTTCCTTGGGAGTATTGTCTCAGGTATTGAGGCAATGTTTAAGAAAACCCCTCGTTTGGGGAATGCTGAGGTTATTCATATTCTATCCAGTTTGCAATAACAGGAATTGATATAATAAGAACTAGTAAGCTTACCATAATGCTCAACAAGGTAATGACATGAGATTCAAATCGATGCATCAGATTCCAGTTTTCTAATATCTTTTTAAAAAAATTATATTGATACCTTTGGGCATTAAACATATATTTCTTGACCACGGCTACTCAGCTAGTATTATTTCTGAGATCCCCGTTATGCAATATAGTTAGGAGCCACTGGGTGCTTCTGTTTCCTGATGAGGGGAGACGGAAGAAACGAAAAACTTAACAATTTTAAGTTTTCAAATTTCACCCATACATAACTGTTCATCTTATAAAATACCAAACAAAGTATAATGCAAGCCTTATCTGCCTTTAGTATTTAGGACAATTTGCCGAAAAGTCCAATCTCATTACACAATATATGCTGCTTATATAACTTGGCATTTGATGAAGACCTCCAGGATGATGCTTTTAGTTCTAATTTTCACAAAATCATTCTGAATCATGTTTGGCCAAGTCTGTTAGTTGAATTTTCATAGCTGGATTCGGTTTCGATTTGACAAAAAGAACTGAAAATCAAATCAACAGGCTAAAGATGTTATGACGATGAAATCATCCTAAAGGTCCTAGGGGGGGGGGGTGAATAGGTCTTTACCACTTTTTCGTTCAAACTGTTCTCGGGATAGCAGGAGAGAGATCTATCCCGAAGCACAGAAACGATTACTGAAATGTAAAACAGTAAGTAAAGTGACACAAGATGTTTTTGATAACGCAGAAATCCTACAACCAGGATCAAAAACTGCGTGCCCCTAACTCTTGAGGGACAAACCTTTCCACTACTTTGTAACAAACACAATTACAAGTTTCTGGCACTCTGGGGATACATAACCCGTATGCTATCCTGACTAGTCTACACACCAGTACAAACAGAGCTACACTACCTTAATCTATGTGTTTACACTTTGGAAATTTACAGAAGTATCAACTCAGATCTTAACTACACGTAAGTTAAATCTTCTTGATCAACTTCTTGGGTTGGGCATCTCCACACTTTATCTCTATGGAATGCACAATGCATAAATGCATATGAGTTTTGAAAACAGTTTTTATGCTTTAGAAATCCATGTCTATTATGCACATACTTTGCAACCAGAAGACATGGAAGGGGAAGAGAAGAGAGAAGAGAAACTACACACGAATGTGCTCTCAAAGAGTGACCAAAACAGAATAACCAAACCCCAAGTGTTTTCACTCAACCAACCAAGGATCCAAGACAGCTTGAGACTCCTTATATAGGGCAGGTTATTCAAGGGTCAAGGACAGCTCAGAACCACGTGAAACACAGCAGCCAAGAAGCATATATGCAGACCTAAACGCTGTCCTAATGCAGACCTAAACAAGGACCAAAGCAGACCTAAAATCACAGCTCCCGAAAGGGCACAGCAAGCCTAAACAGGGAGGGAAACCAAGGCAGTTTGTAGGTCTTTCCTTAAAGGGTTAAGGTTCTCTAAACAAGGCAAAAGGTTCTTTTGTACTTGTACAAGAATAGCCATATCAGTTCTCAAGGAAGAAGCACGTTTTTGACAGCCCAAAAGAAGAACCAGAAAACCAGGAAACAAAAGCACTTTGACAAACAGAAAAAGACAAACCAGATTTCAAGAAATCACATGTGAACTTTAGTCAATTTCCCTAGGGATCTTCATTAACTAAGTCAGTCTTTTTATAGCCAAAGATCAACCAGATTAATCTCAAGCAAACTGGATTTTTAGAAGTGATTATAGCTATGAAATGTCACACCAGAAAACCGTTCCAGAATATCTGGGATACATGCTCAGTGTTCTATCCTAGATGGAAAACATGTATGCAATGAATGTTATACCAGTTTGTCCAAAGAGATAAAATGTGTAATGCCTCTTAAACATTGAAGATCTTCCATTGCTGTGTTTTGTCATAGCTCAAGAAATAGCCAACACAAGTGTATGCCTTCACATCCAAGTAATTCTCTTTTCAAATGGATGATGACGATGAAATAACAGAGAAAAAAAAAGTCAAAATCATATGCAAACAGATCCACAGAGGTTGAATTTGAACAGTGAAAATTTGGGCATGAAAAGGTGGATTGATTCTATAGAAAAAAGCAGCAAAAATGAATTGGATCGCGTAGATCCCCTAATTGTACATGGATGAAATTCAAAAAATAAAACAAAACTACCTGCGAGATGAGGTCGGACATCGATCTAGAAGTGCTGTTTTGATTAGGGGATTCGGTATCTGAAGACATCTTCTTTTCAGTTTTTCTTCCTTCATCGTATTGTGTTGTCTCGTCTCCTCGTCGGTCTGGTTTGGTTTGGTTTTTTTATGAAATTCAAAAAATAAAACAAAACTACCTGAGAGATGAGGTCGGACATCGATCTAGAAGTGCTGTTTTGATTAGGGGATTCGATATCTGAAGACAGCTTCTTTTCAGTTTTTCTTCCTTCATCGTAATGTGTTGTCTCGTCTCCTTGTCGGTCTGGTTTGGTTTGGTTTGATGCTCGTGCGTGCTTGTGTTCTCTCTCTCTCTCTCTCTCTCTCTCTCTCTCTCTCTCTCTCTCTCTCTCTCTCTCTTTCTTTCTCTGGTGCAGAGAACGGCTGCTCTTCGAGTTCGGCTTGAATGCCTCTCTACACCTCAAATTCTTCCTCTCTTCAAGCCCAACACCTTTCCCTTCTACCACCAAGACCAATACATCCCACACCGGCCAGAATTTCGGCCAAAAATCTCGCCGGAATTCCCCCTCCGGTCACCATCCCAAACCAACACAAACCTCAACCAATTTCAAAACAAAATACCCATAATTCATCTATGGGTTGAGGGGAAGCAAACCCCCCACCAACCCGACACCAAAACTCGCCAGAATCTGCCACTCGATTCTGGCGAAATTCCCAAATTTCATCGACTTCGTTCTCCTTCAATTCTTAACCAATTTCAACAAATAAATACACAAAACAATAGTACAAGTCAAGAGATTTCCAACCATACCAAAATCGTGGCCAGAGGTGACCGGAATCGGCGGGTCAAACGGCGAACCAAAACGGGTCAAAATCGCCCCAACTCGGTCAACAGGTCAACTCGGCCCCAACTCGGTCCAAATGTGACTTTTCGACAATTTTATGACTATTCGATATTTATACGTCGCGAACCGACCAAATTCACGATTCGGATAACTCAAACCCAAACGAATAAGTACGACTAACTCGACGATAATTTCAAATATCAATTTTATATTCTCCGATTATCCGAAAAATCCTCCGAAACCTCCTACGGACTCGAAATCATATCCTCTACAATTTCTGCGAAGGAACTCAAACCAAATTCTTGCCCGATAATTTAGTCGTAAACAAACCCGCCATATCGAATAATTACGACAAAATCGAGACTAATCGTGAAATGCACAAATCAAGCCAATTAACATACAATTTCCAGTTCAGGTCGTTACATAATTGACAATTTAGTCACTGACATTTCGAAAACATCAAAACGATCATTGAACTATTCTCTCACATATCATTTTGGTAATTTAAAGTTCAGTGACTATTTTTATATTTTTGAAAATTCAGTGACCAAATTGTCGATTGTGACAAAATTTAGTAATCATCCCAGTCATTTTTTCCAATTTTAATGTATGTCGTAAAAGAGACACATCTGAATTTTTATTCAATAAACAATTCATCTAAGACACGTGCAAAGAACCTAGAACCCAATCACCATAAGTCCTTGCTCTATTGCATTCAAATGATTTCAATGCCCTTAAAGAGATGAAAATGTTGATAGACCTAAATAAGGGCTATGAGCTTGGATAATAGTTTGGGCACCATGCCACAGAATAGAAGTTCTAGAACTGTGTCCCTGCCCTTCTCCTTATCCATGTATGAATCCTCTCCGTAACGAAAAACAAAGTGGTTTTAATGCCCTTCTCCTTGACATGTTCATCTCCGACAACAGAATGCGTCGCATAAATAATGATGGCTTCTCCAATATTTGCAAACGAGAGGCGGGACTTGTGCGTCCTCGATGCTTTTCCTGTCGCTTCTCTGCTAACCAGGTTATCCAGGCCATCTATTAATTTTTGTTTTACTTTAACTGCATGCGATATTATTCATAATCCTTACGATCGACCTACTCAACTTTATTATGAATATATATTTTTACAAGAAATTGTGAAACAAATAGATAAGTGCGGTGAATTAGAAGGCCATAATGGTCGTATGACCTCCATAGAATTCAATTCCGGTGGTGACCTCCTAGTGTCGGATTCTAAAGATAAGCAAGTCATATTATGGAACTTGGAAACTAAAACTAGAAGACTCTCTTATGATTCTGGGCATGTCAGTTATGTACTAGACACCAGGATAGTGCCTCTCAACAAGGATCAGAGAATAGTGACTGCCTGTGTTGACGACCAGGTGAGACTATCATTACTAAAAAAATTCACTTAGGTAATGATTTCGTAGCCGAAAACAGAAATTTCGTCGTCTAAGTACACTTAAACAACGAATTATGAAGCGTCGTCTATAGAGAAAAACTTCGTCATCTAAGTAACACTTAGACGACAAAAAAATCTTCGTCTAAGTATTCTTAGACGTCGAAATCCATAATTCGTAGTCTAAGTGAAACTTAAAACGACTAAAAAATTTCGTCGCCATAGTAATCATTCTTAAATGACGACATGGTTATCATTTCGTCGTCTAAGACCCTAAAACTCCCTAACCCCTAATCCCTAATCCTAAACACTTAGAAGACGAAATGAGTAAGATTTGTCGTCTAAGTGGTACTTAGAAGATGAATCTTACTCATTTCGTCGTTTAAGATGGAATTCATTGTCTCCGATCAAAGAGCACGACCATGTATACCATCTGAAAATGCATATTTTTTGCGTCAAGGACATAGAGTAAACAATTATTGAACTATGAGAGTCGAAGGTTCAAAAATTGGAGTTACGAAGATTCGTACATCAATGCTTCTGTTTCGTTGAAATTTTGGTTTATGTTTGACTACGTCAATCAAACTCTCAACGAACTTCGTATTTATTAAAAATTCGTCCACTTACATATTATATTATGATGAATATATCTAACGGTTGTTTTGTCCAAATTCAATTTCGTTAATATTGATGTGGAGTAAATATAGACATATGAACACTTAAGTTATACAATATTAGTAGATATATAACAAGTTTTTAGTCTTCAATCAATTTTTTCTGTCAAAATTTTAATTAATTTATATTTAGTTGATAAATTAAGTTTTTACGACAAGATAAACACCCGTAACTCTGGAAACGGGTTTACGAATTATTTTTTTACGATAGTTTTCGTCTTTTAACTATTTTTTCTATAATCACTAAATTTATTCTATCAAATCCTAAACTGATCCGAATTAGGTTGATTTTTTTTCTACAATATTGTATAAAAATAAGAAAAATTATCACTACTAGGGTCTGAACCTTTGCAAAGACCTCAATGTGATGCCCACACTTTAAAAAATATCAAAGTGATGCCCAGAATTTTAAAACAGCATTTTTGTAATGCCTAAAATCATTTTCCGTAACAGCTCTGTTTATGTTGATGACGTGGTGCATTCCAATTATCACCATCAAGGTCTGAACTTTTACAAAGTCGGCAATGTGATGCCCATACTTTGAAAACTATCATAGTGGTGCCCACAATCTCAAAACTATGTCTACGTGCTAGACCTATTTTCTGTCACATAGTCGTTTATGCCGCTGACGTGGCAATTAAGGGTATTATTGTTTTGTCACTATTTTTTTTGAAAAACATAGTGCTAGGTCAATAATACCCTTAATATTTCTTATAATTTTTTCTTCTCTCTCTCTCTCTCTCTCTCTCTCTCTCTCTCTCTCTCTCTCTCTCTCTCTCTCTCTCTCTCTCTCTCTCGATCTCGATCTCGATCTCGAACACTTCAAAGACCCAGCACTACTCATCAATAACCCTCGAGTTAGTGTTATATGACAATCCTTATAATCCAGAACTTGCTTTGACTCACTGGCTTTATTCCTTAAAATCTCCGGATTTGTGGACAATGAATTTGTGAATACACTTATGCTCTTAACCCAAAAGTAGCAACACTCAACATCTGTGAATAACTATTTATGTAGAATGAAACTAAAAGAATTTGCACCTTCAATGTCGTTGAGGAAATGGCGAAACTCTAGACAAATGCAAGCACTATCAGTATAGGTAGCATCCACATGAACCCATATGTCATATTCTTTTGCTACATCACATAATGGCCCCAAAGGATCTACAGATCTACTGCATTTGTTTCGAGCTCAGTGGAATAGCACCAGAGATCATATTGTCGTATTCTTTTGCTAACCAAATTTGAGCCCGACTGAATTAGAGTGAAATAGAGGTGAACAAAATTAAAGAAAATATATTGTCGTTGCTGACTAACGGACCGCTGATGTTGGCATGCAGGTCAAGGTATGGATGAGAAGAGGACCTTAAGCGGTGGAGTTAGATGCTAACGAGTTTGCTTAAGCAATCCGGTTAATTAGTTTCCTCGATAAGTATCTGGTTGACGGCATCGACATCGTAGTTGTCGAGATGGAAACTGACGACACCATGGTAGCGGTTGAATGAGTATGATGTACATCGGTGATGTAACAATAGGCTCGGACTCGATAAAGGCGAGTCGCAATCTCTCGTTGAAAGAAAAAAAAATTGCCACGTCAACGACATAAACGGTTATGTGACAGAAAATTGGGTGTAGACATCACGTAGATATAGTTTTGAGACTCTGGGCATCACTTTGATAGTTTTCCAAGTGTGGGCATCACATTGACGACTTTGCAAAAGTTCAGACCCTGGTGGTGATGATTGAAATTTGCCACTTCATCAACATAAACAGAGCCGTGACAGAAAATGACTTGACGCATCACGAAAACGATGTTTTAGAATTCTGGGCATCACTTTGATAGTTTTTAAAGTGTGGGTATCACATTGAGAACTTTACAAAGATTCAGACCCTGGTGGTGAATTTTTTCCTAAATGTAATGGTTACTTCTGACAATTGATTATTGATGATTCTTAAGCAACTACCCAAAACTAATTTTCATATATTTTAAAAAAAAATAACTTAGGCGACGGAACTCTATATTTTCATCACCTAAGTGAAATTTATTTTATTTTATTTTAAAAAATTTACTTTGGCGGCAAAACTATATATTTTCATCGCCTAAGTGAAATTTATTTTATATTATATTATATTTATTTTATTTAAAAAAATTAACTTAGGCGACGAAACCAGTTTCGTCGCCTAAGTCCAAAATTTTGGCAGTTTTTTTTTCTCCAAAATTTTTTTACCAAAAATTTAAAATCACTTAATCGACGAAACTTGTTGGTTTCATTGCCTAAGTTCAAAATTTTGGCGGTCTTTATTTTCGCCAAATTTTTTTACCAAAAAATCAAAACACTTGAGCGACGAAATTTGTTGATTTTGTCTCCTAAGTGGTCGTCTATAAACACATTTTATTCAATCTCTCTCACAAACCTTACACACCTTCACCACCACCACCACCACATGCCGCCACCACCACTTCATCACCACCATCTCCACCACCACCACCACCTCGGCACCACCACGACACCACCACCGCCTCCACCTCGGCACCACCACACACCACCACCACCACCTCCACAACCTCGGCACCACTATCATCACTACCACCACACAAAAGTCACCGTCGCTGCCACTGCCACAATCACCACCAACGTACCACCACCATCAAATTATTTATTAATTACATATTTTGTATTAATTAATAATTAACATTTAACTAAGATTTAATTAAGATTTAATTAATTTATTCATCTATTTTAAAGAAAAAACACTTAGACGACGAAACCAATAGTTTCGTCGTCTAAGTTGTTAATTTTTTCAAAATTAAAATCAACCACTTAGACGACGAAAGTTTTTCGTCATCTAAGTGGATTATTTATTAATTTTTTTTTAAATTGACACTTAGGCGACGAATAACCTAAAATTTTGTCGTCTAAGTGGTTTAACTTAGGCGACGAATTGTTGGTTTCGTCATCTAAGTGTTTACTAAAATGACGAAAATTTTCGTCGTTTTTTCAGTAATTTTCGTCGTCTAAACGACAAAAAAATTTCGTCGCCTAAATTGTTACTTAGACTACGATTGTTAGCCGACGAAACGTAGGCAACGAAAATTTTATCGCCTAAGTACTTAGATGACGAAACTACTTCGTCGCCTAAGTGTATTTTTCTTGGTGAGATCTCACAAGGTGGTCAGGTTCATACCAAAAAAATTTTGTGGAATCAATCATTATATATACACACATTGGCTCGCTGTCGAACCTGGTAATCCTCACTTACTTTACGCTTGTGGTGACGACACCTTTGTTCACCATGTACGTATACATACTCTTCAATTCGATATGCTTCTTAAATTAATATGCTAGCTACTCTTAGATATGATCGGTCAGTCAAATTTTATAGCTACTCTTAAATTAATATGCTAGCTACTCTTAGATATAATTCCATGCATTTTCTTTTATGTTTGCAGTTTGATCTACAAAGCAATTCCGTTACTAAACTACTAAGATGCGAGCGTTTGAGTAAAGGTCGACGGATATATCCCCAAAAGCTACAATATATTGAGATGGTGATTGACCAGAGGAATACAAACTACTTGCGTATAGGAGGCAACGATGAGTTTGCACGCATATTTGACATAAGAAAATGTTGGCAAGATAGTTCAGTTAAACCTTTAAACACATTTACCCCTTCTCACCTGATTGATACATACCATGGTGCTTTAATACCAGGGTTGGCCGATTTTAACTCCGTTGAGCTACTTTTAAGTTACTCCAGGGATCATAGATATCTATTTTGGCTAAATATGGGGTTAGATCCCTCCCCATCGTTCCTACTCAAAGACATGGAGAATCTCGACAAGCCAGTACCATTCATTGGCCGTAAGAATAAGATGCTCTCACTCAGAGCAAAATTCTTTGGTCCTAATGACGAGTATGTGTTGATTGGGAGTTCATGTGGTCGTATCCATATTTGGAAGACCAAAACGGCTGAATTTGTTGTTAACCTAACTAGAATTCACAGAGAAGCAAGTAGTCCTAGCTAAGTAAGGTCAAGCTTTGTAACAATGGCAAAAGAGAGAAAACGATTATAAGCTTTCTATTGATGAATCAAGCTTAACAAATATTACAGTGTATAACTATTTATACTCTCAGATATGGTCCTGTAATAACCACACAAATGAATACACAAGATATGGCTCTCTAGTACAGCTGTAAACAACTAAGCAGTTGAAAGATAACATAAATGTTGACATGGAAATATCTCCATGGTTAACACTGCCCCTCAACCTTGGCAGTGCTAGCAAGGCTGTCTGTTCTGTTGTGGGCACATATTGTAACAAGAGATCTTACTTCTGTACTTTCTCTCGAACGAAATGAAAGTCATTATCCAAATGTTTTATTCTTGAGTGAAACACATGATTTGAAGTAAGAGCCAATGCTAAGAGATTATCACATTTGAGCAATGGAGGAGCAGGAATGTAGATGTGAAGATCACACAGTATATGTCTCATCCATGAGATTTCTGCTGCAGTATTTGCTAAAGCTCTATATTTTGCCTCATTTGAGCTTCTTGACACAGAACTTTGCTTCTTTGATTGCCATGACACTGGATTGTTGCCTAGGAATACCACAAAACTAGTAGTAGACCTTTTATGATTAACTTTACCAGCCCAATTTGCATCACAATATGCTTGAATGCAAGGAAGACACTTAGTTCTTTTGTAAAACAGATCTCTATCCCCTATTCCTTGAGGATATCTCAGGATTTTTTTGACTACCCCATAATGAACATCAGTGGGAGAGTTCATGAATTGGCACACAGTATTGACAGCAAATGCTATGTCTAATCGAGTGAATGTCAAGTATTGTAATGCGTCAACTATACTTCTATAGTGAGAGGCATCTGACATGAGAGTACCTTCATTCTTCAGCAGTTGTACATGAGGCAGACGTGTATTGCAAGGCTTTGTTGTTTCCATTCCAGCTCTATTGAGTAAATCTTTGATATACTTTGCTTGACTCAAAAATATTCCACTAGTCTTATGTGACACTTCCAATCCCAAAAAAATAACTAAGAGGACCGAGGTCTTTCATATCAAAAACTTCCCCTAGTTCATCAATGACTTTTTGTACACCTTTTTCATCTGAACCAATAATTACAATATCATCTACATATATTAGAAGAGTCATTATACCATCACTTGTATGCCTTACAAAGAGACTTGGATCTGAATGAGAGAAACAGAATCCAAGGCTTGGAAGAAAACTTATAAGTTTCTCATTCCATGCCCTAGGGGCTTACTTGAGTCCATATAAGGATGTCCTTAGAAGACACACATGATTTGGAAGATTTGATCCACAAAACCTTGTGGTTGCTGCATATACACTTCCTCCTTTAGATCTCCATGTAAGAATGTATTTTTCACATCCAATTGTCTGAGTTTCCAGTTAAACATTGGTATTAAAGCCAAAATCATTCTAACAGTATTGTGTCTAACCACACGACTAAAGGTTTCTTCATAATCCAATCTTTTCTCTTGACTAAAGCCTTGTGCAACTAACCTTGTATCAGGATTCTTCTTGATCTTGTAAATCCATTTACTCCCAACTATGTTCTTGCCAGCAGAAAAAGGGGCCAAAGTCCATGTCCCTTGATGCCTTAAAGCTTCAATATCCTCTAGCATTGCCAAATTCCACTCATCCTTTCCAGTGGCAGGTTTAAAATTCTTAGGTTCTGTGATCTCAGTGATGTCAATAGCAGCAGTGAATCCACCAAAATAGGCTAATTCATCAAACATCTTTCCAGCAAAAACAACAGAGAAAGCACAAAAATCTTGAAAAGACTTCTTCTTCACAATGCCATTCTTGGATCTTGTAAGCATTGAGTGTGCATTATAATCTTGATCCTGAATAAACTATAGCTCAGAAGGTAACACAAGAACATCATTAAGACCCTGATTTTGAAGAACTTGCACTTCAGGAGGTTGTACAAATGCATCATGTACATTATGTGCATCAAGATCACCATTTTGAAGCATCTGTTCATTAACATTACTCTCATGTACCATACCATTGCTACTCTCATGTACCATACCATTCTTGCAATAGGTTCAACTTCAACTTTATTTATTTCTTGGCCAATAATAGTCTAAGCATTATTCCCACTCAGATTGCAAATAGTTCCAGTACTGATAATCAGAATGCTAATTCTAATTACAGTATATATGCGAGTGATAATGATGATGTAGCAACAAGAATGAAGAAATTGTAGTTGATCAAAAGTAAGCCCAGAACTAGGAGAAGGATAAAAGGGAGAAGGACTAGGAAGAGGTATATGTTTCCTGGTAGAAGTAGGAGATGGTAGAAAAGGAGGAGATCTTATATCAGGTGAGATACGAGAAAAAGGAAAATAATGTTCATCATAGATCACATGTCTACACAGCCACAGTTTGTTCTTGGGAATACAGTAGCACATAGCTCCTTTATAACCATTCACATGACCCAAGAAAACACATTGAACAGATCTAGGGTCCAATTTGTCTTTGGAATATGGTTTGAGATAAGGATAGCAAGAAGAGCCAAATATCTTTAAAGATGTGAGATCAGGATTATAATTAAACAACTAGAAATAAGGTGAGGTCATTTGCAAAGACTTACAGGGCATCCTATTGATAAGAAAGCTGAATGAGCCATTGCATGAAACCAGAACAGTTTTGGCATAGAAGTAGAAGAAAAGAGTGTGACAGCAGTTTCAACTAAATGCATGTTCTTCCCTTCAGAAACTCCATTTTGCTGAGGAATATGAGGACAAGTAATGTAATGAAGAATATCATGAGACTCCAGATACTGTGTAAAAGCTTTGCTGTTAAACTCACCACCACCATTTGACTGCAGTATTTTAATTGAACTACCAAACTGATTATGCACATATGCAAAGAATTTCACAAGTGTTGGAAATGTATCTGATTTATTGATAAGAGGAAAGATCCACATAAACCTGGTACAGTCATCTATTACAGCCCAGAAATATCTATCACCCTCAAGTGAGATACAAGGTGCAGGTCCCCATATATCAGTATGTAGCTTGTGAAAAGGTACATCTGATTTGGTAACAGACTCAGAGAAAGGAAGTCTATGCATTTCTCCTTGCAGACAAAAAGAACACATGACCAATAATATCCTTGTTGTATTTGATTGCTGCAGATGACAACATCTTGGAGACTATATCAGAAGAAGGATGACCCAATCTGTGGTGCCAAAGACTAGAGGAAACAGTAGATCCTACATAAGCAGTAGAAAAATTTGTTGAATCAACTTGAGGAAAAGAGAAGGAGTTGAACAGGAACAATCCATCTTCAATGCTTTTGCCCAGGTAGAGATGATCCTTGGAAACTTTGTCCTGCACAGAGATATCTTCTTCATCAAGGGTGATAAAGCACGTATTATCTTTACACAGTTTTGTGAAAGAAAGCAAGTTAACAACCAGATTAGGAACATGTAGAATATTATGAAGATCAAAAGTATGTTTAAGAGAAGGTTGAAGATATGCAGAACCAATATGTGAAATATTAAGACCTCTCCTATTAGCAATAGAGATCTGTTTATCTGAGCTGTAAGGGTGAGCAATAGACAGATTCTAAATATCAGAGGTCATATGGTGTATGGCTCCAGTATCACCAATCCAAACTCCATTTTTAGTAGGTCTTTGATATGAGCTAGAGCTAGCTCTATGTGAATTTGCAGACATGGCAGTAAGTGAAGGAGGAGGGTTAGATTCTTGATAAGCATAATTTGACCTCTGATTGCTATCAAGAGCTGCAAGACCTTTGAGACCATAAATCTGACATACCATGATGTTGAGAGAAGGATGTCCAGCAAGTACATCAACTTTGTATTAACAGTTGATAACATTATGGCCCTTTTTGGAACAGATCTAACATTCAGGAGAAGGTCCAATATTGTGTTTGTACTCATAATTATAGGATGAAGTGCCACCTTTCTTTGGATTCTTATAGCATGTATCAGCAAGATGACCATGCTTGCCACAGATAGAACATGCATCAAGTGTGTAACATGTCTCCGCTGTATATCCTTTTTTGTTGCAAGCAGAACACATTGGGATACTTCTAGTGTTGGAAGATTTAGCAGACCAAGATGGACCTCCACTGTCATGCTTTGAGTAATCTCCTGAGTAGCCTGCTACACTTTCTCCTTTGTCTCCACTTCGAGATTTCTCACCATTGTTGTTCCATTGGCATCGATTTCCATCACTTCTGACCGCCATAGCAGTGATGTGATGATGAGAAGTTTGTTGAGAGAGTCCCTCAATGTCTCTTTCAGCTGCTAGTAGCTGAGATCTATCTGAACTCCTATAAGGTAATAGAGTCACTTCTGCCTCTGATCACCATTCTGAGCATTCCATACTCGTCTGGTAAACCATTCAGTATAACAACAAGTATGTCTTCATCTAACATTGTCACTCCCACAGCCCTCAGTTGCACGAGCATGTTTCACTCTGCCTAGATATTTCCTAATGGATTCACTACCCTTTCTTATGGTCTCCAAGTCAGTCTTTAACCGCATGATGTTTTCCCTTGAGACAGTTGAGAAGCCTTCAAGAATACACTGCCAGGCTTCATGAGCACTTGTAACACCTACCACCATGTCATTAATGTCTTTATCAAGAGTAGCCATCAGTAAACTCACAAGTGCAATATCAGTTTTCCTCCAAGCTTTATAAGCTCGAGAGACTTCAGAGGTGGGAGTGCCATCA
Organism: Geum urbanum; assembly: GCA_946800695.1. Taxonomy (NCBI): domain Eukaryota; kingdom Viridiplantae; phylum Streptophyta; class Magnoliopsida; order Rosales; family Rosaceae; genus Geum; species Geum urbanum. The sequence continues at coordinate 12,810,945 of OX327001.1, forward strand.
ATGTTCAAAACAAATTGAGGTGGAGGGACTTCAGTGCCATCAAAGAATCCAAATAGGTCATTAGCTTGTAACAAAGATTGAAACTGAAAACTCCACTTGATGAAGTTGGAGTCAATCAACTTCACAGTTATGGTGCTTAACAACGTATTCACATCAGCTTGTGTGGGAGAATGAAAAGCAACACCAGAAGCCATTCAAGATGATCCTTTCCTTTCAGGCATGAATAAAAGATGCTTAACATTACTGCAGATATAATATGTCACCAGAAGAAGCCAGCAAGCACTTGTAATTTCTACAGATCACAGAACATACAACTACAACACAATATCACTCCTTTCCTTATGCACTAGAGTCAGATCACCAACGTTATAAGAGTTGTTGTCACCACGAAGGCGAAAATATACTAATTTGTCTCTAATTATGCCAACACCTCTCCAATACTTCAGACTTATACCAGTTTTTAGCTATCTCAACACAATTTTGACTACATCAGGCTACGTATCACATTTATCACCAGTTTTGAGAAATAATTTCATATGCTACTATAACAAATCACATGTGCTAGTGTTGTGTACTCCAAATTAAACATATATCACACAGAGAAAACGCAAACAACTTTCTTCAACAACAGACAAGACTGAGCAGTAGAATATCACTATGAAAACTGAGATCTGAACCTCAACATCTCAGAATTGCAAAATTCACAGTAGTGATTTGAAAGCATGGAAACATAGCCACCGGACTGAACCTCAAGCTTGGATACCATGTTAACCTAGCTAGAATTCACAGAGAAGCAAGTAGTCCTAGCTAAGTAAGCTCGAGCTTTGAAACAATGACAGGAGAGAGAAAACGGTTATAAGTTTTCTATTAATGAATCAAGCTTAACAAATATTACGGTGTACAACTATTTATACTCTCATATATGCTCTTGTAATAACCACACTAATGAGTACACAAGATAGGGCTCTCTAATACAGCTATAAACAACTAAGCAGCTGACATAGGAAATATCTTCATGTTAACACTTGTACGTGTTAGTAAAGGCGATTTAGCTGCAAGGGACATTGGGCCTCATCCGCATATGTCGGCCTTCGCCACAAGCGATGGATATGAAAATAATAATAATAATAATAATAATAATAATAATAATAATAATAATAATAATAATAATAATAATAATAATAATGTAAAGTTGTGGTCTCCCATGCCAAATGTTGATGCTTCTAGTAACATCACCGAGGTGTTTCAATCTCTCGAACATTTTACCTTTCAATAGTTGCATTAATAGGACTATTTCATCATCGCTCCCCTCTGCCGTGGAGCTCGAATTTTGAATGAATAAATTGTCAATTCAATTATAATCTAGAATTATGATGTGTCTTCTTGATATGATTTTAAAGACCTCGAGAAATATAAATAATATTTGTTTCTCTAAAAAAATAAAAATATGCTATATACTTATCAGACATCTTTATCATAGTTTCTAAGTAAAAATTTAAGATTAAATTCACCTGCGATATCCAGACTCTTAGAGGTACACCAAAAAAGGTCTCAAACTTTAAAACCTATAAAAATGATATCCAAACTTTAAAATCATATTTCGGTGGTATCTGGAGCATTTTTCTGTCAATGAACAAAGTGACAATTTTTTTTAGAAAAATAGAGATAAAAAGACATTAATGCCCATTTTTCATATTTTTTTGTAATTTTTTTTTAAAATTTTCTTCTCTCTCTCAACCTAACCCACACATAGATTGACAGATCAGGTGGTGCAACAGTGGCTGCAACTAGTCCGAGGGTAGAGCAGCAGATACGACGGTGTGGCCCGCGAGGGCTGAAGGTGGTCCAGAAAGTGGCGAGAGGCTTGGGTGTCGTAAGCGGCATGCCACGAAGATGTGAAGCCGAGTGGAGAATTCGCAATCTGAGGGCGGGACGTGAGACTTGGAGGCTATTGCGACTAGAGGAAAAGACATGGTGGCCAACGCCTGGCTTCCGAGGTCAACTAAGAGGCACTGCGGAAGAGGTCGAGGTCCGCAAAGTAGCACGACGAAGAGGAGAGGGTGGAGAGAGCTTAGGCTATCACGAACGAGGGAGAGGGTGGCGGCTGGGCTAACGACGACTAAAAGTCAACGGACGAGGAGGAGGAGGTGCGGCGTTGCAATGGTGGCGACCGATATCCGGCGGCTGCTATGGTTTAAACCCTGCTACTACATTTGAGAGAGAGAGAGAGAGAGAGAGAGAGAGAGAGAGAGAGAGAGAGAGAGAGGAGAGAGAGAATAATAATTTTTTAAAAAAAAAAACTAAAAAAGAGTATTAAGGTCTTTTTACCTTCAATTTCAAAATCCAAATTGTCACGTGAATGCTCCAGGTACTACGGTAATACAATACGATTTTAAAGTTTAGGTATCATTCTGATAGATTTTAAAGTTTGGGACCTTTTTTGGCATGGTACTAAGAGTCTGAGTACTACGTGTAAATTTAATCCAAAAATTTACTATACTATGAACTATTTTGTGTTTTGTTTCTCCACTGATATTTATCCGCGTCTCCCAGCCCTCTGAAGATCATCTAAACTGTGACCAACAAAAATATATGTCAGCATCGCAACTTGAGCATGGCATGGCATCTGCAACTGGTCTGTTATTGGGTAAAAATTATTAGGTGGTCCTGGACTACCGTTTGACATGTTGAGGTGGGTAGTACAAACCAATACAAACTCAATATATGTATCAACATGCAGTCAATTTTTTTTTAATACTCGTGTCGTATTTGTATTGGTTTGAACTACTACCTCAGTATGCCAAGTGATAGTCCAGAATCACCTAATAATTTCTCGTAAATGGGATCTTCAAGATCTTAATTGGTTTGTTGGTCGTCTTTTGAATATTTCATCCCTTGCACATTGGTTTGTTATTTTTCCTTGCAAGAACGGTCATTGACATGGGTTAAAAATGATAAAATTACAATATCCTTGTATTAAATCCGTCTCCTACAATACTGATCACATCACAACAATTGAGGACATATTGAGAATTGGGTGGCACTAGGCAGATCAAGGTCAATCAAATTCCCAACTTCCTCGCATTCAACTTCGTCCATTCCATAACAAACTCTTAGGACACATAAGCACAACTTGATCTCTCTCTCTCTCTCTCTCTCTCATCCCAACTGTTTTCAAGGCCAAGCTACTTGAACACCAGACTATTTTTTCTTTTCTGAAATGGGAGGCAGTGGCAACAAGTTTGAAGATTCAGACAAGAAATCGTCGCATCATACCGGCACCCAAATGATTGGTGTCAGAGCCACCCTCACTTGGGTTTTCCTCATAATGTCAATGCTTTATGTTCTTTATTCTTCCAATCACCTCCTCTACTCTCAAGATTGCTCAACCCCTGTAGATGCCTCCACTCATAATAATCACCTTCAGACCGTCACCAATGTCACTGTCAGTAATGATGTTAGTCAACTTGAGGAACAAGGCAAAGAAAATGTAGGCCAACAACAACAAGCCAGAAGATTCGACACAGAACTTAAGCACATTGTGTTTGGCATTGCAGCGTCGTCGAATTTGTGGGAAAAGAGGAAGGAGTACATAAAAGTGTGGTGGAGGCCTAAGGAGACCAGAGGGGTGGTTTGGCTGGACAAGAGGGTCAGGACACATAGAAATGAGGAGTTACCCGAGATTCGGATCTCTGGGGACACCAGAGGATTTAAGTACACGAATCGCCAAGGACAGAGATCCGCATTGAGGATTTCGAGGGTGGTTTCGGAGACATTGAGGCTTGGATTGAAGGATGTGAGGTGGTTTGTGATGGGGGATGATGACACAGTTTTCATGGTGGATAATGTGTTGAGGATTCTTTCAAAATATGATCACACAGAGTTTTATTACATAGGAAGCTCATCAGAGAGTCACATTCAGAACATCTTTTTCTCGTATAGCATGGCTTACGGTGGGGGCGGATTTGCGATAAGCTATCCATTGGCAATTGAATTAGAAAAGATGCAGGACCGTTGCATCCAACGATATCCTGCTTTATATGGCAGTGATGATAGAATGCAGGCTTGCATGGCCGAGCTAGGAGTTCCTCTTACCAAGCACACTGGATTTCATCAGGTAATAATTGCTTATACTGTTAACTTTTTCATCAAGTATCTACATATGAACATTTCAGCTGAAATCTCCAATGTGACAACTTCCTTGAGCATTTTCACATTTCCCTAGCTATCACCTTAGGAATGCCTGGTCTGAAAAACGATGTGTACTGTTTACATGAATTTGGTTTGATTTTAGCTAGTTCTTTTGGTGTGAAAGTCATTGCCTTTATTTCTTGTGGTTATGCAGTATGATGTGTACGGAGACCTACTTGGCCTTCTGAGTGCTCATCCTGTGACTCCATTGGTTTCTCTTCACCATCTTGATGTAGTTGAACCGGTATTCCCACAAATGACGCGTGTCCAAGCACTTCATCGTCTATTCAAGGCCGTGCAACTCGACTCAGCTAGTATAATGCAACAGTCAATCTGCTACGACAAAGATCGTTACTGGTCCATCTCCATATCATGGGGATTTGTTGTTCAAATCATCAGGGGAGTGCTGTCTCCAAGAGAACTAGAAACACCTTCGAGAACTTTTCTTAATTGGTACAGAAGAGCTGACTATACAGCATATGCATTTAACACTAGGCCTGTGTATAAGCATCCTTGCCAGAAACCCTTCCTTTTCTATATGAACTCGAATCGCCTTGATCGAGATAGAAAGAAAATATTTGGTTTTTATACTCGTGATAAATCTTCATCTCCTCGGTGCCAATGGAAAATGCCCTCCCCAGACATGGTAGAGACCATCATTGTCTTGAAAAGGCCAGATCCTAATCGTTGGGAAAAGGTAAGTCTTCGAAAAACATGAGTTGATTTTAGCATAACACATAACTAAGAAACTTGCATAAAACAGTCACACCTTTATGTTAATGGTAATCCTATATATCAAGTTTCTAACTCAAATAAAATTTGGTTTTCAGTCACCAAGGAGAGACTGCTGTAGAATTCTTCCATCACAAAAGAACTCGACGATGTACCTATGGGTTGACAATTGTCGAGAAGGTGAGATTGGTGAGTTATAGAAGCAATAGGCCAACATTTCTTTGGTATCTTCTTTGTACCTGTCTCCAACTTTCGGAGTTTCTTGAGGCATAGACTAATGAAATCAGTGGAAAGTTTTGAAGGATAGCAGAGTGCAGAAAGGGAAGTTGTTAGCTTTAGTTCCAGCAGAAATGTAAAAGCAATTTTGGTCATACATATATCATCAATCATGAAACAAGCGATTTACAATTTTATTGCTTTTACTGTCAGAGTAAACTTGATATATGAAAGCACAACATTCAGTGTAGTTACATCTATAAATTTTAGCTACAACAATTTCATTGCTAGTACGCTGGGATTGTTGCCACAATGTCTGTAGTCTACCACTCTACCATTTATCAACACTTGATCTCCTAGTTTCTAATGGAAAACAGCCTTTTGTTGTTTACAACTATATAGAGGCTGCTGAACTCTATGACTCAAGTTCCATATACCAGATTCACAGAAAAAGAATTTCTACGAGGATTTCAGTAGCGAAAACAAAAACTTTCTTCAGTCACTTTTACTCAGCATTGAACTCCAGTGACATTGCTGATTGAATGATTCCAAGGAGCTGAACTCACAAGCTGAACTTTACTCACACTGTTGATAACGAGAGTCCCAGTTTGCTTACTGGCCAGCTGACTATCAGTGACATTCTTGGCTGTGAGATTCAGATTTTTCTTACTCACCCATGAAGCTTCAGTTACATGGTTGGCTGTGAGATTCTGGTTTCGCCTACTCACCAGCTGAACTTCAGTGACATTGTAGACTGTGAGATTCCAATTTCGCCTACTCACCAGCTGAATTTCAGTGATATTGTAGACTCTGAGATTCCGGTTTCTGTCACTCACTCGCTTAACTTCACTAACATTGTTGGCTGTGAGATTCTGAGCTCGCCTAATCACCTTTTGAACTTCAGTGACATTGTTGGCTGTGAGATTCTGAGTTCGCCTAATCACCCTTTGAACTTCAGTGACATTGTTGGCTGTGAGACTCTGACTTCGCTTACACACCCGCTTAATTTCAGTCACATTGCTGGCTTTGGGATTCTGAGCAGGCTTACTCACCCGCTTAACTCCTGTCACATTGTTTGCTGAGGGATTCTGAGTTGGCTTACTCACCCATTGAGCTTCAGTCGCATAGTTTGCTGTGGGACTCTGAGCTTGCTGCGACAATTGAGCTTCAGTGACATTGATGCCTGTGAAATTCTGAGTTCGGTTACTCACCAGTTGAGAATTGGTGGCATGGTTGACTGTGAGATTCTGGGGAACAGAACTCACAAGTTGAGCTTCAGTGAGATTCTTAGGAGCCGAGTTCTCCAGCTGAACTCCAGTCACATTGGTGGCTGTGAAATTCTGATGAAGCAAAGCGACTGGCGACTTTACCTCAGCTTCCAGGAGTGCAATACCAATTGGAGTATTGTTGAGAAGGAGTGATATATCAGCTTCACTTATTGCAGTGATTCTACCATCTATGCTCACCACTTTCACTGCAGCAGCAGCAAACAAAGACAAGACATAGAAATAACCAGTTAAAGCTTAATCGAATCAAAACTTCCCAACTTCATGTACAAATGAGAAGCATAAGTTGACAGGACCAATAAGATCAAAGTGTCCATTTTGTATAACCACAACATCATGATACACATACCAAACCTCCAATTTCCCAGAACATTATGAACACAATTCATGGAACACTGAAACAACCCATTTCAAGAACTGTAACTTTATTTAGTAAACAGAACCAAAAGGGAATCAAAACAATCAAGGACCAGGAACACTTCAAATAAAAGTGAAGATGAACTACCAGTCAATAGAATCAATTAACTAAATACTCGGATAAAAATACGATATACCCAGAAATTCAATGAAGCAATCCTCAAGAAACAGAAATATAAAGTGCCCATTTCCCAAAACACACTAATTCAGCGGAAATTAAAACCAAGAATCATCACAGCAACATGTGAGAAATCAAAGCAACAGATGGTACTCAATTTCCAAAATAAAACCAACATGCAATCAAGGCAATCAGTAACCAAGAAACACAAAAGCCCATAAAAAAAAAGTCGAAACAATCGAACAGATGGTACCCAATCCCTAAAACAAAACCAACATGAAATCAAGGCAATTAGTCACCAAGAAACATAAAAGAAATCAAATCCGTGAGAGGCAAACAGTCGAACAGGTGGTGTGCACATCATCCACAAAGACCGAAATGAAATCAAAAGCCTGAAAAACCCATCAAAGAAATGAAGCAAACTAAAACCCAAAAAGAAAAGAACAAATGGGTACCTGTGAACGAGAACCACCAAAGAACAAAGATGCAGAAGAGCACAATCCAAGGGATGGCGTGAACCAGTTTCATTCCGGTGAAGCCACGTGTCGTCTGGTAGGGCAGGAGGTTCTCTGGGTCTCTGTAATCGGAGTACGACAGTGGTGGTGAGTCCTCGTCGTCGTCGTCGATGTGAATCACGTGTTCTCGTCGCTGCATTTTTGGTCCGTGAAGATTTGGGGAATGTGAGAATTTTGGCGATGTAGTAGTAGTATTGGATGTCGTTTTATCAAGGGTGGTTTATGATTTGTTGGGGGTTCTTCTCTTCTATAACAACTTTTTGGCGCCAAAGCTTCTCATCCCGCGTGCAATGCACGTGCATTGAGATGGATCGGTGACAGTTGGGCTTGGACTAGCCCAATAACTTTGGGGTCCTGTGGACGGGTTCTAATAAAAAGGTGAAATCCCTTCTAATTTTATAAGTGACTTTTGTAATTGTACCCGCGCGCTACGCTGCGAGATGTATGTCCTTGCTGTGAATAAAGATTATAGAACAGACAACATCACTTATACATATTAGTTTCATTTAGTCGTCCATGCTAGATGAATTGTGATTAATTCTTTGATTAGGTCAAGCTCCTGACATGAAGTAATCTTGTATGAACAAAAAAATAGTCACAAATGATGAAAAAAAATTGAGAAAGGAATGAGATTAACGTACACTTGCACTAATTATTAAAAATTTAGCTTGGTCAATTGTCAATATATTTCACTATTTCAGTTTCAGATCAATTGATTTTGATTTCAATTTGCAGTCAATCCAATTTTTGTTTCTCGTTTCAGACTTCTCGTTTTTTAAGAGATAGTCGCCAAAATTGATTATTTGTTTTCGAAATATATATAGTTTTACATTATTTGCATACTGAATTTTTTCAAATAGTCGGTGAAAGACATAGATGTATTTTTCTATGCTTTTTTTAGGTGAAACGGTATAATAAGTGTTGAAATTTTTTGTATTTATGGGTATAGCAAGAGAAAGAAATGCTTCAAAGACACATAAATGTTTATGCTTTCTTTTAGACTTTATTTGCCCAACTACTCAGTGTGCAAGGGGGAATAATCAAATAAGCCTTTAGGATGTAATGAAGTCTAGCAACTTGCTAATGTTGAACGTTGGTTTGCACTAACGAAGATCAACCTAACACTCAATCAAAGGTTTTACAAGAGGCTCAAGGTTACTAGAAACTATTTCTGCAGAATAAAAGTTTTTAGATTTTATTAGTTTAAAACTAGGAAAACTAATAAAATGACTGCTAGAATAATATGTGAGAGGCGACATTTAAGGTATGAATTTAGTGAAGATGATGGCCGAACACTTCTCCTATTTATAGGAGTAATAGTGCATTTTAAAGATGCATTTTAGTTTGAATCATACATTTTGTCATATGTTGCATTCTTTCACTAACACCCATTCGGCATATCACTAACCATGCTATGTTAATTAAACTGCAACACACCCATTGACCAAATATACCTCTTGGCATATTTTAAAAATAGTTCTAACAATTCTCTACCATTTTCAAAATATAAAGTGCTTTTAAATCAAAATTTATTTTGAAAACGTTTTGAAAATCCTTGAGTAAATTCTTGGACAACGTAGCGCATAAACTAAAGTGTCTTGTGGACTTGAATCTTAGTTTAGTGAAAACACATTAAAGTTAAATAAAGATGGCTAAGTAGCTTTGCTTTGAACTTGCGATCTTATTGTTATCTAACCAGATACGTTTCACACACTAGTTTTCTACTTCTTTCGAGTGTTCTAAAAGTCGACAGGTGAATTGGCCTTACATCTATATCCTTTTCTCGAGTGCTCTAAAGACAGACTAGTCCAAGTCACATAGAAAGCGGCACCACCTTCTACACTCGTATAGGTAAGCATGTAGTACCCATGTCACTAAAGTATTTTCCATCATGCTTATTAATTAAGAGTTTTAATTATAACTCAACCTCCAACATTCATTACATGTACACAAGCACTTTAATCTTTGGATGGATATAAACATATAATGTATTAAAAATTATGTGTTTGTTAATGCACTTAAGTGCTTGCAATCACTACATATGATGTACTTTGCTCATTGAACTCAAGGTCAAGATATTTCAAGCATTGAGTTGAGTTTCAATCATTGATGATTAAAAGTTTGAACTACCCCATCCTATTTGATATATCAACCATCAAAACATTGCAAATTTTAAAACATATGCAAGTCTTTTGTTGATTAATTATCAAAGTTATTATCCATAACTTTTGATATTCTACGGTTTATATCACATCGTCATTTAAAGTTGTTTCCCATAGCCATGTTTAAAATCGGTATATCCTTCTTGCCATTATATGCTTTGAAAGAAGTCTTTGATATTTATGATAATCAACTAATTAAATTTAAATCATCGACCATTCTTATAACGTGGATTAATTTCATTTTAATATAACTAGTATCCCACCCACCCCCCGGAATGAGATTACCGTACACTTGAACTAATTTCTAAAAGTTTAGCTTGGTCAATTGTCAATATATTTCACTATTTCAGTTTCAAATCAATTGATTTTGATTTCAATTTTCAGTCAATCGGATTTTAGTCTCAGACTTCTAGTTTTTTAAAAAGTAGTCACCAAAGGTTATTTGTTTTCGAAGTATTTATAGTTTTACATTATTCGCATACTGGATTTTCTCAAAGAGTTGGTGAAAGACATAGATATATTTTTATATGTTTTTTTAGGTGAAACGGTATAATAAGGAGTGTGTAAGTTACAAAGGAGTGTGCGGGTCAACGGCATGATAGATAGAGAGAAACAACCCCCCCCCCCCCCCCCCCCCCCGAGGCCAAAAAAATAAAATATAAAAAATAGTAACCTACAATATTACAATTCAATCTGGTACCTCACATAGAAATACAGTCTAGATGTAGAACAAAGACTAAATAAATTGGAGGCCCACAACCTATATAGCTATACACCCCACACACAACTCGGGGCTACTCACTTAATACGAACAACACGAAACTCTCAAAAAAACCCTCTCAACCACACAACTCTCAACAATGATTATCACCGAAAGAAAAACACAACTAATTTAAACAAAACCTAACCAAAAAAAAAACTAGTCCCCAGTCCATTCTGAAGGAGACTTAGCTGCTACAACCCTCCTCCTCGCTGCCTTCAACCCTTCATCGCTCCACCAACTCCGTGCCGCCATGATCTACCTCAGGCCTAGTGATCCGACTATAATCATTAGATCACGAAGATCAAGTCTCCCAACTCACCGGCAAGCGACGCTCGACAAGGAGGACCGATCAATCGTCACCTCCACAAACCACCATCCCGCATCCACCTCATCCCCATGTCATCACAGCCTTTCCACCTGAACCAAAACTAAAGCCACCGAGCACCAACACAGTAGAGGAATCATCATTGATCATCTATGGCTATCACATTCCCGTCCGGCCAACTACGCTTTCTTATGTATTATGACCAATAGAATCCAATTAATCTCTGCCTATGCAGTAACTTCACCGCCTAAAACCCTAAAACTTAGTACCTTTTTGAACCTTGATTATGAGTTTGTCCACTTATTTTAACAATTTTGTGTTTTATGTTTTGGAATGTCTTGTACCAATACCGGGCCTTAGGGCCTTGATATCATTCACCATGTCTCTTTAACCCTGAGAAGCGGACAACTTCTTAACCATCACGGAATTGTCATCACTGCCATGCCCACCTTAGTCAAAATGTGCAGCAACTCAAGTCTAGAAGAGTCACGATTTTGGATCTCAAAGATTTACGGAGCCCTTAATTTTATGAGGGAGGAATTTTTACTTGATCTCTGTCTCTCTCACACACTCTAAAATCGAGATGTATAGCACATATGAATCTCCATAACTAACTAACTAAGAGCATCTTCAACAGTAAAGTTATAGTTATAACTATTTTTAGCTTAAAAAGTTCAATGTAACTAATCTTAATTTGACTTCAATTTTAGCAGAGAAAGCTATAGAGCTAAGTCATTAATTTGACTCCAGTTTTAGCAGAGAAAGTTATAGTTAAGTCATTTGATGTTGGACTAGTGCCTACTTTTCCTATGGGACGTGATGACTAGCAATTACGACTTACCCTGGTTTAAGACATTGAGCTTTAATGGAAGAACAAACATCGATCAATAATATCACGTTTAAAACGACTGTCTTCAAAGTTTCCAAGCACAAATTTTCTCAACTTCTTCTAGATGGCATCTCATCGAAGTACGTCATTTTCACCAAATTCTACCCAAACTTGAATGACAGTGGGAAATGGTCGATTATGGGATTCGGGCACCTTTAATCGACAATGACTATGACTAGCCAAGTTCGAATCTTGCCTCTCCATATTATCGATTGAGAAACTTTGAAACATAACAAAAACAAATTGGTGTCCAATGAGACTTGAGGAGTACCACATCAGACTCAAATGTTCAAGTAGACATCTTGCTTGCAACTTACTCTACTGAACTCAAGGCATATTGGGATCATTCAACCAAAGTTATAATTTGTCATGGCTCTATACCAAAAATATGTATGATCAAAATCAACATCCTACTCGTCTTATATCTACCTGAGGAGATTAAAATGTATACATTAGTGTACTTTTGGAGATGCTGGGTTTTAAGCAAGATAAATACATCCTCAACCCTAGTTTACATAATTTACAAATCATCCCCAAAACCTCTGCTGGTCCTTGCCTCAAAACTCGCCATATTTTCACATTCCCACCCAGCAAATGATATTCCACATTACCTGCATGGCGAGAGGAGGAAGTATATTTCCAATATGTTTTAGGATAAAGCTTACCCAAGGGAGTAGCCATGAATCTGCACTTACCTTGCTAGAGAAAATAGGAAAAAGTATATACGCTGGCAAAGGAAGAGAAGAAATGAAAACAAGGAAAGACATAGTCGGGGGCAAAAGAATGTAAGTAACTGTATAATGCCTGACTAATATATTGTCAAAGTTCCTACAAGGAGAGATCTTACATACAAGACATCGAGAACATCAGCTCACATGTACACCGCTGGGGAGAAGAGAGAAAAGACCAGAAATTCTCTGTATGTGAATATTGAGAATGGCAGAAGTACCTGTTATCTTCTGTGATGCGAAAATTGGTAACTAGGCACATCATCTATAAGATCACAAAATGGTATCAACTGCCTTATTCCTAATTTTTCTGACATCCACCTTAGTCTCTCTCTGGCCCATCACCTGTACTCCAACTCGTATGATCATCTTTCTTCACTTTAGGAGAAGATGGACTTCTTCTGGAGCTTTGGACTGGATGGATTTGGGGATCATATTTCTGAGAAGCAAGGTAATTTAGTGCTGTTACTATATCAGTTATGACAGGCCGCATATTAGGCTGCTCCTGAACACACATTGCCGCTATAGCAAGAGCTTGGTATAATCCTCTGACAGGGTAGTGACCATGGAGCAACGGATCCACCATCTGCGAGAATTTCTTCCGGTCTCTGAACAAGGGCCTAGCCTGAAAACAATATCTTGGTTAAACATTCATAGGCAAATTCTAACACTAAAAACAATCAACAAAACAAATTCAAATAGACAGAAAATTACACATTAATAAAAATAAATAATAGATTTGAACTGCTTCTAACACAGGGAAGTTCATTTGTGGAATTCAGATAACAACATAAGACCACCTACATCAATCAGTTTCCGCGAGATATGGAGGTCACTCACATTTGGAACAAGTCTCAAACAAGAGAGCAAGGAAAAAGAAAAGTAAATAAGTTATCTCCTAGAAAGATTGATTAACAAAAGCAACCCACAGAGCAGAAACAATACTGATATGAATTTGAATAAGGAATCAGCAAGTACAAAAAACAATGTGGTATGAAACTGTAGAATCATCTTACCCATGCTACAAGGTTGTGCTCCCTGAGAGGTCTGGTATTATCAATGGCTTTCCTGCCTGTAATAAGCTCCAAAAGAACCACCCCAAAGCTATAAACATCTGATTTGAAAGTCAGCTGACCAGTCATTGCATAATCTGGTGCACAGTACCCATATGTACCCATAACCCTAGTTGATACATGAGTCTTATCTCCACTTGGACCTACTTTGGCCAAGCCAAAATCAGATAGTTTTGGATGAAAATCCTCACCAAGCAAAATGTTGGAACATTTCAGATCACGATATATGATGGCAGGCTGCATTTTCTCATGCAGATACTCTAAACCCCTTGCTGCACCAGCTGCTATCTTCATTCTTGTATTCCAGTCAAGTACTTTACTACTATCTCGAAGATCTGTAAGGATAAAACAAGTACGAGATAAGATTCACTTCACGTTCCCCCTAGCGGCACAGAAAGTTAAACCTAACCCTTCATACAACAAGTACGGGACTTTGAAGAAAAGTCGGTTGCATACCGTGCAAATGGTTTTCCAAAGATCCAAATGGCATGTATTCATAAACCAAAAGCCTTTGATCTCCCTCAGCACAAAAGCCAATCAACTTGACAAGATTCGGGTGGTCAGCCAAACCTAGTGTCAGCACTTCAACAACAAATTCCCTAATTCCTTGGCAACCATTGCGATCGAGCTGTTTGACAGCAACAACCTGCACCAAAAACAACATAATCAGCTTCCACCACAAGCCTACAATTCATACCCAATAATCTATGCTATATGAATTGAAACTCAGAACTATTCCTAGGAAACTGAGATTATAAAAACTCATAGCTCATTACTAGTCTTTGATTGGCAAATTCATAATTACTTAAACAGAAAGAAAACAAAAACCAACCTGGTTAATTTTCTCCAAGTGCCCTTTGTAAACTTTGCCGAATCCTCCTTCACCTATAAAGCAATTGGGACTGAAGTTTCTAGTTGCTACTTCCATCTCCTCCAACGTAAATGACTGAGGCCGCCTGCCATTAGATGTTCCATCCTTAGAAACCTCCTCCTGGATGTTCAACTCCTTTGCATCGATAGATAACTGGTCAACCTTAGAGACCTCCTCATTTTTTACGCCAAATTCCTTTTTTACATTCCCTTCTGTATTCACTTTTGAAGTCTCTAGATGTACAGAATGTGAGTAAGTGACTGAAGGCCAAGAAAAAGGACAAATTACATCACATGATAAGTAAAATCCAAAACCAAATCTCCATTACTTCAAATCAAAGTGGGACTGGAAGCTCCAGAGTCACTAGAATTGAAATGCAGCTAGGATACATAATGACAAATTTCAGTACTATAGAAACAAACAAAGTGAATGAGCATCATGTTCAAACTGAAAACCAAATTATATAAATTTGACTGAACTCAAATCCATAAATGAGAAGTGTATAAACATCATTAGCACCGGTGCTAAAAGCAAAACAAATAAGCAAACTATTATATGGCAAAATAACAAAATTTTGACACAAACCCAGATCAATATAAGGAATGAAAATCCTGTATATATTATGACGTACAGTTCGTTTCACTAAATTTAAGATTTTCCCTTATTTGCATATTAAATTTTGTCAAAAAGATAAAGATGGAGTATCTCGAATCCGTTCAGAAAACCCAGAATAGAGAAATGAAAATGGATCGGCTCTGTAATTCTGAGAGAATAAACAAAACAACACTAAATATTTCTCCTCTTTTCTGAAACAAACGGCTAAACCCAGGTCGAGCCTGAGGAGTCACACCAAAAACAAAATTGCCAGAAACAATTTCAAAAGATGAAATGATTGAAATTGGGACAAATGCAAACAGATAATCATCGCAGAAATAACCTTTGCAACAAAAAAAAATTGAAACGAAAACCCAGAATTGATCGTATGAACAACAAAGTTTATCTCAATGACCCACAATTCAGATTAAACAAAGTTTGAAAAAGGAATTACCTTGACGATTAGCTTTGGTAGCGTTGATGTGGGTGTTGTTTCCGGTCCTCTCTGGTTCTTCTTTGGTTGAATTTTTTTTACAGCGAAAGCAACTCATCGTTTATTTACCCTACTACTGTGTTGTTTTTCCTTTCTGGGTTTTACTCGGTTTTTCTGTCTCAGCTGTAAAACGAAACAGAAGACGCAAAAAAAAAAAACGGGAAGAAGAACAGAGCAAAACTGAGAGAGAGGAGAAAAATGGAGAAGGAGAAAGAAGAAGAGAGGAAACCAAACAACCTCCTTCAGACAAAAGAGTCTGTCACTCTATGACTTTTTAGTTTTTGTTATTTATAATAATATGTGGGCCACTTTGTGATACAAATCGACCGCAAAACTAATTCAATTTTCAACCAATAAAATTGCACCACCTCTCTATACGAAGAGGGTCGTTCTGTATAATAATTAAAAAATTCCCTTTCAAAAAAAAAAATTAGAGTATTCTAGATAGCTACATATTTTCTATACACGTCCTTTTACACCGAACTTACATAATTGTTTAACTCTGCGTTAGAAGCGAAATTGAAGAAATATCATTAAAACCGAATCCACGACTTTATTCAACTTTAGAATAGAAATAATGTTTCTCTACACGGAATATATTTGAATTTATGATTAGGATAGTAAGGTGTTGTAATATAATTTAGCATAGTATACAAGCATGAGTCTGGCAATCATATCTTTTATTAATGATGATAATGAAATTGTATTGTTGAGATTGATAACGTTATTTATTCTTAGGAATAAAATGTGAAAATTGACATATTTTTTTAAATATTTTTCGTTTTTGAAATAAAATTTTCTCATTAAGAAGTTCACCAAAAGTAATATATGTGTTTCGACCAAATTCTAATGATCATTTTCGACCACTAAAACCTTAAAGAATAAGTACTACTCTTTAAGACAATGAGCTCAACAAATATATTGAGCTCATTCTTGGCAATCCTAGACATCAAATCAAACTAAACGTCTTAACAAAATACTTGAGCACACAATTGTGGTGCAGTAAGGGAAGACCTCGAAGAAATGTCTATAGAGAACCAGAGGATGAACTTAAACTAGTCACAAGGGACTAGTAAAGAACTTTTGCGTCACTCGGGTCTCAATCAATCAAAGAGCTAGAAAAGCAACTTCCTTGGATCCCAGTACGGGATCTCAGTTGACTCAAACAACACCAGTCTAACTCATCATACCCAAAACGGGTTAATAGGCCCAAGAAGACTAATAACCCTAGCACAGTAGAGATGTGCCGCACTAGAACGCACCTTCAGCAATGCCACCGCTAAGATCCGCTCATGCAACGCACCACTAGCCCACGACGTCGCCACAAAAAGACAACCACCACTCAACCGGCCCACGATCAGTCCAATCAAACTCATCATCGCTGCCAGATCCCGAATCGCCACTAGACCTGCAAACCTCAAAGACACTGCAGACAACCTTTGCCACAAAAGTAGCCCGACACTAGCGACACACCATGGATCCCATGGTGGCTTCTCATGCCTCAAACCAACAACCCCCACCACAACTTTGAGATTCCCAGGAGCAGAATCAAAGGCACAAGAAGCCAAGAGGAAAATTGGGGTCGGTTCAATTACGGTTTGCGTCTGAGACAGGCGGACCACATCGACTGCACAAAATCAAAAAGAATCGTCTGTAAGCAATGACTTAGGAGAAGCAGAGACCGCTTTGAAGGTAGTCTGGGATGGAGGCCTCGCCCTCGCCTATGGAAACATATTTGCGACCTTTGTCGTCGCCGACTTGATTGGCAGGGCCCGACCTGCATGTTGACGTGTCAAGGATGATGACTAGAGATAGGAATCAACGACAAAGGATGCCGCCCTAGAAAATTGCAATGGAGGAGGCTCCGAGAAACAAGGAGGCGCTAGGGTTCTCATCGGGGACCATTATTTTCCAAATAACTTACTTCAGTGTTGATCTTTAATAATTGATATCTACTATATCAATTATGATAAAAATATGTTGACTAATGATGACTTCATTTTATACTTTGGAAAGACAGGAAGAATCGACTACTTTTTTCCAAGCCTAATTTGGTTTGTGACAATCAATTTAGCGGATCGGCACCGTTATAATCCTATTTCATTATTTTGAATTAGTTAGATAATCACTCATTCACATTACTTCAATGGCGAAATGAGGAGAGCTAAAGATAAGTCTGCAGGAACTTAGGCAACTTAGGCATGATCATCATAATACACTCCAAAAACAACACCAACATCCTTGAATTACTTGTGGATCATTTTGGTAAGGAAATCCATGTTCGAAGTAACAATCTGGGTAAGTGAAGTGTCTATGACTCAGCTTCAACTCGTTCATATCAAAAATGGAAATAAATATAGAATAGATTCATTTCCACTTTCCCCAATTTTCACACCCAATTTGACCATTTTACCTAATGCGGTTTTACTAGGGTGTATTTACCACACACCAACGGTAAATTTTCTTCGACTGCTCGTATTTAAAGCAAACACTATTTTGGTTTTGTCCTTTTTTGAGCTACTGCACCGTCATGTGACCACCTATAATTGGCTGAGCTGGTTCGCAACAAATCTTTGTCCTTTTCTTCGGCTCGCCAAATATCTCTGTCGCTCAGCTACCCGCAGGTGACGCAGACATCAACGACTGCGGCCCCTGCGGCCGTTGGATCGCCATTAGAAATTAGCCCGATCCTTGCCAACTGGCCCAAGCCGGAGGACCCACCTTCCGACCTTCGCTAATTTCACGTCTCTGGCGTACGCGTTTTGCTTATGAATAGTTTTACTTAGGGGCAGTAAAAAAGTGAGAAAAATTTACAACGACAACCAATGAGGTCGAGTAGTCACTATTTCACTGTGCTGCAGTCTGCAGCTTCTAAAAATGGAAGCTTTTGCAGGTGAGCCAAATATTAGCGAATAAGGGCTTGAAAAGTGGCGGACATTGGGACACTTACCGTCTGAGGTAAACAACAGGCTGCTACTCCTGCGAGGTAAATATTGATTAGAAATTGTTTTGTTGATATATTTGAAAAAAGTTCTGAATAATTACCCAAGTTTTAGTAAATGTAGAAAAATTAATTTGGTCATTTTTAGATACAGTTTTTTTTTTCTTGGAAAATGGAACAAAAATCAAAGAACAAAGCAAACTAAAGGAAAGAAAAGATAAAAAGAACTTCAAGGGGGGGGGGGGGGGGGGGGGATACTGCATCAGAATAAAGGATATGCTGGAGAGGAATCGGTGAATTCTTAAACCAGCTCGGAGAAGACACCAGGCTATAGGCTAATGACGATGCACAGTCAGCAGCTCTATTTAGCCACTCTACTGGCCTAGAGCCAATTAATTGAGGAGAAAGAGGACGCCAGAGATCGAATGATGGGCAACCAATGGCACACCGTCCAATGTGGGGTCATCTTCGAAGATTTTACAACTGCTACCAGGAAAAGACAGTCAGCTTCAAGATAGAGGGAAGACAGGCCAAGGTGAGAGGCCGATTGTAACCCAAGGATTAGGCCTTGAGCCTCAGCTGATCTGGCTGAGAGGGCACTGGAAATATTAACAACTCCGAACAAAGGGAGCCTGACGAGTTACGAGCCAGAGCTGTAGAACGACATTCCAGCGTGAAGATTCCAAGAAGCATCTGAATTGATTTTCACGAAACCGCCAGGAGGGGGGGTCCAAACGTTGCCAATTTTTGGAGGGACAGAGAGGGGTAACCGGGGGACATTAGCACCAAGGCAAGCTTCTACCGCAGAGAACGCCTGTCGGGCGATGGAAAGGGGATCTCAGATAGATTGCCGAAACTTGAATGAGCACCGAGCCTTCCAAATATGTCAGAGTAAAAAGGGAAGATGAGTGGGTAAGAACAGCTCAAAATAAGATTTCGTGATGGTCATAATCTTAAAATCCTCGATCCAATTATGCAAAGTGGTAAGACCAATGGGGTTAATCCGAATGCAAAAAAGGGGGGGGGGGGTGTCTAAGTAAATGGGGCAAGATGAATCCTTTAAAAGATGACGACGGTGGAGTTCTACGTGAGTGGGGAGGATATTGTGTAAGCAACGCCACATGCACATTTTAATTTTTGGCAAAGATTGAGGCTTCCATAACCAGGACCAAACATCCTTATTCAAAGGAGAAGAAGTAGATGCATTCAAAGGGTTAAGATGCCGGATCTTCTGAGAGCGAAATTGGTGGTATCCTGATCTAACCGAGTAGCTTGAGTACATATACATTCTCAACATGGGGCGGCGACTTGTCTCCAACCCTAGCCAATATGCAGTGGCAGCAGCTTTTTAACCTTGGCATCAGTCCATGGAGACATTCTCCTCTGACGTCGTATCTAAGATGCCTCTTGCAGGTGTCATGGCCCGCTCCTCTCTCGGGTTTAATTTTGGTGTTGGATTGGAAGCTTATTTAGGGAGAAGTGGATCACAATGGGAAGACCTTCCTACCTTTGAGAAGGGACACTTGGACCAGTGGAGAGCACGCCCTGCTCGTGATCGTCTGAGAAAAGGGAAGAAACTTCACATGGGGTGTTTGGTTGAGTTTTGGCGTTCCCATGTTTGAGATCGAGGTAAGAGGAGCAACTGCAGATCTAAGTGTCATTGGAGGTGCAAGAGGTTTGCTGCCTCCGGTGATCACTCATCCGGGTCGATATTGGACCAAGGATCTCTGGTGTCGCAAGGGGAGACGACTGCTTGGTGTTCAGGGTGGCTGACTTTGGGCCGCATTGGACCCTATAGCCTCATTGGGCCTGATCTGTTTCCTTGACCCATTGTTTGCAGTCAAGTGGTAATAAATTTGGTTTTATTCGTTATGGTTTATTCATGTCTTATTTGGATTGTGAGTTTCGTTAAGTTTTACATACCTATCACAATTGAGTACTCAGGGTATGTTTATCTTTCTTTATCATTGATTCTCGTAATATCGATAAGATGTAAGTAAGCCCACGTGTCTTTTTTTTGGATTTAAATATTAGTGCTTGTAACTGTAATAGTGTAGCACACATATTTTTTTTTTATGATCGTGACATTCTTTATTAATGGTTTAGCTCCACTCCAAAGTCTATTCTGGATGCCATATACTACGATTATATTCGTATTCCTTAATAAGATTACTTTCCGGTTCGCCAGACGATCCGAAAAAAAGAAGATACATGCATGCATATATAACATGTTAAAACTAGGGCTTGGCACGCGATGGAATAGATTGGTTCGGGACAAAAATTATCATAATCCCACAATTTTTTAGCGGAACGGATTGGGATGAAATTTGCTATTCTACAAGTAAATCCCGAAAAGACCCAAACCCAAAAGGAATCGGTTTAGTATGGATTCATTTTGGGATCCCTATGTTATTTTTCTATAAGAAAAATAATGCAAGAGTATATCTAAAAGTCCCAAAGTAATTAAATAGAAGCATCTAAATACGTTCATGATGTTCATGAAATCTCCCAACAATCCAAAATCAACTTCAAGATATTCTCAAAAAGAAAGAGAAAGTCTGAAACTAGAAAAACCAAACCAATTGCATATATAGATACCGATCGACATATAAGTAATCATATTTTTGCCTTATTCCATGGTCACTACAAACAACTGTTTGGCTGAATAGTGTTGACACTCTTTCCATTTACAAGCTAAGAAAACAAAAGTCATTGAGAACAATGTATAATTATTTAGAAGAATTATTGACCTAGACTACTGCGAAGTTGAGTTGATCAAAGTCGTACGTGAAACAGTGGAAGAAGATAAAAACAGTGCTGGGAAGTGGGAAGAAACTGAGATAGTAATATTATAATACACTAATATATAGAGTTTCACTATGTTGGTGTAATATTCGGGACCGGCTGAGATACCACTTACACTAAAAAAAAACTCAAATCTCATCCTATTTTATTCAAACAGACCAGGATAGAACGGATTTTTTATTCTAAAAATATAAACATGTACCATCTTTATGTGAGACGGTTCAGAACCAGGTTGCATCGAGATTTTTGGGACCAAGTGCCCAGCCCTAGTTAAAACCTAGTGCCTTCCAAAGCTACATCACAAATTAATTTCCAAAAAAAAAAGCTACATCACAAATTGATGAAAAATTATTCTTCACGATCTTGTGGAGAAAGTTGTTGCGGGATATCGACGAGACCTAATTTCATATACCCATTCAACCCAATTCTTATACACTAGTATATCTGATTAATCTGCAGTGACGATTTGTTATGATTTATTAAGGCACCGGCCTTTTAACTCAACAAGGATAAACCAACAAAAATAAAGTCCAAGTCTATGAATTGCTTACAAGATCTTAGGGAAGTCCAAACATGTGTCAGTCAAACTTATTCCGTGTGACATTTCTTTCTCAATCTTTCTCAAATTGAAGTGTATTATAAATAAGACGAAATGTGAATCCTAATTTAGTTAGTAAGAGCAACTCCACTCTATCTCTCAAAAGTCAATTTTATCAATTATATGAGGTTT
Organism: Geum urbanum; assembly: GCA_946800695.1. NCBI lineage: Eukaryota > Viridiplantae > Streptophyta > Magnoliopsida > Rosales > Rosaceae > Geum > Geum urbanum. Next base: position 12,832,794 of record OX327001.1, read on the forward strand.
TTTTTATAAAAAAAAAATTAACTACAGCAGATTCCCTATCACATTAGTTATTTTAAAGATTCTTTATATTTCTTGTTTTCATCCCTTATTCTTATACCGAAATCTTGAATTATAGGTGATTGAAAAGTCAATATTGTACTTATTATTTCTTTATAGGTTGTCAATGTAATCAATTTTTAAGTTAATTAATGTTTATTATTTTTCTCCACCAATCAAAATTAAGTATTTATTCATATTTAGCTAAATTATGAGTAACATTGGTGGAGTAAATTTTCACAAATGTTTAACTAAAATAGGTTTGAGCTATATTTTTGAACAAAATAAGCAAATTTTAGGTGACATTGTTGGAGATACTATAAAAAGGCTCATCGGCCCAGGACTGGCCCTGAAATGTCAAAAATTTGATGGGCCTCTAGGCTAGATATAAATATAAGAGCCCAAAAACATATATTGTGCATATTTAAACCTAATTATGGGACATCTTCTTGGTGAGGGTTCTAGGCGCAGACCTATAAAGCCAATACTCAAGCACAGTCCTCATCAGCCTCATCCTACTACTAATATTATTAATATAACTAGAATACAACACATGATTTTAATTAAAGAAAATCTTATATCGTGTCTAAAATTACAAATAAGTATAGCATTCAAACAAGTAAAGACTAAATAGAGACCTTGTATACCCTCATCTACTTTTTTTTTTGGGTACTCTCACTTGTTGTTGTGCCTTTGATTTCAATCAGAGTTTTTTCATTTTAGAGTGTGGTCCATATTGTTTAAGAAGATTTATTCTACATAACTTTTGGTATGTGTCTTGTCCTAATAATATACATTTTAATATAGATAGAGATACAAAGAATCACTGTTTTATAGAGACAGTTATTGTAACAGATTATATCAGTCTATATATAAGACATTCTATCAATGAAAGAGTTACAGTTTTCAATTATCATATTTTTCTCAGTTCAGTTATTAGCACGCTCTGAGTTAATAGCCAGCAATCACCACAGAGAAAAAAAAACTCAAAACCAAAACACTTTTCTCATCCCCAAATTTGAGATTGACTACTTCAATCTCATAGCTTGTGCACATCCACCAACTTCAACAGAAGATTATGAGCAGCTCAAGACGAACTAGAAGGAGATCTTCATATGCACGAAAAACCTCAAATGTCTAGTTTTCAATACATTCTTCAGATCGTAATTTGGATATGTCTAGAATAAGTTATGGCCTATTTAGTGTACGAAGGTCAGTCTACCCTAACCTTCACCTGCTGACCTCCCTACCTTGACGGAATATTCATCACTGCTGATTATCATCACCGAATTTCTTCCAATGCTGGAGTTCGTGGACGTTTTGTTTCAAACTTTTCCTACAAACTTTTCATACCGAGCATAACACCATTGAGGTAAATTTTCTAAAATGTCAATCTCTAGATCTAGGAATAAAACTTACTTCCTGCAAAATCCTAGACCATAGGATTGTGATATTGTGATTTGTGATTATTGCATATCTATGCCTTAGTTCCTATGGACCTATATCCATAGAATATAAGTAACGGTCTTGGGGGAGTCACAGTTTATAAAAAGAAAGGGAAATCGATGTTATATGATGGTTCATCATGATTTTGGGTGTGGTTTTGAGCTATTGTTTATTGATAATGTGACCAAACATCATTAATCACGGTTCTTATTCTCTAAACTTGATATTAGTGATCGTGATTTTTTTATCGTTAAGCTTATTACATCTCTTATCTCTCTTGTAGATGACCTCAATTGAGTCGTAATGACCTAAATTTGATATCCTTGATCATCAAGGAGTAGAATGTCATCGTTGGGTGTCAGATGTTGAGAACTCGCTTCTCGGTATGAATCTGAAGGATACAATCTAACCACCACCACTACCTGGTACTGAGCCACCAACTCCAACTTGCAAAACTCAAGCCCTCATGTTTGTGAGGCGACATATACGTCCAGTTCTAAAGAAACAATATTTGCAAAAGAATGACCCCGCGGTTTTGTGGGTGACTTTACAAGATATGTTCAATAATGTGCATAATGCACAACTTCGAGAACTGCAAGAAAGATGAGATTTAATCCAGTTATTAGATTATCCAAAAATTGATGCATTTAATCAAGCTATGTTGGAGCTACAATAGGAGTTGAATGTTTATGGTATTATAAAGACTGATTAGGCTATAATCAAGAAGTCTTTAAGCACTTTCCCTACTTCCATGGACACACTTGCTAGCCAACATCGCACAAATTATAAGCAAGGAAGGCTAAGATCATTTAGTGATCTCATGAATGTGTTGGCCAGGAAAGAATGGTATTGCGAGATTCTTCTCATCAATAATGCTCGGTCAGCTGATACTAAAAAGATCCATGAGTCGTACAGCACTTGTGGGAAGACACGTAAGGATAGGAGGAACAGTCGTTCTGAGCTTTACAATAGCCATAAGAGGAGGACTTGGCAAAGTTCGTGGTAGAGGATATAGTAAGAACTTGACTTGGACTCACCCAGACAATAACCATAACTCCAACAAGTATCATTCCAGTTCTAGGAGTGGGAGAAATTCTTCAAATTTTACTTCTAATTCTCACTTGTCATCTTGTTATAGATATGGTTTTACCAAGCACATGCACAAACAATGTTGTGCACCCAATCAAAATGCCTACAAAAAGTACACATGATACTTGGCATATGAGACTAACTTCACTAATGACTATGAGATGGAAGATTGCGGTGAAGTCAATCTTATAATAGCAGACAATATGAAAGCAAGTATGGAGACTGTGGTTTTTGAATAGTCTATGTCTTAGGCTCATGTATTTGTTATGTAATTAAATTAATTTACTTTTTGACTTGGTTTTAGTTATGGTTTGAGACTTTATTTTAGTCAGTTATGGAATAAGACATCTTTGATGTAATTTTTAAAATTGGCGAGTAAGAAAATTTTATATATTTTTCGGTATATGGAAGTGTTGAGAATATTATTTTCATACCAATTCAGTGTATGGTTCGATGTTTATAATTACATATGGCATAATGACACAAAGATATAGTAAAAACGGCATAAAAAGATGAAGTTTTGATCTCAGGACTCCTTCGATCCCCCGTCGAGATTTCTCTCGACCCATCAAGGGATATCCTCGGTTCCATGATTTTGCTCCTTCTACCCATCCAGGATATCTTCGACCCGTCGAAGGGACACTTTTGTCTCCAAAACTGTCCATTTTGGACCAGTCGAGTACAATCCTCGACCCGTCGAGAATTGATATCGAAAAATCGATATCGTTTTAGGTTTCCTTGGACCGGTCAAAACATACCTCGACCCATCGATAGGATGCTTCTGAACAGGTTTTTGACTAGTCGAACATTATTTTTGACTCATCAAAATTCAGTATCGAAAAAATCAAAATTCTATTTTGGGTTTTCTTTGACTCGTCGAGGATATTTCTCGACCCGTCGAAAGTTATACCCGGATGTGGTGTTACATCAATTTTTGTCATACCATGAAACTTAATCTACAAATGTTATTTCGACCAGTCAGATGTTGTTATACATCGGTTGTTTTTGAGTATTGTCATACCATATCAGCACTCTATAAGAGTTACTTCCTTTGAAATCTTTAAGTATTCACTTAAAGTGTTCGGCATGCCATGTCTTGGATTCAAAGACGGATTGATTGACATTATTTTGTTGATATATGATGGTGATATTGAGTGTTATACATGCATAATGGCCATTCGAACCTTGCTCAGATTTGATAACATTTGTGCCAACGGTTTTCACTTGGAATAATATTGTGAGAATGAAACAAAGTTTTGTGTCCAATCTCCGAAGAATGCTGAAAACAGTGCAATCTGGAGAAGTTTATGAGGATTTAAAGTGTTTATGCTAAGGTTATGATCATTGAATCTCATGCAGTCGCTTATATTATTATGTGTAACTTGGTCTCATATTAGCTTTTGCATTATGATGATCAAGATATTGAGAAATTCTCATGGTCATCGGTTCTTTAGAGCGAAGAAGCATGTGGAATACCTAAATCCACCAATTTAGATGGGGAGGATGAGACTACTCCTCTCATTCTTGGTTCGGTCTCCAAGACAAGTGCAGCACAATCATGGCAAAGTACCGCTATGCGTCGTGCGTTATCCCACCAGATGTCCTTATGACAAAATCCAATGCACATCACTCATTTTGCAAAGCTTGTTTATGTCTATACTACTATTTACATGCATGACGGTCCTTTGTTGTAGACACAACTTCCATTCCTTTATATATTTCAAGTATATATTTGTGGATCAATCAAACTAGTATGTAGACTATTTATATATGGTTTTGATAGATGCATCGACGCATAGGTCACACGTCTATGTAATCCACAAGGTACGCTGCATTTGCAAAACTCCTAGTATATAATTATTAAGCTTCGGGCTCCCCATCCAGACAACCCAATCGGTCAATTAGATTGGATAATATAGGAGAGTTTACATCACAATATTTTGTTGATTATTGCATGTTGATTGAGATTGAATTTGAACATCCAGGTTGCCATGTTTGTTCATAGAACGGTTTAGCAAAGGCAGAAATCAAGCAGTTATAGATTGTGGCCAGTACAATGGTAATACATATTGATTTACCGATTTCTGCGTGGGGATATGTAGTGGTACATGCAGCACAATGGTATGCTTATTCACTTGATACCTATAAACTGCCAACCATATAGTGCGTACCAGTTGGTAACTGTATATGAGCCTGATATCTCACACCTACGCATCTCGATCTAGTTGTGTGGTACATGTGCCTACTACGCTTCAACTGCGTATAAAAATGGGTCATCAATGACGATTATAAATTTATGTTGGTTATTATTCTCCAACTGTTGTCTGCTATTAAGAACCTTTGACATGATATCTCTTTACTGTTAGTTTTTGCAGATAGTCACTGTGATGAGATATACTTCCCGCCGTTAGGGGGAGATATGAATGGTTCCATTTTGGTTGAACATCGAAAATTGACGTGGTATATCTCCACTATGTCTCATCATGATCCCCGCATATCTTAGTGTGAAATTGAAGTGCAATGTATTTTTGATCTTCAGAAAGTAGCAAATTCAATGACTGATTTCTTTACTAATATCATGAGAGCGACAAGATTGGTTATATGTGCTGTAAATCCTGTAAGGTTGAAAGTCCCTGGAATTGGGCAAGTTAACACAACACCCTGGCAATGTAGTGTTTCTCTTGCCTATAATGGGGGTGTAGCATCAGTCAAAATTCACTAATGAGTTGTTGGTAAAAAGGCAAGCAATCAAGGCACAACCGTTCATCATCAACACATGAGATTGTTTCTGACTGTAAATGTGTCTAAAAGTCAATATTGACAAACACTGAGGGAGGCCTCAGAGTCAATGAAGATGTCAATAAACAAAGAAATCTCACTAAGTTAAAGAAATGCTAGCAGTATTATGGATGGTTCATCCAAGTTCGTTGATGATGCATTTACTTATTCCGTCGCTCAGGAATTGACGGCGATAAAGTGGAACATTGCTCTGTTGTGTATTTTCAATGGTTAAAGTAGAGAAAATTGATCGATATGAAAAGTTGCAATTTATACTGAACTAGTCTCTCTTACAAATGACAAATTTTCGGTATGGTAGTACTATAACTACCAAATGGCATGCCGGTTAGTCACAAATGAGTCTTTGTTCGAAAGTGTAATGAGAATAATGAAGTCATGCGATATAAAGTTAGACTTGTAGCACAAAAATCTTCTTAACGCCCTAGTATTGATTATGAGGAGATGGATTCTCTAGTTGTGGATATCATTACTTTTAACTACCTTATCAGTTTAGTAGTGTTCAAAAATACTGAGTATGCAGCTTATAGATATGGTTACAGTATATCTCTATGTGGATCTTAATTCAGACATATACATGAAAGTGTCGATTGACATGGTTTTACCCAATACACGTAACTAAAAACCACGAAGTGCTCATGTAATTAGATTGAGATGTTCACTATATGGATTGTAACAATCCGGTAGGATGTGGTATACATGTCTCAGTGACTACTTGATTGGGAAGGTATACAAGAATAAAAAGTTATGCCCATGCATGTTCAGTAGATGAACAACTTATTTGAGATGATAGACCTTAGTAGGACTCGATTATGTCTTGGTTTTGAGATGGAACATCGAGTTGGTTGAATTCTTATTCACTATTCTGCTTATGTCTAGATCAGGCAATGGACAAAGCACACCCTCTTAAGCACACCAATGGTTATTTGCAGTCTGGAACCCAAAATGATCTGTTTCATCAGAATGATGATGGTAAAGATCTTTGGAGCTGAGATTCTATATTTTGGTGTGGTTAGAGCTTTTTAAAATATAGCTTGGAGCATGTATCCAGACATTTCCTTCTCAATATGCGCCAACGCAAAGTCATTGGAATGGAGTAAAATAGATGTTCAAGTACTTAAAGGGTTTCATTGACTTGGATCTATTCTTCCCTTACAAAGAGAATAGATAGAAGCTTGAAAGTCCCAGAAAATATATGGTTGAATCGTAACATGCAGGTTCTGGGCACTTCGACTCGTCGAAGTTAGTGAACAGTGATAACTTGAAAATGTCCTTCGACCCGTCGAGGAATGGTTTTGACCCATCAAAACTGGTACTTTGGATCGAACAGAACCATTCGTTCGACCCGTCGAGTGAGGACTTCAACCTGTCGAATTTCTCCTCTGCTACAAGCAGTTTTACTGCAGTTCCCTATTCCAAAACATCGGTTGATGTGTTGGTCAAATTTGCTGATGTTGGGTATCTCTCTGACCAACATAAAGAACGTTCCCAAATAGGTTATGTATTCATCATGGGGAACATGACGATTTCTTGGAGAACAACAAAGTAAACCATTGTTGCTACTTCCTCGAACTATTCTAAGACTAAAGCTTTACATGAAGCGGTTGATAAGTGTGTCTATTTTAAGATGGTAATATAACATATTCAAGGGTCTAGTGGATTGTCATCTACTATAACAGCGCCAACTTGCATCTTTGAGAATAATGCGATTTGCATTGAACAAAAGAAGTTGGGTTACATTAAAGGTGTCATACTTAATTCATTTTGCCAAAGTACTCATATAATCAACAATAGCAGCGGTTATTGATTATCCATGTGAATCATGTTGGTTTAGCGGATAATGTTGCAAACTTGTTTACAAAGTCATTATCCAAATCTACATTTATGAAACATGTGAGACGCATTGGTATGTGCAGGTAATCTGAACTCCATGACTGAGTTTACAGTCAAGGGGAGTTACATTTCTATAGACATCATTGGGAGTCTATGTCACATGTAGTAGTTTTTATAGTTGAAGCGTTGTTCTCTTTTTTTCTTCGACCAAACTTTTGTTTTACCAATGAGGTTTTTGTTTGCTTGACAAGGTATTTAGTGAGGTAACAAGTTATGCATCATTCATTAGGCCATCGACACAAAGGGAAGTGTTTAAGGAGCTTTTTTCTTTGTTTTACCTATGAGGTTTTTGTTTGCTTGTATGTGTCTTGTCGTAATTAGATACGATTTAGTATAGATAGAGATACAGAGAATCAAAATAATATTGGGACATTTATCGTAACAGATTGTATCAGCTTAATATATAAGACATTCTATCAATGAAAGAGATAGATTTTTCACAGGTCCGGTCCTGGGCTTTCATAGGCCCGGAGCGAAGAACAAATTTGGATCCTTTATATAGAAAAAAAACTATATTAATTAAAAAAATTACAAAATGGAGGAGGCATAAATCAATACACCGATATATAAAAATTATATTGTTTAAAACTAAAAAAATTCATCTAAAATGACTTCTCCTCGCAATTTTAGATGCAAAATCATTAATTATGTGTTTAACATCGACATCCTTCAACAATTTCTTCTCTATACTCAAAATTGGTAAGCCATTCAATCTATCTTGTGTTATTGTTGACCGCAAATAAAATTTTATTAGCTTTAGTTTTGAAAAACTTCTCTCCGCAGATGCCACTGTAATTGGTACAGTTAATAAAATCCTATAAGTAACCAAAATGTTTGGAAACATGTCCATTTTTTTTGCAAACTCCATAATTTTAATAGAATTCTATGGTTTTCCAGTATCATATGCATCATTTGGTAGCATCTCGTGCAACATTTCTAACCCAGAATACATATATTTTGCATCAATATCAGACACATCACCTTATGTCAAAGCAAGTTCAAGTTTTAAACAACACTTTTTCATTTCATCACCATCCAATGAAACCAACCTTGATGCATCAAATAAGAAGCCAAATATAGATTCAAAGCTTTTCATTTGTTCAAATCTTCTCTTCAATTGAGAAAGAGTCATATCAACTAAAACAAGAAAGTAATCAGTTCTAAAATTTTCTTGAGCTGAATATTGTTCTCTATCAGTATTAGGAATTTCATCAAAATGTATATTTCTTGTAACTCTACGCCTCAGAGGAAATACATGATCAATATCTATTTCTCTTACAATTTCTTTAGCATCAATCATAGCAGAAATAAATCCATCTTCTCTATATTTTTCAAAAAAAAAAAATCAACCATTTTAAACTTTTAGTAGCAACATCAAGAATCATATCTCTAGCTTGCAAATTTTTGCTCACCATGTTTATTTTGTGCAAAATATCATGCCATATAACCAAACTTAAAATGAACTCAAAACTGAAAAATTCACCATCAAACAATTTACCTACTTCCCAACTTGAATGATTTTCATGTTCATCACTAACTTCATTAAGTTTGAGTAAAGCTTCTCTTATTTTGGGAAATTGATTCTTTATCGCTTTTACACTTTCAATACGACTCTCTCACCGTGTAGCCGACAAAGATTTCAAAGTTAACTCATCTACGTATTGAAGTAAAAGATTTCGTCGCTTTGTTGAATTAGCAAACACATTATAAATTGCTTGACATGCTCCAAAAAATGATTTTCCTTTTGCACAAGAGTTTGCCATATCAAAAAGTACTAGATTAAGAGAATGACAAGCACATGGCATATAAAAAGCTCTAGGATTTATATCAAGTAATCTTTTCTGAACACCTTGATTTTTCCCTTTCATATTAGAACCATTATCATAACCTTGTCCTCTCACATTATCAATATCTAAATCAAGAGAGCTTAGAACAACTTTTAGTTCATCAAAAAGACCCAAGCCCGATGTATCTTTTACATTTAAAAAATCCAAAAAATATTCTTCTATTTTAATAGGATGACTTTCAACATCTACACACATTATTATCAAAGTCATTTTCTCTTGATGACTAGCATCAGGAGTGCAATCAAGAATCACAGAAAAAAATCTAGCCTCTTTAATCTTCTTTATAATCACACTCTTGACACTTGATGCCAACGTAGCTATCAATTCATTGTGTATTCTATGACTAAGATAATGATAATGAATCTCTTTCTCCTGAATGAGTCGAAAATGCTGTTTCATTATTGGATCAAACTCTCCAATTGATTTCAGAAATCGAAAGAAATTTCCATTTGAATTCTCAAATATTTTTTCATTTGTTCCTCGAAAGGCTAAATTATTCATAGCAAGACTTTTGACAACAACAATTACTCTAACCATTACTTCTTTCCAATACTCGGTATCCTTCTTAATTTTCTCTTGTAATTCTTTATCAATTGTTTGACTTGTGCCCAATCTCACACGCAACTCATTCCAAGCCCTAATATTAGAGAGATGTTCACGACTCTTTTCATGTTCTCTAAGCTTCTCCCCCAAATGTTTCAATCATCAATTCCTTTGGAAGTTAATTTACTTTTAGAATGAGTTTTCTTACAACTTTACAACAAAAACAAAATACTTTATCTAAGTCTTTTGAGTAAACTAACCATTTTCTATTAGAAACTTCACCATTATTCCCAATCTTTTGGGAATAATAATCTAAAGAAAACCCCCTATTGAATTTATCCTTAGGAAAAATAATATTCAATTCTCTCATAGGACCTTTTTCAACAAGCAAATCTCTCATGTTTCTATCTAAACTATCCCAAAATCTAGGATCAAATATGTTTAAAGGTATTGTACTTTGTGACGGTTCACTCACATGATTTGTTTTAATATTCTCATTTTCAAGCACATTTGATTTTTCCATATTTTCGGTTTGAACATTTTCATGTTCATCGATACTTTGAACATTTTCATTCTCACATATATCAACTTCTTCGACGACCTCCTTTTCATCTTGATTTTCCGAAGAAACACTTCTTTTTAAAAAAAAATATCTAGAGAACCTCTTTGTGAGTTTATAAAATTCTCTTCCTATTTTTTTTCAAAACCTGAAGCGAATTTTTTCATAAAGCTAAGATCAAATCAACAACAAATATCAATTAAAAAAATAAAACAATAGAACTTGATTTTTTTTTCAATGCGGATTATGGAACATGGAAAGGCACAAAAGCTTGAATGGCTGAATTTCTCTGCTGCTCTGCCCAGTGCCTACAACCCACTCAACGTGACCCTTAAGTCCTTTCTCTGTAATATATGCAACAAAATAATCAAACTTTCATTTTTTTAAATAATTTTTTAAGGGATACAATTCGGTCATCATCATCATCTAAGAATTTTGGTCATCATCATCAAAAAAAAAAATTCAAATCTTAATGTAGCATAATGAAGAATTTTAAAGAAAGTTCTGCTCATCATCAAACAAAAATAATGCACACATCCACAAGAGCATAATAACATAAAAATTAAATGGGGAGAGGGAGAATTGATAATAAAAAAAACTTTATTACTTTCAAGTTTGGGTCTCAATTCTCAAGCAGAACGATGCAATTAAGAGAGGGAGAATCAAGTTATCGAGAGGACGAGAGATTAGGAGAAAAGATGAAAATTTTGGGATAATATCTTATACCTAACCCTATTTATATTGAAGAAGGGAAGATGAAAAGATGAAGATTGAAAAAAAAATCAGCAAAATTAAAGAAATGAACGGCTAGTTTTGAATATTTTTATTTTTTTTTTACAAAAAAAAATTTGGACCCCTTATATTTATAGACCCTGCGCTTGTGCCCTGCCTACTTTAAGCCAAAATCGAACCTGAATTTTCAGTCTATCATATTTTCTCCTACAACAAAATGTGCCCACATATATATAGTCACTGAGGTGACTGTTTAATTCAGAGGCACAAATTTTGCACAAGTGCACGACCTGTTCGACACTAAATCTCTAAAAGGATGAATCGACAGGTCGACACTAAAAGTTGGAATCTAATTATATTAGGGGACATATCTTTCGTTTCAGTATCGATCTGAATCATAATTGTGTTCTACCCTAATTAAGCTGATTAATATTTCTTGCATTACCTTCATTGTAAAGTTTACCACCCACCAAATAATTTTTCGATACAAAGCAGCCACCAAAGTTAAAACGCACCAAGCGACAACTTTATCAATAAGAATATTTTGAAGCTTAAGAACGCATGCTACTAAAATTGTCAGAAATATTATTGTCAGAAGAACAAGTAATTTTACTTAGATAAAACACGGATATCCGGCGAAACTCCAAAAATGTACACCTTAATAAATGAAAAAATAAAAAGCATGTAAAAATACTCTAAACTAGGTTTCCATATACAGTTTTCAGGTGCTTTCTCTCTAAATTACTGGCATACTCAGGTGTTACTATATATCGATCATCTCTCTATTATGCTCAGGCACGGAGGCAATTAGGGTCCAGGGTGGGCCTGGGCCCCCCCTCAATTTTGTGAAGAAAAAAAAAATTATTATTATATAATATAAATATTATAATTTATTTGAAGTATATCTAAACTTCAATTACGCGTATAAATGTATGACTAATTCAAATATGACGACTTTATAAGAATATTATTATATATATTTCAATAATGAAGTCCAAATATTATATCAATTAGGATTTAATCTCTTACCAAGTTTATGATTTTATGGTATTTTTTTCTTTATAAAAACTCTACGTACCGTTCCCGAGATTAAAATACAATCATTTTTATTAAGTTGATTAGATATGGAGAGATATTTCAAAAAATAAATCATCTTCTTCTACTCCAACATCAGATGAGCAACCACCTACGAAAATTCAAAAGAAGAATAGTAACAATATGAAAAAGTTTCGTGCTATAGATATTACAGAAAAGTATCCATCGGATCCCGCTAAACGCCCGTCAATTTCAAGTTATCATCCTAACATTCAAGAAGATGTTCGAAGATATTATCTACAATAAGGCCCTTGTCGACCTAAACATCATACTTTTCCTTTCACGGAATTTGGAGAAAAAAGAAGAAGAAAAGAAGGTTTATTTGTGATTTGTTTATTGAATTTTCATATTGGTTAGAGTACAGTATTAAAAAGGATGCTGTATTTTGTTTATGTTGTTATCTTTTCAATCCGACTATTGGAGAACAAGGTGGTGGTGAAACTTTTGTTGGTGCTGGTCATGGATTCAGTAATTGGAAGAAGGTGCAAACGCTAATATCACATTTTAGAGGATCAAATATTACTCATAATCAGGATGTGAGTAATTGTGATGTTTTATTAAACCAAAAACAAAACATTGAGACTGTACGTGTTTTGGCAAAATATACAGATCAAGATCGAATTGAATACCCTAACCGAGACTATTTTTTAAGCTTTTCATTCAGGCCCCCCCTAACCGAGAATCCTGGCTCCGTCCCTGATTATGCTTGATCTCTAATGTATATATTACGTTTAGTTAAACTCTACATCATTTTCCTCTTTGTTTATTGTTGTAGCTAGTACCGCATTGAGATCGAACTCGTCAGTAAACAATATATTGTGAGAGGCCATGCTTTGTGTAGTTTTTCTATATTTTAAGAAAGACAATCCATTCCCCAAACAAAACAAAGATATAGCATACGACAAAAAAAAAATCCAATCCCTCCCTACAATTATGGTCAAGAATTAATCCCATTTCATCATTTTGATAGATTAGTGACATTAATCGACCAATATATAGTACTTTTGAGGTTGCATCAATCTAGGGACTATTTTAGTATGTGTCGATCCAAAATTATTGGAATGAAGCTGGTATTTAAAGGTAATCATTGACTTGTGTTTGTTCTTTCTCTATAAAGAAAACAGAGAAAAGCTTGAAAATCCCGAAACAGAGATGGTTGAATCGCAATATTCAAGTTCTGAGTTCTTCGACCCGTCGATCATATTTCTCGACTCATCGAAAAAAGTGAAAGGTGATAAACCGAAAGGGTCTTTCGACCCATCGAGGAATGGCTTCGACCTATAGAAACCAGTACCTTGGATCGACTAGAAGCATTTGTTCGATCCGTCGAGTTCCTACCCTGCTGTGAATAGTTTTGCTGCAGACCCCTATTCTAAAACACCGGTTGATGTGTTTGTTAGATTTATTGATGCTAGGTACATCTCTGACCCACATAAAAGACGTTCCTAAATAGGTTATGTATTCACCATGGGGAACATGACAATTTCTTGGAGAATAACAAAGTAAAACCTTACTGCTACTTCCTCGAACTATTCTGAAAATTATGGCTTTGCATGAAGCGGTTAAAAGGTGTGTCTGGTTTAGGACAATAATACACTATATTTGAGGAGCTAGTGGAATACCATCTACTACGACAACACCAACTTGCATCTTTGAAGATAATGCGATTTGCATTGAACTAATAAAATTGCATTACATTAAGGGTGTCATACTTAACTCATTTTGCCAAAGTACTCCTGCAATCAATAATAACAGCAGTTATTGATTATCCATGTGATCCAAGTTATAATATTGCGAACTTATTTACCAAGTCATTACTTAAATCTATATTTGTGAAACATGTGAGATGCATTGATATGCGCAGGTTATCTGAACTCCATGACTGTATTTTATAGTCAAGTGGAGTTACATTTTGTTGACATTAGAGGGAGTATACGCCACATGTTTTAGTTTTTGTAGTTGATGCGTTGTACTCTTTTTTCTTTAGACCAAACTTTTGTTTTACCCATGAGATTTTTGTTTGTTTGACAAGATTTTTAGTGAGACAATATGTTATGCATAATTCATTAAGCCATCAACACAAAAGAGAGTGTTTAAGGAGATTCATTCTCCGTAACTTCCGATGTGTGTCTTATCCTAATTAGATACAGTTTAGTATAGATAGAAATATAAAAAATTCCTATTTTATAGGGACGTAACAATTTATATCAACCTAATATATGACATTTTATCAAAAAAAATTACAATTTTCAGTTTTCATAATTCTTTTACTTGAACACATATACATTCTAATAACACACCTTTCATGTCCTATTTATTTTTATTTTTTCCTCACAGTTAAAAGTAGACAATCCACTAAACAGTCCTGCTTAGTTTTCCACTTTTCCCAACGTCTCTGTTCATAATAATTACTTTCTTTGTTTGTTAAATCACTTATGAAACCATGACACAACTGAATCGAGATAATCCAAGATAGTACTCAGTTGCATAGGTGTGAACATGATTATGAAAAAAAAAAAAACAAAGTACACTCCAGTGTAGTGGTGACCTTTTGAGCTTCGATGACCCATTCATTTGTAGCTAGTCAACATATAACTCTAGTATATTCTCTGAGGCCTATGTTACTAATAGTAAGTAGCATGGAATCACTACAGGAAGCCCCTAAGCTTCATCGCCATCGTTTTCAGGAAAGGAAGGGGGGGGGGGGGGGGGGGGGGGGGTTGGGGGTGGGGGTGGGGCGCAATACACAGGGCAAATGGCAATATCTTCAAAATTCAAACTACAGTGTTTTGCTACATGCTGTACTTAAAGGTTAAGCGTATAAAATCCGATCGATGCATAAGAAACACACTCCAACTGATCACTACTTGGACTTGTCTCCACTCCACAGAGCCCAGCAAAAACAAAAATTGAAACGATTTACCAAGGCACGGAAAAGAGAGAGTAATGAGTAACTTCAGACTCGGACCAAAGTTGCCAGGCACAACACAGGAACTGATGATTATGAAATGTATTGTTCCTGCTGCTCTTGTAGAACCTTTGCCGAAGATTTCGCATCCAGATATAGTGTAGCTACTTCTTGTAAATCCTCCTACAGACCACAGAAAAGATGACACAGTTAGTTTGTTCATGCTAATGATCACACAATCACAGTTCAATCACATAAGATTTGTTATAACAGGTACCTTGAGGATGTTGTCTCTGCCATTCATTTTTGCCACAATGCTTGCAGGAGATAAGAGCTGCACCGCATGCCTGAGGAACAACAATGTATGTATATACGTCGTTGGAGAGAATGAATTCAAGTTAACAAATTTAACACGCATGCCAGACCTTAAAGAGGTTCGCTGTCCTATTTCTCCAAGGTAAGCTAAACTCTCCTCGTCTACAACTAGTTCTTCCACCTGTGCTCGGGTTGCTAAGATCTGATCCATTTAACAATCAAATGAGTAATAAAGTCCAGTAAAAGAATAAAGTCTGGTAAAGAATAAAGTCTGGTAATTTACACGATGCTGAAAAAACAAAAACAAAAAAGGGAGAAGTTCCTTGACAGGGGGAAGATTGGGGTGACCTTTATCATCTCTTCAGGACCATAAGTTTGTGTTCGGATGATCACCAACCGGTCCAACAAGTCAACAGGTATTCCATGAGGACTAGCCATATCAGTCCCTCTGCACAGCAACATATCCATGTTAGACAAGGAGCACACTGAAGGTTTTTAGCCAATTAAGGTAGCCCAGGCAAGGCCTAGATAATACAAGCTGCTTATGAAATTTATTGTAAACAAAAAAAAGATCCTACCTCACGTTGCAAATTCCTCTATTTGTGGCAAATATCACAATCGGAGATAATGAGCTCTCTAAAGCGCGATTCAAGTACGAAAAGCACTCCATATCCAGCATATGTACCTGTGAACAAGATATGAAAAATTGAAACATTTTCGACAAATGTAACAGTTGCATATAGGACGTGGAAGGAGAATCAACCTCATCAATGAACAGAACTCCAGGTACAAGCTCCGCCACACCTTCATCAATATATCGATTAACAACCTGTCAATCATGATACAATTCAACTAGATGAAACTCTAATCATTCCCTTCTATGCTGGTCAGAATTATTTGGAGGAGATCATATATGCTAAAGGTTTACAAAGAATTATTTTAGTTTACGATTTGAAACAATTTATTTGTAATGTATAAAGAACATGTTGTACCAATAGAGCAGAAGAACGGAAGGAACCAAAGACATACTAGAGACTGCATGGAATGTGACTTATCAAAAGATGTGAGATGCATTACCGTCCTCTTTTACCACATTCAGCAAAGTGAGATAGCTTACCATGCCACTGGACTATTGCTAATATCAACTCTAGCCTTGATAAATTGTTTGACCAATAAATCCCCAAAAGAGGGGATAAATCCTATCCACTTAGTACTGTAGTATACAATTCAACATTGGAACTAGAAACATTTCAAACTCAGAAGATAATACCAACTGGTAAACAAAACATAAGAAGACTCTTGACTCTTTTAGAATATATCAAATGGTGAGTAATAAGAATTGAGAAAAAGATAACATTGTGGATCAGTTCTTAAAGCTACATGACAGCACCTGGCCTCAGAAGGAATAGGGGTGTAATTACTTGAACTCTCAGGGTCAAAGTCTTAGAATACTTTTATTAATTACATCCCAGAATCAGTTGGTAATTTGTGAAACAAAATTTTCAAATTTGTGGAAGAAATTGGCAAGAAGCTCTTCAAACCAGGAACCTTATTAAAGCTACCAAAGAAAAGGCAATGAATTTGGTTTCCACTCACTAGTCACTACAAAATCAAAAGAATTCTACCTTGTTTATTTCTTGCCTCAACTTGTCTGTAATTTCTGTTTTTCTTGGCTTCATCATCTGACCCATTAGAGATAATATGTCTTGTCCACCTTGAGGCCGTGCATTTGCAGCATCTAGATCATGCAATGTTACATCCTGTTTGGAAAGTTGCATAAGTAAGCCTGAATTGAACATATACAGGGAGGAAATACAGAAAGAATTAGAGCATTTCAAAGACAGCTGCAGAAAGAATAAGAGCATTTCAAAGACAGCTGCATCACACAAGCATAATACATGTTGCTTTCAAAAGATAAAACAACTCCGCAATCATCTACTAATCAGGCTACTAAAAATTAACCCATTAAATGATAGTATCAAACAGTAGAATGCTATCTACATCACAGAGCGTTTTAAAGAGCAAACAGTTCAGGGTGAACCAACCTGCACAATTTCCTTCTTTTTGTGGACCTCTCCTTTTGGAAGTGGAACATACTCTTCTGCTTCCAAATCAAATTCTGTAGCAAAAGCATCACTTCTGCCAACCCTCTTTACTGCTCCACTGTTAGCTTCAATATATATAACATCACCAACAGCTACCTGCATGTTATATCACAAAATTTGGTATTACAAGACCAATACTCTACTACCCCTCCCAAAAAGGAAAGTAAATTTACAAAAACGACACTGATAAGTAACATTTTTTAGCCTAAATGCTTACATATTATCTAAAAAAGTATACCAGATGATAAAGAAAGGCGAAAAAAGATCTCAAATGTCCTTACCTTTTCCTTAACCAATGCGTCATAGATAGTGGGGTCCAGCTTTAGTTGTTTGGTTCCTTTTACAGTTTTCAATCCGATGATTACATGGCTTATGCTTTTGCCATAGCCACCCGTAACACTTTCCGTTTCTTCTGGTGTTAGTTCGGTCACCTGTAATGTCACTATCAAAGCATCAAGAGGTGTAGGCAACTAAATCAAATGTGAATGAAACTGTAAATAACAGTGGTATGCGCATTACTGTACGAGAAAATAAAGCAAATCATTTACAAGAGAGGAATGATAAAATTGGAGACTTGCCTCTCCTTCATAGACCTCTTTATTTTCCTTGATACGTAGACCAATAGATCGTCGAAAATTCTCCATTAGAACCTCTGTTTTCTTAACTTCTGATGAATATACTTCAGATCCAACCATCGGACAGAATGGAACCTAAAGACAAAGACCATCGATCAGTCAGAATCAGAACAAACTTATATTTGTAGGACTATTTGAAAGTTAATAAGAATACCACACAAATAATGGAAAATGATATTGCATACCTTACTCCCAAGCTCCTGTGATATTCCAAGAGCCAGAGCTGTCTTTCCAGTTCCAGGAGGTCCAGCCATTAGAAGAGCCTTACCAGCCAACTTCTTCTGCCGTATCATATCAACGACAAGACCAGCCGCTTCTCTTGCCTCTCCCTGACCCACAAATCCAGCAGCCCACGGAGCTGCTCTTCCATTGCTCTAAAAAAGAATGGCACATAAACCTTGAGAGACAGTATAAACTACAATACCAATACAGCATTTCATCACGGTTAATGGGCACATTGACAACAATGAGAGAGAGAGAGAGAGAGAGAGAGAGAGAGAGAGAGAGAGAGAGAGAGAGAGAGAGAGAGAGAGAGAGAGAGTGAAAAGAAACCTCAAGACCGAGGCCTTTGATGTGGGTGTGAGTAGCTATGCGCTGCTTCTTGGTAGTGGACTGCACCTCTTCTATCCTCACCTTGTCCATCTCTCTAATCTCTTCTTACAACTCCTATCATAAAAAAAAAAGTTTACTCATCACTCAATCACAAAATTCAAAACTTGAAAAACAAATACTGATTATAACTGAATCAAGGAAAATTATTGTTCTTTTATACATTTGATAATAATACCAACCCACTCAAAGATTTTACCATCACCATAATACCTGAGACCTTCGTAATAATATTACCTTGCTACACAGTCAATTTGGACGGCCAATCAAACCCTAAAAGCTTCTAGTCCCCCAAAAATGGTACCAAGTCTGTCTACAAAGAATGCGAAGTACAGAAGTACGCATAAACCCTAGCTTTTACAAAAACAAGACGATAGTAAGAAGTAATTAACAAAGTAAAAGGCTGATGAAAGAGAAGAGTAAATACCGAGTATATATAGAAGAGAGCAGCGACGTTTTTCTTCAGAGAAAGAACGAGAGAGCTCTAATGGAGTCGCTGGAGGTTTCGCTTCAGTGTCGGTTTTTGCGGCTCCAACGGGTCATATAGTTTTGTATTATTGTGTAACCCGGGTATTCTATATCCGACCCGGTTGAGCTATCTCAAAATGTAAAGGACCTTTCTCTTGTTGTTTCTCTCATCAGTTTTTTTTCTTTTTCGAAAGGGATCTTATCAGTTTTTTTTTTTTAAAAAAAATATCAAAAATGGCGTCGTTGGTTCTTCGATCATGGACTCTCAGAGCTCTGAAGCCACTCTTCAATTTTACTCTCAGTGACTCCTTAAACCCTAGAGCCGCCGCTCAAACCCTAAGCGTGCGGGCGTTCTCGACCACCTTGTCGCCGCCGGCTAAGGCGGTGGTCTACGACCAACACGGTCCTCCCGATAGTGTTACCAGGTCTGACCTTCTCTTACAAATTCTCTCACACTTTTTTCTTTTCTTTTCTGGATCAAATTTTTGAAGTTTCTGAAGTAGTGGTTGTTGTTTGATTTGGGAAAAGAGTGATAGATTTGGCGCCAGTTGAAGTGAAGGAGAACGATGTCTGTGTCAAAATGCTTGCCGCTCCTATAAACCCTTCTGATATTAACAGAATTGAAGGTAATAATTTTTTCATTTTTCACTTTATTATTTTATTATTTACTAATTATGGTGCTCAGAAATTATTGGAGGTAAAAGTTTGTTAATCAACCTGTGAGCTCCGAGTTGTGAATTCAATTTAAGTCGTTATTAAAGTAGAAATGAAATAGAATCATCATCAAAGGAGTTGTTTTTCAGCTTCAGATTCGGAGGATAATTGTATTGAATTTACGATTTGTTTGCTTATTAGTTGAGGATTTTTGAACTATGAAAAGGGGTATATCCTGTGAGGCCACAAGTTCCCGCGATTGGAGGATATGAAGGTGTTGGAGAGGTACATTCAGTCGGCTCAGCAGTAAGGGGACTATTGCCTGGAGATTTGGTCATCCCATCTCCTCCTTCTTTCGGTACGTATATTCTCGTGTGGTCAAGATCACATGTTTGTTAGATTTTTCTATTGGAAATAAAGTTGATCAAATACTCCGTGGGTACCTTATTGAGTTGTGCTCAATCTTGTACACAGGGACATGGCAAACTTACATTGTGAAAGATCAGAGCGTATGGTACAAGATTAATAAAGTGTCACCATTGGAATATGCTGCAACTATCACAGTTAATCCATTATCTGCTCTAAGAATGCTAGAAGACTTCACCACTTTAAAGTCAGGTACAGCGTCGTCTGTGATTTTGTGAACGTGTCATGTAATTTCTTTCTGCTGACTAATTGAGTGTCAACAGGAGATGCTGTTGTTCAAAATGGAGCCACCAGCATTGTGGGGCAGTGCATTATTCAGCTTGCAAAGAATCGTGGCATTCATAGCGTTAATATAATAAGAGACAGGTGCTAATATAATACGTAAAGGATTAGCATACATTTCCTTAAATCTTGGCCAAGTATTACGTTTAGTCATCCATTGTCTGCTTTCGATAGGGCTGGGTCAGATGAAGTAAAGGAAAAGCTCAAGAAGCTTGGAGCTGATGAAGTGTTTACTGAGAGCGAACTGCAGGTCAAGGATGTCAAGGGTCTTGTGGTATATTCCTAATTACACTTACAGTTGCCCACTTACAGTTAAATTTTCTCAATGGTCTTGTGGAAGTTCTGAGTAGTTTGACCAGTCTCTTATCATATGTGGCAGGCTGGGATACCTGAACCAGCACTAGGATTTAACTGCATCGGAGGGAATGCTGCTTCTTTGGTCCTTAAATTTTTGGGGTGTGATTTGAATTATATACTTGAAGAAAATATATATCCTTCTATTTTGTGGTCTGAAAATTGAGTAACTTCTGGAAATGTGATGTTTCAGGCGCGGGGGTACAATGGTGACTTATGGTGGCATGTCTAAGAAACCAGTTACTGTATCAACTTCATCTTTCATTTTTAAGGTAAATCTTGCATATTTTCCCCCTCTCGTTGCATAGCCATTTTTGTGTTTGTGATCCAAGGGGGATTTATAAAGCACTGCAATATGTTGGATGGAATAAGTTGCTGAGGTGAGGTGTATGGAAGCATTTGATAATTAGATGGACTAAATAAATGGATGCTATGGAGATCGGGTTATCGTCAAATAGGGAAGATAATACATATGGTTGAAATTAAACAGAAGTATGATGAATTGAAAGAATAAGGGTTACATGTATTGTTTGTATTGGCATGTGATTTGTCTTCTTGACTGTGTGGAACCTACTGGATGAAATTGATTAGAAATTCAAATTACAAACAGGAATAGAGTTGCCGAAAACAGTTAGGCATTCTAAACCTAGATTTTCTGAACCCAGATTATGTTAACTCTTCGTGTGGAGGCACGGCACAAGGGACTGAAGGGAGAGATAACATTACTCTTGGAATATGATGCATTGAATTGTCATTTTGGATCAATTCTCAGTTTGATACCCCACCAAGTCCTTTTAGTAAACATATAAAGTGCTTGGCATTGTAGGTTTTGGATATCATGTTTGCTTACATAATCTCTTTTCTTGCAGGACCTTTCCTTGAGGGGATTCTGGTTGCAGAGTTGGATGAGTACAGAGAAGGCAGCAGAGTGTAGAGTTCTGATAGATCACCTTCTAGACCTAGCACGGGAAGGAAAGTTAAAATATGAGTAAGTTCTTTCTTTCATTGACCACATTTGCCTCTCTCTTCACTTTTTTTTGTCATTTCCCTCTCTCAATTATCAATGGCTAGATGAATCAATCATGTCACTGTTATGGTTGACATTACATTCCCCTTATTCATAGGATGGAGTTTGTTCCTTTCAAGAGTTTCAACACTGCACTAGAAAAAGCACTTGGGAAACAAGGGAGCCAACCAAAGCAAGTTATCAAATTCTGACCCTTGAGCAGGCCAAGCCTTTTGTTCATCTTACGTTTTCTCTAAAGTAATGAGGTTCCTTTTTTCATGTTAGCACGTTAGTACCATATTGAATTTTCCCATCACATATTGTAAATATAACGAGATTCCCGTAACTAGAGGATGATGTATACAAGCTTGGGCTCTACCATGGCTTCTGGAATCAACAATCCCCTCACAATCTTTACGAACAACAATATTATTTTGGCATTTTGGCTTCTCAGGAAGCCAGGAACTAAATCTCTAGTGAACCCCGTAATTGTTTTGCGCCATAGTTAGTCAATGTATCTCAACCTCGAGCAAAATCATATAACATTGCTCAACATAGCATCACATCTATGGAATTAAACAATTTCTAGAGAATCATAGAGAGATCGAGTACCTCAGTTATGAGAATCAACTGATGTACAAGTCTTTACAAGGAAACAGTGGTTCACCCTACTGACCATATATCAATTGCTGCAGTATTTTCAGAACAGAAAACACACCGCAGTCTAGCAGGAGAAGCTCCTAAGCTCCTACAGGAAGAGAAAATATAACTGTAGTGATATCAGCCTGAAAATATATGAACTATTTCATTTTTCACCCGAACAGATATTCGACGGCAGAGAGCAAAAGAAGCAACAAATATTTAGTGAAAGCATGTGCTGGACTGCTGTAAAGGAGACCATACACAACAACAGGTCTTAATCTGGTTTTATAAAAAAACTAGCAGCATTCGCAGTAGCCCTTGGCATTTCCCTTTGGAAGTCAAATTGAAATCCTCAATGTAAGAAGCATTTCTATTAAGACCCTACAGTATGTCAGATGCTAACTAAACTGCACAAATGCTGAAATGCCTAATAGACCTAGGTCTGCAAGGCAAAACTTCCAACAGCCATTGTCTATGAGGCACATCTATCCTGCATAACAAAGGCAATTACTTGGAGAAATGTTAGATGACGTACAGAACCAGTTCCGAGTGGATCTGATCATGATCCAAAGGACTGAACATTTGCAAGAAAATCAAATAACTTTATCTACTGTGATCAGAAGATAGACATTTCAATATTTTCATACGTAGTTCATAATCTTATCTTTCTGTAGTTATGTACACTAACTACAGAATTCAAGTAAAACCAGAATGCCCTCTTATCTGTGAGTTCATGGGTATCCCTTCCGACTGATTTGGAGTTGTTGACATTACCATAATACTTACCCATACTAAAACTTCTTAGTTTTGGGGGTCAAAATAACAGAAAAAGTTTTTAGAAATGGTTTACCAGCTAGAAAGTGCTGAAATGAAAGTTATATGCACAAACCAGTGGGATAAAAAATAATCAGCAAAAGGGACTACAGAATTCTCAGAGGCAAGAGAGGAACAAAAAAGAGACTAACAATTTGTAACTGTGGCCTGACTGAATATGTACATGGAGAAACATATCAATTGATAATTTAATATATACGTCAGATGTTTGCAGTAGCATAAGTGCGACGAACAATTCTGTAATGCAGATTATCTTTGTAAAGATCTTTCCATCATTGGCAGCAAAGCTGGATCCACTTTATCTTCAAACAATAAACCAAGTATCAATTCCATAGTTGATGCATCTCCAGAGAAACCCCTTTCCACCATTTCATGAATAAGTCTCATTGCCTTTGTTGTCTCTTTGTTATTGATAAGGCCACGAATTATTGTGTTATATGTGCAATCATCCCGAGAGCAGCCCTTCTCTTCCATTTCTTTAAAGCACATTTCTGCATCGAATATTAGACCCCCATCACAAAGTCCACCTAATTATGTTATATGTCCACACATTAGGTTCAAGTCCTTTTGAAGATAAGTTATAGAAGATGTCCTTAGCAGATTCAACATTTCCAGCTTTGTACATAACATGAAGTAGAGTAGTGTAAATCACGATATTCAGTTTCAACTTCTTGCTTTTCATGCCACTCAGCAATTTCATAGCTGCATCAAGTTGTCGGTTTTTGCATAAGCCATTCAGTAAAATGGCATAAGTTTGTGAACATTTGGAAGTTCACCAGACACTTGCACGCTCATGAACAACTTCTTTGCATCTTCTATTCTCCCTGATTTGCAGAATCCATCCATAAGAGTGTTGTAAGTAACAACATCTGAAGCTAGTCCTACAGTAGACAATTCAACAAATAGCTTCACAGCCTTGACCATCTTTTGTGCTTGCAATATCCATTTATGAATATACTATAACTGTATACATTCACCATGGAGCCCTTTCTAACCATTAAATCGAAGACCTTTCTTGCCTCCTCCATCTCTCCTCTGAAACAATAACCATCCATAAGTGCATTGTATGTAACTGTATTAAGTTCAATACCTCTTTGGATCATTATTTCAACTAGGCTCTTTGCTTCGACGACCATCCCTTCCTTAGAGAGTCCGTCTACCAAAACATTAAAGGTCAGAACATTGGGAGAGAAGTTTCCAGTCACCATCTCTTTCAACAGCCTTGTGGCTTCTTCCCACTGACCTAATCTGCATACTCCCATCGATCAATGAGTTATAGGTCACCACGTTGGGGGCAATACCCTTACTGATCATTTCTAACAAGAGTTCGAGTGCTTCAGCAATTAGTGTGTCCTTGCAGAGATTGTCGATGATGGTGCTGTACGCAACAATGTCAGGCTTAGAATCTGTAGATAGTTCCATCCTCCTAAGCAATTCAAGAGCTGCAATGTTGTTGCCCTTTTTGCAGAACCCCTTTATCAATGCTGTAAATTATTGCTGCCTCAGCCTCTTTATTGTGGAGAAGGAAGCCATTGAGGAAGGTGTTGAAGGTAGTGACATCTGGCTCAAAGCCATATTTAAAGCATTTACCCAAGACAGATAAACTGAGCATCATTTGGTTTAAATGACAGAAGCAATTGATGAGAATGGTAAGACTATAATCATTAGGATGGATTCCCCTCAAACTGATTTGTTTATACAACGAAATGACTGCCGAGTAGTGCTTCAGTTTGACGAGTTGACCCAATAGTTGATTGGAACGGATAACCGAAGGCAGAGGACGCTTCAGAAGCATTTCATCGAACACCTTCAAGGCGTCCTTGAGGTCTAAAAAGCATCTGGGTGGTTCTAGATGGTGTTGGGTATGAAGATTTTGAATGAAAATGGTTGAAAGGAACATCAAGAACAAGACTAGTACTAATAGTACTAGTAAAAATCTGAGTAACAAGGCTAGTACTAGCGATAATAGATGCAGTAGACTGACATTGAGAAGAAGAAGAAACTCTCACCGTCATCTTCAAAGTCTCGAGATTTCTTGGGTGTTTTTTGTTGTTGTTGGAGAAATCAGTAGACAGAATGTGTACGCATTTGGGCCGGATTTCATTTTATTTGTAGACCCAACACCGAAGCACAATTCGAACTTTGCTGAGGATGATGAAAATGGAAAACACTAGTAAGTAGTAAATTTACAACATTTGTTTCTTTTCTTTGGAAAAGTGAAGACATTATGGTGCTCGCATCATATGGACACTGACATAGTCGGTCAGGTCAATTGCAATACAAGAGCCAAGTACTAGGCTTTGTACACTTGATCACTCCGGTGCCCTTGAAGGTTTCTGTAAACCGGAAAAAGTATCGGAATCGGATTTGAAATGCTCATTATCATCCATCGATGTTCATTATGTTCCCACAGTAACAAATATCATTAACGAGCATTAAGGACTTGAGGATGTGTACACTTCCTCCAGCTTAAGCTGCTGAGAAAATACCATAAATCAGAAAGTGATGTGGTTGTTGCAAGAATACCTGCCATATTCCAAGCTCATCATTTTCCCGTGATATGCAATGATTTATGGCAATATATGAAAACAAGGAAATCATCAAATTTCATATAGGTAGATCAGTAATGGAAGAAGGGTCTCTACGTTGCAACGGAAGAACGATCAAAACCAATCATATCCCTGGAAGAAGGATCAGAAGCTCTGATTACCTTACTTACATTGTAATGGAAACCTCACTTTAACGAATTGCATTGTAAATGGAGCAGATGTCCAAAAATACTTGTGAAAATCAGTGAGGCCTTCAATTGATCCTAGATAGAGACCTCTGTTCTCAGAACCTTCTCGGTTTTATGGAATTCCAAGGTTAGAGGATGTTATCGTATTCAAGATATTATCTGCAATAAATTATATTGAAGGCCCTAAACCCTAGAGGAAGTAAAGAAAGGTAGACTCTCTGAGATTGACTCTCTTTTCAAAACGAAATCCACAGCTTCTTCGACAGTGTCAACAACCTGCACAAGTATCAGGAGGTCTACATTAACATCATCCATAACTCAATTGTATACCCCATTTTCCTGGAGGAAAGAACTAAACAGTTGGTTACTACATTAAGCTACAGTACGTTTCAGATTTCTGGTAAAGAAAATACACTACCAGATGTGCTGGAAATTCATCATGGTTTTCCTTTCCCTTGAACACCCCAGTCCTTGTAAGAATAGAAAACCAGGGATGTCCCGCCTGAAATGATGAAATAGTACAACTTATTATAGCATCATCGTGAAATTATGATAGAAATAGTGTACATAATACTAGTGCAAACAGCTACATAATATTTCAGGTTGAAGAGAGGCTATACCTGTCGTGCACCCTTGATGTCAACTGCAGGATTATCTCCTATCATATACATGGTTTTGAAATGATGACATCCAGCAATTTTACGATGCGAAACTTGAACATTGTCATGAACAGAGGACACAAGTTGCTTAAGAACAAGTTCTGCATTCTTGAATACAAATGGATGTGGTTTCCCAAAAGTTGTATACTCCAGAGCATGGTGCAAGAATCTCTAAATTCGTCTCGGACCTTTTCACATACCTCCTTTTAGTTTCATATGGTAGCTTATGTGAAATCTAAACATCACCTATAACTTTAAGTGTTTCCAATATACTTGTCTCAAGAATTAGCCTCTCATATTCTTAAAAATTACAAGATCAACTCAAGCCTCCATCCCTCCAAAGAAATTTTTGTTAGATATTTCGTCACCATTCAAGTAGTAAGCCAAATTTGAAACTATCTTTTAGAGTTTCCCTGAGTTGCAACTGTAATTAATTGAGTTACAGTCCATTCAAAACTGTCTAGAAGCAAGTTTGGGAGACCATATCTCTCAGCTTGACTGTAACGATAAAATGGATATACATACTTACCTAGTACATTATTAGGCTTACCTGTTAAAGATGGATTCCAATGCAATTCTGAAAGTGCCCAGTCCAAAACGCTCAGACGGAAAAGCAGCCTACCTTTGGTGGCCCCTTGTCAGTACATTATTAGGTTACTATCAAAAGTACATAAAAAAAACTCGGGAATTTGTATTTGAACTAACAGTAAAATTAACTCAATACAGAGGAGGAACCAGCCTGGTACGCAAGGTCATCATGCGCAAAATAAAGTTTTGGCTGGTGTCCAATTTCACAACCAGGAAGGCCACCCGTTCTTAAAATGTCACATAGAACCTGGTATAAGACATTTATACTTGGTTAGCAACTTACTGCTTCTATAATACTATGATGGCTGACAATAAATTTCCAAAAAGTCAATATTTTTCGAAGTACTTCAAGATCAAGTTAGAGAAATCTGGGAGCATCTAGTTAATTGACTTGATAGATGTTCATGAAATGAAATTTAAACCAAGAATAGATTACTTGAATATCCCTGCTCCAATCAACAGAATCACTCAATATAAACATGGCCTGTACTCTTTATGACCGAACATGCTCTTTGTTAGCAACCTCCTTAGTCGTGCTATTCTGATGAGCAGCAACCTGCTTCGTTGTCCACTTCTTATATGGTGCTAGTGGATCAACATTTTTCAAAGCAGGAGGCGTAGTCATCAATAGAAAGAACATTTCTGAGATACAAATCAGGAAAATAACACAGTTTATTCATATCAGTGAATAAATTCGACATCAAGAAACCAAACTCGTGAAAAGTGCTGCACTAAGAAATTACCTAAATCCATATTCGGACATCACAAGAGCAGGTTCTCCTTTTCCCACAGCAACGATTAGTTCATTCTCATATCTGTTAGACCACAATTGTATTTTTCAAATTGATGAATGTAACGGGACAGAAATAGATTAGATATCTAGCAGCCCCACATACAACCTTTCAGGGGCTATGTGCATACCTGCTTACTAATTGCCTAAAAGGTGTATGAGCCTGTAACACCTGCATTACAAATTACAATAAGTAACAGATATTTGGATGAAACTATACAACAAGAAGAAAGAAGTGAAATTCTTTGATAATAATAACCTGTAAAGTTGAAACAATGACACCCAAAAGCTCACTCAACTCATGTGCTCTTTTAGATTCAGGAAACCCACCTCCTATTCACAACCAGAAAACAAAACCCATTTACTTGCCAAATAGAATGACAAATAATCCATCATAAAAACAGATATAAATAACAAACTCACCAGTAGTCAAAAACACATAGGGTATCTTAAGATTACCTGCCAGCAATATATTAGAGGTTCTTATGATGAGTAAATAAATATCTCCCAAAACAAAGGGTATGAATAATGAGGGGTACCAGAACCGTCGTATAGTTTTTGAAAAGCCTGAGGGGAGCCTCCGATGGGAACTTCACTACGCAAAACGACACCATCAATATCGAAGGCAATGCCAAAGGAAGAAGTACTGAAGCAATCAGAAAGAAACCAATCAGATATCAGAAACACAAAACTTGAGTGAACTCTCTCAAATGGTGTATTTAGATTTGAAAGTACGGGTTGGATTGGGAGGAGAGCTGCGACAAGGAGCGTGTGATTTTGGAGAAGAAAATGGATGATGATAATTGCTTTGCTCTTTGGCTTTGCGTGATCTTTCTCAGGATTCCAAGGCTCATTGCTCTTTTTCCTTACCACCACTGTGAATCTGTGACTGGAGCTTATAGCTTTAGTGTCAAGTTCAAAGTAAAATAACCACAACATCATAACGAAAGTTAACGGATAACCCAGGAGACATTATGTAAGAGATCAGTGAACAATATACACTAGCAAACCCAGGAGACATTTTTTTTTTATCAAATTTAAACTTTGAGCTACGAGAAACCCACATAAAAAACAATCATAAACTAGTGAAGCAGATTGATAACATTATGAAGGTAAGCTTAAGATAAAAGGGTTCATCAGAGTTTCATTTTTTCGAAACCCAAAGCGTTAAATTCATCAAGTCTTAATAAGCAAAAGCTAAAATATGAAGAGACTCTAAGACTGACTCATAATTTCTTCTACCCTTAATGCCTTGATTGAATATGAAGGGAACATCAATCATCATGTTTTCAATGTTTAATATTTCGTTGCAGAATGAAAACCCGAATTCAACTTCTACAGGACATA
Organism: Geum urbanum; assembly: GCA_946800695.1. Taxonomy (NCBI): domain Eukaryota; kingdom Viridiplantae; phylum Streptophyta; class Magnoliopsida; order Rosales; family Rosaceae; genus Geum; species Geum urbanum. The sequence continues at coordinate 12,862,189 of OX327001.1, forward strand.
GAAGAATACCTGGGAATAATAAACCCAAGAACATAGATGCACGATTCAGCACAAGCACAAAAAAACAAGAAAAAATTTGGACCATTTCTCGATTTATGCGTGTCATCCTTGCGCAGGGGCCATGCTAATCTTCTCTGTATCGTTCCAATTTTATCGGATGTCCCCGAAGGGACGAGCTTACCTACGAGCTTATAGTATATAAAGCATAGCAGATTTAGCTCTGCTTCAATGTGGGAAGCGCTCAAACCCTTTTTAACATTTCTTTTTATTTTGGCACAAGTTTCAACGTGTCTTTTGACTCCTTAGTGTGGACGGTAATATCGAACTGAAGTAAAAATGAGTTTGAAAACCCGTTGATCGCATTATATCGATTAATTTGATTTAGATGGTACTGAGATCGGTGAGAAACTGATAAACAAGTGGTACATAACCTTCTCTTTAGAATAGGACCCTAATAGCTACATGACCAACTCATATAAACTGCCCAAAGTATCTACAACTGATTACGAGGCTCAAGAAGATGAGAAAAGCCCTGCCAAGACGAACCACAAAGCATCTATATTCCTATATAATTATATGGTTCTGCTGATATTTGGGCCTCCCAGTATACAAATACACTAAAGAAGAAAGAAAGAAAAAATTATGAGAACAAAGCCTTCTCTACATGCATCACCACACCAACCCCCAGCTGTTAGTAGATTCTCATTATCCAACTCAAATGAACAAATCCAGAAAGAGAGCAAGACACCAATCTTCTTGTGAAACTGTCCTTTCATCTGCTGAACATGAGGAAGAACCCATCTCCCTGTCCATTCTTGATGTGTGATCAAAATCTCCTCATATATGGTACATTAGTTACTGAATCACACAGACATGGTGGTGGTGTGATACTGTGAAGGAATCAACAGAAACCAGGTATGCATCAACGGAAACTATTCCAGCATGATATCTGGATTGAAGTGTAGAGACTCCCTCCATACAAGCTCCTTTATGTCTTCTTCATCCAGGGATGCCTGCTCAGTCAAATACGAAAGGAGATGGGCAAATGGGCTCCTCATTGATCGCATGAAGACTTGATAAGTACGGATGATTCAATGCTTCCTCGACTTTTCATACAAATCACATGACAATAACAGTCTTAGTACACCTCGAAGATAAATGAGAAGGAAAGCCTACATTAATATATAGTTAAGAGACTTACCGGTTATACGTCTACTTGGATCCAAAACTAGCATTTTCTCTGCATGATCAACTGCCACTGGTGAGACATTGGGGAACTTCTGCGCAAAGGGTTGCTTTGGGACATGTAGGAGCTGCTTAACATATTTCTTAGCATTTTCGCTTCTCAGGAAGCCAAGATCTGAATCTCCTGGTGAACCTAGCAGCTGTTTTGCACAATTGAGAACTTGGTTTACGAATATTTAAACCTTTTGAAGCTGTTTATGAATTGCTCTTAAACAAAATCATACAACATTGCTCAACCTAACATCACATTTACCAAATCAGACAATTTTTAGAGAAGCATAGAGAGATTGAGTACCTCAGTTATGAGACTCAACTGTTGTACATAGTCTTTACCAGGAAACAGTGGTTCCCTCATTAGAATCTCCCTGAAAATGCACCCTACTGACCATATATCAATTGCCGCAGTATATTCAGAACAGTTAAGTAGTAACTCAGGAGCTCGATACCAACGAGTAACAACATATTCTGTCTCTGATGTAGTTCTTGCAAGCCCAAAATCACAAATCTTAAGGTCACGGTTCGCATTAAGCAGCAGATTACTTGGTTTCAGATCGCGGTGTAAATCATTTGCAGAGTGTATGTACTTCAATCCTCGCAGCAGCTGATACAAAAAGTACTGCAAAAAAAAACATTTTATGCTTCTTAAACTTCAAATTATCTATTTCCAAAAAAAAAAAAAAATCTAAGCTTTGATCATGTCAACATTTACATGGTCACATAATTTATACTACAACTTGCACACAGCTGGTTCAACATGTCTTAACTCTTAACACATGATCCACATATCAGCACATTACATAGAACTAGACCAGAAGCAATAAAGTTTTCATTATCGGTTACAGAAAGGAATTAGTACAATCAGATACTTGGTCTGCTTGTCTTTGGGTATGAGTTTGCACATATGTAACAAAGAATAGTTATAGAATCTCCTGATGCATTAAATAAAAACGTTGAGAATTTGAAGGAAAACATGGCATGCAGGGGACTGTATCAAATTTCAATGTCATATGAACCCAAAGATTGCCCTACAAACTGCATTTGTACTTCAATCCAATACACTTACAAGTCTCCTGATTCAAATTACAAATATTGATCATATCACTCATTTTTATCAGACAAGTAGCTGTTTTGTAGAATGAAGAATTCTCAACATCTTAAATGATTATTATGTATTGGTCCCAACTATCACATTTCAATGTCAGATTAAGACAGAGTGCTCTACCAGATAGTTTGGTTCCTCTCATTCAACACACCAATAAAAAGAATTATCATATGTAAGAAATTTCAAGAGCAGCAGCTATATTTGAATAGTTATGATCTGCCAACGTCATAAGGTCAATAGTGCATAGTTTGACCCTTGTATTTTGTAGTTCTGACATTCCTGTTAAAAAAATGTTCGACAGTACCTGACAGTGATCATCTGTCAAAGCCTGGCTGGAGTTTATTATCTGATTCAGGTCAGTATCCATCAATCATATACTATGTAAACATCATTGAAGTTCCCTAATTTGACAATACCCATAAAATCAAAACCTCACAAAGCAAAACTAAACCCTACCCAATTCAACATGAACTTTTCAATTCCAACCCAAAAAAAGAGTCCACAACTTGCTGAAGCGAAAACACATTAACAAAAGAGAGAGGGGGAAGAGAAGATGAAATTTACCAAACACTCCCATAGGTGCCGCGACCAACTGGACTAATAGGAGGGACATACTTGGCCGAGACTTGAAAAGATTACCCAGAAGATTGTATTGGACATACCCAGAAGGCTGTTTAGCTTCAGCTACCCCATTCGCCATCTTCTGTAATCTCTGAGAGTCAGAAACAATGAAAATTTAGAGAGAGAAAAAGGCCAAAGCTTTAAAAGAAAAGGTTTAAGGGCGTGAGAGGGTATAAATGTAAAGCTAAAAGCTTAAATGGAGAGGATGGGCCATTTGGCACCACAGCCTGAGTGACAGCCACACCAAAAGCTTTGGCCTTTGCTGAAAGCTGGCTGTGTGAGACTGATTTGGGTTTTGAACAAATTCCAACTTTTGAAATTTGAATGCGGGAAAACAAAGTGTGTCAGTGGTGAGTGAGCGATCAATTCTTTTATGTTATTTTCTTCTCTTTTTTATGGTTTATCAACGGAAACGAAGAGAATTAGAAGATGAATATTTCAGTTTCAGTTTTTGCAACAAATTAAGCTGTGTAGTCTCTTTTCCGTTGAAAGAACGGATTTGACGCCCCAATCCCAAAGTGGACTTTTGAGAGAACTGGGCTCAAGCCTAAAACTTGAGAGCTACTCTCTTCAACGTGTAGTGGAGAGAGAAAGGGTCGACCTATATCATCACCAAGTCATCTCAAATGCTCTAATGTTTATTGCTAAATGACACAATAGTTGACGGTACAAAAGCACATTGCAAATTCTGAACCAAAGTGAAGGAGGTTCATTCGAACTTTTTCGAGATGGAGTCATTGGAGTTCTCGTCTTCGATAGAAGAAGAGAGTTTGTGAGGATAAAGAGGAAACCAGCATCGAAAGGATTTGGTACCTTCTGCCATGGCAATGTTAATAAAGATGTATCAATATTAAAGAACAAAGATGCTGAACATCGTTTCAAGCTGAAACCAGCATCTCAAATGTAATTAGAGACTAATTTTGTGGATATATGTTACAGTATTAGGTTAGGAGCATAACAGATTATAGCTCCCAATGGTTGTTAAACCCTAGGAGCATAACAAAATTAACCTACTAATACCAACCAATCAACTATGAGAAAATGAACTCTCAGAGAGCAGAGAGAAGGTATATATGATCGAAAAACAAGTTGCATAATTTCTTCTTACATGAATACTTCCGCAATTAAATTAAACAACAGAACTCACGAAGAGCAAGAAAAATAAATAAAACAATGAAAAAACAAATCACTATATACTGCGTCTACAGCATAAAAAAGGCCAAGGTTGGGAAGTCAAGGACGATCAGATTGAACATCAGAGGAATACCCACTTGGGGTTGGCGCTTCTCCTCTAGGCTTGTGAGCAAAGCAACCCAAAATCAAAGTGAATAAGCCCTTGAAAATCTTCAATTTGATCTGTCCGCGCTTGGGAGGAGGATTAGGGTAATGCTTGAACTTCAAATCTGGGCTCTCCATCATCTTCAAGCTTGGCCTGTCGTTCATGATCTTCATCGCGTGGAACAGAGGAAAACAGAGGATTGAAAAACAGGGGGAATCGAAACGGAGTGTGTGAATGTGTTTGAGCTCAGCTCTTCTCACTTATGGAAGAGAGAGAGGAGAGTTGCTTCAGTGGAGAAGAAAGGAGTGGGGAGTGAATTTTGAGAGGAATAATTCGAGTGCCAACTCACTGGGCGGGTGCCATTTTTATAGACCAAAAAGCTGCCTTGGGTAACAAGTTTGCTACAGTGATCGAATGCTTTACTTCTACAAAGCTTTCTATTTCGATCATTTTTAGCAGTGGAATTTATGCAACATTTTTTTACTTTGGGCACGATATTTTCTTTTTGTGAACATGCATAAGTGGTATTTTCACCCTATTCTTTCATTTATTTGCAAGTTAAAACTTCTGATTCTCGTAATTATATATACTCTTTGTATTTTAAGGATTTCATTTGCTTAGTGATCGAAGAAGGAATCAGCACGAACTCTATGCATCTAGAAAGATTTGACCCTTTTGAGCTTCTAGTAGCTAATAGCTAGCAGGTAGATGTAGTCAGCGCCACCAGGTTCGTATATATTATTTGAGAATAATATTTGCACGCGCGCTATCTATGTCTAAATTCTGATGTCTTGTCGCTCTTGAAATCTTGATCCAGGCCAATGACCAAGACTTATTCTCTTTTAAGTCTGCCGACCTGCTTCAGTAAACGGTAGGGTCAGTCAAATTTTGTTCGAGCAAACTAAAAAGTTCGACACAGCGATGAGATCGGCGAGAACGACGCACGAGCAAAATGGTCCGCTCCACCTCTTGCAAGAACAATCACTCGAGCAAAACTTGCTTGACCTGTTACTCGAGCAAATTCAGTCTAGCCGGGTCCACATTTGCTCGAACAATTCATCTTGCTCGATCAGCCAGTGCAGATGCTCTAACTATATGTAGCCTAGAGTAACAGGCGAGGTTGGTACTCTCCTCGTCTAAATTGCTTATAAAGAAGTCAGTGGCCGCTAGCTTACAAATCAACATTCTATCGCGAGACGGTGGTACGCCAACGCACGAAGCACGTGTCCATTCGAAAATTTACACTCCCTCAAGTCCTTTGCAAACTCCGCCCTCAACCTCGTGTCCATAACTTCACTTAGGTTATGGTGTGCGGTGATGAAATCCACACATCACGAGGGGTTAAGGAGATAAGCTAGGAAAAGAGGCGTCATCTATTCCAAAGAGTGCGACTTAATAAACCAAGCATATGTACTAAATTTAAATCGAAGACGTACTACCATGCAATTTACTAGAAAATACACATAATATTATCAATTAATTATTATTTATCATGTATTTAATAATAATTATTCATTTACCAATATAATTAATTATTATTAACAATTATTATTATTACTATTATTTAATTTTAACTAATAATTATTCATTACGAAATAATTAACAACTAATAATGATTACTAAATAATAATAATAACAACAAAATAATTATTATAATTACAACCATTTATTATTTAAAACTAATAAATTAAAAGTATTTAGAAATTAAATAATTAATTAAATAAAAAAAATGTTAAAGAGTTAAAAAATAGAATTATTACCTCGTCGGAATTTCGCCGGAATATCGGAAGAGTAGAGTCGTCGGAGATGGGGAACCACGCCGGAAAGTTGGTCGTTGGAGCGTCGCCGGAGTGAGAGCTCGAGAGAGAGAGAGGAGAGGAGAACGTATGGGATGAGGAAAAGAAGATGAGCCACTGCCTATATATAGAGTTTCACTTAGACGACGGAGCACTATTCTCCGTCGTCTAAGTGAACTTGGACGACAGAAACAGTGTTTTCCGTCGTCTAAGTGGCGGTTTCAAAAAATTTCAAGCGGCGCTAATTAATCGGCGGGACGTTTTGAACCGCCATGATTTTGGACTTAGACGACGGAAAATGAATTCTCCGTCGTCTAAGTGAAAATTCAAGCGGTCCCAAAAACGGAAGCGGTAAATTGAACCGCCATAATTTTGGACTTGGACGACGGAGAATGACCATCTCCGTCGTCCAAGTGAAAATTACATGAAAAAAATAAAAAAAAAATAAATTCGAACCGCCATGGTAATTTGAACCTGGACGACGGAGATGGTCATTCTCCGTCGTCTAGGTGAACACCTGGACAACGGAGAATGGCCATCTCCGTCGTCCAGGTTCAAATTACGTTAAAAAAATTTAAAAAATAATTCGCTAGGAATTTAGCGATCTGTCATTCGAGTGAAATTGTCGTCCAATATCGATGAACACATTGTATATATGAACAGTTAAATTTGAACCGAAGAATAATTTTTCGTTTTGAAAGTTGTTAAGTATCGACTAATCCTTACGACTTAAGTGTTCATGAGTAGAGGCTCATTTGCAACAGAGTATTAACGAAATTGAATTTGGACAAAACAACCGTTAGATATGTTCGTCGTAACATAATATATAATTGTCTTCAAAGGACCATAAAATAATAAGTTTGGGAAGGGTTTGATCGGCACAGTCAACCGCAAAACCGATAATTTCACAAACCGGAAACGTGGATACAAGGCATTTCGCAACTCCGATTTTTGAACCGTCGAAGCTCACACACCAAGAATTGTTTACTCTAAAGTCTTGACGAAAAGAATATGTATTGGAAGAAGGTCTAAATGGTCGTTGTCTTAGAAAAAATTACGATATCTGCACCTGGACGACGGATATAAGCGTTTCCGTCGTCCAGGTGTATAGACCCTGAATTCAGGGGTTAGGGCCTTACTGTTTAGGGTTTAGGGTTTGTTCACTTGGACGACGGAGAATGACCATATCCGTCGTCCTAGTGTGTACCTGGACGACGGATAATGACCATGTCCGTCGTCCAAGTGTAAAAACCCTGAATTCAGGGGTTAGGGCTGGGGGTCCGGCACCACTCCCGCTGGATGAGGCACCATGGTAACTGTACCCTGAGCTGAAGTCTGCTGCGCTGAACTCTGCTGCTTCACCATGCTCGCTCCATGTAGTGTAACTCCACATCATACCATTTTCGTACAGGTGTTGCATCATAACATTAACCTCCGCATACTGACAATTAAGACATTTCTGACACGGACACCTGAAACGTTTCTTTCCCTGACCATGTTCTATCGCAAAATTCACAAATTCGCTAATTCCATCCATATACCGGACATCACATCTATTCTTCAACTTCATCCAACTCTTGTCCATACTGCTACAAAATATTATAATTAATTAATTATTACATATATATTAGTCCATTAATTTACGCTTAATTATACGTACTCGATCTACATCGATCCATCAATTACGTACGTACGTAATTTAATTTGTATATATAGCTAACATCCATGCATGTATGTACGTACGTTTTCACTAAATATATATATTAATTAAGCAAATTTTAACTGCGTACGTACTTGCTGGCCTTCTCGATATCTGTTAATTAAGCTAGCTAGCTAGTCAGCGGAGATCCCTTCTCCTGATCCTTCTCGGCCTTCTCCCTTCTCTGATCCTAGCTTCTCCTAGCCTTCTCCTTCTCCCTTCTCCCTTCTCCTTCAATTCTTCTTCGAATGGAATGAAGAGATCGAGGATCGGAGATGGCATGGAATATGAATCGAAGAGAGTTTGGCATCGGGCTTATATAATGCTTCATTTAGACGACGGAGGTGTCGGTACGTCGTCTAAGTGGAAGTTACTCGGACCACGGCGTGTCGGTCCGTTGTCCAGGTGATCACATGGACGACGGAGAATACCATCTCCGTCGTCCAGGTTATCACCTGGAGGACGGAGAAGACTCCGAAGTCCAGGTGTCCACCTGGACGACAGAGATAGTATTCTTCGTCGTCCAGGTGATCACCTGGAGGACGGAGAAGACCAGGTGATCACCTGGAGGACGGAGAATACTATCTCTGTCGTCCAGGTGGACACCTGGACCTCGGAGTCTTCTCCGTCCTCCAGGTCGTACTTGGACGACGGAGACTTATCCGTCGTCCAAGTGTCACTAGGACCACGGAACAATTACTTTTCCGTGGTCTAAGTGCTGTTTTCTTGTAGTGATTATGAGGAGATATACTCTCCAATCATGGATATTATTACTTTCTGCTACATTTTCAGTTTGGTAATGTCCAAAAAATTGAACATGCAGCTGATGGATGTGGTGACAACATATCTCTATGGAAACTTTGATTCAGAGATATACATGAAAGTGCCGGAAAATGTGGTCATACCTAACTCACTTAACTCTACACCACAGAGTGCTCATGTGATTAGATTGAAGCATCACTTTATGGATTGAAACAAACCGGTAGGATGTGGTACACACGCATAAATGACTGCTTGATTGGGAGGATATACAAGAACGATGATTTTTTCCCATGTGTGTTCATTAAGAGAACAAGTTCAGGATTTGCCCTAATAGCGGTCTATGTTGATGATATGAATATCATTGGGTCTCTTGATGAAATCAATGAGATGGTTAGCTATTTGAAATCTGAGTTTAAGATGAAAGGCCTTGGTATAACTCGATTTTATTTTGGTTTAGAGCTAGAACATCGAGTTAGTGGAATACTTATTCAGCAATCTGCTTATGTCCAAAAAATGCTCATGCAATTTAACATGGATAAAGCACACCCTCTTAGTACACCAATTGTTGTTCGAAGTCTGGAACCCATTAAAGATTTGTAGTGTCTGAAAGATGATAATGAGGAACTTTTGGAATTTGAGGTATCATACCTTAGTGCTATTGGAGGTTTGTTGTATTTAGCCCAATGTACTAGACCAGATATTTCATTATCTATGAACTTGTTAGCTTGGTTTAGTTCTGCGCTAACATAATGTCATTGGACTGGAGTAAAGCACATCTTCAAGTACCTGAAGGGTTCCATTAACTTGGGCTTGTTCTTTCCCTACAAAGAATAGAGATAGAGAAGCTTCAAATTCTCGAAAAAGGGTTGGTTGAATCACAGCATACAGATCTTGAGACTTTTGACCCTTCGAATGGATCTTTCGACCCATTGAAGGATGCACCCTGGATCGACCCAAAGATATCATCCAAAATGTCGAGTAAAATCTTTGACCCGTCAAATTCTCCTGTGGATGTGAGCACTATTTCTCAATTCAGTGCGGTCCTCTACCTGGAGACACCTTGTGATGTCTTAGTTAGTTTTAATGATGTTGGGTATCTTTCCGGCCCACATAAAGAACGTTCTCAAATAGGTTATGTATTCACCATAGGGAACACATCGATTTCTTGGAGATCAAAAAAATAAATCCTTGTTGCTACTTCCTTGAATCATTATGAGATTATTATTTTACAAGAAGCGGTTAAGGAGTATGTCTAGTTTAGGTTAATCATACACCAAATTCGAGGATCTAATGGATTACCATCCATTATGATAGCACCAACTTGTATCTTTGAAGACAATGCAGCTTGCATTGAACAAATGATGTTGAGATACATCAATGGTGATTACACGAAATACATTTTGCCGAAGTTTTTCTTCAATCAGCAACAACATCAGCTATTGAACTTTCTTATGAATCAAGTTTGTTCGGCAGATAATGTTGCATATTTTTGTACCAAGTCATTGCCTAAATCTATATTTGTAAAGCATGTGAGACGCATTGGAATGCGAAGATTGTCTGAACTCCAAGATTGAGTTACTGATCAGGGGAAGTTCATTTCGTAGACATTAGATTGAGTCTACATCACATGTAACCGCTTATATAGTTGATGTGTTGTACTCTTTTTTCCTTAGACAAAGTTTTTATGTTTACCCAAGATATTTTTTGTTTGCTTGTCAATGTTTTTAGTGAGACAACATGTTATGCATCATCCATTAAGATCGCGACACAAGGGGGAGTGTTTAATGGAATAATATTCCTGGTATGTCGGTGTGTGTCTTGTCATAATTAGCATAGAAGTATATGTTCTCTCAATCCCTGATTTTAGACCAAACAATATGGGCGGGCACCCGTGAATCCGCCAATTGCCACCCACTTAAATCCGCCCCTTATCATAATAGGTTTAGATGGTTAATCCGTTAAGAACTCGTCAAATAAACGGGTGGGTTTAAGATTTCCCTCGGGGTTCATTTAACCCCTAAAACTTTATTTTTCAAATTTTCATAAAAAATATTTTATTTCACTTTTTTATTAAAAATAATATTATTTTTTTAAAAAAATCATTAAAACTAAAATATTCTCTCTCCTCACCCTTTCCATCTCTCTCTCCTCTCCCCCTCTGCTCTTCTTCTCTTTTCGTCCTCTATCTCTCCTCTCCCTCTCTATTTCCACATTCTCTCTCTGTCCTCTCTCTCTCTCTCTCTCTCTCTCTCTCTCTCTCTCTCTCTCTCTCTCTCTCCCTCCAATTCTACACATATTTTATACAAATAACAAAAACATCTATACAAAATTTAATTAAAGTAAAGCAAGGGAACAAAAAGAAAAAGAAAAAGCTAAAAATTTAAAAAAGAAGATAAACGGGTTTTATGGGCCTTATTGGGTTAATTCACGAACCCATAGGGCTGATCCGTTTAACCGTTACAATAAATGGTTAAACGAGTTTCAACCCGTTTAAAACCCACCCAATTTACCCGTTTGCCAAACCTACCAGATTTATAGAAATATTGATTGTAACAGATTGTAATGACTATTTAAAGTCATCTATCAATAAATAAAATACGGTTTAAAATCATATTTTTTACGTATCTATTTTCTCTTTTAACACTTCTAAAAAAAACCAAGCAAAGGTAGGGAAAAAAAATATCATGCATATCTATTATAGTTATAGAAAATTATGCATATATATAGATATAAAAAAAGATTAAAGAGCATGTAGATCGATTAGAGACAACCAGGTGAACCAATTAGCTAATACCAAATTGAAGTCCATTGATTCCAACACCATTGGAAGAGAACTGAGATATAAATTATACAACATTACATGCAATAGATGCTACATGCATTCATCAATTTAAATCATGACACCTTTCTTCATAAATTTTTTAACGACAAAACAAAACATTTGGAGATCTTAGATAGAGTTTTTCTACGGTCAATCAATTCATTCTTTTAGGTTCTACGAATTTATCTTAATTTTTTATATATATTGTTTTCCAAATCAGGGTTGCCATGTAACAATTTAAATTAATAAGAAAATTTTTTATTTTTTATTGAAGCAACCCTCTTTTTGTCATATCACATTTTGTAGACAACTCCTCTCTTTGTCATATCACATTTTGTAGACAATTGAATATAATTATATGACAAAGAGAGATGATATGAAATTGCCACGTCAAATTAATGCCACACAATTAGGCATTCCTTGAGGGGTTAATGCAGCTAGAAGCTTGTCCAATGACCATTTCTTAATTGAAAACGTACATTGTAAACTGCTTCATTGAGTGTAATATATAAGATATTAGATATTTTCTCAAGAGGTAATTTTAAGTCCAAACTAATTGTTAAGATCGATGCATCATTGCATCTGCTAGACAATATGTGTATCTTGTACTACAAAATGTGGTGGTGTATGTTATAGTAGAGAGGAGTTGGTGTCTATTCCTTTTCTCTCTCGCTCATTCTCTAACAGTCTAACATAAACAAAAAACGCGCAAATTAATGAAAATAAAATTGATTTCAGTGAAAGTGACCTTTCTCTATTTATTTATTTATGGTTTTTTACTTCGTATTTGTAGCTAGATCGAAAACGCGTAGGAGAGCTTTGGAATTTTGTGCCAAATATGTGCAATTATGCATATATGGTGATTATATTTTCTAGTTCTTAAATCATAGAGAGCAATGAATATGTGCTGACCTGTCTGTGATAGACGATTTCATCAAGATATAAGAAAGGAAGAAAACCATCATCTAAAAACAAAGATAAAAGTGCGTAGCAGTATATCAAACCCAGTACGCGCTGCCGTAATTTTGCACAAGCAAGCTAGATAGTTCACACTAGCCTGTAAACGACCCAAGAAAAACTGAAAAAGAAAAAACACAAATACGGAAGGAGTTTGACCAACGTACCTAGAGGGCATGGGGCATGTGATTGTGTCCGTAAAAAATCAACCAACCGCTAAGAGTTTTTAGAGATCATGAAGACTTTACTTTATTGGCAGTTTTAAAAGGTTTGTCTTGTCGTTTTCGTGTTGCTGTAACAGATCGAGTTGTATGATGCTGTTTTGGGTTTGCAGGCTAGCTTTGATTAATGTTGATTTTACCAACTTATCAATTATTCCTGAAATGGATATTCTAGGTGTGGTACATTGGTGAGCTGAAATTGGTGAAATTGGTGAGTTAAAGGAGCGTTGCTTAAAGAGGTAAAAACCTATGATTAGTTTTATTTATTTTTCGAAAGAAATATAATCAGGTTGCGTATATTTTAGTTAAAAAAATATTTATGTTTTATGTATTTTAATATTAGCTTGTGGTTGAGCCACATCGGCTAACCACAGTACTTATAATTGATGTATATATTTGAGTTGAATAATACAATTTTTATTATTCTATATATATAAAAAAATTCTGAAATGGTCATTGGTGTTTGCTCAAATCGATAGTTTGATCGCTGATGTTATATAAATATCAAAATAATTACTGAAGTTGTATCCTGCAAATCGAAATGGTCACTGTTAGATTTGAACGCTTTACATTGGCTTTTCGTCAGCTCTTAGGGGCACTATCGTCACTTCAAGTCCACTACTTCTCAATGATTTAAAGTTCAAAACAGAGTGACCATTTTGATATGCGGGATACAACTTCAGAGACCAAACTGTTAATTTGAGCAAACCATTTTAGCAATTCTCTAAGAGCAAGTTCACTGGGGTTGTTTAGCCCGGTTGTCACGTAGATGTAGCCCGAAAAAAGTGAAAAGTGAAAATTCGACTTTCCACTGTTGTTTTCTTGCCTGGGCAAGAATTACCTTGAGTCAATCTTGGGGCAATTATAGCCTCTTGACCTGACCCAATTTCCACGGTGGCGCTGTTGATCTCGACCATATATATTTCTACGGTATCAGAGTGATGCGATGCTTCGTGAATAGTCTAGCCTAAGCTAGATTTCAGCCTCCAAGCCCGACTCGGTGTGCCTTGTTGTGTGGACGTCGTCATCGTCGAAGTTTGCTATTGGAGAAGCTGATGGTGGAGCAAGACGCCAACTCGCAATTCAGATCCGCGAATGATGCCGCGCCAAAATTTATTGACTATGAGAAGCTGACCAAGAACAAGGGTTTCAAGTCCAAGGCGATGCTGCTGTGGTGATTGGGAGCATCATTGGCACGTTGAGTAAAGGCGCGTTGGACTGGCTTGTTCCTTGTATGTTTTGATTTGTGAACAATGAAGATTAGGCAATGAGAAAAGGCGCGGCTGAGGCCTTCGGAAAGTAGCCTCGGTGGAGATATACTTCACGTCACTCTATGTATGTATCTTCTTTTCTAATTTGCAGAAACTTTCACCAAAACAAGCTTAATATAAAGGATGGTCGACTAGCTAGCTAGGCGGCGTGAGGTAGCATTTGAACTTGGTTTGTGCTAAATTGGCCACAAAGCAGACGATAACAAGTCTCTAGCCGAGGAATGGGACAAAGATAATGGAATCGATCGATATGTTGTCATTGGTGTGTGCAACAATTTATTGTTTTCCATTATTCCGTAATCATGTAATTCTATTTCTAAAGTATTTATCCATGGGAATGAGATTACCAATCGAGCTAGCTAGCAAGCACAATGATGATAATATAATTATCACCGATTGAATCTAGTGGTGGTTGTCAGATAAGCATTCTTTTCTACTTCGTAAGTTCATGGATACTTGTTTTTTCCTTCCATGACCTTAGTTTTTTGCGTTTTGTATCTCAACTTCAATAATCGTTTTCTCTCCTTGAGATATAGATTTTCTCTCTTTGAGATATATGCTAACCGAAAGGTATATTGTTGTTTAGTAATTAGTTTAGTTGTTCTTGGTAGGTTTTTAACTATTGTTTTGTTAGCATGTATGTTCTTTATGAGCTAATTTTAGAGATTCAACACTTTAATAGTTTTATTTGGGTGGACATCTGCTTGTTAAGTATTAGTTTTGATGTAAAAATTTCTGCAAATTCAACTCTGAAAATGAAGGACAACTTCATATCAATTTCATTTTTTTCGTAACTTTGACCCATTTAGTTTTATTTTTATTTTTTTAATAAAAACGATTTTTTTTCAAATATTATGAAATAACAGAAAAATAAAAATGTCATATATATACAAAAGAATGAAAACGTGTGTCAAAATCAACTTACTTAATCTTATCAAATGTCAAGATCTAACTCAATTCAACGAATCGAGTTTGATCTAATAGTGTTTTTTAATAAAAATAAATTATATATATCATTTAAATTTATTATAAATTAATAATAAATATTAAATAAAAAAATTAAAGTTACGACCTTAACTCAACGGATGAAAAAAAAAATATTAAAAAGTGAATAACATGTCACTGATTCCCATCGAATAAACTTGTTCTAAAAAAAAGTTAAAAATCACCTATCTTCGATACATGATTACGTGTTCGATCTTCGATGAATTAGTATTGGTCTTCAGCGAGGGATGAAAGAAAATGACTTTGTTCGTTAAAGTTCTCTGAGCTAACTCAGAATATCTCTCTATCAGCTTAAGCAACTTGATCATGTTCAACCCTACCAAACGCGGTGTACAACTTAGAAATCCTAGAGAGTACAAAGCTTCACAAGTCATGTACCAACAAAAAGAAGAAGAAAGCTTAACAAGTCCATGACCTGGAAATAATGGAAGGGAGAACACGTGTTACTACTTTGGGAGTTGATGTAAATGCTGTCCATAGTTGAGCTGCCAAGAATTTTCCACATCATCCCATCCGATCAATAAGGCCGTTGCAAACTTGCAATAATCTGGTCATGAATCGCCGCTCGCCGGTTAGGGGAAAGCAGCCAAATATAGTCAAAGGGCATCGTTGGAATATCGTGTCAAAATAATTTAGGGAAGCAAACAAAGATGAGTAAGCAACAGAAGAATAAGAGAAAGAAAAAAGAGACACGGAAGAGACTTATTAGCAAAAAGAAGTCAAAATTCATGTAAATAGTCATAAGGATATTTTAGTCTTTTCAAACCTCTTTTATTATAAAAATCTTTGTTTTGACCTTAAGAGCATGGTCAACCTGGTTCACAGAAGTGACATTACTAACTTACATGGACATTGTCAACGGGCCTAGAATTTGAAGCAGACAAGTGCGTCAAAGAAATGGAAGATAAAGACGGAAGATAAAAAGGCTTATCTGGCGATGGTTGCTCATATCGCACATTCCACATATATAGCAGTACACTTGTACAGATAAATTTTCATTGGTTCAAAATTAAACAAAAATTATCAAAAATAATATAAAAAAGACTAAAATTTTTGTTTTATCTTTGTTCCCCTTCATTTTAGTAGGCAAGTGCACTTACACTGCTGTGTATAAAATAATTTTCCATAATTGCATACCATTTTTATTCTCCCCCCTCGTATTTACCAGAAAATATTAAGTGCACAACAACTTGCACTACCTACGTGGCATGTTCCTATTGCTTGAAGATTAAAATGAAAAAAAATGGAAGGAGGTTCATTTCCAGTTTTGCCCTCATCACCCTCAAATATCCTTAGCCTACCGGACCTTCACCTCGCCGAGAAGCTGAACCGGGAAAGCGAGTACAAGGCGGAAGTGGCGGAGCCGCTTGATCTCCACCGACAGGGCGTTGCATACATCCAGCAGCTTCACGATGCTGTCCAAAAACAAATTCACGAGAAAATCGTCGATGCTGTCACGTTGAGACTCGCGATGAAATCAACGGCATTGGCAATCCAGGCGAGGAAAACGTTGTCGAACGAGAGAGAGAGATCTGAATTATCTGAGCTTTACAAGGCGGAGGCGACGTGCTGCTCGAGCCGACATGGGCAACGTGCAGGCTAAGGTCGACGGAAGCCAACAGAGTTCAGGGCGAGGCACAACTCAAGGACTCAAGGAGGGTTGGGCTGAGGCCGAGACGGCGGCGCGAGGCAGAGCAGGGTCGAGAGAGTGCGAGCTGAGCGAGATTGAGAAGGAAGAAGATCTCCAATTGCCAAAGGGCAAAATTGGAAATTAACTTTTTCTTTTTTTATTTCTGGTCCAAACAAAGTTAATCAATAGCCAATACATAGATACCATGTATGACAGTGCCAGTGCGCTGCTGTGCTGAATAATTTTCCCGTAATTACCTTCACTTCAGAATGAGTAAACGTAGGGCAAATTCAAACATGGTAAAACTGGACCAGGATTCGGGTCGAACCAGAGGATTGTTTAGAAGAAGATTTCCAAAAGCAAAAAAATGTAGAAGCTACAGTATTTGGTAAACGGAAAAATAAAATCTCTATGCTCACTTTTAATAGGTATGCAAGTTAGTTTTCTATATTTTCCTGTCATGACATGATCAACAGTATTGTGTCTGTTTTTCATTTGAGAACCTTTACTTGTTCACAACCATATTCTACCCGCAGCTTGATGGTCTAACTCAACCTTTCACATATTCATTATCGTTTTGGAACCATCAGAGGATACATTAGAACATAAAGAATATATCAATTATATGCTTAGTAAATCTGACACAGTAAATCACCACATCCTAAAGATACTTCACTCTTGGACCACATTACATTGGGGTCAATAGATCTGGCAATGATTCATTAATTCATGGATCCTGCCAGAGACCAAATTCGAAACTTGACAGCAATCAGATTTCATCAAGAGTTCAAGACTAAACAAATACTAGTTCATGGGAAGACCAGATCTACAAATATCTGAAAGAAAAAATATCCAATAATCCTCAGCAATGCATTCTAATGAAAAACCAGTTAATCACCAGACAATGATTGTAGTATGCAATAGAAAACCCAACACTGAAAGAATAAATAGAATTAACTTTTTTGTATGGAAGAGTTACCAGTAAATGCCTTTGTAAGAAAAAAAGATAAGAGGCATCTACCAAGAAATCAAGAATCATTTTGGCCTCCTATGAATCAGTTAAGCACCAAAACTCAGCATATCCGGGATTCATGAAGGCGCTTCCAATTTTCGTTCACAATATAACTCAAAATCTTTGCATTGGTATTCAAATTCAATAAAGAACAAGAAGAAAAATCTACAAATAAGAAGACAGACCAGAAACAAAAAGGTGCATATAAAGATTCAAATTATGGGGACCAAACATGGAACTATATGCAAGGAAGTTACTTCTAAATGATTAAATCTCCATCCACTTCTCTATTTTTTTATATCTTTTTCATGGCCAATAATCTATCAGTCTACAAGAAATTTGGGATCTAGATTCCTGAGTCATTAACTACTTCATGTTTTTGATACAAAAAATAAATAAATTAATAAAATTTGGGCTGCGTTACTTAATGATGATATAGCAAGCAAATAGCTTCGCTCTTTTGCCCACCAAGTATAGCTTTTCCAAACTCCTCAAGGATATGGAGAGCAATACAACTGAACTTGTGAAATGTATTCGGAAAACAAAGATTAAACATGATCGATCATCACTGAAATTTTTATGGATTTTACATTCATACTTGATCAAAAGAGATGCATTCAAAACTTACATTTTTGAACATACTTCTTCAATGTTTTTCCAAATTTTTAACAGCATGATCAAAG
This sequence comes from Geum urbanum, assembly GCA_946800695.1. Lineage (NCBI taxonomy): Eukaryota > Viridiplantae > Streptophyta > Magnoliopsida > Rosales > Rosaceae > Geum > Geum urbanum. Next base: position 12,880,293 of record OX327001.1, read on the forward strand.
TATGTGGCATAGAGAGAAATAACATCATAATCCAAAAACAAGTTGGACATAATTTAGAATAAGAACATTTTGCTTAATTAATTAAGATATAAAACTACTTTATCGTGCACATGTGACATGCCTGAGAAAATTATATCTACTTTCATTAATATACACAATAATTATATTTTGGACTGTAATAGCCAGACAAGATGCAATGGAGTTGAAATTCAAAATTATAGGTAACTTGACCATGGTGAATCTTTGGTTTCCAGAAGGTTTAGATAGAGTAAAAAGACAAATTGGAAATTTAACAGCGGATACAGAAGTAGTGTCCCTTCGTTACAATGGAGTCATATTACTCTTTTTGAGGATAGCTATGCCCCATAAACTTAAACTTTTGAAGTCATTACTATTAATAAAAGGGACCCCCAAAAAAAATACGGTTCAACTTTTTTTGTATCAATACAGAAGTAGTGTCCCTACTGAAACAATTCCCATGGATCAGAATTGTCAATGTAAAATTATTCTAGACTTATTATGATCAAAAAAATGCCACTGTCTTTAGACTAATAAAATTGGATATTAGGCTTGCACATCTTTTGCTTGTACATCATTTGCATCCACATTTCACTTTGTTTTATAGCAATCTTACTACTCTTTTCTTCCTAACATAAACTTCACTCCATGAAATTAAAGATTCTGAATACACCTCCAGCACCTGCCTTCCCATTACAATTCTAAGAAGCAAACGGTTTATCTCTTCTGTTGAGGAAAACTACATCCATACTACTATACTGGTCAAGAAGCCAACTCATCAAATAACGTAAAGAAATAGTCTTAATCTTTCGGATAGTACTTCATACAGACCTTAATCTTAAGATTAAACTCAAACAATTCAGCATAAACTCCAAGTTCAAGTTCACAAACCAAAAAAATGAAAGATGGGAACTTATGCCAGACCTTATCAATGGTCGCACAGCTCTATCTCAAATGTGATATTAATCTGCTACCTGCACAAGCAAAGTTTATCAAAGGTAAGTCCAAAAACAGAGCTGAGCGATTAAGCACAAATCCATTAAAACTAGTATATCCATCAGTGAATTCACACCTCATCTTTCTGCAAAAAGCCACTCCATAGTAACGAAGTCTCCTCATTGGTGCTAGCCGAAGTAGCAATAGTGACATTAAACTCTTTAATCTGCTCAAAAATCTCGAAATGATCCTCGAGCTCCGGCGAGGTCTCTATAAACTCGGAATCCATCTTGAACTGGATGAAATTCTTCTTAATTTTAACCGGAGAAGTCAAAAGAGACATCACCGTCAAGCTCCTCACCAGAAAATTGGACATTCCGACGCCGCGGAGAGTGGTCTGCCGAGCTCGGTTGCTGACCACATTGGCGCCTCGGAACCCTTTTGCCGTCAAATCCTTGTCCTTCTGCGTCAGAAACTTCTGGCCGCCGGAAATCTCCATGGCGACTTTTCCGATCTCCGGCGACTTGGACAAGAGCTTGAGTTCGCAGAGGCGAGGAACTTGCATGACGTTGTCGTAGTTCATCTTGAGAAGCATGTCCTGCCGCAAAACGTCTTCGTAGTGAAAATCGAGTGGGAAGGAGGAGGAGAAGGATTTGGAGGCGGAAGGGATTTGATTTAGGATTAGGGTTAGGGTTTGAATGGGATTAGGGGAAAGACGATAAAGAAGAGATGACTTGGTTTGATTGCTGATCAAATGCCGTAGCAAAGGTCCGGAATTTCTCGCCATTTTCTTTTTTTTGATTGGTGACGATTTTGGGTGGAGGACTGAACTGAAGAGAGTGATGCCTGCCTGCGCAGAAGACGAAGAAAATGGAAAGAGGGTTGAGCATCGCCATATGCACCCTATTTCAAAAAAAAATTGGCAAAACAAAGCACTAACACTTACCCTAAGTAAAAGTTAAATTTTATTTATTGTTAAATGATTTAAATCTTGTATAAAAAAAACATATTGTTAAATCTCAAGTCATATTGGCTACAGATTTAACTAAAAATTAAGTTATTTTTTTTTTAATTTCCACCCTCATTAATTTAAAAGTAGACATAGAAAATTCAAAATTATTTAAAGGAATAATCTTTCTGATATTTCGGTGTGTGTCTTGTCCTAACCATAGTAGATATAAAGATATAGAGATTCTCTCAATTCCTGATTTATCGGAAAATTTATTGTATCAGATTATAATACATATTTAAAGATCATCTATTAATGAATAAAGTACAGTTTCAGATCTATCACTTGTGTATCTACATTTATCCTTCGACACGTTATCAGCAGTTCTTGAGTTGGTAGTCATCCCAGACCCGGAAAAAAAAAAACCTAACTTAAACACTACAAGCTCCATTGCCGGCCTCCTCCCTTACACGAAGAGTCATCACCGTTGTCGATCACCTTGAAGTTGCCGAAATTCATACACCACCCCGGAGCACCTTCATCGTCGCCGGAATCATTACCGTCGCCGGATTGTACTTTATTACTTCAAACTTCTTTTCAGCCAAGTTTTCATTCCGAGCATAACACCTCGAGGTAAAATTTCAAAGTTATTCAATTTAGAATTAGGTTGAAAAATTTAATTATCGCAACATTGTAGATCTAGGTCTACATTTAGGAATAAATACCGTGAATTTTATATACGCCTCTAGTTCATATGGATTATTGCAAGTATGAGTGAGTGAATGATTACATCCTCCTTCTCAAAATTTTAACAATAGTGACGATCGTGGGGGAGTCATGGTATACATGAATGAAAAAAAGAAAGGGAAGTCGATAATTTTGTGACTCTGAGTTACTCACGATTTTATGGGGAGTGATATGAAACCACCGCTTATCGTATCAATTTTTGTGACCATATATCAATGGATCATGTTTCTTATTCCCTAAACTTGATTAGTGATCGCGGTTTTTTCGATCGGTAAATTAATTCATCTCTTGTCTTTTGTAGATGATTGAGCCAGCAAGGCTAGAGTTTGACATCCTTGATCTTCAAGGAGCAAAGTACCATAGGTGGATCTCAAATGTGAACAATACTCTCATTGGTAAAAGACTCATAGATACCATCAAACACTCAAGTCGATGACGACACTGTAGCCCGTAAAGCTCAAGCTCTCATGTTTCTCTGGAGATATATTCATCCTTCTTTAAGGAAGCAGTACTTGTTAAATGACAATCCCGCGGATTTGTAGGTGACTTTACAAGAACGGTTCAATAACGTGCATGACTCACAACTTCTTGAGTTACTTGAAAGATGTGATCAAATCCGGTTATTCGATTACCCAAAAATATATGATTTTTATCAGGATATGCTAGGCCTGCAATCTGAGCTAGCCATTTGTGGCGTTGAAAAAAAGGACAAGGCTATGGTCAAAAAGTCATTGACTACTTTTCCCACCTCCATAGACACACTTGTTCACGAATATCGAATCGATTATGAGAAAGGAAAAGTGAGATCATTTAGTGATCTTATGAGTGTACTGGCCAAGAAAGAATATCATCAGGAGATTCTTCTCTACAACAATGCCAGGTCAGCTAGTACAAATAAAATCCATGTACATATACCTCCTTAATCACACCATTACGTACGTGCTTAACTAATTTTCACCGCCAGCACCACAGCATAGACCACCCATAAGCAACAAGTTCGATGACCGACCCGAGCCCTGATTCGGAGTGAATTACGCTCACGCGCCTGAATAAGAAGTTGTCAGAGAATACTTCAACAAAAGGGTAGGGGTATCAATCCCACATCGAAGAAGTGGTAAGGACCTTAACCTCAACTACCTTTATAAGCCTAACAGTTCAGCATTAATGATATGCATTTGCTACTCTACTATGAAATTACTTTGTTTAGATTATATCTCATTACTGACTTAGGCATCGGAGGGTTGAAGGCCGGCACACTCGATCTCTCCTTAACAGTTGTCTATCTTAACAGCGCGAGCGATTGACAAAGAGCAAAAGCAAAAACAGATAGTGAATCCTGAGAACGATCACCTGAAAGAGAATAACGGAAACGCAAGAGCGAATAAGAAAATATTCACATCGTTTCAATATCTCAAACTCTTGGTAGTTTCTGGTATTAACATTGGCACCGTCTGTGGGAAACCATACCGGAATTTTTGTTTTCCAACCACGAAGCAACCAGCGAAGGCATGAACACATTCCTATCTCTCGGCATGACGCTGAACACGCAACAAGACATCCTCCACCTGACCCTGAGCATGGACGTGATAACGGAGGAACCTGCGCTAGTACAGTGGATGGGCAAGCAACACGTCATAGCAGAATAAGTGGGGGCAACAGTTATGGAAATGTGCTTCAACGAGATGGAGCACAAGTACGAACTGGTGATAGAAGTCATGGATCTCGAGCGGGCGAGAGAATTTGAGCATCAGCGATACATGCAGGCTAAATCCAGGATGAAGGCAGTAGAGGAAAGGCAACTAAAATCAGAGTCTACGGGGGACTCACAAACGAAGCAGCCTCACCTTGCCCCTACTGAGAGGAGGGAAGTGATCATCTGCCTGCCGCTGCGACCAGAGCACTTGCAAAATGCAAAACCACCTTTAGTGCCCGTACGCTTGTAGCGCAACCTTGAGTGCAAGCTAATTAACATCACAAGCACACCAGCTGAGCCCCATGGAACACCGCCCCAACATAACATCGCTCCACAATACAATTACCAACAAATGGAAGTTTCGACCAGGCTCGTTGGATTGGAGGTCATGTTCCGCCGGCTGGCGCAGCCCAAAGAAAGTTACCTCGGTCGCTCACTCCCAGCAGTCTAAGTCGAGCCATTCTCGGCTGACATCATGGCTAAAGGCCGACACCCATTAGCGAAAGTAAAGATCGGGCAATACAAAGGGAAAACGGACCCGTCCCTACACACCGACATTTTCGTAACGGCCACAACGGGCAAAGGCTACGATGACGCGACAAACTGTTACCTATTCATGGAGAGTTTGATTGGCGAGGCATTGAGCTGGTTCTTCAGCCTCCCCTCTCGATCCATCAACTCCTTCTCAAAATTTATCTGGACTTTCTTAAAGTGCTACATCACCATGGCAAGCAAGACATTAACATACAACCAGCTGCAAGCAATCCGGTAGGACCCAAAGCAAGGGTTTTCTACCTTCATCTCCCTATGGAATACCGCCATAGCACATTGTCGAGATATCAGCAGCGAATTAACATTCTGTTTGCTCCGGAAGGTGCTCCTGCCAGGCTTGATAACGTGAAAGCTAAACAAAAACCCTCCACTCACATACGACAAATTTCTCAATCGTGTAACATCACACGCGCAGCTGGAGTTGCAAACCTTTGGCATCAACTTGACACAAACGCAATAGGTGAACTCATTTTCTAACACAGTAGCTCCCAATGTACAGGGCCCGGTGCCAGCGCCAGCTCCGACTTCAACCCCATTGTCGACACAAAGAGACATGGAACCTCACCGACACTCCCGACGAGATAACAATAGGGACAACCTCAGTTCCGATCAACATCAAAAAGCCTACGGTAACAGAGGCGGCAACGACGGGGGCAACAAGCGGCGGTGGGATGACCTAAATGACCAACCAAGGGATGTAATAGCAACCCGATTGAAAGGCCCCAACCCTAGATTAACTAGTAATCTACGATCACGCCCTAACGACAAGACTTAAACTACATATTTTTGTAAAATTTGGACATAATTCCTCTACAAAGTGGACTACTAGAAACATACAAGAAAATTACACTTCGAATTTCCCACAAACAATACCGCAGACCAACGATGTCCATCCAAATTTCTCAATAAAGTGCGGAAAGTAAATTATTTAAAATGCTGGAATAATAATACAGGAATTGAAAATTCATAAACTAGCAATACTAACAATTCATAACCAACACTGAAAAATATTTATAACAATAGTGTCCAGAGAGACTTCTAGGAGCAGAATAAAACATATGAACGGAAACTCGAAATATTGATAACCCGGTGGACTCATAACCTCAGGGGATCAAAATCTAGTTCATGAGAAGCACTGCAACCTGGGAACGGAAACTCGAAAGGCTCAGGAAAAGGCATTTAAAATATAAAACGTTAGAATGAGTGGACAAAAATAACGTAACATACATAACACGATAAATCTGTAATAACATGTTTTTCCGCTAATTTTTGTAAAATAAAGCGAGTTCAAATATAATAAACTGAAATAAAATATGGAGGTAGGCACTCATGGTGTTTGTCCTAACCCGGTGCGTCTCCAAGACTGTAAATAAAAAGGTGATGGGATCGTCTAGGGGATTTGTCCTATCCCGAGACAATCTGGATCGGCAGGGCGTTTGTCCTAACCCGGACTAAACTGACTAGTCAGTGATCAGCTCACTAGTCAAAGCATCGATGCTGAAAAATAAAACTATCATAAACATACCTCCAAACTTGAGTATAATAAAATACAAGAGACTGTATATATGCATAAATATGAACTCGCAGCAACTGTGAAAATAAATAAACGTTCACTCACCGTACAATGTCGAGATATTTATAAAGCTGTAAACTGCTAATCGGCGCAATAATCATCCGACACGGCCCGCTAACTCGTAATCCTAAAACCATGATTATAATTAATATCTACTCGTTGATATTCATAATAAATAGCTAGTCTCTTAATCCGACTAGCAATAATGTCGAGAATCTCACATTCTTGAATAACGTATTTTCTGACTAATTACAAACTTAATCAAATTCGGAATTCAATTCCTTGCATTCCCTCACTGTAAATCAATTTTAGAGTCGTAACATAAAACTCAAACATCGAGCGACTCAAATTTAAATCGATAGTCGGATCGTCCATTAGTAATATCGTGAAATCAATTAATTATTATCCAATTAACACACGTCTAAATTAATCAAGTCCAGATCCATTCATGAATCTTACCACTGCCTTCGGCATGAAATTACGAGCGGAAACACATAAAATATTACCGAAAATTCCACCTCGCCGAAGCTCCGCCGCACACGGCAGCAAGTGGAGCCGGGCACCACCGACGGCGGCGGCCGAAATTCCTACTAGCACCAAATCAAGCAACATGCATACAAAAATTTTCATCTTAAAAGGCCCAACAACATTCATGAAGAACACATCAAAATCAAACCGAAAAATCTCAAAATCGCCAGAAAACTAAAAACCCAACCGGAATTTGAATTTGCTCGATTGCCGCCGTTCGGCCATGGCAAGGGCTGAGACGTGTCGCCATCTCATCCAGGGATTGAAAACCCCTATGGGTTCGACATCCAACGCCGTTGAAAGCTCTACCACCGTTGTTGAGAAAAATCGCCCGAAAACTCCCACTTTATCGGCCTCGGTTCTCCTTCTTCCGACCACCAACGTCGTAGATGCACCCACCAATCGGTAGAGGAGCTCAAACCCAACCATTTTCCACCAATATCATGGTCAGAGGCTCACCACCGGTGAGAACCTCATGGCGAGAAACTGTGTCGTAAGGGTGGTCAACCCAGGTCAACTCTGGTTGCCAAAAATGGAAATTCTGACCTTCCCAAAATAGAAACCTGTATTTATATATGCGATTTTGTGAGAAAATGTTTTTCAATATTTCTGTAAAATTTGTGTTGACCATAACTATTCGTCATAACTCTGATTTCAACACTTGACGTGGCCACAAACTCGTATCGACAAACTCTACAACTTTATCCTAAGAAATTTCTTGAAAACCAAAATCGATAAAATTTTGACGGAACAATAGTGAAAGTTACCGATGATAAAAACTAATTACTATCGACGATTAACGTAAGTAATTAGAGACTAACCACATAAGTTTCGAGTATCGTATATTGATGTTATGGGTCATAACAATCTACTCTCCTTACAAAAATTTCACCCTCAAAATTTACACATAAACATACAACAGAAGAATTTCCACAATTATTGTTCTAGCCAGCGATTTCAAGCTCATAAGAACAGCTGTAACTAACAGAATGATCCATAAACTTGTTACTAAACTAACATTTCATCAACATGTCATGCTCATTAAATTTGAAGTTCCAATAACCACTCCAGATAAATCTGATACTAGGAGCGACATAATTCAAATTTAATAATGTGCATACTTAAAAGCTTCTGATATTCATGCCAAAACTAATGGCCATATTTACCAACATACTCTAACTCTATCGGCCAGATTTACCCGAAGATTTCTTGACAAAGGTCCCACCAAGGTAACTACATGGGTAGTGGTGAAGTTCCAACACACAAGTGGTACACAAATCGTTATCAGAACCCAGCATTGAAAAATGACTGAGATGTCCAACCACAAACACTCACCCAAGAAATGCGGCAGTTCTCGATAACATGCAGCGTTAGAACTCTGAATTTTATAAAGCTGGAAGAAATAAATTAAGTCATCGTCGCCAAGCATAACCCTGGTCGGAATTCGCGCTCGTGTATAAAATCTTCATATACTTTTGCACGTGATAAACGCTAAGTTATCAATAGAATGCTCCAAATCACGTCTAGGAGAAATTCGGAAACTGTGTAACATCAAAATTTCGAATCATACTCAATTGCTACTAATCTCTGTGTACACCATAACGCTCGTAAACCTATATCTGACATCAAGCTGAAACAATTTAATCTATGAAGCATAACATACACGCCATTGGTCCAATGTTAATACAATATGTTTTCCTCCACGAACTCATGTGAAATACATTTTCAGGCTGGTGGCACAAAGCGAAAAGTATCATTTCACTAGGGAATGTGTTCACGACATAAAATGAACACAAAAAATATAAGAAACAGCAAAACTGAAGACATTTTATGTTAACAAAACTGAATTACTAGAATTCCTCAAAGAATGAATGAGTTTCGAAGAAGGAATATCAAGATTAAATAAATCATCGACCCCTAGTAATGGACATTCATTCTTTTCCAAAACTTTGTTCAGTTTCCAATAAGCGATGCGTAACCTCATTGAACCATCCTTCACATTCACAAATAATATTGGGGATCCTCAGGATGAAATACTAGAACGATAAAATTCTCGTCGATCAATTCCTGATGTTGAGTTTGCCACTCTCGCAACTCAGCTGGAGCCATCTGATATGATACTTGAGTTATAGGATCTGTACCCGATAATAACTCAACAATAAAATTTCTCCCGAATCGTAGGTAGACTTGGTAACTCACGGAAAATAACATACTAACTACTTCAATCAAATAACTACAAGAAGTAGGGAGACGAATTTTTTTTACTAAATGTGCCAATTATGTGGTACATCCCTCATGCAACAACATCACAGCCTTCACGACCGAACCCAGACACAAAATAACACGTTTACCTCACCACAAAGAAAAATCTCAGGCAAACCAAACTCCAAAACACCTCTTCTCGATAGCCGTTTACCAACGCCTGATGATGGCTCAAGAAGTCCATGCCTAAGATTAAAACAAATTCTATTATATTTAGAAGTGTTAGATCGGTAGACAAACCAAAACCTCCAAACTTTACACTTCTTCTTCGTAAAATAATTTAACTAACATCACCTCACCAAAGGGATAAATTTACTCACCACAATTTCATAGAAGATGTGATAGGTATGTTGACTATAAACACCCACCTTACCAATATAAAAGAACATGTCACCCACCAGGTTAAACAAACTATAAACAACGTAGTCAAAAATATTCAACGTACAAATAATGACTTCCAAAGATGCTCGGGTCTCCCGCTGAATCATTCGGTAAAGGTGAGTCTGACCTGACAATTTTGTCAGTCGTCCTTTTGACCTCGGTCCTGGTATGCTTGTGGTCAAGGTGATAACATAAGTCTGACTCCCGAAGTAATTCTCTGATTTCCACCAGAACTTAGAGCTTGAAATGCACCAGAGGTGTCTCTCTATGGACATTACCCCACAAAGAGGTCCACCTGACCATAACGGTAACATACTGATATCCCCAATGGGCACTGCCCATAACAATATTTATAGAAAATGTTACATAAAAGAGAATCTGTGGGTGCTGGGAATACAAATCTAGATCCACTGGTACTCATTCTAAACTCTCGTTTCTGGCGTCGACTCCTCCTCCATCTTAGAAAACAACTCGAACGATGGGCACTAGAAGCTGAGATATGAGATCTCGTGCTAGAAGATGATATGGAACCAATTATGCTGCAACCTCTACTCATTGAATATCTCTGGCGAGGTCCACCTTACTCAAATCGTCGAATAATACTCCGCAAAAGAATTAAGGTCAAATCTCACATTAAACCGCAGCACAGACACATTCATAGTCCATGTATGGCGTGCTCGCCATAAACAAAGGAATTACATGTCATAAGCCTTGCTCAAACCTCCAGCATTTCTCCCTCATTGTTCTAACAGAACATAATGCAAATCAGAACGAGCAATAAAAGTAGCCTCGATACACCATAGCTGACAAATTTTCTCGGAGCAGATTCACGAACTCTACATGCTTCCTCTCGTCATCCTTACTGGAAAGTGACACCTCCTAAAATCGTTGATCTTGACCACAAGGTTCAACTTCTTGCCTCTCGGTGCTCATCCACAAACGATAAGCATGGTCCTGCAGTAGGCCGACAACTACCTTTATCCTCTACTTAGGTGTCAGCTGAGAACGTATACGGTCGCAAACTCAACCAATCTCGATAAGCCAGTTCTTACACACCACCAGGTCATGAGAACCAGGAAAAGCCACAGCACCTGACTTCTTGGCCCAATTAACAAGATCGTCACGATCCTCCCATGACGCTGATATCATGTGTGTGAATAGTTCACACATCCGCTAGGCCAAAGACTGTGCTTCATCCTGAAGAGCTAGTTGTCGAGGCATAATGATCTACGAGTCCACCACTACTAATTAGCCCACAAAACAAGACCAAGAAAACTAGCTCAACTAGAAGACTCAGAACACTTAACAAGGCACAACACTTGGAGTTGATGGGGATCTGCCGGCCGTTCGGGCCACACCTCCCGGGAGTGCTGTACATTATCAAATGTCCAAACTGATCTAACTAAGGAAGTCTACAAAATCTGTGACCTTATGCTCTGATACCAACTGAAAGGACCCAACCTTAGATTAACTAGTAATCTAGGATCATGCCCTAACGACAAGACTTACACTACAGATTTCTGTAAATTTTTTGACATAATTCCTCTACGAAGTGGACTACTAGAAACTTGCAAGAAAATCATACATCGGATTTCCCACAAACAATACCGTGGACCACCGATGTCTTTCTAAATTTCTCAATAACGTGTGGAAAGTAAATTATATAAAATGCTAGAAAAATAATACAGGAATTGAAAATTCATAAACTAGTAATACTAACAATTCGTAACCAGCACTGAATAATATTTATAACACTAGTATCCAGAGCGATTTCTAGGAGCAGAATAAAACATATCAAAATACACTACTAGTGGGCCCCAACCTACAGAAAAGTATGATAACCCAGTGGACTCAAAACCTCAGGTGATCAAAATCTAGCTCAAGAGAAGCACTGCAACCTGGGCACGGAAAATCGAAAGGCCCAGGGAAATGCATTTAAAATATAAAACGTTAGAGTGAGTGGACAAATATAACGTAACACAATAAATCTATAATAACATGTTCTTTCGCTAACGTAAACAAGGCCTGCCCAAAAGATTCTTTTTCACTACCTCGAATCGACCAACTCGTGGATGCTACGAGCGGCCATGAACTCTTATCCACCATGGATTACTACTCAGGCTACAACTAGATAAGTATGGATCCGGCCGATGCAGAGGCCACATGCTTCACAACAGACAATGGACTCTATTACTACAACGTAATGCCGTTCAGGATGAAGAATGCATGAGCAACCTATCAACGGTTCATGATAGAGCTGCTGGGACCGCTCAACGGTGTCATAGTAGCAGTTTACATGGATGACCTCGTAGTCAAGAGCAAGCGCAAGAAAGATCACGTAAAAGATCTAAAGGCAATTTTGGACATCCTAATCGGGATCGAGATGAGACTGAACCCGGCCAAATGCATTTTTGGGGTATCGGCAGCCAAATTCCTCGGGTACATGGTGAACCAGAAGGGCATCGAGGCTAACCCCAATAAAATATAGGGGATTCTCATTCAAAAGGCCCTAACAACAAAGAAAGATCTCCAGACCCTGACGAGAAAGTTGGCATCGCTCTCTCGATTCATATTCTGGTATACAAACAAGTGTCATCCGTTCTTCAAAACCATCCGCTCAACAAACAAGAAAGTCGTCAAGTGGACGAATGGGTGTGAAACAGCACTCACAGGAATTAAGCAGACCTCGCCCACATCCCATTTCTATCAGCTCTGATACCAGGTGAAATTTTATACATTTATTTGGCTATTTCACTAACAACAGTCAATTCTGCCCTGATAAGGCGAGAACCAGACACAGAGCTTCCGGTATTTTACGTAGGAAAAGGAATGGACAAGGTCAAAGCGAGGTACCCGGCCTTGGAACAGCTAGCCCTGGCGCTTATTATTTTGGCAAGACAGCTAAGGCCATACTTCCAATCCCACACCATACACTTACTGATAGATGAATCACTTCACCAAGTACTAGAAAGCCCAGATCACTCAGGCAGACTGACCAAGTGGGCGATTGAGCTCAGCGAGTTTGATATCAAGTACCAACCAATAACAACTACCAAGGGACATGAAGTAGTTGACTTCATAGCAGAGCTTACTCTAATGGTGAAAAATGGACCTACCGCGAACACCGGGAAAGCAGAATCGACCGATATTACCATGGCCGAAGTCGCAATAGAGAAACCATAGCCAAGGTTATCCGCTTGGAACCTCTCTATAGATGGGTTGCGAACCTCTGACGTGGTAGGGGCGGGAATAATATTAACACGCCCAGCGAAAATTCACATCGAATACACTCTCTGGTTCTCTTTCATGGCCTCCAACAACGAAACCGAATACGAGGCACTGATAGCAGGCTTACAATAGGTAAGCAAATTCAGAGCAAAAGACGTAAATATATTTAGCGATACACAACTCATGGTAACCCAAGTCACCAGGGACTTTGAAGCCAAAGGAACATATATGTTAGCATACATCGGGTACATAAAAGCAATCTTATATAAGTTTTCTTTCTATAACATAACTACATCCCCGGGGAGCGAAACGCAAAATTGGATGCTCTAGAAAGGCTCGCAACGTCCCCGGTCCACACAGCAAAAGAGCAAACTGTGGTAGAGATATTAACAAAGCCTAGCATTTCCAAGAAATTCTTAGAAGTGTTTATGCTAGTTTTATGTGCTCCACCACCCGCGAAGGACTCGAGGAAGAAATTGATGGAGTACATACTCAATGGGACATTGCCCACGGACCGAGTCAAGGCAAGGAAGCTAATTCGGATAGCAGCATTCTATAGTATGCATGAAGGCAAGTTGTACATAAGCAAGAGGGGATTTTCCATGCTTAGGTGCATTGCACGGGAAGAAGGGCGAAAAATCATGGAGGATATACACAGAGGTAACTACGGAAATCCAAGGAGAACCAAGAACTCTAATCCACAAGTACTATGGATTCTACTACAAGGGAATGCAAACAGACGCAAGGGAGATAGCGGACGAGTTGACATTGCGCAAGATATGCACCCATGATCCATGCCCCGGCAACCCCAATGTCAATCATTGTCACCCCTATTCCATTCGCTCAGTGGGGACTCGACCGCATCGACCCACTGAAGGCATCCGTATGCCAATTCAAATATATTATAGTTTGCATAGACTACCACACTAAGTACATAGAAGCCAGACCTCTGGTCCTCATCACCACTTAGAAGATCATCAATTTCCTTTGGCGAAACATTTATTGCCGATATGGAGCACCACTTACAATAATCACGGACAACGAAACATAATTGAACAATGATGAAATGAAGAAATTCACAAGTGACATGGGGACTTGCTTACTATTTGCTTCGGTGGCGCCTCAAACCAACGGCTAGGTAGAAGCAGCGAATAAGAAGATCAAGGATGGACTAAAGAAGCGAATGGAGGGCTACAACCACAGGTAGGCGAAATGTCTCTATGGAGTACTCTGGTCTATCAGAATGACACCAATGGAGGCAACGAGAGCGACACCAATTTCTCTCAATTTTGGAGCGGAAGCGGTGCTACCCCTCGAAATTAGGAACTAGAGCACCCATGTGGAAGGATTCGATGAAGACACGAATGATGAAGGATTGGATATGGCGAATATCTTACGGGAAGAGCAGGAGGATGAAACCTGAGTTAAACTCTTGACAAACAAACAATTTGTGGTGCTACACTATACAACTACCGAGTCAAGGCACGTCAGCTCCTAGTGGGAGATCCGGTATGGAGAGAAGTCATCCCGAAACCAAAGGGTCTCATGCCAAAATGGGAAGGCCCATTCAAAATCATTGAGAGCGTGGGACCAACAACATTCTACCTCACTGACAAGGATGGCCACAAAGTACCACGAACGTGCAACGCGGAACACCTCAGATATCACCACCATTGAACAGGTTCTACGTTACGGCATTACATTTTGGTCCACAACACAAAAAGCCAAAATATTTTTGTACCGAATTACACCCATTTACTTTGTATCATGGCTTCTGGCGCAATCAATGAAATGAGAATTCTTCCCACCTTTGCTTGTTGAGACAAATTTACTTTAAAAAGTGTAAGTACTTTGTTTAATCGACATCTTCTAACATACTTAGACGATTAAAAATAAAAATCGACAAGCAAACAGATTCCATTCAAACTTTTCATTGATCAGCGAAAAGCCCTGGCACTTAGAATTTTTTTTGACAAAATCATCTGTCCAATTCAAAAGGTAGCGTTTCTGGTCAGGACCATGACCAACGGTCACACCACTGACCGAAATACAAAAGTCTAAATGACAGAAAAGGCAAGGAAAGAAAAATAAAACTACTAGTGTTCAAACGAAAATAATAAGTAGGTACACAACGAACTACAAAAGCCCTAACAGCTAAGCCTGGTTCGCATCTGCTACCTGCTCAGCACCACTCTGGCGATCCCTGTAGGCACCGGTGAGCAACGATGACTCCTTGTTCAAAGTATGGAAATCCCGGCTGGAGAAGTGTGATCCATGAGGATTCGGCGGGGTGTTCACCTTCCGGGGTCAGACCTTGCTCCACGTTTTTATGCCTCCACTCGACCTCCTCTTCTTCCCTTTTGATCATTGCAAGGAGCTCAGCCTATTTTCTCTCTTTCTCCTGGTTGGCCCAACGAGTGTCCTCATCGAACTTCTCGCTAAGCCAATTATTTTCTTTGTACTTCGCGATGGTATCCTTAACGCCCTGGGCGTACACCCGCTTCATCGCATTCTTGTACTCGGCTTATAGTTTGAAATCTTCAATAGCGTTAGCGACCTCAGTTTTGCGATTATACTCCAACTCCTTCACTCATGCCTGTAACAAAGCCACCTGACTGGCAGACCGCTCATAGTCAGCGCGGACCATTCCAAGATCACTCTGAGCTTGCCTAAGCTCGGACTCCACTTCCAAAAATTGCTCAAGCCGGGACTCCAACTCCAAAACCCGTTGGCGAGACTCAAGCAAGGAGAGTTTAGCCTGACCAAGCTCACCCTCAAGCTCCTCACAGTTCTGCGAGAGCTGAAGCCACTCCTCACTGGCCTTAATTACCAACTTCTCCTTCTCGGCCAACTCATTGACCGCGCGAGCCAGCTCCTCAAAAGACTTAGCTATCTCCCATCTCTGATGGCACAACATCTGTACAGAGGCCGCTGAATGGAGAATGCACTCATCCATGCTCGCGAACAGATCGGCCACCATATCCACCTCAGCCAAGAGCAAGGATAGCATCTCAATAGAGTATGGAGGAGAAGCGACCCAGCTAGAGGAATTAGGAATGTCGACGACAGTGTCCGACTGCAGTGACCCTCGGGCAATCTCGTCACGACCACCCGACTAAGAGCTATCATCGGCAACGTCAACAAGATCTATAGGATTCTCGACAGGTTGAACAATCTCGCCGCTCACCGAATAGCAAGATCGCCTAGCTGACTGGCGACAGTGACTATGTCACGCTCACCCTGGGAACTCCGAGAATCGGGCCTCGACAACTTTCTCTCCCCAACACTCGTCTCAGCAGCCTTGCACTTTTCGCTGTCATCGTGGCGAGCCGGGGCGGAGGAGGAGGAAGAACCAGCACCCATATGCCCCCCAACAACACCTTCTGCACTAATTTGATCCACCCATGAAACCTCTGAGAGCGAAATGGGCTACGGCTGGGCAAGATTCAGGGTCACCTCATGAGCAACGTTGAAGTCAATCCCTTGTGCCTTGGCTGTTTCTGTAGCAAAGTGCACGATCAAGTCGTCAATATTACCAAAACCATCCATCTTTCGGTGATGACGAGTGTTGGCAATATCTGCTGAAATCAAGCAAAACTTAAGAAAAGAACCATAAACCATGTAAAAAAACACACGATTAAAAGGGAAAGAGTCATCATACTAGAAGCTAGTGCAAGACTTTCTTGGCTGAGGAAGGCGTAATCGTTTAAAATATAGACTTCAAGAAACTTCTCTTAGAAACTTTTCTCAATATGGTGACAGCAGCAGTGTTCGGTTTCAAAAAGGGAGTATTGGCAGTTAACTGCAAGAACGAAATAAAGCATGAGGAAAAGAAAAGCGAAGGAGAATTCAACGAAATCAATAGTGGTCACCTTATCCTACCTTGGGCCACAAACTACTTCAGAACCCTGGGTCCCGGAACCTCTTCAACGGGCCTCATCCATTCGCCTTCAACAATGAAGTGAGTCTCACACTAGTTAGTGCTGGTCATAGGGATGGACTAGAGTAGCCGGAACGTCCCTTTCGTATGTCTGGTCACGAGGCGCAACGTACCACTGCAACCCCTTTTCGATGAATACTGCACCTTGAAGTACTGTAGAACTTCGTTCCTCGTAGGAAACTCAAGCTCGACGGTGTGCCACAGAACGAACATCGTGTTCAGGATCTGCAACATAATAGGCATCACCTGGCCGATGGCACAATGCAGCTAGCCGAATATATACTGATGAAATGGGTGGAGCGGAAGATGAAAACCAAACTTCAAATGGGTTACACCCACGATGGTGTATCCTCTACTCGGCTTGGTAAATAATTCACCCTTACCTAATTATTTAAGTAAGACAGAGGGTGGTATCTGGAAATTGGCCCGCATTGCTTCCATGGCAGAAAAGGACATGGATTACCCTGACTCTTGCACCTCTTCGTTATCAGTAAGTCACTAGTTCCGCGAGACAAACAACTAGAGCATATGTTAAGCCAGAGGAGCAACATGTTTCGGCGAGATAGAGAGTGTCATGGAAGTTGATGAACCTTCCTTGGTACTGCCCTGACCCTGCTGGGAGGATGCCATGCTATCTGTGAAACATTTATGGATAAGATTAGTCGAAGGTTCACCCATATCAGGTTCCCAATCCGTAAATGATTTCCCAAGAAACATACTTGATCCCCCAACTCCGAAATAGGGTTTCTCAGGTTTACGAAACCAGTACTAGATGACGTGGTGGTCCAAATATCGCCAAGCAATGCCGCAAACCCCCTGAAACTCATAGAACCACTACAGCTAGAGAACTCGCTACTATCAAAGGATATAACTACGGTCTCCATGATTAACCTACAGAATGACCCATAGCGAGACGTTAGTCAACCTAGGACACCTATACCAAGCGTCACCACATCCGTGAAGGCAACACAACGAAAAGAGAGAAACAAAGATGATCCACCATGCAGTTGGGCTTGGGGACTGAATCTAATCCTAATAAGCAACAAAGTAGATGAAACATAAGCCTAATACAGTTCGGCCAAGGGATGGACCTCTGACACTCAACGACGGTGAAGATAACTCTGGCCACCGCAAACGGTAGAGACACATAAAGGGACAAACCAAATCAACACCGATGAAGGCACTACGCAACCTATACCCAGCAAATCCCAGACATGCCGATGTAAAACCCAGAAAAACAAAAACAAGCATACATGAACCAAGTTTAACAAATCTAAACAACAACAAACCAGAGATTCGAAACTTACTATGTCAAGAGGAGAGAAAGTGGTCACGCAGGCTGAAACTGAGCACAAAATCAAACGAAATATCGTGGAGCAGCAACGAACAGGTGATTCTCTCTCAGTGTAGAAGTTAGAATACTCAGATGAAAAATGCAAAGTGAGGGAAAAGGTCTGAAATGAGAGTTTAAATATCAGCCCAGGCGAAGAATCACGGCCATTCAAAACGACACATCGGTTCACCAGATCCAGACACGTGGTAGGTGGCGTCAAGGGAACGACCCATACGGTTCATTTCTAATGCACGACTATCAAGAGACATCATCATATCATTTCTTCACGACAAGACGTTTGGGAAGCCCTATGCACCCTAGCTCGACACATGGCAGCAAGGGATTTAAATGCATTCAATGAGCCAAAAAGTGGGCTGGGCCCACCCACAGCACAAGATGAAATAGACGGATAAGGGCAAACCATCCAGAGAACGATGTAATAGGGAGAACAACGTAACAAGGGAAGCATTGAGACTGGCACGATCACAAAATGACCAGCTACGCCGAATACGGCCAACCAAAGCAACCCTGTTCCGCCAAAGGGCTTAGGTCACCAAGGCACTCCCATAGATACGCCAACAACTTATATTCTAGCAAAGAGCTGAAAGTTCCACGAAAGTTAGGGATTCGGAGGCTCAAGGGCTACCAATAATGAGTTCCCACCTCCGATAGCGCCACTACCGGTGTAGCGATAAGCAACCGATAGGAAGGGACGAGTGTAGCGTGTCGAAGAGTATGTCGCTACGGTCAGCGCAAGCTGAGACGCCACTTGCGCCCCCCTTACTGGAAAGATACGGAGGAGTACGCCAATAACCGGGAAGAGCTTCATTGGGAGCGAGCCTAATGAGTTCCGCTACTTGGAGAAACCCCGAATAACGTCATGACTCATTCAGGAATATTTACAGAACTTTAATTTTTATTATTAAATGCATTTTTATTAATCCGCAAATGCTTGCGATCATATGCCTCAGCAAAGCAAAACCATGCTAAAATCATCGTGGTTGTTGAAGTTACATATTCGGGAGACAGTAAACTAGCTACTTATTGTTCTCACCGCAACTAACCACACTCACAGGAACTATCTTTGTGTCTCATATATATATAAAACAGGCACATCATAACAACCTTGGCTGGCAAGTCAGGGGACTATATGGCCCGTAACTGCAATCAAAGGAATAAAGGTGTTAAGCATGCATGTATGATTTGCAGTATCCAGTTTCGCAACTCCCCAACCAAGATTAATCCCATTGGTTGAACGAGTTGGGGGACTTGTACACGTACTTCCTTATTCATACCATTATGTACATGCTTCACTAATTCTCACCGCCAGCACCATAGCGTAGATCACCCAAAAAGCAACAAGTTTGATGACCGGCCCGAGCCTTGATTCGGAGTCGGTTTCGCTCACGCGCCCGAATAAGAAGCTGTCAGAGAACACTTCAACAAAATGGTAGGGGTATCAATCCCATATCGAAGAAATGGTAAGGAACCTAACCTCAACCACCTTTTGTAAGCCTACTGGTTCAGCATTAATGGTACACATTCACTACTCTATTACACCATTACTTCGTTTAGATTATATCTCGTTACTGACTTAGGCATCAGATGGTTGAAGTTCGGTACACCCGGTCTCTCCTTAGTGGTTGTCCATCTTAATAGCACAAGCGATTGACAGAGAGCATGCGTAACAAGATAGCGAAAGCAAACACCGATAACGAATCATAAGAATTATCACCCAAAAGCAAATAGCGGAAACGGAAGAGCGAATCAGCAAATATTCACATCATTTCAATATCTCAAACTATTGGTATTTTTTGGTATTAATTGTCCCTGAGGTTCATCATACTGGAAAGACACAAAAAGATGAGCAGAATAATTGTTTGAAACCTTATCAAACTCGTAGTGGTAGAGGTTGTGTCAGAGGAGGAAACAGTCATAATTTGACTTGGACTCGCCAAGACAACTCAAACAACAAAAATCCCTCAAGTTCTGGTTCCAGGAACAATGGAAACTCTTCAAGATCTGCTCCTTCAAGGTCTAGCTCAGCACCTTGTTATAGGTGTGGATAGAGCAAGCATATGCACAAGCAGTGTCGTGCGCCTAAAGATGTCCAGAATGCCTACAAGAGATGCAAGCAGTATTTGGCTCATGAGAACAACTACACTGTAGATGAAGAGATGGAACATGGCGGAGAAGCCAATCTAGTTGTAGAAGATATCCCAAATGTAAACTTAGAGACTACATAATTCACTTAGATGATATCTCTACTATGTAATCAAGCTTAGTATTGTATTTTGTGTAAGAACATTCTTTTGATGTAAGTTTTGATGTTTTCAAAGCAAAAAAAGTTCTTTCTTTCGGTAATTTGAAAGTATTAAGAATGGTTATGTTCATACATATTGCTTACAAAGATAGATTCTTCTGCTAATCTAATTTACCAAAATCCTGATTTATAATCAAACTTACTAAAATATTTACTTTCTTGAATTTTGTTTATTAGTTCATTCTTATTTGGTAACTTATAACTATCTTCATATGTATTATCATTTAATCTTCTATAATTATATTCTATAACTTATACTATTCCTTCATATATAAATTGCGGGCTCTCCCTCTCATTTTTTCACACCATCAAAAAGCAATGCTCCTATTCTCTCTCTCTCTCTGATAGATCAAAGTTCTTTCACGTTCAACGAGGAGTTCTTGTGAAATGCAAATACAAGAACTCGAGCAATTGTTTCATCTTGGGAGACGAGCGTCATACCAAGCCTAGTGCACCAATGTAGGCAGCATAATCATTTTAAGGAAAGCAAGTAGCACACATGACTCAATTTTCTGTCATCAAATTCAACCACTTCGGTAACAAGTTCTACGTTTTCAAGACTTTGTACTTCAAATTTTATTTTATATATACTAATTAATTTTTTTATTTTTATTTTATTCAATATCACATTACTTTCCTACAACATCATATCAAATTATCAAGTAAAAAATTAAAAAATGAAGTAAAACAGGTGTGAGGCTAAGTATCCTAAGTTTTCCAATAGTTAACTTAAACAAAAATCATAGAAAAGGCATTTAGGTGCACATACATAGTATGTGCGCAATAGCTAGTGTCATGTAAAGAAAATCCATTAGGGTTTTGAACGTGCCGCACGCGCTATCGCAAAACTTCCTAACAATTATTGTGTCGCCTTGTCCGGTGGCTCTGTGCTCGGCGGTGGCTCTTGGCCTTGTCATCGCGCTAAAGTGCGGTCGGACGGATCTAATTGGTTTCCCATGTTGTCTCTCCGGGTGATGGGTGGAGGAATAAGTCGGGGTTCAAGTGTTCACGACTAGTTTCTAATTATCTATTTTAGAGATTTTAATGGGGATTGTAGCGAGGTTTGGAGGAAGGTTTGGGCAAGATGGGGGCGGCCGAATGCTGCTTGGCGAATGCACCTGTTTCTTGGTAAAGTGTCTCCAACAATAAGAAATGGTCCTTACAGGTATTTCGTCCATTAGATATGATGTTTGCATGTGGTTCCATTATTGCTTGATCTCGGGGACAAGAAGGGAATTGTGATGGATCTGGTTCTTAACAAGAATTGTCTGATTTGGCTAGTGGAAATTTGGCCGGGAACAGTAGAAGGACGGCGACGCTAGTTCTTGTTGGCAGTGAGATCTCTTTGGAAGCAGAGTCGGGCTTGTCTGGTATCTTTGGTCTCCTAATTTTTTGGGTTAGGGTTTTACCCCTTAGCCCATATTTTATTGTTTTTAATGTTTTGTTATTTATTTTCTGCATTTTAGTTCTCAGTGGCTATATGCCAATAATAATTTTTTGTCCTGAGTAAGAGTAGTCAGGCGAACTATCTGTGTGTCCACCTTATGTGTCTTGTCTGCTCTATGGATGGTGTGTGTCATGTTGAAGTGATTGCATCCTTCTAGTGGAAGGATGAAACGTAGTGGACCTTGGTATTACCAAGATTTCATGGTGGTGGTGGAGGAGTTGGATGGGTTCTTAGATCCTTCGAATGTGCCGGTGGTGGTGAATCAGGTTTGGACTTTTGTTTAGAACCTGCCTATGGGGGCATTGGTTGACGAGTGGGCTGAACGGGTTGACAACTCTATTGGTGGTTTCCTTTATAATGATTCAACTTTGGTCAAGTCGGGTATAATGAAGCTCTATGTACGAGTGGATCTCTAGCGTGGTGTGGTGGTAAGGCGTAAGTTTTATTTTGCCCCTTCTTATGTATTGCCGATTTATTTTGAGTATTCGATTATGCGTGGAATCAGTTCTCTTTGTGGCTTGTTTATGCGCGGTGAAAAATGATGTGTAGTGTTGCAGGCTAGGGAAGAGAATAAGGTAGAAATAACGGCGGCGCATGAGAAGAGGACTCCAAAGGAGCCGCCGGGTTTTGAAAAATCAACCTCAGCTTCGATGGCTTCCTCGATCTAGGTGTTAGCGTCGTCGAGTGTGGTGGCAGAAAAGCAGCTGGTGGTGGAGGAGATGGTGACCTCGGGTGATGGAGGGGTGCATCTTACTGCTGTGCATGTTGGCCAAGTGGCGACTATGCAGACTACTAGGGTTGTGGGACATGGACACATGTCCTTTATGCATGGGAACCCTCTATTTGAGGGGGACTATTAGGACCATAATTATTTACTTATTACGCTCATAACTTTATGCTTATAGCTTGTTTTCTATGAATAAAGCATTGTTCTTATGACGTTTCCTGTTCTTGCTAGGAAATGTGGAGTTGACTCGAAAATGTATTAAATATGAAGAATTAGATACTTTTTGGAGAATAAGTATACATTTTCGAGGTCAAGAGAGAATTTTGAGCAACTTTGGGAAAAGAACGAAATAGCTTCACCGGAACTAGCCGGAAGTTGCCCGGAACCCGCTGGAATTGGCAACAGCCGGCCGGCCCACTTTGGCCAGCCCAATCACATGGAGTCCAGCCCAATGGAGGCCCATTGAGCCCATCTATGCTTACCAATCTGATTTGGAGAGAAAGAGAAGAAGTTGAACCGCATGATGTCACCACTTTAGAGCTTAGCCTTCTATAGTCTAAAATAGTGGATCATGGTCTTCCTCATTCAAAGTTGACATTTAGATCTTTCATCTTACCATTTTATATCATCTAAGGGTCCATATTTTCCTCCCCATTCAGCCCAAATTCGAGCTCCCCTTAGCACCCACACATAGCATACTTCATTTTTCAAATTTCTCAAGTTTTAGTTCTCTAGAAACTCTCTCCATCCATACCCATTGCATAGTCATCTCCTCCACCAAAACACACCCATAATCACCATCTAAGGCCTAGAAATCTTTATCACCACCACAATACCTTCCACTACACCACCATCTCTCTAGCCTTAGGTGGGTGACTCAACATCAAGGAGCTTTGGAGCAAAGTTGGAGCAAGGAGGAAAGAATAGCTAGAAGACCTTGGAGCTTTTGGGGACTCTTGGTTATTTCTCATCCTATTTTGTCTTTCAATAATGTATCTAAGCTTTATGCTTGTTATGGGTTCATGTGATGTGATGAACATGTTTTGGATTATGTATATTTCATGGTTTTAGTGCATGTTATGAAGATTTGTGTTGTGAATGAGTTTATTGTGTGATTGTGGTATGGTTTAATGCTTGAGATTGTTGTGTAATTTCTTTTATATATGTATGTGTTGACTCTAGCTAGGTTGATGTATGTGTTAAAGGACTTAAAAATGACTCTTGAATGAATTAGCTACTCACTTTAGGAGAGATGAGCATGTGAACAGGATTAGGGTATTATCTATGAGATTTATCTTAAGATTTAGCTCCCTAGCACTTAGCATGGATTAGAGCCTCTTGAGTCTCCTTAGACTTGAGGGACTTTAGTAGAATCACTTGGTTCGTAACTTGTTAGGTACGAGTTGACGGATTCAGCCGAACGTCCTCTCAGATTCTCCAATCAATATTCGAGAGGGGAACCTTTCCACGTTTATCACACGATTTACTTGTTAGCTTCACAACGTGACATACGGTTGAGGTACAAGCCCGTAATGACTTATGTCTTGATCTCGATTCACCAAATACTTCAATGTAGGTCTTAAGTCTTCTAGTGTCCGAGGTGACCTAAGAATTTGAGGTCAAAACCAACCGTGACTCACAATGTCACGACTTGGACAATATGTTATGTGAACAGACTTAATCTATACATAAGCATGGACATTGTTTGATGCATCATGTGGTTAGCGGAACTCCCCTAGTCGACCTACTTTCCTTATCTTGAATTTGTGTTATTTAGTTTCCGCATTCTAGTGTAATAACCAACCAATCAACCTTCATTAATCACTCATATTAGTTTTACCATGCTTCGCAATGCTAAGTCTCCAAAGGACTTAGTAGGATGAGATTCACTTTCACATTTTATTTCCTTTTTAGTGTCAAATATTGTAGTGTCTAGTGAGTCGTAATCTTTGTGCTTTCATTTCCAAGCTAAGGAATCTAAGTGCTTAATTCTCGTGGGTTCAACACTCAATTTTCTTTCTATACTATTACTTGTCCCCGTACACTTGCGGGCGAAGACCATTCTTATACTTATGAGTTAGCTAATAACTCACTAAGTGTGGGGGTGTAATTCTTCCAACAAGGTTTTGGCGCCGTTGCCGGGGATTGAGTTTATCTTAATTCCTTCGCCGGTTAGCCTTTGATTGTGGATCAGCCGGACATTATTGCTTGATGCTTGTTTGTTTTGATTTTGATTTCTTTCAATTTATCACTTAGAATTTGATTTCACTTATCTTTGCTTCATAAGGATACTTCGATCCATCGAATCTGGGCTGCTTCTTGAGGTTGTTTCGCTCGATCTTTCATCTCTTTCCTTACTTATCTATATCCATTTGAAGTAAATTTCAATTGAGTCTTATTTTTGCGTATTATAACTAGTGTGTGTCTAGATTTACCAAACTTAATTTCCGCTACACCCTAGATTTTTTAGGACCTTATTCGGCAATTCCAGTATATTGGGTCACGCAAGCCTTTACCTCGGTTCACCTCGGTGTCCATAGCACAGTGATTGCCACCGCACCACGTACCAGAATTCCATTTAAACTCTTAGAGTGCTCATTGATGTTTCCTTAAGGGGGTGTCAAAGAAGCACCGTGAAAGATCCTCAAAGCTTTGAGTACTTTGAGAGTTTAGGCCTAACATATATTGGTTGCCTAGTGTATTTTTAGGTTTATGCCATTTCTTCACACACGTCTACACACTCCATCTTCAAGTTTGTCACCCGTTTTGTGGAAGACTAATTTGGGGTTCGACAACGTGGCTCCTACAAGTGAGAGGGCTAGTACAAGTAATGAAGAAGGGGTTGGTGTACAGGTGTTGAGGGTTAGTAATCGGGAAGCACTTGGAAATTTGTTTGATCTTGCTCTAGAAGCTCAATGAGAAAATCCATCTTGTGGAGGTCGAGTGTTCACAATCGAAGTTGAACCTCATCTTGAAGAAGAGGATAGTGAGCACGAAGAAGGCTCCTCATCCGAAGAAGAAAGTGTACCTTCCGTAGAATAAATAGCTATGAAAGACGGTGGTACTTATGAAGGAAGACCATTGAGGGAGTGTGCTCTTCCCTCTTTGGCGGCACATACCGGATGCATTGTCCTTCAACCGTTGGTGGGCGAATTGTTCGAAATCAAGCCAAGTTTCTTGCAAAATTTACCATTGTTACTTGGCCACGCCAATTCGGATCCTTACTCACACCTATTAGAGTTCGAGGAGGCGTGTGCTCGGCTAAATATCCGCAACATGGACCCGAGTCAATTGAGGTTGAGGGTCTTTCCATCAAGTTTGTGTGATAAGGCAAATGAATGGCTTAATAAGCTTCCTCTCAACTCCATCAATTCATAGGAGGCACTCCAAAGGAAGTTCATTACAAAATACTTTCCACCGGGGAAGATCAATGAGAGGAGGACAAACTTGATGACATGCTGAGAACAGGATGGAGAATTGTTTTGCGAAGCTTAGGAGAGGTTCAATGACCTAGAGCTTGGTTTTCCCAACCATGTGCAATCTCAAGATATGCTAATGTCTTTATTCTATCAAGGGCTTAGCACGGAGACTAGAAGGAAGGTGGACAATGCATGTGCTGGTGGCTTCATGGACAAGACCGCAGAGGAAGCTCACATCTTATTGGAGAAATTGGTGGAGCGCTCGGCATTGTGGGACATTAAGCCTCATATGAAGCCAGCGATCTCCCTAACAAAAGCTACACAAGCTAACTGGGGGGTATCTATGAAGTGAAGGGAAATCCTATTCAAGAAGACGCCATTAAGAAGGTCGAGGAATCCATGAACAAGAAATTTGACTTATTGATGAGACACAACCGAAGTGGTGGGAAAGTCAATCAAGTATCAGAAATAAGTGTGGAGCCGGTTACTTGTATGATTTGCGAGAGTACGATGCACGAAACCTTGCAATGTCCTCACCAAGAGGATTCTCCGGTGATTATCGAAGAGTGCAAGGGGGTATTCTATGACCAACCTCAAAAGAATGATCCTTATGCCAACTCCTACAATCCGGGGTGGAGGAACCACCCTAATTTCTCTTGGGGTGGACAAGGGCAAGGCAATCACGGAGGATCCCCAAGGCAAATGGGAGGATATCAAGGTGGTTTTCAAAGACCAGATAGAGGGTTTAACAATCAAGGTGGAAGTCAAGGTGGATATGGTGCATCGGGAAGTGGAAACAAGGGAGCATCTACCTATCAAGGAGCCCCCAGATTTGCACCAAGGCCTAGTGGAGGATTTGCAATTGTCTCGAATGGTAATACTTACCAAGCGAGAGCACCCTTCGTGCTGAGAGCACAAAAACAACAACCACCAATTATTCAAGCACCCACTCATCCACCTCAATTGGAGGCGCCTAAGGCTAATACGGATGAGCTTTTGGCAAGACTAGTGAAGCACCAAAAAGAGTTGGCGAAAACCCAAGCTGAAGACAAGAAAACTTTTCTTGGCATTTTCATGAGTATGAAAGGAGACAATCAAGCCCTCCGAAATGAGAACCAAAGTGTTATCCACAGGCTTGAGATGCAAGTGAGACAATTGGCAAAGGCACACCAAAACCAACTGGAAGGTAAAGCCCACGAGTTTCCCTTTACTACGGAGAGGAATCCTAAGCATCAAGTCAACGTTGTGAAAGCAGTATTGAGATCCGGAAAGGGGTTTGACAATTATGGTGATGCTCCAATAGTGGAGAGCAATGATGAAGAAGAAGATGACACACCTTTGGTGTCACGATTAACCTCTCGGAGTGGAGTTGGTACTTTAAGCAAAGATAGAATGGTGCACTTTAATGATAGAACCGAGATTATTCCCTTTGAGGATGTAGAAGCATCGGACGACGAAGATGATGAGTTAGATATTGATCAAGAGGGGTCCAAGACTGGTTTAAGTCATCGGGGAAATTCTGGAAAGGGGCAAGACCGTAGGGAGAACGAAGGAGAGCATTCTGGGTCAATCTTAAAGAAGAATAGAGAAACCTGCATACTTCCTTCGATGGGTCGAGAACACCCTTCGACCCATAGAAAGAACCCCCGGGTCTGCAGGACGGAATTTCTTTGATGGGTCGAGAAACATCTTCGACCCATCGAAGCAAAGCTTCAAGTGCACTTCCTGGAAATTCTCGATGGATCAAAAAATATCTTCGACCCATCGAAGGTAGTAACTAGAGATCTTCCATGGGAGAATCCGAAAATAGTCAAAGTGATGTGGAAGCATGTTTGCCATTTCCTTAAGTGAAGAACAAAGAGAGGGCACAAGTAAACTTGGATCGGAAGACCAAGGAGTGTTTGGATGTCTTTAAGAAGGTTGACATCAATATTCCCCTTCTTGACGCCATCCAAATTATCCCCATGTACTCCAAGTTCTTGAAGGATTTGTGCACTAACCGTACATTGAAGAACAAATTCCAAGGAGAGGAAAAGAGCGAGAATGTTAAGCTCAATGCCACGGTCTCGGCCATCATCTAACGCAAAGTACCCAAGAAGCTCTCGTTCCGTGCACCGTTGGCACTAAGAATTTTCCGAGGACGTTGATGGACCTTTGTGCTTTTATAAACTTGATGCCATACTCGGTCTACAAGGAGATAAGATTGGGGAAGATAAAGTCGGTAAGCATGTCATTGCAACTTGCCAACCGAAGTGTTGTCCATCCAAGAGGCTTTATGGAGGATGTGCTAGTGATGATTGGTGAGCTTGTTATCCCGACCGTCTTTGTTATCTTGGACATGGAGGAGCCGAGGGGGTTTAAGGATCTTCCCATCATCTTTGGGAGAGCTTTTATGGCTACGGCGGGCACCAAGATTGATGTCAAAGGTGCTGTGCTTACAATGGAGGTCTTTGATAAGTTGGAAACCTTCAAGATCTTCCACGACAATGGTCCCATCCCCAAACTCCAAGATTTTATGGTTCGGGTGATTAAAGAGGAACTAGACAACGAAATTGATGATCTCTCTACTCAAATTTACATAGAAGGTACTCCCGAAGAAGAGGTAGATGCGGCTTTAGTGTGCCATATAAGGTCAGCTTCTTGAGGTCTACTATTGAAGGCCACGTAGCCTTGAATTGCATCATGACGTCTCAAAACATCTATGGGCCGAGGATCTCCTATAAACTGTTCCCTTTCACCGGTTTGGGGGCTAGAGCACTAGAGGGTAATTACTACTCTCGGAATACAGTGAACCAGATCAATGTGCATGACACTATGCTCACAATTCTATAAGGACAAACTATACCGGACTTGGAGCTCAAGAAACTCCTAGAGACGTTGAAATATGTGTTCTTGGAGGCACCGAACAAGAAACCGATGATAATCTCATCTTTGCTCAATGAGAGACAAGATGGTATGTTGCTAGAGGTATTAAGGAGGAATGAGGTAGCTATAGGGTTGTTGTTGAGTGACATAAAAGGGATAAGTTTAACCATTTGTGAGCACCATATTTGCACCGCTGTGGATGTTAGGCCGGTTAGGCAACCTCAAAGGAGATTAAATCCGAATATGCAAGTGATAGTTAAGAAGGAGGTTTTAAAGCTACAAGCGAATGAGATTATTTATGCTATTTTGGATAGCCTGTGGATCTCTCCAACACAAGTGGTGTCGAAGAAAGGGGGTCTCACCGTAGTACCTAATGCTCAAGGTAAGCATATTCCGTCCCAGATTGTTAATAGTTGGAGATTTTTCATTGATTACCGGAAGTTGAATGCGGCAACACACAAGGATCATTTTCCATTACCGTTCATCGATCTAATACTAGAGAGGCTAACCGGGCATGAATATTATTGATTCTTGGATGGTTATAGCAAGTATAACCAAATTGCAATCAATCCTGAGCACCAAGAGAAGAGGGCCTTCAGATGTCCTCAAGGTGTCTTTGCTTTTTGCTGGATGCCATTCGGCTTATACAATGCTCCTGCAACCTTTCAACGTTTCATGCAATCCATCTTCACCGGAATGATTGGTGAATTCGTTGAGGTCTTTATAGAAGACTTCTCCCTATTTTGGAATTCATTTGACAATTATTGCTTATATAATCTTGATCAAGTACTAGCAAGATGTATGGAGAAGGACTTGGTCCTCAATTGGGAGAAATGCTATTTTGTGGTGAGAGAAGGTATCGTGCTTGGCCATTGTATATCCAAGAGGGGGATCGAGGTTGATAAAGCCAAGATTGAGGTGATAGAGAGGTTGCCTATTCCCATCAACGTCAAGGAGGTCCGCACTTTCCTTGGGCTTGCGGGTTTCTACCGGAGATTCATAAAGGACTTTAGCAAGATTGCAAAGCCACTTACAGACATGCTCACCAAGGATGTGTACTACTCTATCACTCCACCACTTGAAGAGGCATTTGAGAAACTTAAGAAGGCGCTTACTTCGGCCCTAGTGATCATGAAGCCCAATTGGAGTCTACCATTTGAGATTATGTGTGATGCAAGCGATTACTCTATGGGATTGGTTCTCAACCAAAGGAGGGATAACGTGTTGGGGATAATACAATATGCCTCCCGCATGTTTAACCCGGCTTAAAGGAACTATACCACTACGGAGAAAGAAATGCTATTGTGTTCTCCCTTGAGAAATTTAGAAGCTACATAGTAGGATCCAAGGTGATAGTCTACACCGATCATGTGACACTCAAGTACCTTTTCACTAAGGCGGAGTCGAGAGCAAGGTTGCTCTGTTGGGTACTACTTCAAGAATTTGACTTGGAAATTGTGGATAAACCCGGAAGGCACAACTTGGTAGCGGGTCATCTTTCAAGGCTCCAAATAGAGGAAGACGATGGTGCATTGAATGAAGATTTTCTCGATGAGTAACTCTTTCAAGTCCACGAGGTTCTTACTACTTCTTCCTATCCGTGGTTTGCTGATATTGCCAATTACTTGTCGAGTCAAGGCACCTACATCCCCATGCACTTTACTAGTGATCAATGCAAGCGCTTGAGGAAGGTAAGTAGGGAGTTCATCTGGGTTGATCCTTATCTCTACAAAGAGAGTTGAGATGGCATCTTGAGGAGGTGTGTACCTCATGAAGAAATACATAATGTCCTCTTATTTTGTCATGAACTTGAATGTGGGGGACACCATGGACCTTCTAAGATGGCGTACAAGGTCTTGCAAGCGGGTTTGTGGTGGCCGAACCTATTCCGGGATGCTTATACCTTCATCTAGAGTTGTGACCGATGCCAAAGGGTAGGCAAGATAACCAAGAGAGACCACATGCCTTTGAAAACCATCATGGAGACCGAATTTTTTGATATGTGGGGGATTGACTTTATGGGACCCTTCCTAAAGTCAAATGGGATGCTCTATATACTTGTAGTGGTGGATTACATTTCGAAATGGGTAGAAGCCATGGCGTGTCCAACTAATGATGGGAAGGTGGTCACGAAGTTCCTTAAAAGTGCCATCTTCACAAGACATGGGACCCCTCGAGCCATAATTAGTGGTGGGGGTTCTCATTTTGTCAACACCAAGCTTAAGACCCTATTACGCAAGTATGGAGTATGACACAAGGTTGCCACCCCTATCATCCTCAAACTAGGGGGCAAGTGGAGATTAGTTATCAGGAACTCAAATATATTCTTAAGAAGACTGTGAGCGCTCACCGCAAGGATTGGAGTCAAAAGCTTGACAACACGCTATGGGCATATCGTACCGCCTTCAAGACCCCTGTTGGTATGTCTCCCTACCGGCTTGTCTACGAAAAAGCAAGTCACTTGCCAGTTGAGATAGAGCACAAGGCACGATGTGCAATTTCTATGTTGCATATGAGCTTGGAAGATAGTGGCATCAAGAGGAAGCTAGACACTATGGAGCTTGAAGAGTTAAGGCTTATTAAAGTGCCCGTATCTACAAAGAAAAGATGAAGAGGTATCACGACGCATGACTACGGCACAAGGAACTTAGTGTGGGTAAGAAGGTCCTTCTATCAAATTCCCGGCTTTCTTTGCATCCTGGGAAATTGCGTTCAAGATGGAATGGCCCTTTCGAGATTGTGGAGATATTCCCTCATGGTGCGGTCACCTTGAGAAATTTGAGAGATGGGAGTACATTCAAGGTGAATGGCCATCGTATCAAGCCTTATGTAGGAGTCCCACTGAGTGCACAATATGTGGAGGTCAATTTCTTGCACCTTCCCCATACCATAATGATGTGATGATCTCCTCGCTAGACCATGTTTATGTCTGTAAAAACTACAACCCGTAATGGCTGGAGTCCATAGGAAAATGTTATTTTGAAATAAAGTATGAGGTAGCGGATTTGGTGTGTGACCCGGAGAAACTTTGAGCCTAGCATGGAAGGCAAGACCAACCTTGATGTTGCATTTTGGTGATTGTTGGTGACTTTGGACGCAATGTTTTCGGTCTTCAAGAGAGAGGGGAGCATTCCTATTTTTTTACCTCACTTTGCATTTTTTTGCTTGTTTATGCATGTTGTGTGTTTAGTTAATATAGTTGAACCTATGAAGTTTATGATAGGAGATGGTTAGGTGTTATGATCAATGTATGTGATTTTTCACTTTCTTTATGTCCAATCTGAGGCCTGACTTCGATGGATCAAAGTATGATTGTTCATTCCCTTTGACCCATCGAAGTGTTGCACAGAAGACAGACCTGGAGGATTGCTTCGATGGGTCGAATATTTTCTTCGACCCATCGAAAATTCCCTGGTACATTGAACCTGTAGCAACGCTTCGATGGATCGAAATTATCTTTCGACCCATCAAAAGCCATCCAGACTGAGATTGACCAATTTGACTTTTAAAGAAATCCTTTTTCTTTCCCTCCTCTCTTCTTCTATTTCGTGCCTACACCCTCTTTTTCTTCAGTTTTCATCCCTATTCATTCCTCCTCCAACTCTCTCACTCCCTCTAACACACCCTCACACACAAAACACTCAAATCTTCCCAAATTCTTGCCGAAAGTGTGAATTTTGTGTTTATCTTCACTTTAAGAGTACTTGGTGTGAAATTTGGTGGATTTTGTTCTTCATAACTGCTTGCATTTCCCATTCAAATTAGTGAGAATAAGTTGTGATTTAGTGATGATAGTGGTGTGTTATTGCTATACTCCTTATTCTAGTGGTTTGGGTTGCATGATTTTGTTAAGTGTAAGCATGAACCCTAGATTTCAAAAATGGGAATTAGCTTTGGTTAAGAGTTGTTCTTGTGAATGTATGTGTGAAATCATGATCTAGGCTTAATGGGTAGTTGATTTATGCGACCAATTGCATGATATCTCATCGGAAAAAATTTGGTGATTTGTTGACTAACCCTTGACTTGGCCAAAATTGTGAGGTATGCATGCATTCTTTGTGTGTTTTGTATGCTCTTGTAGTAATATATCTGTCCTAGTTGATGTATTTGAGTTGTGGTCCTCCAATTGAGCAAATTATGTGTGATTGACATGCATGAGAATCAAGAATGTGAGAAATTAAATTGACGAGTTTATTACATTGTGCTTGATTACATGTTTTTGTCTCTTTGTGACTAGCATATTACTTGTGCTCTAAAGTGATTAATTCGAATTGTTGAAATTTGTTAATACCATTAGAGAGCATGCTCACGGGACTTTGTGTGAAAGTTTGTATCTAGGATTTGAGTACTAATGTATGTTGTACATACTTGTGTTCAGAGTTTTCCATCTCATCATCCATCATCATGGTCTCATCATCACCATGCCACCGCGTAATATTCAAAAGAGCGGAAGGAATGTGACAAGAAAGCAACTTTTGGAATCATCCACGGATTCGGAACTGGAATATGAGGAAGCACCCACAATGTATAACATGTGGGACACCCCAAAAAAGGTTCAATGCCCCAAGACTGGACACCTCAAACCGACAACCGTCAAGGAGGAACATGTTATCTTCTCCGAAAGAAATATTGGGAACCCATTTGAGCATCCTCATCTAGAGACTGTGTGGCAACTCATGGAAGACCAAAAAGTTATCTCACTTACTACCGGTTTTGAGGGTTATCACAAGAAGTTAGCTAGTGAGGGAGTTCTATGTGGCTCTCAATGATGGTGCACCAACACGGAATGGTGTAGGACGTACCTTCACCTTATGGGGAAAGCGTATGACCATCTCACCCCAAGCCATGGAAGAACTCTACAATTTGCCTCGCCTATCTCAAGCGGTGAGGGAGGACTTTCGAGCTCAATATGATGCGGTGACGTATGGCACTTTCAAGAGAGCGGGTTGTGGGAACAACATGGTTCCTCCACGAGCTAATGGATGATTTCATGTCGGCGACCTTGATGATCTATATAAAGTGCTTTGGCTCTTCGTCAAACACAACATCTCTCTCAATCATCACTCGATCGAGATCAATAAGACGGGGTGCAAGGCTATGTATATGGTACTGCACAATGGGATTCCAGTAGATTATGGAGGGCTCATGTATGATGCTATGACCAAAAGTGTAGATGCCACCACCGGGCCCTTGGTGTTACCCTACACCATTACCCGATGGATGGTCAAGCAAGGCTCTCGGGACATCCCACTACCCTTCATAAGGCCAAGGCCGATCTCGACAAGGGAACTGTGCTCAAAACCTTGAGCCAAGGTGCTCGAACGAAAAAGAAAGCTAAAGCTCGAGTGGAAGAGCCGGAAGAGCAATAATCCAAACACATGCCGAATATGGCCTACTTTGAACGTCAATTTGGGAAAATCTTCTCATTCCAAGCTTCTATGATGTCAATGGTTGGTGATCTAGACAACCAGATGGCCCGTTTGGAGATGCACTATAACAACAAGAGGACATCCGGAGCGGCACATTAAGAGCATGAGATGGTGAAAATGATGGGAATGATGATGTGATGGCTTGATGAAGACTTAGTGAAAGGACCCAATCCCGATTTAGTTTCCTAAACCAGAATCGAACCCCTTCTGAAAACACGAACTTGCAAAAACCATAGAAATTTCGGCAGAGTTTCACTATATCGCAGAATTACCATTAACCTGCACCTGAAAACACACTTCATCCTATGCCACAAAATCCAAACCGTGGGCACCAATCCTATCCGGATTTCTCAATATCATAACACAATGTAAAGTAATAAACAAAAGTGGTAACTTTACAGAAATCCAGGAAAATCATATGAAAAATATGAACATCAGAGTATTCAGAGTGACCTCTAGTATACACATACATAAATACACCATAGTAGGCCAAATAAGAAACCTACTAGAACAGAAAAGTTGCTCGAATACTAAGCCTCCGACTGCGACGTGCGATACCAGAATCTGAACTGCAAACTTAGCATTGAAAACAAAAAGCACAGGGAAATACATATAAACTGTTAGAGTGAGTGGAAGAAAATAAATGTCTTTCGCCAAATAATATATGTTATAAAAAACATATGCGAGTCTAAATGAATGAAAATGATATGGTACACGAGGGAGACTCTAACCCCTCACGCGTACAGAGCATGCATCATAAAATCCTGCGGGGTCACTCATGGACACGTCCGTGCTAGTACAGTCTGAATCACGGGATCCCAGACCCATACGTGATTCTAGCCAAAAAGGCCTCAGGTCAGAGGTCAGCCCCCCCTCCCCCCCGGTAAAGACCTCGGGTTAGGGGTCACAGTCTCCCCCGGTAAACATCCTCGGGGATTAGCCGGGATGCAGGTGTATCAATACAACAATATATATTGTGACTGTACTCTGTGTAAACCAAATCATAAATAGTTCATGCAATGTATTGAGCATAATATAAATGCGTATTCGTAATATATAACTATATAAGCATATTCGTCGATGCATAATCGTAAAACACATGCTCGAATAAATCATAATCGCATATGCATGCTTATGCTCGTAAAACGTGTAATAAGGACTCGTAACTAATCAGTGAAAAGACATGTGTCCACTCATAGACAAGCACAGCGTACAAACGCGCTCATCCCGAGATCCGGCAGAAGATCCCTCGCCCAGTGTACGATCTCGATCCCCTGAATAATCACAAAATATAACTGATCAAAATAACAATTCATTACTCTGAACCACACCTCAGAAATCAATCATTTCCGGAAACATATAACTCGAATACAAAATAATCGACGAAAACCCCCAAATTCTCCACATAAACCCTCGACTTAAAATCTGATATTCAAATCAACTCGAAAACCTCAAGGCGATGATCGGGGCGCGATTACGAGCAAAACGACATAAAACTTGTCAAATTTCCAAAAAGCAAACCCTTCGCCGGAGCTCCGACGGCGGCGACGCGGCGTCAACCGTGACGGATTCCGGCCAAACTTTCCCAGATCACAAGTACTCCTCAAACCCAACACATCTCTCTTCTACACCAAGACCCAATTCCAAGCCCACATGCCGGAAACGAGCCCGAAACCTCACGGAATCCATTGATTCCGGCGAGATTCCGGCGAGCTTCAAACCTCAACCAATTACAAAATTGCTTCACCCAAAAGCATCACAAGGATGAGGGGAACCTTTCCCCCCACATCCCCGACCCCAAATGTCGCCGGAGCACCGCCCCCGACGACGGCAAAATCCACAGGATTCACCGAGTTCGTTCTCCACCTATACCTCACCAAATCACACAAATCCAAGTCCTAAACCATAGAAAATCAAAAAGAGAAGCTAACCATACCCAAATTGTAGCCGGAGGTGGCCGAAAATGGAAAGTCTTCGGTGAGTCAACTGGCGGTGCTCTTCCTCCTCGGTCAACGCGGGTCAACGGTCAATTTTTGGTCAAACAACGGTCAAACTTCCAAAACAGTGATTTTCGACAATTTTCCGACTATTCCGATATTTATACTCGCGGCTCGATAGGATCGATGGTCCAAATCGAATCACATCCCTGTTTCGGATAACTCAAACGGATAAACACGACTAAATCACGCAATTTCAAATATTCATAACATATTCCTCGGTTTTTGAAACAATTATCCGAAACCACCTACGAACTCGAAATCATGCATACTACAACTCTCGTGAAGAGACTCATCTCAAATTCTAGCCCGATAAAATAGTCGTGAATGAACCCGCTAAAACTGCTCAATTACGACAACAGTAATGTGACGACCCGAACCTGAATCAGTAGTGTAATCAGTACGATTCACGAGAATGTGCGTAATCGCGGTTAGTCGTTAATAATGTGGTTTGCCGATTTAGTTCACGACTTAATTTTCGGCCGAGAATTTGAATTGAGTTTCTTCACGGAAGTTGTAGTGCACGTGATTTCGAGCTCGAGGGCGGTTCCGGATGATTTTTTCGATAACCGAGGAATATAATATGATTATTTGAAGTTTTGGTTTATCGACGAGTTTATCCGTTTGTTTCATGTTTATCTGAATCATTTTGATTATTCGTTTTGAACCGTTGATCGTCCCGAGACGCGAGTATAAATATCGGAAATAGTCGTAAAATCGTCGAAAAACACTGTTTGAAGTTGACCAACGTTGACTTTCCATTTTTGGAAGTTTGACCGTTGACCGAGGGAGGAAAACTTTCCCGTTTGGTTTCGCCGGCCGACTTGGGTTTTCCGGCCACCTCTGGCTACGTAAAGGGTATGAATCTCTTCCTCTTGTGATGTTGAGTTGTTTTGTGTTTGGAATTGAGAGATTTGATGGAGATTCGGTGAGGTTCGAATCGGGTTAGGTTTCAAATTGTCGCCGGTGATGCGGGGTAGCTTTCCGGCGAGCTACGGTGGTTGGGGGGTGGGGGTTTCGACTTCCCTAGCCCCAGGGATGCTTCTCCTATGGTTTAATTTGGGTTTGGTTGAGTTTTCCGGTGAACCCGAATTGGTTGCCGGAGTTGGGATTCCGCTCGGTTTCGAGCTGAATTTGAGGTGCTAGGCTTTGAATTGGACTTTGTGGTAGTTGTAAAAGTGATTGGGCTTGAAGAGATCTTCAAATCTGGAGCTTCCTCACCAGAGAAAGTCTCCGTTGACGGCGCGCCGGCGGCGGCGGCGGTCAACGGCGGCTCTCCGACGAGATCGTTGACTTTTTCAGATTTCGATGTTTTTAATGTCATTTTTCTTGTAATCGCGCCCTGATTATCGCCTAGAGGTTTTCGTATTGATTTGGGTAGCGGATTTTCAGTCGAAGATTTCGAGTGGGGATTTCGAAAATTCGGTCGATTGTTTGTTCAGTTTAATACGTTTCCGGGAACGGTTGGTTTCCGTAGTTGAGTACAAAGTTGTAGGCTATGATTTTGATCAGATATGTTTTATGATTATTCAGGGGATCGAGATCGAGATCTTGCATCGGGCGAGGGATCTTCTGCCGGGCCACGAGATTAGCGCGAGTGCGCGTTTTGCTCACCTGTGAGTGGACATTTCTTTCCACGGATTGATTGCGAGTCGTTTACATATGTTTTATGAACTTGAGCATGCAGTTTGATCATGATTTTTATGAGCATGTGTTTTACGATTATACATATATGAATATGCGAATATGAATATACATACGTATATATATATATATTATGTTTTATGCATGTGCATGGAAAGGATTAATGATTTGGTTTACACAGAGTACAGTCTCAGTTATCAGGGTTGTATCGATACACATTGGCTTCTCGGCTGATCCCCGAGTACGCTCCGGGGGGGGGGGGGGGGGGGATGGGGGGGGACAGATATCCTGACCCGAGGCCTTTCTGGCTAGGAATCACGTGTGGGACTGGGATCCCGTGATTCAGACTGTGCTATCGCGTGTGAGTCCATGAGTGACCCCGCGGTATTATGATGCATGCTCTGTACATGGGTTGGAGTCAGCGTCTCCTCACGTACCATTTGATTTTCATGCATTTGACTCGCATAGACATATATATTATATGGTGAAAGACATTTATTTTCGTCCACTCACTCTAACGGTTTTCATGTCTTTCCCCTGGGCTTTTCGATTTCCGTGCCTAGTTTGCAGTTCAGGTTCTGGTGTTTCACGTCATGGTGGGAGGCTAGTGATCCGAGTTACCTGTGTTTTCCAGTAGGTTCTTGTTTCGCCTACTGATGTGTATATTGTATATATTTACACTAGAGTTCGCTCTGATACATTCTGATACATGTTTTATACGGATTTTCTCGGATATATTATATATATTACAGTATGTTCACTGTTTATTGATTATTATATGATATTGAGAAATCCAGATGGGATTGGTGCCCACGGTTTGGCTTTTGTGGCATAGGATGAAGTGTTATTTTCAGGGTGCAGGTTAATGCAATTTCGCGTTAGTAGCGTTACTCTGCCGAAATTTTAATGGTTTTTTGTTGGTTCACGTTTTCAGAAGGGGTTCGATTTTGGTTTAGGCATCTAAATCGGGGTTGGGTCCTTTCAAGTAATTACTCGTAAAACTCGCGGATTAAGCCGATTAACGTACTAATTCTAATTCGGGTCGTCACACTTAGTGTTTCTCTTATCGTAGTTTTTATGTAACTAACCTCTCTCTGTTATCATTGAACATCGTAGGATTTATGGTTATCAATTTTGTTCCCGTTAAACATCTTGAAATCCTTCGGTTGATGTTAATGTGGTACTTAGTGTGATTTCTATTTTTGTGTGGTTGGATGCATGTTTTGATTGCTTGTGTGCCTATTTGTTACTTTGGTATGCAATTGGATGTGTCGACCAATCACGTTCATGTGTGTAGTTTACTTTTGTTGTATTTGGTGTGTTTTGGACGTAGGGAATGGAATGGGACTTAAGGCAATTTTCTGCAACATTCAGGCTCTCCTTCAGTACAAACCTGAGGA
This sequence comes from Geum urbanum, assembly GCA_946800695.1. NCBI lineage: Eukaryota > Viridiplantae > Streptophyta > Magnoliopsida > Rosales > Rosaceae > Geum > Geum urbanum. The sequence continues at coordinate 12,919,684 of OX327001.1, forward strand.
ATGGCTTTGATGGATCAAATATTTTCTCGATCCATCGAAAGCTGCATGATACAAAAACCCGGGGATTGGCTTCGATGGATCGAATATTTTCTCGATCCATCGAAATTTTCCTACATACAAAAACCTGGGGACTAGCTTCGATGGATCGAAGCATCTTCTCGATCCATCGAAATCTACTGCAGCACGAAGATCTGGGGACTAGCTTTGATGGATCGAGGGATTCCCTTCGACCCATCGAAGCCCATTTCTTCAAAGTACAATTTTTGCCCCTTTTGGAGTCCAAGTGCTATGCCTTTGCCTCAAGCTTATCCATGCTATCCATATCCATGTGCGGGTGCCTATTGCCAGTTCTCCCTTTACTCATATCACATTTGGATGGTGAGTGATCTACGCATTTTATGCTCGATTATTAATGTATTTCTCGCTACATTTGGCTAAGTTATGACCTTAGTATTCTTATGTATAACTTATTTTATTGTTTTAGTTCCAAAATAAAGAGGAATGAATAAATGAGGCAGAAATGAGCTCAAAACGCAATAAGGAGAAAGTTCCTAATTCTGGAGAAGAAATGGTCCGAGAAATGGTCTTTAAATGGTTACTAAAATGAATGCCCACATGGTGTCAAGAATTCGAAACCATTTGACAAATGAAATGGATACCAAAATGGTGCAAATGAGGAAGAAGACATTTCTCCTGCGCGAACCAGGAAAGAGCAATATTGCCGAAATTATGGAAATCCTTGGAGCCGAAGTCATGGAAGATATTTGAAGATTATTTATACCTGATTTGAAGCCCAAAATATGTGCAATAAAATGATATTTTTGGACAAGAAGAATTTGAGAGAAAGAAATCCAAGATTTGATGAGATTGGGATTCTTAATACTTAAAAAGGAAGGAAATCTGAAGTTATAGGACAGCAGACTTCAACAGGCTGTAGAAATTGCATATCAACTCTGATTGAGGTGATTAATGAAGATATTTTATAGCCCTCGGAAAGATCTTTCTAATGCCACAAGAATCACGCAATTATGATATGTATAACTTAGGAAAATCGCGTTTTACTACAGGAGGTCAGAGTTCTCCGAAATTAATGTGGACTTCTTGTTATGGTAGGAAACAACCTACCCTTCTCCTATAAAAAGGGGAGCTCGGCCTCAAAGCAAATGATCACCCATCTTAGAAGCAAAAGCTCTGCAAAAATACCTCTCCTCCACAAAGAAGCCGTCCAGCCTCTCCAAAGCCGAAGTGTTCAGCCTCAACTAGCCTCAGATCACTCACAATACGCTAAGTCCATTGTGAGCGAGAACCATCCTCCCTAGAAGTCATCAAGCACCTAGAGTTGCAGTGCGATTCACAGATTCAAAGTGTAACCATGACCTTCTATTTTCATTCTTTGGTTTTGTACTGGATTTGTTTCGGTTATTTGATGAAGAATCAGTTTGGTTTTCAGCTATATGTTTGATTTCTTTTGTAGCTTCCATGTGTTTATAATTCTATGTCTTTTACATATGTTTTTTTTTTAGTCTAATGCTTCGATACCATGTTCTAGATGATACACTAAGTCTCTCTCTTTTGCAGGTTTCGATGAACTTATTTAAGATGAAATTGTTTAGGGTGTTTAGACGTCGTTGTAGTATAATGGTAAGTATTCCTGCTGGTCACGCGGGCGGCCCGGGCTTGATCCCCGGCAACAACCTCAAGATGCTGAGTCGCACTTCTATACAATAAACAAGCATGTGTAGTTAGATTTAGAGTTATGAATTTCGTTGTCTACTAAAGTCTTCTAGCATGAAATCGGCTAGGTTAATTAGACGGGATGATCACTTGTAAATATGTTAGTCTTAGATTTTATTTTTCGTTTAGAAAGCATGTTTAGGATTCTATGTTCTTGTTTGTTTAGCTTGTCTATGAGTAGAAGCATGATAGAACTTAGGGTTTCTCTATGTGTTTTCTGCTATGTTTTGTCTTTATATTTTGTAGATTAATAACCAAACTTTCAAACCCCCCATACCTTTTATTTTATGTTTACAAACGTTGTCATGCATTAGTACCCTCAATCCCCGGTTAAGAACGATCCCTACTTATCAATGCTACATCTACAAAGAAGGGTTTTAAATTGCATACGTGTGAACTATGCGTTGAATGTCTACTTTGTGTTAATATTTGATGCATGTTTTATGCGTTATCAGTGAGACCTAACTTGGTCTTTGTGGGTTAACATAAACATACATTTAGAGCTCGGAGGTGGTCTACAAAGCGTTTGCACATTCTTTCTCCCTTACTTTTTATCTACTTTATAGCACTTATGAGAATATGTTTGAGAATGATGCTTTGTTAGGATGCTCAGATTTAACTCTCATCCCCAAGAGTAGACATCTTCCAATGGTTGTTAGCCTTGCAACGTCTTGATGACTCACTCTTGTTCGATGAGAGAGCGATCTATTCGTCATTAGTGTATTGTTTGGAGTCATATAAAATGTGGTAGTCTTGTGTAAGTGTGAGGTCCCCTTATGTGACGACCCGAACCAGAATCTGATGCATATTCGACACGATTCTCGAGATTGAGTTTAGTCGCAGTTTATTGTCGTAATTGTGGTTTGCCGATTCGATTCGCGACTATGTTTTCAGTCGAGAATTTGGGTTGAGTGTCTTCACGGAAATTGTAGAGTACGTGATTTCGAGCTCGATGGCGGTTCCGAAAGATTTTTCCGATAACCGAGGAATATTTTATAACTATTTGAAGTTTTGGGTTCCGACGAGTTTATCCGATTGTTTCGTGCTTATCCGAATCATTTCGTATATTCATTTTGGACCGTCGATTGACCCGTGGCGCGAGTATAAATATCGAAAAGTCGAAAAATAGTCGAGAAATAGTCGAGAATTTCATTTCTGGCGTTGACCAGACTTTGACTTTCCATTTTGGGAAACTTTGACCGTTGACCGAGGAAGAGAGACTTTTCGTTTTCGGCTTGCCGTCCGACGACCATTTTTCCGGCCACCTTCGGTCGATTGAAAGGTAAAGTTAGATTCCTCTCATGATTTCGAGTGTGTTTAGCTTTGGTTCGATGGAAATTGGTGAGGTTTGGAGGGAGTTCGATTAAGGCCGAGTTGGGGGAAATCGCCGGTGTCGGTTGAGGTGGTTCCGGTGAGCCACGGTGGTGGAGAGGTTAAGGGTTTACCTCCCCTTGACCTAGGGATGTTCCCTATATGGTTGGATTTTGGTTTGTTTGAGGTTTTGCTGGAACCCGATGAGTTGCCGGAATCTGGGTTCCGATCTGTTTCGGGCCATTTTTGGACAGGTTCTGGGTGGAATTGGGCTTTGGGCCAATTGGAAGAAGGGTAGGGCTGGTGGTGAACTTGAATTCTGGAGCTTTTCGCCGTAGGATTCCACCGTTGACGGCGCGCCGCCGGCGGCGGCAGCGGTTAACGGTGGTCAACGGCGGCGCTCCGGCGAGGAAAAGTCAACTTTTCAGATTTCGACAATTTTAATGTCATTTTTCTCGTAATCACGCCCTGATCGTCGTCCAGAGGTTTTTGGGTCGATTTGATTAGCCGATTTTCAGTCGAGATTTCGAGTAGGGGTTTCGGGATTTCCGTAATTCATTTTGTACTGCATTTCGTATTTCCGGGAACGGTTGGTTTCCGTGCATCAGTACAGTGTTGTGGATTACGATATTGATCAGTTATGTTTTGTGAATAATTCAGGAGATCGAGATCGAGTTCGGGACCGAGATCGTGCTTCTGGCGAGGGATCTTCTGCCGGTCCTCGAGATTAGAGCGAGTGTGCTTTTTGCTCACTTGTGAGTGGACAATTTCTTTTCACGGAAATGATTGCGAGTCTTTTATATGATTTACGAACTTGAGCATGCGTATGAGATTTCGGATTACATGAGCATGTGTTTTTACGATTATACGATTATACTTATACGAATATACGTATACGAGTATACATACACTTATATGTTGTTTCATGCATTTGCATCGAAATGTTTGTGATTTAGTTTACACAGCGTACAGTTGTTATATGTTGTTGTATCGATACACTCGCATCCCGGCTGATCCCCGAGGATGTGTACCGGGGGAGGCTGTGACTCCTGACCCGAGGCCTTTACCGGGGGGAGGCAGACCTCTGACCGGAGGCCTTTCTGGCTCGAATCACATGTGGGTCTGGGATCCCGTGATTCGGACTGTACTAGCACGGTGTGTGTCCATGAGTGACCCCGTGCGATTTTTACTTACATGCTCAGTACACTGGAAGTGTGTGAGTTTTACCTCGTGTACTATGTTGTTTTCATTTGCCTGGACTCGCGTATGTTTTTATAACATATATATTAACTGGTGAAAGACATTTATTTTCGTCCACTCACTCTAACGTGTTTATTGTCTTTCCCCTGGGCTTTTCGGTTTCCGTGCCCAGTTGCAGTTCAGGTTTTGGTGTTTTCACGTCGCAGTTTGGAGGCTAGTGATCAGAGTTACATGTGCTTTCCAGTAGGTTCTTGTTTTGCCTACTGATGTGTATATTGTATATGTTTACTTTAGAAGTTGCTCTGATACATGTTTATACGGATTCTCTCGGATATACATATATATATAGTACAGTTTGTTTACTGTTATTGATTATATTGATGTTGAGAAATCCGGATGGGATTGGTGCCCACGGTTTGGCTTTTGTGGCATAGGATAAAGTGTTATTTCTGGGTGCAGGTTATGGTAATTCTACGCTAGTAACGAAACTCTGCCGAAATTTTGAAATTTTTTTTTGTTGGTTCGTATTTTCAAAAGGGTTTGATTCCGGTTTAGGTAACTGAATCGGGATTGGGTCCTTTCACCTTATGTTTTATGCTAGATTACAATGACATTTTCCTTTGAAATGTGATTAATATGCATGCCACCATTGTGATTGATAGGACTCTAATAACTTCATTACTTCTTAGAGACTATGACCCTCTAAGTGTGAATGCGTGCTCGTCGTTATGCCTAGGAAAATATGTGTTAGGTGAATAATTTTGTGAAATGATGATGTCTTGCTATATTATCTACACTTTTGGTTATTATGTGGTTTTATGTAAATTGAGGACAATTTGATTCTAAAATGTGAGATAGTCGGCTAAGTCATTTTCACTCTTTATCCGAAAAACTATAAAAATTGAAATTTTTTGAGAAAATGTTGTACAAAAATTTGTGTGTTTGTGTTCCGAATAACCACTCCCAATGATGAGACTTGAACTAATGGCTAGTAGATTGTATAATTTTGAGCATGTTTAAAAAGAGAAAACAATGCATGTTTAATCGGTTTGAAAAGTGCTTATGACATTCAAAATGAGTTCACAATGAGAAAAATAAGGATTGATATGTTTTCGAAACTATCCATGCTCATGTGAGACTTTTGAGCCTTATTGTGCATGCATAGTTACATTGTACACCTATTCTTTCATGTGTTATATCGATCAATTATTGTGTAATCTAGAATTTGCTTTAAACCGTGTAAAACGTTTTTCAAATCACGAGTTATTTTCAAAAATGATAGATGCATTAGGATTACCAACATGGCCAAATTGCTTTTGAACCCTATGATACATGTATCCTTTAGTAAGCCAATTTGAGCCTTATATTCTTTAGCCATTTTATTCGTGAACACCACAAATTCTTACCAAGATTAAACACTTACTCCTACCCTTAACTAGGCAATCGAGCAAGCGATAATGAAGTCCTATTATGATGTGCTTATTGGGAAGTTTGGCGAAAGCGATAAGTGTGAGGTGGAGGAGGATGTTGTGATGATTCACTTGTGTTGTGTTTATTCAGAAAAAAAAATTAAAATAGAGAAAAATGTTCCACAAAAATATGGTAGTGTATATAAAGAATAAGTGTTTTAGGAAATGGTTTGTATGAAAAAGGAAAAGCTAGTAGCACCTAGAGTATGTTAGGAACTTCAACATATGAGTTGCTTGCTAGGTTGCTTAGTTCTTGAATTCCTATACCCTTCTTTCACTAAACCCCTTCCTTAAACCTCATTTGAACCCGAATAAAAGTCCTTTTGATTTGAAATGCTTATGTTTTTGGATTGTTGGAGCATTGGTTTAAAATCGAGCCTATAGAGAACATGTGATTGATGCAATTTATGAGTGCAAACACTAACCCTCAAACACTTGTATGTATTGAGTGATATCTAGTGAGTTTGATGGTTAGAAAACTTACCAATTTGAATACATCTCATTGTGATGCATTGGGACTTAGAGCATATCTCATTTCGTCTTATTACATATGCCTTGATTTCATGTTTGTAAAGTGTTTCTCAAAAGTAGTTTAATTCATCTAGCCAGCATTCTTTGAGGGAAAACAATCTACCATTTGGGATACCTACATACTTGTATGTTTTATTGCTTCAAGTCTAGCTAAGCTTAATTCTTTTCTTCTTAGTTTTCTTGAGGACAATCAAAGTTTAAGTGTGAGGTAATTGTTAGGACAAAAATTATGTGTCTATTACGCTCATAAGTTAATGCTTATAACTTGTTTTCTATGAATAAAGCATTATTCTTATGACGTTTCCTGTTCTTGCTAGGAAATGTGGAGTTGGTTCGAAAATGTATTAAATATGAAGAATTAGATACTTGTTGGAGAAGACGTATACATTTCCGAGGTCAAGAGAGAATTTGGAGCAACTTTGGGACAATGATGAAATAGCTTCACCGGAGGTAGCTGGAATTTGCCACAGCCAGCCGGCCCACTTTGGCTTGCCTAATCACATAAAGTCCAGCCCAATGGAGGCCCATTAAGCCCATCTATTCTTACCAATCTGATTTGGAGAGAAAGAGAAGAAGTTGGACCGCATGATGTCACCACTTTGGAGCTTAGCCTTCCATAGCCTAAAATAGTGGATCATGGTCTCCCTCATTCAAAGTTGACATTTAGATCTTCCATCTCACCATTTCCTATCATCTAAGGGTCCATATTTGCCTCCCCATTCAGCCCAAATTCGAGCTCCCCTTGGCACCTACACATAACATACTTCATTTTTCAAATTTCTCAAGTTTTAACTCTCTAGAAACTCTCTCCATCCATACAAATTGCATAGCCATCTCCACTACCAAAACACACCCATAATCATGATCTAAGGCCTAGAAATCTCTATCACCACCATAATACCTTCCACTACACCACCATCTCTTTAGCCTTAGGTGGGTGACTCAACATCAAGGAGCTTTGGAGCAAAGTTAGAGCAAGGAGGAAAGAATAGCTAGAAGACCTTGGAGCTTTTGGGGACGCTTGGTTATTTCTCATCCTATTTTGTCTTTAAATCATGTATCTAAGCTCTATACTTGTTATGGGTATTGAGTAGTAGATTTTGGGAGGCTAGGGTTCATGTGATGTGATGAACATGTTTTGGATTATGTATATTTCATGGTTTTAGTGTATGTTATGAAGATTTATGTTGTGAATGAGTTTATTGTGTGATTGTGGTATGTTTTTATGCTTGAGTTTGTTGTGTAATTTCTTTTATGCATGTGTTGACTCTAGCTAGGTTGATGTATGTGTTAAAGGACTTTAAAATGACCCTTGAATGAATTAGCTACTCACTTAAGGAGAGATGAGCATGTGAACATGATTAGGGTATTATTTATGAGATTTATCTTAATATTTGGTTCCCTAGCACTTAGCACGGATTAGAGCCTCTTGACTCTCCTTAGACTTGAGGAACTTTAGTCAATCACACATTGATTTATAAGGTTATTGTGGCACCTCGTAGAATCTCTTGGCTCGTAACTTGTTAGGTACGAGTTGAGGGATTCAAACGGACGTCCTCTCGGATTCTCCAATTGATATTCGAGAGGGGAATCTTTCCGCATCTATCACACGATTTACTTGTTAGCTTCACAATGTGACATACGGTTGAAGTATAAACCCGTAATGACTTATGTTTTGATCTTGATTCACTAAGCACTTCAATGTAGGGCTTAAGTCTTCTAGTGTCCGAGGTGACCTTGGAATTTAAGTTCAAAACCAACCGTGACTCATAAGGTCACGACTTGGACAATACGTTGTGTGAACGGACTTCATCTATACATAAACTGGGACATTGTTTGATGCATCTGGGACATTCTTTGATGCATCATGTGGTTAGCGGAACCTCCCTAGTCGACCTACTTTCCTTATCTTGGATGTGTTTTTTTTTAGGTTACAATTTTTTCTGGTAATTCACAGTTAGGCCCAATTGGGGTAAAACCAAAGGCCCCATAAGCCAAGAGGGACTCCTCAAAGGCTATGAGTTCTTTTGTGAGGTTCAAATGACATCAGCCCAAACCGGTGTCTCATGCAAGTGGGGCATCTCGGCAGGCAGAGGCACCCTGCATGCAGATGAGGCATCCTCGTTTGTCATTGGTGCGAAGAGAGGGGTTCGGGAGGAAAACCCACTGCCGAAGGTAGCTGTAGGAAAGGCAGCGAGTGATCGTGCAATAGGGGTGGATACGTATAAGTCCTCACAGAAGAGGATGACACTGGATCCATCCGCTCTCGCGAAGAAGCAGGCTGAAGAGCGACGCCTGTTGTTGCTGTAGTTTGAGATGCATAGCTAGATAAGATGTGGGGCCCAAAAATTTACAGTTATTTTCCTACATCTAGTTCCTTCGAGTTATGTAATGGTAGTCTGTGCTGAGCATGTAATAATATAGGTTATTATAGGTAGTTCTTTCTAACGAACAAACAATCGGTGATCTCCTTATAACTTATCAGCCATAATAAATTCTATCGATTCATCTAAAAAAACCAAGAAAATTAATGTACGTACAAGCACAACATGTATACATATTCCATAGTAGTTGCATGAATCTCGATCATGTTTAGGCCAGGGTTGCCCTAACTGTAATTTGTACAAATAATAACAAAAAATTTATTCCTACTTCAAATATGAATACTATTATGAAGTTCTTTTTATTATTAAAAAAGTCGCTTATCAGATTTGAACCAATGACTTACACCCAAGGAATGAAATATCCATAATATCTTCGATATTTCCGCGATATTTCCGTGTTTTGGACTTCCTGAAATTAATTCTACATATTAATATATTTTGTTCGATATTTCTCGAAATATTCGATATTTTCCGATATATCGCCAAAATCCTCGACATTTTCGAATTTATCCGATATTTTGATGTTACATCGCACTAAATCAAAAGCACAAAACCCTCCACGCTAATAACTCAAAAACTCAAACAAATAAACTCTATAAATAATCAACAAAACACAATTTACAAGTTTCAAAACACATATTAATCATATAAGAATATCATAAAGTTCAAATACAAATTTTCATGTATTTATCTCAATTTCCGTCAATTTTTTATTGAATCGATATTTCATCAATATTTCCATCAAAATATCCATATTTTGAACAGTCGATATATTTTCGATATTTGATATTTTACTCCTTGCTTACGCCTTACTACGACATTACTCGATCTACACATAGTTTTTTCTTCGATGAATTATAATAATAAATAGGGCATATCGGCACACCTGATGGGGAGAAATCTTTTCATATGACTGCCACTCCATTTCACTTGTTTGACGCCCCAACAAGACAATGACCCGTGTAACTCTATTGCTCAATCAGCAAACCGTGTTTTTGACGTCTGGAAGCAACGTTGTCTTTCTCTTTCATGTTTACATCTTGCTTTCTGATTAATGTTCTCGTTCATTTTGCAATTCATTTTGCAATACTTATTATGTCAATTATCAATTCATACGCCATATCATCAAATCGAAATGGATGATAAGGTGTAAAATAATTCTTCTTCACATGTATCAATTTTTGACGCTGCAACCTACAATGGATGGAACTTGCTAAGATCTTACTTTTGAATCTAGGTTCTTTGTCCTGGGTATTAAAATGTTAATGGAAGATAAACTATTCGATTGAATCTCTAATGTAAGCAGTCCTGTCAATTACCCTTTGGCTCTGTTGCTATTTGTCAACAGATCGAAGTGTAAGCAATTAAGCATCTTATAATCAAATCAATGAAGTCCTCTCACAATCATAGATTCATAGTCGCAAAATGAGATCAAGCATCCATGAAAGGACTGCTTCAAAACATGCATCTCCCATGGAATTCGAAATCGTAATTGTGATTTGTGAGTACTGATTTCTTTTTCTTTTTTTGAGTTGCGAATCATAGATCTCTTTCCATTTTTTATTCCACAAGACTTAATGATGTTCCAATCGAAATTATTATTGATGTGGAGTTTGCAGCACCGAGCACTAATGGAGGAACAAGAGTCGATATAGATGTCGTTTACGGGCAGAAGAGGAAAAATAGACTGAAAATGGGTTAGATACGTCAGTTAGTTAACTAAGCAATAGAGTACACATGTCGTTATTTTGTTGGACATCAAACGGATGAGGTGGAGTGACGGGAAAACACAAAAATTTCTCCCCAATGGGTGTGACTTATGGGAGGAGTTATTTTTTTCTTCTTCTAAAAACAGAAAGAAAAAAGAGAGAAAAAGTATTAATTCTAATTTTTATTTTCTCTTTATTGAATTTGTTAATTTGCTCTTGGTTACAGTTTTATCCTTGATTTATTCGTTTTTTTCTCCTCAACATATATAAAATCAAGGACAATTTTAGGGATTTTGAATGTTTGACTATCATAACTGTAAAATACTCTTCTCTCTAAATTAATTGAGATTTGTTTGAGAAAAATAACTAAATTTCACCAAATCAAATAAGTAGATCATATCATGGTGAGTAGATCAAAAATCGATGTTGCATAGTGTCACGGGCCGACTTTGAGAAGCGACAAAACGGACCGTGCGGCACTTGCCTATTAGCAAGTCAGCCAAACGAGTAACTTGCAAGCAACAATAATCCACACGATGTTAATATAATGTAAGGGACAAGCAAATAAGCAAGCAAGCATGCAAGGGAGCAAGCGACCAAGCAATCGTGTGGGCTGAGCGTCAGCGAAGAACACAACAATGAACAAATAATTTAAGAAACGAATGGGACAATCTCACAGTGCACAGATAATTGAATCTACTCTCTTATTGATGGTAAGACGTTTAGGGAGACAAAAGTACATGTGCTTAACTATACTAGTTCTTGAGTCCAACAATAATGCCGACTAGGAATCCCTCCTTATATATGATATTTTACATAATTTTACTTTACAGGAGGAAATATTAAAAATTTTGAGGAGTCATAATGAAAGAAAAATTATTATTCTAACTCTAGTACACAAGCAAGCAATCACGGGCTTAACTCATAACGCTGGACAATCTTGTTTGTGACCTTATAATCTGTCAAAAGACCGCACGACATACCAGTAGAATACGACTTCTAACACTTACCGTGTTCATCAACTTGATCACTTAAGTAGTGTTGTTCTATATGTCTGTGTGGGGCTGCAAATTAGGAGTTTCTGACTAGTTACTCTATTTTTTTATGCACCAGCTAGTAGCAGCTACTTATTGATATACATGTATGATGAATCATATCGGGTGCATACATAGAGTACGTCCTCGCACGGAAAAGAAGGCAGCTACCCAGTAACTTCTAGGCAATTACAAGGAAGCTGCAAGTTAGAGCTCAAGTGATTTGAGCTCGATAATGCAGGATATGTTGAAGAATTGCAGTCGATCCAACGAGCACTAGCGTAAACCTTGGTTTAGGCTGTTACCTTGCGTTTCGTCAACCCTTTTTTATTTTTTATTTTATTTTATTTTTAGGAAAGGGAATCCGAATAGGTGACTCATGCCATGACGTACGGCAGGTAGCATGCACATCAAAGAAAGAGGAGATTCTCTCACCCTCCTCATCATCAGAAATAATACGGCATACCTTACCATAATAATGCCAATCAACAAAACATAGACTATATTGAGAAGTAAGAGTCCAATTTTTCAAAACTGATTTTAAGACTCTTTTTTTTAAAGTGTACTATATATTTTCATTTTTAAGACTGCATTATATGCTTGAATATTATAGAACTGTTTAAGGGGATTAATTCTCCATAATTCTCAGTGTGTGTCTTTTCCTAATTAGATACAGATATTAATTAGATAGATACATGAAATCCATGTTATATAGGGACATTTATTGTAATAGATTGTATCAGCCTGTATTTAAAGCATTCTATCAATGAAAGAGATATAGTTTTTTCAGTTTACATATTTTCTCCTACAACACGTTATCAGCAGCTCTCTGGGTTGATAACCATCACCACCAAAAGAAAAAAAACACTAACCTTCACAAAAGGCTTCCACCGCCAACAACCCTAGTCACCGCCGACCACCACCGTCGGCCTCTCTCTCTCCATTGCTGGTAGCCCAAGTCACAAGCACAAACTACTCAAATCTTCCTACGTCGTCAAGATTGCTCGACTTCCGAAGAATCGTTTCAAACAAGCTTTAACATCAAATCGATCAACAAGTGAACCGGTCATACCGAGCATAACACCCATCGAGGTAAACTTTTCTAAGCCATCAATCTCTAGATCTAGGATCAAACTTACTTACCGCTAAACCCTGGATCTAAGTTGATAATAACTGTAATATGAGTTGTTTTATATTACATGTTTGCCCTAGGTCCTATGGACCTATATCCATAGAGTATAAGTGACGGTTTTGGGAGTGTCACGTTTTAGAAAAGGAAAATCGATTCTATGTGATGGTTAGTTTCGGTTGCTGGGTGTAGTTTTTGTCACCATTTTTAATCGATTTTGTGACCATATATCATGGTTCACGTTCTTATTCAACAAAACTTAAAAGTTTTTGTGATCGTAGTTTTCCATCGTTACTGATAAAACATCTCAGTGTGTTTTTATAGATGAGTTCGAATGAGCCAGCTAGGCCAGAATTCGACATCCTTGACCTTCAAGGCAAGGAGTACCACCGTTGTGTCTCAAATGTGGAAACTACATTCATCGAAAAGAGACTGACCAACACCATCAAACCCTCTCGGCCTGGAACGAACCTCATGTCCCCCAATGAAGAATCAAAAACTCAAGCCCTCATATTTTTGAGGTGTCATATTCATCCAACTCTCAAGAAGCATTATTTAAACAAAACAGATCCCATGGTATTATGGGACATTCTAAAGCATCACTTCAACAATGTGCATGATGCGCAGCTTCCTGAGTTGACTGCAAGATAGAACACTAGACTTGTGGATTTTCTCAAAATCCAAGAGTTTAATCAACCATGCTAGATCTGCAGTCAGAGTTGAGTTTTTGTGGGGTGGAAAAATCTAAGAATGACAGGAGTTAGAAGGCATTACAAACCTTCCCAACATCCATAAGTATTCTCGCACATCAGTACTGGCTTGAGTACGAATAGAGGAGGATTACTACCTTCAGTGATCTCATCAATAGCCTTGCAAAAAGAGAGAGGCATCATGAAGTCATACTAAATAATAACTCAAGACTGACTGGTACTAAGAAGCCTAAGAGCTATCATACTGAAGGAAAGACCCGCAAAAATAAGAAGGTTGCTCGTTCAGAACCTTATGCTAATAGAGGACATGCTCCACGTGGGGATAGAGGAGGGCGTGAGCGTGGTCTTGGCCAAGGCCACAGCCAAAATTTGACTTGGCATAGAGATCATAACGCCAACTCCAACAAGGACCAGTCTGATTTGGTTTCTGATGGTCAACGATCTCAACATTCTGGAAGATATGTTTGTTTCAAATGTGGTTCTACTAAGCACATGCACAAATAGTGCCGTGCTAATAGGGAAATCCAGAATATGTACAAGAGGCACAAGCAGTATTTGGCTCAAGAGTCGAATTATGCAGGAGATTTAGAGATGGAGGTTGACACCAATCTCGTTCTTGCAGAAGACAAGGGGAAATATCTTGCTACCCCGGATTTTGATTAAGCCTATATAAAAGGCATTATCTCTGTAATTTTCAAGGTTTGGTTTTGTCTTTGGCTTACTTCTCGGTCAAACTTATTAAGACGCTTGTCTTGTTTTTGATTAAGAACATCTATGATCTATTTTTTGTTCGCCGTAATGAATATTTCTCTACTTTTCGGTATATGAAAGTGTTTGAGTCTGTCCTTTTCATAAAATTCTTATTTATGGTTCGATGTTTCTAAGTATATGGAAATATGAGATAATGATACGGTAAAAACATGACACAAAGGAGAGGATGTTATTTTGAACTAGAGGAGATTTTCGATCCATCAACGTATTGTACTTCGATCCATCGAAGCTATTCCACAAGTTGTTTTCTGACATTTTTTTATTCCTCGAAAAAATATACTTTGATCCATCGAAGCTTGTCCTCAGGTCCTTTGGTTACAAATTTTGATCCATCGAGACACTCCTTTGATCCATCAAAGGAATGCCTCGGGTCGAATTTTTTCACCCATCGTTTCAACCCATCAAAAATTGATGTTGAAAATTCGATCTCGTTTTAGGTTCCTTCGATCCATCGAAGGAATTAATTCGACTGATCGAAGACATCATTCTGAACATTATTTTCGACCCATTGAAGCTTTACTTCGTCCATAAAAAAAATTGTATCGAAAAATCACATTTTATTTTGGGTTCTTCGATCCATCGAAGGTTTCCTTCGACTCATCAAATATGCAACCTGAAAGTGATGTTCTTAGATGAGTCTTTCATCTATATCATTGGTTTATGATGTTGTTTATATATCAGTTTTATTAGAAAAAGATGAAAAATAGATTTCAGGACCAGATGTGGTTTTACATCGGTTAATGTCATACCATATCACCACTCAACAAGGGTCACACCCTTCTCAAATCTTTAAGTGTATACTTAAAGTGTACGCTTGGTCTTTGTTACAAAGACTTACTTATTTACAGTGATTTTGTAGAAGTCTCAAGGCCAAATTGAGTATCTAGCAGATAGTGGTACAACCCATACCATTCTATGGGATAGACAACTATTTTTGGATCTTTTTCCATATAATTCTGTAGTAACAACCATGATTGGTGCAATGCCCATTCAAAGGCGTGGTAGTGCAGAGTTTCTACTGCCCCATGGTACAAAATTATATATCACTGACGCCTTATACGCGCCAAAGCCCTATCGAACCTTGCTAAGTTTTAAGGATATTTGTGCCAACGGATTTCACTAATCTCTGATGCACATCGCTCATTCTGCAAAGCTTGTTCTTTAGCAAAGTTACAGACACATCCTTCATTTGCTGTTGATAATAATGACAATATTCCATTCTTACAAAGGATCCAAGGTGATATTTGTGGACCTATCAAACCCTAATGCGGACCATTTAAATATTTCATGGTTTTGATAGATGCATCAACGCGATGGTCACACGTTGCTTTGCTATCCACAAGGAATGCTACATTTGCAAAACTCTTTGCTGAAATTATTAAGCTCTGGGCTCACCACTCGGATCATCTAATCAAGTCTATTAGATTGGATAATTTAGGAGAGTTTATATCAAAATATTTTGATGATTATTGCATGTCTCTTGGGATTGAAGTTGAACATCCCTTTCCTCGTGTTCATTCTCATAACGGTTTAACAGAGGCTCATATCAAGCGGTTACAGCTTATGTCTAGAGCTTTGGTAATGCATACAAATTTACCGGTCTTTGCTTGGAGATATGCAGTGTTATACGCAACGATGCTTCTTGGGTTTAGACCCATAGCCCGTCAACCATTCAGTGCATACCAATTGGTCACTGGATATGAGCCTGATATTTCGCATTTACACATTTTTGGTTGCGTGGTTTATGTGCCAATTGCTCATCCACAATGCACTAAAATGGGTCCTCAAAGAAGATTAGGCATTTATGTTGGTTATGAATCTCCAACGATAATCCGCTATCTTAAACCTTCGACATGAGATCTCTTTACTGCTAGATTTATAGATTATCACTTTGAAGAGACATATTTTTCGCCATTAGGAGGAGATATGAATGTTTCTATTCCAGTAGAACGTCAGGAATTGACGTGGTTTAACCCCACTGTGTCTCTTTATGATCCTCGCATGTCTCAGAGTGAGATGGAAGTGCGAAGAATACTTGATTTTCAGCAAGTAGCAGACTCTATGCCTGACTCATTTGTTGATATTGCTAAAGTGACGAGATCGGATATACCTGCTGCAAATGTTCATGCAAGGTTGGAAATCCTAAAAAATGGTTTCATTAGCAGCAACATAGGGAAATGAGGCATTCATCTTGCTCATGTGAAAGGTATTGCATCGGCCTCGGCTCCCACCAGGAAAAGGAGGAGACCAAGAAAATCCATTGATGAACCGCCGGTTAAAAAGCAGGCTATCAACGCACAACAAGATTCATTCATCATCACCATTGTGAATCCTTCACATGAGATTGTCTCTAACTATAATTATATCCTTGAATCACAATTGGCAAGTCTGGGGGATGCTCTAGAACCTCTTGTGATGTCAGAGAATAAAGAAATCTCGCTTAGAACAAATGATGCGCGCGTTCTAATGGATAGATCTTCCATGTTAGTTGATGATGTGTTTGCTTATTCCGTCGCTCAAGAGATTATTGACTACGATGAAGTGGAACCCCGCTCTGTTGTTGAATGTCAACGTAGAGCAGATTGGCCGAAATGGAAGAGGCTGAACTAGACTCTCTTAATAAAAGGCAAGTTTTCGGTCCGGTTGTGCTATACCCACCGAATGTTAAGCCAGTTGGACATAAATGGGTCTTTGTCCGGAAGCGTAATGAGAAGAAGGAGGTCTTGCGTTATAAAGCTAGACATGTAGCGCATGGTTTCTCTCAGAACCCTGGAATTAATTATGAGGAGACATATTCTCCTGTTATGGACATCATCACCTTCCGCTACCTAATTAGCTTGGTTGTGTCCGAAAAGCTTAACATGCAGCTTATGGATGTGGTTACTGCATCTCTCTATGGTGATCTTGATTTAGAGATATACATGAAAGTGTCAGATGGCATTGCTATACCCAAATCAAGTAACTCTAGACCACGGAGTGCTCTTGTTATCAAATTGAGACGTTCACTACATGGATTAATTGAAGCAATCCGGTATACATGTCTTAGTGACTACTTGATTGGGAAGGGATACAAGAATGATGACTTATACCCTTGCGTGTTCATTAAAAGACAAGTTCAGGTTTTGCTATAGTAACAATCTATGTTGATGATATGAACATCATTGAAACTCTTAGTGAGCTCAATGAGACGGTTAGCTACTTGAAATCTGAGTTTGAGATGAAAGACCTTGGTAGGACTCGATTTTGTCTCAGCTTAAAGCTAGAACATTGAGTTGGTGGAATTCTTATTCACCAGTCTTCTTATGTCCAAAAGACGCTCAGGTGATTTAACATGAACAAAGCACACCCTGTTAGCACACCAATGGTTGTTCGTAGTCTGGACCCCTAGAAAGATCTGTTTCGTCCACTAGATGACGATGAGGAAATCTTGGGAGCTGAAATTCCATATCTTAGTGTTATTAGACCTTTGTTGTATTTAGTTCAGTGCACACGTCCAGATATTGCCTTCTCAGTGAACTTGTTGGCTAGATTTAGCTCTGCACCTGCGCAACGTCATTGGAATGGAGTAAAAAAAATCTTAAGGTACTTAAAAGGTTCCATTGACATGGGCTTATTCTTCCCTTACAAAGAATACATAGAAAAGCATGGAATTCCCAGTAAAGGGAATGTTGAATCACAACATTCGAGTTCTAGGCTTATTAATGTAATGAACTGTGCTGACCCGAACAGGTACTTCAATCCATCGAAGGTTTTCATCGATGCATCGAAGGATGCAACCTAGACGGATCAGAGTAACCCCTTCGATACATCGAAGGAGTTGTTCGATCCATTGAAAGATGGACCTACTATGAGTGATTTTCATGCTATCCCCTATTACAAAATACCGGTTGATGTGTTAGTTGGATTTACTGATGTTGGGTACCTCTCTGACCTACACAAAAGTCGTTCTCAGACCAGTTATGTTTTCACTATGGGAAACATGGCGATTTCTTGGAGATCAACAAAGCAAACCCTTGTTGCTACTTCCTCAAATCACTCTAAAAATTATTGCTTTGCATGAAACTGTTAGAGAATGTGTCTGGCTTAGGTCATTCATTGGTCATATTCGAGGATCTAGTAGACTATCATCTATTGTTACAGATCCAACTTGCATCTTTGAGGATAATGCAGCATGCATTGAACAGATGAAGTTGAGTTTCATTAAGGGTGACAATACTAAACATATATAGCAGAAATTCTTCTTTAATCAGCAACAACAACAGGTGTTGAATATCCAAATGAACCAGGTTGGTTCTGTTGATAATGTTGCGGACTTGTTTACCAAGTCACTTCCTAAATCTACTTTTGTGAAACATGTGAAAAACATTGGTATGCGCAGGTTATCAGAACTCTTAGACTGAGTTTACAGTCAGTGGAAGTTACATTTTTGTAGACATCAGGGCCAGTCTACATCACATGTAGTAGATTTAGTAGTTGATGTGTTGTACTCTTTTTTTTCCCTTAGCCCAAGCTTTTGTTTTACCCATGAGGTTTTTGTTTGCTTGACAAGGTTTTTACTGAGGCAACAAGTCATGCATCATTCTTATGATCATCGACACAATGGGCAGTGTATAAGGAGATTAATTCTCCATAATTTCTAGTGTGTGTCTTGTCCTAGTTAGATACAGATATTAATTAGATAGATACATAAGATTCCTATTATATTGGAACATTTATTGTAACAGATAGTATCAATATGTATTTAAGACATTCTATCAATGAAAGAGATATAGTTTTCTTAGTTTACATATTTTCTCCTACGACAAGAACCACTTTTTTTTCTGTTTAATTAATTAAGATACAAAACTGTCATAAACTATTAATGAAAATATTAGGCAATGAAATCCAAACAAACTGAAAATATATATAGATAGAAATATTAATATATATGTTTACAATTGATTATGTTAGCTATGTAGAACAAATTACCATAAATATAGTTCTCGGTAAGGCAAAGCTGTTGGCGGGTTTCTCATCTGCAATCGCAGTGTCAACCCCATTTACTTTTAGTGCAAGAGTTTTTGACTCTATTTCAATTTGGTGGTGTGTCACAAATATACAGGAGCGTAGTCAGACGGTGCGACAATACCTCATTAGAGCATATGTACCCATGAAAGTGGAGAGGAAGTCCTATTTTGAGGAATTTCTAACCCATTTGAGGAATTTCTCAAAATAGGAAGTCCTATTCCTGTTTTTCGTATAGCGGTGTCCAAAATAGGACTTCCTATTACTATTCTCTCTTATTTAAAATATTTTCCATTTAAATCCGAATAATACTTTTACCCAATAACTAGCCGACACGTGTCATTCCAGATCATATAATTGATAGCGAATTTCCGATAAGATTTTCGACTAGTAATTTTGAGATACGTGTCATGTCTACGTGGCGGTGTCGGCAAAATTATTGAGTGAAAATATTCGGTAAGATTTCCGGTAAGATTACAAACCAATGAGAATGGGACATGTGTAATGTCTACGTGTCGGTGTCGGCAAAATTATTGATTAAGATATCCGGTAATATTTTCAACCAATTGACGGTCGACACGTGTCGTTATCTTAAAAATCTGGCTTTTCAAAATGGCTATAAAAGAAAGAGCTATGGGAGAGGTCGACTCACACCAACTACACATCACTTGTAGTTCTACTCGTATCTAAGCCACCATAAATACTTCTTCACATTTTGGTTTCATCAAGATGAATCCCATGGGTTTCGGTACTTTTTCAATAAAAGGCAACAACAACGCCGGCGAAATGCAGAAATTGTCAATCAATTCGTTATCGATGCGGTGGCGGTCGATGCAGCTTTTGATGATGAACCACCACCACGCCGCAGTGCAAATCAACCAAGGATGAGGGAGTCCAGGGGCCAAAATCTTATGAAAGATTACTTCATCAAGCACTCAGTCTTCACCGACCATGACTTTCATCAGCGAATGAGCCGAAATGTATTCAACCGTATAATGATGGACCTCTGCAACAATGACCCATTTTGGCATCAAAGAGCCGACGCCACTGGAATGGTCGGACTACTTCCCCAACAAAAGATGACCGGCGCTCTTTGGATGTTGGCCAACGGCTCAGCTGTTGATCAGTGTGCCGAAATCACAAGGATGGGGGAATCAACAACTCTGGAGTGCATGAAGAAGTGGTGCACCAAAGTGGTAGAGCTTTATGGTATCTGTTACCTCCGTGCTCCAGATCAGAGAAACATCACTCAACTTCTAAGAAGGGCTAGACATCGAGGAGTTCCTGGTATGATCGGAAGCATTGATTGTATGCATTGGGAGTGGAAGAACTGCCCAACCGCTTGGTCTGGGGCGTACTCAGGGAAGAAGGGTCGTCCAACTATCATCTTAGGGGCAGTGGCCTCATATGACACATGGAACTGGCACAGTTTCTTCGGGGTACCAGGAGCTCAAAATGATATCAACGTGCTCTACCAATCAGATGTCTTCGATGCAGTGCTTGCTGGAAGAAGTCCGGCTGCGACTTATAAAGTGAACGGTATGACATACCGTAACACTTATTACCTTGCCGACGGGATATATCCGAGGTACTCCTCGTTTGTCAAAATGATTTCGAATCCTCAAGAGCTTCCACAAAAGGTTTTTGCGAGGAAGCAAGAGTCGTACCGCAAGGATGTGGAGAGGTGTTTTGGCATCTTACAAGCTCGTTGGGGGATAATTCTTCATGCAACTCGGTGTCACCACCTTTCGACGTTAAAAAGCATCATGTTGGCGTGCATCATAATGCACAACATGATCGTTGAGGAGGAATTCATGGAGGATGAGTTTGAGGAGAACGATGAAGAAGATCTCCAAAACCCATCTGCGGCATTCACAGCTTATGATGGGCCAGTGGATGAAGGGGGGAACCGGATTCCTTTCGAGCCGGTTGGAAGAGATGGACAAAATGAACAACGGTTTAATGACAGTTTTATAGATCTCCAATCTATTTACATCCATGGAAAGCTTCAGAAGGACTTAGTTAAGCACAACTGGTTTCTTGAGACCAGTGAACAACTATAAATATGTTGTTTTAATTGTTTGTTTGCATTGTTGTCAGTTTGAATTATGTATTTCTATTATATGTGTTTCAATTTTTGTAATGTATGGGAACTTGATGGAAATAAAGAAAGTGCAATTTTATTTCTGTAAAAGGGAAACTACATAGTACATAATTTAAATACTTGGAAATTTAAATTACATAAAAAATAATTAAAGTGCTTGGAAAAAGTCTTCGGGGGTAATTTAGGTGATTGGAAAATGGGGGCGATAACAATTGGAATAACCTTCTTCGCTAGCTTCTTCTTCAACCCCATCCAATTGAGAAAGGATTTCTGCTTTCCTCTTTGTGAAATACC
This sequence comes from Geum urbanum, assembly GCA_946800695.1. NCBI lineage: Eukaryota > Viridiplantae > Streptophyta > Magnoliopsida > Rosales > Rosaceae > Geum > Geum urbanum. Next base: position 12,941,068 of record OX327001.1, read on the forward strand.
TCTTGGATTTAGGAGTCATGCTCTCGGTATCCATTGACATAATCCGAGTTTCCTCCGCCAAAGCCCTCAATTGGATGTCTTTCTTTTGGAGGGCGATTTGCTCTCGCATAAGGGAAACCTCAATTGCATCACTATCTTTTTGATTCGGACCATAAGATTCTTGATTTGCCGCAATCCTATTCAAAGCCTCGGCTCTTTCATTTGTAGGCGTCATACCCTTTTTTCCTTTTCTTTTTCGCTTCCTTGGCCGCTTTCACTCTCATAGGACACTCTGGAGAAGAAGGAGCTTGGTTGCTCATTGGTGTGGCAAATGCATCATCCTCCTCCAAGTTGACGGTGGGAGGCATTAAGCTTGCGGGATGTGATGATGAGTAAGACGGAGTAGATGATAAGTAAGGCGGAGGTGTACTAGCCTCGATGTGAATGAAGTAAGGATGATTCTTCACTACTTCCCAACAAACAAAGTCTTTAAACTCTTTCTTCTTTTTTGCCACATAAAATGATTGAGCACATCTCATCTAAAAAATAATAATAATAACATGGAATAAATAACTTGTAATTCATAAATATCATGAAATAAATAACATGTATTTCATAAAATTTAGATAACATAAGTTGAAACAATATGGTAAAAATTAAAAAAAATATTAGAGATCAAAAACATTACCTCATCGTGTATGTTGGAGCGGGAAGATGCATTCCTTCCTACGAAAGAAAGAGCACTACCCCAAACTTTCAAATTCGGCTTCAACTTTGCAAAACGAGAGGATAATGCATTTTGGGTCCTAGCTTCCGGCATCGATTCACCATAACCTATCTCATAATTCTCCTTGAAATCGCCATAAACTTTTTCCCACAATTTTTTCACCTTTTGTCGATTTTCGGTGATGGAATCAACGCTAAAACGACAATAAGAGATGTTCAATTGTACATCTTCCAAAAGAAGCCAATTTGTAGCCATTTTTTCTCACACAAAAAAAAAAGGATTTAGAGGAGAGATGGAGAGAGGGAGAGAATAATTTTGTTGTGCACAATTTGGTGTGAGAAATGAATGAAATGAAGGTAGTATTTATAGAAAAAATGTATGGGCTCATTTGCAATTTTTTGGGGATTTTTTTGTAATTTTTTTGGATTTTTTTTGTAATTTTTTTATTTTAGGCTGAAGTGGCCGTTGCATTTAAATATGGGCCGTCGGATGGCTTATATCCGTTCGAAATGGACGACCCAGATCAAATTAGCCGTTGAACTGTCAGCAGCCCAGGGGCGTGCCACGTGTCGCGTTCCGATTGGTGCGTCATTTTTTTAATCTTTTTACGTGCGCAACACGCGCCGGGATAAAAAAAATATAAAAAAGGGGCGTCAGCCTGGCGTCACCCACATGCGTGGGGCCCACCAGGTGGACGTTCTCTCAGCCTTCCCCTCCGGAGAACGCCGATAAAGTCGTTCCTCGCGTCAACTGTCAGTCGTCAGCCTCCCTTCTCCCCGCTGCACCCGTTTCTGCTACCAGACGTCCTCAAACGGCGGGCCTTGTCGGAGAACGTCCTCGCCGTCCCGTTTCGCTGCAGCTGCTCTTAGAGGAGTAGGATGCTGGTGATACGTTGGTGGCGGTCAGTAGCCTTAATCAAAGTTGTATTGGGATTGCACACATAAAATCATGGGCCCAACTCTGAACCTTTAGATTTAGATGAGTAGGGCTTGTAGAATTATTTTTTTTTGACATATTTAAATTTTCTTTACTATTTACTATTTTATACGTAAATCATTTTGATATCCATACTTAGAATTCAAATTGTGACTTGGTTATTATGTGTACTCAAATGTTCCCCTACCTTTCTAGACGATTTGCACAATAAATTATATATTTTCTCTTTTTTTTATTGGCAAAATAACTAGATATCTCAAATAGTCAAACCATTATTTGCAATTTCGTAACATATCAAAAATGGATAATTATTGTTTCGAATATCTCTATAAATACAGCATTTTCACAACCAGCCTCTACCTTTTATCTCTTGCTTTGTTTCTTTCGTGGCCCAAGCTCTGTGAGAAACAGAGACCAAGTCTCTGTTTCTTCTTCGATTCACTCAGTTCTAACCCCTCCATCTCCTCTGCTTGATCCCCCTAATTAAACTTTTCCTACTTCAATTCTCTTTGAACATTTCTTCTTGTTCCCTTACAAAGTTCCTCTACTGCTAATCCTTGTCCTCTTCTTCTTCTTCTTCTTCTTCCCACACAACTATGGCAACCTTTTCTTCCATGCCCCAAAACACCAACACAACTAGCTTCCCGCAACCGAGGAGAGGCAAGATCAAGGCTCAGATTTTTGGAAACTTGGTCAAAGCTGTGGTTTCCCTGGTCAAGTCTGAAGATCAGGAAATAAACATGGCTACTGAAGCTGGTGCTAACTCTGCCCTCCAACACCAGCACCTCCAAGTTCCTGAAACTCTGATGGCTGCCCCAATATCCATCAAGTAGAAAATGGATCACCCAAATTCAAAAACATGCATGTCCCTTCATCTCCTCACCACTCTGATCGCAAAACCCGATGATCTCTGTATTGGGTTTTTCAGCATATCCTTACTTATCTAAGAAGCTCTTGAGTTCTGCCATTTTTTTTGAGTCAGATCATCAACTTGAGCTGTGTTTTTACTTGCAATAAATGTCTATACCAGAAAGTGTGCTATTTAGTTTTGGATTGTTGTGATCAAATAAGGGTGATGATTCTGTTCCATCAAAACTCCTCTTTTTTTTTGCAGAAGAGCATCCCCATCTCAGCTATCTTAATTATACGTCCTGCGAGTGATTGAGGTCGATCTTATAGGTATTGTTGGTCGTCCTTTCATTTTCACTCTTCCGTTGTTGTTTCTGCGAGTTTTTGGAGACACATTTGGAAGAGGCTCTGTGTGTGTGTGTGTGTGTGTTTTTAATGGGATTATGGCATTTATCTCGGTTGTGTTTTATGTATACCATGATATGTTACTATGCTGAATAAAATTTATAATTTCCTGTAGTATGATCAATATATGTGACTGTTGATTTTGTAATTAAAAAATGAAATTTTTTGTAAAAAGATATGCGCACAAATCTGGAGAAGGTAAATCCTATTTTGGTTACTATAGAAGATCTTAATGTATCATAGATAGTCTATTACATGGTCAATTTTGGCCGTGTTCTGCCAGATTTGCTGATTTGGCCTCGACTTCACGACATCTGAAGCCAACTAAAATGGTTAGGGTATGCAAGTGTTATATAGAACTCTTTAACTTCGACATTAGAAACAACACCAGCAGTTGCAAGTTTTAGTTAAGACCTGCAACAAATTAGATTTTCCGTCTAGTACTTGGAACTCAAACTCTCCTGCTTCAGTACACGGAAGTCAAACAGTACCCGTTTATAAAGGAAAAAATCAATGCAATAAATGTCGCAAGCAAATCAATGCAATCTGATACGATTGACATAAGTTGGGTGGAGAACTGGAGATTCTAATCCTAGTCGAAGCCAGCTAAACTTTCTAATCTTTACATGTACCACCATATTATTACTGACCACATATATCAACCATTGAATAGTAACTAATAAGGTGGTACACTTAGAATTCTACATCTTATGTGTCAAAGAAATTCTACATCCCATCGTAGGTCTCACCGAATTGCCAATTTTGTTAGATAATGTTATCGAACTCTATCATCTTCCCATCGCTAGGGGTAACTTGGAACGACAATGTTTGGCCTTGTAATATGTTCCCGATCTGCCGGATCAGATCCTTTAATCTTGACATTATGCACATCACCAGCAATTGCCACATTGTATACCAACACTTGTATCAAGCTAGACTCACCGGCCTCGATCAACTGTAACTTAACCCCTCCGCTTACTCCTGGAGCACACGGGACTCTGCAATACACAACCGGAACCATTCGAGCTTTTTAATTTGTCCGCAAGTTTTTGGAACATGGGAAGACTTGGCTGGAAGTATTTCAATGGTGAGTTGCACCATTTATCCGAAGTCGCATTGTAATTTGCGGGGCAAAAATTAGTTGCAGTAACTATGACTGCACCAGCATTAGGTAAGCAATTTTTCTGATCCTCAAGACACATGAGAGCGTAACGTACAACCGCCGCAAGCAAAGCCATCGTTGAAGAGTGCTGCGCCGAGAGCTGCCGTCTCCAAGCCATAGCCTTGTCGTTTGAGATCACCATATCCACAAGCCCCCTCTGTCACTGTCACATTATAATCACATTAATTCAAGATGTGTCTAAGGAGATTAATTGTCCATAATTGTCTATGTGTGTCTTGTTTTAATTAGATATAAATTATATTATATATATATTACAGAATCCCTGATTTATAGGGACAGTTATTGTAATAGATTGTACTAGCCTATATATAAGGCATTTATCAATGAGAATGATTACAGTTTCAGTCTACATATTTTTCTCCTACAACACGTTATGAGCACGCTCTCTAGATTGATAGTCATCACCACCAAAGAAAAAAAAATCTAACCCCTAAAATACAAACTCCACTGCCGGCAGCCCTACCTTTATTGTCAATCACCACCAATTGACGTCTCCTTCCCCTGGAATCTATAAATTTTCGGCCAAAATCGAGTATGTAAAGAACAGCCAATTTCGACAAAAGATTGCGAGCAGTTCAGAATGAACCATAGGGCGATCTTCAGATGCATGGAAAACTCCAGATGTCTAGTTTCCAGAACATCCAGAATCTCAATTCGGATGTGTAGCGAAATTTATGATCAATTGAGTGCACGAAGGTCAGCCTACCCGAAAAGCAGAAAAGAAGAAGGAATCCTCCTCCTACTAGAAGTTTCGAGGACATGCTTTCTTTTATTCAAACTTCTTTCACAGTGAAGTTTTCATACCTAACATAGCACATTCGAGGTAAATTTTCTAAACCATCAATCTATAGATCTAGGATCAAACTTACTTACGGCAAAACCCTAGATCTAAATTGATGATAATTGCGATATGAGTTGTATATATATTGCATGTTTGCCTTAGTTCCTATGCACCTATATCTATAGAGTATAAGTGACGGTCATGAGGGAGTCATGGTTTAGAAAGAAAAAAAAAAGGAAAATCGATACTATGTGACAGTTTGTCACGGTTGCTAGGTGTGGTTTTGAACCACCGTTTATAAATCAATTTTTGTGACTATACATCATGGATCACGTTCTTATTTCTTACACTTGATATTAGTGATCGTGGCTTTTTGATTGTTAAACTAATTATATCTCGTGTGTCGCTTGTGGATGACATCAATTGAGCCAGAATGACCTGAATTGATATCATTGATCCTCAAGGAGAAGAATATTATTGTTGGATGTTAGACGTTGAGAACATGCTTCTCAATATGAATCTGACGAATATAATCTAACCACCACCACCACTTGGTACTGAGCCACCAACTCTAGCTCGTAAAGATTAAGTCCTCATATTTTTGAGGCGGGATATACATACAATTCTAAAGAAAAGTATTTGCTAAAGAATGACCCCGCGATTTTTTGGGTGACTTTACAAGACATATTCAATAATGTGTATAATGCACAACATCATGAACTGAGAGAAGGATGTGATTTCATCTGATTATTGAATTATCCAAATACTTATGCTTGTAATCAAGCTATGTTAGAGCTTCAATATGAGTTGAGTGTATATGGTATTATCAAGACTGATCAGGTTACGATCAAGAAGTCTTTAAGTACTTTTTCTACCTCCATAAACATGTGCTTGCTAAGAACGAGCGAATTCGCGAGATTTTTCTCATCAATAATGCTCGGTTAACCGTTACTAAATATATCCATGAGTCGTACAACAATGGTGGGAAGACATGTAAGGATAGGAGGAACGATCGTTCAAAGCCTTACAATAATCATGGTGGATGTAGAGGATGTGGCAATGGTCATGGTAGAAGAGAAAATAGTCAAAATTTGACTTGGACTCGCCATGACAACATTCACTATGACTTCAATAAGAATCATTCTAGTTCCAGTTCTAGGAATGGTAGGAGTTTTTTTCACATTCTGCTTCAACTTCGTGCTTGCCATCTTGATATAGATGTGGTTTAACCAAGCACATGCATAAACAATGTTGTGCACCCCAGTATATTCAACATGCCTACAAGAAGTGCATGAAATATCTAGTACATGAGACTTAACTTCACTGAAGTTTATGAGATAGAAGATTGCAATGAAGCAAATCTTATAATAGCAGACAATAAAAAAAATAAGTCTGGAGACTGCGATTTTTTTGAGTAGTCTATGTATTAGGCTCATGTCTTTGCTATGTAATCAAGTTTTGTTTTTACTTGGTTTTAGTCATGTTTTGAGTCTTTATTTTTAGTAGATATGGAATAAGACATCTATGATGTAACTTTTACTTGTTGGCGAGTAATGAATATTTCTCTATCTTTCGGTATATGAAAGTATTGAGAATATTCTATTTTCATACAATTCTTCTGTATGGTTCAATGTTTTACATATATATGGCAAAAGCAAGCCAAGATACCTTTTGAAAAAGAAAAAAAAACGTTGAAAAATAACTTGAAACAGTTCACAGAGAAAATTCGACCTGTCAAAAAATTACACTATACAATTTTCGATCCGTCGAAGCCATGCTTCTGTCCCGAAATTGGTTCAAATTTGACCCGTTGAAAAATTGCACGAATTTGAACCAATTTCAGGACAAAAGCATGGCTTTGACGGGTCGAAAATTGTATAGTGCAATTTTTCAACAGGTTAAAATTGGTCCAAATTCGATCCGTCGAAATTTTTTATCGACCCGTCGAATTTCTGGTATCGAAAAATCACAAGTTTATTTTGGGTTTATTTTGACCCCTCGAGGATTTTCTTTGACCCGTCGAAAATCTTACCCAGATGTGATATCTTTAGATGAGTTTTTCATCTGTTTCATTAGCTTATGATGTTGTTTATACATCGGTTTTATTGGAAAAAGATGAAGAAAAAACCTGGATTTCAGCACTAGATGTGGTGTTACATCCGTTTATGTCATACTATTGAACTCAAAAAATAACGGTCTTCTTGATCGGTATGATGTTGTTATACATCGGTTGTATTTAGGTATTATAAGACCATATTAGCACTCAACAAGGGTTAAATCCTTTTGAAATCTTTAAGTATTCATTTAAAGTGTTCGCTATGTCTTGGATTCAAAGACTGTTTGATCGACATTATTTTGTTGATATATGATGGTGAGATTGAGTGTTACCATTTGAACCTTACTCAAATTTGAAAAGTTTTGTGCCAACGTTCTTCACTTAACATTGTGAGAATGAAAGAGAGTTTTGTGTATAATCTCCATAGACTACTGCCAAGGGCGCAATCTGGAGAAGTTTATATCTTACTACGGTTTGGATCATTGTATCTAATGCAGTCACTTATATTACTATGCGTGACTTAGCCTCACATAAGCTTTTGCATTTTGATGATCAAACTATTGAGAAATTCTCATGGTCATCTATTCTTAACAGCAAAGAAGTATGTGGGAATGTTTAAAACCATCGGTTTAGATGGGGGAACTGAGATTACTCCACTTGGTTCAGGCTCGGTCTCCAAGACCAGTGCAACACCATCCCGGCAAAATACTGTTGAGGCGTTGTGCGTTATCCCACAAGATTCATATGTTGTAATCTTTGATGCGCATTGCTCATTTTGCAAAGCTTATTTATGTTTGTAATACTGTAATGCTATAATGTTGTTTACATGCATGACAATCTTTTGTTAAAGACACATCTTTCTTTCTCTATAGATTCCAAGAATCTATTTGTGGATCAATCAAACCAATATGCGAACTATTTATCTATGGTTTTGATTACTGCATCGATGCATCAGTCACACATCTTTGCTATCAACATGCTACACTGCATTTCAAAAATCCTAGCACATATTATTATGCCTCGGGCACACCACCCGGACAATTCAATCTGGTCATTCAGATTTGTTTAATATAGGAGAGTTTACATCGAAATACTTTGTTGATTATTGTATATTGATTGGGATTGTTGTTGAATATCCCGGTTCCCATGTTCTTTCATAAGAACGGGTTAAACAGAGGCACAAATCAAGTGGTTCAAGCTTGTAGCATAAACTATGGTAATGTATGTTCAGTTACCGGTATCTGCTTGAGGATATGCAATGTTATATGCAGCTATGCTTAATCGCTTGATACTCATAAAACTGTCCACCATTTTGTGTGTACCAGTTGGTAACTGGATATGAGCCTGATATCTCACATCAACACATCTCTGGTTGCGCGATGCATGTGCCTACTACACTTTCACTGCGTATGCAAATGGGTTATCAACGTTGATTAAGCATCTATGTTGGTTCACCAATGTTTGTCTTCTATTAAGAACTTTTGACAAGAGATCTCTTTACTACTAGTTTCGCAGTTAGTCACTGTGATGAGACATACTTCCCACCATTAAGGGGAGAAAAGAATGGTTCCATTCCAGTTTAACGTCTGGAATTGACGTGGTTTGTCCCCGCTATGTCTCATGCATTGTGATCCCTGCACATCTCAGTTTGAGATTGAAGTGCAATGTATTCTGTATTTTCAGAAAGTAGCAGACTTTATGTCTAACTTCATTACTGATATCATAAGAGTGACGAGATCGTTTATACATATTACAAATCCTGCAAGGTTGAAAGTCCCTGATATTGGGCAAGTTAATGCAACACCCGGGTAATGTAGTGTTTATCCTATCCATAGTGGGGGTGTAGCGTCGATCAAAATCCACTAATGAGTTGCATGTGAAAAGGCAAACCATTAAGGCACAACCGTTCATCATCAACATATGAGATTGTTTCTGACTGCAATTATGTCTAATAGTTGATATTGACAAACACTTGGGGATGCCTCAGAGTCAATGACGATGTCAGTAAACAAAGAAATCTCACCAAGTTAAACAAATGCTAACGTTATTATGGATAGTTCTTCCATGTTCGTTGATGATGTGTTTACTTATTCCGTGGCTCAGTAATTGACGACGATGAAGTGGAACATTTCTCTGTTGCAGATTGTCAACAGTTAATGTAGAGCAAATTGATCGATATGGAAAGTTACAATCTAGGCTGAACATACTAGACTCTTTTACAAATGGAAAATTTTCGGTATGGTAGTAATATAACCATCGAATGGTATGCTGGTTAGACACAAATGAGTCGATGTTTGGAAGCAAGATAAGAAGAACTTGTGGCCCAAGGATTCTCTCAATGCCCTAGTACTGATTATGAGGAGATGTATTCTCTGGTCATGGACATCATTACTTTTTGCTATCTTATCAGTTTGGTAGTGTCCAACATACTGAGTATGCAGCTTATAGATGTGGTTACTGTATATCTCGTTGGGGATCTTAATTCAGAGATATACATGACAATTCCGAATGGCATGATTATACACAAATCAAGTAACTCTAAACCACGGAGTGCTCATGTGATTAGAATGAGACGTTCACTATATGGATTGAAATAATCTAGTAGCCATCTTAGTGACTACTTAATTGGGAAGGGATACAAGGATGATGACTTATGCCATTGCGTATTCATTAAAAGAACAAGTTCAGGTTTTGCTATAGTAGCAGTCTATGTTGATGATATGAACATCATCGGAACTCTTAATGAGATCAATGAGACAGTTAGTTATTTGAAATCTGAGTTTGAGATGATAGACCTTGGTAGGACTCGATTAAGTCTTGGCTTAGAGACGGTACATCAAGTTGGTTGAATTATTATTCACCAGTTTGCTTATGTCTAAATCAGGCAATAGACAAAGCATACTCTATTAGTACACTAATGGTTGTTTGCAGTCTGCAACCCAAAAGGATCCGTTTCATCTGAAAAGATGATGGTGAGGAACTCTTGGAGCTGAGATTCTATATCTTAGTACGATTTAGAACTTGGTTGAATTCAACTCAGTATACATATCCAGATATGCCTTCCCAGTATGCACCAACGTAAAGTCATTAGAATAGAGTAAAACAAATCTTCAGGTACTTGAAGTGATCCAATGACTTGGGTCTATTCTTCCCTTACAAAGGATACAGAGAAAAATATCAAAATCCTGGTTAAGGGATAGTTGAATCGCATCATTCAAGTTTTAGGCATTTGGACCCGTCGAGCATATCTCTCGACCCGTTGAATGCAATGAACTGTGATAACCCAAAGGGGTCCTTCGACCCATCAAGAAATGGCTTCGATTCGTCGAAGCCGGTGTCCTAGATAGAACAGAACCATTTGTTTGACCCGTCGAATTCCTCTCTTGCTGGGAGCAGTTTTACTGCAATCCCCTTATACTGAGACACCAGTTGATGTGTTGATTGGATTTGCTGATATTGGGTACCTCTCTAACCTATATATAGGATGCTCCCATATAGGTTATTCACCTTGGGAAACATGGCAATTTCTTGGAGAACAACAAAGTAAACCCTTATTGCTACTTCCTCGAACTATTTTAAGAATAAAGCTTTCTATGAAGCTGTTGATGGGTGTGTCTGGTTTAGGACAATAATATACCACATTCAAGGGTCTAGTGGACTACCATATACTATGAGAACACCAACTTGCATCCTTGTGGATAATGTGATTTACATTGAACATATGACATTGGTTTACATTAAGGGTGTCATACTTAACTCATTTCACTGTAGTACTCCTACAATCAGCAATAGCAACGGTTATTGATTATCCATGTGAACTTGTTTAGTTTGGTTGATAATGCTACAGACTTATTTATCAAATCTTTACCTAAATCTACATTTGTGAAACATGTGAGACGCGTTGATATGCGCAAGTTATTTAAACCTCATGACTGAGTTTACAATAAGGGGAAGTTACATTTCTGTAGACATCAAGGAGAGTCTATGTCACATGTAGTAGTTTTTGTAGTTGATGTGTTATACTCTTTTTCCCTTAGCCCAAGCTTTTGTTTTACCCATGAGATTTTTATTTACTTGGCGAGATTTTTAGTGAGACAACAAGTTATGCATGCATCATTCTTGAGGCCATCAACACAAGGGGGAGTGTTTAAGGAGATTTATTCTCCATAATTTCCTGTGTGTGTCTTGTCCTAATTAGATACAGATTAGATTAGATAGATATTACATAATCCATGATTTACAGGAAAAGTTATTGTAATAGATTCTACTAGCCTATATATAAGGCATTTTATCAATGAGAATGGTTACAGTTTCAGTCTACATACTTTTCTCTTACAACAAGATGAAAATTATATATGTATGTGTAAAAACACTTCATCATACTTACTATTGACAAATATTGAACTTGTAGATATATTAGATTTCTATTATAATTAGAATTGATTCATTCTTTATTGTAGATATTCTCTACTTAGGACTAGAGTTTTACTTCCTGGGAACCTTAGAAAAAGTTTACTAATTCTCACTAATCCACAAAGAGTTCAAATATTCCCACTAACCAACTAACTAAGCTAAAAGACCAGCCTACCCTCCTAACATAACCTAGCCATTACTCTCTCATAACATTTCCATTGACCATTGACTGGTTGCCAGATTCCAGTGACCTTGGCCGTTAACTTTGACCATTGACTTTCAAGGTGTCTAGACTATAGGTTCATCAACTGATACTCAGTTAACGTTCAACTGAGTGCCGGTTTAGGTTTAACTGAGTGTCAGTTTAAGTTCAACATACTGAGTCTCAGTTTATGTAACATAATCATAATTATCTATAACAAGATGCTTAAGTTAGTCATTTCGTCGGAAATGTAGCGTTCACTCTTCAAGTTCAACAAATTTAACACAACAACGTTCTGAATGGTTCAACTGATACTCAGTTGAAGGTTAACTGATACTCAGTTTAACAAAATTCAACATATCAGCATTCTGAATGGTTCAACTGACACTCAGTTAGGGGTCAACTGGTACTCAGTTTAACGTCTACAACTGCAGATTACAACTTAACTCGACTAAACCTCAACACAATAATTCAAAGAACGTAGCTACTTGTAAAAAACATATCAACATAACGAAACACATCCACAATAAAAAAAACAATAACATATTCAATAACACTCATTTCGATAACACACATCCGATGACAAAAAAAATATGAGTCAAGCATTTCATCGAACACATGGTGTTCACTCCTCAAGTCAGTAATTTCAAACCAACAACAAAAAGAAAGAGCAAATCAAACAAAAGGAAAAACTATTGAATCACTTAGACATGCATCAGCATTAACTAATTAAACTACTGATGTAAAATTGAAGTGAAGAACTTAAGCCAAACCACCTATTATTAGCCAAATTTCTTAAAGAGAATATGACATTTTGTTTCTCTCTATGAAGCTAGCTAGAGATTATATATTTGGTGATTGAGAATCATTTTGTTTGCAGGCTAGCTATACGTTTTGGATTCAAACAAGAAAATAGTCGACTCTAAGAAATAAAGGATGCAAGCAAGCGAGAATCATGCATAAGGGAGAAAGAGAGAGGAGAGAGAAGGTTTTGGCTTAGGGGGGTAATTTTTGAAAGAAAATATAAAAAATTAAGTAAAGTTGGCTACTGGGAAAGGTTCCCTTAGAGTTAGTTGGCTAGTGAAAAATTTTCAAACTTTTGTTGGCTAGTGAAAAACTTTTTCCCAAAATTAGGGTTGATGAGAATTTTTTTCTTAGGACTATGCCTGCAAAGTTGTATATATATACCTAATTTGGGAGTGAATGAAAGTATTGCATTCTACCCTAAACATTTTTGACTATACTTTTCTACTTGGCATCAAAGCCAATCAGGTTGACTTACCGACAAAACCCTATTTTTTTTGTCACCCACTACATCTAAATTCCGTTGCCATGGGGGAAAACTCTACACCTTTCTCTCATATGGTTGTTGCTCCTCCTCCACCTTCACCTCCACCTGTTATCCACGACCATCAAGAAAACTATTATTTTTTCATTGGAGTTCTCTTGAATGATTCCAATTACTCTACCTGGGCCCTTGTTATCAAGATGCGCATTGGAGGCCGTAACAAGCTTGGATTCCTTACTAGTGATTTAGCAACTCCTCCCGCTGGCACACCTGAGTATATTACTTGGGCTACTGACATCGAGAAGGTGAAGAGTTGGTTGATTGATAATATGTTCCCATCCATCATCAACTGTTATCTCCGTCTCAAGACTGTTGTAGAAATTTGGAGTGCTTTGCAGCAGACCAACTATGATGATTTAGACTTTACCCGGATCTATGAGTTGTACCGCCTTTGCTTCACCACCAAACAAGTTGGGCGACCCATATCCGTCTACTACAATGAGCTAGTCGCATGACTCGAAGAACTTGATCAACGTGTTACCTCTTTTTCTATTACCATGGCCGAAGTTGTCCAAGACAACACTCAAATCTATGCTCTGGGTTAACATGTTCTTGGGAGGCTTGGATCCTAAGTTTGATTAGATTTGAGGGGAGCTTCTTCATTGAGAGGAGTTATTGAGCCTTAATAAGACCTATGCTAATGTTCGTCGGGCTCACAACAATCGTCTTACTCACTTTGATGCTCCTGCTCAACCCATCGTCATGACTTCCACCACAATCATGTGCACATCGCCACTCCACTGGCATCGGCCTCAGATGCTCAGGCCGTTGTGGCTCACCGGTGACCTCCTTCCTCCCCATGCTTATCTGACTCCTCCCGATTTGATGTTCGTCCTCCAAACCCCATTTGCTAACTCTACCTGCACGTTATGCAATGATAAAGGTCACTCCAAGGATAACTGTTTCCCTACTATTGGATATCTTGATTAGTAGGGTAATCGTTCACGTAAGACTCTTCCTTCTATAAGCACTTTTGCCACTTCTACTAATGTATTCCAATCAGGTATGACCAGTAAGGCATCTCTTGCTACATTTTCTGAGAATAGTGCTTGGATAATTGACACTGGTGCATCTGATCATATGATCAATACCCCTAGCTTAGTTCATTCTATTCATCCCTCTTCTTTACTTTGTGTCTCTACTGCTGATGGATCCCCTTCTTCTATTGTCGGTGAATGATCTGTCACTCTTTCTCCGAATTTAACCATTGATTTTGTATAAGTTATTCCCTATCTAGTCTATAACCTTTTATCTGTTAGTCAAATGGCTCTTTCTTGTTATGTCACATTTTATCCTAATTTTTGTGTATTTCAAGACATTCTGACATTACAGATTCTTGGTTATGGTACTGGAAGGGGGAAGCTGTACTATCTCGATTTCACGTTTAGTGGAGAGAAACAGATAAGTTCATTTAGTCAAGCCAACAGTTTTAGTAGTCTGAATAAAGCCAAGAAAACCATCTGGTTTGGATATCTTAGGAAGTTACAACCCCATCTGTTTTCGGGTGTTGATGAGTCAGATTTTAAGTGTGATGTTTGTGAACTGGTCAAGACTCACTGTATTACCTATTCTCCAAGTTTGAGTAAATGTTCAAATCTTTTTATGAAAATTCATTCTGATGTTTGAGGTCCTGCTAGAATTTTTACACCAACTGGAGCTCGTTATTTTGTTACTTTTATTGATGAATGTACCCGGATGACATGTGTTTCATTGGTGACTAGCAAGAGTTATGTGTTCTCTCGCTTCACTGAGTTTCATAAGATGGTGACTACACAATACCAGCAGCTTATGTGGGTTCTTCAATCAGACAATGGAGATGAGTATATTAATGGCACCATAACTACTTATCTGGCCTATCATGGTGTTCGTCACCAAACCTTTATTGCATATACTCCTCAACAGAATGGCTCGGAAGAACGCATGAATAGGCATTTACTAGAGATTATTCGTGCTTCATTGTTTGACATGAATGTGCCTCGATCTTATTAAGGTGCGGTCGTTACTTCTGCTACTTATTTGATTAACCATACTTCTTCTCGTGTCATTGAGTTGCAGAGTCCCTACCAAAAGTTACAAGAGTTGTTGAATGTCCATTCCCTTCCTAATATTGAGTCTAGAGTGTTTGGTTGTACTGTGTATGTTCATATTTACAAGCTTCTCCGAGGTAAACTTGATCCTTGTGCTATGAAGTGTGTCTTCATTAGTCATTCTGACTTTCAGAAAGGTTATCAGTGTTATGATCCTCTCACCAAGAAGACCCATGTCTCCCTTGATGTCTCTTTTAGAGGATCTGAACCTTATTACTCCAGGCTGAGTTTTAGAGTCTTCCCTTCAGAGGGAGAGAAAATGCAAAGGAAATACTCTGAATTTTCCAGAATTCAAAAACACTACAACAAAAAATTCAATTTGCTACGCTTTTTTGCGACAGCAATGAATGCCGTCGCAAATACCTACCACTGGCGACGACAAACTTACCGTCGCGAATGGGTAGACCTTTTGCGATGGCAAACCGACGCCGTCACAAAATGATTCATCAATTGCGACGGCAATTTTCACCGTCGCAAAAAGTTTCACCAATTGCGACGACACTTTTACGCCGTCGCAAAAAGTTTTATTAATTGCGACAGAAAAGAAACGCCGTCGCAAAATTAGTTTTGCCGACAAATAATTTTTTTATGAAAAAATGACCGTTGGATGGGATGATTAGGATACTCTAAGTATGGTATTAAAAAATTATAATTTTTTTACTTGAATTCGACGTCGATCCGTGTAATAAATTGTTGTGTTCCTAAGACGTTTTATACTAAAACTCGATTTTCCACTATGTAAAAAAATTATTTGAGATCAATTTCCACACATCTAGTATCGTGGAGCTCATACCTATCTTACTATGTGAAAAAAATGACCCAAAAAAATTTATTTAGGTATTCCTCCCATAGGAGAATTAGCAAAATCCTTGGAAAATGTTATTTTAGTCTTTCGGTAAGATTTGACCTTATTGACTGATCTCTAAACGAACTTCAACGAGAGTAAGTTTTTTGAAAACTTTATGTTATTACGAGGTTGATGCATGTGTATGGACACATTTCTCATTAGACCATTTTGGTTTTCATATGTTGATAATTGCATGTATGACTACTAATATTACTTGCAATGTTTATTGGTTATATGAAAACAAAACCTTTATGAATCTAAACTACTAAAAATTAATTATTTTGTAAATGTGACCACTGGATAAAACGGTGAGACTTATCTAAACATGCTATAAAAAAATTTAGAACTTTCCGAATTGAATGCGACCTCGATCCAAGTGTTAAACTATTATGACCATATTGTCCTTTAGAATAAAACGCAATTTGCTGTTTTGTCAAAAATAATTTGAGACCAAATACGTCACTCCCATTCTCGTAGGATTCACATATGTCTTTCCATGATTAAAAATCAAATTTCTAAGTTTTAAACCATAAACCCTAAAACAAAACCCTAACCCTAAACGAATACCCTAAATGAAAATATAAAATATAAAAAATTTCTAAATATCTATATGTGCCTCTCTCTTCTATTTCGAAACCCTCTCTCAATGGATGCACCGCTCTTTCTCTCTCCCCCTCTCCCTCGCGATCATTTGACTGACAAGTAGACCTCCGACCACAACGCCTCTCTCCGTCGATCACGACGCCACTAGTTTAGCTCAGCTTCGCGAAATCCTCTCACTACGCTGCCGAGTCTTCTCTCACCATCGCCGAGTCACGCCGTCGTCTCCTTGAGCCCACGCCACAGATGAGCTTGTAATTTGTGTTTGGTGATAGCATATTGCATTTTGATGAGTTAATTGTTTTAATCGTATCCACATTGCTTGGATGAGTGAGGTTGTGATTGAAATTGTCTTGGGGTTTGTAGGGTGGGAAGATTCGAGATTTGCTTTTCCAGTTGCTCGAAAATGAAGAGGATGTGATAGTAAAACACGGAACGCAATCCAGGGAGAGCCGGCGGGCTGCGACACACGGGAAGCAGATATCGCAGTTCTGTTTAAATCCGGCTAGCGATACTCCCTCGGCGTGTAGGCTTTTCAATTCTATAGTTAGTTTGTGTGTACCTATGATAGTGAGTGATAGCATTGGGTTGTCGTTTGAAGATGTGATAGATTACAAAAAGATAGAGATATTCGTGGAATCAAATACGGCTTTGAAGCCAGGGTTTTTGGTGATGATGCTAAGAGAAATCATTAGCGAGAGAATCCTTGAGTATCAGAAGAAGCTGAATGAGGTTAGTACCAAATGCTTTGTATATTGGAGTTTTGTTTTCCATTTCTTGCTGTTGATTCACAAATTACTTTCTAGAGTTGTATCTGCTATAGCTTCTTCGAATAGTTCTACTTTTTGGAATAATATGTTAACGTTTATCTCATTAATCGGTGTGGAAAAGAAAGTGAAAACAGATAATGGTGAAATGAAGATCTTCATGTTGCATGTTGGAAAATGCTCTATATGCAGAATAAAATGAGGGACTAAGTTGAGGGACCTGTATCTTATCCATCGGTGTGCCCTGTATAAAATATCAGATATGGATTGTTGTGATTACCTCTTAATTATTCCATATGCAAAGATATCAGATATGGATTTAGGCGACAACAACTTATTATTTACATTTGTTCTCTTATACTACAAATATATGAATCATATGTTATTAGTTGTAGAACAAAGTTAAGTCCAATTCCAAACTATAGTTTGTCCTAATTCACAGAAATTGATTTCCCATGAAGAAGAGCAATGTACTACGTTTTTCGACTCCAATTTCGCCGGCATAGGCGTTGATGCGATGAGAGTAAGGCACGATGACGTCCCAGAAGAGCGAGCCTTGGTCCAGTTTGAGCCAACCGAAATCACAGACGAGCAGCACCGCGTTTTTCACAGACGAATTACAATTACATGAAGTAATATAGTAACTTTCTAACTGCTAAACTTCATGACCATGTCAGGTAAGTTAAACTATAGTATCTACAATATAGCACTGTCTCTACTCTCTAGTATGAGAAGGTCTACTAACCCCGGCCTTAACATGATCAAGAACTCCTTTTGTGGAAGACTAATAATCTCTCAGCAGCCATGAATAGATCTATTTCTGTTGCTTAGTAGCTTTCCATATGCACAAACATAGCCTACATGGTTATTTGTCAATCTGAGGTTTCACATCAGAATATTAAGCTCCTACAGAAGTGACAGGGCACTCTAAATCTCTCATTAGTTATTTTAAATGTTTAAAGCTTACTGAAATTTACTAACTCAGTGAATCTGAAATTTGGGTTTGTTGTTCTTGATGAAGATGAAAAACCGGAGGACTGAGTTGAAGTGTCTATGCTTTTGACTATTTTATTGGTCCAAAATTGCAACCCATCCATGGTAAGATCTGATGACGTTGTTTATTTACAACTACATTGTTTATTTGTTGGCATTGTTTTCTATGCTTGATCACGCTACGCCATTCCTAGATTGCAGAGAATGTTATTTTATCTTTACAAGAATACACCTCCTCCGCAACCTGCTTTGTTGCTTTCAATCGATGCTCAAGAGTTGATGAACCAGGCTGAAGCTTCAACTAAGAGGTTCGAGGAAAGTATTGTGCAGGCATCTGATTTCAAGCTCTTGATAAAATCATTCAACCTGTATTTTAAAGGAATCAATTAGGCAATTTCAATCTTGTTTGCTCTCCAGTGTGGCTCGGTTTTTGGAATCTCGAGGGATGTTGGAGGAGGCGCTAGAAGTGGCTACAGATCCTGACTACAAATTTGATCTTGCTCTACAGCTGGGTAATCTGGAGATTGCAAAGGTGAGTTATGTACTTCTTTATTGTTGATTTGGTAGAAACCTTTTAGCTGACTTGATTTGCGAAGATTCTAACTGCTCATACACAAACACACAAACTTGCATTGATAATTCTGTCTTCGTTGTGTGAACATTCAGTTTTCTTTTTTGTTGACAGGACATTGATACATAAGCACAGAGTGAATCCAAATGGAAGCAGCTAGGAGAATTAGCTATGTCCACAGGGAAGGTATACATCTTGACTTCAGACGAACTCCTTTTAAACATATTTGCAGACCCTAACATCTATTGTTGCCTCTTATATCCATTCTGATTGGAAGTGCTCATGATATATACGTACATGTTTGAAAGTACTAGATATTCCTACTATATTTGAGGGTCTTGCATACTGATGATCAAACATCAGTTATTTCTTGTATTTTATTTGTGCTTTCAAATCTCCAATGCTACCCTGAAATGGATTCTGCAGTTAGAGCTGGCCGAAGACCGTCTATTACATGGAATGGAATTTTCAGGCTTATTACTTCTATATTCTTCTCTCTTGGAGATGCTGAAGGAATATCGAAACTTGCATCGCTTGCTAAAGAGCAGGGAAAGAATAATGTTGCATTTCTTTGTTTGTTCTTGCTGGGTAAAATGGAAGAATGCATTCAGCTATTGCTAGATAGGTAATTTCTAATTTAACAAAATAACAATCAATTACGCATTGTCCTTTGTTGTTGATTCATTGATGTATTGAGATCTGTCCATACAGTGAGCGGATACCTGAAGTCGCTTTGATGGCACGATCTTACCTACCAAGCAAAGTTTCAAAATTAGTTTCAGTTTGGAGAAATGGAACAAGGTTTGCTTCCACTCTTCTGTTTTTTAGTTTGTGACAATGAAACTATTATCTTGGAGACATCTTGTATATGAGATGTGCTCTGTGTTTTACTTTATTTGCCAAAGCAAGAGTGAAAATCACCAATAGACATACAATAATGTTTTATTGCTGCAATGATACAATGTTACCCTAGATCCAGTTTAATCTGATCATGGGAGAAGAAGTTGATAAACAATGTATCATTGCTGCTATGCATGTTGAAATAAGATATTTGTTTGTGTTGTTACCTTTTGTCCTTATGTATACATGGGCTGCTACATTCTTAGAGTCCTCACCTTGTAAGAGGTGCTGTACTAATATAATAATTCTCAATTTGTTTTATAACCCTTGTTGAAGTGCGAATTTCTTTTATATATGATACCTTTCTGACATAGATGATTGAGGTCAATTGCTGATCGTTGCCTACAGAACTTGAATGACTTAAAAAAAGTACTATATTTTTTTCTTTTCTAATGTAGTTTAGTCTAAGTGTATATCTTATGATGTAAGTTCTCAGTTTTCTGTATTCTAACTCTTGACTGACATTGTAGGCTTGATCAGGAAACCTAGGCTTGATCAGGAAACCTAAGTATGGCCAATTAAAGGAACTGCATAAGGCTGTCAAGTAATGTGAGAAAGCGCTGCTAAATGCTGATCCTATTGCCACATCCTTAGGGAGTTATGAAGAGATTTGTTGGCTTCTTTGAAGGAGTGCAAGAAATAATGACATTACTTTGATAGAGAAACATGTGATTATGTACATAACCATTTGTATGTTGAACAGAAGCTTGAATTGGTAATTGTATGTATAACTTATAGATCATGTTGATACGATGGATGATGAATGTAGTGTATTTTTTTTGGTAAAGTATTAGTGCTACAATACGAAACAGGGAAAAAATAGATTTTAGCATGCATATTTGCATACCAAAATCATTTTTTTATTATTTATAATTGTAAATTTTGTTACGGCATTCATGTTGTAGCAAATGGGTATTCATGTCATCGCCAAATGGGCATTCGCGCCGTCGCAAAGAAATGGAGCCACTTTTTTGTTGGAAAAAATGGATTTTGTGACGGCAATTTTGTCATGGTAAAAAACAACTTGCGACGATAAAATATCATCGTGAAAAATAAAAATAGAACTACGGCTAAAATGTTTGTGACGGCAAATCTACCATCTCAAAAGGAATTTATTTTCCATGGTAAAGTTTTACCGTCGCAATAGAGTTCAGACGACAGTAAAAACCGTCGCAAATAGCAATTGTGTCGCCATCAATTGCGACGGAAAGGTTGCCGTCGCAAAAACTCATTTTACAGTCACATCGCAAAAACTCATTTTACCGTCGCAAAAGAGCATTTGCGATGGCATGTGACTCTTTTGCGACAACAATGTGCTGTCGCAAATGACTTTTTGTTGTTGTAGTGAAAGCAAGAGAAGTTGGAGACACAATTTGGAGGATCAAGAAGTTTTGAAATGGCCCCTATACCTTTGTTCGACGTGTCGAGTGGCTCCTCTCAACCCGTAGAATATAGCGCAATGGAAGGACAAAAGGTTGACTTCGACCCGTAAAAAATTCGGCAGTCGAAGCTAACAGAGAAGAATTACCAATTAAACAACCTCAAGATAGTACTGAAGAACCTGCTCCTCTTTCTACATCATCAACTGCGATCTTTGTTCAGAGTGCTCCATTTGAGGTATGTAAATCCTCACAAATTACTAAGGGAATTCCCGAATAACAATATGAGCCTAGTAAAGATGCCAAAGCCAAATACCCTATTGCTAACTATATTTCCCACCATATGTTCTTTGATTCTCATGCACTTGTTGTTAATCAATTATCTTCAATATTTATTTTTAGCAATGTACAAGATGCTTTGGCAATTCCTAAATGGAAGCAAGTTATGAATAAGGAGTTAGAAACCTTGCAGAAGAATGAAACTTGGGACATGGTTCATATGCCACCTGATAAGAAGACTGTTGAATGTTGTTGGGTGTTTGCTGTGAAACTTAAAGCTCCCATCAATCACTATGATGTTAGGTTAATTGCCAATGGTTATACTCAGAAATATGGAGTAGACTACCAGGAGACTTTTGCACATGTTGCCAAGATTTATACTATAAGGATTCTTATTACTCTCGTAGCTTTTTATGATTGGCCTATATGCCAGTTTAATGTGAAGAATGCTTTTCTGAATGGTGACTTTGAAGAAGAAGTATACATGGATACTCCACCGGGAATCAATTGCAAACTAGGAAATGAGGGGAAAATATGTCATCTAAAGAAGTCTCTATATGATTTGAAGCAATCACCTAGGGCTTGGTTTGGGCGCTTCTCAAAGGCAAAGAAGAAATTTGGGTGCAACTCTGATCATACCTCGTTTGTCAAATGCAAGGATTGTAAGATTACTGCCCTGATTGTGTATGTTGATGATATGGTTGTCCTAGAAAGTATTGTTTCCATTAGTTCACATCTATAGAATGGCATACATCTCCTTGACATATACTAATAACGCTTAGTTCTTCAGGGACAACACTTGGCTCAAGAATGCGATTGGATGTTGTAACTTAGAGAGACTAACACATATGCAACACTTGCTATCATCAGTTTGCAGAATAAAGGGCTGTGAGAAATCTAAAAGGGCCAGAACTCAGGCGGTGGTGACTGTATGTTTAAGTTTCTTAAACGTAATCTGCCTCCCGAGACCATTTAAAGCTACTGAGATTCAACAATTCACTGCGGGGATGAGCCAAAATCCCAAAGTGACGCACAAAATGGCAATAGTACCCGACAAGGCTGAGGAACCCTCGCAAAGCTTTCACTGTGGTAGGCTTTGGCCACTCTAAGAGACACAGAATTTTCTATGGATCCATTTGTACCCCTTGGGCAGAAATGACATGCCTAAAATAGTGGACATTTGGTTGAGCAAAAGAACATTTTGCCAATTTCAACATGAGCTCGTTGTCCTTCAAAATTGTAAACACTTCTTCCAGATGTTTCACATGTGATTCTAATGTACGACTATACACTAAAATGCCATAAAAACACTAAAATAAATTTACGCAAACATTCATTAGTTTTTGAAAAGTAGAACGAGCATTAGAGAGCCCAAATTGCATTACCAAAAATTCATAATGGGCCTCATGAGTCTTGAATGCCGTTTTTGGAATGTCATCATGCATGATGCATCCGAATTTGATTATACTCCGCTTGACGATCCAACTTGGTAAAGAAGCAATCACCATGTAACTCACTAAGGAGTTCATCCACAATTGGGATTAGGAAAATGATCTTTCACCTTGATTTTGTTCAATTCTCGGTAATCAACATAAAAACATCACGTCTCATCTTTCTTGCGAACCTACAAAACCAGTGAGGAATACTTACTTTGGCTATCTCGAATTTCCCCTTTGTTTTTCATCTCTGCCACTTGGGCGTCAATTTTAACTTTGTGTGCGTGGGCATATCGGTAAGCATGAGCATTCATAGGCCTAACTTTGGGAATGATGGGTTACAGTGATCAATAAATAGGTTGGAAGGTAAGGTAGTGGGTGGGTTAAATAGTTCTTAAATTGTGTGAGGAGAGCTTGGATTTTGTAGGTGTATAAGTTATATTTTGGATGGGGGAGATGGTGTGAGGGAGGGGTGCGCTCCATTTAATCATTAGGAACAATGGAGAAAATGGAATATGTATCATCGACTTTGACTTTGCAATTGATGTCGTGGAGCAGAAGACATTGGACATGGATGTGAAAACCATACTTTTATCCAAAAAGTCCCGGGCTATAAGGCTATTAAGTCCATAATTGTGTTCTAATTATGTTCCTAACTTCATGTTTATTGATTGTTTTCTATGAATAAAGCATCGTTCTTATAATGTTTCATGTTCATGCTAGGAAATTGGGAGTTGACATGGAAACGCGCTTAAAGATGAAAATTAATCACTTTTTGGAGAAGCCGAGCACATTTGAGAAGTCACAAGAGCATTTGGAACAACTTTGGAAAATGAGAAAAGTCGTCGCCGGAAGTTATCGGAAGCTGCCAGAAAATTGCAGGATTTATCCATGGCCAGGCATACTATCCTGTATGGCCCAAACACTCCAATATATCCTAAAGGAAGGCCCAAACCACCTAGATATGAACCTTAGCTTATTTGGTTAGGGTGTCACACAATTTAAATTTTGGATCTATTAGTCATGGTTTGGACTTTAGCCTAGAAGCCAAGAAAAGAGGATCACAAGTTGTGACCCTTGGATCAAACTTATGCTCACTCTAGCATATACAAGGACTCATAACACTCCCCATTTTTCTCCCATTTCTCCCCTTGGTCGAGCTCCCCATGGATGACTATCACAACACATCTCATTTTCTCAAGTTTTCATATTTTTAGTCTCTCTCTATAGCCCTCACTCATTCCCTAACCCCCTAGCTCTTTCCTCCACCTCAAACACCTCCTTTATCACTACTAAAAGGCTTAGGAACCTACATCACCACCACCGTACTCTCTTCTCCACCCTATTCACCCTAGCCTAAAGTGGGTTCATCATCTTTGTGGAACTAAGAAGCAAGAAGGGAGCAAGAAGTAAAGAAGTACTTGAAGAACTTGAAGGTTTTACTTAAGGGACTCTTCGGTTATTTCTTACACCTATTGATTTATCTTTATGCATCTAGATTCCATTTTCATTATGTATAGTGAGTAGTCCCATTTGAGAGGCTAGGGTTAGAACCCTAGCTATTTGATGTAGACAAATGATGGATTTGTTCATGTATGGTTTATGTTTTTGTGTATGTTGAGAGAAACATGTGTTTGTGAATAAGATTACTAAGTGTTTATGGTTGTTTATATGCTTGAGCTTCATGTATGGTTTCACCTATGCACGTGTTGACCTTAGCTAAGTTAATATATGTATTAAGAGACTAAAAATGAGATATTTGTTGAATTAGCTACTCATCTAAGGCTAGATGAGCATGTAAACATGGTTAAAGTCTATTCCTTAAGGTTTGGTCTCCTTAGAACTAACCACGGACTAGAGCCCCCTTGAGTCTCAATAAACTTAAGGAGCTTTGGTCAAACACACATTAAATCGAGAGGTTATTATGGCTACTAGTTGGATCTTTCGATTCATAACTCAAAAGGTGTGGATTGGGAGACTTACTTGGACTTTTCTCCTGGGTCCTCCAATAGAGGCTTGAGATGAGGAACCTTCCACAAATATCATATAGTATGCTTGGTTGCTTCACTAACGTGAAATACAGTCAAGATGTAAACTTGAAATGGTTTAGGTCTTAGTCCCGGTCCACCTAATACTTCAAAGTTGGGCTCAAGTCATCTAGAGTCCGGAATGGCCTATGAGCTTGGGTTCAAAACCAAATGTGCCCCAAAAGGTTACGATTCAAACATTCACTTATGTGAAACGGACTTTAACTACATCCATAAATCAGGACATTGTTTGAGCATCAAATGGTTAGTGAGGATTTCCCTAGCCAACCATTCTCTCTTATCATGAATTTGTTTGTTATTTAATCTCTTTGCATTAGTTTATAATCAATCAATCAACTCTTATAATCACTCACCGTAATCTAATCATCCCTTGTAATGCTAGGTGTCCAAAGGACTTAGTAGTGTGAGATACACATCTGCATTTCATTTTAGTTTTGCATTAAGTTAGTTTCTAGTTTAACCGTAGTTTAAGCGCTTAATCAATTCAAACTAAGGAGTTCAAGTGGTTAATCCTCATGAGTTCGACACTCGACTCTTATAAATACTATAACTTGACCTTGTATACTCGCAGGCAAAAATCACTCATTATACTTATGAGCTAGATAATAGTGCATAAAGTGTGTGGCGATAATCTTTCCAACAAGTTTTTGGTGCTGTTGTCAGGGATTAGGCTCATCTTAATTCCTTAGCTTCAGGTAGCATTGACTATGGTAAAACTGGACATTTTTCTTGATGATTGTTTCTTAGCTTTGTAGTTTTTCTTCATTTTATCACTTAGAATTTTGTTTTCATTGTCCTTGATCTCTAAAATACTTTGGTAGGTACTATGAGGTAAAATCGTGCTAGAATTTGTGCTTCTAATCTTTTTGCAGGGCATATTTTTGATCCATCGAAGCCTTGTTGCGAATGGAAACCAAGGGGATTTCTGGGATCCATTGAAGCCTACTCCTTCGATCGATTGAAGTGTAACCTGTATTTCCGAACCAGGGGCACTGCTTCAAATCATCTAAGCCTTTCTCTTTGATCCATCAAAGAGTGTGTTTTGCTTAAGATTGTTTCACTTATATCTACCTCTTTTATTTGAAGTATTTATATTCTTAGAAGCATATCTAAGTAGTGTCTTTATTTTACGCATAGTAGTTAGCGTGTCTAGATTTAGCAGACTTAATTTTTGCTACACCCTAGATTCTTATGACTTTATTTGGCGATTCCGGTATATTTGGTCACGCACACCTTTACCTCGGTTCACCTCGTTGTCCATAGCACTTTGAATACCACTACATCACATACTGAAAATCTCATTCGAACTCTTAGAGTGCTCATTGATGTTTTCTTGAGGGGGGTGTCAAAGAAGTACCGTGGAAGGCCATCAAGGCTTTGAGTACTTTGAAAGTTTGGAGGCCTAATATCAATTGGTTACTTAATGTGATTTTCAGGGTTATGCCCTTCAATCAATCAAATCTACATACACCATCTTCTAATATACCAACTGTATTGTGGAGATCGAATTTAGGGTTTGACACCATGGCTCCGTATAGGGAAGGTTCAAGCACAAGTAGTGAAGAAGAGATTGGTATACCTTTGTTGTGGGTTAACAATCGAGAGGTACTTAGGAACTTATTTGATCTTTCCTTGGAAGCACAACAAGTGAATCCGACTAGTGGAGCTCGTGTTTTTCGGATTGAAGTAGATCCTCAAATCTAGGAGGAAGTTGAGACTCAAAAGGTAGATCTACTAGTTGAGGAGGATGTTGAGCCTCAAGAGCTAGAACAAATTACTATAGAGGACGAGGTATATGAATGAAGGCCATTGAGGGAGTGTTCCTTACCCTCTTTGGCAGCACATACCGGGTGTATAGTGTTGCAACCATTGGTGGGAGAATCTTTCGAGATAAATCCAAGCTTCTTGCAAACTCTCCCTATCTTTCTAGGCCATACCAATTCGGATCCATACTTGCATCTTTTGAAGTTTGAAGAGACATGTGCTCTGTTGAATATTCGCAACATGGATGTCGGACAATTGACACTACGGGTGTTCCCATCAAGTTTACGTGACAAAACCAAGGAGTGACTTAACAAACTCCCTCCCAATTATATCAACTCTTGGGAGAACTTGCAAAGGAAGTTTATTACCAAGTACTTCCCTCCGGGCAAGATCAACGAAAGGAGAACGAGTTTGATGACTTTCCAGGAAGAAGAGGGAGAACTCTTTTGTGAAGCATGGGAGCACTTTAAGGATCTAGAGCTTGGTTGCCCTAATCATGGGCAAACCCAAGACATGCTTATGTTCCTTTTCTATCGAGGGCTAAGTACGGAGATAAGGAGAAATGTCGATAATTCTTGTGGTGGAGATTTTATGGATAAGACAGCTGAAGAAGCCCATATTTTACTTGAGAAGTTGGCGGAGAGATCGGTTTGTGGGATGTGAAATCTAGTGTGAGAAAGCCTGCGGTTTCAATAAGGGAGGTCACCCAAACTAATATGGGTGGTATCCATGAAGTCAAGGAATCTCATCAACAAGAAGAAGCCCTTAAGAGGCTTGATGAGTCAATGAATAAGAAGTTTGAGCTTTTAATGAAGCAAAATAGAAGTAGAGGTCAAGTTCACCAAGTTCTGGAGATTAGTGTGGAGTCGGTCACTTGTTTGATTTGTGAGAGCATGGTGCATGAGACTCTAATTTTCCCTCATCATGAGGATTATCCAGAAATTATTGAAAAGTGCAAAGGAATATTCTATGAACAACAAAAGACTAATCCATACTCCAACATCTATAACCCGGGATGGAAGTTCTCACCCTAACTTCTCATGGGGTGGTCAAAATCAAAATCAAAATCAAGACAACCAAGGAGGTCAAGGTGGGTTGCCAAGACCAAATGGTGGTTTCCATGGACAAGGAGGAAGATACAATGAAAGGGAAACCAAGGAAACGTTGGTGCTTCCGGAAGTGGAAGTAAGAGATTCTCAAATTATCAAGGAGCTCCCGATTTTCACCAAGACCAAACGGAGGATTTACTAATACCTCAGGTGGTAACACTTACCAACCATGAGCACCTTTTATGCCAAGAGGTCAACAACCACCTCTACTCCAAATGCCAATCCCTTCACCACAATTGGACGCACTCAAGTCTAACAAGGATGAGCTTTTGGCTAGGCTAGTGAAGAGCCAAGAGGAGTTAGAGAAGACTCAAGCGGATGATAAGAAGACTTTTCTTGAGATCTTCATGAGTATCAAAGGGGATAATCAAGCACTCCAGAATGAGAACCAAAGTAACATCCATAACTTGGAGATACAAGTAAGCTAATTGGTTAAGACGCATCAAATCTAAGGGAGTAGCAAAGCTCATGAGTTTCCCCCCACCACGGAGAGGAACCCTAAACACCACGTCAATGTGGTGAAGGCGGTGTTGAGATCCGGGAAATGATTTGAAAACTATGGTGATGCGCCTATCGTGGAGAGTGATGGTAAGGATGACTTGGAAATACCATTATTGTCTAAGAACCATTTCGGAGTTGAGAAGGTTACTACGAGTAAAGACAAAGTCGTGAAATTTCAAGAGAATACTGCTTTGATTACTTATGAAGATGTTAGTGAGTCAAATGATGAGGAAAATGAGCTTGTGGTCGACCAAGCAGGTTCCAAGAAGGGTTTGAATCGACTTGGGAGTGCTGAAAAAGGGTTAGAAGGTGTCAACGTGGATAGAGAGCATTCTGGGATATATTTGAAGAAGAATGGAGAAAGTAGCAGCACTCATTCAATGGATCGAAAGAATCCTTCGATCAATCGAAGGAAGCCTTTGGGTTAACAAGACAGTGTTCCTCGATGGATCGAGAAAACCTCTCGACCCATCGAAGGCAAGCATCAGGAAACTTCTAAGGGGCATTCCGAAAAGGTTCAATGTGATGAGGATGTATGTCTACCCATCCCTCAAGTGAAGAATAAAGAGAGGGCTCAAGCTAATTTGGATCGGAAGACCAAGGAATGTTTGGATGTCTCAAGAAGGTTGAGATCAATATACCATTTCTTAACGCCATTCCAACCATTCTTATGTACTCCAAGTTCTTAAAGGACATTTTCACCAACTGAAGATTGAAGAACAAGTTGCAAGAGGAGGAACGATCCGAGAAGGTGAAGCTTAATGCCACAGTGTTGGTAATTATTCAAAAGAAGGTACCCAAGAAGCTAGCAGATCCGAGGAGTTTCACTGTACCATGCACTATTGGAACCAAACACTTTTCAAGGACATTGATGGATCTTAGTACTTCTATCAACTTAATGCCCTACTCAATGTACAAGGAGAATAGTTTAGTGAAGATGAAACTGGTGAGCATGTCACTACAACTTGCCGATAGGAGTAGGGTGCAACCGAGGGGTATAGTAGAGGATGTGTTGGTAATGATCGGTGAGCTTGTTATCCCGGTTGACTTTTTGATACTTGATATGGAGGAGCCGAGAGGATATGAAGATATTCCTATCATCTTTGGAACAACCTTCATAGCTACGGCTGGGACAAAGATTGATGTCAAGGGAGGTGTGCTCACTATGGAAGTCTTTGATAAAATGGAAACCTTCAAAAAAATTCATGATGTTAGTCCTATCCCCAAGTTGCAAGCATTTATGGTCAAGGTTATTGAAAGGGAGCTTGATGAGGAATTGGAAGATATCTCTAATCAAGTTTACATGGAGAGTAGTCTTGAAGAAGAGGTTGATGCAGCATTGGTAGTGGGGTATGATGAGTGTTTTCTACAGTCTACAATTGCGCGGCATGCGGCTTTAAATTGCATTATGACATCCCAAGCCATCTATAGGCCACAAATTTCTTACAAGACACTCCCATTCACTGGTTTGGGGCCAAGGTCACTTGAAGGGAATGTCTACTCAAGGAATAATATGGATAAGGTGAACATGCATAGAACCTTTCTCACCATTCAACAAGGGCCAATACTCCTAGACCTTGAGCTTAAGCAACTACCGGAGATGCTCAAGTATGTGTTCTTTGAGGAGCCAAGCAAAAAGCCGGTAATTATCTCATCCCTACTAGATGAGAGTCAAGAGGCTTGGATGATTGAGGTGTTGCAGAGGAATAAGGAAGCTAATTGGTGGTCTTTAAGTAAAATCAAAGGAATTAGCCAAACTATTTGTGAGCACCATATCTATACCATCATGGAAGTCAAGCCAAGCCGGCAACCTCAAAGGCATCCTAATACTAACAAACAAGAGGTGGTGAAGAATGAGGTATTGAAACTTCAAGTCAATGGAATAATTTATGCCATATCGGATAGCCCATGGATTTCACCAACACAAGTGGTACCGAAGAAAGGGGGATTACCATTGTACCAAACGCTCAAGGAGAGTTGATACCATCTAGAATAGTCAATAGTTAGAGGTTTTGTATTGATTATTGAAAGCTTAATGCGGCTACTCATAAGGATCATTTTTCATAGCCTTTTATTGATCAAATACTTGAGAAGTTAGCCGGGCATGATCACTATTGTTTCTTAGATCCTTATAATGGTTACAATCAAATTTCTATCAATCCGAAGCACCAAGAAAAGATGGCCTTCATATGTCCTCAAGGGGTCTTTGATTTTAGAAGAATGTCATTGGGTTTATGTAATGCACCAACTACATTTTAACGTTGTATGCAAACAATTTTTTGAGGAATGATTGGTGAATTTGTTGAAGTATTTATGCATAATTTCTCTTTGTTTGGGAATAGTTTTGATGAGTGCCTCCATCACCTTGAGCTAGTATTGCAAAGATGTTGTGACAAGAATTTGGTACTTAATTGGGAGAAGTGCCACTTTATGATACAAGAAGGCATTGTCCTTGGTCATTGCATCTCAAGGAAGGGGATTGAAGTAGACAAGGAAAATGTGGAATTTATTGAGAAGTTGCCAATTCCACACAATGTGAAGGAAGTCTAGAGATTTTTGGGGCATGCGGGTTTCTATACAAGATTCATTAAGGATTTTAACAAGATTTCAAAGCCCTTGAAGAATATCCTTGCAAATGATGCCTACTACACAATCACTCCGACACTTGAAGAAGCATTTGAAACTCTCAAGCAAGCACTTGTTATGTCTCCGGTAATCATGAAGCCGGATTGAAGTCTACCCTTCAAGATTATGTGTGATGCCAGTGATTACTCAATAGGGTCGGTGCTACGCCCAAGGAAGGACAACGTGTTGGGTGTTATACAATATGCTTCAAAAACATTCAATTCTGCTCAAAGGAACTACACTACCACGGAGAAGGAGATGTTGGCCATAGTGTTTTTCCTTGACAAATTTTGGAGCTACATTGTGGGTTCCAAGGTCATAGTGCATACAGATCATATATAGTGCTCTCAAGTGTCTCTTCACCGAGGCCAAGTCTAAGGCAAGACTGTTGAGATGGGTCCTACTAATGCAAGAATTTGACTTAGAGATTGTGGAAAAGCCTGTGAAGCATAAATTAGTTGCAGATCACCTCTCACGCCTTTAACTAAAGGAAGAAGATGGTGACTTGATAGCTGAATTTTTGGATGAGCAACTATTTCATGTCAAAGAGGTGCTTACGTACTACTTCCAATTATCCATGGTTTACGGATATTGCAAACTTCTTCTCAAGCAATGAAACTTTCATCCCCACCCATTTTTCAAGTGACCAACGAAAGAGATTAAGGATAATTAGCCGGGAGTTTATTTGGGACGACCCCTATTTGTACAAGGAAGGAAGAGATGGGGTTCAAAGAAGATGTGTGCCACACGAGGAAATATATAATGTGCTAGACTTTTGCCATGCACTTAAATGTGGAGGACACCATGGGAATTCCAAGACCGAATACAAGGTTCTCCAAGTCGGATTGTGGTGGCCCAACCTTTTTTGAGACGCCCATTCTTTTGTGAAGGCATGTGATTGGTGTCAACGAGTTGGGAGGATCAACTCAAGGGACCAAATGTCATTGAAGACAATCATGGAAACCGAAATCTTTGATGTTTAGGTATTAACTTCATGGGATCTTTACCTTGCTCACATGGCATGTACTACATCGTAGTGGCGGTGAACTATGTATTCAAGTGGGTGGAAGCTATGACATGCCCAACCAATGATGGCAAAGTGGTAACCAAGTTCGTCAAAGTTTCCATATTTACAAGGCATGGAACCCCAAGGGCCATCATAAATGATGGGGCCTCCCACTTTATTAACCACAAGCTCAAGGCTCTCTTGAAGAAGTATGGGTTGTTCACAAAGTAGCTACACCATATCACCCCCAAACGAGTGGGCAAGTAGAGATAAGCAACCGAGAACTTAGGAATATCTTGGAGAAGGCCATGACTATAGACGACATGTTTCGATCTTCAAGAGGGAGCATTCCTAATCTCGTACCTCATTTTCTATTTCTATGCATGCTGATGTGTTTAGAATGCTAGTTTTGTTCATGTCAATCTTGTGGTAGGATGTGTGTAGATTGCTTGACATGTGTGTGTGAATTAGTGTTTGACTTGTCAAACACCAGGGGCCATCCTTTGATGGATCGAAGAACGATTGTTCATAATTTTTGATCCATCGAAGTGCTGCACAAAAGAGTACCTGCAGCATTACCTCGATGGATCGAAGGCCAATCCTTCGATCCATCGAAGTGATGTAGCAGAATACAACCCGCAACATTGTCTCGATATATTGAAGGCCAATATTTTGATCCATCGAAGCCATCCTGGGCAGAGCATTGACCACATGTTGACCTTTATTGAAACCCTTTTTTCTCTCATCTTCTCTTTGAGCTCCTTTCATTTTTTTTTCGTTTCTACCTCTTTTCTCTGACTCTCTCTCCCACTCACACACTAAATCACTCAAAATCTTCCAAAATCTCCTCAAAAATTTCGAATCTCTTGCTTAATTGTGACTTGAGAGTGCTTTCCTTGGTGATTAGAGTGCTTTTGAGCCATCTTCAAGAGGTTTGTTCCTCTTACCCCATAATTTTCAAATTGAAGTTTTTGGTGATTAAGTTGTGATTGTGTGATGTTTGTGGTTAGTTAGAGCTATATTTTTTATTGTGATATATGAGTTGTGTGATTTTAACACCTATATCCATGAAATTGTTGAAATTGGATACCTTGAATTATGCTTGAACCCTAGTTTCAAAATTTTGAAATTAGCTTGAGTTTTGAGTTGTTCTTACCAATTTACGCTTAAATTCATGATTTAGGACTAATGTGTAGTTGAAAATTAAGGCATATTGCATGAAATCTATCAAAAAAAATTTGGTTACACATTGACTATCATTAACTTTTGTCGAAATTGTGATGCAAGTATGCTTTGGTTGTGTGTTTTGTGTGTTTTAGTTGTCATATGCTTGTCTAGGTCTCGATTTTTTTAGTTGTGGTTCAAATTTGATCCTTATGTTGTAATTTTCATGCTTAAGTACCACATTATTGTTTTGATAGTGATTTACATTGTGATATAGCTTACAAAGAAAAAGAAGAATTGACATGTTTTCGAAACTATCCATGCTCCATGTGATATTTTGAGCCTTGTTGTGCATGCATAACTACATTATGCACCTATTCTTTCATGTGTGACATCGTTTGATCATTGTGTAATCTAGAACTTGCTTGAAACCATGTAAAACGTTTTCCGAATCATAAGTGTTTTCAAAAATGATAAAGGCATTAGGATTACCACCATGGCCAAATTGCTTATGAATCCTATAATGCATATATCCCGTAGTGAGTCAATTTGAGCCTTTTAAATACTTAGAATTTTCTTTATTGAACACCACAAATACCTACCTAGTTTAAACACTTATCATATCCCTTAACTCGACAAACTAGCAAGCGATGATGAAGTCCTATTAGGATATGGTCTTAATGTTGCAAAGAATGTCAAGAGATAAGTGTGAGGTGAATGAGGTCTTGTGTTGGTCATTTGATTGTGTAGTTATTTAATAATCCAAAAAGAAAAGAAAAAAATGAAAAAAAAGTATCAAAGAAAAGCAAAGAGAAAACTAGAAAAGAGAAAAGAGGTATAAAAAGAGTTGTGTTTGAAAAACAAATAAAATTCAAAAATAGTATGTGTGTTGTACATAAGGAATAAGTGTTTTGGGGAAGTGATTTCATTTGAAAAGGAAAATAGTACCACCTAAGAGTAGTTTAGAGAAACTTCAACTTGGGAATTGATTGCTAAGTTGCTTGGTCTTTGATTATCCTATCTATTTCTTTCGATTGAACCCCCATTCCTTAAAGCCCCATTACAACCTAAATAAAAGTCCTATTGCTTTGAAATGCCCGTGTTTTTGGATTGTTGAGTACTTGGCTGAAAAGCAAGTTTATGGAAAACATGTGATCAACATGATTTTTGAGTGCAAACACTAACCCTTAAACACTTGTGTGCATTGAGTGATATCTAGTGACTTTGATGGTTAATAGACATGTTAGTTTGAATACATTTCATTGTGATGCATTTGGGTATATAGCATAACCATTTGGGATTATTACATATGTATTGATTTCATGTTTTAAAGTATTGCTTAAAAGAAGTTCAATCCATATAGCCATAGTTCTTTGAGGGAAATCGATCATCAATTAGGAATGCTTACATGCCTTGTGTGTTTTTGTACTTTGAGTCTAGCTTAGCTTAATTCTTTTCTTCTTTCATTGCTTGAGGACAAGCAAAGTTTAAGTGTGAGGTAGTTTGTTAGCTAGCTAGGTCTATAATTGTGTTCTAATTATATTCATAACTTCATGCTTATTGCTTGCTTGTATTCTATGAATAAAGTATCGTTCTTATAACGTTTCCTGTTCATGCTAGGAAATTGGGAGTTGGCACAGAAACACTCTTAAAGATGAAAATTAATCACTTCTTGGAGAAGCCAAGCACATTTTCAATGTCACAAAAGAATTTGGAGAACTTTTGGGAAAAAGACAAAAAGTGGTCGTCGGAAGTTATCAAAAGCTGCCAAAAAATCGTCAGATTTATCCATGATCGGCCTGACTATCAAGTATGTCCCAAACACTCTAAGCTAAGTCCAAGGGAATGCCCAAACCACCTAGATAGGAACCCTAGCTGATTTGGTTAGTGTGTCACACAATTTCATTTTTGGATCTATTAGGTATAGTTTGGACTTTAGCCTAGAAGCCAAGAAAAGAGGATCACAAGTTGTGGCCCTTGGATCAAAATTCATGGCCACTCTAGCACATCCAATGGCTCACAAAACATCCCATTTTCTCTCCCATTACTCCCCTTGGTCGAGCTCCCCATGGATGACTAACACAACACATATCATTTTCTCAAGTTTTTATAGTTTTAGTCTCTCTCTATAGCCCTCACTCATTCTCTAACCCTCTAGCTCTTTCGTCCACATCAAACACCTCCCTTATAACTACCAAAAGGCCTAGGAACCTACATCACCACCACCATACTCTCTTCTCCAGCCTCTTCACCTTAGCCTAAGGTGGGTTCATCATCTTTGTGGAGTCAAGAAGCAAAAATGGAGCAAGAAGTGAAGAAGTACTTGAAGAACTTGAAGGCTTTTCTCAAGGGACTTTTCGTTATTTCTTACACCTATTGATTTCTTTTTATGTATCTATACTCCATTTTCATTATATGTAGTGAGTAGTCTCATTTGGGAGGCTAGGGTTAGAACCCTAGCCATTTGATGTAAACATGTATGGTTTATGTTTTTGTATATGTTGAGTGAAACATGTGTTTGTGAATAAGATTATGTGATGACCCATGTGTAGGGATGCCAAGGGCACTAGCTTCCTACATGGGCATGCAACCCCACATCATTCGGGAGTGGGAAGGTGATGTGCTTATATGTGCATGCCCACATCTCTATAATAAGACACGTTTTAGGGGTAAGCCCAAAAGTAAAACTGTGTGGGCAAGACCCAAAACGGGCAATATCTTACTATATGGAGTGGGATGTGACCGAATGATATCAGAACCTGTCCCGACCGGATGTGTACTGACGAGGACGTCGGGCTCCTAGGGGGGTAGATTGTGATGACCCATGTGTGGGGGTGCCAAGGGCACTAGCTTCCTACATGGGCATGCAACCCCAAATCGCTCAGGAGTGGGAAGGTGATATGTTTATATGTGCATGCCCACATCTCTATAGTAAGACGTATTTTGGGGGTAGGCCTAAAATTAAAACTGTGCGAGCAAGACCCAAAGCGGGTAATATCTTACTATGTGGATTTGGATGTGACAAAATGGTATCAGAGCCTGTCTCGACTGGAAGTGTATCGATGAGGACGTCGGGCCCCTAAAGAGGGTAGATTGTGATGAACCATATATAGGGTGCCAAAGGCACTAGCTTCCTACATGGGCATCCAATCCCACATCGATCAGGAGTGGGAAGGTGATGTGTTTATATGTGCATGCCACATCTCTATAATAAGACGCATTTTGGGGGTAGGCCCAAAAGTAAAACCGTGAGGGCAAAACCCAAAGCGGACAATATCTTACTATGTGGAGTGGGATGTGATAGATTACTATGTGTTTGTGGTTGTTTATGTGCTTAAACTTCATGTATGGTTTCACCTATGAATGTGTTGACCTTATATGTATTAAGAGACTAAAAATGGGACCTTGGTTGAGTTAGCTACTCACCTAAGGCTAGATGAGCATGTAAACCTGATTAGGGTCTATTCCAAGAGAGTTTACCTTAAGGTTTGGTTTCCTTAGCACTAAGCAAAGACTAGAACCTCCTTGAGTCTCAATAGATTTAAGGAGCTTTTGTTAAGCACACATTGAATCGAGAGGTTATTGTGGCTACTAGTTAGGTCTTTTGATTCGTAACTCAAAAAGTGCAGATTAGGAGATTTACTTAAACTTTCTCCCGGGTCCTCCAATAGAGGCTCAGAAAGAGGAACCTTCCACAAATATCACATAGTATGCTTGTTTGTTTCACTCGCATGACATACGGTCAAGATGTAAACCCAAAATGGTTTAGGTCTTGGTCTCAGTTCACCTAATACTTCCAATTTGGGCTCAAGTCATCTAGAGTCCGGAATGGCCTAGGAGCTTGGGTTCAAAACCAAACGTGACCCAAAAGGTTACGATTTGGACATTCACTTGTGTGAAACAGACTTTAACTAGATACATAAATCGGAACATTGTTTGAGCACCAAATGGTTAGTAGAGATTTCCCTAGCCAACCATTATCTCTTATCGTGAATTTGTTTGTTATTTAATCTCTTTGCATTAGTTTATAATCAATCAATTAACTCGTATAATCACTCATCATAATCTAATCGCCCCTTTCAATGATAGGTCTACAAATGACTTACTAGTGTGAGATACAAATCCGCATTTCATTTTAGTTTTACATCAAGTTAGTGTCTTGTTTAACCGTAGTTTAAGAGCTTAATCAATCCGAACTAAGGAGTTCAAGTTGCTAATCCTCGTGGGTTCGATACTCGAGTCTTATAAATACTATAACTTGACCCTGTATTTGTGGGCGGAAATCACTCTTTATACTTATGGGCTAAATAATAGTACATAAAGTGTGTGGGGGTAATCTTCCCAACAAAGGTCCGAACCATCCAACCATTGGGCCCCAAGTAACAAGTCATAGTCCATAACTTCCATCAATATAAAAGAGTATGTGAATGTGTAGATTGTATTTGTACCTCAACCGGGTCAGATATGCCTGTTGGTGATAAGGAACGCCTATCTAGCGCATTATATTTGATTTTAATTGGCTATGATATTCCAATTCCCAATTTTCTGACCATAGACAAATTCAATAAATTAGTTGCCGATCGGCAATGGACAAAAATGTTGACTGGCAACCCATTAACCTTGCCCTCTAAACGTATTGTCCCCTTTCATACTCATGAATATATCAAGAAAAGAGTATGCCATTTTTGCACCGACCTGCTTCTATTCCAGCGGCTCTTTATCGACCTTTGTCTCCTGGTCTGGACACTCTAAAATGGTGTACTAGTTGCTTGCATTTATGGGTAAGGGAATAGTGCTCCTCACAATGCCAACACTGATTTTTGTCTATTTTCTCTTTCTGCTCAATTGGGGTCAAAAATGGTGGGGACCGTCAATTTTGGGTCGAGGTAGGATATGGTTTATGGTGGTGGTAGAGTTGGGTCAGTTTGAATAGAGAGAAGGTGTGGTCCTCGTCTGGGTATTACTGTTTGAGACCAATTGGAGGCGGGTCCTACTCTGGTAGAAAATAACTCTGCCAGATTTGTCTCACAGCGACGAGCCAATTTTTGGGTGGTGGTCCGCGTGTATGGCTCTAG
Organism: Geum urbanum; assembly: GCA_946800695.1. Lineage (NCBI taxonomy): Eukaryota > Viridiplantae > Streptophyta > Magnoliopsida > Rosales > Rosaceae > Geum > Geum urbanum. The sequence continues at coordinate 12,979,098 of OX327001.1, forward strand.
CACCTGAACATCGTGTCAGATTTTCGGCTTGAGAACGCTGATAAAAATGGGAAGAAGGTCATCGTCCGTCCAATCTGAGGCGCGATTCAAGAGTTTCGTAAATTCGGTAATGAATTCCTCCACTGAACTTGTTTGTTGGAGATAGGACAGAGTGGCTTTCAGTTCGGCACTGCTACTAACTCTAAAACGCTTAAGGAAAGCCACCATGAAATGTTCCCATATCAAAATTGGAGTGCGCTGCTCCAAAGAGTTCATTGAGACACTCGCATCTCGGCCAACGTGGGAAGTAATTGTTACCACTCGCTCTGTGGCTTGGATTAGTTGAGCACGAATATAACGTTCCTCTATGGCGAGCTAGTCAACCGTGTCTTCGTCGGTGAAGCGAAGGAGGTTGACCTTGGGAGATTGAACTGATAGTGCTCTGTGAAATGAGGCTGGAGATTTGGGGCAGAGTACATTCTGGTAGAGGAAGTGTTTGGAAGGTGAGAGTAGTGGTGTTAGGTATGAAAAGGAAAAATGGGACTGGGGTGGGTGGTTATAAGGGTAGAATAAGATGAATTAGAGTGATGGGTAGACATATGGGTTATGAGGTAAGCTTGTGATAGTGAGCTTGATATGGATGGACCATGAGAATTGATGAAGGGGTAAATACCAGTCCAAATTGTAGCTGGTGGTGGCGGGCTCAGAGAATGACTGAGGTTGGAACTAAAGCTTGGTGGTGAAGTTGACCCACTGGTCATGGGGAAAGGTAGTAACGAGGCAGAGTTACGCACCAGTGAGGCCACAATCGTGTTCTGGAGCGCTACAAACTGGGCATTGAGGTGTTGTTAAAAGTTTGTGTTATTTTGGACCAGATTGTCCATGGAGTTTTGCAGGTCATCATGTTTGTTGAACAAGTACTCCACCGAGGAACGCAGATCTGAGGAGGATAAGCTTGGGGAAGTTGTGGTGGTAGGTAGAGGTGAAGTAGGAGGTGGTGAAGGGGGAGGCGATGGTCTATTGCTCATGGGTAGAGATTGCAAATGTACCCAACTATGTATAACATGGAAAAATAGAGTGATTGATCAAAGGTAAATGAGGAGGAATTAAAGAAAATAGCAAAATAGATATTTCATTCATATAATCAACCATAGTTTTGGCTACAATATATAGTAGACTGACCTCAAAAGTAAACTACTTGGACCACACATGGGCTAATATGGAATGGGCTTTAACACATACATTAGGCCTTTTCAAAGTGAGAGAAACAATAGTACAAATCCACACTGACCACTGGGGATGGTGACAACACAAACTAAAATCATTTCAATAGACTTGGACTACTACTACCTCCAACGTAATAATTGGGCATGCAATTAGGTCCAAATTTTAGACCCGGCCTGACCATTAAGAAAATGGCCAATGACATATTAGGTCACTTACATTGTTTTTATTTCAAATCAGGTCATCTTATATTTTTATCCCAAATGAAGTCACTTAAAATATAACTTAACCATTAAAAAAATACACTATTTATAATATTGCCATCCAATATATAGATGATTAAGAGGCAGTAGCCTCATCATCTCTCATTACTCCAAAACCATAGCAAAGCCTCACGTCATTCACCTCCCTCTCTGTTGTCGTAGCTTCATCGCTGCCACTCTCATCCCTCACTCCCTTGTCGTCGTTGAACATCCCTTATGACCTCTTACTCGCTTGATCCACTTTGTTCGACGCATCTCTCTCTAGCTCTGGTTGTCGCGAACCGTCGCACTCAACCAATCAATATGCTTATCTCCACCTCTAAGTACTCCTTCGCCTAATTTATGCATGAAGTTTTGTTGTTCTATGGTTTATGTGTGAAGATTTGTGGTAATGTGGATGAAAATGGCGCTGAAGATCTGTTTGTATGCATGAAGTTGTATTTTTAGATGAGGATGAGGTTAGTAGTGTGGTTGATGGTCTCTGTTGGTCTTTTTGTATGCATGAAGTCGAATTTTTAGATGAGAGTAATGCTAGTAGTGTTTTTGATAGCTTATGGTAGTGCTTTGTATGAATGAAGTAATATTTTTAACTGTGATGATAGTAGAGTGTGTTTGATGGTATATGGTAGTATTTTGTATGGCTGAAATAGTATCTTTAACTATGATAATAGAAGTAGTGTGTATGATGGTCTCTACTAGTGTGTTTGATGGTCTATGGTAGTGTTTCTACTAATATATACTAGTAGGATGTTTTGTTGCATGCAATAGTATGGTGAAAAATACTATGAAATAACTTGTAATAATATTATGTGTGTTGAGTTATGATACTATCGAAAACCTCTAAAGATACTAGTGTTGCTGTTCTGTGAGTTTTATGTGTGATGTTATTGTTGTAGTTAAACATACTACTAGTGTTAGCTAATAATACAGGTGTTGACTATCAAATATACTAGTGCTTCTGTTGTAGTATAGTAACACTATAGTATATTTATGCTTCTCTAGTAGTATTTTTGCATTCAAGTGGTAGTATATTTATGCTTATGTGGCAGTATGTTTATGATTTTGTTGTAGTATCTCTATGCTTCTGTGGTAGTAAATTTACAGTGGTAGTATCCTTACGATTCTTTGGTAGTATGTTTAATTGTCTAAAGTAGTATGTTTTGTTGCTGTCAGTAGTAGCTTTTCTGTTTCCGATAAGATTATGTGCAGGAGACTCCTGATGATTAAGATTGCAAAGCAAGAAGGATAAAATTGCCATTGTGGATTCGTGGAAATTGAAGGCAAGAAAGGTAAGGAAAAGGGAAGTCACATTTCTTCAATGATCAAAGGTTTGAAAACGAAGAACAGTTAGGTGACAAACAAAAATGAGCACTTCGAGTACCCAATAGGAAAGAGACAACAAAGAGTAGCAAAAAAATTCCAAAAAGAGAGAAAAGTAAAGTGATTATACTTTGATGACAGATTATGCTAGTCGAGTTTGATATCTATTGCGACTTAGTGGTTCTACTTAATGTGGGTCATGTTTAATATCAAGAAATATTATGTTAGTCAAGTTTGTAAATAAACTGTCCCAGGTAAATTTATAGCCCTTCAGGTTAAACATACTACATGTGAATAACAAACACACTGCATGTGACTAGTATATATACTTAATCTTCAATCAACTTTGGTAACATTACATCAACACATAAACCAAGTAAAATATGTTAATTGAATGAAAAGAAAAAGAATATACTACTTAAGGTTGACAAAAAATACTAGAAGTGTTCTGATCAATAGACTTACATGTCCCACAAAAAATGTATAGCTCTTCAGCTTAAACATACTACATATGACTAATAAATACACTACCGGTGACTAGTAATTATACTACATCTTCAGGTTTCAATTGCTAAGGGTTTTCGTACAAGATTTCTTGTTGTGTCTCCCAACCTCACCACAACAACCACATTTTATGGTAAAACTTCTTAATATTGGGTAGAACTCTAAAAATTATCAAACAAGAGAGTTACAGAAACTAATAATAATATCACAGTTGACTAAATATACTACCACAATTTTATACATACACACTAACCTGCTAGAACTTGATGACACCAACAGTCCATTCAAAAAGACATAACATACCAGTTATATAACAATACTACCACTGTTTACAAAACATACTACCACAAGTTTCTAAACACACTAAGCTGCTGGAATTTGATGACATCAACACATTCAAAAAGACATAATGTAACAGTTTTATAAAAATGCTACCACAGTTTACTAAACATACTACCACCGATTTCTAAATATACTAAGCTGATGGAACTTGATGACATCAACACATTTGAAAAGACATAGCATAACATAACAATTATATAACAATACTACCTTAGTTGTGAAATAGTACTTCTGTGGTTATATAAACATACTATGAGTAACGAAAAAACACACACTACTACTCTGCCCATAATCATTATCCTCCACTACAATGTCAACTTGATGACATCAACACGTTCAAAAAGACATAATCTAACAGTTTTATAAAAATATTACCACAGTTTACTAAACATACTACCATAGGTTTCTAAACATACCAAGCTGCTGGAACTTGATGACATCAACACATTAAAAAGGACATAACATAACATAATAGTTATATAACAATACTACCATAGTTGTGAAATAGTACTTGTGTAGTTATATAAAACATACTATTAGTAACAAAAAAACACACACTATTACTCTGCCCATAATCATTATCCTCTACTACAATGTCAACTAAGAGTACATCGAGTTCAAGCATACTCCTCATCATCAACTTCAAATCCCTGTCACTAAACAAAGCACAATTCGGATAACTCGGTAAAGAGAAGCTGAGAGTAAATGCATCCAGTCTCAAACTAGGAAAAAAACGACACCTCCATCACCACATCACTAAAAGCTAACGTAGGCGTAAGGAATAACATAATTGTGTGGTTGGTATAAATGCACTTCACATATAATTCTAATTTCATAGCTACTCACATAACAGTAGTAGTATATGTTTAATAGTCATCGATAGTATATTTAGAAAACACGGGTAGTATCATTAGTCTACAATGATAGTATGCAATATTGGCAACACTCAACTCACAAATAGCAACAATAGTATATTTAGAGGCTTGCAGTAGTATAATAGCGGAACACACATAGTATATTCTTTACTATTTGTCACTAAACACACATCAACAACACCAAACGCATATCAAACCCATAGAATCGACACAAAGCCTATCATTATGATCACTACAGTGCATATTACCATATTAATCCATCAAAAACAATATAAAAATATGAAATCAACGAAGAATCGATGCCTCACCCACATCGTATTCATAACAAAAATTTCATCAGAATTGTCGTCTCTCTCTGTCTCATCATGCCGTGAGTTTTCTGAAATGAAAGCATATATAAAATATGTAGAAGGACAAAAAAAAAGGAAGTTAGACACTAAAAAAGTCAAACTCAACTTATTTAAGATAAATAAGTTATCTGACTTGAATAAGAAAAAAAAAATGTCCCTATTATGTAATTTGTTATTAAGAAAACCGAGTAAGATAATATTCGCCTTCGGCGATCAGGGTTTTGGCATTTGGCGGGAAAGGACGAGAGCTTCACACAGAGAAAAATGGCGAACAAGCTCATCAACCAGATAGGCCTTCCCAAATCCGTCGCCAACGTCTTCGCAGCTCGTAACATCACCACCGCCAAGGTAACAAAAAATTCAATCGAAAATCTCTCAATAATTTTCTCACCGATTTTTTGGTTCCGTAAAAATTCCCAATTGATTTTACAGGAAGCTTTGTCTTTGACCGAATTCGAATTGATGGAGGTACTAGATGTCAGTATGGAAGACGTCACTTCTGCGATTGCTCGTATCAATGAAATTACATGTCCACCCTATCAAACTGTGAGGATCCCAGAACCCTCAATTTGAATTTTTTTAGGTTAAGTTTTTCACTTACTGTGATCTAAGATGGTTTGGCTTTAGCTGTGTTTCATTAGGTGCTCTCTCTGAAGGAGCAAAGGGTTGAAATGGAGCATATGCGTTGGCATCTTTCAACACGGCTAGACGAGGCCTTGTGTGGCTGTATCCCATTTGGGGTTTTAACTGAGCTGGTTGGTCCTGCTGGAATTGGTAAAACAAAGGTGGATTTCTTGATTATGGTTAATTTTTTTTATCAAAATCAAACATATTACACTTGTAATGCATCATATGGTATGCAGTTGAATGAACATTTGGATTGCAGTTCTGCCTGAAGCTTGCATTGTTGTCTTCATTGCCGGCGTCTTGTGGAGGCTTAGATGCTCGTGTGATTTATATTGATGTAGAATCCAATTCAACAAGGTTATTTTCTGAAAAAATAGATGATATCAGCTACTCTGATGAAATATATCCTACTGTGTATGACTGTACGTTGAACGAATGACAATTTAAAATTTTTATTTTATTATTCTTAGGATGATAGAAATTGGAGCAAAGAGTTTCCCAGATATATTTCACACGAAAGGACTGGCGCAAGAGGTGATTGGAATCAGTGACTTGTTCATTATGAGTATTCGTGCTTTGTTTAGTGAAAAGATAATTTCTAAGCGGCAGAAATTAAGAGATCTTTTCAAAAAAAAATTCAGATGGCTGGCAGGATCCTTGTTTTGCGTCTAAGATCGCTGTCTGAATTCACTGAGAGGTATTGTCCATGTTATACTTATTTTTTTTATTCTATTGAGTTAGTCCTGGTTTGGAGGTAACTTGGAAGTCCATGAGCATTTGCATAGGTGCTTTGGGCTTCTTTTAAAGAGCTAGAAGGTTGAAGATGTTGTTTTGAACTACGGATAATAACAATTCTGACTAAAACGGTTAATTGAATGCTTACCAGTTTGCAACAAATCAAGATATCACTTCTTCAGAACCAAGTGAAGTTGCTAATCATTGATAGCATGGCTGCTCTGGTTTCAGGGTAAGTTGAGATTTTTCAGGAATACTTGCCACCTTGTTTTGATATAATTGGCCGGATCAAGTCGTGAATCCTTCACATCAAAAGCTGTTCGATGTGATTTTCAACTATTATCTTGTTTAAGAATAAAGACAATTTATTGTGATAGTAGACTAATTTATGTCCTGAAGTGGTGATACCGACACCATATCTAGTTTACCTCAGCCTTCTGAAAATCCCTTGGTTAACTTTATGTAAAGCAACCCGAGAGAACCCATTCTCAACATTTTTGCACCACAGACAAGGTCTGGGGTACAGAATTAGACTGGTGTATCATGCTATATCTCTGTTAGTCTGTTGAAAAAAGTAGTTTCTGAAATCCCTACCTATTTTGTTTTCTTTTATGTTTACTACTGTGATTCAGACATATTATGAGGATGTTTTCCCTGTTTCTGTATTTACGTTTATGTGGCATGCCTTCCAATAGAAGGCTTTCACTTGATTTATTGTGTAATTGTTACTAGTTCTTACATTCTTTCCAGGGAAAATGTGCATGGAGCTACTAGGCAACATGTACTGGGATGGCATATCTCATTTCTTAAGTAAGGATCATGGATTAATGGAGCTTCTTTGGTGTTGGTGAATATTTATTTATGCACACAACAAAGCTCAAATTTACTTGGTTATTGTATCTAGGTCACTTGCGGAATTTTCACGAATTCCTGTTGTTGTTACAAACCAAGTGATATCTCAAAGTCGTGATGAAATCTGTCAATATTCTTTTCAAGGTAAAGAAATATAACCACATTGTGACATCCTCCTTGTAAGTTCTAAATGCAATTCATGTTATGTTTCTCAGCGCATAGCAGGCAAAAGATTGTAGAGGATCATACAGGATATGATTCTTGTGTTGTTGCTGCTTTGGGGATTCATTGGGCTCATTCTGTCACCATACGCCTTGTGCTGAATGCCAAGTCTGGTTTGTTCAATATACTTTTGACTTGCATATGATTAAGCTGAGAACTCTTCCTCTGTTATCTATTTATAAGGTTTATTAGCAGTCCTTGCATCATTTTTGTTTTCCAATGTTTTAACAGAACACAGGATCCATCAGAAGATTATAAAAAACAAATTCATTTGCATCGTTTCTTAGTCGTATTCTCCCTGTTGGTTTCTCTGAACCAGGATGCTTCACTAAATTGAACATTTGTTCATAACAGTGAATGGTTGTCGAGATAGAAAGAGTTTCTGAAGAAATATCTCAGTCAGATAAATTATCATACTGGCCGTTGTAATGAAATGATGATACTGGAAAATGAGAATCCATATTGCTGATCCCACACTTTGCTTTTACTTGCAGGAATGAGATTCATCAAACGGGCAAAATCTCCGGTATCACCGCCTCTAGCCTTCCCATATAACATAACATCATCCGGAATTTCATTGCTGATGATGGAATAGAACTAACTGGGCCGGAGATAAACACGATCCATTGTCAAGGTTTGTCACTGAGAATCCTTGTTGGGTCATTCTGGAAAACACATCGAGTAAATAGCTGTAAGTAGTATAAAGAAACTTGGTGCGGAAATCCATGATTTTATAACTTTTGCAGATGCAAAAAAAATCTAGTTGACAACTTAATATATACTTGAAATTTTTTGTCACTAGAGCATAGACATGCTTTCTGTGCAGCTTCATTGCAACACCTTACCGCTCAAGCTTGTTCAGAAGTGTATTTTCTATGTCAAGTTAATAGTCTCCTCCTATAATGACAATTTGCAGGTCACAGTGACGTAATTAATTTTGATGCAGAAAGATGTCAGTAAAGAGCTGCAAAGTTAGCAGGAATGCTGGAACAATATTATGTCATGGCTTCAGTAACTGCTCATCTGTAGTAAAATGGAGGCTCCTCGAAGCTAACTCTGACCATGAAATTTTGACTATTAAGTCTAAGATTCAGAAGTTGCTGAGTCCGCTTTTGCCTTGGCTGATTTAGAGTTTATAGATATAGATCGATTAAGAGTGTGACTGAGTTTGTAATTCTGGCATGTACTCATTTTAAGTAAATCAAATGGTTTGAATCTGAAAAAGTTTTTTTATGTATCACTATTATGCTTTGCCGATCTTGCTGGAACTAGTTTTGGTCATTCGGTTTGCTGACCCTCAAATCATCACATTCAACAATTAACAAACCTGGCATATATCGAATGAGTCTATATTTGCTCTATGGCTGGGCTTTTGTATGTTTGAGTTACTGAATACAAAGTTTGGTTAGGCCTGACCATAACAGATATATGCATTACACTTGGGGCTTCATTTGTTTTTGTGAAATGGTACTTGGTATGAGAAATTGCTCACATACCACCACCGATATGTTAACAACAAAAGAAAAAAAAATGTATGTTTATAAGAGCATCCGCACCCATTTTCCATCAACTGCTCAAGCAGTTGCCGGAAACTGCTCTGGCAGTTGCCAATCCCAGAACTGCTCAAGCAGTTCCAAAACTGCACGCACCAGTTCACCAACTGCTCTAGCAGTTACTATTCGCTAAGCGAATGAGGGCGTGACACGTGTTATCACGTAATTACGATTTCGACAAAATAATTGAACTGGATTGCCGGTGAGATTTCAGACCACTGAGATTGCGACACGTGTCATCTCCGGATAACGATATGTGCGAAATAATTGGGGCCGATTGTCGGTGAGATTTCCGACGAATGAGATTGCGACACGTGTCATCTCCGGATAACAATATCGACGAAATAATTGAGGCCGATTGTCGGTGAGATTTCCGACGAATGAGATTGCGACACGTGTCATCTCCGGATAACGAAATAATTGAAGCCGATTGTCGGTGTCGGTGAGCTTTTGGTATAAAATTATCATCTCTCTCATTCCTATCACACCAATCACCACAATTTCCAATCCTTGAATCATCAAATTTCGATGAATCCTTTTAGCTTCGACAACTTTTTTCGAATGAGGCAACTACAAAACGAGGAGGATGACGAGATAGAGCAATCTTTCGTGGATCTCGTGGCCGTGGAGGTGGCACAACTTGATGATGAACCGCATGGTGGTGGATCACGTCGGGGTCGTAAAGCAAATCGACAAAGATTGAGGGCGTCCAGGGGAGATAATCTCCTGCAAGATTACTTCATCGAACGCCCGATCTTCAACGTGCAAGAATTTCGGCGAAGGTACCGAATGAGCAGAGACTTATTCAACACTCTCATGACGGGTCTCTGCAATTTCGACGAATATTGGCATCAGAGACCGGATGCCACTGGATTGCTAGGCCTCCTCCCCCAACAAAAGATGACCGCTGCGCTGCGAATGCTGGCTTACGGCGCAGCCGCAGATCAGTGCGCTGAAATCACAAGGATGGGTGAATCCACTACACTAGAATGTACGAAGGAGTTTTGCCGACAAGTGGTTCTCCTTTACGGTCAACGTTACCTCCGCCCTCCAACAGAATGTGACCTCATACGGCTTCTAGCTAAGGGCCAACAACGAGGTTTTCCAGGTATGATTGGAAGCATCGACTGCATGCACTGGGAATGGAAGAATTGTCCAACAGCTCATCAAGGGGCGTACTCAGGGCGAAAGGGTCGTCCCACCATTATCTTAGAGGCAGTGGCCTCGTATGATACATGGATATGGCACAGTTTCTTCGGGGTTCCAGGCGCTCAAAACGACATTAATGTGCTCCACCAATCAGATGTGTTTGACGAACTCCTTGCCGGAAGAAGCCCAACCGCCGTATATGAAGTGAATGAAGAGCGGTATTCCAACGCTTATTTTCTTGCAGACGGAATATACCCAAGGTACTCTACATTTGTGAAAACAATTTCTAACCCCCAAACACCGCCAGATAAGTTGTTTGCAAAGATACAGGAGTCATACCGGAAAGATGTGGAAAGATGCTTTGGCATCCTGCAATCCCGATGGGCAATTATCCGTCATAGTTGTACATTGCACAAGAAATCGGTGATCAAAACTATCATGTTAGCCTGCATCATATTGCATAACATGATAGTTGAGAGTGAGTTCGTAGATGAAGAGTTTGAAGAGAATGCAGAAGAAGATATGCAAAACCCAGTACGAGCTTTCCAAGTTTATGATGGGCCTGTTGATGAGGATGGGAATCGAATTCCTTTTCAGCCAATGAGTAGAGATGGGGATAATATGTCACGGTTTCATGATCGTGTTGCCGATCTCCAATCTGTTTATATCCATAACGAACTTCAGAAGGACCTGGTGAAGCACAACTGGATGCTTGAGACTGGAGAAAGACTATAATTAATTGTGTTTAAATTTTTACTATGTGTGCTTAATTTTCATAAATGTGCTTTCAATTCAGTAAGTGTGTTTCGATAGTTGAAATTGTGTAATAAATATGATGTGTTTGAATTTTAAATGTTTGATTTTGCCTCTACGCAGACAAGTTATTTCATAAAGCACATGCAATTTTATTTCTCGAAAATTCAAATACATAATGGAAAGATAATGAAAACATAATGAAAACATAATGGCACGATAATGAAAACATAAACAACATTTATTCTTAATACAATAGGGCGCTATAATTACTGTGGAAAGAGTACGCGTGGTTGATAACAATCCGCAAATGTATCATCGGAAGCTTCGCCATCCTTATCTTCTGATTCCTTAAGGATAGCTAGTTTCCTCTTGGTAAAGTACTTTTTGGAGATCGGGGTCATAGCCTCCAAGTTCATGGTCATGATCCTTGCTTCTTCCTCATGTTTCTTTATTTGGAGCTCAGTTTCCGCCCTTGCTTCTTTTCGTTCTTGAAGTTCTATATACTTGGCGTAATAATTGAGCTGACTTTCATTTTGTATCTTTCTCGTGGAATGCCACGCTGCTTGATCACTTGCCATAGTTTGCAAAACCTCAGTGCGTTGATCAATAGGAGTCTTACCTTGTTTCTTATGACGCCTTGATTCCTTTGCCGCCTTGCATCCCATTGGTCTTACCGGACTCGACGAACCGGTGCCAACGTAGGCGGGTGATGCTTCATTCAAGTCTCCTTCATCACCCAAATTTACGATTGGAGATGATCCGGTAACGGAGGGAGTATCTTCATATGAGCCAACAAACGGAGACGGAGTGCTCGGTTCAACATCGCGGTAACTTGGATGGTCCTTAAGAACTTCATAACATTCAAAGTGGGTGAACGGTCGTTTTTTAGCGGCATAGTAGTATGCTTGAGCTTGTTTAATCTAAAAAAATACAGTAAATTAATTAAATTAAATTGACATACAAAAAGTTAATTCAAATTTACTAAATTAATTAATTACATAGTACAAATTAAATTAAATAAAAATGAAATGAAATAAAAATGAAATTAAATAGGTAAAATAAAAATGAGATTATGAGAGAAATTAAATAAAAATGAGATTATGAGAGAAATTAAATAAAAATGAAATTAAATAAAAATTAGATTATAAGTAGTTACCTCATCCATGTGAGAAGTGCCGCTAGCTCTACGCTTACGTGCGTCTCGCAAACATTGACCCCATTTCTGCAATAGTATCTTGAATTTATTGTAGTGCGACGCAAGCGCAATTTGAGACCTAGGCTCCTCTCGAGGTGTTTCTCCTTCCGATGGCACCCAATTTTCCATGTAATCGGCGTGAATTTTCTCCCACAATTTATCTTTCCTTTGTTTGTTGCCGTTGACTTCATCGATACTATGACGTGCGAAAGAGATGCACATTTGCAAATCTTCGGAACGAAGCCAATGGGCCATTTCAAAAAAATGCTCACGAAAATGAAAGTAGAGATGGAGAAGAGATGGATGGAGATGTGAAATTTGTAGTGCACAAATGAGAAGTGAGTTGTGAAAAAAATTGTGTAGTATTTATAGGAAAATAGTAGGGGGTGATATGCAATTTTTTCGGATTTTTTTGCAATTTTTTGGGATTTTTTTGCAATTTTTTTGTAAATATTTTGGGTATTACAGTTTATATCCGTTCTGATTTTTCTGGTTGAATCTGAGCCGTTGGATCAACTTTTGAATTCGAAATCTACGGACCAGATCAACTGGCCCGTTACTTTTTTTTTGTTTCTGCCGTGCCACGTGGCACGTACTGATTGGTTGGTAAGTTTCTTTTTTCACCTTTTACCTTAAGTAAAAAAAAAAAAAAAAAAAACTTGCGTCAGCTGACGTCACCCACGTGAAGTGGGGTCCGCCAGCTGCGCGAGCAGCAGCTCGCTCTCTTTCTGCTCGAGCTCGAGCTCGAGCTCTCCTCCCCTCCGATCTGCTCGAGCAGCTTCGCCCCGGTGCGCCCCTCATTTTCGGCCTCCGAGCACTTGCCGGCGGGCCCCTCCCTCGTGCTCGAGCAGTTGCCGGCGAAATCCGCCCCGGTGCACTTGCTCTAAGGGAAATGAAAACTTATCATCGTATTCATTTCGAGATCGTATGAGCTTTAAACAAGTTGTGGTGAAAACAAAAGATTCTATCAAGTATCAGGCTCTCATTTTACCTTAGGGATTAGAAGAAATTAATAAGTTCAAATGAACCCACATATAAATGAACACCATTTGGCAAAATATGTCGACGAATGCAACAAAAACTTATGAACTAGTAGTAAATGAAAAAGGTTCTCTCTCCGATTTTGGACTTTCATTAGATTGATGGGTGCAAAATTTCGTCATCTCATCCTTTACTTCAACCTTATTTTATTTATGATATGTTGCATTTAGTATTTTTAATTTAATAACATGTACTTGGCTTGTAGAATCATATATAATAAAGAAACAAACTTTGGTGAGATACTGATGTTGTTGGTGAGATATACTTGCGATCGACTTTGAGCTGTTGAATCAAGCCTGGTATACGAGGGATCTGGGAGATCGAAGACATGCAAGTTGTTCACCTGGCTTCAAGAAGAAATGATGGATCAGATCTTATTTCAAACAAGAATTTCTTAGCATGCACTCCATCAAAAACATCAAGTTGAAGACGATTTCTACTCTTGTTTATTCTTTAATGGAACCAAGAAAAAAGGGTGTGTCTAGCTAGCTTTATTATAATGGAATCCACACAAAGTCACACAAACTAGAATCTGCCTCTTCTTAGCCGAAAAGGGCACGAAGTACTCCACCCGTTGCATATTTGACCATGTCTTCCTTAAACTAAGTAAAAAAATCTGGGAAGAAGCCAACCTTGGACGGGGTTTTAAGGTTTCTCCCTTCATTTGCTGCGGGTGTCTTAGATTTTTTATTATATGTACGCATTAGGTAAGTTCTAGTCTCTACAATATATAATCTATGCAGCATGCACAAGTTGTTTCTTGTTTGCATGAATTGTATATAGCTGTTCTTATTTTATATGCAATTTAGGATACTGCAGCCTGACTTTGATAGATTAAACAAAGTCAAATTGTCTCTCATAAACGTAATCTGTTTATGCATCTGGACCTGATTAGGATGGTATATAACTGTTAAACTCAGGTACAATAACATCTTTAACATAAACTAATTAATAACGTACCCCAGATTATATTCCGATTCAGCTAACTCCGAGTGAAGCGTGCTTTCTTGTTTCCTGCACCGAAACAGTTCATATGATAGGGTGTGCTGTTTCACCAATGCTTGTATTTCAAGAGACCAACTGAAATCCATCAAGTTGTAATGTGATTGCCATTACTTTAGTCCTTTCGAGTACAATTCTAGGGTGTTCTGTACTAACTGATTATTCTTTTCTGTTTCTGCATAATTCAAACTCAAATATATTTTTTCAAGTACAACTTAAAACTGGATTAACAATTCCATTATTGAAAAAAAAAATAGTACAACTTCTGAGAAGTGAGTACATATCAATCCGAGTGCATAGTAGACGTCTGGAGGGAAGTTTGTAGAAGAAGAAAAAAATATATGCTGAACCAGCATTCCATTTAATTATATTTTTTCTTCAGAAGTCCATATAGGCATGGTGAGCATCCCTTATTTTGTTTCTTCTAGCACCGCATTGAATTTTATATCCTCCTTATGTCCAATGATTTTTCTTTGGCTTACAGAGAATGACCTTTTTTTGGCTTTATTTTTTTTCCTCTCTAGCGGGAGGGGTCTAGAAAAGTATGATCCCATTTTAATCTTTTTTATGCTCCATGTGTGGTGTGATTCATGTTGATACTTTTTAGGATAATTTTTAAGTATTGATAGCTATTGTTTATCATTTGAGAACAAATTTTGTGGTCATAATTTGAGTTTTTATTTGTGTAATTTTAGTTGTATTTTAGGTAATTATTTAATTTAGAAACTCAATTACAATTTTTGAATAAATTATTTTCAAAGTTATAAATTTGATTCGATTAATTATAAATATCATAAATAATCGTTAAAATATATAGTCATTATTGTAATATTTGTTCTAAATGTCGCAAATTCACGTTTGTTTAAGGGAATTATCTTCCTGGTAACCCGCTGTGTGTCTTGTCCTAATTAGAGTAGATATAAAGATTCTCTCAATCAGGAAGATTTACTGTATTAGATTGTAATGTTTATTTAAAGGTCATCTATCAATGAATAAAGTACAGTTTCAATCTATTGCGTATCTTCTATATATTTTTTTTTCTTTCAACACGTTATCAACAACTCTTAAATTGATAGCCAACCCAAACCCTAAACACTACAAGCTCCATTGACGTACGGCATCCTCCCTTGCACAAATTCATCACCGCTGCCGATCATCTTCAAGTCGCCGGAGCACCACTGTTGCTGGAATTTTTCATCGCCAGAATTTTGCTTCTTACTTCAAACTTCGAACCCAGTGAAGTTTTCATACCGAGTATAACATCCTCAAGGTAACTCGACTAACTTTCTTCGATTTAGAATTAGGTTGAAAAACTTAATTACCGCAACACTCTAGATTTAGGTTTAAATACTGTGAATTTTATATATATGCCTCTAGTTCCTATGGATTATTGCAGGTATGAGTGAGTGAAGGATTAAATCATCCTCCTCAAAGTATAAACAATAGTGATGGTCCTGGGGGAGTCACGGTATACATGGAAAAAAGGGAAGTCGATAATTTGTGACTCTGAGTCAGTCACAGGTTTATGTGGTGTGGTATGAAACCACAAGTTATCGCATCTATATTTGTGACCATACTTTAATGAATCATGTTTCTTATTCCCTAAACTTGATTAGTGATCGCAATTTTTTGATCAGTAAACTAATTTCATCTCTTGTCTTTTGTAGATGACTGAGCCAACAAGTCCAGAATTTGACATCCTTGATCTTCAAGGAGCAGAGTACCATAGGTGCATCTCAGATGTGAAAAATACTCTCATCAGTAAAAGACTCCTGGACATTATCAAATCACTACCATTAGGCACTCAAGCCGATGACGACACTGTAGCTCGAAAATTTCAAGCTTTCATGTTTCTTCGGAGACATATTCATCCTGCTTTAAGTAAGAACACTATAAGAAAACTACACCTAGACCACGGACAATTTCCGTCGTCTAAGTGCAGTTTTCCGTCGTCTAAGTACTTGGACGACGGAATCTCCGTCGTCCAAGGTCCGTGCTCCAAGTGCTATCGTCCAAGAACCTGGACGACGGAGAATTAGTTCTCCGTCGTCCAAGTTAACTTGGACCGCGGACATTATCCGTGGCCCATGTATGCACCTGGACGACGGAAACTCTAAGTCTCCGTCGTCCAGGTGACTACATGGGCCACGGACATTGCTCGTTTCTCCGTGGCCCACGTGTTCACCTGGACGACGGAGAATTAGCGTTTCCGTCGTCCAGATGAACACGTGGGCCACAGATAATGCTAGCTTCTCCGTGGCCCAGGTGTTCACCTGGACGACGGAGAACTAATTCTCCGTTGTCCAGGTGAACACCTGGGCCACGGAGAATGGCAGGGTTTAGGGTTTAGGGGTTAGGGGTTAGGGGTTTAGGGTTAGGTTTAGGGTTTGTGCACCTGGACGACAGAGAACATAATCTCCGTCGTCCAAGTGAATATTTAATTTAAAAAAATAAATAAATTGAAATTAAATATTATTAATTTAATTTAAATAATGAAAAATAGTCGAAAATAATTAATTAAACTAAATTTTTAATATTAATTAATGTATTAATTAAATAATTAATTAATTTGTACATATATACACATCCAAATTAAAAACCCACAAAAATTATAAAATATTGTTCGGAACTCGGAAATAAAGAAACGCGATAATTAACTAGCTAGATACACTGAAGGAGCAGATGCGTCGCCGGGTCCTCCGCCTCCAGCCGGGTCGTTGTCGTCGGGGTATGGGTTCGGAGGAGGTTGACATACTTCTCGATTTTGGTTCATGAGCGCGATGAGTTGGGCTATTTGTGCTTGTTGTTCGTCAAGTCTTTGCCGCATTGACTCGTTCTCCTCTCGTGCCAGTCGAGCCTCTTGAATGGCTGCTTCGACGGCCGCTGCCTGACTCATTCTCTGCTGCCCCGAACCTCCCGTAGATGATGAGCCAGAGGTCGTCGACAAATCTCGTACCACCCTAGGCCCAAAGTGCCTAACCTCCTTGCCAGCTCTACGACCGTAGACCTCATCCGCGATTGCAATTTGGCTCTCTAAGGATAGAGGAGGCAGGTCTTTCGGCGGCACATCTGGGAACGCAAGCTGAGTGTTAGCCAACTCTTCATTTGCACGCTCTATCACCCTTGCCTACAAAAGAATAATTAATTTATTTTAATGAAATCATATTTAAATAATAATTACTATAATTAAAAGCACATAATTAATATATCACTTACGCCGCATTGACTCGCTTCATTATCGAGCTCAGGTGTCACGTACGCGCTTACGCTTGCATCAAGATAAGGGTGTTTGGAGCCCTTATCCTTGTGCTCCTTGGCTATTTGAATGAACTGCTTGGCGCCGATAGTATGGTATTTCTCCTTCTTCCCCCGGTTGGCCTTGTTGACACCGGAGAATTTCTGTTACACAAAATAATTAAATCATTAAAAAATTAATAACTACAATTTAAATAATTCAATTATCTTAATTGAAATAAAAAAAATAAATTAACACCTTAAATTCTTCATCGGCAAAGTGGTTACACAACCACTCCCACTCATCTTCTCTATCCCCTTGCAGCTCTACCGGAGGAGGCACGGGACCGACATCTTGAAAGTACTTATGGAGCTTGTACTTCCAATCTTTGTAGATGGAGTTAGCGGTTTGGTTGATATGCCTCAACATGGCCGGTGTCGGATCCACATCAAATTGTTCCTATCAAAAATAAATAGAAAATTATAATCGTATATATTATGAAAATTTAACTAATATTAACAATATTATATAATAACTAAATTGGACGTATTACGTACCGAAAGATCTTTGAAGACTTTCGCCTTCTCATGATTCGGCGCCTCCTTCCAAGTAGGGGCAGTGATACGAACCCGGTTACGGATGATTGACCATATCCCATGCGCCGAGAGACTTGCTAGCTGAGCTGTGGGAGGGCCACCGGTGAATTCGTCGTACGGCAAGTCGATCTTTTTCCCGGTCGCCTTGCAAATACGCTCTGCTTTGCCCCCTTTAACGAGACCCCGAGTCCTTTTCGGTTCCGGGTCAGTGGGGGCCTTCCTTTGCCTACGGCGGGCGCTGTACATGATTGATTCGGCGGTCGAGGACGCCTGAGTACTTCCCGTTGAACCGGTACCGGGCGTCGGAGATTGGAAGGGGTCGACGTCATCACCGCTCGAGATGAATGGGGGAGCGGGAATTTCCCCAGAGGGCGCTACGGACGGACCAGATGATCCGTCCGGATTGAGAGCGTCGTTGCCCTCCTGTTGAACCCAACCGACTTGGGCCGCCAACATTCAGAGCATGGCATCTTTTGCCTCTTGTTGGGATTTCTTCTTGTCGGATGTCGTCTTTGGCGGAGCCATTTAAACCTAAGAGTACGGTGTTAAAATACCTACTTACCATAATAATTACAACTTAAAAATTTACGCTAATTAATTAAGTACGTTCAAGATTTAAATAGAGTACACTAGCTTGGCATTTTCGGTCGTTCAATGGACGTGCGACCCGCGCGATAAAGTGTAAATTTTCAATTAATCAGTCTTGGTTAAATCGAAAAACATGGCCAGTTAGGGATAGAGATAACGCGAGAGGCAAGACTAATTTCGACAAAAGTTTTTCTTAGTCCAAATCTTGTCACCAGTCATAACCCGTTTTTAGACACCATGTCCGATTTTCGGCCAATTTTTCGAAAATTTACACTCCCTCAAGTCCTTTGCAAACTCCGCACTCAACCTCGTGTCCATAACTTCACTTAGGTTATGGTGTGCGGTGATGAAATCCACACATCACGAGGGGTTAAGGAGATAAGCAAGGAAAAGAGGCCACTACAACATTTTTACCCATTGCCGGCGACTTTTATGTCGCCGGCAATGTTTTTGACATTACCGGCGATTTTTGCCGGAAAAATCGCCGGTAATGTCTTTTTTTTACATTACCGGCGATTTTTGTCCGGAAAAATCGCCGGTAATGTCTTTTTTTTACATTACCGGCGATTTTTGTCGCCGGTAATGTCCGTCGCCGGCAATGCCTCGATGGTAATGTAAAAAAAAAAAAAAGACATTACCGGCGACATAATTAATGTCGCCGGTAATGTCTTTTTTTTACATTACCGGCGACATAAATGTATGTCGCCGGTAATGTCGTTTTTTTTTTTTTTTTATATTACCATCGAGGCATTGCCGGCGACGGACATTACCGGCGATTTTTTGTCGCCGGTAATGTAAAAAAAAAAAAAAAAGACATTACCGGCGATTTTTCCGGCAAAAATCGCCGGTAATGTCCAAAAACATTGCCGGCGACTTAAAAGTCGCCGGCAATGGGTAAAAATGTTGTAGTGGGCGCCATCTATTCCAAAGAGTGCGACTTAATAAACCAAGCCTATGTACTAAATTTAAATCGAACACGTACTACTAATTAATTTACTAGAAAATAAACATAAATATTAATTAATAATTTTTAATTAGATGCAATAATTTATATTTATTTATCATGCATTTAATAAAAAATTGATTCATTTAAGAAATTATGAATAATAATTTATTCATTTAATAAATTTAATAATAAATTCATTTAATCATGCAACTAATAATAAATAATTACAATAATTACAATAATTATGATTTAATAAATTAATAACAATAATTAATAATTTATTAAATATTTAAACTAATTAATAAATTAAATTCTACTAAATAATTATATTTAGAATTTAATTAATTAATTAAATGAAAATTATTTTAATAAGGGAAAAATAGAAATTTACCGAATCGGAGTTTTCGGGAATTTCGCCGGAGTTGAGTCGTCGGAGAGGAGGAAACACGCCGGAAAAAATGTCGTCGGAGCGTCGCCGGAGGAGGATCGCCGGAGGAGAGGAGAGGAGAGGAGGAGATGGAATGATGAGAAAATGAGGGGGGGGGGTGCAACTCTATTTATAGAGTTGCACTTAGACGACAGAGCACTATTCTCCGTCGTCTAAGTTCACCTGGACGACGGAAACAGTGTTTTCCGTCGTCTAAGTGGCGGTTTTAAAAAATTTCAAGCGGCGCCAATTAATCGACGGGACGTTCTGAACCGCCATAATTTTGGACTTAGACAACGGAGAATTAATTCTCCGTCGTCTAAGTGAAAATTCAAGCGGTCCCAAAAACGGAAGCGGTAAATTGAACCGCCATAAAAATTGGACTTAGACTACGGAGATGGTCAGTCTCCGTCGTCCAAGTGAAAATTACATGAAAAAAATAAACAAAAATAAATTTGAACCGCCATGGTTTTTGAACCTGGACGACGGAGATGGTCATTCTCCGTCGTCCAGGTGCCATCTCCGTCGTCCAGGTTCAAATTACGTAAAAAAAAATTTAAAAAATAATTCGCTAGGAATTTAGCGATCTGTCATTCGAGTGAAATAGTCGTACAATATCGACTAATCTTTACGACTAAACGCATCGTATATATGAACAGTTAAATTTGAACCGACGATTAATTTTACGTATTGAAACATGTTAAGTATCGACTAATCTTTACGACTTCAGTGTTCATGAGTAGACGCTCATTTGCAGCAGAGTATTAACGAAATTGAATTTGGACAAAACAACCGTTGGATATGTTCGTCGTAACATAATATATAATTGTCTTCAAAGGACCATAAAATAATAAGTTCGGGAAGGGTTTGATCGGCACAGTCAACCGCAAAACCGATAATTTCACAAACCGGAAACGTGGATACAAGGCATTTCACAACTCCGATTTTCGAACCGTCGAAGCTCACACACCAAGAATTGTTTACTCTAAAGTCTTGATGAAAAGACTTTGCATTGGAAGAAGGTCTAGATGGTCGTTGTCTTAGAAAAAATTACGATATCTACACCTGGACGACGGAAATGAGCGTTTCCGTCGTTCAGGTAATCACCTGGACGACGGATATGAAGTTATCCGTCGTCCAGGTTCTAACCTGGACGACGGAGAATGACGTTCTCCGTCGTCCAGGTGTATAGACCCTGAATTCAGGGGTTAGGGCCTTACTGTTTAGGGTTTAGGGTTTGTGAACTTGGACGACGGATAATGACCATATCCGTCGTCCTAGTATGTACCTGGACGACGGATAATGACCATTCTCCGTCGTCCAAGTTCTAAACCCCGATTTTAGGGGTTAGGGCCTTAGGGTTTACGGTTTAGATCGTCCCCGGTCATTTGTGTGTTCGTTCAATTATTCTGATTCAAAAATATAATTAAAAAATTGATCGATCGATCCGAACTGCTAGATTTAGGGTCCAGGATTTAGCTAGGGTTTTATATGAGATTGAGATTTGGCGACAACCTGCAATTAATTTCTCCGTTCTCCAAGATATATAATTTGGATTAATTTCTTACCGTAAACCGGCATCGATCATATATATATTACAATAATTACAGTAATTAATTACCAATTAATCTCCCTCGTCGTATGACCGTACTCTTCGTCATAATCATCAGCGTCCTCATCCCCGTTAGACGACGGCTCATCCTCGTCATCGTACTCAACATCGTCCGACGAATAACCCGAGTCCTCGTCCGCGTCCTCTTCCTGCTCGTCTTCTTCATCTACCTCATCGATAATCTCATCTTCAGTTAGATCTGTACAACCACCAGGCATGGGTAATCGTTCACCATCTTTAACCAGGTCCATTATATCGGAGCGGACCATAGAAATATTAGGCTCTTGATAGGCAGGAATGTCTCTTTCTGGTTCAGCAGCATCTTCAGTCGTCGCCGGTGTCCCTTCAATTGTCTCTGTATTCCATATTCCTCGGTGAGAGATATGGTTCACTATTTTCCACCCTTCACCGGCTTTCGGATCGTCGAGATAGAACACCTGCTGAACTAAGGTGGCGAGAGTGAAAGGCTCATCCTCATACCAGTGTGAGTTTGTATCGACTGATAATAGTCCCAGGTCTTCCTTTGTACGCTTGAACCATCTGCACTTGAATAGGAAAACGTTGACATCATTCCCGTAACATAGCTGAACCACATATACAATAGCCCCGTAATATAGATCATTGTCTTTCCCAACCGCTACCCCACTGTTTTGTGTTCTTCTTCCTTCGTCTCGGGCCAATGAATGGAACTTTACACCGTTCACAAAACATCCGGGATAAATATAGTGTTTAACCGGCTTCCCTGCTAGCAAGTGCTTTGGCCATGACCACCACCCTCCGTGGTTATCAGATTTTTGCAGATCAATCATCTGCGAAAAAAGGGCAAATTAATATAAGGGTTTACTTTCTACAAACATGAGCGATATGTATTTAAATAATTAATACCGAGACGTACGTACGTACCCATTGGAAGAAATAATCGGGAAACTTCTTCTTAACCATTTTCTCAATCCACGCCGAACTCTTGTTTTGATTTAACGCCTGAAGCCTCTCGCTGTATGACAACATGTACGGCTCAACTTCGTCACAGTCTCGCAACACTACCCAATGTGCCTCAATAAGTTCTTCCCGTGTTAACGATTCCTTTAATACTACTCTAAATGGTCGGACGATATTTCTCACGACAGAAAGATTGATGCGGGCACTGCGATCGGAGGCAGTGGGAGGGGGTGGATCATTGAGGTACCTGTTGCAGTAAGTAACATACTCATGCATTAGGTATGTCTCTACTATGGAGCCATCCGGGGCCGACCTATTTTTGACGAATGACTTATACTGTCCAAGCTGTCTACAAAATCAAACGTACACATTACATAAGTACATATAGCTAGCTAGTATATATATAATCTCCAGTGGAACAAATTAATTAATTAGTTGTACGTACCTTTCTTGAGGATACATCCAAGTGTACTGGACCGGACCAGAAATGAGCACCTGCTCGGGCAGGTGGATCATTAGGTGAATCATGATATCAAAGAAAGCAGGGGGGAAAATCCTCTCTAGTTTGCAAATGATGTGCACAATTTGTTGTTGCAATTCCACCACATCTGACTTCTTTAATTCTCTGGCGCATAACCTCTGCCACCACCTGCACAATGCTACTATTGGTTCTACGACGTCCCGAGGCAAGTATGGTCGAATTACCACTGGAATCAGACGTTGCAGCATAACGTGATAGTCATGTGTCTTTAGACCAACAAACTTGTGTTGCACCTCGTCCACTGCTCCAGTTATAGTAGATGCATACGTAGCCGGATAACGAACGCCCTTAAACCAGTGAAATACAGAACGTCTAAGCGTCGGCTTCACTGTGTAAGGTGCATCTGGCATCTTGTTGTACACTCCTTTCCTATCCCTCCTCAACCACAAGGGACGACGTAGATTCATTGATTCCAAATTTTTGCGCGCTTTGGGAGTATCTTTAGTCTTGAACTTAATACCGAGAATTGTTCCCACCACGCTGTCGCACACATTCTTTTCTATGTGCATCGCGTCCAAGTTGTTCCTCAGCTTCAATTTCGACCAGTAAGGGAGTTCAAAGAATATACTCTTGTGATCCCAATAGCTCAGATCATGTGGAGGAATTGGATTGCATTTCTTTACATCCGCGTCATTGCTCAACACACCAAAGTCAAAATAGCTCAACGTCTCTAAAATCTCTTCGCCCGACCAACTACGGGGTTTATGATTGTTCTCTACCGTACCGTCGAAATGAGCTTCATCCTGTCGCCACGGGTGGTCGTGAGGAAGCCATCTACGGTGACCCAAGTAACACACCTTCCCCGCGTGCCAACTAGAGTTCACGTCGTCCAAACATATAGGACATCCATTATATCCTTTTGTCCTGCAGGCTGCCAACATCCCATAAGCTGGAAAATCGCTGATCGTCCAGATTACGGCAGCCCTCATCGTGAACATCGTGTCAGTGAATTTGTCATAAGTTGGGACTCCATTTTCCCACAACAGTTTCAGCTCGTCGATCAAAGGTCTGAGGTAGACATCTAAGCACTTCGATAGAGATTTAGGACCTGGAATTAGTACGGTAAGGAAATTAAATTCCTTGTTCATGCACATCCACGGAGGCAAGTTGTACGGCATCAGAATAACTGGCCAAGTGCTGACGGCGGAGCTATTACTTCCCCAAGGATTGAATCCGTCTGTAGATAGGCCGAGTCTAACATTTCTAACCTCTGAAGCAAAATCTCCAAATTCTCTGTCGAAATGTTTGAAACCCTCCCCATCCGCGGCGTGTCGCAGGACATCATCATCTATTCGCTTTTCTGCGTACCATCGCATCGCCTCTGCTGTGTGTAGAGACATGTACAGGCGCTGCAATCTGGGAATCAAGGGAAAATATCGAACAACTTTCACAGGAATTCTCTTTTTCGAACTCTTCCTATTCAACTGGAATCTGCACTGGCCACATACGGGACAATAGTCCAACTCTTTCTACTCTTTGTAAAATAGCACACAATCATTTGGACATGCGTCAATTATCCTGTACTTTAGGCCGAGGCTGCTCAGGATATTTCTAACCTTATAATGAGATTTAGGAAGATTGTGATCATCAGGAAGCAACTTACATATTTGCTCCTGAATTTCGTCAAAAGCACTCACTGACATTTTGTGCTTCACTTTTATCTTCATTTGCTCCATCACATATTGCAACACATTCTCTCGACATCCAGGGATCACCGGGGTCTGCGCTTCAAGTAGCATCCGGTTGTACTTTTCCATCTCACTGGTGTCAGTGGCCAAGCTAGCTGCGGGGAATGTGTCATCATGCTCATTAGTGGTACTGTAACCTCCGTCTTGGTGTTGGTGTCCACTATGACTACATCCCGGAAACACATCATGGACCAAATCTGCAGTTGGGTTGCAAGCTGGGGGTCCGGCACCACTGCCGCTGGATGAGGCACCATGGTAACTGTACCCTGAGCTGAAGTCTGCTGCGCTAAACTCTACTACTTCACCATGCTCGCTCCATGTAGTGTAACTCCACATCATACCATTTTCGTACAGGTGTTGCACCATAACATTAACCTCCGCATACTGACAATTAAGACATTTCTGACACGGACACCTGAAACGTTTCTTTCCCTGACCATGTTCTATCGCAAAATTCACAAATTTGCTAATTCCATCCATATACCGGACATCACATCTATTCTTCAACTTCATCCAACTCTTGTCCATACTGCTACAAAATATTATAATTAATTAATTATTACATATATATATATTTGTCCATTAATTTACGCTTAATTATACGTACTCGATCTACATCGATCCATCAATTACGTACGTACGTAATTTAATCGATCTGTACATATATATATAGCTAACATCCTTGCATGTATGTACGTACGTTTTCACTAAATATATATTAATTAAGCAAATTTTAACTGCGTACGTACGTACCTACTGGCCTTCTCGATATCTGTACGTTAATTAAGCTAGCTAGCTAGTCAGCGGAGATCCCTTATCGATCCTGATTCTTCTCGGCCTTCTAGCTAGCTAGCTCCCTTCTCCTTCTCCCTTCTCCTTCAATTCTTCTTCAAATGGAATGAAGAGATCAAGGAATGAATTCAGTTTGGCATCAGGCTTATATAATGCTTCACTTAGACGACGGAGGTGTCGGTACGTCGTCTAAGTGGAAGTACGTTACGTATACTCGGACGACGGCGTGTCGGTCCGTTGTCCAGGTAATCACCTGGACGACGGAGAATACCATCTCCGTCGTCCAGGTGATCACCTTGAGGACGGAGAAGACTCCGAGGTCCAGGTGATCACCTAGACGACGGTAAAGAATCCGTGGTCCAGGTGACCACATGGACGACGGAGATGGTATTCTCCGTCGTCCAGGTGGTACTTGGACCACGGAGTCTTTTCCGTCGTCCAGGTGTCACTTGGACCACGGAACAATTACGTTTCCGTGGTCTAAGTGTTGTTTTCTTGTAGTGGAAGTACTTGCTAAAGGACGACCCCGCAAATTTGTGAGTGACTTTACAAGAACGGTTCAACAATGTAGTCATTGACCATGCACAGCTTCCTGAACTTCTAAAGAGATGGGATCAAATCTAGTTATTAGATTATCCCAAGATCAATGATTTTTACCAAGATATGTTAGAACTATAGTCTGAGCTTTCTATTTATGGCATTGTCGAGAACGACAAGGCCATGGTTGAGAAGTCATTGACTACCTTTCCTACCTCTATGGACACCTTTTCTTACCAATATTGGATTAATTATGAGCAAAGAAGACTTAGATTATTCAGTAATCTTATAAGTGTGCTGGCAAAGAAAGAAAGGCATCAGAAGATTCTTCTCCACAACAATGCCAGGTCAATCGGTACAAAGAAAGTCTCGGAGGCTCATCATACCGGAAAGGCAAGAAAGGATAAGCAGAACAACCATTTGAAATCTTATCAAACTTGTGGTGGTAGAGGTGGACGTGGTAGAGGTCATGGAAAATAGTTGGAATTTGACTTGGACTCGCCAGGACAAGTCGAACAACAAGAATTCATCATATTTTGGTTCCACGAACAATGAAAATTCTTCAAGGTCTGCTTCTTGCACACATAACTTAACACCTTGCTATAGATGTGGTTCAAGCAAGTATATGCATAAGCAGTGTCGTGCACCCAAGGATATCCAGACTGCCTACAAAAGATGTAAGCAGTATCTGGCTCATGAGACTAACTACACTGTGGATGAAGAGATGGATGATGACAGTGAAGCTAATCTAGTTGTAGAAGATATCCCGAATATTAACTTAGCGACTATAGATTTCGCTTGATTAATATCTCTACCATGTAACCAAGTTTAGCATTGTATTTTACTTTATTATTAGTCATGGTTATTTGAATAAGAACAATCTTTCTGATGTAAGCTTTGATGTTGGCAAAGCAATAAAAGTTCTTTCTTTCGGTATTTGAAAGTATTAAAAATGGTTATGTTCATACATATTACTTACAAGGTTTTAGTTCTACAAAATTCTATGGCATTATGACATCAAAGTTCCATAAATTCGAGATAAATGAATGGATGATTGATTCTAGAGATTTTCGACCTGTTGATGGTATCACTATGAAACGGTTTTGCATTTTTTGACCCGTCAAAGTTTCCCTCGACCCGTCGGATGCATGGTTTTGTCTCCACTCGTCACAAAATTTGACCCGTCAAAATTTCTAATCGACCCGTCAAGAAAGATATCAAAAAATTGATATTGGTTTTTGGTTTCATTCGACCCATCGAATATTTACCTCTATGACAATTGTTCCCAAGTTTCGACCCGTTGAAATCATCCTCGACCCGTCGAGGAAATAGTTATCGGAAAATCAAACTTTATTTTGGGTTTCTTCGATCCGTCGAAGATACTACAAGGGAATGGTGTTTTTGATGTATTTTACATCGGTTTGCTTATGTCATATCAGCATTCTTTAAGTGTCACAACCTTTTGGTAAATATTTAAGTCTTTACTTAAAGTGGTCAACAGGTCTTGAAGACTAATTAATTCAAATTATTTTGTAGATGTTTGACGGCGAGATCGAGTGTCTGGCAAATAGTGGTATTATTCATACTATCCTGCGGAATAGGCAATTGTTTATTGATCTTGTGCGATATACATCATCAATGAAAACCATGATTCGTTCTGCGCCGGTTATACAATGGCGTGGTTTAGCACAATTCTCGCTACTACATGGTACTAAAATTCATATAACTGATGCATTGTACATGCCTAAGGCCAACCAAACATGCTAAGAGTTTTAAGAACATTATAACCAACAGTTTACACTTGAAAACTCATATTGAGAAT
Source organism: Geum urbanum (assembly GCA_946800695.1). Taxonomy (NCBI): domain Eukaryota; kingdom Viridiplantae; phylum Streptophyta; class Magnoliopsida; order Rosales; family Rosaceae; genus Geum; species Geum urbanum. The sequence goes on from OX327001.1 coordinate 13,006,810, forward strand.
GGAAAAGAATTCTTATGCATACCTTCAGAGGAGTGCAGTAGAAAGCACACCTTGGAGAAGTTAAGGGGAATTCGTAGTGGAATATAACTTACTACAGTTCGGATCGTTGAATCCAATATTATCACACTGGCTATTGTGTGTAACACTGCCTCACACAAGCTTTGACATTTTGGACTGGGACACCCAGTTCGTGACATGATCATCAAAATATTAAAAACTCATATGGTCATCCATTTTTCAAAGGCAAGAAGCATGTGGAAATCCTCAAAACCATCGGATTTGATGGAGTAGATGAGACTAACAATCTCTATCTGATTTCAACACTTAGTGTTATTCCACAAGATTCCTTTATGACAATCTCTGATGTTCATCGCTCTTTTTGCAAAACTTGCTCATTGGCGAAGTTGCAGGCTAGGCCCTCCTTTGCGGTTGATAATCCTGAAAATATATCATTCTTACAGAGAATTCATTATGATATTTGTGGACCTATCAAACTGGAATGCAGACCATTTAAATATTTTATAATTTTGATAGATGCATCAATGCGATGGTCACACATTACTTTTCTATCCACAAGGAACGTTGCATTTGCAAAACTCCTTGCACAGATTATTAAACTTCGGGCTCACCACTCGAACAATCCAATCAAGTTAATTCGATTGGATAATGTAGGAGAATTCACATCATAGACTTTGATAACTATTGTATGTCAATTGGGATAGACATTAAACATCCCGTACTTCATGTTCATTCTCAGAACGGTTTAGTAAATGCACAAGTCAAGCGGTTACAACTTATGGCCAGAGCAATAGTTATGCACACCAATTTGCTAGTATCTACGTGGGGATATGTTGTATTACATGCAGCATTGCTTCTTTGCTTGAGACCTGTAGTACGTCAACCATTCAGTGCACACTAGTTGGTAACTAGATATGAGCCTGACATTTCTTTTCTACGCAAATTTGGTTGTGCAGTTTATATACAAATTGCATCACCACAGCACACTAAAATAGGTTCTCAACGTCGATTATGCATATATGTTAGTTATAAATCTCCAACAATTGTTCATTTCTTAGAACCTTTGATAGGAGATCTCTTTAGGGGGAGATAGGAATGCTTTCATTATGATTAAATGTCAAGAATGGACGTGGAAAGCTCCTCCCACTATGTTTCAAGAAGATCCACACACATCTCAAAGTGAGATTCAAGTGCGACGAATACTTGATCTTCAGAAGGTAGCATATTTGATGCTTGACTCATTCACTGATATTGCTAAAGTGATAAGATCACATATTCTTGCTGCAAATGTTCCTACAAGGTTGGAAGTCCCCAAGAGGCGGTTTAAAGCAACTCCAGGGCGGAGTAACGTGCCTCTTACTCATGGGGATGGAATAGCATCAACCTCGACTCCCACCAGGAAGATGGAGGGACCAAGAAAATTCACAGATGAGCTGCTGATGAAAAGGCAGGTCATCCAGGCACAAAATGATCATTTCATCATCAATATTGTGAATCCCACACATGAGATTGTTTCTGACTAGAATCATGTCCTAGAATCACAGATGGCATATCAGAAGGACTTTTCAGATCCATATGTGATGTCAATAAACGGTGAAATCTCACTAAAATACAATGATGCGCGCATTGTAATGGATAGAACATCCAAGGTAGTTGATGATGCTTTTTTTTATTCCGTCTCTTAGGATATCATTAACGACGATGAAGTGGAACCTCACTCGTTTACTAAAAGTCAGTGGAGAGCGAATTGGCCGAAATGGAAAGAAGCAATGTAGTCAAAACTAGACAATCTAAAGAAAAAGCAGGTATTTTGTCTGGTAGTGTTATGCCCATCAAATGTGAAGCCGATTGGACATAAATGGGTCTTTGTTCAGAAGCGTAATGAGAATAATGAAGCCATATGGTATAAATCAAGACTTATGGCGCAAAGATTCTCTCAACACTCTGGCATTGATTATGAGGAGACATACTCTCCGGTTATAGACATCATTACTTTCCACTACCATGTCCGTTTGGTAGTGCCCGAAAAACTGAGCATGCAGCTGATGGATGTGGTGACTACATATCTCTATGGGAACCTTGATTCTGAGATATACATAAAAGTGTCAGAAGGCGTGGTTATACACAATTCAAGTAACTTTACATCACAGAATGCTCATGTGATTAGATTGAAGTGTTCATTGTATGGATTGAAACAATCCGGTAGAATGTGGTACACACGCCTCAGTGACTACTTGATTGAGAAGGGATACAAGAACGATGATTTATGCCCATGTGCGTTCATTAAGAGAACAAGTTCAAGATTTGCAATTGTAGTGGTCTATGTTAATGATATGAATATCATTGGGTCTCTTGATGAAATTAATGAGACGGTTGGCTACTTAAAATTTGAGTTTGAGATGAATGACCTTGATAGGACTCGATTTTGTCTTGGTTTTGAATTAGGACATCAAGTTGGTGGAATACTTATTCACCAGTCTGCTTATGTCCAAAAGATGCTCAGGTGATTTAACATGGATAAAGCACACCCTCTTAGCACACCAATGGTTGTATACAGTTTGGAACCCAATAAGGATTCATACCATCCTAAAGATGATGATGAGGAACTATTGGGAGCTGAGGTGCCATACCTTAGTGTCATTGAAGCTTTGTTGTATTTAGCTCAATGCACAAGACCAGACATTGCATTCTCTGTGAACTTGTTAGCTCAGTTTAGTTCTGCGCCTACACAACGTCATTGGAATGGTATAAAATACATGTTCAGGTACTTGAAGGATTCCATAGACTTGGGCTTGTTTTTTCCCGACAAAGAATACAGAGAGAAGCATGAAATTCCCGAAAAAGGGAGTGGTGAATCGCTACATGCTGATTCCAGGGCTTTTGACCTGTCGAATATGTCTCTCGACCCATCGAAAGTTGCACCCTGGACGCACCATAGCCATACCTTCGAGCCGTTAAAGGAGTTACTCGACCCGTCGAGTAATGGTCAGGCTACAAGCACTGTTCCTATATTCTGTGCAGTCCCTTATTCAGAGACACATTGTGATGTCTTGGTTGATTTTGTTGATGTTTGATATCTCTCTGACCCACACAAAGGACGTTTCCAAACAGGTTATGTGTTTACCATGGGGAACATAGAGATTTCTTAGAGATCAATGAAACAGACCCTGGTTGCTACTTCCTTGAATCATTCTGAAATTATTGCTTTACACGAAGTGGTTAAGGAGTGTGTTTGGCTTAGGTCAATCATACACCATATTCGAGAAACTAATGGATTACCTTTCACTAGTACAGCACCAACTTGTATCTTTGAGGAAAATTCGGCTTGCATTGAGCAAATAAAGCTGGGATACATAAAGGGTGATCATACCAAGCACATATCGCCGAAGTTTTTCTTCAATCAGCAACAACAGCCATTATTAAACATTCATGTGAATCAGGTTTGTTCGGCAGATGATGTTATAGACTTGTTTACCAAGTCGTTACCCAAATCTACATTTACTAAGCATGTGAGATGCATTGGAATGCGAAGAATGTCTAAACTCCAAGATTAAATTATTGATCAGGGGGAATTCATTTTGTACACTTCAGGGGGAGTCTACATCACATGTGGTCGCTTTTGTAGTTGATGTGCTGTACTCTTTTTCCTTTCAACCAAGATTTTGTTTTACCCAATAGGTTTTTGTTTGTTTGACAAGATTTTTAGTGAGGCAACAAGTTATGCATCATATATTAGGATCGCGATACTAGGGGGAGTGTTTAAGGGAATTATCTTTCTGGTATCCCGATGTGTGTCTTGTCCTAGTTAGAGTAGATATAGAGATTCTCTCAATCCCTGATTTACCAGAAGATGTACTGTATCATATTGTAATACATATTTAAAAGTCATCTATCAATGAATAAAGTACGGTTTCAGTCTATTGCGTATCTTCTATACTTTTTTCCTTCAACAATGTTCAAATATATTACAAGTTTAGTTCTCAGGTGGTAACTAAGTGTATAGAATACCCGAAAAATTCTAACATGTTTTAACACATGACATACATCAACTTATAAATTGGTCCTCAAAATTGTATAATGATTATCTCAATTTGTAATTTTGTCCTAAAAGTTGTAAAATATTTTTAATTGAGTGATTACTACTATTGAACTAAAATTATAAGAAAAATATTCATTTTACAACTTTGAGGACTAATTTATAAGTTAATGCATAACATGTGTTAACTCATGGTAGAATTCCCCTACCATACCCATGGGTACCCAAGAAAGTCCCATACTATTTATATGCAGCAATTGTATAAAAAATTCAATAGAAATTAAGAATTTTTTTGAATTGCACCCCAAATCTAGGGGTCGTCAATGGGCCAGGCCGGGCCTTGTGGGCTTAGGGCCAGGCTAGGTCTAATTGATTTCTACATAAAAAATAAGTCAAACTCACTAATCGCAAAAAAAATTTAAAAATTTGACTAATTTATAGTATTTTCTCGCTCTAATAGATACCCTATACTAAAGTCAAATATAACTTTTGAGTAAATTCTTTGTCAAATTTAAGAAGAATGGAGAGAGAAAATAACTAATAATTAAAAAAATTTCTCCAATATTTTCCTTTCTTCATAATATTTTATTTCAATTTGACTTACAAATATATAGAACTATTAGAGCAAAAGTTAAAAATATGGTGGTTATATTTAGCTTTGTGATAAATTTGACTTGAAAATAAGACTACTATTGGGGATACTCTTACATCAATACCCAAACATCAACTCAAAAATCATATAGTATTTTCAAAACAATGAATAAATATTTTCTTTATATAAAACTAAATTTATTCATTAAGGCCAAGTAGCAAAATGAGCAATTTCAGAGCAAATCCAACTATCAAACTAAGAATTTATTCATTAAGGTCGTTGCTTGTTTCCTTATTTTATTGCAATTTTTTTATAAATATAAATTTTAATCCATATATTAAATTTGAGAAATTAAAATATAACACAGGCTTTTGGGCCAGGCATCTTACGCGCCGGGCCGGTCTGGGCTTCTCAGGCGTTGCGGGCCTCCTTAGGACTCGAAGGCCCGCAGGCCAAATTATGTGGCATACCCAAGTCTATGCACCATTTAGACTTTTTAATCTTGTGACACGTGTCACCATTTTATTGGTTATTTATACAAATATTGACCATGCTTATCATAAGCCGGTTGTACGTGATCCTATTTTTGGGCAAAGAACTACCGCAGCTTCGCCGCAGGGAAATCGACGCGGCATCTCTCTCTCTCTCTCTCTCTCTCTCTCTCTCTCTCTCTCTCTCTCTCTCTCTCTCTTCTATTGAGTAGCAGCTCAACGAGCTTCAACGCCGGCCTCTACCTCGCCATCGACCGGCCGCGTTACGTCATCCGCCTCTTGTATCTAGACCATGGCGACGACTGACCTAGAGTCAAAACCCGACTTGGCCCGATCGATGAGACAAACGTAACGTCGATGACCATCACATCTCTCTGATTTGAGTCGAAACACGACCACCATAGATCTCATCGTAGCCAGTCACCGAAAGTACTACGTGACCTCCTCGAGCCTTGGTCCGAGATAGGTGCAGTTTGTGGCAAATCAGTGTGGGAGATCGGTACGGTTGAGGCAGAGATCTGGGAGGAAAAGGAGAGGAGGGAGAGAGAGGTAGGAGGATGAGGTTTTCGCTGTGGGTGGCGACGATAAACCCAACGACAAAGGTGTTTTACAGCGGCGGCTCCTTAGCAAAGAGGTTAATTCGTTGTACTGAGCTAATCACCTTGAAGAATGTTGAAAATTTTAACAACTAAGATCTCACCACATGTCACTATAAGAATTTAGCCCATAGGGTGTTCAATCCTTTGGTGCATAGCAGTATGATCCCAGAATGAAACCATTTAATCTTCTTTTTAAGACTTCAACTCTTTGAGTCAAACTTAGCCTTGGTTTACTTGTAACTAGTTCAACTTGTAGGTCGACATTAGATTACTTGTTGCTTAGTGCCTTCAAGTAGCAACACATCGTTATGTAGCTACTTTATAGTTTCTCTAAAAGGAGAGTCTATTCACACCACCTTATTTAATTTTTACACCTCCCTTATAATTTTTGTCCACTAATATTCCTTCTTTTCCCATATTCATCTTTGGACCCTTTTCTTCCCACAATCTCTATCACTAGTTCACATTACTTCATGTACGACCTGGTAAAGATAAGCCTGCAGATACATTAGGGCATCTCCAATAGGAGGTACTAAACCCTATAATTTTGGGGTACTAAAAAAAATTGGGCTCCAATGGTAGTTTTGTGAAGTCCTAAACCCTATATTTATAAGACTTGGTCTCATCCCAAGTCTTATTTTGATACTCCATATGAGACTTGGTCTTATAATTTTGGGTTAGGGCCACTTGGTAGAGGGGAGAGAAATTGGAGGGATAAGACCCCATTATAAGACCCCTACCATTGGAGATGGTTGAAGTGTTATATGAATAGTGTCTAAATAAGGTCTCAAAATAGGTATAAGACCTCATTATAAGACTTCATGATTGGAGATGCCCTTAGGGAGCTATTGGTTTATACAATCATGTGATACATTGTCTTTGGGTAGGAGCTATTCCTACTGAGGTTAAAGCCCTTTTCCCTCTCAATTATACTCTTCGATTGCCAGGAAGATTAAAAGTAGCGAGTGCAAAATCTGCCCAGAAACCAAAAGGATTTGCAAAAAAAAAAAAAAAAAGGGCCGGGATTAAAAACACAAGAAATTAAAAGTTGATTTGATTAGTCTCAAGGACGAAATTTGAGCATTGAATAAATTTTGAATTGTTGAATTATGCTCACACCATGGCTGTTCTCTATAATCGATTAGGATAGTGTTTCTTTCTTCTTCTTTTTATGGAAGGGCATATACGGAAGTAAAAAGTTTCCAACAAATCAAGAGATGTAAATAGCGAATATAAATGAGTGAATAAGCGCATCCTTCTCTAAATTAGTTTAGCCGTATTTTCTTTTTACAATTTTACATGTTGACTAGGCATCTATTATGTTATCTTCTCTATATTTTCTGAATGAAAATGCCGGATAGAAAAATGTAATGAAATAGAGAATCCCTAGCCAAACCAAGTATTCAAGGCAATGAAAATAAAGTGTGATGAATAGTAATATATTATACTTTAGTTACACTTGCAACATTTTGTGGACTAAATCATTATTCCAAGTATAATCGGATAGAAAGGTCATTATTCCAAGATAAGGAGGAGTTTTTATTGAAACATAGTACATGACATTAAACAAATAATGAGTTACATTATACATAGATTCGCCCAAATAACACGATCTGGGGAATATCAACATTCCTAAAGAACCTACGCGATCTAACATGACATAGATCGAAATGCAACCACACTAAAGTGAAGCTCAACAAAACCAACATGTGACCATCAACAAGAACTATTGTCAAGGGGGCAGACCAACTAGGCCCTAACAATAACAGCTTCAGAGTAAAGGATTACTCTGAGCTTTCCATATGTACCTCTACCTCATCTGGAGGTTTTTCTTCCCCCTTCACGACAAGAAACTTAGACTTTTCCCCATCCTCACTTTCTGCCTCGGCATGCTTAGGATCTGTATGCGTAGGTGTTTATTCACCTTCCTCCTCCTCAGAGCCATTGTGCTCCATCTCTTCCAGGAGCTTATTAGCGACCTTACTCTTCCTAGGCTGCCTAGGAATCTTTTTCTTCCTCACCTCCATTTCCACATACTAGGGAAGGATTTCCTCTGTTCGAATCCTATTCTTAGAACCGTCAAGTCGGCCTCGACATTTGTGCTTTTTCAGGGACGCTGTAATGATTTCATTTTCCTCTGGTAGTGCAACCTCAAGCGTGAAACCCTCCAAAAACTTCCCGACTCCATTAGGGTTCTTGGCTCGTTTCTTATCCACCACCAACTCAGTGGAAGTAGCTCTCTTGTCAGCATTTTCCGTATCACCCACATTCAAGGGCAATACAAGAGCGACTGATGCCACAGGCATGTCCAGAAACCCTAGCTCTTTCAAGAGCTTCCTCAATCGACGGCGTTCTGAGAATATCCCTTTCGGCTTCAGCCAGCTTGCATCACATTGAAATCCCCACGGCTCCTTCATAGCTTCAATGGCCATCTTGGGGTTTGGATTCACCATGAGATCTGCTTCATGCCCTTTGAGAATACCAGAGAGGTCGATGGGTTTGGATCAATTTGGAACTCCTCCACACTGGCTAACATGTTCCAATAAGCCACAGTCATAACAAAACCCTTCAAGTCTCTCATACTTGAACCGAACCGGCACCATAACATCGACGTTAAAGTTGAACTCTCTTGTCGGGAACGCCTGTTGCACAGGTGCCACAACAGAATGCTTGATGAGTATGCACATTTTTCCATGGCTCAAGCTAGGTTTATGGACCTCCATGAAAGATCCTAGTGACATCCTTAGCATCTTGCCTACCATTTCGATCAAAAATGTCGGATGGAGTCCTAGCGCTTCAACCCACACTAGAATGGTTCGTAAAGGAACCGCCGCCATGAAGCAGCCAATACGAAGGTTGACCGATTATAAAACCATATGCCTCAGTTTAGAACCCAGTCACGATCTGCTGCCGAGAAGGTAAACACAAAGTGATCCCGCTCTACCCTAATGGAGAGCTTCTTCTTCAAACCCCAAACCGCCCCAATTATTCCCATGAAACCATGAGGATCGGCCTATTTCTTGGTCGTTAACAGTCGACCTACGACGAAACATTGCGCCCACAGGGCCGCTATGCTCACCTCCCAAAAGCTTGTACGTTTCGGTCATGAGATCTCGAGTGCTGCCGACATCTTGTCAGCTACGACATCCACCATGTTTGCCGATCAAAATTTGCAAAGAGGAAAAACCCTAGATACCTAGCGGCGCTCCTTTCTCTTTTGTATAATTAAGACAACCAGGAGTTTTGATGGCCTAGACACAAAATTTGGCAGCTAAGATTTAAAAATGTATTATGGTTACCCTTCGAAATTAAGAAATCATTTTTCAAAGTCGAAACAAAATATTTGATGCCCTAGGAAATACAATTGCCCGTTAAAACTTAGGAATTTTTTTTGGCAATGGTCTGATATTTGCATATATCTTCGCTCTTGGTCACAAGTTGTCGGCAAGGATATTTTTTCCTTTCTCTTTAGATTAAGTCTAATCTAACCATTATATAATTATGCAGTGATTGTTATGCACTAATGCGGAAGCGGAAGGCAAATATTACATATAGAAAGGGTTCTCCATCTTCCTCTCTCAACACCTAAACGGGCCAGACCACTCTAGCAGAGTCGGCTTACCTAGATCGAGCTCATGACAACATGCGCCTCGCTCTCCCACTCTCCAACCCTCGTGCGCGCCTCGCTCTCCCTCTCCCCACGATCACAGCGCACGCCAGTGAATAGACTTGCGCTGTCACGCACACCACCAGAATCGAGCTCTCCTCTATGCATGATGTACGACAGTGTGGGGTAGCGCGAAGCCTGCCGTGCATGGGAGCCTGAGGTGGCTGGCGCTATTTCTAGTTGCCACAAGATGATGGGGAAAATACTTTTTGGGTCGTGAAGGACATTAGGGCAAAATAAGAAAACCAATGTTAATTTATTTCTTATGCATATGTCATTAACTTTTTGTTTAATTCAAACCAATCAATACTTAATACATAGGCAGTGCGCTTCCACTGCTGTGCATCTAATACTTTTCGGAGAACGATAGTGTCACAAAAAGAAAGAATGAAAGGGCATTTGAATAATTCACTGGTTTAGATAGTTTTCAATTTTCATGTATTATTTTATGTTCTAATTTCTTAAAGTATTTTATGTTTTCCCAGTTGTACCTCATAACTTAAACTAATCAATTAATGAAGCTTAATAAAATACTTAAAGGAATGGAATAAATAAAAAATAGAGATCTTGACAACGATATGAGATTAAAGATATTTGTTGAAAGAGAAAATTAAATATGCAAGTGATAAATTTGAAATTGTATTTTATTTATTGATAGATGACTGGTCAGAACACAATGAATTCTGACAGTGATGGCCAGTTTTACAAACAGAAGCTTTCCTCTCCTTTGCCTCCGTTTTGGTTTCTTGGCATGAAAAATCACTAGCAAATGTCCCCAAAGCCTAGTTCAAAGATATGTGGTAGCCCCATCTATGATGACAGAGAAATTAATTCAGGGACACATGATGACTCCCAAGTGCTATCATTTGATGCTATTGTATTATCAGTTTCGATGGAATTAGACCCCCTGAAGAAGAACAATATGCTTATCTTTGTAGAGAGATCCAGGAAGAATGTGGCAGCAGCGAGCACTTGCGCAATGGGTCGGTGTTGAACTCGACAACAAATGGTTTTTGTCTCAAGGGGCAGAGGGAGGAGGAGGTCGGGGGGAAAGAGAGCGGAGGCTGATGTACCAGGCAAGAAAATGATGTTGTGCCCTGAGTTTATCGGAAACTCAAATTTAATTTTAAGATAAACAGCTTAGATTTAAAAAAAAATAAAGAGCATGAAGGGAGAGTTGTATTCAACACCAACTCCTCTCTCTAAATGAAATAGAGAGTAATAATAATAAGCCTGTCTCTCTCTAAATGAAACGGAGATGAGAGAGTAATAATAATAAGCCCTCTCTCAAAGAATCAATCATTCGCGAACGAGACCCGCCTCAGCTTTCCCAGCAAACACCAGCCGTCGGATTAGACCAATCTCACCGGACGGCCATGAGCCCATGACCCTCCAGCTAGACCAACACGCGGCAGGCGTTGAGTGGTGAGACAATAGAATTTGGTTACAGCTCTGGAGTGAAACTGTGGGAAAAAAGGGCAACCGGCCATAGCCGGTGGGGAAAAGTGGTCAAGTAATGATGGTGGTGGGGTTGAAGTTACCAGAAATGGAAAAAAAGATTTACTAAGGTTTAAACTTTTTAAGGTAAGACCATTATCCTAATGGAAGGTACTCACAGATAAGATTTCTTTTGCTTTGCTCGGTTGTATCTTTAATAGGGCTGGATTCGGTTGGTATATCAACTTAAATTAACAATACCATGTACCAACCAACTTATGATTGGTAGGAAAAATGTTCTACCAATACCAACCATCGAAGTTGGTATACCAACTTCGTTGGTACGGTTGGTATTCGGTTGGTACGGTTGGTAATGGGCCTCTACCAGCTTATGATTGTGGCCCAAAAATAAAGGCCCAACAGAAAAGCCCATCATCATTTATCACTTTGTTGTGATTTTCATGTTTCATCTGGACAACAAAATTAATTCAAAAAACTTATCAAATGAGCGAATCAATAATGCAATACAAGTTTACAATATTACATCACATCACACCATCCCACAACTAAAGTGAAGCAAAAATCAAGTTCAAATTCAAGCAAACCCAACATAAACAAAGAAACATTTAGGTATTTTAGGAATTTTACTATTTTACCCTAAAACATGGTACGGTACGGTAGTACCAAGTTTGTAAAAGTTTGTACCGAGTACCTACCAACATTGCAATAGTGGTACGGTAGTACTGTACCAACAGTTCGGTTACCAACTTTTCGGTATACCAACATAATTGGTACGGTTGGTACATGGTTGGTACGGTTGGAAAATAGTTAAATTGCCAGCCCTAATCTTTAATTGTCTGTTTCCTGCGTCGCGTTTCACGTTTGGAGGTCGGCTCAGCTCTAGTTTATGTATAAAATAATAACTTAAATTTTTTAGTAAATTCAAACTCTCATTCTGAATTATTTAGGTTTGAATTTGTCAGATTTTTGAGTTCTAACAAAATTATATATCAAAAAGAATTAATAATGCACAAATTTAAAGTTTATAATTCATAGTTCATAATGCCTAGCTTATTAATTATTGGCCTTATTAATTACTATGTTATATTGAAATAAAGTGAAATAAAAGTTGCATGTGTATTACTAATATTTTATATGGGTTTTTCGGGTTTAACTATTTTACAAAATTAATACTTGAACCCGAATTTTGAGTTCGATCCGGGTTGAACATATTAGACTGTTTTTATTTTAAGGACCCGACCTGAACCCATTATTTTTGGGTAATTCGGTTTGGATTCTTGGATACTCGCGTCCAACGAGCCAGGCCTACGTTTTGGTACTCTTCTTGTTGATTCTTATGACCTGTAATTTTATGGAACGAGTCTATTTCAATATTTTTGTTTCGTGATAATGAATTCTTTTTAATGTTTGATATTGTCATCCGAATACAAACTTTTTCAAACTTTAATATATATATGTATTTTTTTTTAAATAAAAAAAATCAATCAATTGAAAATTATTTTATAAAAAATTGAATCTCTGACATCTCAACTTATGATAGACAAATATTAAAGTGACTAACCACTCTACTACCAACCAATGGTCCAGTTAAAGTTCAATACAAAGACGTAGCCAAGTGTATATCAGCAGTGTTAAATGACACTGCTTGCTTCCTATATTGTAGCTATGTTTGTTAAGAAATTTGATATATTTTAGTATGTAATATTAACTTATGCAATTTTTGACACTCCTAAATCTTTAAAACAAGAAACATAATAATATAGCTCAATTGCTAGAGCATATTTATTACCTCTAATTCGTTAGACTTGATTCTTACGGTTGACATAGTGAAGTAAAAAAATTGAATATAATTGTTAAATATTAGTTATATATTAATAAATACATAAACTCTTATAATTTCCTTAATCAAAGTTATATCATCCCCACAAATTCATTTTGTCTCTAAACTTTTACATCATCCCTTATTGTTTTTTGTTTACTATTTTTTGTATTTTTATTAATTTTTTCGATACTTCCAATTTTTACGCGACTGATCGACCAAAATTTCTAGCTACGTCATCAGTTTAATATGAATGAATCATCCACCGATTGGTTTCAGTCTAACCTTGGAATATTAGCGATGATGCTCTTTTTTACTTGAAGAGCCTAGATTAGTCTTCTCATTTTTAGTGTCGTAGCGTTCAATTAAATTTTGAATTTAAATATAGTTTTTCAAAATTTCAATCAGATGTTGGATATACGTTAAAGTTCACTATCACTCCCTTATTTTATTTTATTTTGATAAAAATATCACTCCCTTTATAAGATTGGTGAATTCTTTATTTCTAAGTTTTAAGAGCATCTCCAACAGTTCTTGTAAAAATTCTATATTTTACAAGATAAAAACATAAAATTTGTAAAATAAAATAACTCCAACTCGAACAACCACTACCAGCAGAACCACTATATCCGACGAGTTGCCGGAAAACAGACCGACGAGAAGGGATCTCGTCGGTTATAGTTAACTATAACCGACGACATGATTATCTCGTCGGTTATAGTTTTATGACCGACGAGATTATCATGTCGTCGGTTATAGTCGCCGGAATCTCGTCGGTCATAGTTATCGACTATGTCCGACGAAATTTTTGGACTATAACCAACGATTTTTTCATTTCGTCGGTTATAGTTTCTTATTTCAGATCTGGGCAGCAGCTCGAGCTGTCATTCAAAAAACTTTCCATTTTTTCAACAAATGCTCTGAAATCGATCTTTGGGTGATGTCGAGAATGAGTTCGTGATGATTCGTGCGCATTATATATAGCTAGCTAGCTAGCTAGCTAGGTACGTTCTTAATTAATATATATATATGTGTTGTGCATGCATGTATTGCTTAATTAATTTGTTGAATTAATAGATGGATCGATCGATCGAGTTAATTAATTAATTGACTCTTGAGTTTGATCGAGTAATTGATCGATGGTTGATTTTGATTACGTATGCGTGATTGATCGTAAATATATATATATATATATATATTAATTGTTGTTAATTTTAATTTGATTATTGTGAATATATATAGCAATTATATATATATTTAGATTTTTGTGATCGATTATATATATATATAGTTAGGGTGTACGTGTGTGTGTATATATATATATATTAAAATTATGGGAATTAAAATAATAAATATTTATATGTAGCTATGAAATTTGAATTAATAAGATCATGGGTATATATACATGCATGCAGTTATAATTTTGAGGATGGACAAGAGTTGGATATGTCTTCCAAGATGGGATGTAAGATATCACCGTGGAATTAGAAGTTTTGTAGAATATGTGAAGGTTAATTGTGGAGGGATGACAATTCATTATTGTCCGTGTACGAAATGTCAGTGTCGCAGCGAGTGATATCGTTTTCACATCGATAAAGTATTGGAGCACTTGAAGAAAAACGGGTTTTGGGATAAGTACACATGTTGGATTTATCACGGTGAGAGCTCAACAGTTGATCAACATGATCACAGAAAATTTTTTGAGAGTGGCAGTACATCCAATGATCCAACAACAAGGTTGATCAACGATATGTTTCCTCATGAGAGCGGTATATTTGCTCAAGCACCGGATATCGATATCCCTCCCGCCGTTGGAGACTTCCCTTATATTGAGCCAGTCCAGCAATTACCTACAGCTGTCAACACTGCTGGTATGGACAAGTACAACAACCTCATTGCCTTCCAACAGACCCCGTTGTACAACGAGTGTAATAAGACTGTTCTGGAAAGTGCTATGGGAGTAATGAAGCTCAAAGTGGAGAACAAAATGAGTGTGAAGGCTGTTGATGATTGGCTGAAGTGGTCTGGTTCGTTGTTGCCCCCCGGTCATCGTCTTCCTACCACTCATCGTAAGGTGCGACAGATCCTTAAACATCTTGGCATTTCCTACATCAAAATCCATGCTTGTAGATATGATTGTGTTCTCTTCTGGGGTGAAGATGCTTATGGGAATGATCTTGAATCCCTTGATGAATGCCCGGTATGTGGTACAGATAGGTATAAGTTGACTCCTGCCGGAAACAAGAAAGTTTTAAAGATACTTCGGTATTTTCCCCTGATAGATAGGCTAGAACGGTTGTTCATGTCTGGACACACGGCTGAAGCTATGAGATGGTGGGCCGAGAGGAATTTGCCCGACGGTGATACGCTTATACACCCTGCTGACGGAGACGCTTGGAAGCACATGGTGAATGAGTTTTCTTATTTTGCATCAGAGGTTCGAAATGTTTGGCTGGGGCTTTCATCTGACGGATTCAACCCTTTTGGGAACATGAGTCTTCAATACAGTATATGGCTAGTTATTTTGGTACCGTACAACCTTCCTCCATGGATGTGCATGAAGAAAGAATACAATATGCTCACTATGATCATTCCAGGGCCGGGTTATCCAGGAAAGTGTCTCGATGTGTATCTGAGACCCTTGATTGAGGAGCTTAAGTACTTGAGTGAGCATGGTCATCCCACTTATGACAAGTTCAAAAATGAGATGTTCCAGATGCATGACATGCTTGTTGGCACCATTAGCGATTTTCCTGCACGCGGGATGTTGTCGGGCAACGTTACCAGGGGATACAGGGCTTGTCCAGAGTGCATGACGGTTGAGTGTTGCAGACCTCATTGCAGGAAGATTGTACAGATGCGACATCGTTGTTGGCTTCCACATGATCACCCATTTCGGGAGGATATGGAGGCATTTGATGGGACTGTGGAAACAGGTGAGCAGCCGAGGAGATGGACGGGGGATGAAATCTTAGAAGTGCTAAATGAATACGATTTTGGGCAGCTAAGCAATCATCCGCAGATAGTGGCGTCAATACCTGACAAACCCGACAGGTATAAATTTTGGACACACAAAAGTATTTTTTGGGAACTTCCTTATTGGTCCAAGTTGCTGATCAGACACTACTTAGATGTCATGCACATAGAGAAAAATATGTGCGAGAGTATGGTCGGCACAGTGTTGAATTGGGAGGGAAAAACTAAAGACGGCCCGAAGGCACGCATTGATCTTAAAAGGATGGGACTGCGAAAACATTTGTGGTTGAGAGATGGGAAGAAAAAAATGCCACAAGCTCCTTATACCGTGAAGCCTGCCCAGAAGAGTGAAATCTTTGGTTGGATGGGTAATGTCAGGTATCCTTCAGGCTATGCTGGAAATATAAGTCGATGTGTTAACTTCAAAGACAACAAGATGTACGGACTAAAGAGTCATGACTGTCATATACTGCTCCAACGCCTCTTCCCTGTTTTCATTCGAGGGTACCTGCCCAAAGAGGTGGTGGAGCCGTTAGTGGCTTTGTCAAGATTCTTTCAGAAGTTATGCACGAGAGAAGTGAAGAAATCGGACTTGTTGGAAATGCAACAGGACATCATTTTTATCATGTGCAAATTCGAAAGGATATTTCCCCCAAACTTTTTCGACATCATGCCTCACCTGATGCTCCATCTTCCGGAACAATTGTTGCTTACTGGTCCAGTACACTACACATGGATGTATCCTATGGAAAGGTACGTAATGCATCTTTGAATCTGGCTATATATATGTCGATCTTTAATATTATTTATTCACTTATATATTGTTGCAATAAGCATAACATGCTCGATCTGTAATTACCCATTTACAGAAAATTGGGGGACTACAAAGACTATGTGATGAATAAATCTGCACCCGAAGGGTGTATCGCTGAAGCATATATTGCGCATGAGTGCGTAACGTACACCAAGTTGTATTTGGGAGCGTTGGAGGACCCTCCACAACATATGCCCGTAGATGGAGGGCAGTTCAACCTTTCGATCATCTCCGATGATGTTGAAGTTTCTGGAAAGTTGCCCAACTCGTACAAGTTGGAACCTTATGAGCTCGTCATTGCCCATTGGTCGGTATTGATTAACTGTCCAGAAGTTCAATATTGGAAAAATTTGCACATTTACTGCCCTGCTATTTCCGGTGATGTTGAGTACCACAACAAGACGTTCGCAAACTATTTTGGCAACTGGGTAAGTTGATACTTAAATTGACCTGTATATGATCGATGTTAAGTGCATGTCTCGCATCCTATTTATACGTACTTAATAAATGATTATTTTCAGATGAATCATGTACAAGATGATGGTATCCCTCAGTGGTCACACGAATTGAGGCTCTTGGCGCAGAAACCGGTAACTTCCAGAGTTTATCCTATGTGTAAGGTTAATGGCGTACTATTTATTTGTGAACATAGAGATGTCAGACGAAAAACACAGAATTCTGGGGTAATGGTGCATGGTGGGCAGAATGGAGTTGACTATTACGGTGTTCTCCATTCAGTTGTCGAATTAATATATGGGGAAGGCATGACCGTGCACTTGTTTAAGTGTAGATGGTTTGATACCGACCCTCAGAACACAAGGACCGATCAATACGGGATTTTTTCGGTGAATACTGCCACAAGCTGGTATGAAGATGATCCGTTTGTGTTGGCCACGGCGGTGAAACAATTGTTCTATCTTGATGATCTTGTGCATAAAGGCGCGTGGAAAGTGGTTAACCATGTTCTTCCACGAAGCCAATACAGTGCCTCAACCCTTGGTGTGACCTCGGATAATGAAGAAGTCAGTGCATACCAAGAGCCGAACGCAACTGGTATTCCTGAAACCTCAACAATTCGCCTTAATAATGTGAGACAGGGCAGTGTGGTACGAATTCCTCAACCGAATCTTCTTGATGTTAATCAAAATGAAGAGAATGAAGACTCAAGTGACGAGGACATACACATATTACCTGAAATTAACTCGGAAACAGAGTCAGACTCAAGCGATGATTCTGATTATGCACCTTAATTAATTAGTCTATAATTTATATGTATGTAGATGGTTTGATTTAGAACGTGCAATGTAAAATGAATTTTATTCGATCATATTATCGATCGACTTTAAATGGCCGGTGTCGATCGATCGGGAAAAAAATACAACGGATCGATTAATAATTAATATCGATCGATCGTATTATTAAATAATTTTGCTTAATTTACTAATTTTGTATTAAGTATTAATAATTTCGTATTAATTAACTATTAATAAATATATATATTAAAACACTACACATTTAATTAGTTTACCGGCCGGCATAAATGAAAATTAAATAGAGGAACTATATCCGACGAGTTGCATATGATCTCTCGTCGGATATAGTTGAACCCAAACTATATCCGACGACATTCATATGAAATATCGTCGGTTATAGTTTGGGTTCAACTATATCCGACGAGATCACTTAACTCGTCGGATATAGTTTGGCTTTATATCGTATCTGGGTACGATTTGGGGCAGAAACGAAACTGCCCCAAACACTACACAGTCGCCTCCTCTCGCCTCCTCTCGATTTTCAGGGCAGTTTAAGTGTTGGAAGCAAGCAATCGAAGGTCACCAAGCTATTCCATCGATCCTCAAGCAAAATCCTCGTCGATTAGTGAAAAAACAGGTTTGAAATCCCTAATTAATTTCAATTTTTCGAATTTTTTGATTTCGGTTGGATTTTACGTTGTGGAATGTGTTGATTGTCAATGTGGATGCATGTATTGATATAGTTGTGGATTTTGTGGGGATTATGCATATATTGAGTTATATAATTAGGAATTAGGAAATTTTAGGTTAAATTCAATTGGATTATATATTTTTTTTTATGTTAAATTAGGATTATATTTTTAGTTAAATTTGGATTATAATTTAGGTTAAATTAGGTTAAATTAGGATTAAAATTTAGGTTATATTTGGATTATATTTTAGGTTAAATTAGGTTAAATTTTAGGTTAAATTGTTAGGTTATAATAAAATTTGGATTATATCCTAATTTTATGTTAAATTAGGATTATAATTTATGGAATTTTAGGTTATAATTAAATTTCGATTGTTTTGAATTTTATTCATGAATTGATATATATTGGGATGTACTCGGAAATTTTAGGTTATATGTGGATTGGATTATATGTGGAAAGGATGGATTATTTGGATTATATGGATTGTTTTATATGGATTATTTGGATTATATGGATTATATGTGGATTATATGGAATTTTAGGTTATATTAGCATGAATTTGGATTATTGGAATTATTGATATATATATAGTTAAATTATTGAATTGGATTAATTATATATGTATTGGAAGTTTTATGGAATTATATACTGTTGATTTTTGTGGAATATTTATATATTGAATATATATTGGATTATTGCACTACTGGAAATTGACTCATTGCCGGCGACTTGTAAGTCGCCGGCAATGTTTTTGGACATTACCGGCGATTTTTGCCGGAAAAATCGCCGGTAATGTCTTTTTTTTTTATTTTACATTACCGGCGATTTTTGTCGCCGGTAATGTCCGTCGCCGGCAATCTCTCGATGGTAATGTAAAAAAAAAAAAAAAAAAGACATTACCGGCGACTTCATTTATGTCGCCGGTAATGTCTTTTTTTTTTTTTTTTTACATTACCGGCGACATACATTTATGTCGCCGGCAATGTCTTTTCCGGCAAGACATTACCGGCGACTTACATTTATGTCGCCGGTAATGTTATAAAAAAAAAAAGACATTACCGGCGATTTTTCCGGCAAAAATCGCCGGTAATGTCCAAAAACATTGCCGGTGACATAAAAGTCGCCGGCAATGGGAAGAAATGTTGTAGTGTTGATTTTTAGATGAATTAGGAATTTTTTTTAATTTTAATAATTTTATAGCAACGATGCAATGGTTTAATTGCGGACCTTCCCGAGGGGCCGAGTCGAGTACTTCGAGGGGGAGGTCCAGAGGGAGAGGGAGATCGGGACGTGGGGATGAGGGCTCGGGAGCTGGGGATCCTGATGGCACCGGAAGTCGGTCCGCATCAGGATCCACCCGTGTCCCCAACACTTACAGTGTTCCGCTGACCTCTCGACACCGTCGGCTGATGGGCGAGGGACAACCTCAGCAGCAGCAGCTCGAGCCGGCTCGATCCTCAGGCGCGAGGAGGGTTCAGCAGGTCATTCGCACGCCGGAAACGGATAGTACAACTCAATCCTCGGTCCGAATGCCGGACATTCATCGCGAGGAGGGTTCCCCCGTCATCCACCAGACAGCTCCTCATTCTTCCGAGGAGGCTGGTGGATCTACTCAGTCCTCAGCGAGGATGCGACTGTGCCCGCCACCTACATTATTCTTACCGTTGGAAATCCCGACGATACCTCACGTCGATTCCGACGGGATGCCTATTCCGGGACAGCTAGGGTTCATTACCCCGGAGCAGGCATATGCATATATACCCTTCTCGGCACCTCTCTGGAGTGCAAGGATTCCGGGACAACGCACCGACGAATCAGGTAAATATTAATTAGTGATATCTTTTTACTCCCTAATATTTAAATTCAATTAGGTGTTGATGTTTACAAAATCGTCTACATATATATGTGATAGGCGAGATCGTGCCCGGTGCCAAACAGAAGAGAACCAGAGGCTCCGTCGTCGGCAAGTTACTGGACGAAGCCATTCAGGCTAGCGGTGGTGGCCAACTTATGATTCCGACCAGGGATGGAGGGCATGTGATCGAGGGAAAGGTCACTCGAAAGTACGCGGGGATGGCGGGCAGCCTCATACGGGATAGAGTCCCAATGTTGTGGCAAGATTGGAATTCAGTTCCATAAGCCGTCAAACATCAGCTGAATAATGCGTTGTCGGTGAGTTGAATTGTATATTCATTATGAAAATTTTCAATAATAAATTTTTAATATTATTGATATATATATATATATATATATATAAATATATGCATTGCAGAGGTGGTTCCGCGTGGATGAAGACATTAGACCCACGTGGGCGGATGAAGTGCATGGGAGCAGGTTTGCAGACGACCATTTGTTTCAATTTTTTCGTTTCTTTTGATTATGTTCATACAATGTTGTTAGTTACTAATGCTTGATTTTATGGGTATATATAGGTATAAGGAGTGGAAGGCCGAGCTGAAGAAGCATTGGAAAAAGTACGGGGACGATCATGAGGGTACCCCTAGCGAGTTTCGTTATAGGGAGTACGAGTGGCGATGGCTTGTGGTTCACTTCAACAACCCTCGATTGAAGGTACGCAACCTTCAATCGATTTAATTTTGGTTTTATCGTACTTCCCGTAAATTATTTGGCTAATGAGTGTTTTTTTATGTTGACTTAATCGCGCAGGCTCTTTCTGAAATCAACGCAAGGAACCGGGACAAAAACACAACAAATCATCATGCCGGTACCAGATCATACTTGGGTTGGATCGAGGAGGCGGCCAACCACCCAGAAGATGATCCCCTTGTCTATACGATGCAGCACGCGTATCCGCAGAATCCCGAATATGCTGTAAGTGTCCTTATAACAAAATAAACTTATTTCTTATTTATTTAGATTGTTTTTTTAATTAATATTTTATTGTTCTTTGTCAATTAGGCGAGAATTCAGGAGGCGATTCCGGAGGTGTTGACTCAAGTGGCGAGAGAGCTCTATCCCGACACCCCCGATGTGGAACTCCCGATTGATCAGATTGATCGATTTGATCCGATCGTCAGGGCCAGGATTACGTCAACTGCGATCCCTCCAGGGAAGAACACATTCTACTGCAGGGGTTCCGGAAAATGGGGTCAAGGGCTGCTGAAGCAGACCCCTGAATTCTCTCGCGGATCGGGATCATCATCATCATCTTCGAGGACTAATGAGCTAAACGACCAGCTTCATAGGCAATCAATTGAGATGGAAGCTCAACGGCGTCGGATAGAGGAGATGGAGCAAGCGCAAGCTGCAAAGCAGAATCGGTTGGCCGAACAGCAGCAGCAAATGGGGACATGGATGCAGCAATGTTATGCACAGTTGCAAGCATCTGGAATCCAGATACCTCCCCCGCCCATATTCGATGAGTCATAGCCACAGCCGCAGCCTCAGCCGCAACCGCAGCCTCAGCCTCAGCCGCAGCCTCAGCCACAGCCACAGCCAGACCAGGACCAACCTACTTATGACGACCCGTTTGACCACATAGACTTAGGACCAGGACCCCCCTACATTTGAACAATTATCGGTTTCATTTTTATTTTCATTATTTACTACGCATATGTATATAGATTTGAACTATTTCGGTTTTTTATTAATTTATTTATTTACTACGTACTCTAGTTTCAATGGTTGTTGATTTTCAATTTGAACAATATATAGATAGCGTGATTTTTTGTGAATGCAGGTTTTGGGATGAAACCCAAAACCTGCAAATTTTTATTTTTATTTTTCCACTATAACCGACGACATGTGTCAATATCGTCGGATATAGTTTTCTCCAGAGTCAACCATTTTGACCATGGAGAAAACTATATCCGACGATGATGTCGTCGGTTATAGTTTAAAATTATGACCGACGCAAAATCGTCGTCGGATATAGTGTATACTTTTTCCAACGGTAACCCTAACTGGTCGTCGGATATAGTATGACCGACGGTCTATTACCGACGCTACTATATCCGACGACACATCGTCGGATATTACTATGACCGACGAGGATCCCAAACAGACCGACGACACTAAGTCGTCGGTCATAGTAATTGTTCTGGTAGTGAACTCTTCTATTCTACTATACAAAATTGATTGTTTTCTTGTATAATTTAATGAATCTATTTAAATATTATATATCAAACTCAAAATTATATGTTAAAACTTGTTCTTTTGAGAAGAGAAAGTGAATTATAGTATGTGAACAATAAATTTTTAAGGTTTTGTGATGAATATACAAGTTTTGAGAATTCTACGGATATAGGGATTCTCTATCCATTTTTTTTTTCATTTTCTATAGAATACAAGATGGTTTACAAGAGCTGTTGAAGCTAAAATGAGGATATTTTTTTTGCTAAAATAATAATTCTTATTATTTTACAAGAGTTGTTGGAGATTTTTTTTTGAAGTGTACTCACTAGAGAAGAGCCCGGGAGAGAAGAAGTTTACTAGAAATAACTTGAAACGATTACAATCGTTTGTGTGGCATCCTGAGAAGGAGCAGCTTCTAGCCTCATATGGTTAATAGCTATGTCTAAACCATAACAATACAGTAGCAAGCTTACTGATTGTTCTTTTACATCAATGAAACACATTTCTAGAAAAATTAAAAACATAACAACTACAGCCTGAAGTTGAATATCCACCCTGAAACAATAGCGAAGATTCTCCACCATCTGATGAAAGAGGTCTTCACGCCAACTGAACCAACTGAATCTCTCACCAAGGCACGCAATTGTGATACGATCAAAGCAATAGTCCAGATGAACACCATTGAAACAAAAGTAAATATGCATCACCAAAAGGTAGAAAATAACCTCTAAATCACTGAGGTCCCAAGCAAAGAGCTAACCAAAAAATCAGAGGAAATTGTATTAGCTCCCTTGGATTGCCGCAGCTGATAGAGAAAACAGTAGAGTCATTCTTCCAAGCCCAAGCCCAAGCCTAACCAACAAAACTACTAGCCCAAAAGTCGACCCCAATAAAAACCCTAGGCCCAAACGTGCAAGAAGGCTGGCAGATCTCCCAACCAAACCTGTCATTAAGAGTACAAGTTCGACATACTTCTCAACATCGGCACTAGTCCTTCGAATAATGTTGCCTGCACGGAGGCAGCGTCGCATGTCGTTTATCTCGGTCGAGCCCAACCCCAAGAGGCACAAGAAATCGAACAGTTTGCATCTTCAGCCAATCTAGACTTGGTCTCGAGTTCCCGTCAGCCACGAGAGCCCCAACGCTCATTGCCTCCACCGACTTGAGGAGTGCACGAACAGGTTGCATCCTCCAAAACAATCACAACCTACACAGTTACGAGTCTCCTCCCAATGCAGTACCTTCGGAACCCATCCCCGTGAACATGGAGCAACTCAGTCGCGCTGGATTGGAGATCCAACAGTCCCTCGGGGAGAGACCTCGGATGCGACGCCATTGGAGAGCTCCCTAGAGACGACGTAGGAGTGGCCGCACGTCACATAGACCTCACAATGAAGCCGTAGAGGTGCTGCCGCCAGAGCAGCGTTTCCAAACCCTAAGAGAGCCATTTCAACACTTTTTCCTTAATTAATAGAGATAAAATAGAAGAGTTTTGAATAAGAAAATCTAGATTGAGAACGAAGTTTTACAAAAGACAATCAAGATTGAGATTTAAAGTAAATGAACATATGGTTTTCTGCATCCGTCGTTATCGAGAAGAGATCGAAACAACAAATAACAAATATGTTTTAAAAGTTGTTGGTGATGCTCTAACTTAATAGTTAGACAACTCTGTTTTTCATCATATAATATCATTATTGGTCGCTCCCAGTACGAATACCATTTCTTTATTATTCTACTTTTTCTTACCTAATTCGCTTGCAATGTGAAGGGAAATTTAAATGCTTTGATTTGGAACGTGTTTGATATATCCAGAGATCCAAGGATCGGCGTGGAAAACATGTTCCAAGGAAATCTAGCTAGGTCGAGCTAGACGAGATTTGTTGTTAACTAGGTGGCTGGCCGCCCCTTGTGGCGGTGATATACTACTGTTTCAGCAAGTAATAGAACATAAATAGAGACAATAGAAAGATGAAACATGGTAGGAGAAAGATGAAACAGGGTAAGAGAACTGTGGATATATAAAAAATAATGATCTATTTATAGCACAAATACACGGGATCGAAGCTGCATTGAAGATAGTGAACTCTTGCATTCAAAACTATAGACCCTCTTTATAGGCCAATTGTCACGCAATTTTTTGACAATGTGAAATTATAAGATGAAACTTCAATGATAAAACAAACTTACAAAATTATATACGTTGTTCAAACATTTTATTTGAAAATTGCTGTTACTAATGAACACACCTTAAGTTTTTATAGACCAACAAAACTAATGAACTCAGACTCGACGATAGATTCCAATAGCACCAAACCAAGCCTTCATTATTAGCAACATAATGAGGTCATTGTGGGAAATGAAGGGTTCTATAACGAATGTTGTGATGGGCTATTTGCGCTTCACATTTTTGACCTATAAATAAAAAAAATACTCATTGAGAAAAGGATACAATAAGTTGCCCAAAAGTTGTAAAACAGAAACAACTCATATATTAATGAGGCAATATATAGGACAACCAAAGTACCTCTTTGCCTAGAAAGTGACGATATCAGCGAAATCTAGATTCAAGGCAACCAAGCCCTTCTTTCCATGCTTTCCAAACAGCTTGTCAAGCTTGGCAACCCATTCGAAGGTAGATAGCCAAGACTCCTTCTCAAATAGCTCATTGAAATAAATTAATTCAGTCACCTAAAGATCATGCCAGAAACAAAGAAATACTAAGTTCAAATGCACAACAAATATGTGTTCTGCAACATCATAATAGATAACTCAAAACTTTGAAGTGTATATGTGATTAGATATTTGTCTAAAATTGAGATCTTTAACAACTTATAAGTTCTTATTATTTAACTTCACTGTGGTCAGATTAAATTTTCATTTACACAACAATTTTGAAGAATTTTTAAGATATAAAATGCTGGAGCAATCTAAATCAAACAGAGATAAAAATAAATAAAATAAAGAAGAAGGTTGACCTGGGCAGATTTGAGAGGCAATTCACGACCCGCGAGTCTACGCTGCTGTACACGCACATGCACACACATTTCCTTAGCACCAACATCAGCAAAGGGGTCTGCATTTACAGAACACAGAACACAAATGCATGTACCCTTTAGATTATGCCATATTTTGTACATATAAACCATGTCCTCCAAAGTGTAATGGCTAACTTCAGAGTTTACTTACCAAAAGTAGATGGGACCTGACTTTCAAGTTCAGACATGAATCTTGACTGTTGGACATAGACAATATGATCACCGACAAAGGATTTTTCTAGTTGAAATATAACATCAAATTTGCACTACAACAAAGAAAAACCAATTAATTAAATCCTCCAAGCATATCACCAAATAATTGAGTCAATATCAACCCAAAGTATCTGAATTAAAATTACAAAAACACAAAGAAAAACAACATGTATATGTACCATAATAGATAGCTGTTTTTCTGTATGGCATTGTAAATATATCTGACTTGTTGTCGTCGCTCATTGTTGCAATTTGAAGCCCTTGCGTGAAGGAGAAGCTTCTTTGAGCTGCAAATTTATATTGAGAAAACTTAGTCTAGCTACATTAATGATTAAATATTATAACTTTAACAACATTATTCTTAGAAAAAAAAATAACATTGACAATACTATCAATAAGCTTACATGAGGAGTGTTGCACATAACACCATTCACAGTTACCATTCAGTCACCCATTCAAAATTAAATCTGTATACTATAGAAAGAAAAAAAATTGTGTTGTAATTATTTACATTCTTTTTCTTTGAAAATACGTTCCAAAATTAATCGAAAAAAAATTATATTGACTACTTATATTTGATTTAATCATGTACTATATTATATATTTTGCAAAACATCCTTGTAAACTATATTTTTTGTATAATTATTTGGTATATCATCACTATTATTTATCATAATTTTTAGGCCTTTTTTTGATGTAACTCTCGATAATGCAACATATAATTGTCCGTGACTAAAAATTGGTTCGGTCAAATATATTCCAACTTGATTTAATGATTGACCCTGACTTTTGTTGATTGTCATTGCATAACAGGTTCTGACAAGAAACTGTCGTCTCTTGAATGTAAATGGCCATTTAGTTTCGTTTGGGATTAGCACAATCCTTGGAATGTAAACTTTTTCTCCAATATTAGTCTGTGTCAGTATTTTTGCCTCTATAATTTTATCTAACAACTTTGTTACAATCAACCGCGTTCCGTTGCACAAACCCTGTATTTGATTTAAATTTCTTAACAACATAATTGGCATTCCAATCTTCAGTATAAGTTCGTGTGATGGTAAGCCGCTGAATTCAAGCTTATTCAAAAATTCAATAGGATACAAAATACTGTTATCGGTGTAGATAGCAGAATTGAATGAAATTGAATCAGAACTAAAGTATGTTCTTTTATCACCAGGTAACAAATTAATTGCATATGTATTTATTTCATGTACAGTTGTATTTCTGGGTGTGACGATGACACACTCTCTCAAATAACTTGTATCATCATATTTACAATCAAAGTTTGGATAAGTTGCCATAAAAATTGACTTGATAGGATCAGAAGTGGAATGAGTCAGTAAATCATCAGGAATATGAATCCAAGATGTATCAGAATCATTTGTAGGAAAATTTGATTGCAATCGACCCTCACCTATTTGTAGCATCCATTTTGCAAAATTTGTAATCTCGTTTTTTTCAGCAATCATTAATCCGATCGATGACAATCTCATGTTTTCTGTTAAACAAAATACCTTAAGATGAGGCCACAAATATGAATTATTCAAAGATGCATCAATAACATCACTTTTGCTTCCTCATTCTATAATAGGCAAAGTCTGTCTAAAATCTCCGCCAAACAAAATTGTTTTTCCTCCAAATGGTATTTCTTTCTTTCGATCCTCAGAGTTAACTGACAAAATATCCCGTAGCGTTTTATCCAAAGACTCAATAACACACTTATGACACATCGGAGCTTCATCCCAAATAATCAGCTCAGCTTTTTCAATTAAATCTGCAAGATGTGTTTTTTTATTTATCGAACATGCTAAATCTTTATCTATAATCGGCTTTATTTTAAAACGTGAATGAGCAGTTCTGCCTTTCGGAAGTAATAAGGAAGCAATTCCTGATGAAGCGACGGCTAAAACAATTTTTCCCTCAGATCTGAGCTTAGTAATTATAGTATTCCACAAAAAAGTTTTTCCTGTTCCGCCACTACCATAAACAAAAAATGATTTTTCATTTTTTTGTTCCACAGCTTCAATCACTTCATCATATATAATTTTTTGACACGTATTTAATTTAGTACTCAATTCACAATGTGCATGTTTAAGTATCTCACAATCAAAATCTAATTCCTCTCTCATTAATCTATTATTTAACTCTTGTATCTTTTCAATTTTAGGCATTGACAAATGATGGTCTTTCAGAGAACTGGATGTCATGTTGAACAATTTTTCAAGTTCGTGTAAAACACTAATTTTCAAATCATCCTCAGGTACGGTAAACTTGGGCGTGTTAAATTCCTTTTGAATTTTGTTTAAAATATCATCAGACATGCTCAACCAATGTGCATCAAGCAGAGCTTGTGGATTCGAGACATCACAAAAAAGAATAATGGTAACAAATAATTGTCTGATCTGAGAAGCAGTCGCAGTAAATGCAGATTCAACCAATGCATCATTCCATTCTTTATCATCATCTAACAATCCCAATGCTCGACATGCTTCTTGAAAAGTGGAGTAAGTAATTCCATTAACAGTTCTGATCCACTCGAAATTGTGACATCCCTTCTGAATATTCAACAACATTCGTAGATAAAATAATTCACCTGTAATCGGTGGTACATGCGCAATTCTGCCAATAACGTCATACCATTTTTTTCTTGGATACCATGCTTTGCCATCACTGTCCCAAACAAACTTAGTAGGAAATTGAACATAAGTTAAATTAGATGCATCCTTATAAACAGTGTTCGCATGAAACCAAGCAATCAACATAGTACATTCATTATTCGGATTTTCCACAACTTGTTCAAGAGATTGGCCTTCATTGAAAAAAACAGTCTGCTCATTTGGCAAATGAATTTTTAAGTACTGCACCGCAGGATCTCTGGAATGAATGGAAAATTCAAACAATCGCCACACAGATTCATGATGAGTTAAATATCGACAATTTAAATAATTTTGGATTTCATCATTCACATTATCTTGAACTAACACTCGAGCTCTATCTGGACCTTTATTTATATACTTGAATAAATATTTTATTAACATGGACTGAGAACATGATTCAACATTTATGTGTGCGTTATACCTCAACAACAAAATTGGATTGTATGGAACAACAAAATTATTGCCAACGTGAATTCCGTTTTTAATTGTAAACTTTGAATCATCATCACGTCTTCTATATTGAGGAGCCTTGATTGCATGAAAAATAGTGTCTAAAATGTATGATTTTGGAAATAATTTTGTACATTTACCATCTCGCATGCACGGTGAATTTAGATTCAATCGTCCGCAAGGCCCATGTATCCTAAATTGACTAACTATCTCAAAAAGTTGTGGATTGATGTACTTATCTGGTAATTCAGCAGAAATAATGGAATCTATATCTGTCGATGTATGACACTTGTATTCCTTCTGGAGCCAAAAAAGTAAATGAGCATGGGGCAACTCTCGTTTCTGAAATTCAACTGTACAAACATGTGCATGAACAGGTCCAAAAGGTTCTCCTGATTTAATGAATTCAATCATATCATCCACTTTAATTTTGAAAATTCGACAAAGAATATCTGGTCTGTCTTTCGCTTTGTAGCCAGGTTTTTTTTCAAAATATCTAACAATTTCCGGCCATCTAACATTGCAAGTGAAAGTTATGAACAAATCCGGATTGCCATAATATCTACAAATTGCCTTCGCATCTTGATAATTATTTAACATATCTCTTGGACTGCCAGTATGAGTACTTGGAAGAAAAATTGTCTTTCCCACATCAGAACATCGAGTAACACCATTTGATGCAAAAGTAGATAATTCATTATATTTTTCGCACTTTAATAATGGTTGATTATTCCTTATATATTCCAAGCGATTTTCCTCAACAGTCGCATATGCATCAACTAAATATTGCTGAAATAATCTACCACCTTTCAATAAAGTCCCTGAATCATTTGATCTATCATGGATGTAATAACGAACAAATTTTATCATTGTCAATTTTGTCCTTTTCCTCTTACGCTTTGTTTCAGTACACTCCAATAACATATTTATTCTAAATCCATCCTCACCATACGGGAAAAGCAACGGATATTGCAACGACATTAATTTTGGATTTATCTTGGATATTCGTTTCATATGTCCATCAATTGATCGCACAATGATATCTCTATTAGAGTTAAATTGACCAATTTCGCCAACAATCAAACCACCAATTTCATTACCACTGGGCAATTCATATTGTTTTCCATCTATTAGTTGACGATCAAGTAGAGTCATACTAAAATCACGTAACGACCACTTTCATATTCATCCCTGACCGATCGATATTTTTTTACCAAATCATTAATCTCATCAAACATATTTGATAATTGTTCAACAATGGTAGCATCGATTTTCTTATTCTCATTATTAGGATCCACAGCATTAATACGGTTCTTAATCTCATTTTTCGTATCGTAAACATACAATTGTGAATACTTGGGACATTCAGTTGCAGAAGGTAACACTGATCCCATCAAATGACAAACTTGACCACAAATTTTAAATACATAAGGAGCACCACCACTATTTATCTTATAATCAATTTTTGCACCCATAGATGTAAAAGCAAACATAGAATTATAAACTCGAATATTCTCACGAAAAATAGTGCTTTCACGACCATTGATCGGATTTAATAATTGATCAAGAATAAAAGGAGTTGGATTTGACAATGGAAGTTTAACTTGTCCTTTTTGGCAACAATTTGTATAAGCTAATTGATTTTTGATCTTATTCTTTAAAGCCTCATCTGCCCAAAAAGAAGCGTTGCAATGAAGGCACGTGTATTAATCATCGCCAAAATCCTTATAATTTACAATCACACCTGTATAACAAATATTCAGATCATTGATCAGAAATTGCAGAAAGATTTTTCATGAATCAAAAAATATAATTTAAAACGACATTCACCTTGGCGACTTCTTTGATACGATGCTTGACCAAAAGCAGTCGGCTCTAACACTATTTTTCCAATTAGCAAACACTTGTTAGCTTTATGTAAATATATTGAACCAAAATGAAAAATAGCAAGTGTATATATACCTGATCTATTTTCACCAGCTATATCTGCGGGCAGGGCATCAACATCACTTTCACACTCTGTTATCTGATTAAGTGATATCCTCGATTGATTACTTGTACCCTCACTCTGGAGACTTGACAATGATGTATTACATGCTATGAAGTTATTTTGTACATTGTCAGCATTCTGTAATGACATTTGTCTCTTGCTTGAAAAGCGTCTATCTCCTCCACATGGATACACATTACTATCGCTCTGTTTCATCGCCACCACAGATTTCAAATTTCTAGGATGTTTACAAATTACTATCGCTCTGTTTCATCGCCTACAAAACCATATATATAAATAATTAACCTAATATTGAGCCCAAAAACATTAACTTTGTTAAATTCAATTGCTAGGATGTTTACACAATGAAGCGCATAACAAATATTGCTAGACAACAAAACTTGACCAACATCAAACATTATTACTTGCAGATAAAAAATATGAGCAATTTGATTGTCATTGTGTTAAAACCAAGAACTATGATCCATTGTAACTACTGTTATATCAACAATAGACCCCAATGTTAGTAACTATAAGAACATTTGACAATTGTCACAAAAAAATGTCATCACACATGAAATGCCCAATCAAAATAATATGGTGACAACCAATCAAATGAATGACAAATTCACCCAGGACAGATAAAATGTAAAGGCGAAATAAAAACACACAGAAACAAAGAAAAACTGCAAGAACTTGACCACGGATAAGACATATCAATAACCATAAAAGCAACAGAAACACACTACATTCTATGGGGATATCGCAAATTTCTACCCCCAATATCTCAAAATTACCATTACGTCAAATGTCCTCAATAGGCTCGACATACATAACAACTCTTACATCACACTGCTAATAGGTTCATTCTCATATTAACCACCAAGAACAATCCCAGATCTAGGAAATTTGTGACCCCAGTTTCAATAATGACTCAAAAATTGGAAACACAAACAAAAAGACAGTTCAAAAAAAATTTTGGTACCTAAACTGAAAACCAACTCAGTTTTAAGCATGATTAAGCTCATATTATCTTAAAATTATTCCATATACTAAAATTAAAAAAAACTTTTACATAAATAAAAAAAAAACAATATAAAACATTGATCACCTTGGCGGCTTTCTTGATGCAACGCTTGACCAAAAATAGATGGACATGAGTCTGCATTTCCTACAAACCAAGTCATAGTTATTATTGCAAAACTATTGTTTAAATACAGTCATAGCAGAAAAACTTTATATATTAATTACTACCTAATGTATTTTCAGAATCAATATCCATGACCACTGCAGTGGACATAGGCAAACTTTGATTCTTGTCTAAATAAACAAATCTAGATCCACCGAACACCTCATCTTGAAAATAGCTCAATGGCGATGCTGTCTCATGGCATGCAAAAGATTCTTGACATATATCTTCAGAATGATCATATGAAAATTTCCTCTCCAGGCCGCTACAAAAATCTTTTTTAATAGACATATCTATAAGACCTGTGACACAATGAACGGCGAATTACCTTCCAGCAGCAACATGTCTAAAATTATCAATATTTGATATGCACAACATAAGACTTAACCACACAACATAAAAAAGGGATTAACATTTGTTGAAAAAAAAATTAACATTTGTTGAAAAAAAAATTAACATTATCAACCAAACATCCACCTAATATACCATCAAAATTCTTTGAAAAATAGCAGCTAAATAGATAAGAAGCAATTGAAGACCTGAAAATCTAGTCTATTATTTGAATCAATTTCACATTTTATAGAATAGAAAAATCCAACCACCACAGTATAATTAATTAACAACTATTCATAGATTTTTATTAGAAAGTAGTTATGAACCAAACATTCTCACTATATACATAGATAAACCAAAATAAAGAAAACACAATGTAAGAAAGATCACATACGCAATGAAACACCATGAAACCAAGATCTAAAGATAAGAAAACATAAAATCATAATAGACATAAACAAAATCAGAGAGAAGTGTCAGTACAATTAGAAATTAGAAAGATAACAAACAATATAAAATCAATTGTTGACCACTATTTAGCACGGAAGCCATCCTTATGAAACACATAGGTTTTCAGTGAAGTTATATGTTCTGGTAAATCAATACTTAAAAATCTCAGCCCAGAAAAAATAGTAAGGGAGTCATAGTATTGTGTTTTTATGCTACTTGCTAACTGATAAAGTTAACATGACACAGATGCAAAAAAAAAAAAGAAAAAAAAAAGAAGCCCAACAGAGAAACAAAAGACGGATTATCATGGCAAACTTTATTACACAATACATAACATGTTCCATATTATAAATTGTATGCATAATCATAAGAAAAGACTCACCAAAATACAATAAGAGGAACCAACAACACCTAAACTTCAATGCGATATAAGAAGCACCGAGATCCAACCATTGACAGATGAAGATCCCTAGAAAGAATAAAACATAAAAAAGTAAATCGATACGTCTCAATGTGCATCATTATGTCATAAAATCCAAATACAGAAGAAGACTCACGAAAACCAATTATTAAACCAGCAAAATGAAAATAGAAGCTAAACACTGATAAAATTCAAAGTTGCCTACACAAATCAAAGAAAAAGATAGCAACAAAACATGATCTAATTAGCATCACAACCCAAAAAGAAAATAAACAATGCACATAAATCAATTTGAAATTACTTCATAATCTCACTTTTCCAAGGCAAAAGAGGCCCTAGAAGCTTAACTCAAAAAGAAGAATAAGAAAAAAAATCCAATTAGCCCAAAAGAAAAAGAAAAAGAAAACGCAAGAAAAAGACCTAAAAGGAAGCAGAGGTACCACATACGAAAAAAGGCTCACCAAAACACAGTTACCTAAAGCAGAAAGAGGCACCAAAATAGAACAGAAGCCCATGAGCATACTGGTGAACAAAAAGCAGATAAATCATATGAAAACATAACAAAACAACTGCATACCAGTTTTGATTCAAACGATCTAAGCCTTATGAATAGCTCTTAGCTTCTCCCCTAACTGAGATGGTAACTTTACTAAAGAGAGCACGACGATTGATCGACCTTCAAAAATGAAAATAAAAGAGGAGCCCATGAGCAAACATCGATAATAATCAGACGCAACCCAAACAAAATCCAAAAAGTGATCAATCCAACATAAAGCAAATGGATATAGACATTTGTTTACATCCCCAATTTTTTTTTAATGTCTTCATTCATCTCCATACTTCAAATATTAATTCAAATCTTAAAAGTTTACCCAAAAACCTCAATAAAAAAGAAAATGAGATATAATCAATACCTCTTCAAACTCAAGAAAATAGAGAAGTACAGAAAATGCCGTAGAATCTTATATATTTTGGACAGCATATGCATTCAATACCTAAGAGAAACCAACGCAAATAAGAGGAAAACCCAGAATATTATATGCATATATGCATGTACAAACAACATCGGCCACTTTTCCCAAATTGGGGTACAAATACTGTAGCAAAATAACATAGGACCAAAAGCTTTATACACATACAAACAACATCTGTTTTTTCTCAAAGTGAAGAAACAAAACTTTAAGAACCCCAACGTTTCTCTTTTTGTGAACCAAAAATTGGAAGGGCCATGCTAGGAACCTGAGCCTTCTAACTATAACTATACACAATAAACCAAAACCTGAGCCTTCTAATTAATGGATTCAAGGGGTTGTACTGAAGAGGTTCAAATTGATAAATGGCCGTAAAAAGTGTTAGAAGGTGTAGTGCAGCAAGAAACTACTGCTCAGTCGTCTTCAGAAAGAAAAAAAAACACTTGTAATACAATAGAATATGTACATGTAAGTGCTAACAAACCAGTCAGAATTCAAAGTCCTCCAAAGCTCACTAAGAATTACAAAGTAGTAATAGTAGTAGATTGCATCACACATAACAATGTTTTGAGTAAATATCATATAAATATATGCACGGACATTTTTATTTGCATATACTTCTAATCTGTGCTTGCATGATGTGCTCAAGGAATCCAAAGACATTCGAAGAATAACTTAAAACTCCTATAATTACAATCACCTGAAGCTAAACTATTTGCTGAGTCCAAAAGTGCATCTTGATCTAGGAACATACAAACCAAAGTACATCCAATAGGAACATACCAACCAAAGGAGAATAGGCATCAA
This sequence comes from Geum urbanum, assembly GCA_946800695.1. NCBI lineage: Eukaryota > Viridiplantae > Streptophyta > Magnoliopsida > Rosales > Rosaceae > Geum > Geum urbanum. The sequence goes on from OX327001.1 coordinate 13,041,839, forward strand.
TCCAAGTTAAATCAAACCACAAAGAACAAATATTGGATCACTGTACAAATAAGAAGAGAATTAAGAGATCAATCAAAAACAAAGCTCACCAAAGTGAAGAGGTGATCAGAGGGCGAGAGAGGGAACGGGTAGCACTAATAGGAGAGAGAGTAGAGCAGATGAGATCGGAGAAAACCCAAACTTCAGATCGTCACCAAGCTGAGCAGAGCAAATAGAAGACAATAGCTGAAAAGAGTAAATTGAAGAACCCAATTCAGATTTGTATTGTAGTTGAATAACACAATTCATATTGATACGGTAAACCCAGTTCAACTACTATTTGATTCATATGGTTCACTTAACTCAGCACAAAGCAATCGTATATATGAAAAGATACCAAGCTAACTATCATAAATTCTTTTATACTACATAACCAAAGTCCTAGAAAGTACATATCCAACAATACCAAGTCTTAGAAAGTCTATAAACCCAATATACCAACCTAGAAAGTCTCTTCCCTCTATTCATTGCAAGAGACCAAGAGTTACTATCTAAGAATTTTATGCAAGGTCAAAAGATGAAGTGCAACGCAACCTAAATGCTTGCAGGAGTTACAGCACAACGCCTTAGTTTTTATTTTGATGACTGTTACTATCCTCTTATCGTATAACTGCGCAACGCGCGGGAAGTCACCTAGTTTATACCATTCATGAGACACCTACCTGCACCACCCGCCAAGGACCAACTCATTTCCACTAAATAACATACATCAGCTCCCTGTAGATAATGGTCAACCTCTAAAATGGCTACTGTATAAGGTAATCAATCAATTCAACATCCAAAATGGCCCGTAAAAAACATGTTCAAGCATAACAAAGCAAACTACTTACGATCAACGGATCAAATAGGCAAATAGGCAAGTAGACAAATTGAAATGGGGTGGCCTAGGAAAAAGCCTGTTAGAAATCATCTGAACTCTTTTACTTCCCCTACTAAGCGAACAATTGGGCACAAATTCACTACTTTCCAGCAAAATAAGCAAACTATTTTAGTACTTTACAGTAAGATCAAAGAGGTGTCGGTGATTACTGAATACCCTGTGAGCCAATGTTCAGAGCGGGATACACGGTACATACCAACATACTGAAATATGTTGATATATAAGCTACCATTACAACAACATGGTTAAAATAAATGCCATGTTTTTATTAATTGTAATGTATTCAGAAAAAACACCACATAATTATTCTTTAGCTGATCCCAGACCGATAATATAACTAATCAACAAAAAAGCTTTGATGTAATGACCACTGTGAATAGCTGAAAATGACAACTGTAAAATTATGTAGTGATATATTGAATTATGCAGTACGACGAAGAAGGTTGATAGCTCAAGACAAAGCATATATAAACAGAGAGAGAGAGAGAGAGAAAGAAGAGAAGGAAATGGCCAAATAAGTACAATCTGTTCATTAGTTTATGGGCTATATATATAATTTCTCTCTTCTTTTTCTTACACTCCTGGCTTCATTTGCTGTAGAGAAAATCTCTCCCCCCCTATATCACTGCTCTAAAACCCTCAGACTAATGAACAGGCTCATGTTCTCATTGCTATATATGTCAGGAAATACTCTCCATCTCCATTTGTGTTTCTTTCAGTTTGTCTCTGATAAATGGCCATTTCTGTTAGGTACTTATACAGTGAACATCCTCTATTTACTTGGGTTATCTGACATATATGCTGTTGTTATGTCATGATATCTAAGTTAGTAAGAAAGTTACTAACAATTTGCATAGAAACTACATAATTTATAGCCTTGTTGTTGTTAGCTCTGGGTAATCCTACGTAATTCTCATATTGGTAGGGTATTATGCAAAACTCTTTGTATAAATTCATGACACAGATCATGAACAACAGCAAGGGAACAACTATTAACTACATCATCAATTATCGCTCTCAAAAGAACATCAAAGGTCCATTCCAATTAGCTTTATTGTCTACATTAGTCGATCAATAAGCATAGACTACATTTCTTACAGTAATGTTGATAACATAACAACAATAGGAAAAACAATGTATAATAAGCATATTCAAACTCCACTAATATACTGTTGGCTGCCGTAACTGAAGTGAACAGGTGGGTATAAGCTCTAAATATGAACTACTTTATAGTAAGATCACCAAGGTATCAATGCTCAATGAAGTTTCTTTACCACAGGGATAAAGGACAACATTTGCACTGGACACGTTCCTAATGCTATACACATGATACCTACCTCGCCGCACCTTTAATCTTTCATTTTGGTACAAACATTTTTAATTATTATATCCTACAGTGAAGATGTAAGGTTGTTACAGATTAGATATAAAGCATGAAGGCAAACTACTAACATATCCACAATAGCTGAAAAGAGTAAATTGAAGAACCCAATTCAGATTTGTATTGTAGCTGAATAACACAATTCATATTGATACGGTAAACCCAGTTCAACCACTATTTGATTCATATGGTTCACTTAACTCAGCACAAAGCAATCGCATATATGAAAAGACCAAAAATACAAACAACAGGCTTTCATAGACAGAGCAACAGACCCATTGCCTAGACTATTATATCATCACCCCAATACGCTTACAGTGGTGGTAGTACTTTTTAGAGCGAGATCTAAATCGAGAGAGAGAGAGAGAGAGAGAGAGAGAGAGAGAGAGAGAGAGAGAGCTTACCGGGTCCGATCGAAGCAGTGAAGAGTAGATCGAAAGCGAGATTCGCCAACTCTAACCACGCACGGGCCAGTATCCTTTTGGCTTTATCAATCGGAATCAAAGCAGACTTTCGGTGTGGATGGGAACGGCGGTAAATCGGAAGACAAAGATGCAGGCCGGAATTGTGAAAGCAAGGGATCGGAGACAAAGATGCAGGCCGGAATTGTGAAAGCAAGGGATCGATTATGAGAGGTATGATGAAGAGAGAGAGAACCTGAAAGGCTGAGAATCGTGAGAGTGTGTGGTCTCGAGAGAGAGGATAAGGTTAACCAAAAAATTGGCACGGGTGGCACGGTATTGTACTATTTACATGAACAGTATATATGAGCAGTAAACCCTCAACACCACGATTGTTAGATAGTAAATATATATCGGCTGGCTAAAAATGAACACATGTACTTTGAATCTTGCTCTTTGTCATGGTAATATCGATCATTGCATCTTTTGCAAAAAGCAAAAAGGTGGAACAACACAAAACTTTTGTATATTTAGTGAATCAAATATATAATCACAAACAAGTTTCGAAATTTCCTGGATATGATGTTTACTGGGCGAATTCGAAGTAGCTATGGCAGCCATTTGCTAAGAGGTATCTATAGCAGTATAGGTTTTAGAAAATAGAGATTAAAACAGTCAAATTTTGCTAGCTATCCCGGTCAAAGGAAACTTCATTGTTCTATAAAGCATTCTACTTTCTTCCATTTTAGTATTCCACACTTCCTTTAGTTTGTTGTGGGTAACTAAGTTAATTCAGATATTGCCAACCCAGAACCCACAATCCATTGGGCATTAGTTCAACCCTCTAACCCTATTCAAATATTCTTATACTAATTGTTTGGTTACTTCCGAAAGTTTGGGGATTACAATTTGTCTCTTTTAAATCTTGTTAAGTGTGTCATTGTCGTTGGCAGAATGTCGATGGAGAGTTGCATCGTTGGACTTGCATTTACACAAACGACTATAACAAGTAGAGCACCAACCTCGTTTGATGGATTCTTTTTGCCTAGATGGCCTAGGACTTGTGTCATGATCTCGTTGCATAACCACGAAAATCGATGCCTTATACACTCTATCTGGTATAACGCAGAGAAATTTTCTTCGCGTGTGTTGAGAAACACTCAATATGACTTCGTTGATCGCCAAAACTTTCACACCCTGTCTGGTGAAACCTTCTTTGCTCATCGTCATCCAACAAGAGAAAATGGTCGAACTACTCTCACCCTGTTAGGTGAGAATTCTACATTCGCAGCTGTCGGTTGTTCTAGCGAAGAAAGTTGAGTTTATTGAGAGCAAATTACGTAAGAGAGAAAGAGGGTCCCAATCATGTCATGAACCCATCTATCTATACTAATCGCCCAAGAGTATCTCTTGACCTATAAGGATTATGAAATATAAATCTTCAAACGACTTTGAATACGAGATTCACAAGATTACATTTTTCTTACTCAACAAAGATTAAAGCAAGACGATCTGATTTCCTTTTTGAGCTAGGATTACTAAGCGGGCCGCAAGATCAAGCCCATTGGCCTTAATAATAACTTAAATAACTAAGATTTATTTTATGGTTCAAACATTGCCCCTAGGCCTCGAGATTAGGCCCAGGTGACATGATTGAAGAGGCCTTGTTAAAATGTTGTGTCGTTTAGAACTAAACAATAACTTTAGCCTCAATTAGGCCTTTCAATTCTACTTCTAAAAAGTCATGCCTTCGAAAAAAGTCACTTATTTAATACTCACGACGATCCTGAAATCACCACCAAAACCTTTCTATCTCTTTTTTCCCCTAATTCAAAAAAATCAAAGCTTTCTGCAAAACTTCAATTCTCAGAAATAGCCTCTCGCAAAACCAAAACCCATTCTGACATCGATGAGGAAGGTGTGAAAGCCTTCGAAGACCGCATGCGATCATTCGTGCAGAGGAAGAACCCCAATTCGTTGATCTCGCTGAATCTGGAAGTGGGAGATAATGTAATTCTAGAGCCCTTGGCTGCAATGACGATTCACCCATAGGTGTACCCAACACTTGCTTTTTTAGTCTGCTGTCCTCCTCTCATTGCTCGACAGGAAGAAGCAGCGCCGCTCTCCTAGGACAAAAAAGATACCGGTACCAAAATGGGAAAGTCATCGTCCATCAAGAAAAACGACCATGAATGGTATGAAGCTCGTAAAGCCAAGGACTTTTCAAAGTCGGTTAGAGCGAGAATTGTTCAAGCTCTAGAATTCTACTTCAGTCTCCTAGTGGGCAAGAATAGAGCCCCAATCATCGCTGCTTTATGCTTCTAGGATACAAGCAGCAACACCTTCAGATTTCTTTGCAGGGACATGAGTATCAGTCTTCTGGACATGGTCACAATTACTGGGTTGCCCACCTCTCACAAGGTATACATCCAAGGCAAATTGGATGATAAAGACTTCAAGCATCAAAGCGTGCACCGAAAGACATTTGCACAAGAAGTCATATGAGGCTTGGCGTAAACATTATGCCGATGTGGATTTTGATCAAGGAGGAATCGCCTTCCTTGAATACTAGCTCCGTAAGTTCCTATTCTGCATCTCCGTGGAGAAAGTAGTAGGCAACTAGACCAAGATAGCAGAAGCCCTCTTCAATGGGGAAAAATTGGCTTAGCCCAACCTGTTCTTGCCAATCTCTAACACAGCATGGGTTAGATCTCTTTGGAGCCGATAAAGTATAAAGTCTAAGTCCAATATGGATTATGGACTGATTGATTCAGACCTACTTCCCTCATTTCTTCCATTCAGAAGTAGAGGATTTCAAGGATGATGAGCTACTGGATCACACTCTCGCCACTGTTGGCAAGTTCAACCCACCCTGCTACTTGGAAGCCTCAGCCATTTCTACTGCTTCGAGGAATTTTTCTGAGGACATGGCTATTGTAATGATTCAATGGAGATTCCCACCAGACCTGACTGGCGGATTCCACAGCAAACTCCAGCACTGGGAAACATTTTTGTTCAAAGCCTATCTTTTGCAGACCTTCGAATCCCAGAGGCTGCAATCAGCTTTGAATTGTATTCCCTCAGTCACTTTACTCAGTAGTTCAGGATTACTCAATGTGTTCCCTAGCTGTTGATTAATTCACGAAACAAGTATACCTCTTGAACATTCACTGCCAGATCATCGAATATTAAGGTAGCGAATCAATTTTGTCCTCAACCCAATTTCCTGTGAAGTTACCATTCAAGCAAGGAAAACCATTGGACCAGACTTTGGCATCACTGGATACTATTGTCAATGGAAGAATGGTCACTTCAAGTCCTTGTGGAACAAGTCTCCTGAATAAATATTCAAGAAAATCTTCAAAGGTTTCTCAAAGTTCTTCATTTCTGAGGTTGACCTAACCACAATCGGAGAAGCCCCTAAAGGACACCCCGACGCTCAGAAGAGGAAGATCAAAAAAACTTCTCTAAAGGTACATTCTATCACTGTTTAAGCTTTCTTTCCATGGCTTTAGTCAAACGAGAAACTAAATTTCTATTTCAACAGGTGGGCAAGACAACTTTTGGTGTAGCGAGCAAAAATGCCAATCCTTCCAGTAGCAAAAAACCATCAACTCATTTCCAAAAACACAAGTGAGTCGTTGAGGACTGATCCATTTTTAAGTCCATAATTATGTGTTAATTATGTTCATAACTTCATGCTTATTACTTGTCTATTATGAATAAAGCATCATTTTAACAAAGTTTTCTTTTTATGCTAGAAAATTGGGAGTTGACACGGAAATGCTCTTAAAGATAGTAATTAATCACTTTTTGAAGAAACCGAGCACATTTCCGAAGTCATGAGAGAATTTAGAGAAACTTTAAAAAAATGACAAAACGTAGTCGCCGGAACTTATCGGAAGCTGCCGAAAAATCGTCGGATTTGTCCATGGTCACCAGACCACCAAGTCAGACCCAAAAACATTGAGCTAGGCCTAAGGGAAACCCAAACCACCTAGGATAAAAACCCTAGATGATTTTAAAATGGAGTCACACATTTGAAATTTGGAAGTATTAGTCAAGGTTAGACTTTAGCAACCTAAAAAATAGGATCTTAATTTGTAGCCTTTAGATAAAACTTCATGGTCACTATAACACATCTAAGGGCTCACAAAACACCTCATTTTCTCCCTCATATCCCATCATGGTCGAGCTCCCTATGAACCATCATCACAACATACTTCATTTGACATCTTTTTCATAGTTTTTGCATCTAGAGATAGCCTTCACTCTCTCCCTAAAATTAAAGCTCTCTCCCTAAAATTAAAGCTCTCTCCTCCACTTTAAACACCTTCTCTGCCACCACCAAATTAGAACCTTAAGGTGGAACTACCTTTCTTACCTTGAGGTTCATCTCACTTTCCTCCTCCCCCTCACTTAATTATACATCCTTTTTTGTGCAATCAAACATTTCGTCCTCTTATCCCTATCTTAGGGTTTGGTGATATTTCTATAGCTCAAAGAGGTAAGAAGTAATCCCAATACCTCTCTCATTTTCCTCGTAGAGTTTTAGATGTCTCACTTACCTCCTCTACAAGCTTGGGTGCATTTGGAGCAAAGAAGGTGAACCTAGAAGTACAAGAGAGGACTTGAAGAAGTTTGGCTTGCTTTGGGGAGAGTCTTGGGTTATTTCTTCACCTTATTTACTCTATCAATGTATTCAAAATTGTTTCTAAGTATGTATCATGAGTAGTACTTTTATGGGCGGCTAGGGGTCAAACCCTAGCCATTTGATGTAAACAATGATGCTTGATTTGTGTTTATGAGTATGGTTTGAGTCTTCTATGCTATTGGATGAGTTTATTGTGTGTGGTGTGTGATTTTGGCATGTTGTTATGCTTGAGCTTATTGATTAGCTTCACTTATGCATATCTTAGCTTTGGCTAAGTTAGGATTTGCTTAAAGGAACTAAAAAATGACTTTTTTAAGGGAACTAGTCATTCACTTAGGAAATAGATAAGCAAACAACATGACTTTGACTTAGACATAAAAGGTTAAGCTTAGGGTGTAGTTTCCTTGTGTTTGAGCATGAATCGGAACACTCTTGAGGTCCAAATGACTTCAAGATTTTCGGTTAAGCTTACAATAGACTGAGAGGCTTTATAGCTAGCATTGATTCTTTCGACTTGTAACCCAATAGGTGGTAGTTTGGTGGATTCATTAGAACCAATTTCCAAGCACTCCAATAGAGGCTTGGAAAGGGAAGTCATCTATAATTGTCACATGTGTTTGCAACAAAACTCATTACGCGTGAAACACATTAAGAGTCTAGCACCAAAACTCTAGCTATTAATCTTGGTTTACTTTGTGTTTTATGAATGGACCGAAACATTCTAGAATCTCAAAAGGCCAAGGAGTTTCGACCAATAACCAAGCATGACCCGAGAGAGGTTGATTTGGACAATGAAATGATTTGTTCTTATGATCCAAAAGGTATTTGAGCATGTAAACTGGGCTAAACAAGTCATAACCTAAAATTGGCCATTGTTTGAGCATCAAATGGTCAATGGGGGCATCCCTAGACAACCATTCTTTTGTCTAGAATTTGTAGTCATCTTTATTTTCTAACTTGTATTAGTAGTAAACAATCAATCAACCTTTCGTTTAATCACTCATTGCGATGTTGAGTCTTAAAAGGACTTGATTTTGTAAGATACATTTCCATCTTTTATGATTTTTAGTTGCATCAATTATTGTGTATCACGCATATAAAGGACTTAACTAAAAAAAGCTATGAAATCAGGTTAGTCAATCCTTATGGGTTTGACACTCGACTTCTATACAAATTATACTACTTGACCCTATATACTTGCGGGTAAGGAAAATTCACTTAGCCTTAGATTAATTCATATTCAAAAGGTTGAGTGTATAAATTTATGTGTGACATTTTTTTCTTAGCTTTGTAGTTTTTATTCAATTTTCCATTTAGGACTTTGTTTTGATTGTCTTTAATCTCTTGAATGTTTTGGAAGATACTTTGGGTAGGAACTTATGCTAGACTTGTGTTTCTAATCTTTTTGTGGGCACTTTGCTCGACTCATCGAGATTTGTGTGGAGGAGACACATGATCTTATTTTTGACCCATTGAGCCATAGTCTCGACCCGTCGAACATTGTTCAAGCTTGCACTCGACCTGTCGAGGAATACCTTCGACCTGTCGAGAATTTGCTGTGCTTGAAGGTTGTTTCACTTGTCTCTTATTCACTTACATTGAGTTATCTACATTCTTGAGAGCATATATAAAGTAGTGTCTTTATTAGTATTATAGTTAGAGAGTCTAGATCTATCAAACTTACTACACCCTAGATCATTAGGACCTTATTTTATGATTTGGTATATCGGATAACGTATGCCTTTACCTTGGTTCACTTTGGTGTCAATTGCATAGTGAACACCACTATGTCATGTACCGAAATCACATTTGAACTCTTAGAGTGCTCATTGATGTTTCCTTGAGTGGGATGCCTAAGAAGTACCGTGGAAGGACCTCAAGGCTTTGAGTACTTCAATGGTTTGGAGAACTAATTTCAAGTGGTTCCTTACTGTGTTTTTCAGGTTTATGTCATTCAATCATTCTAATCTACACACTTTATGTTCGAGCTCTCCATCTATTTTATGGAGATCTAATTTGGGTTTCGATAAAGTGGCTCCGAGTAAAGTGGGTTTAAGTAGTAGTAGTAGTAAAGAAAAGGGTATTATTCCGTTGTTAAAGGTAGAGAACTGAGAAGCACTTAGGAATTTGTCTGACATAGCTATAGAGGTTAGATCCGAGAATCTATTAATTGGAGCTCATGTCTTTCATATTGAGTTGGATCCACCAATTGAGCAAGAGGTTGAGCCTATAGTATAACAGCAAAACATCATGCAGGATGAAATAAATGAAGGATGACTATTAAGGGAATGTGCCTTACCCTCATTTGCCAGGCACACCGGGTGGTGCATGGTTCTCCAACCATTGGCAGGAAAGTCCTTCAAAATCAAGCCAAGTTTTCTTCAAACTCTCCCCATCTTCTTAGGACATGCTAATTCCGACCCATACTCTCACCTCTTAGAGTTTGAGGAAGCATGTGCAAGGTTGAATATATGAAACATGGATACGGGGAAACTACGACTAAGGGTCTTCTCATCAAGCTTGAGGGACAAGGCCAAGGAGTGGCTCAAAAAACTTCCACCCAATTCGATCAATGCTTGGGTGGCCTCAAAAAGAAAGTACATCACAAAGTACTTTCCACCGAGGAAGATTAATGAGAAAAGGACAAGCCTAATAGCTTTCCGGGAGAAAGATGGAAAGTTATTTTACAAAGCATGGGAATGTTTCAAAGATCTAGAACTTGGTTGTCCAAACCATGGGAAAACCCAAGACATGCTTATGTCTTTATTCTACCAAGGATTGCATACAGAAATGAGGAGAAAGGTGGATGGTGCTTGTGGCAGTGACTTCATGGATAAGACCACCGAGGAAGCACACATTTTTCTAGAGAAATTGTCGAAAAGGTCGACTTTGTAGGATGTGAAGCTGAGTGTGAGGAAGTCGTCAGTTTACATGAGAGAGGCTACCCAAGCTAACCATTGCGGTATGTATGAAGTTAAGGGGGCACACATGCACATGATGAAGCTATTAAGAGGCTTGAGGATTCAATGAACAAGAATTTGACCTCTTGATGAAGCAACACCAAAGTGGAGGTTAAGTCAACCAAGTCTCGGAGATGAGTGTAGAACCAGTGATATGCACGATATATGAGAGCACGGTGCATGGGACTCTTAGTTGCCCATATCAAGAAGACAATTTGGAGATCATTGAGGAATACAATGAGTTATTTTATGATCAACCGAGGAATGATATTTACTCTAACACCTATAACCCGAGTTAGAGGAACCACCCTAACTTCTTATGGAGTGGTTAAGGCCAAAACAACCAAGAACAACAAGGAAGTGTGCAAAGACTTAACAAAGGTTTCTAAGGTCAAGGAGGGAGATATACTCAAGGAGACCATTTTGGTACCTCTAGTAGTGAAAGCAAGGAATTTTCTAACAATCAAGGAGCTCCCGAGTTTGCACCAAGGCCAAATGGATGATTCACTAATGATTCGGGTGGTAACATTTACCAACCGAGAGATTTTTTTGTGCCTAGAGCTCAACAACCACCATTACTTCAAGCACCAATTCCTACATCTCAATTGGAGGCGCCAAAACTTAACACGAATTACTTACTTGTCAAACTTGTCAAGAATTAAGAGGAGGACAAGAAGATGTATCTTGAAATTTTCGTGAGCATAAAGAGTGAGAATCAAGCACTTCACAATGAGAGTCAAAGTGCAATCGACAAGTTGGGGATTCAAGTGAGACAATTGGTGAAGGCATTCACTATACAAGAAGGTGACAAGGCTTATGAATTCTCTTCCACTATCGAGAAGAACCCCAAGCACCAAGTGAATGTGGTATTGAGATAAAACTTTGAGAACTATGGAGATACTCTCATAGTGGAGAGTGATGATGAAGAGGACTTAGATGCACCACTTGTGTCTAAGAATCCTCCCAGACTTGAGAAGGGAATCATAAGTAGAGATAAGGTTATGTAATTCAAGAGAAGATTGCCTTGATTCTGTTTGAGGATGTTGATGACTCGAATGATGATGAAGACGGCTTGAAGGATGAACAGAAGCTCTGATAGTGGACTGAGTTGACTTGGGGCCGCCAAAAAAGGTTTAGAGGGTGGAGACATAGATAGAGAGTATTTTGGGATTGATTTTAGGAAAGTAAGAAGAGAAGAAGCTGTCGAGAACTCGACGGGTCGAGACTCACAGCTGACTCATCGAAGGGGGGCCACTATCCAAAAAAATACAGATTCTCAACCTGTCAAGAAAACAGATCGACCAGTCAAAAAACAGAGTCAGGACAAGGGTTTAGAGCATTCTGAAGGGGTTCCACAAGGTGAAGGAGAGTACATACCCTTCCCTCATGTGAAGAATAAGGAGATGGCCCGAGCTAACTTGGATCGGAAAAATAAGGAATGTTTGGATGTCTTAAGGAAGGTAAAAATATCAAGAGATCCGAGAAGATTAATCTCAATGTTAGGGTCTCAGCAATCTTGCAGGAAGGTTCCAAAGAAGTTGGCAGATTCGGAAAGTTTTACAGTTCCTTGCACCATTGGGAAAAGGTATTTTCCTAAGGCATTTATGGACCTTGGAGCTTCAATTAATTTTATGCCTTATTTCGTGTACAAAGACATTGGATTAGGGAAGATCGAGAATGTAAGTATGTCTCTACAATTGGCCGATAGAAGTGTGGTACATCCAAGGGGTGCTGTGGAAGATGTGTTGGTTAGCATTGGTGAATTAGTAATAGTGGTGAATTTCGTGATTCTTGACATGGAAGAAGCGAATGGGTATGAATATCTTCTTATCATTTTTGGAAGAGTTTTCATGGCTACGGCCAACACGTAGATAGATGTAAGAGCCAAAGTACTCACTATGACGGTCTTCGAGATGACCGAGACATTCAAGATCTACCATGATGTAACCCCTATTCCTCAATTGCAAACGTTTATTTTTAAGGTTGTCGAAAGCGAGATTGATGAGAAATTAAAGGATTTCTCCAGCCAAGTTTACATTGAGAGTATATTCGAAGAAGTGGTGATGCGGCATTGATATTGGGGTATGAAGACTGTTTTCTACGGTCTACAATTTTGGGGCATGCGGCTTTGAATTGTATCATGACGTCTCAAGCCATCTATGGGCCAAGGGCACTCTCATTCACTAGTTTGGGAGCAAGGGTACTTGAAAGGAACTACTACTTAAGAAACAACATGGATAGGGTGAATGTGAATGATACCTTGTTCACTATCCAACAAGGGCACATACTTCTGAACCTTGAACTCAAGCAATTACTAGAGACACTCAAGTATGTATTATTGAAGGAGAGGTACAAATTGTCGATGATTATATCATCCTTACTAGATGAGGATCAAGAGGCTTGGTTGGTTGCAGTGTTGAAGAGATATAAGGGAGCTCTAGGGTGGTCTTTCAGTGATATCGAGAAAGTTAGACCAACCATTTGTGAGCATCTTATTTATACCATTATATATGCCAAGCCAATCTAACAACCACAAAGGCGTCTTAACCCTAATATGCAAGAAGTGGTGAAGAAGGAAGTGTTGAAGCTCCAAGTTAATGGGATCATTTATGCCATATCGCATAGCCCATGGATTTCACTCACACAAGTTATACTGAAGAAAGGAGGGATAATGGTGGTGCCTAATGCTCACTAAGAGTTGATACCATCTAGGATAGTCAATAGTCTGAGATTTTGTATTGATTATCGGAAGCTTAATGCGACTACTTATAAGGATCATTTTCCATTACCTTTTATTGATCAAATGCTTAAGAAATTAGCCGGGCATGAATACTATTGTTTCTTAGATGGTTATAGTGGCTACAACCAAATTGCAATTAGCCCGGAACATCAAGAGAAGACGACATTTACATGTCCACAAGGGGTTTGCGCTTTTATAAGAATGTCACTTAGGTTATGTAATGCACTGGCTACATTTCAATGTTGTATGCAAGCAATTTTTTTGGGAATGATTGGTGAAATTGTAAAGGTGTATGGATGACTTTTCTTTGTTTGATGATAGTTTTGATGAGTGCCTCCATCACTTTGAGCTAGTGTTGCAAAGAAGTTGTGAGAACGATTTGGTGCTCAATTGGGAGAAATTTCATTTCATGGTATAAGAAGGCATCGTTCTTGGTCATAGCATTTCAAGAAAGGGTATTGAAATGTAGAGGTTATTGAGAAGGCAAACGTAGAGGTTATTGAGAAGTTGCACATTCCACATAATGTGAAGGAGGTCTGAAGCTTTTTGGGGCATGCGAGTTTTTATCGGAAGTTCATTAAACACTTTAGCAAGATTGCAAAGTCTTTAACGGATATTCTTGCAAATGATTCTTATTACACAATCATTAAGGAGTTTGAAGAAGCCTTTGAGACTTTCAAGCTTGAACTTGTACAGCTCCGATAATCATGAAGCTGGATTGGTGTTTACTCTTTGAAATCCTGTGTGATGCTAGTGATTACTTCATGGGTGCGGGCTAGGCCAAAGGACAAACAATATGTTGGAGGTGATACAATATGCTTTAAGAACTTTCAACTTGGCTCAAAGGAACTTCACCACTACAAAAAAATGAGATGTTGGCTATAGCGTTTGCAGTTGTCAAATTCTGAAGCTATATTGTGGATTCTAAAGTCATAGTACATACGGATCATAGTGCTCTCAAGTGTCTCCTCACTAAGGCTAAGTCTAAGGCAAGGTTGTTGAGATGGGTACTACTTTTTCATGAATTTGACTTAGAGATTGTGGTCAAGCCCGGGAAGCAGAAGTTGGTTATGGATCACCTATCATAACTTCAACTCAAGGATGAAGAAGGTGACTTGAATGATGAATTTTTGGATGAGCAATTATTCCTTGTCAATTAAGTGCTCACTACTTCCCATTATCCATGGTTTGCGGATATTGTTAACTAACTAGCAAGCAAGGGTACCTTCATTCCCACCCACTTTTCAAGTGATTAAAGGAAGAGATTGAGGAGGATTAGTTGAGAGTTCATTTGGCATGACCCATATTTGTACAAGGAAGGTAGAGATAGGATCCTTAGAAGATGTGTTTCAAATGAGGAGATGTATAGTATGCTCACATTTTTCCATGCACTTGAATGTGGAGAACACCATAGGCCCTCCAAGACTGCCTACAAAGTTCTCCAAGCTGGATTGTGGTGGTCCAACCTTTTCTGTGATGCTCATGCTTTCATCAAGACATGTGACAGGTGCCAAAAAGTGGGTAAGATCAATATAAGGGACAAAATGTCGTTGAGGACCATTATTGAAACCGAGATATTCGATGTTTGAGGCATTGACATCATGGGGAATTTTCCTTGCTCACATGGAATGTACTACATCTTATGGAGGTGGACTATGTCTCAAAATGGGTAGAAGCTACGGCATGCCCAAAAAATGATGTCAAGGTGGTAACAAAGTTCCTCAAGGGTACCATCATCACAAGGCATAGAATTGCAAGGGCCATTATAAGTGATGAAGGCTCTCATTTCATCAACCATAAGTTCAAAGATCTTTCTAAGAAGTTCGGAGTTTCTCACAAGGTATCTACACCATATCAACCTCAAACTAGTGGCCAAGTTGAGATTAGCAACCGGGAGCTCAAGAGTATTTTGGAGAAGATCGTAAATGTCAACCAGAAGGATTAGAGTCTTAAGCTTGATGATGCACTATAGACATACCGGACCGCCTTCAAGACTCTCATAGGCATGTCACCTTATAGACTTGTCTATGGGAAGACTTGTCATTTACCAGTGGAGCTAGAGCATAAAGCAAGATGGGTCATTAACACATTAGATATGAATTCGGATTCTTGTGATGAGAAAAGGAAGCTTGATGTGATGGAACTTGAAGAATTAAGGCTTGAAGCTTATGAGAGTGCCCGGATATATAAAGAGAAGACAAAGAGGTACCAAGACAATCAGTTGAGGCATAAGGAGCTTGTTGTGGGACAAAATGTGCTCTTGTACAACTATAGAATTCCCTCATTTGCGTGAAGCTAAGGTCTAGATGAAATGGCTCATTTGAGCTTGTAGAAGCTTTTCCTCATAGGGCAGTGACTATGCGAAATTTGAGAGATGGAAGCACTTTTAAGGTGAATAGGCACCAGATAAAGCCTTGGAAAGGAATTGAGCCAAGTGACCATGTTGTAGAAGTGAAGTTTGTGCATCTTTCACACACCATGATGCTTTGAAAGCTTTGCTCTCTATCACGACCGTTTTAAGATCATTAAACTTGAACCTGAAATAGTCGGACACCATTACTTTGGCTACAAGAATAAGTGTGAGGTGGTAGAGGTTATGATCATGCAAATTCGGAGAGATAACTTTGACGAAGCGGCCAAGGATACCTAGCATGGAAGGCAAGACCAAAGTTGGTCTTGCATGTTGGTGATTGTTGGTGACTATGGAACATATTTATCAGTCTTCAAGGGGGAGCATCTCTAATCTCTTCACTCACTTTCATTGTTTATGCTTGTTTGCTTTCTTATGTGTTTAGTAAGTTAGCTTTGTGCATGTAAAATTTGTAGTAGAAAAGTGTGTAGGTTGTGTAACATGTTTGGGTGAGGATTAGTGCATGTTTAAAGGTAAAAAACTTGGGAATTCTCGACGAGTAGAAGAATGATAGTTCTTCCCCTTCGACCCGTCAAACAATTGTACAGAGGAGATAGTGGCTTACATTCAACGGGTCCAAACAATCCTTTGACCTTTCGAAATCTAGCTTAGGACTGGTATTGACTTGAGCTTGACTTTAAAAAAATATATATTTTCTCTGTCTTTTCTCTCCTCCTCCTCCTCCTCCCCCTCCCTTCTTAGTTTTTTCGAACAACTTCTCACCACTTTCAAACTCTCTCCCTTTAACACTCTCTAACACCAAAATCACCCAAAAATCTCTCAAATTTTTTGATTTGGAAGCTTTTCTTGCTTGTTGGTGATTGAAGTTGCTTTTTTTAGCTTTGTTCAAGAGGTTTGTGTTTTAGAACCCTAATGTTCGAATTTAAAGCTTGATGAGAATTTGTTGTTTCTTTGTGTGTTTTTGATTACTTTGCTTATTTCCTTTTATTTTGATGTATGGGTTGTTGGATTATTGCTTCTATATGCATAAAATTGATGATATTGGTTAAGTTGTGAAAGGCATGCACCCTAGTTTCAAAATTTGGGGATTGGCTTATGTTTAGCGTTAATTGTGTCAATGTGTGCTTGAATTCATGATCTAGGACTAATGGGTAGTTCGAATTTGATGTCAATTGCATGAAATCTTATCGAAATTTTTTGGTGAAAATTTTGACTATCCATGACTTTGGCCGGAATTGTGAAGCAAGTATGTATGTAGTTATTTGTTTTGTGTGTGTTAGTCGTAATGTGATAGCCTAAAGAAGGAATATCAATGCTTTCGTTCCATTTGAACGAGAATTATATCATTGGGTGGTAATTGGACTAAGCATTTGATGACCTTAATATGGAAATTGAGTTACATTGTGTGTTGGTTATATGTAATTGTGCGTTGAGATTCTCCTATATTGCACTTGAATTGGAATTAATGAAATTGAGATGATGCCACCATGTTTGAGAACTCTTGAATTGACAATTTTCATGTGATCAATATGTGATGTTATTTTCATACACAAGTACTAGATTGTTGTCTTGGTGATAAAAATGCATTGAGATGAATTGGTGACAATGATATGATTTCTTGGGTGTGAAAACTGCATATTTGTGTTGTTATGAGTTTTAAGTTTTACTTGTATAATGTGATCTAGGTGTCAAGTCTATCCATCATCATCATGCCACCAAGAATGAAGACCGTGCCATAAGCTCCTCCCCCCTAACAAGAGCCACCAATGAAAGTAATGTAGAGGGGCAAGGTTGTGTACCCTAAATTGAAAAAGCCGCATCTAATTCATACGAAGAGATTTGTTGCCGAGGCAGCCACTAAACAACAACTTCGGGCTCTCCTTGAGTTGATAGACCGCCATGACATGCATATGCTCACTAACGAATTCTATATATATGATGAGCGCATGGTGAGGGACTTCTATGACTCCCTCAAGGACACCGTCTCAAATAGTGGTGAGGAACGGAACTTCATGTTCATGGCAAGAAAATCGTTCTCAATCCTTAAGCCATTGAAAACTTTGGAAGCTCCCAACCCTCAAGAAGGCGGAGAGAGCAACTTTTAAACAGAGGTATGATGCGGTTTTTTAGGATGATTTCATGGCGGAAGCTTGTGTGAAGGGTCGAGTACTAGACCATGGACATAGATCCTTCCAAAGCAGGGATCACACCCCACTCTATCGAGTCCTTTGGTTGTTTTTCAAACATAAAGTGAAATCTCATCTCCACAATAGTGAGATCACCAAGAAGGGGTAACAAGCCATGTCTACCATGATGAGTGAGGTAGGGAAAGTTGAGTTTGGGAAACTCATCTATGATTCCATCATTGGATGCATCGAAGGTAGAGGGCCTCTATTTTTTCCATGTATCATCACATACCTATGCCTATCTAGTGGAGTTAATGGAATTCCAGCAAACCGACCAAAGTTGTCGCTCCCTTATGGCACACTCAATGATGACGCGGTGGCTAAGAGTCTCGGGCGACCGCTCGACTCCCCTATTCTCACCAAGCCGAAGGCACTTCTTCATCCTCTCAAACCTAAGGTCCTCCAAAAGGGATGACCCCAGAAATGCACGCGTATTTTAAGGGATATTTTGGGGAGATGCCAACTAACCATACGAAAGTGATGCACATGATGGGTGCACTTGGTGATCGGATGAGCGCCCTTGAGCTACACTATTCTGAAGGAAATGCCGGCTCTTCCACAGTGGGAATGAAGACATGGCGCATGATGATGTGGTGGATGATGCTATGGATGGATGAAGACCCTTAGTGTTTCTTTTGTTTTTCTTTTTCTTTTGTGATGTCGTTTATGTCTAACCTCTTATCTTAATACATTGTAGGAATTTGCATAATTTGTAACTTTTATTTGAACATCTTAAACACATTTCGGGTGATGTCAATGAGGTTACTTGATATGTTTTACATTTTTGCAGTGATGCTTGTCGTTATGCATTCATGTGGTATTGTGATGCTTAAATGATGGTTTCGATGAGCATTCTACCACTTCTTTTGTGTATAGCTTGTGTGTTAGTTGTGTATAATGTGTGTGTTGTTGATGTGATGTAGTTTTGAAAGCTATGGACAGGGAATTTGAGTAGGAGAATTGCAACAATTAGGCCACACTTTGCAGGCTCAAAATTCTGAGAATTCTCGACGGGTCGAAGGTTCTCCCCGACCCATCGATTGTCAGCTACTGTCTGGAATTGTCACTTTCTCGACCCGTAGAGATATACCCGTCGGCTATAGCCTGGGCCATTTCTCGACCCGTGAGGAGTGTCCTGCCACAGTTGACTTTTGGAGACCAAAGAGCTTGACACTTTGAGGCATATATCATATAGCAATACCGTGAGACTGAAACAAGTCCGAGATCACTAGTGACAACTCATGAAATATCTGTATGCACCTTTAGATGGCGAGGCCTAACTTGGTCGTCGTTGGTTTATATATTTATGCATATGGAGCTTAGAGACGGTCGACAAAGCGTTTGCATCCTCTTTTTCTTTCCTTTCTTATTTCCTTGCTTCATATGGACATGTTTAAGAATGACGCTTAAATACCACTAGTGTATTGTTTGGAGTCATGTAGAGTGTGGTAGTCTTGTGTAATACATGTGAGATACTTGATACTAGGAACATAATGCCTATTTAAGTTTTCAGATATTCATTGCTAAGGTGTTTAAAGTTCTAAGTGTGTGGTCCCCTCAAGTTATATGCTTGATAACATTGTCGTTTTTCTTTAAAATATGATTAGTATGCATGCCCCCATTGTGGTTGATAAGACTCTAATAGTCTCATTACTTCTTAGAGACTATATGACCCTTTAAGTGAGAATGTATGCTAGTTGTTATGCTGACGAGAACATGTGTTAGCAGAATAAAATGTGAAGTGATTATGATTATATACCTCTTGTGTACTTGTGTATGATGTACGTTTTGATGCAAACTGAAGACAATTTGGTTTTAAAGTCTGAGGTAGTAGGCTAAGTCGTATCACTCCTTACCCTAAATTCCATAAAAATTCAAAAAAAATGAGAAAATGTAATGCAAAAATATGTGTATTTTGGTGTGGTTGTGTCCTAATAATGGTTCTTGATGATGATATTGAATTTATGGCTAATAGATTACATGATTTTAAGCATGTGTGAAAAAATAAAAATAATGTATTTTTAATCGGTTGAAAAGCATATGTCTCTCAAAATTTGTGCATTTGAGAAAAAGAATAATTAACATGTTTCAAATCTATCATTGTCTATATTGGATTTTGAGCCGAATTGTGCATGGCTAGCTTATATAATGCACATTTTCTTTCATATGTGATATTAATTGGTTATGTGTGATCTAGAGCTTACATGAAACTGTGCAAAGCATTTTTCGGAATCACGAGTAGTTTTCAAAGATGGTAGAGGCATTAGGATCACCACCATAGCCAAATAGTTTTTGAACCTATGATGCATATATCCTTTAGTGAACCAATTTGAGCTTTTTTAATACTTAGTTTTTTCTTTCATAAACACCACAAATACTTACCTAGTTTAAATACATATCTGTTGGGGTAGAAATTGTAAAAATATTTACTCAACATAATCTCACTTCATCTCATTAAAGGAAATGAAATTTTATTATTTGAGTTCGACCCATTCAAGATAAAAATGAAATATTTTAATTACGATTCTTAAATTTAAGAGAAAACCTTTTAATTCCACACATGAAGTAAACAAACTTGAATGTGTGAGATTTTTGTATTTTTGTAACTGCACCTGAGGGGTTTAACGGGCTGCCTACGTACCCTGGAAGGGATCAAGTCACTTGTAATTCAAAGGAAAATTGAGTGTGGTCTTTCGATGAATGAATGACCCATCAAAATACTTGGAATTCGGCCTTTTAGACTTGTGGTAGACCTTTTTGGTCATTTGGGTCTGTTGCCATTTGGTGGTGGAGGTATTTTGATTATAAAAGTGTGGTTGCATCCAAAAGTTTTATGTCTAGACTACCTACACACCCTTCGAAGGGATCAAACCAATGTAGTTCAGGCAATTTGGGAATTTTGGATCGGCTTGGCTCTTTGTGGTGCTAAAGCTGTATGGCTAGAGGTTCGCTTTTAGGCTGGCCGAATTTGAGTGGTGGAATCATGGATTCTGTTTGAAATTGCGGTTGCATCTAGTAGGTCGCTAGATTACCTACGTACCCTTTTGAGAGGGATCAAGCCATCGTAGTTCTTTCAAGTGGTGTGGTAAATTTGGTTTCGAGATAACCAGAGTTCAAATTTATTTTGTGGTTGCATCCAGATTTTATATCAGATTGCCTACATACCCTTTGATAGGATCAAACCATTGTAGTTCTTAATAGTGGTGGAGTGCATTTGGTTTCAGGATAACCAGGAATTCAAATATATTTTGTGGTTGCATCCAGATTTTGTGTTGGATTGCATACATACCATTTGATGGAATCAAACCATTGTAGTTCTTAAAAAGTGATTTTAGCCTTTGTGCCATGAGTATTTTGGTTTATAAAATTTGAGTTACATATCTCATTTAAAAACTTGCAAATATTCACTTAGTGTTTGACTGGAAATGCTCGTCGTGTTGATCTTTGAGACTCTGACTTCATGAATGATTTTTGACTTCGTGTCACACTTCGGCTTTATGTTGTTGATGACTTTATGTCTGAACTTGATGCGTTAATGACTTTATGCCATAATTGAATTTAGAATTTGAGAATAGCCGTGAAACTTTTCTAGACTTCTTTGAATTGATATAGTCCAAAGCCCAACTCCATTTTGTTTTCTTCTTTTTCCCGTTGGCCCAAAAGCCAAATTCTTTTTCTTTCATTCATTTTTTTCCTTTTCTCTTTGGCCCAAACCAGCAGCCCATTCCTCTTATCTTCATTTTTTTCTTCTTCTTTGTTCTCTTTCTTTCTTCACGTAATGTAGCATATCACCTTCTTCTCTTCATTTCTTCTCTTTTTACTTTGTGGCCGCCGCCGAGCTTCTCATCTCTCTTCCTCTACCAATTTTCTTCTTCTTTACAACACATCTCTTCTTCTTTCTTCGCCGAGTACATCGTCAAGTCTTGTATTCTTGATTTCCAATTCGGAATAAGTACGAGATGGAGTTCATCGACTTCCTTTGTTCGAACTTGGGTTTGCTTGGGTAAGCTGCAGCTTTGTTTCTCTCTGTCTGATTTCTTGTAGATCGAAACAAAGGCTAGAGCGTAAAGTAGCTTGTGTGAGTCCTTGACTAATCTCTTCCTTGTCTTCGTATATGTGCGACAGATTGGAGTTCAGGCTGTAGTGAGTCTTCTTCCATGTGCATGCGACGAGGCTGAGATTCAGATTCTGACGATTATTTTTCAGTCGCTCATCGGATTGGTTGGTGAGTGTCTCATGACATGTGAAACTGAATGACCATCTGATTGCTGTCTCTTCAATTGTTTGCAATTTTCCATGAGTATTATGCCTTTCAACTTGAACTGATTTCACTGCTCTCGTGTTTATAAACCATTAATTTGTTTAAAACAAAAGAATGATAAATAGAGACTTGTTCATGACAAGGATAATTTTTGACGAGGCAACCAGTATAATTTTCGACAAGGCAACTCATATAATTTTCAACAAAACAACTCATATGATTTTCGACAAGGCAGCCAAGATGATTTTTAGATAAGGCAACAAAATATTGCTATCATGTTTTCAAAACATTAATTTGCTTTAATTCCTTAAAACAAAACTAATGAATGAAACATAAGCTTTGTGCATGGCACAAACGATTATTAGGCAACAAACTGTCTGGTATAGGGCAATCTCTCATTGTTTCTCCATTGTGAAGGTGCATTAGAATGAATGTTTGGCTTCAAACTATGGCACCATTTTTTTGTAGGGTTTATGGAAAGAGTGCCCTGAAATTGCAAAGCTATAATTGTAGGGGTTGTTGCCATTTTCTAGGCTTCAACTTCGTTGGCTTCAAACTGCTCATCTTTACTGTCACCGTTGTGTTTGGAACAATGTTGCAGTAGGTATATTTCGGAATTGACTTGCAAATGTCTCTTTTCAGTCCTGTATTTGCAGCTGGCAACCTTCTGACTTCCTTTCTATTTACTGCAGACTTTTGAATTCAGCTTTTGACATCACTCTTCCTCTGTTTCTCAGCCTTTGGGAAGGTTAAACTCATCTCAACTCTGCTTCTTGTATTGAGGGCCTGAATTTCATCAAGTTTGCTTTGTATATGTTTCCTGCATATTTTGTAAGTGCAAAGAATAATAGGAAGTGAGGTTGATTTTGGATTGCGGTGGAAACAAGATGGTTGTTTTAGAATTTTCTGGTGATTTTAGAGATGAAGAGTAGTTTCGAAGAAAGAGTGAAAAGAAAACATTTTAAGCTCTGAGCTTTAAACCATGGATAGCGAAGCAACAAGTTTTTGTGTTCGCTGATTTGAAACAAGAGTCAAATATTTTTTGCTTTTAGGCTATAGCCGATGAAAAGAAAAGCAGCAAGTTTTGTTGCTTGAAATCATTTTAGAGGAGGACTATGTTTTGTGTTTGATTGAGAGAAAGACCAGCAAAAAGTGTAAACAATTGGTACCTGATGAAGACGGTTCTCCTTTAAAACTATAAGGTAAGACTCTTTCTAGTCGCAAGAAGCTTCTCTCTCAAAGTACTTTCACTATCTCTCTATTTTGTTTGCTCTCTGCGTCTCACTTTCTGGTTCCCCTTTTTTGTGTTTCTCCTTTTTTCTCCCCTTTCTCTCTATCAATTCTAATGATGCTCTCTGCCTTTATATAGGGGAAGTGAGCAGCTTGCACAAAGATGTTGTTTGCTTTTGAATTTGAAATCACCGATGAGATGATAATACCGTCCTTATCTCAGCCTCAACTACTTTGACTATATACTCTAAGCCTCAACTCCTATTGTAGGGGGAGCATCTAGTCAACTCTGTTAGTTCAGCCTTTCTATTTTTAACCTCTCTAAGGACTCGGTCAAGCCATCAATTTTCCATATGCTTTTGTTTACCAGCTGTAGATATTTTCTGTTCTCTGCAAGCTTGTATATGGATGAGATTGTCTTGGCCCTTTAAACGATGGACTTGTATTTGACCCAACAACATAAATGAAAAATATATATGTTATTTCATATATACTGCAGTCAATTTATTATTATTATTATTTTTTACCGCTCAACAATTGCCCCTTCAAGCATTGTATATGAAATGTAGATTGAATATGCAATGCTTGAATGCGTTTGCTGATGCATCAAGGACAATTTGTATCTGTTTTCAAACATTCGACTTATGTGAGATCTTTGTTGGTGTTGTCAGAATTAGGACTGTAATGTTCCCGTTGCATAGCGGAGGGGATCCATTGCAAGAGTGAAGAGCTTGTAAACTGCATCTTGAAGTCTTTTAGACTGCATCTTGGAGCTCATTTATAGCAGCTTTCACTCAAACTGATCTTCAATCACTTTCTTTTTGTACAAACACTTTTCCCTTCTTATCTTGGTCTTGTCACTTGATGGTTCTCTCGTGTATTTATACCATCTGTTTAAAGACATATCATGGAAAAGAAATATATTTGAAGATTATGACTGCATCTAGTATAATACTAGACTGCCTACATACCTTGTTAAAGGATCAAGTCAATCGTAGTTCCCTGAATAAAATTTGGGTGATAGTTATATTTTTTTTTTTTGAGTGACTGCATCTAATATTAAGATTATACTGCCTACGTACCCCTTTTGAGGGATCAAGTCGTCGTAGATCATGCATATTCTATCTTGTGCTCAGACCGTCTGATCAGGTTCTCAATCTTGCGAGCTTCCTATAACTTTTTGACGAACTTTCCATTACATACGGGTAGAAGCAATCTTCTTTGGCTTTGGACAATTTAGATGTCCCCTTGGCGAAAACTTTAATGATGACATGCAGCCATTTTCTAGTCTGCTCAGGCATGCCATTGGACATTCTTGTAATCCTTGTTCTGTCGAAGACGATCTACTATTGGTTTCCACATTAGACTTGTAAAAATAGAGAATTGCTTGATGAGATTGTTTAGTATTTCCCATTCGTCTTCTAACTCATCTGAATCTTCCGAGTCTTCCTACATATCAAAGCTTGGGGCTATCATTAGCTCGTACAAGTTTGGAATTTTCAGCTTTCCAGAACAAGGCATGTCAAGGTGGGCGTGGACAATCTTGACTTCATTGTCTACTTCAAAGGCGACCCATATTGTACCTTTAGGCAATGCGACTTCTGATAGGGGCACCGCTTCAGTCATATTAGTTGTTGCAATTTTACTCGTCGACGACTCCACCTCGATTTCATTGTTGTTTATCATGTCTTAGAGCACGTCTTTGAAAATGTAACAGTCCTTCAAGGTGTGACCGAGCAGTCGATGATATCTACAGTATTTAGGGGTTTTGGTCTCGTTAGCCTCTTCAGGGCATTTTGCTTCAGGCAATTTTATAGCCTTTTGTTCAAGAAGTGCATCAAAGATAGAGTCGACATCCTCATTATCGAAGGAATATTGGACTTGCTTTCTTTCTCTCAAAGTCAACCTCCTTGGTCGATCATCCCTACCTCGGTTGGCATTGTGGTTGTCACTTTTCTTCTCATTCTTGACGAAAGTTGCCATTGACTCAGCCTTTTCATCAGTGAGCATTCTATTCACGATCTTTCTTTCGCTCAACTAAACTTCAGGGGCAAGTACCTTTCGGCGAGTTATCTATCTTTCCACATTGCCCTCTTTAGACACTAAAGCATCAAAAGATTGTGGTTCAGCTGAGCCCACATATGTTGTGATTTCTGGAAGAAGATTATTGGCGCACATTTGAACTAATACTTGTTTCAAAAAAAAATTAGAGCATTGGACATTTAGGTTTCTCCATCTAGTAATGAACTCATTTGTAGTTTCTCCCACCTTTTGTTTTGTGTAAGCAAGGTCCATGATCGAAATTTTTTTCTTGGAACTAACAAACTGTGTGAGAAATGCCCTTTGCATGTTGTCCCATGCAATGATAGAACCTTCTTCGAGTTGGGTATACCATGTGAATGGCGCCCTTTTGAGTGATTAGACAAACTGTCTTACTAGCAAAGCATCCGACTGTGAGGAATCCCCACAAGCTGAGTAAAAATGTGCTAGATGCTCTTGAGGAGAACCATTGATTCCGTCAAATTTGTCAAAAAACGGTTTTTGATAATTTTCTGAAAATGCTAAAATGTCATAATAGGCTAGATATGGTTTGCGATACTTGATCACCGGAGTGATCATTATCGACTGGAAGACTCGAAACTGCTCTGCTATCAAATTTTTGATGTCATTTTGCGAGATGGTGTCATTATTATGGTGTCTTTCTTTTGCTCGTATGTATCATCTTGCTTGTCTTAATTCTTATCGTTGGATATAATAGCCAAACGTGAAAGGACCCAACCCCGATTTAGTTTCCTAAACCGGAATCAAACCCCTTCTGAAAACAAGAACCAACAAAAACTATTAAAATTTCGGCAGAGTAACGCTACTAACACGGAATTGCCTTTACCTGCACCCGGAAAATAACACTTCATCCTATGCCACAAAAGCCAAACCGTGGGCGCCAATCCCATCCGAATTTCTCAATATCATAACAATATCAATAAACAGAAAACATAACTATATAATATAGAAAATCCGGGAAAAACCACATAAAACATGTATCAGTATCGTATCAGAGTGATCTCTAGTGTATACATATACAAAATATACAACAGTAGATGAAACAAGAAACCTACTGGAAAACACAGGTAGCTCGAACAACTAGCCTCCGACCACGACTTGAGACACCAGAATCCGAACTGCAAACTGGGCACGGAAACCGAAAAGCCCAGGGGAAAGACATGAAAATCGTTAGAGTGAGTGGACGAAAGTAAATGTCTTTCGCCGAATAATATATGTTATAATAACATATGCGAGTCAAAATGAATGAATATGATATAGTACACGAGGTGAACTCAAACTCCTCCAGCGTACAGAGCATGCATGGAAAAATCCCACGGGGTCGCTCATGGACACATATGTGCTAGTATAGTCCGAATCACGGGATCCCAGACCCACACGTGATTCTAGCCAGAAAGGCCTCAGGTCAGAGGTCTGCCCCCCCGGTAAAGGCCTCGGGTCAGGGGTCACAGCCTCCCCTGGTAAACATCCTCGGGGATCAGCCGGGATCCAAGTGTATCGATACAACAACATATACTGTGATTGTACTCTGTGTAAACCAAATCATAAATAGTTCGATGCAAGTGTATAAAGCAACATATAAATGCATATACGTAATGTATAATTATATAGGCATATTCGTATAACACATGTTCATATAAATCATAATCTCAAATGCATGCTCATGCCCATAAAACGTGTATTAAAGACTCGTGATTATCAGTGAAAAGAAATTGTCCACTCACAGATGAGCAAAACGCGCACTCGCGCTATTCACGTGGCCCGGCGGAAGATCCCTCGCCCGAAACACGATCTCGATCTCCTGAATAATCATAAAATATATCTGATCAAAATCACAATTCACAACACTGTACCACACCTTTGAAATCTACCGTTCCCGGAAATATATAACATAGTGCAAAATAATCGACGAAATTCCCGAAATCAACACTCAAAACCCTCGACTGAAAATCCGATACCCAAATCAACTCGAAAACCTCAAGGTGACGATCGAGGCGCGAATACGAGTAAAACGACATTAAAATCATTGAATTCTAAAAAGTCAACGGGTCGCCGGAGCTCCACCGTTGACCACCGCCGTCGTCGGCGGCACGCTGTCAACCGGAGAGATTTCCTGGCGGTCAAGCTCCCAAACTGTTCTCCTCCTCAAGGTGAGAAACTTTCCTCAAGGCACCACCACCATCCAGCCACCACCGTGGCCGGAAATCAGCTCGAAAAAGCCACGGTCGAGAATCGCCGGAAAACTTTCCCGGTCGATTCCGGTGCCGTCACTCCACCTCAACCCTCGAAACCAAAGGGGAAATCCTCCCTGACCAAAACCCAACCGTTTCCACCTAGAATCCTCCCCGGAGAGTCGTTGGAGCGCCACCCCAATCGAGTCCGAGACCGGCCGGAAAATCCTAAAGTTCAAACCACTCGTTCTCTCTCAATTCCTAATCAATTTCAAAAATTCCAAGTTCCAATCAATAGAAAATCAAACAAGGATTCAAAATATACCAACCACAAGGCCGAAGGTGGCCGGAAAATGAAGGTCGCCGGCGAGTCAGCGGTGGTGGAGATTTTCTTCTCCGGTCAACGCGGGTCAACGCTCCAATTATGGTCAACGCCAGTCAAACTTCCAAACAGTGCATTTTCAACAATTTTCAACTATTTCCGATATTTAGACTCGCGTCTCGGGACGATCGACGGTCCAAAACGGATAACCATTACGATTCGGATAAACTCGATACGAACTGATAAACTCGTCGATATTCCGAAACTTCAAATATATATTATATTCCTCGGTCATCGAAATAATCATCCGAAACTGCCCACGAACGCGAAATCACGTGTACAACAACTCTTGAGAAGAGACTCAACTCAAATTCTCGGCCGATAATTAAGTCGTAATCAAAACCGGCAAACCTCACAATTATCGAAAAACTGCGATTACGCGCTAACTCGTGAATTATGCTGATTACTATACCGATTCTGGTTCGGGTCGTCACAAAGCGCGCTATTAGCGTAGCTATTTTAGCTTCTTTTTCTGCCAAGTTTCTTGTTGCCTCAGCTTCTATATTAGCACGAATTCTTGCTTCAACTTCTTGTCTCCTAACAGTTTCGGCCTCAAATTGATCGAGCCTCCTTTGTAACTCTAGCAGTTGCTCTTCAAGACTTTGGTGGCTAGTCATCATCAATTTTGCGATCTCAATTTCTTCATCACGGAGGTAATGCTTGCTCTTTGACCTCCTTGATCTTCTTTGGGTTTGCACTTGTGTATGTATAACTCTGACAATGTCCATAGTGATCTCATAAGGCTCTTGAATTTTTGAAGGATTTCAAATTGAATCAACTTTGACTTCATGTTTATGAGCCACTTGGTTCTTATATTCACCATCTGCGAAGCTCACCATCACACTCTTTTCTTCATGTAGATAAACTCGAATAGTGACAACCATAAAATGACACGGAAATTGCGCTTTGGTAGCAACTATAACCATCTCATCTATCGGAAAACATGCAGAGTGAGTAATTTCCTCCATATTGGCATCCACTATTTTGTTTTGAGCCATTTTCTTCCTTTGTACTTTTGCAATTCTCTTTCGTTGGTTTCTCAAAGCATTCTTGGAAGGTGACTTGACAACGTGAGTATGCACCGCTTTTGTTATCTCTTTGAAAACAAATAGAAAATAGAAAAAAGTTCTACAAAAAGAGTTATGTTTGGAAAAAAAAATAAAGAAAATTCAAAAATAGTATGTGTATTGTACATAAAGAATAAAGTTTTTTGGGAAGTGGTTTTATTTGAAAAAGGGAAATAGTAGCACCTAGAAGTAGTTTGGAGGAACTTCAACATGTGAATTGCTTGCTAGAGTGTTTGGTCTTTGATTATCTTATCAATTACTTTCGATTGAACCTCCCTACCTTAAAGCCCAATTACAACCTAAATAAAAGTTCTCTTGATTTAAAACTCTGTGTGTGGAATGGTTGGAGTAATTGGTTGAAAAGCAAGTCTATGGAAAATATGTGATCAATTTGATTTTTGAGTGCAAATACTAACCCTCTAAACACTTGAGTGCATTGAGTGATATCTTGTGAGTTAGATGATTAGAAACATATTGATTTGAATACATCTTAATACATGCATTTGGTTTGATATGTAGCATGTTTGGCTTATTATACATGCATTGATTTCATATTGTAATTGTACTTAAGAGGAGTTCAATCCATTAGTCATGGTTCTTTGAGAGAAACAATCACCATTCGAGACACTTACATGCTTTTGTGTTTAGTTTTGTGATTTTTTTGTGCTTAGAGACTAGCTTAGTTTGTTTTCTATTCTTCTATGTTTTCTTGAGGACAAGCAAAGTTTAAGTGTGAAGTAGTTTGTTAGATCCATAATTATGTGTCAATTATGTCCCTAACTTCATACTTATTGCTTGTCTTTTATAAATAAAGCATCATTTTGATAACGTTTCCTTTTTATGCTAGAGAATTGGGAGTTGACACGAAAACACTCTTCAAGATGGTAATTAATCACTTTTTGGAGAAGCCGAGCACATTTCCGGAGTCATGAGAGAATTTGGAGCAACTTTGGGAAAAAGACAAAAAGTAGTCGGCAGAAGTTATCGGAAGCTGCCGAAAAATCGCCGGATTTGTCCATGACCAGCCGGACCACCAAGTAAGGCCCAAACACTTTGAACTAGGCCCAAGGGAAGCCCAAACCACCTAGGATGCAAACCCTAGCTTATTTGAAAGGGGAGTCACACATTTGAAATTTGGAAGTATTAGGCAAGGTTTGGAGTTTAGCCTAAAAGCCTAAAAAAAATCTTAATTTGTAGCCTTTAGATCAAACTTCATGAACACTACAGGACATCTAAGGACTCAAAAAAACACCTCATTTTCTCCCCCTTATCCCATCTTGATCGAGCTCCCCATGAACCACAATCACAACACACTTCATTTGACATCTTTTTCATAGTTTTTACATCTAGAGATAGCCCTCACTCTCTCCCTAACCTTTTAATTCTCTCCTCCACCTCAAACATCCTCTCTACCACCACGTACTAAATCAGCCACTTAAGGTGGAGCTACCTTGATTCCCTTGAGGTTCCTCTCACTTTCCTCCTCCTCCTCACTTGATTATACATTCATCTTTGTGCAATCAAGCATTTCCTCCTCTTATCACTAACTTAGGGTTTGGTGAGATTTTTAGAGATCAAATAGGTGAGAAGTAATCCCTCTTCTTTTTTGCCTCTTGGAGTCCTAGAGGTCTCCCTTACCTCCTCTACAAGCTTGGGTGCATTTGGAGCAAAGAATGTGAAGCTAGAAGAACATGAAAGGACTTAAAGAACCTAATTAAGCTTGCTTTGGGGAGAGTCTTGGGTTATTTATTCACCTTATTCACTCTATTAATGTATTCAAACTTTTTTTTGAGTATGTATAGTGAGTAATACCTCTATGAAAGGCTATGGCTCAAACCCTAGCCATTTGATGTAAACAGTGATGTTTGATTTGAGTTTATGAGTATGTTTTGAGTGTTCCATGCTATTTGACAAGTTTGTTTTGTGTGTGATGTGATTGACGCATGTTGTTATGCTTGAACTTATTGATTAGTTTTACCTATGCATGTCTTAGCTTTGGCTAAGTTAGAATTTGTTTAAAGGAACTAGGAAATGACTCTTAAGGGAACTAACCATTCAATTAGGAAATATATGAGCATACACCATGACTTAGGCTTAGAATTAAAAGGTTAAGCTTAAGGTATGGTTTCCTTGTGCTTGAGCATCCTTGTGCTTGAGCATGAATCAGAACACTCTTATGGTCCAAATGACTTTAGGGTTTTCGGTTAAGCTCACAATAGACCGAGAGGCTTTGTAGCTAGTCTTGATTCTTTCGACTTGTAACCCAATAGGTGCAAATTGGGAGGATTCATTAGAACCCATTTTCAAGCACTCCAATATAGGTTTGGAAAGAGAAGCCATCCATAATTGTCACATGTGTTTGTAACCAAATTCATTACACATGAAACACATTAGGAGTCTAGCTCTTAATCTTGGTTTAGTTTGTGCTTCATGAATGGACTGAAACCTTCTAAAATCCCAAAAGGCTTAGGAGTTTTGGCCTATAACCAAGCATGACCCGAGAATGGTTGATTTGGACAATAAAAGGATTCGTACTTATGATCCAAAAAATATTTGAGCATGTAAACCGGACTAAACAACTCATGACTAAAATTGGATATTGTTTGAACATCAAATGGTCAACGGGGCATCCCTAGACAACCATTCTTCTATCTAGAATTTGTGATCATCTATATTTACCAACTTGCATTAGTAGTAACTGATCAATCAACCTTTCGTTTAATCACTCATTAGTCTAATCATCCCTTGCGATGTTGAGTCTCCAAAAGACTTGACGTTGTAAGATACATTTCTATCTTTTGTGTTTCTTTGTTGCATCAATTGTTTGTGTATGACGCATATAAAGGACTTATCCAAAAAAAGCTATAGAATCGGGTTAGTCAATCCTCGTGGGTTCAACACTCGACTTCTATACAAATTATACTACTTGACCCTGTATACTTGTGATGAAGAGAAATTCACTTAGCCTTAGACTAATTCATTGTCAAAAGGTTAAGGGTATAAATTTCTCAACACCCATCGAGGAGGAAGAAGAAGAAGTAGAAGAGGAAGATGAATCTACAAATCTAGAATGCTACTCAACACTTCTCTGCATATGTTAAACTACTGCTGGGAAGCATTCAGCCTGTTCACCTTGCTTTTTCCTTCTTCATAGATTTGTCGGAGAAGGCAGCGTTTACGTTCTACCTCCAACATTCCTGAGGAGGAAGTCCTTCCTTATTCGACCCCAAATGATGATGACTTGCCTATTGGGTAGACCTTCAAGCGTCTAGGATGGTCTGATGTGGGCTCCTCCACTCAAGCTTCTCCCAGCGAGCAAAGGCCCATAGCAGTTGAGAGCTTAATATAAGAGACACGTCAAAATCCCGCTGAGTAGGCTGCTTCATATAGAAACAACTGAGGTAACGGAAAATTCCGTTGCTATTGAGAATTGCATAACATGTGGTACTTGTCCTAACTCTCTTGAATACATGTTAACGTTGATGATGCCATACCTGAGACGTCAGACATGGGCAACATTCCCTTTGAAAGGGAAAATCCTCTTGTTGAGGAACTTGTTGATACACAGGAAATTTCCTGGGATGAACGAGTCAACCCCCACTGATGAGGTATTTATTTATACAGGAAATTTCCTCATTTGTTTGGGATAATTCACTCTTGTTAATATTGCACAGCAAAACACGGATTCCAGAGACTCCAATCCCAACGAGTGAACCTGCGAGCGTCGCTGCCACAATGATTGGCCACGAAAGTATTCCTACTCCTCCAGAACCGCATATGGTGATCCTTCCACAAGTCTTAATAACCTTGCTTTAGAATTTTTCGATGCGAGGCGAAGACTCTCCAGCAGCTGATGATTCTGCTCGATCCCTTACTTTCCTAAAGGGAATACTCGACAGTTCGGACCCTGATGCCCCTCAGCCTTCTACTACGAACCAGCCCAGCTTGTCCTCTGCCTCTTCTCCTGCAAAAGTGGACGCTTCAGAAAAAACTGCGAAGAGGTACACCAAGATCCTCAAGACTAGAAAAGGTCATAGAAACAGAGAAGAGGTACACCAAGATCCTCACGACTTCCGCAAATCCACAAGAAACCAAAACCGCGAAGGCCTTTTTCAGGGATCTCTGGGATATCAGCCTGGAAGGACCAGGCGTTGTCACAGCAATCCAGTGACAACTCGATATTCTTCGAAGGACGGCTGATTCAATGACCATGCATCTTCTGGACTAAATATTCTTCGCGAGCTAACTGAGCTTTATAGAAGACTGAGTGAGATAATATCTCGTATCGACGCAAAAAACTATGTCAGTGGCAAACCCGCAAGGAAAAAATCAAATGCTTTATTGACGAAGTCATGTCTCACACTGCTTTATTGGACACGCTCAAAGCAAAGTTTCGGAAAAAGTGAGAAGCTGCTTTCAAAACTCTAGAACTTGGAGAAAAACTCTATGAAGAAGTCAAATGAGTAAAGGCTCAAGCAGAAGCCTCCACGCGGGAAAGCTCTGTAGCCCGGGTTGCCTACGAGTGTGCAAAAATCAAGATCAAAGAACTAGGCAGTTGTATCTAGATTTAAGTTTGTATTTTGATTGGGCCTCAAATGTGGGCCTCTTTTGTTATGTAAGAACAGACTCGGATATAGTCCATATAAATACTTCAAATAAAGCATATGCTCTTGTAATCACGTCATTCGTTTTTCTTGATTAATATGAAATTAATTGTAAACGTCAAAAATGAAGGATCCTGGTTTAATGTGGAGCAATTACCGGAACACATGCGTTTATGACTTTAAAATGCATCCAATGAATCCGTACCCAGGACTCGTCATTTGGCTTTAAAACTTTAAGCCTCATATAAGCCCGCCCGGTCCATGAGGCCAAAGTCCAGTCCGACCTCATGTAAGGGAGGATCAGCCTAACCTCATTGAAAATTATGTAGGGTTTGGGTCATGTAAGTGAATCTCGCCAGGCCTCTTTGAGCCCTAAAGGTCAAGCCTAGTCCGGCCATTTTTGGCCCTATTTATAAGAAAAAGTAATATAATTTATGATTATTATCATTTTTTTATTTCTTTCACTTTTTCTCTTATTCTTTGATGTCTTCTCTACACACAAAAATATATTTCTAAAATAAATATCATAAATCAATATTTACAATACTTAAGTTTTTAATTTTTTAATTTTTTTCTCAATTTAAGGCCTATTTTGGCCCGGCCCATAAATGTCAGTCTGACCCGGCCTCTTTAGCCTCATTGACCTAGATTTAATGGGCGGGCTATGGCTTCCAATTTGTGGTCACGGCCCGGCCTCTTTATGCTTGAATGTTGACCAAGCCCAGCCCAGCCCAAAGCCTTAAATTTTGAGCCAAGGCTGGCCAGCCCAGTCCATGATGACCCTTATCGGGACCTATCATTTTGATTCACGCGAAAAACCACTCGGGTTGGCCTTCTATACATTCTACACCAAATGGAGAAGCAAGGCAGAACACCATAGAAACTTTCCAAGATGTCAAGAATGTCTATATTCTTCTTTCTTTGTCTCAAAGCCTTTTCTCCGTATCTTGTAGAGAGCCTCAAATCCATATAAGTAATAATATCTAGGCTCAAACCTAGTCTAAGTAATAATACTTGGGCCCAGGCAGCTCTTTGATGCTTCCAGTCTAGGATGCCTGGGGAAATCCCATGCATTATGTAAATTGGCATCGAGAACTATCCCTTGCAGTAGTTGTCCCGCTCCTTAGAGCAAATGCAGCCATTTTAGGTGGGTTGGACCAATTTTCAACCTCGGCTAATACAATATTCATCCAAATTAGTCCTTGGTCCTCAGTCTGACAATGCAGTAATGAGATCAACCCAAGGATCAATTACTATTCACATTAAAAATTATTTGTATTTATTGGTAAAAATATGACTAAGATCGTGGGCTATATATACAACTTTGGTGTTTGCACGTATATCGGGTTGGGAGGCTGTCGTGGTTTGCAGCGACTACGATGGTTACTAATGAAGTTGCGGCTGAGACGTTGAGATTGGAGGCGGCAAAGCTTGTTGTGGAGCAACCTTCAATCTTGGGGCGGAAAGCTAGCCCTGAGTTGGATCATGCTTCAAAGCGCTTGTGTTTGGAATCTGCTGTCGAGTCTCCGCTTGATGTGGAGACGGAGGTTGGAATTTCAAATAATAATGGGGTCATTTATATGTCTCTGGCTAAATGTAATCATGGTGGGCCACATGGTTCTAAGACTAAGAAGAAGATGATTTTTAAGCTAGTGTCAACAATAGGAGTGGTGCTAAAGACAAAGAGGAAACGACGTGTTACTAAGAAGATGGAAGTTGGTTAAAGGTTTGTGTTTTGGATATGGAGATGAGGGAGGAGTTGGTGCCTCCGTCAAGGAGGTGAAGATGGCGGCTTTAGAGGTTCATATTCTGAGGTTTATGAGGTTATAAAGAGTCTTGATCTAGAGGTTCCATAGGTGCTTGTTTTCAAACAAGGAATTAATTTTTGATTGAAACACTTTAGTCTAGCTATGTCTTGCGTATTGTAGTTGTATGTTTCATGGGAAGGTAACTAGGTTAGGGAAGAGCTTAATGAATGGTAAAAATATGCTCAGAAATGTTTATTTTGTTAGCCTCGCATGGGTAAAACATAACCCCCGCGTGGGTAAAACGCTATGTGTTTGATTGCTGGTCAAGAAATGAATTATTTCTTTCAAAAAAATTGACTTGATTTTCACCTCTATTTAATACTTACCTTGATTTTTTTTTCCAATTCACTTAACGGTGTTTAATGCCATATAAATGGCTAGATCAAAGGAATGGTTGAAATTTTATCAAAAGTGTTGATTTAATTCCACGTTGGTGAATAGAAGACTTCCCAACTTTCTTGATGCTTATTGTAATACGAGGTTTAAGTTTCATGTATTCTATCATTTTATTAATGAAGGCTCATGGGTAGCCACACCAAGTGTTTCTCCAAGAAAAAAGAGAACGAAAAAAAAGCACGAAGATTTTGCCACTAGTTTAATTAACTATACTAACAAAAAAAAGTTGTTAATGAGTGAGTTAGGATTAGAACTTTTTTCTCACTCAAGCACCTATCGTAATCACCATGCTAATAGGATCCTCACGAAGTTTTGTGGCTGCCCTTACGGTCTCAGACAAAGGGAAGACATTGTTCAAAGTTTCAGGAGAAGACGACGAACCAGACAAGTTCTACCTCGTCGGGAGTTTACTCGCCATGAAGAAGAAAGAGGAGCCCAAGGCTTTATTAGGAACCCTTTGCTGGAGTATGGGAACAGAAGCGGAGGACATCGATCTGCAACCATGTAGAGCATTATGTTTTGAGTTTGATCGGGAAGAGGAGAGGAACGCAATTTTCGAAGGAGGCCCTTGGTTCTACGGGAAAACAACCTTGTGCTTGGGAAGTATGATTGAGATACTTCGCTTGTGCTATACCCCTTACCCGAATTTCGGTTTAGGTGACTGTGATGGGGCTGCCTCTGAAGTTCTAGAAGCCCTACCATGTTAGCCTCATCGGTGATACCCTAGGTGAGGTGATTAGGGATGATGAACCAGGGGTGAAATCAGGGACAAGTGCGCGTGCAGATCAAACACCATCTCTTAGATCCGGTGAAGCAAACGTACACGACCCTGGTCTATGAGTTGACTGAAGTGCCTCTTCCTATACGATTTAGGTATGACCGGCTTGTTGGTTATTGCCAAATCTGTGAGATGATGGAGCATGATGTTGTGGAATACCGCATGATGCATCGGAGGCCGAGAGGATCATCATCAAACTAGGGCTTAACCTTAGGGCAAGTGCGGGGTTGAATCTCAATGTGTAGGGAAGTCAACATGCTGGGATGACCAAGCTTCCTAGTCTCTCTAAGATTCTTAGTCGGGATGGGGAAACAACAGTGGACGCGGTCCAAGATCCTCCATAGACGAAGCAACCAGGATAGTAGAGCAATGCGCTCCGTATCTCTCTGTCCTTTCCCGGAATCTTCGTGGCAAAATTGGCAAGGCAGCTACACGCCTTTACTTTTAAATTGTCGACGTTGGAATTACAAAATACTAGTGTGCATTTCAAGGATGGTGTTGGGGACCGAAAGGTAGAGCACTGAGGGCCTCATCCTGAGACCTTGGAAGAACACAAAGGTGTATCAGATGCGGACTCCCAAGCCGACGCAAGAGGTTGAGGTGACAGAGCAGTTAGAGCTGAGTTTTTCTGTTACCTTGACGCTGCCTCAAATACATGGTGAGCTAGTGGTGACACTGATGAAACGAAAATGTGGTCGACAAAGGGGCTCCAAAAAGCTAGCGGGGATGTCATCAAAGGTGGTGGTGGTAGATGGTGGTTCTGACCCGAAACTCAAACCAAAGCGTCGATCTAGAAAGAAACTAGAAATGGTGGTGACGGAGGAAAAGGTCCCAAGTGAAGCGGCTCAGGTGGAGAATGGGTCGACCAGTGTTGAACAATCTATGGTGGAGGTCCTTGTTATGGAGGCCGAGGTTTCACCGGAGTAGGTTAGGATTACTCTGCTAATTGTGCTTGTTCTCTTTCCATTAACCGAGTTTTGTCATTGATTTTACCAAGTCTAAAGAATGTCGTACGATAGTAGTATGAAGGTAGTCTAGATTAGCAGAGAGGCTTCTCTCTACCTCTACTCACACTCCACTGCATGTGTATTCCCTCTTTTATCCTCATTTGATTAACACAGTAGAAGCTCAAACAGTTATCAATATTGTCGTAATCCGTTGAAGGTGATCATTATATACTTTGTGTAATGAATTGATTCTTGTTTACGTTGAAAAAAAATAGACAAAGCAAATGACTTTCCAATTTATTTTCTGGGCCACAGTAACTAGAAGAAAAAAAAAGTAAAAATTAGGTGCAAGTGGCAAATGAGACCCGGTCACAGAATCATGTCATAGACTACTGTTCCCCTCTATGAGACCGTCAGGGTTGTGGAAGGTGCACAAAAATATCTATCAACCCTTTCGGACAAGTGACCGCCCACCGTCTTAACCGGTGAAATAGTTCGGAGAGAGAGAACCCCAAGAAAATGTTTTTAAACTTATAAGTAAATATTCCATCCGCTTAAAATGGGTCTGAAATGTTCCCTCACACCAGTCACACGTCCTATCACTCTCTCTCTCTCTCTCCCTCTCCCTCTCCCTCTGTTGCCTATTAAGACTACTCTGTGATTCTGTGACTTCGCAACTCGAATCGTAACACTGAACTGAGAGAAAGAGTAGTCTACGGTGTTTTCAAGACCATCGATCGCCGACGAAGCCATCGAAATGCGAACAAACTCTTTAGGCTTAGTTTAGCTCCTAACTTCCAACACCACCATTACTCTGAATACTCTCTCTAATTTTTTGAATTCTCCGGCAATCAAAACGCCAGCGTTTTGTGTTTTTTTTGGAGTATGTGCGCGTGTGTTTCAATTTGAAATTTGAGCTCCGATCATGTATTAGTAGCTGTCTCTGATCCCTTGGTCGATCTCCGCCGTTCAATTTGAGGCCGGCGATCGTCGACGTGTCGGAGTAGTCATGCTGGATCTTAACCTCAACGTGGCCGGGTCGGCTCAAGAAGACGACGTCGTCGTAGTCGGTTTGTCCCCGGAGGGTTCCGGCAGCGCCACGCAAATGGATGAGTCCGGCGGCACGTCCAACTCTTCCGTCGTCAATGCCGACGCCTCCAGTACCAACGACGACTCCTGCTCCGCACGCGCCGCCGTGACCACCTTCAACTTCGACATTCTCAAAGTCGGCGGCAGCGGAGGAGATGAAGAGGACGACGAAGATGACGTCGTCGTCACGAAGGAGCTGTTTCCGGTGATTGGCGGTTGGAACAGCTGGCAGGGACAGGGGCAACAGTACTCGCCGATGACGTCATCGTCGGTGGCGAGACAGAACTTCACCGAGCTCGGATTCGATCACGGTGGTCCGGCG
This sequence comes from Geum urbanum, assembly GCA_946800695.1. Classification (NCBI taxonomy): domain Eukaryota; kingdom Viridiplantae; phylum Streptophyta; class Magnoliopsida; order Rosales; family Rosaceae; genus Geum; species Geum urbanum. The sequence goes on from OX327001.1 coordinate 13,080,567, forward strand.
GAGGTCAGGTTACTTCTGCAGGGACAGCAACAACTGCCGCCGCCGCCACCGCTGCCCCAACAACCGCAGGTGAAGAAGAGCAGAAGAGGACCAAGGTCGCGGAGCTCTCAGTATAGAGGAGTCACTTTCTATAGAAGAACCGGTAGATGGGAATCGCATATTTGGTTAGTCCTATTTTGATTCTTTAATGAACGATCGACCTCGAATTTCAGCTTGAATGCAAATTTGTATTAACCTTTCTCTTTTTTTTTTCTTTTTTTTTCTGTGAGTGCAGGGATTGCGGGAAACAAGTGTATTTGGGTATGGATTTTTTAGATTAGTCTACTTGATTGACTTGGATTAGTATTTGGCAACTATTTGTTACCCGTTTTCTGTTTGGAAAATTTGATGAAATGTGTGTTTGGGTTTGTCTTAGGTGGATTTGACACTGCTCATGCTGCTGCTAGGTAAATCCCTACTCACTAAATTTCTTGAATTTGTTTGTGAGTTCATATAGTTCATTGTTATGGTTACTAATATTTTTTTTTATTAAATTGGATTTGCCGAATTCAGAGCCTATGATAGAGCTGCTATTAAGTTCCGGGGTGTTGATGCTGATATCAACTACAACCTCACTGATTATGAGGAGGAAATGAAACAGGTTGGAAGCTGAAGTCTTGTTCAATTCAATTTCTGAGTGGATTGAAGTGTTGATTTATATCTAATGAGTAATCAATATGCAGATGAGGAATTTGACCAAGGAAGAATTTGTGCACATACTACGTCGGCAGAGCACTGGTTTCTCAAGGGGGAGCTCAAAATACAGAGGGGTTACGCTGCATAAATGTGGTCGATGGGAGGCTCGAATGGGGCAGTTCCTTGGCAAAAAGTGAGGAATCTATCTATTGACTTAAAAAAAATTCTTTCTTTTATTGAATCAATTTGTTAGAATAGAGAACGCGTGTGGTGTTAATTCTCAGTGTAGTCGTTTCCATCTTTCAACTGTTTGACAAAACAAGTCTGATTGCCCTATTTCAAAGAGAAAAAGAAAGTGTGGGCATGGTGGTTTTATCATGTAGGTAACAATGCTTGCATGCAGGTATATATATCTTGGGCTATTCGACAGCGAAGTAGAAGCTGCAAGGTCTAATGATCATGAATTACACTCTACCTGACACTGAATTTATTACCCTAAATTCTCAACTCATAAGGGTTCCATTCAACACTTCTCTCCCTTTTGATTTTTCTGAATTTAGGGCTTATGACAAGGCAGCAATCAAATGTAATGGAAGGGAAGCTGTCACCAACTTTGAGGCAAGTACATATGAAGGGATGCTATCTGAAACTGGTAGTGAAGGTATAATATAAATTTCAATAATTTTCATACATGCATCTGCTATTCAAGCAACATCTTGATTTATTGTCAATTTATCATCAAGAGTTCAGGTAGTTTGTCCTGAAAATAATGTGCCTAAATTTTAAAACACAGATGGCAACCACAATCTTGATCTGAATTTGGGAATGTCTCCATCTTCATTTGTTAATGGTCAAAAGCAAGGGGAGGGACGTCTGCAGTTCCATTCTGGCCCATATGATGGGCAAATTGGAAAGAATACGAGGGTAATTAGATTCCTTTTCTACAATTTTAGTTTCTTTAGATAGTTTCATATGGAGAAACACCAAGTATCTGTAAGTCTTCAAGGGGTATCCTGTCCAAGGTTTTCCTTGTTTTTGTTTTTGGCACCAACATTTTATGGTCCAAACTAATTTAAACAGCAGTCCTTACTTTGACATCTCTAAAATTGAATTTGTTTAAATGTAATGACTTGAGCAGGACTTGGTGGAGTTAAATGGATTTGCTAGCTCGCATAGTACCTTAACATGGCTTTGCGTTTCTTGTTGTCTTATTCTTTATCTTTCTCCTGTCTTTGACACGGTTGATAGTCATCTGACGATGGTTTTCTGCTTCAAATTTACATTTCTGAATTTGCAGATTGAGCACAATACAAATACAACAATGAGTGATCCACCTTTAAAAGGCCTAATAATGACATCAGAGCACGCATCTTTATGGAATGGTGTATACCCTAGTTTCTTTCCAAATCAGGTGAACTTATATGATTTGTTAAGAATGGCACAGCTTTAGTTCACTTCTATTACCTATACGGCTTTTTTAAGTCCCTTCCTTGTCACCCCTATTGGTACTGGTACTATTTTTACCATTGCAATTATGATAAATGTATGCTGGACTTCTCCAAAACAACCCCATATTGTTAGCTGAACAAATACTGAGAATGAACTGGCAATAGAACAGAACTTAATACTAAATCTATCTTAGGTTTTACCGTTTTAGTGCATATATGATAGGTTGAGAGTGAGACTATTTTGTGTTATACATCTACACTGAGACTAGTAGAAGAAAAGAAAATATCACCGTAAGATAGAGATGTCCTTCTAACCTTTTTGTGGATATAGTGGTTATAAGACATAAATTCATGACGTTAAGATCCAGAACTGTAGAACTTTCCCGCCTGAATAGCAAGTTATATTTTGCATTTCTGAGTAATAGAATGGCCAGATAAAGTGAAAGAATAAACTTCCAACTGAACTCATTCTACCATTTTGACAGGAAAGAGCAATAGAAAAAAGAATTGCATTAGGATCTCAAGGACCTCCCAATTGGGCATGGCAAATGCATAGCCAGGTCAGTGCCACCCCAATGCCACTGTTCTCTACTGCAGCATCATCAGGATTCTCATTTACAGCCACCGCTCCGTCCGCTGCTGTCCTCCCCTTCGACCCTTCAAACCCAGCCCGTAATCTCTGTTTTACTTCTTCACCCATGGGCGGCCATCATCCCTCTCAGTAAAAGCAACATCGCATTGAAGCTGCGGCAGTAGTCTAATTTCCCCTTACATATTTAAAGGGCAACCGCAAATGCAACAACGGGCGGTATCTTTAGATTCTTTGTATGATTCAAACCGAGATTGATACATACATCACCAACAACTTGACTATGACTCCTTTTTTATGTCATTACCACAGTCCACACTGAAGTTTATCCTGTATCTGTTCTCTGAATTATGTTATAGCTGACTTGAGCCCGATCTCTTGTAAAGTATCACACTTTTACTGTGGAGCCCGAATTCTAAACTCTTAACTCAGAAAACGATCATCAAATAGCTTATGGTAGCTCGTTCTCAGACAGTAGTAGATTCGAGTTTGTTCGTTACTTGGTTTGTTTGTTGTGAGCATTAGCTGATCCGTGTGTCCAATGCTTTGTATCTGTCCTGGTTAGACACCACAACTAAAAATTATTGTAGACAAATAATTATTGCGCACAGCTTTGGGTAATACAATGAGACAATTTTTAGTGATGGTTACTGTAGATATTGCTGCTTTAATTTAGGAGTGGAAGAGGGAACAAAGTTGAGGAGGAGGTCGTTTCCCGATTGCTTTACAATGAAAAGCAATCTTTCTGAGGAAGATCAAAGAACCAAATCTTTTCTAGAAAGCTGACATGAAAATTCATGGGAACTTTGACTCTTTTCTAGTTAGATAGTAATTATATGCCATCTTCTGAAAGGGCATTATGATATGCTTGGTATAGATATATATATATTTATATAAAAAGCTAATTAGGTTGTGAGGGATAGAAAATTCCAATTACGGATGGCTGGCCATAAACGATGTAAAATCAAGTAAATCTCAATTACATAGCTTCTGAATTCTGCTAGTGAGTTTTGATTATCTTCTTGGCAGGAATATAGGTGAGCATGAAATTGGTAGCATATCTTGTCAACTTTACTTTTAGACCTTTTATGTGATGAATTGATACTCTATGTAATTACAAAGTCCATTATGTTTGGCCACAATTACCCATCTCTCTTCTTCTTGTAGTATCATCATCAAATTAAGCGAAACATGGAATAAACCTAATAATAGAAGCCAAAACGAATCCTTGCACTACACATATTTTAGCATCAACCCACATAACATCTCATGGACTGATATGCTCCCTGGGTGTTTACTAATTTTCTATTCTGACACGTGTTACAAGTCAAGAGGTTTATTTTTTTTGACATTTTTCATGTTTGACTAAGCTTATGATAAATTCAGTTTATACGATCTACCACAACTGAAACTATCTCCACCGCAATGCGTGCCTCGAGCCTAGAAGTTGACGGTGCTAACGGCGTTGAAATGTGTTGCGGCTACTGAGTCGCTCACCGGGTATGTTGACATTTAGAACAATTGTCATTGATTGAGGTAGATTGTCGTGAAGCTGCTTTAGACATGAACCTCAACCAGTGAAGCTCCGACCTCCTCTGCCTCATCCAGAACTAGGTCATCGTTCCCACAAATAAGTCCTAGGTACGGTGTTGTGAACATGAACGTCTTTATCGCTGATCGATGAGCCTCGCCGCTTGAGTGTTGATTTTCGAGAGAGAGAGAGTTATTATCTGGGTTGATGTCAAGATAAACACAGTCAACTTTTACAAATCTGGGTTGATCTCAAGATAAGCACAGTCAACTTTGTAAAAAGTTGACAGAATCAGCGAATCATATTGTGACACGCGACACTTTAGAAAAAAAAATTAAATTGTACATAGACATGGGGTGCATTTTCTAGAATTTTTCATGAACCTGAGTGTAAAATTCGAGAGAGTTGATTTCCATGAAGCCTCACCGTCGAATTTCTGAACTTCTTTATCGCTGACCGATGAGCCTCGCCACCTGAGTGTTGATTTTCGGAACGACTTATATCAAAGTAAGAGCAACTCCAACAGTTTCCCTATACTTGAGTTTTTCATTATTTTAGAAAAAAATTGGGTTATTTTGCTCCAACAGATTCTCTAAACACATTCTTTATTTTAGAGAATTTAATGAGAGAGAAAATCACATTCTCTAAATTTATAGAATTCTCTATATGGTTAGAAAAATCTTTAAAATAAAAAATTTGTTAGAGTAAAAACAAAATATACAGTGAGTTATGTTTTTTTATTTCCCTGTAGTGAAAAAGTTATAAAAAATAAAAAACTGTTAGAAATGCCTCAAGAATCTCGTACTTTTGTTGTCCAATAGTTCAATACAGATTTTAGAAATCCGACGTACCTAATTAGAGGCAAGTAGCGGGCACAATGGGAGACCTATATTTAGTGGTCACCCTTGCTATGTGATTGGACAACATCTTATGCAGAGTAATTGGCAAGGGAAGGGCCACGTAGGTTTTACACTGAGGGCTGTGATCGATGCTGTAAGTGACAGTGAAAGTGACAGCAACCACAGAGAGTTGGTTTATGTGAATGGCCAGAATAAAGAGCTCTCAATGCTACTAGCTTTCATTGTTCATTGGATATTTCTGTGCTCTGCTAGCTATCATCATTTCATGCTTCATCATTGTACTGTCCAATCACACTCTCTCTCTTTCTCTCGCTCACTCATTCATTTCATTTGTTGCATTCAAGTGCTTCGATCTGTTTTCTACTTTTGTTTTGGCAGCTTCCATCGACATCTACATGAAAGCTCGATCATTACCCTGTTTTATTGGAGGACAGAACCATTTATTTTCCTCTTCCTCTCCCTCATAAACAGTTTTATTAGAGTCTAGAATCTAGCTTAGAACATATGCATCCATGGAAAAGCATCCGCATTTGTATAAAAGGTTTTTATTGGTCTAAATTTTTTTATTTGAAGCTATGCAGTTATTATTTATTAAATAAGATGTTCTATTCGTGTTTTTTTTTACAGTGGTGCAAAAAATAAGATTTTTTATTATAATTTATTAATTATAAAAATTTTATTTTTTTAATTTTTTTGTAATATTTTCATCCAATAACTAGACGACATGTGTCATTATCGTCTAAATTATTAAACCAAATTTCTGATAAAATTTTCGACCAGTCAAAATGTGACACGTGTCACTTTCACGTGACGTTATCGTCTAAATTATTGATGAAGATTTCCGGTAAGATTTTCGAAAAATCATGATGTAACACGTGTCACATCTACGTGTCTTTATCATCTAAATTATTGATTAAGATTTTCGACTAATGAGGATGTAACACGTGTATTCATCTTCAAACATCAGATTATCTGAAATTTGCTATAAATGTATCATCTATGGCTCGTTTTATACTCACACCATCTACAAGTCACTTGATATTCTACCGGTAAATACATTTCTTCAAGCACTTCTTCACATTCCCTCATCAGTAAGATGAATCATTTCAAATTGGACAACTCTTCCAGGAGGAGGTGACAACAATGCCAGCAACTTGTCGTAATTGTTAACGCCTTTCACTGATGCGGTCATGGTAGCTACAACGTTTGATGATGAGCCACCCCGTCGCCGCTATCCGAACGAACCAAGGCAGAGGGAATCAAGGGGACAAAATCTGATGGAATATTACTTCATTGAACGCCCTATTTTCAACGAGCAACATTTTCGCCGGAGGTTCTGAATGAGCCCGAACTTGTTCAACCGTATCATGAAATTTTTTTGCAACCACGACCCATTTTGGCATCAAAGAGTAGATGCCACTAGATTACAAGGACTTCTTCCGCGACAAAATATGACCGGTGCTCTACAAATGTTGACATAGGGCGTAGCCGCAAATCAGTGTACTGAAATCACAAGGATGGGGGTATCAACAACACAGGAATGCATGAAGAAGTGGTGCAAACAAGTATACTTGCTTTATAAAGACTGTTACCTCCGCGCTCCAAATGCAACATGCATCACTCGACTTTTAAAAATGGCCAGGCAACGGAATTTTCTGGTAAGATCGGAAGCATTGACTGCATGCACTGGGAATGGAAGAACTGCCCAACAGCTTGGCAATGGTCATACTCATCGCGGAAGGCTCGTCCCACTATAATCTTAGAGGCGGTAGCTTTGTATGACAGATGGATATGACACAACTTATTCGGGGTGTTTGGAGCACAAAATGATATTAATGTGCTCTATCACTCGGATATCTTCGATGCGCTCCCTGCTGGAAGAAGCCCGCAATCGACTTATAAAGTCAACGATATGACTTACCAAAGCACTTATTATATATATAGCTGATGGAATATATCTGAGGTACTCCTCGTTTATCAAAATAATTTCTAATCCTCAGAATCTACAACAGAAGCTGTTCTCAAATAAACAAGAGGCACACCGTAAAGATGTGGAGATGTGCTTTGACATCTTGCAATTTTGTGGGAATTATTCGTCGTGTGGCAATACATCATCACACATCGACATTAAAAATGATCATGTTGGCTTGCATCATAATGTATAACATGATTGTTGAGGAAGAATTTATGGAGGACGATTTTGAAGAGAACGAAGAAGAAGATCTACAAAATCCACCAAGTGCTTTAACAGTTTATGATGGACCAGTGGATAAATATGGTAACCGAATTCATTATGAGACAGTTGAAAGAGATCAACAACAACATCGTTTAGCAACTGTCTCATAGATCTTCAATCATTTTATCTCCATGGAGAGCTTCAAAAGAACCTAGTGAAACACAACTGGTTTATTGAAACCGGTGAACAACTCTAAATAACGAGTTTTAATTTTGTGTGTTTGCATTTTATGTTGTTTGAGTGCAATTTATTATGTTTTAATGTATGTGTTTGAATTTTATCTAAATAAAGAAAGTGTGTTTTTATTTCTTAAAAAATTAAATTAAAGAATGGCAAGCCAAACATAGATTTATTATTAAGATAAACTAAACTAATCATTAAAATTAAGTGGTCGCTGGGGATAACAATTTGAAAATCTTGCATGGCTATCTTCTTCTTCATTGTCATTTACTTGCTTAAGGATTTCCGTTTTCCTCTTCGTGAAGTACCTCTTTGACATTAGGGTTATAGCCTCCAAATTCATTGTCATGATCTTTGTTTCTTTCACTAAGGCCCTTAATTTGTAGTTTCTCTTCAAGGATTAGTTGCTTATCATCACTTGCCTTTTATCAATCGGTGAAAAAAATTTGGTTAGCCTCAATGTTTTTCAAAGCCTCATTTCATACCTCATTTGTAGGAGTCATAACTTTTTTTCCCTTTTTTTTTTTTTTGCTTCCTTGGCCGCCTTCACTCCTTGAGGTCTAGTCAAACTCGAGGTACCTTCAAGGTTGCTTTGTGGTGTTGGAATCACTTCATCCTCAACCAAGTTAACGGTATGAGACACTTCACTAACGAGAGGAGTAACTTCGAAGTTGGCATGGTAAGAAGGTAGAGTACTAGTTTTGATGGGTCTAAAAGAATGATGATTCTTGGCCGCTTCCCAACACTCAAAGTTTGAAAACTCCTTCTTTTTTGCCACATAAAGTGTTTGAGTTTTCCTTAAGTACAAAAAAAAATAACGAATTGATGTGTCACAATAATATCAAATAAAATGGACTTAACATTTTTTATTTCATAAAATCAAATAAAATAGAGAGGACCAACATAATTAAATCCTTCCCTCATCAAGCAAATTTCCGCCGGATTCTGAATTTCTTTTTGCAAAACCAAGTGAAGCTTTCCAAAGTGTCAAATTTGGGTTCAACTTAGCAAAATGAGAAGTAAGTACATTTTGGGTCCTAGCCTCCGACCTCGATTCACCATGAGCCATCTCCCAATTTTGTTGGTAATCGGCATAATTTTTTTCTCACAATTTGTCGACTTTTTGTTTGTTTCCAGATATACGGCACACGCTTTGATGACAATAAGATATGCATAATTATACATCTTCGAAAATAAGCCAATTGGTAGACATTTTTTGCAAAAACTAAAATGATTGAGAGAAGAGGAGGAGGAGGATGATAAATTTGTTGTGCACAAATTGGTGTGAGGTGTGAATAAAATGAAGGTATTATTTATAGAAAAATTATAGGGGTTATTTGTAATTTTTTAGGGTTTTTTTGGCAATTTTTAAGGGTAAATCACTACAAGAAAAACGCACCTAGACCACGGAGCGTTTCCGTCGTCTAGGTGCGTTTTTTCGTCATCTAAGTACTTAGACGACGGAACCTCCGTCCTCCAAGTTCCGTGCTCCAAGTGCTGTTGTCCAAACACTTGGACGACAGAGAAGGTGAACTCTGTGGTCTAAGTGAAACTTAGACCGCGGAGAAGCTCCGTGGTCCAAGTAAGCACTTTTACGACGGAGAATGGTTCTCCGTCGTCCAAGTGCTTACTTGGAACGCGGAGAATTTCATCTTTCTCCGCGGTCTAAGTTCTCACTTAGACCACGGAGAATTGATTTCCGTGGTCCAAGTGAGAACTTAGACCGCGGAGAAAGATGAAATTCTCCGCGGTCTAGGTTACCACTTAGACCACGGAGAATTGATTTCCGTGGTCCAAGTGAAAACTTAGACCACGGAGAAAGCCCAAAAACTCCGCGGTCTAAGTTCTCACTTGGACCACGGAAATCAATTCTCTGTGGTCTAAGTGGTTATTTATTTTTTTAAAAATTAAATTTTAAATTGTTGTAAAATATTAATAATTTAATTTAAAAACTCCAATCTCATTTAAATAATTAAAAATGTTAAAATTAATTAAATAAAATAAATTTGTAATTACTTAATTAAATAATAAAATTTAATTTGTACATACATGAAATATAATATAAATTAAAATATTGTTCAGAATCAGGAAAAAAATGATATAATAAACTACACAAATTAACTACTAAAATATCGGAGGAGCAGATGCGTCGCCGAGTCCCCTGCCTCCAGCCGGGTCGTCGTCGTCGAGGTATGGGTTCGGAGGAGGTTGACACTATCATCGAGCTTGATTTTCCATGAGGGTGATGAGTTGGGCTATCTGCGCTTCTTGCTGATCAAGCATTTACTATGGTAATTATACATTAGTATTAAGTGTACCTGATTACCATAGTAATTATATAAAAAAATTACGGTAATTACACATTAGTATTAAGTGTGCCTAAGATTTGAATAGAGTACACTAGCTTGGTATTTTGGTCGTTCAATGGACGTGCGACCCGCGCGATAAAGTGTAAACTTTCAATTAATCAGCCTTGGTTCAATCGAAAAACATGGCCAGTTAGGGATAGAGATAACGCGAAAGGCAGAACTAATTTCGACAAAACACCCCGAGACTAACCAAATCAATGGTATATACTCTATTGGTGTCATCTTTCTTAGATCCAAAACCTGTCACCAGTTATAACCCGTTTCTAGACACCATGTCCGACATTCAGCCAATCTTTAGAAAATTTACACTCCCTCAAGTCTTTTGCAAACTCCGCCCTCAACCTCGTGTCCATAACTTCACTTAGGTTATGGTTTGCGGTGATGAAATCCACACATCACGAGGGGTTAAGGAAATAAGCTAGGAAATGAGGCGCCATCTATTCCAAAGAATGCGACTTAATAAACCAAACTTATGTACTAAATTTAAATCAAAGACTACCAATTTACTACAAAATTCTCATAATTATCAAATAATTATTTTTAATTACATGCAATAATAATAATCACCAATTATACTATTAATTAAAACAATAAATAATTATTATTTATCATGCATTTAATAATAATTATTCATTTACCAATATAATTAATTATTATTAAGAATAATAATTATTACTATTCCTTAATTTTAACTAATAATTATTCATTTACTAATAATTTATTATTACCAATAATTAGTTATCATTACCAATAATAATTATTACTAATGTAGTATTACTAATAAATTATTTTTACTAATAATTATTATTACTAATACATTAATTACTAATTAATTAAACAATTTACAAATTAAATAATTAGTTAAATAATAATAATGTTAATTAAAAAATATAATTATTTATTACCTCGCCGAAAAGTCGCCGGAAAGAAGGAAAGTCGCCGAAATTTTGGTCGCCGGAGGAGGAAGGCCGGAGGGTTTTGAGAGAGAGTGAGAGGAGAGGAGGAAATGAGATGAGATGAGGAAAAGAGAGGGCTGAACTGTGGTATATATAGGTGTTCACTTAGACGACGGAAAATAGTGTTTCCGTCGTCTAAGTGCACCGTTTCAAATTTTTGAAACGACCCCAATTAATTGGGGGGACGGTTTCAACCGCGTAAATTTTCGGCACCGTTTCAAATGTTGACTTAGACGACGGAAAATAGATTCTCCGTCGTCTAAGTCAACATTCGAAACGGCGCAAAAAATTTAGGCGGTACAATAAACCGGCAAGGATTTTGAACTTGGACGACGGAGATAGCCTTTCTCCGTCGTCCAAGTTGAATTTACGTAAAAAAAAAATTAAAAATTAATTCGCAAGGAATTTGCCGATCTGTCATTCGAATGAAATAGTCGTAAAATATCGATTAACGCATCATATATATAAACAATTGAATTTGAAACGATGAATAATTTTACGTCTTTAAACTTGTTAAGTATCTACTAATCTATATGACTTAAGTGTTATTAAGTATAGGCTCATTTGCATATCGATATTAACGAAATTGAATTTGGACAAAACAACCGTTAGATACGTTCGCCGTAACATAATATATAATTAGAATAATTTTCAGAAAATAATAAGTTCGTGAAGGGTTTCATCGGCACAGTCAACCGCAAAACCGAGATTTTGACAAACTGGAAACTTGGATACAAGACATTTCATAACTCCGATTTTGGAACCGTCGAAACTCACACACCAAGAATTGTTTACTCTATAGTCTTGATGAAAAGAATATGCATTGGGAGATGGTCTAGATGGTTGTTGTCTTAGATAAAATTACGAAATTTGAACTTAGATGACGCAAATGAGCTTCTCCATCGTCCAAGTGAGTACCTGGACGACGGAGTATGAGTTCTCCGTCGTCCAAGTGAGTACCTGGATGACGGAGAATCTCAATTGCGTCGTCCAAGTGAGTACCTGGACGACGGAGAATCTCAAACGCCTGAAGCCTCTCCCTGTATGACATCATGTACGGCTCAACTTCGTCACAGTCTCGCAACACTACCCAATGTGCCTCAATAAGTTCTTCTCGTGTTAACGATTCCTTTAATACTCCTCTAAACGGTCAGACGACATTGGTGACGACAGTCTCGCAACACTACCCAATGTGCCTCAATAAGTTCTTCCCGTGTTAACGATTCCTTTAATACTCCTCTAAATGGTCAGACGACATTGGTGACGACAGAAAGATTGATGCGGGCACTGGGATCAGAGGTAGTGGGAGGTGGTGGATCTTTGAGGTACCTGTTGTAGTAAGTAACACACTCATGCATTAGGTATGTCTCAGCTATGGAGCTATCCGGGGTCAACCTGTTTTTGACGAATCTTTTATACTGTCCAAGCTGTCTACAAAATCAAACATACAATAAGAATAAGTGCATATAGCTAGTAATCTCCAGTGGAACAAATTATGAATCGAATCACCTGTATAATTAATATAGTTGTACTTACCTTTCTTGAGGATACATCCAAGTGTACTGGACCGGACCAGAAATGAGCACCTGCTCGGGCAGGTGGATCATTAGGTGAATCATGATGTCAAAGAAAGCAGGGGGAAAATCCTCTCTAGTTTGCAAATGATGTGTACAATTTCTTGTTGCAGTTCCACCACACCTGACTTCTTTAATTCTCTGGCGTATAACCTCTGCCACCATCTGCACAATGCCACTATTGGTTCTACGACATCACGAGGTAAATATGGTCGAATTACCACTGGAATCAGACGTTGCAACATAACGTGATAGTCATGTGTCTTTAGACCAACAAACTTATGTTGCACCTCGTCCACTGCTCCAATTATAGTAGCTGCATACGTAGCTGGATAACGAACGCCCTTAAACCAGTGAAATACAGAACGTCTAAGTGTCGGCTTCACTGTGTAAGGTGCAACTGGCATCTTGTTGTACACTCATTTCCTATCCCTCCTCAACCACAAGAGACGACGTAGATTCATTGATTCCAGATCTTTGCGCGCTTTGGGAGAATCTTTAGTCTTGAACTTAATACCGAGAATTGTTCCCACCACGTTGTCGCACACATTCTTTTCTATGTGCATCGCGTCCAAGTTGTTCCTCAGCTTCAACTTCGACTAGTAAGGGAGTTCAAAGAATATACTCTTGTGATGCTAATAGCGAAGATCATGTGAAGGAATTGGATTGCATTTCTTTACATCCGCGTCATTGGTCAACACACCAAAGTCGAAATAGCTCAATCTCTCTAAAATCTCTTTGCCCGACCAACAACAGGGTTTAGGATAGTTCTCTACCGTCCCGTCGAAATGAGCTTCATCCTGTTGCCACGGGTGGTCGTGAGGAAGCCATCTACGGTGACCCAAGTAACACACCTTCCCCGCATGCCAACTAGAGTTCACGTCATCCAAACATATATGACATTCATTATATCCTTTTGTCCTGCAGGCTGCCAACATCTCATACGCTGAAAAATCGCTGATCGTCCACATTACGGCAGCCCTCATTGTGAACATCATGTCAATGAATTTGTCATAAGTTGGGACTCTATTTTGCCACAACAGTTTTAGCTCGTCGATCAAAGGTCTGAGGTAAACATCTAAGCACTTCCCTGGAGATTTAGGACCTGGAATTAGTAGAGTAAGGAAATTAAATTCCTTGTTCATGCACACCCACGGAGGCAAGTTGTACGGCATCAGAATAACTTGCCAAGTGCTGACGGCGGAGCTATTACTACCCCAATGATTGAATCCGTCTGTAGATAGGCCGAGTCTAACATTTCTAACCTCTGCAGCAAAGTCTCCAAATTCTCTGTCAAAATTTTTGAAACTCTCCCCATCCGCGGCGTGTCGTAGGACATCGTCATCTATTCGCTTTTCTGCGTACCATCGCATCGCCTCTGCTGTGTGTAGAGACATGTACAGGCGCAGCAATCTGGGAATCAAGGGAAAATATCGAACAACTTTCATAGGAATTCTCTTTTTCGAACTCTTCCTATTCAGCTCATATCTGCACCGACCACATACGGGACAATAGTCCAAATCTTTATACTCTTTATAAAAAAGCACACAATCATTCGGACATGCATCAATTATCCTATACTTTAGGCCGAGGCTGCTCAAGATATTTCTAAACTTATAATGAGATTTAGGAAGATTGTGATCATCAGGAAGCAACTTACATATTTGCTCCTGAATTTCGTCAAAACCACTGACTGACATTTTGTGCTTCACTTTTATTTTCATTTGCTCCATCACATACTGCAACACATACTCTCGACATCCAGGGAACACCGGGGTCTGCGCTTCAAGTAGTATCCGGTTGTACTTATCCATCTCACTAGTGTCAGTGGCCAAGCTAACAGCGGGGAATGTGTCATCATGCTCATGAGTGGTATTGTAACCTCCATCTTGGTGTTGGTGTCCACCATGACTAAATCCCAGAAACGCATTATGGACCAAATCTGCAGTTGGGTTGCAAGCAGGGGGGCCGGCACCACTGCCGTTGGATGAGGCACCCTGGTAACTGTACCCTGAGCTGAAGTCTGCTGAGCTGAAGTCTACTGCTTCACCATGCTCGCTCCATGTAGTGTAACTCCACATCATACCATTTTCGTACAGGTGTTGCACCATAACATTAACCTCCACATATTGACAATTAAGACATTTCTGGCACGGACACCTGAAACGCTTCTTTCCCTGACCATGTTTTATCGCAAAATTCACAAATTCGCTAATTCCATCCATAAACCGGACATCACATCTATTCTGCAACTTCATCCAACTCTTGTCCATACTTCTACAAAATATTATAATTAATTAATTATTACATATATATTAGTCAATTAACTATTAATTATACGTACTCGATCTACATCAATTAGGTACTTTAATATGTCTAGCTAAGATACAAGCATGTATGTACGTTTTAACTAAATATTAACCAAATTTTAAAACATCCATAAATATATACGTACTAGAGGTCTATAAAAAACTAATTAATATATATATCATCAATTTCTTAACTTAATATATTAATTATATATTAGACGTACTAATTAATTATTAACGATGGGCGTTTTAACTAACGTACATGCAATTAATTATATATATATATATACCTACGTTAATGGTGTTGGAAAATTAACTGCGTACGTATCTAGCCTTCTTCGATATATGGCGAATTAATCGATGGTCGGAGCCGAAGATCGATATATATAGTGTTATATATATAGCTAGCTAGCTAGGACGTCGATCGTTGTTTGCATATATTGCATGCACGCGTGAAGCGCTGATCAAGACAGAAAGAGATTATGATCGATCAGTTGAGAGACGAGCTAGTGAGCGGAGAGGAAGAGAGTTTGGCATTGGTCTTATATAATGCTTCACTTAGACGAAGGAGGTGTCGGTACGTCGTCTAAGTGGCCACTCGGACCACGGCGTGTCGGTCCGTTGACCAAGTGGAGCTTGGACGACGAAGACGACTATCTCAGTCGTTCAGGTGTACACCTAGACAACGGAGAATTCTCCGAGGTCCAGGTGAACACTTGAACCATGGAGAATATTCCGAGGTCCAGGTGTGCACTTGGACGACGGAGACGACTATCTCCGTCGTCCAGGTGCACACTTGGACCTCGGAGAATTCTCCTTGGTTCAGGTGGAACTTGGACCACGGAGATAGTCGTCTCTGTCGTCCAAGTTACACTTGGACCACGAAGAATTCTCCGTCGTCCAAGTCACACTTGGACCACGGAATGTTTACGTTTCCGTGGTCTAAGTGTTGTTTTCTCGTAGTGAATATTGAATTATGGCCGTTATTATCAAAAATTTCTGTTTCAATAGAATCTCGGCTGTCGGATTGAAATTTTGAATCAAACTGGAAGGCCCAGTTCGAGATGGTCGTTAGCAGACAACCTCCCACGTGCAGGATGTCATTGGCTCGTAACTCCCGGGTTAAAAAAACTCACTTTTTTACGGCGCGTGTACAAGTTGAAAAAAATGTGACGCGTTCTAGTGTCACCCACGTGCGTGGGCTCCACCAGGGAATGCTTCCTCTTCAGCATTCGATTTCTGGAAGTCGTCGAAGAATTCCCCCTCAACGTCTAATCGCCCACCCCAAATAGCATTGCTGCACTCATTTTTTGCCGGAAAATTCCTATATTCGGCGGGACCCATCGATCAGACATCCTATTTCCCCCCAAAAATTTCCACCGCTGCAGATGCTCTAATATCTCATATTGGCCTTGCATCTCCTATTTTAGGAGGTGCAGTCACTATTCATTGAATAAGAAGTGCAGTTTCTATTTCTCCTGTAGCGGTGCAAAAAATAGCACTCATATTACTATTCATCGATTTAAATTTTTTATTTTTTAATTCTTAGTAAGATATTCGATCAATATCTAAACGACACGTGTTTGTTAGTTTCGTCGTTACGCGATTAGCTTTAATGATGAATTAGTCGTAAATGCAAACTTTTATAATCGATTATTTTTCATACACGAAGATAACAATACTTTTTTTAGGAGAGTTGTAGATTTATTTATTTCGAGCTCGTAATAATTTTCGTATAATTTTTTGGACACTTAAACTATTTATTATGAATTTTAGATATTTATTTGTCAATTACAATTTTTTTTTAAAAAATAATGTTTGATTTATTCTGGGCCGTCAGATTAAAATGTCGTATCAAAATCAATGGCCCACATCGAGTTGCCCATTGGGATTGTTGTGACAGACAACCTCACCACGTGGCGAGCTATCATTGGCGAGTAAAAAAAACTATTTTACTGGCGTGTGTATTACACGCGCCGTAAATAATTTTAAAATATTGCAGCGCCTGGGATCATCCACCTGCGTGGGCTCCTCCAGGGCTGTTCGTGCCCTCCATCAACGAGATGTCACCACCCGGGTCTCCACCGTTGCACCATTTCCGTCGCCTGCTAGTGCTATTTCTAGCGAGACCCGCAACTGCTCGTTCTGAAATCCTCTCCCGGTGTAGATGCTCTTACACCATTTAAGAGTAACTCCAATGGAGATGCCAATTTTTTTATAAAAAAAAATCAAATTTTGAAGGTTTACTGTACATTTGATCAATTGGGTCATTTTTAAGGCTCCAATGGATTTGTTATCCTTTTAGAACTTTTATTAGTTTTTTAACATCGTTTGACTAAATTTCTAGTTACACAATCTTTTTCAGTTCTTCATACCTCTCCAGATTTCTCTTCCACACAATTCATCATTTACCTATATAACAGACGTGAAGCACCTGTTCACACTTCCTGTTCATACTTCCTGTTCACACTTTCGGCTACTGTTTATGGGCATGCCAAGCGTGCGGCTCTTTCCTCTCTAAAGTCAAATTCCCTCACACTGTCGCTCTCCACTTTCTCACACTGTCGCTTTCCTCTTTCTCACATCAAGAATTCGGTTGCTTTCCTCTCTTTTCCTTCCCGTTCCCTCAGCCTCAGCCTCACTTTATCATCCTCACTCACTCCCCTCTCAAGCCTAATCGCAACTGCAACAACTTCACTTCAACCGATCGAAATCCCCTTACATATTCCATGTATCCCATCGTCCACCCATTACACTGATCCTTCATCAACCGATTGCAATCTCACTTTTCGATCTACTTTTTTTCATCGTTCCATCGTCCTCTCTCAAGTATATAAACACAGCTGAAGAAGCAGCTCAGACTGGTTTTTCCCAAAGGTTGAAGAAGAAAGAAAGCCTTAAAGCTTTTTGATTTGAGTTTAGTAGTGAAAAACAAAGATAATGAGTGTAGAAGTGTTGTCCAAGCTGAAGCATAACATCGATTACGGTGAAGATTGTTTAGGCTCGAATAATAAGAAGGCGAAAACCGGAGGAGCTGATGATGATTCGAGTGAGGTCAATGAGCAGAAGGAGTTTGAATTCGAAATCGAAGCCGATGCGGCGGAGGATAAGGGGTTAAGGCAGAGCATGGAGGATGCGTGGGTTGTGTTAGTGGATGCGAGCTTGGATTTTGAATGGAAATTAAGGTTGTTTAGATTGGTTTTGGAAATTTTGATTTTGAGTGTTGTAAAGTTTAGGTGAATTTACAACACATTAGTAACATATGGTCACTTTTGTTGGCATTGCTTTTGGTATAAAGTTGCTGCCTTTGAAAATTGGTTTTGTGAAATGCAGAGCCTTTGCCAAAAGCAATGCCAAACTGGGCCTTTGTGTGTTTGATGATTTGCATTCCTGGAATCTCTTTGTAGTGCTAAAGTCTAATTGTGTGTACTCTGTGGTGTTGCAGTTAAATGTGAAAGCGGCAAAGAAAGCTATTATTGATGGTACGAGTTTACCATGCCAGAGTTTGCATGTCAGTTAGCTGTGTTTTCCTGTTGTGTACTCTATATCATGGTATACTGCTTTTATTCAGCTTTGCATTGATAGGTTTTCGGAAAACTGGTGATGCCATTCTTCAAGAGAGTGCTGCAGGTGTACTGTTTGTGATGATTTTGCTGAAAATGTTTGTGGTTAGCTCAAGTAGGAAAAGGGGAAAACTAAAGGCTTAATAGTTAGTAATCATCTATCTTTGTATCTGACTGTAGAGTAACTATGATATATCTAAAGGCAAGTAATGTTTTTTTTATATAATGCTACTGGATGTTTCTAGGTATTTGTTGTTAATGTTGGCGATGCAAAAGCTGTGGTAGCAAGATCATCTCCTGCTGATGGAATGCTGAATGGTTCTGGTGAAGCACGCCAGTTGAAAGCCATTGTCTTAACGAGAGAACACAGAGCAATCTATGCACAGAGCACTCTTCGTTTCCCCTTAACGTTCAACCACGCTCAAGCGCGCGGCTTCACCTAGTCCTAAACAATTGCCCAACCCTCTCTTTTGTCACTTCTATAGTTGAACTGATTCTCATCGGAATGTGAGGTGATTTGCTCCATCTCTCTCCCTTTCTCATCGGAATTGAACAAACCACACATTAGTTAGCACTCGATCAAATTCCAGCACTAGCTTAAAGCCTAAATCGATAAAAGCAAAACCCAATTCAATTTATATCAAATCACAGTTTGCATTTTGATTTGAGGAACACCCATGATTCAAGCAATAACAAATATTCAAGTCATACTCATACCCCATCTGCAAGATCAATCAAGAGTAACCTGACCCAATCGAGCTCTAGATTTGGCATTCAGTACCTTATTGTTGTATATATGGAACACCAGATTCAACGCCACCACATGACAACATATGCCCGCCTCCATTATAGAACCTCAATCATCATTCAGTCAACTCCATCGGCTCAGACTGATCCCGCGTTGTAAACACCCACAAAAGACGAGAGAAGAGGAAGAAGAGGGAGAGAGAGGGGGGGACAAAGAAAAGTTTGACGAATTGTTTGCCCCTATCAAATTTGGCAGACGATTTTTGATCTGTTATCCACATAAACTCCACTTGGTTTTGGCAGTTCCGTTAGAGGAGGCTGAAACTTATCAATTATTACTGTTGAGACCTCTAGCTCGATTTTGGCAGAACCGTTAGAGTTGCGCTAAGTACATCAAAATGAAAAAAAAATAAATAAATTGTCTTGGTACATAAGTATGTTCTTGCTGTAACAAACACTAAATCACATAATATATGTGCCATTTCAAGTAAGAATAAGATGACTGTACTATAGAAGTACAGAGGAGGTTAGGCCATCTCCAGTTCAAGGTCAATGGCTTGATATATCTCCAAAATCATCAAAAAGTCATCTCCAACCCAGGGCAGTGTTATACTAAAAATGTTAAATGTAGCTCGATCAAACCAAATGTTGGGCTATATATGGCCCTTAGCATAGTCCTCGGCTATATTTTTTGGGACTACAATTGTACTTCAACGCTAAAAAATTGATGCTCCTAATGGTTAATATTAATTTTAATTAGTGTTCATGTCAATTTAAACGTTATGGTATCATCATTTAATTATTAATCAATTTATTTTAATTTTTAACTCCAATAATTATCACAATATTATTCTAAAATAATATAATCAAAATAATAAATTTATCATGTGTAATACTATAAAAACATTAGAAATATTTTTTTTAAATTTCAGTAAATATAATATATGCAACGGAAATATAGTAAATAAATACAAATAATGTAATATTTTAAAATATTAATAATAATTTATTTGTTAAATAAATCATCAATGAATATACACTACAACATTTTTGCCCATTACCGGCGAGATCACCGGAGACAAGGCCGGCGACCGGAAAAGTCGCCGGTAATGTTCAACATTACCGGCGACTTAGCCCGTCGCCGGCAATGTCGCCGGAATCTCGCCGGTAATGTTGCAAAACATTACCGGCGACTCCAACCGTCGCCGGCAATGTCTAGGAAGACATTACCGGCGATTTTCCGGCGGGAATTTCGCCGGAAATGTCTCCCTAGACATTGCCGGCGACGGTTGGAGTCGCCGGTAATGTTTTGCAACATTACCGGCGAGATTCCGGCGTAAAGTCGCCGGTAATGTCTTCATTTCCGGCGACTTACTCCGTCGCCGGCAATGTGTCTTATATTAGATGCCGGATCGGGCAACTCGATCATTCAATCATTTTGAGCGAAAAAAATCCAGAGAAATCGAAAGAAGGAAAACGTACGCTCTGAAATCGATCATTCGGTATATTGTCAAAATTAAGGCGGGCGTCGAAAACTCGATCACTCGGGAAGTTATTTATATAGGTACGTAGGTGTATATATATATACGTATATGTGGTATATATATATATGTGTGTGTGTGTGTGTTGATCAAATCCAATTCGTGAGATATATATATATATATATATATATATATATATGAAATGTTGTTGATGTACGGTCACCGAAACGAGAAAACAGCTTGTAGTTAATCTTGTGTCTGAATCAATGACTGGTATTATCGTATTGTTATCGGATCCAGGCTTAACAGAGATTAGATCGATATATCATTGAGTACTATCATCGAGTACTGAATACGTACTATCATCGAGTACTGAATCGAATTCAGAGATTAGATCGATATATATACATATGCATATGCATGCATGTGTTGATTTAATTAGAGTTGAATTGAGAGATTACGTCGATTATTAGTAGTGAATGTGTGTATATATATATAATTAATACGTAAAATTGTTAGAATTTTCAGGATGGACAAGAGTTGGATGAGCCTCGAAAGATGGGATGTCAGATATCACGAGGGAATTAGGAGTTTTGTGGATTTTGTGAAGGCTAATTGTGGAGACACTACACTTCATTATTGCCCGTGTAAAGAATGTAAG
Source organism: Geum urbanum (assembly GCA_946800695.1). Taxonomy (NCBI): domain Eukaryota; kingdom Viridiplantae; phylum Streptophyta; class Magnoliopsida; order Rosales; family Rosaceae; genus Geum; species Geum urbanum. The sequence continues at coordinate 13,101,746 of OX327001.1, forward strand.
TGTTTCAGCGATCGATTTCGATTTCCCATTGATAAAGTGCAGAGGCACCTGAGTAAATACGGGTTTTGGGATAAGTACACTTGTTGGATTTATCACGGTGAAACATCGGTAGGGGTTCCGCATGATCATGGACAATTTGGTGAGAGGGCCAGTCCACGCTATGATTATGGACATTTTGCTGAGAGGGGCAGTTCATCCTATGATCCAACATCGATGTTAATCAATGATATGTTTCCTCATGAGAGCGGTGTATTTGCTGATGAAGCACCAAATCTCCCTCCCGTCGTTGAGGGTTTCCCCCATATCGAGCCAGTCGAACCATTACCTGGAGGTCATGCCAACACAAGCGGTATGGACAAGTACAACAACCTGATTGCATTGCAACAGACTCCGTTGTACGACGGTTGTAGTAAGACTGTTCTTGAAAGTGTGATGGGAGTGATGCAGCTAAAAATGGAGAACAAAATGTCTGTCAAAGCTGTTGATTCTTGGTTGAAGTGGACTGCTTCGCTACTGCCACCCGGTCATCGTCTTCCTACCACTCATCATAAGGTGCGACATATCCTGAAAGATCTTGGGCTTTCCTACATCAAAATCCATGCATGCAGATATGATTGTATTCTCTTCTGGGGAAAAGATCTCGAAGACCTTGAAGCATGCCCGGTATGTTTTACAGAAAGGTATAAGTTGACTCCTGCAGGCAACAAGAAAGCTGTGAAGATACTTCGATATTTCCCGCTTATTGATAGGCTGGAGCGGTTGTTCATGTGTGCTTTCACGGCCGAGGCAATGAGATGGTGGGCTGAGAGGAACTTGCCTGACGATGACACCCTTATACACCCTTCCGACGGAGAGGCTTGGAAGCACATGGTCAGGGAGTTTGATCATTTTGCAGCAGAGGTCCGAAATGTTTGGCTAGGGCTCTCATCTGACGGATTCAACCCTTTTGGCAACATGAGTCTTCAATATAGTATATGGCCAGTTATTTTGGTACCGTACAACCTTCCACCATGGATGTGCATGAAGAAGGAATACAATATGCTCACTCTGTTAATTCCGGGCCCGGGTTATCCAGGAAAGTGTCTCGATGTGTATTTGAGGCCTTTGATTGAGGAGCTTAAGTACCTGAGTGAGTGTGGCCACCCCACTTACGATAGGTTCAAAAAGGAGATGTTCCAGATGCATGCCATGCTTGTTGGCACCATCAGTGATTTTCCTGCCCGCGGTATGTTGTCGGGCAACGTTACCAGGGGTTACAGGGCTTGTTCAGAGTGCATGACGGTTGATTGTTGCAGTCCTCATTGCAGTAAAATTGTCTCGATGCGTCACCGTTGTTGGCTTCCATATGATCACCCATTTAGGCAGGATCCAGACGCGTTTGATGGGACTGTTGAAACTGGTGTGGCACCCAGGCGATGGACAGGGGACGAAATTTTGGAAGTGTTGAATGAATACGATTTTGGCCAGCTGAGCAATCATCCTGACATAGTGGCGTCAATTCCAGAAAAACCCGAAAGGTATAAGTTTTGGACACACAAGAGCATATTCTGGGAACTCTCCTACTGGCCCAGGTTGCCTATCAGACATTACCTAGATGTCATGCACATAGAGAAGAATGTGTGTGAAAGTGTGGTGGGCACAGTTCTTAACTTGGAGGGGAAAACAAAAGACATCCCTAAGGCACGCATTGATCTTAAAGCAATGGGTGTGCGGAAACATTTGTGGTTAAGAGATGGTAAGAGAAAAATGCCGCAAGCTCCGTACACCGTAAAGCCGAAGCATAAGCATGAAATTTTTCGGTGGCTGAGTAATGTCAGGTATATATTCGATCTTATGGCTATGTATGAATTTGTCCTTAAATTTTTAGCGGAGTATATATGGTTATATGCGAGAAATATAATTGGTCCATATATATGGCTTCATCTATATATATATATGCAGGTATCCTTATGGCTATGCAGGAAATATAAGCAGGTGTGTTAACTTCCGGGACAATAAGATGTACGGATTAAAGAGTCATGACTGCCATGTACTGCTTCAACGCCTTTTCCCTATTTTCATTCGAGGGTACATGCCCAAAGAGGTGGTGGAGCCGTTGGTGGCCTTGTCAAGATTCTTTCAGAAGTTATGCACCAGGGAAGTTAAAAAAGCAGACCTGAGGGAGATGCAAGATGACATCATTTTTATCATGTGCAAGCTTGAGAGGATATTTCCCCCAAATTTTTTCGACATAATGCCGCACCTGATGATCCATCTTCCCGAACAATTGTTGCTTACCGGTCCCGTACACTACACTTGGATGTATCCCATGGAAAGGTACAAATGATTCATAAATTTGGTTTGCCTATGGTTTTTATATGTAATGACTTCTGGTTAAGTAAGTTAACATGTACTTGTTAACTTGTAGACAATTGGGAGCCTACAAGGACTATGTGAAGAATAAATATGCACCTGAAGGGTGTATCGCTGAAGCATATCTTGCGCACGAGTGTGTAACGTACACCAAAGTGTACCTCGAAAATGTAGAGGACCCCCAACAACATATGCCGATAGATGAACCCCAGTTCAACCTTTCTATCATCTCCAGTGACGTGGTAGTACAGGGAAGCTTGCCAAAGTCGTACAAGTTGGATGGAAATGAGGTAGCCATTGCCCACTGGTCGGTACTGATTAACTGTCAAGAAGTACAATATTGGAAAAACTATCATCTTCACTGCCCTGCTATTGCCGGAAATGTTGATTACCACAACAAGACGTTTGCAAACTACTTTGGTCAATGGGTAAGTATATGTGTATATGTCTATTTTTATATATATATCCTTACATAGCATGTATGTATGTACGTGCTTTTGTGGTTTCAAGATGACATAATTTCTTTTGTACGTATTAATATATGGACGTTTTCAGATGAACCATGTAGCAGATGATGGTTGCCCAGAGTGGTCAAACGAATTGAGGGTCCTGGCGATGAAACCGATTGCTTCAAAAGTTTACTCGATGTGTCAGGTCAATGGCGTGAAATTTATATGTGAAAATCGAGACGACCGACTGAAAACACAGAATTGTGGGGTGATGGTCCATGGTGGGCAGGATGGCGTTGACTATTACGGTGTCCTTCATTCAGTTGTTGAACTAATTTATGGGAACCGCATGAAAGTGCACTTGTTCAAGTGTAGATGGTTTGATACTAGCCCGGAGAACACAAGGACCGATCAGTACGGAACATTTTCGGTGAATACTGCTACTACCTGGTATGAAGATGACCCTTTCGTTCTTGCCTCATCAGTAAAACAAGTGTTTTACCTGGACGATCTTCTTAACAATGTCCCGTGGAAGGTGGTTAACCATGTTGCTCATAGAAACATATACAGTGCTGCCACACTTGGTGATACCGCAGATGATGAGGAAGTTACTGCATACCAAGAGCCGAACGCTTTTGACATTCCGGAATCATCTACGATTCGCCTTAATAATGTGAGATCTGGGAGTGTGGTTCGAATTACTGGAGCAGAACTTCTCGATGTTAATCCATATGAAGTTGACGCTGATTCAGATGACGAGGAGCGGCACATATTGCCAGAGGTTACCTATGAAACCGAGTCAGACTCAAGTGATGAAGATGATTACGATTATCATCCTTAGTACGTTGGAAATTGTAGTCGGAAATTGTAGTCGGAAATTGTACGTAGGAGGAAAATGTAGTCGAAATTGTAGTCGAAAATTGTAGGGCTGAGAAATGCATAAGAGGATAATCAACTTCTGCATTATATCTTCTCACAGCGGGAATTCATTTTGAATTGTTGATTACTTGATTGTTTGTGGTTTAGTCACTTTAATGCTATCTTATTAATTTATTTTGAAGCATTGATTACAAATCTGTTGAAGCATTGATTGTTAGACACTTAAGACTGGGTACTAATGTTAGATAACTTAGTTTCTAGTGATATGAATTCTGCAAAACTCATGTTAAGAACATCTGTGTTTATAGAATGAAAACAAATAGAACTTACAGGGACTGAATCAATGTGAACCAATGTGAACCAATGTGAACCAATGCATCAGTGTGAACCAATGTGAACCAATGTGAACCAATGTGAACCAATGCATCAGTGTGAACCAATGTGAACCAATGCATCTGTGTTCAGAAACTGATCTGAACAATGTGAACCAATGCATCAGTTCAGGGACTGAATCAATGTGAACCAATGTGAACCGGAACGGCATCAGTTCTGTTGAACTGATGTGCCTTTTGAAGTTACTGCAATATATACACAGATATAACTATGTATTCGAAAACATAGATTGGTCTATGACAGATCCTCATTGAATTCCTATACGGAAATTGTAGTCGTTAATCGTAGACGGAAATTGATAATCGAAATTGTAGTCGGAAAATGTGCATAGCTGGAAATGGTACGTACGTATACGGAAAATGTAGTCGTTAATCGTACGTATACGAAAATTGATAATCGAAAATGTAGTCGGAAAATGTAGTCGTTAATCGTACGTATACGGAAATTGATAATCGAAATTGTAGTCGGAAAATGTAGCCGGATATCGTAGACGGAAAATGTAGTCGGAAATCGTACGTATACGGAAATCGTAGTCGTTAATCGTACGTATACGGAAATCGTAGTCGTTAATCGTAGTCGTTAATCGTACGTATACGGAAAATGTAGTCGTTAATCGGACGTATACGGAAAATGTAGTCGTTAATCGTACGTATACGGAAATCATTAATCGAAAATGTAGACGGAAAATGTAGTCATTAATCGTACGGATACGGAAATTGATAATCGAAAATGTAGTCGGAAAATCTAGCCGGAATCGTAGACGGAAAATGTTGTCGGATATTCTTCGGGAAATAATGACATTACCAACGAGTTGAAGTCGTTGGTAATGACATTACCAACGAGTTATAAGCAACTCGTTGGTAATGACATTACCCACGAGTTAACTCGTCGTTGGTAATGTCATTACCGGCGAGTTGCTTATAACTCGTTCGTAATGACATTACCAACGAGTTATAAGCAACTCGCCGGTAATGTTTTCTGGTTTCCCCCATATCGAGCCCGAGCCTCTCCTCTCCCTCTCCTCTCCCTCTCCTCCTCCTCTCCCTCTCCTCTCCCTCTCATCTCCCTCTCCTCCTCCCAAATCGGTCCGGTGAGCCTCTCCTCTCCCTCTCCTCCTCCTCTCCCTCTCCTCTCCCTACTCCTCCTCTCCCTCTCCTCCTCTCCACCGATCCCCTCTCCTCTCCTCCTCCGAAAATCTCCTCCTCCCCTCCTCCCCTCCTCTCCTCCCCTCACCATTGTAGGTGGAAGAAAATGGCAGGTCCGATCCTCTCTCTCTCCCTCTCTCTCTCTCTCTCAATTTTTAATTATTTTTTTGCATGTGTATGTGTATGTGTATGTGTATGTGTATGTGTATGTGTATGTGTATGTGTATGTGTAAATTAATTAGGGTGCTAAGTTGGAAATTAGGGTGATAAGTTCTAAATTAGCATGTATGTATATATGTGATGTATATATATATATTTAGGTATGTGAATATGAAGTGATGTATATATATATGTGAAAATTATGTATAAATGTGGTTTTGATGAATATGTGATGTATATATATACGGAAATTAAACCTAATTAAGATGCATGATATATATATGTGTGAAAAATGTGGAAAATTAATTAGGGTTTGTGATTTGGATGAATATGTGATGGATAAATTTAATTAAGATGCATGATGTATATATATATACACATCGAATATGTATAGTCGTTAATTTAGGTGATATAGTTGTTAATTAATCGTATAAATGAAGGTGGAAATCGGGATCGGGACGGTTTGGAACCGGAACGGTTTGGAACCGGAACGGTTTGGAACCGGAACGGTTTGGAACCGGAACGGTTTGGAACCGGAACGGTTTGGAACCGGAACTTATTGTAACTGGAACCGTTATGTTACAAACGGTTCCGGTTACAAACAGTTCCGGTTTCAAACGGTTCCGGTTCCACACCGTTCCGGTTCCGATTTGTTATAGAACCGGAACGGTTTGGAACCGGAACTGTTTGTAACCGGAACCGTTATGTTACAAACGGTTCCGGTTACAAACAGTTCCGGTTTCAAACGGTTCCGGTTCCACACCGTTCCGGTTCCGATTTGTTATTGAACGGAATCCATGACTATTACGATGTCCAGGAGGTTTTGCGGCTAATTGGCTTCGGAGAGGTTCCCGAAATAGTGGAGGGAACAGTAGTCAAGCTTCCTCCTCGGCCGCAGTTAGCAACACGCCCAGTGGGCCAATGATGACTGCTCGCACGAGAGCCTTGCTAGAGGCGCGAGCTGAGGAGGAAGCTGCACGATCAAGAGCCGTGGAACCGGAATTCGAGGCTCGAGCCTCAGTCTCTAGACGCTCAATCAGCAGACGTCCCTCCGGTGGCAGAGCCTCAGACGAGCGACAGTCAACGGGGGCATCAGAAACTCCCTCAATCCGAATGCCCCATATTCGGATGGTGCCTACTCCCGTTTCACGGGAATCATCTGAGGCACATGGTGGTGCTGGCGCCTCATCGTCCAGGCCTCGTCTATCTCCGCCGTCCGGTCTCTTCCTACCCGACGAGATTCCTGTCATCCCTGAATTCGATGATAGGGGGATGCCTGTTTATATTGAAGGACGGCCGGATTTCCTGACCGTGGAGGAAGCGTATAACTTCCTCCCGTTCGACCCCGTGTATCTTTGGAGTGTGAGGTGCACCAACCAACAAACGGACGATGCAGGTAAATTTTATTTAACATCAGATTGATTACTTAATTATTACTTAAGACTTGCGATTGGTTCAATTAATGATATCAATTTGTTGACATTGTTTTATTAGGCAATTTCGTTAATGGGACTGGAAAACGGAAAGGGGCTAGAGGTACCTGCACCGGGAAGAGACTTGAGCAGGCCACCGGCGGAAGGAAAACGCCCATAAGGGCCAATGAGGATGGCGAGGTGATCGAGGCATTCGACACCACGCGCAAATATGTCAGCATGGCCGGTGCGATCGTGCGGGACAAGGTCCCAATGCTTTGGCCAGATTGGGAATCTGTGCCTATCTACGTGAAGATGCAAGTGCATAATGCACTCAGTGTGAGTAAAATCGTATTTTCATTACGTAAATTTTACATTTATTAATTAAGTCCACTTAAATATATAATTTTACCTTTTATATATTCATATTGCAGGTGTGGTTTGACGTGGATGAAGTTCTTATTCACACGTGGGTAGAGCGTCAACTACATAATCGGTGATGTGCTTCCACTTATTTGAATATATATCGAGTCAGGTATGCATCCTTAATATATCTTACAAGCCTAATGTATCGTATCAGATTGAAATAGTTAGTTACTAATTTTTTTCCATATGTTTATCAAACAAGGCGATTTCGAAGACGAACCGGGCGAATAGATTGAAAAACACCAGGGCCCATCATGCAGGTTCACTCAACTACATGGGTTGGTCGACTAAGGCGCAGCAACAACAAGAAGTGAACCCCTTGGTGTATATTCATCAGAAGTTCTATCCGCAATGCCCTGATGAAGCGGTAAGTCTTTCGCCTCTCCATGTGTTAATAAAACTATTTTTCGATATTAATAGATTTTGTTAGCTAATACGTTGTTCATTTTCCCTTTTCAATTAGTCGAGAGTGGAGGAGGCGACCGCAGAAGTGACCATGAGTATAGCTCGGACTAACCATCCTGACTGCTCCGAGGAAGAAGTCACCCAGTATGCCTCTCAGATCGATCCGCTTGATCCCCCGATAGCGGCTCGGATCATGGCAAAAGCGTGCGGGACTGGAAAGAATACCTACTACTGTAGGGGAATGGGCACGGCGGGCGAAGGACTATTGAAGAGCACTTCAGAATACTCTACCGGGTCAAGAAGTTCAACTTCTAGACGTAACCTCGCGGCGGAGCTTCATAGGACGCAGAGGGAGTTGGAGGAGCAAAAGAGGCAGATGGCCGAGTACCAAATGCAGCAGACACAGGTGCAGGCTCAGATGTACACATGGATGCGGACGATGTACGAGGCTCAGACTACCGGACAACCGTTCCCCACACCTCCCCCGGTCCCGGTCCCTCCGTTCCCTAGCTATCCACCACCACCACCGCACCAGTCAACGCCAGAGCAAGACCAAGGTAGCCACCGGAATTCAAATGAGTACTTTGATTACTTCGACCCTGACCCGCAAGTTCCTCGACCCTGACCTGTAGTTGTAGTTAATTTTCGTATCGTCGTTGCTATTTGTACTGTACGTTGGACATTTATGTGTACTGTTGAACTTGTATGATTGTACGGTTTATGTCTTTCAATGCAGGTTCTGGAATTGGGCCCAATCCAGAACCGCGTTTTTTTTTCAAAATTTTTTCTGACATTGCCGGCGACATGGACCTCAGTCGCCGGCAATGTCACAAATTCCGGCCACGGCGGCGGAACCATTGCCCGCGACGGCGTCGCCGGCAATGTCTCCGACATTACCGGCGACGCCGTTTCCCGTCGCCGGCAATGTTAACACCGGCGGGAGATTTCCGGCGACGTCATTGCCGGCGACTCGTCGCCGGGAATGACATTTCCGGCGAAAAAAAAATACAAGCCCGGCGACCTCCCGTCGCCGGTAATGTCTCCTTTTCTTGTAGTGATAATAAATACAAAACAATTAAAATATTAGTATGCATATCAATTAAAACATTAATTTTTGAGTAAATATAGGTTTGAATAAATATATATATATAAAATTAAAAGTTTGAATTAATCCTTAAAAAAAATTAAATTAATAAAATAATATAAAAATTAAAATTATAACCCTTACAGGTAAAACCAAAATATAAAATGCTATAAAATTAAAAGTTTGAATTAATCTTGTAAGGGTTATAATTTTAATTTTTATATTATTTTATTAATTTAATTTTTTGTGTCATCTCCAAAATTAAAATTATAACCCTTACAGGCAAAAAGCTTGTGTAATTTTGGTGAGGAATAACAAATAGGCGGTCACTGTAAAGAGACGGTGTCACAAAGAGGTAAAGTGCATGAATGGAAGAGAAAAGAAATTCTCTCATGTAGTACGTTTATGAAATAGGAAATTACGTATATGATATGGTGCCACATCTCTGCTAGCTTTGGTTGAAATAAAGAGCAAAACTTGGTTTGGTATCAAAAACTTGACTTAGAATTATACATAATTTTCTTTTTAGAGGTCAAATATAATAATTTTTTTCTACCCAAAAATTTTACTAGGGCTTGAACCCGGGGGAGCCAGTGGCTGGCTACGCCCCTGATTACTACCACTACCACAAATGTTCAAGTTACCTTTCATCATAAAAATTGTACAACATGCCAAACTTGTCACGAGTTTTCTCCGGTCACAACTAACCCTCTCGTCGGCCACTACCAAGGTAATGACTTCGGGTATGGACAACTCATATAAACAGTTAACCGAAACGACATCTCTCCACTGTTTGTGATTGTTCACTTGCGCAATTGCATTGCATCGCTCAATCCTCACCATCAATTTAGTTGATTTTAATGATGCCATATTCTATAGCTTTGTAATCTTCTGATTTTGACCCGGACCAAAAATGGCCCCAAACTCGACAACTCACCTCTCAATTCTCTTGCCTTGGCCGGCCGTAAACCTGCCAAGCGCACCTTAACCCTCCCCTGGGATACCACCCCAACTTGCTGCCGCCCATTCCCATCCTCGCCGCTGGCGCCACTGACCATTCCTTCCTTCGTCTAGAAAGGAAAATTTTCAGTTAACTCGCCTCAAGTTTGCGTGAAAAATCAAGTTGCAACATATTGTTTCAAAGTTGAAAGTTTTATCCCTAATATTTGCAATCAACATCAGACTTATTGTTCCGTTATCTTTCCATCCATCCACTCCGTTAAGTGATGACATGGCGATTGCCACCTCATAAAGTGGATCCCATTATTATATAAAATTCCTATTTTACTCATTTTCTTCTCTAATTTCATTTTGAAACAAAGAAAAAAAAAGGTACATTTTTTCTTTCTAAAAATGCTTGAGATCCAAACAAAGTTTATGCAAAACACAAGTACCAAATAATATGCCACACTTTTTATAAATTTATAATAGTCCACATCTTTGGAATATAATGAGATGGACGCTATATTTGGTGGAAAATTTTCGGTGTATGCTCTATTTATTTTTTGTACTCCCAATATCATGACAAGAAAGGTACATTCAATTTTTATGAGTTTTTTTTTCCAAATGAAACTAGAAAAAATATGTAAAATAGGAATTTCACATAAAGAGTGGGATTCACTTGATGATATGAGAATTGACATGTCAGTACTTACCTCAGAATATTGGATGAAAAGTTAACATAATGATAAGTTTGATGTGGATTGCAAACATTAAGGGTAAACTTTGAAATAAGTTGATACAAACTTGATGAGGGTCAACTAAAATTTGTCCTAAAAATTACTAATCAGAATATTAATATTTTCTATTTTTTTGTATGAAACTATAATCTATTGGACTGTTTTACTTTACACATTTATATGGCTCAACAACTACAACTAGTATTGAATCTTTTTCTTATGGGGCAGTGTGGCATTAAGGTCTCAACTTTCTAATAAATTCTTTGTCCCACGTTCCTTCGTCTTTTAACCGTATTAGATACATAACATAGATCTATAGATCTATGAAACGAGTTTAATCTTAACAATTGTCCCATGAAGTTTTAACACTTCCTTTTCAGTGTCTTTTGATGAAAGGGTTGGGTCAAAGTGGACGGGCCCTAATAAATATATCAGTAAAGTGGGTCCACTAAGCTCAAATGGGATTCTTACGACTCTGTCCTCTTATTATTCTCCCGCTTCATTTTTTGGGTTTTTTCACTATAAGGTTACATGGCATTTTTATCCTCGCTGTGATTTTTTGATATGCAGCAGAAGAGTCTGGGCCATGGGCCTGACTCGTCGGCCAAAACTTTCAAAAGGCCCACATCCGAATCAATCCATTTCTAACTTGTCTTGCTAACTAATAGTGTTGTAGATTAGCTTCAAGGATCAACTGAAAGTAGAGAGATGTGGTAAGGTACTACTAGTTTGGAATAGTATACAGAAGTAAGCGTGCTTGATGCCGAGAGATGATACAGAACTCGGATTAGGAAGATTTTCTGTATCAAAATTCGAAAGCACGAACGAAAACTCAAGTTTGGTATTGTTTAAAGGTTAAAAGTCACCAACAAGGTCTAAACTTTCGTCGATGTATCAATATAATGCCCAAACTTTCCTAAATGTAATTTTGAGAATTTCGGCATCACTTTGATAGTTTTTAAAATTCGGATATTATATTGACGACTCGGCGAAAGTTCAGATCCTGCGAGTTTCTCTCCATCTCCCACTCGTCGTTGAGCTCGCCGTAGACGAACCACCCAAAACGTTATTGTTTAACTAAGCTCACTGTCCCGTCAGGAATATCGCACTCTCGAACTATGTGATTTATGAAATCCCAATAAATTTATAAACTAATCGTATTATTATTCCGATAAAGTCTAAGTCTCAATCAAACTAAGTCTAATCGATTTGAGAACCTCTTCAATATAATCAATACGTAATTACGAATAAAACGACATTAAACATCTGTCAAAACACATCAGCCGGATGCATCGCTGGAAACCATCGTTAGTGGCGGTGGCGGCGTTCCAAATTTCGGAGACCAGAAATCAAACCTGTCCAAAAGTAACCCAATAACAACTTTCTCAACTACACATAAGTCCAATTCTAATGAGAACTCACTGAATTACCTTTTGAATCCAAAAACACTCAAAAATCCCCAAATCTTAAATTCGTCAATTCTTCCTCCTCGGTTTGAATTGAAGTTTGTCCTTGGTATGTAAAGACTCACAAGGAAGTGGAGTATAAAGATCGGTAGTTCTCCTTGGCCGAATTCATGCCGAATCAATCGACCTCAAGTTTCTAGGGTTCTTGAAAATTTTGAACTTTTTTCTCCAAATTTGAGCAAAACAAAGGAGAGATGAATGCTGGGGTTATGGGGAATTGAGACGAAGGGATTGATACCCAACACCAGCATTTTGGGTGGTTCGTCTCTGGCGAGCTCGATGACAAGTGAGATATGGAGATGAACTCTCAGGAAAAAAATCACTCCCAAGGTCTGAACTTTTGCCGAATCGTCAATATGATGTCCGAACTTTAAAAACTATCAAAGTGATGCTCAAACTCCCAACTATTAAAGGGGGAAAAAATTAAAAATAAAATAAATAGGAAATAATTTTTTTAAATAAATAAAAATAAAAATCGTAAGGGTATTAAGTCTTTCCCCTTTTTTTGGAAAAATTATTTAAAAGCCTTAAAACATATAAGATTTCAAAAAAAAAAATCAACTTATGATACCAAAGTAAAAAATGCCAAACTTATGACACATTTTCTTTCTAAAAAAATCCAGTTGACATCATTTTCTCCCAAAAAGTCCAAATAAGTTATAAAACCCCATTTTTCTACCGATTTTGCCCTTCTTTCCTAATATGAATTCTGACTGTCCTCTTTAAGAGAAGCAGTTCTCTCTTCCCTCCTTAGTTTTTGTAGGGAACGAAAAGATAATCTCTCTCTCTCTCTCTCTCTCTCTCTCTCTCTCTCTCTCTCTCTCTCTCTCTCTCTCTCTCTCTCTCTCTCTCTCTCTCTCTCTCTCTATTGCTGTATTTAAATTGATGATTTCATATGTTAAGTCTTGCAACTAATTTCACTCTATTTTTGTATATGATAGATGATTTGAATTGGTGTTGCATGAAACTGTTTCTGTTTGTAATTGTATTATTTAATTTCATGATAGTATTGTCTACTTAATTAGGTCTGGATCTTATTTTGGTTATGAAGATTTGTTTCCATATTTGTTAATGTATCTGTCTGAGTATCTGTCTAAATATCTGTCTGAGTATCTGTTTGACTCTCTGTTAGAGTATCTGTCTCAGTATCTGTTTATCTATGTTCTGTTTGCAGTATATTCAATGGCCACAACATCATCTCCAATGATTGTTAAATATATTCATGGACGAGACGGTGTGATGGATATTTTAAATGATGATATCATATTTACTGATATAGTGGATATTGTCTGTTAACAATTCAAAATAATCAACAACTCAATCTTGACATACAAATACTGTATCCCACCAGAGGATGAACACATTTTCCTGGAAATTTATCGTGACATGTTTTTTATGATGCTTTCTCTACAAATACTCAATTCAAAATATATTGAGATCAGAATCACTTACATGAACGAGGTAGAACATCCAAAAGCTTATTTGAATATTTGTTTGCATATCTGTTTGAGTATCTGTTTCCATATTATGTCACGCTAAACATGTATATGTTTCCTCTTTCCAACACACAGCAACTATCAGTTCCAACCAATCTGTAGTTCGTAGCACGTAAAATGAAAACTCAGGGATGGATATGCAGATGGATGACTACATGTAAATATTTAATGTTACTGATGTCGGTTTTGGATGCTTTCGAGAAGAGGAGACAAAGGATTACTTGACAAAACCATAGGCTAAAATGATATAAGAAAAAGGACAGAAATTCTTAGGCGATGTGACTGAATTCAGGCTGAAACTCAGAAAGTATTCAATTGAAAGTAGATTCAAGTTCACATATGAGAAGAATGAGCCAACATGCATAAGTGTACATTGTAGATACAAAGGGAGTGATAAATGCAACTAGTTTGTGAAGGCAATACTACATCGGGTGAATAAATCATTTTACATCACTAAAATCAACAACAAGCATACATGCAAAGAAAATGTTCGGAAACAAACAAGTGAGATTCTGAGATCTTCTATTGACAGATATGAGACCTTTTTCTAACAACACTAGCTGTTGAAATATCTATCTAAAGAGTTCTTCATTGCTTGAAACTTATTATTTATTCAATACTCAGCTCAATCATTAAGGACAAACTGTGCGCTGATCCTAAAAAGAGAGCCAAGGCCTTACAGATAGAAATCAGAGAGAGTTTTGGCCTGGAAGACCCTTACAAGATGGTGTGGTATGGCAAGGAATTAGCAATGAATTCACTGCATGGAAACGAAGATGAAACTTACACAAACCTTCTGTAGTTTTGAGATGAAATTATGAAAACAAATCCTGGCTCCAGAGTTGTTGTCGATATTGATCCAAAAACACATAGGTTTCATCGCCTTTTTATGTCATTCGGTACTTGCATGCAAGGATTCCAATATTGCAGACCAATGATTTTCGTTGATGCAAGTTTCCTCAAAAAAAAATACAATGGAAAGATCATGAGGGCCTTTGCAAAAGATACAGATCAAGGTAATGGACATATGAAAGAAAGGATTATATGAGTAGCTGTCTGGGTAGTTGACTGAGTATCTGTCTGTATATATTTTTTTTGTTTATAAACTGTACTTTAGTACTTACTATACAACTAGGAACCTCACCTTTTTGGTTCTTTGTCAGGACTCTATCCAATTGCATTTGCCATAGTTGATGCTGAAAATAATAGCAACTGGAAGTGGTTCTTGATGAACCTAAGAGATGAAATAGATAGACATAGCATAAACCAGAAAACTAATACTCGGTGGAAAATAACATTCCTCTCAGATATTGGTAATGGAATCATGAGTTCTCTTTCAGAGGTGTTCCCTAATGATGAGCACGTCTACTGTTTTCGACACTTAGTTGCTAACATCAAAGACAACTACAGAAGGTACTTAAAGGATAGAATTTCTGAACTCTGCATGCAATGTGCATATGCTAGTAGCGAAAGGCAATATGAGTTCATTTTTAACCAGCTTAAGCTAGAAGGTGGATATACAGAGATAACTGAATTCTTCAAGCATCTCCCAAAGGAAAAATGGTGTACTGTTTTCGGCACTTGGTTGCTAACATCAAAGACAACTACAGATGGTACTTGAAGGATATAATTTCTGAACTCTTCATGCAATGTGCATATGGTAGAAGCGAAAGGTAATATGAGTTCCTTTTTAACCAGCTTAAGCTAGAAGGTGGATATACAGAGATAACTGAATTCTTCAAGCATCTCCCAAAGGAAAAATGGTGTGCTGCATTCTTCGGAAGAGATAGGTATCGCAAAATGACAAACAACATCTTAGAGTGCTTCAACAGTTGGATAATACATCTCCGCACACTACCTGTCTTCTATATTGCTGATGAAATCATATCATCCATTACAAACTCATTCATTCTATTATTTCATGGATAGCTGTCTAAGTATCTGTTAGAGTATCTAACTGCATAGTTGTCTGAATATTTGTTTATTGTTACATTACAACCAGATTCATTCTATTAATTCTAAGATATCTATATATTGCACTATTTCAATTTTTTTTTTCCATTACTCTTCTTCCAGAAGAAATGTGATGGAAAGGATTGCAAACAAAAAAGAAGAATCTGAAAGATGACACACTATAATGAGACCGAGGATAGAAGGAAAACTAATTGAGACATTTAATATAGAAAGGCAGTGGAGAGTGATGAACTCCAATGGTTTTGTCTATGAAGTTCAGGTTGACAAATACAGTAATGCAATCAACATGGAGACATGAGCCTTCTTATGTGGACAGTGGCAGTTACTGAGGTTTCCCTGCTCCCATGCCGTTGTTGTCATTCAAGAGATAGGAAAAAAAACCTTACGATTACGTGGACAACTTGTATAGTGTCCCGTATTATAGACAAGCCTACTAATTCACACTCAATCCAGTGACAAACATTGAGAAATCGCTTCAGGATTTGTCATAATACGGACCGAACGTCAGGCATCTATTAACAAAGAAACAACCGGGGAAACCAAAGAAAAAGAGAAGGAGAAAGAAGGGAGAAAAACAAATAATACCAACAGAGCGCTCAAGATATCACCAAACTGGTCACAACAGAAGAACCTGCAACAACCCTCTCGATTGAACATACAAGTCTATGTGGATTATTAAAGATGTTGTCAGAATAATTTTCTAAAAGTTTGAATGTCTGTCTGGATATCTGTTTAAGTATCTGTCTGAATATCTGTATACGAATTTCAGATCTGTAACTTGTTAGTTGCAAATACAAACACAAAATTGAGGTTGTGTTCGGGTCTCTTGTTTTTGTGTTTTATAATACATCGTAAAAAAGGGAAAAACAAACATTTTATTGCATAGATTAATGCATTGATTCAATAAAATTCAAGGATAACTGTCTGAGTATCTGTCTAAGTATGTGTCTGAGTAATCGACTGAACCAGTCTAATGATGATGTATCATTCAGTGGCTTCATATATTCATTCTTAAATTTCATTTCAAAATATAAAACTGAATAACAAAAATATAAAAAAATACTATTGCATAGATTAATGAATTGATTCACAAAAATTCAAGGATAGCTGACTGAATATCTGTCTAGGTATCTATCTATGTAGCTGTTTGGACCTAGCTAATGATTTCAATCACTTTATACACACATTCGTTCATCAAATCCATTGCCAAAAACATAAAACTAAGAACAAAGATACAGAAACATAAACTTCATTAATAATATTGGTTCAATTACAAACAACAAAAAACAACAACTAATAACAAACATAAGAAAATTAAATGCTTCACATCTTGGCCTTCTTGCTGCTTCCCCCTCCAAAACCTGGTGGAAGACGAGATGTGATGCCCATAAGAAGATTAAGCATTTGGTCCTGTTCGGCAAGGACCAAATCCATTTCCTCTTTCATCGTATCCCTACGACGCTTCATACGACCCATCTTCTTCACCAAAGGTTGAATAAGGCAATCAGGAACAAGACCTACAGGAGGTCTAGTAGCAGGGGGAAGAGGGCCAGATATAGTCTTCAGAGGAGGAGGAAGAGGAGGAGAACTTGGACTTTGATGGATCAAAATCAACGTTTGTTGAATAACCAGAGGTGTATGAGTTGTTTGGATTTTTCTTCCTTTGGGCCATAGTATTGTTTGTTGACAAAAGACTTAGAGAGAAGAAGAAGACTCAAGCAGAAGGAGTTGATAATGAAACATAAATAAGTTATGGAGAATATGGGAAACCAGTCCTATTTATAGAGAACGAACCACTATGTCTTTTCTAACTCGAACGGTTTATTCCCGCGTCTTTTCATTTTTCTTTCTCTTTTTACAAAAAGACGCTTCCACTCTCTCTCTCTCTCTCTCTCTCTCTCTCTCTCTCTCTCTCTCTCTCTCTCTCTCTCTATTCTCCCAACAAGCATGCATAACCGCATTGAACAACATTAATACGCAACCATTTATCCAAGAAAGAAAAGACGCAACCACTCACTCAACACAACTTTTCATGCTTTATAAATAAAAACGCACTAAACATAACTCCTTCACAAAAACAAAAATATTTCACTTCACCCTCTCCTTTGTTGCTGTTCAAAACCACAAGTCCAAAAATGGCCAACACTTCCAAGAATAACAAGTCCAAAAAATCAAAGAAGGAACCTAAAGACTCTGTTAAAGAGATGATAGAACAAATGGTCTGGGAAGGCAAGGAAAACAAACGTCGCCACTGTCACAGTCAAGAAGAAACTTCTCCTGCTCCAACTATGCTGCAACAGTTATCCACTAGGATGACTGACCTTGAGGATGGCCTCAACGATCTCAAGGCAAAACAGAAACTCATCAAAGAGAATGATGAGGTAATCCTTCAACTTCTTCGCCCAATCTTCAAGATGCTGCCTCCCTCACCGCCAGGATTTGATGAACCAAGCAACAAGAAGAAGAGGAAGCTTTGAAGAGGAAGAATTCTAGTTTATTATGTATTTTTATAATTTCTACTATTATATTTTTTTCTTCATTTTACCAATGAATCTATTTTAGCATCAATTCTGTCATTTTCAAAGCCTATATGCTCAAGTATCTGCAAGAGTATTTGTTCAGGTATCTATGAGAGTATCTGTCAGTTGGTTCAAAATGAATAGACGCGACAGAAAACGACATGTTGTTTCTGAACAACAATGGGTATTTATCTAATTCGTTGCCTAAGTAGCTGTCTAAGTATTTGTCCGTTGGTTAGTTTATGACTGTTGCATTTCAATACCAAATATACACACAAATTTGAGTTTGTTTTGTGTTGTAAAATGGATTAGAGAATACAAATCAAACACTTTAGTTTATAGGCTTAATACATTGGTTCCCTGATTCAAAAATTCAAGAGCAACACAAAATAGTATTATGTAGACAGATACTCAAACAGATCACACGCAGATACTCAAGCAGATACTCAGTCAAATAGTCATTTCACAAGGAACAACTTTTAGATAAACAAAAGTCAGACTCAATAGAATTTGATCAATTCTTTTTTCTGTCGTTAAGGTGGAGAACTGAACCAAGAATTCTCTTTCTTTATCACCAATCAAATCACTGTTCAAGACCAATGATTTTGGGATCACACATCCATTAATAAGGTCATTACAAAATATTCTTTTCCATAGTCTTCCTCCTAAAACATCTATAACCAACAACACAAAAATGGACGTTTTCTAATAAGTAAAATGGATCTCAAATCTCTAAACACTGAAACCTAACTAAAAATAACAAACCCTAACATGCACATACTAAAACATAGACATAAACACATAAAAACCCATCAGTTCCCCTCCATTTCCTTCATCTTGAGCACAATATTTGTAAGCCCTTCGATCTTCTCCTCCACATCCTTGATCATCAACATCGCCTCATCAATCTTCTCAGTTGCCTCTTCAACCTTATCCATCTTCCTAATTATCCCGTCCACTCTCCATCCCACATGACGGATTTCTTGCAAAATTATTTCAAAGTTGACCTTCAGAATCTCCTTTTTATAGTCAAACTCATCAGCCATAATGGGTGCCCATAGCGAAGATGATGGCTTTTCGATTGGGGCATAAGATGAGGTTGAAGCGCCGGAGCGGGATTTCTTTGATGATCTTCCAAGAGTATGAGCCATTGATTGTTCAGTGTGAGATTTTTCTGGGAGATAAAATTGGGGTTTCGTTTAGGGTTAGGGTTTTCAGAGCAATGTGTTGAGAGAAAGTGACAACGTTTGGGGGAAGACTTTCCTTTTTATAAAGAGACCGAGAAGGGCGGTCCTCGAGATTACAACATGTGTGAGATCCACACGTGCGTTCTAATCAAAATTAATAGACGCTATAGTAAACGACATGTCATTTCTGAACAACAATGGGTATCTGTCTAATTCGCTGCCTAAGTAGCTGTCTAAGTATTTGTCAGTTGGTTGGTTTATGACTGCTGTGTTTCAATACTAAGTATACACATGAATTTGAGTAAGTTTTGTGTTGTAAAATGGACCAGAGAGTGCAAATCAAACATTTTAGTTCATAGGCTTAATACATTGGTTCTCTGATTCAAAAATTCAAGAGCAACACAAAATAGTATTACGCAGACAGATACCCAAACAAATACTCAAACAGATACTCAAGCAAATAGTCATATGATTAAATTCATAATGCTCTCCAAAATGTACTACTTACAAGACAGACCCCTACAACTTACAACATAATATACACACTGATTATTGTCCTACACTTGTACATCAGCTGATTCATTCCTTCCAGCTTTGTTCTTTGATATCCATGATAGCTCATGATCCATAAATGATTCTAACAATCTGGCCTTGAACCGAGCCACATCCTCACCTTTCAGATTTGGCTTTATTTCCTTGCCCAGAGCTAGAGTACATGATGTAGCAAACAATAGTTCCGCACTCAAGGCCAACAGGTTGTTAAGGACTGTTGCTGATGGACTGCACAGAAATTTTGTCAAAATTCAACTTCTAATCTTTGACCCACTGAATGATTTTGCGTTCATTCTCTAATAAAGAAATTTCCCTCATCATCAATTCTTTGTCCATGCTTTGACTATCATCTGCCAACATTCTAACTTTCAGTGATAACATATCCTTACTCATGTCTCTCACTGAATCCATCCACATGGACACCAAACAAACCTGCATCAATATAGTAAAATGTAAATACTAAACATCTGAAAAAGAAAAAGGAAAGAAAAGAAGAAAGAGAGAATAAAATTACCGTTTTTAGTGCCTCCCGAAAATGCGGGTTGTCCATCGGCTTAAATTCTTTTTGAGTGAGTCAAAGTGACACCAGCATGACACACTTTTATCAAAGACCAAAAGGTGAAAATGATCTTGGGAAAGGGTCGGGAACAACAACTTGCCACTGATGCCCAAAACCTTGAACAACTTCTTAAAAAGACGTTCATGCATCATCTTTATTTTCAAATCTGACCCAGAAACCTGTCAAAAGAAGCACACACAAAAATTACACATAGGCTAAAAAAAACACACTGTGGAGACACAAAAAAATTAAACACACAGGCTAAAAAAAATAACATAAGGATTACATGAGCCAATGTGTGGAAAGCATATGGACTTTGATGTCCCAAATCATCCGTTAATTCACCAAGAATACTAGAATAGCAATCCAAAATAGAGTTCGATATCTATTTGTCATCAATAATCCAAACCAAATCATCACGATCAAATAACTGGAAAGAATGAATACCATTCCAAAACAAATCTCTGTCCAAAACAACAGCAAAGCCCAATTAAAAACTGAAATATTACTATAGACTAACATATACCCAAACACATACACACGCATATACTCAAGCAGATACTCACCCTTCATTTTTCGTCCAGTACCTCACCAACTCACTCTGGTAGCGCTCTCCCATGTACTTGAAAACATCACATTCAAGAAACGGTATGACCAGCTTCTGCTTATTAGTCAAACTCGCACAGATTTTTTCCGGCTCGTCCCTGTTCTTCTTGAGCTATTTCACTATCAACGATGAAGATACTTTGACAATTGAAAACTCTCCACTCGGCACTACCTCTGCCATGCCAAAATTTTTGTTCCCTCTTCTAGTCTAGCGCTTTTCCTTGACTTCATCATAGGGCAGACACCAGTAGATCTCGTCCCTCTTCAAGGGCTTCCTGGACTTATCATTTGAACTCTTAACATACGAGCAGAGATAAATATTTTCTCTGTCGAGTCTCACACCAGGCCCAGGAAGTTTCTTGGAAATCAAATCCGTGCAGACTGACGGAGGAGATGAATCACCAACAGGAGGAGGAGGAGTCACTAGGGTTTCCACTACTTCTAGAGACAAAACTATAGTAACAAGAAATGTCACTGGACTAGGAGAAGGGGTAATCCGTATATTGAAAGATGGTGAAGACTCTACCCATTGGAGACTCTTCTTCGTTTCTGACAAATTCCCTAACAGAGATACAAAAGAAAAAAGGATTCAATGAAAGACAAAAGACAGATTACACTACATGTCCAGAGAAAAACACATAAATATTCAAAACAGATACCCAGACATATACCCAGACAGATTCCCAGAAAGACACAGATACATAGATAGATACTCATATAGATAGATAGATATTTCAGTTTTCTGCAAAAGAAAATCACCCAATAAAAAGTAGTACTTGTGTTCTGTTACTTAAAATTAGGCAAATTATACAAAATGAAATTAATGAAATCTATTCTTTTCAAATGTCAGAATCGGTACCAGCTAGTCCTTTTGTAATGCAG
This sequence comes from Geum urbanum, assembly GCA_946800695.1. NCBI lineage: Eukaryota > Viridiplantae > Streptophyta > Magnoliopsida > Rosales > Rosaceae > Geum > Geum urbanum. The sequence goes on from OX327001.1 coordinate 13,123,370, forward strand.
CAACATTCTTCATCTTCTGATTGTCTTCAACAAGCCGCTGGTTGATGACCTCAAGTTTTTGCTTTACATCTTCAACTTCTTTCTTTTACTTCTCAAGCTCCTCCTTTTGACTTTGCAAAGCATCCAGTCTCCTCTGAACCTCCTCATTTGCTGCTTGAGCACCATCTTCAACTTGCTTCTGCAACTTACTATTTTCTTCAACAGCAATTTGTATCTTCCCTTGAGCTTCCTTGAGTTGCAATTGTGCTTCCTTCAGTTTCTTCTTCAACATCATATTTTCTCTAGAAGCAACTCGAGCAGCAGCTTCAGCAGCATCCTTCATCTCTATTAATCTTGTTTCAAGCACATTTTTGTCTTGCTCAACTGCAGCAAGCTTGTTCTGGGCATCCACATTCTCTGCCTTCAATAATGCCATCACATCTGTAGAATCATCAGTAGTTGATAATTGATTCTTAAGAGACTTATTCTCCCGTTCTGCAAATCCCAATCTAAACTCAACATATTCCATCTACCTCTTTTGACCAGCAAGCTCCATTCGCAACTCAAAAAGTTCCTTATTATTGGAAGCAGATTGATTTGCTTTCAAGTATGCATTTTCTTGCTTCAAAGAAATGAAATATTTTTTCAAAACACTAACTACATGCCTAAGGACTACATTGAATTTCTGCAATTCCTCATATTGAGAATCCTTGATTGAGATCTGCTGATCCTTCTGCATAATAATTTCTTGTAACTGCTCACCAAATTCTTCACTCTCCTTCAACTGAACATCCTTCGCACTCAACTCGGCTTCAAATTTGGTATAGTCATCATGGGCCATATCATTATTACTTGCCAGGATGCCAGGACAGGAACTATATTACCACCAGCTTTAGTTTTCTTGGTCCTCAAATGCAAAAAATAATTGGCCTGTAAAAAAAAGATCCAGACAACTATTTAGACAGATACCTAGATAATTATTTAGACAGATACCCATACGGCTATTTATCAACAACAACAACAACAACAACAACAACAACAACAACAGCAGTTAGATACTCACTCTCAGCATTTTCAAGCTTATGATGTTTCGGAAATGATCCATAATATCACTGAGGCTATACTTGACCACGTCAATCTTTGAATCCTCCTTGTCAGCTCTTGGTTTCACAATGTTAAGGCATGAAGCAAGATAAAACTGATACAAAAAACAATAAGGGACAGATAAAAAGACAGATACGCAGACAAAAATACAGACAGATACTTAGAAAGATACTCAAGAAAATTTACCAGAATTATAATTATGCAACCACCAATATTGATCGTATTGCTTCTATCAGAATTTTTCTCATCATCATCATTCACCACCTTCTGCTCCTTCATCCTCTCTGCCTTCTCCTTCTTCAGCTTCTTTGATTCCTCATTTATGGCTACTTCTGGAACAAAGTTCTTTGCATAAATGTCCAATGCATAGAACATCGACAATAGTTGCCCAAGCATATTGCTTCATTCATTCAATACTGGACACACAGTTTGCAAAGTCAAGCATCAAAGTTCCTTTAGAATTATGAAACAGAACAGAGGCCAGAAGAAGCAAAACTAATAGACGAACACAGTCGTCAACCCTATCTTTGTCACCAAGTATTTTCTCCAACATACTACTGATATGATTCTTGCTGATTGAAACGTCCCCAAACAAGCCATACAGCCACTCTGTAATCTTCACATTCTTATCATTCAATGGAATTGGTTTTCCAATCGTGCTCAACCCAACAAAGATCCAACAAAAGCAGGAGTAATATGGTGAACACGCGTCAAATGGAACTAAAACTCCCTATTCTCCTTCTTGTATGTGTCAGCCATAACAACAATAGAATCATCCAACTTTAAACAGTCTCGTTGATCAATATCACCGTCAATTAATGTACGAATTAGATCATTGAAGGGTGTATCCTTCAGCCTCTTCTTCACATCATCGCTGATTTTATTTCGGTTTTTAACAATGAACTTCTGGAAATAGCTTAAATAGCACCGGAACTGACACTTCCAGGTTCGTTCCACCAAATGAACAACTTCTAGCTCATCCACTACTTGTTGTTGTTGTCTAACAGGTACTTTGTCATCACTATTACTCCCTAAATCACTATCAGAAGTTGATTCAGAAGACTTAACTTTCTTCTTGCCCTTGACCTTCATATCCTGCCTTTTGATACCCTTAGTCTTCCTCATCATCATTATCATCTTCTTCTTCTCCTTCTTCTTCTGCTCTTCCTTTTTTAGAGCTTCCCTGATAATCTTTATAAGACGATCATCGGAAACAGCATGACCGGATGAAGAAGAAGCCACTCTTCTTCCCTTGCTCCTTTTTTTATAAACAACTTGCTCCTCTTCGGAAGATGAAGATGAAGATGAAGATGAAGAAGAAAGACCATCAGATTCTGAAGATTCAACATACTTTTTTGATCTCTTCATAGATGATTTTCTTTCAGATTCAATGCCTGAATCTTGGTGTGCTCTACTGCTCTACTCTTCATAGAATAACTGCAAATGATCAACACATATAGAGTTAGATACCCAGACAGATACTTAAAAATCAAACTAGTACAACAACAGCAGCAAACTAGTACAACAACCAAAAATCAAACTGAAAACCTTAGAAAAATGTCAACAACAACAACATTCATTTCAAAAAATTTGATAGGATATCAAGACAGATAATTCAACAGATACTCAAACAAATCCTTCAAAGATATCCAGAAAAAAGACTTCTATCATAAACACAACAACAACAACAACAACAACAATTAATACAACACACAAATAGCATTTTGAACACACTACATCACAAACATTCTACAAAAAATCATGAAAACAAACGAAAAGTTACGGAAAATCAAACTGAAAATCATAGAAAAACATCAACAACAACAACCGAAAATACAGAAAACATAGATACGAACCACGAAAAGGAGCATGGAAACTGCTGAGAACAGAGAAAAACAAAAACGTAAAGTTTCTGAGCAGAGATTTCCCTACTTACAAAGAACAATATGAATGCCGACAAACACTGTGAAGGCAACGGAGAGAACGAACAGCTCGACGAGACGTGAAAAAGACGACGGAGAGAAGTAACACGATGGAGGCGATGTTCATACGAAGAGAAATAAAGCGAAGAGGGAGAAAGATATATGAAATAAAACTGACGAGTTATGTACTACAGGGGAGATAAAGTGGCAAATAATGTAAATATAACAAAAATTCTGGTCTGTTACAAACTTAAAAATAGAATGAGCATTTTTCGGATAGAAAACTTATGTTGGGTTTTTTAGGAAAGAAAAAGTTTAAACTGGGCTTTGTTTTCATTTTTTTTTCTCTCATTTTTTAAAAAAAATGTCACGTCATCGTTATAAACAGTGCTGTGACGAAAAATGACTATAAACATCATGTAAATTTATTATTAAAAAGTAAAATAAAAATTGTAAGGGTATTAATTTTTTTTTTAAATAAAAATGATGCTAGTACATTTTTAAGAGTTTGGACATTACTTTGAGACATCATCATTATAAACGGTGTTATGATGAAAAATTACTCTCAACATCACGTAAATATATTTTTAAAAATTTAGACGTCAACACTTTAATAATTTTTAAAGTTCGAACATCATATTGACGTGGAAACCCCAACTTTTCCTTTGTTTAAAATGACTCCGAGACTGTCCTAAACTGTTTCTGTTGGTAAGTTGGTTGCCTTGAAGAGCTACCGTGGGTGAAATCTACTCGAACACCAGTTTCAGTTTTCAAATGGTACTCCAAAGAACAATATTTGCTAGAAGTATCTACCAAAATCAGTGCCAAAATTGTTGCCACCTCATATAACAGTAAAAACGTGTCTAACAATTTAGCAAAGCCCAAATGCATGAGACTCCAAACACAGAACAATATTATTGAATTGGTTAATAGTTCCAAACTTCCAATCACTAATTTCTCTGCAAACTCGCAAGTCCATGTCAGAATGTTTTATAGTCAACTGGTCCAAATGTTTTAGGCTTGGGTACACGCCCAAATGGTCCACGTCTAAGTTTTTTTAGAAAGTTACACGTGTCACCATGTAATTTTTGGATAAAATAGTCAACATTCAACGAGCTTACAATGAGCTCAGTCGACCAGATTTTAATACAACTGCCTCCTTTCTCTCTTCCGGCTCCGACCTCCTGCCCTCCCAGCTTGCACTCCAACAACTCTATCTCCGAATCCCAAACCGATTCCCTCTTTAAACCTCTCAGTTTTATCATCATCGCTGAATCAGAGCCGCATCGACTACCATGGAAGCCCAGCAAAGCGAGACCAGTGCCCTAACAAAACCCATGAAGCATTTGTTCATGGAGATGGGTGTCGGCTACGACCAACATGGGTGAGCTTCGTTGAGTCTCTCAGTGTTGCTCTGCTCTCTTTTTTTTCTTTTTCTTTTTTACCATTTGATGATTTCCCAGTTGAGGGTTTTTGTGTTGTGTTGAGTTTTGTTGATCAGCAGATATCCTCCTTGGAGGGTTTTTGTGTTGTGTTGAGTTTTTACCGATATAGTTCTTATCTGTTTTTGCCATCAAAATCTCAGCTATGTAATCAAACAATTTGTTATGTTTGCCATAAAGGGTTGTTCTGTTTGTTTGGTATTATTGAATCAACGCCGAAACCAGTGATCCGGCAACCTCAAACTCGACAACCCATTCCGGGACACACCATCCTCCGGTACCACATCGAGCCGAAACCAACACCAATGGCGAGGTGGTTGAGTGTCAGAGCAGGAAACGGAAGCCAGGAGGCCGGTGTGAATTGGTAATAAAAGAAGTGAAGCATGCATACCAGACCCCCATATTTCTACTCCTCCCATGCAAAAGGAATCAAAGCTAAGCCAAAGATGGTGAAGAAGAAAATTCTTTTCTGCCTTGTTTTTTGTACTACTGATACTTATAGTTTCTCTTCCAAGTCATTGTAGGGACTTCGTGGCTATAGATGAAGCATCTGCAGGCAAGATCTTAACTCATATTGTGTTCTAAATGAACATGCTCACTGCTGGTTTTCTATGCGGTGTGAGTCAAAAGCTAGATGAACATGCTCTTGCTCATTCTGTCATTCTGTCCTCTTCCATCTAATGTATGCTTGTTGCAGAGCTTGATTCTGAAACTACAGCAACTGCAAAGAAGAGTTTGGTGGCAACTAGATACATTTTGATTACTCAGGTGAGTCTAGTACTATTGCTGCTGCTGCTGCTCAAATGTATGTTTTTTTCCATTAGTAGAAATGATGGAATTTTTTTTCTTGCTTCTATGATAATAGCTCAATTCCAGGAAGATGGTTACCATTAAGAACGTTCACAAAGTTCCATCAGGGCCAAACCGCATCGGAAATCATCATTTGCCACCATTGATCCAGGCATGAACACGAGTGTCTGCAGACGTACACCTTCTGCTGTATTGTATAGCATGCTTAACAAGCCAAATTCGAAATGGTGCAGAGCTGCAGATGTAGGCTATCGTAGGTAATTTACCTAGCTTCCGGTGACCCTATTTATGGGGGCAAAGAGCGGCGGCGGAAAAGCCCTCTATTTCCGGTGACCAAGTGAGATGGAGGACAACGCCAAAGGAGAGAGGAGATTATAGGCGCCGGCCACGGACGGAGTCGCCTGTGGCGGAGACAGGCCGGACTGAGTTGGGCCAAGGTGGTGATCCTGTGGCCTTTGCTCACCGTAAGTTTAAGATTGGAGAAAGATCCTACGGTCAAAATTTAAAACATTTTTGGGCGTGTATGAGTTGCCCGTGTACCCAAGCCTAACTCAAGCCCAAATGCATGAGACTCCAAACACAGAACAATATTATTGAATTGGTTAATAGTTCCAAACTTCCAATCACTAATTTCTCTGCAAACTCGCAAGTCCATGTCAGAATGTTTTATAGAACATATTATTGTAAAATCAATGAAATATATCTACTTATTGGAAAAGTCGTAAGCAGTATTAAACTCTCCCAAAAGGGTCAGATTTCATCCATTTTGTTGCACTAGCAACATTCAAAGTATCAGTACAGCAGGGAGCAGTCCCATATCATCCTTCTTGGGGAGCTAGAGGCAATGCATCCCAAGTACACCAATTTGAATACTCAAATCTCGATGATCAGCCTGTATGACAATATATAGCAATCCGTAACGCAACCTTAAATCAACCACACCAGCACCTGAAACCCATCAAAGCAAGAGAACTCAATTCAAGAAAATGGAATACCTCAACATCAAATTGAACAGAGGTGTTGCACTAATTTCAATGCATGACACAGGCTCCGCATAGGGGCCTCCTACAGACAGTTGGAACAGATTATGGACCAGTAATCATTCACAGGCACAACAACTAAAACGGAGCAAAAAAAAGGATTTTTTTTAAGTGTCAAGACTCGCGAAAAGAAAGGCATTTGGTTATGAGACAAAACAAGTACTGTGGGGTTTTTCCAGCCCATGAGTTTACCTAAGTCAGTAGGTGAATATAGGTTCCAATAAGGATGTCTCTGATCCTTGTTGATGTAGGATTTGCAATCCTTGCTGGTGTAGGATTTACAGAAAAGAAGAAGGCTAGCATTAGTAGGAAAACCTATTCCTATGTGGTATTGGAGTTCCTTATGTCTATAAAAGGACAGCATCTGCTTTAGTTTATGTATCACAGAAACAGAGATGAGAGTCTTTGTTTCTTATTCTTTCTGGACCGTGGACAGCAAGGTTTACTGAACCACCTTAGATCTATATGTTCTTATCTCTGTGTGTCCCTCTTGGTTTCTGTGATCAATACTTCTATATGACCAAAATCACAACATAAGCTATGCCCAGGCACACAGAACAACCTTTAATATATCTCAATTAGAAGCCCCACAAGCCACTACATTTGAACTAAAGAAGTAAAATTACCTGCAGGGATCCAGGACCCCAAAAAGTTATAGGAGTGACCCTACAATAGGCTGCCGAGAGCAAGACAACTTTATATGAGTCAGTCCCATCTTGAGTACTAGGCCAAGAAAGCACACAGCCCTTAATTTCTCTGTTTACCAACCATTCAATGATATCATTTCACATTATTACATCCCAAAGGTTCTGTTGTACAGATCACCAGAAGTGGGCATCCAAAACTTTGATTCATCATAGCCAGAATAGAACTTGTTGGATCCCAGTCTCTCATTTACTCTCTCATTTCTCAGGAGATCAGCCATACCTATGGTGTTACCACCCTGAACGTCATTCCACCCATCCCAATGGCCATTTGACATGGACAGATTATTTTTGGATTGTTGGAAAGACAGCTGTGCATAAGGCAATAAATTGCTAGTCTGAGACTGATCTAGAAGCCTTGATGAAATTCCATAAGAATCATTGACCTGAGAATAGCCATCCCCAAAATCAGGATATCTAAGGTTTTGTTGTTGGGAGAAGGATCTCTGCATCAACAGCTGAAGCCTTGCATCATTTTCAAACACATTTAGCTGTGAAGGGATGTTTGGTCTTATTTCTAGGCCAGGGCTGTTAAGTCCACCTTGCAGTCTACCTTTACCAACTGCCAATATAGCAGGATCCATAAATTCAATATCTCCAGAGCTACCAATATTTCCCGTAGGCCGGGGTTGATACGCATTTCTCAGCATAGAGGAGTTATCATGCAAAAGATTACCTGAAATGCCATTAACAAGATTAATACAGGAACATGAAATATACAGCAAGTAATATTAGGGAATGCATCACTAACCAGACGGAGAGTCATAATCATGTTCCACTCTCTCATGAGATGTAAAGCCTGGAGGTGGTGCCCTGCTTGGCATAGAAAATCCAGGAGGAGCAGAGATTTGGGACCTTGAAACTGCTGTAAAATTTATGAAAGATGGTCAGAAATCTGGCAGAAAAAAAAAAATCATTCACAAGGCAGAACAAACAAAATAAGCACCCTGTTCAGAAACTGATCAAAAAAGAATTACCCACATAACAATCAAGAAATTGAAATAAGATGAGACAGCAAAGGAAGACCAATGTGATGCATCCATTTCAAACAGACATAAAAAGGTAAGATACGTACAAGTAAATAGTATCACCAAAAGGGAACCTAGCCCAACAGCAGAAATGTGTGCACAAATTACAGTCTAGAGTACTCACCAGAATGCTTGTTAGAAGAGAAGGCTAAAAAATTGCTGGCGGCATTCTCAGAATCTTCAAAAGTACTAGAAGGAAAACCATTACCAATTCCAAAATTATTTGAATTCAAATCTCTATTTTCAGAGCCATGGCGGAATGATTGGCTATGTGCTTGGTTCTGTGACAACCGCCCAATGACATTATGAGATGACTGTACATCAAATGCATGATTTCTAGCATCCTCCTGTCTTGCAAAAGAAAACCTAGACTGATTATTATTTGGCACTTTCCAAGAGCTTGACATTTTCTGAGCTCTAGATTGTCTTTCAGATTCACCCAAAAACTTGGAAAAATTCTGAGGTGATGTTAACGGGTCATCCCAAGTGTCAAAGTCCATTGACAGTATATTTGAGATTATACTACTCTCTCCCTTGTCTATAGAATTACCAAAATCAGGATTTGCCACATCATCCAAGAATCTTCTATCATGGTTCCCCAGGCCTTCATGTTGATGACGAAAGGCATGCTCCAAAGGCCTCTCTGACCCAGGAGATCTGCTTACCAAATTCTCATGGTAACCATTAGATTGTACTGATATATTGGACGAAGATAGAAGCGAGCTTTCCCTAATTTTATTATCTACAAAAAGGCGATCAGCATTTGAATAAACTGCACCATAACCCTCACTAGATAGCATTGGAGATCTAGAGTGATTTGGAACATGGCCTGTACTGGGAAAATATGGTGCACAACTCACTTCTGGATCCTTGAGTCTTTGATTATCAAAAGATAGTACATCCTCCTCACCCTCAGAAGAAATACCAGGTAACTGTTGTGACTCTGATAACAAGTTGGATTGTTCTCTTGTTATAGCTCTCTCTGCTGTAATATGAGGTTCTCTGGGCTGTTCAGCACAATACTGTTGTAATACTTGGTCACGAGGCGATTTAATATATGAGATATCTGAAGCTGAATCATTAAGTCTGACTACACCAGAATGATCAAGCATAGAAGTCCTATTGATGCTCATTGAAGATATACCAGAGCACAAGCTTTCAACGGCTCTTTCAGTAGAAACTATGCTTTCACTTTTGTGGGAAGAATTAAAAGGCTGCCAATTATAGTCAGTGACAGTGCTGATGGATGGCGGCATACTGCCTTCACTAATATCTATGGACAATGGTGGAGATGATAACTGGCTGCTTTCATCAACAGCTGCAGGAACTTCGTCCGGGGCAGCAGGTTTGTCAGACGTGGTACTTTGACTATCCACACTATAGTGCTGTTTCACAACTTTCAGTGATTCAGCTTTACCTTTAGCATTCATAGTCTGACTATCTTCATTCAAAATCAACCTTTTTCCAGCATCACTGTGCACTATAGAAGCTTGGGCAGGAGAAGCAGCAGCCGAAGAAAAGGGCACTGTGCAACTGACTGTATCAGGTTTCTGTTTAGTATGTCCATTTGAGTATATTATTTGTGCAGCTGGTATTTGAGAATTTGAACCACGTGTTCCCCTGCAATATACATTCAATACTTTATGAACACACTTACCATAATAAACCCACCCAATGTAAAGTAATATAATAATAGAGCAGAATCAATAAATACCATGAGGCTGCAGCTGGAAGAGCAATAGATCTACCAGAGCTCCCATTTGGAGGAGAACCTTTAGTGATGCTTCCGGTGGTCTGCCAGATAAGAACAAATGAAGAATAAGATACACTACATCTAAACCATCCACTCGAAAAGTAAGACAACACCAGATATAAGAGAAAACTGAAACGATAAATATCATTGCAACCAGCTCATTCATTCTGGCTTCATAAGTAGGAGGTAAAAGCCTTACACTTGAACCATTTTTAATAACAGGTCCTCCAGCAGAAGCAGAACTGCTATTGCAATAATCATCAAGTGGCGGAGGCAACATACTTCCTGAACGCCGCTGCATAGGGTTCAGAGTACCAGTGATTTGTTGTACCCTACTCCTTTGAAACCATTATAAGTTGATTAATCTTTCAATGATAGAACCACTCAAATTACAGAGCATAAAACAAGAAGCATATTGAGATTAAATCATTCTCAACTAAAAAATTATGACCTGAAACTGCAAGAGTACATTACACTTTTCGCACAAGTTAAAGAAACATCAACATCTGTGTATTCGAAAGAATGATCAAAAGAATGACTACTATTGACAATAAAAGAATTATTTTCAAATATAAAATCTTAAGAGTTCTGATCTTTAAATAATGAAATGATAAAGTTTAATAGCTCATTAAATTGACTAAATACACTGAACCTATAAAAATTCGAAAGGATATATGATTATATACCTAGTGTACGCAGATATTATTTCATCTTTAGTGAAACTATCTTCGTGACATCCGACCTCATGCAGATACAAACAATCGGGATTGGTGCAAGGCTGGCAGAAAGAAAGAAAAAAGGAAAAGAAAAATCCATCCTCAATTACACTCATATTATACAAAAATAGCATCTAAGAGTGGATAGATCTAGTATAGAAAGTAACAAGAATGCATACCACATTTCTTAGCCATGCATGACAATACTTTGTGGTCCCAAAGCAAGCCCTGAAACATATAACTAAAAGATTATCATGCTGACAACCCTATGCTGATAAAATACTTTCATTTGATTATTGGGTAAGGTCAATGATTATAACATAGTTCTACCTCAAAGATTTTCCGTCCAATAAAAACCCATGTACATTTTGAATGCAGCGAACTGCTTCCTCCTCCTTAGAGTAAGTGATATATCTGAATACAAAACAAGACAATGTAACCAACAGCAATGCAAATGTATAAACAAAATATCAACCTAATATCAACCGTGTACTATAAACCGTCCACTATATAAATGAAGATACATTTCTTTACTAAAAAAGACATCAGATCATCTTGACTTACACACTACATGTATTGTTTGGAAATTGCTGAATGACACCAGTTGCTGTCCGAGACATAGAAACTTTTAAAACCTTCCCATACTGAGCAAAATATTCTTTACGCTGCAGAAGCTGCATGATAGATGCATCGGAAAAGGCGGTTAGCTTCTATAAGGAAATATTAACAGACAAATACACAGAGAGAGAGAGACGATGTAATTCTTCACAAAAGGAAAAAGAAGAAAGAGTGCAAGTGGATTGAGAAATGAGTGAGGTGGGGGAGGCTTGCGGCTTGCGGTGTAAGGAGAAGATGGCACGGCTATGATGCGGTGGTTCACATGCCACGTTTGGGAGGCAGCAGCAAGTTTTTTAGTAGTTGAGAGAGAGAGAGAGAGAGAGAGAGAGAGAGAGTACCTCTTCATCTGCCAGATTAAGAGGCAACCCAACTATGTAAACAAGGTTCCGTTGAATCACTCGCACACTGGTAAGCTGCTTTCTTCCTTCAGAAGTTGGCTTAACCTTTGTCTTCTGGGACTTCTTTTTCTCAGTGTGGATTTCAGCCACCAATCTGTGTAGGAAAATAATAATGAATAATTGGTATTTAAATTTGCTGGATGCAAAAGACTAATTGTTTCCAGATTAACCTATCACACTTCGCAGCCCCCACAATCTTCTCCTTGTCATAAGGGGTACGGCATGCAGGACACCGCCCATCAGAGTCATCCTTCTCAGCCATGTCCATTATATGGTGCCAACACCAAACACATATCTGTATTCAACATTAGAAATTATTAGAGTATATTTATCAACATTATACAGATCAATAGTCACAGACATGAAACATTTACTTAAATGTGACTTGCACCTCAAAATTTACTTGATTGCATTTATAGTATTGCAACAATACATACTTTGGCAATGTTACTGACTAGTTGAATTACATAAATGAAAGTCATAAACTGAACCAAGTAAACAGACCAGGGGAACAATTATCCACCAGATTTACAAAAGTGAACGAGCAAGGCTAAGGTGTGGATGCATAGCACTAATGAAAACTAAAAATTACATCAGCACACTAGTATCTCACACCTCATAACCGCATTTGCATGGTTTCAGTTGCTGATCTGTCAAATCCATCTCCTCGGCACAAAGAGGACAAGTCTTTTCTCCCTGATCACTCATGGTTTCCCTGAAAGAAATTCAAAATGGTGTAAATACAAATCAAAACAATGTGCAAGACATAATACATACGCACTGGAGTGAGCAATATTCTTAATTGCATATACATAAGAAGCAACGACATTTATGCTCAACTTGTATATATCTGAATATACTTGTTTCGTTCATTCGTAAAACCAACGGTGTGCTTACTACTGCAGTAAGTTTCAGAGAAATTCACATGAAACGTACATAGGAGTCCATAGCTTATGCTGGACATAACTTGTTATACGCCTACTAAACATGCAATGTAAGTTCAAAATCAGAAATCAGCAAAACACTAATAAAATCACTATCAGTTCTGAGCCAGCAAAACAATGGAGCTTAATCTAATCTGCAAAATCTTTTCAACTGAAGATTTAAGTCCTAAGAACTCAAGTGATTACAGAAACGCCATTTGTACAATGACAGATTCAGCATTCAAAATCAGTCCTCGAATACAATCTAGATCAAATCCGAAGGTACCATAGGTCAAAATCAAGCATCACCAACCCCGTTCAAAATTCACAATAAAATCATCAAAACAAGAGCAAAATCCGCAATTCAAAAACCTAATCGGAATCGTTGACATGCAACACAATTAACCTAAAGCGACGATGCACATGGAGGCCAATCGGAGAGTATCCTAATCGAACTAATTTCGATACAGATAGTAATCGAAAACTAGAAATCTAACTGTAGAATTTTTAAGCATAAAATAATCAATTTAAGAAAAATAGGAATTAGGGATCTGGAGGACGAGAGTGATTGATCGGACGGAGGAATTAGGGTTTGCAGAAGAGAGCAGCGAGGACTTACAGTTGGGGATCGAGAAGACGACGAATCTGTGAGGATGAGATTGTGTGAGAGAAGCGAAGCGAAGCGAGAGAGAGAGAGAGAGCCACAACAAGAGAAGGTGCTTTTTTAAGAGAGGATGGGAGAGAAGGGCTTGTTTGGATGGCTTTTTTGGCTGCTGCTCTGGGCGTCGCTGTCAATTAAATATGATCTAGTTCCTAAAATGCCCTCAGATTGTGGTGACATTATCACGCGTATTCTTTTGCTTGGGGACCTCTGTGTTGTGGGTAACACTGTCTTTTCTGGCCTTCTCCGTCATTATATTTTTATTTTTATTCCGGTTTTGTCGACTTTGCAAACTCGCTTTGCTATTCTGGCTCCTACTGGGGTTGGGTCGGTCTCCATGAAATTTTTATTTTCTCGTTTCTTTATCGTTATATTTTCTTCGATAAAACTTCTATTTCTTCGATAAAACTTCTAAAGTGTGAGTTGGATGCTTGCATGTATATATTTCTGTCCTGATGAGAGTTCTCGGGACTACAAGTTAGACGGCTTTCAAATTCATTGGTATAACACTCAATTTTCAATCACTTTTCGGAAAATTAACAGTAAGGTGTTTACAAATATATGTGAATTAATCTTTTGTCTAAATCAAAAATTATTGAAACACACATAAACTTGATTTATCTTATTTTACGCTTTAACGATTATAAATTTATGTAGATTTTGTATTAATGATTTACTCATTAGTATCTAAACATTGCAGGGTTTCTACGCTCTCTATTGACAGATGTTCCTCGTCGTGAGCTATATGTGTTTGTGGCCTCTCTAGCGTCTCTTCTAGGATGTCCATCCTTGGCGTCATCTGGCCTTCTCTTGGGAGGTCGGTCAGGCCCAAGTTCCAATGAGAGGGTTTTATTTGTGTATCGGATGCTACGCAGTGGGTTGGAGTTGCTCTCGGCATTAATTGTTGTTGGTTCGTTGGTGGTGGTACGATCTGCTCATGGTGAATTGGTTTGTTTGGTTAGGTTGTGTTGGGCGGTCACTACGACCACCAGGAGGGGTGGAGGGTGGTGGTGTTTGCTGTCATGGAGGCATGCTCAACAGACATCGGAGGGTGGACCGAGGTGGAGCGTATTAATGTAATTGATTTAGGAATATCACATTGTAAATGTACATATATAGGTAGCTTGATTCTAGCATATTAGTTTCCATGTTTCCTTTCTTAATTCTAGCTTTATTTGTATATAGCCCTGTAACTATTGCGTTGTGATCAATCATCCATTAAGCCAATATCACTATGTTCTTCTTTCATCAGTTTATCTTTTTTCACTTTTGTTTTTTGTCAAATTTTTAAAAAATGTCTTGTATATTAAAAAGTTCTGTTTTTAAGGTTTCTTTTTCGACAATTTTTTTTAGTAAGTCCTTGAATGTTGTGAGAAATTGGGCTCAGAGTTCATTGTTTTCAATTCTCGAAGCTACTTCTAAGAAATCATTCTTTGTTTTTTGTGAGATCATTTGAATCTTTAATTTATTTTTACAATTACAAATTTTTGCACCATTTTTAGAGAGTTTGCATTCTTCTTCGTCTGATTCTTCAGAATTAGAAGTTTTGGAGAAATCTAGTTCGTCTATTTGTAGAGTTTCTTTGTTTGATTCAGAATTACTGTAATCAAAGCTTTCTGAATTTAGCATTAGTTTTAAGAGTTGAGTTTTAATATCTTCATCGAGGTTTAAAGAGTTAATTTATTGTTTGACTCGACAGTCAATTTTGTAGTGTCCTATTTTTCCACATTTGTAGCAAACATGAAGTTTCGTATTTTGGCTTGGCTCTCCTTTGGAGAATCGCCTTTTATAATTTTTGTATGGTTTGGTCGAGGGTTTCTTTTTTGGATTATTATTATTATATGATCTTTTATATGGCTCCGCTAGGGTTTGGGACTTTCCCTCTCTCAATTTGGTGGCGCGGCATCCTCCACCGGTGGAGAAGCCTATCGAGCCCCATGTGGTCTCCGAGCACACTAAGTGGAATCCTCGTCCTCTCCTCGTGGTCTGAGTTCGAGCAGACGCTCTCTCCTTGTGGTCTAAGGGGAGGAGACACAACAAGACTGAGGCTCACATCACACCCTGTGTTTGGCGGCAAACAATTTCGGTCTCTAGGCGACCGTCTCATGCTCGAATGAAGACGCAGGATGTTGTGGCCCCAATTCCAGTGGCGGTCCAACGCTTTCTGCAGCAAGTCCTTCGTCCGTCCTCGGTGTACTGGACACAAGTAATCTCAAGCCTTATTGAGGTACCGATTCGGCTCAAGGTGGTCTAGGTTGGGACACAGGAGTGTCGGCGGAGCTAGCCAGAATGGCAAGCTTTTGCTTGGCAGGAGAAGGAACGATCGGGGACCGAATTCCTTCGAAGGTGTGCGGCGACATGTCGTGTAGAATGGAATTGAGCCTGGCTGCTTTTGTGGCCCAGTTTGATTGCCATTATGGGATCTGGGCCTCATGAGAGCCTCTTATGTATAAGGGCTTTTCCCCTTTGTTCTGGAAAATGGTCTCAAGGTTAAGGGGTCGTATCCCTAACCTCCTTTTTAAAGCCTCAACTAGTTTGGGCCATTTTTGGAATCGAACTTGGGAGCCCGGCGCGTGAAGTTTTTGTATAGAGGTGAGTATTACTTTGGTTTACCCGTGTTGGTACTCGCCTTATGAGAAGGCATTATCCTGGCTACTTGGTTACTTTTTGGTGCTTATTGCTTCAAATCATGTGTTCTTGTACTAGTTTAGGTTGCCTTCTTGTACTAGTTTAGGTCGCCTAGATTAGTGCGACGGTAGTTCAATTCTCTCAAGCCTTATGGATGTTCTACTGTGTAATGTATGATTTGTCTCTTGATTATTAATATAGTGTCTCTCATTTACTATAAAAAAAATTATAGGATCTTTTCTTCTTGTAATATTCTGTTTTCCTTTTAGAAAGAGATTTAAATGATTCATAACCAAATTGTTCATGGAAATTTCCGAGTTCATTATTCGTAGTTATTTAATTTTTCTTTATTTGAGCTTTTAATTTTATGTCATTGCAAAGTTCTAGACTAGTGGTATTGATTAAACTAATCAAATGACCATCAAGTTTTCATAAGGTAAATTATCATCATAAATTTGTTTTAATTTTTGTCTAACCTTTTCGGCGAAAAGATTTGGTAATCCTGAGACAAATTTTTCTTTCCAGACAACTTGATGTGAATCTGTTCTAAGCATTACTTTTTAAAGGAATACATCCTTAAACCACCTAAAGTCTTGTAGTTTTTTTGCATCTAAGATTTGTAAGAGTTTCAGACATTCTATCATTGATTCTTTTGTGGTCTCCTACAAGAAAAATTTTAGCATGTTTTAACACATGTCATGCATTAACTTATAAAGTAGTCCTCAAAATTGTAAAATGATTATCACAACTTGTAATTTTGTCCTAAAATTTGTAAAATATTTTGGATCGAGTAATTACTACTATTAAACTAAAATTACAAGAAAAATATTCATTTTACAACTTTGAGGACCAATTTATAAATTGATGCATGACATGTGTTAACTCATGGTAGCATTTCCCCTCCTATAAATGTTGCATTATTAAGTAGCATAGAGTGGCTACGATATCTCTGACTAGTTGGAAATTTTGATCGACAATTGTTGTTCTAGTTTGCTCGTTTTTAACACCAGTTAATATGGCATGTCTTTCGACTTCGGTGAGATAATTGTCCCACCATCCTTTAACTTGACCAGTGAACCCTGCTACCATGATATCACCTATTTGTCTATCTGACTTTGTATTTTTATGAGCATTGCTTACCATAAGCATTTCATTAATATGCTATATTACTTGGTATTCACTTATTCCATCTATATTTCACTCATACAAGTACCAACAAAAAATTTGGAATGTTTTTCTAATTTCTTTTCCTCAAATTGGAGATCAATTAGAGTAGGTCTTGGGTAGTAATTTCTTGTTGTAGGAAATTTGAGTTTTTTAACTTTAAAGTTTTTCTCGATCTTACTGACTTCCTATTCGCCATCGATCTGAATCATATCCAAAATTTGAAAGTGTATTTATTTGTTGATCATTTGGAACATTATTTGGTAAAGTACTTGAGCTTGACACTTCTCTTAGATTTAACATTTTTACTATTCAAACTTTCCAATATTCCCCCTCAAGTTGGAGAGTGAATATCTCGAACTCCCAACTTACGAATCATAGAGGCAAAGACATCCTTTCCCAAAGCTTTTGTAAGAACATCGGCTAATTGATTTGAAGAGTCCACATATTTTGTGCCAACTGAACCATCTTCAATCTTGTCTCTGATAAAGTGACAATCCATTTCTATATGACTGATCCTCTCATGAAAGACGGGATTTGCAGCAAAATGCAAAGTTGCCTTATTATCACAAAACAGCAAAGCGGGATCAGGATGGAGAATGCCTAAATCTGAAAGAAGATATTGACGTCATGTCAATTCACAACATGCACCTGCCATTGCTCTATTTTGTGCCTCGGCTGAAGACAAGGAAACAATTTTCTGTCCTTTTGATCTCCAAGAAATTAGGGAAGAGCCAAAGGAAACACATTAACATGTGGTTGATCTCCGGGTCAACGGGCAACCCGCCCAATCTTAGTCACAATATACACGTAATTTGATATCACTTTGTGCCAAAAATAAAAGACCTTGTCCGAGTGCTTTCTTGAGATAATGAACTACTTGTAATGCTGCATCTATATGAGGTTTGCGTGGCTCATGCATAAACCTGCTCAACACATGTACTGGATACACAATATCAGGTCTTGAGATGGTAAGGTAAATCAATCTACCAGCCAATCTTCTATACCAGGCAACATCTTTGAGAAGTTCTCCTTTATTAGACAGTTTTAAGCCTTGCTCAATTGGAGTATCAATAGGGGCTGTTGTTGGAGAGATATACCTTTTACACTTATTAAATGAAGAACTAACTCATAAATGTAAAGTATTTCCCCACCCGCATGTATACGGGGTAATTTATAGTATTTATAGGAAGTTGAGTGTATAACCCACGAGGATTAACCACTATAACTCCCTAGCTCGAATGATTAACGCTTAGACTACGAACACAACTAGACACTAACTTGACACCTTAAAAAAAACATAAAATGTGAAAATGTGTATCTCACACCACTAAGTCCTTTAGAGAGTTGGCATTGTGAAGGGTGATTGAATTACAATGAGTGATTATACAAGTGGATTGATTTGATGATTACACTACAATGCACAAACGAAAATAGCAAACAAGTTCAAGATAAGGAAAGATGGTCGACTAGGAAAATCCTCACTAACCATATGATGCATCAAATAATGTCCCGGTTTATGAAATAGATTAAAGACCGTTCACACAAGTTAATGTCCAAATCGTGACCTTTTGGGTCATGTTTGGTTTTGAACCCAAGTTCCTAGGTTATTTTTAACTCTAGATGACTTGAGTCCAACATTGAAGTATTTCGTGAATCAGAACCAAGACCCAAGCCATTTTGGGCATATATCTCGATCATATATCACGTTGTGAAGTCAACAAGCATATCGTGTGATATATGTGGAGGATTCCCCTTCTCGAATCTCTATTGGAGAATCCGAGAGAAAGTCAATGTGATTCCCCCAACTCGCACCTATTGGGTTACGAGTCAAGTGAGTCTACTATTAGTCACAATAACCTTTTGGATTTAATGTGAGATTGATTAGAGCTCCACAAGTCTATTAAAACTCAAGGAGACTCTAACCCTTGCTTAGTGCTAAGGTAACCAAGTTTTAAGTTAACCTCTTAGAAAATACCATAATCATGTTTACATGCTCATCTAGCCTTAAGTGAGTACCTGATTCAACTTAGTTAGGGTCAACACATGCATAAGTGAACTAGACATGAAGCTCAAGCACAATAAACATCCACAATCACAAAATTTCTCATTCACATCACACAATCACACAACATACACTAAAACAAAAACTCATACATAATCTAAGAAATCATTTGTTCATCAGATGGCTAGGGTTCTAATCCTAGCCTCCCAAATAAAACTACTCACTACACATAACTAAATACAAGAGTTGATACATGCTTAAAGTAGGAAGATAGTAGAAATAACCAAGGGTCCCCTAGCCAAAGCTTCACCAAGTGACTCCAAGCCTTCTAGCTTCACTTCTTTTCTTCAACAAGCACCAAGTCTTCAAGAAGAGGTAAGGTAAACCTTTAGGATTCCAAGAATCAAGGGGAAGATGGATTACTTTCCACTTCTTTGAACTCTAAAAGCTTAGCCAAACCTTAGGATGTGAGGATGAGAGGAATAGTACCCCAACTAAGCCAAAGTGGTGGTGAGATTCGGCTCTACCCAACAGAGACAAGAGCTAGGTCTCTAGTAGTGGTGGTTATAGAGGTATTTTAGCCTAGAAAGGGAGGATGAGAGGTAGAAGAGAGTGCTAGAGGGTTGGTATATGGATAAGGGGTCTAGAGACGGTGTAAAACTATGAAAAAACTGAAATGAAGTGAGTTGTGGGTGTGGGGGGAGGGTAGCTCGAATTTGGCTGAGTTGGGAGGCTCCATTTCGACCTTAGGATGATAATAAAAGAGGAGGTGGAAGATCTGTGGGTTAGCTTTGAATTAAGGAGACCATGATCCACTATTTTAGGCTATGGAAGGTTAAGATCCAAATTAGTGACATCATGTGGTCCAACTTCTTCTGTTTCTCTCCAAATTAGATTGGTAAGCACAAATAGGCTAAATGGGTCTCCATTGGAATGGACTCCATATGATTGAGTCAACCAAGGTAGGCCGACTGGCTGTGGAAAATTTTGGCTGGTTCCGAACAACTTCCGACGACTTCTAGCGAAGCTATTTCGTCATTTTCCCAAAGTTGCTCCAAATTCTCTCGTGTCCTCAAAAATGTATACATCTTTTCTAATAAGTATCTAATTCTTCATATTTAATGTATTTTTGAGCTAACTCTACATTTCTTTGCAAGAATAGGAAACGTCATAAGAATAATGCTTTATTCATAGAAAACAAGCTATAAGCATAAAGTTAGGAGCGTAATAGGCACATAGTTATAGTCCTAATAGGTACCCCTAATAAACCTGCATCATTAATAATCTCCAAAGTATACTTTCGTTGAGACATGTAGATCCCATGATTGGAACGAGAAACTTCAATTCCAAGAAAATGCTTCTAATCTCCAAGGTCCTTGATTCTAAATTGACCATTGAGAAAGGATTTCAAGGCCGAAATTGCAATAAAATCATTCCCATTAATCAATATGTCATCAACATAGATTAATAAGGCAGTGAATGACTTTCCATGCTTTCGAGTAAACAATGAATAATCGGCTTTAGATTGATTATAACCTGTTGACCGAATAACATCAGAAAACTTTGCAAACCATTGACGAGAAGCTTGTTTCAAATCATATAGAGACTTATTTAGGCGACACACTAAGTTATCCCCCTGTCGCCAAAAACCAGGAGGGGACATATATTTTCCTCAGCAAGATCACCATGTAAGAATGTATTATTCACGTCTAATTGATGAAGAGACCAATTCTTAGCAGTAGCCAAAGATAATAAGCAGCGGACAGAAATGATCTTGATAGTAGGAGAAAAAGTGACAATGTAGTCAATACTTTCCAGTTCGGTGTAGCCTTTGGCAACCAAGCGTGCCTTATACCATTCAACCATACCATCACCGTGATGCTTGATTTTGTAAACCCACCGACATCCAATTGGAGTTTTACCTTTCGGCAAAGGAGTGAGAACGACAAAGGAGTGAGAGTTCATGTCTAATTAGCCTCAAGGTCATCCAACTCAAAGCGCATAGCTTCTTGCCATTCTGGATGAGGTGAGGCTTCAACATATGTCTAGAGCTCAACAATCTGTGAAATTTGAGAAACAAAAGAGGCATATGCAAGAGTACATCGATGATATGAAACATAATTACTAAAAGGATACCTCGTACCTTTGACAGAACTTGGCGACGATAAAGACAATAAATTTGGGAAACAAGATGTGACTTGGGAGCATACAAAATCCTGCAAACGTGTCGAAGGTACCATTTGGCGCTAAGAGCGACGTGGCTATGGGTCAGCGTCGAGTTGAAAAGTGGGAGGTAGAGGATCGACTACTGTAGGAGAAGCCTTGTTAGGCTGATGGGCAGAAGAAGCAGCAACGGCCACGGGAACTGGGGCGATATAGGGGGTGACGATGGCAGATTAGATGTCGGAGCTAATGACATCGTCGGAGTCTACAACGCAGCTGTTTGAGAGACAAATTAAAGCATTGGATCGGCCGGAGAAGAGGTGACCAGAAATGACTGGGGCGCGGCTGGAATGGACTCAATTAGAGCAGATTGATCGACGCAGTGAGGTCGGCTCGACAAATTGGCAAAGTGAAGAAGGTGCCAGAGGAAGTGGCATCGAGCATTGGGTATTTTGTGTTTGTGGTATGGTTTTTGGGCCAAGGGAAGAGAATATTAATGAGTAGGAGAAATTGGGCTAGTGAAGTTCATATCAGGTGGGCTAGTGATATGGGTCAATGGATGACTCTGGACACTATTGAGCTTGTCAGAAGATGAAGTAAAACGAAAAGAATTTTCATGAAAAACGACATCACAGCTAGTAAAAACGTTGTGAGTGGAAAGATCATAAAACTTATAGGCTTTTTTACCAACTGGATACTGAAGACGCACTTGACTGCTCTAGGAGCAAACATATGTGTGACATTGACATTTGTTGCATAAGCTAAACATCCAAAAATACGAAGATGATGAAAGGGAGGAGGTTTTGAATAAAGACGTTCAAAATGAGTTTTGAAAGAGAGAAGAGGAGTGGTAAACGATTAATAACATAAATAGCAGTGAGCATACATTCTCCCCAAACTTTTGGAGGAAGGTTAGGTTGGAATTTGAAAGCACGTGCGACCTGGAGGATATGACGATGTTTGCATTCTACTACCCCATTTTGTTCAGGCGTATAAACACAATAATTTTGAAAAAGGACTCCATTATCTTTGAAAAAAATTCAAACAGAAAGAAACTCAAGCCCATTATCACTGCAAACACTATTAATTTTAGAAGAAAATTGAGTAGAAGCGAAGGCAAAAAATTGTTTCAACAAAGATTGAAATTCATTTTTATGTCGCATAAGAAAAACTCAAGTAAACTGGGAATAATCATCTACAATAGTACGAAAACAATGAGCTCCTGACAGAGAAGAATGGTTATAAAGACCCCAAATATCACAGTGAATAAGATCAAAAGGTTTGACAAAGGAAATGGAGCTTGTACCAAAAGAAAGTCGATGTTTCTTTGCTAACGGACAAACAATGCAAGCATCGTTGGACTCTAGATAAATGTTTAAGAAATTTTTGGCAATATAATCAAGAGGACGAGAGGAAACATGACCTAACCGACGATGCCAAAGATCGCTAAATGATACTGTGAGATGAAAAGCAAGCTGAATATAATTTTGGTGATTTGGTTTGGATATGGGTTTCTTCGCTGCTAATGTCACCAAATAGTAAAGATCGTCACGATGTTTGTCCAAACCAATCGTCTTTGTTAAAACCAGATCCTGCAAAATACAAAAGTATGGATAAAAGGTCACTAATCAATTCAATCCTCTTGTAAGCCAACTAATAGATATCAGGTCAACTTTAAAATTTGGTAAGCACAACACACCATGTAGATAATAGCAGGAATTCAATTGTGCTGATCCTGTAGAAGTAATCTATCCATTTTCACCACTCGGCAATAACACAAGAGGCAAAGAGTGATTTTTTTTGCTATGTGTCAACAAGCTCTATGATGAGACGATGTGATCTATTGCACCGCTATCCATGATCCAACAACGAGACGAAACTTTTAACAAGGTAGGTTTAGTGACAACTCTGTGTGCCTGAGTATTAGCACCTTCACTTTCTTTAGTGCTCAACTGAACCAAAAGCCGTTGAAATTTGGCTTTTGAAATACCAGAGACAATGAGGAGCTGCATAAGTCTCTACATAAGACTTTGCGAATCTTGTTATACTTCACAAGCTATGAGAAAATATGAATTGGTGAAAAGCTATACAAGAAAGTAAAGTACATCAGAATAGAGATACTACACGAGAGATTAGAGTGCAGTAATGAGTCAAGATTTTAGTTCTGCTCTGATATCATGGAAGAAAAATAAACTGATGAAAGAAGAACAAAGTGATATTGGCTGAATGGATGATTGATCACAACGCATTAGCTATAGAGCTATATACAAATAAAGCTAGAACTAAGAAAGGAAACGTGGGAACCAATATGCTAGAATCAAGCTACCTATATCTATACATTTAAAATGTTATATTCCTAAATCAATTACATTAATACAAAATAGTCAAACTTTCCAATAAAAAGCTTTAAATAACACTGTAAGACCTACATCAAGAGATAAATCATGTAAAACAAGAAGTTTCATTCCTCAAAATAGAACTTACAAAATTCAAAAGTAAAATTACAGACGAATCTCCAAATACATCAAATTCCAATTAAAATTAAAAGAAGAAGAAATCCAAGAAGATAAGGATGAGGATGAGGATGAAGACCCAAAAGCTTTCCTCAGACTAATCACAAGAATTACATATCAAAAAAGAAAAACTTGAGTAACCCTCGTAGTAAAGTCTTATCCAATCCAAATCACTATTCTAATGGATACAGGAGCAGATATGAATTGCATCCAACAAGGTATAATCCCTACCAAATATTGTAAAAAAATCAAAAGAAAAAATAACTGGAGCAGAAGGCTTAAAACTACGAGTAAGACATAAAATACCCAAAGCTCATATATATAAATAATGTCTGCATACAAACATCCATAATTGTCGTTGACAATTTAGATTCAGAATTTATACTAGGAACACCATTTATAACCTTAATTCATCCATTCTTAACTACCGATGAAGGACTTGAAACAAAACTTTTAAGACAAACTGTTTCCTTTCATGAAAAAACCAAGACAAAAATAACTAAGACTAATCAAGTCAGATGCCATTTCACACAAAAATCAATCTTATACAAAATAAACAAAAATATATAAATTACTTAAAATAAGACCTCCATATAAAAAGAATTGAACAACAACCTTATCTCCAAACTCAATTAAAGAATTCAAAGAAAAGATAGAAAATGTAGTAAGTTTAAATATCCCAAATGCTTTTTGGGATAGGAAAACACATATTGTAGAATTACCGTATGAGAAAGTTTTTGATGAACGAAAAATTTCAACCAAGGCAAGACCCATTCAAATGAATAGTGAATTACTAAAATATTATAAAAAAGCAATTCAAGATCTTTTAGATAAAAAAATATTAAAGTTAAGTAAGTCTCAGTGGAGTTGCTCCGCTTTCTACGTCCAAAAGGCTTCAGAATTCGAAAGAGAAGCACCAAGACTTGTAATCAACTATAAGCCCTTGAATAAATTTCTTAATCGGATTCGATATCTAATTCCAAATAAAAGAGATCTTCTAAAGAGACTCGTTAGAGCAAATATCTTCTCAAAATTTGATATGAAATCTGACTTTTGGCAAATCCAGATTGCTGAAAAGGACAAATACAAAACGACGATTAATGTTCCATTTGGACACTATGAATGGAATGTCATGCCCTTCAGTCTCAAGAATGCCCTTTCATAATTCCAGAATATGATGAATGATATTTTCAATCCCTACACCAATTTCTCGATAGTCTACATAGATGATGTTATGATCTTCTCTGAAAATATTGAACAACATTGGAAACACCTTTATAGGTTTTTTCAAATAATTAAGGCTTATGGTTTGGTCTTATCCGTGCCAAAAATAAAATTATTTCAAACATATATTATATTTTTAGGACACAAGATCAAACAAGGAACAATTATACCAATTTTTAGATCAATAGAACTTGCAGATAAATTTTCAGATGAAATCAAAGAGAAAACTCAACTTTAAAGATTCATAGGATGTCTCAACTACATCTTAGATTTTTACAAAGATCTAATAGTCATGTAACAACCCGAACCAAAATGGCGTACTTAATGAGTCGACTTAGCTTTATCGTAAATTAGTCGTGAATGTTAGATCATCAAACGACTTTTTAAAAAATTTAGAATTTGACTAGAATTTCTTCTTGAGAGTTGTAGAGAATGTTATTTTGAGCTTGTAGGATTTTTCGGGGAATTTTTTGGATAATCGAGCTCATTTTTTAGGAATATTTGAAGATACGTAAAATTTTAAATTAAATTAGAAATTAATATTGGGTGGTTTGATCTCAGCCATTGGTTTCAGCTGAGATCAAACCTTAGCCGTTGATTCAATCAGGAGCTTATGGGTATATATTGGGATTTTGGGCCAAAACCCTAAACCATAAACCATCTCGGGCTTGACCCGTTTTCACTAGCGATGACCCGATTTACGACCGACCCGACTCGTTTGTTCGACCCGCTAGAATCCCGGCCGACCATAAATTTTGACACTCTAGGTATGGTTTTGAAGCTTTTGTCATGGTGATGTTGTTTTTGGGATTAGTTGGGTGCTTTAAGGAGTATTTTGGGCGGTGCGATTTGAGTTGTGAAATGCAGGGTTATCTCCGGCGGCGGCGGCACTCTGTCGAGATTTGGAGGTTGTGAGGTTAGGGTTTTTGATGCTTGAGATATGGGGAGTCTTTATGGGTAGATCTCGAAGTCTACCGAGGCTCTACGGTGGAGCTTCGACAACAAAGAGTTTGGCTGGCCAATTTGAATCCGCCGACTTTCGGGTCAATTTTCGGCCACAGGTAAGGGTTTTTAGCTAGTGTCTTTTGATAAATGTGTTTGGGGTTGTTGAGAGAAAGAGTTTGGAGTATGTGGCGTCACCGCTGGTTGCGATTTTCGGTGAGGAGGCCGCCTTTTGTGGCGGCGATTTGGGCCTCAACGTCGCCGTTTTGCGTCACAGTCTAGTTACAAAAATTATTGGCCTCGTTGGGAGCTTTTCAACGAGGTATCAAACACCCCCATCAGAGCAGTCACCGCCGGAGGTGCGTGAGGGCCACGCGCCGTCGCTCACGGCGGAGCTCCGACGAGGTAGTAATCTACAGTTGATCAGAGGGTTTCTGTGATAGTTTCTAGGCTAGTTTCGCGTACTTTATCGAATTTCTGTATTGAGTTACTTTGTTATTTATTTAGGAGACCGCAATCGAGTTTTTCGCGAGGGAACTTCTGCCGGACCCCAGAGCTGGCAATAATCTGTGAGTGGACACTTTTACTTTCACAATTGATTAGCGAGTCTTTATTATTTATATTCAGTTCAGTTTGAAATTTCAATATTCAGTTTATAATTTTGGTGGCTAGATTCAGTATATTTTCAGTTAGTCCTACATCGATGCATTGGTTACTCGGTTGATCCCTGAGTGGCTCCAGGGAAGGATCAGCATTCCC
Source organism: Geum urbanum (assembly GCA_946800695.1). Taxonomy (NCBI): domain Eukaryota; kingdom Viridiplantae; phylum Streptophyta; class Magnoliopsida; order Rosales; family Rosaceae; genus Geum; species Geum urbanum. Next base: position 13,149,866 of record OX327001.1, read on the forward strand.
TCTGGCATTCACGTCATCTTTGTGTCAGGAGTCACCGAACGGCTTTAGGTGACTAGAGGTTCTATGACTATGATCACTGCCTCCATTAGCACATGAAACTTGAGAAGGGTCAGGTGTCCTCCTCGACGTATCTTTTATACTATTTTTACAGTATCTTTGACTCGCTACCGGTTTTCATATTTTTATTCACTGAAAGGCCTATTGTAGATTTTATTTTACATATATTTGATTTGATTATGTCCCCTCACTCTACTGATTTTTTCATATTTTCTATGTCTTTCCCTGGGCTTTTCCGTTTCCTATTGCCTAGTTTGCAGTTTCTATCATGTGGTTGCACGTCATCGTCGGAGGCCTAGAGTTCGAGTCACACTTCTGTTTTAGTAGGTTCCTAACTTAGCATGCTAGTTCTATATAATATGTAAATTAGAAGTCACTCTGAATACTACGTTTAGTTTGCTTCTGTTTGAGTTGTATTTCTAAATAATCACCGGATTCCTTGTAACCTTTTGAAATCATAACATTTGTTGTTTGTATAGTAGTTATTTGATTTGAGAAATCCAGATGGGAATCGGTACCCCACAGTTTATTTTTGTGGACTATTTTAGAAGTGTGGTTGCATTGCAGGTTTTGGGTTTCTAGAATTTTAAGGGGAACAATGGAATTTTTTTTGTAGATTCTGTTGTCGTTAGGGCCTAATTTCGGTTTATGCAACTAAATTAGGGTCAGGTCCTTTCAAGTCATGTACAAAGTCAATTCTTAGTACAAAAGTTACAAATTCAAAGTCAGCTTGCAGGCATTTCATCTCGTCGAGAATATGCTCGGGAGCTCTAAGAAGCCCTATCTCAAATATCAAATGATGATGACGAAGATGATGAAATCATAGATGAGGCACAATCATCCCAATTTACAAATCATGATCCAGACGCAGCCTTTGCCAACGATTTTTGAATCGCACAGCTATCCAAGATTCCCCAAAATGTAGCAAATTTCACAAGAGTAAGCATTCAAGATTTCAAGTGTCAAATGGTTCACCAAGGCCCCGGCCTCAAAGTTCGAAAGCTAACAGTAAAGATTGCTCCATTACAGTCAAGTCCCTTGTTCGCATTTATAAATTTCAAAAAGCAAATAGTCCAGATTCTCCATCAAGTTCAAAAGCCAACAAAAGATATTGCTCTATTACGGTCAAGTCCCTTGTCCGCATCAACCAATTTCAAAAAGCAGATAATTCATATTCTCCACCAGTCTTTTCCATGAAGACAAATTCTAAAAGTTTAAAAGTTGTATGATTATGTTTGCAAACATTATTGTAATAGTCTTGTAAGATGACTTTAAAAGCCGCTCAAAGTTTCAATTGTGGGCAGAGCTTCTTTAGAAGATAAACTCTGAAGAAGAGAAAAGCCTTAAAACAAAAATACTTTGTATCCCTTTCAAGATTTTCAATAAAGATATCAAGATTGCAAAGATACTTATATCATGTTTTTATTATGACATCCGAATTTTGGTTCCAAAATTATTTCAAAAAGTTTATCCAAAATAATTATATCCAACAACATTTTTAGTTTTTAATACCGTTCATCACATCTATGTGAGAGTTGAGTGATCCCAAATGTGAAGATTTTGGCAATTGTGTGTTTTATTTGCTAGTTTGTGTGATACGATTTGAACATTATCATTGCAAAAAAGTAAAAACATTTAAGTTACTTTTGTAGAATTCAGTAGAATTTAATGAATGAGGGGTTAATCGGAAGAAATTTTTTTTTAAAGAATGAGAGGTTAATCGGAAGAAAAAAAATGAATGAGAGCTCATAGTGCTAGGTTTGTTTTAAGTATAAATTTTGAATTAGTCTGCAACATCTCATCATTTTATGAACCATATATATAATTAGTTTTAAATAATTTCATCTACCAATAAGATTTTGATTGATTTTATTTGATACATTTACATGCAAACGTGTTACATATACATTTCTTTACTCCTCAAATATCACTCATCTTTTTCTATTTGATTAGTAATAAAATATTAATATTTGTTTAGTTCTATTTCATTCTTTTCATTTTTATCTAGTGTGATCTTCATTTCATTTCAAGTTATGAAGTCCGGATATTTCAATTGTGTCTCAGTCACGCATGTTGGTATATGTCATTTCGTACAATCTTGCATACAATAAGTTTTATCTAACAAAAGTTTTCAAACTTGAAAACAAGGCAGATGGCATCGGTTTGGTTTTTGTATGAGCGAAAATAAGGTTTTTGGTTAGTGTGTGGTTTGCATGAGCCTCTTTGATCTTGATGCATCGATGCTCCCCATTTGTCACAAAATGTTGTGTTAAAATTATTGATGAGATTCATTCTCGACGAGTGCAGATGAAATTTGAACACAGCCGACATTGCTTTGACTAAAATTCCACAAATGTATTTTTCATGCACATAGGGAGGAAGCATTTTGACAAAATTCATTGCCACTGATTAGTGTCGAGTCTTACTAAGTTCATTAGGAAACCATGTAATTTCAGTAGGAAAAAAAATCTTATCTGAAAATGAGAATATACATCAAAAATCTTATCTGAAAATGAGAATATACATTTTTTGTTGTAAATAATATATATATATATGTGGATGTCTATGTAAATACTCAATAGTTGTGTACTCACTATCCTCTATATATAGAGACATATTGAGATGAATGATATAACACTATTACTATGAACTTCCTCCTCCTCTATCTCTATGTTTTCTCTGTTCTTTTTGCGTTCTCTATTCTCTCTATGTCTATCATCTACCTAGCTTATAACATTTTCATTTTTTATGACAAATTTCTATTTACCCATCTCAACTTTAACTCAAATATTATGTTCAGGCCAAGACCTGATATGAAGCCCATGAGGTCATTGGCTTGGGCCATAAAACTAAAATAGCCTATTTTAAGATTTGACTCTAACTAGGTTCGTAAAACACCCTTGGCCAAGCCAGGAATACCCAAAATGGACACAACCCAACCTAGGAGACCACAGATGACCTAAGCACCACTATCCAAAACTCACTGATCCAACTCCCAGCCCAACACTCCGCCGACCACAAGTTGTGGTAGTCGACAAGCATCGCCGCTTCCTCCCCTTGCACCAAGATTGTCGTCGTCATGTTACCTTATCCTCCAGCAACATCGAAGATCCAAGGAGATGAGAGCAAACCTGACAATCTCGATGACAACCACAAAACCACGTCCAAACACGACACACAACATTTGCCAAGGGAACCTGCGCCGCCACCACGATCATAATCCATTGTTGATTCCTTGTACCAGATCTTTCAGCCGCGCACGAGTGGGATGTAAACCCTTCTAAAAGCTCCAGCAAAGCATGTTAGGGTCTTCCCACTCAATATCTAGCCCCAAAAACTAAATAGTGTACGGAATGTTATATAACACCAAATATGATTACCTAAAAAATATAGATTTTAAACATGATTTTTTTCATTCATCTTCTACTTGTGCAGGTTCTTTACCAACAGCTTCTTCTGCTCCCTTTTCTCTGGTAATTTTCCTCCTCTTTCATCTATTGTTGCCACCATCTCTTCGGTGGCATCCTTCAACTTCAACGAGAATTCTTGATGGAGAGATAAATTTTCAGCATGCAATTTCTCAACTTGCTTCTTCAACTCATTAACATATGCTTGCATCGTTTTGATCTTTTATGCTTGCTCCTCTATGATTTTTTGTACTTCTTCTTCTTTCTCCATAACAACAACTTGAAGTGCTTCACTCAATTCTTTACACTTATTCTGCTGAGATTCAATCTCAAGCCAGAGAAGATTAATCTCACTCGCAGAATTGAAACCTTTGTTGTCTACCTACTCATGCATCTGAAGCCTGCCCTCTAGATTCTCCTTCTGCTGCCTCTCTTGATCTAGGTTTTTGAGCATTCTGGAATTTTCTTGCACCATGTCCTTGCAACATTTCCTCAAGATTTCAATGAATGCATCCTTCTCTTTAATCACCTGCTCCTTGTTTTCCAAGAGAGCCTCCAATTTTTGGCATTCTTCAGCAGCATTTACAGCTGTGTCAGAGTTTATATGAGCCAGAATATTCCCAATGTTGTCAGAGTCTTCAGGAGTAAACTCTGGCCCTCTATCTCTTATGGAGCTTTGACTGACCTCCTCGGCGTTTTGTCTGGCTTTGGAGGCTTCAAGCTCTCCTTATTTCAAAGAAATCAATAGGGATCTTAGCTACCAAAAAAGGGTACAGTTGACCATAGCAAGTAGACAGTGAAATACAGCTAACACAAGACAACTACCAACAGTGAACTATAACCATATTCACCATTAACATTTCAATGCTGGTTACATTCTTCAGATTTTGCATAACGTGGGTGTACTTCCATCTGACAAGATTAATCTTCGCTGCATCTTATTCTGTCGTAGGTTTCATCAAGTTTTCAATACTTGAGAAAAGATATTGCTCAGACATAAAAGAGAAAACCATAAATAGTTAGATAACAGTGAATACATAGTGAACTACAACTAATACACTGAAGAACAACATAGTTGACCATTAGTGAATCACAGTGAACTACAACTAACACAAACAACTAACCAACAATGAAGTACATACAATCGAAAAAATCAGGATGAACAAGAAAAATTGCTGGCAGGACAAGGCTGCAACCGCCTATATTCTTCGAACCCACACTCTTCTTCTTCTTCCTTCCTTCCTTCCTCTTTTCTTCCTCCTTTCGGAGTTGAGCTGCTATTGGGTAGTAGTTGTTTGCATGTGTGTCCAGTGAATTGAGGATGAGACTGATGATGCTGCTTGTCCAATTGTACTCCCTCAATTCATCCAAGTTGATCAGATTCCAACCAGCGCTCCCGCAGCAATTGGGAAGTAGGATAATTGACAAAAGCAACAAAATAAGCAGATGGGCAGTGTCCTCCACTCTGCTTGTATCAGACAGTTCTTTTTCTAAACTTTCAACGTTCATCATCTTTGGCACCTTACCGAACAACTCAAGTTCAAACTCTACCTTCCTAGGGACCTTCTCACAGAAAGGAATTGGTCTCGATCTGCAGTTGTTTAGCTTAAATAGATCCACAACAAATTTAGGTTTGATTCTGTCAACCCTCGTGGGGTGAAACAAAAACAACCTTGTCTTGATGTCGTAGCAGTCCACCAAGTACGACGTGCACACATCTGACTTGTACAACCCTACAGTTTCTCCTACTTGGCCATATTTTATTTTCTTGATTAGTGTACCAAAAGGAGTCTCTAACAATCGACTAATAACTTGATCTCTAATTTTATCCTTGTTGGTCTGAATAAACTACACATAGCTTATCATGTTGCAACATCCAGTTTCGTTTTCGTTTTCGCCCAGGCTTCGGCTTCACCACTTTCTTCTTCCCAACCAGATCTTCTTCTTCTTCTTCTTCTTGCTCTTCATCATCATCATCATCATCCTCTGCGTGCTCATCTTCATCTGTGTCTTCACCTCCATCGTCATCGTCCTTTTATTCATCATTGACTTCCCTTTCATCTTCATCATCATCTTCTTCATCCTCATTCTTTGAACTTGTGTCCTTTGTCTTTCTTAACTTCTTTTGCTTTTCTTTTTTCTGCCCCTTCTTCTTTGAATCTGGTTTGCTCTTAGACACTTATTTCTTACTCTGCTCTTTCTCCTGGTGTAGCTTCTGCACCTACTCCGTCATCTTCGCAAGCTTGTACTTTAAGGTATGATTCATTCCTCGCGCTTTTAAGGTTGCAGAGGAATCTGATGATTCAGATTCAGATTCAGATTCAGATTCTGGTTAAGGCCTCTTGTTTTTCTCTGTCCTCTTTGTTCTCTTGGGAATTTTCGAAGAAGACTCTGTTTCATCATCGTGCTTTCTCTTCTGAGTTTTTGTCATTTTTACCTGTTTGAAAGACAAATGTTAGATAACGTACTATTAACACACATGTAAAATAGTAGTAGTAAACTCACATATAACAAAGACTTCAAATAGATATTGACAGTTAACGCTGCATTAACCCACAGTAAACCACAATGAACACACTGTGAATGCACAGTGAACACATAGTGACACGCAGTGAACCGCAGATAACCTTAACATGAAATTAGCAACAACAACAACAATAACAACAATGAACCACAATTAACATATAGTGAACCACAGATAACCCTAACATGAAATCATCAACAACACCACATAGTGAACCACAGTTAACCCTAACATGAAAATCAACAACAAAAACAACAACAGATAGTGAACCACAGTTAACCCTAACATGAAATCAGCAACAACAACCAAAAGCTTTTCGAACACACTACATCACATAGCATCTACAAAAAATCATGAAAAAGGTGCAAAAATACCAAAACTCAAACTAAAAACCCTAGAAAAATATGATTTTTGAAAACAAATAACTTACGAAGAACGAGATGGACGATAGGTGAGATGAAGATGAAATATCGGTGCAACGACGAAGAATCGGTGCTGCGATGATGAATCAGTGCGGCGGCGAAAGTTTTGTTTCTCGGAGAGAGAAACTGAGAGTGAGGATAGAGATGATAGAAAGAGAAAGAGTGAAAATTGAAATCAATTTCTCAAAGAAGAATGATGTGACGACCCGAACCAGAATCAGTGGTGTAATCGGCACGATTCACGAGTTAACGTATAATCGCGATTAATCGTTAATAGAGTGGTTTGCTGGATTAGCTCGCAACTTAAATATCGGTTGAGAATTTGATTTGAGTTTCTTCACAGAAGTTGTAGAGCACGTGATTTCGAGCTCGTGGGCGGTTCTGGATGATTTTTCCGATAACCAAGGAATATAATATGATTATTTGAAGTTTCAATTTATCGACGAGTTTATCCGTTTGTTTTGTATTTATCCGAATCATTTTGGTTATTCGTTTTGAACCGTTGATCGTTCCGAAACGCGAGTATAAATATCGGAAATAGTCGTAAAATTGTCGAAAACACTGTTTGAGGTTTGACCAGGCGTTAACTTTCCATTTTGGGACTGTTGACCGTTGACCGAGGAGGAAAACTTTCCCGTTTGGTTTTCGCCGGCCGACTTGGATTTTCCGGCCACCTCTGGCCACGTGAAGGGTATAATTCTTATCCTCTTGAGTTTTTGAGTTGCTTTGTGATTGAAATTGTGGAAATTGGTTAGGTTGCCGGAATTCGCCGGTGTCGGGGGGTGGACTTCCTGTGAGCTATGGTGGCGGGGGAGTGAGGGCTTTGACTCCCTTTGCCCCAGGGATGCTTCCCATAAGGTTTAATTTGGATTTGGTTGAGGTTTTGGGAGAACCCGAGGTGGGTTGTCGGAGATGAACACCGATCTGTTTCGAGCTGTTTTTGGTGAGGTTCCGGTGAGAATTGAGGGTTGTGGTAGTTGGAAATTGTGTTGGGCTTGTTGTGATCTTGAGAACTGGAGCTTCCTCGTCGGAGAAACTCTTCGTTGACGGCGCGCCACCACCGCCGGCAGCAATCAACGGCGCGCTCCGGCGAGAGGGTTGACTTTTCAGTTTTCGATGATTTTAATGTCATTTTTCTCGTAATCGCGCCCTGATTATCGCCTTGAGGTTTTCGTATTAATTTGGGTATCAGATTTTTAGTCGAAGGTTTCGAGTGGAGATTTCGGAAATTCAGTCGATTGTTTTATACAGTTTAATATGTTTCCGGGAACGATTGGTTTTCGTGGTTAAGTACAGAGTTGTGGACTATGGTTTTGATCAGATGTGTTTTATGATTATTCAGGGAATCAAGATCGTGCTTCGGGCGAGGGATCTTCCGCCGGGCCACGAGATTAGCGCGAGTGCACGTTTCGCTCACCTGTGAGTAGACAACTTCTTTTCACTGTCATTCGCGGGTCATTAAATACGATTTACGAGTATGAGCATGCATACGAGATTATGTTTTATATGAGCATGTGTTATACGATTATGCCTATACCAGTATACATTACGTATATGCATTTATATATTGTTTCATGCATTTGCATCGAACTATTTATGATTTGATTTACACAGAGTACAGTCTCAGTACATGTTGTTGTATCGATACACCTGCATCTCGGCTGATCCCCGATTGATGCCTACCAGGAGGGGCAGTACCCCGGAACCGAGGCCTTTCTGGCTAGAATCACGTGTGGGTCTGGGATCCCGTGATTCGGACTGTACTAGCACGGATGTGTCCATGAGTGACCCCATGAGATTTTCCATGCATGCTCTGTACGCGAATTGGAGTCAGCGTCTCCTCGTGTACCATTTGATTTTTATATATATTCTGACTCGCATATGTTTTTATAACATATATCATCTGGCAAAAGACATTTATTTTCGTCCACTCACTCTAACAGTTTTCATGTCTTTCCCCTGGGCTTTTCGGTTTCTGTGCCTAGTTTGCAGTTCAGATTCTGGTGTTTCACGTCGTGGTTGGAGGCTAGTGATTCGAGCTACCTGTGTTTTCCAGTAGGTTCTTGTTTCGCCTACTGATGTATATATTGTATATATTTGCAATGGAGGTCGCTCTGATACATTTTGATACATGTTTTATACGATTTTTCCCGGATATATTTTATATATTATAGTATGTTTACTGTTTATTGATTATGATATGATATTGAGAAATCCAGATGGGATTAGTGCCCACGGTTTGGCTTTTGTGCCATAGGACGAAGTGTTAATTTACGGGTGCAAGTTAAGGCAATTCCGCGTTTGTAGCGTTACTCTGCCGAAATTTTGAATGGTTTTTGTTGGTTCACGTTTTCAGAAGGGGTTCGATTCTGATTTAGGCAACTAAATCGGGGTTGGGTCCTTTCAAATGAGTTTCAAATTTGTTGGTCGCAGAGAGAGAATGAGAGAGAGCATATAGAGGATAGAGATGGTTAGAGAGAGTGAAAACTGAAATCGATTTCTCAAAGGGCATTTCAGTGAGTTTCAGATTTTCAATAACATTTCACGTAATTAATATGAAAACTTTGGTTAGTTATTTAGAATGAAAACATTTTGAATTTTTTAAACAACTGAAAATGTTTTGGGTTTTATGCGGAGTAGACACCCTAAAGTGATTTTTTTTTTCATTAACCCTTTTCTAAAATTAGAATTCCTTCTGTGTTTGGTAGCACCGGTTAGCACCAGGCAAGTGATAATCTGCCTTAGAAAATTAGGAAACCAAAGTAAATCCGAACTTTAGAAGCGCAGATAGAGGAAACATTTTAATTCCCTAAGAAAATTATTTCCAGTCCTTTGAGATTTCAAAGCACTGTATTGATTATCATAAAGAAAAAGAGATAGCGATGCACAGACTGTGATTTAAGTTTCTGATCATATTAAAGATAATGTAGTCTCATTGGTTAAAATAGATGAACAGAAGGTCAAAAACATCACTTTTGCTGATGATAATATTGAATATTTAAAGAAAGAAAATTGTTTCTTCAATGCTTTATTTTACACGATATCACAGAAGTAATTTGCTAAGCAGAAAACACTGCTGCTCATCAAGATAAAGAAAGAATTAACAAAAAAGGAAGTGGATTGTATGCGGAACCAAATCAAATAATTAGCCAGTGATGGCAGAGTTGAGAGCGCTGTGAACATCGATGCATATTTGTGCTTCGGCTTTCTCCAAATCAGTTGTGGCTGAACTAAGCTTCTGGGTGAAGTCTGCGAGCCCCTTTTGCACCAAGATTGCGTCAATTTGGTCAACAGGCACAGCCTCTACTGCGATTATATCAGCAATGGAATTTGCATGAATAAAAGCAAACCCGCTGCTGAGAAAGTACTTTTTCACATCACTCCCGTCATGCACCGATAGGACCCCAGGCTTCAGTTCCGCAATCGTTGCTACATGGCCAGGCAAAACACCCATATGTCCAGTTGTTACTGGTATCATGACCATGTCGACCTGAATCACGCAACTAAAATTCTTTATTAGAGGTTTTAGAACAATACACAAGTTCTATGGGAAGTACAACTTTATTATCAATCAGCCAGTCCAATAACACAGTTTATAGATCAAATATGAGGATGAAACCACCACAAGCATTATAGTTAAGCTGCTACTTTTAAACAGATAATTTCCTCCTATAAGGCTAGTCTATTTTGAAATTGGAGATACCTTTGGAATTGTTGAAGGAGCATATGCTACTGTTTACTAAGCTGATGTTACTGGGATAAGACTAATAAAATCTTCCCATGGCATAAGACTAATAAAATCTCATTGGGACCAAAGAAAAGAATACCAATAAAGTATAAATAAACAAAATACCAACAGATCTTTTAAGCCAGATTGAAACATAACAACAAATGCTTCCAAGCTGATGGAGTACAGGTAGATATTTCTGGATCCTCCCAATTTCAGCTGGAAAACGAATATTTGGTCTACGCTATTTCAAGAACATGGCATAGGATATGCTCTCCTTATATTCGAAACCAACTTCGCTGTTAGGAATTTTCTTCGTAGCTTTGCACTTTCTAGCTCGATAGACATATGTTATGCAAGTGAACAAGTTTTGAAATAGAAAATAAAGACATCTACTCTGATCCAAAAAGCGTTCATTTTGTCATCAATCCAGCGTAACATAATACCACTATGAACGCGGCAGGTATGGGGTCTAGTTCAAGAATCACATTCTAAAACATACAAAATGTTTTTGCGCATAGTTTCACAAAACTTAATAAAAAGATGTATATGATTTAAGTAGCCAAAGATACATAATGATAGCCAGAGTTGAACAACTTTATCAATATGGTATACGCATATGAATGACCATTTGAATGACACCTAACTTCGAACAAGAAGGACTCGAATGCAACTCAAATAAAATATTTAACAAGAAACAGAATGCAGTTTATTGAGAACCCTTCTTTCCATACAATATTGATGGCTGACAAAAGAGAAAAAAAACCGAGGATATTAGAAGACAACTCATCCTCAGCCATTGTGTTCACGAACAAGAGCTATTATGTCTACGTACTAAAAAAGCCTACCTTCCAACAGAAACAGATCATATCAAATGCAAACAAATCATATCGTCAAAACCAATCCAAATGGGAAACAAATAATAATAGAAACCAATATATCAATATAAGCAAGAGAGAGAGACCTCTTTGCTAGAGAGCTCAGAAGAATAAGGAAGGACGAAATTGACAATCATCTTGGAAGGGATGGAAGAAGGCGTGGGAGGCCGAGGTTCTATGTAGGTTGATGGAGTCCTTGGTGGGTCCATATTGGGCATCACTTTCTTCCACACCTCTAAAAAGGTCGGGTCTGATGACGATGGTGACGTGGCTGCCGCTGAGGCATCGGTGGAAAAATGTCTCGGTCGAATACAACAGGGTCGACCTAAGAGACGTGAGGCTTGCCGGAACATGGTCATAAAGGTGCTTCTTTTGTTTCTGGGGTTGTCTTGGGTGGCGTGGTGAAACGTGAAACAATGGATGGTGGTGTCAGTGAAAATGTAAAAAGGTTTTAGTAAAACTACTGTTTGTTGACAAATTCTATTCGCTTATCCTATAATCTTTCCCAATTTATCTCTTTTTATGTTTAACTATACTATTCTTAAGATATTTTTTTATATTAATATTGTATATTTTTTCATATTTATTTAAGATCTGTTTGGGAGGTAAAAGCAAAGAAAATCATTTCTCAAAATGCTTTTAAATTTAAAAGTGTCAAATAGACTAATCTGTTTGGAAATGCTTCGAAAAATGATAAAAATGCTTTAAAAATTGAAAATATGAAAACTAAGGCCCTAAAAGAGAGTGATTTTTTCAGAATCAAGCAAATTCCTGTGTTTCTCCCTGAAGTGTTTTTCTATTGTATATGCTTTTAGTGAGAATCATTTCTAAGAAGTAATCCCAAAGAAACCTTTGTTATTATTATTATTATTTTGTTGGTTGGATTGGAATGGAGATTAATCATTCCTAACGACTTGAGACAATACTTATACTTTTCTTCTGTGGAAAACCTAAGAAGCAGTCGCCGCCATTGCATCCTCTTTTAACCCTGTCTTGTCCGATGGCAGCTAGGCTTAAACATGTCTCTAGATTGGTTCTTCGTCGCACAGCTTGCTGTCGGACAGGAGTTGATGCACCTGGATCGTTTCAATGAGTTTGGTAAGGGGTTTTGGTTTTGCAAGTTCCTCTCGACGATGATGCTATGAGTGTCAATTTCTTCCAACATTTGTTCATCACTTCTAAGTGACAATTTTTTCAAAGATTGAAATGATCTGAATAATGGTTCATTTGGATCTTTTTCTTTTTGACTATTTTTCATTGGTTCACCTTTGCCTAAGGCTTTTATTCGGTCTAATTGGGATCATATTGTTTCCAAATATTGATTTGTAAAATTATTTTGTTCCTTTAATTTCTGTGTATCGTCTTTTGTTGTAGATTTTTGTTTGTCTAAGGCAGGTTGCATTTTAAATGGGGAAGTTATAATATTTGCTTTTCTGACTTAAATTTGGATCTCTTCCATCGGGGGTGTTTTGGCTTCTAAAGGTTTTTTGTCTGCTAAGGTCCAAGTGTTTCTGACTTTATTGGTTACATTTATTTTCTTGGAGTTTTATCTAGTATGTTCCAATAAAAATACCAATCAAAGAAAAACATGTTGACTTTATTTTAGTTTTAAAAAGTATAATATTTTTGTTGGATTTCATCTCTTTCTTGACTATTAAAAATTTGAAGAAAAGTTGTCTGTTTGAACATATGTTTTTCCGAATAAAAATATTTTCTTAAATGTTCTTTATCAATGTCAAACAGTCTAAAGATTGTGAAAATTTGTGAGTCAGTTATTTCCTCTGTAGCCATAGAAGACTTATGAGTTTTGTAGTATACAAAGATTTTGGTATTGTGATAATTCATCTAATTCTTGAAGTTTCAAATTTCAAGACTTCTTTCTTCTTCTAAGATAGTCAGAATTGAAGATATTGACCTTCAAACTTGAAAATTGTCTTAAAAGTAAATTGTTCATATTTTCATTTGTAAATCGTACATCTTCACTTCCATTTGGGTGCTGAGATATATAATCATTTTTCTGATTTTGAATTTGTTGTAGGGGAACAGCTTCATCAAGTTTCCATTCTCAGGGAAGTTCTATAATAATCCATTTAATCATTTTTTTGATTACTATGTTTGCTTTTGTCATATCTGTTTCAAGCAAAAGGGTTGTCCTTTGTAGTCTAAATTTTTTTCTTTTGTGTTTACCAATGTCGTCATGACTTTGTAGTAAATACTATAAATAATTGTCAAAGGTTGTTCACCTAGAGATATGTCATAACCATGGGTCTTGACATTTAAGGTTAAAGCTTTTTGAATTCTAGTATCAGTGAGCGATATAGGAAAGTTTGGAAAACATTCTAAATGAATTGGACCATTAAAAAGACTAGACTCAACTAATCCAAGGATGGAGTCTTCAAAGTTTCTGTGTCTACAGTCACAAAGTGTGACAAAGACAGAAGTCTAAAGACTATTTCTAGTTAATGGTTGGATTCCTATTTGGATCAATCCTATATGTAAATATTTTTATTTTTATTTTATATGTGCTCTTATTATGTTTAATGTGAATAATTGAATATTTTGTGTATCAGATCCGATTGTTATGGTTTGTTCTTGGGTTTTAATAGAATATTTAGTTTTGAATTCGAAAGTTCTTATTTTATATATTTCATTTTAATTTTTCTTTGGGAGTTTTCAACTTCCTATGTATTCTGTTAAACTTTGTGAAGATCATTATCGACAATTTAACATAGTTTTTGGAACACTATTTGCTATCGAAAACTAAAGATTTGAAAGGTTTTTAGAAAAATAAACTTATTTCTCAAGTTGAAGATCTATATGGGGCACTCCTGCTGACCAACGGTGTTACTGTGCCCCTATCTCTGCATCTTACTCTCGGGACCATAAGCTCTTACTTCCTATAGATCTTCTTCCTAAGGTTTAGGTTTATCCTTCTAATTTCCTCTCAGCCATTTGGCTTTGATACCAGAGACGTATCCCAGGTATGGATGTGATGAACGATATTGAAAACTAAAAACATTGTTGGATATAGTCTTTTTGGATAAACTTTTTGAAATAATTTTTGAAATCAGAATTTGGATGTCATTATAAAAACATGATATAAATACCTTCGCAATCTTGATATCTTTATTGAAAATCTTGAATTGGATACAAAGTATTTTTGTTCCATGGATAATTTACCAAGTTTTTTGAAGCAATCCACTTCAGATCGACTCATGTGACACATGAAGTTTGTTTGGTGTATTATTGATAGTTGTTAGTCCATTGATAATATGTCAAATTAAAAACTGTAATTGTTGGCATATATAAAATGGATACCTAGATAGACTCATATTTTTCTATTGAAAAAAAATGTATGAAAAAAAACCTATCTAATAACTAACCATACCAAAACAAAACTTCTCTGATATGTACCAAACAACTTTAAAAAAAAAAAAATCTTCTCTCATAACTCCCCTATTTTCTGTTACGTACGGTTCATTTTCATGATTTTCAAGGAAGATCTTTTCTTCTTCTTTTTCTTTTAAATTTTGTTAATTATGATTTACAATTTTATCCTTTATAATAGAGCTTTTTTCACTAGCCCTAAAATAGGATTTTTAAATCCCACTAGCCCAATAACAAAATTTTAATTCCCGCTAGCCCAATATGACAAATATACCCTCAGATTAATTTATGAATTATTTCATGCCATTACTCTCTCATATCGTCTCCATTGACCATTAACTTGACTCCTGCGATGTTGATCGTTGACCATTGATTTTGACTGTTGACCAACAATGTTTATGTACTATAGGTTCATCTGACACACATATGAGGTTTATCTAAGTGTCAGAAGAAGTTCAACTCAAACTCATATGAACTTCATCTACTAAGTGTCAGATGATGTTCATCTGAGTAGCAGACGAGGTTCAATTGAGTGTCAAATGAAGTTCATCTAGGTGACAAATAAGGTTCATCTGGGCATTCGAAGTGTATAGTTCTTGCATTAACGAGTCCAGAATTAGGTGTAACTATATCACAAGCTCATGTTTCGACGATCTCAATCTACTATCTAGTTTCCATATATTATTCATTCTCTTATAGCATATGAGGTCATTTGGGTGTCATTTGAGGTTCAATCGAGTGTAGGCTTAGCCATACTTTGGGTCGGGTCGGCCGGAGGCCTAAACCGATTATAGACCGAATTTTTTGGTTATCCAAAAACTGTAACCGACAGCTGAATTACAAGATGTTGCGCCGAATTTTTCGGCTATGCCAGATTATTGGTCCAGCTGGTTCAGTTTCGGTTAAAGCCTCATCCACTTTTTGTCAATTTTAAAGCACTTGTACTAGAACCAGATTAAGTTAAGAAACCATATGGAAAAACCCTAAAAAATTTATGAATGTGAAAAATCCAAAAACTATCGCAAAAAGTACAAAACCCAGCTCCAATTTTTTTCTTTCTTGAGAACTCACCAAATCAAGGATGGAAAGAGTCTGTAGAGGCTCAAATAACTAGAGATATAATGGGGATTGTGAGTTGTGACTATGAATGAAAATTTTTGAGTGTTATAAAGATTGGGGGTGGATAGGTTTTCGTCAATTCAAAGAACGGAACTGTACAACATGGAGCAGGAATACGGTGAGCGAAAGTGAGAATGAGATATTAGGTCTTACTATATTTTAAACTTTTATATGAACCTTAGTTACAATCATCTATGTTAAGGACTATTGTATGCATTACTTATGGAAAATAAGAAGTTGACAGCAAATCAAATGCGTACAAAGTTACAAACATATTATCATTATAAAGCATAAACTATTTATATATATAGATCGGGTCGGTTTTGAAAACGATCGGTGTGAGACATAACACCGAAATTTGACCGAATGCAATGCGTCCGGGTCGGTTTTGAATGTTTTCTTCGCTGTTTGTTATCAGTTCGGATTTTTGACCTATTTTTTTGGTCGGTTACGGTCGATTCAACCCATATTCGGTTAAATGCTTAGGCCTAACTGAGTGTTAGTTGAGGTTCATCTAAGTGTCAGTTGATGTTCATTTGAGTATCAGTTGAAGTTCATCTAAGTATCAGTTGAAGTTCATTTGAGTGTCAGATGAAGTTCATTTGTGTGTGAGTTGAACTTTCTCTACTAGGTGTAATTTGATGTTTATTTTAGTGTCAGTTGAGGTTCCCCAGGTTCATCTGAATGTCAGATAAGATTCATGTGTCATATGAAGTTAATTTGGGTGTCATATGAGGTTAATCAAAGTGTTAGGTGAGGTTCATATGGATGTCAATTAAACTTCTTTTATTGGATGTTAGGTGAGGTTCAACTAAATGTTAGTTGATGTTCATCTGAGTGTCAGTTGATGTTCATCTAAGTGTTCATTGATGTTCATCTGAGCATCAGATGAGGTTCACCGTGATAGTTGAGGTTCAACGTGATAGTTGAGGTTCAACCAGTGTCGGTAAAGAACTAGACATTCCATTGGGTGTTGGTAGAACTCATAATAAACAGATTCTTAAGGATTAATTCACATTTATCTAGTCTAAAGAATCATTTCACACTGATGTTCAGTACAATTTTACTTGCACGACACAAAAGCATATAACAAACACATGGTGTGCACAATTCAAATAACAGGATCTAGCACAACAAAATTAAAATCTCCTATTGAAAATTTCAAATCAATTGGCCATGAGCATTTTCTTCTATCACAGCAAACACCAACTTATAAATATTAAAGACCGATAAAAAATTTACGCTAAAATTAGATATGCCGAATCGATGTGTAAATTCACAAACATAAATCATAATAAATCACAAATATTTACCAAATTCTACAATTTACACGAAGCCAAATCCGTCGGCGGAGATCGGAGTAGCAAAGGCGGAGGCACGTTGGCAAACAGATCTGCTCTCGGTGTGCATCGACATCTTGAAGGTCCAGGCAGCGTTCTCGCGATAGCTCAAGACACAAACTGAGATCAGTGAGATGCCATGAAATAAAGGTGGCGGGGTGTTATGACCTGAACCAAAACAACGTGCTTATCTAATCATGTTATGTCTTGTTGCGAATTAGTTGTACTTACTAGCTCATTAACGAATTTTTTATCTGTCAAAATTTTGACTGGACTTTCTTCTTGAGAGTTGTAGAGAATTTTATTGCAAGACCGTAGGAATTTTTGGAGTATAATTCAGATAAGTGAGCTAATTTCTACGAATTTTGGAATTCGATGTGGGTATTAATAAATAACGAAAATATTTTCTGATGCTTTTATCTCTACCGTTAGATCTTGCTAAGATTAGATCTCAACTGTTGGTTTATGGAGCTGCTTTAGGATATATATATATATATATAGGAATTAACCCAAACACTCTAACCAGAAAATACATCAGGCTCGACCCGTTTCACCCAAAAATTGACCCGTGCTAAATTGCCGAGTCGAACCGACAGTTTCGCCGCCGATAAGCCACTGTCGACCATCGAACTAGGTAATTTCAACTCCTCTCTTCCTCATTCGCTATTATTTGCTGGGTTTTGGATGATTTTTAGGTTGACCCGAAGCCTCGCGACTTCGAGGGGCACTGTCGCCGTGCCCGACGGTGCTCCGATGGCTTAACAATAGCGAGGGTAGGTTCAATCAACTGGGTTTTCACCCAGGAGTGAAACCTCCATTGTTAGAAGCTTTATCGTGACCAGTGAGGGAGGAGAGGAGTGAAAGGGGTTTTTCAGCGATTTTGAATTGTTGGATTTCAAGGGCCACCCTGGCTTGGACGTCGTGATGGTGTGGGGATGCTAGGATTCAACGAGACATTTCAATTGAGGGGTCGGGTGCCCCGTTGGTGGCAGCAGCCAGAAAGTGGAACCATGGCCCGTCACGGCTGTTTGAGGCTTCATGCTGCCAAATCTTGCTCCGGCGAAGAAGAGAAAGTAGTAGAGCTTGTCATGAGGATTCTAGGCATGAATAGGTTGTTGTCATTGGTGACAATCGCTAGAGGTGGCGCGTGGCCGCCACCATCCACAGCGAAGCTCTAGTGTGACAGAGTGTGAGACTTTCCAATGGGGTTCTCAAGGGTTATTTTAGGGCTGCTCTGTATCCTCATTACATTTTTTGATATTATGTGATTCCCATTTTGTGACAAGTTATCAAGAATGCGATTCCGACGAGGGGACTTCGGCTCAACCTCAATAGTAGTCACTGACTTGTGAGTGGATGTTTATTTTCACAGTCACATTGCGAGTTCATTAATTATGCCTTAGATTTATGTTTACGCTTATGAATTTTTATATTTCTGGAGGTTTTAGTTTAGTGATGATCATATTTAGTTGCATCAATGCTCTGACTATTCGACTGATTACCAAATAGCGTGGTCGGGAGAATTGAGAAACCCTTCGCCAGACCCTGAATTATCTCAAGTTACGATAAACGACTGGGACGAACCTGTCTCCTCTTTCATTTATATATTGTCATTCAGGTTATGACAAATGCATGAGCGACCACCTCCACTTTCTTTTAGTTTTATGCTAATCCAAACTCGCATTATGTTTCCAGAAACAGTGGGAAGGCATAAAAAATTAGTTTTCTACAGTTTTATGCATATCGCACGATTATGATTTATTTTGTCCACTCACGCTAACGTTTTATGTTTTAATGCCTTTTCCTGGGCTCTTCGATTTCTGTTGTCCAGGCTGCAGTGTTTATCTTGAGAGTGCTCGGTGTCATCAAAGACTTTGAGTCCTCCAATCATCTGTCCACTAGTAAGTTTCATCTCCACCTACTAGCATGTATCATATATATATTAGTGTCGCTCTGAGGACCAGTTGTTCCATGTTGCTTCTGTGTTCGTATATGTAAATAGTTTGTTGCTTATGTAGTCTTTGAGTTTGGATTTCACTCGACTTCAGATTTTGAACAATGTAGAAGTCCTTTCACTTTGAGTTAAGTTCCTTAATTTCTTTCTTGTTATTTTTGAGAAATCCGGATGGGCATTGTTGACCTACGGTTTGTTTATGGGACTTGATATTAAAGTGTTCTATGTGTGCAAGTTTTTTGACTTCCTTGATTTTTAAGGGAAGTTATGTAAAAATTCTGGTAGAATCTCCAGTGTTATGATTGATAGGCAAAAAAAAAACTACCCTAAAAGATAACCGTATTCTTAAGAAATATATCAATGTAGTAAATGGAAACTATGGGTCATACTCATAGATGATTGGTGAAACTAAGACTCGAAAACACAAGAAACACAAAAAACGCAAAAATCAGAAACTTGGCAAACTTGACCACTAGACACAAACTAAATTACGAATAATACTTACACTAAAATAAGATACTAGACACGGTGGTGGACTACCACACAAAATTTCAGAGTATTCGGAGTTGATTTGGTCTCCGAAATAATTCAGCCAAGCTACAGCTATTGCAAAAAAAGGAAATTTCAGAAAGACAAAATATTGATGAAATCAGATAGAGATGAAGATTAAGAACTTCTCTTCACCCTAGACAACTTACAACTGCCCCAACTAATTTAAATAATCATGGATGAATGTTCTCCATGCACGAGGTATGGTTAAGTCATCTTGCATATTACACTCTCTCACTTGGCATAAAAGAGGGAGTGGTCATCCGCTCTAACTTGATCCCTAATCTACCGACTTATGCATATGGTGTTGTAAGCCTAGAAAACTAGATTCATTAAATTCTAAGAATGTTTGAGGAACAACGAAGCTTCAAGGATTAATTTGGTGTTCACCCTTACGTCACTAAGGAATTACTTCACATAAGAACTTGTTTTGTCTCTACAAAATATGCGATAATATGTTAGTTATGCACATACTCAAGACACTAGATTCTACAACATGAAACTAAGTTGGCCACAAAAGGAACCATCTATGGAAAAATAGAATTACAAGGGGTTCAAAATTGTAAACATGTCTAGGGCTTCGATCTGCCCCTAACTTGAGAAGTTTATCTACTCGATCATAATCAAGATTACAAAATAGAAAAACATGATAAAGAAGAAAGAATAAACCAAAAACTCTAGAATTCTCAGCAGCTTCAGTTCGACGGGTTGAGATGACGATCTGGATGGGTCGAAGTTGGACTACAGGAAATCCCAAGTTAGTGGCGCTTCTTTCTTCTTAGCTTTCGCTCTCTAAAAATCAACAACCCTACTTCCATCAACAAGTTTGGCTTATATAAGAATGCTCTTGGCCTCTCCTCATCAATTTAGGGTTGAGTCATCGCCACTTGAACTATCCACGTCACCAATCCTTATTCTAATAGAATTCTTCTTTTATTGCTCATTTTTGTACTTTTCTCCAAATAACCTAAATAAACAAAAATATAATTAATTACTGAAAAATAAATAAATAAACCAAGTATTTTTGGAATAATTAAACACAAGATAGTTGCATATTTATGCAACTATCAATAATCAGTCATTAGGGCTTGACGTTGGTTTAATAATTAAACTTGGTTGGGTCCTTTCACGGGGAGCTGATCTACGCATTTTAGGCGTATTAATTAATATATTTTCTCTACATTTTTACTTTGATAATTGCTTAGTTTTATTAGTTTTAACTTATTTTGTTAATTTCAGGTGTTGACTAAAAGAGACGGAGTAAAGAAGTCTACAAGCAGGCAAAACACAGCAAAATAATGGAGAAAAGAAATTGGTTCGAAATTCCAAGGAAGAAAGGAGAAAAAGAAATCATTGGTTGACTAGGAAAACCTTTCTTATGTTGACTAGGATTTGAAAGCTTCCGGAAGGATCTTGAAGAAGAACCAATGAAAATGGGTCCAATTAATTAGAAGACCATTTAGATAGCCCAAATATGAAGATCCAATCAGCCAATTTCGTGGAGATCAAGATTTGGTAGGAAAAGGATTCCCAAAGTCAAAAGAAGAAGGAAATCATGAAGAATAAGGAAAGCAGAATCTGCCTGTGCAGATGGGCCAACTTCTACAAGCTGTAGAAATTGCATATTAACTCCGATTGAGGTGATTAATGAAGATATTTTATAGCTATCGGAAAGATCTTTCCAATGCCGCAAGAATCACGCAATTCGGATATGTACAACTCCAGGAAAGTGCAAATATTTACAGACTGTCAGATTTGCCCGGGTACACAAGGAAAGTCTTGTTTTGGTAGGAAAAGACCTAATCTTCTTCTATAAATTAGGGAGCTCGGCCTCATAGTAGATTATCACTTATTCTATAGCCTATGCTCTGCCAAATACTTTCCTCCTCCCCACAAATTAAGCCGACATCCTCAAGAAGCCGACTACGCCATCAAACCGCCGCATCTCTTCTTCCACCGACGCATAGGGGATTCCGAACGTCATCCACCAAAGAAGTCTAGTTCTCTTGAGTATCCATAGGGGATTCCGAAGATATAAAAGTGTAACAATGACCTCTTTACTCCGTAGTCTTCTTTTGTTCACGAAACTTGTTTGTGTGTTTTGGATGATTGTATTTTGGTTTTATTCCATAAGTAAATTTCAATAACTTTTCCATGTGTTCCTTATTCTAGATTTTAATTTGCATGAAGTTAATTGGTTCTTAATGCTTTGGTTTTGATTTAGGGGATTCCTAGTCTAGATCAATGGTGTTTAGGGGATGCCTAGCACAAAATATGAATTATGCATGTTTAATCGAAATTTAGGGTTATGGGATTTCGGTAGTGTTGTTATTTGCATGTGTTAGTAAATGAGTTAGATTATGGATTAAGTTGATCACTTGTATATAATTAATTAGGTTTTCTTTTTGTTTCAAAACATGGTATGTGTTTTTGGGTCTTCTATGTGTTTGCTTGTCTATGAGTCAATGCATGTTAGAGTCCTAGGATTATGTGCTATGTTTGAGACGTTTTTAGTAAATAAATTAGGTAATTAAAAACAACTCTTGACACCCCCTTCTTTTTAACACCACAAAAATAGCATGCACCCTTCAATCCCCGGTTAGAACGATCCCTACTTGCTTAAAATACTACATCTATAGGGTTTTAAATTGTATATGGTTGAATTATGTGTTAAGTGTTTATTTGATGCATGTTTTGGTCATATCAGGAGCCTACATTGTTGAGACATGGCGACGTGAGACTGAGGAAGAAGGACAAGGCAGGCTTTTCCACTTGGGCAGCGCGAGTGCTGATGCGTGTATTACGTCTACGAAGCGATGAGCCGACGTCGTGCGAGTCGAGACGTATTGCTTAACTGTGAAGTTGTAGGATATGGAGACACAAGGCTTGAAGCAGCATCACGCGATGGCGAGGCAGCGACGATGGTTTGGCCATTGGTGCTACTGACTACTGCTACTATGTGGTCTCAACTTCTCACGCGAGTTATGAGTCCCGACGAAGAAATGGTGGCGGAGCATCGTCAAGGGTGCAGAGGTGCGGTGCCTGCGAGGTTGGGAGAGAATGGCGGGGGAATCCGATATGATGCTACGTACTACAACTTTTTTTCGTTGTTACTCAGTCGAGATCAAGAAAGAGAGAGAGAAACTGAGAAGTGAAGAAAAGGAGAGAAACAGAGGGCAATATAGGAATAAAAAATAGAAGAAAAGAGATAATTGGGTAAATGAGAAAGGTTGTCTTAGAGAGTGAAGGGCACTTGGGAATTTCTCAAATTCTTGTTTGATAGTGAGAAACATTTTTCCAAAAAATAGGCGCACGTGAAAAGCCTGTTATAAATAAAATTTTCAAAATTATATAACAGTTTAAGGGTACTTTTGTAAAAAAATAAATCAGCTATGGTTGACAAATTGTGTGTTCTTAAATCATAGTATAGATGTAGACGTGAGAATAAGGCTCCTAGAATTTTTGCTCACCTCCCCTCTACGGAGATTATATTCCTTTCCCCCTCCCCCCCCCCCAATGTCTGCAATGTGTTTATCGTTAACTTGATAACTTAACCAGAGTTTAGTATTAATATTAACACAAATTTAAAACACTTAATATATACCATAGTACATTTAGTATTAGACTTGTGAAATCTTTCTTATCATTGTTGAAAATCGGAAGCTCCAACATGGAAGACCTACCAAAATGCAAGAAGGAAACTAGATCAGAGCTGTTTCGATCAATTGATTTATGAAAATACAATATAACTTTGCTTTGTTTCAAATCAAACTCATCGTAAATACAGTATAACTTTGCTTTGTTTCAAATCAAACTCAACCTAAAGTCCCAAACCAAACAAATATCTTCACCACCTAGGTATTCATATAAATCCAAATTTGCAATTATACAAAGAGATGAGAGAAAGAGATGAGGTAAAAATATAAAACAGACTTGCAATCATCTAGAAAACCATATTTGAATAGACAAATCACAGTTCGTAATCCCAATTAGAAACTGAGTTTTGTTACTTTGTAATAGTAAAAAATTGGGTCTGAATTAATTTTCACATAGATAAAATAAATTTGCAGATGGGAATATCTCAAAGTTTAGAACCAGCTTCCACAAATCATCTTCTATGGTGGATCTGAACCTGAGACTGGTCACTCATTGATTATAGTTTATATCATATGATCGCCCTTTCCCTCCTCTTTTTTCAAGCAATGAGATATATCAGTCAATACTTACTGATAGATTTAAGGCACGATCACAAGCATAATAAAGAGAAGGACCAATTAAAGATAAGATATATGCATATAAGTTAGTATACACACTTTCGTATTCTCAGGCTCCCAACAATGCCACAATGTGTTTGAAGGTTTGCTTGATTGGTTCAACACACTTTTCACCCCCCGTTATAGACTTATGAGTTTCACAAAGATGTTTTGAGTTTGAAGAAGAAGGAGATGAGTGAATATAACTTCTTCTTTTTCCGAGAAAAACCCATTTTTTATTTATCAAAATAAAACAAACTGGAAAATTTAACCATGGCTAGCATTTATTATCTTCTCCAACAAGTGACAACACAATAGGAGGGGGTGAATATAACCTCCTAGAGGGGAGGTGAGCAAAAACTCCCCCCTAACATTCCACTAAACTAAGTCTCAAACTCCATCCATTTTCATCAAAAAAAAATTCATTTGGTTAAAAATATATTTTTTAAAATAAAAAAATGTGAATTTTCTTTTCTCATTTAAAATCTCATCCCCAATTTGTCCTTTTAAAATTTTATCAAGCCATGAAAAAAAATAGTTTATGGCATGAGTCTTACTCGATTAATTTTTTCATGCATACTAATTTTTTGTCACTTTTATTGTATATACTCCTTTATAAATTGTTATGAACGCTAATAATTTAATTTTACAAAACTAATTCAATAGATTCACTCTTAGATAGTTTCATGTATATATATCGTTACCATTATGAATGTTGCATTTGCTTCGCTTTCAGCTACTTTTTTAATTCGCATCCACACATCATGCTGTTAAATTAAATTGGAACTTGGAAGTAATATTCATAATAAGAAACAATTTGGCATGTTGACTGAGTAATATGTGATATTAAGTACCTAATTAGTTAAATTGTATTATGGTATATTGTTTGTTATATTTAGTTATTCAATTCAAATGCACGCCCATTAAATCATTTGCACTAATGGTTCCAGATTTTGAATGTTGTTCATTGCATAGATTTATGATGATAAAATTGGAAATTCCTCCCTCTATCTTTTCAACAATGCATCAGTCAATATGTAATTTTAAGGTGTTTCCATATCTGTAACAAAGAGTATGGGTTATCTTCAATCTACATAAGCAAATAAATCAAGCAGGTCAAGAGTGCCATGTATGAGACAAATCAAATATGGCAGGTCAAACAAATTTGTGTCTGTGAGATGACTAATTAATGTAAAATGTGCTTCAGCACCATTATTTAATAGATACTCTCACTTGAAAAACCTAGAAAGCAATAGCTTAAATTTATAGGACAACATTTGGAGAAAAGAAAGAGAATGTCAGACTATATCCCAATAGAGATCGTGAACAAAATTCTCTTGAGGTTGCCCTTCAAATCTTTAATCAAATGTACTGTAGTTTACAAAACATGGAACTTCCTCATTAAAAGCTCTATCTTCGTCAATGACCACCTCAACTATACAGTCCAGTTCAACAAAGAAAATGACTTTCATCTCCTACTTCTATCAGCCATAGAGGATGGAACATTCAATATGTCTTATCAACTGCACCATGACAACCCCCAATTTAGTGAGTATGCTAAACTTGTAACTTTAGTTCACAATAATATATTCGTTGTGGGTGATGTGGTTGGAACTTGTAATGGTCTTATATGCCTTGAGCAATCTAACGGTCCCATTATAGTTTGGAACCCTTCCATTCAAAAATTTGTGGTTTTGCCTATGCTATTGTGTGGTTTGGATGGTGCAGAAAGTTAGGCTTTTGGCCATGATTTGCGTAACAATGACTACAAGGTTTTAATGCTGACACACAAAGAAGACAACGACAAAAGTGTGATTCTAGCTAATATCTGGTTGTTAGCCACCAAAACTTGGAAGAGCCTTGATTCTGAATCTCTTGATATACTCAATACTCATGATCCCTTTCAATACGGAGTTGCGGCTGCTAATGGCGCTTTGCATTGGCTTCAATATGATCTGATAGAGGAATTTGATTACTTGGTCTCCATGGTTATGTTTTACTTGACTACTGAATCTTTTAAGTTTGAAGCTGTAATAGTTAGAGAAGAATTGCATGCTGTCAAAATTTCCAGGTATGGAGATTCTCTTGCTTTGTTTGATCTTAAGTCTTATGAGAACGAAACAGCATCTCTTGATATATGGGTGATGAATGAGACTGGTGAGCATTGTTTGGCCAAACTCATAACTATGGAGTTCGTGCGCGCTATTGAACCATTTGGTTTTAAGAACACTCGTGAACTTGTGGTTGGAGTGTATGATAAAGACCATAAGTATCTAGAACTAACTCTCGTAGACATTGCCAAATACAAGGTCACAAATTTTGGTGGTAATGGATATATATACTGCTTCATGGATTCTTTTATCAAATGCATCATCTTGCTTGATCAAGTCGATGCTATTTCTTATTAATTAATAACATTTGAAGAAGCAAAATCATATCGGATTGAACTTGTCTTTAGTCCTTATTTTTATTTGTGAGTTGTTAGAAAAGCATGACATTATGTTTGACGAATAAAATAAGTGTAAGCCATATTAATGGTGTTTATGATTTGCGTTTATTATTTTTAAGTATAAGTATTTCTATAGACCTACAATCATTTTTCAAATATATTATCAATGGATTATTAAATATGTAATTGTTCTGTGTTAATTTGTTTGGTTTTGACTTACATGTATACTGAGTGTTTGCTCACAGATCGGTCAAATCTAATCCAATGACTCGATATCTTTTATTTTGAGTTATTATCTTTTGCATGTCAAAGTATATGAGAGTACGTAAAGATCATGTATATATATGTTTTGAGCTTAACTCATATTAATTTCATAATTAATTAAGTATATATAAATGATACAACCTAGCTCACTTGGTCATGTCAAATCAATTTTTATCGCAATTCTAACTTGATACATTCAAACATTTATTTTTGTGTTGCTTATTTACATGTCAAGGAGTGTAAGAGTTCAAAAACATCATACATATATAAACTATGAATTAAATTCGTATGCATTGAACTATTAATTTAATTTGAGTATAAAATATTATAAATCAGTTCACTTAATTTATTGGCTCATTTTTTCTATGATAATACTGGCTATTTTGATATTGCTACAGTAAAACCTCAATGCAGTCGTATTGTTAGGCTGATCAAAATTTATTCTTATAAAGAAGTTATTTCTCAATGGATGTTTAGTTAAAAATTAGATCACATATATTGTGCAAATATCAAGAAAATAATCTATTTGCGATAGCAGCTATAAAGCAGAAAAATGGATACTAGGATGGACTGTGAACAGTCTCGTTTATTGATCTCTAAACTGTCGTTTGATCAATCTTTTGTTATACCTGATCAAAGCCAATATGGTGACTTGATTATTTTGTGGAACTCGGCTACGGTTAATATTAATGTAGTGTTTGCTCACTCTAGATTCATGCATTTCTTTGGTACTAGTATATGTACTGGTTCTACTTGGTTTTTTACTTGCCTTTACAAGATTTCACAAAAGCATTTACAGCTGAAACTTGGCAGCAACTTTTGGGTCTTAAACCTACTAATAATGATCCCTGGTTTATTCGGGGGATTTTAATAGTTTGTTTTCTCATTTAGAAAAGATTGGAGGTAGTAGCAGACCTAATCCTTACATGAACCATTTTATGAATTTTCTCGATTTGGCGGCTTTAATTTCTCTTCCATGCTCTAGAAATCCCTATACGTAGTGCAATAACCAAGATTCTAATAGAATCTATAAACGTCGTGATCGGGTTGTCGCAAATATTGCTTGGTTGCAAGCTTTTCCTAATGCAACCTTAACTAATCTTCCCATCCTTGAATCTGACCATGGTCCAATCCATCTTGATTTTTGTGTATCTCCTAAAAGTAGGAGGAAAGCTTTTAGGTTTAAAGCAATGTGGCTAAATGATAACTCCTTTGAACAACTTTTCCATAATATTTGGAATTCTGATGTGGATGGTAATCATATTCAATCATTCTCTTACTATACTTCTCAGTTGCAATTCCATTTGAAAAATGGAATCATAATTCGTTTGGCATACTCATGAGAAATTACCTTCAATTCAACATGAGCTTAATCTTAATTTCTCTAATGTTCTACTTACTAAAGAACATGCTCTTGCTACAGAATTAAACAAATTCTACCAATCTGAGGAATTATTTTGGGCTCAAAGAAGTAGGGTTAATTGGCTTCAGCTTGGTGACCAGAATACTAAATATTTTTAAGCTCAAGCACTTATTCGAAGAAAACGTAAAGCTATTAGTTTGATCAGGGATGGTACTGGCTTTATTTTTAATACTCATGAAGACATTACACATATTTTAGTTAACTCTTTAAAAAAGAGATTTATACAACAAAGGCATATTGCCTCTTAGAATATTTATAATTTCCTGATCTCTATTGACCTTTGCATTACTGAGAATGATAATAATTTTCTTTTACAACCAATTACCATAAAGGAAGTAAAAGAGGCTTTGTTCAATATAGGACCGCTTAAAGCTCCAGGACCAGATGGTTTCCAAGCTATCTTTTTCCAACGTAATTGGAAGACCATCAAATGCTCTCTCTTTAACCTTGTTAATCATTTCTTCTACACTGGTGATGGTTTAGGCCCTCTAAATCATACTAATGTGGTCTTAATACATAAAGTTGATCATCCAAAAAATATTAATCATTATGTGCCTATTATTTTATGCAATGTTACTTACAAAGTTATTACCAAAATTCTGGTTAACAGGTTACGATCCCTACTCATAAAGAGTACTTCACCTAATCAGTGTGCGTTTGCACCTGAAAAATTCATCTTTGATAATATCATTATAGCTTAGAGTTATTCTCGTCCTTTAATAAAAAAAAAGGAAGGACCGGTGCTTTAGCTTTAAAATTAGATCTTGAAAAAGCTTATGATATCCTCGATTGGGGTTACATTAGATGTTGTCTAAATAAATTTGGTTTTCATCTCCGATGGATTAAATTACTTCTAAACTATATTACCTCGGCCTCTTTTTCCATTCTAGTCAATGGATCACCTGAGGGGTGGTTCAATTCTTCTAGAAGAATTCATCAAGGCGATCCAGTATCCTCTTATATTTTTATTTTGTGTATGGAACCCTTGATAAGAAATCTCAACTGGGCTGCTTCAAGACCTAAATCTCATATTGGTATCTTATCCTCTTTTGCTGGTTTTAAGGTTTCTAACCTTATCTTTGCTAATGACTGTCTAATCTTTGCTAATGCTTCTCCTAGTGTTGCCAAGAATCTTCATTCTATTCTTAATAACTTTGCTTAAGCTTCTGACCATCAAATTAATTTTCACAAGTCAATATGTTACTTTTCCAATAATGTTCAAAGAGCTATCAAGGATGACATTTTCTCTATCATTGGTGTTCCTCATAAAGCTCATATTGGTAAATATCTTGGAATTAATAATGTAGTTTTTTTTTAAAGATCCTATAAATGCATCAATTTGATGCTTAAAATGCAGAATAATTTAGGAGGCGGGAAATCTAATACTATTTCCCGAGCTGGAAAGTTAACTCTTATGAAAGCTAATTTGTCAAGGATGCCAAATCATATTTTATCCTGCTTTAAACGTCCTTTTAAAATTACAAAGAAATTTGATTATGAATGTCGCAAATTCTTTCGGGGTAATGAATCCCCCCAATTTCATGGAAACAGGTCTGTAGTTCTAAAGAGATGGGGGTCTTGGTGTTCATTCTTCTGCTTGCTTTAACCAAATAGTTTTAGCTAAATTTGGCTGAATTTTTTTAACAGATCCTACAAACTGGTGGGTTCAGATTGTTACTCAAAAATACTTACGTAAAGAAACTTTTCTAAACAATCGACCTAGATATTCTTATTCTTCTGCCGGGAAAGGCATTCTTTGTGATAGAAATATGATTTATCATGGCATTAGATGGATTATAGGTAATGGTTCAAATACTAACATGTGGCTTTTTAATTGGGTTCCCTTACCCGTTGATCCATCTTGTGTCTGAACATCTAAGAATCAATCTTGATCTCTCTATGACTGTAGATAAAATTATTACAAATAATAATTAGAATCTTGATCGTATCAAGCAATTTCTTGACAATGATACTCTTGATACTATTAAAGCAATACATATTCCCTTATTCCCTCAGAATGATTCTTTTGTTTGGAGTCCTAATGGTAATGGAAAATTTACTGTCAAATATGCCCCTGATATCTAAGTTGATGTTACCAACTCACTTTCCTACGCTAATCTTCTAAAGACAATGTGGAAATTACATATACGTAATAAAGTCAAGATTTTCTCTTGGCTTTTGATTTATCAATGAGTTAAAACTAGGGATAAACTTCATACTTTTGTTCCAAATGTGATGCCAAATTGTGCTCTATGTGGTCATCATATTGAATCTCTTGATGACCTATTCTGTCATTTACTCTTTTTCCCAATCGAGTTGGTCTCTTTCTAACCTTCACCATCATCTATTGCCTTCAATGATAAATTTTATCCAATGGATTAATGAGACTTTTAGTGTTTTTAGGAATACTTAAGAAATAGAGAAAATTCTTGTTGTCTCTTACCATATCTAGAAAGCTCGTGATGCTCTAATTTTTCGCAATACAACTTTTAATCATCATTCAATTGTGCTTCAAAGTTTAAATCTTTAAAGGATGTTCCAGGAAGCCAATGCCAGTCCTCCTTCTCAGTCTCATGTATCTAATGTTATTAATGGAAAATGCCTCATTGGTCTTTTCTGAAATAGAACTTTGATAGTTCTGTAAATTTTACATCTCATGCTATGTTTGGCTTTGTAATTTGTGATACTAAAGGGTATCCAGTCCTTACGGGGACTCATAATTTGAAAAAATCTAATGTCTTGGTAGTGGAAGCTACAACCTTAGATGGCCTTCATCACATAAGCCTTTCATTGTCGTCTTCGGATTATCCTCCTCTCTTGATTGAAGGTGACTCCAAAGTCTTGATTAACGCTCTAAACAAGAAGATTGATGTGCCATGGACTATTCTTCTTATTGTCAAAGATATTTGGCGATTGACAACTCTATTTCTAGAAGTGAGCTTTAAGCATATTTTTCGGGAAGCAAATTTTCTTGCGGACAATTTAGCCAAAGAAGGGCATCTTCGAGATTCGACTACTATTTGGTGTCAAAGTTTACCAAATGTGTCTACTATGGCCTTTAATTTTGATTTTTGTAATTCAGGCTGTGTTAGAGGTTTCCTTCTATAATCTTTCTTTGTCAATCGAAAAAAAACTATAAAGTAGAAATATGAGTTATAAGATATTAGCAAGCTCAAATATGTGATATAAATTATAGAGCATAGATCATCATATTAAATTGTTATAGAAATGTATTTTTATTTTTTCTAAATTATATTACGTTTTATTATTATTGATAATTATTACTATATTGAGGTACATTTTCTATATATGGGACCAGTAAATTTTATAACTTATTACAATTTGGAGGATATTCCTATTTTAACTGGTCCTGAATTGGGACCAAAATTTTTATCACTATAAAGAGGTTATTCCTATATAGAGTATTCCTAAATCGAGGTTTTATTGTATCTTTTACATGCAAGAAGTGTACGAGAGTACGTAAAATTCATGCACAGAAACTTCACTAATGTTGATCTCATGGCGCTGTTTTTGTTGATACACAGAAAAATCTATTATCTTATTTTACATAAAGTGTGTTGTTATAAACACTTACTTTAAATTCTATATTACTAGAAATATACACACATTCTATGCATTTACTTTTGAGAGTAATTTTTTTGAGGTAGTTATTTTATCTGTTGGTGAGGTAGTTTTTTGTAGAGAAAAATATGGGAAGTCTTATGACAGTAGTTTTTTTGTAATTGTTTTATCCCTGATAGGGATGTTAGTTCCAAAATTTCCGATGTGCATTTTTTATATATTAAAATATTATTTTTTCTTGATAGGGGTGTTATTTTCAATGTGCTTATATATATAGTTTCATCAAATGCGAATCTTCACACTGAAATTTTGGTGTAAAGTTGTATTTTACACAAAATCGATAATGTAATTTAATCATTGAAGTCAATCATATTTTAGATACTCATGCAAGGATCGGGCATTCAAAATTTTAGCCCAATCGGAGATCGTTTAGCAATTTGATCACCACATTCAAGTTTTGAGCTAAATCGGACAATTTGTGTGCATTGTTATACAATGTCAAGATCAAATGGCTAAAACATCTCCGATTGAGCTGAAATTTTGCATGTCCGATCCTTACATGGGTATCTAAAATATGATTGATTTTTCAATGATTGAATTACGTTATCGATTTTGTGTAAATGCAACTTCACACCGAATTTTTAGTGCGAAGCTTTGAGTAGCTCTGGGCTAGGCTATGACAAACTCTCCTCAACTCTCCTCCCCCCCTGCACTTGATCATCTATGGACTATGTCAAATTCCCCAAAATGATCTAGTGCATTATTTTTGGGCTATGACAAACTCTTTGGATGATCCATGAGTTGTTCTTGGGCTACAACAAATTTCCTTGACAACTCAGAGTAGCTAGAGGTCAGAGTAATCTAGTCACTGCCTCCACTATTTTCATATCCTCTCTGGGCTACGACAAACTTTCCAAATGATTAGATGAGTCTAGAGGCAAAGTTATTCTAGTCACCATAATTGTTTGTTTTTGATACTCTGAGTCAGGTTAAATAACCCATCTAGATGTCTTTGGATTTATTTACAATTTTTCAGGCTCGCATATTTTTTAATATCTATGTCTGTGGACAAGCATCAAGTTATTTTTACGTTTTCATATTTTTTGTCCACTCA
This sequence comes from Geum urbanum, assembly GCA_946800695.1. Taxonomy (NCBI): domain Eukaryota; kingdom Viridiplantae; phylum Streptophyta; class Magnoliopsida; order Rosales; family Rosaceae; genus Geum; species Geum urbanum. Next base: position 13,182,315 of record OX327001.1, read on the forward strand.
CTATAACAGTTTTATATTTTGATATCTTTCGTTGAGCTTTTTGTTTTAAATATCCCAGTCCACAAGTTAGTCTGCTGAAGTCGCGACTATCCAGGGTATGAGGAATGATAGTCCACGGCTGAAGTCGTGACTATCAAGTTAGTCTATTTTAAACATACGTGCTCAGTTCAGGTTTTGGATTACTCGTACTAGGGTGACTTGTACCAAATAATCGGTAAAAATCATCCTAATACGGGTCCCACATGGTTCACCTTGAATTACGTGTTTATCTCGGGCGGATTTTGTCATGAGTCTAATTTCATGTCACTACTTAAGGTTTTGACTTTTTCATTTTACTAGAGATTTGGATTTCTTTATGTAACAAATTAAGTTTTTGATATTTTCAGTTTACTCCTTGAGATTGCATTTTTACATCACTTTCTAACTTCTGTTAAAGAATTCCATTAATAAGGAGGATATTTTGGATAATTTGCTTATTATTCAGTAAATGAATTAAAATATGACTTGTGTTTGTTAAAAATAAACAAATTATTCAAAATACCTTTCTCTAAATGGAATTTTTTTAACGGAAGATAGAAAGTAATGAGGATAAAATTCTTAGGTAGTAAGTTGAAAAGTAAATAGTAACATGAATTTGCCCCTCTTTTTCAAGTAAAGTTAGGCATGGGAACAGTTCGGTTCCAACCATTATTTGCAGGAATCAAAATTGAACCGTTCGATATACATACAATTTTAGTTCTTTGTATTTTTGAGGAGGAACCTATATGGAACCGAACCGCTATAAACCGGTTCGGTTCTACCTAGGAAGTAAGGAAACGCGGGAGAAGAGGCGTTTCGTGCTTCCGAAGCGGAAGTGTCACGAAAGCGCCGAGGAAGCATTCTTCCTAAAAAAGTCAATTTGGAAGCGTGGCGGAAGTGAGCAACTCCGATTTGGAAGCATGTTGTAATAATTAAGTTAGAAGCATGAGGAAAAATTTGACTCTTTCAGGCCAAATAATCACTCGACCTAATTCTTCCATCGCTTCCATCTCATTTCGATCGTATGCTCTGTCTCTTCTTACTCACTCCTTCAAACCTTCAAAGCTCAAGTTGAGAGATTGTCTTTCAACTCTCTTCTTACTCACTCCATGTCGTGTATTTGATTATGCTTTAGATCAGGTACTTTGAATTCATGCAGTACTGTAAATTGGTATTGAAAGGTTAGATTTGATTGTTGATTGCCCTATGTTCATTGTGTATGTGTGTGTATTCTATGAAATAGAGAGATGTATGAGACTTTGAGGTTTGTGGTTCATATATATTCTGTTGCCCCACTCTAAATTCACAGAATGAATTATTCTTACATTAGGCTCTTCAATATGATCATGTCGATCATATTTGTGGTATATACTGATATATTGAAGTAAATGATCAATTCATTGACATGTCATTTTAAATTGGGTCTTCGCATTCAGGACATACAAGTTTTCATTAATATCTAAGTCATATTTTTCATGTTTTTAGGAATATGAGTTGGGAACCTTGTCATTCAACGCCTCTAAGTAATTCTGCAGGAGTGTTAATGTTAGGTCTAATCTCGGAAGGCTTGGGTTTGAAAACCTTTCTCCTGATGAACCATCATTGGAGCTATTTTGTTTGATAATTTTGAAGATGTTGAGAATGAGAATGAGAGTGAGAATCAAGTTCTTGATATTTAAGTAGAATAGTCTTTATTTGTATTTAAGGTATTTATGTAAAACATAATTAAGGAACTGATCACTTTGAATTTGCTATGACATTTATTTGTTTTTGTAATATATAAGGAAATGACTTCGAATTTGCCATAAAATTTATTTGCTATAATATATATATATATATATATATATATATTATTCAGGCACTTCCAAAACGTACCCGCTTCTAAAAAATTTCCAAAAAAAACGCTTCCTCATTTTTAAACGCTTCGCTTCCATGTGCCTGCTTCTGATTCCATGCAGCTTAAGGTTCTACGGTTCTGACAGTTCCTATTACATAAAAAAAAGCCTAATTTGAAAAAAAAAGAATGAAAAACTAACAAAATGGAAACTAAATACATCCACGGATCACTCCATCCGCAAGCATCCAACAACTATCAAGTCTTTTTGGTGAGGGTTTTTTTTGTGAGAGTGTGACTTTCGATTGAGTAGATTAACTAGATTTAGGATTTTTAGAGTTTTTGTATAGATTTTATAGTGTGAAAGGAATGATTCTCTATGTCCATAATATAAACTTTACAAGACTACCAATAATTTATTGACATGTGTATTTTTCATATTACAAGTTTTTTTCGGTTCCTTAAAATTTCGTAACTTAGGAACGGGAACCATAACCAAAACATTTGCACTCGGAACTAAACCACCAATATTACTTTGCAAAATTCAAAGAACTGAACCGAACCTAGTGGTCCCATATCGATTCGGTCTGGTTCTCCGGTTCTTCGTGGAACCAATCCTAAGTAAAATCAAACTTTCTATTAGAAAATAGATCCAAAGCAATACATAAGTTCCAATAGTGATCACAATTTTTTTTGAAACATACTTTCTCACTATAGAATGTCGATTGAAGCAGTACATACGTTCCAAGATAGTCACATGATCACTCTATATCACTAGAACCTTAAGGAATAAAGTAATACCCTTTAAAACAATGTGCCCAACATATGTTAAGCTCACCCTCGACAATCCTAGATCTAAAATCAAACTAACCTCCTAACAAAGCTCTTAAGCAAGCAATTGTGTTGAGGTAAGCTAAAAGCTTGAAGAAATATGACATGAAAAATCAAAAGATAAACTTAAACGTAAATCTTAACTCATGACTTAAAGGCAAGATTCTAGAACCACGATCAATAAGCTTCATGGATTACAAAAAAACATACCACATTTTGGACCATAGAAGGACCCAAGACATAACCATAGGCCTAAGAAACCATAAACCCATCATCGAATCTCAGCCGCCAGAGGTCTGTCACCCAAGGCTAACATTTTTCTCCAATCACCAAGCCATCACCGTTGGTATACTGGTGCATCAGTCTTCCAATTCCAGGTGCCAATTCCTAGCTTAAAAATCAACCAAGGATAACACCGCTTCACATGCTCGTACTACCACAACTAGGACGATGTTGATGCCAACGTTCCACGACGTCGAAGATGCACATCTCAACCATGGTCACCAATGATCCAAATGACACCCTCACCATTCTAAGAAAACATTTCTCAGTCCATGGCTATTGCACTTGGCCTTACACCCCATCTCATCCACATACATGTTTCTTTCACTTGAGCCCGATCATGTCTTGATCTACACTAGTGAGCAACACCCTCCCAAATTGGCTTTAAACATCAGGCGTCACCCTCCCAAATGGTCTTTTCTCCCATCTTGAGACTCGACTCCCCAAGGCATAAGAAAGTTGTTGTGAAAATGCCTACTTAACTCTCAAAGAGAAGGTCGGGAGACGTCACTGAAGAGAGACGACGTTGGAGGACTTTAACACCCCATGAATCTCATATGAGGCCGAAGAAAGGTTGTTGCTGCCACAACCAAAAGATTAGAGTAACAGAGGAACCTCATTGCCATTAATAATGGGGAAATTACATGTCAAATGAACATTAGACATGATAGAAGGAAATATATGAGTTAGTTAAGGAATAAGCACTACTCTTTATAACCAATAAGCTCAACATATGTTAATTAAGCTCATCTTTGGAAAAAAATCGAACTAAAATATTCTAACTAAGGAATGAGCACATAACTGTGTATGGTTAACTAGACGCTCGAAGATATATCTAGTGATGAACTTACACCACTACATAAAGGCCTAGATGCATACTAGTGTCTTAAAATTGCCAAGGGTAGCCTTACAATAAAGATTTATCCCAAGCCCAAATGAGTCTAACCCAACCCACGACCAGAGAGCACCATGACACATAGCTGCCATAATGCACCACAACCCGACCTCATCACCGACATCATATGAGTCGTGTTGCCTACGACGTCGTCCAGAACAACTACCTACAACCAAATTCTGAAATAAAATCTTCCTACACAACCACCGCTTCACAAAATCGGAAAACCATAAAGCCGTCAAGGCTGAGTACTCAGGGCTCCGATCCAACACCATAACTACTTAGTATCCTAATGATACCATACGCAACATAAAAACCATTCCATATGCAAACATGCGCCAAATCCCAACCACGCAAACTTTGATATCTTAAATTTCGTCCGCTAGTAAGATACTCATCATCGACAAGACCACAAGATCCCGAAGGCTAAGTCGTTGCCAAACTAGACTAGTCTAGCGCGGTAGGAAGTTGACGCCTCTTTGATTTTCTCAAAAATGAAACTAAGAGTGCTAGGGGTTTTGAAACCCTCAATTAATACATCGATTCAAATTACAAGGAAACAATTTGTCTTTGAATAGGTAGACCATGGAACCTCCATTACTTTTAAGAACTAGACCACTAGGGCATGGAGTATAGAATTGTGCAATGAAGTGAATGAACCACCATTTTGACACAATGGCATATTCCATTTCATACTACAAAAATTGCTTCTATGTGCTAGAAACGTGCGAGTCCAGAAATGCTATTTAATATTTCTTTTTTCCATGATTACCTTTAATCCATATGATTCTGATTTTGTCCTGATTTAAAAACATTAATTTCTTTCTTTTCCATTAATCATTTTGCTTTTATAATAACGGCCTAATAATGCTGTTTTTCAATGAAATGTGAGCGATTTGCTATTTGTTGTTCACATGTCGTCTTGATTTCCGGTTTCTTCTATTATTCATCTTGGTTGAGGTCCATAATTTGTGAAACGTGGCATTTTCTTATTGGGTGTTGGTGACCAAGCTAACCAATTGGTTTGTAGATTGGGAGAAATATAAATTTAGTAAATTGCAAGATGGTCCAAGTGAGAGGACGTGCATTGCTGCTTGAGTGGACCAATGAGAGAACATAGGTAATATGAGTACGCTGTTTTGCCAAGTGGTTTAGTTATAGCACAAAATGAGAATCTTCAATATCGTCGGGCATTCACACTCAGTAATGACCAAACTGACCTAATTGTGCTTATTTTGGTCATCGTGTACCTTTTGTTCCCTAATCACTTCAGATTATTCTATTACAATCGATTAGTAAGCAATATCAATAATATATTTTTCAACATTCTCATTTTGGTTTGATTTTGATTTCTGAATCTTTTCATTCCATGTAAATAAAACATCATTCATATAGACAAGAAATATGATCCGATATAAAAATTGTAACCCAAACATGAATGGAATTAAGCAAATTGTAATTCTAAAATTGAACTGGACAACATAAAGGTAAATTCCAAAATGTCAATTGCTCCAGGAGAAGGGCACTTGGGTCAATTGCTCACAATAAATCTATTTCCACTATTCGTTTCCTCGCCATAGAAGGGAGAACAAAAATCGAAATTTGATCCAAAAAGCACAACGCCTTGAGCCCTTGACTGACCAATTTTCCATTTAAACCAACAAAACCACAAGCATCTCAACCGTGCAAAGACCCATACATAAAATCCAACGGCTGATAGCAAGACACTAGAACCTTCTCTTTCCTGACACCCCTCCCTATATGTTCCCACACACATCGGCCTGTGTTCCACTCGTGCCAGTCCATCCATCACTCTTAGGGTTTTGACCTCTCATTTCACCCCTCTGCTCTCTCTCACAGGTATGTGCCTACCGCACTCCGAGATCGAAACGACCTCGTTTTTTAGATCCCGATTCGCGTCTGCTTCCAATGGACTCTTGTAATTTTTAATTTAAATTTCGGTCTTTGATTTTTGTTTTTGATCTGAGATTTTCAGAACAAGTTTTTGACGATGACGAAGTGCTACCCAACCGTTAGCGAGGAGTACTTGAAGGCCGTCGACAAGGCCAAGAGGAAGCTCAGAGGTTTGATCGCCGAGAAGAACTGTGCTCCTCTCATGCTCCGACTTGCGTATGTTTTTCCATCTCTTGAGTTTGATTTTCTGTGATTAAATTGTCTATACTTGAGTGTGTGTGTGGGGATTTTAGAATGTTAATCGTGTGTGGTGGGTTGCAGATGGCACTCTGCTGGAACCTTCGATGTGAAGACCAAGACCGGAGGACCTTTTGGAACCATGAGGCAACCAGCTGAGCTGGCTCACGGTGCTAACAACGGCCTCGACATTGCTGTCAGGCTATTGGAGCCGATCAAGGAGCAGTTCCCTATTCTCTCTTACGCTGACTTCTACCAGGTATATTAAATTTAAACAATTTGATCAATTTAATTTTTGTAATGGGGTTACAGCTATTTTAATTATTAATTTTGGTTGTTTATTATATAAATAGTTGGCTGGAGTTGTTGCTGTAGAGATTACCGGTGGGCCTGATGTTCCATTCCACCCAGGAAGAGAGGTCAGTTCACTGTGATTTCTCTTTTACATAGATGTTTTTGCTTTGACTGAGCTCTTAGTATATATATGTTAGTGTGCAGTCTTGATTTGACTAGATTTCACTTGTTTACATTTATGTTTGATTGGGGGTTAAATTTTGTTACAGTATTTTGTTCATCAAAAATTGGATTGCTGCGCTCAATGTTACTGGTAAATGATAAATTGGTTATAAGTAAGATCTTTGGGGTGCTTGATCGAGGAAATTGCTCTTGCATGATCCTGGATTGTGTGAATTCTTGTATCTGAATAATCTTGCACAAAACAAGGCAGTGTTTGATTATTTATTAGCTGAAACAAAGCAATGCCTGATTATGTCCAGAGTTAATAAACTGTTCTGTTCATGCACTATTCCAATTTCTATTGTTATAGTATTTAGGGGTTGTAGTATTTGATCTCTGTGCTATAGATGCTGATATGTATACTGCATATATTTCAGGACAAGCCTAACCCACCTCCAGAAGGCCGTCTTCCTGATGCCGGCAAGGGTTAGTATCTCTGAATTGGTCTTTGGTTAGTCTGTTTCGAATGTGTAATGCTGGTCTTAGTAATTGAGCTTATCTTTGCTTTTGAATTGCTGCAGGTTCTGACCACTTGAGGGAAGTGTTTGGCAAAACTATGGGCCTCAGTGACCAAGACATTGTTGCTCTCTCTGGTGGTCACACCTTGGTAAGTTAGATTTCTATATGCTCTTCTATTCTGGGTGTTAGTTGTGCTATTATTGTCAGGTCATGAAATGCTTGTTATTGTATCGTTGATCAATGCTGATTTCTCCTGGCCTGATGATCATGGTCTGTTGCAGGGAAGGGCACACAAGGAGCGATCTGGATTTGAGGGACCTTGGACTCCCAACCCCCTTATCTTTGACAACTCATATTTCACGTGAGTGCTTTTGCCCTAGTAGCTTTGGGAATTCATGCTGTCCAGGATGCCTACTGGCTAGGTATTTGTAATCTGTGTCTCAAAGTACCTTACAATGTGGTGTAATTTTTTTCAGTGAGCTATTGAGTGGAGAGAAGGAAAGCCTTCTACAGCTTCCTACTGACAAGGCTCTTCTGTCGGATCCAGTCTTCCGCCCTCTTGTTGACAAATATGCTGCGGTGTGTTATTGATTTGTTGTGGATAGTTTGCATATCAATCCGCACTCTGCATTATTATTATTTGGGGCATTCTTATTGTTAAACTTTCTTTCAGGATGAAGAGGCTTTCTTTGCTGATTATGCTGCAGCTCACCAGAGGCTCTCTGAGCTTGGGTAGGTTTTCACTGAAAATGCTATGTTATTTTGTTCTGTTTTCACTGAAGTGGGCATTAATGTGGCATACCTTCTGCAGATTTGCCGAAGCTTAAGCAGTGGAACTTTATAAGGAGAAGGGATGATTGCCAATGCCTGCTTGCGTAGATTCTGTATTTTGTATGCCTGGTAGTTCTGGGGTTTTAGGCAGTTGGTATTGTTTTTAATGGGATAGTACATTTGAATTCAGTTTCAGTTTGAGATGAATGTGTTGGATTGAATAGAATGTTTGGTAATCATCCTTGAGATAAAATAATACACATCTTCAACCTTTAAGTATGGTTTGTACTTCTGTTACTTAAATTGTTCTTTGAGTACTCCTAATCCTTTCATATATGATTTGTGGTCTGAATATTATGTAATATGGTCTGTAAACTAGAATAGTTTATTCCAAACCGCCCTGGTCAACATATGACAGTGATATTAGGTTGCTATTACCAAAGAGCCAAGGAGGCATGGAGCTGCCCAAAATTGACCGACTCCAATCACGGAGCATTTCTTGCAGGTGAGTTGAAGATGGATTTAAAAATCATGCCGAACTTGTCGTTCTTCGTGGTTGGTCAGTTGGTCAGTAGCAGGCATTCATATTCGCTTGCAGAACACCCGAGCGTGACATTCTCGCAGAACTGTGTGGGACTGTTGGTTACGAATCGGAGTTGTAATCTTCGTTGTGAGGTGGTCTTTGATCTGTATGACTTGATCGATGCATAAGATAGGTGCTGGGTTGCTAGTCTGCTAGGATTGTTTGCACAAGGCAGCCCAATTTTTTGTTTTTGTTAATCAAAGTAGTAATCAGTAATGTATCACAGCATAAGTAACGTCAGTATTTTTTTTCTAGCAAACTACTCTTAAAACACTTTGGAGGTGACTTAAGGACAATGTCCTTTATTTTGGATAATGAAAAATACAACCTTATAAATAAGGGCACTATGTTTTGGCGCTGACACGTGTTTTATACATCTTTACCAATTTACCCTCAGACACCCAATATATAAAACTTTTTTTTCTGAAAAAAGAAAGAAAAAAAAAATTGGTAACGATTCTCCAAAATCGACAACGATAACTGGAAGCTCTCAATCGTTGCTTCTTGTGATCTATCTTCTAGGTTTCAGCAACATCGCGTTCTGCTTACGTTCCATTATGCTTACGTTCTGCGAATCGTGTTAATCTGGAATCGATTTTTTAAGGTTTGTTTTTTGACGAATTTGGAGGTTTTTGGAGTGAAGCTCGTTTCATCACGATCAGGATTTTTCGAGGCTTGTTTTGGAGTAGCAGTTACCCGATTTCAAGTTTACGATCTTTGAAATCTCATATCAGTGAGTTTTTTTGACGTTGATGGTTCATGTTTTTTTTTTGTTTTTTTGTTTTTTGACTATGATTGATATATGATTATTGTATTTTGTGTTTGATCGAAGGTTAGGGTTTTTATTTTGCAGCAAATCATGCGATTGTTGATATATTTTAAGTTGCAGACGAATGTTTCTAGTTGCTTTTGTTGTTTTTACCAGTTTTCAGTATAAGTGTGATACTATTTTTGCTGTGTTTGTTGCTCTATGTTGCAGTATATGATGTTTTTCAGTAGTAGGCACCTGAGTTTTTAAGTAGTTCTTACTTCATCAAATTGGTTTTCAGTAGCAGATGCTTTTTTAGAATTATTGTGTTTCTCGGTTGCATCTTCTCATTAGCAGCTTCGCATTTGTTTGTTTTTTTGTGTTGTAATTTTTGTTGAGTATGAGTTTGTATGGTTGAACTGATTGTTGATAGAAGTGTGATACTATTTTTGCTGTTTTTGTTGCTCTATGTTGCAATATATGATATTTTTCAGTATCAGGCACCTGAGTTTTGTTTGCAGTTCTTCCTGTACAAGTTTTTTGTTGTTTGTCAGTAGCAGGAACCTGAGTTTTTCAGTAACACCAAGCTTGTTTTGATGTGTTTGTGTTTTCAGTTTTAAAATCAATATAATTGGCATATCACGCATTTTTATCAGTTGTAGTTTCTATTTCAGTAACAGCTTCTCAATTCTGATATTTTTTGTGTGTAGTGATGGCTTTTCTTTCGAAGCTTGTGAAGATTGTATATGGCAGTGATGGCCTTCTTATGCATATGATGAGGTCGACCAAGTTTGATGATCTGTGCGATCAAATTTGCTCAAGGTTTTGAAATCTCAAACCAACACAGTTCACTTTGAGGTACAGTTTCAGTGATTCACTTAATACAATTTTAGACACAAATGAAGACATCGTTTCTATGTTTGAAGTCTATGAGTATTTACCTGCTTGCAAATGGATAGAGATCAATGCCTTACATATTGAGGCAGGGTGTGCCGGTATTATTAAAGATTCATTTGTACCTGAAATTATTTTGGATGATGATTTATGCATTCAACATCAAAATGATGAACAAGAGGTGAGCATCGATGATTCTAAATTTAAGGAGGATGACAATATGATTCTAGGAAATTTGGTAAGTAAGAGTAGTAAGAGGAAGTTTTGCTGTGCGAAGTGGGGAGATTATATTAGTCATATTGGTCAGTTTCTTAGTGGTGGAGCTGTGGAGTTTAGGGAGAAGTTATGCAAGTATTCAGTGGAGAAAGATTTTGAATTTAAGTATGTGAAGAATAATCAGAATCGTATTAGAGCAGTTTGTGTGCAAAAAGGATGTGAGTGGTCTGTCTAGGGTACTTTATGCTTGTCTAACAGCTACTTCTACTTGAAGAAGTTGAACAACGAACACTCATGTGTCATAATAGTATGTCCTGAGAATCCTAAAAGGCTAAGGAGCAAAGTTGTTGCCATAATCATAGCCGAAAAAGTTCGTTCCGACCATTTGCTGAAGCCCAAACATATTCTCAATGACCTGAAGAGCAATTATGGTGTAGATATTCAGTATCATACAACCTACAGGGCTAGGGTCGTTGCCAATCATGCTTTGCATGGCAGCGAAAACACTGGATACGATCTGTTGCCATGGTATATTAATGCTTTGAGGCGAACCAACACTGGTTCTCATGTTGTGCTCGAAGAAAGGGAAGGGAGGTTCCGTCGTTTTTGTGTTGGATATCAAGCATCAATCTTAGGGTTCCGTTTTTGCCAACCGATGCTATTTCTAGACGAGACATTCATCAAAAACAAGTACAAATGAATGCTTTTGGGTGCATGTGCCAAAAATGGGAACAAAGGCACTACTTTTCTGTTTTCAGTATTGGTTCTTAGACTTTTACTTTTCAGTAGCAAAACCTTTTTTATCTGTTAAAATTTCTACAGTAGGGTAATAGAGTTCTACTCTGCGTGGTTTTAAAGGTGCTCTCCTACATAATTAGATTCATGGGAAAAAGTTCTGATTGATTGCTAATTAGTTGCTACTTCTTATAAGAGGTCTGCCAGTTTGTTTTAAAGTATCTTGAAACATATTCTTGTATCAAGAGTGTTCACCGTGGATTTTGTAGTCAACATTTTTTTTTTCAAATATGTTGTTAAACCAAAACTATTTCAATGACTATATGGTATTTGCAGTAGCAGCATTAGCGATAATATGATATGTGTGTTATCTTTTTTATATGTTTTTGCAGAAATCTTTCCATTTTCTTTTGCTATTGTTGATTCTGAAAGCAAAGAAAATTGGACTTGGTTACTTAAGTAGCTGGCAGTTATGTTGGATGGTGATCCTCGCAATATTGTTTTCATGATTGATAGTTGAATTGGTCTTATTGATACTGTTACAGAGGTTTTTCCATCCTCTCCTCATTCTTACTGCTACAAGCATTTGAAAGACAATCTCAATGGGAGGTATCTGAGTACTTTTAATGCTGAGTTCAAGAAGCTAATTTTGAGGCAGTTCAGTAACTGTATTTATGCGAGAACAAAAGAGATATTCGATGAGAGGATGGAGTAGTTGAAAAACTCTCAAGGTCCGATCAAGGAGTTTTTGAAGGACTTGCATCCTATGAACTATGCAATTGCTTATTTCCCTGGAAAGAGATATGGGGAGATTATCAATGCCCTTGTTGAGAGCTATAATAGTATGATAAGAGATGAGAGGTGCATGCCAATGTCGTTGATGGTTGAAAACATTCGAGTGAATTTGATGGAGAAGTTCTAATAAAAGAAGGGATGATTCTGCTCAGTGGTAGGATGTTCTGTGCCCTAAGATGGAAAAAAAGCTGCAAAAGAGGATAGACACGGGAAGGAATTGGAAGGTGAGGATCATGTAACATTTTCAGTTTTTAGTAGGTCTTATTTTACATCTGTTTATTATCAATTTTTATTTTTAGTATTAGTTGAGTTCAACATTTTTAGTTTTAAGCATCAGTGTCATTGATTCTTCTTTCTTTTGTAGGTCATCAAATCCATTGAAGAGATTTTTGAGGTGTTTACTGAAGAGAACACATTCATGGTGCATCTAGGCCACAAATCTTGCTCATGTAGCTGGTGGAAATTTCTTTGCTTCCCGTGTGCGCATGCCGTTCAAGCCATACAAAAAGCTCGAAAACTGATTAATACATATATTGAAGATTACTGGAAGATGAGCTTTTATAGATAAGCACATCAAATTCCAATCTGGCCGGTACCCGATTTAGATAAACCTTCCCCGGAAAGTTTTGGAGATGGTGCCTTGAAACCTCCAATTACAAGGAAACCTCCTGGAAGGCCAAGAACCAGAAGAAAGAAGTCATTTGGTGAATGTTCGAAGCCTATTACTTGTGGTCCGTGTAACCGAGTTGGCCATCACAATTCTCGCACATGCACTGTCCCCATTAATTAGACAAACTCCTGATTTTGATGCCTCCCATCTGGTTTATATGCTTACAAGATTTTTCCCTAGGATATATTTTGATTTTATTTATTATTCTGCTGGATTCAGTAGCAGACTTTCATTTTTTGCTGCTTGATTTAGAAGCAGTATTTGGCAACTTTTTATAGTCGATAGGTTATGCAATGGATAATGACACCTTTTTTGTAATGAAATCAGTAGCAGTGTTTTTACTAGTCGAGGTCGCGGTGCAGCGGCACGCTGCTAAATATATGTTCTTGACAACAATTCTTCTGTTAGCAGCTGATTGTGAGACTTTTTTTAGTATTAGACTTTCTATTATAGCTTTAGGTTTTCAGTTGCAGTGTATGAGCAAAATTTTCATGTAAGCAACATTGTTAATCCGTGTTCATGTGTTAATACGAAGTATACTTTTTGGGGGCTGCAGTGCAGTGACATGCTGCTTAATCGTAAAAGAGATTTATCATATTTGCTCATGTAATTAATAATGTGTTTTATTAATGCCATAGTAAAGCATCAATATGTATTTGTAGTAGTGCTTTAAAACAGAACACTATGTACATTTTTTTGTCCATTCCAACTTAACCATAAAAATCATGAGTCTGTATCATTCAGTACATTTCAATTCCTTAAATATTAGTAACTACTTTCAGTTCCTTAAGTTTGTAAAACTAATTTCCAAGTCCCATTTTGTTGGTCATCAGCACATGAATTTATTCACATAAATTTCCCTGTCTTCCATAAAATCCATGATCATTCTTGCACGGTACTTGAACACATAAGTTTTCGGCCATTTTTCTGGGATTTGCTCGCCCTTTGACAACATTTTCATAAAGTACAAAATAAAAATCCCACAATCATTCTTGCAATGAGAAAAATATAGCAGCATTCTTAGTTTTTTAGTATCAACATATCGTATCAGCATATCTCCATTAGTTTTCAGTGGCATATAAACTACACCAATGAATAGAAGGAATTTTTGCAGAATGATTTGTATTTTTCACTTATGAGGGGTTTTGAAGCGCGTAGTTCTGATCATTTTTAAATTTGAAGATGAATGTCTGCGTCTCATCCAATTTGTGCAAGCTTGGTAGTTGCTCCTCCTCGTATTGTGCTGCCCATGTACTTTATATTTTATTTTTCTGTAATGTTAACATTAATTAGATTTTTTCCTGTTTATTTTTAAAAATATCATTTAAAAATTCAATGAAAATGAACTACAGTAGAAGGTATACCACTTGTTCTTCTTCATTGTAGTATTTGTCTTTGGTACTTTTAGTTCTGGGCCTAAAGGAGTTTTAGTGAGTCCACTCCTAACTCATTACGTCAAAAACAAGAAGTGTGAAGTGAAAGTCTTCCTTCTTATGAACAATTGAAAAAAAATAAAAATTTCTTTCCTTCAAAATTAGTCATTGTTTTATCTCTTAGCAATCTTTTCACGTCTTCTGAGTTGGCCTTGGAGTTTTTTTGATGTTATAGCAACTATAATAAATGTAAAAAAATATAGTTGAGTACCCCTATTAACAAACAGAAAACATAATAGCATATTTCTAAAAACTTAAAATAGTTATTGTGACGCTTGGATCTATGTAGAAGCACTGAATTTTTTTCCCTCATATGGATGTCTCTCATGTATGCATTGATTGTGAAGTTCGAAACTGCTTGATCTTTGAGCAAATTCTCGATATCGCTTCGAAAACATCCTGGTACAAAAGGCTCACTGTCATAGTTGAAAATAACATATATTAGTATGCTACATTAGTTTTTCCAAACAAACATTACTGATAAAAAAAAGAGTTTACTTACTTAAGCTCTTTGAATTTCCAATACTTCACAATCACTTGCTGGTGTTGCTCATACATCTTCCTTAAAACTTTGTGTGGCTTCTAATTTACTGTTCTGCCCTTATTGTCCTCTTTCTTCTCCTGCACTTTTTTGTCATCCTGTTTCTTCTTCTCGTAAGCTTGAACATCATTTTCATTCATCTCCTTCTCCTTTCTGTCTCCTCTTGTTCTAATCCTCTTGTTTTCAGTAGTGTCATTCATCTTGGTCAGGTCTTCATTATCTTGTTGCAGTTCTATTATTAGTTCTATTATTTTCCCCTCAATATCCTCTTTTTGATGCCGCAACAGGTTGCACTTTGTCTTCATCTCCTTTAAGGCCTAATCTTTCTGAGATCATTTTTTGTAGTAGCACAGATTTTTTCTTGTAATGCTCCTTTCTCTTCCATAGTGTCTCTAAGTATTCGTTCTTCCGTCTGCATAACTTGTTTATCGATGAAGCCATGTCTTGTTTCAGCATAGCCTGATCCTTCAACTGCTCCACTGTTGTCAGCTCTTCTTCATATTGACTATAGTGCACCGAAGAATCAAAGTTGACTTCATTTAGCATCAGTTTCTCCCATTCAACAGAGTAATCATTGTCGTTGAAGGGATCCAAGTTATTATGCTCTCTGCTATCTGCTTTCTCTTCTTCTGAATCAGTAACAACTTTTTGTAGATCCTTTGTGTGCATGCTCATCAGTTTGTGGTTGAGTTGTATGTCCATCTTCAGTAGCAGAGTCTTCAGTAGCATCTCTGATGGTGTGTTTGTCATTATCGTCATTTTCTTTTTTAGCTGCAGTTTCTTCATTCATCGAATCAACAATTTTATCGTCCTCCACTTTTTCCTTCGCATCTTCACAATTTTGTTCCTCCTCAAAATCTTTGTGCAGATGCATTTCAGTATCATCGCCACCTACCTTGTACTGTGCATCTTCTTTAGTAGCATGATTTATTAATTCCAATGCATCATCATCATCGCCAACTTTGTCGTTGTTAGCAGCTCCATTTTTGGTTGAAGATGTTTTCATTTGGGCAGTATCGGCTTATGATCTGCATTCACGTGTGGGTTCGGGTAAATTTTTGATGCTGTTTTTGCACCATCAGACCCTTCACCATCTCTGTCTCCATAAGCTGGCTCTACGGGAAGACTTGATGATAGTTTCTGCTCATCACCCTGCTTCACATTATGCATATATGATTTAAGTTATAGAAGTTTTACAACTGTTATACAGTAGCAGCAAGTAATAATGTAGAGGTAAAATACACTTACCCTTCTTCTAGTGTCACGTTCATTTCTCTGTCGTCATCTTCTTCCTCTCCTTTTCTGTCACACGCTGCTTCTTTTCGCTAGCGTGTCTTCTTTTGCTTTTCATCAACTTTCTTTGCTTTTTTTTTTTGCTTTTACTTCTTTTGTCACGACTTTCTATTTTTTTTACTGTTGTAGTAGCTAAATCATCATCATTTTCTTTAGTAGCAGGGGTTGCAATATTTGCTAGTTTGTTGATTGCCTTTTTTGCAAGCTGAATGTTTGTTTGAATGTGATCAGTAATAGTAGACCATATTTACTATTAGGATTTGTAACATCAACACAACATGTTATTTCGTTTTTTAATTGTGCTTGTTTTTACCTGAATGTCATCTATGTTCCTCGTCTTCAGCTTTTTCCACAGTTTTCCCAAATCCCACTTGATAAAAGTAGTGTCGATTGGTTCATCTTCAGGACCATAGAGAATTGTTTTCTCCTCTATCAGGTTAGTGTTCTCACAAAGCCAGTACTACAAAGAGGGTAAAAGGAAATGAATATGAAAAAGAGTTTTTGTCTAACTCTAAGACTTACATTCAATAGAAGGGAAAACTTAGAGATATTATGGAAAAGGCAAGATTCACTAGACTCAACTTAAGAAATGCACCATGAGGACTCTACAAACACAAGCAAATAACCAACTTGAAATGAATGAAGTTTCATCAATTATATAGGCCACAAGTAACCTAAGGGCAACACCTCAGCTAAGTGACGCACGATTTGGACTTTAGTATTTGGCTATCTCCAGAGATGAAAGTGAAAAGTGATAAAACAATATATAAAGCTATCTTGAAAGACAAATATTTAATGAGATAAAGAAAAGGTGCAAGGGAGTAAAAGAATGAATAATGCCAGGACATTTTTTACTCGCAGAAACCCTGCAACCAGGGAGAAAAACTACGTGCTCTTTACTCTTGAAGGAAAAACCTTTTCACTATGTAATTGATACTTCTTACAAGACTTTTGTACTTTGGGGATACATACACCTATGCTTTCCTCACTAGTCTCTCTACTAGTCTAACATAGCTATACTCTCTATTGCCTAAGTGTTTACAACAGAAAGGTTATTAGAAGCTTCATATCAGAAATTAGCTATTTGGAAAGTGATTTTTCATGAATTGCTTCTTACAATCAATCCTCAAGAAAACATGCAAACACACTTCTCACAAGATTACAACTTCGCTAATAGCACTAAACGTGCCTATCATGTCTAGTCTCTTAGACTACTCTAGGAATTGCAGTCATTCTCTTGTTTCTAAGTGCTTACACATGCAAATCTATCTCAGGATCGCAAGACACGATGATATCCCTATTAGTCTGCCACACTAGCTTGAAATCCCTTCGGTCTTCTTTCTTTGTTTCCACATACGAAGATATCAGAAGGTTTATAACTAGAACAAAGCTGTTATAGAGTTGGTTCTTAAAAATACTTATGGAGTTGATTGCACTTACCAATTCGATCTCATGGTATGCAAAATGCAATGAATATGAAAAAGAGTTTTGTCTAACTCTAAGACTTACATTCAATAGAGGGGAAAACTTAGAGATATTATGGACAATGCAAGATGCACTAGACTCAACTTAAGAAATGCACTATGAGAGACTCTACAAACACAAGCAAACAACCAACTTGAAATGAATGAAGTCTCATAAATTATATAGGCCACAAAGACAAGTGAGCTAAGGACAACACCTTAGTCATGTGATGCATAATTTGGACTTTAGTATTTGGGTATTTCCATAGATGAAAGTGACAAGTGATCAGCCATAGTCTAAGAAGAAGAAAAATAAAAGTCCATTTTCCAAAGCATGATTAATATAAACCAAAGAGAAATATTTTATTGATTTGGAAAACAAATCACATGACGAGCAAAACATATTTCTCTAAAGTAATCATATTACCCAACAAAAATCTTGAAGTTTGAATCACAAACCGAGTTAGAGCCTTATGTGCCCAGTCAAAGAGAAACAACATGACTAGGATACCAAGACTACAATTTATCCTTACGGGTATGCTAAGACAGCAGCCACATAAGGACAAAGATAGAGCTATTTTGGACGTTTTCGCTTGGCCAAATGTAAGAAATGTGACATATGAATGTCAAGGCTAAAGAAAAATAAGAGGTTTCCCAAAAACTCATTTGATTTCAAATCAAAGCAAAAATATTTTTGTGACGACCCGAACCAGAATCAGTTGCGTATTCGGCACGATTCTCGAGATTTGGTCATAGTCGCAGTTTTACGATATTGTGTGGTTCGTCGACTTTATTCGCGACTATGTTTTCGGTCGAGAATTTGAGTGTCTTCACGGAAATTGTAGAGTACGTGATTTCGTGCTCGTGGGCGGTTCCGGAAGATTTTTTCGATAACCGAGGAATATTTTATGATTATTTGAAGTTTCGGTTTTAGACGAGTTTATCCGATTGTTTCGTGTTTATCAGAATCATTTCGTATATTCATTTCGGACCATCGATTGACTCGAGGCGCGAGTATAAATATCGGAATAGTCGAGAATAGTCGTAAAATCACCGTTTGAGGGTTGACCAACGTTGACTTACTATTTTTGGAAAGTTGACCAGTTGACCGAAGAGGAAAGTTTCCTCTTTGAGCTTTGCCGTCCGACGACCTATTTTCCGGCCAGCAACGACTTCGACGAGGGAGATCGAGATCGAGACGTGATCGTGCTTCAGGCGAGGGATCTTCCACCGGACCACGAGTTTAGCGCGAGTGCGCGTTTTGCTCACTAGTGAGTGGACAATTTCTTTTCACGGAATTCTTGCGAGTCTTTTATGTGATTTATGAACTTGAGCATGCGTATGAGATTTCGGATTACATGAGCATGTGTTTTTACGATTATACGATTATACTTATACGGATATACGTATACGAATATGCATACACTTATATGTTGTTTCATGCATTTGCATCGAACTGTTTATGATTTGGTTTTCACAGAGTACAGTCTCAGTTACGTTATTGTATCGATACACTTGCCTCATCGGCTGATCCCCGATGGAGGGCCGCCAGGAGGGGCGTTACCCCGACCTGACCGGTGAGGGGCGTTTCCCTGGAACCGAGGCCATTTCTGGCTTAGAATCACGTGTGGGTCTGGGATCCCGTGATTCGGACTGTACTAGCACGGAGGTGTCCATGAGTGACCTCGTGTGATTTTTACTTGCATGCTCGGTACACTGGAGGAGTATGAGTTTTACCTCGTGTACTTGTTATTTTATTTACCTGGACTCGCATATGTTATTTTGTATATATATCAACTGGTGAAAGACATTTATTTTCGTCCACTCACTCTAACAGTTTTCATGTCTTTACCCTGGGCTTTTCGGTTTCCGTGCCCAGTTGCAGTTCAGGTTTGGTGTTTCATGTTGCGGTTTGGAGGCTAGTGATCTGAGCTACCTGTGTTTTCCAGTAGGTTCTTGTTTCGCCTACTGATGTATATGTTGTATATGTTTTCTTGTTTCGCCTACTGATGTATATGTTGTATAGGATGAAGTGTTATTTTCAAGGTTATGCAATTCTACGTTAGTAACGAAACTCTGCCGAAATTTCGGAAAATTTTTGTTGGTTCGTATTTTCAGAAGGGGTTCGATTCCGATTTAGGTAATTGAATTGGGGTTGGGTCCTTTCAGCTTGGTATCAGAGCATTAGGTTGTCAGATTCTGTAGACTCTTGTAGTTGTGACGATTAGGGTATTTGAGTTGATATAGCATGACTGGAGTGATGACCCGACTGGCCAGCGGTACTCATCAATACTTCGGGTGTTGTGTGTCCTCAAATATCTGCGGTTTCATGATTACGTTCTTTCTGCTTGTACCTAATGCTTGTCTTGTATCAGTAGGATGCCTCCTCGACGTGGTCCCCGTGTTAATCGGGATGAGGATCCTGATGAGGATCGCCGAACGCGCGACTTGCTGATGCGAGTGCTGCGTTTGGAAGAGCATTTTGACCCTGTGGTCAAGGCTCGCACTGCGGGTGCTACTATTTTTTCGGGTTCAGTTGATCCAGAGATATGCGAGGCATGGTTGGTTCAGATTGAACGTGTTTGTGAGCGTCTGCAGTTTACTCCTGAGCAGATGTCAGTAGCTGCAGTTGGTTTACTTGAGGGTGATGCATACTTTTGGTTGGTTAGCACCGACAGAGTTCCAGCTGACACTCCGTGGACATTGTTCCGTGATCTGTTTATGCGGAGGTACTTTAATCAGGCTACCCAGCAGCGCAAGTACGAGGAGTTTACGAACTTGAGGCAGGGGAGTTTGTCTGTACTTGAGTATCGGGATCGGTTTACTCGTTTGTCTCGTTTTGCGCGGGATATGGTTTCTACTGAGGAAGCCAAGTGTCGTAGATTTGAGCTGGGATTGAATCTGAACATCAAGGCGACACTGACTACGATGCCTCGGAACAACTTTGATGAGTTTGTTAGTGCTGCACTCCGAGGCGAGGACATTGAGCAGGAGAAACAGCAGAGGTATCGGCCAAGACGGTTTGAGGAAGGTGAACCGAGTCAAGGGCCTTCGAAGAGGCAGAGTTCTGATACTTCCGGTTCAGCTTCATCTTCAGGCGGTGGATCTTACCGCCCACCAGTTAGTCAACCGAGGCGGAGACTGTTTTGGGGGAGAGATCGACCACAGCGATCACAGGCTAGTGGGGGTTCCAGCGGTTCTAGTTATCCTTGGCGTACTGGTGGCACGTTTGCGGTACCGCGGGAGTACCCGTTGTGTAGTCTCTGTAGCCGACATCATGTGGGTCCATGTCAGCGAGGTCCTGTTACTTATTTTTGCTGTGGCCAGGTGGGTCACTACGTGAGGGAGTTTCCTCAGTTGTATAACGGTGATGGACAGGCGGCCCAGAGTTCCGGAGTTGAGTGAGGTGCCACTTCGGGAGTTCGACCAGCACAGTTTGCAGGTCAGGGTAGGCAGCAGGGTCAGGCCCAGCGAGGACGACCAGCCGGACAGGCGAGGGTTCATGCTATGACTCTATGTGAGGGCAGAGCATCACCGGAGGTCGTTATTGGTACGTTACATGTCTTTGGTATTCCTGTACTTGCATTGTTAGATCCGGGTGCCACACATTCATTCATATCATTTAGACTGTCATCATTAGCTACGGTACCTGCATCTCCACTTCCGGGGTTGTGGAGAGTGTTGTATTCGTCAGGTGAGGTTGTGAGCATCGGTTGGGTTTACCGAGATTGTGAGGTGTTTATTGACGGCCATGGTTTAGCCGCTGATTTGTTACTGCTTGATATTGTGGATTTCGATCTGATCTTGGGTATGGACTTCTTGGAGTCGCATTGGGCCATGTTTGACTGCCACAGGAAGGAGGTCGCGTTTCGACGACCAGGGCTACCTGAGATACTGTTCCGTGGCGAGAAGAACACTTCACTACCGTGTTTAATTTCCGCGATGAGGGCGGATCGGTTGATGAAAAAAAGGTTGTGTTGCTTACTTAGCCCATGTTGTGGACACTACAGCTGCAGTGCCAGACCTTGGTAGTATTGAGGTTGTGTCTGAGTTTCCGGATGTGTTTCCAGCAGAGTTACCTGGTATACCCCCTGTACGGGAGATTGATTTCACCATTGAGTTGTTGCCGGGTACATGACCGATTTCCCAGACACCGTATCGTATGGCGCCTGCGGAGTTGAGGGAGTTGTAGATTCAGCTCCAGGAGTTGTTAGAGAAGGGATTCATTCGACCGAGTGTTTCTCCGTGGGGTGCTCCGGTGTTGTTTGTGCGGAAGAAGGATGGGTCCATGCGTTTGTGCATCGACTATCAAAAGCTGAATCAGATTACAGTGAGGAACAAGTATCCGTTGCCGCGGATTGATGACTTGTTTGATCAGCTGAAGGGTGCATCAGTCTTTTCGAAGATTGACCTTCGATCCGGATATCACCAGTTCAGGATCCGAGACTCTGACGTAGCCAGGACAACATTCAGGACGCGGTATGGGCACTATGAGTTTTTGGTTATGCCGTTTGGGTTGACCAACGCCCCCGCAGCTTTCATGGACTTGATGAATCGAGTGTTCAGACGATTCCTAGACAAGTTCGTGATTGTATTCATTGACGATATCCTGATCTATTCCAGGAGTGTGGGCCAGCACAAGAAGCATTTGCGTGTAGTGTTGCAGACTTTGCGGGACCATCAGTTGTTCGCGAAGTTTAGCAAGTGTGAGTTCTGGTTGGATAGTGTGAAGTTTCTGGGCCACGTGATTTCGACCGAGGGAGTCAGTGTTGATCCTGACAAGATCGAGGCCGTGCTGAACTGGAGTAGACCCACTACTGTACCGGAGATTCGGAGTTTCTTGGGGTTAGCAGGTTATTACTGGCGGTTTGTACAGGATTTCTCCTGGATTGCTACACCACTGACTAGATTGACGAAGAAGGGCGTCAGGTTTGAGTGGTCTGATCCGTGCGAGGAGAGTTACTTGCTCCTAAAGGAGAGATTGACTACCGCACCGGTTCTGACATTGCCAGACGACAGTGGTGAGTTTGTTGTGTACAGCGATGCGTCGAAGTTGGGACTTGGCTGTGTGTTGATGCAGCATGGTAGAGTTGTGGCTTATGGTTCCAGGTAGCTGAAACCACATAAGGCCAACTATCCGACGCATGATTTGGAGTTAGCCGCTATTGTGTTAGCATTGAAGAGTTGGAGACATTACCTGTATGGTGCTCAGTGTAAGATTTACACTGATCACAAGAGTCTCACCTACTTGCGGACACAGCCGGATCTGAACATGAGGCAGCGCCGATGGATGGAGTTGATCAATGATTACGATTGCACTTTCGAGTACCATCCGGGGAAGGCCAATGTTGTAGCAGATGCACTTAGCCGGAAATCTGGAGCCTCGTTGTTTCATATGTGTGTGGCCAGAGTATCGATGTTAGCCGAGCTTCGAGCTACGGGTGCTGTGTTCGGATATGATGATAAGGGAGCTTTGTTGGCCAGCTTTCAGGTTCGACCCGTGTTGGTTGATCAGGTACGAGAGGCTCAGGATTCAGATTCTTACCTGTTGGGCAAGAAGACCATGATACAGAATGGTGTGCCTACAGAGTTCCGATTGAGCGATGACGGTACATTGTTGTTCAGAGGCAAGCTATGTGTACCTAGAGACGAGGACTTGAAGAAGGAGATTCTGGATGAGGCCCACAGTTCAGCGTATGCGATGCATCCCGGAGGTACGAAGATGTTTCGTACACTTCGAGCGTACTATTGGTGGCGCAACATGAAGCGGGAGATTGCCGCGTACGTGAGTCGATGTTTGATCTGACAGCAGGTGAAGGCGGAGAGGCAGAAACCTGCAGGGAAACTACAACCACTTGAGATTCCGGTTTGGAAGTGGGAGCACATTACGATGGATTTCGTCTATCAGTTGCCGTGTACTTCGGCGGGCAACACTGGCATTTGGGTTATTGTTGACCGATTGACGAAATCCGCACATTTTCTTGCACTTCGGGGAAAGATTTCAGTGGGCAGATTGGCCAAGTTGTACTTATCAGAGATTGTTCGCTTGCATGGTGTGCCTGTGTCCATTGTTTCTGACCGAGATAGTCAGTTTACTTCCGAGTTTTGGCAGGCGTTGCAGCGAGCTTTGGGCACGAGGTTGCGATTTAGTACAGCTTTTCATCCTCAGACTGACGGGCAGTCCGAGCGGACCATTCAGACTCTTGAGGATATGCTGAGATTATGTGTGTTGCAGTTTCGCGGAAACTGGGATCAGCAGTTACACTTGATTGAGTTCGCCTACAACAACATCTATCAGGCCAGTATTGAGATGGCACCGTACGAGGCTTTGTACGGGAAGCAGTGTCGCACTCCATTGTGTTGGAGTGAGGTGGGCGAGCGTTGACTCATTGGTCCTGATTTGGTGAAAACCACGACGGAGGACATACAGGTTATTCGAGATCGGTTGATGGTCGCCCAGGATCGGCAGAAGAGTTACGCAGATGTGAGGAGGAAGAGTTTAGAGTTCGAGGTTGGTGATTGGGTCTTCCTGAAACTATCTCCGTGGAGGGGAGTTGTGCGTTTCGGGAAGCGTGGCAAGCTTCGACCACGGTACATTGGTCCGTATGAGATTACGGAGAGGGTTGGAGCTGTTGCTTACAGACTTGAGTTACCGGCTGAGATGGCTCGTGTGCATGATGTCTTCCATGTTTCGATGTTGCGGAAGTACATCTCAGATCCTTCACATGTGTTAGCCCCACAGCAGTTGCCGATCAGAGAGGATTTATTGTACGTAGAGGAGCCAGTGCAGATTCTCGATCGTCGTGAGCGGGAGTTGAGGCACCGTGTGAATCCGCTGGTGAAGGTCTTGTGGCAGAACCACTCAGTTGAGGAGGCCACCTGGGAGACCGAGCAGTGTATGCGGGAGCAGTATCCTCATTTGTTCACTTGACAGGTACGTAAATTTCGAGGTCGAAATTTCTTTAAGGGGGGTAGATTTGTGACGACCCGAACCAGAATCAGTTGCGTATTCGGCACGATTCTCGAGATTTGGTCATAG
The DNA here is from genome assembly GCA_946800695.1 of Geum urbanum. Classification (NCBI taxonomy): domain Eukaryota; kingdom Viridiplantae; phylum Streptophyta; class Magnoliopsida; order Rosales; family Rosaceae; genus Geum; species Geum urbanum. Next base: position 13,206,482 of record OX327001.1, read on the forward strand.
TCGCAGTTTTACGATATTGTGTGGTTCGTCGACTTTATTCGCAACTATGTTTTCGGTCGAGAATTTGAGTTGAGTGTCTTCATGGAAATTGTAGAGTACGTGATTTCGAGCTCGTGGGCGGTTCCGGAAGATTTTTTCGATAACCGAGGAATATTTTATGATTATTTGAAGTTTCAGTTTCCGACGAGTTTATCCGATTGTTTCGTGTTTATCCGAATCATTTCATATATTCATTTCGGACCGTCGATTGACCCGAGGCGCGAGTATAAATATCGGAATAGTCGAGAATAGTCGTAAAATCACTGTTTGAGGGTTGACCACCGTTGACTTACTATTTTTGGAAAGTTGACCAGTTGATCGAAGAGGAAAGTTTCCTCTTTGAGCTTTGCCGTCCGACGACCTATTTTCCGGCCACCAACGACTTCGACGAGGGAGATCGAGATCGGGATCTGGATCGTGATCGTGCTTCAGGCGAGGGATCTTCCGCCGGACCACGAGTTTAGCACGAGTGCGCGTTTTGCTCACCAGTGAGTGGACAATTTCTTTTCACGGAATTCTTGCGAGTCTTTTATGTGATTTATGAACTTGAGCATGCGTATGAGATTTTGGATTACATGAGCATGTGTTTTTACGATTATACTTATACGGATATACGTACACGAATATGCATACACTTATATGTTGTTTCATGCATTTGCATCGAACTGTTTATGATTTGGTTTTCACAGAGTACAGTCTCAGTTACGTTATTGTATCGATACACTTGCCTCATCGGCTGATCCCCGATGGAGGGCCGCCAGGAGGGGCGTTTCCCCGGAACCGAGGCCATTTCTGGCTTAGAATCACGTGTGGGTCTAGGATCCCGTGATTCGGACTGTACTAGCACGGAGGTGTCCATGAGTGACCCCGTGGGATTTTTACTTGCATGCTCGGTACACTGGAGGAGTATGAGTTTTACCTCGTGTACTTGTTATTTTATTTACCTGGACTCGCATATGTTATTTTGTATATATATCAACTGGTGAAAGACATTTATTTTCGTCCACTCACTCTAACAGTTTTCATGTCTTTACCCTGGGCTTTTCGGTTTCCGTGCCCAGTTGCAGTTCAGGTTTGGTGTTTCATGTTGCGGTTTGGAGGCTAGTGATCTGAGCTACCTGTGTTTTCCAGTAGGTTCTTGTTTCGCCTACTGATGTATATGTTGTATATGTTTTACACTAGAGGTCGCTCTGATACATTCTGATACATGTTTATACGGATTTTCACGGATATATTATATATAGTACAATATGTTTACTGTTATTATTTATATTATGATGTTGAGAAATCCGGATGGGATTGGTGCCCACGGTTTGGCTTTTGTGGCATAGGATGAAGTGTTATTTTCAGGGTGCAGGTTATACAATTCTACGTTAGTAACGAAACTCTGCCGAAATTTCGGAAAATTTTTGTTGTTTCGTATTTTCAGAAGGGGTTCGATTCCGATTTAGGTAATTGAATCGGGGTTGGGTCCTTTCAATGTTTCCATGTTAACTCTAAATAGAAGCTCACATATGAGCTGTCAAAACTCTTTTTGCAAAACCTAAAACGTGTCTAGCTAGTATATTGGTTTGTGTATAACAAACCTAGTTGGGGCCTTTAACAAATCCCAAGAAAAGCAAAGTCACTGGTTACAAGAGAACCTTTTCAATAGAAATTTTTTTGGTTATCAAGGCAAAACAATCTGACTTAGCAATATGATTTTGGAATCTAAAATCCTAGTTTTCAACTTCAAAATAAGATACATAAGTATGATTCGGCTAAAACAGACAGACTCAGGATTGAAGGCTAGGTAGCCATCCTTAGTGAAAACCTATGAAATGCACTTGCATGATTTACCTGAGTACCAATGAGATTAGTAGGTTCTTCACATGTTCTTCTTGCTTGATCTTCACATTTCGGACACATAGACCTACTGAGGTTATGTTTTGTTTCTTAGGAGGATTGCCCACAAACTCTATACCTATAGACTCCCACATAGAGAAAGGATTAACGTCAGATGCCATGGAAGGGAAAAGAAGCCATGGCTGATAAGGTTGAGAGAGAACATCCCAAAATCGTCTTCAAGTAACATCGGTTTAAATGGGATAACATTGGTATAAATTGAAAAATCATAGGAGGATCTGCCATATAACACGAAAATAAACATCGTCATGCCTCCTAGAGTCCTAGTTACTAATTATAGCCCAAAAGACACATATTTTTTTTCTTGAGAAAGAACCATTTTACTAATCAATACTCAATTAAATTACTCGACTGGGTCCAAACACTTATATTAGGACACTTATTTCAAATAAGACTAGATTTTTAAGGTTTTGTTTAAGGAGATTTATTCTTCGTAACTTTCGGTGTGTGTTTTATGCTTATTAGATACAGATTAGTCTAGATAGAGATACAGAGAATCCCTGTTTTATAGGGACATTTATTGTAACAGATTGTGTCAGCCTATATATAAGGTATTTTATCAATGAAAGAGTTACAGTTTCAGTCATTACATACGTTCTCCTTTAACATGTTATTACCACGTTTTAAGTTGATAGCCAACAATCACCACAAAGAAAAAAAAATCCAAAATCAAAATACTTTTCCCATCTCCAAATTCGAGATTGACCACTTCAATCTCATAGCCTGTGCACATCTGCCAACTTCGACAGAAGATTGCGAGAAGCTCATAACAAACCAGAAGGATATCTTTATATTTATGGAAAGCCTCAGATGTCTAGTTTTTAGAACATCCTTCATATTGCAATTCAGATATGCCTAGAGTAAGTTATGGACAATTTAGTATATAAAGGTCAGTCTGTAAGAAAAGAAGAAAATAAGAAGAAAGAAAAATACTTTAACCTCCACCTGCCGGTGCCCCTACCTTGACAAAATCTTCATCAACGCCAATCATCGTTGCCGGATTTTTGTGATTCTTCAATTTTTTTTCAAAGTTTTCATACCGAGCATAACACCCTCGAGGTATATTTCCTAAACCGTCAATTTATAGATATAGGAATGAAACTTACTTCCTGCAAAACCCTAGATATGATTTTAGGATTGTGATATTGATATTGTGATTATTGCATATTTTCTTTCTATGGACATATATTCATAGAGTATAAGTGACGGTCCTAGGGGAGCCACAGTTTAGAAAAAGAAAAGAAAAGAAAGTGAAATCAATACTATGTGATGATCATCACAGTTTCTGAGTATGGTTTTGAGCCACCGTTTATTGATAATTGATTTTTGTGACCAAACATCATTGATCACGGTTCTTATTCCCTAAATTTGATATTAGTGATCGTGATTTTTTGATCAGTAAACTAATTACATGTCTTGTCTCTCTTGTAGATGACATCAATTGAGTCGGAACGACCTGAATTTGATATCCTTGATCCTCAAGGACCAGAATATCATTGATCCTCAAGGAGCAAAATATCATTGTCGAGTGTCAGATGTTGAAAATGCACTTCTGGGTATGAATCTGACAGATACAATCCAACCACCACCACCACCTGGTACTGACCCACCAACTCCAGCTCGCAAATCTCAAGCCCTTATGTTTTTGAGATGACATATACATGTAGTTATACAAAAATAATATTTTCTAGAGAATGACCCCGCAGTGTTTTGGGTGACTTTACAAGATAGATTCAATGATGTTCATAATGCACAACTTCGAGAACTAAAGAAAGATGGGATTCAATCTGATATTGGATTATCCAAAGATTGATGCATTCAATCAAGCTATATTGAAGCTACAATCGGAGTTGAATGTTTGTGACATTGTAAATCGTTCTAGCTATGATCGAGAATTCTTTAAGAACTTTTCCTACCTTCATGGACACATTTGCTAATCAATATCACTTAGATTATGAGCAAGGAAGACTAAGATCCTTTAGTGATCTCATGAGTGTGTTGACCAAGAAAGAGCGGTATCACTAGATTCTTCTCCACAATAATGTTTCGCCAACTGATATTAATAAGATCCATGAGTCGTACAACACTGGTGGGAAGACATTTAAGGATAGGAGGAACAATCGTTCTTAGCCTTACAATAACCATGATGGAAGAAGAGGATATGGCAAAGGTCATGGTAGAGAATATAGTCGGAACTTGACTTGGACTCACCAAGACAATAGCCCTAACTTCTACAAGAATCATTCCCGTTCTAGAAATGGGAGAAATTCTTCAAATTTTGCTTCTAATTCGCGCTTGTCATCTTGTTATAGATGTAGTTCTACCAAGCACATGCACAAACAATGTTGTGCACCCAAAGATATTCAAAATGCCTACAAAAAGTACACACGATACTTAGTACATGAGACTAACTTCGTTAAAAGACTATGAGATGAAAGATTACGGTGAAGCTAGTCTTATAATATGAGACAATACAAAAGTCTGAAGACTGCAGTTTTTGAGTGGTCTATGTATTAGGCTCATGTTTTTGCTATGTCATCAAGTTTAGCTTTATTTTTGGCTTGGTTTTTAGCCATGGTTTCAGACTTATTGCATGTAGTGTTTTTTTGAATAAGAACAATCTTTTGATGTAAGTTTTGATGTTGGCTAAGCAATAAAAATTTCTTCCTTTCAATATTTGAAAGTGTTAAGAATGGTTGTTTTCATACTTATTGCCTAATGGTTCGAACTATACATAGCTTTATGGAACTATGACACCAAAATACAATAAAAATGAGACAAAAGAGAGGATGATTCGATTATGGAGATTTTTAACCCGTCGAGTGTATTTCTGAACCCGTCAAATGTCACACTCTGGAACGGTTTTGGTACGTTTTGACTCGTCAAAAATCATTCATGCTTTCATTCGACTCGTCAGATGTAGTCCTCTGGTACACTAAATAACATTTTTGACCCATCGAAAAATATACTTGACTCGTCAAATGCACGCTTCTGTCTCCAAATTGTCATAATTTTGACCCGTCAAAAATTTCCTTTGACCTATCGAAAAAGATATCGAAAATTTGATACGGTTTTAGGTTTTACTTTGACCCGTCGGAGATTTTCTCGACCCGTCGAAGGTAACCCACTGTGATAAAAAATTTCCAACTTCGACTCATCGAGAAATATCTTCGACTCGTCAAAAAATAGTTATTAGAAAATTAAAGTTTATTTTGGGTTTCTTCGACCCGTCGAGTGGTTCTTCACGACCCGTCGAGATGTCACTCGGGATTTGTGTGTTTTACATCGGTTTTATCGATAATTAAAGGTTCAATTTTTTTTGAAACTTTCTTTCGATCAAAATCAAAATATCAGTATTAGAAAATCAAAATTTATTTTGGGTATCTTCAATCCATCGAGAAACTCTTATTTGATCCATCAAAGGTATCCCGCGGGTAGGTTTGTGAAATTTTCGATCTATAAAAAATTTGTACTTTGGTCCATCGAAGGTTCTTCCCTGATTGTGGTGTTTTTGATGTATTTTACATTGGTTTTATCAACAAATCAAGGTTCTGAAAAATTTCAAATTGTTGGTCTAAAATGACCAACCTGAAATTCTGCATCAGATGTGGTTTTACATTGGTTTTTGTCATGCCATAGAACTTAATCTACAAGGGTCATTTCGACTGGTCAGATGTTGTTATACATCAGTTGTTTTTAGCTATTGTCATATCATATCAGCACTCTATAAGGGTGACACCCTTTGAAATATTTAAGTATTTACTTAACGTGTTTGTCATGTCTTGGTTTCAAAGATGGATAGATTGACATTATTTTGTCGATATATGATGGCGAGATTGAGTGTTATTTGTGCTTCGAACCTTGCTAAGTTTTGACAACATTTTTCCAACGGTTTTTCATTTGGATTAACCTTGTGAGAATGTAAAAGAATTTTGTGTCCCATCTTCATAGAATGCTACCAACAACATAATCTGAAGAGATTTATAAGGATTTGTAGTATTTATATCTTACTACGGTTGAGATCATTGAATTCTATGCAATCACTTATATTACTATGTGTGACTTGGCCTCATATGAGCTTTTGTATTATGATGATAGAGATATTTAGAAATTCTCATGGTATTCGGCTCTTCAGAGCGAAGAAGCATGTGAGAATACTTAAATCCATTAGTGTGGATGGGGAGGATGAGACTACTCTCATTCTTGACTCGGTCTCCAAGATGAGTGCAGCACAATCCCGACAGTATACCATTGTGGCATCATGCATTATCCTACCAAATTCATATGTTGTAATATCTGATGCACATTACTCATTTTGCAAAACTTTTTCATGTCTATAATGCTGTTTACATGATGGTATTTTGTTGTAGACACAAATCCATTCCTCCACAGATTGCAAGCATATATTTGTGGATCAATCAAACCAATATGTAGACTGTTTATATATGATTTTGATTGCTGCATCGACGCATATGTCACATGTCTTTGCAATCCACATGGTACGCTACATTTGCCAGACTCCTAGCACAGATTATTAAGCTTCGGGCTCACCACCTGAACAACCCATTCAAGTCAATTAGATTGGATAATGCATGAGTGTTTACATTACAATATTTTGTTGATTGTGATTGAAGTTGAACATCCTGGTTCCCCATGTTCATTCTTAGAACAGTTTAGTAGAGGAACAAATTAAGCGGTTAAAGCTTGTGGCCAGAGCAATGGTTATGCATAATAATTTGCTCGTATGTGCTTGAGGATATGCAATATTACATGCAGCTATGCTTATTCGCTTGATACCCATAAATTGCCAACTAGTTAGTGTATACTAGTTGGTAACTGGATATGAGCCTGATATCTCACATCTACGTATCTCTGGTTGCGCGGTGCATGTGCCTATTACACTTTCACTGCATACAAAAATGGGTCATCAACGATGATTATGCATTTATGTTGGTTATGATTCTCCAAAAATGTTCGCTATTTAGAACCTTTGACATGTGATCTCTTTACTGCTAATTTTACAGATAGTCACTGTGATGAGACATACTTCCCGCCGTTAGGGGGAGATATGAATGGTTCCATTCTGGTTGAACGTCAGAAATTGACGTGGTATGTCCCCACTATGTCTCATCATGATCCTTACACATCTCAATGTAAGATTGAAGTACAATGTATTCTTGATCTTCAGAAAGTAGTAGATTCGATGATTGACTTCTTTATTGATATCATGTGAGATCGGTTATACATGCTACAAATTCTGTAAGGTTGAAAGTTTTTGACATTGGGTGAGTTAACGCAACAGCCGGGTGAAGTAGTGTTTCTCCTGCCCATAGTGGGAGTGTAGCATCGATCAAAATCCACTGATGAGTTGCCGATGAAAAGGCAAGCCATCAAGGCACAACCGTTCATCATCAACACATGAGATTGTTTCTGACTGGAGTTGTGTCTAGAAGTTGACATTGACAAACACTAGGGGACGCCTCAGAAACCTCACCAAGTTAAACAAATGTTAGAGGTATTATGGATGGTTCATCCAGGTTTGTTGATGATGCATTTACTTATTCTGTCGGTCTAGAATTGACTGCGATGAAGAGGAACATTGCTCTATTGTGGATTGTCAACGGTTAATGTACAGAAAATTGACCAATATGAAAAGTTGCAATTTAGTCTGAACTAGACTCTCTTACAAATGACAAGTTTTTGGTTTGGTAGTGCTATGACTACCGAATGGTGAGTCATTAGACACAAATGAGTCTTTGTTTGAAAGCGTAATGAGATGAATGAAGTCATGTGGTATAAAGCTAAACTTATGGTGCAAAAATTTCTCAATGCCCTAGTATTGATTATGAGGAGATGGATTCTTTGGTCATGGACAACATTTATTACTTTCCGCTACCTTATCAGTTTAGTAGTGTCTAAAATATTGAGTACGTAACTTATAGATGTAGTTATATATCTCTATGGGGATCTTGATTCAGAGATATACTTGTGAGTGCCGGTTTGCATGGTTCTGCCCAATTCAAGTAATTATAAACCATAAAGTACTCATGTGATTAGATTGAGATGTTCACTATTTGGATTGAAATAATCCGGTAGGATGTGGTATACACGTCTAAGTGACTACTTGATTGGGAAAGGATGTAAGAATGAAAAGATATTCCCATGCGTGTTCGGTAGATGAATGAGTTATTTGAGATGATAGACCTTGGTAGGACTCGATTATGTCTCAGTTTAGAGGTGGAACATCGAGTTAGGTGAATTATTCACCAGTTTGCTTATGTCTAGATCAGACAATGGACAAAGCACACCCTCTTAAGAATAGCAATGGTATTTTACAGTCTGGAACTTAGAAGGATTCGTTTCATCAAAATGATGATGATAAAGATCTTTTGGAGATAAAATTCTATATCTTAGGTGCAGTTAGAGCTTGGTTAAATATAGCTTGGTGTACACATCCAAACATTGCCTTCTCGGTATGCACCAACGCAAAGTTATTAGAATGGAGTATAGTGCACCTTCTGGTACTTGAAGGTAACCATTAACGTGGCCTTGTTCTTTCCCTACAAAGTAAATAGAACGAAGCTTGACATTCCCAAAAAAAGGATGGTTGAATTGCAGCATGCGGGTTCGGGGCACTTCGGCCCGTCGAAGGCAGTGAACTGTGATAACCAGAAGGTGTCTTTCGAACCATCGATGAATTGTTTTGACCCATCGAAATCGGTACCGTGGATCGACAAGAAGAATTTGTTCGACCCGTTGAGCGAGGACTTCGACCCGTCGAATTCCTTCCTTGCTGCGAGCAGTTTGAAAGGACTCGACCTTGATTTAGTTACTTAAACCGAAATCAAACCCCTTCGAAAACATGACCTTAAAATTTTTTTTGTCAGAGTTTACTTTGAAAGTATGTGAACCATTATTAGAACCTGCAAAAAAATACACTTCAAATATTCCACAAAAGCCAAACCGTGGGGCTCCGTTCCCCATCCGGATTTCTCAACAACATATATATATATATATATATATATATATATAATAAACCAAAGGTTTACAAGAAATCCAAAACATTCAGGAGTAAACTCAACTGAAAACAAACATATGTATTCAGAGCGACGCTTATAAACATCATTTACATCGAGTAGGTCGAACAAGAAACCCACGGAAACTGAAGTGTGATCCAAACTTTATGCCTCCGTAGTCGATGCGCAACACAGGAACCCAAACTGCAAACTGGGCAAAGCAAACCAAAAAGCCCAGGGGAAGACAAATAAAATCGTTAGAGTGAGTGGACGAAAATAATAACAATATGTCTTCCACCAATATAAACATGAAATCATGTTGTGAGTCTAAAATCATCAATCACAGGTAAGGTGGTTTTCATAACCTTCCTAGATAACATATAAAATGTGGAGGTCGTAACTCGAGTATATTTCTCCTCAGAGTTACTATCCTGCTCAACCAAGGTAAGAGGTTTGTCATAACCTTCCTGGAAGCCATATAATCACGGGTCAGGCCTTTGTCATAACCTTCCCGGAGCATCTCGGGGATCAGCAGAGAAGCCATGCATCGATGCATCCATATATCCATAATCCATTTAAAACAAATCATGCATGTGCCTCCAAGTAAAAATGCATAACCATATATGTATAATCATAAATGCATAATCATAATTGCATACTCGTAAAATGCATAACATAAAATGCATAATCAAGACTCGCAAATCGACAGTGAAAATAATGTGTCCACTCACAGAACGATGTTAACGCTGAGGTCCGACGGAAGATCCCTCGCCAAACGCTCGATCATGATCACCTGAATAATAGGGATACGATCAATACATATAGAATCACAACATACGGAGCTAATACGTCGAGAACCCCGTGTTCTCGAAAGGCGTATAGCTCGAAATATCGACGAGGATAACAAAATTCTCAAAATATACCCAATTAACCCTCGTCTCAAAACAGAGTACTCAAATCAACTCAAAAACCTCAAGACTAGGATCGGGACACGATTACGAGCAAAATGGTATAAAAATTTCTAAAATCCAAAAAGTCAACCTTCGCCGTTGACTGCCGTCGGCGGCGGCGGCGCGGCGTCAACGGTGAAATTCTCCGGCGACCAATACATCAAACTCTTCCTCTCCTCAAGCCCAAACACTTCTCCTTCTACCATTAGCCTCAATTCCTCCGACACCGACCGGAATTGAGCTCGAAAGCTCGCCGGGAAACTCCTCTCCGGTCACCACCATGGCGACTACCAAACCTCATCCTTGCCCAAAATTAATCACCCAGAACTGATCTAGGGGATGAGGGGAACCTTTCCCCCATCATCCGCGACGCCAAAGTTCGCCGGAGCACCGCCCCCGACGGCGGCGAAATTCCAAGTTTTTGCCGAGCTCGTTCTCCCTCAAAACTCTATCAATTCTCACAAAATCAAGTTCAAAACAATAGGAAATCATGAGATGATTCTAACCATACCCAAATCATGGCCGGAGGTGGCTGGAAACGCCTAGTCGGATGGTGACAGTTCGCAGGTCGCTGTGGAGCTCTGGTTAATGCAGGTCAATGCGGTCAACAGTGGTCAACGTCGGTCAAACTGCCCAAATGCAACTTTTTGATAATTTTACGACTATTCCGATATTTATACGTGCGTCCCAAGATGATCAACGGTCCAAAACGAATCGAAACCAAACGGATAAACACGACTAAATCCAATGGCCGGAAATATTCATAACTTATTCCACGTAACTTGAAATAATCCTCTGGAAACTTCCACGAGTTCAAAATAATGTACACTACAACTCTCGTGAAGGAACCCATACCAAGTTCTCGCCCAATAATTTAGTCGTAAAAAAACCCGCCATATCGACTAATTACGACAAACTGCGATTAATCGTGAAACTCGCAAATCAAGCCAATTAACATACTGTTTCCGATTCGGGTCGTTATACAGTTTTACTGCAGTCCCTTATTCTGAAACACCCGTTGATGTGTTGGTCAGATTTAGTGATGCTGGGTACTTCTCTGACCCACATAAATGACGTTTCCAAATAGGTTATGTATTCACCCTGGGGAACATGGCGATTTCTTGGAGAACAACAAAGTAAACCCTTGTTGTTATTTTCTCAAACTATTCTAAGATTAAAGTTTTGTGTGAAGCGGTTGATGATTATGTTTGGTTTAAGACGGTAATACAACATATTCGAGGGTCTAGTGGATTGTCATCTACTACAACGGCGCCAACTTGCATATTTGAGAACAATGCAATTTGAATTGAACAAATGAAGTTGGGTTACATTAAGGGTTTCATACTTAATTCATTTTGCCAAATAAAAATAAATAGTCAGTTGTGCCCAACCTTAACCAAACGGAACACCCAAACCGGATTACATAACCAGATAATCAATACCTGATGTCTTGGTTTAACCCTGCAACCATTAGTAAGATGAATAAACTCTCCTTCTCTAGCAAAGAGTACCAAACCGTTAGACCACAATTAGAGGAAAATCACTATCACGTTGATAACTTGAAATCACTTAGTGTAAGTCACTTTGGCTATGTTTGGAATTGAATTTGATGACTTAAAACTACATTTTTCAACTATTTTGATGAAATTAATGTTTGATAAAATAATAAAAACGGCTTATTTTTAACCTTCTAGTTAAAAAATTATGGTTAGAAAAAACAAGTGAATGACTATTTTTTTTAAACTGTTTTTTTAAGTTGAATATTTTCACCTCAATCATACACTAAATTTTTGTTCTCGAGAAAAACGCCATAATTATGGCTCCATGACCTAACTACTTTTGACACTATAGCTCAAAAAAGTAAGGATCGATTAGACCTAGACCAAAGTCACCGAACACTAACAAGAAGAGAAGACGTAGATAAAACCTTTATGTGCAAAATGGACCACCCAACTCTTACAGAAGCCAAGTAAGCCTGAACCTAGCCCATAAATAATTGAAGGGAATTTTTTTTCCATCACTGTAATTACCCAGACTCGCCACACCACATCCATTGGTCCTTGACGACCGGCCTATGTGAGGAGCATGTCGCGTCCCACCCCATCGACACTCCTATGCTGTCATGAAACGTTAAGCACAATCGTCCTAGCCATCAGAGGATCACTCTGAGATGAACTACGTCGCCCTGCCATTTCTCATGCCGCCAACGACGCTCGACTGAGGGCCACGGTCGATCGATGAAAACCCTTCCTCCATCAACTTGCATCCAAGTTTTATTCTCAGAGCCAGCCAAAAATTAAAACTAATAAAAAGTAAATACAGTAAAACTAGTGCCGGCCTTTGGCACATTTGAGAGGGCCTCAATCTAGCTCAAACCTTGTGTGAGATTTTTAAACTTAATTGTTTGGTAATTAATTTATTCATCATGAAAGTTCGTTAAGTTTATGTATTTATGTCATTATTACACGTCTAAGTATAAAATATGTCCCCGCTTTTGTTCATATATTTTTCCTTTTACACTTCAGCTTTCTTTTCATCTATTTTTCATTTTACATCTTTTAATTTATCTAAAGTTGTTTTGTTTCTATATTACTTGTTGTTTCGGGATATTTTGTTTTGTTTAAAATTACGTCTTCAGGCTAAGTATAGCAAATTGATGATGTTTAGAACTTTGGAACCAGGTTAGTCACTTCAACACCCATTTATGGAAAAATAGAAATGTATGACTGTGATCTATTTTGTGTAATTTTTGGTGAATAAAGGTATAAAACTATCAATTTTTCTTACTGAATCCAGGCCTGAGTAAAACCTTTATTTATGAATACTCTATATAAGAATGACTTCTTTATAATGATAAAAAATTTAGTCCTAACTCAGGATCAGTTATAAGGGAACTCTTCCAATAAAGACCATTATAATGAGAACTTGATGAGTACTTTTCATAAAATTGTTGTAAGAGTCATTTTTCGATAACATTTTTACAAAGTTAATCGTTAGATGTTTAGATATTAATGAGTAGATCATTTCTACAAATTTTCATTCAAATTAAAAATCGTTAAGGTATCGAATAAAATCAAATGAATAGACGAACCAAAACTATCAAACATATACCATTCATGTTCGTAAGTGACAAATCTTGATTATGAATGATTTAACGATTTTTTAATTTTTGTGAAATTTTGCATGAGTGATCTACTCATCATTATATATCTAACCAACGGTGTGTTTGTCAAAATATAAAGAAAAAATGGGTTTAATGAGAAGGTACTCACAAAGTCCTCATTATAAGGGTCCTCAATGAAGGATTTTTTTCCAGTTATAAATAGGAAAAACTTCCATATTATGATAAGTTATAATTTTTTTCGGTCCCATGTATAGGAAAATGACTACCATATAGTTATAATTGTCAATAATAAGAAAATATATTGTGATTTAAGATAAAATCAAATATATTTCAATAGTAATTTGAGACAATGATCTATGTTTTATACCAAGTTAAGAATAGAAAAAGCTTTACAACCCTAATATGTTCTAGCGGCGGCTTCCTACTGTTTGCTAAGTCTCTGTCCGGTGGCAACTTGGGCTTTGGCTGGCGTTTGGCCACGTCTCTGCCACGTGGTTTTTTCGTTGGATGAGGAGTTCATGCCCTGACATCCACTAGTTTGTTGGGTAAATGATTTTGGTCTTTTTCAGGTTTCTCTCGACATTTCTGGTGGCGCGGAGGTCTCTTGGGTGGCGGTCTATGGATCTCATCGACTGGGTCTTCTTTGTGTCTCAGTTTTCTGGGATCGAGCTGCTTTCATAAATCTAATTTTGGGATGTGGTTTTGTCGGGTTGATTGGCTGGGCAAGTTCCTCGGCGGCGGGTCTGGCTAGGAGGTTATAAAGGGTGTCGGTCGGGTTCCGGTGTCATGGTAGCTTGCTTGGTGATAGAGGTGTGGCTGTAGGTGAAGGACGGTCGATTCTGCTCACGGACGACGGCGTTCTGTTTGGGCCGGGGAAATCTAGAAGGCTGGGAATTGGGCCTAACTTCTTTGGGTTGTTGTTTATTTGGTTTTATTTTAGGCTGGGATGGTTTTCATTCTAAGCCTTATCTAGATTTTAGTTTTATCTAGTTTAATAATGTCATATGTTTTTAGGATACTAGTTAGGTAGTTTTGTATCGTGAACTTATTTGCGTTTTTTTAAGTTGGCGTGATACATTAGGTTTTGGCATACCTACAACACTTGCATGCTCAGGGGTATGTTCAATAACTTTTTTTTTCAAGTTTTTCGACTTCTTCTTAATACGCAAGTAATTAAGCTCGACGACATTTGAGCTTAATGCATGTAAAGAATAGTGATAGGTTCTGACTTTTGTCAGTTGTATATGTACTATTCATGCCGAATTTGGTTGGAATCTAGCAATACACCCGACTTACTGGGGGTGCTCTAAAAAATTGATCTATGTTTTATAGTTGAGATAACATATTTGAACTTGCAAATAACTTTATCATATTTATGATTTAGAATTGTTATGGCAGATAAATTATTTTCTCGATGTTTGTGACCTAATTTTTAACTAAACCTCCATTAAAAAATACCTCTATATAAAAATAAATTATTCTATGTCCACCAGTATGACTGTACTCTTGTTGGCTTCTATAGGGCTCTCCCACTGTGCCCCTGGCATGCTTACCCTAGATCTCCTCCAAATCCCAACCAACGCTCGTCGAAACTCACCACAACTTTTACAACCATCCTTACCTATCTTAGGGTACCAAATTCCTGTCTGGCCATACCCACCCAAAATCGAGGAGGCCAGAGGTCGCAGCTGAGCCAAGGACCGCCGAATGACACAAAAGCTAAAATTGCTCCAAAAATCCTCCTCCAAAAGACACGGTCAACGAACTCTCTAATACATTACTATTAATCAAGATTAGAGGTTGTTAGTACAGTATCTAAGTCCTAAGATGGAGGTTGTTGGCACAAAACAATCAACTATCATCATCCATTATTGTACTATAATACAGATATGGGGGAAACCATTTGTGAAAATACTTTATTTGGTGAATAATGTGTACGTGCATACACGTACAATAGCAATGCTTCTTAGTGAAAGAAAGAGTCTAGCATATGTACATTGTAAGTATCAAGGCCTTTGCCAACTTTGTAGCCAAAGTATTGTTAGCACATATAACTATGTGAAAGTCTATTATTTGTATTAGATATAATGAAGTAAATAAATGATGCGATAAGTAGATGAGACAAATAACATGAGTACGTTTTCTACTCACAGAAATATGAAATCAGGGAGAAAAACTGCGTGACTTTTACTCTTGAATGACAAACATTTCAAATATATAATTAAACACACTTCATACAAGACTACATATATGATAATAGCAAGGATATAGTGTTATCTTATCTAGCAACACGTACTAGCCTAAGAATTATACTTCATCTTGTCTCTAAGAGTTTTACAAATGAAAGATAATGAAGTTTCACTTAAGAACTTAGTTATCACACAACTGATTCTCCATTGAACACTTCGGGGTCTGCTTGCACTACCAGTTCAATCTCATGTTATGCAACATGTAAATGCAAATGAGCTTGCAAGGGGGTTTGTGCAGACTCTAAGATATATGATCACAAGAGAAAAACTTAAAACACAACACAAAGATAAGCTGAGCACTAAGACTCATTTTGAGAGAAAATGAGCAAATACAATTTTGGCAATTGACTATGTCAAAGGCATAGCTTGCTCTATATATAGACTACCAAGATGGTCTGATGGAAATTGTCGAAATAATCTCAGCCACATATTTGATTTTTTTGTTTGTAAAGTAGTCACTTAAAAACTTGGCTTAAACTTAAGCCAAGAGAAGTGAAACTTGAAGCGCACATATAACACCTTTTACTCTTACAAATATCTTCCTTAAAACAAGGTAAAAGGGAAAAGGTTTTCACATGCATTATTACTTAAAATTAGGTTACTTGTATGTGGAAAACCATAACTTATTTTACTCATAAAAACTGTCTAGGCATATGTTTGTAAGTAGGATTACTAACATGCTGGAGCCTTGAGATTTCTCGACAAAGAACTTGAAGGCAAAGACTCAGGATATGAGACAATTTTGGTATCCTCTATGAAAAATAATGAAGTGCATATGTATGTTTTACCGGAGTCCCATGAGATCATTATGGTTCTTTATTGTTGATCTTTATCTTCAACCTTCACTTGTTAACACCTTAGATCCATGTTTTGTTCATATTGAGACATGCCAATAAATGTCTTACTAATATTCTCCCCCTTTGGTATTCACAAACAAAACACATCTTTTACAACATAATCTTCAAGTACCTAAATCAGATCTCAACAAGAGAAGATACAAGTGAAGTAAAATAGGAAAAAGACTTATGTAGATAAAACCATAAGATCATCTCCAACAATGAAGGTTCTATACCTCATAATAAGACTCATTTTCTCATCTCCAACCATGGGTCTTATACCTTATACCTTAAAACTCATAATCTTTATTATAGATTTCTTTTAATATTAAAATATACATATTGTATTCTATAATAATTTTTCAAACTATTTTAATTTAAAATAAGCTATATATTATTGAATTTTTTAATTAAAAATTATTAATTAGGGCCATGTGACTTTATCTCTATTTCGGATGTGATTTTATTGGTCATGTGTTGATCCGTATGAGCATAAGCAGATTGCCATAGATATAAAATCTAACCGATAATTGAGATGTGATTTTCGGTGTCACGTGTCATAATATGATTGGTCGTCGAGATTGTACCGTCTATCTTATCTGCCACATGTCGATCACTGAACCATCTCCATTTTCTTTATAAACGGAGCTCTCATTCCTTCATCCTCACCAATTCACAAACACTCCTCCTCCACAATCAAAATTGTGGTTTCTAAGTTTTGTACTCATACTTTAAGTTTGTTTCAGCTATGCTCAATAGGTTCAGGAAACTACTGAAGAAGGATGAAGAAGATAGTGGCTCAAGAAATCACGAGGATGATCTTATGATGACTTCAGCTGCCTCACACTTGCAGAGGATGAATGCAGAAAACTCATAGTGGGGTGGTTCTTCTGAAGGTCGAGCGTACATTGAAAGAGATCGAGAAGCTATGTATCGGCGATTGAAGGATCTATACTTCAATCCTGTGAGTAGGTTTGATGGAAACCATTTTCGTAGGCGGTACCGAATGCGACCTGAGCTGTTCGAAGGAATGATGCGTGATGTGGCCAACTACGATCCATATTTTGTTCAGAAACTGGATGCTTCCGGTAGAGTCGGCTTCTCAACTGAACAGAAGTTAACATGTGCTATGAGGATGCTCGCTTACGGTTTGCCAGCCGACTTGTGTGATGAGTTTCTTGATGTGGCAGAATCCACTGCTCTCAAGATTTTAGATCACTTTACAAAAGCTATCTGGAATATTTATCACAAGAAGTATCTTCGTCGACCAGAGAGAGCAGATCTGATAAGGTTGCTAAAAAAAGCTGACGATCGTGGATTTCTGGGTATGGTAGGGAGCCTTGATTGTATGCACTGACAATGGAAAAACTGCCTTACTGCTTGGCACGGGCAATATCAAGGTTACAAAGGTAAACCTACTATTATCTTAGAGGCCGTGGCTTCATATGATACATGGATATGGCATGCATATTTTGGACTTCCAGGATCTCTGAATGATTTAAATGTCCTGGGGATGTCTCCCTTGTTCGACGATGTTTGCCAAGGTAAAGCTCCTCGGGTGAAATACAAGGTGGGTGAAAATACGTACCATCAAGCATATTACCTGGTGGATGGCATCTACCCCAACTGGGGAACTTTAATCAAAGCAATTCCAAATCCTACCACGCCAGAGACAAAACATTTTACAAAGATGCAAGAGGCGTATAGAAAAGACGTGGAGAGAGCATTTGGTATTTTGCAAGCACGTTTTGCAATTGTGAGGGGGCCTGCTCGCCTTTGGGGTAGAGAGAGTCTCCAGTACATCATGATGACGTGCATAATCTTGCACAACATGATAGTTGAGGATGAGTACGAGGAGGATGAGCCTTTTGACATTGATGAAATCCCAACTCGTCCGAGGCGCGCGGAGGTATATGATAGGGCAGATAATGATCAGGAAGTACACCGCAATCCTCGACGAGTGCGAGAATATATGCAACGTTACGACGACACTCGATGTCCAGTGATCCATGATTCACTAAGGGACAATCTAGTGAGGTATGGTTGGAACAAACACTTGGAAAGTCTACGTAATAATGGATGAGGGGTGTACATCCATTAATTCAATAATTGGCTTTTTTGCCATTATGCTTTTAATTGGGTGTGTTGTTGTGAGCTAGCTTTAATTTTGTGTGTTGTTGTGAGCTTTAATTTTGTGTGTTGTTGTGAGCTTTAATTTGGTGTGTTGTTGTGAGCTTTAATTTTGTGTGTTGTTGTGAGCTTTAATTTTGTGTGTTGTTGTAAGCTTTAATTTGATGTGCTATTAATAAAAGTTGTATCAATTATGCATTTAATTGAGTGTATACTAAATAAAAGTTTAATCCATTGTGAGAAAACAGCAAAATACTCTTTATTAAAATGTAGTCCAAGTTACAACATCACATTAATTAAGCAACACATTAATTAAAATAAGCAACAACATACTAAAAGCAACAATACATTAATTAAAATGACTCTTCAACATTATTTCATAACCATGGCGTATCTTGAACCAGTGTGTAGATGTCCAAATTTGTGTCATTTCCATCATTGCTTGAAGATGATTGAGGATGATTTGGTTGGGTGGTAGGACGATCATTGGCCATCTCCTCGCCAAGTATCTTTTTTTGCCTCCTCTCCCAATAAGCTCTTTTGTTAGGAGAGTATATACTCGGATCCACCGCCATTATACGATCATTGGCTTCAAGTTTCTCCGCCGCCTTAGCCTCTTGAAAGAGTTGTTGCTTATGTGCAATGCAAACTCACGCTCACGCAAGTCGTTCAATCTTTTCATTTCAGCGTGAATGCTCTCTCCGAGATCTTCACTCTTCTTCTTTTTTGCCACCTTAGCCGCTTTATTTCCCATTGGGCGAGATTCTTTAGGTCGAACTTCCTTAGGTGGTGCACTTGGAGTTGCTGAGTTGTTGGGTGTGTCGTCGTCATCATCCAAGTCGATGGGCGGATCAAAATCGGAACTAAAATCCATATTAGGAGGATTCATAAATTTTTGATGCATCTTCAATATTTCCCAACAATGAAAAAAAGAGAATGTCTCCCCTTTTGACAATTTGTGATATTCTTTTTTAGCGGTTAAAAGCTACATAATCAATCCAAAAAATTAAATTAGTGGTTAATAATTTCTACGCACTTGAAAATTTAGTTACTATATTTATATGCACAATTTAATAATTTCTAAGCACAATTTAAATATATACTTACTTCGTCGGCTTCGTTTTCACCACTACCATGAGCTTTGATTGCACGGTTGAGAGATAAATGCCATCTCATACATGCGGGGGAAATTTTTTTTCCAACGAGCCATACAACTCATTCCGGATCGAGAACATGCTCCGGTTGGCTTTGTGGCTTCATACGCCGCACTAATACGCTCCCACAATATTTTGGAGGATTGATTAGTGTCGTGATTGGATCCTCACTAGTATTCATAGTGGCTTGGCACAATACTTCTTCTTCATCTTTTTTCCAATTTGATTGCCTTGGATCTCTAGGCACCTTTGGTGGCATGATGCTACAAAAAATAAAATAAAAGCTAGAGGAAGATAAGTTTATGGAGAAAATTTTCTCTAGAGAAGAAGTAGCAAACTTTGGTGTAGAAACAATGAACATGATTGTTGGTATTTATAGAGATGCACAATATTACTGTTCCAACGGACAAATTTTTTTTATTTAAAAAATTTCAATTTTATTTTTAATTTAAGGAGGAAAGTACATTTAATTAGGAGATATTAAAAAAAATTGCTGTTGAATAGGGAGAGAGAGCCGTTGGAACAGAACCGGATAGAGCCATTGGAAACTGAAGCCAGCAGCAGCACAGTGGGCCCCGCTGCGTCAGTTGTCTGCCTGGTTTGAAGCTTCACTCGCTCACCTCGCGCCTGGCCAGCACGCGTTGGACAATCTCCTCTCAGCATGCCTTCTTCTCTCCGCGCGTCTGTCTCTCTCCTCCCACAGCTCGGTTCTGTTTCTTTTTTTTTTTCTGTTTCTGGTCTTACTTTTTCCTTCCATCTGGGCCCACCAAAACACACAAGGTTCTATACCTTATATTGGGTTCTATTTTAGAACCTTGTATAGGGTATGAGACCTAGATATAAGGTATGAGACCCAAATTTTGGAGGGTTGGAGATGCATTTTTCTGGGAAGGTTCTACTATAGGGTATAGGACCTCCATTGTTGGAGATGCCCTAATAGCATCAGAGTTTTAAACAAGACCAATAACATGGAAACATACAACAACATGACATCTCTACCTGATGTTCACCACATGAACATAAAGACGAGAATGAACCTACAAAGCATAAAAAGTATAAGTAAAGAAAAAAGAAATCAGCAAGTAGGATCATCTTCAAAACCATCAGCATCTTTTTCATCTCCAGAGACTTCTTCATCCTCACCATTAGTCCCATGGCCTTCAACCATATCATCATCCTCCATGACTTCTTCTGAGTCATCATTAGAGCCAGTCACAACCATTCGGAAAGTACCAGTGCCATTATTAGGAGAGGAACCAATAACCCTATCCTTAGTTAGCACAACAAGAATCTTGGCTACTTCAGTCATGAATGCTTCCCTGGTTTGAGCAATGCCTTGATCAACCATCTCCTTAAGCTTTCTCTTGAGAAAAGTTTACTCTATGGGCTCTACATAGACTGAAGATTGACTTGAGGACTTGGTTAGGGTGGTCTTGTCAACCGGGATTGGATCCTTGGCTAAGATATCACCATCAATGAAACAAACTCCAGCTTCTATACACAACATAGTAATCCCAGCAGGAAACACAAAAGACTTGCCTTTTATTTTTTGCTTAGTTACAGTTGTATCTCTAATAGATTGATACATGTAGAACTCAATAAGGAGGGTGGGGTGGGATGAACAGATGTATGACATGAAGGCAGCCTGTTTAAATAGACTTTGGATGACTGAGGAGTACGAACAATCAGAGACCGAACAAAGAACCCCAAGAACTTGTAATATTCTAACATGAATTGACTTCTAAGGTATGGGACTCTAAGAGCTGAAGTGAGAGGAGTTGAATAGAATTTCGTAGCAAGAGTAGCAAGTTTGACTTTTTTTGGTAAAAGCCTTAACCTTCTTTAAGACATTCTTTTCAGTGAGAGGTAAAGATAGGACTTCCCTAGTCTTAGCTGGACCTATATCAACACTACAATCTCGCACTCGAAGAATCAAAGAGGTGGAAGAGCAAGTTTTGACCAAGTTAGGCATGGTTCTAGGGAGATTGACATAGAATTCCTTGACTATGGACAAACTGACCCTAGGCAGAGATGCTAAAGCATTAACCCTACCAAATTTCTCAACAAGCTCAAAACACTCAGGGGGTAAACCATTAAACTTCAAAGTCTCTTATAAAAAATAGGTCTAGTTGAGGTAATACTGGTATAAAGGGTTTAAGAAACTTTAGACACAAACCTCCTTATAGGAGGAGTAGGGATGTGAGGTACCTCAGCTGTCCGTTTCTTTGGAGGATGATGTTTATGAGTGCTGGTAGAAGGAGCCGACTTTTTCTTTGGGGACGAGAGTTTGGAAATAGTAGGACTCTTTCCCTTGGCCTTAGGGGAAGAAGGAGGGGCGACATCAATGATGGAGGGAGGGTGACAACCAAGGCGAAAACCCGATTGCCGCACTTTCTTCCTTACAGTTTGCTTTTTGCAATCACTTAAAGCAAAACGAGGTCTCAATGGGGCAACCTCAACATTATTTGGGGATGCCTGAATAGATGGCTCACCTTGAGTACCAACCATGGGTGACTCAGCAAAAGACTTTGTCTTTTTCTTAGACAGTTTTGAAAGTTTTGTGTCCATGGTTTCATTTTCACTGTCATAGTCCTTACGCTTCCTCGAACTGGTGGGTCCGATATCATCTCCTCGCGGAGCATTGGGGTTCGCAGAAACTGATGGAGGAGGCTGAGAAGAGGCCATCAGTGACTTCTCCAGTGATTCTTTCAAGGGATCATACTCGAAGGAGTTGGACGGAGGAGTGAAGGAGCGAATGGGAGGACTGTGAATCTAAGAGGATGAATTGGAATCAAAAGTCTCTTGATAACATGGGGACTTTTCTATGGAATGTGAGGGGTGAAGCCGAGGAAATTGTTGAATGTGGTTTGGGAGTGGTGGCTTATTTTCATGGATTGATCGATCCATTATATAGATAAAATGGAGAGAGATAAGTAGCATAGTAAAACAAGATTTCTTTTTTGATTTAAGAGAGGTGAGGGAGCAAGAGTGGGTATTAGAGTGCGAGAGTGGGAGTGATTATGGCAGAGACAATGGAGGAGACGTCAGAGGACATGTGACCCAAAAAAATTTATCTGCCATAATTTCTCATTACTTAATTATCTAAGAGAATGAATAGTAATTTCCTAGAAAATACAGTGTTTCCCTTAGTTCCAACGTATTTAGGCATATGACACGTTCATTATGTCTTCATCTGAACCAGACTCTGAAGTTCTTTTCTACATCAAAAAACTCAATTCATGTAAAATTCATCCATACAATGCCAACATTTATAGTTTAATTTTGATCGATCATCAAATTCTACCATGGAGAAGAGAAGAGATATCAGAGTCATGAGTTTGTGGCATACCACTCAAAGCGATTTTCTGTAGTTCTTAAGGGTCTATCAATGCATTGACCTAGTCATTTCTCCCTTTTCTGGAGAAATCATGACCACCGACATGTCAGTTCCTTTCGTTTGGGTGATCAATAGCTATAAGGTTTGAGTTTTCAACTTTCCATCTTTCTCTATGATCCATGCTTTTTCTTCTTTTGTGGTTATTTTGGGTTTAAGGATCAGGTTATATAATTGTTCCTTCAATTTCAATATTTAATTTTGTTATGGATGGATTTTTCTTTCTTAAATGCAATAATAATGAAAGCCCAGTCATCAAGAATGTTTCTCTAACAAATTAAATGATTAATTGTTGTCCGTAAAAAAAAAGATACAAATAAATGAAAGGAAAGTTGATTGTTTGATTTGATTTATCAAATTTTACGTTTCCATTCTATCTGTTGTTGTCAAAGATGTGAATGAGGTTGTAATTGATGGCCTTCACTCCTATCTTTTTGTTGTTCTGCATACTTGGCTGAAGCTGAGGCTTTGAGGGAGGAAGTTAGGTCTGTAAAATGGGCCGGGCCGAGCCAGCCCTGCCCTATGAGATGTTGCCCATATACTGCCCGACCCTGAGCTTTAGAAGCCCTTAAGTATAAAATGGGCAGGGCAGAGCCGACCCTTTTACAAATTTGTCAACCCCAAACCTTGCCCAAGGGCTGATAAAGTTTGTGCCTAAAAAGTTTGCCCGCAGCCGCCCTAGTTGTTTATTCATATCTCATGAAATAAATTTATTGTTATAGAAAAGTCATAGTTACTTAGTCAATGTAATGACACCTAATTTTAGTTTACTTGACATTTGTATATTAATTAATCATTACTTACCATAAATATCAATATTTCAAAAAAAAAATTAAAAAATTAGGTATTTTTTGACCGGGCCCTGCCTGACCATAATATTAAATATATGGGCAGGATTTTGGATAACCCAGGGCTTCAAAAGCATGACCCATACCCTGCCTTTTCGAAGATGGGCAGGGCTAAGCCCCCCCGTAAGGTTGGGCAAGGCCGACTCGTAGCCCAAGAAATAGGACTGGGTTAGGATGAGCCGATGGGCTTTGGGCCAAAGTTAGAGGCCTAGAGGAAGTCAAAATTGCAAAGGAAAGATGTTAACTAAGGTCATCTTCGAATCTGATGCAAATGACTTAATAAGGGTGTTGATTGATGAGAGAGGGGTGTGTGCACGGTGAATTGCCTCAATCATTTTTGAGAATGGAAAATTGAGTGCAAACTTTAAAGAAATCAAGTGGAAATGAATCCATCGGGAAGCTACGCAGCAGCCCACTATGCAGTAAAGCTTGGAATCAAGGCAAATAGGTCTTAACTGATGGGTCGATCTTGATCTTGAAGAACGATGGGTAGGGGTGGGACATTATAACCGAAAATTGAAAAAAATTCGAGCCGAAACCGAGCCGTGGCTGAGAAAAGTCGAACCTGATACAAAGCGAACAAAAAAAATTGAAACATTTGGTTTTGTTTCAGTTTTTGATTTATAAAAATTGAACCGAACCGAACCGAAAAATTGAAGTACGCAAAAATCGACATCATTTTGGGTATTTTATAATATATTATATAAATATATGCAAAATAAAAACCTTAAACTCCAAAAATCGTAATTTCTTTATGCACAATTCTTATCAAATTCTCTCAATCATAAAGACGAAAATTTTTTATTTAATTTTTTTAAAAGTTAGTTTTTATGCATTATGTGAAAAACTGAAAGAAACCTAAAAAATTCGAATAGAATAGTCGTGATTTTTCTTTTATAAAATGAAAAACTGAACCAAACAAAATATTAGGGGTTAATTTTAATTTTTACCAAAAATTGAACCAAACCGTATGAATCTCACCCCTAACGATAAGTGCCCTCACCCATAGAATTTTATTTCTATGTGTTTCTCCCTCTCTGTTTCCTTTGTTTATGCTGGAACTTAGGATTGGTCTTTGCTATCTTGTTTTAATGACTCGCAGTGAACCCTTTTCTCCACAAAAATAAAATATTAAGTTTCCATTATGGAGTTTCGATGGAGGGAACAATTACAAAGTACTTTAGTGGAGGGATGCCTTAATTTTGTTTGATGGAATTTCATTTTGGGTACCTTTTCTCTTCCTGTTGTCGTCATGCAGTATTATTTTGTTCTAAATTTTCGAAAAGGATCCCTCTCTTCTTTCTAAATTAATTTATGCTTTTATTTTATTTTTAGAACTACTGAAAGATTCATTACTTACTTTTTTGTTTTTTGAGATAAAATTTCATTTAAACCTCGAAGTCGAAATAGTACATACATCACATGAATAATGTTATCCCCTCCGCAGAAGTGAGGAGACAAAATATGAGAAAAATACTCCTTAAATACGATTAAGCTCAACATAATGTCGAGTTTACTACACCTTAATCAGGATACTAGAGTGAGGGGAAGAGAGAATAAAGACAACAATGCAAGCAATTGCGGTTTGCCATTTAATCACCTCAACACTAGATCCTAGGAAAGGAAATAGTAAGCTAGAGAGAGGACAGATTACTTCGTCTCCTTCCCCTTCCTTGAGTCCACTTGGGTCCCAAATTCGGATCTTAAATAGGTTGGAGAGCAAGCCATGCCCAAGCCCATCCGGTCTAATTGAAGGCTAGCCTAGCCATCTAGGTAAAATCCATTGACCAAAAAGATTTTTTGCAGCACCTAAAAGCCCAATGGTTGTTCCAAGCTCATAATCCCATCTAAACATAGCAACCAACCCAGGTCTATGAGTTCTGGCCATGGAACGCTCCTCGGGGTGATGCCACCGCCTGACGATCACTTTTGCCAAAATCACAGTACTCGAAACGAACTAGGGATCGCTCAAATCGTGAAAATTCGACCACAAGAAAGAAGTAGTTGAGAGAAACGCACCCATCGCAACCAGCTTCTTCCTTTATTGTGTGTTTATTGCTTTATATATACATGCTGAAAATGTAGAGAACAATCAATATAACTGTATGGTCAATGTGTAAGAGTACAATGGACATATCATAACACTACAAGAAAACTCCACTTAGACCACAGAAACTTTAATGTTCCGTGGTCTAAGTGGAACTTAGACGACAGAGATCTTCTCCGTCGTCCAAGTATCACTTGAACGACGGAGATTGTGTTTCCGTCGTCTAAGTGATGACTTGGACAACAGAGATATTCTCCGTTGTCTAAGTTTTCACTTAGACGACGGAGACAATCTTCTCCGTCGTCTAAGTGATGACTTAGACAACGGAAATCTTCTCCGTTGTCCAAGTCATCACTTAAACGACGGAGACAATCTTCTCCGTCGTCCAGGTGGACACCCTAAAACCCCAAACCCTAAACCCTAAGCCTCAAAACCCTAAATTATGAAACTTGCACTTGGACGATGGAGATGCACGTCTCCGTCGTCCAAGTAAACACTTGGACCACGGAGAGGTGCATTTCCGTCGTCCAAGTGCAAGTTTCGTAATTTCACATCTAAGACAACGACCATGTAGACCATGTCCCAATGCATATTCTTTCCGTCGAGACCATAGAGTAAACAATTCTTAGAGTGTGAGCGTCGACGGTTCCAAAATTGGAGTTACGGATTTTTGTGTATCCACGTTTCCGGTTTTTAAAAATTTTGGATTTGTGGTTGACTGTGCCGATGAAACCCTGAACAAACTCAGTATTTAGTAGAAATTATTCTACTTATATATGGTGTTATGGTGAGTATATCCAATGGTCGTTTTGTCCAAATTCAATTTCGTTAATATCGATGTGCAATGAGCCTATACGTACCGACACTTAAGTTATACATATTAATAGATACTTAACAAGTTTGAATACGTAAATTAATTCATTGTCTTAAATCCCACTTTTTATATATACGATTCTTTAATCAATATTTTATGACAATTTCATTCAAATTACAGAGAAAAAAATTCATTACAAATTATTTTAAAAAATTAATTTTACGGAATTTTCACCTAGACCACGGAGATGACTATTTCCCTCGTCCAGGTGTTCACTTGGACGACGGAGATTGTCATCTCCGTGGTCTAGGTGAAAATTCCGTAAAATTAATTTTTTAAAAATAAAAAATAAAAAATTTAAAAATTCACTTAGACGACGGAGATTCATATTTCCGTCGTCTAAGTGAAATTTTTAATTTTTTAATTTCTGGCAGTGTTTTTCCGACTAAAAATTTGGCAAAAATTTAAATCCACTTAGACGACGGAAATATGAATCTCCGTTGTCTAAGTCAAAATAATTGGCGGTATTTTTTTCCCACTAAAATTTTGGCAAAAATTTAAATCACTTAGACGACGGAAAATCAATATTTCCGTCGTATAAGTGAAAAATTAGGCTGTATTTTTTGAAAATTTAAAGCACTTAGACGACGGAAATGCTGTTTTCCGTCGTCTAAGTGTTTTAAAACCATTTAAATTCATCATTTTCTCAATTTCTCTTCATTTTTTCCTCTCTCTGAATCCACTCTCCCTCTCCATCTCTCCCCCCCCCCAATCAAACCACCCACCATATATCATCACCATCAGCATCCACCATCATCATCACCACCACCACCGTCGCCGCCACCACCGACATCACCACCGTCGCCGCCATCACCGGCATCACCACCGTCGCCGCCATCACCGACATCACCACCGTCGCTGCCACCACCACACACCACCACCTACAATGTCGCCTCCACCATCACCACACACCACTAGCTACCGCCTCCACCACCGGCGCCGCCGCCACCACTGCCGCCTATAATTAGTTTAGTTTTAGGTTTATTTAGTTTATTTAGGCTAGATTAATTTATTTTATTTTATTATGAATTTTTTATTTAAATCCATAATAATTTAAATTATTTATTCATTATGAATTTTGTATGTATTATATATTATTAATAATTAACATTCAATAAATTTTACAATATTATGAATATTGATAACAAAAAATTAAATGAAAAATTCATGAAATGCTAATTATTAAATTACTAATTAGCATTTCATGAATTTTTCATTTAATTTTTTTTTACAAAATCACCACTTAGACGATGGAAATATTATTTTCCGTCGTCTAAGTGATTACCTAGACCGCGGAGATGAACGTTTTCCGCGGTCCAAGCGAGACTTAGACCGCGGACATTCTCCGCGGTCCAAGTCGCACTTAAACGACGGAGAATTCATTCTCCGTCGTCTAAGTGAAAACTTAGACAGCGGAGAAGGTCCGCGGTCCAAGTCTCACTTAGACGACTGATAATTCATTCTCCGTCGTCCAAGTGCTTGGACGACAGCACTTGGAGCACGGAACTTGGAGGACTGATGTTCCGTCGTCTAAGTACTTAGACGACGGAAAAACGCACCTAGACGACGGAAACGCTCCGCAGTCTAGGTGCGTTTTTCTTGTAGTGTAATTTGTGTTTAATTAGGTATTGCAAATCTTCATGTGTTTGTGTTCTCTATTAACAAAATGTCCAGGGCTCCAGGCTCCAGGTGTTTCTAGTGGTACAAGACATGATCTAAACTTTTTCTTTCATTCTTTTCACAATTGAAGAGGTTGTGATTGTGTTTTAGGAAGGACAACTGGTACACCATTCTTCAGGAAAATACCAAGATGACAATTAGACAGCCAATTGGTCTCAGGTCCAATGTTGATCAATGTATAACAACAAAATTCACCAATCTCCAATTAAGTTAAAGATGAACTTTTACTCTATAAAAGGAGTGACATGTCCAAATACAAAATCAATGGATGTAACTCTTAGTGAAGAGACATATTCATTGAAAATAAACCAAATAGATACAACTCTTACTGAAGAGACATGCCCATTGAAAAATAACCAGAAAGATTGCATCTTTCAAGGGTCAAAAGTTATAATAACTTCTATAAACAGGAGTAATTCTCTGCAGATTCATATAATCAGAAAATCATTCTCTTATCTCTGAGATTCTCTCAAGTTCTACATCATTCTCCAGTTTAAAAATAGAAAATCTAGAAACTATTATTCTGCAGAAATGGTTTTTAGCAACCTTGAGGATCTTGTAAAACCTTTGATTGAGTGTTAGGTTGATCTTCGTTAGTGCAAACCGCTGATCAATATTAGCAAGTTGCTAGGCTTCATTATATCTTAAAGGCTTATTTGATCATTCCCCTTTGTACAATATGTAGTGGGGTAAATAAAGTCTAAAGGAAAGCGTAAACTTTTACATGCCTTTGAAGCATTCCTGCTCTTGCCATAACCCATAAACACAAAATATCCAACAAACACTAGGCACATTTTTGTTAGTTAGTTCGTCTGCCAATTTATAGAATTGTTTATATTCTTTTATGTTAAAATTTGGATGGTTATTTGTTGAATGACATAATTAACATGTTATTGATGTTATGTTCGTGCTTTAGTCTTTTACAGAAGGAAGAATGAAATTGTTTTTTATCGGAAGATGTGGAAGTAATTTTGAGGCAAAGTGGTAATGGAAGCGTTTAAGATGTGGTTGTACCCTAAAGTCTGTTATTGGCTTGCTATATCATCTTAGGATAAACATCTGTATATAAGTTTGTAATTGTAGATATCAAGATGTATATAACTAAATTGACTAATCTCCGGTATAGGTAAAACTTATACTGTCACACCCCCAAATCCGGAGCCAGTATTATACTGAAATATGGTGTAAGGATTTGTGATGTGAATAAGAAACCCAAATAATTTCAAAAATCAAGGTGTCTGAATAGTACATTTATTGAAAAGAAAAAGTGCTAATATTACAATACCGAAGTTTTTGAAAATAATAGTCATTATATTTATTCAATTCAAAATACAAGTAGAAAATAATTTGTTTATTTAGTAGGCGACGTATCCCATTTTCCCCAAGCATTCTACTCATCACCTGAAAAGGAGAAAGATGTAGTACCATGAGTCACACTGACCCAGTAAGTACAGCTTACAAGCATATACTAAATTATTTCTAAGAAACATTAAACTGAACAACCAATTCAAAAAGGTGAAATATTGAAACCGGTTATTCTTCCATACTTATACTTGCGTCTTTGTAATATATACAATTAGGTACATAATATATATATACACATACTTGTATAACTTCACATCTACACATAAACACGCCAATACTTCCGAAGTGAATTCTTTTAGATTAACTGGTAATTACTCAAAAGAAATCATGTGCTTAGTCTCACAACACCAGTACACATTTAAAGCCACAGCATTCTAAGGCCACCTGCCCAAGCATGTATACTCCCGGTTTGACACAATTCAGTCCTTAGAGTATAATAGTGCACTATCTGTAAGGGACTAGGGCCCTTGGCTAACTCCCACAATAACAAAATAATTTACCAGCAATTCACTTAAGCACGAGTTAATTCGTACTATACACCCGACTTCACACTTCAACCATAACGATCACAACAAGTCTTTAATTAAGACTATGTATATAGATCATAGAGTATATATTTTACATCATAATTTTGTAATGAGTATATACGTAATAGAATTTGTAAAGGAAGAAAGATCAAACTTAAACGTATTTCATTAATTAACAATTTTGGTCCAAATGTTTCTTTCGGCGGTAGTCTGCTCGAAATCCTCCATTTGTTCCAAATTATATTTGAGATTAAATAGATAGAGCGATTAAGTAGATAAACTTGAAATAAAAATTAGTTATCATTGGTTCAAAAGTTTCATTCAGCGGTAGTCCGTCCGAAATCCTCCATTAGTCCCAAATCAAACTTAAGAAGTAATAATGCAAGTAAGTAAATACAAATAAAGTACAAATACAGAAAATAAAATTATTAATCCATGGACCGAAAGTATCATTCCGCGGTAGTCCGTCCGAAATCCTCCATTTGATCCGTTTTATAATTAATCCATATTATGTCCAAATCAAAGAAGTGAGTATACCATCTCGAAGTGTTTTTCGAGAGGAATCCAATGATAATAATCAAAAAGTTCGGTAGGGAGTTCTCAAGTCCAGAAACAAAAATGTTTAGCAACTGTCCAGAAATGGCTACGCACGCTATTAAGCTCATTTGCACGAATTAATTTAGTTAGTAATTATTAATTAATACCTTTCAAAATTTCCAGATTTATAGTTGAACTCCTAAGCTTCGTTTTGATATAAAGAACACTAAATTTGGTTAAGAAATGAGTGAGATATGAATATTTCAAGTTAAGAGCACATTAAGAGGTTTCGAACATGATTAAAGAAAAGATTAGCAAAACTTGTTTTAGCCATAACTTTCTCATTACTTAACCTTTTTAAGTGATTCAAAAGCCAAAGTTGAATAACTTTTTGTGTAGAATCTGAATATGTAAAAATATTTGACTAATTAAAAATTTAACAGAAACGAAAATATCAAATTTACACTAAGGCTCATTATTTCTCTTTTATTCTTAGCCATGCACTTTGATGTAATCTTAAAGATAAAGAAGTATAGGAATGTACTCATGTACTTACTCGAGAATTTCAGTAGGTGATGGAGGTATTTGATTAACTCAAGTGACCCTCTTGAAACAAATGAATTAACTACTAAAGTATTTGGAAGAAATGTAGTTTGGTGTGGGATTTTAGGGGAGTTGCATTGCAACTTTTGGGAGGACTTCAAATCAGTACGTAAGGGGGAGATTGAAGTGGTGCAAAAATCAGATTGAACTCAAGGGTGATTTATATAGACATGGGAGGAGACATGGGAAATAAATTCATAACTATTTTTGTAGACTTTTGTAGACAAGTTGACAATGGAATAGTTGGGCTACTAATTCTAGGGTTAAAATGAACTTGTAAAAACAATAGTAATGTGGTTGGAAATCTGATTGAAATGTTGAAATGTGATTATGTATGCATGTGAATGTAATATGTAATGTGATGTGTGAAAATGTATGGTTTTACTAATAAAGTGTAGTGTAGTGTAATATATATATATATATATATATATATCTATCAACCAATAATAATTAGCACCAAATTGATATATGAGCATGACCTCTAAAGGTATGAATTGCAATATTAAAATACAAAGTTCGATTCGGAGAAGAGATTCGAATAAGGAAAATTTGGTCGTTTTGCTAAAATTCCATTTCCGAAAAATCGGCTAGTTGGAATTAGAGTTTTTTACCGTTTCTAACTAGAGTAAAAATATTTTTATTATTTTTACTAACCTATAAAATGGAATGTTTCACGATTCCAGCTCGTGGCCTCGAACCCAAGACCAGGGAGTACCTGACTTGAACTTGAGTATCCACTGGACCATTTGCCCCACTCCGTTAATATTTCTCTAAACCTCGTTTTTATACATTGTCTTCGCCGGACAATTATTTTATCGAAATTCTAAAACCTCTAAGGTCAAACTAAATTATGGTCATTTCTAAGTTTAATGAGTCATACGATAATCTAAACTATTAAACTAATTTTCGGGGTATTACAGTCTACCCACCTTAAAAGAAAATTCGTCCTCGAATTTTACGTACTTAATTCTGTGAATAAGTGTGGATACTTCTTCCTCATCTCAGACTCTAACTCCCAAGAAGCTTCATTCTCATCATGCCGATTCCATTGTATTTTTACAACTGGAATCTCCTTTGTGCGGAGCTTCCTCACCTCCCGGTCCATGATCCGCACAGGTGCCTCGTCGTAAGTGGCATCTTCCGAGACTTCCAAGGTACTATGATCTATGACATGCGACTTGTCTGGCTTGTATTCATGCAACATGGATACATGAAAGACGTTATGTACACTGGACAAGTTTGGTGGTAGATCTAATCGGTAAGCTAGATTACCAATTTTCTCGACGATTGAGAAAGGCCCAATAAATCGTGGAGATAACTTGGCATTCTTCTTCCCAAAACGAATAACTCCTCGCATAGGTGAGACTTTCAGCAAGACTTGGTCTCCATCCTTGAATTCGATATGCCTCCTATGTTGATCCGCATGGCTCTTTTGTCGGCTTTGTGCGGTTTTCAGGCGCTCCTTAATAAGAGTGATAGTCTCTGTAGACTGCTTGATAATGTCAGGTCTTGGCAGAACTTCTTCTCCAACTTCAGCCCAACACATTGGGGTACGACATGGTTTCCCATAAAGAGCTTCAAATGGTGCCATTCCTATGCTCGAGTGATAACTATTGTTGTACGCAAACTCGATCAAATATAAGTGCTCTTCCCAACTTCCTCCGAAGTCTAAGATGCACGATCTAAGCATATCTTCGATCACTTGATTGACTCTTTCAGTTTGTCCATCCGTTTGAGGGTGAAAGGCAGTGCTTATACCAGCTTTGTTTCCATAGCTTCTTGTAAACTAACCCAAAATCTAGAGGTGAATCGGGCATCACGATCAGAGACAATTGAGACAGGAATCCCATGAAGACGTACAATTTCTTTTAAGTACATCTTGCTTAAGACATCGATGGAGTATGTTATTTTAATAGGTAGAAAATGAGCTGACTTTGTGAGGCGATCGACGATAACCCATATTGCATCATTTCCTTTTCGTGTCTTTGGCAATCCTGTAATGAAATCCATAGTGATGTTCTCCCATTTCCACTTCGGAACTTTGAGAGGTTGCAGAAGTCCTCCTTTTCGCACGCGCTCCGCTTTCACTAGTTGGCAGGTAAGACATTTAGAGATGTATTTTGCTATGTCCCTCTTCATGTTGTTCCACCAAAAGTGTCTTCGTAGATCCTTGTACATTTTCACTCCTCCAGGGTGAATTGTGAACTTCGAGCGATGTGCTTCATCCAATACCTCTTCCTTTAATGGTACAAGGTTTGGCACACAAAGTCTCCCTCGAAAGCGCATTCCTTCTCTATCTTGTATGCTCCAATCCTCGGGGTATTTTTCCTTCATTTCTCGAACATACTTCACAAGCTCTTCATCATCTTGTTGTGCTTGGATGATACGGGTAATATAGTAGGTTGCACTACTATATTTCCAATGAAGGTTCTACCCGTAATTGGCGATGGACTAAGATTGTACTCAATAAGAGTTTCCAGCATACTCCAATTTTCCCTTAAAAGCAAGGCAAGGTGGCTATTAGGTTTTCGGCTTAGAGCGTCAGCCACTACATTTGCTTTCCCTGGGTGGTACTGTAGGGTAAAATCATAGTCCTTGATCAGCTCCATCCATCGTCGTTGTCGCATGTTCAAATTTTTTGAGAAAAGATGTACTTCAGGCTTTTGTGGTCAGAGAATAGATCAAACTGTTCTCCGTATAAATGATGCCTCCAAACCTTCAAGGCAAAGACCACAGCAGCAAGCACTACAAGAAAAGAGGACTTAGACGACGGAACAGTATTAGTTCCGTCGTCTAAGTTACACTTAGACCTCGGAGATTTCTCCGTGGTCCAAGTAACACTTAGACGACGGAGATGTAATTCTCCGTCGTCTAAGTGTTACTTGGACCACGGAGAAATCTCCGAGGTCTAAGTGTAACTTAGACGACGGATGTGAAATTTCTCCGTCGTCTAGGTAAGTACCTGGACCTCGGAGACGTATCCGTCGTCCAGGTTATCACTTGGACGACGGAGAATTACATCTCCGTCGTCTAAGTAACATTTAGACCTCGGAGATTTCCGAGGTCCAAGTAAAACTTAGACGACGGAGAATTACATCTCCGTCGTCTAAGTTTTACTTGGACCTCGGAGAAATCATCACCTGGACAACGGACCGACACGTCGTGGTGTAAGTTCCACTTAGACGACGTACCGACACCTCCGTCGTCTAAGTGAAGCATTATATATATAGGCCATGCCAAACTCTCTTAGCTTCGATCATTCCATTATATTTTCTCCCGTGGGGAATTTTTGAGATCGAAGGAGAAGGAGAAGGCCGGATTAGGCTAGGCCGGGGCTAGAAATTAAAGGATCTCCGGTGTTCGATCACTAGCTAGCTTAATTAACTGCAGATATCGAGAAGGCGAGCAGGTACGTACGTACGTACGTAGGCAGTTAAAATTTGCATGATTAAATATATATATATATATTTAGGGAAACCGTACGTACGTACATACATGCATGAATGTTAATTAGCTATATATACAGATTAAATTACGTACGTAATTTGATGGATCGATGTAGATCGAGTACGTATAATTAATGGTAAATTAATGGACTAATATATATATATGTAATAATTATTTAATTATAATATTTTGTAGCAGTATGGACAAGAGTTGGATGAAGTTAAAGAATAGATGTGATGTCCGGTATATGGATGAAATTAGCGAATTTGTGAATTTTGCGATAGAACATGGTCATGGAAAGAAGCGTTTCAGGTGTCCGTGCCAGAAATGTCTTAATTGTCAGTATGCGGAGGTTAATGTTATGGTGCAACACCTGTACGAAAATGGTATGATGTGGAGTTACACTACATGGAGCGAGCATGGTGAAGCAGTAGAGTTCAGCGCAGCAGACTTCAGCTCAGGGTACAGTTACCATGGTGCCTCATCCAGCGGCAGTGGTGCCGGACCCCCAGCTTGCAACCCAACTGCAGATTTGGTCCATGATGTGTTTCCGGGATGTAGTCATGGCGGACACCAACACCAAGACGGAGGTTACAGTACCACCAATGAGCATGATGACACATTCCCCGCAGCTAGCTTGGCCACTGACACCACTGAGATGGAAAAGTACAACCGGATGCTACTTGAAGCGCAGACCCCGGTGTTCCCTGGATGTCGAGAGAATGTGTTGCAATATGTGATGGAGCAAATGAAGATAAAAGTGAAGCACAAAATGTCAGTGAGTGCTTTTGACGAAATTCAGGAGCAAATATGTAAGTTGCTTCCTGATGATCACAATCTTCCTAAATCTCATTATAAGGTTAGAAATATCCTGAGCAGCCTCGGCCTAAAGTACAGGATAATTGACGCATGTCCGAATGATTGTGTGCTATTTTACAAAGAGTATAAAGAGTTGGACTATTGTCCCGTATGTGGCCAGTGCAGATTCCAGTTGAATAGGAAGAGTTCGAAAAAGAGAATTCCTGTGAAAGTTGTTCGATATTTTCCCTTGATTCCCAGATTGCAGCGCCTGTACATGTCTCTACACACAGCAGAGGCGATGCGATGGTACGCAGAAAAGCGAATAGATGACGATGTCCTGCGACACGCCGCAGATGGGGAGGGTTTCAAACATTTCGACAGAGAATTTGGAGACTTTGCTTCAGAGGTTAGAAATGTTAGACTCGGCCTATCTACAGACGGATTCAATCCTTGGGGAAGTAATAGCTCCGCCGTCAGCACTTGGCCAGTTATTCTGATGCCGTACAACTTGCCTCCGTGGATGTGCATGAACAAGGAATTTAATTTCCTTACCGTATTAATTCCAGGTCCTAAATCTCCATCGAAGTGCTTAGATGTCTACCTCAGACCTTTGATCGACGAGCTGAAACTGTTGTGGGAAAATGGAGTCCCAACTTATGACAAATTCACTAACACGATGTTCACGATGAGGGCTGCCGTAATGTGGACGATCAGCGATTTTCCAGCGTATGGGATGTTGGCAGCGTGCAGGACAAAAGGATATAATGGATGTCCTATATGTTTGGACGACGTGAACTCTAGTTGGCACGCAGGGAAGGTGTGTTACTTGGGTCACCGTAGATGGCTCCCTCACGACCACCCTTGGCGACAGGATGAAGCTCATTTCGACGGGACGGTAGAGAACAATCCTAAACCCCGTAGTTGGTCGGGCGAAGAGATTTTAGAGAGGTTGAGCTATTTCGACTTTGGTGTGTTGACTAACGACGCGGATGTAAAGAAATGCAATCCAATTCCTCCACATGATCTGAGCTATTGGGATCACAAGAGTATATTCTTTGAACTCCCTTACTGGTCGAAGTTGAAGCTGAGGAACAACTTGGACGCGATGCACATAGAAAAGAATGTGTGCGACAGCGTGGTGGGAACAATTCTCGGTATTAAGTTCAAGACTAAAGATACTCCCAAAGCGCGCAAAGATTTGGAATCAATGAATCTACGTCGTCCCTTGTGGTTGAGGAGGGATAGGAAAGGAGTGTACAACAAGATGCCAGCTGCACCGTACACAGTGAAGCCGACACTTAGACGTTCTGTATTTCACTGGTTTAAGGGCGTTCGTTATCCGGCCACGTATGCAGCTACTATAACTGGAGCAGTGGACGAGGTGCAACACAAGTTTGTTGGTCTAAAGACACATGACTATCACGTTATGCTGCAACGTCTGATTCCAGTGGTAATTCGACCATATTTGCCTCGCGACGTCGTAGAACCAATAGTGGCATTGTGCAGATGGTGGCAGAGGTTATGCGCCAGAGAATTAAAGAAGTCAGATGTCGTGGAATTGCAACAACAAATTGTGCACATCATTTGCAAACTAGAGAGGATTTTTCCGCCTGCTTTCTTCGACATAATGATTCACCTAATGATCCACCTGCCCGAGCAGGTTCTCATTTCTGGTCCGGTCCAGTACACTTGGATGTATCCTCAAGAAAGGTACGTACAACTAATTAATTATACAGGTTTTTCGATTCATAATTTGTTCCACTGGAGATTACTAGCTAGCTATATGCATGTACTTATTTTTATTGTACGTTTGATTAATTTTGTAGACAGCTTGGACAGTATAAGTCATTCGTCAAAAACAGGTCGGCCCCGGATGGCTCCATAGCAGAGACATACCTAATGCATGAGTGCGTTACTTACTGCAACAGGTACCTCAAAGATCCACCACCTCCAACTGCCTCCGATCCCAGTGCCCGCATCAATCTTTCTGTCGTCACCAATGTCGTCCGACCGTTTAGAGGAGTATTAAAGGAAACGTTAACACGGGAAGAACTTATTGAGGCACATTGGGTAGTGTTACGAGACTGTGACGAAGTTGAGCCGTACATGATGTCATACAGGGAGAGGCTTCAGGCGTTATATCCAGACAAGAGTTCGGCGTGGATTGAGAAAATGGTTAAGAAAAAGTTCCCCGATTATTTCTTCCAATGGGTACGTATTTAGTGATTTATATACATATTGAGATCATGCATGTTTAATTTGTAGAAAGTAAACCCTTACATTTTTCCATTTTCGCAGATGATTGATCTGCAAAAATCCGAAAACCACGGGGGGTGGTGGTCTTGGCCAAAGCACTTGCTAGCAGGGAAGCCGATTAAACACTATATTTATCCGGGATGTTTTGTGAACGGTGTGAAGTTCCATTCATTGGCGCGAGATGAAGGAAGAAGAACACAAAACAGTGGGATAGCGGTTGGGAAAGACCCTGATCTATATTACGGAATGATCGTATATGTGGTTCAGCTATGTTACGGGAATGATGTCAACGTTTTCCTATTCAAGTGCAGATGGTTCAAGCGTACAAAGGAAGACCTGGGACTTTTATCAGTCGATACAAACTCAAGCTGGTATGAGGATGAGCCTTTCGCTCTCGCCACCTTAGTTAGGCAGGTGTTCTATCTCGACGATCCGAAAGCTGGTGACGGGTGGAAAATAGTGAACCAGATCTCTCATCGAGGAGTTTGGAATACAGAGACAATTGAAGGGACACCGGCGACGACTGAAGATGCTGCTGAACCAGATAGAGACATTCCTGCCTATCAAGAACCTAATATTTCTGTCATCCGCTCCGACATAATGGACCTGGTTCAAGACGGTGAACGGTTACCCATGCCTGATGGTTGTACAGATCTAACTGAAGAAGAGATTATTGAGGTAGATGAAGAAGACGTGCAGGATGAGGACGATGACGACAACTCTGGTTATTCCTCGGACGATGTTGAGTACGATGAGGAGGATGAGCAATCGGATAACGGTGATGATGATGATGACGATTATGACGAAGAGTACGGTCACACGACGAGGATCATTAATTGGTAAACCCTAATTTATTATTGTAATATATATATGATCGATCGATGCATCGTAAAAAGGTGAAAGATTTCTATTATGTCGAGACTTTAAGATTCCTCGTCCAGCTTTGGTTGGTTTTATTGTTTTTAAATACTATTTATGTATAAATTGGATTAATTATGGGTCCCTATATATGATTATATATATTGACTTGTGATAGTATTATTGAGAGCACAAATTTTGTACGTAGTCCCGGCCCCTCTCTTTGCTTTCAACTTCATCGGTGTATTCTCTGATCTTATTAAAAGTAAGCTGAAGCTGCTCTACATTTCGCTCAAGCAGCCCTTCAAACCCTAAATCCTCGACACTAAATGTAGCATGCGCAGATCGGATCGATCGATCATTTTTTTAATTATATTCTTGAATGAGAATAATTGAACGAACATACAAATGACCGGGGACGACCTAAACCCTAAACCGTACGGCCCTAACCTCTGAATTCAGGGTTTTACACTTGGACGACGGAGACAGTCATTATCCGTCGTCTAGGTACACACTTGGACGACGGAGAATGACTGTCTCCGTCGTCCAAGTGACAAACCCTATACCCTAAACCCTAAGGACCCCTAACCCCTGAATTCAGGGTATATTCACCTGGACGACGGATACGACATTCTCCGTCGTCCAAGTACACACCTGGACGACGGATATTAGCGTCTCCGTCGTCCAGGTGTGTACTTGGACGACGGAGAATGTCGTATCCGTCGTCCAGGTGTAAATTTCGTAATTTTTTCTAAGACAACGACCATCTAGACCATCTTCGAATGCATATTCTTTTCGTCAAGACTTTAGAGTAGTATATTCTTGGTGTGTGAGCTTCGACGGTTTGAAAATCGGAGTTGCGAAATGTCCTGTATCCACGTTTCCGGTTTGTGAAATTCTCGGTTTTGCGGTTGACTGTGCCGATGAAACCCTTCCCGAACTTATTATTTC
Organism: Geum urbanum; assembly: GCA_946800695.1. Taxonomy (NCBI): domain Eukaryota; kingdom Viridiplantae; phylum Streptophyta; class Magnoliopsida; order Rosales; family Rosaceae; genus Geum; species Geum urbanum. Next base: position 13,246,073 of record OX327001.1, read on the forward strand.
CTGGTCCTTTATAGTAATTATATATTATGTTACGACGAACATATCCAACGGTTGTTTTGTCCAAATTCAATTTCGTTAGTACTCTGCTGCAAATCAGCAACTACAAGTGAACACTAAAGTCTTAAAGATTAGTCGATACTTAACAACTTTCAAAACGTAAAATTATTCGGCGGTTCAAATTTATCTGTTTATATATACGATGCGTTCATCGATATTGTACGACTATTTCACTCGAATGACAGATCGCTAAATTCCTAGCGAATTAATTTAAATATTTTTTTTTGCATAATTTGAACCTAGACGACGGATACGGTCATTTTCCGTCGTCCAAGTGTTCACCTGGACGACGGAAAATGACCGTATCCGTCGTCTAGGTTCAAATTACCATGGCGGTTCGAATAAAATTTTTATTATTTTTCGATGTAAATATTGACTTGGACGACGGATATGTCGTTTTCCGTCGTGCAAGTGAACACTTGGACGACGGAAAACGACATATCCATCGTCCAAGTCAATATTTACATGGCGGTTCGATTTGCCGCCTCAATTTTTGGCGCCGCTTGAAATTCCACTTAGACGACGGAAAACACTGTTTCCGTCGTCTAAGTCAACATTTATGGCGGTGAAACGGCCCGCCCATTTATTTGGCGCCGGTTCGAAAAAATTTGACTCTTCACTTAGACGACGGAAAACACTGTTTCCGTCGTCTAAGTGCACTTAGACGACGGAGAATAGTGCTCCGTCGTCTAAGTGAAACTCTATATAAGGAGGAGCACCCCCCCTCATTTTCTCATCATTCCATCTCCTCCTCTATACTCTCCTCTCCTCTCTCTCACTCCGGCGATCCTCCTCCGGCGACGCTCCGACGACCAACTTTCCGGCGTGGTTCCCCCTCTCCGACGACTCGATCAACTCCCCGATATTCCCGAAAACTCCGATTCGGTACATTTCTATTTTTCCCTTATTAAAATAATTTTCATTTAATTAATTAATAAAATTCTAAATTTAATTAATTAGTAGAATTTAATTTATTACTTAGTTTTAAATATTTAATAAATGATTAATTTATTGTAAATTTATTGTAAATTTATTGTTATTAATTATATTTAGATTAATTATTGTTATTAATTAAATAAATGATTACATATTGTTATTAATTAATTAAATGGTAAATTATTGTTATATATTAATAATAATTAAATGAATAATTGTAATTACTTGATAATTTATGAAATGTTTAAATATTATTGTAATTATTTATTAATTAGTTGCATAATTAAATAAATATGAGATTAAATTAATTAGTAGTACGTGTTCGATTTAAATTTAGTACATAGGCTTGGTGTAATTAAGTCGCACTCTTTGGAATAGATGGCGCCTCTTTTCCTTGCTTATCTCCTTAACCCCTCGTGATGTGTGGATTTCATCACCGCACACCATAACCTAAGTGAAGTTATGGACACGAGGTTGAGGGCGGAGTTTGCAAAGGACTTGAGGGAGTGTAAATTTTCGAAAAATTGGCCGAATGTCGGACATGGTGTCTAGAAACGGGTTATGACTGGTGACAGGATTTGGACTAAGAAAGACTTTTGTCGAAATTAGTCCTGCCTCTCGCGTTATCTCTATCCCTAACTGGCCATGTTTTTCGATTTAACCAAGGCTGATTAATTGAAAATTTACACTTTATCGCGCGGGTCGCACGTCCATTGAACGACCGAAAATGCCAAGCTAGTGTACTCTATTTAAATCTTAAACGTACTTAATTAATTAGCGTAAATTTTTAAGTTGTAATTATTATGGTAAGTAGGTACGCGTATTTTAACACCGTACTCTTAGGTTTAAATGGCTCCGCCAAAGACCACATCCGGCAAGAAGAAAGCCCAACAGGAGTCAGAAGATGAGATGCTCCAAATGTTGGCGGCCCAAGTCGGTTGGGTTCAACCGCAGGACGACGCCCTCAATCCGGGGCCTTCTGGGGAAATTCCCTCTGCCCCATTTCTCTCAAGCGGTGATGACGTCGACCCCTTTTCAACTCCGACGCCCGGTACCGCTTCAACGGGAAGTACTCAGGCGTCTTCGACGGCCGATTCTATCATGTACAGCGCCCGCCGTAAGCAAAGGAGGGCCCCCACTGACCCCCAACCGAAAAAGACTCGGGGTCTCGTTAAAGGTGGAAAGGCGGAGAAAATTTGCAAGGCGACCGGGAGCAAGATCGCCTTGCCCTACGACGAATTCACCGGTGGCCCTCCCACACCTCAGCTAGCAAGTCTCTCGGCTCATAGCATTGGGTCGATTGTTCGTAACCGGGTTCGTATCACTGCCCCTACTTGGAGGGAGGTGCCGGATTCGGAGAAGGCGAAAGTCTTTAAGGATCTTTCGGTACGTAATACGTACAATTTTAGTTATTATATACTATTTTTAATATTAGTTATATATAATTTTATAATATATACGATTATAATTTCCAATTTATTTCTGATAGGAACAATTTGCGGTGGATCCGGATCCGGCGATGTTGAGGCATATCAACCAAACCGCCAACAACATCTTCAAAGATTGGAAGTACAGGCTCCATCAGTACTTCCGAACTAACGGTCCCGTGCCTCCCCCCGAAGAGCTGCGTGGGGATAGAGAAGATGAGTGGGAGTGGTTGTGTAACCACTTTGCCGATGAGCAATTTCAGGTGTTAATTTACTTTTTTTATTTCAATTAAGATAATTGAATACTCTAAATTTTAGTTACTTATAAATTTTTTAATGATTTCATTATGTTGTCTAACAGAAATTCTCCGGTGTCAACAAAGCCAACCGGGGGAAGAAGGACAAGCACCATACTTCCGGCGCCAAGCAACTCATTCAAATTGCCAAGGAGCACAGGGATAAGGGCTCCAAACACCCTTATCTCGATGCAAGCGTAAGCGCGTACGTGACGCCTGGGCTCGATAATGAAGCGAGTCAACGCGGCGTAAGTCATATATATATATATATGTGTGTGCGCTAATAATTATAGTAATTATTATTTAAATATTATTTCATTATAATAAATTTATTATTCTTTTGTAGGCAAGAGTGATAGAGCGTGCGCAGGAAGAATTGGCTAACACTCAGGTTGCGTTCCCAGATGTGCCGCTAGAAGACCTGCCTCCTCTATCTGTGGAGAGCCAAATAGCAATTGCGGATGAGGTCTACGGTCGTAGAGCTGGCAAGGAGGTTAGGCACTTCGGGCCTAAGGTGGTTCGAGATTTGTCGACCTCTGAGTCATCATCTACGGGAGGTTCGGGGCGGCGGAGAAGTTCTCAAGCTGCGGCAGCCTATGAAGAGGCTCGAATCGCACGGGAGGAGAATATTGCCATGCGCCAAAGAATGGACCAGCAAGACGAGCGAATAGCCCAACTCATCGCCCTTATGCAACAAGCTCAAAGACAATGTCAACCTCCTCCGAACCCATTCCCCGACGACGACGACCCGGCTGGAGGCGGAGGACGAGGCGGCGCATCTGCTCCTCCAGTGTTTTAGCTAGCTAGTAGTTTATTATTTCGTTTCTTAATTTCCGCATTACGAACAATATTTTCATTTTTAATTATGGGTTTTTTCGATTATGTATGTACAAATTAATTAATTTAATTATTTTATTAATTTAGTGTATTTAATTAATTTAATTAATTTTTTTTCAATTAATATTAATAATATTTTTGAATTTAATTTTTTTTAAAAAATTAATTTTTCACTTAGACGACGGAGACATTAATCTCCGTCGTCTAAGTCCCTACATGGGCCACGGACGTTGTTAGCTTCTCCGTGGCCCAGGTGGTGACTTAGACGACGGAGATTAATGTCTCCGTCGTCTAGGTTACGACCTGGGCCACGGAGAAGCTAACAATCTCCGTGGCCCAGGTAGGAACTTAGACGACGGAGATTAAATTCTCCGTCGTCTAAGTCACCACCTGGGCCACGGAGATTGTTAGCTTCTCCGTGGCCCAGGTCGTAACCTAGACGACGGAGACATTAATCTCCGTCGTCTAAGTCACCACCTGGGCCACGGAGATTGTTAGCTTCTCCGTGGCCCAGGTAGACACTTAGACGACGGAGATTAATGTCTCCGTCGTCTAAGTTCCTACCTGGGCCACGGACGTTCTCCGTGGTCCAAGTGAACTTGGACCACGGAGATTAAATTCTCCGTCGTCTAAGTACTTAGACGACAGCACTTGGAGCACGTACCTTGGACGACGGATTTTCCGTCGTCCAAGTACTTAGACGACGGAGACTGTCACTTAGACGACGGAAATTCTCCGTCGTCTAAGTCACTTTTTCTTGTAGTGAAGCTCAAGATCATGTGTGGGATAATTCTTCTCGTGTGGCTTCAACTGTCGAGAAGCATAAGCTACCACCTTTTCATTTTGCATAAGCACACAACCGAGCCCTTGATGTGATGCATCACTATAGATTACAAAAGGGACTCCACTTTCGGGAATTGTGAGGATTGGTGCCGTTGTCAGCTTCTTCTTCAGTTTTTGGAAGGCTCGTTCGCAATTGTCGTCCCATACGTACTTAACATTCTTCCGCGTCAACCTTGTAAGTGGGAGAGCAATTTTTGAAAAACCTTCTATAAATCTTCGGTAGTATCCAGCAAGGCCAAGAAAGCTTCGTACTTCGGTTGGGGTGGTAGGAGCTTTCCATTCTAAGACTGATTCAATCTTAGCAGGATCCATTGCTATTCCCGATCGAGAGACTACATGGCCTAAGAACTTGACTTCGTGCTGCCAGAATTCGCATTTCTCGAATTTGGCATATAGTTGGTGTGATCTAAGAAGATTTAATGTCTGCTCCAAGTGTTGTGCATGGTCTGCTTCAGTTTTGGAATAGATCAGGATATCATCAATGAAGACGATAATAAATTGATCTAAAAACGGGCTGAAGACTCGATTCATCAGGTCCATGAATATGGCAGGTGCATTGGTCAATCCAAAGGACATTACCAACCACTCATACTGGCCATACCGTGTGTTAAATGCGGTTTTGTGGATGTCTTCTTTTTTTACTAGGAGTTGATGGTACCCGGAACGTAAATCAATCTTCGAGAATATTTGAGCACCTCGTAGCTGATCGAACAAATCATCGATTCGAGGTAATGGGTACTTGTTCTTAATGGTCACCTTGTTCAGCTGTCGGTAGTCGATGCATAGCCGAAGAGACCCATCTTTCTTCTTCACGAATAAAACAGGTGCTCCCCAACTAGAAGAACTTGGGCGGATGAATCCAAGATCGAGTAACTCCTTAATTTGTACTTGCAACTCCTTCAACTCTTTTGGTGCCATTCTATATGGTGTAACAGAAATTGGTCTGGCTTCAGGTATTAAATCGATACTGAACTCAACATTACGTTTTGGAGGTAAACGAGTGATCTCTTGGAAAACGTCTTTGAAAGAATTGACCACAGATATTTTGTCAATCAATGGCTTGGACTTTTCTATCTTGAGATGGGCAAGAAACTTGGAAGGTAGAGATTCATGATGTGAATCACCTTGAATTTTTCGAATGGGTTGGCCAGGAATTGAGAAAGTGATTGTTTTCTCAAAGCAACTTATAAGGGCATGATATTTGACTAACCAATCAAATCCTAAGATTATGTCAAATTGTCCCATGTATAAGACTATCAAATTTGTAGGAAAATTTGCATCTAATACATTTATAGGACATGATTTGCAAACTTGGGTTAGAATGGCTGATTTTTCTAACGGTGTTGTGACTATCAAAAATTCATCTAGTTTGGATGGTATTAAACCTAAACTAGCAACAAATGTGGAACATATGAAAGAATCAGATGCTCCAGTATCAAACAGTATGCGAGCATGAGTACTGTATACTGTAAGCGTACCTTCCATGACAGGTTTCTCAAAGGCTATAGAGTTCAGCTGGACAGTGCGATTTGGTGGATTATTGACTTGTTTTGGAACATCACACTTGTTTGCAAAATGCCCTATCTTGCCACAATTAGAACAAGACCCAGGAAGGCGATGTGGCTTTAGACATGCATTAGACATGTGTCCAGTTTCTCCACAATTGTAGCATCGGACTGGTGGTTTTGCCAACTCGTTTCCCTTGCCAGCCGGTGCCGTCGGTTTTTGGAATGCCCCTTTTCCCTTTTGCTGCTTCCATGGTTGCTCACTTTTCTGGTTAAACATTGGATGACTTCTTTTCCCTCACCCGATCTCTCGTTCTTTCTCCATGCGATACTTCTGATTCTCCTCCTCTTGAGTTAGTGCTTTGTCCACAGCTTCCTCGTAGGTGATCCCTCGTTGAGTGACTAATCTTCTTATGTTGGAGTTCAGCCCTCCGATGAAATGTCTTGCCTTCTTATCATCTGTATCTACCATGTGTATGGCGAAACGAGAAAGTTTAGTGAACTTGGTTTCATACTCAAGGACAGTCATTTTCCCTTGAGTAAGCTGTATGAATTCAAGCTCTTTCTTGCCTTTCTCAACTTGTGGAAAATATTTTTCCAGAAATTTTTCTTTGAAGGTAGCCCACTCCATGAGTTCCATGGTTGCGGGTGGTGTTACACGTTTCACTGTGTCCCACCAGTAACGAGCGTCTCCTTCTAAAAGACAAGTAGCCACTTTCCGTAACTCTACTTGTGTGCATTCTAACATTTCGAAATGGATTTCCAGATTGTAAATCCATTCCTCAGCCTCGTGAGGTTTGCCTCCAATGAACCTCTTCGCTCCTAGGTTCCTTAGGTGTGACACTAGTCTTCCTAGTCTTCCACCTACTTGATTTGCCTCCATCCTTCTTGTGAAGGCTTCGACAAGGTCCTCAGCATCAATAGGTGAATTTCTTCTATCAGTCATGGTCCTATTTTAAGAGACGAACCTAATGGTTAGAACATATTGAAAATACTTTAACGAAAAATACTTTGCATTTAACGCTAATGTACATTTGAAGTACCAAACAATGTAATGCTAAATATTTTCTTTAGCTACAATCCAACTCAGACCATATTAAGGAATGGATTTTGGAATGTCAACAATTACATAAACTTTAGGCATAAAGCCAAGAGAAATAGACACATATGGTCATATTATAGACACAAAGAAAGCAATAATGATAACTTATCAACAAAGTTACTCAACAAATCTATAACCCTCCCCCGTTCTTGTTAATCAAATTTTAGTTTTTGAAAACAAAACCTTTCATTTTAGGATCTTTTAGCTCTGATACCAATCTGTCACACCCCCAAATCCGGAGCCAGTATTATACTGAAATATGGTGTAAGGATTTGTGATGTGAATAAGAAACCCAAATAATTTCAAAAATCAAGGTGTCTGAATAGTACATTTATTGAAAAGAAAAAGTGCTAATATTACAATACCGAAGTTTTTGAAAATAATAGTCATTACATTTATTCAATTCAAAATACAAGTAGAAAATAATTTGTTTATTTAGTAGGCGACGTATCCCATTTTCCCCAAGCATTCTACTCATCACCTGAAAATGAGAAAGATGTAGTACCACGAGTCACACTGACCCAGTAAGTACAGCTTACAAGCATATACTAAATTATTTCTAAGAAACATTAAACTGAACAACCAATTCAAAAAGGTGAAATATTGAAACCGGTTATTCTTCCATACTTATACTTGCGTCTTTATAATATATACAATTAGGTACATAATATATATATATATATATATATATATATATACACATACTTGTATAACTTCACATCTACACATAAACACGCCAATACTTCCGAAGTGAATTCTTTTAGATTAACTGGTAATTACTCAAAAGAAATCATGTACTTAGTCTCACAACACCAGTACACATTTAAAGCCACAGCATTCTAAGGCCACCTGCCCAAGCATGTATACTCCCGATTTGACACAATTCATTCCTTAGAGTATAATAGTGCACTATCTATAAGGGACTAGGGCCCTTGGCTAACTCCCACAATAACAAAACAATTCACCAGCAATTCACTTAAGCACGAGTTAATTCGTACTATACACCCGACTTCACACTTCAACCATAACGATCACAACAAGTCTTTAATTAAGACTATGTATATAAATCATAGAGTATATATTTTACATCATAATTTTGTAATGAGTATATACGTAATAGAATTTTTAAAGGAAGAAAGATCAAACTTAAACGTATTTCATTAATTAACAATTTTGGTCCAAACGTTTCTTTCGGCGGTAGTCCGCTCGAAATCCTCCATTTGTTCCAAATTATATTTGAGATTAAATAGATAGAGCGATTAAGTAGATAAACTTGAAATAAAAATTAGTTATCATTGGTTCAAAAGTTTCATTCGGCGGTAGTCCGTCCGAAATCCTCCATTAGTCCCAAATCAAACTTAAGAAGTAAATAATGCGAGTAAGTAAATAAAAATAAAATACAAATACAGAAAATAAAATTATTAATCCATGGACCGAAATTATCATTCGGCGGTAGTCCGTCCGAAATCCTCCATTTGATCCGTTTTATAATTAATCCATATTATGTCCAAATCAAAGAAGTGAGTATACCATCTCGAAGTGTTTTTCGAGAGGAATCCAATGATAATAATCACAAAGTTCGGTAGGGAGTTCTCAAGTCCAGAAACAAAAATGTTTAGCAACTGTCCAGAAATGGCTACGCACGCTATTAAGCTCATTTGCACGAATTAATTTAGTTAGTAATTATTAATTAATACCTTTCAAAATTTCCAGATTTATAGTTGAACTCCTAAGCTTCGTTTTGATATAAAGAACACTAAATTTGGTTAAGAAATGAGTGAGATATGAATATTTCAAGTTAAGAGCACATTAAGAGGTTTCGAACATGATTAAAGAAAAGATTAGCAAAACTTGTTTTAGCCATAACTTTCTCATTACTTAACCTTTTTAAGTGATTCAAAAGCCAAAGTTGAATAACTTTTTGTGTAGATTCTGAATATGTAAAAATATTTGACTAATTAAAAATTTAACAGAAACGAAAATATCAAATTTACACTAAGGCTCATTATTTCTCTTTTATTCTTAGCCATGCACTTTGATGTAATCTTAAAGATAAAGAAGTATAGGAATGTACTCATGTACTTACTCGAGAATTTCAGTAGGTGATGGAGGTATTTGATTAACTCAAGTGACCCTCTTGAAGCAAATGAATTAACTACTAAAGTATTTGGAAGAAATGTAGTTTGGTGTGGGATTTTAGGGGAGTTGCATTGCAACTTTTGGGAGGACTTCAAATCAGTACGTAAGGGGGAGATTGAAGTGGTGCAAAAATCAGATTGAACTCAAGGGTGATTTATATAGACATGGGAGGAGACATGGGAAATAAATTCATAACTATTTTTGTAGACTTTTGTAGACAAGTTGACAATGGAATAGTTGGGCTACTAATTCTAGGGTTAAAATGAACTTGTAAAAACAATAGTAATGTGGTTGGAAATCTGATTGAAATGTTGAAATGTGATTATGTATGCATGTGAATGTAATATGTAATGTGATGTGTGAAAATGTATGGTTTTACTAATAAAGTTTAGTGTAGTGTAATATATATATATATATATATCTATCAACCAATAATAATTTGCACCAAATTGATATATGAGCATGACCTCTAAAGGTATGAATTGCAATATTAAAATACAAAGTTCGATTCGGAGAAGAGATTCGAATAAGGAAAATTTGGTCGTTTTGCTAAAATTCCATTTCCGAAAAATCGGCTAGTTGGAATTAGAGTTTCTTACCGTTTCTAACTAGAGTAAAAATATTTTTATTATTTTTACTAACCTATAAAATGGAATGTTTCACGATTCCAGCTCGTGGCCACGAACCCAAGACCAGGGAGTATCTGACTTGAACTTGAGTATCCACTGGACCATTTGCCCCACTCCGTTAATATTTCTCTAAACCTCGTTTTTATACATTGTCTTCGCCGGACAATTATTTTATCGAAATTCTAAAACCTCTAAGGTCAAACTAAATTATGGTCATTTCTAAGTTTAATGAGTCATACGATAATCTAAACTATTAAACTAATTTTCGGGGTATTACATATACTCTATAGAACAGAAGAAGGCAACTACGTACTATTTGACGAGGGAACTATTCTCATTTTTTCCTCACATTTGATACTCTAAATTTAGTGTACTTTCCGAACAAAAATAGATATGGCCACAATTTTATCTCCCGCCGCAAAGTGCGTTTTCATTTGCTAGTAAAAATCAAAAGGGAAATCCAAGCGCAAAATTATGGGAGCCACTTAAAAAGGCATAGTCCATACCTTTCAAGAAAGTCCAATCACACAAAGTTCAAAATGAACTAGACCCATGTTTGGGATTGCTTTTAGATTGTTTAAAAACGCTTTTGAATTTAAAAAAATTATAAATAAAAAAATAAAAATAAAAAGTTGATTTGATTGTGTTTTGGAAACACTTTGAAGTATTTTAGAAGCACATGATAAGTGCTTCCTAATTTTAAAAGCACTTTTAAAAAAATTCAAAAGGGCTTCCAAGGCTGTAAGAAGCAGTTCCAAACAGGGCTATAGAGTGCGTGAGTGACACATTGAGAGATAGAGGTACATTAAGTTGCAGAGAGGTAAGGTGCAAACAACATGGTTTGCCTAATCAAAGTAGAATAGAGTTACAACATAGAAGCTAGTACGGAGGAAACAATCGACATATCAAGTTGGCAGTTTTGATCTTCTGATGGATGCATTTGAGGAACAAAAAGGGATGACAAATCACAGCCATCTATCTAAGACATCTCTCTTTTTCAGAAAAAGAATGCCCTCTCTTATTGAATGGACAGTTGTGATTTGCCCCGCATGAGAGCAAGACTGATCAAGTTGGTAGATTTATTTGAAAACAAGTTTAACAATCTTTTTGGTGAAAGAAAAAAGTGCACTAGTGATTTGGATACTATCATGATCATGAGTACTACCCTAAGAATATGCACACATAATAAGAGTACAAAATAAAATACAAAGAATTAAATTTGGGTGAAGCTATTTTTACCCTACAATCTACTAAGTTCACCCATAATTTGTATTTTTTATCCAAAAGTTCCAGAACAATCCTTCCCTATCAGTAATTTCTCGCCATTGTTGAACATCCCTTCGTTCTTTCTTGAAACACCCGACCTCTCGTCATTGTTCTCTCTCTCTCTCTCTCTCTCTCTCTCTCTCTCTCTCTCTCGCACGCACGCACGCACGCACGCACGCACGCACGCACGCACGCACGCACGCACGCACGCACGCACGCACGCACGCACGCACGCACGCACTCACGCACGCACGCTCGCACGCACGCACGCACGCGTTATGATGCCAGTGGAAATCAAGATAGCAACAGATTGAGATTATAGTTTAATTCATCAAAATATGAAAGGTGGATTCCATCACATCTTTCATTATGTTTTGAAGGACAAATATGTAATTAATTAATATACAGGGTGAAATTAGAGGATGGTGAGGTGCAAATAACAAAACCCTATTTTTTTTGTTTTTCTTTATGATTATGATCTACCAAGTATAGACATGAAAAGTGATATAGTTGGATTAACACATGGGTTAAATATTAGAATATTCATAGATGTGAGAGTTTGACACATGTACAAGATACACATTTTGGAGAGATTATTTGATTAATTTTTGAAAAAGAGAAACAATCTTTGTAGACCATATAATTTCAAGCTTTTATTTGATCAAATTTCTGTGTATTTATGTGGTAGCCCAAGTTGACAAATCGTGCTCATAGATCCATGTGAAAAGAATGTTAATTATCATTGCTACCATGATCAAATGATCAAATGATAATATATGTAACAAGAACACTCAAAGGATAACTTTTTCAAATCTATTAGAGGATAGAATGAATGTCAGAAATTCTCATTTGATTTTGGGCAGTGAAATTCACACTCCTACTTTTGCAAACCACACTCTCACTCTCCCAGTACCAACTTTGTCTTCCGGATACCATAATTACCCCTCAACACTCTACCTTCTTCTCTCTTCTCTTTTCGTTTCGAATACCAAATTTGGTTCCATTAATTATCCCTCGCGGTGAGATATTGATCGAAGGTGCACACTTCGTGTTTCTACCGAATTACGCGCGGGGGCGTAACGGGGCAGAAGCAACACGAATACACTTCCACGGATACTCCTTCCTTCCTTCTTCCTCGTCGTGCGATGGAATCCCTTCTCCTCTTGGTGCGTCCGAACGCTGGGGGCCGTTCGGATGGGCGGGCGCTCTCTCCTCTTCCTACGTGCGTGCGGGCTCCTTCCTTCGGGCGCTTCCTCTCTTCTGTCAGGTGGTCGGGCGCGCGCGGCTGTTAGAAGGATACAACAACGAAACAGGCGGTCAGGGGTCGAGACCGGGTGGCCCGCCTTCAACGCTCCGATGCCTAAGTCAGATGATGTATTGGATATAACAGTCAAGCGAACGTGCGAGTAGTGTTCTGGTCGAGTGAATTGGTTGTGAATGTGTGAATTAGTCCGAACGGGATCTAATGGAGTGATCTTACCTGTAATAAATACCTTACATATATAGGTGGTTGAGTTTGGAGCCTGGTGGTGTTCTTCGATGTGGGACAACCTACACTCTGCTGGTGTGTGTTCTTCTTATTCGGGCGCGCCCCCCACGGGCGCGTGCGCGCCCGGAGGGGGTGGGTCTGGTGAGTGAAGTTGAAGCCTCCTTGGTGGTCTTGCGTGTGGTGTGGTAGGTGTCGCTAATCTGCTTAAGTGGATAAGTATGTTAATCGTACAACTAATGATACAATACTAACAAGTCCCCCAAGTCCCCGAGTCAAAGAGAACTTTCTTGACTGGGGAGTTTGAAAAAGGGTGTGCGATTAACAAGAATACTTATCCGGTCGAGCAGTGGTCAGGATCCTGTGACCCCTGAGTCCCCCAACTCTCCAGTCAAGGAAGGGCTCGTATGACGGAGTGGGACCTGGGCGTCCGAGCGTGTACCTGTTCCTGTATTCTGGGCCCGGCGTCCAAACTGATGCTGCTAGTTAGGACCCGCGCGCCCGTGGTGTGTTGCCTGTTGGTGTACCTATGGGCCCGGTCATATGGGGTGGGATTTTGTAAACATTCGTGGTGTAACAGATATACAGACATATAGGTAAATAGATAGATGGGTATATAAGTATATAGGTATATAAGTATATAGGTATATAAGTATATAAGTATATAGGTATATAGGTATATAAGTATATAAGTATATGGTATGATGTACGAATGTATGGTATGAAGTGTGTGTATGTAAAATGTTGTCCGTACGCTAGTCGCGGGATACACTGCGCACGCCGCACGACAACGGGGATGCCGTCGCGTACGCTGTAGTGTCAACGGGACGATCAGGACCGCGACCTACAAGTGTTGCGGCGCCCACGATCACGTACTCGTGCCGCCCTTCGGCCTTAGCGCGCGCAGAGGCCTCTGCCGCCTAACCCGGGAAGATTTCGCGCCCGGAGAGGACGGACCCCACACCCGGTCTACGCTCATCGGTCTCGGGCCCTTTGGAGGAGAGGACGTACCCCACACCCCCCAGCCGGAACCCGAGTCGGAGAATCGATCGTTAACGTTACGCCCACGGAGGGGAAGAACCCCACACCCGTGTCGCCCATCGAGCTTAGCCCTGCTAATTTGGCTTATACCTTTGCGATCGTCGAGGAAGGGCGCACCCCACACCCGCGTCGTGTCCATGGCCTATAGGGGGGGGGGACGGACCTCACACCCCTACTAGGGCTTAGGTTGGCGTACGGAGGGGAAGAACCCCATGCATGTGGTCGCCAATCGTGTTTAGCGCGTACAAAGAGGGGACGGGCCCCATGCCTGTTGCCGCCTGAACTGATTTTAGTTCGTCAGGAGAGGGGACGTATCCCATGCCTCTTCTAGGAATGAGCCGCCGTACGGAGGGGAAGAACCCCACGCCCGTGTCACCCATCGATTCTTGGAATGCCCAGAGAGGGGACGAGCCCCATGCCTTTGCTTTTGGAATGAGGCGGCGTACGGAGGGGAAGAACCCCACGCCCGTGCCACCCATAGCGCGCGCAAGAGAGGGGGCGGGCCCCATGCCTGTTGCCGCCTATCGATTTTGGGATACCCAGAGAGGGGACGAACCCCATGCCTCCGCTACTTAATCCGACCTATACTTGTGCGAACGGATGGGACGTACCCCACATCCGTCGCCTGTTGGTTCCAGGGTCTGCAAGGGGAGGACGGGCCCTTTGCCTTTTCATATAGGCAACCTGTATTTTCGCGTACGGAGGGGACGTACCCCACACCCGTTGTCCGTTTTAGTCTTAGCGCCTGCAACCTGCCAGGGCTGAGCCGGTGCGTCGATTGCTTACGTATTACGCATATGGGGGGAACCTTACGCCAGTGGCGCTCGTCTAGTTTTACGCGCCATGCCCGTTGCCGCGTAAACCGTGCTGCCAGTTCTTACCGATACGTGCACGGAGGGGAGTTCCCTTCGGGCGCGGTGGTGTGTACCTTGTTTGGGCGTGCGCGAGTGATTTGTTTCCACCGGTTGTGTGGGCGGTGTGGCTTGCCTTGGATTTGGTGGTGCGCCGATGATGAAACGGTTGAGATGACATTCCTTTTGATCTTCCCTTGGGAACCGTTGTGATGAATGCTGGCCGTCGTATTTAATGCTGGCGTGGGCCAGGCATCAAATGCTGCTGTCGTCATGGCCGTCTGAAGGGCAGGGGTCACGCGCGTGGGCGCATGGGAGTGGTGCATGGGTGCCACGTGTCGAACTGGGGGGGATCGTGCTAGGGTTTGTATTCAAGGTGGGAAGATGATGGGTTTGCATGGTTACTGAGGAGGGTGAGTGGACCGGTCGGGCCACGAGTCACGATCCAACGGTGGATACGCGAAAAATGGACGGCTGGCGTTCGCTGGCTGACGTCGGTCGATTAGTATAAATAGGGGTGTGGTCTGTCTTGTTCATCACTTTCATGACTTACAAAAAACTCTGTCGAAATCACTTGCGGTCTGCCTCCCTGAGCTTTCTGTGTTTGTGTCCTCTGTTGCCGGAGTACGTGCTCGACGTGCATACTCAATTCTACCAACTCGGACTGGTGAGGCCCTCGTCCCTGGTGTTTGTTTGTTGCCTCTTCTTTGGTTTTTGTGTGTTTCTGGATTTTTGGGCTTGTTTTGGGTGCTTCTGTTTGTTCCTCTCAAGAACAGGGCTTGTTCTGGAGGTGGGGTGGGTTTGATCTGTTTTGGGTGGTACTTGGTGGGTTTTGGTGTTTCTGGTGTTGTGCTATTTGCTGCCAAGTGTTGCCTCTTTCGCCTGTGTGCCCAACGTACCCTGGCAGAAATCCCCCAGTCCTTTCGTACGCTCGGTACGGGCGGATGCCTGACAGGCGCTGGCATGCCACCAGGCCGCCCGGGTGTGTTGTAGTGTCTAGCAAGGAATAGAGTAATTTAACGAAGTGTTATCTGTTTGCTAACCTTTCGTGCGCTTGCAGTGAAGAATATGGATGAAGCGGTCAAGCGTCGTTTACTCAGAATGCGGAGTGCTGTCGCGAAGGTCCACGGGGTGGTGGATGCCGGTGGTGGCCCGTCCGGTGTGGGGGATAAGATCCGACGTCCGCTGCCCGTCGGTGACGTGGGTGCCCCTGCCCTGCCCATCCAGGTGCCACAAGCGGATGCTCCTCTGCCGCCACCAGGTGATGTTGCTGGGTCCGAGGCCCAGGCTCGGGCGGAGCGTGAGCAACAGCAGGTCGTGCGGGGTGGTGTTGTGGACAGGCGGGAGGTTGTTCTTACGCTTTCATCGTCGAGTCGCGCGGGCGTCGTGCTTCCATCTCCAAGTCGGGCGATTGTTTCAAGTCGACCTTTAAGTCCTCCACAATACCCTTGTTCTCCAAATCCCTCGCTCCTGCCCTTGGGTGCGCCAAAGTCTCCCCCGCAAGGAAAAGGCGGGGAACGGGCGCGGGTGGAAGACTCCCCTCCCGGCCCCGCTCCAGGGTCGGGCGATGATGTTGTGGATGGGCTGCGCCGTTCGTTGGCGGATGATGCTGCCGCGCTTGCGTCCCTGCTGCCTCCGGTGGAGGATGCCCCTTTTGATGGGCTGGATGCGGTCTTTGGCTCGTGCACCCGCCTGATGCAGCAGGTCTTCCGCTATCGCTCGCGGGAGATTGCGAAACTTGCACGCCTCAGGGCTGACGCGCTGGAGCACCGGAAGGTGGTGGATCGGTTGGTGGCCAGTCGGGACAAGGCCAACGACCTGGCGCGGCGGTACTCCGCTCGTGCGGACGAGGCGAATACCCAGGCGGAAGAAGCTGCTGCCTGTGAAGCCCTGGCCAAGATTGACCGGGATAAGGCCGTGGCCGAGGTGGAGTGTCTGCGTGGCGTGCTACGGCGCATTCGTGTTGAAGCAGCCGCTCGGGAGGCGTTCCTGGAGTCTGAGGTTGAAAGGCTGGCGGGTGCCGAGGTTCCTGCGTATGAGAGAGTGGCGGGGCCTTCTAGGGGACCTGCTGAGGCGGAGCTGGACCCGGTGGTCATGCGGGTGGATCCGGGCGAGCAGGTGGAAGCTGAGGTGGCGTCGTCGGAGGAGGGTGAAGAGCTGGATGTTGATACGGGGGTGGAGTAGAGTAGCTTTTCCTTTCCTGTCTTTTGTAATAGAGTAGGTTTTTGTAATCGGGCGAATGAATGAAACTTCTTTTCTTTCCGTTTGTGTGCCTTGATTTTTTTTTTTTGGGCATCTTTTTTGAATAACTCGCGCCAACGCGCGCCAATTCCCTTGCTTTGAATGGCTATGGTTTTCAACCAAGTGTTATATTTACGTGAGTAGCCTATCCCCAGTCCCCGAGTCCCCCGAGTACACGGGCGGGCGGGTCAAGGATGAGCGGGCGCGAAAATATAAGCCAATGGAAAGAGCACAATAGAAGTACAATATCAATATAATAAGTCTTTAACAAAAGTACTTCCCCAAATGTTGGACGTTCCATGGGCGGGGGGCCCCTCTTCCGTTGGATTGCTTCCCAGTCCCCTGGTTGGATTGGTTGGTTTGTGGATGCGTCTGTCTGGACGATCGGGCGGCCCGTTTCCTCGCCCGTTCAATAGATTACTTGAGGTGTGGTCCCTCGGCGTTCGTGCGTGGATCGCGCCCTCCGGTCCGTGGGTTCCAAGGTGAGAACCTCCTGCCTGCCCCGAGGCTCCGTGGTTTCTTCGTGATTGTATCCCCGAACGTGCCCGATTCCACGCTCGGTTGGGAATCTTCCCAAGAGCAGGTGCCCTGCGATGATCAATTTTAGTTTGCAGATCCCTGGTCTTCCGAGTATGGCGTTGTAGGGGGAGGGGGTGTCCATGACGATGAAGTCCATCCGGATCTCGCTGCGCGGGGAGTTGGGCGCGCCAATCTCGACCCGCAGGTTGTTGCTCCCGATTGGATACGACGTCTCGCCCGTGAAGCTGGCGATGCACTCATGGTCCTGCGTCATTTTGCTGGCGGGCCGTCCGAGCGCCGTGTATGCGTCGAAGTAGATTATGCTCACGGATGCCCCGCTGTATACTAGCACCCTCTTCACAAGGAATTGGTTGATGATCGCGTCGATCACGAATGGTAGGGTGCTGTCCCTCGGGTTCTCCTCCTCGTCCCTCGTCGTGAAGCTGATGGTGGGTGCTTTCTTTCTTCTCGTCTTGGGTGCTCTCCCCGTCCTGATCGTCAGCACGTCCCTGCTCGAGCGATCGGGCGATGATATTCTCTTCTTGCGCTTGCCCCCGGATATCGTGTTGATAGTCCCACGGGTCCTGGCGCTCGTCTGGCGCTGTTGTCCTTCCGCCCTGGGAGGGGTTGTTCGCCCGTCCTTCATGTTTTCGAGGGCTTTCTTCAGCATAATGCAGCTGTTGGTACAGTGGGTGGCGGCGTTGTGGAATTCGCACCATACATCCGGGAGTTGGCCGGTCGGAACCCCTGCTTTCGTCATGTTGTTTGTTGGCGGTATTTGGTGTCGATGCAGGCGGAGTAGGTACTCGGACGACTGCCCGTCGATCGTGAAGACCTCCTGTCCTGCTGGTCGGTAGCGTGGTGTCGGCGGAAAGTGGGCACCTTGCTGTGCTTGCCCCCGCGCCTGGTTGTAGTTGTTACCCTGATGTCCGCGGAAGAAAGGCCTCTGGTAATTCTGCCTGTTCGTGTCCCGGTTCCTCTTGAAGCCCCCGGTTGGTCTTTCGTCGTCCGCCAGCTGTCGTGGTTGGGCGTTCGTTGCTTCTGGTCTGCTGGGGCTGGGTTCGGAGGCGGACCCGTATACTCGCGTCTCCACTAATGCCTTCTGTACAACCAGGTCCATGATCTCGTCGTAGTCGAGATGCTCCTTCCTCACCAATTTCTCTACGAATGGAGTGGCGAGCAGGTTATCCATCAGGGCGACCTTGGCCACCCGCTTGTCAAGGTCCCTGCACGTGCTGGCGAGCGTCCTCCATCGGTTGATGTAGCTTGACAGGCCCTCGTCCATCCCCTGGCGGACTTTGAGGAGGATGCCCGTGGTGTTGTATTTCCCCTGGAGCCTGTAGCGCTTCTGGAAACTCTCTGCCAGCTCGAGGAATGAGTGGATGGATCCTGGCGGGATCTCGTAAAACCAGCTCCGTGCTTCCTCCGCCAGTGTCTCCTGAAACAGGAAACACAAGGTTGGGTCTGAGTACCGGGTTCCATCCGTGGTGGATCGAAACTCGTCCACGTGCGCGCGTGGGTCTCCGCTCCCGTCGAACCGAGCGATCTTCGTTATCTTCGCATGGGGATCCCTTCCATTCTTCAGTATGTGTGCCGAGAACGGACTGACCCGGGGGGCGAACGTCCCGCCCTGACCGGCCAGCTTGTCCTTGCGCAAGCGTGAGACTTCCTCCGCCAGCTCCTCCATCCTCTGCAGGATCAGAGCGTTGTTCGTCGGGGGCGCTGATTCCTCCGCAGGTGAGGGCGCTCGGGCCGCCTGGGCGTTGGTTCTAGCGAACGGACGTCGCTCTTCGCTGGTGGTCTCCTGGGTCTCCTCGTGTTGCCCCATCTGCTGGCTGATGAGTGTGTCCAGCCGTTCCTCCAACCTCCGGCGGATTTGGCGCTCCTCTGCTCTTTCAAGCGCCGCTTCTCGTAACTCCTGGACCAGGCTACTGATGCGTCCCTCGTCGCCGTTCCCGTTAGTCGCTAGTGTATTCCGCCCCTGTGAGTCTGGCGGTGTCTCCCCATCGGGCGTGTTACTGCCGTTAGTCACCGGGTTGAGCATGTGGACCTTTGATTTTGGTGGTGTTTATACGAGGTTTGCAATTTGTAAGTTTCCCACAGACGGCGCCAGATGTTTCTACCGAATTACGCGCGGGGGCGTAACGGGGCATAAGCAACACGAATACACTTCCACGGATACTCCTTCCTTCCTTCTTCCTCGTCGTGCGATGGAATCCCTTCTCCTCTTGGTGCGTCCGAACGTTGGGGGCCGTTCGGATGGGCGGGCGCTCTCTCCTCTTCCTACGTGCGTGCGGGCTCCTTCCTTCGGACGCTTCCTCTCTTCTGTCAGGTGGTCGGGCGCGCGCGGCTGTTAGAAGGATACAACAACGAAACAGGCGGTCAGGGGTCGAGACGGGGTGGCCCGCCTTCAACGCTCCGATGCCTAAGTCAGATGATGTATTGGATATAACAGTCAAGCGAACGTGCGAGTAGTGTTCTGGTCGAGTGAATTGGTTGTGAATGTGTGAATTAGTCCGAACGGGATCTAATGGAGTGATCTTACCTGTAATAAATACCTTACATATATAGGTGGTTGAGTTTGGAGCCTGGTGGTGTTCTTCGATATGGGACAACCTGCACTCTGCTGGTGTGTGTTCTTCTTATTCGGGCGCGCCCCCCACGGGCGCGTGCGCGCCCGAGGGGGTGGGTCTGGTGAGTGAAGTTGAAGCCTCCTTGGTGGTCTTGCGTGTGGTGTGGTAGGTGTCGCTAATCTGCTTAAGTGGATAAGTATGTTAATCGTACAACTAATGATCCAATACTAACACTTCGCATCAATGATTCAATGGAGTTCCAAGACTAGAAAAATCTAAACATCAAATTCTTCTACTCCCTCAATTAAACTATTCACAACTGACCAACCATCTTCATAGCTCATGCCTGGGATCGATTAGTTGTAAGTGGCAACAAACTTGCTATCTAAATTCCATTAAGTGGACAACAACAGACGATGAGGAACAAAGCTTCTATCAATTTGATTTGATTGAAGAAAAAATAAACCTTGTCCTACTCTGTTGCCCAAATTCATTTCTTCTAAAGCTGAGTTTTTTTACTCCAAACTAGTTATTTCGAAGGAAGGAACCAAACCTGAGTTTCTATGCCAGAGGTTCAATGTAATAAGGAAAAAAAAAATTGAAAGCTGGAACAAAAAATAAAAAGAGAGAGACGAAAGAAGAAAATCGAGAAAGAAGAACTCCATAAGGCTGAATGGCTGATATAGGAAAGCCTTCAACTCTCTTATGGCACTATATGACCATACAAATTTTCAGAAAAGAGAGAACCCAGACTTGCGACGATATGAGATTTGAGCTTTAAGGTGTGTTCCACGCATCAATGGAAAGAAGGATTTTGCGTGTGGGAGAAAGGGTATATTGGGAACTTTGGCAATTAAAATCTTAGTAGGAGTGTGGTTTGCAAAAATAGGAGTGTGAATTTCACTAAAAAAAATGTAATAAACATAGCACCAATGACTCCCGAATCAAATGATTTTAGGACACTAAGCATATATGACACGTATGCTCATAAGATTGGTTATGCTCAAAATCAGAGGATTGGCGCTAAAATGATATTTCAATTCAAATTTTTTAGGAATCCGTTTTGATTTTATGTAACAAATATAAATACTAATAATTTCTAAATCAGAAGATTTTAGCATAATAAGGATGCTCTTGAGAGGGATATATTCAAAATCAGAGGATTGTCATTAAAAAAGATCATCTTCACAAGATTTCTTTGTATCTCCTCCTTGTTTCTTTGAAAAAAAATTCTCTTCCAACCACAAGATGTAGAAATTTGTTGTGCATATTGGTAAATCTATCAATACGTACTATAAGAATCACTTAAAGTCAAGGCATGAATCATATTCAAAAGAAAAACGTGCACACACATTTTTGTTTGTGATTATATATATATGTATATAATGAGGGCCCTTTCACTAAGGTATACTTTTTTTGGTCATTTTCAGGTATAGGACAGTAGACAAATTTTTCGATCATATTTTAACATCTCTACCGTCCAAATATTTAGGTCTATATGAGTAGATCATTCATGTAAATTTTCAGCCAAAATAGTGACTGTTAACGTATCGAGCTAGATTAAATCAAGGAACGGACCAAATCTGTCAAACCTGAACCGTTCATACTTATAAGCTCCAATTGCAGTTTTGAATACCTTAACGATCACCATTTTGACTGAAAATTTACAGGCTTGATCTACACATTGGGACCTAAGATCTGAACGGTAGAGATGGTAAAATATGATTGAAAATTTGGTGTAATGCTCCATACCTGAAAATGACAAAAAATAGGTATACCTTAGTGGAAGGGTGTTGTATATATAATATATATATATATAGTTTTCATCAGGTGTGAACCTTCACACTGAAACTTCTGCGTGAAATGGTATTTTACACAAAATCGAAAAATGTAATTTGATCATTGAAATCAATCATCTTTTAGATACCCATGCAAGGATCGGGCATGCAAAATTTCATCCCAATCGAAGATCGTTTAGCCATTTGATCATCACATTCAAGTTTTGAGCTAAATTGAACAATCTGTGTGTATTGTTAAACAATGCCATAATCAAATGGTTAAAACATCTTCGATTGAGCTGAAATTTTGCATGCCCGATCCTTGCATAGCTATTTAAAAGATGATTAACTTCAATGATTGAATTACATTTTAGATTTTGTGTAAAATACAACTTTACACCGAAGTTTCAGTGTGAAGTTTCACACTTGATGAAAACTATATATATATGTACACATATCCTATCAAGTACGAAGCTTCGCACTGAAACTTTATTGTAAAGTTCCATTTTACGCAAAATCAACAAAACAATTTGAATATTGAAACTACCCATCCTTTAGATATCCATGCACAGATTGTGCTTACAAAATTTCATCTCAATCGAAGATGTTTTGACCATTTGATCCTCACATCAAATTTTGCGCTAAATCGTATAATCTATGTTCATTGTTAAATAATGCGATGATCAAATAGTCAAAATATCTCTGATTGAGCTAAAATTTTGCAAGCAGAATCCTTGCATGGGTATGTAAAGGATGAGTGATTTCAATCTTCGAATTATTTTGTCGATTTTCTGTAAAATGAAACTTCATATTGAAGTTTCAATGCGAAGTTTTGCACTTGATAGGATCTCTCACTACAAGAAAACATCACTTAGACCACGGAAACGTAATTGTTCCGTGGTCCAAGTGACACTTGGACGACGGAGAATACTATCTCCGTCATCCAGGTGCTCACTTGGACAACGGAGAAGTCTCTGAGGTCCAGGTGAGAACCTGGATGACGGAGAATAATATCTCCGTCGTCCAGGTGCTTACCTGGACCTCGGAGACCTCTCCGTTGTCCAGGTTCTCACCTGGACGACGGAGAATAATATCTCCGTCGTCCAGGTTCTCACTTGGACAACGGACCGACACGCCGTGGTCCGAGTGTCCACTTAGACGACGCACCGACACCTCAGTCGTCTAAGTGAAGTATTATATAAGACAATGCCAAACTCTCCTCCTCTCTCTGCTCACTCTTAACTGATCGAGCATAATCTCTTCCTATCTTGATCACCTAGCGCCTCACGTGTGCACGCAATGCAAACGACGATCGACATCCTAGTTAGCTGGCTAGATATATGGCACTATATATATCGATCTTCGGCTCCGACCATCGATTAATTCGCCATATATATATCGGAGAAGGCCAGCAGGTACGTACGCAGTTAATTTTCCAACACCATTAACGTAGGTTTATATATATATATTTAATTGCATGTACGTTTGTTAAAACGCCCATTGTTAATAATTAATTAATTAGTACGTCTAAGTAATATATAATTAATATATTAAGTTAGGAAATTGATGATCGATATATATATTAATTAGTTAATTATAGACATGTAGTACGTATATATGTATGGATGTTTTCAAATTTGGTTAATATTTAGTTAAAACGTACATACATGCATGGATGTTAGCTACACATATTAAAGTACGTAATTGATCGATGTAGATCGAGTACGTATAATTAATAGTTAATTAATTGACTAATATATATGTAATAATTAATTAATTATAATATTTTGTAGAAGTATGGACAAGAGTTGGATCAAGTTGCAGAATAGATGTGATGTCCGGTATATGGATGGAATTAGCGAATTTGTGAATTTTTCGATAGAACATGGTCATGGAAAGAAGCGTTTTAGGTGTCCGTGCCAGAAATGTCTTAATTGTCAGCATGTGGAGGTTAATGTTATGGTGCAACACCTGTAGGAAAATGGTATGATGTGGAGTTACACTACATGGAGCGAGCATGGTGAAGCAGTAGAGTTCAGCTCAGGGTACAGTTACTAGGGTGCCTCATCCAGCGGCAGTGGTGCCGGCCCCCTGCTTGCAACCCAACTGCAGATTTGGTTCATGATGCGTTTTCGGGATTTAGTCATGGTGGACACCAACACCAAGAGGGAGGTTACAGTACCACTCATGAGCATGATGACACATTCCCCGCTGCTAGCTTGGCCACTGACACTAGTGAGATGGATAAGTACAACCGGATGCTACTTGAAACGCAGACCCCGGTGTTCCCTGGATGTCGAGAGAATGTGTTGCAATATGTGATGGAGCAAATGAAGATAAAAGTGAAGCACAAAATGTCAGTGAGTGCTTTTGACGAAATTCAGGAGCAAATATGTAAGTTGCTTCCTGATGATCACAATCTTCCTAAATCTCATTATAAGGTTAGAAATATCTTGAGCAGCCTCGGCCTAAAGTACAGGATAATTGACGCATGTCCGAATGATTGTGTGCTATTTTACAAAGAGTATAAAGATTTGGACTATTGTCTCGTATGTGGCCAGTGCAGATATGAGCTGAATAGGAAGAGTTCGAAAAAGAGAATTCATGTGAAAGTTGTTCGATATTTTCCCTTGATTCCTAGATTGCAACGCCTGTACATGTCTCTACACATAGCAGAGGCGATGCGATGGTACGCAAAAAAAGCGAATAGATGACGATGTCCTGCGACGCGCTGCAGATGGGGAGGGTTTCAAACATTTCGACAGAGAATTTGGAGACTTTTCTGCAGAGGTTAGAAATGTTAGACTCGACCTATCTACAAACGGATTCAATCCTTGGGGAAGTAATAGCTCTGCCGTCAGCACTTGGCCAGTTATTCTGATGCCGTACAACTTGCCTCCATGGATGTGCATGAACAAGGAATTTAATTTCCTTACTGTACTAATTCCATGTCCTAAATCTCCAGGGAAGTGCTTAGATGTCTACCTCAGACCTTTGATCGACTAGCTGAAACTGTTGTGGGAAAATGGAGTCCCAACTTATGACAAATTCACTGACACGATGTTCACGATGAGGGCTGCCGTAATGTGGACGATCAACGATTTTCCAGCGTATGAGATGTTGGCAGCCTGCAGGACAAAATGATATAATGGATGTCCTATATGTTTGGAAGACGTGAACTATAGTTGGTACGCGGGGAAGGTGTGCTACTTGGGTCGTCGTAGATGGCTTCCTCACGACCACCCGTGGTGACAGGATGAAGCTCATTTCGACGGGACGGTAGAGAACAATCCTAAACCCCGTAGTTGGTCGGGCGAAGAGATTTTAGAGAGGTTGAGCTATTTCGACTTTGGTGTGTTGACCAATGACGTGGATGTAAAGAAATGCAATCCAATTCCTCCACATGATCTTAGCTATTGGCATCACAAGAGTATATTCTTTGAACTCCCTTACTGGTCGAAGTTGAAGCTGAGGAACAACATGGACGCGATGAACATAGAAAAGAATGTGTGCGATAGCGTGGTGGGAACAATTCTCGGTATTAAGTTCAAGACTAAAGATACTCCTAAAGCGCGTAAAGATCTGGAATCAATGAATCTACGTCGTCCCTTGTGGTTGAGGAGGGATAAGAAAGGAGTGTACAACAAGATGCCAGCTGCACCTTACACAGTGAAGCCGACACTTAGATGTTCTGTATTTCACTGGTTTAAGGGCGTTCGTTATCTGGCTACGTATGCAGCTACTATAATTGGAGCAGTGGACGAGGTGCAACACAAGTTTTTTGGTCTAAAGACACATGACTATCACGTTATGCTGCAACGTCTGATTCCAGTGGTAATTTGACCATATTTGCCTCGTGACGTCATAGAACCAATAGTGGCATTGTGCACATGGTGGCAGAGGTTATGCGCCAGAGAATTAAAGAAGTCAGATGTGGTGGAACTGCAACAACAAATTGTGCACATAATTTGCAAACTAGAGATGATTTTTCCCCCTGCTTTCTTTGACATCATGATTCACCTAATGATCCACCTGCCCGAGCAGGTGCTCATTTTTGGTTCGGTCCAGTACACTTGGATGTATCCTCAAGAAAGGTACGTACAACTAATTAATTATACAGGTTTTTCGATTCATAATTTGTTCCACTGGAGATTAATAGCTATATGTACTTATTCTTATTGTACGTTTGATTTTGTAGACAACTTGGATAGTATAAGTCATTCGTCAAAAATAGGTCGGCTCCGGATGGCTCAATAGTAGAGACATACCTAATGCATGAGTTTGTTACTTACTGCAACAAGTACCTCAAAGATCCACCACCTCCCACTGCCTCCGATCCCAGTGCCCGCATCAATCTTTCTGTCGTCACCAATGTCGTCCGACCGTTTAGAGGAGTATTAAAGGAATCGTTAACACGGGAAGAACTTATTGAGGCACATTGGGTAGTGTTGCGAGACTGTGACGAAGTTGAGCCGTACATGATGTCATACATGGAGAGGCTTCAGGCGTTAATGTGACGACCCGAACCAGAATCTGTTGCGTATTCGGTACGATTCTCGAGATTGAGTTTAGTCGCGGTTTTATGTCGTATATGTGGTTTGCCGATTCGATTCGCGACTATGTTTTCGGTCGAGAATTTGAGTTGGGTGTCTTCACGGAAATTGTAGAGGACGTGATTTCGAGCTCGAGGGTGGTTCCGGAAGATTTTTCCGATAACCGAGGAATATTTTATGATTATTTGAAGTTTCGGTTTTCGACGAGTTTATCCGATTATTTCGTGTTTATCCGAATCATTTCGTATATTCGTTTTGGACCGTCGATCGACCCGAGGCGCGAGTATAAATAGCGGAATAGTCGAGAATTAGTCGTTAAACTCTGTTTGACGTTGACCGGTTGTTGACTTTCCAAAAATAGAAAGGTTGACCGTTGACCCGAGGGGGTGAGTTTCCATTTTCGGCTTCAACGTCCGACGACCAAATTTCGGCCACTTCCGGCCAAGTGAAAGGTAGGGATCGCTTCCTTGTTTGATTTCGAGTCGGTCTGTACTTTGAAATGTGAAAATTGATTGAGATTTGGGTGAGTTTGAATTGAGCCGAACTGGGTTGAATCGCCGGTGACGGGGGATGGTCCTCCGGCTAGCCTCGGTGGCCATAAGGTTAGGGGTTCGACTCCCCTTGGTCTGGTGATGCTTTCCATGTGATTATTTTGGAGTTTGACTGAGGATTTGAGGTAACCCGAATAGGTCACCGGAAAACTAGGATTTCGATCTGTTTAAGGTAAATTGGTTGTGTTCCGTTATGTTTTGGCCTTTGGGGTAGAAGAGAAAGTGGTTCGCCTTGACGAGACCTTGAGAACTGAAGTTTCTCCGCCGGTGAATCTCGCCGTTAACGGCGCGCCGCCGTCGGCGGCGGCGACGGTCAACGGTGGTCAACGGCGGAGGAGTTGACTTTTCAGATTTCGACAATTTTAATGTCATTTTTCTCGTAATCACGCCCTAGTTATCGTACAGAGGTTTTTGGGTCGATTTGGTTAGCCGATTTTCAGTCGAGGTTTCGAGTGGGGATTTCGGGATTTCCGTAATTCATTTTGTATTGCATTGCGTATTTTCGGGAACGGTTGGTTTCCCTGCATCAGTACAGTGTTGTGGATTACGATATTGATCAGTATGTTTTGTGAATATTCAGGAGATCGAGATCGGGACCGTGATCGTGTTTCTGGCGAGGAATCTTCCGCCGGTCCTCGAGATTAGCGTGAGTGCGCATTTTGCTCACCTGTGAGTGGACAATTTATTTTCACGGATTGATTGCGAGTCCTTTATTTATGATTTGTGAACTTGAGCATGCAGCATGATTATGATTTTACGGGCATGAGATTTCATACGAGATTATGTTTAATATGAGCATGTGTTTTACGATTATACGGTTATATTTATACGGATATACGTATACGAATATACATACATTTATATGCTGTTTCTTGCATTTGCATCGAATTGTTTATGATTTGGTTTACACAGAGTACAGTCTCAGTTACGTTGTTGTATCGATACACCTTGCCTCGTCGGCTGATCCCCGACGGAGGGCCGCCTGGAGGGGCGTTTCCCCAACCAGACCGGTGAGGGGCAGTACCCCGGAACCGAGGCCATTTCTGGCTTAGAATCACGTGGTAGTCAAGGACTCCGTGGTTCAGACTGTACTAGCACGGATGAGTCCATGAGTGACCACGTGGGATTTTACTTGCATGCTCAGTACACTGGAGGAGTATGAGTTTTACCTCGTGTACCATGTTGTTTTTTTTATTTACCTGGACTCGCATATGTTATTTTAAACATATATATTATCTGGTGGAAGACATTTATTTTCGTCCACTCACTCTAACGTGTTTATTGTCTTTCCCCTGGGCTTTTCGATTTCCGTGCCCAGTTGCAGTTCAGGTTTTGGTGTTTTCACGTCGCGGTTTGGAGGCTAGTGATCAGAGTTACCTGTACTTTCCAGTAGGTTCTTGTTTCGCCTACTGATGTGTATATTGTATATGTTTTACTTTAGAGGTCGCTCTGATACATTCTGATACTTGTTTATACGGATTTTCTCGGATATACATATATACATAGTACAGTTTGTTTACTGTTATTGATTATATTGATGTTGAGAAATCCGGATGGGATTGGTGCCCATGGTTTGGCTTTTGTGGCATAGGATGAAGTGTTATTTTCTGGGTGCAGGTTATGGTAATTCCACGTTAGTAATGAAACTTTGCCGAAATTTTGAAAATTTTTTTGTTGGTTCGTATTTTCGAAAGGGTTTGATTCCGGTTTAGGTAACTGAATCGGGATTGGGTCCTTTCAGCTTGGTATCAGAGCATTAGGTTGTCAGATTCTGTAGACTCTTGTAGTTGTGACGCTTAGGGTATTTGAGTTGATACAGCATGACTTGAGTGATGACCCGACTGGCCAGCGGTACTCATCAATACTTCGGGTGTTGTGTGTCCTCAAATATCTGTGGTTTCATGATTACGTTCTTTCTGCTTGTACCTAATGCTTGTCTTGTATCCATAGGATGCCTCCTCGACGTGGTCCCCGTGTTGACTGGGATGATGATCCTGATGAGGATCGTCGAACGCGTGACTTGCTTATGCAAGTGCTACGTTTGGAAGAGCGTTTTGACCCTGTGGTCAAGGCTCGCACTGCGGGTGCTACTGTGTTTTCAGGTTCAGTTGATCCAGAGATATGCGAGGCATGGTTGGTTCAAATTGAACGTGTTTGTGAGCGTCTGCAGTTTACTCCTGAGCAGATGTCAGTAGCCGCAGTTGGTGTACTTGAGGGTGATGCATACTTTTGGTGGGTTAGCACCGACAGGGTTCCGGCTGATACTCCGTGGATATTGTTTCGTGATCTGTTTATGCGGAGGTACTTTAATCAGGATACCCAGCAGCGCAAGTACGAGGAGTTTACGAACTTGAGGCAGGGCAGTTTATCTGTACTTGAGTGTCGGGATCGGTTTACCCGTTTGTCTCGATTTACGTGGGATATGGCGGCTACAGAGGAAGCCAAGTGTCGCAGGTTTGAGCTGGGATTGAATCTGAACATCAAGGCGACGTTGACTACGATGCCAAGGAACAATTTTGATGAGTTTGTTAGTGCAGCTCTCCGAGGCGAGGACATTGAGCAGGAGAGACAGCAGAGGTATCGGCCGAGACGGTTTGAGGAAGGTGAACCGAGTCAGGGGCCTTCGAAGAGGCAGAGTTCTGATACTTCCGGTTCAGCTTCATCCTCTGGCGGTGGATCTTACCGCCCACCAGTTAGTGCATCGAGGCGGAGACCGTTTTGGAGGAGAGATCGACCACAGCGGCCACAGGCTAGTACAGATTCCAGCGGTTCTAGTTATCCCCGGCGTACTGGAGGCACATTTGTTGTACCGAGGGAGTATCCATTGTGCAACTTGTGCAATAGGTATCATGTTGGTTCGTGTCAACGAGGCACCCTCAACTGTTATCATTGTGGCCAGGTGGGTCACTATGCGAGGGCGTGTCCTCAGTTGTATGGTGGTGTTGGACAGGCAGCTCAGAGTTCAGGAGTTGAGTGAGGTGCCACTTCGGGAGTGCGACCAGCTCAGTTTGCAGGTCAAGGCAGACAGCAGGGACAGCCCCAGCGAGGACAACCAGCCGGACAGGCGAGAGTTCATGCTATGACTCTACGTGAGGGCAGAGCATCACCGGAGGTCGTTATCGGTACATTACATGTTTTTGGTATTCCTGTACTTGCATTGTTTAATCCGGGCGCTACACATTCATTTATATCATTTAGACTGTCATCATTGGCTACAGTACCTGCATCTCCACTTCCGGGGTTGTGGAGGGTGTTGTATCCGTCAGGTGAGGTTGTGAGCATCGGTTGGGTTTACCGAGATTGTGAGGTTTTTATTGATGGCCATGGTTTAGCCGCAGATCTGTTACTGCTTGATATTGTGGATTTTGATCTGATCTTGGGTATGGACTTCCTAGAGTCGCACTGGGCCATGTTTGATTGCCATAGGAAGGAGGTCGCATTTCGACGACCAGGGTTACCCGAGATATTGTTTCGAGGCGAGAAGAACACTTCACTTCCGTGTTTGATTTCCGCGATGAGGGCGGATCGGTTGATGAAGAAGGGTTGTGTTGCTTACTTAGCCCATGTTGTGGACACTACAACTGCAGTGTCGGATCTTGGTAGTATTGAGGTTGTGTCTGAGTTTCCGGATGTGTTTCCAGCAGAGTTACCTGGTATACCCCCTGTACGGGAGATTGACTTTACTATTGAGTTATTGCCGGGTACTGGACCGATTTCCCAGACACCTTATCGGATGGCGCCTGCGGAGTTGAAGGAGTTGCAGATTCAGCTCCAAGAGTTGCTAGAGAAGGGATTCATTCGACCAAGTGTTTCTCCGTGGGGTGCTCCAGTGTTGTTTGTGCGGAAGAAGGACGGGTCCATGCGGTTGTGCATCGACTATCGGAAGCTGAATCAGATTACAGTGAGGAACAAGTATCCGTTGCCGCGGATTGATGACTTGTTCGATTAGCTGAAGGGAGCAGCAGTCTTTTCGAAGATTGACCTTCGATCCGGATATCACCAGTTGAGGATCCGAGACTCTGATGTAGCCAGGACAGCATTCAGGACGCGGTATGGGCATTATGAGTTTTTGGTTATGCCTTTTGGGTTGACCAACGCCCCCGCAGCTTTCATGGACTTGATGAATCGGGTGTTTCGGCGATTCCTGGATAAGTTCGTGATTGTATTTATTGACGATATTTTGATCTATTCGAGGAGTGTGAGCCAGCACAGGAAGCATCTGCGAGCAGTGTTGCAAACTCTGTGGGACCATTAGTTGTTCGCGAAGTTTAGCAAGTGCGAGTTCTGGTTGGATAGTGTGAAGTTTCTGGGCCACGTGATTTCGGCCGAGGGAGTCAGTGTTGATCCTGACAGTAGACCCACTACTGTACCAGAGATTTGGAGTTTCTTGGGGTTAGCAGGCTATTATCGACGGTTTGTACAGGATTTCTCCCGGATTTCTACACCACTGACCAGGTTGACGAAGAAAAGCGTCAAGTTCGAGTGGTCTGATGAGTGCGAGGAGAGTTATTTGCTCCTGAAGGAGAGATTGACTACCGCACCGGTTCTGACATTGCCAGACGACAGTGGTGAGTTTGTTGTGTACAGTGACGCGTCGAAGTTGGGCCTTGGCTGTGTGTTGATGCAGCATGGTAGAGTCGTGGCATATGGTAGAAAGGCAAGGGATGCCTCTTCCAAGAGTGAAAGAAAGTCCGAGTCGAAGAAGAAAGATGGTGGTAGCAAGCAGAGTTCAAAATCTCAGACCTATAACAAGGATCTGAAAATGACATGTTGCTTCATATGCAATGGATCTCATCGAGCAAGGGGTTTCCCGAGGAATGAGAAGCTCAATGCCTTTGTCGTTGAAGATGATGGCGAGGGGCAGACAACATGGTTGACGCCAATGCAGCTTCTCAATGCAATTATAACAGAGAAGCCAAGTCCATACTAAGGACTTATGTACACGTCGGTGCATGTGAATGGCATAGAGGTGTTAGCTATGTTGGACACTGGTAGGTCCACCAATTTCCTTGCAGAAAATGAAGCAAAGAGATTAGGCCTGTCAGTGGTAAGAAACTCTAAGAAGTTGAAATCCGTGAACTCTGTAGCCAAACCAATTAAAGGAACCACATCGGTGACTTAGAATATTAGTGATTGGGAGAGCGAGTGCAGTTTGATGGTAGTGCCTCTGGATGACTTTGATTTGATCCTTAGAATTGACTTCTTTATAAAGGCGAAAGTAGGGTTGGTGCTTTACTTGGTCGGTATCTTTATTCATCACAAAGACGCCCTATACTTTATGAAAGCATCGTTGGTGGTTAACTTGTTGAACCCCAAACAGAGACAAGAAATATCGGCCCAACATTTGAAGGCGGGATTGAGAAGAGGGGAACACACTCTGGTAGTAGCCTTGAACGAGATCAAGCTAGATCAATTTGAAGAAGTTCATGAGGAAGTGGTGAGCATTTTAGACATGTTCATGGATGTGATGCCTATGGAACTACCTAAGACACTTTCTCCCCCTCGAAATGTTGATCACAAAATCCAGTTGGAACTTGGTACAAAAGCCCCTGCGCATGTCCCATATCGAATGACACCCTTGGAGTTGGCAGAATTCCGAAAGAAACTAGATGAGTTGTTGGAAGCTGGATACGTGCAGCCTTCAAAAGTGTCATACGGTGCCCTGGTGTTGTTTCATAGGAAACAAGATGGATCCATGCGGATGTGTGTAGACTATCGAGCACTCAACAAGGTGACTGTGAAAAACAAGTACCCCATTCCAAATGCCGCAGATTTGTTCAATCAGTTGAGTAAATCTTCCTACTTTACAAAGTTGGATCTGCGATCAGGATATTGGCAGTTCAGAATCGCAGAAGGTGATGAGAGCAAGACAACGTGGGTGACAAGGTATGGTTTATATGAGTTCATAATGATGCCATTTGGACTTACGAATGCACCTGCTACCTTTTGCAATCTGATGAATGATGTGCTATATGAGTTCCTAGATCGATTTATGGTGGTGTACCTAGACGATACTGTGATCTACAGTGAGTCTTTGGATGATCACCTTGATCACCTTAGATAGTTGTTTTCGTGGCAGAGAACATAAACTCTATGTTGAGAAGGAAAAGTGTGAGTTCTGGTCACAAGAAGTGATGTTCTTGGGGCATTGGATTAGTAAAGGCAAGATCAGAATGGATGAGGAGAATATTAGAGTCATCGTGGAATGGGTTGAACCTCTCAGAGTGACGAACTTGTGCTCATTTTTGGGCTTAACAAACTACTATCGGAGATTCATCAAGGGATATTCCAAGAAGGTTAGCTCGTTGATAGATTTGCTAAGAAAGGACCAAAAGTGGGAATGGACACATGAGTGTCAGGAGGCATTCAACCAGCTTAAAGAAGCTGTGACAATGACGTCAGTGTTGTGGTTACCGAATTTTTAGAAACTGTTTGAAGTCCATACCGACGCCTCTGATCGAGCAATTGGCGGAGTGTTGGTACAAGAATGTCATCCATTATCCTTTGAAAGCCGTAACTTGAAGGACGTGGAGCAGCGTTATTCAACCCATGAGAAAGAGATGGTCGTTATGGTGCACTGCCTAGACACGTGGAGACATTACTTGCTGGGTACGAAGTTCACTGACAATGTGGCAAAAACCTATTTTAGAAGAAACTAACTCCAAAGCAAGCACAATGGCAAGAATTCTTGGCAGAATTCGACTTTGATTGGGTGCACAAGACTGAGAGGCAGAATGATGTAGCTGATGCACTTAGCCGTAAGGAGGTAGAGGTGCAAGCATATGTTGTTAGTCTCATAATGGTTAACTCAAATTTCCTTGACAACGTGAAAGAGCAAGCTAAAGTAAACAAGTCCTACACCAAGCTACATCAAGAAGTCAAGGACGGTTTGATGCGAAGGTATTGGCTAGAAGACTATTTTCTATATGCAAAAGGCGGTCGATTGTACGTCCCTAGCGTATGGGGACTATAAAGTGAGTTGATGAGAGAAACTCACGATCCATTATGGGCAGGACATCTGAGAGCAGAGAGAATGCTCACATTGTTGCAGAGGTCATACTATTGGTTGAAGATGGATAAGGGCGTAGAGCTATACGTCAAGACGTGTCTTGTATGACAATAAGACAAGTTGGAGAAGATGAAGGCGGGTGCAAAGCTACAGCCCTTGCCTATACCCGAGAGACCATGGCAGTTTGCTTCCATGGATTTCATTGGCGGGTTACCGAAGATTGATGGAATGGCTTCCATCATGGTCGTGGTCGACCGATTTTCCAAGTATGATGTGTTCATACCAACACCACAAGCATGTCCAGTGGACGTAGTAGCGGAGATGTTTTTCAAGCACGTGGTAAAGTACTTCGGATTACTGGAAGATATAATCAGTGATAGAGACACACGGTTCACTGGCAGGTTTTGGACAGCGTTGTTCAACATGATAGGCACGTAGCTGAAATTTTTCACAGCCAATCTTCTTAAAACGATTGGGCTGACAGAGAGAATCAATGCCTTACTTGAGGAATATCTAAGGCATTATGTGACAGCTAACCAGGAAAATTGGGTGAGTCTCATGGACTCGGCTCAATTTTGTTATAATTTGCACCAGTCAAATTCGACAGAAAGGAGTCAATCAAAGTTACCATTTGGACAATAACAACTAACTCCAATGGAAGTAGCAAGGCAGAAGGCTGGAGTCAGATGCCAGACAACATACAAATTTGCTTTGGACAAGCAGGATATGATAATGAAG
The DNA here is from genome assembly GCA_946800695.1 of Geum urbanum. Taxonomy (NCBI): domain Eukaryota; kingdom Viridiplantae; phylum Streptophyta; class Magnoliopsida; order Rosales; family Rosaceae; genus Geum; species Geum urbanum. The sequence continues at coordinate 13,280,450 of OX327001.1, forward strand.
GCTGTGAATAGCTTAGCGAAAGCACAACGTCGGATGGAGAAAGTAGTTGATGCGAAGAGAAGACCACTTGAGTTTCAAGTTGGCGACATGGTGTTACTAAAGCCAACACCGCAGATTTGGAAAAAGATAAATTCCAAGTCTGTCCACTGAGGTTTAATCCCAAAGTACGATGGTCCATTTGAATTTGTGAAGCAAGTCGAAAAGGTGGCATATCAGTTGAAGCTACCCGACAGCTTAAAGATTTATCCTACATTTCACGTGAGTTATCTTAAACCTTTCCATAAGGATATTGTGGATGAAGGGCGGCTGCACCGAAAATGAGCCCTCCAGTCATTCGAAAGCAGTTTGGCAGAGGCATAGTGAAGATACTCAAGCATAAGACCATGGGGCAGAGTAAGAAGAATTGGCAAACCCATTTTCTTGTACAGTGGGATGGTGGCAATGAATCAGATGCTACTTGGGAGTTGGATGTGACCATGTGGCAGTTTGAAAAGTAGATACCAGAGTACCTCGAGAACCTACCGAGGACGTCGTCCAGCTCTGGTAGGGGAGGTGTGTTATCCCCTTGATACTTGGTAAAGACCATGCAGGGCAAGCCTTGGTTCACCGCATAGGGCGAAGACGACATACAGAGCTTGCGGGCGCACATCGAAAGAAAATACAAGGCAAGGGTTAGCTTTGGAGCATGCCTTAGAGGTATGGCACTAGGCGGAGTACTAGTGTAAGCATTGGTGAGCGATGGCATAGGCAGAAAGCGAGCAAAGGTAGCAAACCAAGTAAGGCAGCAAGCTTAATGAACCTCACTAACACTTGACTACGACACGCTGAAATGAGAAGATGCGTTGGTGCGCATCTAGAGGCCTTCGAGTGCCCACAAGGTGCCCCTGGGTGCATAAAAATATACACATGTTTTGGAGTGTGCCGCAGACCCAGACGCATGCCCAGATGGGTGCAACTGTGGATGGTAGTTATCGACAATGTGCGAAGGCTCTATGGAGAGAGGGCTGAAAACAGCCCAGATGTCCCTCAAAGTGACTAACATAGGAGGTAGTTGGCATTGATAAGAACAGTTGGTTACCAAGCGAGTTAGTGGGCAGTTTGTGATGTTAGTGGGTGGTTACAAAGAAGTTATGTAGGACTCATCTTGATTAGAGGTACTTTTGAAAAACAGTGTCTTGTCAATGGAACCTCTAACATATCCATTATTAATCAGATGAGAGGATAGCCTGTCATACCAAGCTCTTGGAGATTACTTAAGGCCATACACAACCTTTTTCTATCTGTAAACATGTCTAGGATGATTAAGTTCAGGGAAGCGTGGAGTTTGTTCAAGATAAAATTCTTTTTTGATATCTCTATAGAGAAAAACACTTTTGACATCCATTTGGGAAAAGGTGAATTTTAAGTGACAAGAGATAGCCAAAAAAAGTCTTACTGATTCTAACCTTACAACAGGGACAAATGTTTCATCAAAATCTAAACCCTCAACTTGATTATATCATTGAGCTACTAACCTAACTTTGTTTCGGGTAATAGTTCTTGATTCATCAGTTTTTTTTTGTAAACCCATGTTGTCCCAATAACATTTTTATTACTAGGCCTAGGAGTTTGCTCCCATACATCACTTCTTTCAAATTGATTCAACTCTTCTTGCATGGCATTGATCCAACCAAAATCACACAAGGCTTCCTTAACATTTCTAGGTTCAACAGTAGATACAAAATCAAAATGAGTTATGGTGTTAATGTCTATTCGAAAATACCAAGAAAAGATTTAACATCACCAATAACATCAAAGGTTACATGATCTTTCTTTACTTAGCGACTTCCAGATCTATGTGGGGGCTGGATAACCAAGGTCTCATCGATCTCCGTACTTCCATATTTTGGTTCCGGCTCTCGATATGATCAATCATCATCAAGAGTTTGATTCTTCTCATCGATATGAATTTTATGTTCAGTTGGAGCAACATTTTCTACAACAACTTGTTCATCGATCATCCAAAGAAGGGGACAAGTGAGAACAAACAGGTGCATCATTAATTTCAACATTTGATATGCCCCAAGAGTAACATTTACCGTTTCTATTATCTTGCATGATGTCCTATTATACAGTTGATATGCACGACTGTTTATGGCATATCCAAGAAACACTCCTTTATCACACTTAGGATCAAACTTGGTTAGATATTCTCAATATTTGTGGATAAAACAAATGCTCTCAAAATCATTAAAGTGTGAGATGTTTGGTTTTCTTCCTCTCCAAATTTCATATGCAGTTTTGAATGTTCAAGACCTGGAATCACCATATTCAAAGTGTAGCAAGCATTAGACACAGCCTCTTCCCAATATGAATGGGGAAGATATGTAAAGTTAACCACAACTCTACCTATTTCAATAAGAACACGTCTCTTTCTTTGAACAATTCCATTTTGTTGAGGAGTGATAGAAGTTGAGTATGCATGAAAAATAAAAATTCATCACATTAATAATGAAAAGATGCATTCTCAAATTCAGTACCATGATTAGACTTGATTCTAATAATATGCTTATCATTACCAAGTTTCTCATTTGAAATTCTCTTAGTAAGACTGATATATTGATCAAAAGTTTCAGTTTTATCTGCTAGAAATTTTACCCAAGTAAATCTTGAAAATCCATCAACAATAACAAGTACATAAATCTTTCCACTTATGCTTTGAGTTTCAACATGTCCAAGAGGTCAAGATGCAATAACTCGAGAACAAATGTTGGTTTACTAAGTGATGATTGAGAAGTACGAGTTAGTTTACTAATTTTGCAATCACCACACATACCTTTTGATTTACCTATGAGTTTGGGCAATCCCCCTACTCCATCTTTGGTTGATGGCTTACGAATATATTGATGATTCTAGTGACACATTCTTCTGTGCCAAAGTTCCAGAGCATTCACAGACAGAAGTGAACAGCTACATACTTCAGAAGATATGTTTTTATTTGTAATAACACAATAACAATGATCTTTGGTTCTTTCACCCTTCATTAGACTTGTACCCTTTCCACCAAGCACAAGATATCTTGCTTGATCAAAAGTAACAGATTCATGTTCATCAACAATTTGACCAACACTCAAAAGATTAACCTCCAAACCTTTAACTAAAAGCACATTTTTGAGGTTTGGGAGAGTGTTTACCATTCCACATCCAATGATGTTAGCTTGAGCATCATCACCAAAAACAATTTTTCCAGAGTGATGAGTGTCATTCATGGATGTAAACCAATTTTTGTTACTAGCCATATGTCTAGAACAACTAGTATCCATGTATCATGAATCAGATCTTCGAGGAGTGAGAGCAGTAAGGGTAACATTGTAAATTTCAACAACTTTACTCACTCTTTCTGGTGAAGAAATAACTCGTGCAAAATTACTTACGTGTTCATCTTCTGAACTGTTTTCACAGAGATCCCAAGGTTTTTGATAAGCCCATTGATAAGGCGGAAAATGTTTAGAGACACGAGTCTTAGCCTTTTTTTTAGTCCAAGTTGGGTTCTTTCTATGATTATTGGTTGTTGGGATAGAAAGACCATTAGCATTCCTAGCAAGCTCTTTGAGTGTTTTTTCTAAAGATGATTGAAAAGTTGAGAGCACATCACTTTGATGAGAGTTTTTAGGGATGTTCTAAGTTCTTTTTAACTTCCTAAAAAATGGTCGAATGTGACCAGTCACTCTACAATGGTGACATGTTGGAACAAAAGACTTGTAAGGATTGGGAATGGAAGTAAGAAGTGATTTTGACTTTGAACAAAAATAGTTGGTTTAGTTTGAGAGCTTTCTCCCTTCTCATAACCTATTCCTAGCCTAACTTGTTTTTATCAGTTTTTCCAAGACCACAAATTTTGGTCAGTTTATTAGAACATAAAAATAACTTTTGGAAATGTTGTTGGGACTCTTCTAATGAATTTCTTAGACTAAGTTTCTCGTTAGTTAGAGAAGATACAAGTCTATTCTGAGTGTCTAAATTCTCTTGAAGACACGTACTTGACATTATTCTCAAGACAAGATTTCTCTAACTTCCATTTTACTTGTAAAGACAAAAACTTTTCTTGAATTTCAATTTTTGTCTCCTCACTTCTTGATAGCTCATTTTGTAGAGTTTCAATTTTTGTGATCATAAATATAGATGAAGCACATACTTTAGTGTATTTGGCATCCAAAATAATATCAGAATCATTGTACTCAAGGGACTCATCTAACATTATTGAAGCGATAAAGGCTATGGTTTCCTCATCCTTTTCTTATTCAAACTCACTATCACATCAAGATGTTTTGAGAACTTTATCGGGCTTATTTTTTTTCTGTTTGCACAGTCAGCTGCTTTGTGACTCACACTGTTGCATTCAAAACATCTTAGATCCTCATTGCCTTTTTGAGAAGATTTTGACTTGAAACCTCTATCATTTGAGTTATCATTATTCCTGAAGTTTGTAGAACTAGACCTTGAACTAGACCATTTTGAAAAGTTTTTAGATGAGGAGAAAGGTTTTCATTTCATAAGAAACTTCTCAAACTATTTAGTTATGAAGGCACATTCCTAAACAGAATAAAAACAAGGTTTGAGGAATGGTCTTATTTCTCCTATGTCTTCACTTCTTAGCCTCATAGGTTTTTAAGTTACCAATAAGCTCATCAAGGGAGTAAGTGGCATATCATGTGATTCCTCAATAACAGTTTGTTTGGGCTCAAAATAAGGAGTTGCTTATCTAAGAAACTTGGAGATAATCTTTTCAGGTTCATGAACAAAACCTAGACCTTGACATTAATTTGTGATGTGAAGTAAATGACTATGAAAATCATCAATGGTCCCTTTTTCATACGCATGAAAATTTCTTCAAATTCATGGTTTAAAGTTTAAATTTTTGAGCTGTTACCCTTGAGTTACCTTCATGAGTCGTAGAGAGTGAGTCCCATGCAGCCTTTGCAGTTGGGCAATGGAGGATTCTTCTTCTCTCCTTTTCTGATTATGCAGAGAACAGACTATTCAAAGCTTTAGTGTTCATTCTTGAATTTAATTTCTCGATTCATTCCAAGTACTTTTGGGTTTTTGAATAAGAACACTTGAGTTTTCAGAAATAGGTATCATGGGAGGAGTATATCCTTCATCAACCATACTCCATTACTTCCCTTCATCTGGAGATATAAGGAAAGCAGACATCATGATCTTCCATTGAAAGTAACAATTTTCATCAAAAAATGGTGGAACATTAATAGATGTAGGGTCTTTTACATGGTCCATTTGTCGGCTCACAAAGGATCTTACTAGCTAATACCATTTGAAGGTCAGTACGTTTTTCACCTGCAGAAACTCTATAACCAGGGAGAAAAACTGTATGACCTTTACTCTTGAAGACCAAACCTTTCCAATATGTAAACACATTTCATACAAAACTGTAGATCCGATAATATATAGCAAGAAAACAATTCTATCCTATCTAGTAACACGTACTAGCCTAAGAGCTATACTCCACCTTGTCTCTAAGAGTTTTACAAATGAAAGATAATATATGAAGTTTCACTTAAGAACTCAGTTATCACACACTGATTCTTCTTTGAACACTTCGGGGTTATTTGCACTACCAGTCCAATCTCATGGCATGCCACAAGTAAATGTGATAGTCGCATATTTATACGTCTATACTAAACTAATCTCCTATATTTAATCTATTGTTATGTTTTTGGGTTATTTAATTTACTTTATTATTTTATTACGTATTATGGAGAAATAAAGAAAAAAAGAAACAATAGAAGGATTCCTAGTGCAACAAAAAGAGAAGAATAAGGAGTCTTGTGCAAATAAAGAAGCTTAAACCAATAACGACTTAAAGAAGACCAAGTAAGGAGTATTTACATGCATCTTAGGATTTTGGTGAAGGCTAATCAGCTTTAGGAGGAAGAATAATTTAGGAAGAAGAGCACGGAGTAACGAGAAGAAGCCTTGCTTCGACCTATCGAAACCAGACGCCAGATTCTCTTCTTCTCTATATGTTTTTGATTTGTTTTCTTATGAACTCTAGTGGTTTAGCTTCCTTATCTATGTGTGGCTAATTAATTATTCATGGGCTAATCAAAGCCCTAGACATGCTTACAATTTTGAACCCCTTGTGATTTATTTAACTATTTGGATGAGTTTTATTACCCTTTATATCATTGATCATTTCTATTTTCATATTTCTTTGAGTGCACACTTATTTGCACGACTTATGATCTAATGTCTAGAATATGTATTTGACCACTATATCATTGCATGTTATAGAGACAAAACAAGCTTTTGTGTGAAATTAAATAATTCCTTAGTGATGTTAAGGCGATAGCTATATCGACCTTAGGAGCTATGTTGTTTCGCAAACACTCTTAAGTCACAATAACTCTAGTTTACTAGATTATGACATTGACATATACCAATATACCAATTAGGGATCAAGCTAAGACGGTATCGACATTCTGCTTAATACGACTAATAAGATAGTGTACGTAGTACAATCGGTGTCCTGCAGATATTGGCCTAAATGTAGAATTCATTCATCCATGGTTCTTTAGATTAGATTGGGGTAATCATAGGGTGTATAGGGTGGAGATAAATTCCTAGTTTTTCTTTTTCATTATTGGTTCACTTTTACTTTTTAGTATTTCATTTTCTACATTTAGCTGTAGTTCGCCGATTAAGTGAAGTACTCAATCAAAGTGAAACCCTCTAGATTTTTACATGGTAGTTCGTCACTGAGTCTAGTTTCATGTGTATAAATTTCGTGGTCTTTAGATTAGCATATCTTAGGTTTGTATTTATATTAGTGTCTGTTGGTCGAATCTGTTTACTTTGTGACATTTGCGTCTAAACGAGTATTTTAAAGATTTTAGTCGATCTCATCAGTCATTTATGGGTAATGACCCCTACTTCCATTGAACTACAATTAACATCTTTAGGTACAAAATAGAGTTATCTTTGATAGGCAGTTTTCTACTTATAAAAATATAAATGAGTTTGAAAGGGGGTCTATGCATACTCTAATATATATGATCACAAGAGGAAAACTTAAAGCTCAACACAAAGATAAGCTAAGCACTAAGACTCAGTTTGAGAGAAATGAGCGAATACAATTTTTGCAACCAACTATGTCAAATGCATAGCTTGCTCTTTATATAGACCACCAATATGGTCGATCTAATGGGAATGACCGAAATAATCTCAGCCATATATTTGAAAAGAGTTTTGTCAAGTAGTAACTTTAAAAGGTGGCATAAACTTAAGCCAAGAGAAGTGAAATTTGAAGTCCATAGAAAACACTTTTTACTGTTACAAATAACTTCATAAAACAAGGTAAAAAGGAAAAAAAAAATTGCATGCATTCTTGCTTAGAATAATTGTATGTGGAAAACTAGAACTTATTTTAATCATACAAAATATTCAAGCATATGTTTGTAAGTAGAATTACTAACATGCTAGAGCCTTGAGATTTTTTGACAAAGAACTCCGAGGCAGTGACTCATAATAGGAGACCATTTTGGTATTTTCCGTGAAAAAGAATGAAGTGTTTCAGGAAATCGTAAAACTAAGGAGAAAGTATTAGGAACCAAATCTCTGTATCTTATTGCAAGGTTTCACATCCATTTTATATGAGGATGTGATGAATATAAGAATGATGATAGATAGCTGTTACATTGGTTACATAGAAATACATATTGTACAATGATAACGGGAGTTACATTGGTACTACTAGTTGTATCATAACGAGGTACATTTGAATTACTTCAACACTCCCCCTTGTGTCGGTTATGGGCATGTAATCGATGAGTCCTTGATGCTTCCGTGATGCCTCCTTAAAAATCTTGTTGAGCCAAAAATCTTTGCAAGAGAAAAGAATGATCTCGAACAAGTAAAAAGAGTGCAGGTCATCGTAGACGATGATATGACACTTATATATGTTGCATCATTAAAACCTTGCTAAGTAATAAAAATCCTTTGGGATAAAAATAACCTTGGTCAAGGAAAAATAGTACAACGTGTCCTTCACATTTTGAAACGTTTATGTGCATGCAAGACTCCCCCTAAAGTCTTCATCTCCCCTTGATATTGACAGTTGGGATAACTTAAATAAGTTGAGCAACCGTATGATCTTCACATGTTTCTCAAATGTGGATATGACCAATGATTTAATGAATAAGTTTTCCATTATCCTCAGATTGAACTTAGTTCATCATAATCTCGAGGAAACTGTTGATATTTCTGATCGTAGTAGAACTTAGGCGATATATATTTGGTGTTGTTGCATTTGATATAACCTAGCTTCATCTACTCGATACAAGAAGTATTATCCTCATAAATATATGTCGGTTCATCCATGGCATTCTAAACTACTTAATCTTACAATATGTGCAACTATGGACCTTATATATATGAATTTCTTAACAACTTCATGTAGATTAATAATCTCAACATGATGATTCGAAGATATAGTGACAAGAGTCTACTCGGTAGACTTCTGATATATCGCGGTGTTTCCATGGTAAAGACATAACCATTTTGGAAACAACCTTTTGTGTGGAGAAGAGAGATATCTAATATCAACAAACACTAACAACATATCACAAAGATTGTTGGTGTAAGGGCTGAAGGAAGAAGCAACGCTATTCCCACATGTTGTGTCCTTGCTTCCTTGATTATAGCGACAAATACCTCATGTCTTGTCTCTTTGTAGGGATTGAACAAGCTCATATCTATCGTACTCTTTGAGTATCAGAAAATTGTCTTTATGCCAGCTCAATGACGTTGGGTGAGCATAAAGCTAAATTTAGCTTACAAGTTCAGTAAGAATGTGAAGCTGAGTCTTATGTATTATGCTAAGTACACAATTGTGCTTAGATTAGGCTCTTCAACCTCTAACACGTCCTCATCATCATCCTTAGACCAAATGGATCCCTCTAAGGGTGAAGACTTCAGCTGATCATGAGGGTACTCTTAAGCTTCACTTTATCATCATCAAAGTGTCATGTATCTTAGAGTATAAGCCAATTCGATGGACAATTCCATCATTACAGTGCTCGAGTTCTTGTTCGAGACAAAATCATATATTCCTAAGATCTTTCATCTCCAATTCGGATTTCAAATACTCTATAAATACGAAACTTATCCTTTGAATAAACACGCACAAGCATAATTTATCTTATCCCTTCCCAATCAAGTAATTAGCTAGTAAGTGTTTCAATCTCATAGAAAACATGCACTATGGTCTAGAGCCACTTGATTTGGGTATATAAAGTCCGTCTGAGATCTTCATGAATATCTCTTAGTCTAGATCCTATAGAGATACTTTATGGCCACATTCTCATGCTACATGTCAAGTTATTCGGAAACTACCAAAATGACAAAATAATAAAATGTTATGACATCCATTATGAGAGAATATGTCTTCTCGTATTCTATTCGAGAATGTTGTGAGAAACCTTGCGCCATAAGGTGAGTCTATACCTCTTTATTCTCATCACACTTTCTAAAAAGACCTATTTTGATAGGGTTTACACTTGATGTGTCGGCATCACCAACCCAACTACCTTGGTGAAAATAATTCAATCTAAATCGCTTCTTTCCATGTAGGCCAATTTAACTACGTTTGGTGCTTTCAACATAGTGTGGTTCGATATAATTAACCTTAATATTCTACGTTCTCATGTACACTAGTGTAATTTATACTTCATAGAGATCTCTATATTATCAGGAATTGGTTTTAACATTAAGGCATCCCTTAATGATAATCATAATCCACAAATATTCTCATGAGATGTATATCGAGTATAGATGATCAATAGATCAGATTGTACCAAACTCGCTTCTTTCCTTGGACAAGTATTCATCGAACCTATGGGTTTCCTACACTATTCTAGCGGAACCCATGGCATGTGACGCCACTATGCCACTTTTGTGATATCACTGTGCCACCTTCCATGGTGGCAGTGTCATGCCCACCTTCTTTGGGTGGCGCCATGTCCTCTTGAAGGAACATGAATCCTCATAGGCATGTTTGTAGCAAGTAATATGTGATCTCGTCACTTTAATGATATTACAAACTCATCAGGCATCGAAACTACTACATTTTATCGTTTTTGGGGATCAAAATGAGACAAAGTGGGAATAGACCACGACAATTTCTGTCGTTTTATTGAACATGTTTGTTCTTATCTCCCCCTAACAATGGGAAGATTGTCTCATCAAAGTGACAACCCACAATACTAGCGGTTAAGAGATCGCTTGTCAAGGTATCTACATAGCGGAAAATAGTTGGAGACTCATCTTCAACATAAATACTTATTCATCTCAACGAACCCACATGGTGTGTTGTGGCAACACAATTTTGGCACATAAATGTGCAAGTGCTATATATCATAATTCACACACAGGTACTAGCTGTAACACAAAGTTGAGTTGGGTGTGGGTCGTAGACAAATTAGTTTAGCTGCATGTGATATTGCATAACCTTTAGCAATAATCATCAAACTTTTTCGATGTAATTTCTCTAACATTATCAAGTCAAATTGATTATATGGGATGATTCGGGTAGTGATCCTGCAATTATATAATCTGAGCTAGGAATTCATAAGAAGCATTACTAGTGGACAATTGCACTACCCATGACTAGCGTGTTTGCATGTCAACCAATACCATAATTCATCAAAGTGGTTCGCTAGTTAGTTGAATCAATCCATAGAATCCCATTGAATTCTTTGCAACAATGGAATGTTTTCTTTGGTGTCTTTAGCATAAGATGGTTTCAATCTTACCATTACTAAATATCAGGCTTTACAAAGATGAGTGATGTTTCTATCATAACCAATGAGGATGTTGGTTTAGATTTAGAGTCATTAATGACTTGGAAGCATATGAAACTGTGATGCTACTTTATGTGTCTAGTTGTTGTTGTTAGGGGGAATGACACTAGCCACTTCCTGGCGATGATGGTCGATGGCGCCACCACTTGAGGTGCCCATCGTAATTCTGTTTGGAACCAACTTTTAAGGTTCTTGCTTCTTTTCACTAGAAAGAATAGATGTATGTTTGAATATTTCAAAATACAGATCATTATGTCATGACTCGGTTGTTCCAGTTTGTCATGTCAACTCACTTGCTTAGAATACACAACCATTTCTTTTTCCTCTTTCCGCTCTTTGCATTGTGCATGCCACATTTGTTAATCTCTCACTAGTTTATTTTATTTCTTGAATATTAATCAAACATGCATAAAATTGCAAACACAATTTAAATGTAGCAATTTTCAAATATTACATTTAACAAAATATAAATTTAAATAGGAAACAACCTAATTTTTCAAATTAATATATCATGCTTGTAGGTGAAAAACACCAAAGTTTGAACACCATTAGTTCATGCACGTGCACCACATACAAGCTAACAGAAAATGTTACACAGTTTGAGCTGAGCCATTCTGCTCGACTAGCTCCAGATCTCCTTGGCTTGTTTCGACGAAAATCAGCACGGCAAGTGGTAGCAGATGGTCATGAAGTCTGGTCGGCCGAGCGTGCACCCACATGCGCTACTCGCAGTGATGTGCAAAACCTAGGCATGAACGACGAGAGTCACGACTTTATGGTGGACGTGCATGCAGAGAGATGGAGGTCGCGACTGAGGTGTAGTGGTCGCCATGCTCAGACTGCTGCCAGTGAGCGTGAAAAGTGTGGCTTGGGTCGCGATCAGAGCGACACTGCTGGATGTTGTGTACGATAGTGCTTGGGCCGAGGCTGGATGTCGTGAGCAATGAAGGCCGCCGGTGTTCATCTTTGGCTGGGGCTGGTGAAAGGACCCGACCCTGATTTAGTTTCCTAAACCGAAATCAAACCCATTCTGAAAACACGAACTTTCAAAAACCATTGAAATTTCGACAGAGTTTCACTATATCACGGAGTTACCATTAACCTGCACCCGAAAATATACTTCATCCTATGCCATAAAAGCCAAACCGTGGGCACCAATCCCATCCGGATTTCTCAAAAACATAACATAATGTAAAGTAATAAACAAAACTATAACTTTACAGAAATCCGGGAAAATCATATGAAAATATAAACATTAGAGTATTCAGAGCGACATCTAGTATATATACATAAATACACAACAGTAGGCCAAACTAGAAACCTACTGAGAAGGAAAAGTAGCTCGAATACTAAGCCTCCAACCTTGACGTGCGACACCAGAATTCGAACTGCAAACTGAGCATTGAAAACAAAGAGCCCAGGGAAAGACATATAAACTGTTAGAGTGAGTGGGCGAAAATAAATGTCTTTGGCAAAATAATATATGTTATAAAAACATATGCGAGTCTAAATGCATGAAAATAATATGGTACACGAGGGAGACTTTAACTCCTCACGCATACAGAGCATGCATCAAAAATCCCGCGGGGTCACTCATGGACACATCCGCGCTAGTACAGTCCGAATCACGGGATCCCAGACCCACACGTGATTCTAGCCAGAAAGGCCTCAGGTCAGGGTATCTGTTCCCACCCGGAAAATACATCGAGACAGGGTAACAGTCCCCCCTGGTAAACATCCTCTGGGATCAAACGAGATGCTAAGTGTATCGATACAACCACATATACTAAGACTGTACTCTGTGTAAACCAAATCATAAATAATTTCTATGCAAATGTATAAAGCATAATGTAAATGCATAATCGTAAAACACATGCTCATATAAATCATAATCGCATATGCATGCTCATGCTCATGCTCATGCTCGTAAAATATATAATAAAGACTCGCAACAAATCAGTGATAAGAAATGTGTCCACTCACAGACAAGCACAGCGCGCAAACGCGCTAATCTCGAGATCTGACGGAAGATCCCTCGCTAAGCGTACAATCTCGATCGCCTGAATAATCACAAAATATCACTGATCAAAATCACAATTCAATACTCTGAACCACACCTCGGAAACCAACAATTTCCGGAAATATAACTCGGATATCAAGAAAATCGTTGAAAACCCTATATATACTCCACATAAACCCTCGACATAAAATCTACCACCCAAATCAACTCGAAAACCTCAAGGCGACGAGCGGGGCACGATTATGAGTAAAACGGCATACAACTTTCCAAAATCCAAAAAGTCAACGCGTCGCCGGAGCTCCGCCGTTGACCGTCGTCGCCCCCGGTGGCGCGCCGTCACCGGTGAGATTTTGCGGCGACCAAGACCACCAAAGCTTTGTCTCCTCAATCCAAGGCTAAAACTCTTCTTCACCAAGACCCAATTCGGCCGGCAACTCCCTCCAAATTCACCTCGAAAACTCCACGGCCAAGAATCGTTGGAAAACTTTTCCGGCCGATTCCGGCTCCGTCACGCCACCAATACCTCTCAAACCAAGGGGGTTTTCACCCTTGGCTCAAGCCCAACCCATTCCAACCCAAAAACTCACCGGAAAAACATCGGAGCACCACCCACAGTTAAACCCGATTCTGTCCACAATCCTCCTCAAAAATTTCCAACCAAACCACAACCAAAACTCACCATACATACATTAAATGAAACCCCATAAGACAAGCTTCAAAACCATACCTCAAACTCCGGCAACCGTGCCGTTTTTCGGCGGCCACAACGACGGCGAGTTCGCGGCTCACTGAGTCAACACGGGTTGACTCGGTCAAGTCAGCCCAACTCTGGTCAACTCGGTCAAACAGCCAATTTTTCGAACTTTTCAATAACTTTACGACTATTCACCTATTTATACGTCGCGAATTAACTCTATCCGCAATTCGGATAACTCAAACTCAAACGGATAAACACGACTAACTCGACGATAATTTCAAATATACTTTTTATATTCCTCGATTATCCGAAAAATCCTCAGAAAGCTCCTACGAACTCGAAATCAAATTCTCTACATTTCCCACGAACAAACCCAAACCAAATTCATGTCCGAAAATTAAGTCGTGAACAAAATTGCATAACCGATGAATTACGAAAAACCACAATTATACGTGAAACTCGTGAATTAAGCCGATTGATATACCAATTCCGGTTCGGGTCGTCACAAATCTACCCCCCTTACAAAAATTTCGACCTCGAAATTTACGTACCTGCTAACTGAACAGATGAGGATAATGCTCCCGCATATGCTGCTCGGTCTCCCAAGTGGCTTCCTCTACTGAATGATTCTGCCATAAGACCTTCACAAACGGAATAACTCTGTTCCTTAACTCTTGTACACGTCGATCGAGAATCTGCACTGGCTCCTCCACATAAGTCAAATCTTCCCGGATAGGAAGCTGATATGGTGCTAAAACATGCGATGAAACTGGAATGTACTTCCGCAACATCGATACATGGAAGATATTGTGCACCCTCGCCATCTCTGAAGGCAACTCCAATCTGTAAGCCACGGCACCAACTCTCTCTGTGATCTCATATGGACCAATATACCGTGGCCGAAGCTTGCCACGCTTCCCGAAATGAACTACTCCTCTCTAAGGAGACAATTTTAGGAAGACCCAATCGCCCACCTTGAACTCAAGACTCTTTCTCCTCACATCTGCATAGCTCTTTTATCAATCTTGGGCAATCTTCAGCCTGTCTCTGATAATCTGAATATCCTCAGTGGTGTTGTTCACCAAATCAGGACCAATGAGCCATCGCTCACCCACCTCACTCCAACATAATGGAGTACGGCACTGCTTTCCATATAAAGCCTCATAAGGTGCCATATCGATGCTGGCCTGATAACTATTATTGTAAGCAAACTCGATCAAATGTAGTTGCAATTCCCAATTCCTTCTCAACTACAATACACAGGACCGCAACATATCCTCGAGGGTCTGAATAGTCCTCTCAGACTGCCCATCAGTCTGAGGATGGAAAGCTGTACTGAAATGTAATCTGGTTCCCAAAGCTCGTTGCAATGCCTGCCAAAACTCTGAAGTGAACTGACTGTCTCGGTCAGAAACAATGGACACAGGCACACCATGCAAACGAACAATGTCAGCCAAATATAGCTTCGCTAATTTGCCCACTGAAATCTTCCCTGGAAGTGCAAGGAAATGAGCTGATTTCGTCAAACGGTCCACAATGATCCAAATACTAATGTTACCAGCAGAAGTACGCGGTAACTGATACACGAAATCCATAGTGATATGCTCCCACATCCAAACCAGAATCTCCAAAGGCTATAGCTTTCCCGCAGGTTTTTGTCTCTCTACCTTCACTTGCTGACAAATGAAGCATCTACTCACATACTCTGCAATTTCCCTCTTCATATTTAACCACCAATAGTAGGCTCTAAGTGTGCGAAACATTTTCGTACCGCCTGGATGCATAGCGTAAGCAGAACAATGGGCTTCGTCTAAGATCTCCTTCTTCAAGCCCTCATCTCTGGGTACACAAAGTCTGCCTCTGAACAGCAATGTACCATCACTACTCAACTGAAATTCTGTTGGCATACCATTCCGAATCATGGTCTTCTTGTCCAACAGATAGGAATCCGCATCCTGAGCTTCACGAACCTGATCAACCAATACCGGTCGAACTTGGAAGCTAGCCAACAAGGCTCCATCATCATCCCACTCTAACTCAGCTCCCGTAGCTCGTAACTCTGCTAACATGGAAACTCTGGCCACACACACATGAAACAATGAAACTCCAGATTCTGACTAAATGCATCAACAACGACATTAGCCTTCCCTGGATGATACTCAAAGGTGCAATCATAGTCATTAATCAACTCCATCCATCTGCGCTGTCTCATGTTCAAATCTGGCTACGTGAGCAAATAAGTAAGACTCTTGTGATCTATATATATCTTGCACTGAGCTCCATACAAGTAGTGTCTTCAACTCTTTAAGGCTAATACAATGGCAGCCAACTCCAAATCATGCGTAGGATAATTAACTTCATGTGGTTTCAACTGCCTGGAACCGTAATCCACTACTCTACCATGCTGCATCAAAACGCAACCAAGACCCAATTTCGATGCGTCGCTGTAAACCACAAACTCTCCACTATCATCAGGTAGAGTCAGAACCAGTGCAGTAGTTAATTTCTCCTTTAAGAGCAAATAACTCTCCTCACATGCATCGGACCACTCGAACTTGATGCCTTTCTTCGTCAATTTGGTAAGTGGAGTGGCAATCCGTGAAAAATCCTGCACAAAGCGCCGATAGTAACCTGCCAAACCCAAGAAACTCCTAATCTCTGGTACGGTGGTAGGTCTACTCCAATTCAACACAGCTTTAATCTTGTCAGGATCCACGCTGACTCCCTCAGAAGATATCACGTGACCCAAAAACTTCACGCTATACAACCAAAACTCACACTTGCTGGACTTCGCAAACAACTGATTATCTCGCAAAATCCGCAAAACAGCTCGCAAATGTTTCTTGTGCTTGCCGATACTTTTGGAGTAAATCATAGTGTCGTCGATGAACACGATCACAAACTTGTCTAGGAATCGCCTGAACACCATGTTCATCAAATACATAAAAGCTGCAGGAGCATTGGTCAGCCTAAACGGTATAACCAAGAATTCATAATGCCCGTACCGTGATCTAAAAGCTATCCTGGGCACATCTGACTCTCTGATCCACAACTGATGGTATCCAGACCTGAGATCAATCTTCGAAAAGATTGAAGCTCCCTTGACCTGATCAAAAAAATAGTCAATCCGCGGTAACGGATACTTGTTCTTCACAGTGACCTGATTCAGCTTCCGGTAATCAATACACAACCGCATGAAACCATCATTCTTCCTTACAAATAATACAGGAGCACCCCACGGTGACACACTGGGCCATATGAAACCTTTCTCTAGCAACTCTTGAAGTTGAATCTGTAACTCTTTCAACTCCGCTGGCGCCATACGATAAGGTGCTTGAGATATAGGTCTAGTGCCTAGTAAAAGCTCAATGGTGAAATCGATTTCTCGGACTGGAGGAACACCTGGTAACTCTGCCGGAAATACATCTAGAAACTCAGAAACAACCTCAATATCACCAATGTCTGGTACAGCAGCCTTTGTATCCACAACATGAGCTAAGTATGCAACACAACCCTTCATCATCATCCGCTCAGCCTTCATCGCTGAAATCACACATGGTAGGGAAGTATTATTCTCACCGCGAAACAATATCTCTGGGAAACCTGGACGTCGAAACACTACCTTCTTCTTGTGACAGTCAAACATAGCCCAATAAGTATCCAAGAAATTCATACCCAAAATCACATCAAAATAGACAATATCCAGCAACAACAAATTCGCGGTTAATCCATAACCTCCCACAAAGATCACACAATCTCTATATATCCAATCAATGCTCACAACCTCACCGGATGGATACAACACTCTCCACAACCCCGGAAGTGGAGATGCAAGCATAGTAGCTAAAGATGACAATCTATATGATATGAATGAATGCGTAGCACCTGGATCTAGCAAAGTAGGTACTGGATAGCCAAAAATATGCAACGTACGAATAACAACCTTTGGTGAAGCTCTGCCATCACGCAATGATATGGCATGAACGTACCCTGGCTTGTTCAGCTGGTCATCCATGCTGATAGTGACCCTACTATCCGCCCTGTCCAGAAGACTATACTGGTTGAGCTCCAGAAGTAGTACCTCGATCTCCTCCAGAACTCTGAGCTGTCTGCCCACCAACACCAATAGACTGGAAACTTTCCCTCGCAAAGTGACCCTCATGGCCACAACGATAACAAATAGTAGGGCCTCGCTGACAAAGGCCAAAGTGATGCCTATTGCAGAGATTACAAAATGGATACTCCCTCGGTACAGTAAAAGTGCCCCCAATACGTCGTGGATAGCTGGATCCGCTAGAGCTCCCACTAGGCTGTGGTCTCTGTGGCTGATTCCTCATCCATCTCTGTCTCTGTCTAGCCGTACTAGCAGAATGTCTATAGGGTCCACTGCCATATTATGATGCCGATCCGGAAGTGTCTGAACTCAGCCTCTTGGAAGGTCCCTGACTTGGTCCACCCTCCTCAAATCGTTGAGACTGAAATCGCATCTGCCTCTCCTTCTCTATGTCCTCGCCTCGGAGTGTAGCACTTACAAACTCATCAAAGTTGTTCCGAGGCATCGTAGTCAATGTTCCCTTGATGTTCAGGTTCAAGCCCAACTCAAATCTCCGGCACTTGGCTTCTTCTGAGGCTAGCATATCGCGAGCAAATCGAGACAAACGAGTAAATCTGTCCCGGTACTCAAGTACTGACATGCTACCCTGTCTCAAGTTGGTGAACTCCTCATACTTCCGCTGCTGTGTAGCCTGGTTGAAATACCTCCGCATAAACAAATCCCTGAATAATTTCCATGGAGTATCAACCGGAACTCTATCAGTGCTAACCCACCAGAAATATGCATCAGACTCAAGCAAACCTACCGCTGCCACTGTCATCTGCTCAGGAGTGAAACGTAGATGCTCACAAAGTCGTTTAACCTGAACCAACCAAGCCTCACATATCTCTGGATTAGCTGAACCCAAGAAAACAGTCGCTCCAGCAGTTCAAGCTTTGACCACAGGGTCAAAACGCTCCTTCAAACACAATACTCGCATAAGCAAGTCATGCGTCTGGCGATCCTCATCAGGATCCACATCCCTATTGACACGGGAAACATGTCTATGAGGCATCCTAATGATAAGAGAAAAACATTAGTCACAAGGCACAATGAACGCAATCATGAAACTTCAAACATTTGAAAATATACAACACCCGAAGCATTGATGAGTAACCGCTGGCCAGTCAGGTCATCGCTCCAGACATGCTGTACATTCTCAAATATCCTTAGTAAACACGACTACAGAAGTCTACAGAACCTAAAACATAATGCTCTGATACCAAGCTGAAAGGACCCGACCCCGATTTAGTTTCCTAAACCGAAATCAAACCTCTTCTAAAAACACAAACTTTCAAAAACCATAGAAATTTCGGCAGAGTTTCACTATATCGCGAAGTTACTATTAATCTGCACCCGAAAATACACTTCATCCTATGCCACAAAAGCCAAACCGTGGGCACCAATCCCATCAAGATTTCTCAAAAACATAACATAATGTAAAGTAATAAACAAAACTGTAACTTTACAGAAATCCGGGAAAATCATATGAAAATATAAACATCAGAGTATTCAGAGCGACCTCTAGTATATATACAAAAATACACAACAGTAGGTCAAACTAGAAACCTACTGAGAAGGAAAAGTAACTTGAATACTAAGCCTCCAACCTTGACGTGCGACACCAGAATCCGAACTGCAAACTAGGCATTGAAAAAAAAGAGCCCGGGGAAAGATATATAAACCGTTAGAGTGAGTGGATGAAAATAAATGTCTTTGGCTGAATAATATATGTTATAAAAACATATGCGAGTCTAAATGCATGAAAATAATATGGTACACGAGGGAGACTTTAACTCCTCACGCATACAGAGCATGCATCAAAAATCCCGCGGGGTCACTCATGGACACATCCGCGCTAGTACAGTCCGAATCATGGGATCCCAGACCCACACGTGATTCTAGCCAGAAAGGCCTCAGGTTAGGGTATCTGTTCCCACCCAGAAAATACATCGGCACAGGGTAACAAATATCTGTTCCCACCCGGAAAATACATCGAGACAGGGTAACAGTCCTGATATGACGGAAACATGCATTTAAATTAAACACATAAATCAACCATAAACAATTTAAAACCCTATAGATGTAGTATAATATAAGCAAGTAGGGATCGTTCTAAACCGGGGATTGAAGGGTGCATGCAATTCTTGTGTAGTAAAAGGGGGGTATAAAAGAGTTGATTTTAATTACTAATTTATTTACTAAAAACGTCAATCACATAGCAAGTATTCCTAGGATTCTAACATGCATCAACTCATAGACAAGCAAACACATAAGAAAATCCCAAAAAACCCTTACCATATTTTCGACAAAAATAAACCTAAGCTAATTATTTACATGTGATCATCATATTCAACCTAGCCAATTTTCTCTACCTAATTAAGCTACCTTCGAAATTCATGCTCCTAATTTTTATTATTA
The DNA here is from genome assembly GCA_946800695.1 of Geum urbanum. NCBI lineage: Eukaryota > Viridiplantae > Streptophyta > Magnoliopsida > Rosales > Rosaceae > Geum > Geum urbanum. Next base: position 13,300,537 of record OX327001.1, read on the forward strand.
ACATGCCATGTGGGTTAAAGCTTAACGCCTTAAAATCTAAGAATCATTGAATAACTTCCAGGCGAAAGGTTAAAACACAATCATCCCGCACTACCCAACGCATTAAGAACTAGACATAGCATGCATCAAACAAAACTAAGAACATAAACACATGGAAGATATACTCAAGTAAGTATTAAAAATCCAAAAGTATTCACCAAAACCCAATGTCAAACAAAAAGAATACAAGAACAAAATATGACTACGGAGTAAAGGGTTCATGGTTACACTTTGAAGAAATCCCGCTTAACGCTGCAAACTCCCAAGGTGTAGATGACTCCAAGGATGGTGGTTCTCACTTGTATGGACTTAACGTGTGCAAGCGATCCGAGTGATGGTGGATGGTGGTGTAGTCACTTTGTGCTCGGCCTTGGTGTTTGAGGGAGAGGGTGGAGAGTAATTTTGCAGAGCTTAGGCCTAGAATATGTGATGATTTGTTTTGAGGCCGAGCTCTTGTATTTATAGGTGAAGAATTCCAACTTTCCTCTCCAAACTAGGTTTTCCTAGTGTACTCGGGTAGAACTGCCAGCCTGTCTTGAAACGTCTTTTCCGGGAGTTCTAGAGCTCTGAAAATTCCGATTCTTGTTTCATTGGAAAGCTTATTCAAAGGGCTATAAAATCCATATAATGAACGCCATATTTGGAGTTGAATTGAATTTACTACGGATTTTAGAAGTTGAGTGACCTGACTGCCCAGTTTTCTTCTTCTTCAAGGAAAAGGAAATCTTTATATCTTCAAATCTTGCATTCCTTATTCCCCAATACTTCTTGGCCGAATATACCATATTCTTGCACATATTTTGGCCCTCAAATAAAGTATTTTTCTTCATGGAATATCCTTCAAAAATTCGTCCATTATATGCTCCATATATTCCGCCATATTTGCTCTTTCCTGGGTCGCGCAGGAGAAATGTCTTCATCTTTTTGTCCACCATTTTGGTATCCATTTTATTTGGCATTTGGTTTCCAATTCTTGACACCATATGGGAATGTATTTTAGTAACCATTTGAAGACCATTCCTCGGACTATTTCTTCTCCGGATTTATTGCGTTTTGCGTGCTTGTAGACTCCTTTACTCCGTCTCTTTTGGTCAACACCTGAATTTAACAAAATAAGTTAAAACTAATAAAACTACGCAATTATCAAAGTAAAAATGTAGAGAAAACACATTAATTAATACGCCTAAAATGCGTAGATCAAATTCCCCCACACTTAGACTTTGCTAGTCCCTTAGCAAATACTAAATTAAACTAAGACTCAAAATTTTCCAACAACAATACTACTAAGCCCTTGAACAAATGAATTTCGAAAATTTCATGAAAATTCACAAAATTAAAGCACAAGGAATTCAAGAGTTAATAAAGATATTCTCATGCATGAACAAGTAAGACTTAGATGAAAACAATGGTGATTTATAAGCTATGCATGCTTCGAAAAAGTTTAAATCAATCTCACATGGATGCACTCATCATGTTTTCACTCATGAAAAGAGGTTCACTCAAATGTATATGTATTGCATCGAAATACCTCATAATTACTTGCACAAATGAACCAAACCATATGCTTACTCATGTAACTTACTCAACCAATTGAAGGCTACTCATCTTAAGGATCATAAATGACTTTAGAAAGGTTGTAATGGGGCTAAGGCTAAGGCATTCGAAATTTAGATAAGTGGTGGTGTAAAAACGTTCCAAAGACTTAGTTTAGCACTTAGAACTTCTTGAATTCGTGGCTCATCCTTTCTATACTTCTTCTTGTGTCAAACTTCAGGATCGGGGGCCAATTTTCATCTTTTTGGGCCCTAACTTCATTCTAAACTTCACTTGTCCAAAATTTTTACACTTAGAACTTTTGCCGGAGAGCTTTTTCATACATTTTTTTCTTTTCTTTTCTTTTCTTTTGCTCTCGATTTTTTTTTTCTTTTGTATTTTGGCAATCATCTTTTGGACAAGTCTTCCCTTCTTTGTATTCTTCCATCTCTTTTTTTTTCGCCACTTCTTTTATGCTAGCTTCGAAACTTCTTCACCAAGTCTTTGAACAAGGGTTGGAAACTCTACACTAGGCTAAGTGTTTAGATATGTATGTGGTAAATGAAAGAAAAGGCTTAATGTAGGCACAAAGGGGTAATCTAAGGGTGTCGCAACTCGTGCGCACAAAAGGACACAAGGCCATTTGGTTTAAGTGGTGGTAACCTAATTTGCCTTTAATCATATCCAAAATCAGAGCATATATCAACTTAATAGCGTTGTAAATCTACATGAGTAAGTTCTAGTAATCTCTAGTTTATTAAAATCTATGGCAAGTAATTAGATGAAGCATGTTTTGTTTTTGAAAACCATATGCACGAAATTCACTCTCAAATGAAGTAATGTAGGCTCAAAAACTCACTTTTAGGTTTGTATGATTTAAAACTTATTCTAACATGCGAATTCTGTACCAAGTTTTACTATCTATATCCACTACATGTTAATGCAATCAAAACATCTCTATCAACAAAAGAATTCCATAGTTTAATAATATGAAAGCCATGAACTCGAAATTGTCTCAGAAAAATATCATCATCGACGAGTTAAGGGCATCCTAAGACTCTGAAAAACATTAAAATACACTCAAAAACTACCTAAAATTTTTGAAAACTAAAAACCCACGAAATTTTTTTATTTTTAGGGCATCATCCGCCGAGAAGTTTCATTGTCCGCCCAATTTTATAATTTATGACTAAAAGAAAGTGTAAACCCCTCCCCCACACTTAAACCCTACATTGTCCTCAATGTAAATAGAGAAAAACATAGAACCAAGCATGGAGAATGAATTTACCAAAAATGACTAACTAATTAACACACTAACAAACTAATAAGGAGGAAGGGAAAAGAAAGCAAATCTGTATGTCGATCCTCCATTGGGTTGCCTCCCAACAAGCGCTTGTTTTTTAATGTCTTACAGCCTAGACATGATGCACATTTAGTTGCTGGGAATGGCCGGCTCGTTGAGGGGCATCTCCTCCATCGTTTTCTTCAAAGCCTCTTGATAGGGTTTCAATCTTTGGCCGTTCACTATGAACTCTTTCCCTGTGTCTAATGCTTGAATCTGGATTGCACCATGGGAAAATATTTGCTTGACCAAGAATGGTCCAATCCACCGAGTTTGTAATTTGCCTGGAAAGATCTTAAGGCGAGAGTTGAAGAGTAGCACCTTCATCCCAACTTCAAGTAACTTGTTCTTGATCATCTTGTCATGAAACGCCTTTGTCTTTTCTTTGTAGATCCAAGAACTCTCATAAGCTGTATTTCTAATCTCTTCAAGTTCATCTAGCTGCAATTTCCGATGGAGGCCGGCTTCATCATAACAAACGTTGAACTTCTTGATGGCCCAATAAGCTCTGTGCTCCAACTCGACTGGGAGGTGACATGCTTTCCCATAAACTAATCTGTAAGGTGACAATCCGATGGGTGTTTTGTAAGCAGTCCTGTAGGCCCATAAAGCATCATCAAGTCGTTGACTCCAGTCTCTCTTGTTTGGTGCCACAGTCCTTTCCAGAATCTTCTTGATCTCACGGTTGGAAACTTCAGCTAAACCATTTGTCTGTGGATGATACGGCGTGGAGATCTTGTGAGTAACTCCATATTTTTTCATCAAAGCCGCCACAGTTTTGTTGCAGAAATGACTCCCTCCATCACTGATAAGTACACGAGGCATGCCAAACCTGGAAAGGATGTTTGTACGAAGGAAATCTGAAACAACCTTTGAATCATTAGTGCGCGTAGCTTTAGCTTCAACCCATTTTGAGACATAATCCACTGCAAGTAAGATGTAGACGAAACCGTTAGAGATAGGAAAAGGACCCATAAAATCGATCCCCCATACATCAAAGATCTCAACGTTGAGAATGTAATTCATTGGCATTTGATCACGTGGCCCAATATTTCCACTACGTTGGCAACTATCACATGAAGCACAAAGTTCGGCAGCATCCTTGAAAAGTGATGGCCAGAAAAATCCTGCTTCCAGAACCTTTAAAGCTGTCTTCTTTGATCCAAAATGTCCTCCACATGCTTCATTATGACAGAACTCAAGAATTGAACTATGCTCGCTGTCTGGTACACATCTTCTAATCAAAGCATCAGCACAGTGCTTCCACAAGTATGGCTCATCCCACACATACTGACGTGCCACATATTTCAAGTGATCACGTTTTGCTTTAGGCATATCAGCTGGAAATTCCCTTGTAACAAGATAGTTGACAATGTCTGCATACCAAGGTAACTCCTGTGAACTAGTCTGAACTCCGAAAAGTTGCTCATCTGGAAATCTCTCCTTGATGTCCACGTTTTCCATCTTGTCTTGAACAATACGTGACAGATGGTCTGCTACAACATTCTCAACTCCTTTCTTGTCTCGAACCTCAATGTCAAATTCTTGGAGAAGTAGAATCCATCGAATAAGCCTTGGCTTGGCATCTTTCTTTGCCATCAGATATTTCAATGCCGCATGGTCAGTATAAACAATTACCTTAGTCTGAAGTAAGTAAGATCGGAATTTGTCTAAGGCAAATACTACAGCAAGTAACTCCTTCTCGGTTGTTGTATAGTTTATCTGAGCTTCATCCAAAGTCCGAGAGGCATAATATATGGCGTATGGCTTCTTGTCCTTGCGTTGTCCCAAGACAGCTCCAACTGCATAATCTGATGCATCGCACATAAGTTCAAAGGGCAAGGACCAATCCGGGGCACATAAGATAGGAGCAGAAGTCAGAAGCTCCTTCAACTTGTTAAAAGCTCGTTGACAATCTTCATCAAATTCAAACGTTATTTCCTTCTGTAGTAGGCGGCACAAAGGTCTTGCTATGTGAGAAAAATCCTTGATAAAGCGTCTGTAGAATCCTGCATGTCCCAAGAACGAACGAACCTCCCTCACACTTGTTGGAGATGGCAGATGTCGAACAAGATCCACTTTAGCTTTGTCAACCTCAATCCCTTTTGCCGAAATAATGTGACCAAGAACAATACCTTGCGTCACCATGAAATGACACTTCTCCCAGTTAAGCACCAGCTTCGTTTCCACGCATCTTTGCAAAATCATATCCAGGTGATGAAGGCATGCGTCAAAACTGTCTCCAAAGACGCTGAAGTCATCCATGAACACTTCAATAATCTTCTCAATGTAATCAGAAAAGATGGCCAACATACATCTCTGGAAAGTGCCTGGGGCGTTGCATAAGCCGAAGGGCATTCTTCTATAAGCAAATGTACCAAATGGGCATGTAAATGTGGTCTTTTCTTGATCCTCTTCAGCAATGTTAATCTGATTGTACCCGGAATAGCCATCAAGGAAGCAGTAGTAAGCATGGCCAGCCAACCGCTCAAGCATCTGATCAATGAATGGTAAAGGAAAGTGATCCTTTCTGGTTGTGGCGTTGAGCTTTCTATAGTCAATGCAAACTCGATGTCCTGTAACAGTCCTCTGAGGTACTAACTCATTATCCTCATTTTTGACAACAGTGATCCCAGATTTCTTCAGAACAACTTGGACTGGAGACACCCAACGGCTATCTGATATTGGATAAATAACTCCACAGTCATAGAGCTTAATCACTTCCTTCTTCACAACTTCCATCATAGGTGGATGAAGTCTGCGTTGAGCCTCCCTACTAGGCTTGGCGCCATCCTCAAGCAAGATCCGGTGTACACAGTGTGCCGGATTGATTCCTTTGATGTCTGCAAGCGTCCAACCTATAGCTGTCTTGTGTTTCTTCAACACCTCAACAAGCTTGTGTTCCTGCTCAGCCTCCAACGTTGCAGATATAATAACAGGCAACGTCTCACTCTCTCCAAGATAAGCATACTTCAAGTGCTCAGGTAAGACTTTCAGCTCTAACTCAGGTGCTTGAACAATTGAAGGCAGCATCTTGTTTTCACCAAAAATGATAGGCATATGGGGAAAGTGACGAATTTCAGCTTGAGCTGCATCAAGGAGAGCCAAAACTTCCCGTGCTACAGGTACCATTTCGAGCCATAGATCACTAAAAAGGGCATCATCCCCAAGTCGAGTCCGCCCAGCTCCTTCATGTAAAACCAAGTCCAACGGCTCCTTCCCGTGAGTGTCCAAGTGAGCTTGTGCCAAGGTGTCCACAATATCCACAGAAAAACATGAGTTGACACTAGCTGAAGGATGTCGCATGGCATCAAAGATATTGAACTCAATTCTCTCTCCATCGAATTCCATGCTGAACGTTCCGCTGAACACATCAATCTTAGTTCTTGCAGTCCTCATAAATGGACGTCCTAATAACATTGGCGTGGTGTTGACGTCACTGTCTTCAATATCAACAACATAGAAATCAGCAGGGAAGATAAGCTGATTGACTTGGACAAGAACGTCTTCCACATAACCTCGTGGATAAGTTTCTGAACGATCGGCTAACTGAATGATCACATCATCTTTCTTCAATGCAGGAAGACCTAGAGCTTGATACAATGTAAAGGGCATAACGTTTATAGAAGCTCCAAGGTCAAGCATGACGTTGCTGAAAGATCTTGAACCAATAACGCAGGGAACAGAAAAACTCCCAGGATCCTTCAACTTTGGGGGTAGCCGTCGTTGAATGACTGCTGAAACAGTCGCATTCACCTTCACAATCTTCTTCTCTCTCGTTTGTCTCCTCGTGGTGCACAACTCTTTCAAAAACTTCGCATACTTCGGCACTTGCTTGAGGCACTCAATGAGGGGTAAATTGACTTGCACCTTCTTGAAAATTTCCAAGATTTCCTCATCCGTTTCTAATTTCTTCTTGCTCGTAAGACGGCTGGGAAATGGTGCCATGACAAACGGGGAATTAGCATGAGTCGAACTTGAAGGGATTGAGCTCATGCCTTGTGGCTTCGGGTTGACTTGTGAAGATGAAGGTGCCATAGGTGGCGTAACCTTCTCTTTCTCGGCTTCAATGGTGGCCTGATCAACGTCATCCAGAATGTTTGTGTGTGGCGTTGACTTCTTCTTTTGTTGATACTCGCTATGTTGCTTCCCACTTCTAGTAACTACAACACTTGCTGAGTGAAGGTCTCCTCCCGGATTTGGCACTGATTGAGTTGGCAGCTTTCCAGATCCTCCCTTAATTTGACCCATGAACTCAACAACTTGACCCATCTGCTTCTTCAATTCAGCTATGTCATTCCCTTGTTGGGCTTGAGTGTTCAGCAAAACCTGTGTGGATGATGAGAGTTGTGACAACATTCTGTCATAATCTGGATTGGTGGTAACAGGTTGAGCTGGGCGAGTTCCAACGTTAGGAGGTCGTTGCTGAGTCGATTGTTGCTGTTGAAATGGATGAGCTGCAGGAGGGTTAAGGCAGCCATCATTATTCCTCCACTGAAAACCAGGATGGTTATTTCGCATCCCCTGATTGTAGTTGCCATAATTGTTGTAGCGAGGGGCTCCTTGATTATTCTGATATCCACCAATGGCATTGACTTCTTCCATCCCCTGAGCAGGTGCATTCTGAGGACACTGATCATTATGATGTCCATCCAGCAAACAGATCCCACATACCAACGTTGCAGGTGGTTGTGGCTGGGGCGACTTGGTTTCCAGAAGCTTGGTAATTAATGAAGAAAGCTTGGCAATTTCGGCACTAGTGCTTGAGGAAGACGCCTCACTCACTTTCCTAGTCTGATGCAACGTCATTCCCTCATATTGCTGAGTGTTGAGAGCACGCTGGTTCAATAAAGTACGTCCCACAGTTGCAGGCTTCTCCAGAAATGATCCACCAGCGGCAGCATCTAGAAGTTCTCTCTCCAACGGTTTGAGTCCCTCATAAAAGTATGTCAAGAGGTTGCTCTCAGATATTCCATGTGATGGGCATGATTCACACAACTCCTTGAATCTTTCATAGTAAGTAGCGAAAGACTCATCACTTTCTTGCATAATGCCCGTGATCTTCTTTCTCAGACTTGTGATCTTGGACGCCGGAAAGTACTTGGTGAGGAAAGCTTGGATGCAAGCGTCCCATGTGGTGATGGATCCAGCAGGTAGACTGAAGAGCCAACGTTTGGCCTTCTCCTCCAGTGAAAATGGGAAGGCTCTTAGTCGAAATGCATCCCTATCAGTGTTGGTGGGACACATGGAATCACACACAAACAGAAATGTGGTCAAGTGAGTGTTGGCATCCTCTGTTGTGTGGCCATGAAAACGTGGCAAATGATGGATGACACCACTCTTGAGTTCTGGTGTAGTCTGGCCCGCTGTTGGTGTTGGATAAGTGATCGACATGGGGCCAAAGTTACCCAGATTCGAGCAAGTCTGCTGTCTGATGGACTGCTCAACGTTATCCCTGTTGTCACCCATGGATTCGGCTTCTGAAGTGTCTGAAAATGATGTAGGTGATAGTGGTCTAGGTGGACTACTTGGTGGACTGTTGAAAATAGGCCCTTGTAAAACCCCTTCTGCGTTAACTTGATTCCCTTGATTCTGTCTAACAACTGTTCGGTTTCTGAGTTCAAGTTGATGGAGAATAGGAGTGGACATTCATTAAATGGCCTAAAATTCAACAGATCAAGCGTTAGTATCAACAGAATACATATGAAATGCAAAAATATACAATGTTAAATGCAGAAACACACTTAAACGTGAATGCAAATGATATATAACAAAAATGCAATGCAAATGATGCAGAAATATAGTAACCAATGAGAAATCTAAGTATAAAACACACAAAATTTGTTTTGCACGTTGGACATGTTCTTAGGGCACCTTTCACACAATGTCACACTTCGATTTACCATGTATCACACATTTACTTAATGAGAATTAACTAAATGCATCAAACAAGATCAACCTAGATGATAAAATGGTGTGAATGCATAAGAGAAAATGGTTAGAACCTGCAGAAAACATCCAAGTTACATGAACAATCATGAATAGAATGACTCGTCCATTGGTCTCATGTCCCTAACTTCACTTAGGTTAGGGTACCCGGTGATGAAATCCGAGCATCATGAAACCGCAGGGGAGTTAATGCAACTAAGTACCTGCAACGTTGGAAAGTCCTTTACATGTTCAAACAATTTTCGAGATTTTTAGAACACATGTCCCAAATTGATTTCGCCAAAAATTTACAAGGATTACAAGGCATTGATTTTTCAGTCTTTCCAAGGACGTGCGACCCGTGCGATAAAGTATGAATTCTCAATTGTCCAGCCTTGGTTCAATCGAAAAACATGGCCAGTTGGGGATAGAGATAACGCGAGAGGCAGGACTAATTTCGACGATGCATCCCGAGGCTTACCGATCATGGAAAGTAGATTTAGTCCTTGTCTTCTTTGGGCAACTTTAATAAGCTTGGCCAGTTGGCAAGAGAGACCACGAGAGGTAGGACCGATTTGAGATCTCGGATCCAGAACCCGTCATAGAAACCGTCACCTTCTAGACACCAAGTTACCAAAGATTTCTTACTCAAAGACAAGTTTTCATCCACTTACCGGATCATTGGTATATACTCCATTGATGCAAGTCTTTCTTAGATCCAGAGCCTGTCACCAGTCATAACCCGTTTCTAGACACCATGTCCGACATTCAGCCAAACATTCAAAAATTCACACTCCCTCATAATTCTTGTAGACTCCGCCCTCAACCTTATGTGTAAAACATAAGGGGTTAAGGAGATAAACAAGAAAAAGAGGCACCATCTATTCCAAGGAGTGAGACCTAATTAATCAAGCATGTAATCAATGTAAATCTAAGACTATCCTTTAACATGCTTAACAATTATTAGATATATATATACAAACACCGATTAATATTTACAAAAATTAAAATTTACACTAACATTTATTCACATGTATTTATTTACGAAAAATTAAATCAATTAGGGCACATATACAAGGCATCGAAAATTTGTAAGTAAAATTAGCATATATACTTCGAAAATTCCTGAAAAAGAAAATGGTTAGTAATATGCACAAGTATAAATTTACATATATACACACAAAAATTACAAACAATTAACAATCCCCGGCAACGGCGCCAAAAATTGATATGACGGAAACATGCATTTAAATTAAACACATAAATCAACCATAAACAATTTAAAACCCTATAGATGTAGTATAATATAAGCAAGTAGGGATCGTTCTAAACCGGGGATTGAAGGGTGCATGTAATTCTTGTGTAGTAAAAGGGGGGTATAAAAGAGTTGATTTTAATTACTAATTTATTTACTAAAAACGTCAATCACATAGCAAGTATTCCTAGGATTCTAACATGCATCAACTCATAGACAAGCAAACACATAAGAAAATCCCAAAAAACCCTTACCATATTTTCGACAAAAATAAACCTAAGCTAATTATTTACATGTGATCATCATATTCAACCTAGCCAATTTTCTCTACCTAATTAAGCTACCTTCGAAATTCATGCTCCTAATTTTTATTATTAACATGCCATGTGGGTTAAAGCTTAACGCCTTAAAATCTAAGAATCATTGAATAACTTCCAGGCGAAAGGTTAAAACACAATCATCCTGCACTACCCAACGCATTAAGAACTAGACATAGCATGCATCAAACAAAACTAAGAACATAAACACATGGAAGATATACTCAAGTAAGTATTAAAAATCCAAAAGTATTCACCAAAACCCAATGTCAAACAAAAAGAATACAAGAACAAAATATGACTACGGAGTAAAGGGTTCATGGTTACACTTTGAAGAAATCCCGCTTAACGCTGCAAACTCCCAAGGTGTAGATGACTCCAAGGATGGTGGTTCTCACTTGTATGGACTTAACGTGTGCAAGCGATCCGAGTGATGGTGGATGGTGGTGTAGTCACTTTGTGCTCGGCCTTGGTGTTTGAGGGAGAGGGTGGAGAGTAATTTTGCAGAGCTTAGGCCTAGAATATGTGATGATTTGTTTTGAGGCCGAGCTCTTGTATTTATAGGTGAAGAATTCCAACTTTCCTCTCCAAACTAGGTTTTCCTAGTGTACTCGGGTAGAACTGCCAGCCTGTCTTGAAACGTCTTTTCCGGGAGTTCTAGAGCTCTGAAAATTCCGATTCTTGTTTCATTGGAAAGCTTATTCAAAGGGCTATAAAATCCATATAATGAACGCCATATTTGGAGTTGAATTGAATTTACTACGGATTTTAGAAGTTGAGTGACCTGACTGCCCAGTTTTCTTCTTCTTCAAGGAAAAGGAAATCTTTATATCTTCAAATCTTGCATTCCTTATTCCCCAATACTTCTTGGCCGAATATACCATATTCTTGCACATATTTTGGCCCTCAAATAAAGTATTTTTCTTCATGGAATATCCTTCAAAAATTCGTCCATTATATGCTCCATATATTCCGCCATATTTGCTCTTTCCTGGGTCGCGCAGGAGAAATGTCTTCATCTTTTTGTCCACCATTTTGGTATCCATTTTATTTGGCATTTGGTTTCCAATTCTTGACACCATATGGGAATGTATTTTAGTAACCATTTGAAGACCATTCCTCGGACTATTTCTTCTCCGGATTTATTGCGTTTTGCGTGCTTGTAGACTCCTTTACTCCGTCTCTTTTGGTCAACACCTGAATTTAACAAAATAAGTTAAAACTAATAAAACTACGCAATTATCAAAGTAAAAATGTAGAGAAAACACATTAATTAATACGCCTAAAATGCGTAGATCAAATTCCCCCACACTTAGACTTTGCTAGTCCCTTAGCAAATACTAAATTAAACTAAGACTCAAAATTTTCCAACAACAATACTACTAAGCCCTTGAACAAATGAATTTCGAAAATTTCATGAAAATTCACAAAATTAAAGCACAAGGAATTCAAGAGTTAATAAAGATATTCTCATGCATGAACAAGTAAGACTTAGATGAAAACAATGGTGATTTATAAGCTATGCATGCTTCGAAAAAGTTTAAATCAATCTCACATGGATGCACTCATCATGTTTTCACTCATGAAAAGAGGTTCACTCAAATGTATATGTATTGCATCGAAATACCTCATAATTACTTGCACAAATGAACCAAACCATATGCTTACTCATGTAACTTACTCAACCAATTGAAGGCTACTCATCTTAAGGATCATAAATGACTTTAGAAAGGTTGTAATGGGGCTAAGGCTAAGGCATTCGAAATTTAGATAAGTGGTGGTGTAAAAACGTTCCAAAGACTTAGTTTAGCACTTAGAACTTCTTGAATTCGTGGCTCATCCTTTCTATACTTCTTCTTGTGTCAAACTTCAGGATCGGGGGCCAATTTTCATCTTTTTGGGCCCTAACTTCATTCTAAACTTCACTTGTCCAAAATTTTTACACTTAGAACTTTTGCCGGAGAGCTTTTTCATACATTTTTTTCTTTTCTTTTCTTTTCTTTTGCTCTCGATTTTTTTTTTCTTTTGTATTTTGGCAATCATCTTTTGGACAAGTCTTCCCTTCTTTGTATTCTTCCATCTCTTTTTTTTTCGCCACTTCTTTTATGCTAGCTTCGAAACTTCTTCACCAAGTCTTTGAACAAGGGTTGGAAACTCTACACTAGGCTAAGTGTTTAGATATGTATGTGGTAAATGAAAGAAAAGGCTTAATGTAGGCACAAAGGGGTAATCTAAGGGTGTCGCAACTCGTGCGCACAAAAGGACACAAGGCCATTTGGTTTAAGTGGTGGTAACCTAATTTGCCTTTAATCATATCCAAAATCAGAGCATATATCAACTTAATAGCGTTGTAAATCTACATGAGTAAGTTCTAGTAATCTCTAGTTTATTAAAATCTATGGCAAGTAATTAGATGAAGCATGTTTTGTTTTTGAAAACCATATGCACGAAATTCACTCTCAAATGAAGTAATGTAGGCTCAAAAACTCACTTTTAGGTTTGTATGATTTAAAACTTATTCTAACATGCGAATTCTGTACCAAGTTTTACTATCTATATCCACTACATGTTAATGCAATCAAAACATCTCTATCAACAAAAGAATTCCATAGTTTAATAATATGAAAGCCATGAACTCGAAATTGTCTCAGAAAAATATCATCATCGACGAGTTAAGGGCATCCTAAGACTCTGAAAAACATTAAAATACACTCAAAAACTACCTAAAATTTTTGAAAACTAAAAACCCACGAAATTTTTTTATTTTTAGGGCATCATCCGCCGAGAAGTTTCATTGTCCGCCCAATTTTATAATTTATGACTAAAAGAAAGTGTAAACCCCTCCCCCACACTTAAACCCTACATTGTCCTCAATGTAAATAGAGAAAAACATAGAACCAAGCATGGAGAATGAATTTACCAAAAATGACTAACTAATTAACACACTAACAAACTAATAAGGAGGAAGGGAAAAGAAAGCAAATCTGTATGTCGATCCTCCATTGGGTTGCCTCCCAACAAGCGCTTGTTTTTTAATGTCTTACAGCCTAGACATGATGCACATTTAGTTGCTGGGAATGGCCGGCTCGTTGAGGGGCATCTCCTCCATCGTTTTCTTCAAAGCCTCTTGATAGGGTTTCAATCTTTGGCCGTTCACTATGAACTCTTTCCCTGTGTCTAATGCTTGAATCTGGATTGCACCATGGGAAAATATTTGCTTGACCAAGAATGGTCCAATCCACCGAGTTTGTAATTTGCCTGGAAAGATCTTAAGGCGAGAGTTGAAGAGTAGCACCTTCATCCCAACTTCAAGTAACTTGTTCTTGATCATCTTGTCATGAAACGCCTTTGTCTTTTCTTTGTAGATCCAAGAACTCTCATAAGCTGTATTTCTAATCTCTTCAAGTTCATCTAGCTGCAATTTCCGATGGAGGCCGGCTTCATCATAACAAACGTTGAACTTCTTGATGGCCCAATAAGCTCTGTGCTCCAACTCGACTGGGAGGTGACATGCTTTCCCATAAACTAATCTGTAAGGTGACAATCCGATGGGTGTTTTGTAAGCAGTCCTGTAGGCCCATAAAGCATCATCAAGTCGTTGACTCCAGTCTCTCTTGTTTGGTGCCACAGTCCTTTCCGGATTTATTGCGTTTTGCGTGCTTGTAGACTCCTTTACTCCGTCTCTTTTGGTCAACACCTGAATTTAACAAAATAAGTTAAAACTAATAAAACTAAGCAATTATCAAAGTAAAAATGTAGAGAAAACACATTAATTAATACGCCTAAAATGCGTAGATCAAGTCCCCCCTGGTAAACATCCTCGGGGATCAAACGAGATGCTAAGTGTATCGATACAACCACATATACTAAGACTGTACTCTGTGTAAACCAAATCATAAATAATTTCTATGCAAATGTATAAAGCATAATGTAAATGCATAATCGTAAAACACATGCTCATATAAATCATAATCGCATATGCATGCTCATGCTCATGTTCATGCTCATGCTCGTAAAATATATAATAAAGACTCGCAACCAATCAGTGAAAAGAAATGTGTCCACTCACAGACAAGCACAGCGCGCAAACGTGCCAATCCCGAGATCTGGCAGAAGATCCCTCGCCAAGTGTACGATCTCGATCTCCTGAATAATCACAAAATATCACTGATCAAAATCACAATTCAATACTCTGAACCACACCTTGGAAACCAATCATTTCCAGAAATATAACTCGGATATCAAGAAAATCGTCGAAAACCCCATATATACTCCACATAAACCCTCGACATAAAATCCACCGCCCAAATCAACTCAAAAACCTCAAGGCGACGATCGGGGCGCAATTACGAGTAAGACGGCATACAACTTTCCAAAATCCAAAAAGTCAACGCGTCGCCGGAGCTCCGCCGTTGACCGCCGCCGCCGCCGCCAGAGCGCCGTCACCGATGAGATTTTCCGGCGACCAAGACCACCAGAGCTTCCTCTCCTCAATCCAAGGCTAAAACTCTTCTTCACCAAGACCCAATTCGGCTGGCAACCCTTCCAAATTCACCTCGAAAACTCCACGACTAAGAATCGCTGGAAAACTTTCCCGGCCGATTCCGGCTTCGTCACGCCACCAAAACCTCTCAAACCAAGGTGGTTTTCACCCTTGGCTCGAGCCCAACCCATTCCGACCCAAAAACTCACCGAAAAAATGCCGGAGCACCACCCACCGTTAAACCCGATTTCATCAATATTCCTCCTAAAAAATCTCCAACCAAAACTCACCATACATACATCAAATGAAACCCCATTAGACAAGCTTCAAAACCATACCTCAAACTCCGGCAACAGTACCATTTTCCGGCGGCCACAACGACGGCGAGTTGGCGGCTCATTGAGTCAACACGGGTTGACTCGGTCCACTCGGCCCAACTTTGGTCAACTCGGTCAAACAACCCATTTTTCAAACTTTTCGATAACTTTACGACTATTCGGCTATTTATACGTCGCGAATCAACTCTATCCGCAATTCGGATAACTAAAACTCAAACGGATAAACACGACTAACTCGATGATAATTTCAAATATTCTTTTTATATTCCTCGATTATCCAAAAAATGCTCGGAAAGCTCCTACGAACTCGAAATCAAATTCTCTACATTTCCCACGAAAATTAAGACATTAACAAAATCGCATAAACGATTAATTACGATAAACCACAATTATACGTGAAACTCACGAATTAAGCCGATTGATATACCAATTTCGGTTCGGGTCGTCACAAATCTCACTACCAGAAATTGAGACATTACCGGCGACCTCCCGTCGCCAGCCTTGTCTTTTTTTTTCGCCGGAATTGTCATTCCCGGCGACAAGTCGCCTGCAATGACGTCGCCAGAAATCCCCCGCAGGTGTTAACATTGCCGGCGACGGGAAACGGAGTCGCCGGTAATGTCGGAGACATCACCGGCGACTTGTGTCGCCGGCAATGTCAAGACATTCCCGGCGACGCCGTCGCCGGCAATGGTAGCGCCGCCGTGGCCGGAATTTGTGACATTGCCGGCGACTGAGGTCCATGTCGCCGGCAATGTGTGAAAAAATTTTGAAAAAAAAACGCGGTTCTGGATTGGGCCCAATTCCAGAACCTGCATTGAAAGACATAAACTGTACAATCATACAAGTTCAACAGTACACATAAATGTCCAACGTACAGTACAAATAGCAACGACGATACGAAAATTAACTACAACTATAGGTCAGGGTCCAGGAACTTGCGGGTCAGGGTCGAAGTAATCCATGTACTCATTTGAATTCCGGTGGCTTCCTTGGTCTTGCTCTGGCGTTGACTGGTGCGGTGGTGGTGGTGGATAGCTAGGGAACGGAGGGACCGGGACCGGGGGAGGTGTGGGGAAGGGTTGTCCGGTAGTCTGAGCCTCGTACATCGTCCGCATCCATGTGTACATCTGAGCCTGCACCTGTGTCTGCTGCATTTGGTACTCGGCCATCTGCCTCTTTTGCTCCTCCAACTCCCTCTGCGTCCTATGAAGCTCCGCCGCGAGGTTACGACTAGAATTTGAACTTCTTGACCCGGTAGAGTATTCTGAAGTGTTCTTCAATAGTCCTTCGCCCGCCGTGCCCATTCCCCTACAGTAGTAGGTATTCTTTCCAGTCCCGCACGCTTTTGCCATGATCCGAGCCGCTATCGGAGGATCAAGCGGATCGATCTGAGAGGCATACTGGGTGACTTCTTCCTCGGAGCAGTCATGATGGTTAGTCCGAGCTATACTCATTGTCACTTCTGCGGTCGCCTCCTCCACTCTCGACTAATTGAAAAGGGAAAATGAACAACGTATTAGCTAACAAAATCTATTTCCATCTTGAAAAATAGTTTTATTAACACATGGAGAGGCGAAAGACTTACCGCTTCTTCAGGGCACTGCGGGTAGAACTTCTGATGAATATACACCAACGGGTTCAGCTCTTGTTGTTGCTGCGCCTTAGTCGACCAACCCATATAGTTGAGTGAACCTGCATGATGGGCCCTGGTGTTTTTCAATCTATTCGCCCGGTTCGTCTTCGAAATCGCCTTGTTTGATAAACATATGAAAAAAAATTAGTAACCAACTATTTCAATCTGATACGATACATTATGCTTGAAAGATATATTAAGGATGCATACCCGAGCTTTGGGGTGCTCGAAGTGGGCTATCAGCCACAGCCACTCGTACTCCCTAAACCGGAATTCGCTAGGGGTGGAACCTCGGCCTAGCTCCTTGTATACAGTGTAATGGGAAGAAAGCTCGTTCTTCCACTCTTTATACCTATATTAAAACAAGGAAAAAAAGTTAGAGATATTAAAACACTTGATAAACAAAAATCTAACTCGATATATATTCAAATAAGTCGAAGCACATCACCTCATATGTAGTTGACGCTCTACCCACGTGTGAATAAGAACTTCATCCACGTCAAACCACACCTGCAATATGAATATATAAAAGGTAAAATTATATATTTATTCGGACTTAATTAATAAATGTAAAATTTACGTAATGAAAATACGATTTTACTCACACTGAGTGCATTATGCACTTGCATCTTCACGTAGATAGGCACAGATTCCCAATCTGGCCAAAGCATTGGGACCTTGTCCCGCACGATCGCACCGGCCATGCTGACATATTTGCGCGTGGTGTCGAATGCCTCGATCACCTCGCCATCCTCATTGGCCCTTATGGGCGTTTTCCTTCCGCCGGTGGCCTGCTCAAGTCTCTTCCCGGTGCAGGTGCCTCTAGCCCCTTTCCGTTTTCCAGTCCCATTAACGAAATTGCCTAATAATACAATGTCAACAAATTGATATCATTAATTGAACCTATCGCAAGTCTTAAGTAATAATTAAGTAATCAATTTGATGTTAAATAAAATTTACCTGCATCGTCCGTTTGTTGGTTGGTGCACCTCACACTCCAAAGATACACGGGGTCGAACGGGAGGAAGTTATACGCTTCCTCCACGCTCAGGAACTTCGGCCGTCCTTCAATATAAACAGGCATCCCCCTATCATCGAATTCAGGGATGACAGGAATCTCGTCGGGTAGGAAGAGACCGGACGGCGGAGATAGACGAGGCCTGGACGATGAGGCGCCAGCACCACCATGTGTCTCAGATGATTCCCGTGAAATGGGAGTAGGCACCATCCGAATATGGGGCATTCGGATTGAGGGAGTTTCTGATGCCCCCGTTGACTGTCGCTCGTCTGAGGCTCTGCCACCGGAGGGACGTCTGCTGATTGAGCGTCTAGAGACTGAGGCTCGAGGCTCAACTTCCGGTTGCACGGCTCTTGATCGTGCAGCTTCCTCCTCAGCTCGCGCTTCTAGCAAGGCTCTCGTGCGAGCACTCATCATTGGCCCACTGGGCGTGTTGCTAACTGCGGGCGAGGAGGAAGCTTGACTACTGTTCTCTCCACTATTTCGGGAACCTCTCCGAAGCCAATTAGCTGCAAAACCTCCTGGACATCGTAATAGTCATGGATTCGGTAATTAACCGAAACGGTTTGGAACCGGAACCGTTTGAAACCGGAACTGTTTGGAACCGGAACCGTTTGTAACATAACGGTTCCAGTTACAAACAGTTCCGGTTCCAAACAGTTCCGGTTCCAAACCGTTTCGGTTCTATAGCAAATCGGAACCGGAACGGTTTGGAACCGGAACCGTTTGAAACCGGAACTGTTTGGAACCGGAACCGTTTGTAACATAACGGTTCCAGTTACAAATAGTTCCTGTTCCAAACCGTTTCGGTTCTATAACAAATCGGAACCGGAACGGTTTGGAACCGGAACCGTTTGAAACCGTAACTGTTTGGAACCGGAACCGTTTGTAACATAACGGTTCCAGTTACAAACAGTTCCGGTTCCAAACCGTTCCGATTCCAAACCGTTTCGGTTCTATACCAAATCGGAACCGGAACGGTTTGGAACCGGAACCGTTAGAAACCGGAACTGTTTGTAACTGGAACCGTTATGTTACAAACGGTTCCGGTTCCAAACAGTTCCGGTTTCAAACGGTTCTGGTTCCAAACCGTTCCGGTTTAAAACCGTTTTGGTTCTAAACCGTTCCGATCCCGATTTCCACCTTCATTTATACGATTAATTAACAACTATATCACCTAAATTAAGAACTATACATATTCGATGTGTATATATATATACATCATGCATCTTAATTAAATTTATCCATCACATATTCATCCAAATCACAAACCCTAATTAATTTTCCACATTTATCACACATATATATATCATGCATCTTAATTAGGTTTAATTTCCACATATATATACATCACACATTCATCCAAACCACATTTATACATAATTTTCACATATATATATACATCACTTCATTTTCACATACCTAAATATATATATACATCACATATATATACATTGCATATAAATTTAGAACTTATCACCCTAATTTCCAACTTAGCACCCTAATTAATTTACACATACACATACACATACACATACACATGCAAAAAAATAATTAAAAATTGAGAGAGAGAGAGAGGGAGAGAGAGAGGATCAGACCTGCCATGGATTTCCACCTACAATGCTTTGCCGATCGACTACAATGGTGAGGGGAGGAGAGGAGGGGAGGAGGGGAGGAGGAGATTTTCGGAGGAGGAGAGGAGAGGGGATCGGTGGAGAGGAGGAGAGGGAGAGGAGGAGTAGAGGATAAGGAGGAGGAGTGGGAGAGGAGGAGGAGGAGGTGAACTCACCGGACCGATTTGGGAGGAGGAGAGGGAGAGGAGAGGGAGAGGAGGAGGAGAGGGAGAGGAGGAGAAATGAAAGGCTCGGGCTATCATGCATCTATCCAGAAAACATTGCCGGCGAGTTTCTTATAACTCGTTGGTAATGTCATTACCAACGACTTCAACTCGTTGGTAATGACATTACCAACGAGTTATAAGCAACTCGTTGGTAATGACATTACCAACGACGAGTTAACTCGTGGGTAATGTCATTACCAACGAGTTGCTTATAACTCGTTGGTAATGTCATTATTTCCCGAAGAATATCCGACAACATTTTCCGTCTACGATTTCCGGCTACATTTTCCGACTACAATTTCGATTATCGATTTCTGTATACGTACGATTAACGACTACATTTTCCGTCTACGATTTCCGGCTACATTTTCCGACTACAATTTTGATTATAAATTTTCGTATACGTACGATTAACGACTACATTTTCCGACTACAATTTAGATTAATGATTTCCGTATACGTACGATTAACGACTACGATTTCTGTATACGTACGATTAACGACTACATTTTCCGTCTACGATTTCTGTATAAGTACGATTTCCGGCTACATTTTCCGACTACAATTTCGATTATCAATTTCTGTCTACGTATGATTAACGACTACAATTTCCGTCTACAATTTCGACTACATTTTCCGACTACATCATATTTCCGACAACAATTTCCGACTACATCATTAGCGTACTAAGGATGATAATCGTAATCATCGTCATCACTTGAGTCTGACTCGGTTTCATAGGTAACCTCTGGCAATATGTGCCTCTCCTCGTCATCTGAATCAGCGTCAACTTCATATGGATTAACATCGAGAAGTTCTGCTCCAGTAATTCGAACCACACTCCCAGGTCTCACATTATTAAGGCGAATCGTAGATGATTCCGGAATGTCAAAAGCGTTCGGCTCTTGGTATGCAGTAACTTCCTCATCATCTGCGGTATCACCAAGTGTGGCAGCACTGTATATGTTTCTATGAGCAACATGGTTAACCACCTTCCACGGGACTTTGTTAAGAAGATCGTCCAGGTAAAACACTTGTTTTACTGATGAGGCAAGAACGAAAGGGTCATCTTCATACCAGGTAGTAGCAGTATTCACCGAAAATGTTCCGTACTGATCGGTCCTTGTGTTCTCCGGGCTAGTATCAAACCATCTACACTTGAACAAGTGCACTTTCATGCGGTTCCCATAAATTAGTTCAACAACTGAATGAAGGACACCGTAATAGTCAACGCCATCCTGCCCACCATGGACCATCACCCCACAATTCTGTGTTTTCAGTCGGTCGTCTCGATTTTCACATATAAATTTCACGCCATTGACCTGACACATCGAGTAAACTTTTGAAGCAATCGGTTTCATCGTCAGGACCCTCAATTCGTTTGACCACTCTGGGCAACCATCATCTGCTACATGGTTCATCTGAAAACGTCCATATATTAATACGTACAGAAGAAATTATGTCATCTTGAAACCACAAAACCACGTACATACATACATGCTATATAAGGATATATATAAAAATAGACATATACACATATACTTACCCATTGACCAAAGTAGTTTGCAAACGTCTTGTTGTGGTAATCAACATTTCCGGCAATAGCAGGGCAGTGAAGATGATAGTTTTTCCAATATTGTACTTCTTGACAGTTAATCAGTACCGACCAGTGGGCAATGGCTACCTCATTTCCATCCAACTTGTACGACTTTGGCAAGCTTCCCTGTACTACCACGTCACTGGAGATGATAGAAAGGTTGAACTGGGGTTCATCTATCGGCATATGTTGTTGGGGGTCCTCTACATTTTCCAGGTACACTTTGGTGTACGTTACACACTCGTGCGCAAGATATGCTTCAGCGATACACCCTTCAGGTGCATATTTATTCTTCACATAGTCCTTGTAGGCTCCCAATTGTCTACAAGTTAACAAGTACATGTTAACTTACTTAACCACAAGTCATTACATATAAAAACATAGGCAAACCAAATTTATGAATCATTTGTACCTTTCCATGGGATACATCCAAGTGTAGTGTACGGGACCGGTAAGCAACAATTGTTCGGGAAGATAGATCATCAGGTGCGGCATTATGTCGAAAAAATTTGGGGGAAATATCCTCTCAAGCTTGCACATGATAAAAATGATGTCATCTTGCATCTCCCTGAGGTCTGCTTTTTTAACTTCCCTGGTGCATAACTTCTGAAAGAATCTTGACAAGGCCACCAACGGCTCCACCACCTCTTTGGGCATGTACCCTCGAATGAAAATAGGGAAAAGGCGTTGAAGCAGTACATGGCAGTCATGACTCTTTAATCCGTACATCTTATTGTCCCGGAAGTTAACACACCTGCTTATATTTCCTGCATAGCCATAAGGATACCTGCATATATATAGATAAAGCCATATATATGGACCAATTATATTTCTCGCATATAACCATATATACTCCGCTAAAAATTTAAGGACAAATTCCTACATAGCCATAAGAATATATACCTGACATTACTCAGCCACCGAAAAATTTCATGCTTATGCTTCGGCTTTACGGTGTACGGAGCTTGCGGCATTTTTCTCTTACCATCTCTTAACCACAAATGTTTCCGCACACCCATTGCTTTAAGATCAATGCGTGCCTTAGGGATGTCTTTTGTTTTTCCCTCCAAGTTAAGAACTGTGCCCACCACACTTTCACACACATTCTTCTCTATGTGCATGACATCTAAGTAATGTCTGATAGGCAACCTGGGCCAGTAGGAGAGTTCCCAGAATATGCTCTTGTGTGTCCAAAACTTATACCTTTCGGGCTTGTCTGGAATTGACGCCACTATGTCAGGATGATTGCTCAGCTAGCCAAAATCGTATTCATTCAACACTTCCAAAATTTCTTCCCCTGTCCATCGCCTGGGTGCCACACCTGTTTCAACAGTCCCATCAAACGCGTCTGGATCCTGCCTAAATGGGTGATCATATGGAAGCCAACAACGGTGACGCATCGAGACAATTTTACTGCAATGAGGACTGCAACAATCAACCGTCATGCACTCTGAACAAGCCCTGTAACCCCTGGTAACGTTGCCCGACAACATACCGCGGGCAGGAAAATCACTGATGGTGCCAACAAGCATGGCATGCATCTGGAACATCTCCTTTTTGAACCTATCGTAAGTGGGGTGGCCACACTCACTCAGGTACTTAAGCTCCTCAATCAAAGGCCTCAAATACACATCGAGACACTTTCCTGGATAACCCGGGCCCGGAATTAACAGAGTGAGCATATTGTATTCCTTCTTCATGCACATCCATGGTGGAAGGTTGTACGGTACCAAAATAACTGGCCATATACTGTATTGAAGACTCGTGTTGCCAAAAGGGTTGAATCCGTCAGATGAGAGCCCTAGCCAAACATTTCGGACCTCTGCTGCGAAATGATCAAACTCCCTGACCATGTGCTTCCAAGCCTCTCCGTCGGAAGGGTGTATAAGGGTGTCATCGTCAGGCAAGTTCCTCTCAGCCCACCATCTCATTGCCTCGGCCGTGAAAACACACATGAACAACCGCTCCAGCCTATCAATAAGCGGGAAATATCGAAGTATCTTCACAGCTTTCTTGTTGCCTGCAGGAGTCAACTTATACCTTTCTGTAAAACATACCGGGCAGGCTTCAAGGTCTTCGAGATCTTTTCCCCAGAAGAGAATACAATCATATCTGCATGCATGAATTTTGATGTAGGAAAGCCCAAGATCTTTCAGGATATGTCGCACCTTATGATGAGTGGTAGGAAGACGATGACCGGGTGGCAGTAGCGAAGCAGCCCACTTCAACCAAGAATCAACAGCTTTGACAGACATTTTGTTCTCCATTTTTAGCTGCATCACTCCCATCACACTTTCAAGAACAGTCTTACTACAACCGTCGTACAACGGAGTCTGTTACAATGCAATCAGGTTGTTGTACTTGTCCATACCGCTTGTGTTTACATGACCTCCAGGTAATGGTTCGACTGGCTCGATATGGGGGAAACCCTCAACGACGGGAGGGACATTTGGTGCTTCATCAGCAAATACACCGCTCTCATGAGGAAACATATCATTGATTAACATCGATGTTGGATCATAGGATGAACTGCCCCTCTCAGCAAAATGTCCATGATCATAGCGTGGACTGGCCCTCTCACCAAATTGTCCATGATCATGCGGACCCGCTACCGATGTTTCACCGTGATAAATCCAACAAGTGTACTTTTCCCAAAACCCGTATTTACTCAGGTGCCTCTGGACTTTATCAATGGGAAATCGAAATCGATCGCTGAAACACTTACATTCTTTACACGGGCAATAATGAAGTGTAGTGTCTCCACAATTAGCCTTCACAAAATCCACAAAACTCCTAATTCCCTGGTGATATCTGACATCCCATCTTTCGAGGCTCATCCAACTCTTGTCCATCCTGAAAATTCTAAAAATTTTACGTATTAATTATATATATATACACACATTCACTACTAATAATCGACGTGATCTCTCAATTCAACTCTAATTAAATCAACACATGCATGCATATGTATATATATATATATCGATCTAATCTCTGAATTCGATTCAGTACTCGATGATAGTATTCTCCTTTTTTCAATTCAAAACGTATTTGACTGGGTAGAAGGAGGCTCTGTTAAGCCTGGCTCCGATAACAATACGATAATACCAGTCATTGATTCAGACACAAGATTAACTACAAGCTGTTTTCTCGTTTCGGTGACCGTACATCAACAACATTTCATATATATATATCTCACGAATTGGATTTGATCAACACACAGACATATATATATATATATACCACATATACGTATATATACACCTACGTACCTATATATATAGCTTCCCAAGTGATCGAGTTTTCGACGCGCGCCTTAATTTTGACAATATACCGAATGATCGATTTCAGAGCGTACGTTTTCCTTCTTTCGATTTCTCTAGATTTTTTTCGCTCAAAATGATTGAATGATCGAGCTGCCCCATCCGGCATCTAATATAAGACACATTGCCGGCGACGGAGTAAGTCGCCGGAAATGAAGACATTACCGGCGACTTTACGCCGGAATCTCACCGGTAATGTTGTAAAACATTACCGGCGACTCCAACCGTCGCCGGCAATGTCTAGGCAGACATTTCCGGCGAAATTCCGGCCGGAAAATCGCCGGAAATGTCTCCCTAGACATTGCCGGCGACGGTTGGAGTCGCCGGTAATGTTTTACAACATTACCGGCGAGATTCCGGCGACATTACCGGCGACGGGGTAAGTCGCCGGTAATGATGGACATTACCAGCGACTTTTCCGGTCGCCGGCCTTGTTGGCCGGAATCTCGCCGGTAATGACTCCTTTTCTTGTAGTGTCTACCCCCCTTACAAATTCGGACACGAATTTGGTTTGGGTTTGTTCGTGGGAAATGTAGAGAATTTGATTTCAAGTTCGTATGAGCTTTCCGAGAATTTTTCGGATAATCGAGGAATATAAAAAGAATATTTGAAATTATCGTCGAGTTAGTCGTGTTTATCCGTTTGATTTTGAGTTATCCGAATTGCGGATAGAGTTGATTCGCGACGTATAAATAGCCGAATAGTCGTAAAGTTATCGAAAAGTTCGAAAAATGGGCTATTTGACCGTGTTGACCAGAGTTGGGCCGAGTTGACCGAGTCAACCCGTGTTGACTCAGTGAGCTACGAACTCGCCATCGTTGTGGCCTCTGGAAAACGGCACGGTTGTTGGAGTTTGAAGTATGGTTTTGAAGCTTGTCTTATGGGCTTTCATTTTATATATGTATGGTGAGTTTTGGTGGGAGATTTTTGAGGAGGAATATGGTCGGAATATCGCGGCACCTGCTGTGCGCCTCCACGAATTTGGAGCACCGCCGGCACCAGCTGTTCTCCACCGAATTAAACCAAATTCGGGTCGTCACAGATGGTGTCGCCGGTGCTCCTCCGCGTCGCTGGGTGTCAACAACCGAGGGCTGTTGCTCGAGGCTTGGGTTGGTGCAACAATGGGCTCAGGTGCTCGTCGGTTGGCGCGACAGTGTTAGTCGTAGTTGAGGTGCAGCGCTGCTTCGGGTTTGCCTGGTTGCTGCGCATAGTGGCTCAATCGACGCGACTAGATGGCGGAGTCGCGGACATGCATCACAACGAGTTGGAGATCAGCTAGGCTCGGCGTTCTGGATACACGAGGAGCTAGCAACTGGGACTCTGGAAGTTGTGATTTGCACGTCAGGAACTGGAAAAATGGGAAATCGCGACAAATGTATTTTTGTTTAGAACGAGGTTTGGTAAGCTTCGTGATGATAACTTGTTTTAGAAAATTGTAAAACTAGAGAGAATGTATTAGGAAGTAAATCTTATTACAAGGTTTGACATCCCTTTTATATGAGGATGTGATAAACCTGTGATGATTACAAGAATTATGGAAAATAGCCGTTACATCGGTTACGAGCCGTTACATCGCTTACATTGCAATACATAATGTACAATGATAACGGAAGTTACATCGATACTACTAATTGTACCATAACTAAGCACATTTGAATTTCCTAGCCTTCAACATCTTTTACTTGAGTCCCATAAGATCATCATGATGGTTCTTTATTGTTGATCTCTATCTTCAAACTTCACATGTTAACACCTTAGTTCCTTGTTTTGTTCATATTGAGATATGCCAATAAATGCCTTACAAATAAAGTTTATCGGTATCCTTCATTAGTTTAACTTGACATGCTACTCAAGTTTGGTTTCAAGGCACAACTACACATGATATCCATGTAGAATACAGAGATCGATCCAGACAACTACTTGAGCAAGAGATTGAGTAAACTGTGATTATATACCAAATCTCTACTATAATAAAGCCAATTAAGTAACCCTTTGGTGTCATCGGTTTCATCAAAATTTAAATTTTCCAAAATGCTCATAAAAATTGACTTAAATAGAAAAATATGTAATAAAAATAATTGCGTGGTTACAAAGAAAAAGAAAATGGAAGGAAGTTGAAGAACTATTTTATCATTTTGATAAAACGTGAGTTGTAGTTTTGTTTTATAAGATGAGACAATTGTTAAAATAGTTATCCTGAGTCCACATAGATATTGAGAGTTTGAGGCTAATAATGATAATTGTAGCTTTCTATGGTATGCGCTTACTTAACAGTAATACCTAGCTACTTATTACATGGCCTGACATAATTATAATTTTAAAAGCCGACCTTCACATTCTTTAACTACGAGTCTACCAAAGAAGACGACATTTTCTATTTTTAAAACGGATTACTCTATCATCAAGTTTAGCACGAGTTATTTAGTGTTGCCATAAAGAACAAAAGGAACCAAATCGGTAGAATAGATACATTGAATGTATAGGCAGTATAGCTTGGTGGTCAGAGATAAATTTGGCTACCAAACCTCGTCATTTTTCCGGCCTTTTCTTTTAGATAATGTCAAAAAGTCCTTTTAGTTTGATCTAGCCTATAGAGTCCGTTTGATTTGTGAGTTGTGACTACGCTTTTATCAATTTTCTATGCAAGTGCAATGCATAGAGCAAGACACTTGCTACACACATATATATATATGTAGCATGAGTGATTTAGTCATGTTATCTTTCTGTGATTATGTCCTTTTATTTATAAAATAAATAGAGTAATAAATGTTACACTCTTTGTTAAGTGGTCTCATTAACCTTCATCAACGGTTCGCAATCTTGTCTTTATTTAGAAGTCGCGTCTCATTAACCAACTTATCCAAATAGGGAATCAGCTGTTAATTTTTTTTAATAGGAATATTTTCAATCGGTGTTTGAGAGTATCGTCAGTGCACCGGGTGTATTTGCACCAATTATGTATAATATAATTTCAATCATTTATTTAATCTAATTGTATATGGCATCATGTTAACACCATTAAATGAATGAATATTAAATAGAGATAAAAAAAATTAGTCAATCATGATAAACATCGAGGTGAGCAATTAATGTTATTAATTGATATTATTTTATTATTAAGATAATAAACTCTATACCTAAAATTCTAATCCCTAAACCCCAAACCCTAATATCTAAACCTCAAACTCCAAACCTCAAACCCCAAACTTTGAAGCCGAAACCTAAATTCAAACTCTTATATTCTCGAATCCTAAAACTCTTAAACCCAAAACTCATGATCAAATCAGCAAATTAATTTTCCTCCACATTGTTGGCATAGGCAGATATACGTTTATAAAGCAAATTTAAAATATTGACAATACTTGTACATTTATTTATGCAGTTTTAATTTTTAACTACTCAATGATGGAAAACAAAAAAACTCAACATTGCCCTACATACTCGTGACATATCTTGATTTATGTACAAAAGAACTAGCCTCGTATTGTTGTGAGATTTTTTGTCTATATCCAAATAATCAACTATTACTACTACTTATTTCAAATATATTTTTCTAAAATGGTAATAACAAATCATTCAATTTTCTTAACAACATGCTTTTATTACCAAGCTATCATTATTATTCAGGTATCATTATATGAATTTTTTTAGTGTTGGGCCCATCTCAATTAAGTTGATTCAAACAAAATCCAAATATCTATAATCGGTTCTTTAAGGAAAATATATGTTTGATTTATCACGTCAATTTTACGCTAAAACAATAATGAATGTGACTTAATTTTTTAATATAAATTTTAATTTCACACCAACCAATTTTTTTTGCAGACTATTTTGATATTGCAAGGTAACATATCTATATAATCAATTCATTAATTTGTATAGAGACATTAGTGCGTCCGTGTCGATATAAGAATTTTATACAATTTGTAAAACAAAAATTAAAATTAAAATATTTGACATTAGTTTGAGTATTTAATTCTGAGAATATAAAAGATTTATATTTAAATAAATTTTTCCTATTTTATTTCAAGTAAAACTTATCCTATTTATGTACGGTAATTTGTGAATGAAAAAAAATATAAACCACGATAGTAGGCAAATAAAGAATTGTTGGATTATAATGTAAAAATATAATAGTAGACACAATTGACAATACCATTACATGCTATGTGACATGGAGATGAGTTTGAATTTGGATACGTGGAAGGGATAACACGGTTTAAATAACGAATATAATTTATGTGCACATTGTTAGTATCAGAATATATATTTTTATATATAGCCAATCAAAAGTTCAACCACTAATATGTTAATTTCATTTATTTTATTGTTGAATTATCAAAAAAAAATCTGCATTAAAAAGTAATGACTAATACCTATGACGTTACCCATGACGTTATAGTAAAATAACACAAAAAAGTTTATTTTACTTTTGGATAAACTAACCAACAAAATGAAAAAATAAAAATTATCGTGGAGAGAGAGAGGTTATTTCATTTTTTTTTACTGTGGTAAATTTTGGGTCAAATCTCATTAATGAACATTTAATTTAGAGCTGTTAACTTTTCTGTTAATACATGTGCCATGCACATAATCAGTGCACTGAAGAATTTTCCTTGGTGCGTGGCCTGTATTTTAAGTTTTTAACTCATGTGATTAAGCTTTTATAAATCCAATTACAGTATTAATGGGTGATTTACTTCTCGGTCCCTGCTCCTATTTCAACAGCAGCTCCTTTATCAGGTTCCACACGTAAGGAGGTGATGGAGCTTGAGGCTCTTCCTTAATTAGCCAGAATCTTTTCACTCCTTGGTTATCCCACATGACAGAGGAAAACTGACCAAGTCTCCAACCAAGCAAAAGAAGCAGGACGGGCCTTCTAGATATCGTAACAAGGCTTGGACTCTAGAGATCGAGGAGGATGGGATGCCGGTAGTGTTATTGCTAATGCAACCCAAGGGTAGGCCAAAGGCAAAGAAAAATTTGGCTAAGGTTATGGAGACACAGGTTATTGATGATGGGGTAGAGGCAGGGATTGAGCAGCTAGTTATGATATGTGTTCAGGAGAGCTCTCGGGATGCTTAGAGTTGATTAGGGCTTAATAAAAGGTGTTGAGGGTCTTGGTTTATTCATGCTTCTCTTCGCAGTGTCATGGTTACTATTTTGAGGTAGAGCGCGTCGTTAATATTAATAGTTTGATACTATGAGTTTCGTTTTCTAGTAAAGAAATAATTCATATATGTTTTTTGCCCACCATTTTTTCTTTAAAAAAAAGTACACACCAAAATAATAATTTTTGTACTTACATTCTACTTTAGACATATATAAATATTCTTGGATGAGTAAGCTTAAAGGGGAGTGATGAGGTCAAACTCACTATGAGGGTGAGTGGGTCAAACTCAGACACATGTCAACTTTTAGCGCTCTTTCAATAACTAAATACACAACAATTATTTTTCATATTTTACTTCCACTTATACCCTCATGTCGTTTCAATTTTATGCTTCTCCTCACCGAAAACAAAAGTGAAAAGATACGCAGCCAGAGAACCCAATTCGCCATGGCAGTGCTTTGAGCACATGACTACATGAGATCCCATCAAAATTTCCGTAACAAAAAACTTCTACTGCTCATCATAATCATCTATTAGATCATGAGTACTTAGTTAATAAGGTTCGATGGGTTTGGGTGACATCGCAACACAAATAGGTGGACGCGTTTCTGAGTTTTGAGCTAATTTGGGTGTTCATAAACATCAGCATTTACTAAGCAATGGGTATTCAAAGATTAAGGAAAATCCAGGCATTGATGCCGAAATTGCTGCTTGTTACAACCCACAAGATTTGGGGCCCATATCTTATTTCAATGCCATTGATTTAGTTTTGTTTTTTTTCTTTGAAAATTGCTTTATAATTTTCCAATGCTGGTGAGATTGAAATCACTACATTCGTCAACTTCCTAGTGCTTAATCGTATTAAACTGTTTATAGTATGTTCTTAAATCATTGAATTTATTTTCTAAGACAAAAATTCTATTTTTGTAAAAAAAGAGATTAAAATTCTAAAGAAATTAAATTGAATATCTTGACTGAAATTTACTTCTGGGATTAAATTCTTCAACTACGTTGAAGACTTGAAGTTCTCTGAGTTTTTATATAGGCAGGGAGTACGTTCCGTAGGGGCATCAGAGGGAGGTTACAAGAGGAAAGAAGATTTGGGTTATGCTGAACTCAAACACAAGCACACTTATTATACTAGAAATATGAAAAAGTTGACATGTGTCTGAGTTGGCTCACTCACCTTTATGGTGAGTTTGAGCTTATCTTTGTAACCGTAAAAATCATTCACTCTCAATCGTGTTGCTTTTATATCAATCAATCTTGAACTTAATGTGGTTTGTTATATATTTGTTTCCCTACTAAATCCTGCACATATATATTAGTGATATAACAGTTTAGGATTGGGTTCAATAACATCAAAGATTTTACACAACTTTTTACACCGAACTAGAGCCATATATTAGATTTTAAAATACTCAGGGCATGTTTATTAATTGGGAATGAGAATCAAATCTCTAGGAATGATTCCGGGATGAGAGAGTTCTAGTGTTTACTTGCACATTTGGGAATCGAAATGGAGGTGGAACATGAATCATTCCCGAATAAACCCGGAATTAGATTCCCAAGGGGGGAGGTGGGTTTAGGAATCATATATTGCTCCCAGAATCAAATTTTGTACAAATAATATTTTAATTTATTTAGACATGATATTTTAACTTATTTTTTAAATTGCTGCTATGAATGCTTATATTTCAAAAAAAAAATTGAAGGTATTATGATTATTATTTGTTGAATTTGAAGCTTTGTCTAACTATAGAGTTTGCTAAATTTGACGTTTGGTTTTTAGTTTTTGGTATTTAATTAGCTCACATGATTTATTCTTATGTCAGTATCGTTTGTCATTTTTTTAATAAATAATTCATAAAAAGATATAAAAAAAAAGTTACTAAATATGAAAATATATCTATTGTTTTGTATAGTTAATTATTTCAGTAATCAAACTACTTTTTATTCTGATTCTTGTTATGATTTCCAATGGTAAGTTAACAACTCAATAGAAATGACATATTTTTATTTTGATTCCTTGTGATTCTGATTTCAGTTGATTCCGATTTCTGATTATTCTGATTTCAGTTGATTCTGATTTCTGATTATTCTGATTTCAAGTAAGTAAACGTGTCCTCAATGGTCAGGACTAAATGAGATAGATCAATATTTTTATTTAGTTTTTTATATGTTTATCATAATAAAATTAAAAAGTAATTAAACTCAACCTTGAACATTCTCTCTCTTGCCTCTTTTTTGCACCCACCCCGTCTCTTCGTCTTCTTCCCAGATCAAAGGCTAACACCTCCTGGAATATGGCGTATTGAAGCAATTCAAATAGACTCATGACCTATATCCAAGTTTAATCAGTTTAACAATTCAATTGGATCCTTCAAAACTATATGCAATATATGAAATGTCTTTCTAACATGCATCACAATAATTATTCATATCCAAGTTATCCAAAGATTTAGCCATGGAAGCTTTGTTTTTTCTTTTTCTTTTGATATAGCCATGGAAGCTTTAATTAAGGGATATTGCTATGAACGTAAGCTGCTTGAATTGACTGATCGAATTGTCATGATCCTCACTGACTTGATAATTGATGAATAATTTGGTACATAGAGACAAGTCATTGAAAATTGAAACCAGAACTTGAAGGAGCAGGATGTGGGTTCACTTCTTCTTCTTCCATTTTTGTTTCTTTTCGGTGCAGCAGAGCAACATGAAAAAAAAAGGGAAGAGATAATTTGTTCGGTTAAAATTAATTATTTTTTAAAGTGATAAATATAGTAAAAACTAAACAAAAATACTTATCTATCTCAATTAATCTGAACCATTGAACTAGGACAAACATTCCATAATTGACATAACCAATTTTTTTAGACATATTACTAAACTTAATAATTGAAATCCAAAGATTGGTTTAGGAAAACTTACCGGCTGGACTCGGGTGAGGCGGTGGTTTTCGATTCGGTGGTGGCTTCAGGGAGATGGGGAGGTGGCGGCTTCGGGACTTGGTGGTGGTGGCACTGGCTTCGGGGTGAGTAGGCAGTGGCAGCATCGGGGTGAGGTGGCCCTGGGCTTCTGGGTTTGGGGTAAGTTGGCGGCGTTGGGTTCGAGTTTAGATGGTGGTGGTGGTGTTGGCTCCAGAGTGAGGTGTCGGTGGTGGCGTCAGGGTGAGGCTGTGAGAGACGGAGATGAAGGTGGGATTTAGGGATTCGATCGAGTAAGGCTTTGGGGAATAAGAACGAAACAAATTGATTTTATTAACATAAATTTAGACGACAAAATAGTTTGTCGTCTAGGTAAATTTATTTCGTCACCTAATGATATTTAAAATTGCCCAAAAAATTAGCCCAAAAATTTTTATTGCCAAATATTTTGGGGTTAGACGACGAAACAAAAAGGTTTCGTCATCTAAGAATTAGATTTATCAACTTAGGCGACGAAAAAATGATTATATCATTGCCTAGGTGTTATTTTATTTTAATTTTTCAGATCATTTATGAATAATTAAATTTGAGTACCTATATATATTATTTTGACACCCACTTACACTATACCATTTGGATAGAAATAGAAAAAATAACATTAAAAAAATTGGTATTTTCGAGTGTGCAATATATGTATCTACTAAATTTGTATAACTGAAGTGTTTGCATGTTATATTCATTACACGTCAATATTAACAGAATTAAATTTGGACAAAACAACTGTTAGATACATTCATCACAACATAATACATACGTAGACAAAATTTGGAGAGATTCGAAGGTTAGTAAGGCTTTGATCATAGTAGTCAACTGCCAAATTGAATTTGCCATGACATGGAAGCGTTCACAATCAAAAATTCGTAACTCTGTTTTTTGAATCGGAGACACTTACAGGCTCATAAATGGTAAGCATATGTCCTCGACAAAAAAATATGAATTATAAGATGATATGTATAGTCGTGTCCTTAGATGATTGGCAATCAATAAGAACTTAGACGACGAAGACTTCAATTTTTGTCGTTTAAGAGTATCGTTAGGTGATGAAATATTCCATTGTCTTCATCGAAGTCATCATGGTTTAGGGGTTGGGCGTTAGGGTTTAGGGTTTAGGGTTAGATTAAATGTTAAACTATGAATATCATATGTTCGTGGTAACGTTACATAGGCGACGAAGACATCTAGGTTCGTCGTCTAGTGGTTATACGGATAAAAAAACCTCATATGGGTCGAAGAGATGGCTCTGCCCAAACTGGGAAAAAACTACGACAGATTGAGAAAATTCCTTGATGGATTGAAAGGGACATATGGTATTTTGTCTTAGCCGACGAAATATGTATGTTCATCATCTAACAAGCTTTTTAGGCAACGAAGATACTTTGGTTCGTCGTCTAGGGGTTCGACATATCGAATAAAATTCCTCTATGGGTTGAAGAGACGGCTCTACCCAAACTGGAAAAAAATCTACGACGAATCGACAAAATTCCTCGGGTCGAACGGGACATTTGGTATTTTATCTTGGATGACGAACCTATGTTTTTCGTCGTCTAATATGTTACTTAGGTGACGAAGATATGTATAGTCGTCATCTAAAAGTTAAAAGTAAAATAGAAAAGAACCTGCTTGTTTTTTCTAAAACATTCCTGCATTGCATTCACTTTCATAATCTGTGTCATCCTCATCATCATCCTCACCGTCACCCGAGTCTTCCTCCTCGTATAATAAGTCATCATCATTCTCATCTGCCTCTTCATCCGTGTTATTTGTCTCTAATTCCTGGACCTCATTCCAAGTAAGCTCTCTTGTCTCAAGTTCATTTGCAATAGGGTCTTCGTTCATGCGAATAAGAGTTGTGTCTGCTAAGTTTGTAATACCAGGCTCTTGACATGGATCACTGACATCATTCCTATCACTCTGTTCTATATCAGACCTCCCTTCAAGTGTTGTTGCACTCCATATATTTCGGTGAAACATATGGTTTACAACTTTTCAACCACCACCTTCTTTCGGATCATCCAAATAGAACACTTACTTAACCAATGTGGCAAGGGCGAATGGTTCATCATTGTACCAGCTTGTGTTTGTATTGATCGATAACTACCCAAGATCCATCTTTGTAGTATTTCGACAATTTGGGTCAGTGTTGAACCATTTTCATTTGAAAAGCACATAAGGCATTCCATTCCCATATATTAACTTAACGACATTGACGAGAACCGATAAATCATCACCTTCTCTTACTGAGATCTCACAGTCTTGTATTCTCTTGCCTGCATCTCTAGAAATGTCCGAAACCTAATCTCGTTCACAACACATGTAGAATATATCTCATATCTTTGCGGCTTATTGGTCAAATTGTGCGACGTTGGTGTGTACCACCTGCGGTGGTTACTTGTTTGGAGCTTTGTCATTTGTCAAATTATGAACAAGTGTAATATGAATATTAAGAAACTATTATGTACAGTTTAGTCCTAATTATATTTACAATATATAAATACTCAGTCGAGGAAATAATCCGGGAACAGCCTCTTATGATGTTCAAACAACTGTTTTGGACTAAGGTGCAGATAATCTTTCTGAAACGCCTTAAAATGCAATGTCATGAAATCGTTGACCTTGTCACAGTCCCGTAACACTACCCAATATGCCTCAATGAGTTTCTCTTCGCTTAAATTTTTTGAAATTTCGTGTACTGGTCTAAACACTCATACAACATCTGTGACGACAGAAAGATTGTAGCGATTAAGTGATGTCAAGGATGAGTCTAAAGGGGTTCGCTCAACGGTATCTTTGAAATACACATTGCAGTAGGTCACACACTCATATCTAATGTATGTTTCTACCATAGACCCTTCCGAACTAGACCGATTTTTAACATATCCTTTGTACTGTTCGAGTTGTCTACAAACAATTTGAAATCATCAATATGTAAGACATATATAAGCCATAAGTTGTAGCGCAAAAGTTTCATTAGATAATGTACCTTTCCTGAGGATACATCTAAGTGTAGTGTACTGGACCAGATAACAACACTTGTTCGGAAAAGTGGATCATTAGGTGAATCATGACTTAAAAAAAACAAGGGGGAAATCCTCTCTAATTTATAAATGATGTACACAATATCTTCTTTCAATTCCACCACACATAACTTCTTCAACTTTCTAGTACATAACTTCTGCCACCACCTGGACAACGCTACTAATGGCTCCACCACGTCACGATGTAAATATGGTAATATTACCACTGGAAGTAGACATTGCATCATGACATGACAATCATGAGTCTTTAGATCATGAAACTTCCTATCATAAACTTTAACACAATGAGATATATTTGCTGTATAGGTGGATGGATAACGAATACCACGAAACCAAGCGAACACTTCCTTTTTCTTGTTTGACTTCACTATGTATGGTGCAATATGTATCTCAGGACTACCCGCCTTTGACTTCTTTACCCACAAGTGACGGTGGATTTTCATATGTTGCAAATCTTCATGCCCCTTAAGAGTGTCCCTATTGTTTTTATCAATACTGAGAATTGCTCCAACAACGCTGTCGAATACATTCTTCTCAATGTGCATCACGTCCAGGTTGTTCATGAGTTTCAACTTCAACCAATAAGAAAATTCAAAGAAGATACTTATGTGACTCCAATATCACTACCACATTAAGTACCATTGCCGGCGACTTTAAGTCGCCGGCCTTGTTTTTTTTTCGCCGGAAATGACATTACCGACGACAAGTCGCCAGTAATGCTCTCGCCGGAAATTGGCAGCCGGTGAAAGCATTACCGGCGACTTATTTTTCAAGTCGCCGATAATGTCCTTCATCATTGCCGGTGACTTGAGTCGCCGGCAATGTTCAATCATCACCGACGACTCAAGTCGCCGACAATGATGAAGGACATTACCGGTGACTCAAGTCGCCGGCAATGATTGCTCCGCCGTGGCCGGAAAATGAGGGCCATTGCCGGTGACTTTGTTCCAAGTCGCCGACAATGGTTGGAGAAATTTGTCAAAAAAAAGTCGGTTCTGGATTGGGCCCAATTCCAGAACCTGCATTGAAAAACATAAACCGTACAAATACAAGTTCAACAGTACACACATAATTGTCCAACGTACAGTACAAATAGCAACAATACGAAAATAAACTACAACTACACATCAGGGTCGAGGAACTCTCGGGTCAGGGTCGAAGAAATCCATGTATTCATTTGAACTCCGGTGGCTACCCTGGTCTTGCTGTGGCGGTGACTGCTGCGGTGGTGGATAATTGTGGAACACAGGGATCGGGGGAGGTGTGGGGAGCGGTTGCCCGGTAGTCTGAGCCGCGTACATCGTCTGCATCCATGTGAACATTTGTGTCTGCTGCTGGACTATGAGTCGGTGTTGCTCGATCATCCCCCGGTACTCGGCATCTCTGACTGCCTGCTGCTCGGCCATCTGCCTCATCTCCTCCATCTGCCTCCTTTGCTCCTCCAACTCCCTCTGCGTCCTCTGAAGCTCCGCTGCTAGGTTACGACTAGAAGTTGAAGTTCTTGACCCGGTAGAGTATTCTGAAGTGTTCTTCAATACTCCTTCGCCCGCCGAGCCCATTCCCCTGCAGTAGTAGGTATTCTTTCCAATCCCGCACGCTTTTGCCATGATCTGAGCCGCTATAGGGCGATCAAGTGGATCGATCTGAGAGGCATACTGGGTCACTTCTTCCTCCGAGCAGTCAGGATGGTTGTTCCGAGCTATATTCATGGTAACTTCTGTGATCGCCTCCTCCACTCTCGCCTAATTGAAAAGCGAATATGAATAACGTATTCTTTAACAAAATAAATTAATATCAAAAAATATTTTTATTAACACATGCATATGTGAAGTACAAAATACAGAGGCGAAAGACCGCTTCTTCATGGCACTGCGGATAGAACTTCTGATGAATAAACACCAACGGGTTGACTTCTTGTTGTTGCTGCGCCTTACTCGACCAACCCAAATAGTTGAGTGAACCTGCATGATGGGCCTTGGTGTTTTTCAATCTATTCTCCCGGTTCGTCTTGGAAATCGCCTTGTTTGATAAACATATGAAAAAAAATTAGTAACTAACTATTTCAATGTGATACGATACATTAGGGTTGTAAGATATATTCAGGATGCATACCTTCGCTTTGGGGTGCTCGAAGTGGGCTACCAGCCACAGCCACTCGTACTCCCTAAACCGGAATTCGCTAGGGGTAGAACCTCGGCCTAGCTCCTTGTACTGTGTGTAATGTTTGGAAAGCTCATTCTTCCACTCTTTATATCTATATTAACACCAGGAAAAAAAAGTTAAAGATATTAAAACACTTGATAAACAAAAATCTAACTCGATAGATACTCAAATAACTCGAATCACATCACCTGATATGTAGTTGACACTCTACCCACATGTGAATAAGGCATTCATCCACGTCAAACCACAGCTGCAAGATGAATATATAAACGGTAAAATTATATATTTATTTGGACTTAATTAATAAATGTAAAATTTACGTAATGAAAATAAGATTGAACTCACACTCAGTGCATTATGCACTTGCATCTTCACGTAGATAGGCACAGATTCCCAATCTGGCCAAAGCATTGGGACCTTGTCCCGCACGACGGCCCCGGCCATGCTGGCATACTTTCGCGTGGTGTCAAATGCCTCGATCACCTCGCCATGCTCATTGGCCCTAATGAGCGTTTTCCTTCCCCCGGTGGCCTGCTCAAGTCTCTTCCCGGTGCAGGTGCCTCTAGCCCTTCTCCGTTTTCCAGTGCCATTAACGAAATTGCCTAATAATACAATGTCAACAAATTGATATCATTAATTGAACCTATCGTAAGTCTTAAGTAATAATTAAGTAATCAATATGATGTTAAATAAAATTTACCTGCATCGTCCGTTTGTTGGTTGGTGCACCTCACACTCCAAAGATACACGGGGTCGAACGGGATGAAGTTGTACGCTTCCTCCACGCTCAGGAACTCCGGCCGTCCTTCAACATAAATAGGCATCCCCCTATCATCGAATTCAGGGATGACAGGAATCTCGTCGGGTAGGAAGAGACCGGACGGCGGAGATAGACGAGGCCTGGACGATGAGGCGCCAGCACCATCTGCCTCAGATGATTCCCGTGAAACGGGAGTAGGCACCGGGCCAATAGGGGGCATTCAGATGGAGGGAGTTTCTGATGCCCCCGTTGACTGTCGCTCGTCTGAGCGTCTGCTGACTGAGGCTCGAGGCTGGACTCAGGGTTGCACGGATCCAGATCGTGCAGCTTCCTCCTCTCCTCACGCAGCTAGCAACATTTGTGTGCGAGCATTCATAATTGGCCCACTGCTCGTGTTGCTGACTGCGGCTGAGGAAGCTTGACTACTGCTCCCTCCACTATTTCTAGAACCTCTCCGTTTGATGCTTCCAAGCCAATTTGCAGGAAAACCTCCTACACATCCAACAATTAGTCCTGGATTCGGTTCTATGAAAATTAAGGAGGGAACCAGTTGGAACCGGAACCGTTTGGAACCGGAACCGTTTGAACCCGGAATCGTTTGGAATCGGAACCGTTCGGTTTCAAATGGTTCCGGTTATAAACAGTTCCAGTTCCAAACGGTTCCGATTTCAAACCGTTCAGGTTCCAAACAATTATCTGTTCCAACAATGAGTCCTGGATTCGGTTCTATGACAAATCGGAACCGGAACCGGAACCGTTTGGAACCGGAACCGTTTGAACCCGGAACTGTTTGGAACCGGAACCGTTCAGTTCCAAACGGTTCCGGTTACAAACAGTTCCGGTTCTAAACGGTTCCGGTTCCAAACGGTTCTAAATGTGGTTATGATATCGTACATTAAATTAAACATTAAACATTAAATTAAATTGCATCATATCATATCGATCATTACGAATATAATTATCAAAATATTAATTAATTATTACCCAAATGCTTATTTAACCAATTAATATACAACTACAAATATACCTTAAATTATCAACTATATCAATTAATCCAAATCACCTTAATTTTCCCAACACCCTAAATTACCTTAAATTACCTATATCTATGAATTCAACCCCTAAATTAATTTGCCCATACATGCAACACCTTAAAAATACAATATAATTATGAACTATAACCCTATATCAATTAATCCACCCAAATCACCTTAAATTACCTAAATATTTTCCATATATATACATCACCTTAAATTATCAAAAATTATCAAAACTTAATTATATACATCACATATATACATATATACATCACCTTAACTAAATTTTCCACATATATACATCACCTATACATGCATCACCTTAATTAAATTTTCCACATATATACATCACATATATATATATACATCACCTTAATTAAATTTTCCAAATATTTTCCACATACATACATCACATATATACATCACCTTAAATTATCAAAAATTAAAACATCACCCAAAACTTAATTAATCAAGTTAATTAAAATGCATAAAAATAAAAATAAAATTGAGAGAGAGAGAGAGAGAGAGAGAGAGAGAGAGAGAGAGAGGAGGAGAACCTGTCATGGTCGAGCTCCAAGTGGACTTCCCGAGAAATGAGGTGAGGGGAGGAGGTAGAGGAGGAGGGGAGGAGAGGTAGGGGAGATTTGGGGTTTTTGGGTGTTTGTGTGGAGAGGGGAGAGGGGAGAGGGGAGGAGGGGAGGGGAGAGGGGAGGAGAGATTTGAGGAGAGGAATATAATTGGGGGGCGAGGTGAGGAAGAGAGGAGGAGATTTTAGGGTTTGAGAGGAAAATGTGGAGAAATGAGGTGAGGGGAGGAGGAGCTGCTCGATTTGGAAATTAAAACATCACCATTGCCGGCGAGTTACGAGTTAACTCGTGGGTACTCGTGGGTAATGATAATGATTCCCGGCAAAAGAATTTCTGACTACAATTTCCGACTACAATTTCAGACTACAATTTCCGACTACAATTTACGACTAGAATTTCCGACTATAATTTCTGACTATAATTTCCCACTAGATCGAATTTCCGACTACAATTTACGACTAGAATTTCCGACTACAATTTCCTACTACAATTTACGACTAGAATTTCTGACTATAATTTCCGACTACAATTTCCGACTACAATTTCCGACTACAATTTCCGACTATAATTTCCGACTACAATTTCCAACTAGAATTTCCGACTATAATTAAAATATGTACATCATTAACGTACTAAGGATGATAATCGTAATCATCTTCATCACTTGAGTCTGACTCGGTTTCATAGGTAACCTCTGGCAATATGTGCCGCTCCTCGTCATCTGAATCAGCGTCAACTTCATATGGATTAACATCGAGAAGTTCTGCTCTAGTAATTCGAACCACACTCCCAGATATCACATTATTAAGGCGAATCGTACATGATTCCGGAATGTCAAAAGCGTTCGGCTCTTGGTATGCAGTAACTTCCTCATCATCTGCGGTCTCACCAAGTGTGGCAGCACTGTATATGTTTCTATGAGCAACATGGTTAACCACCTTCCACGGGACTTTGTTCAGAAGATCGTCAAGGTAAAACACTTGTTTTACTGATGTGGCAAGAACGAAAGGGTCTTCTTTATACCAGCTTGTAGCAGTATTCATCGAAAATGTTCCGTACTGATCGGTCCTTGTGTTCTCCGGGATAGTATCAAACCATCTACACTTGAACAAATGCACTTTCATGCGGTTCCCATAAATTAGTTCAACAACTGAATGAAGGACACCGTAATAGTCAACGCCATCCTGCCCACTATGGACCATCACCCCACAATTCTGTGTTTTCAGTCGGTCGTCTCGATTTTCACATATAAATTTCACGCCATTGACCTGACACATCGAGTAAACTTTTGAAGCTATCGGTTTCATCGCCAGGACCCTCAATTCGTTTGACCACTCTGGGCAACCATCATTTGCTACATGGTTCATCTGAAAACGATAAGCAACCACACAAGAAATTATGAACATAGAAACCACAAAACCACGTACGTAGACACATGCTATATAAGGATATAAAAAATAGATATATACACATATACCCTTACCCATTGACCAAAGTAGTTTGCAA
Organism: Geum urbanum; assembly: GCA_946800695.1. Taxonomy (NCBI): domain Eukaryota; kingdom Viridiplantae; phylum Streptophyta; class Magnoliopsida; order Rosales; family Rosaceae; genus Geum; species Geum urbanum. The sequence continues at coordinate 13,342,374 of OX327001.1, forward strand.
ACGTCCTGTTGTGGTAATCAACATTTCCGGCAATAGCAGGGCAGTGAAGATGATTGTTTTTCCAATATTGTACATCTGGACAGTTAATCAGTACCGACTAGTGGGCAATGGCTACCTCATTTCCATCCAACTTGTATGACTTTGGCAAGCTTCCCTGTACTACCACGTCATTCGAGATGATAGAAAGGTTGAACTGGGGTTCATCTATCGGCATCTGTTATTAGGGGTCCTCAAGCGCTCCCAAATACACGTTGGTGTACGTTAAACACTCGTGCGCAATATATGCTTCAGCGATACACCCTTCAGGTGCAGATTTATTCTTCACATAGTCCTTGTAGGCTCCCAATTGTCTACAAATTAACAAGTGCATGTTATGATACTTAAAAATTAAGAATTTACATAGGCTAACCAAATGTATGAATCATTTGTACCTTTCTATGGGATACATCCAAGTGTAGTGTACGGGACCGGTAAGCAACAATTGTTCGGGAAGATGGATCATCAGGTGAGGTATGATGTTGAAAAAATTTGGGGGAAATATCCTCTCAAGCTTGCACATGATAAAAATGATGTCATCTTGCATCTCCCTGAGATCTGATTTTTTAACTTCCCTGGTGCATAACTTCTGAAAGAATCTTGACAAGGCCACCAACGGCTCCACCACCTCTTTGGGCAGATACCCTCGAATGAAAATAGGGAAAATGTGTTGAAGCAGTACATGGCAGTCATGACTCTTTAATCCGTACATCTTATTGTCCCGGAAGTTAACACACCTGCTTATATTTCCTGCATAGCCATAAGGATACCTGCATATATATATATAGCCATAGGCAACAATTATATTTCTCGCATATAACCATATATAAGTAAAAATTTAAGGCCAATTTCCTGCATAGCCATAAGAATATATACCTGACATTACTCAGCCACCCAAAAATTTCATGCTTATGCTTCGGCTTGACGAGGTAAGGAGCTTGCGGCATTTTTCTCTTACCATCTCTTAACCAAAAATGTTTTCGCAGTCCCATAGCTTTCAGATCAATGCGTGCCTTAGGGATGTCTTTTGTTTTCCCCTCCAAGTTAAGAACTGTGCCCACCACACTTTCACACACATTCTTCTCTATGTGCATGACATCTAGGTAGTGTCTGACAGGCAACCTGGGCCAGTAGGGGAGTTCCCAGAATATGCTCTTGTGTGTCTAAAACTTATACCTTTCGGGCTTGTCTGGAATTGACTCCACTATCTCAGGATGATTGCTCAGCTGGCCAAAATCATATTCATTCAACACTTCCAAAATTTCTTCCCCTGTCCATCGCCTGGGTGCCACACCTGTTTCCACAGTCCCATCAAACGCGTCTGGATCCTGCCTAAATGGGTGATCATATGGAAGCCAGCAACGGTGACGCATCTGAACAATTATACTGCAATGAGGACTACAACAATCAACCGTCATGCACTCTGAACAAGCCCTGTAACCCCTGGTAACGTTGCCCGACAACATACCGCGGGCAGGAAAATCACTGATGGTGCCAACAAGCATGGCATGCATCTGGAACATCTCATTTTTGAACCTATCATAAGTGGGGTGGCCACACTCACTCAGGTACTTAAGCTCCTCAATCAAATGCCTCAATTACACATCGAGACACTTTCCTGGATAACCCGGGCCCGGAATTAACAGAGTGAGCATATTGTATTCCTTCTTCATGCACATCCATGGTGGAAGGTTGTACGGTACCAAAATAACTGGTCATATACTGTATTGAAGACTCATGTTGCCAAAATGGTTGAATCCGTCAGATGAGATCCCTAGCCAAACATTTTGGATCTCTGCTGCAAAATGATCAAACTCCCTGACCATGTGCTTCCAAGCCTCTCCGTCGGCAGGGTGTATAAGGGTGTCATCGTTAGGCAAATTCCTCTCAGCCCACCATCTCATAGCTTCGGCCGTGAAAACACACATGAACAACCGCTCCAGCTTATCAATCAGCTTATCCCAAAACCCGTATTTACTCAGGTGCTTCTGGACTTTATCAATGGAAAAACGAAATCGATCACTGCGACACTTACATTCTTTACACGGGCAATAATGAAGTGTAGTGTCTCCACAATTAGCCTTCACAAAATCCACAAAACTCTTAATTCCATGGTGATATCTCACATCCCATCTTTCAAAGCTCATCCAACTCTTGTCCATCCTGAAAATTCTAACAGTACGTACTATAAATATATATATATATATATACACACACACACACATTCACTACTAATTAATTAAAAAATCATCATTAATTACATGCATCCGATTAATGAACAAAAGTTGAGTCTCATCCGATTAATTTTGCAGCAGAGGTCCGAAATGTTTGGCTAGGGCTCTCATCTGACGGATTCAACCCTTTTGGCAACATGAGTCTTCAATACAGTATATGGCCAGTTATTTTGGTACCGTACAACCTTCCACCATGGATGTGCATGAAGAAGGAATACAATATGCTCACTCTGTTAATTCCGGGCCCGGGTTATCCAGGAAAGTGTCTCGATGTGTATTTGAGGCCTTTGATTGAGGAGCTTAAGTACCTGAGTGAGTGTGGCCACCCCACTTACGATAGGTTCAAAAAGGAGATGTTCCAGATGCATGCCATGCTTGTTGGCACCATCAGTGATTTTCCTGCCCGCGGTATGTTGTCGGGCAATGTTACCAGGGGTTACAGGGCTTGTTCAGAGTGCATGACGGTTGATTGTTGTAGTCCTCATTGCAGTAAAATTGTTCAGATGCGTCACCGTTGTTGGCTTCCATATGATCACCCATTTAGGCAGGATCCAGACGCGTTTGATGGGACTGTGGAAACAGGTGTGGCACCCAGGCGATGGACAGGGGAAGAAATTTTGGAAGTGTTGAATGAATATGATTTTGGCCAGCTGAGCAATCATCCTGACATAGTGGCGTCAATTCCAGAAAAGCCCGAAAGGTATAAGTTTTGGACACACAAGAGCATATTCTGGGAACTCCCCTACTGGCCCAGGTTGCCTATCAGACATTACCTAGATGTCATGCACATAGAGAAGAATGTGTGTGAAAGTGTGGTGGGCACAGTTCTTAACTTGGAGGGGAAAACAAAAGACATTCCTAAGGCACGCATTGATCTGAAAGCAATGGGTGTGCGGAAACATTTGTGGTTAAGAGATGGTAAGAGAAAAATGCCGCAAGCTCCGTACACCGTAAAGCCGAAGCATAAGCATGAAATTTTTCGGTGGCTGAGTAATGTCAGGTATATATTCTTATGGCTATGTAGGAATTTGGCCTTAAATTTTTAGCGGAGTATATATGGTTATATGCGAGAAATATAATTGGTCCATATATGTGGCTTTATCTATATATATGCAGGTATCCTTATGGCTATGCAGGAAATATAAGCAGGTGTGTTAACTTCCGGGACAATAAGATGTACGGATTAAAGAGTCATGACTGCCATGTACTGCTTCAACGCCTTTTCCCTATTTTCATTCGAGGGTACATGCCCAAAGAGGTGGTGGAGCCGTTGGTGGCCTTGTCAAGATTCTTTCAGAAGTTATGCACCAGGGAAGTTAAAAAAACAGACCTCAGGGAGATGCAAGATGACATCATTTTTATCATGTGCAAGCTTGAGAGGATATTTCCCCCAAATTTTTTCGACATAATGCCTCACCTAATGATCCATCTTCCCGAACAATTGTTGCTTACCGGTCCCGTACACTACACTTGGATGTACCCCATGGAAAGGTACAAATGATTCATACATTTGGTTTGCCTATGTTTTTATATGTAAATTCTTATTGTTTAAGCAAGTTAACATGCACTTGTTAACTTGTAGACAATTGGGAGCCTACAAGGACTATGTGAAGAATAAATATGCACCTGAAGGGTGTATCGCTGAAGCATATCTTGCGCACGAGTGTGTAACGTACACAAAAGTGTACTTAGAAAATGTAGAGGACCCCCAACAACAGATGCCGATAGATGAACCACAGTTCAACCTTTCTATCATCTCCAGTGACGTGGTAGTACAGGGAAGGTTGCCAAAGTCGTACAAGTTGGATGGAAATGAGGTAGCCATTGCCCACTGGTCGGTACTGATTAACTGTCAAGAAGTACAATATTGGAAAAACTATCATCTTCACTGCCCTGCTATTGCCGGAAATGTTGATTACCACAACAAGACGTTTGCAAACTACTTTGGTCAATGGGTAAGTATATGTCTATTTTTATATATATCCTTACATAGCATGTATGTATGTACGTGGTTTTGTGGTTTCAAGATGACATAATTTCTTCTGTACGTATTAATATATGGACGTTTTCAGATGAACCATGTAGCAGATGATGGTTACCCAGAGTGGTCAAACGAATTGAGGGTCCTGGCGATGAAACCGATAGCTTCACAAGTTTACTCCATGTGTCAGGTCAATGGCGTGAAATTTATATGTGAAAATCGAGACGACCAACTGAAAACACAGAATTGTGGGGTGATGGTCCATGGTGGGCAGGATGGCATTGACTATTACGGTGTCCTTCATTCAGTTGTTGAACTAATTTATGGTAACCGCATGAAAGTGCACTTGTTCAAGTGTAGATGGTTTGATACTAGCCCGGAGAACACAAGGACCGATCAGTACGGAACATTTTCGGTGAATACTGCTACTACCTGGTATGAAGATGACCCTTTCGTTCTTGTCTCATCAGTAAAACAAGTGTTTTACCTGGACGATCTTCTTAACAAAGTCCCGTGGAAGGTGGTTAACCATGTTGCTCATAGAAACATATACAGTGCTGCCACACTTGGTGATACCGCAGATGATGAGGAAGTTACTGCATACCAAGAGCCAAACGCTTTTGACATTCCTGAATCATCTACGATTCGCCTTAATAATGTGAGATCTGGGAGTGTGGTTCGAATTACTGGAGCAGAACTTCTCGATGTTAATCCATATGAAGTTGACGCTGATTCAGATGACGAGGAGCGGCACATATTGCCAGAGGTTACCTATGAAACCGAGTCAGACTCAAGTGATGAATATGATTACGATTATCATCCTTAGTACGTTGGAAATTGTAGTCGGAAATTGTACTCGACAAATGTACGTAGTAAAATGTACGTAGTAAAATGTTTAAGGAAATTGTAGTCGGAAAATGTACTCGGAATATGTACTCGGAAATTGAACGTAGTCGGAAATCGGAAATCGGAAATTGAACGTAGTTGGAAATCGGAACCGTAGTCTGAAATTATACGTAGTCGGAAATTGTACGTAGTCGGAAATTGAACGTAGTCGGAAATCGGAAATTGGTCAGAAATTAGTCGGAAATCGGAAAATGTGAAAATGTACGTACATTAGTCGGAAATCGGAAATTAGTCGGAAATCGGAAATTAGTCGGAAATCGGAAACAAACAGTTCCGGTTTCAAACGGTTCCGGTTCCAAACCGTTCCGGTTCTGATTTGTTATAGAACCGAAACGGTTTGGAACCGGAACTGTTTGTAACCGGAACCGTTATGTTACAAATTGTTCCAGTTACAAACAGTTCCGGTTTCAAACGGTTCCGATTCCAAACCGTTTCGGCAACGATTTGTTATATAACCGAAACGGTTTGGAACCGGAACCGTTTGGAACCGGAACTGTTTGTAACCGGAACCGTTTGTAATATAACGGTTCCAGGTTCCAAACCGTTCCGGTTCCAAACCGTTCTAGAATCCCAGTTCCCATGACTATTACGGCGTCCATGCCAGGAGGTTTTGCAGCTAATTGGCTTCGGAGAGGTTCCCGAAATAGTGGAGGGAACAGTAGTCAAGCTTCCTCCTCGCCCGCAGTTAGCAACACGCCCAGTGGGCCAATGATGAGTGCTCGCACGAGAGCCTTGCTAGAGGCGCGAGCTGAGGAGGAAGTTGCACGATCAAGAGCCGTGCAACCGGAAGTTGAGCCTCGAGCCTCAGTCTCCAGACGCTCAATCAGCAGACGTCCCTCCGGTGGCAGAGCCTCAGACGAGCGACAATCAACGGGGGCATCAGAAACTCCCTCAATCCGAATGCCCCATATTCGCCCGGTGCCTACTCCCGTTTCACGGGAAACATATGAGACACATGGTGGTGCTGGCGCCTCATCGTCCAGGCCTCGTCTATCTCCGCCGTCCGGTCTCTTCCTACCCGACGAGATTCCTGTCATCCCTGAATTCGATGATAGGGGGATGCCTGTTTATATTGAAGGACGGCCGGAGTTCCTGAGCGTGGAGGAAGCGTATAACTTCCTCCCGTTCGACCCCGTGTATCTTTGGAGTGTGAGGTGCACCAACCAACAAACGGACGATGCAGGTAAATTTTATTTAACATCAGATTGATTACTTAATTATTACTTAAGACTTGCGATAGGTTCAATTAATGATATCAATTTGTTGACATTGTATTATTAGGCAATTTCGTTAATGGGACTGGAAAACGGAAAGGGGCTAGAGGCACCTGCACCGGGAAGAGACTTGAGCAGGCCACCGGCGGAAGGAAAACGCCCATAAGGGCCAATGAGGATGGCGAGGTGATCGAGGCATTCGACACCACGCGCAAATATGTCAGCATGGCCGGTGCGATCGTGCGGGACAAGGTCCCAATGCTTTGGCCAGATTGGGAATCTGTGCCTATCTACGTGAAGATGCAAGTGCATAATGCACTCAGTGTGAGTAAAATCGTATTTTTATTACGTAAATTTTACATTTATTAATTAAGTCCGAATAAATATATAATTTTACCTTTTATATATTCATATTGCAGGTGTGGTTTGACGTGGATGAAGTTCTTATTCACACGTGGGTAGAGCGTCAACTACATATGAGGTGATGTGCTTCGACTTATTTGAATATATATCGAGTTAGATTTTTGTTTATCAAGTGTTTTAATATCTCTAACTTTTTTTCCTTCTTTTAATATAGGTATAAAGAGTGGAAGAACGAGCTTTCTTCCCATTACACTGTATACAAGGAGCTAGGCCGAGGTTCCACCCCTAGCGAATTCCGGTTTAGGGAGTACGAGTGGCTGTGGCTGATAGCCCACTTCGAGCACCCCAAAGCTCGGGTATGCATCCTTAATATATCTTTCAAGCCTAAAGTATCGTATCAGATTGAAATAGTTAGTTACTAATTTTTTTTCATATGTTTATCAAACAAGGCGATTTCGAAGACGAACCGGGCGAATAGATTGAAAAACACCAGGGCCCATCATGCAGGTTCACTCAACTACATGGGTTGGTCGACTAAGGCGCAGCAACAACAAGAGGTGAACCCGTTGGTGTATATTCATCAGAAGTTCTACCCGCAGTGCCCTGAAGAAGCGGTAAGTCTTTCGCCTCTCAATGTGTTAATAAAACTATTTTTGAAGATGGAAATAGATTTTGTTAGCTAATACGTTGTTCATTTTCCCTTTTCAATTAGTCGAGAGTGGAGGAGGCGACCGCAGAAGTGACCATGAGTATAGCTCGGACAAACCATCCTGACTGCTCCGAGGAAGAAGTCACCCAGTATGCCTCTCAGATCGATCCGCTTGATCCCCCGATAGCGGCTCGGATCATGGCAAAAGCGTGCGGGACTGGAAAGAATACCTACTACTGCAGGGGAATGGGCTCGGCGGGTGAAGGAGTATTGAAGAACACTTCAGAATACTCTACCGGGTCAAGAAGTTCAACTTCTAGTCGTAACCTCGCAGCGGAGCTTCATAGGACGCAGAGGGAGTTGGAGGAGCAAAAGAGGCAGATGGCCGAGTACCAAATGCAGCAGACACAGGTGCAGGCTCAGATGTACACATGGATGCGGACAATGTACGAGGCTCAGACTACCGGACAACCGTTCCCCACACCTCCCCCGGTCCCGGTCCCTCCCTTCCCTAGCTATCCACCACCACCACCGCACCAGTCAACGCCAGAGCAAGACCAAGGTAGCCACCGGAATTCAAATGAGTATATGGATTACTTCAACCCTGATGACCCGCAAGTTCCTGGACCTAACCTGTAGTTGTAGTTAATTTTTTTATCGTCGTTGCTATTTGTACTGTACGTTGGACATTTATGTTGAACTTGTATGACTGTCTTTACTACGTGTACTGTTGAACTTGTATGATTGTACGGTTTATCCGGTTCAATGCAGGTTATGGAATTGGGCCCAATCCAGAACCGCGTTTTTTTTTCAAAATTTTTTCCCACATTGCCGGCGACATGGACTCGAGTCGCCGGCAATGTCTCAAATTCCGGCCACGGCGGCGCTGCCATTGCCGGCGACTTGAAGTCGTCGGCAATGTCCGAGACATCACCGGCGACGGCGTCGCCGGCAATGTCAACACCGGCGGGGAATCACCGGCGACGTCATTGCCGGCGACAAGTCGCCGGTAATGTCAATTCCGGCGAAAAAAAAAGACAAGGCCGGCGACGGCAGGTCGTCGGTAATGTCTCCATTTCTGGTAGTGACACATGAACAACCGCTCTAGCCTATCAATAAGCGGGAAATATCGAAGTATCTTCACAGATTTCTTGTTGCCTGCATGAGTCAACTTATACCTTTCTGTAAAACATACCGGGCAGGCTTCAAGGTCTTCAAGATCTTTTCCCCATAAGAGAATACAATCATATCTGCATGCATGAATTTTGATGTAGGAAAGCCCAAGATCATTCAGGATATGTCGCACCTTATGATGAGTGGTAGGAAGACGATGACCGGGTGGCAGTAGCGAAGCAGTTCACTTCACCCAAGAATCATTAGCTTTGACAGACATTTTGTTCTCCATTTTGAGCTGCATCACTCCCATGACACTTTCAAGAACAGTCTTACTACAACCGTCGTACAACGGAGTCTGTTGTAATGCAATCAGGTTGTTGTACTTGTCCATACCGCTTGTGTTGACATGAGCTCAAGGTAATGGCTCGACTGGTTCAATATGGGGGAACCCTACACGACGGGAGGGACATTTGGTGCTTGATCAGCAAATACACCGCTCTCATGAGGAAACATATCATTGATTAACATCGATGTTAGATCATAGGATGGACGGCCCCTCTCAGCAAAATGTCCATGATCATAGCATGGACTGGCCCTCTCACCAAATTGTCCATGATCATGCGGACCCGCTAACGATGTTTCACCGTGATAAATCCAACAAGTGTACTTATCCCAAAACCCGTATTTACTCAGGTGTTTCTGCACTTTATCAATGGGAAAACGAAATCGATCGCTGCGACACTTACATTCTTTACACGGGCAATAATGAAGTGTAGTGTCTCCACAATTAGCCTTCACAAAATTCACAAAACTCCTAATTCCCTGGTGATATCTCACATCCCATCTTTCGAGGCTCATCCAACTCTTATCCATCCTGAAAATTCTAACAATATTACGTACTATAAATATATATATATATATACACACACATTCACTACTAATTAATTAATAAATCATCATTAATTACATTCGAATTCATCCGATTAATTAATATATATATATATATAAATTAAAAAATATATATATATACCAACAATTCACAATTACAAATTAACATGCCTGTATATATATAGACATATTAACAATTAATATTCACAAAATAATTTTATATCCATACATATATATACACAAATTAACATATTTTCATCGAAATAATCTCAAATCCACTCAAAATCAACAGTCAATCACTCGAAATCAACAATATATATATCCACTCTATTAATTTGCGTATCAAACCAATAATCGATATCTCAAGTACTCTAAATCAACACATGCATATATATATATATATATATATCGATCTAATTAAATCAACACACATATATATACATACGTATATACGTACCTATATATAGCTACGTATATAGCTTCAATTCTCAAGCGGGTTTTCGACGCCTTTTGACAATACCCAAGGATTTCAGAGCGTTTTCCTTTCTTTCGATTTCACCGGATTTTTTTCAATCCAAATGAATGAGCTGCTGCGATCTGCATCTGATATAAGAGGTATTGCCGGCGATTCATTAAATCGCCGGCAATGGAGTTATTACCGGCGAAATTCCGGCAAAAAATCGCTGGAAATGTAAAAAATCATTATCGGCGACGGAATAGGTCGCCGGTAATGATTTTTTACATTTCCGGCGATTTTTGGGACTTTTGTCGGCGACGGAGCAAGTCGCCGGCAATAGTGAGCATTGCCGGCGACTTTCCCGGTCGCCGGCCTTGTTTTTTAAAAAATCGCCGGCAATGGTACTTAATGTGGTAGTGTATGTAAGATCACCGTCAATCACAGGATTGTTGTCCTTCACAAATGGACACTTGCTCAACACTCCAAAATCAACACCGTACAACCTCTAGAATATCTCATCATCAGACCTCACTCGGGGTTGTAGATCATTCTCTATCGTCCCATCGAAACTTGCCATATTCGATCTCTATTGGTGATCCTCAAGAAGCCATCTACAGTGACCCAAGTAATACACCTTGCCTGCATGAAAGCTAGAGTTTACGCTATCTAAGCAGATAGAACAAGCCTTATACCATTTAGTCCTGCAAGATGCCAACATCCCATAAGCAGGAAAATCGCTAATAGTCCACATTACTGCTGCTTTTATGATGAATGAAGTTTTAGTAGTGTAGCAGTCCCAAATTGCCATGCCAAATTCCCACACATATTTCAACTCGTCAATCAAAGGTCTCATAAACACACCAAAACACTTTCCAGGAGAGTAAGGACCCGAAATTAGCAGCGTAAAAAATTTAAATTCATTGCTCATATATATCTAGGGAGGCAGATTGTACAACATGATAATAACAGGCTAAGTGTTGTACGTGCCATCAGTATAAGGATTGAACTTGTCAGTAGAAAGTCTTAATCTAACATTTTGAACTTTCGATGCGAAGTCTGTAAATGTCATGTCAAAAGATTTGAAGGCCTCCCCATCTACGAGGTGTTTAAGCAAATAGTTGTCTCTCCTCTTTTCCCTGTGCAGTCTCATTACCTCTACCGTGTACGGAGACATGTACAATCGCTCCAGTCAAGGAATCAAGGAAAAATGGTGAAGCACCATCCAATGAACACTTTTCTTCTTATTCTTTTTCGTGAGGTTCCATCTCAACTCGCCGCAAACCAGACAGTGTTGGAAGTCTGCGTGTTAATTATAAAATAGGACACACTTGTTTTTGCATACGTGGATTTTCGTGGATGAAAGGCCAAGGTCGTTCAAGATTCTTTTAACCTTATAATAACTATCGGGAAGTTTGTGATCACCTGGAAGTAACTTAGCTATATGTCATTGGACATGGTCAAAACCTGCATTGGACATTTTGTGCTTCACTTTGTACCCCATTTCCTCTGTTATGACACTCAAAACAGTCTCTTTACTCTGTGGGTACAACAGTGTCTGGGCTTCCAGTAGAAGTGTGTTGTACTTATCGTAATTAGTGGATCTCATCAAGTCGAAAGCAAGAGAGGTTAACTCATGGTTGGGAGTATTGTAATGTACCTCTTGAAAACTGTATCCACCAGAACTATATGACGGAAATGCATTATGCATAAGTTCTATAACGGGGTTTCGAGAAGGTCCGTTAGGATTGCTGAATGTGGCACCCTGGTACCCTGATCTGAACTCTGCTTACTGTTTCAACAGTAGTATCTGACACTTCACCATGTTCAGTCCATGAAGTGTACTCTCACATCATACCATATTTAGACAAGTGCTGGAACATATGTGGAACCGAAAGATACTCTGAGTTACGATATATTCTGTACAGACACATATAACGATCATTTCCTAGACCATGTTCAATTGTAAACTTTATAAAGTCATAAATTCCCTATATGTGCTAAGGATCACCTCTTTCCAACCTTAACCAACTCTTGTCCATATTTTGCATAAGTTCTAATGAGCGAAACAAAACAATTCAAGAACATGCACTAATTATTCAAGAACCTATATAGCTAGCTCTTATTCAAGAACCTTAACATGCTATTTCTAACCAACTCATGTATAAATCTATTTAGAACCATAATCATGCACTGATTATTCAAGAACCTATATGGCTAATTTTTCCACATTTCAAGAAACTAGATAGCTACTTTTGTGACAAATCCTCAACATAACCTACGTAGCTACTTAATTACACATTGGGAATCATTCTTACGCACACCCAATAAATTGCATAACACAAATTAAACTAATTAATATATATATAAATTTAATCCAAAAATTATTAATTTGTCAAACTACGTACTAATCTAACATTTCATATATAAAATTAACACATGCAAAAGCTTAGTTATCAAGCTATTCTATACCAACAATTTCACCGAAATTCATTATTTTCACTGGTAAACTTCAAAATACACTCAAATATTTGACAAAATATCAAAGAAAAGAGTATATACAAACACTTACCAATGTAAGAAGTTGATGGAATGATTTAGGAGGCCTCCATGAAAGGTTTTTCGTTGGAGTTTGAAAAATCGCCGGAGGAGGTGTTGGGATAGTTTTTAAGGGATTGTGAGAAGATAAGGTCCGATCTGGAATTGTGACTGGTTCTTATTAATTGTTTCACTTAGATGAAGAAATTTTTTGTCGTCCAAGACACACCCCCCTTCGTCTAACTAATATCTTCGATGACAAAAAAATGTCGTCAGCTAACATCTTTCTTAGAAGACGAAACTTTATTTTTGTCGCCTAAACGACTCTTAAATGACAAAACTGGAGATGAAACATAATTTCGACGTCTTGAGTATACTTAGTCTACAAAATTCTGGCGAAAATAATTTTCGTCGCCTAAAATCGTTTTAAGGCGACCAAAATCCCTACTTAGGCGACGTAACAACTTTTCGTCCCCTAAGTGTGTCTTAGACGACAAAACCTAAAAGGTTTCGTCGTCTAAGTTAGGAATTCTGGCAGTGGAGGGGGGGGTTTCGTAAAGGGTAGGCCCTACGAGCAATTACAAGGCAAAAAAATTGGGTTCACGCTGAACCCAATTCACACCAGCCAAACTAGAAACTACTACAATTTTGTCTTCTAAGTGTTTCATCTTAGATGACGAATTCTTGGTTTTTTCGTCTAAGTGTTGTATCTTAGACGACGAATTCTTGGTTTCGTCGTCTAAGTGTTTTCTAAGCCGAAGAAAATTTTCGTCGCCTTTATCAGTAAAATTTCGTGATCTAAAAACCTAGACGATGAAAATTGTTTCGTCATCTAAGATGTCACTTAGGTGACGATTTTTTTTTCATCGTCTAAGTACTTAGACTACGACACTTAGATGATGAACCTTAGACGACAAAACTTTTGTCACCTAAGTACTTAAGCGACGAAAAATGCCACTTAGGCGATGAAATTGCTTCGTCACCTAAGTGCATTTTTTTTGGTAGTGGAAATATACATTATATATTGAAATGTTCCTTCCATATATGGAAGTTGATTTTGTTGGGCAAAATTCTTCTAATCTTCACATTCGAGCATCTCCAAAATCTCTTGTAAAAATTCTTTATTATAGAAGACGAAAACATAAAATCTCTAAAATAAAACGACCACAACTCCAACATCTCCTCTATATGGTTCTCTCAACTTTAATAGTTTTCTCTATAATTTAATGATTCTATTATAAAATATATATTTTTATTAAGTTTGTATTTAATTAAATCATAAGATGTATTAAATTTGATGAGAGAGAATGACAAAATATAGAGAAAAGATGAAGAAAGAGAGAGAAAACATATGAAAACATTAAATTTTAGAGGCTTATAAATGGATATACAAATTTTGAGATTTCTATAGATATATAAATTCTCTATCAACTTTTTTCATTATTCTGTAGAATACAAAAAACTATACAAGAGTTGTTGAAGTTGAAAATGAGTATTTTTTGTGTGAATAAAATACTTGTGCATTACTGACATTCAAACCTCAGACCTTTTAGAAAGAGAGTCGATACCTTACCACTTAACTACCAAATGATCTTTATGAGTATTGTTTTTAAATAAATTTTTTTGATAGATTATAAGAATTATTGAAGATGCTCTTCTGAATAATTAATTTTAGGAGTGAAGAGGTGTTTATGACCTGGTTTTTTTTTCTTCCCATAAACAAAATCAAAATACAAAAAACCACAAAATGAAATCATGAAAATGTAAAAGACCTCCCCTGACACTACCCACACGCAAGCACTGTCCTCCATTCACTTCAACATATAATACTCGCATTTCAGAGCAGTCATACAAGAAGAAACAATGTGACGTTGAAAAGTTTGAACCCTCATCTCATCCGTCCATCAGAGGCGGCTGAAATCTCAGCCCTCCATTCCTTTTTCTCACCTAAACGCGTCCCCACATTTTTAGTCTGTGGCGCGCTTTCGCAGCACTACCATATTCCCATCGGTTTTTAAAGCACCTCCTTCTTCCAAACCAACAGCACCAAAAGGGGCAACATTTATAGAGAGAGAAATAGAAGCTCCATATAGGCATATACACACCTACACCTATAAGGCTATAACAATTTCTAGAGAGAGAAAGTCAACTCAACACTCCACCGTCAACACCACGATCACAATCACATGGCGGACCTTCCCACCGGCAGCGGTGACTTCCCGGCGGTTCAGTCGCACGGCGGCCAGTACATTCAGTACAATATCTTCGGCAACCTCTTCGAGATCACCAACAAGTACCGACCTCCGATCATGCCGATCGGCCGCGGCGCCTACGGCATCGTCTGGTACGTCGTCGGAATATTCTCTCGATTTGAGCTTTTGATTCGTTTCGGTTTTGCATTTTCTGATTGGATATATATTTTTTTTTGATCGTGCAGCTCGGTTTTGAATGCGGAGACGAACGAGATGGTGGCGATTAAGAAAATCGCGAACGCGTTCGATAATCACATGGACGCTAAGCGCACGCTCCGTGAGATTAAGCTGCTTCGTCATTTAGACCATGAAAACGTCAGTAGTTGTGGATGCTCTTGTTTTCAAAAGTGCTTGTGTATTAATTGCTTTGTATTGGAATTTTGCTGTTTTTGGTAATTAGCTGAAGTAGAAAGCCTTTTTGGAAAATGATAGTAACTTTAAATCATAAAGTAGAAGTACATATACTGGTACTGTTTTCGGTTGTATACAAAAGCTTTTCTAAAAGTAGAAATTCTTTGATGGTCAAACAGGTTATAGCTATCAGGGATGTGATTCCTCCACCTTTGAGGAGAGAATTTTCTGATGTTTATATTGCCTCGGAACTCATGGATACTGATCTGCATCAAATTATTCGCTCGAATCAGGGTTTATCAGAGGAGCATTGCCAGGTATCAGTCTTTGCTCTCGTAGTTTATCGAAAAACTTCTGTTGCGATTTTTGTGTAGATAAATGGTGTTATTTTCTGATGACTGATTGGTGTATATTGGAATGCTTTGCAGTACTTCTTGTATCAGATACTTCGGGGACTGAAGTATATACATTCCGCTAATGTTATCCATAGAGACCTGAAGCCTAGCAACCTTTTGTTGAATGCAAATTGTGATCTCAAGATATGTGATTTCGGCCTTGCTCGTCCGACTGCTGAGAATGAGCTATTGACTGAGTATGTTGTCACCAGATGGTACAGGGCACCTGAGTTATTGTTGAACTCTTCAGATTATACTGCAGCAATTGATGTTTGGTCGGTGGGTTGTATATTCATGGAGCTTATGAATAGAAAGCCTTTATTTCCTGGCAAAGATCATGTGCATCAGATGCGCCTGTTGACAGAGGTAAGATGATTCATAGACATGTAGAAAGAAATGTCAATTTTGAGATGACTTGACTATCAGTTTGGAATGGGAGAATCATATTTAAGAAAAATGTCAGTCTTCAATATATGTTCATCTAATAAGATTTTGTACTTGAATTAAAATGCTTGCACTTATGCACCAAGTATGGAACAAAATGAAAATACATCAAACCCAACTTACAACTCCAGAGATAACTTCTGCTTCTTTACAATAGTGAACACTTCATTTTAGTTTCTCAGTTATTTAATGTTTTGTCGAAAGTTACCTAATTAGGTCTAGTATCTAGTTACGGAAGCTCTGGTATCCTGGATTCCTCTATGTCCGTAAAGGACTGGATTATTATTTATATTTGAAATCAATATACTGGAAAAATACTAATATGTGATCTTTATGTTATATTATAGCTTCTTGGGACACCAACTGAGTCTGATCTTGGGTTTGTTCGGAATGAGGATGCAAGAAGATATATTCGGCATCTCCCCCAGCATCCTCGTCAACAAATGGTCAGGCTTTTCCCACATGTTCATCCGTTGGCTATTGATCTAGTGGAAAAAATGTTGACATTTGATCCCACAAAGAGGATAACTGGTAACTTCTCATTCGGTGTCATTCTTTTTGTGCTTTTTGAATCAGGAATATGTATAACTACTACTCCATTACATCGTCTTAAGTAATTAACTAATTACTGAAACTTGCTTCGTCCCGTGTTTTGATTGTGTTACTTGCATTGTTGCAGTTGAGGAAGCATTAGCTCATCCTTACCTGGAAAGACTGCATGACGTAGCTGATGAACCTGCCTGTACTAATCTGTTCTCTTTTGATTTTGAGCAACAACCCCTGGGAGAAGAGCAAATGAAAGATATGATATACAGTGAAGCTATTTCACTAAATCCTGAGTATGCTTGATATGAAAAGCAAACTCCTGCTTGGTTTTAATATCTATAAAATAGAAAGATTTGGACTTGCACTGCTGTTTGATCAGAAAGGTTATGATGATCAAAATATTGCATTCATCTGTGTGCATGGTGTTAAATACAAGGCTGCCGATCTCGCCATGATCATCAATACTCAGATTGATTCACTGATTTTACCACAATGGCTGCCCATCAATATTTCTAGGTGTTTTATATTATTTTTGAGGTCAGTTCATCTTCATCTGGCGGTTGAACTTGTATTCTATTTATCCAATTTATCTTGTTTGTATCTTAATTTTTTGTTTTGTTATTAGCTGTACTAAACTAGACCATGTATAGCACATATGATTGGATTGACGAACCTAACTGAGATTCAATAATATCTTCTATTGATTCATTCTGGGGCTATCTGGGATTCGTTTCACGACCTGTAAAGTTGTTGTACTCATGTCATCTGCGATCGGCCGATTATATAGTGGGACCAATTCGTGGTTGTGAGATTGTTCTTTTAGTGATCAGACTCGTTTGCTTCACCATATTCTTAAAGTCACGCTGCTGTCGTAGCAGTGATTAGTGAATGCAACCAATGGATATTTGTTGACATTTCTATACAGATTTGTAGAAAGTTCAGATCAGCTTGGTTACAGATAACCCCTGAATGTAATTCTCAAGGATTGTAGTGCGCTGTTGTGTAGCTTGGTGGATACAAATCATACAATACATTGCTGATGCATTCTATGAGTGTTCGTTTTTAATTCCAATCAGCTTGGTGGCAAATCCGAATCAGATAAATACTCCCTGGGGGTAACAATTCAGGATTTTACTTTGCTGTTGTATAGTTTGGTGGAAACTCTGTACATTGTGTTTACTCTTGTTTCGGAATAATTCGGTAGATCTGTCCGATATGAAGAAACTATTCCTGTGAATATATCAATTGATCAAGACAATATTAACTTGATTAGCATGAAATCTTCTTCAATATTGAAGACGTGGTATTGACAGGACTACGATTAGTATGGCATGAATAGGGATACAGATAGCCTAAAGTTGGAAGGTGGTGCTTATTGATATTTAAGCCTTTTTAGCTCGGTCTTTAACTGATACTAGTAGGACATCACAATTCTGTACCATGTACTACATCTCATGTATTTACATTTACTGTATGGGTTGAGGACTTGTAGACACACATGCATATCAAAACGTTGGGTTCAAACATGAATGCATCATTCTGCACACAAAGAAGAAGAAAAAGTCTGGTTCTGGCGGTAAATGTGGTGGCTGGATCGTCTTTCTATTCATAACAGGCTTCACAGGTTTCTCTCTTCCCTTCTCACTCTCATGGACAAAAGTATATCTCTATTCATGTACATTCATCTTTTCTTCGTTAAGCATGTGTTTTTGCTTGTTTGGATCAGGAATTATATGTGCTTGACACTTGCTGCTGGTCGATGGCATGAAAATTTGATTGTAAATCTGATTTAGGAATATAACGTAACAGCACTGGGGCTCCTCAGGTTTCAAATGTGGTCAATGGTTGGATTAGTTTATTCCTGTCATTGCAGCTCCTTCTTGGGCTGTTTCTGTGTCATCTTCGTCTCTCTATTTTCTCTTTGCTGGTAATAAGAATTCTGTTTCGATTCACACACATAATATTTTTTTATTTCTTTAATCAGTTGATATAGGATGTCTGCAATCACTTGTAGAAGGCTTGCATGAAAAATTGGTCAGGGAAAGAATTTCAGTTATTTTTTATTTTTGATAAATCAATTTCAGTATTTATTTATTTAGAAAGCGGAGAACTACATTTTTCTTACTGAAGTTTCAATCCTCTGCATAATTATCTGAACCCTAAAATAGTTACTGCAATGGAGATGCTGATTGGATTTCATCATTTCTTTTTATATCCAAATCACATGCAACCCCAGGAGCGTTTATGGATCCAGTACTTCAAAAAGAAAGTAAATCTTCCTGTTGATGAAGTCATTTCCTAAAACATTTCTTTAAACAACATTTGCACTTTTTTTGAGTCTTAAATTCATTATTGTTAACCCTTGCCGGGCATGGAACTAAGTTGATCAACTCCATTTGGAAAATAAAAATTCCTCTTCAGAAAAAAAAAAAAAATTCTGGCAACTTTGTAGAAATCTGGAATTAGATTAAAAATAGACTGTACCTATTCTGATAACCAGCGCTAACTGATTCAGTTCTTGAAATTATTGATCATATATTTATGAATTGTCAACTTGCAGATGTTTGTAACGAGAGCATTGCCCCAAGATGAGTTTTAATTCTTGGAGTCGATCCTTACAGGAGTGGATTGAAACAATGCTATATTTCTTTGATAACTGTTCAGCTTATCTGTTATAATATCAGGCATGGCCGCAATAAGAAAATCCTCAGAGATGAAATTACTATTCCTTCAAGAGTAGTTTTTACAGCTGCTTCAATAGAAAAAGATTACAATGTCTATAACAAGTCAGATCAATAGCTACAGGTCACTTATCCTTTGATGACTCGGTCATTTTTCCTAATCATTGACCAGCTGGTTTAATTCTCTGTGACAACCAAGGGAACCCAATTCTAGGTTCAGCAAAACGTTTGAAGCACACTGATGTCCTTGTTGCAGAAGCACAAGCCCTGAGAGCAGGTTTGCAGGCTGTCTTAATCCAAGGTGATCTCAGAATTTAAGTGGAGGGATATTGATAAATAGTACTCTCAAGAAATGTGCAACTCAGTGGAGAATGTATAGAGCGGAGAGATCATGTGCACAGATTAGTATTAACTTTCTCAATCTTTATTATGTATCAAAGGACTTATAACTCTTTTTCTCAGTTGATACAATCATACAAATGAATTCTTCAGTATAACCTGTATGTTTGTAAGAAATGTATTCTTCAGTTGCTATTGATTGATCTGATATTATTTTGAGTCAAGTTTCACTCTGTTTGTATCTCTCTCCCATTGATTTATTGATTCCTAAATCTGTTGCAAACTGATCCTGCAATTTCCAAATCCACTTCATCGAGTAGGATTAGGTATATATGGTAGATCAAGGAATAAGAAAGTGCATTCAACACTAAATTCTTGTGTCTTAGCATTGATTTTCTGGATTAATATCATTATTTTATTTTGAATTTATCTTACAATGTTTTTTCCTTTCATTAAAGGGACTGATCCTTCAGCTTTGAGTGCAGTACTTGGTTCCTTGACGCCTTCTTACCAAGTTTCGGTGGAGCACTAAGAAAAGTTCTCTCTGCGTGTGTACGTATAGATCTGGAACCATTGGAGTCTGAGGTACATGTTATAATGTGTACGCATTCTCTACATACATTGACGACAATGTCATTTGGGATAGGGATTTGACCTGTGCGCTTTTGCTGATTTCATTGGTTCAACCATTTTCTTATTAGGAGGCCAATTTTCCATTGTTATATTTGAAACCAAATTTATGAATTTAGCTCGTGTTATTGCTGCTAGATTTTGGAAAGCTTAGGTTCTGCTCTCAACCAGGAAGGACCACTACTACGGCAATTATGGGTACGCAGGCGCAAAAATAGTGCACGCACTTGTGAAAAGGTACGAGTATGACCTAACATAATATGTACATATTTTCCTGCCATATCCATAGTGCGCACTTCCATTGCTTACCTATTTCTTCAGAAAACTAGAATATTTTTGAATTCTTTTGTTTGACTGTTGTTTTTAGTTAACAAGTAATTATGGAAACAAAATAGAAGAGAGTGGTATATTTCATCAACGGTTGCATAAGTAACTTATACGAAACACTGAGCTGAACAGATAAGCCCTGCACTAAACCGCATCATTCACAAACAATAGAATTCCATTGCATTTAGCAAAACCTTTCATCAAGAATCCAACTCCATTGCATCTCAGATCAGCACAACGTTCTAAAATAGAATATGATAGTTACCAATTGTTTTGCTGTAGTCACAAGTCAATAATCTATAACAAACTTTCTGGCTTAGCTGTAGTGTACATTGTTGGAGATGATGTGCAATTGCCATATTAGCTTTTCAATAATACTATACATATATTACCTCTCAAGATCAAAAAATATCTATGCTTTTCAGTGATACTGTGCATAATATATTTTTGTTGATAATGGTATCTGATTGACCAATAGAAACCATGGGAAGTTGCTGTTGGTGGAGTGTAAGACAGCCAGGTCTAGAAAATGGCATTGATGGATTCATAAATATGCACCTCTATACTATTTATTAATATTCATATACTTATTTTTTAATTATTTATTCAGTAATATTAGTTTACTTTATTGTTTTGTAAGTATTTTGAATCAATAAGGAGAGTAGAAGTAGAAAAAAGGGTTTAAAGCTTAATTTGAGAAATCTGCCTGTGCATGTCATTCAACCTTGAAAGCGGACTGAGAGCAGCTCAGAATGAATCAGAAGATGATCTTTATATGCGTGGAAATCCCCGAATGTCTAGTTCCCATAACTTCTTCCAGAACGTGATTATTATATGTCTAGAGAAAGTTATGGTCTTTTTAGTCCACAGAGGTTAGTCTGCTCGGAAATCTGACTTTGATGATAAAGTTGTGTTTAGAAGCCCAAATCACACCAGGAAGTCGAAGGACTAATTTGTTCTTTAAAATCCAAGTTAATACTGGGATGTGGCTTATGAAAAAGAAGTCAAGACCTAAAAGGAAAGAACTCAAAACCTAAGTGAACAATGAGATGCCCAATAAATCAAGCCTTTATAAATACTCTTTTTGGGGTTTTGGAAAAGGAAAAATCACTTTTGGAGAGAAAAATAATTTGAGAAGAGAGCAAGGACCTGCAAGAGGGAGTTTTTTAGACGACAACTTCAACCCGTCGAAGTCAGACACCAAATTCTATTCTTCTCTATCTTTTATTGCTTTCCTTTCTTATGAACTTTTGTAGTTCTTGTCTATGAGGGGATAGTACTTAGTTAGGGGCTGATCGAAGCCCTAGATATGCTTACGATTTCGAACCCCTTTTAATTTTAATAACTATTTGGATGAGTTTTGTTTCACTACTTTTATAGTGATAATTTCTACGCTCATGTCACTTTGGTTGCAAACTTAGTTGCATGACTTAAGATCTAGAGTCTAGGATATGTGATTAACCGCTATATCAATGCATATTCAATAGAGTCAAAACAAGCTCTTGTGTGAAATAATTCCTTAGTGATGTTAAGGCGACCGCTATATCGACCTTAGAAGCTTTGTTGATTTTCAAACACTGTGAGATCTTAATGACTTTGATTGATTAGATTAGGACACCAACATATACCAATCTACCAGTTGAAAATCAAGCTAAGTCAGTACTGACATTATGTTTAGTACGGCCAGTATGAGAGTAATATAATCGATGTCCTACCGACATTAGCTCGATTGTGGGAGTCAGTCATCTATGGTTATTTAGATTAGGTTAGGTTAATCGTAGGTTGTTAAGGGTGGAGAGTGGTTCCAATTTTTTCTTTTCCATTGTTGATTCATTTTTACTTTTCAGCATTTAGTTCTAGTTCGCCGATTAAGTTTGGTAATCAAATCTTATCGAAACCCTTTTCATTTTTACGTGGTAATCTGTCACTGAGTCTAGTTAAATGTTTACAAATTTTGTAGCATTTAGAATAGTATAGGTATATTTCGTAATTATATTAGTGTCTAGTGGTCGAATCTGTCCGTTTTTCTAACATTTGCGTTTAATCAGTGTTTAAGCATTTATGTATCATCAATCCTCTGCGGGAATGACCCCTACTTCCATTATACCATATTGACATATTTAGGTACAAAGTAGGGTTATATTTGATAGGTGGTCTTTGGCCTATCAAATTTTGGCGTCATGTCGTCGGGGATTGATCAAGTCTAATTGCCCTAACTTGTATTTTGTATTATTTAACTTTTGTATATAATGTATTCTAACTTTGTGGTTTGTTCTACATATTCAATGACAGGTCACTCAACGGAACAATGTGCATATTTTCCATATGAAAGTTATCCCATCATGCAGAGAAACTACTATACACCTTCTTACACTTCAACATGCGATGATCACTCCTACAATGACTATCCTCAACAATCAAATGATTTTAGAGCAGCAATTGATGCGCATGTTGCAGAAATTTATGCGAGAGAGAGAGAGAGAGAGAGAGAGAAAGAGAGAGAGAGAGAGAGAGAGAGAGAGAGAGAGAGAGAGAGAGAGAGAGGAGATTCACGCTTGTATATAGGAGATGGGTGATTTTATAAAGGAGATATTTAGGAAGCAGGGTGAAGCTATTGAGATGTTGGAGCATCAGATGAGCTAACTTTAGTAAGTTCTTATGCAACGATTCATAGAGGAGTACCGTCTCAATGAAGAATATCTTCAATATGGATGGGGTGAAGATACTTTGAAGAAAGTACTTGGATCAAGTAAGCTGAAATCTGAAGAATAAAATCCAATCGAGCAAGAAATAGATGAGCTCAAAGCTCTTCTCGAATATGGCCCTAGGAAGCTGGTTACTGAGGCTGAAGTTGTATTAGAAGATGGGGATGTTTTCTTTGATGATGATGAGATGGACGAATTTCTTGAGGAGGAGTCCATCAAAATTTCTTTTGTTGAGAAATTTCTGCGACCACATGAACAACCATGCGAGTTATCAATGCCAAACTTAAGTTCCACACTTATTTCTTGCACTAAAGAAACACTTGAATTTGAGGATTCACCTACTGAGCCCCCTTATTTTTTGGAGCATATTGAGATGATGATACCTAATCATCATATGTCCAACAAGGAGATTCTTTATGCCATGTTTGTTGAAGTCAAGAAGAGAAGACTTTGGAAAAAGAGGAAGAAAAGAATATGACACTTTGGGTCTCGTGTGTGTGGGATACCAAAGTTGCATAAGTTGCTTGGATGATCTCATTTAGCATCATTGTTAAAGACCAAGCACTTGATTGAGCCAAGACCAGAGCCACCTTATGGTTTTGAAGATGTCTAGTTGAAGACATTAAACTTAGCACTGCATGGGAGGTAACCCATGTTGATGGAGAAGCGTGGCTACTAGATTTGCTTTCTTATCCCTTCTCTTTTATATTTTTCTTTTCTTCTCCTTTGTTATTTTTCTCCATGTTTAGTGTGTTTTGTGTTGTGTTATGTATTTCATTTTATGCTTGTTTCATGTATTGCATGCTTTAGTTTTGTTTTACATTAAGGACAATACAAATTTCAAGTGTGGGGTGGGGTTTATATCATATCCTTCTCTTTTATATTTTTCTTTTCTTCTCCTTTGTTATTTTTCTCCATGTTTAGTGTGTTTTGTGTTGTGTTATGTATTTCATTTTATGCTTGTTTCATGTATTGCATGCTTTAGTTTTGTTTTACATTAAGGACAATACAAATTTCAAGTGTGGGGGTGGGGTTTATATCATATCCTTAGCGTTTATGTATAAATTTTTCATTTTTTGGGTGTTAATTCGGAGCTCTGCAATATACTGTCTTATGTAATTTATCTGACATGGTGAGATGTCTCCTAAAACTATGAAAATTTTAGAGAGTGTTTATTTATGTATCTAGTTTATGCTCATAAAATTTCAGCTAATTTCGATGTGTAATGAATTATGTATAAATTCTGCAAGTGAGTATGCTTAGTTTTCTAATTTTTGAGTCTTTCTTAGAATTTCCAGAGATGACCCTTCAATCCATCAAGGAATATCCTCGACCCATCAAAGAGTTTATCCAGAATGAGATCCGAGAGCATGCTTCGATCCATCAAGGACTATCCTCGACCCATCGAAGCTTAGTGTCAGTTTTGGGTATTTTTGAGTCTTTCTTTGTTTTTCTTGGGTGTTTTTGAGTCTTATTTGGAAAAAAAATACAAAATACAAAAGTGTCAAGAAAAAGCGACACAAAAAGAGTCTTTATTTATGTTTTGATTCTTAAGAGCCCTTAACTAGTCCAAGATGTGATTATATCTTCCGAAATTGTGACTAAAAATGAAACATGTGACTAAATGATATGAGTTTCTTTGATTAATCATGATGTATGGTGCATATGAGAATTTTAAGTGGATGTAGAAATAAGTTAACATGTAACGACCCAAACCAAAAGTTATGCTAACTTTTACGATTTAGGTTTTCCGTGAATTATGCACCTCGTGAATTTTTGTTAACGAATTTTTCTTCGGGGGAGAATTTGGTCCGGCTTTCTTCGCGAAAGTCATAGATTTTTTAATTTCATGCTTGTAAGAATTTTCGGGAAATTTTTTGGACTTACGAGCTATTTCTTTTGATTTTTAGAAGTTCATATGTGAAAATATGTATTTTAAAATATTTTTCTTGGCAGTTTACTTTGGAGCATTGGATTTTGATTAGATCAAACCTTAGCCGTTGATCTGATCAGAAATTTTTGGTATTTACGATGGAAATACAAAGAAAATCAGAAAAATACGAGGAGTGTACGTACGCGACCCGTATACCCATTTTGACTTGTTTTGGATTTCAACTTCGACCCACCGGAAAACGCCATGGTTGCCGACGTTCTTGGTATGGATTTGAAGCTCTTCATCTCCTTCTTTCATTCATGTATTTGTTTGTGAAATTTAGTGAGGTTTTGTGACAGGAAAATGGCCGGGAACCCGTGGGTTTTTGGGGTAGTTCGCCGACGGTGCTCCGGCCAACTTCCGGCATGATGTGGGGGTGGGTTCGACTGGGCTTGGTCCAAGGATCAAAACTCCTAAGGTTTGAGGGACCGAGGTGCGTCTCCGGCGTCGGATCGACCGGAAAAGTTTTATGGCGATTTTCGACCCATGGCCTTTCGGGGTGAATTCCGGAAAATCGATGATGATTTAGACTTTGGTCTAGTTGGGAAAGATGTTGGACTCGTTGTGATCTTTCCAACGAGTGGTCAAACGCTCCCATGGAAGCAGTTTGGACCGGAAGCACGTATGGTTCATGCACCACCGCTGGTGGTAGTGCGTGACGGCCACGTGCCGCCGACTGCAGCGGGGCTCCGGCGAGTAAAAAATCCTAATTTTTCTGTGGGGTTTCCGAGATGGTTTCTGAGTTGTTTCTCGCACGTTTTATCGAATGAAATTAAACTAATATGTTATTTATTCAAGAAACCGCGAAAGAAATTTTGGCGAGGGAACTTCCGCCGGTTCTACGAGCTAGCCATATACTGTGAGTGGACACTTTGATTTTTACAGTTGATTTGCGAGTCTATAATAATGCTTTTATGATTATGCATTTACAAGTATGCATTTATGATTATGAATTTTATGAGCATACATTGGTTTGGAGGCACAATGATTTGTTTTTACACAGAGTATGGTTATTATGGATGCATTGATGTTATGGCCTCTCGGCTGATCTCCGAGATGCTTCGAGAGAGTTATGACAAACACTTGATCCGTGATTACACAGCACCCAGGAGGGTTAGGACAAACACCTGACTTGGGCATGATTGTAACTCGAGGGAAACGTACTCAAGTTATTGCCTCCACACATTACACGGTACCCAGGAGAGTTATGACAAACACCTAACCTGGGCTTGATTGTTTTGACTCGCATGATTTCGATGTGCATTTATTGTGAAAAGCATGTTGGATTTATATCTTTGATTTATGTGATAAATTATTATTTTCGTCCACTCACTCTAACGGTTTTATTATTTATATGCTTTTCTCTGGGATTTTCGGTTTCCTTCTTGCCCAGTTTGCAGTTTCTATCATGTGGTTGTGCGTCGTCATCGGAGGCCTAGAGTCCAAGTCACCATTCTTTTCTAGTAGGTTCTTGGTTTAACCTACTAGCTTGTATATTTGTAAATTAGAAGTCGCTCTGAGTACTATGTTAGTTTATTTTCTTTGTAATATTTTTCGAGTACTTACTGGATTTTGAATAATGAGTGCGAAGAAATACTTTTATTGTTATACAATAGGTTGTGAATTTGAAAAATCTGGATGGGAATTGGCGTCCCACGATTTAGCTTTTGTGGCATATTTGGAAGTGTGTTTTCATTGTAGGTTTTTGGTTTACTCATTTTATAAAGTAAACTCTGGCGAAATTTTTTTTAAAAAGTTGTAGTGTTGTTAGAATTTAATTCTGGTTTAGGCAACTAAAGCGGAGTTGGGTTCTTTCATAACATAGTTCAGATCTGTGAGCATGCTTAAACATTGTTAAGATTCATTTAACCCATGAGGTTTTGAGCTTTTATGTTATATACATGTTTTCTTTGATTTAGTGTCAATTGCTTGCTACAGATTAAGTTAATGAACTCTAGAGATTATTAAAACTTGCTATTGTGCTTTTCAAAACTTATAGTCAATTTATGTCTTGATTGAGGAAGTGATAAATGCATTTAGGATCTACTACCATGGCCATATGTAGCATGTGTCATATATTTAGTGTACACAAGTTAAGCACTCTGTAGTTAACCACTTTCAGCCTATATGATAGCCATTTTAATTTGTCATCACCCGCATAACTTTAACCTTGAACCATAGAATATTTATATCTCTACCTTTGTTCTAGGACTTAGTAGGGCTTTACATGAGACAGGTACATGAAGACTAAGGTGAAAGTTTGTGAAGGTGATATAAAGGAATATGTGTGGGGTATCAAGCTAATTTTGCTTTGTTTAAAAAAAATGGCAAGTAGAAAAGAAAAAAAGAGAGTACTTTGTGGTGTCTAACTTGATACCCGGGTTAATTGAAAAGAATGACGTGAAGACCCAACAAGATGAAATTTGACCACAATAGTGACACAACGGTGGAAATGTTCAATGGTTGCATAAACAAGCGATAAAAGTCTATATTTGGTGCTCTACTAGGTTTTAGAATTTATTCTTCAATTCCATATCTTTTTGTTCTATAAACCCATGAGCATAGCCCCATTACAACCTTTGATAGACATTTTTGATCCTCAAGACGGGCAGTCTTTGATCTGTCGAGATTAGTTACAAGAGTTGGACATATGGTTTGGTCCATTTGGTAAGTAATTGAGTTTAGAGAATACATTAGACATACTTTGAGAGAAACACTTATGAGAGCATATTTATGTGAGGTTGAATATTCACTTGTTTATGGTATGTTACATCTTTATGTTCATTATGATTATGTCTTCATCCTACATATTATATGTGTGCCATGCATTGACATTAACTTACGAAATTCTATGGTTTGAAATTGTGATAACTTATGAACTTGATGTTGCTGTGTTAGGAAGATTGCTTAGACAATGTGTTAAGGGCATTAAAGTTTTGTAGTTTATGTACAGTTGAGTCTTTTCAGAGTCTTAGTTTAGTGTTTTGCTCGAGGACTAGTTAAAGATAAGTGTGGGGTTCTTGATCTGTGCATAAATATGCACCTCTATATTATTTATTGATTTTCATATACTTATTCTTTTGTTATTTATTCAGAAATATTAGTTTACTTTATTGTTTTATAGGTATTTTGAATTAATAAGAAGAAAAGAAGTTGAAAAAGAGGTTTAAAGCTTGCCCCAACATAAACATATATGGACCGTACCTTGCTGAGTATTTGATTGTGAAGCAACTTAGTTCATACTAATTAATCTATAAAACTTCAGCCATCAAAGACATTATGCTTGTAAGCCACCACTTTCTTGATATATCAACACGCGTACGGTTCCATTTGCGACTCCTAAAGGGAGCTGATATTGATACAATACCTTAGATGATTGTACCAAGTACCAACTGCTTTATTGACATTTTTTTTCCATCTGAAATTTTAGCCATTAGCTTCATCAAGACGTTTTCCACCCACCTTATAAAAGAAGAGGTCTACAGATATTAAGATTCCGAATTGATATGTATTAATTAAGTGGCCGTCGATCACATGCACTACGTACTAGTCTGTCTACTACAAGCTAAGCAAAAAACAGCAGCAAGTTTGAGCCACTTCAGCAGCTCACCGACAATTCAAGTGCAGCATGGATAGCTCACTCTCTTCTATGTCACCGGATTCCGGTAGACGCCGCGGTGGTTGGATTACTTTCCCCTTCATCATCGGTCTCTCTCTCTCTCTCTCTCTCTCTCTCTCTCTCTCTCTCTCTCTCTCTCTCTCACACACACACACAGGTCATTAGCATGCACAAGCTAGACAAGATCTTGAAATTGTCAAAATCCTTTGTAGCAACCAAAAACATTATTATGTTACAATTTCAAGCACATAATTGTTTCAAATATATATCGATCTGTGGTGATGGCTGTTAATTATAATAGTTTTTAACTTTCTATCCACATTGAGCAGGGGCTCTGGCAGGTTTGACACTCGCAGGCGGAGGATGGATGTCAAATTTGGTCGTATACCTAATTCAAGAATTCAATGTAAAGAGCATTGATGCAGCTCAGATTTCCAATGTGGTTAACGGTTCTACAAGCTTTTTTCCGGTCATCGGAGCAGTCATAGCCGACTGTTTCTTCGGCTCGTTCCCAGTTATCTCAGTTTCTTCATTCATTTCTCTACTGGTACGTAAAAAGTTAGTCTGGTAATTACTAAGAGTGGACTATATATTGCTCAAAATTCATCACAGATCAGACACCCTGTCTCAACTGTTTGATCATACATGAATGAGAACTACGACTTCCATAAATGATTAAACGGTTAGAAACTCGTCTCTGTGAACTGTTTTATTTGTTGGTAGTTTTAGGCTTCTGTCGGTGTCCACTTAATCGGGTGAAAGAAGCAAAATTAGATACGATATGCATGCTTCTGTATGTGCTAATAAGTCAGTGCCTGCTTTTGCTGAATTCTGTGGCACTTATTAGTTATTATATATATATTAATGCCTTTTCAATTCTTACCTGTCACAAAACAAGTTTTCTTTTCTAACTAAAGTTTAACAGTGGTACTGTTTGTGTCGAGGCTTATTTCGACTTTTAAGCTCGCATGCAACATGTTCTTACTCAGACATACTCTGCAACATGCAAAAGAAGTAGATAAAAAAAGGTTATCATCGAGAACTCTGTACGATATGTAGTAAAAACCTGTGATTTTGGAAAAGATGGAGATAAAAATACAGAGACTGCAAGAAACTAACAGCATCTCTACTATTCAAGGGAATCAAGGGTGTCTTGGAAGCACGTTAATACTTGTTTCATACATGAGCTGAGAATCTCATCATTTTCAAGTAAACAACTCACTTTCAAAGCTTATGCTACTGAACTAGCCGTGCTAGAGAACTGTTACTTCAGTTCATGAATTATATGAAATAGCCCTTCACTTGGGAATTTCAAAAGACATCATTGATAATTCTAGTCCACTGAACATTTCGAAACAGGGAAATACTCATAAGTTGCATCTCTCAATCGGAATTATAGAAAATAAGAGGATGCTGATTTCTCTTTCATTCGAAATTGGTTCTGAATGCGTCCTTGTAAGTTGTAAGTTAAGCTATGTGTAGTCGCTATAGTGAGTATAGTCAACTGCCTTAACTTGTAGTGCACTACAGTAAGATAGGAGTTATAGTGGCAATCATTTAGTCAAGGTGTGGAAGCGAGAAAGTTAGTGGATTGACATTAGGATGATGTAGTTGTTACTACTATATGACTTCAGCCTTTTAAATGGACTACATGAAATTGTTACTACTATAATATATATATGTAGTTGTTACTACTATAATATATATAAATATATATTAGGATGATGTAGTTGTTACTACTATAATATATATATTATATATGTACATTAATTCTAAATTTCTAATTGACAATATATGTCATTTGGTTTGCAGGGGATATCTCTTTTAGCATTAACATCAACTCTTACCTCGTTGAGGCCTCAACCTTGTGATATCGGATCATCGGAGTCATGCCAACCCACCACCAAACTACAACTTGCAATCTTGTACACAAGCATAACTTTGGCATCGATTGGCTTGGGGGGCGCACGCTTTACATTGGCAACAATTGGAGCTAATCAATTTGATAGGCCTAAGAATCAAGCAACATTCTTTAACTGGTTCTTCTTCGCATTTTATTCTGCTGCGGTGTTGAGTGCTACAGTCATTGTGTACGTTCAGGACAACGTGGGATGGAAATGGGGGTTTGGTATATGTGTTATTGCCAACCTAGTTGGAGTGATCATTTTCTTGTCTGGGACTCGTTTCTATCGTTTAGACAAGCCTCAAGGCAGTCCATTTACTGGTTTAGCTCGTGTTATGGTTGCTACTGGTTGGAAAAGGAATCTCCAAACTTCAGATGATGAGAGCAAAGATTTTTACTATGGACATGGAGGAGCAGGAGCAGTGACAGATGCAGTAGCTGCTACTCCCAGCAAAAGCTTCAGGTACTAATTGAGGATGCTCTGCTAATATGTTTTGCGTTAATCGATAATATTCTTTCCTTATATCTCAAACTTCATTGTCAATATCGATCTCCTACTCTGCATTAGTTGCAAACACTGACGTTGTGTTTGTACCCATTTTTGTAATTGCAAGCGGTTCATCGGCCGATGAATGTTTTTAGTCGGCCAACGAAGGTTCAAGGTGGTTTCTGACGACCAATGTCATTTTTGACCAATGCCTTGTAATTTTCAGTTGGCCGACTCTAATTTGCATGGTTGACGCACTCGGCCGTCTCTAATTTTGCTTGGCCGACGCACTCGGTCGACTCCTTTTACTTGGTCGACTCGGCCGACTCCTTTTACTTGGCTGACTCAGCTGACTCGGCCAACTTGGCCGGCTCAATTTTCTCGGGTGACCAAGTTGCTCGGCCGACTCCAATTTTACTTGTCGACTCTCATTTCGCTTAGGCGACCAAGTTTCTCGGCCAACTTTTATTGTACTTCGGTGACCAAGTACTTGGGTGACTAAAATTTTGCTTTGGCGACCCTCATTTTGCTTGGTGAAGTGATGTCATTTTGGCCAATGTCTTATTTTGACCGACACTCACCGTGACCAACACCAAGTCATTTTGTAAACAACATCATTCATTTGGTGTTCTATAAAAGTAACATTTTATCGTACGGGCTAATTAAGTGCGACGTCTGACTCAGAGAACCAAGTATTTATCACTTGGGCATGATGGATCCAGGCAATCGACGTACAAGGGCTGGGCGACTAAAATGGACCGAGCTCAAATGTGAGTTGGTCGGATGACTTTTTGGGCTTCGACCAAGAATGAGTTGGATTCAAGTCTACTGATAGGAATGCATCATTCGAATAAGGAGTACTTTTAAAGTAAAGATTATAGTGTTTGACCAGATCAAGTTTTAATAGACGAATGTCATCGAATCAAGGAGTGACCAAATCCGAGAAAGAATGTATCATGTGATGGTCGAGATAAGAAAGGTTTTACTCAGCTGAAATCAAGGAGTTCGAGTTCTATTGGGATTCGTTGACTGGATGGACAAGACGGTTAGGTTAGGATTTTGTACAAATTTTATATATAGAACCTATATAGCACATTGTAAGAGGTCTTGCACCAAACACACAAACTTACATACAAGTTTTTCTATCTTTCATATTCTTAGGTACTTTACCTTGTTCATCATTTACTTTGATAATATATATTCATTTTTCGTCATTTACATTCTTACTCTTTACTTTCTTGCAATTTATTTTCTGTTCTTTAGTTGTTGAACTTTGATTCCTTGCACCTAGGAGTAGTTAGTTACCTTAACACTCTCTACTCATCGATCTCTTTCGGCCAGTCCGGATTAAGTCGATGCGATTTACTGTTCACACACACATCACCTCACAAAGATTTGATGACCGAGTCCACTTCACCTTCACCTTTACTGTGATCTATGAGTACATCAACCAGGTTGATTTCTCATTAGTCACGCATACTTTCGAGTTCACTCCGAGCTTGGATGTGATCGAGAACCAAGATTACACTACAAGAAAAACTCACCTAGACCGCGGATCATTTCTGTCGTCTAGGTGAGCATTTCCGTCGTTTAAGTACTTAAACGACGGAACTGAAGGATTGCGTGGTCCAAATGCAACTTAGATCGCGGACCTTTTCTGCGGTCTAAGTTCCACTTGGACAATGGAGAATTCTTTCTCCGTGGTCCAAGTGGGACTTAGATGACGGAGAATAATTTCTCCGTGGTCCAAGTGAGCACTTAGACCGCGGACTTTCTCCGTAGTCCAAGTGAGCACTTAGACCGCGCAAAAGTCCATGGTCTAAGTGCGCACTTGGACCACGGAGAAAGAATTCTCCGTCGTCTAAGTGATTACTTAGACTGCGGATATCCTGCCAATGTCCGCCATCTAAGTGAACACTTAGACTACGCATATGACTGTCTTCGTAGTCTAAGTGATTATTTAAATTTTTTTTAATTAAAATTTTAATTTAAGGTAAAATATTAATAATTTAATGAAAATAATAAATTCTCATTTAAATAATTAAATATTTATAAATTAATTAAAATACTAAATTGTTACTTAAATAATAAAAATTTGTACATACATGAAATTAAATCGTTCGGAATCAAAAAATACAGTATGATTACATAGCTAGAATACATGCAAACTACTAAAATACAGGAGGAGTAGACGCGCCGCCGAGTCCCCCGCCTCTAGCCGTGTCATCGTCGTCGGGGTATGGGTTCGGAGGAGGTTGACACTGTTGTCGAGCCTGATTTTCCATGAGGGCGATGAACTGGGCTATCTGCGCTTCTTGCTGATCAAGCCTCTGACGCATAGATTGTGTTTCCTCTCGTGCGAGTCAAGCTTCTTCAAATGCTGCTTGGACGGCCACAGCCTGACCATAATTCCTCGCCGAACATTCCGTAGATGAGTCGAAGGACAAATCTCGCTAGACCTTGCGTCCCATCCCTCTAACCTCCTTGCCAACTCGACGAATGTATACCTCATCGGTGATTGCAATTTGGCTCTCCATCGATAGAGGAGGCATGTCTTTCAGTGGCAAATCCGGGTGTGCAAACTGCGTGTTGGTCAATTTCTGCTGCGCCCGTTCTACCAACCTCGCCTTAAAAAATAATAAAAATTAAATAATTATAAATTTTTACGACAATTTAATAAATAATAATTAAATAATAACTATGCTAATTAAAAAGAAATATAGCACTTACGCCGTATTGACTCGCTTCATTCTCGAGCTCAAGCGTCACGTACGCGCTGACGCTAGCATCCAGATAAGGGTGTTTAGAACCCTTATCTCTGTGCTCCTTGGCTATTTGGATCATCTGCTTGGAGCCGAAGATATGATGATTTTGTCCTTCTTCTCCCGGTTGGTCTTGTTGATGTTGGAGAATTTCTGTTGGACAACATAAATCATTAAAAAATTAATAACTAAAATAAAAATAATTCTATTTTCTTAATTTAAATAAAAAATAATAATCATCTTATATTCTTCTCCTTGGAAGTGGTTATACAACCACTCTCACTCATCTTCCCTATCCCCACGCAGCTCTACAGGAGTAGGCACGGGACCGATATCGTCATAGTACTTATGAAGTTTGTATTTCCAATCACGGTAGATGGTGTTGACGGTTTGGTTGATGTGCCTAAGAATCTTCGGTGTGGAATCCACCTCATATTGTTCCTATAAGAAATGAATAGAAAATTATAATCGTATATAATATAAAATTACGATTTTTATTGGTTATTAGAAAATAAATATAAAATTGTACGTATTACGTACCGAAAGTTCTTCAAACACTTTCGCTTTCTCTTCATCCGGCAACTCCTTCCAAGTAGGGGCAATCATACAAACCCTGTAACGAAGGATTGACCCGATGCTGTGCACTGAGAGACTAGCTAGCTGAGATGTGGGAGGGCCATCGGTGAATTTGTCATACGGCAACTGGATCTTTTGCCCGTTGCCTTGAACAATTTCTCGGATTTTCTGCCTTTTACGAGACCGCGAGTCCTTTTGGGTTGAGGGTCTGTCGGGGCCCTCCTCAGCTTGCGCCGCGCGCTGTAGAGGATAGACTCAGAGGAGGCTGACGACACCTAAGCACTTTCGGCCATGGACGTCAGACCGAAATGGGCGTCATCATCACCGGTCGAGATAACTGGAGCAGCGAGAATTTCCCCAGTCGGCGCTGTCGAATGACCAGTTGAAGGGTCTGGAGGATGCGCGTCATTGTCCTCAACTAACTCCCAACCGACTTGCTCTGCGAAGCGTCAGAGTAGAGCATCTTCAGCCTCCTTTTGGGCCTTTTTCATTCCCGACGGGGCCATTTTAAACTTAAGAGTTGTTAAAATATTATTACCATAACAATTATATATAAAAATTTACAATAATTATTTACAAGTATTGAGTGCGCCTAAGATTTAAAGAGAGTACACTAGCTTGGTGTTTAGGTCGTTCAATGAACGTGCGACCCACGCGATAAAGTATAAACTTTCAATCAATCAGTCTTGGTTCAATCGAAAAACATGGCCAGTTAGGGATAGAGATAATGCGAGAGGCAGGACTAATTTCGACAAAACACCTCGAGGCTAACCAAATCAATGGTATATACTCTATTGGTGTTAGTCTTTCTTAGATCCAAAACCTGTCACCGATCATAACCCGTTTCTAGACACCTGTCCGACATTTAGCCAATCTTTCAAAAATTTACACTCCCTCAAGTCTTTTGCAAACTCCGCCCTCAACCTCGTGTTCATAACTTCACTTAGGTTATGGTGTGCAGTAATGAAATCTACACATCACGAGGGGTTAAGGAGATAAACTAGGAAATGAGGCGCCATCTATTCCAAAGAGAGCGACTTAATAAACCAAACTTATGTACTAAATTTAAATCAAAGACTACCAATTTACTACAAAATTGTTATAATTACCAATTTATTATGTTTAATAATTCACTAATTTACCATATATTTACTACAAATTTACAATATTACAACAATATTTACAAATTATAATTATATGCAATAATAATTACCAATTATTATATTAATTAAAACAATATTTAATTGCAATAATTAATTATTAATTACCATGCCTTTAGAATAATAATTATCATGCATGTACTAACTAATATTAATTATTATTACCAATTATTACTAATATATTATTTTTACTAATTAATTTACCAATTTACTAATTTATTAATTAAATTATAATCATATTAAAAATTTAAAATATTACCTAAAAATGAGTTGCCGGAGGGAGGAGGGAGTCGCCGGAATGTCGCTGAAAATTCACCGGAAAGTCGCCGGAGTGGAGAGTCGCCGGAGAGAGGGAGTCACCGGATTTTTGGTCGCCGGAGGAGGCCGGATTTTTGAGAGAGAGTGAGAGAGAGAGAGTGATGAGAGGGATGATTTGATTGAGAATGGGATGAGGAAAAAGTCTTGGCCTTGCTGCCTTTTATAGAGTTTCACTTAGACGACGGAAAACACCCGTTTTCATCGTCTAAGTGAACCGTTTCAAATTTTGGAACCGGCGCCCAATTAATTTGGCAGGTGGGAGTTAACCGCCTTAATTTTGGGAAACGGTTCAAATTTGACTTAGACGATGGAGATAGGTTTCTCCGTCGTCTAAGTCAAATTTCAACAGTTTTCCCAAAAAATTGGCGGTGGTAATTGAACAGCCATACTTCTACAACCTAGACGACGGAGACACACATCTCCGTCATCCAGGTGGTCACTAGGTTGACGAAGATGGTTAATCTCTGTGGTCCAATTAAAATTTACGTAAAATTAATTTTTAAAAATAATTCGCAAGGAAGTTGCCGATTTGTCATTCGAATGAAATAGTCATAAAATATCGATTAACGCATCGTATATATAAAAAATTACGTCTTTAAACTTGTTAAGTATCTACTAATCTTTATAACTTAAGTGTTATTAAGTATAGGCTTATTGCATATCGATATTAACGAAATTGAATTTGGACAAAACAACGTACCAATGGATACATTCGTCGTAAGGCAATATATAATTAGAATAATTTTCAGAAAATAGTAAGTTCGTGAAGGTTTTCATCGGCACAGTCAACCGAAAAACCAAAATTTTGACAAACCGGAAACGTGGATACACGAAAATTCGTAACTCCTATTTTGGAACCGTTGAAGCTCACACTCCAAGAATTGCTTACTCTATGGTCTCGACGAAAAGAATATGCATTGGGACATGGTTTAGATGATCGTTGTCTTAGATAAAATTACGAAATCTTAGATAATTTTATCTAAGACGACGCAAAACTATGTTTACGTCGTCTAAGTACTTACTTGGACGACGCAGACATGTGTTTGCGTCGTCCAAGTACGTACTTAGACGACACAAACAACTGTATGCGTCGTCTAGGTCAGTACTTGGACGACACAAACACATGTCTGCGTCGTCCAAGTGAAAATTCCCTTAATTTAGGGTTGGGGCCTTAGGGTTTAGGGTTTAGTATATACTTAGACGACGGGTTGGCTCTTTTGCGTCATCTAAGTACTATTTTTAAGATTTAGGATTTTATATAGGTATAATTAATTAGTATTGTGTTTAATTACTTTAGTATGGACTACGAAAAGTCATTTTTTCGTCCCCGTTTTAATAGCCATGAAAATTAATTAATGTACGTGATTCGATCGATCGATATCAAACTATCGATCAATCTGATTCTTCGAATTAATTAATTAATTAATTTTAATTTACGTTGGTCGAACAGACCACGCTATTTAATTAATTATTAAATTAATTAAGTACAAAATTAATAATTGTACATACGTACGTACTCCTCCTCATAATATATATATGTATTAATTAATTGATTGATCATACATCATTACAATAATTACAATAATTCATTACCAATTAATATTTCTCGCCGTTATATTGTACTCTTCATCATAATCGTCATCATCCTCATCCCCGTTATCCGATTGCTCCTCCTCCTCCTCTTACTCAACATCTTCGGACGAATAACCTAAGTCTTCGTCCTCGTCCTCATCATGCGCGTCTTCTTCATGTACTTCATTAATTGCATCAATAATCTCATCTTCAGTTAGATATGTACAACCATCATGCATGGATAAGCGTTCACCAGCTTGAACCAGATCCATTATGTCGAAGAGGATGACAGAAATATTAGGCTCTTGATAGGCAGGAATGTCTCTTTCCGGTTCATCAACATCTTCAGTCGTTGGTGTCCCTTCAATTGTAGTAGTATTCTATATTCCTCAATGGGATATATGGTTCACTATTTTCTACTCTTCACCAGCTTTCGGATCATCGATATAGAACACCTGCCTAACTAAGGTGGCGAGAGCGAAAGGCTCATCCTCATACCAGGTTGAGTTTGTATCGACTAATAAAAGTTTCAGGTCTTCCTTTGTATGCTTGAACCATTTGCACTTGAATAGGAAAACGTTGACACCGTTCTCGTAATATAGCTTAACGGCATATACAATAGCCCCGTAATATAGATCATTGTCTTTCCCAACCGCTACCCCACTGTTTTGTGTTCTTCCTTCATCTCGGGCCAATGAATGAAACTTTACACCGTTCGCAAAACATCCAGGGTAAATATAGTGTTTAATCGGTTTCCCTGCTAGCAAGTGCTTCGGCCAGGACCACCACCCCTCCCGTGGTTTTCGGATTTTTGTAATCAATCATCTACGAAAATGGGAAATATATATATAATTAAAGGGTTTACTTTCTACAAACATGATCGATCTTTTTATAAACTAAATACCGAGGCATACGTACGTACCCATTGGAAGAAATAATCGGGGAACATCTTCTTAACCATTTTCTCAAACCACGCCGAACTCTTGTCCGGATTTAACGCCTGAAGCCTCTCCCTGTACCCAATCATGTACGGCTTAACTTCGTTACAGTCTCGCAACACTAC
Source organism: Geum urbanum (assembly GCA_946800695.1). Lineage (NCBI taxonomy): Eukaryota > Viridiplantae > Streptophyta > Magnoliopsida > Rosales > Rosaceae > Geum > Geum urbanum. The sequence goes on from OX327001.1 coordinate 13,380,816, forward strand.
CCAATGTGCCTCAATAAGTTCTTCTCGTGTTAATGATTCCTTTAATACTCCTCTAAATGGTCGTACGACATTTGTGACGATAGAAAGATTGATGCGGGCACTAGGATCAGAGGCAGTGGGAGGTGGTGGATCTTTGAGGTACCTGTTGCAGTAAGTAACACACTCATGCATTAGGTATGTCTCGGCTATGGAGCCATCCGGGGCTGACCTGTTTTTGACGAATCCTTTATACTATCCAAGCTGTCTACAAAATCAAATGTTCAATTAAGACATTGTAGAATAAGAATAAGTACATATAGCTAGTAATCTCCAGTGGAAGAAATGATGAATGAAAAAACCTGTATAATTAATTAGTTGTACGTACCTTTCTTGAGGATACATCCAAGTGTATTGGACCGGACCAGAAATGAGCACCTGCTCGGGGAGGTGGATCATTAGGTGAATCATGATGTCAAAGAAAGTAGGGGGAAAAATCCTCTCTAGTTTGCAAATGATGTGCAAAATTTTTTGTTGCAGTTCCACTACATCTGACTTCTTTAATTCTCTGGCGCATAACCTCTGCCACCATCTACACAATGCCATTATTGGTTCTACGACGTCACGAGAGAAATATGGTCGAATTACCACTGGAATCAGACGTTGTAGCATAATGTGATAGTCATGTGTCTTTAGACCAACAAACTTGTGTTGTACCTCGTCCACTGCTCCATTTATAATAGTTGCATACGTAGACAGATAACGAACGCTCTTAAACCAGTGAAACACAGAACGTCTAAGTGTCGGCTTCACTGTATAAGGTACAGCTGGCATCTTGTTGTACACTCATCTTCTATCCCTTCTCAACCACAAGGGACGACGTAGATTCATAGATTCCAGATCTTTGCGCGCTTTAGGAGTATCTTTAGTCTTGAACTTAATACCGAGAATTGTTCCCACCACGCTGTCGCACACATTCTTTTCTATGTGCATCGCATCCAAGTTTTTACTCAGCTTCAACTTCGACCAGTAAGGGAGTTCAAAGAATATACTCTTGTGATGCCAATAACTGAGATCATGTGGAGGTATTGGATTGCATTTCTTTACATCCACATCATTGGTCAACACACCAAAGTCGAAATAACTCGAGCTCTCTAAAATCTCTTCACCTGACTAACTATGGGGTTTAGGATTGTTCTCCACCTTCCCGTCGAAATGAGCTTCATCCTATCGCCACGGGTGGTCGTGAGGAAGCTATCTGCGGTGATCCAAGTAACAAACCTTCCCCGCGTGCCAACTAGAGTTCACGTCGTCCAAACATATAGGACATCCATTATATCCTTTCGTCCTGCAGGCTGCCAACCTCTCATAAGCTGGAAAATTGATGATCATCCGCATTACGGCAGCCCCCATCATGAACATCGTGTCAGTGAATTTGTCATTAGTTGGGACTCCATTTTGCCACAATAGTTTCAGCTCGTCGATCAAAGGTCTAAGGTAGATATCTAAGCACTTCCCCGGAGATTTAGGACCTGGAATTAGTAGATTAATGAAATTAAATTCCTTGTTCATGCACATCCAAGGAGGCAGGTTGTACGTCATCAGAATAACTGGCCAAGTGCTGACGACGGAGCTATTACTATCCCAAGGATTGAATCTGTCTGTAGATAGTCTGAGTCTAACATTTCTAACCTCTGCGGCAAAGTCTCCAAATTCTCTGTCAAAATGTTTGAAAGCCTCCCCATCCGCGGCGTGTCTCAGGACATCGTCATCTATTCGCTTTTCTGCGTACCATCGCATCGTCTCTGCTATGTATAGAGATATGTACAGACGCTGCAATCTGGGAATCAAGGGAAAATATCGAAGAACTTTCACAAGAATTCTCTTTTTCGAACTCTTCCTATTCAGCTCATATCTGCACTGGCCACATACGGGACAATAGTCCAAATCTTTATATTCTTTGTAAAACAACACACAATCATTCGGATATGCGTTAATTATCTTGTACTTTAGGCCAAGGCTGCTCAAGATATTTCTAACCTTATAATGGGATATAGGAAGATTGTGATCATTAGGAAGCAACTTACATATTTGCTCCTGAATTCGTCAAAAGAACTGACTGACATTTTGTGCTTCACTTTTATCTTCATTTGCTCCATCACATATTGCAACACATTCTCTCGACACCCAGGGTACACCGGGGTTTGCGCTTCAAGTAGCATCCTGTTGTACTTATTCATCTCATTAGTGTCAGTGTCCAAGCTAGCAGCGGGGAATGTGTCATCATGCTCATAAGTGGTATTGTAACCTCCCTCTTGGTGTTGGTTTCTACCATGACTAAATCCCCGAAATGCATCATGAGCCAAATCTGCAGTTGGGTTTCAAGCAAGGGGGCCGACACCACTGCCGCTGGATGAGACACCATAGTAGCTGTACCCTGAGCTGAAGTCTACGGCTTCACTATGCTCGCTCCACGTAGTGTAACTCCACATCATACCATTTTCGTATAAGTGCTGCACCATAACATTAACCTCCACATACTGACAGTTAAGACATTTTTGGCACGGACACCTGAAACGCTTCTTTCCCTGACCATGTTCTATCGTAAAATTCACAAAGTTACTAATTCCATCCATATACCAGACATCACTTCTATTCCGCAACTTCATCTAACTATGTCCATACTTCTACGAATTTTAATAATTAATTATCATATTAGTCAACTATTGTGTATATATATAGATTTTCAAGCTAGTAATTATATATGAAACTATTATATATATATATATATCAATTAATTACTTTAATAAATCAAACATGATACATGTACGTTTTAACTAAATATTAACCAAATTTATAAACATCCATGCATATATATACGTACTACGTACTGATCAATATTAATTAACTAATATATATAAATATAATCAATTACCTAACTTAATTATAAATATATATTAGAACGTACTAATTATTAACAATGCAATCAATCAAACGTACAATTAATTAATTATATATATAAACGTTAAATGGTGTTGGAAAATTAAGTACGTATGTACGTACCTAGCCTTCTCCGATATATGGCGAATCGATACTCGGATATAGTGCTACCTAGCTAGAATTTGCATGAGCCCCATATACGTACGCGTGAGGATCGGAGCGAGAGTCTGATAATCGATCAAGAGAGAGAATTGATCGAATGATCGATCGACATATATATGCATGGAGATGAAGTTGAGACGAGCGAGCGGAGAAGAAGAGAGTTCAGCATGGACATTATATAATGCTTCACTTAGACGACGGAGTGTCGGTGCGTCGTCTAAGTGACCTTCTCCATCGTTCAAGTGCTTACAAGGACGACGGAGAAGGAACCCGTCGTCCAAGTGGCCACTCGGACCACGACGTGTCGGTCCGTTGTCCAAGTGTCACTTGGACCGCGGAGAAATTCTCCATCGTCTAAGTGCATTTTTCTTATAGTGTTAGTGCCATGGTCAAATCCTTTCGTACAAGGCATTCGGACCAATGGGCGAGAGAGTTCTTTCCTTAGCCATCAATCAATTGAAGAGGCAGATTTAGCGCAATTTATCAAAACCTTGCTTGGCCTACAGGCCGCGAGTTGACATGCCCTGCGTCAATTAGAATGATAGTTTGAACCAGAAGTCTATCGGCCATCCTGATTTTGGTCGTGACGATTTTTGAACAAACACGTTGTTGTCGACATATATATCAACACAAAAGTACCCTACCTTTTTTGAAAATTTAACATTGAGTGGAAATGCTTTTTGAGCAAACACGTTGTTGTGGACATATATATCAACACAAAGTACCTTGCCTTTTTTGAAAATTTAACATTGAGTGGAAATGCTTGTTTGTTTGAAGCTGACATGCTTAAACTAAAAGGTGTACTCTAAAGTCTAAACTATGAGCTAGATTAATAACAGTAATGATAATATGATATGCCTTCTCTCTCTGTATGCAGGTTTCTTAACCGTGCGGCACACAAAATTGAAGGAGACACAAAACCCGACGGTTCAATTGCAAAACGATGGAGGCTATGCACAGTTCAAGAAGTAGAAGACTTTAAAACCCTCATTAGAATTATGCCATTATGGTCAAGTAGCATATTCTTAGGTACCCCAATAGGAATCCAAGCCAGCTTGACCATACTGCAGGCTCTCACCATGGACCGTCACCTTGGTCCTCATTTCAAAATACCAGCAGGGTCCATTTTAGTTGTTTCACTACTCTCCAGCTGTATCTTTCTCAGTATCATCGATAGGTTTTTATGTCCCCTGTGGCGGAAGCTGACCGGTCAGTTTCCGACGCCCCTCCAGCGCATAGGGTTAGGTCATGTGCTAAATGTGCTCGGCATGGCTGTTTCGGCGCTGGTGGAGTTCAAAAGGCTTAAAGTTGCGAAGGAACACCACCTACAAGACCGGGCTGGTGCTATTGTTCCAATGCTGTCCTTGTGGCTTTTCCCACAACTAATTCTGGTAGGGATTGGAGAGGCATTTCATTTTCCGGGTCAAGTTGCATTGTACTACCAAGAATTTCCGGTGTCGCTACGAAGCACATCGACGGCAATGATTTCGTTGATAATCGGTATTTCCTTTTATCTGAGCACAGCTCTGATCGATTTTGTTCGAAGAATTACAAGTTGGGCACCGGACAACATAAACCATGGGAGGCTAGATAATGTGTATTGGATGCTAGTTGTGGTCGGGGTGTTAAACTTTGGTTACTACTTGGTCTGTGCATATTTGTATAAGTTTCAGAATGTAAGGGGTGCGGACAGCTCCGATGACAAATGATCAATCGATATTGCAAGAGTCATTCTCGATGTGATCGAGTTCCCTCCATAAGGTCCCAGATTGTACGTAAAATTGAATATAGCTTGCTTTTATCATTCTGTGACTATAATAGATTCTATGTAAACTACAAACCCTTGCTTTTACTTATCATCCATATAATAAGTTATTACCACTGTAACTTTTATTCGTCATTCATATTTTATATATAGTCAAGTTGATCGCTTTTCCATGCATCTATGTTGGTTCAACTAGGAACATGGCCGGATCTGAGAATTTGAGACTTAAGGAGAGAATCGAAAATTGTGTCTCATGATCATACAAAAGAAGATAAATATATAAAATTATTTACATAAGTATTCAAACTAATTTACTCTCATGTTGTTCTCGTATCTACAAAAATAAATCTAAATCAATGTAAACTAACATTTATGTTTCATTTATTAATCATAAGAGAAATACAAAATTATAACTAAACTAATATAAGTTGATGTTCCAATATTGTACATAAAATAATAAAATTAAAGATTTGTTAACCACAATCTAAATAGAATCCTATCATCAACTATTTATAAATCAAGCTATAATATATAAATTGATGCTTCAACATAATACATAAAAAAGAATTAACAATATTTCAACACCATATATACATAAAAAAAATTTGACATTCATAGCAATACTAATAAAAAATAAAATAAAACAATCCACTTATCATAACTTATTTTCTGAAAGGTATTACAAAGTTACTTAAATGTTTTAGTCTCGAAGTTTTAAAAGTAATTTTTATATGCATAATTTTTTTTACAATTTATATACGTCTATCTAAAAAAATTGGGCATCATGAATTTTGGTGCCTGAGGCAGCCGCCTCCTTTGCCTCACCTCAGGTACGGACCTGACTAAAAAATCCGGAAATAAAAATTCCAGCAATTGAGGTATAGATGACTATTTTATGAGTTTGTTCTCATCATCCAGCGAAGGGTGCATGGCATGACATAGTGAACGTACGTTGGCATTGCCTTAGCTAGATAGGTATCAGGTGCCCTCAAAGTTCAAAGAAGTTAAATATTTGTTTGAAGCAATATGCATTATTAGGTATCAGGTGCGATTATTCGTAATGTGATGTGATTAGTGATTAGTGATTACCAATACCTAAACGTTTATTGTGTACGTATTTGTATTGATACTTAATCCATCTTAGATTGTATGTAGCCCATCAGATGTGAAATTAAAGATATAGAGCACAATTTATGCATGTCGATCTTACCAAATTTAGAAAGAAAATTGGCCTATTAATTTATTAAGCTCCTGAAATGATGATATGAATTAACCAAGCTTTCGGCACCTGGAAAGAACGAACAGCAGTCTTGAGTCTGTTGCGAGATGTTATTGGTGTGTCATTTTAAATTATATATTGTACGTATTGCTTGCTAAATTGCACCAATTGATGACCTTTTTATACGGAAGAAAAAAAATTAATGAAGAGTAAAGTTGAATATTATATGAGTCAAACGTACTCATGATCAAAATATAAGGAGATTAATTATAATTTACAAAGATATATACCGTAGAGTGTGCATTAAGGTTTCAATAAGCATTACTAGAAAAAGTCACTTAAGCGACAGAATTGTTCCGTCGCCTAAGTAAGCATTTCCGACGTCTAGGTACTTAGACGACGGAATCTCCCTCGTCTAAGTACCGTAGTTTAGGTAGTTAGACAACAGAAATTGAAATTTTCGTCGACTAAGTTTCACTTAGAAAACGGCTGTAGAAGCGTCGTCTAAGTCCACTTAGACAACGCATGTTTTCGTGGTCTAAGTATATCTTTAGACGAGGCAATCAAATTTACTATCGTCTAGATGATATTACTAAGACAACAGCAAATTTGATTCCATCATCAAGGTAATAGTAAATATTTTTTTTAAAAATATAATTAATCTAATATATTAAACATTAAATTAAAAATTAATTTAAAAATTAAATAACTAATAATAATAAAAAATATATTAAATATAAAATTCGGACAAAATTAATAAAATATTGTTCGATTTCGATCAAGATCACAAAAGTACATAAAAAACCTAGCTAGCAACAGTAGAAGGCGTATGGGCCCCGCTGATCTCACCCCCTATCAGATAGTCGTCGTCGGGTCCTGGAAGAGAGGGAGAGCCAAACGGGTGACAAACAACATCGGGATCTAGGCCTACCTTAATCGACATGATGCGCATTAATTGAGCCATATGATCCATCCTCACTTGAGCTGCTTGACTCTCCTTTCGAGCAATACGAGCGTCCTCCTATGTAGCAAAAGCGTTGTCGTTGGTCACTCGAGGTTGCCCTTGGAAAGCTTGTATTTGCTCTCGTCCCGCCGCATTCAAGCGCTGTGACAACCCGAACCGGAAATAGTAGTTAATCGGCTTAATTCGCGAGTTTCACGTATAGTTGTAGTTAGTCGTAATTAATTGGTTATGCGGCCTTGTTCACGACTTAATTATCGGACACGAATTTGGTTTGAGTTCATTCGCAGAAAATGTAGAGGATTTGATTTCGAGTTCGTAAGAGGTTTCAGAGGATTTTTCGGATAATTGAGGAATATAAAATGAATATTTGAAATTATCGTCGAGTTAATCGTGCTTATCCGTTTGAGTTTGAGTTATCCGAATTGCTGATAGGGTCGGTTCACGACATATAAATAGCGGAATAGTCGTAAAGTTGTCGCAAAAGTTGAAAATTAGGCAGATTGACCGAGTTGACCAGCTTTGGACCTAGTTGACCGAGTCAACCCGTGTTGACCCATTGAGTCCGTGACTCGCCGTCGAGGTTGTCGCCGGAAAATGGCACGGTTTCCGGAGTTTGAGGTATGGATTTGAAGCTCTTCCATTGGGCTTTCGATTGATGTGTATATTGTGTTGTTTGGTATTGATTTGGTTGGAGAATTTTGGAAGAAAAGGTGAACGGAATCGGGGTTATCAAAAGAGGGTTTTTCGGCGGCTTTCCGGTGGAGTTTTGGGTTGGAATGGATTGGGTTTGAGCTAAGGAAGGGAACCCCTAAGGTTTGGGGGGCTATGGTGGAGCGACGGCGCCACAATCGGCCGGAGAAGTTTTCCGGCGATTTCGGGTCGTGGGTTTTCGAGGGACTTTTGAGGTGGTTGCCGGCCGATTTGGGTGTTGGTGTAGTGGAGAGTTGGACTGGGCTTAAGGAAAGGAAGCTTTGGGGGTCTTGGTCGCCGGAAAATCTCACCGTTGACGTCGCGCCGCAGCCGGCGACGGCGGTCAACGGCGGAGCTCCGGCGAAGAGTTGACTCTTTGGACTTTTGGGAACTTTTATACCATTTTACTCGTAATCGAGCCCCGATCATAGTCTTGAGGTTATTGAGTTGATTTGGGTGGTGGATTTTGTGTCGAGGGATAAGTAGAGTATTTATGGGATTTTCTACTATTTCGTTGATATTTGAGTTATATGTTTCCGAAAATGGTTGGTTTCTGAGGTGTGGTTCAGGGTTTTGAATTGTGATTTTGAACAGTGGTATTTGTGATTATTCAGGAGATCAGGATAGTACGGTTGGCGAGGGATCTTCCACCAGATCACGGGATTAGCGCGTTTTTGCGTTGTGCTTATCTGTGAGTGGACATTTCTTTTCATTGTTGGTTGCGAGTCTTTTATATATGTTTTTACGAGCATGAGCATGTAGTTATGATTATGAATTATACGAGCATGTGTTTTATGATTATGCAATTACGAATATGCTTTTATAATTATGCATTACGAGTATGCTTTTACATTACGCTTTATGCATTTGCATGGAAACCTTTATGATTTGGTTTACACGGAGTACAATCTCAGTAGTGGCTGTATCGTTACACTTAGCATCTCGGCTGATCCCCGAAGATGTTTACCGGGGGGGGGGGGGGACTGTTACCCTGACCCGAGGTCTTTACCGGGGAAGGGGGGGGTTGGAGTAGATACCCTGACCTGAGGCTTTTCTGGCTGGAATCACGTAAGGATCAGGGATCCCATGATTCAGACTGTACTAGCGTAGATGTATCCATGAGTGACCCCGCGAGATTTCTGATGTATGATCTGTACGCGTGAGGAGTTAGAGTCTCCCTCATGTACCATGTGATTTTTATGCATCTAGACTCACATATAAACATATATATTTATTTGGCGAAAGACATTTATTTTCGTCCACTCACTCTAACAGTTTACATGTCTTTCCCTGGGCTCTTTGTTTTCAATGCCCAGTTTGCAGTTTAGATTCAGGTGTCGCACGTCGAGGTTGGAGGCTTAGTATTCGAGCTACTTTTCCTTCTTAGTAGGTTTCTAGTTTGGCCTATTGTTATGTATACATGTTTATACTAGAGGTCGCTCTGAATACTATTATGTTTATATTTTCACATGATTTTCCCGGATTTCTGTAAAGCTACAGTTTTGTGTATTGTTTTACATTATGTTATGTTTTTGAGAAATCCGGATGGGATTGGTGCTCACGGTTTGGCTTTTGCGGCATAGGATTAAGTGTATTTTCCACTGCAGGTTAATGGTAACTACACGATATAGTGGAACTCTACCAAAAAATTTATGGTTTTTGAAAGTTCATATTTTCAGAAGGGGTCTGATTCTGGTTTAGGAAACTAAATCAGGGTCGGGTCCTTTCAAGCGCCCACTCTCCGACGATGTAGACTGGCTCATATCTCGTTGACTCCCCGTCTAAGACCACAAACCTCTTTACCAGGTCGACGGCCGAAGACTGCATCTGTCATTTCTACCTGAGACTCTGTCCAGAGAGTAGGCAGATCTTCAAGCGTGATCCCTGGACTCTGGGACTGCATATCCGCAATTCTCTCGTCGGCCAATTGTTGCAACCTATCCTGAAACGAACATGAACTATATATATATATAGAATGTCCCCAAAAACTTGACATAATTTCCCTTAAAAATTGAGGAAACCAAAATCCTGCACGAAAACCAAAACACTTTCAATACATCAAAACTAAATCTCATTCACATTTCTCAAGTTCACCATATGTATCCCACATGCACCTATGTACCACACATGCATATGTATCACACAAATAATATCCCCATTTATCAAGTTTATCTCTTTATGCACAAGTGAAGAAGTAACAATAAAATTAAATATTATTACTTTGGGAAAAAATGTTACTTACGGCGTGTTGAGTGCCGAGATGTTCAGTCTGCCCGGGCCTATTGTAAGCAGAAATGCTGCCTGCTATGAGTGGGTATTTTGAACCCTTTTACAATTGCTCATGCGCCAAGTTGAGCATTTTGCAGGAGTCTGATCCGTGGTGCAACAGATTCTTCTCCCGATTAGCTCTTTTCCTCTATGATTGCGCATGTTACGCAATAATTTAAATTATTACGCAATTAATCATTATTCAACATAATTTTTTCCAGAAAATGACACGAATGTGGCGGAATATGAATTACGAATCTTATACAGTTCAGACTCAAAGTGGGCTTTCAAACACTCCCACTCATCTTCCCTTCCTTTTTTGAACTCCTTTGGAGTCTTTCCAGGGTTTGCCTTGTATGTCTTGTGCAATGGGCACTTCCAATCCTTAAAGATTTGGTGAGTGGTTTTATTAATGTAGTCCACCATCTCCGGAGTCTGTTCATAATTAAAATTGTTCTAACAAAAAAAAATTAAACAATTAGAAACAGTAAACACTAGAATTTGTAATCAATTATGAAAAAAACTATAATATTAATTTTTTTTTACCGTGAGTCCGCGGACGTGATAGTTATGAGTCTTCAAACCAATGAACTTGTGTTCCCCTACTTTGACACAGTCATATATGTTGGATGCATAATTAGACGGATACCGAACACACTGAAACCAGTTGAATACAGCATCCCTCATTGTCGGCTTCACTGTGTAAGGTACAACGGGCATCTTGTTGTAAATACTTCTTCTATCCCTCTTTAACCACAAGGGACGGCGTATATTCATAGATTCCATATTTTTTTTGCGCTTTGGGAGTATCCTTAGTATTGAACTTAATATAAAGAATGGTTCCCACCATGATGTCGCACACATTCTTCTCTATGTGCATGACATCGAGGTTGTTCCTCAGCTTCAATTTTGACCAGTAAGGCAGTTCAAAGAAAATACTCATGTGGTGCCAATATGTCAGATATTATGGAGGTTGTGGATTGAGTTTCTTCACATCATCGTCATTGGTCAACACATAGAAATTGAAGCTATTTAACTTCTCAAAAATCTCTTCGCCGGACCACTGTCGGGGTTTAGGACCATTCTCTACTATCCCATTGAAACAGTCATTATCCTATCGCCACTGGTGATCATGAGGAAGCCATCTACGGTGACCCAAGTAACACACATTCCCCGCGTCCCAACTCGAGTTGACGTCGTCCAAGCAGACATGACAAACATTGTATCCTCTGGTTGTGCAAGATGTCAACATCCCATACACGAGAAAATCGCTGATGATCCACGTTACCGTGGCTCTCATCAAGAACATTATGTTACTGAACTTGTCATACGTTAGAACTCCAGCTTTCCATAGCAGTTTCAGCTCGTCAATCAATGGTTTGAGGTACACATCTAAACACATTCCAGGAGATTTCGACCCTGGAATTAGCAGAGTAAGGAAATTAAATTCCTTGTTCATACACATCCAGGAGGTAGGTTGTACGGCATGAGGATAACTGGCCAAATGTTGTACGTGCCATCGTTAAAAAGATTGAACCCATCTGTAGAAAGTCCTAGTTTGACATTTCGAATCTCCGCTGTAAAGTCTGGAAATTCCCTATTGAAATGTTTAAAAGCCTCCCCATCTGCCACGTGTCTGAGCACATCGTCATCTATTCTCTTTTTCGCGTACCATCTCATCGGCTCTACTGTGTATATAGACATGAACAAACGCTGCAGTCTGAGAATCAACAGAAAATATTGAAGCACCTTTACAGAAATCTTCTTCTTCAAACTCCTCCTATCAGGGTACTTCCATCTGGAGTGGTTGCAAACAGGACAGTAGTCCAACTCTGCATACTCCTTATAAACCAGCACACAATCATTTCTGCAAGCGTGGATTTGCTCGTACTTCAGATCGAGTTTGCTTAAGACACTTTTTACCTTGTAATGGGAACTTGGAAGCTTGTGATTGTTAGGAAGCAAATCACATATTTATTTATGGATTTCGTCAAAACCTGCATCCAATATTTTGTGCTTCACTTTGTACTCCATTTTGGTCATTATGGCATGCAACACAGTTTGTGGACATCCATCGTACTTCGGGGTTCGGGCATCAAGTAGCATGCTATTGTACCTATCAAATTCAGTAATGTCAATTTTTGGGAATACGGCGGGACTGGGTCAACATTAGGAGTATCAGATCCTCCCCATTCATGTTGCTGTTTACCATGTCGACTGGATTCCAGAAAAGCATCATGGACCAAATCCGCAGGGGAGTTCCAAGAAGGGACGCCACTACCGCTGAATGAGGCACCCTGGTAACTGTAACATGAGCTGAAGTCTAGGCCTGAGCTGAAGTCTACTACTTCACCGTGCTCACTCCATGTACTGTAACTTCACATCATACCGTGGTCATACAAGTGATGAGCCATAATATGAGACTCCACAAACTGATGGTTAAGACATTTTCTGCACGGACACCTTAAACGCTTCTTTCCTTGACCATGTTGCATCGCAAACGTTACAAACTCTCTTATTCCATCCATATACCTCTCATCACTTCTATTCGCCAACTGTATCCAACTCTTATCCATATTCTTGTGTAAGTAAACGAAACTTTAAAATTATCGAATAAACCATTGTTAGAAGTTAACAAAAATTCAATTCATACAATTCCTAATTAATTAACAACTAATTTATTTATTTATATCTAATTAACATTATTTAATTATGAGATTAATATATCGATCAACACACACACGTATATATATGCATTTCAAGCGCAATATTGTTCATCAATAATTAGTTAGCTAGCACACAATTAATTACACAAAATAGCTAGCTAGCTAGGTTCACATTATGGAATGATATTTATATATATATATGCAAACAAATTAAAACCGTCGGAATGATCGATTCACGGATCAGAATTATTAGTACCGACCAAATCGAATATACATACGTACCTTAATTCATCGATAATTATTAGCCGGCCGGTCGACGTCATCGTTGATCGAAATGAAGTGATCGATCTACCTAGAGGTAGGCTAGCTAGGCTTATATATATTATTTTATTTGAGAGAGCTAGCTAGAGAGATTGATAAAGAGAGCTAGATGAAGAATTCGAAGCTGAGAATTGAGAGAACGACGAAGAGATGAATAAGAAGATGATTGATATATATAATTGGACTTTTTTACTTAGACGACGCAAGTATTAATTTTCGCCGCTAAAATAGCACTTACACGACATAATTAAGTAGATCTGTCGTCTAAGTAATTTCTTATACGATGCCTAAAAATGGTGTTGATCCGTCATCTAAGACACCACTTAGATGACGCAAGTATATATGTGGTCGTCTAAGTGTTGTCTTAAACGACGCAAATCTATTACGCCGTCTAAGACAACACTTAGACGACGACATATAGACTTGCGTCATCTAAGACCCCACTTGAACGACGCAAATATATTACTCATTATCTAAGTATTATCTTAGACGACGCAATGAATTTACGTCGTCTAATAGGCTTTTTCTGGTAGTGGGCCATATAATGCATGAATTAATCCTAACATGCAAGCTCTGCTTTTATGTGTGTGTGTGTGTAGAGTTTAGTTCTCTTAACTTTAACCGCGCCGTGACAATCGACTCGTTGAGACCACAGCCTTGTGTTAGCGGATCAGAGTTATGCGAGTCAGCTTCACACCTCCAATACGGAATCGTGTATACGGCTCTAGGTCTGGTTTCTGTTGGCTTAGGAGGCACAAGGTATACCATGGCAACAATAGGAGCTAATCAGTTTGATAAGCCCAAGAGTCAAGCAAGTTTCTTCAACTGGTTCTTTTTCACCATATACTGCACTGCAGTTGTAGGCCTCACTGCCACTACTGGAGGAGAGAATCGGGGCGACGTAGTTACCTTTCTACGTCGCTCCGATTTTAAATAAGGCGACGTATATTGCCTTTGATAAAAAGTACGTCGCTTCAACAAACTGAGGCGACGTAGATTGATCTTAGTCGCTTCAATAAAATAAGGCGACTACTTTTTCATTCGAAGCGACGAAGATTAATTTGGTCGCTTCGAAGAAAATCGAGGCGACGTAGATTGCTCAATCTACGTCGCCTCGTTTTTTTTAAATCTGGATCTACTCTTCTTCTTAAAGTCAAACCGTTCATAAAGTTAGAATTTTAGAGAAACAGTTCATTCGCGTTCTGGAGCTGTTCTTGGGCGATTTTGGGAGAAATTTGAGGAAATTGAGAAAGAAGGTTGTTCTTGCCATTGATTTGATTCTTGAGTAAGGTTAGTTTGATTTGTATCTCTTTAACCCTCTTTATGACCATAATATGTTAAATTAGAAGTGAAATTGAAGTTTTGGTGAAATGTTTGAAGTTGAATTGAATTTGGTGTTATGTTGTAGTTTTAGTGTTTGAATCATTGAATTGTGGTAAATCATGTTATGCGTTCATGAATATTGTTTGAAATTTGGTTAAGTTTAGTGAAATTTATTGATGATTAGAAGTGAAATTGAATTTTTAGTGAAATGTTTGAAGTTGAATTGAATTTGGTGTTATGTTGTAGTTTTAGTGTTTGAATCATTGAATTGTGATCAATCATGTTATGGGTTCATGATTAATGTTTGAAATTTGGTTAAATTTAGTGAAATTAATTGATGATTAGTGTAGATTAGGTGTATTCGAGCCTTAATTAGTAGTGTTATTAGTGTTAATCTTGAAATCGAGCGTATGGTTATATATAACTGTGGTGTTTATCAACTTAGAACTCCCGTTTGAGAATCAACAACTCATCTAGTTGATCGAGTTGAGTTGTTGATTCTCGAATTGTCCCATTTTTGGACACTTTAGGTGAACATGACTTTGTTGATCCTTTTGCTATTCGTGTGATTTCAGTTTCAGTTTTGGGATATGGTTTCGACAGTGTCTCCTTTCAATGTTCCCCGAGTGTAAATTAGGTTGTTTAGATATGTGTGCACTCGGGGAACTGTAGGGAGATGCTGCCGAAATTTTCCTAAACTGGAGCTGAAACGCATGGGTGCAAAAGCGTTGACAAATGTCGTGTTCCCCTGAAGGGGATAGGACCCAACCCGGAGGCATAAGGCGAAGAAGTGTGGGGTTTTGGTTGAATCGCAACTGTTGCGTGGTAACTTAATTCATATTGATTGTTTATGTTGACAGGAAACATGGACGGACACCCAGACAAAACTTGGATGACATATCATCATGCTGATCCAAGGTACATCACAGGCATATTCGAGTTCATGAATTTTGCCCGGCGACATAGTAACGGAGCCGATTATCACTTCTGCCCGTGCAAACGTTGTAAGAACGGTCCGTTCAAGGTTACTATCGATGTCATGTATCATCACTTATCACACAGTGGTTTGAGTCCGGATTATACTGTCTGGCACCTTCACGGGGAAGTTTCTGTTGAACCGAGAATGCTCAGTCAACGAAGACAGTGGCTTCAATCCAGAGTCGGTCCTTCTAGTGGTGCCGGTCCTTCAGTGAACCCGCAGTTGGAGATTCTACATGATGCATATCCCTATTATTCTGGATACCATGCAGATGCACCCCAACAATTAGTGGAAGATAATTCGGGCATGAACTTCAATGACATGGTAGACGATGATTATGAAAAGTACGATAGATTATTGAAGGAGTCACAGACCCCATTATATGAAGGCAGTGAGGAAACTGTTTTGAGTGCCATATTAGATGCAATGGAAATGAAAAATTAAAATGGATGGTCGGACACAAGTGTTGACTCTTTATGTATTTACATTAATAAACTTCTTCCTAAAGGGCACACATTCCCCTGTTCATACTCGAGAATAAAAAAAATCTTGAGTGATCTTTCACTGGGTTACGAAAGAATTGATGCGTGTGAGTTTAACTGTGTGTTGTTCAAGGGGGCGCTTGTAAACGAGAGGATTTGTCCAGTGTGTTGTTCTGAAGGATATAAGCCATATACGAATGATATTCCCAAAAAACTAATTCGTAACTTCCCTCTAACACCAAGGTTGAAGCGTTTGTTTATGTCCCCACACACTGCCAAGCATATGCGATGGCTGGGGGAGCGGATATGCGTGGCTGGTAGCCTCAGCCACCCAGCTGATGGAGAAGCGTTTCAACATTTTGACAGAACTTTTCCAGGTTTTGCACGGGACTGCAGGAATGTGCGCCTTGGAGTAGCAACAGACGGTTTTAATCCATTCGGAACAATGGGAACTTTGCATAGTACATGGCCCGTTGTTGTGATGCCGTACAATCTACCACCATCAATGTGCATGAAGAAGGAATATAACATGTTATCAGTGTTGATTCCAGGCCCTAAATCTCCCAGAAAGTGCCTTAGTGTACTCATTGAGCCGATGATCGAGGAGCTAATACATTTATGGGTCGTTGGAGTCCATACTTTTGATCAAGTAGACAATGAGGTATTCTTGATGAAGACAGCGGTAATGTGGACTATTAGCGACTTTCCAGGTTTAGGGATGCTTGCGGGGTCAACTGTGAAAGGGTACAAGGCATGTCCAATCTGTCTAGATGAGCTAACTTCAGAGCATATATGTGGGAGGATAGTTTATGAAGGTCATCGAAAATGGCTCCACCAAGATCACCCTTGGAGATTGAGCAAGGCATTTAACGGGAAGGAGGAGTTTGGCGGAAGACCCTATCGTAAGAGTGGAGATGAAATTTTGGAGGACGTTAGGTCACACGTTTACCCTATTCTTAGCCAACATGAAGACTTGAAGGTGCCGTACAATCTGAATAACAGACAGTGTTGGACTCACGAAAGCATATTTTGGAAGCTGCCGTATTGGTCATCATTGAAGATTAGACATTGCTTAGATGTCATGCACATTGAAAAAAAATGTGTGTGACAACATCCTTGGAACCATTTTTTCGATTGATAAGAAGTCTAAGGATGGTCCAAAAGCTCGCGCTGCTTTGAAGAAGAGGAATGTGCGAAAAAACCAGTGGCAAAGAGCGGGTGACTTGGGTACGGCGAAAGTTCCTCATGCACCCTTTTTAGTTAAAAATGATGATCTAGAAGATGTGTTCCAGTGGTTCAGGGATGTTAAGTATCCTCTTGGTTATGCAGGTAGTTTGAGAAGTAAGGTGAAAGTAAGTTCCCCGTCATAGTTTTATGGGTTGAAGACGCATGATTGCCATGTCTTGCTTCAACGTCTTCTTCCTGTGGTTATCAGAGGGTTCCTTCCAGAAAACGTTGTGAAGCCATTGATAGCACTGTCATCCTTTTTAGTTAAAGAGGATGATCTAGAAGATGTGTTCCAGAGGATGATCTAGAGGATGATCTAGATCATCCTTTTTAGTTAAAAAGGATGATCTAGAAGATGTGTTCCAGTGGTTTAAGGATGTTAAGTATCCTCTTGGTTATGCAGGTAGTTTGAGAAGTAAGGTGAAAGTAAGTTCCCCGTCACAGTTTTATGGATTGAAGACGCATGATTGCCATGTCTTGCTTCAACGTCTTCTTCCTGTGGTTATCAGAGGGTTCCTGCCAGAAAACGTTGTGAAGCCATTGATAGCACTGTCAAATTGGTTTCGTCAACTATGCAGTAGGGAGCTTAAGAAGGAGGTTGTGCGTGACATGGAAACTGAGATAGTAATGATTCTCTGCAATTTGGAGCTCATATTTCCTCCACATTTTTTTACATCTATGGTTCATCTCATGGTTCATCTGCCCGAATAAGTATTCCTTACAGGTCCAGTACACTATACATGGATGTATCCAATTGAAAGGTAAAATGTTTTGTTATTGCTAATATTATGTTCGTTGTGTAATATGTCGGCAATTAGGAAAATATTGTACTAATCTTGAGTGGTGTTTTTGCAGGAAATTAGGAAAATATAAAAAGTCAATGAGGAATACACGTTACCCGGAAGGTAGTATTGCTGAACAGTACCTCGTACATGAGTCGGTGACGTATTGTAAGTCTTATCTCAGACGGATGGACAACGAAGATATCGACACTTCCATAGCTGGGTGGAATGTCAGCTGTGTTTCACTCTTAGTAAGACCAGATATTATCGAGACTCGTTGCCAGTTCAGGTTGACTGAGGCAGAGACTGCTGAGGCTCACTGGCAAGTCTTGGTGGAAACAGACGAAGTCAAACCTTACCTAGAAGAACATCTCAGAAGGTTCGAGGCTAAAAATGGTGAAGATTTCGACGAGCTTCGTCGGAGGAGGAGTTTTCTTCGATGGTTCTTAACATGGGTACATATGCCTATTAATTCTTGTAAGGTTCTTTGAGGGTTTATAACACTTATCTTTAACTTCTCTTAACACTTATCTCTCAGGTGTCCCTTAAAGAAAAAAACTCGGACCCAAGATTGGTTGCAGGAATAAAGTCATTAGCTCAAGGACCTCAGCAATGTCGGGTTTATAAGTCGTGTTATGTGAACGGTGTCAAGTTCACATCGTTTGATAGAGATCAAAGAACCGTGACTCAAAACAGCGGTGTCATGATAGACATGGGTTCATCCAAGTTCTACGGCCATGTTAACTACGTGGTCGAAGTATTATATGCAGGCCGTATGCCAGTGGTGTTGTTTAAGTGCACATGGCACAACTCCGAGGACCCTGAAGATCTTGACACCGTTATAAAAGATCATGGACTGATATCAGTGAATACAAACAATAGTTACTATGAGGATTCACCCTTCATAATTGCAACCAAAGCAAAACAGATATTCTACATAGACGATCCAAAGGCTGGTGGTACTTGGAAGGTAGTACAAGAAATGTCGCACCGCAATGTCTACAGCGCCGAAGTACTTGCCATAGATGAAAACATATCGCGTACAGGAGATCATATATTCGAGCCTTACCAAGAGGACACTCCGACGGTGATACAATTTTACCCAGATTTTCAACTACTTTTGGACGAAGAAGGAGACGAGGACGAGGACGAGGACGAGGACGAGGACGAGGACGAGGACGAGGACGAGGACGAGGACGAGGACGAGGACGAGGACGAGGACGAGGACGAGGACGAGGAGGACGAAGACGAGGACGAGGACGAGGACGAGGACTAGGACGAGGACGAAGACGAGGATGAGGACGAGGACGAAGACGAGGACGAGGGTTTAGGGTTTAGGGTTGCAAAACAGATATTCTACATAGACGATCCAAAGGCTGGTGGTACTTGGAAGGTAGTACAAGAAATGTCGCACCGCAATGTCTACAGCGCCGAAGTACTTGCCATCGATGAAAACATATCGCGTACAGGAGATCATATATTCGAGCCTTACCAAGAGGACACTCCCACGGTGATACAATTTTACCCAGATTTTTAACTACTTTTGGACGAAGAAGGAGACGAGGACGAGGACGACGAGGAGGATGAGGACGAGGATGACGAGGATGAGGAGGACGAAGACGAGGACGAGGACGAGGACGAGGACGAGGACGAGGACGAGGACGAGGACGAAGACGAGGACGAGGACGAGGACGAGGACGAGGACGAAGACGAGGACGAGGATGAAGACGAGGACTAAACTCATAATATTATTATGAATTTGAAACCTAAATTTGTATTTTCTTTAAAGCATAATTTATGTATTCGAGAAAATATTACTAACTTTATAATTCTAAACTTCATCGTAGATTGAGCAATCTACCATAAATAAATTGAAGCGACGAAGAATTCAATCTTTGTTAGTATCTCCAAATTTAAGCGACGTAGATTGAGCAATCTACGTCGCCTCATTTATTCAAAAAAAAAATAAAATTAAAAATTAAATACAAGAAAGCGACGTAGATTGAGCAATCTATGTCGCCTCATTTATTCAAAAAGAAAAAAATCAAAATTAAATACAATTAAGCGACGTAGATTGAGCAATCTACGTCGTCTCATTTATTCAAAAAGAAAAAAAATCAAAACTAAATACATTGAGGCGACGTAGATTGCTCAATCTACGTCGCCTCCTTTATTCAAAAAGAAAAAAAAATTTAAAAATAAATATTTAGTTCATTTCGTTTATTTAATATTCATTTGATTAGTCGAAGCGACGAAGGTTGAATTATACGTCGCGTCAATTTAAAAAAAACGACGTATATTGCAATATACGTCGCTTCAAATTAAAGGAAGCGACGAAGATTTAGTTCTTTGTCGCGTGAACGTATTAAGAAAGCATACGAGGCGACGAAGATTGAGTTCTTTGTCGCGTCAATTAATCCAAGCGACGAAGATTCCAATCTACGTCGCCTCGTTGGCTTTATAATCCCAGAATCACAGTTTCTTTCTTCTTCTTTTCATTTCGTCCAAACTTTTTCTTCTTCCTCGCGCCCCCAAATCCCTAACCCAGAAATCCCTAACCCCTAATCGACCTCGCTGAACCATAAACCCCTCCATCTCAACCCTCCATCTCAACCCCCTCCACCAAATCCCTTCCATCTCAACTCGGACCCGACCTCGTCCTCGGAATTTCGCCGTCGAATCGTAAACCCCCTCGCCCCTCTGTGGCCATCAATCTGTGTTACCATCACACTGTAAGCATCCGACCTCGTTCAATTTTCAATCTGTTTTCATCTGTTTTCATATAAGCATATGTGTTTTGTGCGAATGCGATATGTGTTTGTGTAGCCCGATTTGTTTTCATGTAAGCATCTGTTTTCATCTGTTTCATGTAAGCTATATGTGTTTGTGTAGCCCGATTTGGTTTTGTGATAATTGGTTTGTAAGTGTGGTGACATATCTCACAGTGGGTTTGCATGCGAAGCTTTTTATGCATTGATAGCACTATCATTCGATTCTCCTACTCAAACTGTTGGTTGCAAATTAGGTTCAGTGTATGTATAGATCGATCGAGATCTTTGTAGAAGGGAAACAAATGCAAGCTTTCTGGGAATCTAAGGATGGTGGTGTGTTTTTGTGATGAGATTGTGTTACTGAATTTTGTGATGTGTTTGAGTTGGTCGTGTCATGCCCTTAATGCATGTGTTGGTGTGTATTAAATGTTTGTGAATGCTTATGTGGAACGGTATGTTTGATGTAGGAGGTATGGCAATGAGATTTATGAATTATATGGGGTAATCGCCATTAGGGTCGGTTTATGTGAAAATCTTGTCCATTGTATCTCTGTTTAGGTATAGCTATGATGGTATTCGACTAAAACTATGGTATGTTTTTATCAAACCATTTGATAGCTTGGATTGATAGTTTTAGGGGACTGCCGTACATATATCAAACCATTTGAGACATTTAGGGGACTGCCGTACATTTTCTAGAGCAAGAGCATTGTTTGAGAAATTTTTTGCGATGCTTATGTGATAATTTACATATGTGGGATGCTTATGTGATAATGTACATATGTGTTTTGCATGTACATATGTGTTTTGCATGTGTAGCGCTTTATGTAATCTGTTATGAGTTATGCATGTACGTTGATGGATACATATTAGAAGTCTGATGTACGTTTGTATGAGTTATGCATGTAAAACATGTGTATGTTTGAAACTTTGAAGCATTTGGTATCATATTTAATTTCATCGTGTAGGTTTGTTTTGCGAAATCGATTTATATGTTAACTTCAAGTGGTAGCTTGTGATGAGTGTGTAAAGGTTATGATTACGTTATTGGTTAGCATCTATTGATAAAGTAAAAGAACATCTTGTAGGATTTTATTGCTTATATTGCTGGGTTTGGTTCGAATTTTTGTTTAATGTTTGATACAGAATGGCTCCCGGAAATACTGGATACCAGAGGAAGAAAGCGGCGATCCAGCGTCGTGAAGCGGCAGCTGCGGAGGCGGCGTGGCGAGCATTCAGCAGAGATGGGGCTTCCGGGTCGGGTTACCCCACGGGACAATCTGCGACCCCAGCAGGCGGGGTTTTAACGCCCGCCCCAAACCTTGAGGATATGATTCCTCAAGTGGATGACAGCGACGCCACAGCACCCTCCCGCCCTCAGCATCCGGTGCAAGAAGACCAAACTCCCCGACATGGTGGACATGGCAACCGGAGATCCGACGACGCAACAGCGCGGAGTCGTTGTCGGGACGAAGACGGAGTACCTTGTCCGGATGAACAACAATAGGCGACTACAAGTCGCTTACTCTACGAGGCATCGGGGGCCTGCGACGAGGGAAATAAGGAGTTTGATGTGCAGAGACATCGGTAGCATCATCCGCGGAAAAGTTCCAATGCTTGCACCGAGCTTTTTGGGACTTAGCGATTTGCATCGCGATATCGTCAATAGCAATATTGAGGTATACTTACTGGCCTTAGCTTACTTACATACTTTATGGTTTATGTAAATATAACTTTTACATAACGGAATTTAAATGTCTTGTGCTAGACGAACTACGACATCCCGGCGACTGATGTGGAGATGTGGAACTTCATTGATGCGACGGCGCAAACAATCTACAAGGATTGGAAGTACGATTGCCATCAACATTATCTCCACGTCAGCCAGGAGACTCCGGCCGAGTTTCTCGGGAGGGAAGACCAATGGGCGTGGTTAAAAGCCCACTTCGAAGACCCTGCTTACTTGGTGAGCTTCATAAACTATCCGCACAGTTTTGGTAGCCAACATTCTAAAAATATGCATGTTTATCTATTCTTATTTTAAAATGATTTTTGTGTGTGTGTGGCAGCGATTGTGCGAATGGAATCGAGGAAACCGAAACAAGAACAAGGAGCAGCAGCTCAACCACCATTCGGGATCCCTCGCCCTCTCGTACCGAAGCGAGGTGTTGGAGAAGGAGGGTCATAGAGCGACCGCCGTCCAGACGTGGATTAACGTATACCAGCCGGACAAGAATGCGGCTGAGAAAGTGGTAAGCTCAAATAGGTTCACGTTACGTTATTTCAATTATTTTTGTTTACTATATTGTAATATTATTTATTTGATATATTTTAATTGAGCAGGCGGCAGTGAAGCGTCGACTCGATGAAGTCTTGTCGCAACAAGATAGTGTTGCGGGCCCAGTTGACGGCGATTCGGTTTCCCAAGCCCAGCCTCTTCCTCTTGATACACAAATAAATATCATAGAGGAAGAGGTGGGTTCAAGGCCCGGGACCTCTATAAGAGGTAATAAATCTCCTAAACCACCGTCGTTCATCTCAATTTACGTTTTGCTTTATTTTGGTTTACTATTCCATTACTAATATTTGTTCTTGTTCGACATTACAGGGGTGGGGCGCGCTCTCACACACGACCCCAAACCGAGAGGAGGGGCCCGAGTACAGGAAACCCAAACCCTGAAAAGGGAGATCGCTGAAGCCAGAGAGGAGGCGCGCAGATCGAGCGAGGTGGCGCAGAAGGCCATAGAGGATTACAGTGCGCTCGCCCAAAGGATGCAAGAAATGGAGGCCCTAATGCGATCATTCCAGGCTGCGAGTCAACAACCTCAAGCTCCTCTACCACCTCATGGCTCGTAATCGAGCTGCATTGCCGTCCCCCAGCATGAGTCTAATATGCGAATCGAACAATAGTATCTAGGCTTTGTATAAACTGTTAACGTTTTGATTTGTGCCAATTTTTTCTATATAACTTGATTTGTGGTTGAATGCGTTTTTGTCGTTGAATGGGTTTTTGTGTTTGTAAATTGCGATAAGTCGTGACTTGGTACAATAATATTTAATTTTTATTTTTTTCTTTTTGAATAAATGAGGCGACGTATATTGATCAATCTACGTCGCCTCAGTGTGTAAATAAAGAAAAAAAATACAAATTAAATACATTAAGGCGACGTATATTGCTCAATCTACGTCGCCTCATTTATTCAAAAATAAAAAATATATATATTAAATACAATTAAGCGACGTAGATTGAGCAATCTACGTCGCCTTATGTATTCAAAAAGAAAAAAATCAAAATTAAATACATTTAGGCGACGTAGATTGAGCGATCTACGTCGCTTCATTTACTCAAAAATAAAAAAAATAAATATTAAATACAATGAAGCGACGTAGATTGCTCAATCTACGTCGCCTCATTTATTCAAAAAGAAAGAAATATAAAACTTAAATACATTTAGGCGGACGTAGATTGAGCAATATACGTCGCCTCATTTATTCAAAAAGAAAAAAAAATATTAAATACAATGAAGCGACGTAGGTTGATCAATCTACGTCGCTTTATTTATTCAAAAAGAAATAAATATAAAAATTAAATACAATGAAGCGACGTAGAAGGATCAATCTACGTCGCTTCATTTATTCAAAAAGAAAAAAAAATAAATATTAAATACAATGAGGCGACGTAGATTGATCAATCTACGTCGCTTTATTGAGCGAAAAAAAAATAATAAAAAAAAAATAAAATGAAGCAACGTAGATTGACTAATCTACGTCGCTAAAGTGAGCGAAAAATTGAAGCGACGTAAATTTGTTTACGTCGCGTGAAATCATCGAGGCAACGAAGATTTGGTTCTTTGTCGCCCCAATGGTGAAGGGATCAATCTCAAGCGACAAATCGAGGCGACGAAGATTTGGTTACAACAAATCGAGGCGACGAGAAATCCATACGAGGCGACCACCTTTCTTCGTCGCCTCGAATTTCTCCTCCAGTAGTGTGTCATTGTGTATATCCAGGATAATGTGGGTTGGAAAATGGGTTGGCATTGGTGTCATTGCAAACCTAATCGGCTTAGCCATCTTCTTATGTGGATCCCCTTTCTATTGTTTGGATAAGCCAAAAGGGAGTCCATTTGCTGGGTTAGCTCGTGTTTTTATTGCTGCTATTTGGAAGCGGGATCTCCAACTCTCATCCGAAAGCAAGGATTATTGCTATCTTGAAGACCATGGAGTAATTACCGTAGCGACTGCAACACCTACCAAGAGCTTCAGGTATATACAGCTGCTGGCATCTTCAATACACTACTGGAGGAAGGAATCGAGGCGACGTAGTTACATTTCTACGTCGCTCCGATTTTCAACGAGGCGACGTAAAATACCTTTGACAAAAATTACGTCGCTTCAAAAAATTGAGGCGACGTAGATTGAAGTACGTCGCTTCAAAAAACTGAGGCGACTAGTTTTTCTTTCCAAGTGACCAAACTAATCTACGTCGCTTCGATTCAAAACTAGGCGACGTAGATTGATCAATATACGTCGCCTCGTTTTGAATCGAAGCGACGTAGATTAGTTTGGTCACTTGGAAAGAAAACGAGGCGACGTAGATTGATCAATATACGTCGCCTCGTTTTTTTTAAATCTGGATCTACTCTTCTTCTTAAAGTCAACCCGTTCATAAAGTGAGAAGTTTAGAAAAACAGTTTCATTTCGTTCTGCAGCTGTTTTGGGCGATTTTGGGGAGAAATTAGAGGAAATTGAGAAAGAAGGTTGTTCTTGCCATTGATTTGATTCTTGAGTAAGGTTAGTTTGATTTGTATCTCTTTAACCCTCTTTATGACCATAATATGTTAAATTAGAAGTGAAATTGAAGTTTTGGTGAAATGTTTGAAGTTGAATTGAATTTGGTGTTATGTTTTGGTGAAATGTTTGAAGTTGAATTGAATTTGGTGATAAATCATGTTATGGGTTCATGATTAATGTTTGAAATTTGGTTAAATTTAGTGAAATTAATTGATGATTAGTGTAGATTATGTGTATTCGAGCCTTAATTAGTAGTGTTATTAGTATTATGGCTATATATAATTGTGGTGTTTATCAACTTAGAACTCCCGTTTGAGAATCAACAACTCATCTAGTTGATCGAGTTGAGTTGTTGATTCTCGAATTGTCCCATTTTTGGACACTTTAGGTGAACATGACTTTGTTGATCCTTTTGCTATTCGTGTGATTTCAGTTTCAGTTTTGGGATATGGTTTCGACAGTGTCTCCTTTAAATGTTCCCCGAGTGCAAATTAGGTTGTTTAGATATGCGTGCACTCGGGGAACTGTAGGGAGATGCTGCCGAAATTTCCCTAAACTGGAGCTGAAACGCATGGGTGCAAAAGCGTTGACAAATGTCGTGTTCCCCTGAAGGGGATAGGACCCAACCCGGAGGCATAAGGCGAAGAAGTGTAGGGTTTTGGTTGAATCGCAACTGTGGCGTGGTAACTTTGTTCATATTGATTGTTTATGTTGACAGGAAACATGGACGGACTCCCAGACAAAACTTGGATGACATATCATCGTGCTGATCCAAGGTACATCAACGGCATATTCGAGTTCATGAATTTTGCCCTGCTACATAGTAACGGAGCCGATTATCACTACTGCCCGTGCAAACGTTGTAAGAACGGTCCGTTCAAGGTTACTATGGATCAGATGTATCATCACTTATCACACAGTAGTATGAGTCCTACTTATACAGTCTGGCACCTTCACGGGGAAGTTTCTGGTGAACTGGCAATGCTCAGTCAACGAAGACAGTGGCTTCAAGACAGAGTCGGTCCTTCTAGTGGTGCCGGTCCTTCAGTGAACCCGCAGTTGGAGATTCTACATGATGCATATCCCTATTATCCTGGATACCATGCAGATGCACCCCAACAATTTGTGGAAGATAATTCGGGCATGAACTTCAATGACATGGTAGACGATGATTATGAAAAGTACGATAGATTATTGAAGGAGTCACAGACCCCATTATATGAAGGCAGTGAGGAAACTGTTTTGAGTGCCATATTAGATGCAATGGAAATGAAAAATGAAAATGGATGGTCGGACACAAGTGTTGACTCTTTATGTATTTACATTAATAAACTTCTTCCTAAAGGGCACACATTCCCCTGTTCATACTCAAGAATAAAAAAAATCTTGAGTGATCTTTCACTGGGTTACGAAAGAATTCATGCGTGTGAGTTTAACTGTGTGTTGTTCAGGGGGGCGCTCGTAAACGAGAGAATTTGTCCAGTGTGTTATTCTGAAAGATATAAGCCAAATACGAATGATATTCCCAAAAAAATAATTCGTAACTTCCCTCTAACACCAAGGTTGAAGCGCTTGTTTATGTCCCCACACACTGCCAAGCATATGAGATGGCTGGGGGAGCGGATATGCGTGGCTGGTAGCCTCAGTCACCCAGCTGACGGAGAAGCGTTTCAACATTTTGACAGAACTTTTCCAGGATTTGCACAGGACTGCAGGAATGTGCGCCTTGGAGTAGCAACAGACGGTTTCAATCCATTCGGAACAATGGGAACTTTGCATAGTACATGGCCCGTTGTTGTGATGCCGTACAATCTACCACCATCAATGTGCATGAAGAAGGAATATAACATGTTATCAGTGTTGATTCCAGGCCCTAAATCTCCCGGAAAGTGCCTTAGTGTACTCATTGAGCCGATGATCGAGGAGCTAATACATTTATGGGTCGTTGGAGTCCATACTTTTGATCGAGTAGACAATGAGGTATTCTTGATGAAGGCAGCGGTAATGTGGACTATTAGCGACTTTCCAGGTTTAGGGATGCTTGCGGGGTCAACCGTGAAAGGGTACAAGGCATGTCCAATCTGTCTAGATGAGCTAACTTCAGAGCATATATGTGGGAGGATAGTTTATGAAGGTCATCGAAAATGGCTCCACCAGGATCACCCTTGGAGATTGAGCAAGGCATTTAACGGGAAGGAGGAGTTTGGCGGAAAACCCTATCGTAAGAGTGGAGATGAAATTTTGGAGGACGTTAGGTCAAACGTTTACCCTATTCTTAGCCAACATGAAGACTTGAAGGTGCCGTACAATCCGAATAACAGACAATGTTGGACTCACGAAAGCATATTTTGGAAGCTGCCGTATTGGTCATCATTGAAGATCAGACATTGCCTAGATGTCATGCACATTGAAAGAAATGTGTGTGACAACATCCTTGGAACCATTTTTTCGATTGAATCGAAGTCTAAGGATGGTCCAAAAGCTCGCGCTGCTTTGAAGAAGAGGAATGTGCGAAAAAACCAGTGGCAAAGAGCGGGTGACTTGGCTACGGGGAAAGTTCCTCATGCACCTTTTTTAGTTAAAAAGGATGATCTAGAAGATGTGTTCCAGTGGTTCAGGGATGTTAAGTATCCTCTTGGTTATGCAGGTAGTTTGAGAAGTAAGGTGAAAATAAGTTCCCAGTCACAGTTTTATGGATTGAAGACGCATGATTGCCATGTCTTGCTTCAACGTCTTCTTCCTGTGGTTATAAGAGGGTTCCTGCCAGAAAACGTTGTCAAGCCATTGATAGCACTGTCAAATTGGTTTCGTCAACTATGCAGTAGGGAGCTTAAGAAGGAGGTTGTGCGTGACATGGAAACTGAGATAGTGATGATTCTCTGCAATTTGGAGCTCATATTTCCTCCACATTTTTTTACATCTATGGTTCATCTCATGGTTCATCTGCCCGAACAAGTATTCCTTACAGGTCCAGTCCACTATACATGGATGTATCCAATTGAAAGGTAAAATTTTGATTGAAGCCTCGCTAATATTAGGAAAATATGTTTGTACTAATATTATTGTACTAATCTTGTGTAATATGTCGGCAATTAGGGTTTATTGTACTAATCTTGAGTGGTGTTTTTGCAGGCAATTAGGAAAATATAAAAAGTCAATGAGGAATACACGTTACCCGGAAGGTAGTATTGCTGAACAGTACCTCGTACATGAGTCGGTGACGTATTGTAAGGCTTATCTCAGACGGATGGACAACGAAGATATCGACACTTCCATATCTGGGTGGAATGTCAGCTGTGTTTCACTCTTAGTAAGACCAGATATTATCGAGACTCGTCGCCAGTTCAGGTTGACTGAGTCAGAGACTGCTGAGGCTCACTGGCAAGTCTTGGTGGAAACAGACGAAGTCAAACCTTACCTAGAAGAACATCTCAGAAGGTTCGAGGCTAAAAATGGTGAAGATTTCGACGAGCGGCAGCGGAGGAGGAGTTTTCTTCGATGGTTCTTAACATGGGTACATATGCCTATTAATTCTTGTAAGGTTCTTTGAGGGTTTATAACACTTATCTTTAACTCCTCTTAACACTTATCTCTCAGGTGTCCCTTAAAGAAAAAAACTCGGACCCCAGCTTGGTTGCAGGAATAAAGTCATTAGCTCAAGGACCTCAGCAATGTCGGGTTTATAAGTCGTGTTATGTGAACGGTGTCAAGTTCACATCGTTTGATAGAGATCAAAGAACCGTGACTCAAAACAGCGGTGTCATGATAGACATGGGTTCATCCAAGTTCTACGGCCATGTTAACTACGTGGTCGAAGTATTATATGCAGGCCGTATGCCAGTGGTGTTGTTTAAGTGCACATGGCACAACTCCGAGGACCCTGAAGATCTTGACACCCTTATAAAAGATCATGGACTGATATCAGTGAATACAAACAACAGTTACTATGAGGATTCACCCTTCATAATTGCAACCAAAGCAAAACAGGTATTCTACATAGACGATCCAAAGTCTGGTGGTACTTGGAAGGTAGTACAAGAAATGTCGCACCGCAATGTCTACAGCGCCGAAGTTCTGGCCATAGATGAAAACATATCGCGTACAGGAGATCATATCTTCGAGCCTTACCAAGAGGACACTCCCACGGTGATATAATTTTACCCAGATTTTCAACTACTTTTGGACGAAGAAGGAGACGAGGACGAGGTCGAGGACGAGGACGAGGTCGAGGACGAGGACGAGGACGAGGACGAGGACGAAGACGAGGACGAAGACGAGGAGGATGAGGACGAGGACGAAGACGAGGAGGATGAGGACGAGGACGAAGACGAGGAGGAGGAGGAGGAGGAGGAGGAGGAGGACGAAGACGAGGACTAAACTAATATTATTATCTATTTGAAACCTAAATTCGTATTTTCTTTAAAGCATAATTTATTCATACGAGAAAATATTACTAACTTTATAATTGTAAACTTCATTTATTAAAAAAAAAACAAAATCGAAAATTAAATAGAAGGAAGCGACGTAGATTATTCAATCTACGTTGATCGCCTCATTTATTCATAAAAACAACAAAATTAAAAATTAAATACAAGTAAGCGACGTAGATTGATCAATCTACGTCGCCTCATTTATTCATAAAAACAACAAAATCGAAAATTAAATAGAAGGAAGCGACGTAGATTGATCAATCTACGTCGCCTCATTTATTATAAAAACAACAAAATCGAAAATTAAATAGAAGGAAGCGACGTAGATTGATCAATCTACGTCGCCTCGTTTATTTATAAACTTCATTTATTCTAAAAATCAATATTAAATA
Organism: Geum urbanum; assembly: GCA_946800695.1. Lineage (NCBI taxonomy): Eukaryota > Viridiplantae > Streptophyta > Magnoliopsida > Rosales > Rosaceae > Geum > Geum urbanum. The sequence goes on from OX327001.1 coordinate 13,410,967, forward strand.
TTAACTACAACTCAGCGACGTAGATTGATCAATCTACGTCGCCTCGTTTATTTAAATAAACATAACTTTTAATATTAAAAAAATTTAAATATTAAAAACAAGACATCGAGGCGACGTAGATTTATCAATACACGTCGCTTCGTTTATTCCAGGAAAAAAAATTACATATTTAACAAAATTAAATATTGATTACAACGAGCCGACGTAGATTGATCTATGTACGTCGCCTTGATTATTCCAAAAAAACAAAATAAAAATTAAATACAAGGAAGCGACGTAGTAAGAGCAATCTACGTCGCCTCGTTTATTGAAAAAAAAATAAAAATAAAGATTAAATCAAAGCGACGTAGATACCAATGTACGTCGCCTCGTGGGCTTTATAATCCCAGAATCACAGTTTCAATCTGCTTCTTTTCATTTCGTTTTCCCTTCTTCTTCTTCCTCGCGCCGCGCCCCCAAAGCCAACGACCCAACAATCCCTAACCCCTAATCGACCTGTTGATAAAACCGAATCCCTAACCCCATCTCATCTAAACCCATCCATCTCAATCCCTTCCATCTCATCTAAACCCCTACATCCCTAATCGTCGAATCCATAATCCCACAAATCCATAATCGCATTACAACCTATTGGAGCTCAATCTGTGGCCATCAATCTGTGTAACCATCACACTGTAAGCATCCGACCTCGTTCAATTTTCAATATGTTTTCATCTTAATGAGTTAGTGTGTTCAATTTTCAATCTGTTTTCATCACACTGTGGCCATCAATCTGTTTTCATCTTAATGTGGGTTTTTTGATGATGATGACTTTCTTAATGTCATTTGCTCTGGTTTTAGTTACGGTTTTTCTTGTACTGTGTTTATGCTCTGAAAAAGAAGATGGTGGATATGTCATATGTGATTATATATATGGTCTGGATATGTGGATATGTTGTTATATATGGTTATATCTATGGGGATATGTGGAATGAGAAGTCATGTGTGTGGCACGCCAATGACTATGCTGACGGTGAATATAAGCAAGAGCTTTTCTGCATTCGATTCGCTTCGATTGAGAGTGAGTTTTGTTTTATCTAATCTAATCTAGTACCTAGATATTGTACTGAATCTATATTCGCTGTCGATGTCTTGCTTACGATGTAAAGGTTGAATCAAAGTAAGTATTGGAAGTGGTATCATACTTTGGATTCATGATGGATTGGGCTGTGACGTGAAATCTTAATTGCTTTTAGAATACATTGATCACGTCACCTGTTGAAGTTTTGTTGCTGCACACTAATGAGTACTAATTGTAGAGGGGGAACTTGAACATGATGATTTTAGTGTGATCAATTGATCTGTCTTGGATTTTGTTGATAGGTGGGAGCAACATGTGTCTAATGAGACTGCCTGGTCTTGTTTCAAAATAGGAACAAGCTCCTTGAATCGGTGCTATTTTCTAGGCTTATATTGACTGTATGGTCTTGTTTTGATTAGGTTGCAGTTGGCAAGATGGAATTGTAATTTGAGCTATAATGATTCATGCTGCGTATTGATCTTCTTTAGACAAGTTAGACTAGCGATGGTTATTATAGTTGTTTCTTGTACATGGTGAGAGTTGAGATGGTTTTTTGATACGATTGGTATTGTGAACTGTCAAAAGCAAATATGAACTAAATAAGTTGTTAAGATCCAAGCTTGTAGGTAGGAACTTCCTGAACTTGTAAATTTATTAGCTGAGATCTCATTTTCTTTAGAATACTGTGATCAATTTCTTTATTCTTTTTCTTGAAGTTTAATGAATATGTGACATTAAGCTAGCATGTGTTATTTGAAGTAGCTAATATGTTGTAAATCTGTTTTCCTCCTCCAGTAGCTAAAGCAACCGAATCCGAGCCAACTCCGTGTAGCTAAAGCAAACGATTTGAGGCAACTCGAGAAGGTACGGAGCTTTGTGTTTTATACTGTGCCGAATGTGTATTGTGATAATGATTCCGAATGTGTTTTCAATATGTTTTCATGTAAGTATTGTGTTTTGTGATGATGATGAAGTCTAATGTGTTTTGTGATAATGATTAAACGCCAGTTTGGTTATATGAAAACATATGCATAATGATTAAGGGTTTGTGTTTTATACTGATTCTTACTTTTGTTTGTTAGTAGTTATTTCTGGGATATTAGGATTGATGAAAGAGCACGTGTTACTAGTACTTGACAGTTCAATATTGCCTGCATGTATAAAAGAATGTTAGTTAAATAAATAGTCATTTGTAGAAAACAACAGAGCCGATGTAAGAAGGTGTTTAGTATGTTTCTTATCCAACCATTAAACGTATGTAGCTAATCTGTTTTAAATATGAAGATCATCTTCTGGTTTACCTGTGAAATTAGTTCTATATATGAAGATCATCTTCTGGTTTACTCTATTGAATCCCAAAAAGAATAGTTTAGTTTTAACATCTAATTAAAAATAACAGTTTAGTAATAAAAGAATGGCTCCCGGAGATACTGCATACAAGAGGAGGAAAGCGTTGATGCAGCGTCGTGAAGCGGAAGCGGCGGCCGCGGCGGCAGCTGCGGAGGCGGCAGCTGCGGAGGCGGCGGAGGCGGGGTGGCGAGCATTCAGCCGAGATGGGGCTTCCGGGTCTGGTTGCCCCACGGGACAATCGGCGACCCCGTCGATTGCAGAAGCTCCCATTTTAACGCCCGCCCCTCCACTTGAGGATGCGATTCCGCAAGGAGCGGATGACAGCAGCGACGCCACTACGGCGTCACAGCACCCTCCCGCCCTCAGCATCCGGTGCAAGAAGACCAAACTCCCCGACATGGTCGACATGGCAACCGGAGACCCGACGACGGAACAGCGCGGAGTCGTTGTCGGGACGAAGACGGAGTACCTCGTCCGGATGAACAACAATAGGCGACTACAAGTCGCTTACTCTACGAGGCATGCGGGGCCGGCGACGAGGGAAATGCGGAGTCTGATGTGCCGAGACATCGGTAGCATCATCCGCGGAAAAGTTCCAATGCTTGCATCTAGCTTCTTGGGACTTAGCGATTTGCATCGCGATATCGTCGGCCAGAGTCTTGAGGTATACTTGCTGGACTCCGAGCTTACTTACATACCTGTAGTAAATGTAAATATAATTTTTACATAACGGAATTTAAATGTGTTGTGCTAGACGAACTACGACATCCCGGCGACTGATGTGGAGATGTGGAACTTCATTGATAGGACGGCGCAAACAATCTATAAGGATTGGAAGTACGATTGCCATCAACATTATCTCCACGTCAGCCAGGAGACTCCGGCCGAGTTTCTCGGGAGGGAAGACCAATGGGCGTGGTTAAAAGCCCACTTCGAAGACCCTGCTTACTTGGTGAGTTTCATAAACGAACCTACAGTTTTGGTCAAACGTTCGAACAATATGCATGTTTTAGTGTTCTTATTTTAAAATGATTTTTGTGTGTGTGTGGCAGCGATTGTGCGAACGGAACCGAGGGAACCGAAACAAGAACAAGGAGCAGCAGATCAACCACCATTCGGGATCCCTCGCCCTCTCGTACCGAAGCGAGGTGTTGGAGAAGGAGGGTCATCCAGCGCCCGCCGTCCAGACGTGGATTAACGTATACCAGCCGGAGAGGAATGCGGCTGAGAAAGTGGTAAGCTCAAATAAGTTCACGTTACGTTATTTCAATTATGTTTGTTTACTAAATTGTAATATTATTTATTTTATCTATTTTAATTGAGCAGGCGGCAGTAAAGCGTCGACTCGATGAAGTCTTGTCGCAACAAGATAGTGCTGCGGGCCCAGTTGACGGCGAAGAGGTTTCCCAACCCCAGCCTCTTCCTCTTGATACACAAATAAATATCATAGAGGAAGAGGTGGGTTCAAGGCACGGGACCTCTATAAGAGGTAATAAATCTCCAAAACGATTCCGTCGATGCATATCTCGATTTACGTTTTGCTTCATTTTGGTTTACGATATAGTTTACTAATATTTGTTCTTGTTCGACGTTACAGGGGTGGGGCGCGCTCTAACACGCGACCCCAAACCGAGAGGAGGGGCCCGGGTAAACCAGGAACGCCAAATTCAAATGCAAAAGGAGATCGATGAAGCCAAAGAGGCGGCGCGCAGATCGAGCGAGGTGGCGCAGAAGGCCATAGCGGAAGCGAGTGCGATCGCCCAAAGGATGCAAGAAATGGAGGCCATGATGCAATCATTCCAGGCTGCGAATCAACAACCGCAAGCTCCTCCACCACCTCCCGGCTCGTAAACTGTATATAGGATTTGTATAAACTTGATTTGTGTAAACTTGATTTGTATAAACTTTTAACGTTTTGATTTGTGATTGAATGCGTTATTTTGGTTGAATGCGTATCTGCAATTTGAATGCGTTTTTGTGTTTGTAAATTGCGATAGGTCGTGACTTGGTACAATAATATTTAATTTTTATTTTTTTTTTATTTTTTAATAAATGAGGCGACGTAGATAGAACATTGTACGTCGCCTCATTTATTTTTCTAAATGAATAATAAATAAATATTAAATACGTTGAGGCGACGTAAATTGATCTATATACGTCGCCTCATTTATTACAAAAATAAAAAAAAAATTTATTTTTTAATAAATGAGGCGACGTACATTGATCAATATACGTCGCCTCAATGTATTTAATATATATTTATTTTTTATTTTTTAATAAATGAGGCGACGTACAATGTTCTATCTACGTCGCCTCATTTATTAAAAAATAAAAAATAAATATATATTAAATAAATTTAGGCGACGTATATTGATCAATGTACGTCGCCTCATTTATTAAAAAATAAAATCAAATAAATATTAAATAAATTGAGGCGACGTATATTGATCAATATACGTCGCCTCATTTATTAAAAAATAAAAAAAATAAAAATTAAATAAATGTAGGCGACGTATATTGATCAATATACGTCGCCTAGTTTATTAAAAAATAAAATCAAATAAATATTAATTAAATTGAGGCGACGTATATTGATCTTGTACGTCGCCTCAATGGATTAAAAAAAAGAAAAATAAATTAAAAAAAAATAAAAGTGAGCGACGTAGATTGATCAATATACGTCGCCTCAGTTCAAGCGACGTTATCAATATACGTCGCTTCAATTGAAGCGACGTAACATTATTTACGTCACGTGAAATAAACGAAGCGACGTAGATTGTATCTACGTCGCCCCAATGGTGGCGTGATGAATCTGAAGCGACAAGACGAGGCGACGTCGTTTTGGTCACAAGAAATCGAGGCGACGTAAAATTGAGACGAGGCGACCACCTTTCTACGTCGCCCCGATTTCCTCCTCCAGTAGTGATATTGTTCTTAACTTTTGTGTTAGCCAGATGACAGTACGTGTTTAACACCACCTCGGTAGTAGCTAGGGCTAACTATGGAAAACTCTTGTAGTTAATATGGTTAATTTAAATAAATTTGAATTTGTGTTTAATTAGATGTACAAGATGCCAGCTAGGGTAACCAAGTCTGTCCCAGTTGACTAGTACATATGTATGGTGTGCATGCATAACTAAGAGTGCATGTTCGATCTTAATAGAAGATCATATTTACATGTTTTTGAACAACCTATAGCTAATTTCATCATCTGTAACCTAATTTTTATTTTATTATTACTTCTGAACATGATTGTTGCCCTTGCACGTACGTCTTTCTATGCAGATTCCTAAATCGAGCAGCACAGAAAGTTGAAGGGGACATCACACAAGATGGTTCAGTTGCAAAGCCATGGAGAGTATGCACAGTACAACAAGTAGAAGATTTCAAGACTCTAGTACGGATCGCGCCGTTATGGTCGATCAACCAGTATCTTCTTAGGAACGCCGGCCAATAGGTGTTCAATCTTGCAAGCCCTAGCCTTGGACCGTCGACTTTGACCTCACTTCACAATACCAGCCAGCTCCGTTATATTCATTATTCTAATTTCTACAGCCATCTCTCTCAGCGTCATTGATCGATTCCTATCCCCCGCGTGGCACAGGTGAAAGAGTGAACATTGTACAAATATGTTTATATGATGTTGACATTATGTTGAATCTTGGATAATGTAATGAGAGTCACAATTGTGTAGTTAATCCTAGTGTACATGTAAGCAACATATGCTGATTACATTGTATTATGAATCCTTATGCATTACAGATATGATCACATAGTAATGAAATCTGTGTTTGAGTGCAACTAGGCTTCTTCTATGGGTAAGACCTTGTTGCATCTCTATATATATATGTGAGACTTGTCCCTGCTCTCTCTACGATTAGCATACAACTCTAAATCCCATACAAGAGGCTTAAGGAGAGAAGAACAGAAGACATAAGCTCAAGTGAAGATTGCAGTCTCGATGAATGCAGCTGGTAAGCTTCTGATTTTCTTCAGCTCATGGTTCATGTGTTTACATGTCTTGATTGATCTTCAGTGCTATGTTATCAATTGGTATCAGAACTTTGCTCAAAATCTCGCATGTAAATCGCTTAAGAAAAATCCACATGAAAATCCTATATTTTTTTGGTTATAACTCAAGCAACAAAAAAAAAATCGGAATAGGGCCAGATTTTCGTTCAGGTGTTCTTGGCCCATTCAGAAACTTACATGGGCCTGCTGGGCTACGTGACCTGAGCTGAGACACATTCGGAGGAATACCCAAGTTTTGGTCTTTGGTCAATAACTGACCGTTGCGATAACGGACTAGTTTTGGGATTCTGGGTTTTGGAGCTCGAGGATACAACACTCACAGATTCGTCTCATGAATCTGATTTCGAGGATTCAATCCTTGCTGTTCACCAGGTACGTTTAGGAATGCTATAGAGAACCCTAGAAGCACATCCCGGCATGCACATAGGATAGGATTGTTTGCTGTTTGCTAGATGGGGCCGGATGGAATTCAAATTCGATTCTCTGTGTATTCTGATGTATTGCTTGATCATGATTGTGTGCTGCATATCTATGATTATTTTCCGCTAACCTTGCAGCGCTGTGAGAAGAGGCTAAGGTATGTCGATTGATTCAGCTTGTGATAAGGCATAATCTAAGCATCTGTTCAACTATAAATTGATAAAGAATCATGGAATGATTATTTTGCGTCTCCCATAAACAACTACAATACAATTTACAGTAAAAGGAATCTGGTTTTAAATTTTTCAGGGATTTCTTAAAAGTCTTGAGTTCTGCAGACTTGGATTAGCATGTTGCACATAGCAAAACCTTTTCCATGTTTACAGAATAATCATAAGATGTAAAAGACTTAAAACTAGTGTTATTGATTTTAAAATTTTGTGCCTTATGGCTTCCATAGAAGCATCTGTATGAAATCTTTAAAATCAAAACAGATACATATATAGTTTCTAAACTCATATTTGGTTATTTTAGAAGTTTTTCTCCTACCATTAGGTGATGACTACTTCTCTTATAAAACATGAGATTAATTACTGTGGTTTGTATTTCAGACAATTAGTATTGTCCAATCTACTGCTATATAAGTGTAGTTGGATAATGAACTTCAGTTTTGGGATTTTTTTAGTATATATATGTGTTAGATTTGTGTGATGATTGGTGTTATCTGTGGCTTTTGTGATTCCAGTAGTACATACATAAAACACAGAAATCTCACAAACTTAACAAACAAGAACTAATTTTGTGATTTGTTGATTGCTCTCTAGGTGTCCAAGTAGTCACTCTTAATCAAATTGAACTTTTAACGGGGTCAAACTATTCCACCTGGAGAAGACAGATTGACGTGTATTTTTCAATAAATGGGGAATTGGATGACTGTCTTATAGGACACGTACCAGAATCTATAGAGGAAGATGAGAAAGATCAGTATAGGGCTCAGTATGATTACTATGTTCTTTGGCATAGGAAGAACACCACCTGCAGAAATATTATCAAGGCCACCATATCAGATACCATAGCTGGAACCTTACCTAAAATGGATTATGCTTATGATTACCTTGAGGCTAATTCATGAAAAGTTTAAGAAAACTGACAAAGCAGAAGCATCTAACCTTTCAGTACAGCTAAACTCTCTTAAGTATAATGTAGTAGGGGGTGTTAGAGATCACATAACGAAGTTGGAAACCCTGTGTGCAAAACTTAAGAACCTCAATGTAGGGCTTCCTGATGAATACGTGGTACACACTGCTCTACATTCTCTTCCATCATGTTTTAATCAGCTAAAGACTAGTTATAATACCTAGTCTGAAAAATGGACAATCAATCAATTGATTTCCATAGCTACTAAGGAAGAGAGTAGGATCAAGAAGGAGGATCCAAACTATGGTATTGTCAAGGCTTCAACCACTGAGGCAACTGTGAACTTGGTAGGCAGGAATAAGTAGAAAAAGAAGTTAGGTGTCAAGAAAACAAATTTTAAACCTCACCCAACTAAAACAGCAACAGGACCATCCAGCAACTCCAGCACTTCAAACTTTAAGTTCAAGTGCTATTTTTGTAAGAAAACTGAACACATTAAGAAAGAATGTCCAGGGTTTAAGGCCTGGATGATTAAGAAGGGTATGCATTTATCCTTATCTGAAACTTTTTCTATTCCATCTCTTTTCTTTTTAGAAGTTGATTTAATTAATATAGAGCCAAACACGTTTTGGCTTGATTCAGGCTCCCCCTTACACATTGTTAACTCCTTATATGGCTTCACAAAGAGGAGGAAACCAAAAACTGAAGAATCACACATTCGAGTAGGAAATGGCATGAGAGTTGTTGTCAAGGCTGTAGGCAGTCTTAGACTTGATTTAGGCTTAGGGAATTTTCTTTTTCTGGATAGTGTTTATTTTGTACCCTCTATGAAGAGGAATTTGATTTCTTAGGATCTTTTAATTCAGACTGGTTGTAGTTTTCTTTATGACATAAATGGAATAAAGATTTTTAGAGATTCATTACATATTGGTTCTGCTACACGTTTGAATGGTTACTTACAATTACAATGTAGCCTATCTCCTTCTCAACCTTCTGTGTATAATGTTGAGCACTTATCAGATGATTCAAATGTGTTAAATACCACTGTAGGTATTAACAGACCCCTATTTAATGATAAATCAGCACAACTATGGCACAGAAGGCTAGGTCACATCTCAAAAGAAAGACTGAAATCATTGGTTAAGTCTAAAATGCTACCAGAATTAGATTTCTCTGACATGAATGAATGTGTGGAATGCTGTAAAGGGATTATGACAAATAAAAATAGAAAAGGTGCATACAGATCAAAAGAGTTACTAGAGTTGATACACATAGATATTTGTGGACCCTTAAGACATCAAACCATATATGGAAACATCTATTTCATAACATTCATATATGATCTCTCATGTTTCTGTCACATCCAATTATTATCTGAAAAATCACAATCTTTAGAGGCATTTAAAATCTTCAAAACTGAAGTAGAGCTTCAGCTTAAGAAGAAGATTAAAACTGTCAGATCAGATAGGGGAGGAGAGTTTTATGGGAGGTACACTGAGAATGGTCAGCAATTGGGTCCATTTGCCCTGTTCCTACAAGAACATGGCATTAAACCTCAGTATACAACACCTTATAATCCCCAACAGAATGGAGTAGCAGAAAGGAAGAACAGAACTCTTTTAAACATGGTTAGGAGTATGATGTGTACGTCAAGCTTACCTAAATAGCTTTGGGGTGAATCTTTAAGAACAGCAAATTATATTTGCAATAGGGCTCCAAGTAAATCTATACAGAACACTCCTTATGAACCATGGCATGGTAAAAAGCCAAGCCTGCACCATATGCATGTTTGGGGCTGTACAGCTGAGGCTAGGTTTTATAACCCGGATTTAGGAAAACTTTAGTCCAAATCAGTGTCTTGTCATTTTGTAGGTTACTGTGAAAAATCTAAAGGATACAAGTTGTATTCTCCAAACCACTCTCCAAGAGTTTTTGAAACTCATCAAGTAAATTTTTTAGGAGAAACAGTCTGCAATACTGCTTACATTAATCTAACAGCAGATTTTGAAGAAATTTCAGACAATCCAGAAGACTTAAATCACTTAGAAAATATCTCTGTTCTACCAATAGGTTCACATACAGCTTCAGAACACTTAAAAGAATCTGAAACTATGACTTTGGGGGAAGGAACAAACAAAACACAATTAAATCAACATTCAGCTGAGAACAGAAACACTGAGATTCTGCAGGGACCTTCAGAAAACATAAGACCTGAAAATAATTTTGGAGTTCCCAATTTTGTAGAACCTACAGTAACTTTAGAACCTTATCAACCAAATCCAACTCCAAACCCTAAACCAAGAAAATCCTCCAGGGAAATAATTCCAACATTTGCAGGTCAAAGTGATTACTATGTGTTTTCTCAAGAAATTGAGGACTCATTAAATGATGACTGTGATCCTGTAAATTTTAGTCAAGCCATGAACAGTAAGGACTCCACTAAGTGGTATAAAGCTATGACTGCAGAAATTGAGTCTATAAAGGATAATGCAGTATGGGATTTGGTTAAAACTGATGATAAACAGAAGCCTATAGGTTCTAAATGGGTTTTCAAAACAAAAAGTGATGCTAAAGGAAATATAGAAAGGTTTAAAGCTAGGTTAGTGGCTAAAGGTTTTACACAAAAGGAAGGTATTGATTTTACAGAAACTTTCTCTCCTGTCTATACTAAGGATTCATTTAGGATAGTCATGGCACTTGTAGCTCATTTTGACATGGAATTACATCAAATGGATGTCAAAACAGCTTTCCTAAATGGAGAACTTGAAGAGGCCATATACATGAAACAACCAGAAGGTTTCATTGCTAAAGGGAAAGAACAGTTGTTCTGTAAGCTTAAGAAATCAATATATAGGTTAAAACAAGCCTCTAGACAATGGTATAGGAAATTTGATTCAGTAATTTCAAAATTTGGATTTACAGAAAACATTGTTGATGAATGTGTGTATCTTAAGACAGTAGGAAATGCTTTCATTTTCCTTATTCTGTATGTTGATGACATTCTCCTAGCTAGTAGCAATCTCAAACTACTTAAATACACTAAAATCTTTTTGTCAAAACAGTTTGACATGAAAGATTTGGGGGAAGCATCATTTGTCTTAGGAATTGAGATTAAAAGGAACAAAAAATGTGGCCTTTTGGGTTTGTCACAAGCAAGTTACATTACAAAAATTCTGAAACGTTTTGGAATGGAAGCTTGTGCTGTAGGCGAGGTTCCAATGTCCAAAAGGGATAAATTGAGCAAAAACAAATTTCCTAAAACTGAAGCTCAGAAAGCAGGTATGGATTCAAAACCTTATGCTAGGTTGGTAGGCAGCTTATTGTATGCACAAGTGTGCACTACGCCAGACTTAGCATTTTCAGTAAGCATGCTTTCTAGGTTTCAAAGTGATCCTGAAATTCAACACTGGAATGCAGGGAAGAAAGTCCTTAGATATCTTCAAAGAACTAAAAATCACTTGCTTGTTTATAAAAGAGTTAAAACCTTAACCTTAGAGGGGTATACTGATTCTGATTTTGCTAGTAACTATCCACACTCAAAGAAATCTACCTATGGTTATGTTTTCATGCTTGCTGGTGGAGCTATAGCATGGAAAACTCAGAAACAGTCCCTGACGGCAACTTCTACTATGCAAGCAGAAGTAATTGCATATAAAGGGGTATGTGAGGGTCTTTGGATAAAGAATTTTCTGGTAGAAACTAAAGTGCTTAAAGATATAATTTCTGGAAAATTAACCATCTACTGTGATAATGAAGCTGCTATGTTTTTTGTAAAGAACAGCAAGAGGTCTATTCATTCCAAACACCTTGATCTAAAGTACTACAGTATGAAGAAAAGAGTTAAGGATGGTGAAATTCAGATTTTAAACATTGGGATAGACAATCAACTTGCTGATCCTTTTACAAAGGCTTTAGCAGTTGGCGTTTTTAAGAAGCACTGTGAAAATTTGGGTGTGCTTAGTGAGTTAAATTCTGGTGTTTAGTGGGAGCATTTGGTTTTCTAGTTAAAGTTTACTTCATTGTTCTGGTTCTTGTAATTTTGTTTTTGTTCTGAGTACAACTCAGAATCATGTAATCTTGATTCTATTAATGATAAGCTGAGATTTTACTTTCTGGTTAGTTTGTACATTTGCTGCAGCATATTGTGTATGAATTTTTGATTTTCTGTTACAGTTTATTTGCATTTAGAAATTAATATCGGATGGATAGTGATGTATGGAATTGTTCTATACATTAGTTGCCTTTTCAGTTTTCATTTAACAAGCACAATTCCATCGGTATTCCAGTGTGTTTGTATTTTTAGAGTTTTTTGTGTAAAAACCATTTGGTGGACTTGAGGTTTTGACAAAATGCAGATTGTTAGTGTATATGCAGTCATTAAACTTCACTTTAGTCATATCTGAGTTCATGTGTTATGTAGTTGTTATTGCAGTGGCTTTTAACTTACAGGTTTAGTTAAATTTGTTAGAGTTCTAGGTTCTACAATAGTGGTTGTATAATGACGGAGCTGTGGTTATGGATTTCAACTCGTTGTGATTCAAGCATGCCTTTAGTTTTCATTGCTTGTTCTGAAATGGTTCATTTGCTGCATATAAGTATTGTACAGTTCAGTGGGAGATTGAAAGAGTGAACATTGTACAAATATGTTTATATGATGTTGGCATTATGTTGAATCTTGGACAGTGTAAGGAGAGTCACAATTGTGTAGTTAATCCTAGTGTACATGTAAGCAACATATACTAATTACATTGTATTAGAAATCCTTATGCATTACAGATATGATCACATAGTAATGAAATCTGTGTTTGAGTGCAACTAGACTTCTTCTATGGGCAAGACCTTGTTGCATCTCTATATATATGTGAGACTTGTCCCTGCTCTCTCTATGATTAGCATACAGCTCTAAATCCCATACAAGAGGCTTAAGGAGAGAAGAACAAAAGACATAAGCTCAAGTGAAGATGGCAGTCTCGATGAATGTAGTTGGTAAGCTTCTGATCTTCTTCAGCTCATGGTTCATGTGTTTACATGTCTTGATTGATCTTCAGTGCTATGTTATCAATAGGTTGACTGGCCGGTTTCCGACACCCCTCCAACTTATAAGATCAGGCCACGTCCTAACTGTGATCAGCGTGGTTGTTTCTGCAGTGGTCGAGTCCAAAAGGCTGAATATTGAACCAGATAAAATGCGAGTATTGTGGCTTTTCCCACAGTTGGTTTTGGTAGGCATTGGAGAGGCACTTCATTTTCCAAGACAGGTTTCATTATATTACCAAGAATTTCCTGCATCTCTGAAAAGCACAGCGACCGCGATGATCTCGTTGATCGTGGGCATTTCGTTTTATTTAACTACTGTGGTGATTGATCTGGTTCAAAGGTCTACGAGATGGCTACCAGATGATATAAATAATGGCAGGGTTGATAATGTCTATAGGATGCTAGTTGTGATTTGGGTGGTGAACTTTGGATATTACTTGGTTTGTGCTAAGACGTACAAGTCTCAAAAAGTTGAGGGCATGGATGGTAGTGGCGTTGTAGGTGAGAAGTAGTGGTCGAATTCTCTGTCATTATTTTTGAATTGTGTTATGTACGTACTTCTCTATCATCATGACAATAAAATTGATTAAGACATTCAAACTCCAAATTTTTCTATAGTTTTATTGATCTTGAAACGGAGAATGAATACTTTCATGTACTGGAGATTTGCAAGTACCTAATATACTAATTCACCGATATGATTCATACAGGGGTGTGAATTCTTTAATTCTTTTAATAGTCTTTTGAATCTTTTTACTATTTTTCATATACCATACTGAAAGATAATCATATTTATTGACCTTGCAAAACAAGCAATAAATAAAATAAGGTACACCAAATTCTAAGGCTGGGAATTTTGCGGTGACAACAATAACACGATGAACTCTACTGCCTGCATTAAGTTTGGTAGAGAGAGAAGAAAACAAAAAGGAGGGCAAAAGAGGAAATTTCCTGGCAGTGAAGTATGGGTGGAGGTGGAGAGAAGCATCTCCGCCTTATTTAGGATCAAGCATCTAGGGTTGGCTGGTTGTACCCGAGTACCCGAGAACCCAAGAACCCAAATCGAATTATCCAAAAATTACGGGTTTGGGTTGGATCCTTGAAATAAAAACAGTTTAATGTGTTAAACCCGGATTGAACTCAAAGTTTAGGTTAGGGTATTAAACCTAAAAAACTCAAATAAAATTTTAGTAAGATTTTAATTGAACCCTAATTAAATTTAAGTTCAATAATTTAAATAAATTTGTCACATTTTAATTGGTTATTACAACATTTATTTCAATATAGCCCAATAATTAATAAGACCACATATATAATGGAACCCTAATTTTAATCGACTTGATTGTATACTGACTTGGCTGTCATTAAATTGCTAATTCAGGTTCTCTATTTTAAATTTGTATATTTTGTGGCTACTAGAATTCTCTAAGGCTTATTTTTATATTGTGCACACTTGAAGTGTTGTAATAGGCTAAAAGATCTAATGGATTTATTTTTCTAGTATATTGAGATTATGTAGTATGCATTATAAACTATGTACTTTGAGATTATGTGTAACTTCATTTTTTCCTAATCTATAGTTAGAATCCGAAAATCAGGCAAATCCGAACCTGAATAATTCGGGTGGGTTGAGTTCGAGTTTGCTTAAAAAATTACTCAACCCTAACCCATATTGTACAATTTAAGTTCAGATTCAGGTCTTGTAATTTTATACACAAACCCGAACTAAGCCAGGCCTACAAGCCACTAAAAGAAAACCGCACCTAGACCGCGGACCATTTCCGTCGTCCAAGTACCTAGACGACGGAATCTCCGTGGTCCAGGTTACGTCCTCCAAGTACCATCGTCCAGGTACTTGGACGACGGACATAGACTTTTTCGTACGCGTAGTCTAAGTGGAACTTAGATCGCGGACTATTTTCGCGGTCTAAGTGGTCACTTGGACCACGAAAATAAACGTTTTCGTCATCCAAGTGTAACTTAGACCGCGGAAATAGTCCACGGTCTAAGTCTCACTTGGTCCACGGAAAAGTCTATGTCCGTCGTCCAAGTAACCACTTAGACCGCGGACTTTTTGCGTGGTTTGAGTGAGCACTTAGACCACGCAAAAAGTCCACGGTCTAAGTGGTCACTTAGACTACGGAGATAATATTATGTGACGTCAAAGTGTTCACTTAGACCACGGATATTTAGCTAAATTCCGTAGTCTAAGTGAACACTTAGACCACGCATATGAATATCTCTGTTGTCTAAGTGATTATTTATTTATTTTAATTAAAATTTTAATTTAAAGTAAAATATTAATAATTTAATTAAATACTAAATTCTCGTTTAAATAATTAAATAATTATAAATTAATTAAAATAAAAAATTATCATTTAAATAATTAAAATTTGTACATACATGAAATTAAATCGTTCGGAATCGAAAATACGATATGATAAACTACATAGTTAGAATACAAACTACTAAAATACAAGAGGAGTAGACGCGCCGCCGAGTCTCCCACCTCCAGCCGTGTCGTCGTTGGGGTATGGGTTCGGAGGAGGTTGACACTGTTGTCGAGTCTGATTTTGCATGAGGGCGATGAGCTGAGATATCTACGCTTCTTGCTCATCAAGCCTCGACGACCGTATACCTCATCGACGATTGCAATTTGGCTCTCCATCGATAGAGGAGGCAGGTCTTCCGGCGGCAAATCCGGGTGTGTAAGCTGAGTGTTGGTCAATTCCTAATGCGCCCGTTCTACCAACCTCGCCTGAAAATAATAATAAAAATTAAATAATTATAAATTTGTATGATAATTTAATAAATAAATTAAATAATAATTACGCTAATTAAAAAAATATATATACAGCACTTACGCTGTATTGACTCGCTTCATTGTCGAGCTCAGACGTCACGTAAGCGCTAATCTTGGAGCCCTTATCGTTGTGCTCCTTAGCAATTTTGATCATCTGCTTGGAGCCGGAGGTATGATATTTGTCCTTCTTCCCCCGGTTGGTTTTGTTGATGTTGGAAAATTTCTGTTGAACAACATAAATCATTAAAAAAATTAATAAATAACTAAAATAAAAATAATTCAATTTCCTCAATTTAAATAAAAAAATAATCACCTTATATTCTTCTCCTTGGAAGTGGGTGACCAACCACTCCCACTCATCTTTCATATCCCCACGTAGTTCTACGGGGGTAGGCACGGGGCCGATATCTTCATAATACTTATGAAGTTTGTACTTTCACTCACGGTAGATGGCATTGGCGGTTTGGTTGATGTGCATAAGCATCTCTGGTGTGGGATCCACCTCATATTGTTCCTATAAGAAATGAATAAAAAATTATAATCATATATATTATGAAATTACGATTTTTATTGGGTATTAGAAAATAAATATAAAATTGTACATATTACGTACCGAAAATTCTTTAAACACTTTCGTTTTCTCTTCATCCAGCAACTCCTTCCAAGTAGAAGCAATCATACGAACCTTGTTGCGAAGGATTGACCCGATGTTGTGCGAGAAAACACTAGCTAGCTGAGATGTGGGAGGGTCATCGGTGAAATCCTCGTACGACAACTGGATCTTTTGCCCGGTCGCCTTGAACAATTTCTCTGATTTTCCGCTTTTACGAGACTGCGAGACCTTTTGGGTTGAGGGTCTGTCAGGGCCCTCCTGAGCTTTCGCCGCGCACTGTAGAGGATAGACTCAAAGGAGATTGACGACGCCGGAGCACTTTCTGCCATCGACATCAGACCGAAATGGGCGTCATCATCACCAGTCGGGATAGCTGGGGTAGCGAAAATTTCCCCAGTCGGCGCTGTCAAAGGACCAGGTGAAGGGTCCAGATGAGGCGCGACGTTGTCTTCCTCTAACTCCCAACCGACTTGCTCTTCCAAGCGTCGGAGTGGAACATCTTCGGCCTCCTTTTGGGCCTTTTTCTTTTCCCAATGGGCCATTTTAACCTAGGAGTTGTTAAAATATTATTAACATAACAATCATATAGTAAAAAATTACGATAATTATTTACGAGCATTAAGTGCGCCTAAGATTTAAAAAGAGTACACTAACTTGGTCTTTAGGTCGTTCAATGGACGTGCGACCCGCGCGATAAAGTATAAACTTTCAATCAATTAGTCTTGGTTCAATCGAAAAACATGGCCAATTAGGGATAGAGATAACGCGAGAGACAGGACTAATTTCGACAAAACACCATAAGGCTAACCAAATCAATGGTATATACTCTATTGGTGTTAGTCTTTTTTAGATCCAAAACCTGTCACCAGTCATAACCCGTTTCTAGACACTATGTCCAAAATTCAGCCAATCTTTCAAAAATTTACACTCCCTCAAGTTCTTTGCAAACTCCGCCATCAACTTCATGTCCATAACTTCACTTAGGTTATGGTGTGCGATGATGAAATCCACACATCACGAGGAGTTAAGGAGATAAGCTAGGAAATGTGGCGCCATCTATTCCAAAGAGTGCGACTTAATAAACCAAACTTATGTACTAAATTTAAATCAAAGACTACCAATTTACTACAAAATTGTCATAATTACCAATTTATTATTTTTAATAATTCAATAATTTACCATATTTACTACAAATTTACAATATTACAACAATAATAACAAATTATAATTACATGCAATAATAATTATCATTTATAATATTAATTATAACAATATATAATTATAATTATTAATTATTAATTACCATGCATTTAATTTATTTAACATAATTATAATTTAATTAATAAATTAGTATAAATTGACAATTCATTTAATAATTACAATACGGATTAATTACCATGCATTTAATTTATTTAACATAATTATAATTTATTTAATATAAATTTTTTAACATAATTATAATTTAATTAATAAAAATAAATTAGTAAATTGACAATTCAATACGGCTTCAATCTTATCAGGATCCATGCTGACTCCCTCAGCAGATATCACGTGACCCAAAAACTTCACGCTATTCAACCAGAACTCACACTTGCTGAACTTTGCAAACTACTGATTATCTCGCAAAGTCCGCAAAACAGCTCGCAAATGTTTCTTGTGTTGGCCCACACTCCTAGAGTAAATCAGGATGTCATTGATGAACACGATCACAAACTTGTCCAGGAATCGCCTGCACACCTTGTTCATCAAATCCATGAAAGCTGCAGGGGCATTGGTCAACCCAAACGACATGACTAAGAACTCATAATGCCCGTACCGTGATCTGAAAGCCGTTCTAGGCATATCTGACTCTCTGATCCTCAACTGATGGTATCCAGACCTGAGATGAATCTTCGAAAAGACTGAAGCTCCCTTAAGCTGATATAATAAATCATCAATCCGCGACAATGGGTACTTGTTCTTCACGGTGACCTGATTCAGTTTCCGGTAGTCAATACACAATCGCATAGAACCATCCTTCTTCCTTACAAACAATACAGGAGCACCCCACGGCGAAACACTAGGTCATATAAAACCTTTCTCTAGCAACTCTTGAAGTTGAATTTGTAACTCCTTCCACTCCGTCGGTGCCATACGATAAGGTACCTGAGATATAGGTCCAGTGCCTGGTAAAAGCTCAATGGTGAAATTGATTTCTCTAACTGGAGGAACGCATGGTAACTCCTCCAGAAATACATCTGGAAACTCAGAAGCAACCTCAATATCACCAATATCTGGTACAACAACCTTTGTATCCACAACATGAGCTAAGTATGCCACATAACCCTTCTTCATCATCCGCTCGCCCTTCATCGCTGAAATCACACATGGTAGGGAAGTATTCTTCTCACCGCAAAACAATATCTCTGGAAAACCTAGACGTCGAAAAATCATCTCCTTCTTGTGACAGTCGAATATAGCCCAATGTGTGTCCAAGAAGTCCATACCCAAAATCACATCAAAATCGACAATATCCAGCTACAACAAATCCGCAGCTAAACCATAACCTCTCACAAAGATCTCACAATCTCTATACACCCAACCAATACTCACAACCCCATCGGATGGATACGACACTCTCCACCACCCCGGAAGTGGAGATGCATGCATAGTAGCTAAAGATGACAATCTAAATGATATGAATGAATGCGTAGCACTTGGATCTAGCAAAGTAAGTACTGGATAGCCAAAAACATGTAACGTACCAATGACAACCTCTGGTGAAGCTCTGCCCTCACGCAATGACATGGCATGAACTCTGGCATATCCAGCTGGTCGTCCACGCTGATTGTAACCCTGTTATCTGCCCTGTCCTGAAGATTGTACTGGTCGGGCTCCAGAAGTAGTACCTCGATCACCTCCTGAACTCTTAGCTACCTGCCCACCAACACCAGCAGACTAGAAACACTCCCTCGCAAAGTGACCCTCCTGGCCACAACAATAATAAATGGTAGTGCCTTGCTTACAAGGACCAAAGTAATGCCTATTGAAGAAATTGCATAATGGATACTCCCTCGGTACAACAAAAGTGCCACCAGTACGTCGAGGATAGTTGGATCCGCTGGAACTCCCACTAGGGTGTGGTCTCTGTGGCTGATTCCTCCTCCATCTCTGTCTCTGTCTAGCCGTACTAGCAGGATGTCTATAAGGTCCGATGATGATGCTGATCTGGAAGTGCCTGAACTCAGCCTCTTAGAAGGTTCCTGACTCGATCCACCCTCCTCAAATCGTCGAGACTGGAATCGCATCTGCCTTTCTCTCTCTATATCCTCGCCTCGGAGTGCAGCACTCACAAACTCATCAAAGTTGTTTCGAGGCATCGTAGTCAATGTTCCCTTAATATTCAGGTTCAAGCCCAACTCAAATCTCCTGCACTTGGCTTCCTCTGAGGCCACCATATCACGTGCAAATCGAGACAAATGAGTAAATCTATCCCGATACTCAAGTACAGATATGCTACCCTGTTTCAAGTTGGTGAACTCCTCATACTTCCTCTACTGCGTAGCCTAGTTGAAATTCCTCCGCATAAACAAATCTAACAATGTCCATGGAGTATCAACCGGAACTCTATCAATTCTAATCCACCAAAAGTATGCATCAGACTCAAGCAAACCAACCGCTGCCACTGTCATCTGCTCAGAAGTGAAACGCAGACGCTCACAAACTCGTTCAACCTGAACCAACCAAGCCTCACATATCTCTGGATCAGTTGAACCTGAGAAAACAGTTGCTCCAGTAGTTCAAGCTTTGACCACAGGGTCAAAACGCTCCTCCAAACGCAATACTTGCATAAGCAAGTCATGCGTCTAGCGATCCTCATCAGGATCCACATCCCTATTGACACAGGAACCACGTCTAGAAGGCATCCTAATGATAAAAGAAAAGCATTAGTCACAAGGCACAAGGAACGTAATCATGAAACTTCAGACATTTGAAAACATACAACACCCGAAACATTGATGAGTAACCGCTAGCCAATCGGGTCATCGCTCCAAACATGCTGTACATTCTCAAATACCCTTAGCATCACAACTACAGAAGTCTACAGAACCTAAAACCTAATGCTCTGATACTAAGCTGAAAGGACCCGACCCCGATTTAGTTTTCTAAACCGGAATCAAACCCCTTCTGAAGACATGAACTTTCAATCACAGAAATTTCGGCAGAGTTTCACTATATCGAGAAGTTACCATTAACCTACACCCAAAAATACACTTCCTCCTATGCCACAAAAGTCAAACCGTGAGCCCCAATCCCATCCGGATTTCTCAAAAACATATCATATCGTAAAGCAATATACAAAACTGTAGCTTTACAAAAATCCGGGAAAATCATGTGAAAATATAAACACAATAGTATTCAGAGCGACCTCTAGTATATACATAAATACACAACAGTAGGCCAAACTAGAAACCTACTGAGAAGGAAAAGTAGCTCGAATACTAAGCCTCCAACCTTGACGTGCAACACCAGAATCCAAACTGCAAACTGGGCAATGAAAACAAAGAGCCCAGGGAAAGACATATAAACCGTTAGAGTGAGTGGACGAAAATAAATGTCTTTCGATGAATATTATATATGTTATAAAAACATATACGAGTCTAAATGCATAAAAAATCATATGGTACATGAGGGAGACTTTAACTCCTCACGCGTACAGAGCATGCATCAGAAATCCCGCGGGATCACTCATGGATACATCCACGCTAGTACAGTCTGAATCACGGGATCCCTAGTCCTCACGTGATTCCAGCCAAAAAGGCCTCAGGTCAAGGTATTTGTTCCACCCCCCCCCCCCCCTCCCCCGGTAAAGACCTCGGGTCAGGGTAACAGTCCCCCCCAGTAAACATCCTCGGGGATCAGCCGAGATGCTAAGTGTATCAATACAACCACTACTGAGACTGCTAAGTGAAAAGAAATGTGTCCACTCATAGACAAGCACAACGCGAAAATGCGCTAATCCCGAGATCCGGCGGAAGATCCCTCACCAAGCGTACGATCCCGATCTCTTGAATAATCACAAATACCACTAATCAAAATCACAATTCAAAACTCTGAACCACACCTTGGAAACCAACCATTTCCGGAAACATATAACTCAGATATCAATGAAATCGTCGAAAATCCCATAAATACTCTACATAACCCTTGACACAAAATCCATTTCCCAAATCAACTCAATAACCTCAAGACAACGATCGAGGGGCGATTACGAGTCAACTTCACAAAATTCCAAAAAGTCAACTCTTCGCCGGAGCTCCACCATTGACCGCCGGCGGCGGGGGCGGCGCGGTGTCAACGGTGAGATTTTTCGGCGACCAAGACCCCCAAAGCTTCCTCTCCTCAAGCCCAGTCCATCTCTCTTCTACACCAACACCAAAAACAGCCGGCAACCACCTCAAAACTGCCTCGAAAGTCCACGGCCCGAAATCGCCGGAAAACTTCTCAGGCCGATTCTGGCGCCGTCGCTCCACCAATGCCCTTCAAACCATATGGGTTCATCTCCTTAGCTCAAGCCCAGTCTATTCCTACCCAAAACTCCACCGGAAAGCTGCCGGAAAACTCCCCTCTAATTAACTTGATTTCATTCACCTTCTCCTCCAAAATCCTCCAACCAAACCAAAACCAAAACACACAATACATACATCAAATGAAAGCCCAAAAGAAGAGCTTCAAATCCATACCTCAAACTCCGGCAACCGTGTCGTTTTCCAGCGACAATCTCAACGGCGAGTCACAGACTCACTGGGTCAACATGGGTTGACTCGGTCAACTCGGCCCAACATTGGTCAACTCGGTCAAACAGTCCAATTTCCAACTTTTCGACAACTTTACGACTATTCCATTATTTATACGTCACGAACCAACTCTATCCGCGATTCGGATAACTCTAACTCAAACAGATAAACAAGACTAACTCGACGATAATTTTAAATATTCATTTTATATTCCTCGATTATCCAAAAAATCCTCGGAAACCTCCTACGAACTCGAAATCAAATCCTCTACATTTTCCGCGAATAAACCCAAACCAAATTCGTGTCCGATAATTAAATCGTGAACAAGGCCGCATAACTGATTAATTACGACAAACCACAACTATACGTGAAACTCGCAAATTAAGCCGATTAACTACCATTTCCGGTTCGGGTTGTCACACCATCTGCGGCATGTCTTAGCATATCTTCATCTATTCGCTTTTCTGCGTATCATCGCATCGCCTCTGCTGTGTATAAAAACATGTACAGACGCAGCAATCTGGGAATCAAGGGAAAATATCGAAGAACCTTCACAAGAATTCTCTTTTTCGAACTCTTCCTATTTAGGTCATATTTGCACTGGCCACATACGGGACAATAGTCTAAATCTTTATACTCTTTGTAAAACAGTACACAATCATTTGGACATGCGTCAATTATCCTGTACTTTAGGCCGAGGCTGCTCAAGATATTTCTAACCTTATAATAGGATTTAGGAAGATTATGATCATCAGGAAGCAACTTACATATTTGCTCCTGAATTTCGTCAAAAGCACTAACTGACATTTTGTGCTTCACTTTTATCTTCATTTTCTCCATCACATATTACAACACATTTTCTCGACATCCAGGGTACACCGGGGTCTGCGCTTCAAGTAGCATCCTGTTGTATTTATCCATCTCACTAGTGTCAGTGGCCAAGCTAGCAGCGGGGAATGTGTCATCATGCCCATGAGTGGTATTGTAACCTCCCTCTTGGTGTTTGTGTCCACCATGACTAAATCCCGGAAACGCATCATGGACCAAATCCGCAGTTGGGTTCCAAGCAGGGGGGCCGGCACCACTGCCGCTGGATGAGGCACTATGGTAACTGTACCCTGAGCTGAAGTCTACTGCTTGACCATGCTCGCTCCATGTAGTGTAACTCCACATCATACCATTTTCATACAAGTGTTGCACTATAACATTAACCTCAACATACTAACAATTAAGATATTTTTTGCACGGATACCTGAAACGCTTCTTTCCCTTACCATATTCTATCGCAAAATTCACAAATTCGCTAATTCCATCCATATACCGGACATCAATTTTATTCCGCAACATCATCTAACTCTTGTCCATACTTCTACGAATTTTAATAATTAATTATCATATTAGTCAACTATTCTATATATATACAGATTTTCAAGTAACTATATATGAAACTATTATATATATACACATTTCAACTACCTTAATATAGTAAATTAAATTATTAATTAATTACCTTCAATAATTACCTGTATTAATTATTGGTGAATATATGTACTCGATCTACATCAATTACTTTAATATGTCTAACATGCATGTAAGTTTTAACTAAATATTAACCAAATTTTTAAACATCCATGCATACATACGTACTACTGGTCTATATTAATTAACTAATATATATATATCATCAATTACCTAACTTAATTATAAATATATATTAGAACGTACTAATTATTAACAATGCAATCAATCAAACGTACAATTAATTTTATATATATATGTTAAATGGTGTTGGAAAATTAACTACGTACGTACGTACCTAGCGTTCTCCGATATATGGCGAATCGATGCTCGGATATAGTGCTAGCTAGCTAGAATTTGCATGCATATGCGCCATATACGTACGCGTGAGGAGAGTCTGATCAAGAGAGAGAATTGAATTATCAACATATATATGGAGATGAAGTTTAGACGAGCGAGCGGAGAGGAAGAGAGTTCGGCATGGACATTATATAATGCTTCACTTAGACGACGGAGCGTCGGTACGTCGTCTAAGTGACCACTTAGACAACGGACTTAGCACGTTTCCATCGTCCAAGTGTATACAAGGACGACGGAGCTAGAACCCGTCGTCCAAGTGGCCACTCGGACTACGGCGTGTTGGTCCGTTGTCCAAGTGTACACTTGGACGACGGAAACACTCTTTCTGTCGTCCAAGTTAGTCTTAGACGACAGAGATAGTTTCCGTCATCTAAGTTACACTTAAACTGCGGAACCGTAAAGATTCTGTGATCTAAGTGCGTTTTTCTTGGAGTGAACGTCTAGTCTCTTCCTTCTTTAGTGGAGATGATGCCCAGCTAGTTAGTAATTGGGGCACTTTGATTGTTTTTACAATAGTCGTCGTTGTGTGTCTAATTAAGGTCGGTCCCAAAAATTTCACTTTTCAAATTAATTATCCATTATCTCAAAGAAAAAAAAGGTGAAACGTTGCACGTGACAAGCATGACCCATTTTATTAGGGCACAGATGTTACATCTGCGTCAATACCTACAATTTTTTTTTGGGACTAAAACGGCAGGAGAGACTGAAGTCCAGAATGGATAATTTTAGGTTGAAGTAGAAATTAAGAAGCTCTCTCAGACTATATTAACACATGCAGGTACGTTAATTTTCATAAGCACACTACAACTCCAAGCTGTAAGTAAGCATCACAAATTCACAACAATAGCAACATAGATTAAGCTCGATCGACCTAGCCCTAACATGGAGAAAGGTTGTCTCTCCCACGATGGTGATGAATCCCGTATCAATCTTCATGATTCGGGTAGCCAACGCGCTGGATGGGTCACTATGGGGGTTAAATATTCGGTCAAAGGCATTTCGAAATTGGTGGATTTAAATTTTTTGGAAGGCCCTAGTTCGTGTGCTAGAGAGTTGGGTTGAATCACAAAGCATAAAGAAACGGTGGTGAAGAGACAAGTGGAAGGCACATGAGCAAAAGTCAAATTGAGTCAGAGTAGGTTGATAAAATGTTGGTGATAAGTTGCTGCGAGATAAACTCTTAGCAGTTCAGTGGCAGGCGAGATGTTTGGGCCAAACAGCGTGGAGAAAATCTCGACTCAACGGTTCCGAGTCTTGAGGCACACGAAGTCGTTCCTATTTTGGAGGGAGACTCTCACCTATAAATACTAGCTTGGCGGCACTCATTTTGTGCACATTCAACTTTCGCACCGAATTTCTACTCAGCCAGAGCTCTTAGTGACCTGAACATTGAAGTGTCTTTTATAGGTACCCATCCTCATTCTTCATCGTTGAAAAGTAAGCATTCGGCGTGTCAAAAGCGTGGTCCAATCGGTGTTCGTTGATTGTTCTTGTGGAGGTATTAAGTCCTAGACGATTTTTTACACTCCCATAAGTTAGCGCCGTCTGTGGGAAACAATGACATCGATTGTACTAGAGAACGTTGACAATGAAGGATTGCCTCAAAACATTGGCAACTCGTCGGATAGAGCAAAGAGTGGAGAGATTTCCTCAGAGGGGAACTCCCAGCGGGCAGACAAAAGACAATTGGTGCCTGAAGTCCAGGTAGTTCGAGTAATAATTTTTTTTTCAAAAAAGACAGGATCGAGCAAAAGAAGAAGCCTTCCTGAGTAAAATCTCTCAGTTGCGGATATACACAAAATATGCTCAGAATTAGAATATTGTAAGAAAAGAGCCAAGAAATAATGACGAATGAAGAACATCAAAGGCAACGATGAATCTTCAGAAGATAGCTTACTATTAGAAGACAATGATCTATGGGAAGACAATGAATCATCTGCTGAGGATTATGAACTTGTGAATAAAACTCATAGGGGTGAAATAGAATTGAAGAAATATCTGAGAACCCAAATTAGGTAAACCGTCGTCTGAAAGATCTCGTAGATGAAGCTATAAAAGATGTAAGAGGGTCTAGACCACAAGATGTTGCCGCCGAGATTGCTAAAGGAATAACTCAGTCTCCATTATTTGATTGAATCATAAGGGCTCGCAATGAAAATATATCGAAGCAATGAGAATACAGACCACTAATGAAAGGCTCATGTGCAAGCTATTCTCAATAGAAGATAGAAAAAATACTTGTCAGTGTTATTAAATGTTAAATAAGCATGGGGAAAAACCAAAGAAATACTTTGACCAATTCAAAGAGGAGATGACAAGCATCGATTGTAAGTTGAGTGTGGCAGTTATAGCCTTCCATAAAGGCCTATTAGATGGGTCGCCACTCTTTGAAGAATTAACTAAGAGATCACCAAAAGACATGGATGACATCCTTGACAAAGTGGAAGGCGAAATACGACTGGAAAGAGTTAAGAATGCCCGAAGAAGTAGGATGGCAGTGAACGTCGAGAATAAATCAAAGTAGGAATGGTTTATAATCGAGCAAAAGTAAAGGTTGGGGGCAAAGAAAAATCATCAAAGCAGCAGAAAAGGTCCAGACAATGAGGAACCAGAGTTTACTCACTGCCCTGCATACATGTTTCAAAGGCATTGGTTCGAGAGAATCTTTAAGAAACCTCCGCCACAACCAAAGTCATCAAATGTATTAGAGAGACGACATAATTGTATTTTCCATGAAGCCAAGGGACATGACATAAATAGGTGTAAATAGGGGTGCGCACGGGATAGGATGGGACGGGCCTCATCAAAGCCCGGCCAGGCCTGTTCCGTTAAATTATTACGGGATGGGTTTCAGGGTTAAAAATTTCAAACCCGTAGAGGCCTATCATGTTTAAGTTCGGGACGGTACGGGTCTAGCATGGGATACATACTTCATATTTTTTTCTTAAGGCCCAATAGTGTTAAGTATCCAAAATAATCTGTAAACTATGAAATGACTAAAGTCTGTCAAAGAAGTTGCCCTGCTTAATTACAATAAACAAGCCAAATATCCATGACTAAAATTTGTCAAATAAGATGCTGCTCAATTACAAAATAAACATGTCAAATATCTATCTCATAGTGTAAAATTTGCAGTGGAGGCGCCATACGTAGGTGTGGGCCATGAGGCATCCATCGAAGGACTAATTGGAGTACTCAAAGCTGAAGAGTTTTGAAATTCATAAGCACTAGATCGAGGTCGGGGGAGTTGTGTCTTCACTTTTTCCATGGCAGCTGCAATAAGACCAATTGCAACAGTTATGATATTTTTAATTCGTAACTAAATTGAACAACCAAACAAAGTGAGCAACTAAACCCTTCTAATTCTTAAATAATGAATCAAACAACTTAACAAGACCCAAGTGACTTGTAGATGACTCAAACAGATTCAAAATTCTCAAAGTAGGTATGTTCATATTACAAATTTACACCATTCATCAAACATATGCAGAAGCTAAGTACTGTGACCATTTTCGTTACATTTTAATTTCGATTCTTAGCACTAAGTAAGCATAAAACTGGTTGAATAATGCGCAATCTTAATCCATAACCTCACAACATAAGCTAAGTGATTATATATGAAAGGTCCCAACCATAAATTAACGAATAATCTAGGATCACGCCCTAACGACAAGAATTAAACCACGGATTTCTGTAAAAAATTTGACATAGTTTTCTCTATGAAGTGGACTACCAGAAACCTGCAAGAAAATCACACTTCAAATTTCCCAAAAAGAATACTGTGGACCACCAATGTCCATCCAAATTTCTCAATAAAGTAGGACTGGACTTTTAGGCACCGAAAAAACTGAAACAAGTCATAATCGTACCGAACCGACATCGAATAACCAAAACCGAATATAACCAATACACTCGATTTTGGAATTTGCACAAACCGACTAGTGCGGTTTCAGTTTTCTGTTCCGTGCTTCCTAAAAACTGATTAAACAGAACCGAACCGACATATATTTATATATTAATACTTAATTTTACATTGCATGTCATGTTCTTATTGATTATGAGTTAAAAATAGTATATTTCCACAAACATGATCATATTTTGAAGTGTTTAAGTCTAGCCTAATACCCTCTCATGTACTAATGTAGTCTTCCATTTTTTTATATATCAATATTAGAGGTTTCAAATGAATGATGTAGAAACTTTATTTTTTCTTTTCCTAACAATTACTTGTTTAAACTCATTCGAGTAATTTATTTGAAGTATTGATAGTTTACAACTTTGATATTTTTATTTTTTATACTATTTGGTTAAGTGTGAAATATATAAAGCATAGTCGATTTTATAACTGAAACTGCACCGAAACCCAACCGATGTTAGGTTAACCCACAAGAGTTGTTCTTATATATTTTTATCGGTTTCGGTTCTATTAAATAAAAAACTGCATCTTCAGTTTCAGTTATCGGTTAGTGTCTAAAAATTGAAGCGTTGGGACCGAATCCACCCCTACAATAAAGTACGAAAAGTAAATTAATTAAAATACTAGAACAATAATACAGGAATTGAAAACTCACAATTCAGCAATAGGTTCAATTCACAACCAACACTGAAAAATATTTACAACACTAGTGTTCAAAGAAAGGTATAACAATACCTTTCTTTGAAAATACACCGCTAGTGGGTCAACCTACAGAAAGGTATGACAATCCGGTGGACTCAAAGCCTCTGGGGATCAAAATTCAGCTTAAGAGAAGCACTGCAACCTGGGCACAAAAAATTGAAAGGCCCAGGAAAAGGTAGATAAAAACATAAAAACGTTAGTGTGAGTGGACAGAACCTCACAATTAGTGAAAAACAGTAAAATATTCGCCTTCACGCTGATTTCTGTGAAATCATGCGAGTTTAAAATAATGAACTGAATAAAGTAAGGAGATGGGCGCTCAGGGTGTTGTCCTAATCCGAAGCGACTCCATGACTGTAAATGCAAGGTGATGGGATCGTCTAGGGTCTTTGTCCTAACCCGAAATGATCTGGGTCGGCAGGGTGTTTGTCCTAACCCGGTCTGACCTAACTAGTCAGTGATCAACCGACTAGTTAAAGCATCGATGCTGAAAATAAAATCATCACAAACATACCTCTAAACTCGACTGTGATAAAGTACAGAAGACTGTAAATCTGCGTAAACATGAACTCACAGCAACTGTGAAAATAAAGAAAAGTCCATTCACTATCTGTAGCTACTGCTCTGATCTAGATGTATCGCCCTCACTGAGGTCACGATCACGACATCCTGAAAATATAATGTATACGACATCAATATATGCAAAATGATACAAAACGATCCCAGAAATCTCCTCAAAAAAATTGGAAAATACCCTTGCCAGAGCTCTACCGTGGGCGGCGGTGCGTAGCCATCACATGCCACCACAGGTGGCGGCGCGTTAGCACCAAGCACCTTCCGACGAACTAACTCTGATGGGAGCGTTCGACCCACCAAACTATAGATCTCCTCAACCCCGATCATTTTCATAACTACGACATCACCCAATTCTGGCAAGATTGACCAGAAAACCCCTCGAAAGCCCACGGGTTGGAAACCGGCCGGAAAATTTATCCGGCCGAATTTGATGCCTTTGAGGCTCCTCGGCCACCAAACCCAAAGGGGTTTCCATCCTTGGACCAAACCCAGTCCAAACCACCCACCTAACTCGCCGAAAACACGCCAGAACCACCATCACCATCGAACGCGAAATCCCAATACTTCCATTCAACAATTCAAACACCAAATCACCCAAAACTTCACCAAATATACATCAATCAATAGCATAGGTCCAGAGCTTCAAAACCATACCTTATTTTCTGGCAACGGAGCCGAAATCTGGTGGGTCAAGAAACGGGTTCAAATCGGGTCAAGAAACTAGTCGGGTCAACGACGGGTCAACAGAACAGTTTCTAACTTTCTAAAACAGGTAATTCAGCTATTTTCGGAAACTTGCTATTTATAGGGGAAGCTCCTCAAACGATCAACGACTATTATTCGACTTTATTGCAATCGTACGATCGATAATTAACCAATAAAAATAAGTTTCTTTTCGATTTTTGCGTTACGATAAATTCCGATAAACATTGCGATACTTATCCAAAAACAAAAACTTCCGAAAAACATAATAAATAGCTCGCATATCCGAAAAATTCCCTGAAAATTCTCACGATCTCGAAATAAAATACTCTACAATTCTCATGAAGAATATCACATCAAATTCTTGCCTAGTGAAAAAGTCAATAGCAACGCGATTAATTAACAACTAATTAACGATTGTCACAAAGTTCTCGATTATAGTGTAATCTTGTTCCGAGTCGTAACAATCTACCTCCCTTACAAAAAATTTGTCCTCGAAATGTACATAACGTAACAGTAAAAATGTACACATTACTAAAATAAATGTGGGTATTGCTCTCTCATCAAAAGCTCAGACTCCCATGTGGCTTCTTCGACTGCATGATTATGCTACAATACCTTAACCAGAGGAATAGTCTTATTCCGGAGAATTTGCTCTCTGTGGTCAAGAATCTCGACAAGCTACTCAATATAAACCAAGTCCTCGCGCAAAGGAATCTGTTGAGGTACAATAACGTGGGATGGATCAGGAATGTACTCCGCAGCAACGATACGTGAAATACATCATGAACACGTGTCAACTCTGATGGTAACTCCAAACGGTAAGCCACATTGCCAATATGCTCAATAATCTCATACGACCCAATGTACCGCGGCTGCAGCTTGCCGCGCCTTCCGAAGCGCATAACTCTTTTCCATGGCGATAACTTGAGAAACACCCAATCACCAACTTCAAATTCTAACTTCTTTCTTTTAACATCAGCATAACTTTTCTAGTGATCCTGGGCAGCCTTTAATCTGTCACAAATAATTTGCACGTTATATATTGTCTCTTGCATGATATCTGGACCAATAAGGCTTATTTCTCCATCCTCACTCCAACATAACGGAGTACGACACTTCTTAGCATATAAAGCTTTATAAGGTGACATCCCGAAACTTGAGTGAAAACTTGAGCAAATACTTATTCCACTTCTTTGGAAACTGTAATACACATTACCTCAACATGCCCTCCAGAGTCTGAATAGTCCTCTTGGATTGACCATCCTTTTGTGGATGAAAAGCAGTGCTAAACCGCAAACTAGTACTCAATGCCTCTTGTAATGCTCTCTAGAACTATGAGGTGAAATGAGAATCTCAATCAGAAATGATAGAAACTGGACCAGAATGAAATGTGCAATCTTCGTCAAATGGTTCACAATCACCCAAATGTCGGTATGTCCATTGGCTGTGCGTGGAAGTTTATAGACAAAATCCATAGTAACATGCTCCCATTTCCAGACTGGAATCTCCAAACGATGCAGTAAGCCCGAACGTTTCTGACGTTCCGCTTTAACTTGTTGGCAAATGGAGCATTGACTCACATAGGGGGCAATTTCTCACTTCAGGTTCGACCACCGATAATACTGCTTCTGGGTTCAGTACATCTTATTTCCTCTAGGATGCATGGCATAAGCTGAACAATGAGCTTCATCGAGAATCTCTCATTTCAACTAATCATTATCTGGTACACAAATTCTGCCTTTAAATAACAACAACCCATCTCTTCTCAGCGTAAAATTGGGTGATCTGCCACCATGCACACCTTCCTTCAATCCTACTAAAGAAGGATCACAATCCTGAAGTTCTCGAACTCAATAAAAAAGAACTAGTCGAACCTGAAAATTAGCAAACTAAACTTCTGGCTCATCTACAGTATATAAGAAATCACTCATAGCTCATAACTCTGTCAGTAGTGACATTTGCGTCAACTGAATATGAGACAATGAAACTCCGCGTCGACTACCAAATTAGCTTTCCCTGGGTGATACTCAAAAGTGCAGTCATAATCACTCAGCAGCTCAATCCATCTTCTCTGTCGTAAGTTTAATTCCGGATGTGTGAGGAAGTAGGTGAGACTCTTATGGCTGGTAAAAATCTGACTCCTGGCTCCATAAAGATAGTGCCTCCAAATCTTCAGTGCAAAAATAATCCCGACCAACTCCAAATCATGAGTGGGGTAGTTCACCTCATGTGGCTTTAGTTGTCAGGAGCCATAAGTGACAACTTCCTTCTGCATCAGCACACATCCCAAGCCCAATCTGGAAGCATCACTATACACAGTAAACTCCCCATTATCATCCGGTAAGGTCATCACTAGAGCTGTAGTCAACCTCGTCTTTAATGTCTGGAAACTTTCCTCGCATGACTCAGTCCATTCAAATCAAACTCTTTCCCTCATAAGTCGAGTCAGCGGTGCTGCAATGCGCAAAAAGTCTTGCACGAATCGCCGATAATAACCAATTAAACCCAAAAATCTTCGAATATCTACCACGTTTGCTGGCCTACTCCAGTTTAACACAACTTCAACCTTATCCGGGTCCACACTAACACCCTCAGCTGATATCACATAGCCAAGGAATTTAACACTATTAAGCCAGAACTCGCACTTACTGAACTTGGCATACAATATGGATTCTCTTAGAGCCTTTAATAATATATATGTAAATGTCTCACATGCTATTGCACATCCCTGGAATATATCAAAATGTCATCGATGAAAACAATGACGAATTTATCAAGATATGTTCGAAACACACGATTCATCAAAGCCATGAAAGCAGCTTGAGCATTAGTCAAACCGAACAACATCACCAGGAATTCATAGTGTCCATACAGGGATCAGAATGCGGTTTAGAGATGTCAGACTCTCAAATTCATAGCTGATCGTACCCAGATCGCAAATCAATCTTGGAAAACACAATTGCCCTTTTAAGATGGTCAAACAAATCATTGATCTGCAGTAAAGGATATTTATTCTTCACCGTCACCTGGTTCAATTTCCGATAATCGATACAGAGCCTCATAGATCCATTCTTCTTTTTCACAAACAATACCGGTTCTCCCTACGGTGAAGTGTTGGGACGGATAAAACCTTATCAATTAATTCCTGAAGCTAAATCTTCAATTCTTGCAATTTAGCTAGTGCCATCTGATAAGGTGCTTGAGCAATCGAACTGGTACCCGATAACAGCTCAATCGTGAAATCAATTTCCCGACAAGGAGGAAGACCTGGTCACTTATCGGGAAAAACATCTGGATACTCACAAACCACATCAATCTACTCAAAACTAGGAGTAGAAACACAATTATTCACCACGTGTGCCAAATATGCGGTACACCCCTTCCGCAACATTTTCTCAGCCTTTAAGGCCGAAATCAGGCATGAAGATAACATGCTTCTCTCCCTATAGAATAGAATCTCAGGGAACCCTGGACTTTGAAACACAACTTCCTTCTAATGACAATAAACTAGAGCCTAATCATGGCTTAAAAAGTCTATGCCCAAAATCAAATCAAAGTCTAGTATATCTAGATGGTATTAGATCAGCCATCAATCCAAAACCTCCAACCATAACAATACAATCCCTATAATATAACCCAACCATAGTCACCTCGCCACAGGGATAAATTCACTTTCCACAATTTCGTAAAGGAGGTGATAGGTACGTTGACTATGGACGCCAACCTTACCGATCGTTATTCGAGTGTGTGCGCTACCAAAAATAATATGTGAGAAAGTGTGCGTGCTGCCAAAAACATTCACTAGTGAGCCATGCACCTGCATAAGAGCTGGTTACACAATCTCGACCATAGCCATTTTCTCGATGAGGAATGGATCTTATGGGACCGTTTCCTACTATGCCAGGAGGATTGAAGTTGGTGTTAGTCGCAACGGATTATTTTATCAAGTGGATAGAAGCTGAACCGTACTTGACCATTTCTTCAAAGGATGTGATCATCTTTATGTGGAAATATATATTCTATACGTTTGGGGTACCACGAGAAATTATTTGAGATAACAGCATGTAATTTAAGAACTCAGCGCTCAACAACTTCTGCATTAAACATGGAGTTAAGTTGAAATTTAGTTTGAGAAGTTATCCAAGGGGAAATGGGCACGCAGAAATTATACATCGAATCATCTTTGACGATGTGGAAAAGAGGTTTGAGAAAAAGCGCGGGTGGTGGTCTCAGGAACTGTACAAGGTGTTATGGGCTTGTAGAACAATCCAAAGGAAGACTTCCAAGGAGACTCTATATGCACTTGTTTATGGAACAGAAGCCACAGTGCTAGTTGAAACTAGTATCTGACAAATCGGTTACTAGCATATGTCAGAGGAGGGAATAATAGTCATATGTCCTTTGACCTTGACCTTCTCGACAAATGACGCCAAATTGTCGCGATACATGTTGCAAACTATCAAAATCAAATAAAGAAGTGCTTTAATAAAAGTGTCAAATCCTAAGCCTTCAATGTGAGACAGTTGGTGTTAAACGATCAATGGAAGACATCAAAGCTCACGACACGGAAAAATGCAAACCTGTATATGATTGCCCGTACTAAATCATAGAGGCTTATAACCAGGGGGATGTCGGCTAGAGGAAGTTAGCACCGAGCGACACATCCCGACGCCTTGGAACGTCGAATAATTTAAATATTATTTCCTATAATTCTTGGGAGGTACGTTTGTTTATGGTTTAGGGTTTATGGCAGAATACCAAGGATAAAAAGGCATAGGCCAGAATACTAAGGGTAAAAGGGAACATGCCAAAATACCAAGAGTAAAACGGCATTGGTGAGGCTAGGATACCAAGGAAAATAAGGCATAGGCCAAAATACCAAGGTTAAAGTGGCATGGCCAAAGAACCAAGGGTAAAATGGCATAGTTGAAATACCAAGGGTAAAATGAAAATAGCGTGCCCAAAAAACCAAGATTAAAATGGCATTGGTATGGCCAAAAAACCGAGGGTGAAATGACATAAGTATGGCCAAAAGATCAAGGGAGAAGTGACATTAGCGTGGCCAAAAAATCAAGGGTGAAATGGCATTGGCATGGCCAAAATACCAAGGGTAAGATTACAAAAATAGCCAAAACTCTTGGAGAGATGACATTGTTTTGTTTAAAATGGCAAAAACTATTGGATAGATGCCATTAATCTGTTTGGAATGGCTAAAACTATTGGTGAGATGACATCAATTTGTTCAAAAGGCTAAAACTGTTGATGAAATAACATCAATAAATTTTCCATTGAGCATAGATAAAATCTCAGCCCAAGGGGTTGAGCGGTAAAAAAGACAGAGGAACTTCGGCTCTAAAGGCTCAAATGGTAATGTCAAATGTGGCATGAGGTAGAAGCAGTAAGTGAATGCCTTTGTGCCAAGTAGCTTGAAAAAAAGCCAATAAGAGCATGGATAAGGATTGAGTAATAAATAATTACTAATAGGGAGTCGAGAGTAAAGTCATTAGATGAGAGAAAAAGCGTGTCGAATATCAGATAAGCGTAACTCAAGGTGCATGATTGAGGAAGCACGTGATGCAACCCCCAGGACCTTGGTTACGTCTATTAAACATAGTTTACACAAATAGGTTACAGAGAGAGATAAGACAGAGTAAAATGTTGATATTTTGATTGATGCCAAACTCAGTACAATTCTGGGTATATATGCCCAGACAACAACTTAAGACCAGGACCACTACACGCGTCCAATACTGACTCATCCAACACTAACGGATACAAAACAACGGTTAAAACCACTACACTTCATTAGCTGACTAACCTAAGATCCCTAATCAGACTAGTAGAGGTTGGAGACCCCAACATTCCACTCTTTTCCACATAGTAGTGCATTTCCCTAGGATGTAGTTGATAACGAGGAAGCAGTCTCCCTCAATCGAAATTCTTCTAAGGCCAGCACTCTTAGCAAAGAGAAGACTTTGTCGAAGAGCAAGAGCTTCAGCCAGGTGGACATAAGTATTTCAAAATCCAGAGGCACCAGCTGCAACATCCACACCATCAGAGTTCCTGATAATAAAACTTCCAGCAGCTTCCATGATGGATGATAGATCCATCAAAATTAATTTTAACTCTGTCGTGGGGTGGAGGCCGCCATTTGATGATCTGGGGGGTTTTCCTAGTCTGACTAGGAGAATGATAGTATTGTTTCTGGCACAAACGGTCTGATGAGGGAAAACTTCATTTCTAAAGATAGTATTGTTTCTGGCCTGCCATATATTCCAGCATATATTAAGAATAAAGGACATTCGATCATAGATAGATTGATTATTTTCAGTCAACTTGTCCAGGACTTGGATAATATCAAGATTTGAATAGAACTCGAGGACTTTAAAAATTTTCCAGATCTCTGTAACTTTTGGATATCGGCAAAAAAGATGGTTAATATTCTCCTCTTCACAGTTACACAAGGGGCAAGAATTATTTTGAATCATGCGCATTTTCAGTAATCTGTCCCTCATTTTTAATCTGCCCCTAATAAGGAGCCAGCTAAACATTTTTAGCTTAGGAGAAATATGTAACTTCTAGACTTTATTCAAGAAATTAGCATATCTATGTTTGGGATCATTCTCATGCTGCAAGTTAGAAGCCGTTTTTATAGAGAAACTACCAGAAGGGGCAGGGCCCCAAACAAAGGCATCAGATTGAGCAACAATAGGAATAGGAATACCTGTGATTACATCAATTGTGTCATTTTCTAGCACCGTGGCCAATTTATTAGTATCCCATTAACCATTTATAATATAATCAGCAACACAATCATCCCAATTAATCTACAGATTTCTAGAATGGTCAATTAGGTTAGCTAAAGGGAAAGGGAAACCCCAATTATAATTCCAGAAGTTGATGGATTTTCCATCTCCAACAATCCATCTCATGTGCTTAATCACGAGGTTTCTATTCTCAAGAATACATTTTCATGCATAAGAATGCCCTCGTTTAAACTTTGCAGTAAAGAAAGAATGTTTGGTAAGATATTAATTATGATGATCTTAACCCTCCAGTTATCAAGGTTAGATAAAATTTTCCAAGCTAATTTAGTTAGAGCATCTTTATTAAAATTACTCACCTTCCTTACTCCTAAACCACCCAATAGTTTAGGGGAGTAGATATTATTCCAAGCTACAGGGGAAAATTCGTAAGCATTTCCCCAGAAGAACTTCCTTGCTTCATAATTAATAGACTTTGCCAGTTTTTCAGGACATTTAAAGCAAGAAAACACATGATTAGATAAACAAGTCATACTAGATTTAATTAAAGTTAGTCTACCTGCTCTAGAAAGAGTTCCCCTTCTCTAACCAACTAGCTTATTACCTAATTTTAGAAGCAACTCATGTGCATTCACTGGATCTTTCCAATTGATAACATTATGGATACCCATGTACTTTTCTATTGTGCATTTTTGTTGGATCCCCAATATATTGACAATTCTTACCTTATCATGAGCTTTAACTTTTGGAGAGAAGTAGAGAGAAGATTTCTGAAAATTGATTTTGGCCAGTGGCATTGCTAAAGAGATCCAATGTGTGTCTGACCTTATTAGCAGCTTTAGAAGAAGCCTTGCAAAAAATCAAGCAATCATCTGCAAACATTAGATTAGATATTCTAAAATTATTAGGGGATGAGAGAAGATCTATGTCATTCCTAGCCTTTAAGGCAAGATTATTCAAATGTCTGATAAGAGGTTCTACTCAAAGAATGAAAATGTAGGGGGATAGAGTATCCCCCTGTCTTATTCCTCTTGAGGGTTGAAACATAACATGGAGATTTTCATTTACTAGAACTGAAAAAGAAACAGTGGTTATGTAGCTCATAAGATCATCAAAACCAAATTTTAGTAGACAAGCTTTGATGTAGTCCCAGCTCAACATATCATAGGCCTTTTCAAGGTCTAGCTTGATTGCCAAAGAATCAATTTTGCCTTTCTTTTTCTGGAAACCATTAAACATTTCATGAGCAATCAGAATATTGTCATGAATGGATTTACCAGGGGCAAAAGCTCCTTGGTTCACTGAAATGAGATTAGCCAAAAGGGGCCTCAATCTGTTCACAATGATTTTAGTAATAATTTTGTAAGTGACATTGCATAAACTTATTGGTTGTAGATGGTTAACAGTTTCAGGGCAGTCCACTTTAGGTATAAGAGCAATGTTAGTGAAATTAATTAGTTCAATGTTAGTTCCATTCAAGAAAAACTCTCTAATCATTGGAATGATGATACCTTTAACTTCAGGCTAGCATTTTTGATACAGGATAGCATGTATACCATCAGGACCAGGAGCTTTGAGAGGGCCAATAGAATTGACAGCATGGAGAATTTCTTCTTATGTAACCTGTTTATTCAAAGTAAGCATGTCAGTATTGGATACAGCATGATTAATAGAAGCTAAGAACATGTTAATGTTCTGAACAGTTTGGTTCCCATTTTTAGTAAATCTTTTTCTGAAGTCTTTGACAATCACATTAGCG
Source organism: Geum urbanum (assembly GCA_946800695.1). Classification (NCBI taxonomy): domain Eukaryota; kingdom Viridiplantae; phylum Streptophyta; class Magnoliopsida; order Rosales; family Rosaceae; genus Geum; species Geum urbanum. The sequence goes on from OX327001.1 coordinate 13,449,496, forward strand.
ATGTTTTCGGATTTGTATGCCAGCAATCACAATCATCTTCGATTTTGGTTGTCCAATTCCTCTTTTTTCTAATTTTTTCATGCATATGGAAATATTTGTTGTTCTGATCTCTCAGCGCCATTTTTTGCTCTTTGGCTCTTTGTGCCCAAAAAAGTTCCTCATCACTCAATAACATGTGTAATTCTATAGTGAGTGAACTATTTCTTTCCTGTAGATAATGAGCATCAGGATTAGTCATATGCTGAGTTTGAATGAGATCAAGCTCCTCTTGTAAAGTTTTAATTTTTTTCATGCAAGTTTCCAAAGATTGTGAAATTCCAATTCCTGGCAAAGTACATAAACTATTACAAGTAGCAACCAAGTTTTTCATAGGGTTAGAGTCATAACAACCAGACCAAACTTTTTTTACAATTTGTTTAATACCGTCATGATTGAGCCAAACAGCTTCAAATTTGGTGGATCTCCTCATTGCTTGCCTCTGTACATCCAAGTTCAGAATGATAGGCCCATGATCCGAGCAAAAAATGGGGAGATTCTAAACCTGTGCATCAGAATACACATAAAGAAAGTTAGCATTGCCACAAGCTCTATCTAATAATTCAGACATAAGTGTATGGTCCTTATGATTGTTAGACCAAGTATAAGGCATACTTGTGTAGTCAATAGTTGTTAAGTTTAGATTATTAAGAAAACTGTTAAACTTGACCATATATCTAGTAATTGTGTTATTGTCACCACATTTTTCATTAAGGAATAAGATGTTGTTAAAGTCTCCTAATAAGACCCAAGTTTTATCACTTGAGGGTTGCAATTGTTCAAGGAAGTTCCATAACTCAGCTTGCTTTTCTTTTTGTGCATAAGCATAGACAAAGGTAGTATAAATCTATTTTCCAGTGGCAAGATTTTTGATGCAGCAATGAATGGACCTACTATGGTGAAAAATAACATTCGACTTAGTTGATTTAGACTTCCACAGCAAAATAAGGCCGCCACTTTGGCCTACAGCAGGTACAACAAAATAATCATCAAAGTGCAGACAGCTAGCTACATTATTTCCTACTTCTATTAATGCTCTTGTATCAAGGATACAAAGAAAATCAAGGGAGTACATAGCTGCGTAAAAATTGGCTTGCAATTGGAAGCCTTGCCAGGAACTACCCTGGCTATTCCATGAAGCTACCTTCATGGGGCAACATTCCTGGAGGGGTTGGGGGCAGACACAACATCGTCATGTTCATTGTCATCATCCACCATCACTCTGGTTCTCTTCTTTGACAAGGTAAATATCTCCATCATATCATTGGCACTCATAAAACCATCTGCAACAGAAATATTGAGGGCATTGTTGGCCAGGGCAGTCTCAGGATCATAAGCATCTGTGATGACCCGGAACAGAATCAAAAGAGTAATCAGCTTAATTCGTGAGTTAGCGTATAATCGCAGATTTCCGATAATTGATTGAATCGCCAGACTTGATCACGACTTAATTATTGGCCGAGAATTTGAGTTGAGTCTCTTCTCGAGAGTTGTTGTATGCGTGATTTCGAGTTCGTGGGCAGTTCCGGATCATTATTTGGACGGCCGAGGAATATAATATGAATATTTGAAATTTCGGTATATTGTCGAGTTTATCCGTTCGTGTTCGAGTCTATCCGAATCGTGATTATGATCCGTTTTTGACCATTGATCGACCCGAACCGCAGATGGAATGATTATCGATTTGATTTGCGAGTTTCGCGATTTGTTGTGATTTTGGCATAATCTGTTAATATGGCGGCTTCGTTAGCGACTAAATTATCAGGCGAGAATTTGATTTCGGATCCTTCCTGGAAGTTGTAGAGAATTTAATTTCGAGCTTGTGGGAACTTCCGGAGAATTTTTCCGAGTTACGAGGAATTAGTTGTGAATATTTTCGTCCGTCGATTATTGTCGTATTTATCCGATTGGGGTTCGATACGCGTACGGTATAAATACGGAAATGATACTTGCCGTTTTTGGAAACCTGCCATATTGGAAAACTTGGGTGTTGATTGGGTTGACCATGGGTGGGTCGACCCATTTTGGAGGCCGAATGGGTTGCCGGAAATTGAGGCCGATTCCGGCCATATTTGGGCAAGGCTTCTTCACGAGATTTGTTGGGCTCGAGCTCCTCTTCGGATTGGTAGGTAGATCGTCCCATGGGGTGGCCGGAGGAGAGAGAATCGAATCGGCAAAGTTATGGATTTTCTGGCGAGTTTTGTGGCGTTTGGGTGGCGGCGTGGAGGCCAAGATGGTGGCTCCTCTTTGAGGGTTTTTGTTAGCCTCAATGAGAGGAAGCTATTGCAAGTGGTTTGGGAGGTTGCTGTGGCCGAAGGAGAGAGATCCGTCGATGTGAAATTCCGGTAAGGGTTTGGAACTTTGGGTTGATTTTTGGAGGTTTTCCGGTAAAAATTGGCCTTAACTTATAACTGGAAAGGAATCGTCGAGATCTTTGAAACCATGTATGCCATGAATTTTTCTGGGCAGATCTAAAATTCCGGCGACTGTGGCAGCGGCGACTTTTCGCCCGACGTGGTTTTCGACGAGTTATATGTCATTTCACTCGGAATCGCGCCCCGATCGCAGTGGTGGGGTTTGTTTTTCGATTTGAGCATCGGAAATTATAGCGAGGTTTTGAGGTGTGATTATTGGATTTTCGGCAATTCGTCGTAATTGAATTATGTGTTTCCGAGAATGGTTGTTTCTCGTGACTTGATTTGAGGTATCGAGTTATGATTTTGAGGAATGGATTTTTATGATTATTCAGGGGTTCGTGATCGTTCGTTTGGCGAGGGATTTTCCGCCGGATCACGGGATTAACGCGAACTGCGTTACGCTAGCCTGTGAGTGGACATTTCTTTTCACGGATTGATTGCGAGTCTTTTATATACGTTTTACAAACTTAAGCATGCAGTATGATCATGATTTTTATGAGCATGTGTTTTACGATTATACATATACGAATATGCGTATACGAATATATATACATATATATTATGTTTTATGCATGTGCATAGAAAGGATTTATGATTTGGTTTACACAGAGTACAGTCTTAGTATATGTTGTTGTATCGATACACTCGCATCCCGGCTGATCCCAGAGGGTACCTACCAGGGGGGAACTGTACCTTGTGCCGATGTAGTTCCGGGTGGGTACAGATATCTGTTTCTTGTGCCGATGTAGTTCCGGGTGGAAACAGATACCCTGACCTGAGGCCTTTCTGGCTAGAATCACGTCTGGGTCTGGGATCCCGTGATTTGGACTGTACTAGCACGGATGTGTCTACGAGCGACCCCGTGAGATTTTCCATGCATGTTCTGTACGCGTGAGGAGTTAGAGTCTCCCTCGTGTACCATATGATTTTTATACATTTGACTCGCATATGTTTTTATAACATATATTATTCGGCGAAAGACATTTATTTTCGTCCACTCACTCTAACAGTTTTCATGTCTTTCCCCTGGGCTTTTCGGTTTCCGTGCCCAGTTTGCAGTTCAGATTCTGGTGTCGCACGTCATGGTCGGAGGCATAGTATTCGAGCGATATTTCTTTTATGGTAGGTTCTTAGTTTGGCCTACTATTTGTATATCTATATTAGAAGTCGCTCTAAGTATTCTGATGTATACTTCTATACGGTTTTCCCCAGATTTCTGTAAAGTATGGTTATATTTATTACTTTACATTATTGTTGATATATTGAGAAATCCGGATGGGATTGATGCCCACGGTTTGGCTTTTGTGGCATAGGATGAAGTGTATCTTCCGGGTGCATGTAATGGCAATTCCGCGTTAGTAGCGTTACTCTGCCGAAATTTTGATGGTTTTTGTTGGTTCGTGTTTTCAGAAGGGGTTTGATTCCGATTTAGGAAACTAAATCGGGGTTGGGTCCTTTCAGCATCCTTAAATTTGTCTTGAGTGTTACCAAAAGCATAGTTTGGGTTATGGTAAACATTAAGTTCTCCTGGACTGGGTAGGTAATCAAGGAAGGGACTAAGACCCTAAGAAACTCACTTAGGGTAGGGAAAGTAGGAGATTTATAAAGTTGAGTTAAATCATCAAGGGAAACAAATGAAAGAATGGAGCTACTTGAAGAAGTGAAGGAAAAACTCACCACATTGTCCTCAACAGCAGAGGGAGCAAGATTGTTCACAGGGTTATTCACAGGGTTAGAAGTATAGTTCTCAGGGTTTGGATTGATTGTGATGCCACCATGGCCAGTGTTCATCACAACAGCTTTGAAAGAGGTACTACGCCTAATGATGGTAGCAAAAGCAGCAAGTGATTGAATTCCAGTAGTAGCACGGACAGTGCCATGCATAGCACTATAGGTCTTTACACCAGTAGATCTAGGTTTCTTGTTTCCCACATCAATCTTAGCAGCTTCCAGTATCGCTTCAGTGTTATCATTCAGCATTGTATCAGTGTCTTCAGCAGCAAAGTGCTCTTGCTCACCAAATCTAGTGAGTCTCCCGTAGGGTTAGTCAAAAAAGACCAACACATCTTTATTGACAAGGGCATGAATATCAGGTTGAACTTCACGCCCTACAGGCTCAATATCTTCATCGTTTGATTTCCTCTCCATCAGCAGGTAGTCTTTGTCTCTAGCCCTATGAGGGAAGTGGTGGATTTTGTGTCTTTAACTTCTACAGTGGAAGTAGACAACAAAGAGGCCCTCATAGGAAAGAAAGATACGGATTGGATCATCAAGTTCCACCTTAGTAGTGTGGATCACCAGGATACGGCAGAGGTTTTCGAATATCAATCTCCATCTTAACACAGGCAAAGTTACATTGTGTAAGCAAAGCCGTGTCATCGTCCTCCTTAATATAGGTTCCAAGATCAGCAGTGGCATCCTTTAAGACATACTCGTCCCAATAGTGTAGAGGCAAGTTGGGAAGACGAATCCAAACAATAAGGTTAGTGATTTTTGCAGTGATATAAGGTTGAATTTCGGGTACCAACGTTTGACATGGAAGATCCTTCCATTAATGTACTAGGGCCGACCGTCAAGGATAGCAAAAACATCTTCTTCAAAAGAACACTCAATCTTAAACTAGTTGTTGGCTAGTTTGTTGATAGAGAGTGTTCCCTGAAGATCATTCCACAGCCTAGGGCTTTCTCCAGCATAGTATCGTCATCGACTCTTTTACCAAAGATGCGACCAACAAGGCAGTAGGTTTCAAAATGAACCTCTTGGGAAAAAAGAGGTCTTCGAACAAAAACATGTGACTCATTCTTCATCACAGAGAAATTGGAGTTGCCTTTGTGCATTTCAAAGGTCTCTATGGGATCAGGTTGACAGCTAGGACCGGTGGATCGAGGTGGTGAACGTCAAACACTACCAGCATGAAGCTTAGCATTCGAATTAAACGCCATAGGGAATTTGGAAAGCAAGTTTTGGATGTTGGAATGAGAAGCTTAAATGTTAGTGGTGTTTTGCATCCAAACAGAAGTACCAAAGATATAAATAGCCCAAATCCGCATAGGCATCAAGGTTCCAGAGCATGTAAGGTTATTGGAAATGATGAGCACTCCCCATAAAGGTTTGCATAAATGCAGTGATAGTTGGAGTTAGTACACAACTTCACGAAAGAATCTACCCTAAATCTAGGGTTAGAAGCCAGAAAAGAAAGGATATTGCTCATGATATGCTACTCAGGGGCGGGTACACAGTAGCCGATGACTATTTGGAGGTGAAATGATTTCCAGACAAAAGGAAGACTAGAATGATTGCCATTAAAACGAACCTGGGTTTCCACAAATCCAAAATTAGGCTCTGTCTTTGCTGAATCCAAAAGCACTATTTGCTTGATTAGTGTGCAAATTGATCCCCGCCTTTGCATGCCAATGATGAGAAAAATATGAATGGTTTGGATTAGGTTTGAAGAGGAAAAGGATTTTAGGGCTCTGTGCTTGGGATAATATGGTATGAGAAAAGGGGTTATTGCTTTGATCATGATTACAAATCGATCTGGAGCAGATAATTGGAAGGATTAAGATGCAAATAGGATTGAAATTAGGGAAATCATTTGGCCAAGGAGGAATCCAAGGACCAATCCATTCGAGAAAGAAGAAGTGGACGAGAAACCATACCAGAGCAAATTCATACCCAGTGCGTGAGGCACGTTTCGTTTTTTAACATCATGATGTTTTGCGTGCTCAGCAGTGGTTGAGTCCCAAAGGTTGAATATGAATGAACCAGAACAAATGCAAGCTAATATTGTGGCTATTCCCACGTACAGTTGGTTTTGTTAGGCATTAATTGGAGAGGCACTTCATTTTCCAGGACAGGTTTCATTATATTAATTACCAAGAATTTCCCGCATCCTTAAAAAGCAAAGCCACAGCAATGATCTCGTTGGTCATCGGCATTGCGTTTTATTTAAGTATAGCGGTGATTGATCTGGTGCAGAGGTCTAGAATTAAGATGGTTATTCACGGGATGATATAAACAAGGAAAAAAGATACCTACAGGGTCTAAACTTTCGTCGTAGTATCAAAATGATGCCCTAATTTTAAAAATCATCAAAATGATGCCCAAACTCTTGAAATCATATCAACGTGATGTTTACCGTAAATTTCTGTCTATAATGATGACTTGGCAAAAAAAATCAAAAAAGAGGGAAAAAACCTGTAATATACCCTTCTAATTTTTTTTCTGGTTTTTTTTATTTTTTATTTTATTTTGTTTTTCTATTGCATTATTGTTCCTTTATTTCTCTCTCTCTCCTGATTTTCTCTCCATCATCTCCATCTCTCACTCATTGTTGACTTCGCCAGAGGCGAACCACCCAAATGTAATCGATTAACTAAGTGATTTCTGAAAAACCCTTCGATTCCGATTTTAATTTTAATTTTATTTTTTTTAAGTTTCTCTCTCTCTCTCTCTCTCTCTCTCTCTCTCTCTCGATTTTCTCTCTATCCTCTCCATCTCTCACTCGTTGTCGAGCTCGCTGGAGACGAACCAACCAAAACGCAGTGTTGGATATCAATCTCTTCGTCTCAGTTGCCTCTATCTTTTTCTCATCACCCCAGCACTCATCTCTCATTTGTTTTGTTCGAATTAGGAGAGAAATGTTCAAAATTTTCAAGAACCCTAGAAATTTGGGGTCGACTGATTCGGCATCAATTCAGCCAAGGAGACCTATTGGGCTATAAAGCCCTCTTCCTTGTAAGTATTTACATACCAAGCACAAGCTTCAATTCAAACCAAGGAGGGAGAATCGACGAATTGAAGATTTGAGGATTTTTGGGTGTTCTTGAATTCAAAAGGTAATCCAGTGAGTTCTATTTGGAAATGGACTTAGCTGTAGTTGAGAAAGTTTTTGTTGAGTTAATTTTGGACAGGTTTGATTTCTGGTCGCCGAAATTTGAAGCGTCGGCACCGACAATGATTTTCGACGATGCATCCGACTAATGTGTTTTAGCAGATATTTAATGTCTTTTGTTCGTAATTATGTACTGATCACATTGAAGAGGTTCTCTAATCAATTGGACTTAGTTTGATTGGGACTTAAACTTTATCGGAATAATAATACAAATAGTTTATAAATTTGTTGAGTTTTCAGAAATTACGTAGTTCGAGAGTGTGATATTCCTAACGGATAATAAGCTTAGTTAATCGATAACGTTTTGGGTGTTTCACCTTCGGCGAGTTCGACGACAAGTGAGAGATGGAGAGGATAGCTAGAGAGAAAATGAAGAGAGAGAGAGAGAGAGAAATAAAGGAAATAAAATAAAAAGGAAAAGGAAAATTAAAAATAAAAAATGAAAGTAAAAAAGAAAAGAAAAAAATAATAAAAATAAAAATTCGAAAGTTTTTCAGAAATCACCTAGTTTATCGATAATGTTTTGGGTGGTTCGCCTCTAGCGAGCTCAACGACGAGTGAGAGATGGGGAGGAAATGGAGAAAATTAGAAGAGAAAGGGAAATAAAGGAAAAAAATGAAATAGAAAAATAAAAGAAAAATGTGAATAAAACAAAAAAGAAAAAAAAGGAGAAAAATGAAAAGAAAATAATTAAAAAATCATAATGGTATTACAATTTTTTTCTCTCTTTTTTGAAAAATAGATAAATTAACATGTCATCATTATAGACGAAAATTGACAGTAGACAGTAGGCATCACGTTGTTATGATTTATAAAACTTGTGCATCACTTTGATAAATTTTAAAACTCAGGCATCATTTTGATACTGCGACGAAAATTTAAACCGTGTGAATAACTTTTTTATAAACAATGGCAGGACTGATAGTGTGTATTGGATGCTAGTTGGGATTGGGGCGGTGAATTTTGGATATCTCTTGGTTTGTGCTAAGACGTACAAGTATCAAAATGTTGAGGGGGTGGACCGTACTCGTGGTAGTAGCGTTGTAGATGAGAGAAGTAGTGGTTGAATTCTCTGTCATTATTTTTTAGTTGAACGTGTTATATACTTATGTATGTACGTGGTTGAAGCGAAGAAGGATTTCAGAATTTGCATGTACCGGTGATTTGCAAGTAACGATTACAATCGATCACCAATGTGGAGTGAATATATAATACTATCAGTCCATGCAACAATTCCCACTGAATATAAGCATATTGATCATATTATATATATTGTAGTGAGTCACTCTTGGTTTCATCTAGAACAGATCGAGATATTCACCGACGAAGGAAAAAAGTAATGAGTGATTGTACGAAACTCTTCACTCGATCATGCACACAATACCAAAGCAGAAGATAAAGGAAGGTAGGAACTCAGGCCAGTAGTTCCAAGAACTGTCTTTCAATCAGTTGAAAAATCCGGCCCGTGTGTATTTAACAAAACGTGGTCAAAACTTCTATATGAGTACGTTTCGCACCAAAAAAAAACATAATTAATTAACCTTCTAGCTGGCTACATTAGTACTAAGATGCATTCATGGTCATAAGAAATTCCTCAACCTGTGTACGCAGTTCATACAGTATATGTAACCAACTATGTTGGTGTTTTATCGATCTTCGACGATCTAGAAAGTTGATTACTGCACCTGTCTTTGCTGGTCTGCTCGTTTGGTTGAGATGGATCCATAGCCAGCAGTTTTATTCCCATTCACATGCCACTGCCTTACACCAACATCTTTCGCATTGATTGAGAAATGCATTGTGCGGCCCTCTTCATCGCCAACAATTCTTCGGACATCTGCCGGAGACTTGCAAAATACACGAGCCGAAAGTGGAGGATTCATTTGAATTTTCTCCACTCGATCTTCAAAATTCCTAAAATGTCTAATTAAAAAAATAAAAACTTTTTAAGTTTGAATCGATCAAGAGGACGTCGAACCATTATTTAAGGGCACAAAATACTTACCAACGCCGAATTAGGGTTTCGAGTTCTTCTATTGAAACAGGGTGGCCCTTGGAGAAGGTGAAAAACTTCTTTCTTCATCCTAATTGTTTGGCTTGGATGATGACAAGGACCGATTACTAGGTAGCAACACCACTGGGTTTGGCTTATGATTAATCCCTAGTAGAACACTCGACAAAAATTGGTGAACTATGTCATTGAATGCTTTTTCAAAGACCTCCTTCACTAACCATTCCATGAATCTCATTGCTTCTTTGTTCTTCAACACCAATTGGAAATTGGGAACATCCTTGAGCCTTTTGAACAGGTTAGGAGTATTAAACAAGTAAGCAAGCGTCTCGTTCGCTAACTCATTCAACTCTGCGTCGGAAATAGGTTTGATTTTTTCCGCCCTAAATCTGTAATGGTTTGTTGCATCAATCAAATACCAAAAGGCCGCAATATACTTGGAATGGTTGAGGTCGAATCCATTATATATAAGTCTTCTGTATGCGTTGCGATCCAAATAATGAAACTAGTTTCAATGGAAGGGTTTAAGAAAGTAAGAAGACCTATGCTTGTTCCAATATATGGAAGGGTTTAAGAAAGAAGAAAACCCTGAGATCGACTATAGAACTATAGATTGATGGACTAAAGTATACAGACGCTAGAAGATCACTGGAAATTTGTTCGGATCTTATCTTAATCTAAAAATATCAATACGGAAATTTTGTTAGTATATAATACCAGCACAGACAAGATTCCTTTATTAGCTACAATTTTAGATTCTATAGGACATCGGCTCAATCTAAATTGGACTAATATAACAAGGATCATAACTCGAAACTCCGATATTTCCGGTCAAAAATTAAGTTTAGATGACTTTTAAATCAACTACAATATATGAAACTGCGGATGGGTAGAATGACATATTTCCCCTGGGACTGGGGAAGCATCATCAATACTGATCATGTCAAGGAAAATTAGGGTCTTAAGGTTGCTAGGGATTCTGAGCCTTACCATTGCTGATGATGTAATACGGGTTGAGGGCAGACAAAACAAAAACTATTTAAATGTAATAAAGCCACATTTGGAAATTTAATTTGTCACCATTATGCATTCCATGGATAACGGAAACCAAAAAAAAAATACGGATTTCTTATCTTTACATATGATTCAGAGGAAGATATTGTCGAAAATGTCAGTATAAGGATTAGCTATGACAACATTGGATAGCTGAAAAAGAAAATGCTGTCATATAGGGAATGACATGGAATGATCAAGGGAACCCACCTATGTTATTGAGAACCAGGGGCGTCGTTAATATGTTTTAATACTTTTGTACAATCAAATGGTCCAATTACTTGATTTTGTTTACGCTTCACCTGAAATTCAAGATAACAAAGCAAGTGAGCTACTAGCAAACTGCACAGAGATGTAAAAGTCAAATTTAATACTAGGAACAAATAAGCTTCCCACTTTCTGATATAAGCCACCAGAAAGCTGAACATATATGCATTTTGCTTTTGAGAGAGTTTTAGGAAAATTTTAATGCTGGAAGAAAGATCTGCTTGGGAACTGAAGACAAACTGGAGGAAAGAGGAAATGGTTGATAAGAAAAGTTCATTCAAAGGATATGGTGCTTCTGTTTCTATCTGTATCTGTGTAATTCTATGTTGTGTTCATGTAAACCACCAATCAGAAATTGTCTATGTAGCGAAAACATACCGGCGAGTACGGACCTAGTTGAGGTGGTGACTTGTTGGGGGGCGAATTTTGTACAGCGCCACCTTTCTTGGTCAAAATTTCCTGCAGAAAATCTTGGTGTAAGACAAGTAGACAACTTTTACCAAATTCTAGTAATCGTGACATAAGCTAAGGTTAAACTTCAAATTTAGTTTGTAAATTTATAAATGAGTAGGCCAAGGTTTTTGTTTTTTTCCTAATAAGAAACTTGTATTTATATATGACAACTACTGTACTCGCTATGTGATCACACAATACAGACCAGTACCTTTCGTATGGGTATTTAGTTCAGTTCTATACTTTATGTCATATCTTGATAACACTGAACTAAAGTTGTAAGTTATTAAGCAGGAGTTTCAAACTTATGTGTATCTCAGGATCCAAAACAAACTATGAACGGTGTAAAACCCAAAGAAAGATGACAAAAGCACTGATGTGCTTGAACTTTGAACGACTGGCATGCACATGAACATCAGGAAGGACATATGTTACCTCTCCGGCTGCTTCAATTGCAGCTAACCATTCATCCGAGAATGGAACAGCACCTAAAGGAGGTTTTATGACAAGGCCATCTTGCTTCCTTCCAATCCCAGACTTTTCACTGCACTCAATAACAGAAATGTGATTTGTCACAAAATTTCATGTGGCATCCAAACTTACAATAATGTAAACAATATTTAAGCATTTTGGTACGTACAGCTCTTTTGTTGCATCCTTATCCACTGGGGAGTACATGGTATCGTCTAATCTTTGTTGTTGTTCACCTTCAGGAGTATAATTACTTTTCACAACAATAATTTCAGCATCCTCTGCAAAACTGTTGCTGCTTGATACATTATCTTCATTGTCCTGCAGAATGCTTCCCCTTGAAAAAGTGTGATCAGAATTTTCCCCATTGGCCATGTTTGCAGAAGAACTGGAATCCACATAAGCAGCTTGATTGCACAGCCTACGGTCATCACAGGATGTTGTATAACCTTCGAGGTCTTGTGAAGATTGTTCAACCACAAAAGGCTTGGTCACTGCAAGGTCCAGTTTTGTAGAATCAGGTCTGCCATCACAAATTACTGGTGCTACCCCAGGAGAAGTATTTGAATGCAGAGGGTTACTTCCACGGGCATTGTGATTACCTACAACAAGCTCATTAACAGTTTCCTCATAGTCATTACAGGAAGCACTTATTGTAGGCAATGTTCCACTGAAATGTGTCCTGGACCTAAATTCCTGTGACACTTGAGTAGTTTCAATGTTTGGAAGTTGAAGCTCAGGACATCCAGATAATTCGTATGCATTCTTAACGTCCATTGAGTACCTGCAACTAGCAACTGGGGACTCATCCTGTGGAGATCCAGGTACTGATTCCTTGTTCACATCATGCTTCAAGAGATCAGGGAGACTTTGAGATCCACTTCCGCAGCCTTTTACTTTGGAACTGATATCTTCATTGTTCCAAGAGGTACAGCACTTTTCCATAGAATTACTGTCCTCAAATGAAAGGCCATGAGCCTCTGGATTCCAATTCAATATTCTGGCTTCTACACTAGGCATATTCTGCTTAGCTACTTGAGCATTGTGTTTGTTGACATCGATTTCACAACTCATCTCATTAGTTTCTGCAATGAAATTTGTTTTATCACTACTGAAATTAATTTGCACCATTGAAGTATCTTGCTGGCAACAAATTTTGTCATCTTCATGGCAGCAACTTTCCTCTGGTTTGCCATCTAAAGCCAACAAAGGTGCATCTTCCACATGCATTTTCCTACTCATCATCTCAAATGTACTACTATCATCTTTTGCTTCAACTTCGCATATAGAGTTGGACACGGTATCAGATTTTTGTGCTAGTGGAGTTTCATCTGCAACCTTCACCCAACTGTGGCTCAGGGTCTCCATACTTTTTGGAGGAATTACAAGAGAGGATTCCTGCTCCATTAGAAATTTATCATTATTCGGAAAATCAACGTCTTCAATGTAAGAGATCTCTTCAGCAATATTTGGTTCTGCTCTCGCCATAGATAATGCATCCTCAGGAACAGGAAAGCTATTCAACTTTTGCTGATCCTTTCCCATACCATGTCCTTCTGAATAAAATGGCCTTACCTGTGAGACTAATTCCACCTTGTCAGTAACAGAAGATGACACTGAGCCTGAACTTGAGCCTTCAATATTGATATTTTGCATTACTGCCCCATCACTGAACCCATTTTCCAACTTCCTAATTGAAGAGGGCTGCCTCAGCTCAGGAGTCGAGTTTACAGAACCAAGTGGCCTCAAATTAGGGAGTCTGCATTGCTGTGAACTTCTCTTAGCAGGGCCAGGCAAAGAAGAAGCTTTTATCTGCCAAAAAAACAGCAGCAAAAGAAATTCAGATCCAATGCAATTAGCTGATGTAGCCTATCTTATGCAGCTATAGATCAGTAGATTATATTACATTCCAGTACAAATACCTGATCAAAGAAACCCAATGAGGGTGATGGCATCCGCAAACCTGATGGCTTTGATGACGGGAGTTGAGTGTGTAGCAGGTTCACACCAGTATTTTTCCTCGATTTTTCATCACGGCTGTATGATGCATGACTGGCAGAAGGAAGTGCTTGTTTTGAAGTCACCACCTGTGGCACTACAGTTATTCTGGATCTGTCATTGAGCATGTATGATGTATGAAAGGTAGTTGGAAGTGCTTGTTTTGAAGTAGCATCTAAGCCATTGTTTGCTTCTGTAATTGGTGGACCAAGTGTTTTGGTTGGCGAAGACTTTACCAAGCTGGCCTGTATGGTTATGTAAACACAGTGCAGGAAGCATAAGCGTCATAATTAATACTAAATCAATCATGCAGTACAATATAGTATCACATAAGTATAGTCCACATTTTTATTATTTATTTGCATATATTATCATTAGAATAGGCTTCAAGTTCTCACCACATTTCTTCTGGCTGGGTGCGTAGAGCATTTACCAGTCAAAGATCTCCCTGAAGGACCAACTTTTGCATTATGTACACGGCTTTTGGTGTTCAAATCCACTAACATATGAAACAAAAGCAATTAACATAGTGTCTATCTTCCAAGTTCCAACTGATTACAATGTTAAATTCTTATTACTTAATTTTTTTAAAATTTAGAAACATATTATGAATAAATGAGCACAACACATACTTTTTGGACAAAAAAATTTGAAGTTTTCCGAAGTAGAAAATATCAAAGAAAACTTACTGGATGAAGCAATCTGATTCCTTCTCAAGTCACTTGCACCAACTGTCACATTCTTGGAACTTCTGGATATCGCACAAGGAACTGATTTTGGCACAGGTAACTTGGAAACTTTTGGTTCTTTAGTTGCAGACATTATAGTATTCGCATTTGCAGGCTTTTTGAGAGTTCACTTAGGTCAAGGATGACCATACAAAAGTTCATACAAATAACAAGATATAGCAATCCTCCTACATATAGGCAAATAAATCAAAAGGATATGAAGATGAGGCCATAGGGCGAGGGAAACCACTGCGTTTTGAGCCACTTCTGTTGGTATCACGAGCCGAAAGCACCTTCCACTTTCCCTGGAAATTAGAAACACCTGGGAATCAGTTTCACAAGTCTTCAATGCAATAATCTTCATCTAACCTTAATCTTACACATGGAAATGAGAACTAACCCCAGAACCTTGGACCGTACTATCTCTAGCCGGTGAAGTTTGCTTTGACACTGGACTACCACCAACAGTTTTATATTTCTTCAGAGTACTTCCCGGAGTTGCCTTGAACAAGTTTTCTTCAAGCAGATTTAGATTTGGTGAATCACTGATGCAATTAGTCTCTTCATGAATGACTGACAATGGCCCACTCCCAGTAATCATCGATAACTCCTCCGAATTCAACACACCTGTTAAATTTTCAAAAATACAAGTAAATCCCAGCTTTTAATTTGGTTTCCTATAAGCAGAGTGTTATCCAAATTCGAAAATATATAACCTTCTTCCTCGAAGAAAGCCCGATCCCAAGCCAGGCTTTTTCGCAAATTGAATCCCTTCTTCTTCCTCTTCATTTTCTGCGGCGGAAGACTGAATTTATTTTCTTCAATTTTATTTGCATTGACATTCTCTTTATCCCCACAAAATGTAGAACTCGGTTTCTGGGACTCCACAATCGATTTGAAACCCTCTGCAATAAAATTCAAATTAAATTTCCTCTTTACGCTCTGGAAAATTGCAATGTAGACCTGATTACGTAAAATTACAGCAGATTCTTGCATATACTGGAGTCGAATTTAGAGTGTGAAGAACAATTGGGGGTCAAAATGAGTCAAATTGTTCAAATTCAAAGCACAAACGAAACCCTAGAAATCGGAAACAGAGTAAAATGCGCGAAAGATAAGACCTAGAGTGAGAGCGAGATGGAAACCCTAACCTTGGGGTTTGGATCTGAGGGGTTGGAGAGGGGAGCAGAAGAAATAGGCGCCGTCGGTGGCGGTGGTGATCGAAACGGCGCCGTGAGGAGACGATTGAAGAAGCGAGTCGTCTTCGCCGGCGATTTCAATGAGGGGGAGGTCGGAGTCGGACTCCATTCCAGAGAAAGACCCAAGTGGAAATGGTACACAACTGTACAAGTGATTTTTTTGAAAGGAATGGAAGCGGGCAATGGAGATGGGAATTACAGAAAGCATATAGAGACAAGTAGACAATTAGCACGTGGCTCACAGTAAATTACTACATAAAAAAGCATACTTTCAAATTTGTTCCTCTCAAAAAAAAGTTTCAAATTTGTTATTCTAGACAGCTGAGAATTATTTTTTGCCAAATTGTTATTTTAGGTTTTGAAACTTAGTCAATTTAGATTATAAAAAAAAAATAGTACTAGAGGGTCTTAAAGAAGGCCGGGACAAACTCTAGAGACTCAAGATTCCCCCAAAGATGAAAAATCTTTGGCTGATAAGAAACATTTTATGTCTGTTTTATATATGTGATAAGAAACATAATTTGTGGGTATACATCAAACATTAATTTTCAGAAGAAGAGAAAGTGATTATGTTTTAGGCTTAGCCAAGTGAGCACCAAACATGGTACATCACTATTTTCATATTCCAGCATCCTAGTCCCACACAACACGAAACATGGGATACAAATAAGTATGCCAAAGAAGTCTAAGTAAGGACCGGACAACACTATCAAATAAGGAAGTTCAAGCTAGCAATGCATAACAAACATGTCCTTAGAGTGTCAAAGTGTTTTCAAATACTTATATTTTAATGAATAAACGGATGAAGATGAAATTCAATTAATTAGACGACAGTATAACCAATTGGCAGCTTTAGAGTAATCCTAGAACAGCGTACTGGCAACAAAAATACAAATAATATTAAAGCGATTCCTCGGATAGCATATAGGCAATTGATTGAATAAAAAGGAAGTTGAATTCGAAGTTTTTGAAAGAATTTGAAAGCGGGCAATGGGAGATGGGTTACGACCGAGCACGACCCACAATAAACTACCATCTAAAATTGTTTTTTTTTTCTTCTTGGGAAGTTAAAATTGGAGCATTTCATGTGTCTAGATGTATTTAATCAACGGTAGTTGATTGCTTGTCCACTCTAATATTATTCTCATAGGATAGGCTGAAAAGTTTTTAATGATTTCTGGTGGATTGAATTAAAAAAAATGTGTCTAGAACTCAACTTCCAGATTTAAGTTTTTGTGGTACGCTAATGCGTTAATAAAAAATAAAATAAAATAATGAATTTAAGGAACTTTTTGGTACCCTAATACAGTTAAATAAAATGAAAAATTATTAGAATGATCACTCATCTTTGTCGCGTTCGACACTTTAGTCACTCTATTATTCAAAATATCATTTTGGTCACTCCATCATATATCAAAATTTTAGTATATGAGGGGTAACATAGTGACTAAAGTGATATATCAATTAGTTCAATGACTAAAGTGATGTTTATTTTAAACAGTGACTAAAATGATATATAGACAATTAGTTCAATAATTAAAATGATGTTTTAAAAAGTAGAGTAACTAAAATGTCGAACGTGACAAAAATGAATGATCATTTGAATAATTTTTCCTAAATAAAAAATAATGATTTATTACGCATGTCTATTTTCATGTCACAAACTCACAATACGATATCGCAGAACTAGAGAGATGATGCCTTGCTAAGTTCCTTCATGGAGGTGAATAATATGCACCAAGAACTTGACTCTTGTGGGAATTCAAACTACACCACATCGCACTTCAAAGTTCAAACATTGTAGAAAGAACAATTAATTATGTTAAAGAAAAAAAACAGTTAGGGTACTGATGGCACTACACGAGAATAATATGGCCAGAAACAATGCTATACGCAATTGAATTAAAAACTGATCATGACTAGCTGAGTAACCTGTCGAGCAGAAGATTTTTAACATCAATGGATACTTAGAAGGGGCCACAAAAGAATACAAACTCAGATGCAATAATGAAGACAACCATCTCAGTGACCAAATGAATTTCTTTATGATATTGATTCACAACTTGCCTTGTACATCAATCTTTATAGAGAAACGCGAGTCAATTCCCTGCAAAATCTGCACTTAGTGTGCATGTGTGTAAGCTACATAAACTAAGATCCCGGAAAAGCTACATGATATAATGATTCCCAAGCTCCTCTTTACAATTGGTGAATCTAATCATCTCCTCCCCCTTTTATAAGACAAAAATAAAAACAATCAAGTAATTATACCTGCCAAGGGAACCAAAACTCTCTCTGGAACCCTTCATTTACCAACCAATACACCAAAAGAATATGAGCCAGGACTTTACATTTCTAGGTTAAAAAACGAGCTGGTCAAAATATGTCAATGCATGCATCTTCTTTTTCTATGCCACTCAAAATGGGGCTTCTCTTTGAACTTGATAAATACGCCTGCCTTCTCTTCATGCTACACACACTTTCAGGAACCAAGACAACCAGAATACATGCACACTAATCTTCATCCTCAGTAGTTATGGAGGCAAAGGAAAAAGGCTTGAACTTATACCCATCACCGTGGTAGAATTTATTTTGAAATTCCACCCAATGAAGACGCAAGGCATGAAGAAAAGCACTAAGAGTCTCCATCATGAGCAATATAAACGCAGTAGCAAAGGCAAAAACTGCTAACCCAATTATCCGGATGATAATGTTGTCATACCTGTTAAAAGTAATTTTTCAAACATTACAAACTGAAGATGCTGTGCAAATTCATATGCAACAACTAACAGTCCATGCTCAAGTTAACGGTTGGATCACAATAGATAAAATATGACTTATTGTGCCACAAAATTCACTTCGATATCTACTTGAAGAGTGAAAATCAATATGCTCAACTGAGTGGTATAAATTATAATTCAATATTGGTGTATCCAAGAGAAAGATAATGAAGAAGATGAGTAAAACTACAAGTAAGAAGTGCAAAATATGCCACGTTAAAGAATTAAGGTTGGAGCTCACCCAAAGGCAAGTAGGAGGACTTTCTCGTAGAAAACAGTTGACAACTCTGAATGGGCCAAGCTGTAATAGAAGTAGAAGATATTGAAGAGTGAGTTGCCAAATGGATGGGAAAAAAGCACACAGAACAAGTGAAATATATATAAATATATATATATAATATTTATGCAAGGTATACCTCAAAGCCCACAACCGAAGATATGACGCTGTATTAGAAACTGCACCGAGAACAAACTCTATGGAGTGTATCATCTGGTGTACAAATACCTCACTGAAATTGAACTCCTCATGATGCTGCCTCACAGTATCATTTTCGACATCAAGGTCCATTTCAGAGGTACCAAGCATCCCATATGCACGACCTTGAAATCTCTGAAAAATACAGATAAACATTTTATCATATCGAAGTACAGTCAAATATAGTTGTAAATCTCATGACGCTCATTTCTTCAGTCAAATAGCTTTCACAACTCTATCACATATAATTAAGCTCAGATTTTATAACGAGTCAGGCAATGCAATTACTATTATTCAAGTTTTGTATGTAATATTTACAATGTAGTCGCATCTTCGAACAACAGATGCTGAAGAAACTATATCACAGTACCTCTGTGTGAAGCTTTTTCAAGATGAAAGGTTTTGGAAAGAGCATCCAGGGAACTGCAATTAGAGCCAAAAGTAACAAGATGATCTGCAAAAGTAGAGGCTTGTTAACCATCACATAAATTAAACAAAGCTGAGTACACCAAGTGACCACAAAGAGAGTAAAACTTGCCTGAAGTGGTCTTTGGCCCCAAAACAGCTGATTTTCTCCAAGATCGTCAGTTGGGCTTAAGAACATGTAAATCATTACATGATAAAGGTCAGCCTGAGAGCCAGTGCACCACTTGATGATAACCAGTAGTGAAAGATATCCAAAAAGACTGTTTAGGAAGATCATCTGCGGCACAAACTGGTACCTAATAACAAGATGGAAATATATTGAAGTCAAACTACTGTCCACGTTGCAAGTAAAGAATAGGAACACCAAACATATTAAGGATAATAACCTTATATCAAGTGAGCTCCTGAAAAACCGTGCATTGAAGTAACTGAGTAAAATTCCAACGTTCATTTGTGCCACACCCAACAAAATCGACATTTTCATCTTGAGAGAATTTAAGAAGGGGAGTTCTGTACGACTTCCGCGCCAACTGGGATCCACACCAAATGGGTATGGATTTCGGAATTTGATTAAGCCAACAGTGCGTGCCTCACTGCTCACATGAAGATAAAATTTGAGGAAACTTAACACTAATAAGAAGTCAACTTTCTTTTGAGAAAAAGAATTTCAATGTCACAATTCCAGCAAGCATGAAGGCGAAAACACCATATACTACAATAATGCCTCTAGGACAGTTATGATTTAAGTCAAATCAGAACTCCATGATCAATTTGATCAAGTAAAGCACGGAGAAAGGGGTGCTAATTTAAAAAGAATGCTGACAATTGAAATTAAAGGATAATTACCTGCAACCAGCATCTCTGCATTTGTAAGCAGACCCGCCAAAAATGTGAAAAGGAACAGAGAAGAACTCATTGTAAATCAACCCACAGTAAATTGAGAATAGAGACATCAAAAGTAGTACATATCGCCCACCGAAGAGCATCTCCATAAAGCTGCCGAGTTTCTGTTAAGGATTGATATCAAAGAACTAATAGTAAGACAAGTGGGAACCCAAGAATTTCTCTCATAGTACATTTGCTCTAAATTTGCATACAAGAAAGAGATAAACCTGAGCACTGAGCTTTCTTTCACGGGCTATGAGAACCAAGGCTCCCAACAACAAGCATATTCCATGACCCCAGTCCCCAAACATCACCGCAAAAAGAAATGGAAAAGTAATAACAGTGAAAACTGCAGGATTTGCTTCTTGATATCTTGCTACGCTGCCATATTCATTAGAAACTGTCAGACCCATTGTTAAAACTGATTATAAGACCACCCACCGGCTAAACAACTTGCACTAAGTGCCAATGTGATTACAATTTTGATATACATACATTTCCATTGCTCTAAAAATCGCTAACAATATGTGGCTATTAATAACAATTATCTTCTAATATACCAACTATACACATCTACCCATATCTAATTAGGCAATAAGCAAACTCATCCACAACTCCACCATATCTAAGGTCCCCCGCCAAGGTTGCAGGAAAATTATGACCTACTCTATAAAAAATTTATCCCTCACCGAAGAAAGAATACAAGAATCAAAAGTGTAGATATTCACTAACCCATATGCATCAACAATTTCCTGAAATGCATTTGTGAAGTTGTTTGTTCTAAAATAAGTCGGAGGTGATTCTACTGCATCCATCACATGAAATATTACACCCACTTGTGAATTGCAATCAAATGTTGCACGTTGCAATGCCTCCTGAATCTGTTGGACCACAATCGAATATATAATTAAATAAGAATAAAACAGGAAAGAATCTTTATTTAAACACTACAAGTTTGCCAGTCATCAACAATTAATCATCGTGAATTTAGCATTTTTATACATTCCATGTATCAAGAAAAACCAATTACAACGTCTCATAGATAAATTATCAAAATGATAAATAATTAAATATTATGTTGGGTTAAGTAATCAATGCTTAATACTTAATAGCATTCATATGACTCATATTTTCAATAGAGACCTTATTGGATTGCATTTACGAGCAAACGTGCCGTATCTCAAATCTCAAACAGAAGTAACAATAGGAAAATAAAGTACCTTTGTTTTAGCAAATATAGGGCACCAGCCCTCTCCAACAAGACATTTTTTCGTAACATCAAAGTTTAACATGTTCAACGTATCATAGACCGCTTTCTCCCTTCTGACCTGAGAAGTGGTAAAAACGTGAAATCTTTCTAATATAAAGATAAAGCTAAAACTAAATCACTCCCACTTGTCATGTAGGAGATCAATACTTTATGTATCCCAGATGAATACAAACAGCAGCAATATCTTACCATGTTCATCCATTTTGCTAGGTGAAAACCCACAGAAGCAAGGGCTTTATTTCTGTGTCGAATCCCTGCATCCAAAGTTGCTTCCAGTTCAGCAAGACGAGATGAAACCTGCAAAAATTAAACTGGGACTTTAAGCATGAATACATTGTAGAAGTTTATTTATTTATTCTGTTTGATTTGTGGTCACGGCTATAATCTCTATGATTAAAACGATATTTGATGTTAATCCAGATGCCAGTCCTAGAAATATAAGCTATAACTTGTCACCACAGAAAAAGGAAAGCAGAGCATACTTAATTTCCTCAAAGATATGAGGCTATCCAGATAGCTGAATGACAAGCAATAAGGAATGTTTAATGAAATAAAAAAACTTACAGAACTACTTTATTGTATTTTCTTAGGGAACTATTGTCTCATAAATATTAAAGTTCTCCAAATCAGAAAATCAATAAACTGCATCATCCCGATGCCAATTTATCCCAATTACTTACTTCTCTAGTTATTTGCCTCTGCTTAGTTATATCTTCAGGAACAGGGTAGCAATTTGCACCAAATGCCTCGCAAATTTTCAGAATCTTTGCTTTTGCCTGAAGCCCTGAGAAAAATACTACAAAAACCGTCTGCTCAACCTGCAAAATTGAAGGTAAGAGTGGATAGATATTCTGATTTTGCACAATCAAGAAGTAAATTCAGATACTGAAGTAGAATGATACCATTTCAGAAGATAAAGGATCCATAATATGTTCATCTGCCGGTGCCTGATTGAAAAGCATATTGCCCCTTGTAGCACGAAACAGCATCCTCTCAAACCTGAGAGCTTTGGATTTACAGATAATTCCACTAACAAAATTCAAACCAGATTGATCTGATGGTCCTGGTCTGATATCCTGTGTATCACAAAATCAATTACAAATGAACTCATTGAGAAATGACTTCCCCAAAATTGCATCAATGTTAGTAATATTACCTGCTCTAGCAATGACACTGAATCACCATAGTCATTCATTGAGTAAACATTCTCGTGCAGTTCTGTCTCCTCAGAAACCGCATGGCCACTACTTGAAACAAGAAATCCGCTTGCCTGCAAATGCCACAAAATAAGAAAGACGGCACAGGACAACAAATATGAGTCTGCAAACACACCACCAATGGGGAGAGATGAAACGGGAAATTACCTTTTGCAATACCATCTTAAACTCCAAGAGCTCATTAAATGATTGTCGAAGTCTATCACTGTTAGAGTTCATCTCAATCAGCTCATGTTCATGCTCGCAAAGTTGAATCTGGAACAGCGATGCACACAACATTAATGGTATAACAAGGAACTCTTTCATGAACGAGGGTGTATTTGAACCTTGTGATTTTGGACAATACAACCCAGCTTGACATTATGGTTACTCTCGCAAACATCAAGGAAGGATGATAAAGCCAGAGAGTACTACAGCAGTGATATAGAAACAGACCTCTAATTCTTCTAACTCAATATCAGGGTGTGATACTGGACGAACAGAACCCAGTAGACCAGCTTTACTGATTTGATCCTTGAAAAACCGCAGCTTTCTTGACATCTCTGCACACCGCTTCACCTGTGATTATTGTCAAAGATATACGATTATAAGTGAAATCATATAAATAACAGTGATCAGTTTGAAAATTTTCTGACCAAATACAAACAATAAAGGTTTCAAAAATTATTCAATGAAATTAGTTTCAACTTTCAAATGTCATCAATATTAGTATTAATGCATATACACGCTACTTTTATTAGCAAAGATTGCAGGTAGATGAAACATACTAGAGAATCATTTTCTAGGTTAAGTTCTATCAACTTTTCAATTTTTTATCTTCTGTAAAAAAGCACAAGGGGGAGCATATACAAGTTTTAAATGTTAGACAATATAGCAATCAATTGCGTACTAATTGTTCTTGATTCACTTCTAAGCTTCCAGATTAAGCAACTAACACTGGCTCACTCAACACCAAGCACATTGAAAAAACAGGCCATTTAACATAGGACATATATATTCAAACGTAAAGCTGAAGAGTTATATCTGTTTAAGCAGAATGTAGCAATCCAGAACATTCAAAATGTACCTGCATTCAAGCATATAGAATGGATACCTGATTAACGAAGATCAGCTGAAAAGGACTTTTATCAGCATTTAACTGCAAAAAGAAAAGAAAAAAAAATTCTAAGTATGACGGTATCAAAGTCAAATTTAGAGTCACGACTTTTTTAGTACATACTCATTTCAATGCAAACCATATATAACGACTAGGATGATGGATCTTTAATATAGTAAATGTACTGATTTATAACCACCATGTGCATCAGCAGTTAACTTGAACCATTTTGATAACAATATTGTGAGCTGAGGGGGTCTGCAGAAACTCTTACCCATCATCAACAAAATAATCTCTTAATACATACTGTAGTGTATATAACCCCACTTTATGACAAATGCAATTGCTAAGTATAGTTAAGTATCTCAGAAACTTATATTTTATCGGCAAGTGTAAGGCTGAATTACTTATATGACACATTTGTTCCTATCAGAAAACATCAAACGTGTATTTCTTCCATCATGAAATTAAGCCTCATCTATCTAACTTAATAAAACTGCTCCAGTGTATAACTTCATCACATTATTACTCTAAATCTCTGCAATTATGATACCTTCCCTAACTAGAAACTTATGCAAACACAGCCAGATCTAATATATTCCGATCAAAAAATCACAATGCAGTTGCACCGCAAGAAGTGAAATGTACTCGTACAAATTCAGTGAGCCTTACTATTCCTAAATAGATTATAAGCAAAATTCTGAGACAAAATAATACCTACTATAACGACTCCTATGTAATCCTCGACTACTGAAACCACATCCGATGTCAATCTGAAATGAATCGACGGAAAAATAACTTACGTCACGAAATTGGAGGAGGCCGAGTTCGCCGAGATAGGAAACGGTGCGGTGAGCAGACTCGACGGGGATGATGAGCTGGACGAAGGTCATCTTCTCGGAGCGCATCAGATCCATGGAGGGCAAGTTGTCCAGAAACCTCTCCATGTTTTTTTTGTGTGGTTGATTTCGGATCTGAGACGAACTCTCTTCGCTCAGATCTGAAATGTGGTGGTCTGCGTATTTGGTTTGATTTGGTTTTTTAGTGCGTTTATTCCGAAGCTTTTTTCAGTTTCGGGTGGGTGTTTACTTATTTTTGTTGCCAAACTGCTGCCATTAGAATCGGAGAGTTCGCATCACTTTCCATGTTCGATCGAACTTGGTTTTCTTTAATCTGTACGGTTTTACTTTGCGGGTCTGGTTATTACATTTCGGGCCGGATATAGATAAAAAGCTTTAAAATAATCAATGTATTTTAAATTTCTATTTATCTATAAATAAAAATATAGTAGTACTATCTGAATGCTTAACTCTATAAAACTTAATGGAAAACAAATATAAATTAAGCAGTGACACGTGTCTATTTGGTATGATTTTTTAAAGCACTGTCGATCTTCAAAAAGTATTGTTATTAATTTCAAGATGTTTGGTTAAAATACAAAGTACTTTAAGAAAATTCAAAAAATCAATTAAAATACTTAAAAGTGATATTTAGGAAGCACATGAGAGGTGTTTCCTCCCGAAAGCACTAATACTGAAAAATACTTAAGAAATCCATCCTAAACAGGCCCTATAAATCTATAATGAAGCATATTAAAAACTAACGAGTTGAGCTAGAGGATACCAAACCGAGTTAGTCCCCTAAAAAGCTGAAACCTAGAAAATTTGGGCAGAGTGAATAAGGATTCATAACACATTCTAAACTAAAAATAAAAACTACAAGCAGGAAAAAATAAAAGATATGATCTACACCCGGGGTCAATATTTAGCCCAAAATTCAAATTGGTGAAGTTCATGGCTTGTCGTCCCCACCAAGAACCATATTGTATTCACCATATTCGGGCGCCACTTGTTGCACCGCCGCATCATCGCTCTGTTGCCACCAATGAGGAGCATTAACCATACTCTGGAACTAACAATGATAAGACCTGCTACCGATATCGCAACACAAGATGTCGAGATTCGGGTTCCGAAACACAACATTCACTTCACGTGTCGTCACCCTCCTTCATGCGCTGAACAATCATCACCCGCAAATGAAGCAATCCGATCTACCGACTAAAATAAACCTCACTCGTACTCAAACCAAAGTTGGTTGCCACAACTTCCATTATTCACTGTCCTGTCGACCATAATTCCATTAGGATCTTAATAATGGAATTCATGTCCTGCAACATCACAACACTGGTGAAGTGAAACGAGACGCCATTGTGCAACGTCGGCTGTCAAACGAGAGACTAGATTGATGTATAGGAAATTGGGATCTTAGAGAGAATCACTCGTGGTGCTAGGCTACTACTAATAACGTACAAATATGCTATCTCACGAGTTTTGATTTATGAAATCACAAGATTCATGAGGAAGAAGGGACAAAAGGTTGTGCCTCTTTTTATATAATTAACACAAAGAGGGGGAATACCTGAAATAATATTTAGAAAATTTATGACTATGCATTTTCAGTTTAATCAGATAGCACATAGTGTAATATTAGCTATTTTATTTGTTATCGTTATAGTTATCGTAATATTAGCACAAAGTGACACAGAGATCATTATAGTTATCGTTGTTTTGAATAGGTTTTAAGAAAGGGTCCTTTAAGAAATTATGAAGGATTTTAACTTAATAATTTTTTCTAATAAAAAAACATAGTAATGGTTTACGTACATATGCGATCGTTTAATCGAGCAGAGATCGTTGGGTGGGTTAATCGAGGCAATTGCTAAAACTGGACCTGAGCATGTTAGCCACGTGCCAGCCATGCAAGTGGGGAGGAGATAAGACGTCCTATGTGTTAACACATGTCTTATATGAAGGGTAACCCTATTTTTGAGGGGGGGGGGCACCTAACTTGTCCAACTCGTGACACATGTCCTGTGTTTTGCAGGGTACATATTCGCCTAGCATTCCACGGTTAGGCCAACTTGAGACGCAGACCAAGACCCAACTTGGGCGGGTAGGCATCTCGAAAGTCATAGTTCTTATCGTGAGATTCAAGAGACGACATTCAAATAGGGCGTCGCATGCAGTTGGAACATCTTTGCATGCATATGGGAATCTCTACATGTTGATCGTAGGCCGAGAGGAGACTCTTACATCAGATGTGGCTTTAATGAATGGGGTAAATGGTGGTCGCAAAGGGGTGCACGAGCATGAGTCACTGCAGAAAAAAAATTTAAGCCTTTTATATTTTTGAAAAGAAAAAAAAAATTGTCCTGCCTAGGACCGCTAATAAAAAAAATTAAAATTTTTATTTTAATTTTAATTTTTAATTTTTAAAAAAATGACCTGCCTAGGTCCGCTTAGAAGGAGAAAACGATTTTTTGCCCGATTTGAGACCAAGTTCCGATTGGTGATCACACAGGCCAATTTTTAGAACAGTGATTATACCACACGTCTAATCTGTCTGATTATGTTATTAGTACTAGAGTAAATGTAATAGTACGTGTAGGTTGTTTTAGAGTTTAGAGAATTCTTTTTATGAAATCAGTAATCGGTGTTCTCCTTGCAACTTATCAGATCCAATACATATGCGGAAAGGCAAGTGAAGAAATTCAGGACATGAGCCAAGCTCAAAACTAAAAATCATATGTTGCAAAGCCAATGCCTATGACTAGGCCTCGACAATGGGCTGAGTTTGAGCATAATATCTCCAAAATTCGGGTTTGTTCAGGTTTTTTTATTTATTAAATAAAAAAATTGAAAATTACTTGTGTTTAACAATCAAATTTATCAACAATTACACACATTAAATAATAATATATAAGTGGATCATTTGTATATAGATGATTAATATTAAGATAAATTAGAGATTTTAGAGGATTATAATGATAAACTAATCTATATTATTTACATTTGATGAACTTTACGGGCAGAACTCGATGGGCCGGGCTGGGCGAGCCTTGATGGGCTCGACGGGTTAGAATTTTTTCGAGTCAATGAGCTTTGAGATCTTAGCCCAAGCTTAACCTTATGCCCGTAAGACCAAATTTTTTGGAACCTAAATTCGGCCGGACTGAGTTTGGACTCAATGGACCTTGAACTACCCACAAACTTTTTGGCCCGTGCGTTAAATGCTGACCCTAAAGTCCTACGCTATGGCCTACTCTGCATATCGTGAGTCAAACGACAGTGTAGGACTGCATAAAACTCGCTGCCTGAGGCGTCGGGTGAGCACAATAGTCGACTGACCCCCAAGCAAGTCTCTCAATCGCTCTATGAGTAATTTCCCGTTCTCTTAAACAATTGCTTGCTTTTGCTCTGTGCATTAGAGATCGGCTTCAAAAACCCTAGATTTCTTACCTTTAAGATGAAAAATGTTTAACTGATTAGACTAGTGAATACGAACCCCATTACATTATGTGCTTTTTCGCCTAGTATGTTCTGGCCAAGCTTACATCAAGATTTTTTTTAGTTGCTGAATCAAGAAAGTTTGATCGACAATCGTTGATACTTGATAATGGGAATGGGTTGCTTTGTTAGTTTAGCCAACTGTATATCGATAGTTGTTGGGTGTTGACTGTTGAGATTTATGAATGTTCCTCAACTAAATCAGATTGGACATTTCTGTACAAAGGAAATGCCATCGGAGAAGGACAAGGATATTGTTTTGATCAAATTTGTGAATTGATTTGGACCGGATGGTGGTTTTCCTGTGTGTGTATGGTACATGGCAAATTTGTACATTGGGCTCATTTTGGTCGTGGTTTTGATAGCTATTTGTCCTCTAAGCTGAGTTCAGATTAGTAATTAGTGTACTTTGAGGCATTTCAGCGTGTGCTTGTGTCCTTATCTTCGTTTGTTACTCAGGTTTTATGTGTATAGTGTAGTTAAGCATAGTGGTTGTGATACTAGAGTTGTCGATGGACAAGTTTTTCTCTTGCACTGGATTGTTGTGCGAGCAAATTTGCATTGTTATTACTTGAATGACCTATTTCATTGTCTTTTATTACTTTAATCTAGCTACTTCTGATACAGGGTTTTGATGTTTGTTGACAGGAATACCGAATACATCATCACTATCTTACCAAATGTCAAAAACTAATCCTGATGAAAAGATTCTCGGCTACAATGATGTGGTTGTTCGATGCAAAAATATCTCCCGTGGAGAGATCCTTCCACGAATCAGTTTCTTTTATTGGTTTCGGATAGTTTGACCGCAGGTATCGATTTATCATGTACGTGCTTCGTATGCTGGCGTGCCACCGTTCTTCAACGGAATATAGAATGTAAAGCCGCATGACTTCTTGATAAGCAATTAAGACAAAGAGAGCACCAACCCTGTCTGAATAGGTCCTTCTCACCTAGTAACCTAGGACTTTTGATATGTGTCACTCGCAGAGCCTTCGAAATCGATACCTCACACTCCCTTATCAGTACAAAGCAGAGCAATCTCTCTGATGATGTGTTGAGAACACTGCTTCTTTTGGATATCCAAACTCTCACTCGATAGGTGACAAACCCTTCAATCGTCTAGTCGCAATTGCTTCTTTTTGATCGCAATACTCTCACTCGATAGGTGACAAGCACTTTGATCTGCTGGTTGCAAAGAAGATAGAATCTCTTGACGAGATGTCTGTCTAGGTATACTTGCGTATAGCAAATGTATTGTTTGATCGGGAGGGGCCTTTCCACAAATCTCCTACTTTCCTTATATACTGCTCAGTAGTTGTCTTTCAATTACTTTGAACTTCTTTTGCTCTTTGAATCTCAATATAACTCCGACACCAGCATACGGGTTTCAATCCTTATAGAACTCCAAAACTATCACAACTCTTCTATTAAAGAAACTTATCTGAAACAGAAAAGATATGATGGACATCCAAGCCGCATGGAATCAGCTAACTCATGAATCATAGTTCTAACCGAACTCTATCTCTCACACTTGGCTGCTCGCCAAGCTCTAATAAAGTAATGGGCCGCTCGCCAAGACTTCAGTCATTCAAGCCCAATATGAAATATTTATTTCAGACCCAAACATTGCCCCTCAAGTCTTGAACTTGAATTACCTATGTAAGCGAAAAGAGTTGAATATTACCCGACTGACGTGCTGTTAAACCAAACGGTAACATAACACCCAAGTGCCACGTTACATAACTCCTCTAAAAAGTTGCATCACTCGACTGACGTAATATAAAAGCACCAGTCCACATCAACAAAATCTCATTCCCCAACGAGACCTTCTCACTTGCCTTGATCCTGCACTTTTAACCTCCTTAGAGTATCCGCAGCGTTTCCATGCTCGGAGGACGTCCTCGGCGTTTTCAGGCGGGGCCAGCCGGAAATCGGACGTCCTTGGCGATTTGGGCGTGCACCGTGGCTAACGAGGAGGGTTGACCGCACGGAGACGAGGAGAACGTCCTCGAGGACGTTCGCGAGGAGCACGTCGGAGAGGAGGTTCCCTTGGCGGAGCCCACGCTCGTGGGTGACGTCAGGCGGGAACTTATTTTTTTTGAATCTACACGCGCCAGTTAAAAGGTAATTTTTTTTAACTGAAGTTACCAGCCAATCACAGACTGACACGTGTCAGCCTGTCGGGCCGATTGGCTGGCAACGGGCCGATCAATCTGGGCCGTCCATTTTGAATCCAAATTTCAATCGGACGGCCAGAATTCAAATGCAACGGCAACCTGATTTTTTCAGAATTTTCACAACGGGTATCCCAAAATAATTCCCAAAAAATTCCAAAAAAATTCAAAAAAAATCCAAAAAATTTCTAAAAAACCCCTACTATTTTTCTATAAATACAACCTTCATTTTCTAAAAATTTCACACCCCTTTGTGCACCACTTAGCATCTTCTTCCTCCTTCTCTTCTCTCCCTATCTCACAATCCTCTTTCATTTTTTGCCAAAAATGTCGATCAATTGGCTCATGTCCGAAAATGTACAATTATGCATTTCATATTGTCGGCATAGTGTGTGCCCTATTTCCAGCAACAAACAAAAGGTCGACAAATTGTGGGAAAAATTTACGCCGATTACCAACAAAATTGGGTGATTACAGAGGGGGAAGCGAGGGCGGAACCGAGGTCACAAAGTGCCCTTGCATCTCGTTTTGCTAAGTTGAAGCCAAACTTGTCGCAATGGAAAACAGCGCTCGCATACGCAAGAAGGAATCCGGAATCCGGCGGAAATTTTCATGATGAGGTAGTGATTTATTTATGTTGGTCCTTTCAAATTTTATTAATTTTTGGAAATATATAATGTGAAATATTAAGTCGTTACCTGTAATTTATTTTGTAGTTAAGAAAAGCCCAAACGTTTTATGTGGGGAAAAAAAGAAGGAGTTTGCGCACTTTGCGTGTTGGGAAGAGGTCAAAAATCATCCTACCTTTAGAATCATCGAAACTACCACTCAACCTTCTTGCAATTCATACTTCGAAGAAACACCTACCGTTAATGAAGTATCTCCTATCGTCAACTTGGATGAAGATGAAGTGATGCCAACATCACAAATCAACCTTGGAGGA
The DNA here is from genome assembly GCA_946800695.1 of Geum urbanum. NCBI lineage: Eukaryota > Viridiplantae > Streptophyta > Magnoliopsida > Rosales > Rosaceae > Geum > Geum urbanum. The sequence continues at coordinate 13,480,638 of OX327001.1, forward strand.
ACCTCAAGCCCGCCTAGACCTCAAGGAGTGAAGGCGGCCAAGGAAGCAAAAAGAAGGGGAAAGAAGGCCATGACACCATCGAGTGAAGTTAGAGATGAGACTTTGAAGAGCATTGCGGCTAATCAAAAAATGTTTGTCTATTGGACGAGGGCAAATGATGAAAATCAACGAATACTTGATAAGAAAAACTACAAATTAAGGGCACGAGAAGAAGATACAAGAATCATGACAATGAATTTCGAAGCTATGACCCCAAATTCAAAGAAGTACTTCATGAAGCGGAAATCAAAGATCCTTCAGCAAGTAGATGACGATGAAGGAGAAGTCGGCGATGCTAGCTTTACCGGTTGTTATCGTCCCCGCAATCTTGATTTTAGTGATTAGTTTAGTAATTTCAATTCATGTAATTTCAATTTCAAGAAATAAAAACGCACTTTATTTATTTAGATCGAACTTCAAATTTAAATTCATTGATTATAAAGGGAAACACACATACAAAAGGGAAACACACATACAAAAGGGAAACACACAAATTGCAAACACACATATCTCGTGCACATTATTCAGAGATGTTCACCGGTTTCAAGAAACCAGTTGTGCTTCACTAAGTCCTTTTGAAGTTCACCATGCAGATAAACTGATTGTAAATTAATGAGTCAGTCGCTAAACCGTTGATGATGCTGATCTCTTCCCACTGGCTCAAATGGAATTCGGTGACCATTTTCATCCACCGGCCCATCATATAGTGTGGAAGCAGTCACTGGGTTTTGTAAATCTTCTTCCTCATTCTCCTCAAAATCGTCTTCCACAAATTCTTCCTCGACAATCATGTTATGCATTATGATGCAAGCCAACATGATCATTTTTAATGTCGATTTGTGATGACACATGGCTGAGTGACGAATGATAGCCCAACGAGATTGTAAGATGTCAAAGCACATCTCCACATCTTTACGATATGCCTCTTGTTTCCTTGCGAACAGCTTCTGTGGTTGATCTTGCGGATTGGATATTGTCTTGACGAACGAGGAATACCTGGGATATATTCCATCAGCTAGATAATAAGTATGGTGGTAAGTCATACCATGGACTTTATACGTCGATCGCGGGCTTCTTCCGGCAAGGAGTTCATCGAAGACATCAGAGGAGTTGAGCACATTAATATCATTTTGTGCTCCAGGCGTCCCAAAGACGCTGTGCCATATCCACGTGTCATATGAGGCCACCGCCTCTAAGATTATTGTCGGACGAGCCTTCCGCCCCGAGTATGACCCTTGCCAAGCTGTTGGGCAATTCTTCCATTCCCAGTGCATGCAGTCGATGCTTCCAATCATACCAGGAAATCCCCGTTGCCAGGCCCTTCTTAAAAGTCGAGTTATGTCACCCGGATTTGGAGCGCGGAGGTAACGATCCTTGTAGAGCAAGACCACTTGTGTGCACCACTTCTTCATGCATTCCAACATCGTTGACTCCCCCATCCTTGTGTACTCAGTACACTGATCTGCGGCTGCGCCGTACGCCAACATTCGTATAGCACCGGTCATCTTTTGCTCGGGGAGGAGTCCTTGCAATCTAGTGGCATCTGCTCTTTGATGCCAAAATGGGTCATGATTACAGAGGTCTGTCTTGATCCGGTTGAACAAGTGCGTGCTCATTCGGAATCTCCGGCGAAAATCTTGCTCGTGGAAAACAGGGCGTTCCACGAAGTAATCTTCAAGCAGATTCTGACCCCTAGGTTCCCTTTGCCTGGGATGGTTTGGAAGGCGGCGGCGGGGTGGCTCATCATCAAACGTGGCAACTATCATGGTTGCATCATTGATGAAGGAATTCATCATTGTGGTAGCTTGCCGACGTTGTTGGTGCCTCCTCCTGTAAGACTCTTCGTAATCGTTATGATTCATCTTCTGGATGAGAAAAAACGGCAGAATTGTGTTTAGGTGTAGAATATCAAGTGACTTATGCGTGTTGTGAGGTTTCAGGTATTGGAGCCAGAGATGATGAATTTATAGAAAAATTATGATAATCTGATATTGAACGATGAGTACACGTGTCATTAACTCATTTGTCGGAAACCTCACCGCAAATCTTCATCAATAATTTAGCCGACAGTGACACGTGGATGAGTACATGTGTCACATCCTGATTTGTCGGAAATCTCACCGGAAATCTTCATCAATAATTTAGCCGACAGTGACTTCTGGATGAGTACACGTGTCACATCCTGATTTGTCGGAAATCTCACCGGAAATCTTTATCAATAATTTAGCCGACAGTGCCACGTGGATGTGACACATGTCGCATTTTCATTTGTCAGAAATCTCACCGGAAATCTTCATCAATAATTTATCTGACAGTGACACGTGGATGTGACACGTGTCACAATATGAGTCGTCGGAAATCTTACCGAAAATTTTGTTCAATAATGTACATGATAATGACATGTGTCGCCTAGTTATTGGATAAACATATTACAAATAATTAATCAAAATTTTATTTTATGATTATGAATAGTAATAGGAATTCCTATTTGTTGCATTGCTGCGCAAAAAAACTGAATAGGAAGTCCTATTTGCTGAATAGTAACAGGAAGTCCTGAAAATAGGAATTCCTCGAAATAGGATGTCCTAAACGGGTGCGGATGCTCTTAGTCAAAAACTAAGACCTTTCATTCTCGCCGACGTTCATCCTTTCCAATCTAGACAATGCCTCCACGTAAAGACCTCTCCATCCCTCACTTAGATCGTAACGTCGAGAAATTCTCGAGACACCTCAAGGCTATCGCCAGACGACAGAACCCAGAAGCAATTGTCTCTTTAACAATAGACCCAAACGAAGGCACTGGCCTGCTTGGTCCCTTTCTGGATGTTCCAATCAATCCAGAGATTTCAATATCCTCCGCCATCCCATCTGTAACTCATCCCTAATAGTCCAAGAAAACCCTAGAGCAGACCCAAAGGAATAGACTAGTAAAGATACCATTTGTCTAATTGGGAGATGGCCGCACCCAAACATAGAGGATCTCGCTTGGTACCGGCGCCGTCGCAAACAAGATATCAACCAGTGGGAAGCAGTTGGAATCACTCAACTCATCGATTTGTGCTTTTCTCTCCCAGCTGGTGGTAACAGAGCACCATTCGCCACAACCACGTGCTTTTGGGATTGCACCGCCAACTGCTTCAGTCTTCCCTGTGGTGATGTGAGCATTACAATTCTTGACTTGTACACCATCTTTGGAATTCCTGCATTTGCAAACTCCTGGTCGCTCAACCAACACAACGGGACACCAGTTCAAGCCTCCCCCAATCGTCCTTCCTCCTACTCTTCCTGGGTAAAACACTTTGCACAGGAGGAGAAAGACACAAACCAAGGAGGCATAGCTTTTTTGGAATACTGGCTATCGAAATACATCTTATGTCCATCTTCTACAAAGGTCAACAGATGTTGGACCAACCTTGCCGAACGCCTCTTTAATTATGAACAACTGGGCTTGGTTGAATCCGTCCTCGCTTACATCTACTATGGTCTGAGGCGAGTCGCACTTTCAAACCTCGACCTTAATCAACCAGGACCGCTCTGGATGGTGGAGCTCTGGTTGCGGATGTACTTCCCCTTTTTCAGCCCTACAACACCTCCTGTCTTTGAAGATCAGAAGTTGTTGGGCCAAACGTTGGTTTCTACACCAACTAGGACTAGAGTATGGTCCTACCTAAACTGCTTCAACTACCTCTGCATACAAAAAGACTTCCCAACCGTAGTAGTTGAAGTAATTTGAATCGTCGCCATCCTGACATCCTCGCGAGTGGGTTTATGCCCTCGCCAGAGCAAGATGTTCTTGCGAGGAACTTTTTTCTTCAGTGTCACACTTGCAAGGACCTGCCAGTCCCAGATTCAGCAAGCCCCGGGTATGAGCTATATGCCCCAAACCACTTCTCAAGACAACTTGGGCTTACTCAAGAAGCTCATATGCCCCTTGCCTGTTCTGTGAACAAGTATACATTCTGGCGAGGAACAAATCATCACATAGCAGCAGATGTGCATAATGAACATTTTGGCTTCCCAACAGTAATACTTCCCATCATAACGAAGCCACTTGTGATTTCCCAATCGACCATTGAATCGTACCAAGTCTGGCACTCCCAACTTTGGGAAGACATACGACACAAGGGACCAATCGCACGCTTTGCCACTATCTTTTATAATTTTGGAAAAAGATTTTCGAATGAAGAAGACTCAGCCGCTATTAGGAAGTCTTATAAGAACATAAGTACTACCCCTGGCCACAGGTAAACTCCTTACATCCAAAAATGCCACATGTATTAGCAATTTCTTATACTGTATCTGATTAACCTTTCTTGTTAAAAACAGCACGCCCTTGAGCCAGATGTGACCGTTGCCTTGCAATCGTTCAAGAAGAAATGATCCAATCCTTCTAGGCAATCAGTAAGTGTTGTATTTTTACTTACCCAGAACAGACTATAAGCATTTGTCACTAAAACTGCAACTAACCCAACCTTTTTATAGTCTAAGAAACACAGGAAGGTCTACTCCAAGCCTGAGGAGCCTCCAAGTGGCATCTGGTTAGCTACAGAGATCACGAGCAGGGGCAAACAAGCAAAGCTTCAAGCTCAAGTCATCCATGCCACTTTTGATCAAAGGAGTGACAAAGCCTCCGGGGCAAGCGCTTGCTCGACATTGGTTTTTACCATTGCACACTGGCTATGTGCAAACCCTAACAGCATGCCCACGGTCTCTAAGTTTGATGACCTCCTTGTTCAAGGTTCCTCAGAGTGGCAAGAACTATGTAAGGACGAGGCCCTCGCAAACTCTTACCCAGATCACCATTTTGATCTGGAGGTTATTTCGAAGGCTAACATCAGACCATTGAAGTTTTCATCTGACGACTCCTTCATTGGGTATTTCAACCCAGAGAGGTTTACAGCCCTGAATGGTCTTGCCTCTTTTGATATGTCGTGGGAGCAAATCAGCAAGAGCCACAAGCCTCAAGTATATATAGTGAGTTGGAATGACCACTTTTTCGTCCTCAAAGCTGAAAATGAAGCCTATTATATTATTGACTCACTGGGAGAAAGGCTCTTCGAGGGATGCTGTAAGGCCTACATTTTGAAGTTTGATGATTCCAGCATCATATATGAAACTGAAGATCATGACACAAGACATGAAGTCATCAACAGCGGCAAAGAATGCTGCAAGGACTTCATAGCCCAATTTCTGGCTGGAATCAACCGGACAGAACTTGAGGAAGAAGAGAAGAGCAAGCCTGTTGATATTGCCATTCTATTCTGTCGCTTGCAGATTGAGTTCCAATCCTACTTCATTCCTTCCTCTTCTGGCGAGGGCATTAGTGCTCAAAATGACCAAGTCATTTCAGAACAAGAACAAATCTCCTCCCTGCCAACGCTCTCAGCCGCCAAACCACAGTTATTAGTCGAGGCAAATTCAGAACTTAAGGACCCAACTCCTTCCTTGCCAGAGCCTAGGCTTCAAGCGACTGAAGAAACACAGCTACTGTTTCCCGTACAAGTAAGAACTTATCTACTTACTTCGTTCTGGTTTATTAATTCTAATTTGTTCTGACAACTTGTATTTATTATTTTTAGTCCAAAAACTTTCATGTGGGCATCAATGAAACGACTCCTGCCTTATCAGCAAATCCAAAGAAACACATGAACTCGCCAGGCTAAATTTCTGAACCTCCTGCAAGGGTCGCTATGGATCGGCCTAGCAGTTCTCAAGGTGTCAATGATGAAGAGCCAGAACCTATAATTGAAGAAGCTGTTGCACCGTCTTCATCACAAGGAGCTCCCTCTCAAGCACTCAAAACATAAGAAACAGCAATAAAGTTGTAAGAACTTTACAGCAAAATGAGTACACTGAGCTCTACTTCAACGCCTGATGTCACCCTTCAGAACATCCTTTCTGGGAACCTGGATTCTCCTCAAGACATCCAAACTGTTTGTAAACAAGTCAGGGAACTGAAGGCCACTGCCCCAGCAAACTTTATTCATTATCTTCCTGACCTTGAGGAGAAACTTCATCAACTTTTGAACCAAAGTGTAACCTACCAATGCCTAAAACTCGAAGCCGAGCGTAAGAAAGAAGCAGTAGAGACGTTGGAGCACCAGACTCAAAAGGAGAAAGAACGAATCCAGGCCATTCTGAAGGACACGTCTACCCATCAAGAAGTCTTAGCAACCAAAAAAGCTAGAATAGCTATTCTTAGAGCTGAATTGGCTACCCTCGAGGCTGAAGTAGACAGTCTGCAAGCTGATACCCTTAGAGATCAAAAAACCGCATGCCAAATCATGATTGAAGGAGAAAGCCAAGCTCAACTTATGCAAGAGACACAAGAAGAATCCACAAGCGCTTTACAAACAATCCAACAAACCTGGCTGGCTCTGGAAATCGCAAAGGCATCCGTGAGGAAATATTTCCTCCTTTTGTAATCTTTGGGCCTCAGATTATAAGCCCCATTTTGTTTATCCCAAAATTCTTCAAAATTTAATTATTCGACCCAAATTTTGGAAACAAAGTGTGAATTGGGCCCGATAGCAAGACTGGGCCTCAGAATTAGACCTTTTCAAAACTTGTTCAAATGGAAATAGCCTCATTTATAGGCTCTAACCGCTCGCTTGCTCTGATCGTCCAACAATAAATGGAATTTAATTCCATGCTTGGAATCTGTATCACGTCACACAGTCAAATCTTCAAAATACGTTTTACCTGCCCCAAAAATCACTCATTCATCATGCTCTTCTTTGGGGGTAGATAAACCGTAACTTGGCCCAATTCCAATTAGACGCGTGTCCTCTATTAACGAGTTTAATTACTCTCGTGAAGCCTTACCGCTGTGACTTCTTTCTATAAAAGGTTTCCACTTCCTTGTATTGTGAACAAACTTCCTTGCGAGAATGAACTCCCCTTTTGTATTTTTGCTCTGGCTCTCTTATTCAAAGAAACCTCCAAATAAAACCTTCCCTTCGTGTTCTTTAGATAGCAATATCCACGTCCAAACCTGGACTAGATAGCAATATCTACGTCTAGGCGTTGCCTTGGCTGTCTCAACTTGTGCTTCCATAAGAAGGGAAAGCCACAATCCCGAGGTTGAAAACCCCTTGTCTTCCTCTTGTGTACCCACTCATTTTCTATATGCATGGAGGCTGCAAGCCCTATGGACATAGCTGCACAGAAGGGGAAAGATAAGGACTTCAACCGAGGAAAAATGCAACAAACGCCAAGTCTAGTGTAAAGGGTCTTCTGATTTGATGTACTATCTTCTTTGGCGTTTCAAATCCTCTCCATCTCACCGCTTGAGGTCAATCTTTCTTTTCAATGTATTTATATTTGATACATCGATCCAAGGGCTGGCTATCAACTATCGGAGGATTTGGAAAAATAAATTGTATTTTATCTTTCTGTTATGTTGCTGATTTGTAGTTTGTTTCTCATATGATATCAGAGCTTGAGGCCGCAAAGCCTTTGTATTCTTCTAAATGTAAAATTTTTGTTTGAAGCAAAGAGTTCCTTATGTAAATTTACATTGATAAACTCAGATGTAGCTTGTACATAACCTTGGCTACAGTAACTGGCTAACATGAACTCTCTTGACTTTAGAAGAAATACAAGAATTTTAATTTTAATTTTAAATTTGGCCTCAAATATAGGCCCTAACTAAAGATTTAGCCCCAAGTATAGGCAATTATCATGTACATAATCCCTGTGTGTTGTCCCTGCAGTTTACTTATGCGAGTGAAATGGGATGAGCATGAATAAACTGGATTAAGCCACAGTTGAAGGATCTTCATACTCTCAGACTGGTTGTATGAACTTCTTAAGGAAACAACCATTTATAGGATTAGCATGAATGGTGTCATCTCGATCTCGTAAACGAACTGCTCATTTACCCATAAGTCGATCGACGATGTATGGTCCTTCCCATTTTTCTGACTATTTTCCTCGTCCTTCAGTCTTCTCGCCAATAGGCAAAATGACTTGCCAGACTAGCTCCTTCTGCAAAACTCATGCCCCTGGTACATCGGTCATAGGCACGAGCCACCTTTCATTTTTTAACACATAGACTATCATAAGCTTGTATTCTCTTTTCATCCAAGTCTTCATGCTCTTGTCACATTGCTTGTACATAATCTTCACCGATCAGGCTATGTTGTTCCATCACCCGTAAAGATTGAACATTGATTTCTAAAGGCAAGACCGCATCATGGTCGAACATTAATGCATAAGGAGTGGTATCTGTGGGTGTCCTTTTACTTGTTCTATAAGCCCACAGAGTATTAAATAATTCTTCATGCCACAATCAGGCATTGCTTGCAAGCATCCGTTTAAGGATATGGATAATGATTTTATTGCTTTCTTCAACTTGACCATTGGATTGGGCATAGTAGGGAGAAGAGTGTAGAAAATGTATTCCAAAATCCTTCATAAGCTCATCTACTTCTCCAGACATGAATACTGCCCCACGGTCTAAAACAAAACTCTCAGGAATGCCAAACCTACAAATGATTTCTTCTAATAAAAACTGGCGGATGGCCTTTGCTGATGATACCCTGAGAGGTCGAGCTTCAACCCATTTTATGAAGAAATCAATAGCCACTATGATAAATTTGTGCTCATCAGATGAATGAGGATGAATCATTCTAATTAAGTCCAAAGCCCATCCTCGAGCTGGCCAAGGCTTGATTATAGGCTGCAATGGTATTCTGGGCATATGGCTGATTAGACCATGTTTTTGGCATTCTTCACAACCTTTAGCGAACGTGATGCAATCTCTGAGCATTCCTGGCCAATAAAAGCCATGTCATCTTATTAACCATCTCATCTTAGGACCAGCTTGGTGTGCCCCTGTTATCCCAAGATGGACTTCCCTCATCAATCGCTTAGCTTCACGTCCAAAGACACATCGTAAGAGTATTCATTCCTCTCCTCTTCTATACAACTCATCATCTTTGAGTACATAGTTAGGAGCTAAAAAACGAATCTGCTTTTCTACCGGATTATTAGGATTCTGGAGGTAGGAAATAATATCCTGTCTCCAATCCACATCAATGTGATCAAGTGTAGCAACGTACCACTCATTTTTATCTTCTTGGCGAGCAAGGAAAGATAGAAGGGTCCTTCGTTCAACCTTTAATATTCGTTCACGTACTTCATCTTGCAAGCTCACCCATGTTGCTAGTTGAGTCAACTCGTTTACTGCATAATTCCTCCCGCGAGGGATGTAGCTCAACTCCACCTTAGTAAATAACTTAAGTAAATCACAGGCTCGCTTAGCATATGGTTCTAGTATTGGTCCAGCTTTATACTTGGTTTCAAGTTGTCGGATCACGAGTTGGGAGTCTCCAAATACATGCACATCCATGATCTCCATATCTAATAGAAGTTCCAATCCAATGATCAAAGCTTCATACTCTGCCTGGTTATTTGTGCATCTGAAGTCCAACCTAAAAGAATAAGAAAAAGTTTGGCTGCGTGGAGAAACTAAAGCAACTCATGCCCCAGCCATAGTACTCGTACTTAACCCATCAAAGTATAAACACCAAGGGGCCATATCAATATGAGTGAGTTCCAGTTCTGGCCCCTCGCAAACATCATTCATTGGATGATGGGCCAGAAAGTCGGTCACTGCTTGGCCTTTAACCGCTTTTTGGGGAACGTACTGCAAAGAGAATTCTGACAAAGCCAGAATCCACTTTCCAATCCGTCCCCAGAGAATGGGTCAGGAAAGCATATACTTAACCAAATCTGTTTGTGCTATAACGCACATGGTGAAGGAAAGCATGTAGTGCCTCAGTTTGCACCTTGAAAAATACAGAGCCAAGCACAATCTTTCCATTGGAGAGTATCTCGTTTCACACTCGTTCAAGGTACGACTGAGATAGAAAATAGCACGTTCAGTTCCTGATATGTCGTCCTGAGCTAATAAACTCCCAATAGAAAGGTCTGTAGCTGATATATACAGCTTAAGAGGAACCTCTGGCCTTGGAGGAACCAAGACTGGCGGGTTTGTTAAATATGCTTTGATGGTCTCAAACACCTCTTAATGGATAGGCTCTCATACAAAGTCTTTCTGGTTCTGAAGCTAGAGCAAAGTTAAGAATGGTTGAGAGATTCGCCTGACACCTCCATTCATTTTCTGAACTCGCTTTGCTTTGTTTTATGATATATATAAATGGTGAAAGGCATATTATTATTTTCGTCCACTCACTCTAACAATTTTATTTGTCTTTCCCCTGGGCTTTTCGATTTCCGTGCCCAGTTTGCAGTTCAAATTCTGGTGTCGCACGTCGCAGTCGGAGGCTTAGTGTTCGAGCTACCTTGCTTTTCCAGTAGGTTTCTTGTTTTGCCTACTGTGGTATATTTATGTATTTATACACTAGAGGTCGCTCTGAATATTCTACGATTATACTTTCATATGATTTTTTCCCGGATTTCTGTAAAGTATAGTTTTACTTATTACTTACATTATTGTTATGATATTGAGAAATCCAGATGGGATTGGTGCCCACGGTTTGGCTTTTGTGGCATAGGATGAAGTGTGTTTTCGGGTGCAAGTTAATGGCAATTCCACGATATAGTGAAACTCTGCCGAAATTTTCATGGTTTTCGAAAGTTCGTGTTTTCAGAAGGGGTTTGATTCCGGTTTAGGAAACTAAATGGGAGTTGGGTCTTTTCACTGCATTGGATTCAATTATTTAAATTGTATTAATAAATCACTATGAATCCTCATAAACATCTCTAGATTGCGCCGTTGATAGCATTCAATAGAGATTGTACACAGCTCTTTTCCATTCTCTCAATATTATTCCAATTGAAAACCGTTTGCACAAAAGTGTTCAAAACTTAACATGGTTCGATTAAAGTGCTAATTATAGCAACATCAAATAACCGATGTATAATGACATCTGACTGATCAAGATGACCCTTGTAAATTACGTCTATGGCATGACAAAAAATGATGCAAAACCACATTTGGTGTAGAATTTCAGGTTTGTTAAAAAAATTCTAAAGCTTTATTTATCAATAAAACCGATGTAAAATACATCAAAAACACCATTCCCAGGAGACATCTTCAACAGGTCGAAGGAACCTAAAATAAACTTTGATTTTCTGATAACGTACTATTTCCTCGATGGGTCAAGGATGATTTCCAACGGGTCGAGTGTTGGAAAATTTTGTCACAGAGGCAAACATTCAACAGGTCGAAGGGTACCTTTAATTGGTCAAATAAAACCTAAAACCGATATCAATTTTCCAATATCTTTCTCGACGGGTCAAGCAGAAAATTTGACAGGTCGAGTTTGTGATAAGTCGGAGACAAAAGCGTGCATTTGACGAGTCAAGGGAAAATTTGACAGGTCGAAAAAAGCAAAACCGTTCGAGAGTGATACCATCGACGGGTCAAGGAAAAATGTCGACGGGTCCAAAATCTCTAGAATCAAATCATCCTTTCTTTTGTCTCGTTTTTATGGAACTTTGGTGTCATAGAATTTTTTAGAATTTGAACCTTATAAGCAACATATATGAACATAACCATTCTTAATACTTTGAAATACCGGAAAAAAAAGAACTTTTATTGCTTTACCAACATCAAAACTTACGTCAAAAGAATGTTCTTATTCAATAACCATGACTAAAAAATGAAGTCAAATACAATGCTAAACTTGATTACATAGTAGAGATATCAGTCTAATACATAGACTAAGCAAAATCTGTAGTCTTTGCGTTTGCATTAGGGATATCCGCTACAATTATATTGGATTCACCACCATCTTCCATCTCATAATCTTCAGCATAGTTGGTCTCATGTGCCAAGTACTGCTGACACCTTTTGTAGGCATATTGGACATCCTTAGGTGCACGACATTTCTTGTGCATATGCTTGTTAGAACCACACCTATAGCAAGATGCCAAGCTAAATGTTGAAGGAGCAGACTCTAAAGAATTTCTATTGTTCCTGAATCAGAACTTGATGAATTCTTGTTATTGTCTTGGCGAGTCCAAGTCATATTCCAATTGTTTCCTCCTCTGCCACGACCTCTACCACATTCTCTTCTACCACTACAAGTTTGATAAGGTTCTGAATGATTGTTTTACTTATATTTTTGTGTCTTTCCAGTATGATGAGCATCTGAGACATTCTTTGTATCGGTTGGCCTAGCATTATTGTGGAGAAGAATCTCATGTTTGCCAGCACACTCATAAGATCATTGAATAATCTAAGTCTCCCTTGCTCGTAATCAATACAATACTAGTGAGCAAGTATGTCTATAGAGGTAGGAAAAGTAGTCAATGACTTTTCAACCATGGATTATCGTTCTTGACGACGCCACAAATAGCAAGCTCAGACTACAGCTCTAGCATATCCTGGTGGAAATCATTAATCTTGGGATAATCCAATAATCAGTTTTGGTCCCATCTCTCTAAGAGTTCAGGAAGTTGTGCATCATGCATATTGTTGAATCGTTCGTGTAAAGTCACTAACAAATCTGTGGGGTCGTCCATTAGAAAGTACTGCTTCCTTAGAGCATGATGAATGTGTCTCCGAAGAAACATAAGAGCTTGAGCCTTGCGAGCTGCAGTATCATCATCAGTTTGTGTGCCCGGTAGTAGTGGTTGGATTGTATCCGTGAGTTTTTTACCGATGAGAGTATTCCTCATATCTAAGACTCACCTATGGTACTCTACTCCTTGAAGATCAAGGATGTCAAATTCTGGCATTGCTGGCTCAGTCATCTACAAAAGGAAAGAGATGAATTAGTTTACCGATCGAAACACCACGATCACTAATCAAGTTTAGGGAATAAGAAACATGATCCATTTGATGTATTGTCACAAATATCGATGCGATAACCAATGATTTCATACCATACCCTATAAAACCGTGACTGACTCAGAGTCACAAAATTATCGACTTCCCTTTTTTTTTCATGTATACCGTGACTCCCCTAAGACTGTCATTATTGTTAAACTTTGAAGAGGAGGATTTAATCATTCACTCACTCATACTTGCAATAATCCATATGAACAAGAGGCATATATAAAATTCACGGTATTTAAACCTAAATCTAGACCTAGATCTAGGTGTTGCGGTAATTAAGTTTTTCAACCTAATTCTAAATCGAAGAAAGTTAATCGATTTACCTCGAGAATGTTATGCTCGGTATGAAAACTTAGTTGAAAAAAAGTTTGAAGAAAGTTCCACGAATTCCGGCGGTGGTCGAAGAAATCCGGCAAGAGTGAAGTTTTCCGGCGGCGATGATGATTTCGTCAAGGTGAGGAGGCCGGCGATGGAAGCTTGTAGTGTTTAGGGGTTAGGACTTTTTTTTTCGAGGTTTAGGTTGGTTATCAACTCAAAAGCTGTTGATAACGTATTGAAGGAGAAAAGTAAATAGATACGCAATAGACTGAAACCGTACTTTATTCATTGATAGATGACCTTTAAATAGGCATTACAATCTGATACAATAAATCTCCTGGTAAATCAGAGATTGAGAGAATCTATATATCTATTTTAATTAGGACAAGACACACACTGAGACAAATCCAATCTTTGGTGCAGGAATTGCATATATAGTAATCACGTTGAAATGAACACAAAACTAGCTAGGTCATTGCAAATCCCTGCCACATCTGGCTCATCTCTCGATCATTTGGGCACTAGGGAGGGGAGCAAAGAGAAAATGGTTGATGTTCTCAATTGCAAAAGTGGAGGAGACTTGATTGTAAGGAGTAAAGTCTCGTTCTTTTCAACCATGATAACATAAGCATGCACAAGTGGCTTTTGGTGATCGTGTTGGAGATGTAGAAAGCGGCCAAGAAAATAAGGATGAGAGATGAGATCGAGTGTGCCAACGCTTGGATACGAGTTTGCATCGACATACTAGTTTGTTACGAGGAAGTCGACAAAGGATTTCAACCATTACAAGGTCCGGGAGATCATCAATCGTGGATTTTAGTGATGATAGCGGTTCAGAACTGTGACTTCTTTTGTTTTTTGTTCTTTTTTCTTCTTGCGATTAGTTATATATAGACACACATTCATTAATTCCTAATCCAACAAGGAGTAACCGGAGAAAAAAACATCGTCCAGGCCCAGTGGTGCTTGTTTTTCAATATATATTGTGCTGTTGAGCTCCTGCCAATATATATATATATATATATATATATATATATATGTGTGTGTATATTATACCTTTCTTTAGTCATCTGTTATATGATTAGGGATTGGTTTGGCATTTTTTATACTAGTAAATGAATACATGGTGCGAAGTACATTATATTTGATCTTTTTTTATGTAAAGATAAAAGCTTCATTAATGATACATAGCATGAATAATCAAAGGAGGAAATAATTCATGACCTAGAAGAAAGGCAGAGTTCGGTTATACCAAAAAGACGGGGAAACACTCGCAGTATTCATGGCATCCGAGACCAAATTTCCTATATATGAATGAAGCTAGCAAGCTCACAGTGAATTTGTGAATAACCAGAGACATGCAAGGCTCATGCTACTCAGCAGTCATACAAATTAAGGCATGAAAAACAACAGTAATGAACTTTGATACAAAAATCCATCGGAAGCCAGTTTAGTTACACTGCATTTGATCAAGTCTAGTTACTAATCAAGTCCTTTGATTTCGATATTTTTGTCATTTCGAGCATTTTCAAATGAAGAAGACAATGGCCGGAAAGGATCTCAAGCTGCAGGAGCTCAATGAACTCGTCCGCTCCTTGCAAGACAAGGTCAGCTAATTTCCTTAAGCTCGATCTGTGCATTATCATTAATTTCCAAATTAAAGAAGAAAGGGAAAGAAAGAAAAATAAATATAAATATAATATAATTTATCATGTCTGTGATATATATTATCCTTAATTTCTAATATCTATTCAATCCGTCTCTTGCAGGGCAACCTTGACAGGGATAGAGTGAAAGTGTTAAAAAATGAAAATGATACAGAATCTCTTACAACAATGATAACTGAGTACCTTGTTGAAACATCAAATGCCATGGAAGAACTCAACATGCATCTGTAATTTTTTTTAGCTTTCCAATAATAGTTTAAGTACCTTTTTAATGGTCCTATAAACACCTGAAATTGTTTTTCGGAGATATTTTAAATCTTTTGTAGGAGTGAGGAAGAAGTGGACTATTCCAATATCTATTATGTGGCGGATAAAATCAAGGAAGCCAGCTTAACGTATTCTATACATCCTACTTTTTTCTATTTTCTAAAATTATTTTTCCTATATTTTTGGATACAGTTTTTTCCTTTCATGTAAGGATTTTAATTACCAGTTTTATCATCTACAGAAGATTAATAAATTACTGTTCATCATGATTAACAAAAGAAAGTTGACATTACAGTATCGGTGCTTCTCGGATGAAAGATATATGCGTCTCGCTCTGTGGGGCAAGTGGGAGAAACCACAAAATACAGTAAGCTATCTATTCCCCCACTCCTAACCAATTCTGCAGGTACTGCACAAAACCTAGCTGGACATTGTAATTGACAAATAAGACTGCTATTTTCTCAGGTGCATTGCATGCTCTAAAGGGCTCAACAACGAATATAAGACCTTGTGGGTGGTTCTGCTTAAGATTCAAGAGGTAATCTACCATAACATATGAACATATATATGCATATCGGCAACTTTACTGTATCTTTAATAGTCTTTAATATTACTGCAAAATTTTCTGATATTCTGAATTTTCTTTCAAACTATGATGCATTGTACAGTTGGTGGAAGCAATTCATGGAAAAGAGGAGTAGATTACTGCTTGGTTTGGTGATCCAAGTCTCCACCCGACCAATCCAATGTTATGCTTCTATGTTGATTATGGAATAAGTTGGTTCATATCAGATCCCCATATCTGTTATAAGTCATTTCAAAATATAACTATGTGACTTTGTAGTGCTGTTACAAATATATATATATATATATATTTGAACTTTTGTAAGTTTGGTGCTGAGTGAACATTAGTTACTTGCTTGTTTGATCCCATTTCTGGGGAGAGACTATGTCTGCAAGTTTTATATATAATTGAGGAGAAAAAATAATTTTAAGAAAAAGGCTTAATTATGTGTGATGATTCCTCTTAGTGTATGTATGACTGATTAATAGCTTTAACAGTGAAAATAGATCCGTGCAGTGTATGCCTTAATAATGGCTCTAACAGTGAAAATGGAAATTTGAAGCTGTTGAATGGGATGACCATATTCTACTAATACAGTATATGTGAGAAGAAAAAAGTGACAAAGGATTTCCAACATTAGAATAAAAGTAGACTTCTAAATTAATAACCGAATTGTGGGGGGGAAATCCACAGAAAAGCATAACACAGTTGTACTTGCAAAACATACAGAAACCACTAGCAAAGCAATGCAAATGCAAATGTCTTCGGAAACTCGAACTTGAATACAACACAGAATGATGGATTGATCATTTAGCAATCTAAACAGATCACATCCAAAACTTCATAAACGAAAGAGTGTTCAGCAGTAAACTTATTTAAGTTCATATGATCATATCCTATTTTGATATGAACTTAATTTGATAATTAGTAGCGACTTTTGCTAGCAATCCAAACAGATCATATCCAAAACTTAGCCGCATAGACCATCTTTAAGAAAATGATACAACCTCAGTTTAATCAGACAAACAAAAAGAACAAATGATTTTAATGTTGATTATTTGCCTTTGTGACTCATCAAAGACATCCCATCTATTTTTTTGCCATTTATTTTTTTCACAATTGTATAATTAAACTAGAGTATGATAATCATACATCCAATGATGAAAAGGAGTTTTTTAAAGCAATCAATGATGAAAAGAAGTAGACAACTGTTTGTTTTGCTGATTCAAGTTTTGTCCCGGCCGAATAAACTGTTTCAGTTAGCTAGGTTGATAGTAAGATAAGTTGGTTTATATCTGATAAGCTCTTGTGATGTGTTTAGAGGTAGAATAAGTTCACTGCTAAGTGCACAATATGTATTGAATGGTTTACGGAAAGTTCTGGTGAAATATTTGTACGCAAGTTTTGTATATGATTTGCACACCTATGTCTATAATTGCACTAACAGTATCTGGAATGCTTTTCTTAGTCTTGATACAGGAAGAAAATTAAAACCCAGAAGCCTGAATATATGTAATCTATAATCAAGTCGAAGTGTGTGCTTTAATAATACTCTTAACGGTGGAATTGGAAAATTCAACCTGGGGAACATTCACTTATACAGTATAACTGGGAAGAACAAGGCACAAGATTTCTGGGTAGGCTGACTGGATTTTCAATAATTGAAAAGAATCCTTGATAATTCACCATGTTGAATTCTAAAAGGATCAGAAAGAAGAAAAAATAAATAGGAGAACCACTATAAAACTTTTATCCAAAAGAAATGTTAACCAGTTTCTTTTCACAATATATAACTGTACTGGTGTACTTGCAGGACATACAGAATCAACTAGTGACGCTAAACTCAAGGGCAGTTTGTGGTGAGATACAAAAGCTCCAAAAGGCTGCAAATCATAAGTATTTTAGATACCTTCATAAACCCTGTATCTGCATGACCAGTGGACAAGAAACAGAATCAGAACTGTAACAACTACAAGGACCATTTGACACCACACTACTTTAAACTGATGCAACTCTGGCACAACAACAACACTTACTATAGGTATCTTTTTCTATTCCAAATGTATAATCAAGGATGATGTAGGAAGAAACAATCAAACAAGCCAATTTTAGAAAAGGTTTTTGATGATAGCAGGACATGCTTTGTGATAAATGTGAAAAAATAATGTAGCACATGTCACTAGGAGGTGCAACTAAAGCTCGAAGAACTTGAATTAATATACAACATATTGTTGAGACTGAGCATTAGTAAATATTCTTCTGTCAGAATCACCTCACACAAACTAAATCATTTGAAACAAGTGTATGACATTCACGTGAGTGTCAATTCAGAATTCCTACCACAATTGTAAGTGAATCATGGCATGCTTGCATCGAGTGGGTAACTCCCTAGTACTCTCAAGAATGTAGCAAACTCCTGCACAAGAAAGCAAAACAATTCTGAATCGCTATGTTTAAGAGTTTTCATAGGGAGGGTCGAAATCCTTTAAAAAAAACAATACAAACCCGGAGATGTCTAAGGGCATTTTGTGCATTCTGATCAGCCATAGATGTTTCAAAATCCACATAAAAGAGATAGTCAAAGTATCTGTACAAAAATACAAAATTAATTCAAACTGGGGAGGCAATGAAGGAGGAAAACTAATTTCAAACTTGAGTTTGTTCAAAGTTCAATACAGTGGAGATGTTTACTGAACTTACTTTGTAAGTCCACCATTATTATCGTCAGATGCTCGCAGCGGCTGCATTCGCAAGGGACGACTCTCAATCTGGTTAAAGAAACAAAGTAAGCTAGGGGGAAAATTACCAAAACTCAGCTGGGAACACCTAGAAATTTCATGACCTACCTTTGTAAGATTGATTTGACGCAATGCAAACACAGCAAGTGCCTTAAAAAGTACTCCAGGGCCTTCCTCAAGCGAGAAAACTATACTTGTCTGTACATTTAATACCCACGTTATTAGAAAAAGATCAGTTTTACCCTAAAAGAAAGGTAAAACAAATGCATTTACTAACTCAACAGAAACACATTGTAGGATTTACCTTGAATGGCCTATCTGTGCCAGGAATGATAGGTTCTCTAGCAAGGATTAAAAATCGAGTAACATTATCACAATCATCCTGTACAAAGAAGATTAAGCGACCACTATTGTGTACAATAATTCATCAAACTAAATGTTCTAAGATTAACCTGAATATCCTCGGCGAGTATATTCAGACCATATATCTCTGCAGCAGCTGAGCTGGCAACTGCTCCTGCATCTTTCAGTTGGTGGAACGCAACATGCTACATTTTATGATTCAGTCAGCTATGATGATATATAAGCCATGATAGGTGATAGTAATCCTATTCCTAGAAGCAATCTGAATAATATAGTTTTCAACAGAGGCTTCAATAAAATGATCACAAAATAGACCACCCTTTGCTCAACTTTATACAGGCAACCAAATTTTTTCCCTCTTTTTGTGAAACAAAAAAGAGAAGATACATGAACAAACACAACAGTACAAACATCGGTACCAAAATTCTTTGAAGTATGCTGTTCGACTAAAATCAAAGGGCTCACCTTTGCTGCACCAGCAGTATCATCGACTGCTTCTCTGACCAATCCAAACCGTGTTAATGTATTCTCACACTGAGCAAGAGCCTGAATTATGACTAGTTAGGGTCATGATTAACAAGTAAAATACCAGATGGAGAGAAACAAGCAACATTCATTAATATACCTGTGGATGGCTGAGAACCCTTTTCAGGTCCCGAATTTCAAGCCCATGGTTAGCTAATAAGCAATGTCGAACTGCAAGTTTCACTTCCCCTACTATGTGCAATCTGTGCCGGAGTAAAAGATCATAATTTCTGTGGATGCTACCACCTAATGAATTCTCAATTGGTAAGACTGCCCTGTCAACAAGCCACCGCTCAACAGCCTACAGTGAGTTGAACAGAAAAGGTATTAATAAAATCTAGGTAATACAATAAATAGAGCACTGTTTCCGCTGTCAAGAAGATTAAGCCAGTCCCCTATTATAGAGGAAACTCATAATCAGTCATCGTAATATCCAAGGAAACAAAACTAAAGCAGATGCAACTCAACGAAAAGAGATCAGGAGTAAACTGTAAACTATAGCAGATACAATTTGCTAGAAGAAAGTTGTGCCAAACCATTTAAAGAAAGTAAATAGTTCTACTGGAGGGGTAGTATAATGACATTGTTCTTCTAAAAGGTTAAGACTAATGATGACACAGAAGATGCAAAATGAATTATACGATATATAAAGCCACATGTCTCTCTAAGATTCAGATTTTGGAAGTCAACAAAGAAGGCGTGCATATTTCAATGGTAAAGGATTTGTTCCAAATTACTACAACAAGGACAATTCCATGAGCAGACCAGTTTTTTTAAAGTTATTTCCATGATTTCACATATTAAGAATAAGTTCACTTGATTTCAATATACTCCTCTACCACATTTTCTGGAAGCTCTTTCAGTTTTCAGGAATAACAAACTTGCAATAGTAAAATCTATTTCCGAAAATAACATAAAAACACAGCTACATAAATTTAGTGGTTTTTCAAATCAGGCTCCCCGAAAGGAGACCTAACCACAAATAGCCCGACTTATAATAGGCCCACAGCCTTCACATCCATAAATGAAATGACTTTACCATTTGCCTTTTGAATTTAAAATCAGAGGTAGTAATAAATATCATGATCTTAGCATTTCGCTAGTCCACATGCATCCACTTTATCGGCGTTGATTAATGATTAACTACAGATTAATGCATATATAATATCTAACACCATAATTTACTGATACAATTAAGCCCAACAAAGAGAAACGACGACGATGGCAAAAGCAGGAATAATTACTTCAAAAGCGGTATCAAATTGTTCGCAGGGCACTGCTTCGCAATTTGGATATGCCTTCTGCGCAGCTGACTCACTGTATGCTCCATGAACACCCTGAAATGAAATGAAATTTCAATATTCAAAACCATCTGTATAAACTTTTTCTTTTCGTTTTACCACCGATCAACCTTGGACGAATGTGAATTGTTAACCAATACCAATCTGAAACTCATATAGTAAGAGTCCAAAACTTAAATATGTCCAATTTTTCTATAAATTATACATACACACATAAGTATCTAATAATGCAATAAGAAACCCGAGTTGATCAGTTGATGGCTCATACTGAGAACAAGTAAATCAACTGTTATATCAGACATGAATTATCAAATTATATATCATTCAGCTCACATACTTTAGACATCAATCACCTATATCATATCGTTCTTCTGTAATGGAAGTTAAAGTCCTTACATATAGACCCTGACATTATACTTGTACTAACCTTAACCAGATACACAGCCTTCAAGCTGACTCACTGATCTAAAGTAGGTGAGATTTCAGTCATCCAAATTGATCTCACCGCAGACAAAGAAATTCTTGATTACTATTTTCTTGCTCAAGTCTAAACGAAACTTGAAACCAAAAATTCAGAGTCCTTGAGATGATCTCATTGGACAACAATCATGACTGCCGACGAACAGCTCAATAGAGAAAATCACAATCTTCATCCAAACAGACCAGGTTTCCTAATCACATAACACATTTATACAGATATTCATACACATTAAGGTAAGCTAGCTCAACATCCCGGTTATCAAACCGATTGCACTCTCAATATGATCAACTCATTACTCTTGCATAATCATTCTTCGGGATTGCATTCAGTAGCAACAAAATGATTTTTAAATAAAACTAATTTTATAAAACTTTCAGTTTTTGTTTTTTTCTGGATCAGAATTTGAAAGTTAGTTAGTTGCATCACTACCTATACACAGAGCTCTCAGAATTAGGTGTGTTGAAAGTTGGTTGTCCAATTCAGTATATAACTCGCTCATTTCAGCTCTTGCTACACTGGCACTAGTTACAGAGAGAGCTACCTGATATGCAACACGAAGACGAGAGCTCTCAGACATCGATTTGGAGACGTGCGTCGAAGACAAAGGTCCTGGAGAATCAAATCAAATCAACATCTCAAATCAGACTCGATCGAATCATACAACAGAGATCTGAAAACTCAAATCGAAACAAAGATAGAGAGAGATGGAGGGATGAATACTCGGAAGAGTGTGCAGGTCCTTGGGTGCGACGTCATAGGGAAAGTCGTCCAATTCGAGAGCACCGCCGACAGGGCGTTTGTGGTGGCTTTTTCCGTTTCCGTCGGCGTGGAGAGAGACGAGGACGATGGGGCAACGGCGTCGTTTCGAGCAGGGGTTGAGCTTTAGTGAAGCTCGGGGGAAGTAGTGATCGGACGGGGAGGGCTTGGATGGGAGATGCGGTGAGAGATGCATTCGTGCGATGGAAGTCGCCGCCATGGCGCGTGGAGCAGGAAGGTCAAGGCGGCGCCGGAGGAGGAGAGAGAATATCAAAATGACTTAAATGAGTAGTGAATATTCATCTCGGAAAAGATATGTATAAAGTGACCCTACATTTCTGATGAGTTGGTTACAACTTCCAATTTTTCACCTTTCGAGTACCCAAACTTTTATTTGGCAATTTTATAGACCAGGCTAGATTTTCTGATTGTAGTTGCATTTTGTTGACGAGAGAAAACTTGTTGCATGGCTTCCACCTTTGGGTTTAGGCTTATGTTAAGCACAATGTATGACAACTACATTCACCCTCGCAATAATGTATGTGAACCACCTTGGAAAATTTATTAAAACAGAAAAGAAAACAACCCTCTGCAGGGAGGCTTTCAATTTTCGACTCGCCCTTGCTGAGTTGCTGGTGTGATCTGACGGGCGTTGGTGAATGGTGATCGTGACGAGACCTTGAGAGGGCATGGCATGGCTTGGCATTGCGCTTTCGGATTGCAACGTTGTGGGGAATAGCTATGAGTCCTGTGACTTGAAGAGGCTGTGGTGAAAGTAATACACAAACCAAGTTGACAAGCCCATGATAGCTGCTGGTAGTGTAGTGTTTAGCACCTTGATATTAATATTATTCTTATTAGCTGTCATGTCAAAGTTCATTGAATTTTTGAAACTAATTATTAAAAAAAATTGACGAAGCCCAAACCGAGTAGTCCAATCATGCACGGACCCATTGAGGTGCGCTGGGTTTCTTGGACCCAAATTTTTATTCTGAGTAAACCATTTGAATACGATAGAGTTGAACGCAAGTGTTGGTGAACGGCTCCGGGACTGCATGGTTATGGACTTATGGTCAAGTGTTAAACTTTTAATTAATGTCCAGGAACATGCCATTACACAAACAAGATTAATCTAAACATCAAAATGCTTTCTTGGGTGGTGGTATATAGTTGTTAATTCTCGAAATCTTCCCGCCAATGTATATCTACTCCACTCAAATTAATATTCCATAAAGTCATTACACATATTCAGCAATGTGTTGAGTCGAGGGAGTCGAGAGCCTAGAGAAAAAACCCTACAGTAGTAGCTGCCCACAAAAAAAATTCGAACCCAACCCCAACTTCTCTCGATCGGATCGATATTCTTCCTTTTTCTTCCTTTTCTGGTCTTCATTTTTTCGTTTCCCTTCCCAGTGACACCGCTCCATGGCGAAGGATACTGATGAAATAGTGGATAAGCTTGTTGTTGTGGGTTTTGACCAGAACTCAACGAGATTGAGATTGAGATCCTCGATTTTGCTCCAGAGATACATGTCAATAAGCGGTGGTAAGGATGTTCAGTCTGATGGCTTTGTCGGAGAATCTTGAACCGTCCTTCAAATCCGCCATGGTAAGGCTTTGGCATGGAGCTTTGGGTCCGGCGCGGATTTCCCTTACTCAGTGCAGTCCCAATCGATTCTTCTTCAAATTCAAGGATCCTGCGGCTTTGAAGCGGGCGGTGCGGCGAAGTCCTTGGTACTTTCTAGAGCACACGGCAGTCGTGGAGCAGTTTGACGGTTTCTCGTCGATTGCAACGCTACCGGCGACGAAGGTCACCATTGATGTGTTTGTGACAAATGTGCCGGATGCCGAGATGGATCAGGGTTGGGCTCGCAAGATCGAGAATGCCAGTGGCCGTTTTCGAAAACATAATGAACCTCTCCTCAAGGCTGGCACAATAAAGCTCTTGGTGGATATGGATCTCCGGCAAGGGGTGGCGGTAAGAAAGCATTTTCGTTTCATGCCTTCTTGTGTGGGGATGGTGGGATTTGAGTACCTAGATGTGAGGGCATATTTTGAATATTGTGGATTGTTTGTGCATGAGGCGGCGGGCTGCCGCATTTTGCAGATGAGGAATGCCAAGTTGGCGGCCAAAGAGACAGCGGCGACGGTTTTAGGGATTTAGGGATCGAACCCTAGTGGTTTGTCACCCTTTTTACCGCCGAGTTTTGAGGGTGGTGGGAGTTCCATGAGGGTGGTGACCAAGGAGGTGGTGTTTCTTATGGCGGTCACGGAGTCGGAGGTCATACATGTTGACCACGTGTCCAACATGCATATGGGGTTGGATGACACACAGGAACAAGTGCCCTACACACACGACAATCCACATAGTTTAAGGGAGGTTCACTCACTTTATTTGCTACTTTGCAGGTGTCACATCTCAATCCACATAGTAAGATATTGTCCGTTTTGGTCCTCGCATGCACGGTTTTACTTTTGGGCCTACCCCAAAACGCTTCTCGCTATAGGGATGTGAGCGTGCACATATAAGCACATCACATTCCCACTCCCGAGTGATATGAGATTGCATTCCCATATAGGAAGCTAGTGCCATTGGCACCCCCACACATGGTCATCACAATCTACCCTCCTTAGGGGTCCAACTTCCTCGTCAACACACTTTCAGTCGGGATAGGCTCTGATACCATTCTGTCACATCTCAATCCACAAAGTAAGATATTATCCGCTTTGGGCATCGCTCACATGGTTTTACTTTTGGGCATACCCCCAAAACGCGTCCCACTATAGGGATGTAGGCATGCACATATGAGCACATCACCTTCCCACTTCCGAGCGATGTGGGATTGCATGCCCATGTAGGAAGCTAGTGCCCTTGGCACCCCCAAACATGGATCATCACAGCAAGTTACAGGTTCACCTAATGGTGGCATTACACGGCCGGTTGGGGTCACCTCGGATACCTTTCCAGGTTCAGTGGGGGCCTCAAAGGGCTCTAGTTTCCTATGATAGATCGGAGCGTAGACGCCAAATTAAGGCCCACGCAGATGAAGCATCTTCACTAAAGCGGTCTGCTCTTGAAGCAACTCCTCCACCAGAGACCACGGTGAGGAGTGGAGGATCGAATGGGCACACAACTTGGAGTCCCCTCAGAAGAAGGTGGTTATGGACAGGGCCGCGCTTTCTAGGATACAAGCGAAGCAACATCGGTTGACTTTATTATAGTTCGGAGTGCATAGCTATATAAGGTGTGGGGCCACCGATTTCTTTAGTCGTAACTTTTATCTATTTATTCTACACCTAGTTACGTTTAGCTATGTTGTTGGGTTCATATTTGAACTGTAATAGTGTACGTTACTTTTGGAATGTTCTTTCTATTGGGTTGAACACTGACGTCCCTCCTTGTAACTTACCAACTTCATATTTTACCGTCTCACTTCAAATATATATATATATATATTCCATAAAACTAATGAAAGAAAATTTCCATTCTCATTGCCTTTGGGAAAAAGATCTTGCTTCGAACGTGTTTATTTTTGTTTGAGAATGGTACATTGGTACGTGGTTTCACATGTCGATATTAAAACCTAATCAAGTAGAGATCGACAACATGCTTTATCTCCTTGATCACTTTCCCCCGTTGAAGAATTAGATCAACAAAATAAGGCATAAGAATTGTACATATACCTTTACTTATCACTCATATTACGTACGTACTTAACCTATCAACGAGACCTAACATAATCTCACCTCTGACATGAGAGCATTGATTGCCTAGAAACCAGCAAGGTTGATGACTAAGGCCTAACGTATTTCAGAACCTATCACGCCCACTCGCTCGTCTAAGAAGACGTCAGAGGATACACATTAAAATGGTAAGAGAACTGAACCCACATCGAATGAGTTATGAAGGTACCTATCTCAACCACCTTTATAACTCTGTTCATTCGGCACTAATGGTACGCATTCATTACCCGTTTACGTAGTTACTCTGTTGATTTCATGTCTCGTTAGTCCGTTACTGACTTAGGCATCGGAGGGTTGAAGGCCGGCACACCCGGTCTATGTTTAACTATTGCTTATCTTTACAGCGTGATCAATTTATAGAGCGAGCATAAAAGAGTAGCGGAAGTAAGAGAGCGAGATCAACTAAATTATCACCCCATGACTATCAGAAACCCCTCGTGGTTTCGGATACAACATTGGTGACATCTGTGGGAAACCATGCAAATTTTTTTTTAAACCATGAAGCTACTAGCGAGAGCAAGGCAACAAATCATGGATACCTTACTCACTCTTGGACTCACACCGAATACGCGTCAGGAAACCCACCCCAATATCATCACTTTAACCTTGGGAGCAGGCGGGACCTAAGAGGAACCACTGATCGAGCGCCAACTCAGAAAGGAAACTGCCACAGAGGGAGCACTCAAAAAGAAGCTGACACAGGCGGAAAAAGACAGATACACTGCAGAATTAGAGCGGAAGTATGAGATAGTAATGGAGAAATGCCTGGAATTCCAGTAAGCAAGAGACTTCGAGCACTAGTAATATCTGTGGACTGAAGCATGGATACATGCAATGGAGGAAAGACAGATGTACTCGAAATCCACAGCCAAATCAACCAGCAATATAGCCCAGCGAGCCTGGTCGATGAAGAGAGAAGTATTCATCAATGCACCACTCCGTCCTAAGAAAATACGCGACCAGGGTCCAGCATTACGTTCAGTACCAATTTAGCGCAACCTTGGACCAGAAATGTGAGAGCCGCCCGAGAACCATTCGAGCAATTCCACTGTGAGCGAAACCACATAGCATATGATGAGCATTTATCGGTCCCAGATGCATTAAGTTCCTTCCGTTGGTGGCAGAGAAGTTGGAAAGAAGCAACCACCGACTGAATGCCTTCATCGACCCCACCTCGATGTTAGCTACGGTCAAAATCTCAATCGGAAGCAACGAAACAATTTTTGCGGAATATGGCGGGGGAGGCACCCAAGAGTTGGACTTTAGGGCATTGAGCGGGCGAATCTTAACACCCTCGCCTTTTGCCGCCTGGCCACCTACTCGGTCGCTGTCACCAAAGCTTTAACCATCAGATTGCACCGAAACCACTTGAGCAACAGGACCCACCACCCTTCTTTCTTGGCGCATTTGACAAACTACAATCACGGTCTCGGGACTCTGTTGCCTAAGTGTATCAGAGGCTGAAGAAACATTGGAGACCTTAGCCAGCTTGGTTGGCCCGAACCCCTTGAACACTCCCAACTTCTTCGAGCCCTTTGCAGTGGAAGACGAGCTCTTGCATTTACGAGAACCACCGTCATACTCCTCGCCCACCTTATCTATCATCTTTAGAGAAGGTTGAGGGATAAGAGATGGTTCTGAAATCACGACCTTTTTCTCACCCTCGACGTCGTAGTCAAAGACTGGGAGGAGATCTCAATGTCAGCAAACTCCATAAATATCTCGTACAAGTCCCCGTAAATAGACATCTTCTTGGGAGGACTGACAAGTATTGCCTGTATCAACTGAAAACAAAACATAGCAAGTCAGTGTTGAAAGTAAAACCAAGAAGTAAAAAGTGGGAGGAGAGAAAAAGGGGAAAGAAGACGCTTACAAGGAGCTTTAGCAAGACCTACACGATCGAGGAAGGCGTAATCATTTAGGAGATACACGTGCCGAAACCTTTTTGGAAAACCATGTTTAACGCGGTAACAACGTCGAATCTCAACCAGACAGATACGGTAGCAGCAACTAACTGCAGCAAAAAAAATGTAAGTAACGAAAACAATGACCGTAAAACAATAAACAAACTTTAAAAAAAAAAAGCGAAAACATGAAACCCTAACCTACCTCTAGATAAAAATCTAGGAGTAACGCTGGGCTCGGGGATTTGATCTAATAAACTCTCCAATTTGCCTTCGACGAAAAAGGTAATGTCACGCCAAGTAGTGTTGGTCGTCGGTAAAGTCTTAAAAAGCCAAGAATAGCTCTTTCCTTGCCTAGCCACTAGCCGTAACGTACCCCCGCAACCTTTCTTTTTCAAGTACTTCACGTCGAAATAATGAAGTATCTCGTTCCGGGTGAGCATCCTAAGCCCAGCGGAGTGCCACAAAACGTACATGACATTTAAAAGATGCAACATAATAGGCGTACCTTGACTAAAAGAACAATGCATGCTGCAAAAATGTATTGGTGATACGGGTGGAGCTAAATACGTAACCCAAGCTTCGGGTTTGTTTCGCTCACATCAATCAAACCAGGGGGAGGTGTAGAGAATCTGTTGTATTTCCCTAACTACTTCAGCTCAACCGACTCCGAAATACTAAAGTTCTTCCTAATCGCCACCATGGCCATAAATGGCATCGACCTTAAAGGCTCTTATTCTTCCTCGCCATCGGCAAGTTGCTAGTTAATAGAGATACCCATAGGGATAGTCTGCCGAGCAGGAGCGTTAACCTTAGTTACGAAAACAGATGTTGTAGTGGAAGTTGAAGGTACCTCGTTGTCTTTTCCAAACGGATCATTTTGTGGGGTCACCATAACACCTGCAAGGGCATGGACAAGGTTAGCCTAGTTTCTACCCCTTTCCACTTCCCAGTCCATAAACAATTTCTCGAAGAAAAAAATTAGATAACAAAAAGGGCGGAACATGCATTTTGGCATTCGCAAACTTAAAACTAGATGACGCACAACCCTTAACTTTTGAACCCAGCCGATTAAGCTCTTTGGGATTTAACGAATCACTCGAATTACTATCAAAACTAACGGAATCGCTACAGTCTGAAGAAATAGCTATGGGCTCCATGGTTAACCTACATAGACCTATAACGGTTTATCAGTTCAAACGGGTATGTTACGCAAGAGCATCGCACCCTAGCGTAACCAACATACGCACAAAAAAAGAGACCCGAGAACAAACTTAATACATAACGTTAACAAGGTCAACATCCAAATATCAAATTTGAGCCTAAGGGATTTCAAAACCAAGGCCCAAATCTAGATCTTACTGAGACCTTTAAACTCAGACGACGGTGCTGGCGGCTGTGACCATCAATAACCGTCGTACTAACTGAAGAACCAAAAAGGCACGATCATCACCACTAAATCTACCACGTGCAATCCCAAAACAGAAAGAAATCGGCACGAACAGCAAAAACACAAAACCATAAACAAAAACAAAAAACAACAAAGGAAGGCAAGTGCTTACCAAATCGGAGACAACGGGTGGTGAAAATATGACCGGAATTAAGGGATGAACACAGGTGAGCAATCACATAAAGAAGAGAAGGAATTATGGGTTTTTTCTCAAAGTTCTGATGAAAATGTAAAGTGAGGGAAGTGGATAATTGAAGTGAATTTTAACTACCAGAATGCAAAGAAAAATTGCAACCGTTCAAAACGACACGATGCCTCACATGATCACGCCACATGTCCCAAACAAATCACCCCTTCGGAAGAGTCTGGAACACAAAACGAAATGGATCGCCTCATTTCGTGCGAGCAGCCTTCAATGCGCCCTAATCACATCAAAACCTACGACGAGACGTTTGGGAAACCCAAGACACCCTTCTACACCACATGGCACAAAAAGGCCTAATGGCATTTAATGCTGAAATGGCCACGTCACATCCTGAAAGGTGACCTAATCACCAAGGCCAGCACGTGAGCAATTACGGGCACGTAAAAGGAAAATGGAAGAAATGAAAAGTAAACAAAGAGTACGAGTAGATTCTCGGGGACTTGAAAACAATGCAGCAGAACCGACACGAACCAAGTAGTTATGCAGAAAACTTGGGGACTATCCAGTTCTGCCAACTCCCAGATTATGCATGCCCCAAAAACTACCATCACTATATGTTCGAGTTCCGCAACTGCCATAAGTCGCGCTTGTGCCGGGGACTTGAGGGTTGATGTTAACGAGTTCCTGCCACAAGTTTCGCCACTATAGGTACAGCAAACACCCGACCGATAGATAGGATCGAACGGAAGATATGATTGAGTATACTGCTCAGATCAACACAAGATATGAAGGAGTATGCTGGTAACAGGAAAATGGCTTTAGTGAGAGTGGACCTAATCAGTTTCGCTACCTGGAAAAACCAAGAATGATGTCAATGATGTCATGACTCATTCGAAATTTATTATTACCCATTGCGATTGGAGAATTTGCACACCAGCGAAGCGTAAGCATGTGGGAGAAAATACTAAGAGTACACCACAGGTTACCGAATCTAAAGACTGTCACGAGATAAATCAAGGGGGGAGCAGCAAACTAGCTACTTGTCGTTCTCGCTGAAACTAACATTTATTGTCTATTTTGATTCATAAGCGGTAACATATTCGGAGTTTGGAGCGGATCAACCTTAGTCAGAGAGCGGGGGACTATACGACCCGTAACCGGCTGTTAAGTACATATGTACACTCACCGGTATTTGGTTTCGCAACTCCACAACCAAGATTGATCTCCTTGGATGGACGAGTTGGGGGACTTGTACATATACCTTCACTTATCACTCATATTATGGACGTACTTAATCTATCAAAGGGACCTAAGATAATCTCACCTCCGACACGACACGACTCACACGAGAGCCATGACCGCCCAGAAACCAGCAAGATTGATGACCAAAGCCCAACGTGATTCGTAACCTATCACGCCCGACTAAGAAGACGTCAGAGGATATGCATTAAAATGGTAAGAGAACTGATCCCACAACTTTTTTACATCGTTACCCTATTGATTTTATGTCCTGCTGCTGACTTAGGCATCGGAGGATTGAAGGTCGGCACACCCGGTCTCTTCTTAACAGTTGCTTATCTTAGTTGTGTAATCAATTGATAGAGTGAGCGGAAAAGAGTAGCGGAAGCAAGAGAGCAAGATCAACTTAATTATCACCCCGTGACTATCGGAAACCCCTCATGGTTTCGGATACGAACAAGAATATATTCATTCTCCCTTTCATGTTTAGCTTATGGTTTTGTTTGACAATTAACATGCTGCAAGGGCGGAGTTAGGATTTTACAATGAGACGAGGCTACAATTTTTCCCAAATAAGTTTACTCATGATGTAGGAGTTAGATGTACAAATTTAAGGAGGGGGCTAATTTTCAAAATTTAAAATTTTACACTAAAAATTAAGCTACAGATAAAATCTTTTAAAAATTTAAAAAAAGTTGTAGCCCATCATGACTCGTGTGTAACTACATCTTTGACGTGCTGCTTACAAAGTTAGTCTTCATTCTTCAAGTACCTTCTTGTCCAGCCTTATAAAATGTTATCAGTTATTATATTACATCACCGGCAGAGTTTATTTAAATTGAAGGAGCTAGGTACGCCTTTAGGAATAATCATTGAGTTATCAACTTGATAAAAAGATTATGGAAATTAATCAAACCGAAAGGTGTTCGATCGAGAGACTCGGAGTAGACCAATGTACGCGTAGCTTCTTACGTTGACCTATATGTACATACGTAGGATTGATTTCAGAGTTTAGACCTACATTATTGACACCCTTCAAATAAGTTCTTAATTATCAATTAGCATAGTTATTTAAAAAAACAACAAGAAGTTAATATGACTGATAAAATTCACGTACAAATACCACATAAAGGTCAATCACCTCATACTTTATGTTCCCCATAGTTCATAACACAAGATTTACATCCGAAGATCGCCAGGCGCGAATTGCTTTACATGGTATGTAATTAAGTTTTGGCCTTCATAATTTCTTTCCTTTTATAATCTACTACGGAAAGGATATATAGGAAATTTAGCTTGGGGTACTTAAACTTAAACTTGGACTCGGATCCTCTCCGAGGATAAAACTACCCAGTATTTTCGAGTATCTAAATCTTGACCGTTCATCTCATATATGTGGTCAGGATAGAGTTTAACGCTCTTTTCATTTCTAAAGTAACCCACAGAGTATTTCTTCATGCTCTTCTTCATCTCTGTTCTTTTCTTTGTTTTGTGTCACAGTTCACAGTTTTTGCGGGCTCACCTAATTGATTTGAGCAATGATTTTAGTTTTGTTAACGAAGCATGGTTAGACAGAATATATTTGGTGAAGATTAAACTGCATTGGTGAATATATCCAACTACGTCTTCTCTTTCTTTCAAGTCCTAACTTGATTGGAGCCATTAGATTCAATAATTGGGTGAAGAGAGTTTCAAATCGATCTTAAACCCAGATTTATAAGACGACTCTGAGATGTTTTATTACATAAAAAGGGGAGTGATAGGAGGCCCAAAGGGGCTTTGATGTAGAGCCCTAATTTTACCTAGCGTGTCAATTCTCATATCATTAATTAAATTATTAATTTATATAATTAATTATTAATGGTATTATTTCTTACTTAATAATCATAAATATATTTTCAATTCTGAAAATTTTGCAATTAATATAGTCATAATTAATCTCATTAGAGTGCGTTTATTTACATTTCTCTATTTTTTAAATAATTTTAATTCCATTTTTAGCCTTGAAAAAAAAATGATAGTACGTAACTTTGTTGTTGTTGCCCGCAACAATATGTTCTCTCTCCTGCAACTTTACCTTGGTCTTCTACTATTTGTTATCTTTAATTTGAAATTACCAGCTGAGCAATCCCTTATTTGTAAAATCAGGCAAGGAAATCAATTTTGATCTGAACTTGAGAATCAACCTTCAAAATCGTCTATTGAGTTTTAATAAATTATCCAACAAATCAGTAACCCAGGATACAAATTTATACCCAAAAGGCAATGATCAAATGACAAATGTAGAATTGATCCCCATATCCTATTTTTTATAAAGCTTTGAACTGTATCCTTTTCTACTAAGTATTAACATCACTTAATGTACGAGTACGATACCCAATTAATAATATCGCTGGACAAACACAATATAGATGTAGTTGCTCCAAACTCTAGAGAGACCAGTGTTGGATGCGATTTTGGACCCTGACTTGGCATGGATGGTGATTGCGATGGAGGAGTAGGTAGGCATACAAGCCAGGAATTGGAATTGATTCCGAGTCTGAATTGAGTTGGAGACGAGTCGGTTAGCCTGGGTATTGGGAGCAAGAATAGAATAATAAATAAGGATTAAAATGGGAAGTTGAACTCATAAAATTATCCATATAGGTTTAAATAACGAATATAGAGGTGTGAATAGACACACCCATCTCATTATTGTTGAAGGAGAAAAGTAGGGAATATACCAAATAGACTAAAATTGCATTTTTATTCATTAATAGAAGGCTTTATATAGGCATTACAATCTGTTAAAAATTCATATTTCAATAAATCAGGGATTGAGAGAATATTTACTTCTATTCTAATTAGGACAAGACACACACCGAGATACTATAAATATTATTTCCCTTAAACACTCCCCCTTCTGTCACAATCCTAATGTATGATGCATAACTTGTTGCCTCACTAAAAATATTGTCAAGCAAACAAAAACCTCTTTAGTAAAACAAAAGCTTAGTCGAAGGGGAAAAGAGTACAACGCATCAACTACAAAAGCGACCACATGTGATGTAGACTTCCTCTGATGTTTACGAAATGAACTCCCCCTAACAAGTAACTCAATCTTAGAGTTCCGACAATCTTCCCATACCAATGCGTCTCACATGCTTTGCAAATGTAGATTTTGGTAACGACCTTGTAAACAAGCCTGCAGCATTATCTGCTGAACAAACTTGATTCACATAAATGTTCAATAGTTGTTGTTGTTGCTGATTGAAGAAAAACTTCGGCGATATGTGCTTGGTATGATCACCCTTGATGTATTCCAACTTCATTTGTTCAATGCAAGTTGCATTATCCTCAAAGATACATGTTGGTGCTATATTAGTGGAGGGTAATCCACTGGTTCCTCGAATGTGGTGTATGATTGACCTATGCCAAACACACTCATTAACCACTTCATGTAAAGCAATGATCTCATAATGATTCGAGGAAGTAGCAACCAGGGGATTCTTTGTTGATCTTTAAGAAATCACTATGTTCCCCATGGCAAATACATAACCAGGCTGGGAACGTCCTTTATATGGGTTAGAGAGATACATAACATCAACAAAACCAATCAAGACATCACAAGGTGTCCTTGAGTAGGGGACTGCACTGAATTAAGGAACAGTGCTTGCAGTCGGACCAGCATTCGGCGGGTTAAACAATTATGTCGACGAGTCGAAGGTATGGCTCTGGTCTGTTCAGGATGCAACTTTCGACGGGTCAATTGATTCCTTTGACGGGTCGAGAGACCTAGAACCAGCATGTTGCGATTCAACCATCCTTTTTTGGAAATTTCATGCTTTACTTTGTATTCTTTGTAAGGAAAGAACAAGGTCAAGTCTATGGAACCCTTCAAGTACCTAAAGATGTGTTTTATTCCATTTCAACGACGTTGTGTAGGTGCAGAACTAAATCAAGCTAACAAGTTCATAGAGAATGCAATGTCTGGTCTTGTGCATTGAGATAAATACAACAAAACTTTAATAGCACTAAGGTATGGCACCTCATCTCCCAATAGTTCTTCATCATCATCTTTCGGACGATACCGATACTTATTGGGTTCCAGACTGCATACGACAATTGGTTTTCTAAGAAGGTGTGCTTTGTCCATTTTAAATCGCATGAGAATATTTTGGACATAAGCGGACTGGTGAATAAGTATTCCACCAACTTGATGTTCTAATTTCAAACCAAGACAAAATCTAGTCCTACAAAAGTCTTTCATCTCAAACTCAGATTTCAAGTAGCTAACCGTCTCGTTGATTTCATCAAGAGATCCAATGATATTCATATCATTAACATAGACCACTACAATGGCAAATCCTGAACTTGTTCTCTTAATGAACACACATGAGCATAAATCATCGTTCTTATAGCCCTTCCCAATCAAGTAGTCACTAAGATGTATGTACCACAGCCTACTGGATTGTTTCAATCCATATAGTGAACGCTTCAATCTAATCACATGAACACTCTGTATTTCATGTATATCTCAAAATGTCAGGCTCATATCCAGTTACCAACTGGTACGTACTGAATGGTTAGCGTGCTACAGGTCTCAAGCAAAGAATCATTGATGCATGTAATAATGCATATCTTCAACCAGATACTAGCAAATTGGTATGCATAACCATTGCTCTGGCCATAAGATGTAATCGCTTGATTTATGCCTCTGCTAAACCGTTCTATGAATGAACATGAGGGACGAGATGTTCTACTTCAATCTCAATCGACATACAATAGTCATCAAAAGTCTTTGATGTGATTTCTCGTGCATTATCTAATCTAATTGACTTGATTGGATTGTCCGGGTGATGAGCCTGAAGCTTAATAATTTATGCTAGGAGTTTTGCAAATGCAATATTCCTTGTGGATAGTAAAGCAACATGTGACCATCGCGTTGATGCATCTACCAAAACCATAAAATATTTGAATGGTTTACATTCCAGTTTGATAGGTCCACAAATATCTCTATGAATTCTCTGTAAGAATGGTATATTTTCAATATTATCAACCGCAGAGGAATGCCTAGCTTGTAACTTTGGTGATGAACAAGCTTTGCAAAAAGAGCGATGAGCATCAGAGATTGCCATAAAGGAATCTTATGGAATAACACTAGGTGTTGAGACCGAATTGATATTGTTAATCTCATCCACTCCATCAAATCTGATTATTTTGGGGATTTTCATATGCTTCTTGCCTTTGAAAAATAAATGACCATGAGAGTTTTTCAATATTTTGATCATCATATCATGACCTGGGTGTCCCAGTCAAAAATGTCAAAGCTTGTATAAGGTCGTGTCATATACAGTAGTAAGTGTGACAACATTGGATTCAATAATTCGACCTGTAGTAAGATATAATCTACTATGAATTGCCCTTAACTTCTACCAGGTGTGCTTTCTACCGCACTCCTTTGAAGTTGTGCATAAGAATTCTTTTCCATTCTCACTATGAGTTTCCAAGTGTAATTCGTTGGCTCTTATGTCCTTAAAACGTAACAAGGTTCGGTTAGCCTTAGGAGCATACAATGCATCAGCGATATTAATTCTTGTTCCAAGTGGTAGAAAAAATTGTGTTGAACCACGCCCTTATATAATTGGCGTAGAACCAATCATGGTTGCCACTGATTATGTATATGGCACAAGATCAATAAACAATTGCATATTCCACAGTATAGTATGAGTAGTACCACTATCTACTAGACACTCGATCTCGCCTTCAAACATCTACAAAATAATTTGTATTAATTAGTCTTCAAGACTTTTTGACCACTTTAAGTAAAGACTTAAAGATTTACCAAATGGTTGTGACCCTTAAAGAGTGCTGATATGACATAAGCAAACCAATGTAAAATACATCAAAAATACCATTATTGGGTGACATATTTGATTGGTCGAGAAGTATCCCTTGACGGGTCGAATAAATCCAAAATAAACTTTGATTTTCTTATACTAATTTCGATAGGTTGAAGATGGGTTGCGATGGGTCGAAAATTAGAAAAAAATTGTCACAGTGGGAAACCATCGACGGGTCGAAGAAATCCTAAAACTAATATCAATTTTTTGATATCTTTCTTGACGGGTCAAACAAGATTTTTGACGAGTCAAGTTTGTGACAATGTGCAGACAGAAGCGTGCATTCGACGGGTCGAAAGTATGTTTGACGGATCGAAGAATGCAAAAAACATTCCGGAATAAGACTGTCGATGGGTCGAAAAGAATCCGACTGGTCGAAGCTTCCCAGAATCAATAACCATCCTCTCTTTTGTCTCGTATATATGATGTTTTGGAGGTATAATGTCATGGGATTTTGTAGAATTTGAACATTGTAAGCAATATGTATGAACATAACCATTCTTAATACTTTCAAATATCGAAAGAAAGAACTTTTATTACTTTACCAACATCAAAACTTACATCAAAAGATTGTTCTTATTTAATAACCATGACTAAAAAATAAAGTCAAATACCATACTAAACTTGATTACATAGTAGAGATATCGGTCTAATACATAGATTAAGCGAAATTTGTAGTCGCTAGGTTTACTTTGGAGATATATGCTACAATTAGATTGGTTTCACCACCATCTTTCATCTCTTCATCCGTAGTGTAGTTGGTCTCATGAGCTAAGTACTGTTTGCATCTCTTGTAGGCATTCTGCTTCTTTGGGTACACGACATTGCTTGTGCATATGCTTGCTCGAACCCCGCCTATAGCAATATGTTGAGCTATATGTTGAAGGAGCAGACCTTGAAGAATTTTCATTATTCCTGAAAACCAGAACTTGATGGATTTTTGTTAGAGTTGTCTTGGCGAGTCCAAGTCATATTTCGACTGTTTCCTCCTCTGCCACGACCTCTACCATGTCCTCCTCTACCACCACGAGTTTGAGAAGGTTTCGAACGATTGTTCTTCTTATCTTTTTGTGCATTTCTAGTATGATGAGCTTCATGGACTTTCTTTGTACTGTCTGACCTGGCATTGTTGTGGAGAAGAATCTCCTGGTGTCGTTCTTTCTTGGACAGCACATTCATGA
Organism: Geum urbanum; assembly: GCA_946800695.1. Classification (NCBI taxonomy): domain Eukaryota; kingdom Viridiplantae; phylum Streptophyta; class Magnoliopsida; order Rosales; family Rosaceae; genus Geum; species Geum urbanum. Next base: position 13,518,017 of record OX327001.1, read on the forward strand.
GATCACTGAATGATCTAAGTTTTTCTTGCTCATAATCAATCTTATATTGGTGAGCAAGGGTGTCCATGGAGATAGAAAAGGTAGTCAACGACTTCATGACCATAGCTTGTCATTCTTGACAACGTCACAAATGGCAAGTTTAGACTATAGCTCCAGCATATCCTAGTAAAAATAATTGATTTTGGGGTAATCCAATGACCAAATTTGATCTCATTTTTCATGCAATTTAGGACGTTGTGTGTCAAGCGCATTAGTAAACCATTTTTGCAAAGTCATCCACAAATCCGGCGACGGTGACGATTCCCGATGACTAACGACAGTGATGAAGATTTTCCGGCAAGGAGGTGGAGGTCAGCGGTGTTGTAGGGTGTTTAGGGGTTTTTTTGATAGAATTTCAAGTAATAAATTTTTTTTTGATAGAATTTCAAGTAATAAAAGTTTGATGACGGTGAGTTGGATTTTTGGTTCGTATAAAAGTTCATATAAAAGAACGAAGTTAAAATCAAAAGTTGTTCGCCATTTTTCATTAAAAGAGTATAGAGAGATTGAGAGAGTTTGATGCATAGTTGTACAGATGTTCAGCGAATAATCAATTGTGGTTGGTTGTAGAAGTTTAAAATTATAAAATGTCAGTCTCAACCATATAGATGAGATGGACGATCTAGATGTAGATGCTCGACAATACTCGGTGGTTTTATTTTCAGAGAGGACCCGAATTCGTTATCTTGGTGTCCAAAAGACGGACCTACGTTTGGGTTGAGATGGGTTATAGCTCGTCTCAAAAAATTTAAACAATATTATTTTGTGTCTTAATTTTAGTTCTAAATTTTAAAAAATAAAAATTAGCCCATCCTAAATCTATATATCTAGACCATCTCAAAATTGATCCACTCTAAAATTAACCTACGTATTTTAATATTTAGCTATATTTTAATATTATTTATTGACTAAAATTAAAAAAATTCTTATAAACTCATCAATAAGTAGTTTTCTTTTAATAAATAGATTTGGAGCGTATATATATCTATACGCCTTATTTTTCTTGGGTTACAACATCTTGGTACCTGACATCTCTTTTCTTTTTCTAATTTATCAAACTAACATTTTCTATTCAAAACACTGAAGAGTACAACTTGAGTAGTATGTTATTCACTATTAGACTTATGTTGAGGAATTTTCATCTAAGGTATTGTTAATGCTTGTAATTAGTCAATTACTTGGTTGTTTGGTATATATTTTCAATTTAACATGTGGTTTGTAAGATAAAAAAATAAAAAATAAAAAAAATTTTAAATATAAAAAATCAGCCCACCCCAATCTTTTAGTTGATTAATTAACAAAAATTATAGTGCTTTGTCCTAATTAAGACGAGAGGATAGACTAGCCTTCGAGTCAGTTAATTACGTGCCCGTACGGAACTAGATCAACATGCATCAATTGTCACACTTGTATAAATGCGTAATAGTGACTCGTGACGTAGGAAGTATAAATACGAACTCGGAGATCGAGTCGGGGAGGGTAGCCCATTTCATAAGGGAAACCCTGAACCAGGTCCCTCTACGTAGCGAAGCAATACGTGCGTATACGTGTCTCCCATTCCATCCTCGTGCCTCGCGTGATCGACCTCCCGTCATTAACACACGTTCCAATATAACCAACCTCGTGTCATCCCCATTGATCGATATCCTCAGTATAATAGTCGACCAAAATTAGCAGAAGATAGAGAGGAATGATCCTTTACTTGAGAAGAGAGGAACGATTTTCTGTGGGTCCCAAGAATATAAGAGCACTGACGAAGAGATAGAGGGAGAGAGAATGAGTGGTGCGATTTGACAGAGACTAGCAAGCCTAGCTAGGCTGTATTGTAGTCTATTCCTCGTGAACATAAATATTCGGCCCGTAGCCGCATTGTGGTCGCCACGTGTTAGGGTTAGGGAGGGGTCAGAGAATCATCTATATCTATATGTGGGACCAGATCGACCATAATCCTCCCGCTTCTTCAGCGCTTCCGGATTTGTTCATACTCGGGCTAAACATGGCCCTCTTTTCTTAATTTTTTCTCGTTTCTTTCTAGTGAAAATGATCCTCATGCATTGAATCGGGGAATCTTATCGAAAAATATACTGATCGGAGATAATTTAAACAGAAATTAGTATTTTCGAATTTAAGAAAAACATCGAATGTTAAAAGTTTTTATAAAAAATTCCAAAGTGAAAATTTGATTTTCTAGAAGATAATTACTATGATTGGCAAACATTATAAGCGACTTGAGTATACTCTTCTCATCAAAAAAAGAGACAGTATACTCTAGACCTTAATTTGGTTATTTGCCTATCATAATCCCCAGGTCCTGGACACTACTACAATTCCTATAGACCAAAGACGAATGGACTCATCCACCAATAAGAGAACATTACGGTACTTAACTTTCTTGCAAAAAAAAAATGCTACTAAACTTAGCCATCAAGGCATTATAATGCAAATCGAATCAAAACCCTATTGTAGCTAGCTAAGTCACTACAAGTATGACATAGCACATGACTATGATTATGCAACAAATTTGTTGGGTAAAGTTCCTCACTTCCTCGTCCTTTTAATGTGATTTCAATTTTCGTCCCTTATTTCACTCTGTTCTGAATAACCCTTGCAATACAAGCCAACCTGACTGAATTTCGTCACACATATATTGAAACTGAAAACTAACCATGACTATATATTTGATCTTATCTTCTACAATTAAGGCGCCTTACTTTCAACAAAGGCATACCTTAATTATATTCCCATTTGCTTGAGTTTAATGTTAAGAGCATAATAATTGGCATATCACAATTGCATGTATTGGTGACGTTAGTCTGTCTATTCCTCACTCTAGTATCTTTATTAAGGTGTAGTAAGCTCGACTTTATGTTGAGCTTAATCGCACTTAAAGAATAATATTTGTCTTATCTTTTGTCTCTCTACTCCTGCAGAGGGGGTTACATCTTTCATGTGATGTATGTACTATTTCAACTTTGAGGTTTGAATAAAACTCTCTTTTTCTCTCAATGTTAAGAGCATAATGTGGCTTGGACTATTACGAGGATTACCTCTCAATTTTCCATGGCAAAACAATGATTACCTCCAGAGGAGAGGACTGATTACTACTAGAAAAACCCCCTTTAGGGACAATGAGTTTTGAGACCAATATATGTCTCTTACTTCTATATATAGAGACTAATGTGTGTCATGCCATTGAAGAAAATATTCAAGGATACACTTGTTAGTCCCTAATATATAGTTGGTGACTTTCATAAGTCTCAAAAGAAATAAATTTATTGTTTTGTATTTATACAATGTATGGCAACGTTAACATTTGTCTCGAGAAACATGTCATTAGTTTTTCCCATCCCTACTTATATTTACTACATAATACATGTCATTAGTTTTTTTTTTCTCTACTGTACTTGAGGTATGGACATGTGAGAAAACCTCTTAAAAACACTTCGTACCTATACAAAAGTCCCTTGCTTCCACATAATGGGATGATTGTGTGTCCCAACCCTTTTATCATTATTTTTACTATAAAGCCATATACGGTGGTATGTGGGTATTGTGTATGTGATATCCATAAAAGTAAATAGAATGTATATAATACTTCTTGGTTGGGGACGCATAGACAATCGCCCCTTTCACCAAGTGTATTTGGTATTTCTTCTAAGTGGATGGGGACGTTTGAGAGTTGCTTCTTCTTGGGTTAGTTGTGTATAGTAGCAATACCTTATACATTCCTTATGTATTTGGACCAATGAATGTATAATCGAAATTATCCCCGATATTTCGGCGATAATTTCATTTTTCTGGGCTGTCGAAATAAATTTTCCATTTTATCGCGATATTTGGCTTTCTCCCCAAATTCTCGCATCAGATAGTAAGCCAAGTCGGCTAATCGGCCCTATCCGTCCATTCCTTCAGCCCAAGCCCAAATCTTAGCTGAAAATTCACCAAAACAAGTCATTCCTTGTTGATCGAGGATCGAACTTGGTTCAACCCCAAAGTTAAATTTAGACATAACCAACCACGCAGGACAACGTTTCATGCTATTGTTAACATCATTTAGATTATAATAGATAAAAACTGAAAGATTTGATGGTTAATAAGTTTCATAAATTACTTTAATTTTTCTCGAAAATTTGTATATATTGATATATCCTCGATATTTCCATCGATATATCCTTAACTTTAGACATCGATATATCCTCGATATCCGATATTTTATTAATTGATTTGGACAGAATAATGAATATACATGTAAGTTTGTAAAGTAACCCATGCCCATTGATACAAAGCCACACACACACGCTCTCTCTCTCTCTCTCTCTCTCTCTCTCTCTCTCTCTCTCTCTCTCTCTCTCTCTCTCTCTCTCTCTCTCTCTTCTCTCTCAGATCTCAGATCCTGATTCCCATCCAACAATATCGAAACACTGGTGACGATAACTAAAGTTGATCGAGTTGATGGTAATTCATATATGTGTAATCCAGATTCTTCTTCTTCTTTGCTTTTAGCTTTTAGCTTTGTCGATGAATAATGATTCAAACATGAAGTTTCAGATCTGATTTACATCGGTCAAACATAGAGCAACGATATTCGATTTTAAGCTCATAAACGGTGCTCTCGGTGATTGGATGGTCGAGATCTTAATCTTGTACTGGGTCATCTTTCTTCTAGTTTCGTTTTCATCTTGAATGAAAGATCGCCGGTTTTGTTTAGCTCCAGCGACCTGAAACTCTACTTTTCTTGTCTATTTATGGAGGTTTGGTGCTTGAAAACTCCATTTTTCATGTTTTTCGAGGTAAGAATCGATCATTCTAGTTGTTTTCATTTTTAGTCTCTCATGAGATATTGCTATAGCTCAAACAAGTAGATTCATTATGAAATGATTATTGTGTTTGGATTAATAAGGGGCGAGATCGATCTTGGGGTTGGAGGAAACTTCAAGGAGGCGATCATTTTTCAGCACGCAAGATGAACTATACGAGGAGTATTATGACGAGCAGTTGCCGGAGAAGAAGAGTCGCCTTCACTACCGAGCAGGTCTCCGGCCAACACCCTAATTTATTTTTCTTTTTCTTAAATATATGCCTCGGCCTTGAACTTCACTATCTATCATAAACAATATTTCTTCAAGATAAATGATTTGCAAATAGTGTTTTGTATCTTGGTCTAAACGAATATGCAAATATATGAACTAGATCAAGTATGAAGATATTCCCATGTGACTTTTATCGAGTTGAGCTAAACATAGATAGGTTTTGTGCAGAATCAAAACAATGGAGATTTTTTAAGGGATTTGGAGTGGATGGAAACTTGAAAGAAAAAAAAGAACTCATCTGATCTAGGGGTGAAGAAGTAACTTTACAAAATCTGGTAGGTGGCTCGGAAGCCACCAAGGCAAGCCGATTGGTTTTTCAACCGCTCCCTTTCACTTTAATTGTACGCTTATGAAGTATTTTTGCATTTAATTAATTTTTTTTGAATGGAAAAGGATGGGGACGATTGAGGGTTGCTTGTGTGGGGACCAATATGTATCTCAAAGAATATTTGTAATTCATACTTGTATTATTTTGTTAGTGAATACATTTTAAAGTTATAAATACATGTAAAAATTATGAAAACATTTGCTCTTAGGTCTCTAATGAGCAATGCAAATCCCAACACTGAAACATATGAACTAAATATTCCTGCACAGTCTCTCTTTGAAAATCTTTATGTGTTACTTTTGACCCTGCTTAAGAACACAAATTTAAATGTCTATGAAACCTATTTTTATTTTTGTTGTAGTGGATGACAGATTCAAACCGATATGTGTGACTAATATCATACGGTCATATATGCACAAAGGTCACAGAGAAAATCTCAACTACCAAAACCATGTCGTATAAACTAACGAGTCACAGCAAAATATCAACAAAATCATATCTTAGGTGTGAATATATGGCCCAAAACCCCAAGAGAAAGATTCTTCTGCGAACTGTGCGAAGCTAGCTTGTATTATGAAAATGCATGCCACAATTCTTTCCTTGAGAAGAGAAAGAGAGGCATACTCTGATGCTTTGATGCTGCTGCTATGGCTACCTCCTATCCCTGTCGCCTGTCGCAGCATGTTTCGCGGCACGGTTTTCCAGCTCACCGGTCACCAGTCACCACGTACTTTAATTAGTCACTTTAAACTTGGGCCGTTCCACACACACATTCTCTCTCTGCCCTTGTGTTTTTTCTTTGACTGATCCGTTTGACCAGTCAACTAACTTGACTGTGATCGAATCCCCATATATATCATTCCCATGTCCCCACATGTTCTATAGCTAGCTCTCTAGCCCCACCGGAATGTTATGCACAGTCACCCAAGTGCTGTGTTCTTGCCGGAGAATCATTTACAGAACCACGTCGATGGTTTGTGTCTCTTTTCCTTCAAGCCCTTGATGAGCCTTGTATCTTTTGTTGTACGTTCTACATAGAGTAATTCTACATATGGTAAATTCTTAATTAAGGTTTTAGATTAGCGAAGATGAAATTTATACCGTCACGAAGAATAACGTAATTTTTGGTGTAGTATTATTAAAATACGGTTAAATAAGTGTATATTTACGGGTTCCCTATTTCGTATTTTGTCTACGTGTAAGTTAAACTCAACGTTTCTATAAGTTTCCTGTCTCTAGTGATTAATTTATACGTAGGTTGAAGGAGCCTAAGCCAAAAGTCCCATAGAATCCAAAGAATGTGATCGGATCATGGTGGTCTCAAATCTCAATCATTGTTTGTTTATCATTTTCTTGGGTATGTCATATTTTTCAGACATACAGATCATAACATGCAACTTGAAATTTGTGGTTGGTACATTGTGTTTCCCGCTAGCTACTCCAAGTATCTTGGTCCATAAAATGGAGTAAAATATTCAAACACTAGTAAAGCTGCTCAAGTGTAAGCCGTCGGATCCTGATCTGATCGAACATAAGTGCGCTGCATGTGGATTTACAAAGCAAATGATGCTGCTCAATTTTGATTAATTAAGAAACAAGTTAACCAATAATAGAGAAAGATCGTGATGCAGTGTGAATGATTAAGCAATACTTAAGCAATACATTCTCTCCAAAACGACAAAAAAGGGCGTCGTTTTCTAATCTAGGTGACATTGCCTTAGGTCCTGTAGATTTTATTGTCTTGATTGGTTAATTAGAGGAAGATAGCCCACCAAATTTAAACTAGCAAATAAAATGAGAATCATGATTGTTAGATAGCTTAGTCTTGGTCTTAATTTGTATATATGTGAATAATGTGATGGATATGGATTTCTAATCTAGCTAGCTAGCCTTTACTTTCTCGAGAACAATGAAAGAAACCTAGAAGTGTACTTTTATGAAATTATGTTGTCAATCAAATAGATATACTATAGACCTATGCGCACAAATCATTGCTAATGAATTGCGTCACTTGTAGTTAAAGATAATTTTTGTGAGTTGAAACATTGAATACATAGATGTTAGAGATAACATTTATACATATTACAATCGATCGAAGTTGTTACAATACAGTTTAGTTCACACAAAATATTTTCAGAGAATTTGCTTTGGTGGTGCAGGGGTGCAAAGACTATACAGACTCCAGCGAAACAGAGCTAGGTTTTGGTTCATCGGTACTCGGTGGGTATAGGGGTAAACGAATTACAATGGTTTTGGTGACTCTTCTGTTGTGTTGAAGGGGATATCTATATGATCCGTTTTATTGCGTAAAGTCCGCGGAAAGTACTCGGATTAGATGTGGCTTCTAGACGAGGAGCTGAGGATAGAGGCACTCGAGTTCTTTCACGGCGTTGGCGCCTTCAAGCACTGGGAGAGGAAAAAGGACTTCTAAGCTTGTTGATTGATAGTTCGATGTAAGTGCATGACTTTCTGGATGTTTCCCCCTGAGGGATGTAGCTAACTATATATGGCAGGCAGTCTGGATCCTAGCCAAGAGCCCCAATCAACCTCCTTATACCTGGTATATAGTTTAGCCCTTATACAAGACAAGAAGGGTGTATTTTTTTGCAATAAAAAAAGGATCACGGATCAGATCGATCCGATATATTCCCACAGATATGATGGGAATGAAAGACGAGGAGAGAAAGCAAGCAAGCAAGCAAGCATACGTCGGATCGCCATGCATGTCATCTATACATGAATTAAATTAAAACCGACCGGAAGGGAAGGGATTCCCTAGCTTAGCTTTGTTGTCTTGTACGTGTCAATATCAAGCTGCTGTCCCCAAATCCCATCATTCATTATTATTAGTTCACACCATCCGTCTCATTCAATCCCAGCAAAGTGATAAAACAATTAACAAGGCAAACATTGAATCAAACAAAATTATTCATTTTAACTGCTGTCTCGGTCCCACCAAATTTGACTACAGTCCAAAGTTAACAAACCCAGCCATCGCCGCAGCAGCAGCGCAGTACACACCCAAAATCTCAGTGAGAATTAAAATAGTATTTTTATTAAAAAAATTCATTTTATAAATAATTTGTGTGGCGTTTTTCTTGGAACACGAGGATGGTACTGGCCGGAGGTCATGGAGGAGGTGGGACCACAGTAGAAATCGTTGGAATCCCACGCGTATGTCGTCGTCATCATCATCATATATCATCAGCTTTAATTGGGTGGTGCTGTTGCCTCCATTATATAAGAAACCGTTGGCACAAGGGACTCGATCCCCTACTACTTAGTACTAAGCACTCACACCTCGACCTCAGCCCCTCACACAATAATTTCTATAGCAATCCACATCCCCTTCTTAATTTCTCTCTCTGCGTGCAAGTGACCTTAGCTAGCTATTGAAGCCAAGAAAAAACCGAACCTCGTAAACCTGTTCATCGCGGACCGGTATCCATTATCATCTTTCGTACGGCGGCAATCAAGACCCATCATTTTTTTTTTTACCTAGCTAGCTTCCTCTGAGCCTGAGCCCTCAGCGCGCTGTGTCAGTCTCTCGTGGCCTTTGCCCTTGCTTTATATGTGGGAGAAGGAAAACCCTTCTCACTTTGCATTGCATGTGACCACTACTATACTACTGCCTTTGCCTTCTGCCAGTAACTAAACCCCTCTTTCCCTTTCCCTCTCCCTCTCCCTCGATCACTCTATCCCCCATCTTATATAGTTCCTAGTTTCTGCGACACATTTCTCTAGCTATCAAGTAATTTGCAAGAGTGTTTGATTATTGCATGAGATTATGGATTCTTCAAGTGAACCGCAACACCAGGTAGGATACCATTTTACGAATTACGATAAGCTGTTTAATTGTTTTCTTTTTGTTTTCAATCTGGTTCAAACCTTCTTAGTTTCTGAGGTTCTTAAACTTCAATTATCTTTTAGCTAGATAGGTAGAATTTCCCATCTGCTTGTATGCTAAATTTGTTGGCTTTTGGGTTCAATTTGTAAAGATGGAAGTGTCTACAAGAGGAATTAATGTCCAAATTATGTTTTCATATTATAAATGCAAGTTCTTGTGGGTTTTTATTTCTGATTTTACCAAACCATTTCTTGTTTTGGAAGCAAACATACAATTTAATATGCTGTGATCATAACTGAGATGTATGTATGGTTCTCTGGTTTGATTCATTTTGATGATGAGCATTACATGTCAGTTATGAGTACAACACTTGTATATCATGAACTATATATGAGGCGTTGAATCATGTGACTTGAAAGCAAAGATTGGAGTAGTAATCTCTATCATGTATGATGAGTTTGTATACAAATGAATTAACTTTTGAATTGTTTGCTTCATTAATTTCCAGGAAATGCAATCCCATAACTCACTAGACATGGTGGTCTGCTCAAAATCCCAGCAGCAAGAAGCAGCAGCAGATCAGAGAAAGCATCCAGAACAGGCCCTGAGCTGCCCAAGATGTGACTCCACCAACACCAAGTTCTGCTACTACAACAACTACAGCCTCACTCAACCCAGGTACTTCTGCAAGTCCTGCAGAAGGTACTGGACCAAAGGCGGCACTCTCCGCAACGTACCCGTCGGCGGAGGTTGCCGCAAGAACAAGCGTTCCTTTGCTAAACGAGCCTCGCAAGAACAGCCACTCACTCCCAATAACAACAACAACAACAATCCAATGCTCCCTGCTCTCTCTTACGACTCCAACGACCTCAGTCTCGCCTTTGCCAGACTTCAAAGGTCTTGTGGTGCGCAGTTGGGTTTTGATGAACATCACCTATCTGGCTTAGGAATCATCCCAACTAACAATCCCCACCACAGTGACATTATGTCCAACGGTTCATCTGCAACAACTCCATCACCAGGGTTTCTTGACGCTCTTCGTAATGGGTTTTCGGAGACGTCCCACAATGGCAATGGCTTCCACAACAATTTGTATTATGGGTTTGGATCAAATGGAGGAAACAACAACATGGTGGGGGAGGTGGAGATGGTTAATGGGGTCTGCGGAGAAATGGGGCTACATCACTATGAGGAAATGAGTAATGCACCAACCACAACAGCTGTGACAGTCACAACAATGAAGCAAGAATTCGACAGCAACAACAACAGTAGAGTCTTGTGGGGATTCCCGTGGCAGATGAACAATGGTGATCATCATCATCATAATCTCAACATGGGAGGTGGTGATGCTCATCATGAGTATGACAACTCAGGAAGAGAGAGCTGGAATGGACTTGCTAATCCATCTTGGCATGGACTTCTTCCCCTAGTTTGATCAAGTTTATGTGGTACTAATTAAGTTAAGTTACTCACCCCAAGAAATTTACCAAAAGACAACAAGCATAGGCTACTTTTTAATTTAATTTGTTCACTTTAGCTATCACGAGAGACGATCAAATGTCAGTTTCAGTAAGTTTTGTGTTATGATGATATGCCATGATATAATTTATCTCTGTTCTATTTTCTCTGAAACGAGATCCCGGGTTTTGCTTTCTAACCAGGACATGAAACTTTGTCTTGGAATTTCCGTTTAAACATTTCCTTACAAATTTCAGATTAGAGAGAGAGAGAGAGAGAGGTTTCATGTTTGTGGGCAGTCTGAATTATCTGACTGGTTTGTTTGCTGACTTATTTCGGATGTTTTCAACATATTCTCTATGATTGCGTGTTGGATTGGAATTACAGGTCATATTTGCAATTCAGATAATTGAAGAGGAAAGAAGGAAAACTATTCTACGCGCAGTAGTGCAAGTGCACTGTCACACGTGACATGCATGTATTGGCTATAAAGTAACTGAGAGTAAATTGTCTTAAGATTAGTAATAAAAAAGTATAGGTGCTTTTACTGTTTTGCCCATACACTTCTTACACGACCCGGTGACCCCGTCACACCTTGCTGGACAACACCCAGACTCCCAGAGGCTGCGTTACCCACCTTCGATCTTGCCTTGCTCTTCCTTACTCCAAAGCCAAAGCTCGCGTGCGTCTTGCTCTTCATGACCGTCAGATCCGACCTGGTTTGGACATGATCTCCTCCTTCATTCTAGCTCGTCTTCTTCAACACTCTCTGCCGCATGGATTAGGGGGACAGAGAGCGAGGCATGCTCGAGGGGCGAGGACTCGAGGTGAGGCAGTGAGGGAGAGCGAGGGGTGATCGACGCTGGTTCTGGGAGCCAATTTGGGTGTCCCGACGACAAAAATTCTCGGGTCGTGAAGGATAAATGAGGGCAAAATAGGAAACACCTTAATACCATGTAGACAGTGCACTTACACTGCAATGCTTGGAACACCTTATGAGGAAAGAATAATGATCTTTTCTGTTTGAGAATTGACGTCTATCCTTGTTGGATTCTTGTCCTAAGTTTTGTCACCCCATTTACATTTATCACGAAGTAACTGAGATCTAAATTTATTTAATGATCACGGAATTTGAAATCAGCGTAAAAACGTTGTTATATTAGAAGGTTTAATTTAAGGAGTTATGTTGTGGTGCTCAGTGAATTTTGTGGTCAGTCGTGATAAACTATCATTAGATTTATATGCAACATGTGATATTAAATTGTTTTCTAATTATTTTTTAATTACCTATCGTTGAATGCATATCTAAGTTGACCACGACTGACCACAAAATTCATTGACCACCAAAACATGACACTTAATTTAGGCTGCGCTTATTCACACCTTAAATTTTATTTTCTTCACCCCATGTCATTTGAATTATTGAATTACTATTTTATCCTTATTTAAATTTATAAAAACGTCCATATTCTAAATTTCTATTGCTTCCACACCTCAACAAGTATATACACTCAATTTATATTAGTTAAATTGTGTGCGCGGATGAAAGATTTTGGGCGAGTCATTTTTAAATTTTCTTGAAGTCATTATTATCGTTGTTATTAACGAGAGATGTTTAAAAATTAGATTCTTTGTCTAACTTTTGACAAACTGTAGGACAATATTTGACAATGCATTAATAAATGTTGATATAATATTTGTCAACGTTGTGACAAACAATAGTACAATGTTTGTAGAGTCGTTTGTCAAACGCTTAAAAAACTGTGATATTTTTTCGTTTATGTTATGACAAATAATAATATGTCATTTGTTTATCTCCTGACAAACTAGAGTAAGTTATTTGTTAATATCTTAATGAATAATAATAAATGCATTTGTTATTGCTGCTTTGTCCATGTCGATATTTCTTTGCAGGTTTTGGATAATTTTTTTTGGGTGCGTCTATTCACACTCCTAAATTTGCTATTCTTACCTCTCATATATTTTTACCCATTAAAAGTTCACTTTTGTCCATATACTTTTGCACTCTATACATCCATATTATGTATAAAATTTAAAACTTGAAAAACTCGAAACCAACAACAGTAAAAGACGAAAAAGAAGAAGATGAACGAAGAGTCAAGGATCTAGAGTAGGAGATGATCAAAGAGGGTATTGAACATGTGCCAAAAAAGAAGAAGATGTTGATTCTTCTATTGGAGATATAAGAAATATGATTAAGAGAGGAGAGTAAACGACTGGACTTTGCGCATGCAATTGTGGAGTCTAAAGCCACGACTCTCCAAATTCATTGCTCATTTCAATTATCAAGCATTCAGTTTTCACTGGGAAAAACAAAATTATGCGAGTAGTTGAATAGGCTATAGAGTATGGGAGTAAAAACTACTTAAAGCATTCTCCCTTTTATTGTTTCTCAAATCAAACCTCGATTCCATCTCTCTTTTCAATTCTTAGGTATTCAACAATCAGTATTTCACTTCACATAAAGGATAACAAAATCATACGAGTTGGAGATCGAAATAGAAGATGTAGCAAAACTGAGTTTTTTTTCTTCTGAACAAGGGTAAAATAGAGATTAAAAAGTTTCAAAAAATATGGGAGGTGTGAATATCAATTTTGAAGGTTTGAATAGACGCTCACTTTTTTTTTTGCAACTGGTTATATAAGAGAAGAATGGGGTGATAATAAGAATTATGTTTAATTTTTCTTTTCTGCAATAAATTCACCCCAAAAAGGATATTTAGGTAAATAATTAAGGTGTATTTATCATTTTATATTTTTTTAAAGATTCTTATGGGGTTTAACGAGTAATGAGGCGAAGAGAAGAAAAAAATGGGGTGTGAATAGCCGCACCCTTTAAATTATCCAACTGGACTAATTGTAGCGGTTCTAGGGATGACAATGAGTATGGTCAAGTACGAATATTGAAATACCACTCCCATACCCATATCTAAGTCTATATTCTGTACCCATAGCCGCCTTGATGCTCGTAATATTTTGTTGGGTATTATCCATACCCGTATCCGTTAGATACCGGGATATCCATATTTGCCCGTTACCCGAAATAAAATATGTTAAATGATAAAAACGATTATAAGCAAAACCATAATTCATAAAAATATATAAATTGTTTTAAGAAAAATTTGACTAAATGCAACCAACACAAGTCTAGTTTATTTAAAATTTATAACTTTCTATATAGAAGTGTACAAGTGTACGTTCTCGTTTTGATCTGGAACGCAATTTTTTGAAGTGTTCCACATAAAGGACCTACACAAGAGTTTGCTTTATTGATCTCTAAGAAATCGCCATATTGTCCATGGTGAATACATAGCATGTTTCGGAACCTACTTTATGAAGGTCAAAGAGATACCCAACATTAGCAAAACCAACCAAGACATAACATGATGACTTTAAGTAGAGGACCGCACTGAATTGAGGTACAGTGCTTGCATCCGGAGCTACCTTCGACGAGTCGAAGGTTTCACTCAATGGGTCGAGTGATATACTCTGGTCGATCAAGGGGCTTCCATTCGACGGGTTGAGATCAAGGATCACTCGACGGGTCGAAAAACCCAAAATCTGAAAGCTGTGTTTCAACCATTCATTTTTTCGTAATTTCAAGTTTCTCTTTGGTTTCTTTGTAGGGAAAGAATAAGTCTAAGTCATTGGATCCCTTCAAGTACCTGATGATGTGCTTTACACTAGTCCAATGACGTTGTGTTGGCGCAGAACTGAACCTAGCTAACAAGTTCACAGAGAATGCAATGTCTGGACGAGTACATTGAGCTAAATGGGAAAAATCTCCAATAGCACAAAGGTACGATACCTCAGATCCCAAAAGTTTATCATCATCATCTTTCCAACGGTACAGATCCTAGTGGTTTCAGACTGTGAACAACCATTTGTGTGCTTTGTCCATGTTAAATAACCTGAGCATCTTTTGGACCTAAGCAGATTGGTGAATAAGTATTTCAGCAACTCAATGCTCTAATTCTAAACTAAGATAAATCGAGTCCTACCAAGGTCTTTCATCTCAAATTTGGATTTCAAATAGCCAACCGTCTCACTAATTTCATCACGAGATCAAATGATATTCATATTATCGACATAGACAGTTACAATGGAAAATCCTAAATTTGTTCTCTTAATGAACACGCGTGGGAACAAATCATCGTTCTTGTATCACTTCTCAATGAAGTAGTCACTTAGACATGTGTGCTACATCCTACCAGATTGTTTCAATCCATATAGTAAACGTCTCAACCTAATCACATGAGCACTCCGTGGTTTAGAGCTATTGAGTTGGGTATAACATCGCCTTCTGACACTTTCATGTATGTCTCTGAGTCAAGATTTCTATAGAGATATCATGTAATTACATTCCTCAGCTACATGCCCAGTTTTTCGGAACACTATCAAACTGACAAGGTAACAAAAATTAATGATGTCCATGGCGGGAGAGTGTGTCTCCTCATAATCAATACTAGGGCGTTAAAAAAATCTTTGCGCCATAAGTCATGCTTTATACCGCATGACTTCATTTTTCTCATTATGCTTCCAAATAAAGACTCATTTATGTCCTACCGGCTTAAAATTCTATGGGCATTGTACTACCGGACAGAAAACTTGCATTTTCTTCAGAGAGTCTAGTTTAACCTGCATTGCCTCCTTCTATTTTGACCAATCCACTCTTCGCTGACTTTCAGCAACCGAGTGTAGTTCCACTTCATCGTCGTCAATAATCTACTAAGCAACGAAATAAGCAAAAGCATCATTAACTACCTTGGATGATTTATCCATATCAATGCGCGCATCATTGTTAGTTAGTGAGATTTCACCTTTCTCTGACATTACATATAGATCTGAAACATCCTCTAGATAGGTCATTTGTGATTCTAAGATATAATTGTAGTCAGGAATAATCTCATGGGAAGGATTCACAACGTTGATGATGAAATGATCATTTTTTGCCTGGATGGCCTGCATTTTCACCGGCAGCTTATTAGTGGATTTTCTTGGTCTCTCCCTCTTCTTGGTGAGAGCCAAGGCCAATGCTACTCCTTCTACATGGACTTGAGGAACGTTTTCATGCCTGATAGTGGCGTTAATCCGCCCCTTCTTGGGGATTTCCAAACTTGTAGGAACGTTTGCAGCATGTATATTCGTTCTCGACATCTCGTCACTTTGGTAATATCAGTAAATGAGTCAGGCATCGAGTCTGCTATATTCTAAAGATCAAGGATACGTTGCACTTAAATCTCACTTTGATATATGCTTGGATATTCTTGAAAAATAATGGGAGCATACCACGTCAATTTCTAATATGCAACCGGAATGGAGGCATTCCTATCTTCCATGACAATCTACAAATCTTATAGTAAAGAGATCTCCCGTTGAAATTTCTAAGTAACGAACAATTATTAGAGATTCATAACTAACATAGATGCCTAAATGACATTGAAAACCCATTATAGTACGTTGTGGAAGCATCATATGCACATATACCACGCAACCAAAGATGCATAGATGTGTGTCATGCTCATATCTAGTTACCAACTGGTACGCATTAAATGGTTAGTGTGCTACGGGTCTAAAAAAAAAAAGTATTGTTGCATGTAATACTGCATATCCCCAAGCAGATACCAACAAATTTGTATGCATTACCATTGCTCTGTCCTCAAGTTGTAATCGCTTGAATTGTGCCTTTGCTAAACCGTCTGTGAATAAACATGAGGGAGTAGATGTTCAACTTCAATCCCAACTGACATGCAGTAATCATCAAAAGTTTTTGATGTATACTCTTCTGCATTATCCAATCTAATAGACCTAATTGAATTATCCTGGTGATGAGCCCAGAGTTTAATAATCTGTGTTAGGTGTTTTACAAATGCAGTATTCCTTGTGGATAGCAAAGAAACGTGTGACCAATTCATTGATGCATTAACCAAAACCATAAAGTATTTAAATGGTCCGTATTCTAGTTTTATAGGTCACAAATATCACCATGGATTCTCTATAAGAATAGTATGTATTTAGTGTTATCAACCGCAAAGGAAGGTCTAGCCTGTAACTTTGCTAATGAACAACCTTTGAAAAATGAGCGATGAACATCAGAGATTGCCACGAAGGAATCTTATGGACCAACACTAGGTGTTGTACTCGTCTTGGAGACTGAGACCGAATTGAGATGATTAATCTCATCCACCCCATCAAAACCGATAGGTATTTTCACAAGCTTCTTTGCTATGAAAAACGGATGACCATAAGAGTTTTTTAATATTTTGATTATCATATCGTGACCAGGATGTCCTAACCAGTAATGCCAAAGCTGATAAGAGGCCGAGTCACACACAGTTTTGATGGTGACTGCATTAGATTCAATAATCCGAACTATAGTAAGATATAAACCCCTACGAATGGCCGCTAACTTGTCTAAGGTGCGCTTTTTACCGCACTCCTCAGAGGTTATACATAAGAATTCTATTCGTTCTCACAATGAGTTTCCAAGTGTAATCCATTGGTTCTAATGTCTTTAAAACTTAGCAAGGTTCGATTGACTTTATGCATGTGCGTATAATGCATCCGTGATATAAATTCTTACCATGTGATAGCAAAAATTATACTGAACCACACCCTTGTATAACCGACACTGAAACAATCAAGGTACGTTGTCACCGATGAAGTGTATGGCACAAGATCCATAAAAAATTGCATATTCTGCAGTATAATATAAGTAGTACCACTATCTGCTAGACATCTCGCCTTCAAACATCTACAAATGAATGTGAATCAATTAGTCTTTGATCTCAAGACATGACGAACACTTTAAGTAGATATTTAAAAAAAATTCATAGGGTTCTGACTTTATAAAGTGCTGATATGGCATGTGAAAATCGATGTAAAACACATCCAAAACACCAAGTCCGGGTACAGGCTTTGACGGGTCAAGAATTCCATTCGACGGGTTGAAGAAACCCAAAAAAGTGATTTGATTTCTCGATAGAAAATTGGACAAAATCAAGACAATAGCTATCCTTCAGCATGTCAAGATGAAGTTTTGACTAGTCAAATGTTCTTTTATGTAGCCGGAGGACATGCTTTTGACGGGTGGAAAGGAACCAGACAAAAAAAATTTGACGGGTCGAAAATGTGCCAAAACTGATTCAGAAGGTTGTCTTCAACGGGTCGAGAGAGAATCTTGATCGGTAGAAAAATTCCCTAAGATTAAACCATCCTATTTTTTGTCTCATTTTTATGGTATTTTGGTGTCATAGTGCCATAGAATATTGTATATTTTGAACCATTCAAAAAATATGTATTAAAATTACCGTCCTTAATACTTTCATATACCGAAAGGAAGATTTTTTTATTACTTTGTCAACATCAAACTTACATAAAGGATTGCCTTATTCCAAAATCATGACTAAAAATAAAGCAAAACACAAAACTAAACTTGATTACATAGCACGAATATGAGCCTAATACATAGATTAATCAAAATCTGTAGTCTCTAGACTTGCTTTTGTGTCATTTGCTATTATAAGATTGGCTTCACCGCAATTTTCCATCTCATAGTCTTCAATATAGTTGGTCTCATGTGCCAAATACTGTTTGCACCTCTTGTAGGCATTCTGAACATCCTTGGGTGCATGACACTGTTTGTACATATGCTTAGTAGAATCATCCTATAACAAGATGACAAGCTAGAAAAAGCAAGACGAGAAGAATTTTCATTATTCGTAGGACTGGAATTAGATTGATTCTTGTTGGAGTTGTGTTGGCTATTGTCTTGGAGTGTCCAAGTCAAATTCTGACTTTGTCCTCTTCTACCATAACCTCTGCCATGTCCTTCTCTACCACCACGATTGTTGTAAGGCTCAAAATGACCGTTCCTTTTTTTCCTTACGTGTCTTCCCACCAGTGTTATATGTCTCATGAATTTTCTTAATACCAGCTAGCCTAGCATTGTTGTTGAGAAGTATATTGTGGTATCTCTCTTTCTTGGCCAGAATGTTCATGAGATCACTGAATGATCCAATTCTTCCTTGCTTATAATTTGTCTGATATTGGTGCGCGAGCATATCTATGGAAGTAGGGAAGGTGCTTAAAGACTTCTCGATCATAGTCTGATCGGTCTTTACCACACCACAAATGACCAACTTAGATTAAAGCTCCAGCATAGCTTGATTAAATGCATTAATCTTCGGATAAATAACTAGATTGAATCCCATTTTTCTTACAGTTCTGAAAGTTGTGCGTCATGCAAGTTGTTGAATCTTTCTTTGAAAGTCTCCCACAAATATGTGAGGTCATTCTTTAGCAATATTGCTTTTCAGAACTTGGTGTACATGCCACCTTAATAACATGAGGGCTTGATATTTGCGAGCTAGAGTTGGTGTCTGGGTGTTTTCACCAGTTTGTGTTGGTTAAGTACTATCAATAAGATCTTCACTGAGAAGAGTATTCTCAACATCTGATACCCAACGATAGTATTCTGCTCCTTGTGGATTAATTAAGAATGTCAAACTCAGGCCTTGTCGGCTCAGTTGAAGTCATTTAAAAGAGACAAGAGATGTAATTAAGAGATGTAATTAGTACCGATCAAAAAATTATGATCACTAATATCAAGTTTAGGAAATAAGAACCGTGATTAATGATGCTTGGTCACAAAAATTGATGCAAAAAGGTGGCTTTATACCACACCCAGAAACCGTAACTTTCACAATTAATCACAAATATCGACTTCCTTTTTGCATCAATATACCGAGGCCCCTATGACCGTAATTGATATTCAATTTTGAGTAAAGAGGAGATTAAATCCGTTTCTCTCATAACCTGTATTAATCCATAGGAACTAGGGCATATAATTGAAATTAAATAAACGGTATTGTAAACCTAAATCTAGACTTTGATCTAGGGTGTTGCGGTAATTAAGTTTTGAACAACCTAATTTCTAAATCAACGAAGGTGGCAAATTACCTCTAGGGTGTTATGCTATGTATGAAAGCTGAAGGAACTACGAATTCTGGCAATGGTAGAGAACTTCCGGCGATGGTGGTCGGCGGTGGAAACTGGCGATGATGAAGGTGTTTAGGGATTTTGGGTCATGGTTATCAACTCAAGAGCTGCTGATAACGTGTTGAAGAAGAAAATAGATACGCAATTAATGTAGACAGAAATTATATTTTATTCATTGATAAATGACCTTAAATATAAGTATTACAATTTGTTACAATCATTATTCCTATAAATCATGGATTGAGACTTGAGAGAATATATACTTCTACTCTAATTAAGACAAGACGCATACCAAGATACCATGAATATTTCTCCTAGAACATATGTAATATTAATATATAAATATACATATAGGCTGAGATGTCAGAGGTTCAATTTTTCATAATATTAATATATAATTTAAATTTAATATTCCTACTAGGTTGGTATGGGTATGTGATGATGTGGAGAACTACCTCTCAAAAATACCTTATTCTTAACTTGGATATATCAATGTAGTATGATAAACAGAGGTTATTGAACACAAAAAAATTTGTGAAACTAAATCTTAACACTAGATTACAATGCTGACAAACTCAACTACAATACACTAATGACATCACGACCCTACTCTAGACAGATTCAAATGACACGAAATTTGGACACAATAAACTAGGCACAGTGGCGGACTACCACACAAAATTTCAGGGTATTCATACTTGATTTGTGTACCAAACTAAATCGGCTAAACTACATCTAATGCAGAAAATAAATGCTGAAAGTAAATATGCTAATGAATGCAAAGTCGTTTAAACTATATGATGAATGAGTTAAGAGGAATGCAATCCACTACCATCATTCCATCTATTCAACACATACTTAATCTAATGCACATATCTAATGAATGAAAGTTCCCAAGAAGGGCTGATTGTTACAACCACATCCTATTACCTAATCCTTATGCATATGTGAGTTTGTCATGGACCTCCTCCACATCTATCCTTCTATTGAACGCATAGTCATGGACCCCAAAGTTTACAAAGAAGAAAGCATTAAGTTCTAGAAAGGGTTTGAGAATCTACAAGGGTTCACATGTACACTATAGGCATGTCCTGTTAAACTGAATATGTAATACGGTAAGAAACCTCATTAAAGTGTATGAATTCGAAAAATTTCATGTATGGGGCTTCAGGCAGCCTCTTAATAAGATGTTTAGCTACTAAAAATCATAGGAACATATAATAGAGTTTACAGATCGAAATTGGATGAAGAACATAAACTGTTGTCCAGTTTCGATGGATCAAAGGCTGAGCTTCGATGGATCAAAAATGGTACTCTGTCTCCTTGCGGCTGCTTCTTCCTTTGCTCGAGGTTTTCTCTCTAAAATCCTGATTAGCCTTCCCAAAAATCTAAAATATGTTTATATAGGTTCTCAATTGATCTCCTTAAGTCCACATTGAACTAGGCTTCTTTAATTGCACAAAACTCCTTCTTGAATCCATATTGAGCTAGGAATCCTTCTTTTATTTTTATTTTTTTATTTCTCCACAAAACCTATAAAACAATAAACATAATTAAATTACTCAATTATATAACAATAAACTAAATATAGAGAATGAATTAAACACCGAATAGACACATAAATATGTGACTATCAGTATAGATATCAAAATACCATACACGCCCGTACCCTTTTTTAATATTAGAATAATGGATACACCCGTACTTATTACCCATTTTTACCCGTAACTGTCCCCCATTAAAGTTAAATACTAGACGGATATTATTGACATCCTCAAGCGGTTTAGATTATTATCATGATTTTTTTCTAAAAATAAAAATTCCGCCAACAATAGAATGAGACCAACATTACAAGCAATGACGTGTTGGGAAAGACGCGTCTTATACCCTACTACATACATATGTTACATGAAAAGTGGAAATAAACATGTATTAACCAAATCAGGGGCGGATCTGTTCAGTAGGATACTAGAGCTGTAGCCCGCAAGAAATTTGAGAGAAAAATCCCAAGGTATAGAGGTTATCTAGTAATTTTACAATTATACATATATTTAGTATAAAGAAGTCACCAACCTGAGGTAAAAGTCTAAGAGCACTCCTTTTACTGATGGGATTAATGTGTGATGAGCCTTTGACCAAATGAGGTGTTGGTCTACACCAAATATTTTAAGCAGCAACGATTATTTTATAGGTTATTCTTTGGGTTGTTGATGATTTATGAGTTCTTGGTTATTTTGATAACTAATTTTATAAAATCACCTGTATTTTTATAATTCATTTTGGCTTGAACTCTTTGTTGATGTTTCATAATTATGTATTAATTTTCATATGTCTTTAATTTATATGTAAAGATTCTCTAAATATTTAGTAACTATCGAAGTAATAAAGGTATATATCATGAACCAAAGATCATGTGAATCGAAAAAAATATAACAAAGATCGTGTTTTAATATAATAATAAAGTGTGAGATGAACTCCTAATAAGTTACAATTCTACAAAAAAAAATTGTCCCTTGCATAGTATGCAGCCCCCTAGTTTACGAATCCTGAATCCGCCCATGAACCAAATACTATCAGATTCATCCAAAAATAATTCAAAGTCCGAACCTAGCAACAAAAAATATTCAAAAGCATTATCAAACGTAAACCATTGAAGTTAAAACCTTCTCTTTTTTTGCCAAGAAAAGAAGAAAAATTACAAGAAAAATTCTCTACTGCATCTCGTTCCCCAGCTATCAAACAATTGGAGGTGAGCAGCAACTGTATGCAAAAAATTGTTCTATGTGTTGATGCTACTAGTACCGTATCCAGCATTTGCAAGGTTATCAGTAACAAAATTCGTCTATTTGAAAATGTGTTTGAACCTGATGTTGTTGAAGCTATTAGCCAAACCTTGAATGTCTCTAATGATTGAAGAGATTCTCCAAAGAGACTTCTATATATTAAGGACACAATTGATGATAAGTAAAAATTACAATTAAAACCTTGGTACACAAGGGCCTAGCACAATTTTCTCGTGCAAGCTTTCGCGATACCTACCCTATGTGCATAACCCAAGATGATCAAATATAGCCATCAATTGAGAAAGTTCGAGAAGCCGACCAATATCCTGATCATGTGAAGTGAGCAATATGTTACGGTGGTCAGTAATAAGTAATATTTGTACTTACTCTTATATCAGAATCTAAAAGATTAGGATAACAATATCAATTGATGGACGAAACAATTGATGGTCGGTTACTCTTATATAACTGATTATAATTGAGCACGAAATAATTGACAGACGAAGTATGATTGGTGTGAAGAATAGCGAGCTAAGAAAAACATACTCCGGGTACTCAACGGCGGCGAAAGCGATGTAATCCATCAGAGTTGGAAATCAAAAGCTTTATCCCCAACCAAACAGGGTGTAGCCGTGTAGGCCCCTAAATGCCCTAAAATTAAAGCCTTTAAAATTCAGGGAAGCTGGCATGAGTCTATCTGCATGAGCACCCCGATTAATGGTGCTGGATTTTATTTTATTTTAATTTTTTTCAGCAGACAAAATCTGAGTTAGGATTTGGGCGTGAGAGAATTTAGTCAGCAGAATCTAATATTGAAATCTTCAAGGTCTGGTTTTCTTCCCATTAATTGGTTTGTTTATTGTTAAAGCGAGTCATGCAATGGACAAGATTTCCAATTTGTGTTCAAAATCACTGCATGCAAGTGGGGATAGCTTGATTTTAGTATCATAAAGCATTTGATGAGTTTGTCCAATTTGTGAAAAACATGAGCAAAATGATCATGGACAAGAACACTTCGTATCTTGTCTATATTGTAGCATGTACATTCTTACGTACTTAATTTTTTATATTATCATGCACAAAATTAAGAGATTCGTAAATGCTAAATAATTTGTTGAGAGAAACTTATTAACTATATTAAGATTTATCTTGTTCACTCTTCCTTGAGAAATTTGTCTAAAATAGAACATAGGCTTGGCCACAAGATCCGAATAATCGATTCGAAAGAATCGGATATGTACGGTTTGGTTCCGGATCTCTAAAAAAATTGTTTTTAAAATTCAGTTCCAGATTCGTCACGGTTTCGGTTCGATTTCGGATCATGATATAAAAAAATAGTCAGATCCGAAGGAACCGTTTTATAATTAACACAACCCATATATATAAGCTCAACTATGTAAATCTTAAATACCCAAACTCAAATAAGCCAGCCCAACCCAAACACCTACCTTTTTTTTTCTTTCTAATTCAATTAATGCAATTTGTCACAATTTGTTTAGGCCTATGAAATTTAATTTGATGACTGATGTGATGCAAATATGATCTTGATGAATAACAA
Source organism: Geum urbanum (assembly GCA_946800695.1). Classification (NCBI taxonomy): domain Eukaryota; kingdom Viridiplantae; phylum Streptophyta; class Magnoliopsida; order Rosales; family Rosaceae; genus Geum; species Geum urbanum. The sequence continues at coordinate 13,542,141 of OX327001.1, forward strand.
GTTGATATGTTGATGACCACAAGTGATTTAATATGCAAATTATACGTTTTCATATAGATAGATTATATATACAACTATGTCAAGCATAAAGTAAGAGAATTTTGAAGTTCACTTTACAAAATTATCATTTTTTCTTTTTCAATTTTTTTTTCAAACAAATCTTCTATGAGAACCGCTAGAACTGGAACCGGAACCGATCGGTTCTGGTTCCAAAAGGTTCCACTCATGATTGTTACAGAATTAAACCAAATACAAGAAAACGATTCTGGATCCGAATCTTATATTTTTTTTATTAGATCCGAACCAAATCCGAGGCTAATAGAATAGTTAGGAGTGTATTGCCAACTACGCAACCAATCAACACAGAAGCAAAATATGCAACACACCATCATTATCTAGATATAGCGCCAACTCACACAGAGAGAGTAGGTAGTTAAATTGCAAGAAAAGGGAGTGCCATGATGTTTAGAGTAAAGATGACTCGAAGGGACGGAGTAAACTCATAAAACTAGATTCAACATAAACATCATGGCACTCTCTTTCTTCAACAGGGCCTAGAAAATGGTATGAGTCCCACCATAGCCATGAGACCATAGCACAATTAAGAAGAGCCCAAAAGGTGAAGGAGAGATCCCACCGATTTGCCCAACCGCCAAATTCGTCCTCAAATTTTATTCAAGTGGAAACAAAATGGAGAAAGTATGAATCGAATAAGTAATGCATGCATGTTTTAGCTCTTGGCAGCGAAATTAACCTAAATAAGTACATATCAATAATATAATATTTAAGACACATATATAAAGTACATAACATATCGAATTATAAGTACGAATTCACCATTCGTAAGTAGAATTAATGTGTTCGTAACAGATACCGATAATTAAATTCTGTTGTAGCCAACTTATTTTATAGGTAATTTATAGATCGAAAACATATTACATATAGATAGCTAATCGAGCGGCGCCGGAGATCCCTTGATCGAAATAAGCCGGAAACAGATGGACCAGCAGCTAGTAGCACCCATAGATTTCTTCCTCCATCTGTACGTACGTACAAACCAGTATGCATGTTAGTTTTTATTTTCAAAGTTAATTTTCAGAATTAGCAAATTAAGCATTGGAATTAAAGAGAAGAACGAAGCATGCATGCACTGATCTGATCGAAGCACTAATAAAGTGGAACAGCAAATAATAATGTGTCCATATATATTTACGTACCTCGTAAATCTTATTCAGATTCTCCTTGGCAATCGGATATGAACGATTCCGCTCCTCAAGGCTCTCAAGGCACCTGAATTCAACAAATTGATCGATTCGATTACAATTAATGTACGTACGTAGCTACAATTTTTTCGTCTTCTTTTTTATTTGATTATAAAGATTTTGACAACTACAGCTAGTTGGTGATGCATGGCAAGGAGCAAACACAATTGCCATACCCTGCTTTGTTTTCTGCCTCTGTTGCAGTCATGAGCTACCCCGTGGCTTTTGCCATTTGAGAAACACCCAAACTGTGTTAACAAATGATTGATTAGCTAGTCGATCATGATGAATTGATCGAACTCTGAAGTGAGATAATAGTTTTCGATCAAGATGCATATGCTAATTAGAATATCAAATGTGCATGCATGCTTGTGATGTATATATATGTATATATTTTTAAATCTCATTTTAGTTTTTATAGATAGTTAGAAATACACGCACCTTAAGCTACCCGAATGGAGTTTCGAAGCAACCAATTTCACACTCTGGTAGTCATCAAAAGCAGGTTTACCCCTGCACGAATTAATGTATCAAAAGTGATCAGTAAATTATCACCTCCATCAGATATACGTACGTGATAATACACACACATATATATTTACACACACAACAAGCTTCCACTCACTCAAGTATATCTAAAAATTATTATTTTCAAGTATATGACATTATGCACATTTTTTAATTATATTTTATCATTTCCACCATCAAGGCGGAGCCATGTGGTCAGGCCCGAAGTTGACATAAATAGCTTTTAGTTTCCTATATTGTCCAGACTTCTTGGATGACAAAGTGGTATTAGTGCTGTGTTGATAGGAATGAGTTCGATTCCCAATGCGTTTAATGTTCCTTTTTTTTTACAATTTTTTCTTTCTTCAGCATGCATCAATTTTTGATTATCTAGTACAGTTCCCCCCACCTCCCCCCAAAACACAAACCTGGCTCCGCCCCTGTCAAGCGTTCAAATTTTAGGTCATAATGTGTAGATCAAACTTGTAAATTTTCAGCCAAAATGGTGATCATTAAGGTATTCAAAACTACAATTGAAATTCATAAGTAAGAACGGTTCAAGATTGATATATTTGGTCTGTCCATTGATTTAAACTAGTTCAATACCTTAACGATCACCATTTTGACTGAAAATTTACAGGAATGATCTACTCATATAAATCTAGTAGTTAGACGGTGGAGATGATAAAATATGAACAAAAAGTTGGCGGAATGCCATATACCTGAAAATGATCATTTTCAGGTATATCTGAGTGAGTGGAAGTTTGTTGTGTGTGTATGTTGGGGGGGGGGGGGGGGTGTACCGCCAAATATTATTATTAAGGTTGAATGGTCACATTACCTATATAACATATGTGGATTTTACTGTTCCTACTTGAACAGTATGACCAGTACTCTCACGTGTGAAGTGAAGCGTGCGAGCGTCTAAACCTTATCATCGTCTTTCTCTCTTGCAAGTTGCAATCTCGGTTGACCTCCTCTTCTTCATTCGTCAAGATTTTTTCCCTTTCACAACTAGCTTTCTCTCTATCTTCCTTTGGTGTTAGATCAACGAGTGTCAAGCTCTCATCTTCTCTCTCTCTCGGCGTCTCATATCGCATTCTTGCAATCTAATCTTAATCAATCTCTCTGGCAATCAATCTCTTATTCTCCGATCTCTGATTCATCTATCAAATTCCAATCTTCGCCGCCGCCGATCCTTCGACATCGTAATAATCAAGGCCTTCTCTGGGTTCTTCGAAGTCGTGCTTGAAATCTATATCGTAATCATCAGCGACGAAGTGGTGCTGGTATGATTTCGATCTCACCTCTGGGTTCTTTTTCTCTTGATCTACTATGATTACGGTAAGCTTAGTGTTTTATGTCTTGTCCGATCTCTCGATCTGATATGTATATGGAGCATCTTTTTGTACGGTCTCTATTGTTGCATGACAATGATCTTGCACTCTTCATCTCAATATATATGTTAATAAGTAAATCTAAGTGCTAATTTCTGCTAATAAGATGATCTGAGATAGTACGCAAACTAACACACATGGTTCCTCATTAACCTAAAACTGCTTAGTAACTTCTTGACAAGACACTCTATTGAATAGAGTAAGCAAGTATGATAATACTGTATGCACTCTCCAGGTTGCTCTATCTAAGATGTAGCTTACATTATCCATGAGCTAGAATCTGTTTATAACAGGATCATAGATACTACGCAGACAGTTGACAGGTTATATTATCACAGCATAACTGTAATACCTCTATTGTAGAAAACTATTTGGATGAACTAGAACTCTATAGCTTCCTACAGTTTATATACTGGTGCAAGAACCTTTGCTGATAATTTGACATCAATCGAATGTCATGTTTGGCATACCACATATTTGGAGATAGCTAAACAATAATAGACATTTTTATGCAGATAGATTGGCGCATCATTTTAAGTGAATAAGCTACTGTAATCATAGTAGTTACGGTCTCTATTGTTTATAATGCAATTGGTCATAATCATAGTAGATACGCTCTCTATTGTTTACTGTTATAATGCAACCACATTTTTAATCTACTACTGTAATCATAGTAGATACGGTCTCTATTCTTAGCATAACATATTGCTGAATGTTGTGATATGTCTATTGTTTCTTTGTGCTCAAAAGTGAGAAACCAGATACATATGTTAATCAAAAAAGTAATCAAACAATATTTGGGGTGACATCCATAAATCCAACTTGAAATATCTAGACGGTAATCATATGTTTTTTTTATGGGTTTTGTGAATAATAGATCCACAAATCCAGGGAATCTCGCTCGATCTGACCTTGAAAAGTTTGTCCAATTTGTTCTGTGGATCTCCGAATCCTTTTTCCAATTTATGTTCTTCTTTGTTGTTTTTCAGAGTTTTTCGTTTTATAATAGATGTGTTTCTAATTATTTTGTTTGATTTGTTCAATTTTGTTAACCAATTGTTTAATTGGCAAAATAGGAAACCATATCGTGAACCAGAGTGAGTAGTTGTTTAATGTTGTTCTTTGTTAGTTGGCTTAGGGAGATTTTATTTTTATTTTCTTAGTCTATATTTTGGCTACATCTCTCCTAATCCTCCTCAGTTAACATCTAACCTTTTTTTTTGCAGGCGTCGAGTTTATATTTGCTTACAGTGGTTCCTTTGTTTATTGTGCCAGTGTTTGTGGTGGTGGTGGTTTAGGTAAGGATCTATAATTTTTTTTGTTTATTTTTTTGTGTGCATATTGAGTAATTTAACTATTTACAATTTGAGGATTAAGCTTTCTGGCTCTACCCATTTTCTTATTTCCTTAAAATTCGCCATCACTTATAGAGTTAACCCACTATACAAAGCATATCCATTTGAGAAATATATTTTCTAATTCTTAGTTGCTCAAAGCTATCTCCTTTTCTCACTCTCGCCTTTCTTTTCTCTAAGTTTTGATCACTCAAATAGATTGTAGCTTGATTGAGTACTGATGAAGTATGTGTATTACTTATTGGGTATTAACGAAGTATGTGTATTACTTGATTGTGTATGTATCAATGTTGAGTTCACAGTTGAAATCAATCCCTATTTTGTTTCAAATTGAATGCTGAAGATTAAATTTTGATTCTTTGGGATTGTTGCATGAATAAATGTCTTTCTGGGTTTGTTGAAAAGAGAAAGCCCAGCTTTTAGGAAGTGTAGTTGGGTGATGTAATTTTTTTTGAAGGGTTTCGATTAGATGAATTGATAGGCAAGTAGTTGAAATGGTAATAATGATGTGAATATGAGTGTTTGCTTTATTTAAAAAAAAATTGAAACTTTGATTGTTTCACGACACAATCGTTCTTCCATCCTTCTATTGGTTTGAAATCGTTCCATTTGTTCTGCATGTTCGTTCTTCTATTTGTTCTTTCCTTCTTTGTTGGCTCTCGATTGTTTTAGGTCTATGAAGACGTTTTATATTTTCTTATTTTTGTTGGTTCAAGTATATTGGTGTTCGAATTAGTTTACGATTCGTGAATCCTTTATCTTTTTGGGCTATTTCGATTGTATCGTGATCGTTGAGTTTGACAAGGAACATCGACTATTAGGTACTGTTCTTCCTTATTGGTGTTCCTTTTGTTCGTTTATGATCTTTTTTTTTAATTTCTAACAGGCTGCTTTGTTTTTCCTCCTTCTGGTCTTCATTCTTTGTTTGCTCTCTCCGCCGACGTTTATGATTAACTTCTTCGTCTCAAGTTCTTCTGCCTCTCCTGCTTCAACCTAAGATAGAAAGTGCTACAGGTACATTTATGATTCATTGCTTTAATGGGTTTTCAATTGCTTGATTGATTGTGAATATGGTCATGATTTATCTTTTTATTGTAATTGAATTGGGTCAGACATATATGAGATTGTGTGTTTAGAGGTTTGATTTTCTATTTTATCGGGTATTGTGAACATGGTTATGACTAATCTTTTTATTGTAATTGAATTGGGTTAGACATATATGGGATTGTATTTTTAGAGGTTAGGTTTTCTATGTTATCGGGTATACGGTTCTTTCGTATATGTAATCCAGCACCATTTTTTTGTTCTATTAGGTACTGTTTTTACTCATTAGCTCAACGACTATTAGGTCCCTTTTGAAATATGATTAAAGTGGTACTAGTGTAGCTCATCAGGGTGAGGAAAATGTAGTTTTGGATGCTTTATGCTTGATTTAAGTTGAACTGTCTTTGTTGGATGGTGCTGAAAGTTTGTGTTAATGATTTGAATTATGTCATATATTCGTTGAGTTCCAAAACAAGACTTACTGGTTTGGATTTTTCTCCAATGGTAGAAAATGATCGTCTTGCTGTATTTTTGAATTCTTCGTTGTTGATTGCAATTTTATTTTATGAAGTCACTTATTAAATCTTTCCTTATCTTCGCTTTCAGGTCCAAATTTCTTGGTTGTGTCTGGCTTTCATTCCCGAGTTTGTTTTCAGGTATAGTTATCTTTATCTTTGGTGATGAGAACCTTTGCTGAGATCCTATGTTGATGCTTCTTCAATTTGATTTTAATGTAGTCCATGGTTGTTAATTTTTCGGGTGGGTTAATTGAAGTTCTAAATACTGTCTATGTCTTTTGTAGGGTGTATATGTTGTATGAAAAAAATATTTGCGTGCTTCGTTGTGTTGTTGTTTGTCTTACAATTATTGTGCTTACTTTCACATTCTCATCGGTATTCGGGTATGTGTGATGTGTGATTGCGTGCTTCATTATTCAAATATGTTACTAATAGTCATGTTATTGTCTTTTGCTATTACTTTTATAATAAAATTTGCTTTGTTTTTGTTTTTAGCCATGGGGCGAAAGAAAAATATAGACTTTAGAAGTAAAGAAACATTAATGTGCATTGACACAACAACAACAATATCTGGTAGTTTCTTGCATATTATGTTCGTTTTAGTTTGTCAGCATGTATGTTTGTTTGCCACCGATACATGTCTTTCAGTGTACTGAAAATGCTTTTCAGGAATTCACCAAGACGGGAGGTCTTTAACCAAAATACGACGCTTCTTTGATGCTTTTCCTAATGAATCTTTCATAGAGACAACAACACACAACAATGACAACGATGCAGATCTCTAAGAAACTATTGCAGGTATTGTAATACTGTCTAAGTTCTTCATTTCAATTTATGAAGCCCAGACTTAATATTATTTTGTTCGTCATATAGAAATTTTTGTTTATATGATCTTCGTGAAGTTATCTCATTTACGTGGTGTAGACAAAGAGTGCTTTATTAGGAATAGTTTTGATATATGTTGTTATTTGTCGATGTTGTTTAATGGAATTGGTTTTCATAGCTCATGTTGATTTTTTAGATATGGTGTAGAAAAGGAATTGTAACTTCATTGACAATGTGATAGGGTTACACCAAGTGGAACCTTCTTTCACCAAAAGACCATGCTTATTTCAATCTACTTCTCAAGAATGTTTGTCATCCCATGAGTCAAAGAGACAAGCACAGAACAACAACGATGATGAAGCACATGAGAATAGTGACAATGAAGATGTTGATAGAGTTGTATCAGGTATTAGAGCACATTGTACTTCCTGTATCTTTTACATTTGTTCTTTAAAGTATAACCGAGTTAAATTTTTATTTTTTGTGTCGTTAAATTTTTTTCCCTGTATCCTCATCATTAGAATGTTGAGTTAAATTGATCACTGTACCTTGAGAAAAATTTGGCATGACACCATATAATCATTGAACCTAACTAACACAGAACAATACAAGCTATTCCAGTAAAAAAATTGCTCTTAAGGATTTTCTTAAATACACGTAATAAAAAAGCCCAGGAAACTACAAAAAGAGCCACTGATGCTTATGATAGTGTTAATACTAGTGCTTTTGTTAATACACATTATATGCTGGAACCACAGTAGATTTCATAAATATTGGACAGTCACTGTAAAATAACAGTAATATTTTACTGATAAACTGGCAAAGTTATGGATGATATACATAGTACAGTCACAGTGATAATATGGAGTTAGATAATAGAAGTACTCATGTTTTTGTTGTTAGTTATTGATTCGTTTAGTCGAATTTTTGTTCCATTCTTTGAATGAATCTAAAACAGTACAAAATAGTTTTCCGTTGTTATTAGTTCTTTGTTTTAGCTATATACTTTTGGCTGCACAAACTGCTCCATTTGATATAGGTTTATCTAATTGATTAGGTATAATCATTCAGTCAGGTTTATCTAATTGATATAGGTATCTGGATTTAACAATTTATCAAGAAAAATCGGAATTGGATATGACATTGGAAGTTACACTCACCTTTTTCACAACAATGAGTATATATCAATTGATTTTTTTTTTCAAAGCTTCTTCTGACCAAAAAAAATGCAGCGCACTGATTACATTCATGAGTGACATCATCGGAGTTATTATAATCAACAATGACACCTGCAATCACAATCATAAAGATATAAGTTAGATAATTAATAATTGATGATGATTGATAATAAATTTTTAGTAATGAATAATTGACATTGAAGTTTGTCCTCACCTGCACGACTTTGTTGATACGATGCCTTTGGACAGGCATCATTCAGTCATATAATCATTCAGTCATTTAGGTATAGTTCTTTTTGGACAGGCATCGTATCAACAAAGTCGTGCAGGTGAGGACAAACTTCAATGTCAATTATTCATTACTAAAAATTTATTATCAATCATCATCAATTATTAATTATCTAACTTATATCTTTATGATTGTGATTGCAGGTGTCATTGTTGATTATAATAACTCCGATGATGTCACTCATGAATGTAATCAGTGCGCTGCATTTTTTTTGGTCAGAAGAAGCTTTGAAAAAAAAAATCAATTGATATATACTCATTGTTGTGAAAAAGGTGAGTGTAACTTCCAATGTCATATCCAATTCCGATTTTTCTTGATAAATTGTTAAATCCAGATAATGGTAGAAAAAGAGTATTATTTCGTGATAATATTAGAGTTTATAATTTCATGTTTGCTTTTACTTCTATGCGAGATAAAATTGAGCATCACATAAACAATGGAGTAGCTCCTTATGTGTTTAAAATATGTGGATAAGTACATCATTTGATGGGTTCAGTTTTACCTTCAGAAGGAGAATCTCCTAAATATGCTCAGTTATATGTATATGACACTCAAAAATGAGATTTTAAATCGAATGACCGCTATTGATCCAACTAATGCAAATAAGATTGATGTTGATATTGTTAAAGGATTGGTGGAATTATTAGATCAATTTAATGAATTAACTAAATAGAGATGAGATATGATTTTAAGAATCATTCGTTGCTCAATTTTGATGTGATTATAATTGATCGTAAAAAAAATGATAGCAAACAATATGAATTACATTCTGCTTCTGAAATCGGTGGACTGATTGTGGGTGACATAGATAGAGATATAATTATTCGATCAAATGAAGGACCACTACAGTGAATCTCTAAAATTCATTCAAAATTAATGTCATTACAATATCTGCTTATTTTTCCATATGGAGAGGCTATATTTAAAATTAATATGAAATTAAAACCAATTACTAGCAATAGTAACGATAAAGATAGAAATTTAACAATGAACAAATTTGTATCCTATCAAATTCATGATAGGGCAAACCAATTCAGTACTTTGTTAAATGGTGGAAAATTATTTCAACAATATTTAGTCGATACATATGCAACTGTCGAAGAAAATCATTTAGAATATATAAGACATCACCAACCATAACTAAAGTGTGAAACATAGAATAATATATCTACATTTATTTCGGATGGAATTGTCCAAGGTTTTGATGTCGGAAAAAGAGTTTTTCTTCCTGGTTCTCATACGGGCAGTCCAAGAGATATGATAAATAATTACCAAGATGCAATAACAATTTGTAGAGAATATGATAATCTCGATTTGTTCATAGCAATGTGAAATTGCCATAAATTTTGAGATATTTTGAAAAAAACCATGCTACAAACCAGAAGATCGTCATGATATTGTCTGTCGAATGTTTAAAATAAAAGTAAATGATATGATTGCTTATATTAAAAATGGAGAACCCTTTGGAGAAGTACATGCTCACATATGTACAATTGAATTCCATAAGTGAGGATTACCCCATGCTTATTTATTATTTTGGCTTAAACATAAATACAAATATTATACAGCAAATGATGTAAATTCTATAATTTCAGCAGAATTGTCCGATAAAAATACTAATCCTGAATTGTTTAAAATAGTTAATCAGTTTATGATTCATGGTCCTTGCGGTCAACTTAATCCATCTTTTCCATATATGCGAGAAAAATTATGCACAAAACATTTTCCAAAACCATTTATTCCTAACACAATTTTCCATGTAATCAAATCTCCCGAATATAGACATCGTGTTGATGATTCATGTTTTGTAGATAAAAAGGGAGTTCATGTTGGTAATATTATGTTATTCCGTACAATAATAATTTGTTGTTGAGATATAATACTCATATAAACGTTGAATCATGTTTTTAGTCTATGTTAATTAAATATTTATTCAAGTACATAAATAAAGGACCCAATAGAGCTCGCGTATTAGTTTGTGACAATATAAATGATGAAATCCAAAATTATCTCAACTGTAGATATTTAACTCCTCATGATTCCGTATGGTGTTTATTTTGAATTTTTCATTCATTCTAGATTTCCTGTAGTTCAATATTTAAAGATTCATTTACCTAATGAACAAACTATTTGTTTTCATCATACAAATTCTCTTGAAAATGTGTTACAAAATACTGGTATAGAAACTACAGTGCTAACTGCTTGGTTTACTACAAACAAGACTTATAAGAAGGCAAGAAAAATAACATATACTCAATTTTCTACTAAATATGTGTGGAATACCACTAAAAATTATGGACCCGAAGGAAACAATATCGCGTTCTCGGTAGAATTGCACATGTGCCGCCAAATGCGGGTGAATTGTACTATTTTAGAATACTTTTGAATGTTCAAAAAGGATGTATCAGTTTTAAGGCAATAAGAACGGTCAATGAGACAATATACTTTACTTATCAAGAAGCATGTCGAGTTTTGAGATTACTAGGTAATGATAAAGAATGGCTCGAAGCATTGTTGAAATCTACTTTTACTGCCACTTCTCCTCAAATTCGTTATTTATTTGTTACGATTATTTTATTTTGTAATGTCTCAGGTCCTCGAGCTTTGTTTAATGCATATTGGATTACGATGTCCAATGATACATCACACAAAATGAAATCAAATTTTAATATGCCAAATTTTAGCATACCTGATGACGAACTAAAGAATGTTGTTCTACATAAACTTGAAAAATTGTTTAACATGTCCTCCAGTAGTTTAAAAAATCATCAATCATCAATTACCAATGCCAAAGACACAACAAATACATCAACTTGACAATAGACTTATCAGAAAAGAACTAGATTTTGATTGTGAAGTGCTAAAACAAAAAAATTCTGACATAATCACTAAACTAAATAGCTCTTAAAAAATGATATATAATGAGGTGATTAAAGCCATGGAACAAAAGAACTCAAGATCATTCTTTGTGTATGGTAGTGGAGGTATAAGAAAAGCTTTTTATGGAATACTATAATTTCAAGATTGAGATCTGAAGGCAAATTTTTTTTGGCCGTTGCTTCGTCAAGTATTGTTTCATTATTATTTCCGATAGGCAGAACAACTCATTTGCGTTTCAAAAGAAAGCCAATTATAGATAAAGATTCAAATTGTAATATAAATAAACAAACCAATCTTTCCGATTTAATTGAAAATGCTAAATTAATAGTTTGGGATTAAGTTCCTATGTGCAATAAATGGTGTAATGAATCGGTGGACAGAACGCTGCGTGATATTTTGTCAAAAAAAGAAGAGCCATTCGGAGGAAATACAATTTTATTCGGTGGAGATTTTAAACAAATATTGTCGGTGATATACAAAGTGGTAGTAATAAACGAGTCATTCAAGCATAATTTAATAATTCATATTTGTGGGCTAACATTACAGTATTTCATCTAACTAAAATTATGAGAATGTCGAAGATTGGTTTGTCTCCTCTTGAAAAAAATGAGATTAAAGATTTTACTGAATGGATGATACATATAGGTGAAGGTTGATTGAAATATAAATTGCCCATGGATGATTTCGGTGTGAGTTGGATTAATATACCAAAAGATTTGTTGGTTGATGGCACAATTGAACCCATAAAATCAGTTTTTGAAGCAACTTATCCCAATTTTGATACCAAATATAATGATACAAATTATTTGAGAGAATGTGATATTGTGACTTCCAAAAATGAAATTATTCATGAAATCAATAATTATGCGATTAAATTAGTACCTTGAAATAACAAATCATATTTTAGTTCAGATTCCATTTCATATAATTCAGGTAACAACGATAATATTGATGTTTTGTATCCCATGAAATTTTTGAATAAACTTGAGTTTAGCGGTTTGCCGACACACGAACTCATATTGAAAATTGGTATGCCTATTATGTTATTAAGAAATTTATATCAAATACGAGGTTTGTGTAATGACACGAGGTTAATTGTGACAAAATTATTTGAAAGATTAATAGAAGCAAAAATACTTACTGGGAGTAACGTCGGACAATTAGTACATATTCCAAGAATAGTACTGATAGCAACTGAAACTAAATGGTCGTTTACATTTAATAGACGTCAATTTTCTGTTAGGCCATGTTATGTAATGATGATTAATAAAAGCCAAGGTAGTGATTAATAAAAGCCAAGGTCAATCATTAAATCAAGTCGGAATATATTTGTCGGAATTAGTTTTTACTCACAGACAGTTATACGTAGCATTATCGAGATTGACGTCAAAAAAAGATCTTAAGATAATGATAAAAAATAGTAACGATGTGCCTAATAACTATACAAAAAATATAGTTTATAAAGATGTATTACAAAATATATAACACAATATATAAAACACAGCATATTACATACAAAATATATATTTTAGGCATGTATCAATGAAAATACAAAGTACTTATTTTAATTTAATAATTCATTATATAGGCTACGACTCATGCCTTCGTTGACATGAGCCACACAATTGCGATAGAAGCAGCCCCTTTGACATGCCCCAGGTCAAAGGGATATGGAATGGTTTGTATGGCAACAATCAAGCCTAAGATGTATAATCCTCGATCTCACTCCTCTGGAAGCAGAAATAGAAGCAGCAGTTCTGTCCCTGAAAGAGAAGATCAGTGGCTCTTGGAAATGGCTGACTTTTTGGTTTTCGCTGTCAATCGTGAGAGCTTTGAGCTCCCCAATTACTCTCCTCGATTTTTTCCACTCTTGCACTCACTTCAAAAGCTCTAAGCTATGCTGCGTGGAAGGTCTCTCTCTCTCTCTCATAACCTTCGTTTCCTCTCGATCACTGGGTTTAAATTTATGTTTGCAGGTTCAAGGTGTTTCATTGGAAGTTGAACCCCATTTCTCTATTTACTATTATGTTCTTCTCAAGACCTCAAGAACTATTCCGATTGCATCTCAAATTTTCAATATGCAAATGTCAATCATCCGTCGACGAAGTTGCGGCGCAGTTGCTTCTGCTGTTCCACTACGAGCCCAAGCCTTACAATGGGCCACGTGTCGATGAGGTTTTTGAGAAGCGGTAGAAATTTCTTGGTCCTTCTCTCTTCCACTTCTACCAGAAGCCTGTATGTTTTACTTTTGTTCTTGATTCTACATTTCAGTGTGGATTTTGTTGTCTGTTTGTCTCTATATGATCTGGGTCGAATCACAAATTTTGTGTGGAAGAATATAAATTAATTGATTAAAATGACAAAACATCTGCATTTTTAAAATAATAAAAAATAATCAAAGCTAGACGTGGTCATTTTAAAATAACAAAATGAATTGTACAATGAGAGCATTCCAAAGTATGACATTACCATTGTTGATGCATCGTAAGTCAGCTTCTTGACACTGCAGTTGTATGTTCATGTTATACAACATAACCATTGACATCCTTTTGTTATGGATTGAAACAATTGGTACTTGAAACTGCAAGAATAAAACTGCAGTGTTAATTCTTCTTCTTTGTCTTGATCTATGCGGAGCTAAATGGTCGTTTAGTAATCTTTCCTGTCATTTATTACTAATCAAATTCTTTGCAGGCTGGATACTTCTGCTCGGTTTGTGATTACGTTGTGAAAGATTCTGCAAACTACTTGGATCACATCAATGGCAAGAAACGTATGTGATGTGTATATATGTTCTCTTCATGGAAGTTTATCTTTAATGATGCTTTTATTTAACATTTTCTATACTTTAGCTGGTTAGTCTTTAATGATTCCGCTCCTTGCTGTAGATCAAAGAGTGTTGGGCATGTCTATGCAGGTAAAGCGTGCATCTCTCGAACAGGTACTTTGAGATCCTCTATATATTGATAATCCAAGTTTAAGTACATTACATGCATAATGATTTCAAATAAAATGAAAGTTTTATACAGAGAATTTGTGAGTGTTGAATTGTAGAATATATCTACCATTTTCTGGAGAGATGACCGTAGAGCTTTAGAAATGATATTAATCCATCAAATATATTAAATTAAAAGCTGTGAATGATTTGTGTTAAGCTGTGATTGATGTGTGTTAAGCTATAAATTCATTTAATGGTATACAGGTCCAGAGTCGATTTGAAAAGCTTAAGAAGCAGAAAACAGATGTGCCCTTCACAAAGCAAGGTAAACATTGAATCACTGAGAAGCAAACCAATCCTTTTAGAGAATGCTTTTAGTAAAAATTACACCCAATTATTTCATGTATGAGATTTTATTGTGTTAAATGATCATACATTCATACTTTCTCTTCCTTTGTAGAATCTTGATGAGAGGATCTTGAAAGAGGAGCAAGAAGAGGAGGAAGGGAAGCGCCTACGTTGAGAAAAGAAGAAAGAAAATAAGGTTGGTAGAATGATTATTGGGTGTAGAATTCAAGATTTGTGTTACCATTACTGGGTGATTAAAACTGCATCAATGGGAGTAGGATTCAAGATTTATGTTAATGTTGAATGCTGGAGTCTAATTCAATGGTTTTGATTTTATAGGTTTTGAGTGATCCCCAAAAGAGAGCAATCTATGATCAATATGGGAAAGAAGGGCCAAGTGCTGCCTCCAAATTCTGGGGGCCCTGGTGGTGCTACCTACTTCTAAACAGAGGATGATCCTAACATGTTTAGATTTCATCCGAGCAATGTCAATGACATTTTTGCCAAGATTTTCGGGTTTTCTAGCGCGATAAGTGGGGGAATGGGAGGAGGTGGCAATGGTGGTAGTGGCATGAGGGGTGGAAGGTCCTTCAGTGGGATGTTTGGCGATGACATTTTCAGTTTTTTTGGGGAAGGCCGGCCGATGAGTGAGGGGCCGAGAGAAGCTACTCCCTTAGAGAGAAAGTTGCCTTACAGCCTTGAGGAGCTCTATAAGGGAACTACAAAGAACATGAAAATATCTAGAGAAATTGCATATGCAAGTGCGTAGGTGCTTCTCATTTCATTTATAGATGTATAGTATACTTTGGCTCTCATGTGAGATGTTACGTCGTGAATTAGTGCAGTGAATTAGTGCAGTGGTTGTTGTTAGCATAATGTACATTGCTATGATGATTGCTGCAGTTACCTTTATTTTGCTACATGTTTCCATGTCTTTTTATTGCAATGGTCAGGGGTTTGTAGAATTGGTTCAAGCTATTATTTAGCTCCTGTGATTGCTGTTGTAGGATGATATGAATCCAGCCTCTATCTCCACATATGATTCTTATGTTGACTTGATGGTCTAATATTCATGTTATGCAAGAAGACATTGTCTGTGGTGGAAATCCTAACCATGCAAGATAAACATCAATCCTATACTGATGCAATAGGGCTAGAACTTATTTCTCAAGCTACGATCAAGGTAAGTTATACAAGTTCTATTGATTTCAGAACGTGTTCGATCTTCTATATTTCTCTAGCTACATCGTTGGGAAAACATTGAACAATTGAGTTGGGATGGTTAGTTTACTTGAAAGATTCTCCCAAGCTAAGCGAGTTAACTGTGGCACTCATGATCAGACGAGGAAACGGAAGCTTCAATATGCGGAATGTATTGTTGCTAAGAGGAAGAAAAAGGAAATGGAAATTACTCAAGAGAGCAATTCAAGTCTTACAACTTAATTTTGTTTTTTCTTTTCACACGACTCTGTAGTCATTCCCATATTCCCATATTAGCATTTAGACCTTTAACTTTCAGTGTGACACACCTAGTTGTTTATCAGAAAATTCATGCTATATAAAAAGTTGAGTTATTTCGAGTATAAGTGACTCATGGTATATAAAAAGTTGAGTTGTCGTGTTGCTCTCGCTCTCTCTCTCTTTCTCTCTATCATATCTCTCTATCACATTTCTCCCTTCCCAAACCAAAACAGTAGTGATAACACCGCCCCAACGGGGCGGGCATCCACCTAGTATTATACAGTTTTGTAGTGAGTTCTGCTGTGTACTCGTCTGCACCATCGAGGTAAACGGATATGCTCTCCATAACAAATTAAGGATTCTCTTCATCTTGTAACTCTCTCACTTGATCGAACAGGTCGTCCTGAATACTCTGACATCGATTGAAAACGTACATGGTTACTGAATCAGTCGAAAGACAACCGATTTTGATGGTAGAAACATAACTTAATTATAGCTTTTCATCAGTTAGACAGCTAGCTAGCTAGTTAGCTAGATAAGCTGTTCTTGCAAGGAGCGGATGAAATCATCGAGCTTCTTGTTGAGATCGTCTTCGGCCATTTTCGCTCTTTTTCGGTCAGAGATTGAGAGGGAGAGAGATGAAATGCTTGAAATGTTCACAAATTTGAAGAGAGCGATTATATAGTTGGCATAGTCGAATGGCTTGGAGTACCTCTTTATATAGTTGGCATAGTCAAGTTTCATGCTACACATGCAGTACATATGTAGCTACAATTAGTATGAGTGCTCAGTAAAATAGCAGTAGCATGTCTACTGTACGTTCTTGACTAGTCAGTAGTCATTCATGAATCATGATTCATGTGTTGAATGCCTTCTTTGGTGCTGCGCATCGTTGTATGAGAAGACTCTTGAGTTTATAGTGAAAAAGGGCTTTGGGCCGGCTAGCAGTTTGGGAAAGACGTTGTGAGCCGCAGCAGACTTTGGGCCACGCATTTAAGCTGTCTCTAGTGGTGGCAAGGTTAGAGTGTAATAAAGCTAATTACAGTATTGGTGTTCAAGCAAGAGAAAATTGCATTTTACAATCATAACAGCATAACGGCCCTCGTGAGCGATGAAGAGAAATGAAGCACTAATATACCTGCTCGTAGAAAACTGGGTCAAAGCATGAATACATGCCGCCTTTAACATTAAGTAATAGGCATAAAAAGCACTGCACTGGAGTTTGTTTCACCACTAAATTCTCTCTAAATATGTAGAGAACCTAAATAATAACAGCTATAATGTACAACCTTTGGTTGGTTTTTGGGTAAACAAAAAAAAAATCTATGTTGTCCTATCTCATTTCCTTATTAGATGCACAACCAAGCTTGGAAGATTCCTTCAGATTAAAAATGAGGAATCAGGGTTACCTGGTTGAAAATAATAACTCAATCTCTAACCACATATAGGAAGGACAAAAATATGCAGATTAAGCTTCCACATAATACCCAATGACGGCGCAATCATAATTGGGACCCCACTCCATCTTTGCCCTAAAACCAAACGTTGGACCTGCAACAAAGTAAATACAACAAATAAGAAAGAACATCAGAAATATCATCAAATTTTGATTTCCAGATACATAAGTTGATGAGATTAGACAAGTCTTGGGAAAAAATAATTCCTAAACTACAGAAGTCAGGGAGAAATCAATACAAACTTACCCATTAGGATTTTCAAATTGCAAGAGTAGCAAGAAGCGTATGCAGAAAGAACCAATAGAATATGATACCAAGCCGCAAAATTGGTTTTCGCATTAGAGTCCGATCACAAGAAACCCTGGCAGTTTGTACAAGATCACTTAGCTCTCATTCACAAAGTCCAGGTAAGTTTCAAATCATTAACATTATATAAAAGAAACAGAATGCATATGCATACCAGAGGCCATCGACCATGTCAGTCACAGGTCTTGTAAATCTAGGAATTATTCTTGATGTAGTAAGCGACTTGAAACCATGAACTGCGGTAGATTAAACAGATAGAGCACAAAACAAGTTAGAAAAGCCTTCAGTGAGTTACCTCATGCAGTATCAGAAAAAGAACAGTAGGAAAATTGGTTACAACTACTACCATAGGATTACCTTTATCATCTTCTTCATCTTCCAATTTACCAGTGCTCACAGGATCCATATCTATGGCAATTGCAACTTGCTCACTATTGCCTTTGCGCAAACTACGGACTTGAGATGCAATGGAGGAACCAGATGCTGCCCATTTGTTTACCTACACAAAAGCCCACCCAAAAACTTAATGAGGTTACCATACTTTGAGCACAACCATTTTGTATTCCTAAGCACATCTAAGTTGATTACATCTTAAATTCTCTGCACTGAAGAACTTAAAATGACCAAGGAAAAAAAAAGGTCATGCAAGTAGCACAAATTAAACATATATAACATCTCACCGCAGGCTCAACTTCATGAATTTCCGATGTCTTGCTAGTTGCCTGGCCAGAATGTTCCACACCTTCAAGCAGATTCAATCGTGAATCCTTCTCCCTTAAAGACTTCTCAAGAGTTTCTCCCTTGCGTGTTAATTCTTCTAATTTAGTCCTTTGGTCTTGCAACAACATATCTTTGCTTTGAGCTGCAGCCCGTAGATCCCCCAATTCTGATAAAATAGAACCAACTGCCTTCTTGAGTACTTCCTTTTGTTCAGGGACATCACCATTGTTCTCATCTTCAAAGTACTCATTGTGCACGCCAAATCCAGCAATATTCATTTTAAACCATGTTAATAACTCATGGATCTCATCTGAATTCCCCTTGTTACTGACTTGTGATGCAACAAGAACATCATTGGTGCACCTAGTGACCTCTTGCCTTAGGAAAGAAATCTCCGAATCCCGATCTTGCAATTGTGACTGCAGTTTTTCAACTTCTGCAAGTAGGCTTGCAGATAGATGATGTAGCTCGTCAAACTTATTCACAGTGATGGAAAGCTTTTTCATAACCTTCCCACGAGAAGCTTCAAGGTTCTCTAAATCTAGGTTCTTTTGTTCCACAATCTTTTCTAGTTCCTTGATCTTGTAGGTGATACCTTGCATCTGTACCTCCTCCTCATCAAGTGCTTGCATTAGCTCCTCAATTTCTGCAATCACAGTTACTTTCCATTATCAAGGAATGTTTAAAAAGCAATTTGGAAATCTTGTGGACAAAGGTGTTGACTGGATAAATGTAAATGAAAAACTCACCATGGTCTTTGGCAGCAATCACATCAGTCAGAGATCTAACCCTCTCTTGCAACTCGGCAGATGTCGCCTGGCCATCTTCTAGCTCCTTCACTCTTTGCTCAAGCAGATAGTGTTCACCTGTCATCACTTCCAACTGTTTCTCCAAATTATGCACCAAAGTTTTTGAAGATTCAAGATCCACTGAGTAGCCGCTTGTAGTAGCTTCAGCTTCCTTAATCTGACTTACAAGCTCCATGAAAATCCTCTCCTTTTGAACATCCTTCTCTTGAAGCTCTTTCTGCAAATTTAAAATAGTAAGCTTCATTTCCTTTTGGCTGCCTTCCACTAATTTAGCTGTTATAGTAGCAAAATCTCTAGCCGCTGACAATAGCCTGTCTGCCACAGACCTAACAGAATCCTCAGAGTACAGCTGCCCCTCTCCACTGAAAGAAAGTCCTTCCATGTATGATTCTGCTGTATCTGATGTCATTCCCATATCTCCAACTGCCCAACTATTTTTCACCACTTCAGCCTTTCTTCTAGTTATTTCCACAAGTGAACTAGTGCATGCTTCAAAAAGCAAGGCAGCATTTCTATGCAAGACAAGGAGTTCCTTATCCTTTTCCTTTTTGACCATTTCCATCTGCAAAAAGTCTTTCTTCAAGGCTTCAAATGACTCATTGTTGGAAGTTATCTCTCCGCGAACAATATCCATCAATCTGCATACACTGCTACTTTTTTCATGCAATGACACCGAGTGTTCACTTAATTTTTCTTTAACCACACCAATCTCCATCATGAGCTCTTGCACATAATGTGTTGCATATGTCAAGCTTTCAA
Source organism: Geum urbanum (assembly GCA_946800695.1). Taxonomy (NCBI): domain Eukaryota; kingdom Viridiplantae; phylum Streptophyta; class Magnoliopsida; order Rosales; family Rosaceae; genus Geum; species Geum urbanum. Next base: position 13,562,194 of record OX327001.1, read on the forward strand.
TTCCAAACTTGTCTTCACGATGTTCATGTGCATTGGGGTCTGCCCAAGAATTCGTTGAAACAAAGTTCTCCTGCACAGGAACTCCAAATTAGAAAATATTCAAGGAGTAAAATGCTTTATATACTGACTAATATCATATAATATTATAGAGTAGCACAAAGCTCCCTCAGCAAAGAGTATAATATCAAAAGAAAACAACTTTGGGCCTGTTTGGTATGGCTTTTGAAAGTACTTCCAAACTTGAAAAAGTACTTTTTATTAATTTCACAATGTTTGGTTATAATTGAAAGTGATTTGAGATATTTTAGGGAATCACTTATAAGTCCTAAAAGTAGTTTTTTAAGAAGCACATGGGAGGTGCTTCCTCTTGGAAGCGCTAATAGTGAAAATTACTTTGAGAATCAATCCCAAACAGGCACATTTTCAAAAATAGACATGGTAAAACACAACGGAGCTAGCAAATGAGCACGTGTAAGGTGAAAATACCTTGTCTGATTTACTGTTCATAAATCCAGTAGCTGCAATGAAGGGGTGCACATCAGCCACATTACCACCGTTTGATCTAAGACATGAGTTAATACCAGACTCCAGGTTGTCCAAAAACTCCAGGTTGTTGTGAAAAAGACCGGCCAATGAGTTCCTAATATCATGGAAATCCTTCCTCAGTAGATCTACATCAGATTTTAGTCCTGCAAATTCAGAGAATTCGTGTTCCCTTTCCTTGGAGATTGCAAAGGATAGCTTTTCAAGGCTTGAAACAGCTTCAAGTTTGCCAGCCTCAGCAAGATCCTTCTCCTTGGAGAGTATAGAAACTTTATCAGCCAAATTTGCTAGCTCTTCCTGGAGAAAATCATTTCTCTCTTGGACCTCGTTCAGTTCTGCAAGGAGTAGCTCCGCTGCTCTCTTGGATTTCTTAGCCTCTTGTTCTGAAGAAGCTAAATCTGCGCGCAAGTCAAAGCACATCTTTCCAATTTGTTCCAGCTTGACAACTGGATCATCAGAGTTAAAATCATCTCCAACATCAATGTTTTGTAAGATATTTACGACCATGTTCAAAGTATATGCTTTGTGCTGCAAATTCTGCTCAGTTTCATTCAAACAATTCCTCAAGAACATTGTATCAGATTCTAAGGCTTCTACTCTACCAGGGTAAGTAGACAAATCCTTGATGTTCTGTTCATACTCTTGAATTTTAACTTCCCCTATCTTGATCTCTGATCTCAAACGTTCTACCTCAGAACTGATGTCATCAATATTTTGTTTCAGACTGTCACGCTGTTGTACCAATGACTTCCCCTTTCTGACTGCAACATTTAACTTCTCTCTAACAGAAGCTGTCTTCTGCTCCTCCTGGTCAAGCATCCCTTGCAACTCATTCACTCTTTTGTGCTGCGCTTCCAATTCACTGACCAAAGACTGATGCTTCTCTTTATATCCATCCCTCTCCTCCCTTACATCTGAAAGTTCATGTTGAACCTCCTCCAACTCTTTCTTCAAAACAGCAGTATCCGATACCTGGGGATCAGGTGTATTTAGACTTCTCGATATGACAACTGTTGCATCAGAATTTTCAGTATAGACAACTTCCGCTCCACCCTCATGCACAGGTTTTGCTGAGGATAGAATAGCATAACTCTCTAAAAGCTTATTCAGTATCACTCCCAAGCACTCAATGCTACTACCAGAAGAATACTCATACTTCAATCCAGAGACCTCTAAGGCATCAGTAACCAAACTCTGTAATCTTCTTAAGTCAGCTTCGATGCTGAAAATTTGATTCTCAAATCCATGCATCTTGGCTACATTTTCTTGCAAATCTAGAACTTCCTTTTGCAGCTTTTCATTCTCAGTCTCAAATTCAGCTGCCTTAACTAAAATCTTTTCATGATCAATCACAAGGGTATCCAATCTTTCAGAAAGATTCTCTCTCTCATGGATAAAGGATTGAAGGTCTGCCTCAAGGTCAGACACTCTCCTCTGTGAGTCTTCCAAATCATCAGTCAGTGATACACAGCGGTTTTCAAGGCTAACAACCTTCTGCTGGAGAGACATATTATCTTCCTGCACTTCTGAAAGTGCTTTTCTTAACCACTCGATCCTATCCTCTGGCTCCACAGATCGCAGATGTGATGGCATGTCGATCCTGTCTAACCCTGCCTCCCATCTCTGGACTATGTTGTTCCTCTCCAGTAAAGATTGTTCCAACATTTCATTTTGTTCAGCCAACCCATAAAAACTACTCTGCAGTTCGTCATATTTTCTTCTGAAATCTTCATCCAAACCTGAACTCGGTGGTGCATCATCTTTACACGAATCCATAACAACAAAACCTGCAGCAGAGTAGGAAGCTCCATCAGCAGAGCTCTTATGATCTGACTCTCTCACAGGCGATGCATTACTAGTAGTTGTCCTAGCCAGCCAATCAATCTTTTCAATTATATCTCTTGAATGAAAATGCTCTGGCAGATCGAGGTCTTCCAAAATCTCTTCTATTCTCTGAAGGACAGAATCTTTCAGAAGAAACGATTCCCTTAATGCAGTAGCTGAATTGCGAATATATGAAAGCTCAGATTCCAGAGCTTCCACACGCTCACCTGACTCTGAATAAGCCTTGAGCTTTGCTTCAACTTCAAGAAGCCTTGCATCTTTCAATTGCAATTCCTGAGAGAATCTTTCCAGTTCAATAGATTTGTCTGAAAGGGATTGCTTCAGACCATCTCGCTGCACAATTAAACCTTTCCCCTTGGTGACAGCAATTGTAAGCTTCTCTCTGAGGGAAGATACCCGTAGCTCTGACTGTTCAAGTTCATTTACTTTCCCTTGCAACTCGGAACGCGTTACAAGAAGTGCATCCTCTGCCTGATGTAAGCTTTCCCTTAGCACAATCAGTTCACTTTCATGCTGGAGACACATTGCGTTTAACTGCTGTACTTCTTCTTGAAGTAAAGTCAATTTCTTCATCTTAGAGCCAAATTCTTCCATCGATAAGCCAACCTGCACATCAAACTTCTGACATTTCCGAACAAGACATGACACCAGCGATTCTAGGCGTGAAGCAGGAGTTTTATCTACTTCAAACTCCGAATATTCCACTTTCAGAACACCTCCAACATCTTCTATTAACTTCTGTACAGCAGTCGAGTCAAGACATCTTTGTTTCAGTGCCTCAACTTCTTCAGCTTTAGCCATCAACTCTGAATTTAGCTTCCTGTTCACAGATTCTAGTTGCAGACTACCCCTTAAGTAAGAATCCAACTGATCTATGATGGTTTCATAATTACTGTAATCTAGAAGATCAGGGAGCACCTCACTTTCAAGAAACATCCCATTTTCATCTGTACACCCATGCAAAACTGTCAGAAGTTTCGTAAGGTTGCGATACAAATTGTGCAGCATATCACTGGTCAAATTACTCTTTTCATGCAGATCATCATACTTCTCATTAGCTTCTTTGTATAAAGTACAGACTGCTTCATGTTCTTTTCGAGAACTTCCCAGTTTCTCATTCAAATCTTCAATAAAACAGATGGCATCATTAACAGAAGCTATAGAATGGCTAATTCTGTCCAAATAACCATGAGACACTAATGTAGTAGTGGTGGCACTACCAAGAGATTCAACAAGCTTTCCAGTTGCTTCAAAAACTGGATCAATAGTGGAATTCCAATATCCCTCAAGTATCAAAACTTTCTCAGCTGCTTCTTTGTGAAAGTTCTGTAACTGCTCAGAGATCTGAGATACCAAAGTATTCGAACTTGATTGTAGATCATGCAATCCACTCTGCAATCGACTAGTTCCAGATTCATACACATAAAGCTTTCTGTCAACTTCTGCGTGCTCTGCTTCAAGATTAGTGATTTGTAGTTGCAAGGATTCACAGATGATTGAAAGCTCGCAGTTCCTAGATTCAACACTGACCCTATGCTGTTCTAAAGCTTCATATAGGACCCCAAGCTCGATGTTTGTTCCTTCCAGTTTTTTGCTATATTCTTCTAAGGCCTCATTGTGACTCTTCAGCTCCTCAGAGGTGGCATCAGCATTCTTCCTACCAGCTCGCTCCTCCTTAAGCAGTAGACTGGCATTTGAGGCTTCCACCAGCAACTGTCTAAATAATGATCTCAAGTTTCCGACTTGCCCTCTTACCGACAGAACTGGATCAGCTGGTAACTGGTTATCAGTTAGACCTTGGTCTACATGCTCATCAAGATGAGATTTAGACTCAAAGGCTTGAATTAGTTTCGATACCTGAGGCACAGTAACTTTATCACCTGACTTACTTAGTGATGCAGAATGAGCACAGATGCTTTCAACTTCCTGTACAAGTTTCTGCAGCATTTCATCTGCCTTGTCCAAGTGTCCATTGAAGGTTTTGAACCCATCAGAATCATCAACGACTTCCTGCCCGAAATTCTCAAATGGTGAGCATTCTAAAAAGCCATCAGATAAAGGTTTATCCAACACAATGGAAGCTTCACTGCCTAGCTTCTCTGGAATTTTCTGAGTATTGTCATCTTCAATTGCAAGTTCATGACCCCTGCTAAGCTCAATTTGGTTTCCAGCTTCCCCCGCTACAGCTGGTATTTTAAATCCACTCATTTCAACCTCGCTCATCTTAGCTTTAAGTATCTCCAAACTGCTAGTAAGAGAAATCTTTTCATCGTTGAGTTGTTCAAGACATTTTGCTGTTTCTTTTAGATCAACCTCAACCCTCACTTGTTCTTCATGTTCTACAGATAATTGTTTTCGAAGAAGATCAAGGTCGGCTGAGAGTTTCTCATTCTCATGAGCAGAATACTCCTTCTCTTCCTCCAGCCTCTTTTTCTGTTCCATTATCACAGAAAGGCTCTCATTCAAGCTGGAATTTTCTACTTGCAAAGCTGATACCATATTCTTACTGTCAACCAGTTCCATTTCACGCTTCTCATACTCAGAAGAAAGATGATCCCTCTCATCCTCAAGCCGCTTTCTTTCGTCTGTCGCAGAATCCAAATTCTCATTTAACGTTGATATTTGACACTGTAGAGTTGCCACAAAACTTCTGCAGTCAGTCAGGTCTGCTGAAAGCTTCTCCTTCTCAACAAGGTGGATATTGTTTTCCTCAATAAAATTACTTCTATCTTCAACCATAGACGCTATAGTCCCGCTTTTCTCCTCATTCTCCACCTGTAAAGCTTGCACCGAAGTTCTACAGTCGGCTAACTCTGTTGACAGTCTCAAAAAATCTTGGTGTCTGCTTTCCAGGTTCTTATGCAACTCATTTGCTCTAGAAGATAGCTCTTCAATCTCCGCCCTTGCAGTATGAAATTGGTTTCGGAACTCTTCCTTCTCATAAGCAACAGTCCGCAGTTCAGATCTGCACTGTGCAAGCTCGTCAGCAAGGCATTGGTTCTTCTCAGAAGCTTCACTCAGTGAAACACGAAGAAGAGATGTTTCATCAAGCAACTGGTGATGTTTGCAATCACTCTCTGACTGCATCTCCGACTGCTGTTCAATCTGCAAGTGAAAGATATCTTTTGTGCAGTTTGTGAGAACCAGTTCTTCTTTGAGTTGCTCAAATATTTCCTGAAAGCCACGTTCTGCTATAATTAAGCTGGTACTCCCCAGCAATGTACCTGAAACTGATTGAATGGACTTGAGAAGAGTGCAAAATTCTTCTTTATTAAGTCTCGTAATAAGTTCTCTAAGCTGTGAGAGACTAATTGACCTTGATTCTGCAATGGGTGATGCAGATCCTCTATTAGAATTCATCACACTGATTTCCAGAGGTCTTTCAATGCCAATAGCAGGTTCCTGGTGAAGATCCACTCCAACTGCATTATACTCTGAATCTGCTACAACTCTTTCTTCCCTGCCCTGTGCAAAACCAAATCCAGATTGTGGTTCCAATTTTTCTTCGTTAAAAGAATCTGTAACAGCAGCACTAACAACTGAAGAGTCATCTGCCTCAGATAATTTTATGGGAGATACTGAATGTCCGTCAAACTTGATTCCACCATCTCGCACAGATACTTCCTCTATCTCCCAAGACTGATTATGTACAGAGGACAATAAACTGGAGACCATTTCATCCCTTCTATCAAGCTCAGTCAACAAAACATTGTTATCTCCTTCGAGCACCACTTCTACTTCACCACTAGGAAAAGAAGGTTTTGCATCTGAAGCAAATACTGAAGGTCCATCTGACATGGTTGCATCAGCTGATACAGATACTTCATCCACCTCACCAGATTGCGCATCTACACAGGAATCTGGATCAGGCTCCACACTTGTTTCTATCTCAGACAGAGAAGGCCTGATATCTCCTTCATGCTCCACCTCGGCCTCAAGATAATCATTTGACTGCCTTGCATCCAAACCATCAGCTTCCTGCATTGCTCCTACCCAGCAACAAATGAGATTCTAATTATACATCAAATCCGATGCTTATAATACAACATACACTAGGATGTCGAATTTTCCAACCAACTTCCATGAATAATTATAGTAGAAAGATTAACGAAAAATCAAATAACAATTAGGAGAAGAGCACAACCTACATCTGTTACCTGATCATCCCTCTCCTGCGTTAAGGATGTATTAATTTTCTCCAGTGAAGGCAACAAAGCCTTTTCTCTATTCAGAGATTCCAATTCAACACTAATGGACATCTGCTCTGCGGTATCTACTGAATCATGTTGGGCTGATACATCAGCTGGCATAAACAATTTTGAGTTTTCAGCTTCAAAATCCACTGAATGCGAGGTGTCCAATGAGATATCTCTTGCCACCTCCGTGTCAGCAATCCCAGCAGTCTCACCATCAATTTGGATAGAGGAGTCAACATCAGGCTTGCTGTCCTGCACATCCTCTGATAGGGATTCAGCATATTTCTCCAATTCAGTTTCAACAACATGTTTCTCTTGTGAAATGGGCACTGCCGAGGGACGAACAACAGCTCCACTAGTGTCAGAGTCTGCAGAATTCTCTACAGAATTTGACTCTGATGTCTTGACAATTTCAGTATCAGAACCTACAGCAGACTCAGTTTCTCCTTGACCGACCTGAGTCACTGCCTTAGGATTAGTTGATGTAGAGACTGCAGTGGCATCTGCTTCATGCTGATCTGATTTGCCAGACTTTTTTGTAGATTTTCCATGGCTTCCACTGCCTTTATCCTTCTTCTGACGAAACTGTTGAAGCTGGTGATAGAAAATATACGGTACAAAGTATCAACGTACATGAATATCTGAAAAGATTTTAAAAATACAGTGTTGCTCTCTAGTTGGTCCTGCGACATTGAAGTAAATTACATACCTACATTTCTTACTTCCAAACAAAATTTCTAAAAGCCTTATATCTACATTAACCTAGTAGCAAAATAGAAAAGCTGAATTACGAGAGCAATGAATAAAAGCGTCTTCAGCTTTATTTGCTAAACGAAACATCCGAATTACAAAAGCTACTGTGCTATGGACATAAGAGTGCACCTTTTTCCGGCCTGCCGCGAGCAGATCAGTACGATTCTGGTTCTTGTTCTTGTCCATCCGATCCACTCCTTCGTTGCTCCTCACTATCTCCCAGGCCACATCTCAATCAGCATTCAATTTCTGCTTCTCGACCTTAACACAATAACATTCTATCAATACTCTATTCATTCATTCATTCATTCATTCATTCATTCATTCATTCATAAACTCCTCAGACAAAATCAAAATTTGAGCTAAGCTAAGCTTTGTGCTCGAAATCACGATACATAGGTTTCGATTCCATTGTAACAGTGCTATAATTTTGATATCATCAATACGAAGATGGAAGATCTAAAACCTAACAGTGTGGTTCGATTAAATACGAAAGGAGATCGATTCGCGAAAACTGGTGATGAAGAAGGCGTACCTGGATTGAGAGCCAGCTCCGAATCTGTGTTGGGCGATAGGATTGGGTATGGTGCTTAGCTGATAACGGAAGTCTCGGTTAGGCAAGGTCTCGTTGTCAAGTCTTGGATCTGACGCTACCCTTTCGTTTTTCTGTGCAAACCTTCGTGAAGGTGTATTTGGGAGAAGACGAAGCATAAAACGACGCTGTTTTGATAGATTGGGGATTGCTGCAACTGTAACCGCTTCTAGTCTTTTTAAGTTTTGAGCCCAATGAAATAATGGGTTTGAAAATGCCTAGTCTTTTTAAGTTTTGAGCCCAATGAAATAATGGGTTTGAAAATGCTGGGTTGGAGATATGACATATCACTGATATATGTTTCTTTTTCGAGGATTTATGTCCGATGAAATTCGAACACATGGTTAACATAATTACGATTTGAGTCATTATCACTAACCTACAACAAGTTATATATGAATAATGTGATATGTTAGCTGAGAAGCTTCGGAATGTTTAGGACTACTGTTCGATTATTGTTCGAGTAACAGATGATCATATAATGAAATTGATGTTAGCATCTTCCACAAAATTCCCGAAGATCCTCTTAACTTCCAACTGCATAGACTTGAGAGAATTCAAGTAAATGAACTGCATCTCCAGTTAAAACTTTTTTTTATTTTTGCCAAGGCTCTAGTTAAAACTTAAAAGCGCATAAAAATCACCATATATGTCCTTTCAAAAAAAAATCCCCATATCATTAGAAGTGTTTTTGGTCGTGTAACTGTGGTATCAGGGCACAGAGGAAACATGAGAAACAGAACATAGCCTTGATTTGCAGACAGATATATCTTATATAGTGATATATCATCATAAGTACATACCACCTTATAACTGGCAGCTTTCATTGCCATTTTACTCATCATAGCTTCTAATCTTCAATTGCAATGGAATTTCATATGCTATAACACTAAATTATTGAACAGATCTATGTACCCAAACTTATGACAAATCTGACTATACAACTAATGGTACGATAACACCAATATATATGACACATTGTGTCTTTCAAAAGCTGAATCATGTGCAACGTCCATAACAAAGAAGTGTGAATGAGGTGCTACAGTTTCACATTTCCCAGCTATCTGAGAAGGCTTTGTCTCACAGTTTCACATTTCTGAGCTCTTCCTTCTCCATTTTTCATGTCTCCGATTTCACTCTCAACTCTCACCTTCATTTACAAATGATGCTTTTCCAATTTCAATTTGTGTACATCGGATTCTCCGTACTCCATTCTTAGTTTTCAAACACCAAAATACGAACACTTAAAGAGGGGAATTTCAAAACACAAATGAGACACAGAACTTTAAACTATGAAACTGATGAATGCTTTGTTTTAGATAGATCTTGTTGATTGATAAACATTCTTTGATGTTTGTACTATACAAGAATCTAAACTTATCTGCATGAAATTACTTTCTATCTATTGCCGACAACTATATATGCTAAAATTAGAGTCCAACAACAATATTACATATTTATATGAGATGTTGAATCGAACACACTATATTCAGAATACATCAAATGCTGCTAATATAAACCCACAAATGATTGTCATAGGTGCATTCATGTAGCCTTTTCTCTTCCATTTCTCTAAGCATCTTGTATTCTCCTCCTTCATCAATAATAGTATTATAAGTAACGGTCCTCCTTCATCTAATAAGAGTGTTATAAGTAATAACCGTATTCATCACTTACTAAATAAAAGTGTTATGAGTAACATCAACTCTATTTCTTTCATTTGATGGAAAACACTCTTGCTTAGCCCCTACACTATAAAAGCATACTTTAAGTTTAATACACTTACAAATGAGGAGAGAGCAGCTTTTAAGGGAAGATTTGATCATGTTACTTGGCAAGAGTTTGCCTGCCTCGATAGGGTGCCTTAGGCCCAACATGCCCGTGCATAAGAATGAGTGCTTCTAAAGTGGAGACTTAAACCTGATTGATTAAATCTTGTGGCTATCTGTGAAGCATAGCATCAATCCCCATAAGCACCACCGATTAGAGTGTTATTACTACCATTAGAGTGTTATAGGTAACAACAGTGATACTTCTTCGTTTAATAAGAGTGTTGTATGTGACAACACTCTTACACTTTCACTCAATAAGAGTGTTGTAAGTAACTGCACTCTTCCTCCTTCACTCTATAAGAGTGTTATAAGTAACAGATGTATTTGTTCTACCATTTAGTAGGACTTCCTCCTCCATCCTTTCTAACAAATACATATTTTCATTACCAATGCACTTCAGATAGATATAACCTCTTGACATTCTTTAAGAAGAATGTGTGCATAACACCTGAATTAGGTTTACAGAAAAATGTCACCTTCCACAGCTAATCAAACCCAATGCCGAAATAGAGATAAAAAAAATAACTAAAAAATGAGAGCAGCCAAATCAATTCCATTACATAGCAAACTTCAGCACTAATTCAACTAAGACAGATAAAATAACTCTGAACTCCATATGCAAAGTAGTTGGAATATTATAGCAGCAGTCTTAATTGTTCATCTCCACAAGCTTTATTCCAAACTAAACAAACAAAGAAAAGCAAGCTAGAACTTGCAATACTTATCAAGCCCATCACACACACACATATATATATATAGCAAAGGGAATAACGAAAGAATAAGAGTAAAGTTAAATGTTAAATTACCCATGAGAATGTCAAAGGTAGATCCATTTGTTTAGACAAAGAGATGACTCGCGAATATTGTTTCAATCGCAGCATATCATCCAACATCTTGAGGGTGTCCTCAAGATGAGTGACGCTGGAAAACATGATTGTTGAGAAACACAACCAGAACTGCAGGGTGGATGAGACAAAGCATGCCCTCTTCGTTGCTATAGGAACCGGAAGATGCGCGTTTGCGGCGTTTGCTTATCGTTTCCTTGAGGTTCTCTATTTATATACGAGTTAAGGACCATAGGGTCATTAGGTTTTGTAATAGTATGCGTGGCAAAATGAATAATATCACCCTTTTTTTATTTTAATCTGGATTAACAATAGAATTGATTTAATTTTATGAAGAATACCGAGTCATCGGTACGATAGAAAGAACTCCTTAAAGTAATCTAAATTATTTCATGCTTAGCAGATATACTATCGCATAACTAGATTGACTAGACGTAGGAAAATGACTAAAAAAATTTGGGATCTCACATCTCATCTAGTTATGTACCCCAGACTATAGCAACATATGTTGCTCGTCAGCTGACTTCTCAGTGACTGTAGTTAGTGCCACCTCCTTCTGCGGGGACTCATACTTTGACACCTCTGAAACATGGTCACTCGCTACTCTGCTGCCGCCAGCTACCAGTGGTGGTATCTCCTCTCGTGTCCTTTTCTTCTTTCTGCTCGTTGGGACCCGAGCAGTCTTTGTGGATCCTCCGGAAGGCAATGACGGTGCCCCATCTGTGCGTCGTCTCCTACTCTTCAGTCAACAGGGATGTCATATATGTGTGCACTAGGCCTGCCTCCCTCGTAGATAATCCAATTGTCTGTGACACCGCTTTTGTCTTGCACTGCTCTGATCTAACATAAGATCGCATACCCTTAGGAGCATCCTCTGGTTTACTCTAATTGGACTTGACCGTAGATTACCGGTTGAGTCTGGAACCTGCAAAAAAATAAACTGGGTTAATGGGTCTCCCTCAAAAAGAGGGTTACCTTGCATGTAGGACATGTGTCCTAAGCCCTCAACTCGAACACCATGCATGCTTGTTACGTGTCCTGCATGTGTGGCCTCGACCAGTGTTGACATTCCCATCGAGGTCCTCGGCATCTCCGCCGCCAATGTCACCGTGGTGAATGTTGGGTCATTTTCAAAACATGGCGGCGGTTGTGTGGTCTGGGCCGTCTCATTCTCTGCTCTCCCTTCCTCTCAAACCCAATGCACCACACACCCATAATCACCGTGCACAAACAACCCGCAAAGGGAGCAAAACTCCTTCAAAAATAATCGATAGCACGTATTCTGGGGAAAATCAAATCTTCCTTTTCACCACCACAACTCGGAAGAGATCGACCCGAATCTTGATCTTCATCACCATATTAGCAAGTAAGGCCGAATCATGCTGAATGTAGTCACCCACAATATTGTCAATCCACTCTGCCCAGCCTCTAGTGAGGGTCGTTCTCAGGTCACCATGGAAGAACCATAGACCCTGCACAACGTGTTTGAGGACCATCTGATCTCCAAACCTGTAGAAAAATTGATTTGCATCATGCCGATGTATCACACTCTGGCCCGGCCCGAGTGATCCATGCCACAGACGTGCCATGAAAGCCTTCAACGAGGGATCTCAGACCTCCGGAAAAGCCACCGGCCCGAAAAACCTCGCAACGCCATAGCGCGTCCCGGCTTCATTTCCATCCTCTATCGCCTCTGACAGCAGAACAAGATTGACAACATCAAACACATCGTCATCGTTATTTGAGAATCCCATTTCAACTTCGAACTGTGCAGCCATGTCATCCACATCGGCAGCCATGGCAACCAAGCCGGAAGCTAAGTGCCGAAGGGAAAGAGTAAGAGAGCAAGGTATAGACACTGGGTATAGAGGAAATGGAAGGTATGAGAGAGGATAGAGGAGAGAAATCAAAGGAATGAGGCAGCAGCACCGCTAGGGTTTAAGTTTCGAATGGTTTCAACGAAGAGAGAAAGAGAAAGAGCAGTACGCAACAAACTCAACACTAAAATTTTCAACCTTAGTCGCAAACTCGTTAGATCATCGTTATGTATCTATCAAATAGTAACAAATGACCAGTGACTAGAATGTTGAATATAGTTTTCTCAAGGAAAAGATATTCAGTTTCGAATTATTTACATCTATGTCACACATGCTTATCTTGAATCCTCGTTAAATCTTTAGAGGTAAATGCTATTGTGTGCAATAAACTAAAACAAATGCTTATAGGAAAAAAAAAGTTAATTAAAAGAAAGAAAGAAAGAAAGAAATAAATAAAGAAAGAAAGAAAGAAAGTTGAGGGGGATGACCATGTCTACATGCAGAGATAACGTGAAAAATTCTTAGTGCTGCAGGTGCCTTCTGCCTCATTCTTTCGTTATGCTATCCTAGTAATACTGATAAGACAACCATAATAAACATAGCATACACTTCATATAACTGATAGGATTCACATATCAGGAATCGAATCAAAGATTTGTATGGGTGTGTTTGGGAAAACTTTTCTTATTAGAGAATGAGCTTTTCCATCGGCCTTTAAAATAACAAGTATTTGGTAAATTGAATTTTTTTCATAGGAACTTATAAAAAAGGAGATTTTTTTTACTATTTTCAAAAGGAAGTCCAGAGGTACTTTTAAAAGTTGACTTTTTCAAAAACATGCGTCAACAATGTCATTTTAATGAGAAATTGTTAAAATTCCAAAATTTCCCTCATGTAATTTCTAATTGACGTGCATATCCCTTCACGTCTCTTCTCTCTTTTTTCTCTCTCAGTTTGCGAGTTCCAGATGAAAAAGCTCTGCCACACTCGCTTTCGGTCTCTTCTCTTCTTCGCCGAAAAATCAAAAAAACCTCTTTGCCATGAATCAAGACTTTCCATAGCTCTTTTCCTCTAGATCGGTAAGCCTCTTATCTCTCGAGCTCGATCAAATCCAAATTTTGGGTTTCGTTCTTTCAATTTTTAGGGTTAGGGTTTTGTTAAATCTGTGAAAATGAGATGCTTTGACGAATTCATTTTTTCTATACTAGTTTCTATGGTCTTATGCAATTGGATTTTGGTTAAATTGAATTGGGTTGTGTTCAAATTTAATCGGGTTTTGGTTAAATTAAATTGGGTTGCTTCCATCGTATTGCTTAGAATCAGGAAATTGAGCTCAATTAATCTATTATAGTCATCGTATTTCGTTTTAATTTTAAATAGATGTAATTCATTCATGAACCATGTCATACTTTGTAGCAGTGTTGTTCAATACCATGGCATGAAGTTTGTTGTTTTTGTTCAGAAAATGAGATAAGACTGAGGGAACCGTAAAACCTTGTTTAGTGATTACCAACTACCAAGTGTAAGTATATGGAAAGTGTTGAATGGTTTGTTGTATGCAATGCGAACAAAATGTGAAAATACGTACATATGATCGATGCAGTAGTTAAACTGGGTTCGTGATCAATTCTTATGCAGCATATCAGAATTGTAGTACTGATAGCTTAATTATAGGAAGTAATAAATGTTAGTTAGCTGTGTATTTGGTTCCTTCTTCTTCTTACTGGGTATAAATCATGCACCGTAGCATTTTCCTTTTATAAATTGAGTAGCCAGCCACTTATATTGATCATACTTCCTCATAGACAGTCTTAATTCTGGAGGCAGCTGCCTGTGACAGATCCATTACTCTGTATCAGTTCTCATGATCTTCCACTCTTCTAGTCGAACAGTTGTAGATTGAAGGTATGTTTGTCATTACAATGTTACCAGAATTGTCAATATGTATATGTAAGTACAATAGTTGCTGGCATGACTCGGATTCTCAAATGATTAGTTGATTACATGTGTACTGTTTGATTTTTCATATATACATGTGTGATGTTTTGTTGTGAATTAAATTGGCTATGATGGTTCCAAATTAGCATTTACCTAATCTAATAACTTGTAGGATCATAATAGCTTCACATGTTGTCTTTTCTCTACACTACTTAGATGTTCAAATTTGAGAATTGAGGTGCATGTCAAAACAAATATACACCATTGAGATTATTCGAGGACTTACTTGCATATTACCAATCAGCAAAGCAAATAGAACAAGTCCAACAGTTGCAATAATAATGGCAAACATTATTTCTCTGTTACATATAGATTACACAATATATATGCATGTTTCTACCGATTTTTCAACATGTAACAATTTATTCTATACATTGTATCAAAAAAATCTTGTACTAGCTAGTTTACTTTTTGATGGATATTCTGATGGTTCCATAGGAAAACTGGGTCTTTGTAAGTGAGTTCATCAAGAACTGAGTCACTTCCTTTTCACAGTTGAGTTTAGCTGGAATTTGTAAAAGATGCGAAAAGGTTTGGTGTCATAGACTCCAACATATGTGAACATCTTTCTAGATCTATGCTTCAAGAAATTAGAATTAGATAATTGTCCACACACTCATTTTTCGCCAGTGGGGTGAGAGAATTTGAGGTACAACTTTAACAAAGAACCCGGTGAAAACTACACCAAGAAGCAGCTGAAAAATAAGTGGGATTCACTAAAAGATACATGGAAAAATTGGAAAGATTTCAAGGGCAAATAATTGGTCTTGGGTGGAATCATAGGTTACAAATCATTGATACGAGTGATGAATGGTGGGAGAATAAGATAAATGTTTGTAATATGTCATATATGGTATACTGATCTATTCTACTTAATTTTTTTTACAGCTATTTATAACAAATAAATAATTTTAACTGTAGATAAATGACAAATTTGAGAAATTGCGAAAGAAAGGTTTGGACCCTAAATTTGAAGACAAGCTTGTTAAGTTATTTTATAGGATTTTCGCTACTGGATCTCATGCTTGGGCTCTGTCATCTAGTTTACTACCTCCAAGTAGTCTAAATCTCTACCGATGACTACACTCTTGAAGGTAGTGGGGACTCTGATGATCCTTCAAATATGTCAACAACTCAAGTGAAAAAAGAAGAAGATAAAATTCAAGTGCCGAAACATCTGAGACGAGTAGAAAGAAGAAGGGAGGAGGTATTGCACATATTACTGAAAAAATTGATAAGCTTTGTGAGGCATTGGCAATAAGAATATTGAAACTGATTCAACTAGTATTAAGGGTGTGATGAGTGTGGTTATATCACTACTGGGAGCTAGAACAAGAACCACTTTATGGTTTTTTTACTACTTGTTTGTTTCCCAGCAAGGAGAAGAGAGAGATGTTTTGTACTATGGATGATAAGTTTGCATGGCTACAATTTGAAATGTCGGAGAAAGACATCTAGAAGTCAGGAGAGAGATAGAGATAAAGAGAGTTCTCTTTGTTATGTAATGACTTGTGTTTTCTTAAGACTATTTTGTATGGATGTTCTGAGTTAGTTTAGTTTGGTCACTGTACTCAGTGTTTGTAATCTTTTTTACGATATATGTGATCAACAAAAAACTTTGTGATAATAAGGTGCTAATATTGTGTTATTATATGATGAACTATTTAAGTTTGTGCATACTTTTTTGTTATGCTACTGGATATTTTCTTGTACTCATTTTTGATACTTTATTAGAAGCTAGCCAATATCTTATATACACATTAGCCACAATGCAAGTTTTTAGTTTTGGCAATACATATGATTATGATTGTTGGTGAATATTACTTACTTCGCTGGAACATATTAGCTTAACATATTGTTAGCATTTACTTCAATATATCATGACATAAAACGAAGCTGAATCATGACTTAATCACCATTTGTGCAGGCAATTTGTAGTCTTAGGCAAACTGAATCATGGCTCAAGCACCGGATGAAATAGAAGAGCTAAAACGTGATGTTGGAGTATTAGGGGCATACTTTTTTGCTCGACACTATTTTGATACCTATGTTCACAAGACACCGTGCATGACATCCACGCAAACGGGAAACAAATGGTTGAAGGAAGTTCTGAGAGGAAATGAAAGTCGTTGTTATAATATGTCCATAATGGATAAGGAGGTCTTTAGTAGATTATCTAATGATTTAGAAGTTAATTATGGGTCGATTGGTTCAAGGAGCACGAGTCATACTGAAGTGTTGGGGATGTTTTTGCATATACTTGAACATGGGATTAGAAACAGATTGGCACAAGAGCTCTTTCAACACTCTGGTGAAACTGTCAGTATGTATTTTGGACAAGCTTTGGATGTCGTTTTCCGTATGGCTCAAGATATCTTGAAACCAACAGATCCAAAATTCAGAAGTATTGCTCCAAAGATTCTAAATGATTGGAGATACATGCCTCATTTTAAGGTATGTATAGAATCTTACCCTCTAATACTTTAATGTATTGTTGTTTGTATTTAATTGCCTATATGTTTGCATTGGTGCTATTAATGGTGTCCACATTGAAGCTTCAATTTCTCCTCACAAGCAAGTGTCATATATCGGACGGAAAGGAATACCGACACAGAATGTGATGGCTGTTTATGACTTCAATATGCAATTTATATCTGCATGTGCAATATGGGAAGGATCTGCCCATGATACCAGAGTTTTTCTATCGGTATTACGAGACAGTGCTATGAATTTTCTAAAACCTCCATCGGGTAGTTGCTCTTACTCGCTTTTGATTAGTATTTCGACCAACATACAATATGTCTCGTACTGTTTTAATGGCTTGGCTTTTCTTTTTATTTGATTTATTGTGATTTTCAACATCATATAGGTAAATACTATCTTGTAGACTCTGGGTACCCACAAATAAATGGTTATTTATGACCATACAAAAGTGCAAATGCTCATCATCAACAATACCGAAGGAGGCAACTGACAAATGTTGAAGAGTTATTCAACCAGAGGCACTCTTCTTTTAGAAGCGTTATCGAGCGCACTTTTGAAGTTTGGAAGAAGAAGTGAAAGGTTTTGAAGCACATGTCAAAATTTTCTTTCAACAAGCAAGTGACAATTGTGATTGCAACCATGGCCCTTCACAACTATGTAAGGAGAAATTCCCGACTCGATAAATATTTTGTTGAAATTAGAAAATAACCAAGTGACAATGCAAATGGTGAAGATGATGCAGAAGAGGAAGGATATCCCATTACCGAGGGTTCAGGAGCACAGAAAATGGAAATAATGAGGAACAACATAGCGCAAAGTCTAATGAGTAGCCGAAATGTTGTTAAAGTCTAATCTCAGTTTAACATTTAAATCGGGGTCATATCCTTTCAATTAATATTAGCTAATTAAAATATCAAGTAATCACACCAAGAACATATGTAAGATTTGTATTTTTATGATTATTATTATTATAGGTAATTTTCAATAAAAATACAACAAAAAGAAAAAAATATATTTGTGACTTTTACTTTTAGATTTGTCAAACACTTCTATTTCTAAAAGTCCTTAAACAAAAGCATTTGCTAAATACCCTTCTCATTTTCTATAAAGGAGCTTATTTGAATGGAAAAGAAAAACTAGCTTTTCTTTTTCAGAAAAGCATTGTTAAACATAGCCTATATCGGGAAAATGTCAGCCACTTGTCTAGCTTTGGCTTTTAAAACGATTTAAACGCTGGTTCTTCCTTACCCTGTCGACATATATGAGTTCATCTTGTCAAACAACCTGTTCAAAATAACATCGACAACATTCGGTGAACAATTCAACAACCACTGAAGCTCTCTTATAGTTCTGGACTTCTGGTATTATATACACTTACTTGTGAGAGTACTCATTCAGTTCATAACTGCAGTTCTCAAAGCCTAGGATATTTCACCACCGTAGAATTGTATTAGGGTAATGAAACATTATCACTTTCACTTAATTCCATCTGTACATTTCATTATGTACCTTATACATGTTGGAAAAATAGTGGTTTTCCACCATTTTAATATGATAATTTAAACAAAATAGTGTTGGAAAAATAGTGTTGCACTTAATTTTGATGTGAGGGAAACATGGATTTGTGTTCTCCTACAAGAGTACATAAAGATTATGTATTCATGTGTTTAAATTGGTTAAGGGGTGAATGAGAAATTGTCACCCAAAGTTGGCAATTTGAAACAAAAGGAAGGAATGTGATCCCACATGGGAGAAATTATGAATGTGAAAGTGTTTATTTATGATTACACCCTAGTATACCTTGAGTAAGTGAGTAGAGAGGCTCTCTCACACCCGCTCATAGGAGGTGCAAATCTTGGTTGAAATGAGTATACGATATGGACTTGTGTGCGTCCGCGTCTTGCTGACACGAATGTCGTTTCGATTTGGGTCAGGTCGCACAAGTTTCGTTTTGCACTCAAGAAAGACTTTTTGCATTCCTCAAGACCTTTCAACTTCTCCGGTTATGATGAGTTTATTGGCTGAATTATGATGAGTTTTCTCACCATTATTGGCCGAATTTATGTTGCATAATTAATGAGTGGTAACTCATAACCTTTTGGTGGTCGGCCTTAATGTCATTCTCCATCTCCTCCATGTATAAATAGAGGCTCCATCCTCCCTCATTCTTCATCTCATCAGAAAGTAATTTCCTCTTCTGATCACTTCTCTCCCTCTCTCAACTGTGAGCAAATTCGGTGATAGAGTAAGGTATTCTTCAGTTCGACGGGAAGCTCTTGTGCTGCGGTACAAAACTTTGAAGTTGTTTTATCCTAGGAGAACAACATCGTACAAGCCTGTGGACAACGTAAAAAATCTTAAGAAAAACGTGTGATACGCGTGACTCAACTTAGTTCATTTTCTTACCCAGAATTTATTCTTCGTTCATATGTTTACATTTTATTAATTATTTAATTAATATTTAATATATTATATATTATATTTAATTTAATATCACTTATTTTTCTTACGATACAAGGATTCCAAATACCACCCAGCCAATCAAATACCGAAGTATCTCCACAAATCGCAGCACTTTCAAATCTCCAATAAAGATGTGCTTCAAAGACTCGAAGGTGCCACAGTATCATCTTTCCTTGCAATAGTGAAAGGTGAGGCTCTGACTTTATGATGACCGTTGTAGAAGTGGCAACAAAAACGGATCTACATTATCTTTAGACAATGAATAAAATAACAACTCCATAGTTGATGCATCCGCAGAGAATCCCCTCTCCACCATTTGTTGAATAAGCCGCATCGCCCTCAATGTCTCGTTGTTATTGATCAATCCTCGGATGATCAAGTTATAGGTACAACCGTCTGGAGAACAGCCTCCATCTTCCATCTCTCCAAACAACTTTTTCCAGCTATGCACAAACCTTCAATAAGAATACTGTAGATTACAATATTTGGATCCGTCTTGTTGTTCTCCATCTCTCTCAACAGTTCAATTGCCAAAGACAGTTGTTGGGTTTTACAAAGCCCCTCCAGCAAAATAGCGTAAGTTTGAACGTCTGGAATTTGGCCAGAAGCTTGCATATTATAGAATAACTTCCATGCTGTTTGCATCCTCCCATTTTTGCAATCCCCATCAATGAGAGCGTTTTAAGTAATGGTATTTGGAACCACCCCCATACGAGACATATCCTTAAAAAGCATCAGAGCCTCATCAACCAATTTCCTTCTACAATAGCCATTGATCATTATGGTATAACAAATCTCATCAACCACAAATCCATTGTCAACCATTAGATCAAAGACTTCTTTTGCCTCCTTCATTTCTCCTCGTAGACAGTAGCCATCCATAAGTGAACTGTATGTAATCATATCGGGTTCAATACCTTTCTGAATCATCATCTGAATCACACTTTCTGCTTCCACAACCTTCCCTTCCTTGCAAAGTGAATCGACCAAGCTGTTGAAGGTCAGTATATCTGGAAAGATACCGTTACTAACCATCTCTTTCAACAACCTGGTCGCCTCTTCCCACTTGCTTACTCTGCAAACACCATGAATCAAAGAGTCAGGGCCGGCCCTGGGTATAGGCCATATAGGCCGGTGCCTAGAGCCCCCAAATGTTGAGGCCCCCAAATTTGAAAATTTTATATTATATATATATATAAAAAAAAACTATTCAAATAGCAAATTTTTTTTCTTTCTATCATTACATGTGAGGTCCCAAATTTTTTTACCGCCTAGAGCCCCCTGAAACTCAGTACCGGCCCTGCAAAGAGTTATACGTGACAATGTCCGGAGCAATACCCCTACTGATCATTTCCGAGAAGAGCTCCATAGCATCATTAATAAGTGTGTCCTTACATAGACTGTCAATTATGGTGTTATACACAACAAGATTCGGCTCACAAGCTCCTTCATCCATCTTCCTAAGCAACTGAATAGCTGCATTGTTGTTACCCTTCATGCACAACCCTTTAACTAATGTGCCAAAAGCAAACACATCAGGCTTACAGTTACTTCTTCCCTCACCCATTTTCCTGAAAACTCCAGCTGCCTCGACGACTCTGTCCTCGCGAAGAAACCCATTGATCAGAGTGGTGAGGGTGGTGACATCTGGCTCAAAACCCAACTTGAAGAATCGACCCAAGACACACAAACTGAACCCCATTTGGTTCAAACGACAGTAGCAGTTAACAGCTATATTCAGACTATAAACATCAGGAGCGATTTTAACCGCACCCATTTGCTGATACAAAGAAAGAACTATAGGATAGTGTTTGAGTTTGACAAGTTGGCCCAAGAGTTGATTGAAGCGGACAACCGAAGGCAGAGGACGCATTTGAAGCATTTCGTCGAACACCTTCAAGGCATCTTCGAGGTTTGTGAATTTGGGTAGAACTGGATCTCTCACAATCTGGGTGTTGCTGTATTTGCTTGGCTTTGAGGGTTGACAGTGAAAAGGGGCTGAGAATGGAACAATAAGAGTAGAGTGCAGCCATGACTTACATACTCATCTGTTGCAAAAAGAAGAAGAAGCTGGGCGCAGCAATTTTATTAACATTTGTGACACTTTTAAGAGTTTAACATTTGTGATACCAGTGAATTATAATTTTATCATACGAGACGAGTTTGGGAGCAGGATTTTTGAATTTGGGACTAGGGATGCCTTGCAATTTGGTTCTTTGTCTGCTGGGAATTGCTGTCTAGACCAGAGACTAGTACTAATTAATTGGAACAAGGAATAGTAACAGAATTCAAAATCTCAAAGGAGCATAAAGTTCCAGTAACTGTGGATGCATAAACACAAAATTGGGCATCATAATCAACACAAGTTCCCCTTTATATTCATAACAAAACATTACTTAACTTGCATCATATACATCGTTTTTGTAACAAACCCCAAGCTGTTTCCTTTCCAAAAGTATTTAAGAAATGCCTAAATCAACAAACCTCATTTGACATACATACTACAAGACCAACTAAATTAACTATTATTACTTCAAAATATCACGTATTTCTAAGATGGATTGCATGACCTTTTCAAAAAAAAAAAAGGATTGCATGATTGGGAAGAAAAGAAGAACCTTTGTTGCAAATTAAGCAGAAGACGGTCAGGGAGAGTTGTGTATATAAAACCATGACGAGCTAGGTTATTGAGACCACGAACATGTCATTGAGACAGAAACAACAGGCGAGCTAGGTTATAAGCAGATGGGGGATCAATATAATGTTGGTGAACGACTTGAGCAACAATGTTCAAGCCATGCAACAACAGAACAACATAACAAAGCTACCTACTATTCTTGATTGATATAGAATCAAAGACGCTCTATAGATAGGGTCTTGATAGGAAATGAGGGGACCGTATATTGAATTTTGGAATAGAGAGTTTCAGTCAAAAATTTGGCACGTGGTAAGCTCGATCCAAATGGCTTTGGTTGGTTAGTCTTCGTCCAGTGTACTGAGTAGCAAGCCTGGTGTGCTCTAGTGGGTTTTGGTCAAAATGTGTCTGCACTCTTTACATGTACATTGTACTTCAATTCTTTAAACGTTGGTGTCCAAGTTTAGAGAACATATGCCCCTCTATTCAGATAGCTTAAGCAGTAAGCACACTTGAAGAAGGGTGTTTAAACTTTAACAAATCAGATGGCTTAGCACAGAGGACCGCCCAGTAAGAATTGTGAAGTCGTAACTTGCAAGCCTTCCAGTAAAAGCCCAATACAAACAGCAGTTCATTTCAGGCTAGAAGAGGAGAGCTTTCACAAGATTCAAATGCAGATTGGAAAATTTCAGTCAAAACTGTGACACTGCAAGTCTCTGTTCTGCTCAGTTTGAAACTTTGAATAATTGGCTGGCAAAAGTATAAAACCAATTGATCCAGTAGCACTGGTCAAAAAATGTGCCTGCAGCTCTTACATGGTGCAGAAGTAGCAGGACCAACAGAGGCTAGAAGATTACACTTGACAAATTACAAGTTAGGAAAGTTATGTAAATGTGTCCCCAAAAATTCAAGATATAGATGAGTTTTGAATCGGAGTTATTGATTTTGGAACAAACTGTAAAAGGCTAACATGTGTATGAGCCTCAAAGTTACTACATACATGCTCTCTTTTTTTTGAAACAACGTACATATTGTTATTGAAGCTACAACATAAGAACACCATTGAAGTGATTGAACATGCCATCAACAGTAGTATATTGGGATAGACCACTCATCTCTGAGTTTTGACGAAACTTTAAACTCTCCTGAAAGCTGCATGCCTGAGTTTTCCCTTGAAAGTGAATTTTGGGGTTTGTTAAACATTTGTTGGATTTGATCAACCTGTGCCTGCAAGCATTCGTACCTCTCGATCAATTATCTTCCGCATTAAAAGGGTTATTTCCCATTACTATAAACTACTTCAACATCATAAAGGAATGGCATGCATCAATGTCTAATGATGTTCCTTTGGAATTGAAGTCAGATCCTTGAAGTAACTACTTAGAGAGCCATATAAATGAAGCTGTTTAGTGAAGCATGGGGACATAGGCAAAGTCCAGTGAACTTACTGAGATTTATTTACATGGTACGTGACCTTTTGTTGAGCGAAGTAACAGAACAAAATTTAGCATGAGTTTCTGTTGTTGGTCTTCTTCATAACCTTCTAGACATCAAAGCCTGCAAATCTCCCTAGACATGATAGAGTGGAGGAGATGAAACAGGTAGTCAATAGTTCTGAAGGCCTTCATTAACTTTGATATTGAAAAGCATAACTCATTAAACTATACCAAACAAATGTAAATCTGATCCATGATGATTTTGCGGAAACTAAATAGGACTGATTGACCAAATGATCAGGGATATAACATTCGAAGGCCATAACAGATTTCAATGGAAACTACCACCAAATAAAACAGAAGCATCTGGTTTCCCAACAATGGTCTTAAAAGTGATGACAAAACTGTATCTAAATTAAAACATCTCAGTTGCACAACAGATGAATCAGCACTTAAGATCTTGGCTTCTCCTTCTTCTCCTTGAAAAGGGCCAAAAGTGAGACACCTGAAACCTTCACAACCTTAAACCTAACTCCGGGAATATCACCGACAGCATGTCCTTTACGTCCAAATCCAGCAATCAACACCTCGTCCTGTATATGTAGACCCAATGAAATTAATAAAGCTGCAACACATGATGACTCGGGCCAAACATGATGTTTGTAGAAACTAAACAACACAATACTCACATTTTCTTCAATGTAGTTCAAGCAACCATCGTTTGGCACAAAGGCAGCAATCTTCTTCCCATTCTTAATAAGCTGGACCCTAGCACACTTCCTAATGGCAGAGTTAGGCTGCTTGGCCTCAATACCACTGCACAATTAATATCCAAAATCAGTTAAAACTATTTTGATCGAGTATTATGACATGAATTCACTGCCTCTTCAAAAAATGAAAAGCAAATGCATCAACAATATATCACATACATCTTCTCAAGAACAATGCCCTTAGCATGGGAAGATCCAGCAAATGGCTTCTTCCACTCATTTCCAAGATGCGACTTCTTGTATGATTTGTCAGCCCATCTTTGCCTTCTACGGTGGTTCTTCAGCTTGCGAGCTGCTCCCATTCCACGTGTTTTCCTGTAAAAACCATGTAGCAGGTCTAAGTCAAGCCAGGTTTCGAATAAACTCAATTGCACAATTCACTTATCTATTGAATTGAAAAATAATATGCATATGCATTAGCAGATTCATAGTTCAAGTTACAACTTTGTTTACAAAATGAAACAAGTTTTACAAACAAGACCAAAAGTCCAAAACAGTTCCAAATTTTATTGACGCCATACTTGATTTTAAGCATAAAAAAAATTACAAGATATACCAACATGCTTCTTGTTGAGTAATACCAATAAATAGCTCTATCAAAAATCCCAAGACTTAATGTATCCATTTATTTAGTCACATGATTGCCATGCTTCTACTAGCTCTTAATCACACGTAACAATGAAACTGCCACTAAGGTTTGACACAAGCATATCCTAATCGTTAGCAATGCTGAAAACTATTACTGATCCTTTCATTTCAATAATTTAACAGTTTCAGTAATACAGAAACTACCAATTTATTGTTAATTGTAACCTAATGCTCAAAAATGAAATCAAAGCCATCAAAATGTTCACAAGGGAGCAAAACTAGCATCATAGATACACCTCACTCGAAACGCAGTAGTAAACCCTAACTACTCAACAAACGAAGCTTTAAAACTTCACATATTTCACTTCAAAAGTTGAAAAGAAAACTGTATTAATAATTTTCAGAAGTAAAAAATCGAGTTGCTAAGGAGTTTCTGTTTACCATTAGCTATATCCACAAAATGAACTGAGACCAAGTACGTAGATCCTAAAGCAAATACACAAAGAATCCCTAAAAAAACTTGCAGAGAAGAGATGATCGATCTCGATCAGAGTGGAGAAGGGAGGCTTAGGAGACATACCCCATGGTGACTGAAAACGAAGAGTCTCGACCAAACGACTGCTAGAGAGAGAGGAGAGAGAGAGAGCTTCGGCGCGGCAGAGCTTTAGAGCAATGAGAAGAAGAAACCCTAGTGCCATCTTAAATACGAGTCTTTCTGATGGGCTTACGACGACGATAATGGGCCGTTTCTCTGTTATATGATGGGCTTAGAACTGAATTTTACATCGACCCATCCAGATGGGCCCTGTGCCTTTTCGTTCGTTGTGAAGAAGACTTGCTTGTGGCTAAAGTAGTTTTGTTTTTTCCGACGTTAAAGGTGTTTTTTTGTGTTCTCCTATGAACTTTTATTTTTCTTCTAACTTGGAGACGAAGAGTCATTGTCACACTCATTTTACATTAACTTGGAGAAGAGTCATTGCCGATCGATGAGAAATTGTGGCAACAGTTGCAGTGGACGTTTTAGCTTCTTATTATGCTCTGGCCCTCGGGGAACGTCTAGCACGACTTTGTCCATAGGGAAAGATCAGGCAGAGTTTCTTCGCAATCCAATAGCTCTTTGGATTATATATCATGCATACTAATAATCACGCTTGCCAAAGAGAGAAGCCAACCAAGAAACACATCACAAACACCTCATAATCAACTTAACTGGTACACACACACATACTTAAGCCAGTATTCCATAATTAAAGCATACCAAAATAACATCTCAACTGGTACATACAAATTTCTCACTACAGTACGTACTCTGGTAAAACAGAATGAACCAAAATAAATCATCCGAATAGTGCACAGCCACCACACCTAGCTATATATAGTAGGGCTTTACCAGATTACCAACTTCTAAACCAAACGACCACCTTTGCTGGGATCAAACCACACATCTGCATGTCAGACAATAAATAACAAGGCTGTTAGAACAAGTATATTTGCAAGGACCAAAAGCACAGAGTTGATGTAACCAACACGTACAATCAGTATCAACCTGACAACCACAACTTCTATTTCTGTGGTTTCTTCCAAAAGACCCCGATCTTCTTTAGCATGTTCCCGTTTTTCTTCTTCAGCATATCGTCATCCATATCTTCAGAGTAAGGCGAGCCAAGCTTTCCAGCAACATGGTAGTTACTGTCCATGGATACAGTTCTCTCCATGACCTTGCCATTCCCAGAGGAAAGAATGGTTGCAGCTGCCTCAGCAGCCTTCCTCCACTGGTCGGACTGCACCTTTAACCTTCTAAGTTCTGCCTCCAGCTCTGCACTGCCCGCCTGTGCTGCCTCGAGCTGTTCAGTCACTCTTGCTACCCTCTTGCTGCTCTTATCTGCTTCCTCCATCACAATTCCAAGCTTTGTGAGAGCCTCTCTCTCTGCACACCTAGCTGCCTCTACTTCTGCTGCTGCCTCATCGTGCACTTTGCTCTTGTCAACTTCGCTTCTATTGATCTTTACTTGCAGCATTTCATTCTCTTCTGATATACTTTGAAGTTCTGTTTCCTTATCCATCAAATGAGCCTTCAAATCTGCAACATGTTCTTTCATTTCTTTCAATTCCTTTTTCAGTTCATACTCTCTCTGGCATGATAGGCTCTTCTGTAGCTTCGAGTTCAGCGCCTCATTTTCCTCTGAAATGCATTGTAGTTCAGTTTCCTTGTCCATTAGGTGAGACTTTAATGCTTCAACACCGGCTTTGGTTTTCTTCAGTTCGGCCTCCAGTTCACCCTCTCTCTGAGTAGATGCAGATCTCATCTGCTCTACCAGTTCATGAGCACTTTTTAACTGCACTGTGCTCTGAATTTTTTCTTCCTGGTATTTGGTCTCAGTAGTTTCAAGAGTAGATTTTAGCCGTTTTACTTCGGACTTCAAGTTGTAAAGCTCTGCCTCAATCTCAGTTTGTCCCATAGGCTCTTGCTTTTCTCCAACTTCCTGCTCAGGGTCATTGTTAGTGCTTACATTGTTCAGGTCAGCCTTGAGTTTGGCAACAATTTCTTCCAACGAATTTACCCGCGCTCTTGACTGATCTAACTCCGTGGCAACTGAACTGTAAGCCTCCATGGCTTTCATGCCATCTAGACTGAGTGTCTCCACTGTTCTTCTTGCAGATTCCAGCTGCAGTAGGGTTTGACTAATTGCTGCTTGTGCCTGAGCTTCCGCTTCCTTACAGTCCTTCAATTCGTTTTTCATGTTCTCTACAAGTGAAAGAGTCTCTGCTAAGTTTTGTTTCAAGCTTTGGAGCTCTCCATTGACTAGTTCATCATGCTTTGTCTGATCAGCCTCAGATACCGCTACCATCTCAAGCTGTAGTTTAAGCCTATCAATCTCATTGATGGCAGATGCCAAGGCAGTTGCATCGACTAAGTGTTGCTTCTGTACAGCTTCAAACTCAGACTGCCACGCTTGCTCTCTTTCTTCTGAGATCTTTTGAAGCTTGATAATGCGAGCTTCCTCAGAAATACAAAGATCAGGAATTTGCTGCTGAGATTCTTCAAGCTTTGATGACAAGGCAAGTAATTGCTGCTTCAATTCATCAGCATCTTGCTGAGCTTGCTTCTTGCATGATTCAGAGGCTTGAAGCTCGTTGTTTGCTTTTTTCAAGTCCTCCTGAAGTTGAGAAATCTGAGATTCCAACTCAGATACTCTAGTAGGGCCTTTTTTCTGGGTGAAGAGTAGAGAAGATTATTAGCGAACAATGTAAATGATGTCACACCAACATTTCAACCACAAATCCCACATGTACAGATGATGAAAAGGGTACATGAGTATGAAAGATGGGGTGCGGAAAGATTTAAGAATTCAGCAACTAAAATTATGAGATGCAAAAAATGTAAAAATAAAATTACTGAATAACAGCAAGTCTATATCATGGTAATGTCCAGCACCTTTGTTTGTCTGATAATAAGAAGCTTCCTATACATAAACCAGAGTTCTATGTGAGCTATTGGTTTACAATGTAAAAGATGAAGAAAAGTTCAAAGCAAAAAAAAACCTTGATGCGGAACAAGTGCAATTATATGCGTACAAATTTAGATCAATTTTTCCATGGACACAAGTCACACAACCTAGATTTAATTATGTAAAAATCCAAACAAGTCATCAACCAAATAAAGCATTCATCCTGGAACATCATATTATGCTCAGACCAGTCTTATGATTATACATCACTTAATTTGAAGATTGTGAAACAGCTGAGACTGCCTGAAAGATTAAAAAAGTAGAGATGTACGTGTACCTCTGGCAGTGTACTTCTGGGTGACCGCCTCTCACTGAGTTTTGGGCTTCTGTCTTTAGATAGTCGTCTAGTTTGGCTGGAACTAGATGCAGGATCAGTTTCTAATGCAGTTGGTTTGAGTTGGCGGCGCACTACACGAGGCGAGTCCTTTTGGGTTGGGGATACCTTTGAAGTTGGGGACACCCTTTGTGGCGGTGTAACTCTTTGAGTTGGGGATACCCTCTGAGGTACTTCAGAGGAACCACTTCTGATAGAAGATTAGTATGATCATAATCAGATTTTGACAATTACAAGCTTCTAGAAAATAAAGAGAATAAAAAGAGCAATTCTATCCTACAGAAACAGCAAAATTGTGTTATGCAGTCACATAAGATAGGTGGTGCATGCTGCAAGGTATGATTATAGATTACCAGAAAATCAAACTCAGATTCTCGAATGACTAGTGGATAAAGAACTAGTCCTTTGCCCAATCATCAGTAACATAATAGACTCATCAAGGTTGAAAGATGATAAAGTGGAATAAAAAAATGTAAAGCTTTTAAGATGGAGCTACTGAAATTTTGTCAACTCTCCATCATCATTTTTTGGCAGTTTTCATGATCAAATTCCATTCTCAAGTTACAAGAGAGTAACACACACTAAATTCATAGTTATAATTCCATTTTATGGAAATAAAGACAATACATAGAAACAGACGGCAGATGCTACTCTAAGCCAATTAAAGTCTGCATTACAGTAATTTATCCAAGGTCACATACCATAGGTCCATAATCAGACCATTGTTCTTATATCTTTCATGCATTACATTCTATATACTATCCAATGTTCATTATGCTATTCTTTATCCAAGAAAGACCTCATAATATGAAAGTTCTACTGATTTGAAACTCACAAATGTCAAAAACCTTCACAGATAGAGAGATATAGAAGAACATCAAACAATAGACACCCACAGAAACCCGAAACTACATCACAATAAGAAACTGATGCAACACTAATATTAACTGCCAACAAAACTGTAGTGCAATATCTTTGGTCATAGAATCAAACCTGTCTAACACACATACAAGACAGAGCTTAGAATAAACATACTGAACTATAAATGCCAAAATTTTCTTTGCTATCAGTAATGTACATCAATTGTTCCATTGTTATAAGGAAATGCAACCTAATGATATGTTTCTGCATTTGTAAGCGGAGAAGATTTTAATAATGAGCATACAATTAATGATTGCATTCTTTGGTCATTTTAAATAGAAAGAATGACACCATATAAATCAAATCAAATTGCCCCATTAAGAAGTCGTCAGTAAAATGTGGCCACAAGACTATACAACTATTGTCCCTTAATTGGTCCAGAGGAGTGTTTTCCTCTCCTCTGATAGTTCAAGTGGGTCATGTAGGCTGCACTATAGAACTCTTAAGAGGACCCAGCAAAACGTCCAAGCTTAAAAACCAAAAGCTTATGAATCTTTATTTTGATGCCGATATATAGATACTGGTACATAAACACTCAACAAAAAATTGGTCCACCATAGTTACTCTTGCTTTCATTGAAAACTTCAAACACACCATCAATAAACACAGTACAACAATGACATTGGGCAGACACATAATATACCAGACAAGATGTAAATTTAGTAGAAGATGCTTGAAATTCATACAAGGAGCTCACATGAACATGGAAGAAAGTATATAACACTATACAGCGGGTTACCTTCTTCCTCAAAAATGGAAGCAAGCGTTTATTTCATTTGAGCAACAAAGGCTCTAAAGGGCAAAGACAATGATATATAGGCTGAAGTTACCTTGCTTTTGGGGTTTGCATTTTTGACTGCTTTTTCCTGCAAGCAAAGTGGAGAGCGAACTAATCTAAGCTGCACTACTTGAATGCCACAGACCCACAAGACCTGCATAAACAGTTGAGATCAAATCACAAGCTGGGCCATTAGGATCCAATGTTACCAATGTAAGGGAGAAATAAATAGGTTTCATGGAGAGCATGTGCTCCTCCTTATCATCAAGGAAACAGAATGCCATAATTGCAAAGACATGAACAGCCTTAAATTGCACCAAACTATTCCCCCTATACCAAATACCCACAAGAGAAAACCCAATTCAATTGCTTGCTACCTAGATCCACACTCTATCCATGCTCAAAAGGACCCATCATTGCCAGCTTATATTTACCACAAATACCCCTTACATTGTCTCCTCCAGTTCTGCCGTGAAGAATGGGAATGGGCACCAAATTTAAACATGAAGAACACAAAATGATTTTATCTCAACGACTCTAAACCTTTTCATTTTTTAACCAAACACCAAACAGTGATTTTTTTATCAATATTATTTTCCACCGAGAAAACAGAAACAAACCCAACAACAACCGAAAAAAAGAACATGGGATCAACATTTGCAGAAAAAACAAGCAATGGAGCAATTAAAAATTAAAACAACGGCCTCCTTGGAGCGAAAAAGAAGTTAGATGGTGTAGATTTTTTGAGATTCGCTTTTGATGTAAGACTTGTAGCTAAAATTAAAATATAAATAATCAGAAAATAAATTCCAAAAAAAATAAAAACAACAACATTGAAGCTCATGAGCAAGAAAAGAAGAGCTAAAACACAGAACCACTGAGCAGAGGAGCTTCTTTTCATACCCAGATTCTCATCCAAAAAAGAAGTTTCAAAGAGACATCATCACACCCCTTTCTACCCAGAAATCAAATAAACGAGACCCACCAAAAATGTGGGAAAACCCATCTGGATTTACAAACAAGATCAAAGAAAAAAAAATGCACGACTGGTTTTGCTGTTTTCATTTCTATATTTCCCCGCATTCTTCAAAAATCAAACCTAAAAAGAATCTCAGATATTAAGAGAAGTGTAAAATCAGTAAAAGGAGTTCTAGCTTCCTACTAAGGTGAGTCGTCTTCTTCGTCTTCTTCTTCTTCTTCTTCTTCTTGTTCTTTGGTCTGGTTCTGGTTGTGGTTCTAATCTAGTTGCAGTTTCCGAGAGAGTGTTTTGAGTGTTTGAGTGGAGTGGACTGTTGTGTGTGTGAGGAGCAGAGTGATGACTAGTTCGAGTTAGTGAGAGAGTGACAAGAGTATAAAAAAAAATGAAACGAAACGCAGAGCAGAGCAGCAGAGAAAGGCAGGGGACTACCCTTTGTCGTTTCGTGGACATAGATATTGCATTGGAGTTAATTCTAGTTTTTACGTCCGGGGCTAGCTATCTCCACTAGGATATGTTATCCATTTTTATTTTTATTTTATTTATCTACTTTTCAAATTTCAAAAGGTGTAGGTGGACAAGAAGAAATTAACTCCGCCACTTTAATCTGATAAATGCAAGAATAATTCCATTTTTAGGAGGATTTTAAATCTGTCACTTCAATCAAATTTTTGCCCAGTGAATGAATGCAGAACTAATTATTACTAATTCATACGACGATTTCTATGTTTGTTGATTTTTTCTATTTATGATTGTGATTGACTCATTAAATTCTTGTTATTCTATTTTGCACTTTTTAAATTTTTCGATGAAAGAATATCGATATAACTCTACCATAATTTGTTGACAATCTTGAACTCATAATAACGGTGACTTATGAATTTGATATCATATTAGCGATTGACAATAAAGTTAACATGACTGTTACGTATTGGTTGAACTCTTGGAAAAAAAATATGATGTAAGGACTGTTGAGAAATGAGAACAAATATAGGTTGGACGACAGAAAAATAGACTCTACTTCATCTACCTACATCAGTTTATATCATATTTTTTGTTTTATTTTTTTGCCGAAAGAAAGAAAGATTACAATGCAGCACTTGCCTTTAATATCAAAGAGCTGAACACAAGTAACAGCAGGTGGAAGAGAGTGAGTCCAAAAATCTTAGTAGAGGTAGTAGAGCAGCCAACGTTGGCAAGCCGGTTTGCAACGAAATTTGGTACTCTAGGAACATGAGAGAAGGAGATAGAGTTAAAGGCAGTAGTTATGTGCTTGATATCTTGAATGATCATACGCAACAACCAGGGAATAGTGCACTTCTGGTTAATGCAATTGATGACTAGAAGAGAGTTTCTTTCCACCACTAACTTTTTAATATTGCTTGTTTTAGCATGGATAAGACTTCCCCTAAGAGCTAGAGCTTCGCCAAGAGGAACATTTGTAGATCTGAAGTTACCAACACCAGCAGAAATCTTTGCTCCAAAGGTATCACGAAGAACAAAATCTCCCATAGCATGAGAGCCTCCTTTAGAGATGACAGAACTATCTAAATTGATCTTGATTGCATCATGACAGGGGGTTTCTACTTAATGATTTTAGGATTTTTCATCGTAGGACTAGGAGAAGGACTTTGAGACCTATAGTTATTCCATATGGTAGCAGCTCTGATAGAAACAGCTAAGTGATTAAAGGCTTCATTTCAAAAGATGAGGTTATTCCTTGCATGCCAAATATTCCAACAGATGTTCAAGGCCATAAAAAGAGCATCTTTATCAAAGCTCTTAGTATCAGAAAGCTTTTACGGTTGCTTAATCAGATTAACATTATTATTAATGTTCATAAACTGAGAGCAATTTCAAATAGCTTTAACTTTAGTACATCTAAAAAACAAATGAGCTATGGATTCTTCTGCACTCTTACAAAGAGGACAGTTGTTAGTATTCAATATGTGCATTTTTAATAATCTATTTCTACTTTTAAGCCTTTTTATGATGAGTAACCATCTACAAACTTTCACTTTAGGAGAGACATTGAGTTTCCAAACTTTATATAACAGCTTAACATGTTTGTGCTTGGGGTTTTTTTTAACCAGAAGATTTGAAGCAGATTTAATAGAGAACTTACCGGACCCAAACAAAAGCATCTTCTTGACAAGAAGTGAGGAGAGGAATTCCACAAATAGTGTAACGTTAATGTGTTTTGGTTGTGTGTTCAATGAAGTAGTGTTTTTGTATGTTCTTATTAATTTTATTCGGGTTGTTGGTCCTTTTGACCGACTTTTTTTCTTCAAAACTTTTTTTAAGGGAAAGTTTCTCGGATGATCACTCATGTAGGACATGTTCTAAACTTTGCTCACTCATACATGACACGTTCTAAATTTTGTTCACTCATATATGCCAAATATCACTAAGGTCACTATCGAATTACACTGTTAGTCACTTTGATCACTCTGTCCCAAAGTGCCGTTAAAAATTAAATAATTCCGTTAAAAACAGGTCATGTGTCATTCACGTGTCATTTGTAAGGGCTTTTTAGGAATTCTCAATTTTTTTTCTTTTCCTTTTTCCTTTTGTTCTCTCTCTGCTCCCTCTCCGCGTCTCAGCCTCGCTGTCTCACCCTCGCGGCGTTCGCTCCTCAGCTTGCGTCGCAACAACGTGGGCTCCGCCTTCTCCCAATTGCTACCTCCCAATGAAAATCCCCAATTCTGAAAATCTAACAAACCCTAATTTCACTCAATTCCAGAAACCACACACAACTCCTCCAATTCAATTGCGGTGTCCCCTCACCACCACCAAGTTCCTCTGAATCTGCTATTGTGTTAGGTATTCCCCAGTTCACATTGACGTTGAGATTGAAACATAGAAAAATAGAGAGAGACGAGGACAAAGAGAGAATGCACTCAATGCAGGGCAAACTGCATCCAATACTTCAAATAGTGGAAGAAGTCTTCAGCGACTTCAAAGGCAACCATGTTGGTTTGCTTAAGGATTTCATGACTAGTTTGTTAATTTTGTCTTCCTACGTACACTTGTGTTTGGTCGAGAAATAGGGGTGTTCGATTTCTAGATTACAGGTATTCGCTGAGGCGTCTGTAGTCATGACAGTGACGCGGGTTGTGGGATTGGCAGCGACTCTAAGTGCGGCGTGACGAGGGAGGCAAGCTTTGACGAGGTCGGAGGGGGTAGCCAAGGTGACAGCGACGACGTGGAAAACTCAGCTCCTGTTACTAGTTGGATATGGAGAGAGAGAGAAAGAGAGAGAGAGAGAGAGAGAGAGAGAGAGAGAGAGAGAGAGAGAGAGAGAGAGAGAAGGTCGTCCCCAGATTACCCCAATAATCCAGAGATAAGTCTTGCAGGACCTATGTTAAGGTCTCTAGCACCGACTAGTCGGTATCAGTTACCTTAGCACAAGCAACCCAAATCCTTGTTGTGATCCTACACTGAGAAAGCAGAAGTTGTTAACTATCATGCCTCGAACTCTGGATGGTCACGAATTCAACCAGCTATCCTGCAAACTAGGCAATTGAAAACAAAGGGCTCAGGGAAAGACATAAAAACATAAAACTTTAAAGTGATTAGACAAAAATCATAAACTGTGTAAATCTGAAAAACTATAATTGTATGCCTTTCCGTTGATTTCTATGGAATAGTGCGAGTTCAAATATTATAAACTGAACTGTAAATGGAGGTGGTCGTTCATGGTGTTTGTCCTAACTTGGAATGACTGTACATATGAAAAATATAGGTGATGGGAATGTCTATGGTGTTTTTCCTAACCCCGAGACCATCTAGGTCGGGCAGGGTGTTTGTCTTAACCTGGCCTGACCGACTATTCAGTGATCAGCCGAATAGTCAGAGCATTGATACAACTATATAAACCATCACAAGCCAAACCTCCAAAAATTAAAATCTCATAAAGCATAATCATAAACGTAAAGCATAATTAAGGAATTCGCAATACGACTGTGAAAATAAAAGTCACTCACAGTACAGTGTCATGATCTCCAATCAGCCAAGCACATTTTTTGGCGTCTCTATACATCTTCCACTAGCTGCTAATACATCGTCCTGAAATAATGATTAATATGTAAAAACTAATCGTTGAAAATCATATCAAATAACCAAACTCGTTACCAACGAGCAATACCAATCTCGAAAATCACGCTTCCCGAAATAATACCGAGCTATAATCTAATTCCAAATTTCAATTTCTAATTCTTAAATCCTTTTTAAAATCGCAACATAAACCTTAAACGTTAAGGGACTCGAAGTCAAATCGATAATCAATGCAATTGTTTATCAATAATGTAAAATTGTTTAATTATTATCCGATTAACCAAACGTCCTAACCAATAATGTCCAATCCAATTTAATAACTTCATCATTAGATTAGGTATGTAATTACGAAACAAAATGATATAAAATTTCTGCCGAAAATACCCTCGCTGAAGCTCCGTCGTGAACCACCGTCGACTGTGGCGGTGCAGAGGAGCCGGTGACTTTTCACGGCGAAGCAAAGCCCAAATTATAGTGAATCTTCCCAATAACAATATTCATCAAAGAACCAACTTCCAATTCTGTCCCAATCGACCATAATTGCCTCCGAAAATCTTCGGCTGGAAAATCCTTTCCGACGACCATTTTCCGCCGTCAAGCCACCTCGTGTCTCAAGGTATACCTCAATCGACCTAGGGTGACGAGGGGAGAAATAACCCTATCACCCCGCCATCCAATTCACCGTCGACCACTGCCCACGGCGTCAACCTGAACCACCATCGTCGGAGCCAATTGTATTCCTACAACTCCTATCGATTTACATCACCTCGGATCCAAAAAAACATACCAATACAATCTGGGATCAAAACCCAATCCAATTATACCTGAAAAGTGGCCTGAAACCTCGCCGGAGCCGACGCTGGTTAACCCTTGAAACTATGACCTTCACGGTGTCGTTCCTCCTTCCCCCGCCACCAATTGCCGTAAAATCACCCACTAACATGTAGAAGAGGTTGAGGCGCAACTTATGACACCGTCCCTGTCGGTTTTGGTGGTCGTCTGGTCATTCGCAGACGGAGAATCTGACGGAGAGAGAAAGAGCACAGGAGGGAGGAAAGTGAAATGAGAGAAAAGAAGAAGAAAAAATTGCCAAAAATGAAAAGAATTGATTTTCCATTTAAGGAAACTTTCTATTTATAGTCAAAATTTGCGACTTAATGTATCGTAACCTCGTAAAACGTTGTCTTTATCTGAGGTGTCCCAAAGTGGTTTTGGGTCGGCGTCTCCTCGTGGTAAGTTGGCTAGATATTGAATATACCCGAATGGGTTATCAATATCGTCATCATCTTCCATTATGTCGCCGTCTTCTAGCTGGGATTCTGAGCTTTCGCCCCATCCAGTTGCTGTGATTTGGTTGATCGGGATGTGGGATGACTCTGGAGCATCATACCGGACTTGGAAGTCGAACTTCCCACTAGGTTGGCCTAGTGTGTCCCATATTTCTCCTTTCTTCTTGACGTGGTCCTGTTGGGTTATATTATACTTCCAAAGGACCCCTGTGAACTCGTCGTTCATGCTTTCCGTCTGATGTGAAGTTGGTCTGTTTGAATCCTGATGCTATCTATGAGCTAGGGTTCTAATGGTTGGTTTTTCCTAGTTTTACCATATGGCTTTTGATTATTCAAGGTTGGTAAGTGAATGATAGGTTGACACAGAAACGACCGACTGGATTTTTAAACATTCAAGGTTGGTAAGTTGAGAATAGGTTGACACAGAAAACTGATTATATAGGTTGGCACAGAAAAACTATTTATTTGGGTTGAC
Source organism: Geum urbanum (assembly GCA_946800695.1). Lineage (NCBI taxonomy): Eukaryota > Viridiplantae > Streptophyta > Magnoliopsida > Rosales > Rosaceae > Geum > Geum urbanum. The sequence goes on from OX327001.1 coordinate 13,599,329, forward strand.
ACAGAAAACTGCTTGTTTATACTTAGCTCAGAAAATCATATGAGAGGCAGACTCATCTCACCGGGTTCCCTTATATTGCCTTCTCTGAGGACTTACCCGAATGGCCTGGGCTCGCCTTTTGCCTGCGATTCTCCTAAAACTTCTGAACTAAGGATAAGCTCCTAGCTTTCCATGTTTCCCCTAAACTCCTAGTTTTCCTATGCTTCTCCTGATCTTCAGAACCAAAAATGAATCTCAGTTCTTCTTTGTTTCTCCTACACTCAACCTACCTCCCTTGAAGGTGTTTAGTGTGCCATGGGCTGATCTGGGTTTCTCCTAAACTTCTACCTACCCCCCTTGAACTATTCTAGTGTGCCATGAGGTAGAACTGGAATGATACCTTAACTCCGATTTAAACTCTTGATGTGGCCAAGAACTCTTCTCGATAAACCCTACGACTTTTCGCAAAGAACTTCCTAGAAAAAAATGTAATCGGTAAAATTCTGATAAATATCAATGATAATTACTGACGATAAAAATTAATTACAATCGATGATTACCATTATATAAATCATAAATAAAGAATGCTCGGAACGGGATGTCACAATCTACCACCCCTAAGAAAATTTTGTCCTCGAAATTAATATATATACTAGTAAAACACCAACGAGTACTACTCCCGCATGAGTTCTTTCGGATCTCAAGCATTATCCACAACTACGAGAATATCCATGAAACCGTTAGCATGTTGTCGTCTTACTACCAAGTCTTACTCTTCTGATCTCGTGTCTAAATCAAGTATTCCTTATAATCGAATACTAGAAAACGTCATAATACAACTATCTCTAGCTTTTCTGTAACGTAATTACCTGAAAGCATCTGGTATCCATGTCAATTCCAGTGGCAAGTTCTACTCACAAAAACTGGGCTTATTCGATCAATCCAACCTATAAACCTCTCTAGTTGTGGTTCTGATACAAATGACTGTAAAAGTGGCGATGCGGCTCTAACTCTTGAAGTGGCTCCCAAATCACCACTAGAGCTCAGCATCGAAGTTCTACCTGAGGTGTCCCTATGCTGACACTCTCACATAATGTAACCCCCAGGTCACAAAGATAACTGGCTGAAAACATATTCTGACCATTCCAAAACTGGAATATATGTAGGGCATCCGATCGATTTCAAAAGAAAGTTCCAACCCTACACAGTATCGTATGCCTGAAAATTCTACCAAAAATTCGGCATAGTTTCCCCTAAAACTAAGGAATCCAAAAACCTGCATTAAGAGAACACTTCAAATAATCAAATCCCAAAACACACCGTGGGCACCGTTTCCCATCCGGATTTCTCATAATTCAAATACACAATACTATGAGTATAAATTACCATAACCGCACTACTAAATATCTCCACAATCATAATTCTCATTCAACATACTTATAGTATCTCCTGATTTACAACATCAAATGACTCAACCAATGATAACTACAACATATTGAAACCTTAATGTGATTATCTGACCTTCACCAGTGTAACTCCCAATAACATGGGTGGACTCCCAAGAGTCATACCGTCATCTCCAAACTCATTCTATTATGGAGATAACCAAACTTTTCAACAACTAACGACTAATTAATCACATATAACTATATAACTGACATTGATGAAAAGGTGATGCTGGTGTGAAACTCGAGTCTTGAACCTCATCAAAATCACCCCAATGACTCAAGTACTAAATCTACGTACAAATATTACGCCAAAAGCATAAGCATCACAAGCCCCCCTATAGAGATCACAAATCATATCAGTACAACTGTCCCATGCTGCAACAACCTGAGCATAAAATAAATATATCTCTATACGAGGTGATAAATTCTAGGACACCACTTGCGCCACACATACCATACTCAAATCTAATAATGAAACTACTGTAACTTCCTCACTGTACTACCATAGGCATTCCTAACTTCTTGAACACCTGATGCATGTTCGTGATAACTAGTCATAGAACTACACTTCTGCGAAGTCTAAAGAATGAAGCAATTACTCATAGAAATGGAAGATAAGATTTTGTATCTTCAAAGAAGAACCAACACATTACTATACACGCATAAAACTAGTCAGAAGTTGCATTCACGTGTATTATTCTCAAAAATATTTTTGTAAGTACAGATTGTTATTCCTCTGCATGATACTCCTCCATCCAGGCTAATAGAATTTTAGAGTTGTGCAACATATATCCTTCTCTGATCTTTGCATATGCTCGTGATAAATAAAAATGTTTACTGTTAACCGAGCTAAGTGGTTCTTTAATCGTATTTGTATAAACGTAGAACGCATGACACTGCACCAGAATCGTAATATCAACATTCTCACCCTCGTGCTTTATAACTGGGAGAATTATATCCTGGAGCTGATTGCACATCTCAAGGAAACACCTTTATAGAAAAAATCATGGTCATGACAAAGAATGAACATGACCCATTCATAAAATAATAAAGTCGAACAACTCAAAATTTGTTACGAAAAATAACTGAGTCATTAGGATCACCAAAATCATAAATGAGTATCCTCCGCTAACCTTGATATTGAAATCTGCTGCGTGTCGAGGTTCCCACAGTGGTGGTTTAATGAAATTTCATGTTGTAATCAAAGGAAAACTGTCTAACTTAACCACTCACCATACACCATACCCAGTGGTAAAATATTTGTTTTCCATTTCCTTCTATATTGTTTGATATATCAAAAGTAGTATCCAACACACGTGACGAAAAGAAGTCATTAAATAAAATGATATTGAATAGTTAGCTCACACATGGATTGATGAATTTTAATCATCGACTAAGAATGGAATATGCCAAAAGGCAAGGTGGCTACAATACCAATCTTATTAGGTTCTGTGACATGAGTAGAGGAGGTGTAATACATATCAAACATTGCCTTCTCGTTCAACGCAAAACATCACACAAAAAGATCAAACTCCTGCAATCAAGTAAATGGTGTGCATCCAGAGTGGTAGAAAGTTTGGCTGAAAACATCGTGAAACACTATGACATAAGACGTTCTAAACTATTGACACATACTACGAGAAAGAATGAATTTTTAATGTAAAGAATTCGTCATAATAGGCATATTTCGTATACACTATTCGCCTCGTCCACAACTATGGAACCACAACTCTTTTGACAGAAAAAGAAATACATAAAACAATCGTACTAGACGTCGGAGCCACTGAAACTGCTGTAATCAGCCACTCAAGGGTCAACAACTCAAAAGTATATCCATTATGGATAACCAGAGCATTGAGTCCATTCCCAACAGAAGTCTTACTTCCCATAGTAGTCATCATAAACATTTCGTCGATACCAGTATTTATGTTGTAAATTATATCGACAAACAACTCTCATGATAACTGAACTAAATATTCTTCATCACCATCACACAATGTCATAGCTAAACTCTAGAAATGTGAGTGTTCTATAGTATCAAACCCAAAAACATCTAGCTAGAAATAACATATGTATCTAGCAAGCAAAACACTAGTAGAACTGAACTAAATATTTCATACAGCTGTAAGTACTTGTTCGTTAGAAGAATCTCTGTTTGTACAACATAACAGTTTTAACTGCTAAACTATTTGGGGAAGTTATAATAATAATAATCAGAGACACATGTATGTACACAAGCTCAAATCGCCAGAAAAGAAAACTATATATACTACCAGGCACACTACTACAAGCGAGAAGATAGCTGTATAGATTTCTTTGTTTCCACTCCTACTTAGCTAGCCAACACAAAATTATACAGGAAAAGTAGAGATGAGATAGTTAAAACTAAAAGAGGAGGAAAAGAAAGAGCAGCAACCCAAACCAAACCACAATCAATACCCAATCAAAAATCAAACACAAGAAGAAGAAGCCTTGAAACATCGAACCAACGCACCAACACCAAATACCCAATTAATATACTTCATCAAATCAGAGAGCTAAACATATATAAACGATAATCACAGACAACGAACAGATTAAAGAGAAAAGAGAGTGAGATCTAGACCTGACCTTACTGAAAAACTTAGATGAGGATCGACTCCACTTCAACCATTAAAGGAGTAAATAGATAGAGTGGTTAGAGTTTACTATATGGACCTCCATTGAAGCGTCATTCGAGATTCTCTGTGGGAGGATTTGAAAATTGAAAGAGATGAAAAGGGAAAGTGGGAAAGGGAAAATGAAAAGAGAGTGAAAAAAAGAGTGGGAAGATAAATTTCGTTTTGGCGCCATTGGTATTCTTGCGATGGAAAATTAAGCTGTGGCATCTGAAACGACGCATCTATGCATTACTACGGCAATCAAATTGCCGTGGTAATTGGCTAATGTTTTTACCACGACATCACTATGCCGTCGCTAAAAGTCATAACTATTGCTACGGTAATGTTGCCGTAGTAAATTCTAGGCTTTAGCTACGGAAACTGGTGCCGTAGAAAAAAACCGAAGCAAAACTAATTTTTGGTTGTAGTGTCATACATAGGAAGAAACAAAATGGGTACTGGACATAGGTTGATTGCTATGAGTTATTCTGTTGTGGAATGTTATACCACTACGCCATAGCCATTTCATTAGTACAGAAAAGCAAGGTTGTATCAATGATTTTATTAAATAAATAAAATATGGTGAAATGACTTAAATATAATGAATGAAGATGGAATCGAATGCAAGTACATAATCTACCGCACTCGAAGGAAAATCAAGACCTCGGATAACACATAATAAATGTTTAAGAAATAATCGTGAAACATTGCGTGAAATACTAAAGGTAAATGTAAACAATTTTCTTGACCCACACGGCTGCACCACAAATCATAAATCTTCTCAGAAAGCAATCACATATCACGACTAACTCTGACTCGATGCTACGGGTCCATAATAGGTCAACTGTTGGTCCAAACTCCTATAATACTCTGGTTGTAGATCCCTTGGGAATTATCCCACCATAATCATCAGAGTCATCCCTCAGAAATATAAACAATAACAAGAATCTCTCACTTCTCGTTGCATATAGTCAAACGATAATAGCTCGAATATAGCTTAAGCAAGGAGGAATCGTCGAATTGCACTGAATGGAAGTTGAATATTGTCACGTACTCGCAAAAACTACAGAACTGCGCATAACACGCTAGAAGTTCCCCCGAAACTGAATCAATGTTTTAGACCTTCCTGACTCAGTCAACAATAATGACATTGAGACTCATTCCTGGAAGCATCGTCGCATACTTGACAACACTCGAGTAAGCTTCTAGATTGATAACTAACAACCCACTAGCACTGAAAACTCATAGTTCCCTCGCCGCCAATTTATACTGAAGTACATAACTATGCTCACCTGCTACTTCTCCCATTGATACGTACAATGGCGGCTACCTCTCTCTTCCTCCAAAGCATGGAAATATCAATATCAAGTATCAAGGATGTCAGGATACCAACACATCATAACATAACGGCTCCTCGGCCAAGAATAGTGATCATCTAATCTCATAAGTTGACATCATCTACTCTACTTTCATCTCTGAATACACACTGCCCAGATGAACCTCGCGACCCACCAAGTCGCGGAAATCTCTAGAATAAAATGTAATGAAAATAGTACATATTCGTTATGAAAACTATTGTTGAAGTCATCGATCATGTCCATGAGGCATGACACAAGAAACTGGAGATACTCACCTAAAAGATTATCTTATACCATTAGTGATCCATATGCCCGAAGGCATACGATGAGAGTCGCTGCAGTCGGACCGTCGCACTCTAAAATCACTAAGGATACAAGATAGTCAACATGATCATGAAACCTAATGCTCTGATACCCTTATAATCCAGGGATAAGTCTTGTAGAACCCGTGTTAAGGTCTCTAGTACTGACTAGTCGGTATCAGTTACCTTAGCACGAGCAACCCAAATCATTGTTGTGATCTTACGCTGAGAAAATAGAAGTTGTGGGTTGTCATGCCTCGACTCTGGACAATCACAACTTCAACCAGCTATCCTGCAAACTGGGCAATTGAAAATAAATACCCCAGGGAAATACATAAAAATATAAAACGTTAGAGTGAGTGGACAAAAATCATAAATTGTGTAAATCTGAAAAACTATAACTATATGTCTTTCCGCTAAATTTCTATAGAATAATGCGAGTTCAAATATTATAAACTGAACTGCAAATAGAGGTAGTCGTTTAGGGTGTTTGTCCTAACCCGGAACGACTGTATATATGAAAAATATAGGTTATGGGAGAGTCTATGGTATTTTTCCTAACCCGAGACGATCTGGGTCGGGAAGGGTGTTTGTCTTAACCTGGTTCGACCTAATATTCGGTGATCAGCCGAATAGTAAGAGCATCGATGCAACTAAATAAACCATCACAAGCCAAACCTCCAAAAATTAAAATCTCATAAAGCATAATCATAAACGTAAAGCATAATTAATGAACTCGCAATATGACTGTGAAAATAATAGTTCACTCACAGTACAGTGTCGTGATCTCCAATCAGCCAAGCACATTTTTCGGCGTCTCTATACATCTGCTACTAGCTTCTAATACGTCATCTTGAAATAACGATTAATATGTAAAAACTAATCGTCGAAAATCATATCGAATAACTAAGCTCGTTACCAACGAGCAATATCGTCGAGAATATCGCATTCTCGAAATTCACGCTTCCTGAAATAATACCGAGCTATAATCTAATTCCAACTTCCAATTCTTAAATCCTTTTTAAAATTACAACATAAACCTTAAACGTTAAGGAACTCGAAGTCGAATTGATAATCAATGCAACCTTTTATCAATAATGTAAAATTGTTTAATTATTATCCGATTAACAAAACGTATTAACCAATAATGTCCATTCCAATTCAATAACGTCATCATTAGATTCAGTACGTAATTACGAACGAAACGAGATAATTTTTTTGCCGAAAATGCCCTCGTCAGAGCTCTATCGTGAACCACCGCCGACGACGACGACGCAGAGGCGTTAGTGACTTTTTCTGGCAAAGCGAAGCCCAAATTATAGATAAACTCCAATTTAACTTTGGTGACTTTCGTTGACTATAACTTCTTTCTCGTAACTCCGATTTAAACTCTTGATGTGGCAACGAACTCGTCTCGATAAACTCTACGACTATTCACAAAGAACTTCCTCGAAAAAAATGTAATCGGTAAAATTTCGATAAATACCATCGATAATTACCGACGATAAAAATTAATTACCATTAAATAAATTGTAAATAAAGAATGCTCAAAACGAGATGTGTGTGTGTGTGTGAGTGAGAGAGAGAGAGAGAGAGAGAGAGAGAGAGAGAGAGTTGTAAAATCTCAAAAAAGCCCTTCCGAATGACATGTGAATGACATTTGCCATTGTTTTTAACAACCGTTTGGGACAGAGTGATCAAAGTGACTAACGGTGTAATTCGATAGTGACCTTAATGATATTTGACATACATGAGTGAGTAAAGTTTAGAACATGTCATACATGAATGATCATCCAAGCAATTTTTCCTTCTTTTAAAAGGTAAAATACATATGTACAACTCCTATAATGAGTATCTAGCCACATAATCAACACAACGTGCTCGTTCAACTAGGTTTGGAGGGTTAGGACTTCATATCTAATCTTCTCAATATTTTCTTTTCTGTGCTGATGGAGAAGGATATGACATACAAACTCGATGAGTTCACTCGTTCTCCATATGATTCAATCATGGATTATGGTGTAAGTGGTGAAACAACGATCGAGGTAGCCTCTTTATACTCGATATAATAGAGTGGTTGTCACAATGTAAGGAGGTTAATGATCATAGTGTGTTAGGCATGCTATCAGTTGTTTAAGGTATCAAAAAAATTGTATGGTCATCACGACCGTGAATGAAGGTGAGATTTAATAAAATTCTTCATGTGAGACCAAGGCATGTCAAGGGGCGAACGTTATTTTGAGGAGATATGGTTACCTTGGCGACATACAAGCGATGTTGATTCATGAGTTTTGAGCATGAATTATGTGCCGGTTGCGGCTTTACACGAAGGAGACTTGGAGTTTGATTGGTTAGTTTTGTGGAGATGTACCAACAGTCCAACACCAAATCTCGTCATTTGGTCTCTAAGCCTCAAAAATCTTTTAAGCTCGTGTGGCCTGACCTTATGTTAGGGCGAGTCAGTCTAACCTCATTAAAATTAGGGTATGACTTCAGTCATATAAGTAAATCCCAGCCCAACCCTTCGGCCTAGTCTCTTTGAACCATAAAGACCAAGCCTAGCCGGGCCCATTTTGGCCTTAAAAGCCCAGCCCATTTTGGCCATTTTTTTTAAAAGTAATAATTTATAATTATTATCCTGTATTTTCTTATTTTCTTCATTTTTTCTCTTATTCTCCTCAATTGTCTCTACACACAAAAATACATTTTCAAAATAAATATCATAAATCAATAATTATAATACCTTAAACTTTTTATATATTAATATTTTCTCACTTGAAGGTCCATCTTGCCCCTGGCCCAATATTTTTAGCCTCATTGATCTAGCCTCAATGAGTGGACTAGAGCTCCTAAATTGTGGTCACGGCCCGGCCTCTTTATGTTTGATCATTGATCAAGCCCAGTCTAACCCAACCCTAAGTCTCAAATGCCCAGCCCAGCCCAGCCCATGATGAGCCTTAATCTCAGTGCTCTTAATTACCCTAAAATTTGGATTCTCCAAATCTTCCATTGCTACACAAAAGATGATTCATTTTTGAACATAGACTCAACATATCGAGTCTCCATGTCACTATTTAGTATTTACGTGATCAATCAATCTTTTCAGTTAGGGCTCATCATGAGCTGAGTTTGTTCAACATGCAAACATAAAGAGGTCGGGTTGATGCCACAATTTAGAAGTCCTAGCCTGCCCATAGGCTAGGCCAATGAGGTTAAAGAGGCCGGGTCGGGCTAGCCTCTATGGGCCGAGCCAAGATGAGTCTTAAATTGAGAAAAATTAATATATAATTTTTTTAATGTATTGTTATTATTGATGTATGATATTTATTTTGAATATATATTTTTGTGTGGAAAGAATATTGAGGGAATAAGAGAGAAAAATGAAAGAAATAAGAAAAAAACATAATAAAAATCATAAATTATATTACTTTTTCTAATAAAAATGGGCCGGGTTAAGCTTGGCCTCTAGGCTTTTAAAGTGATATAAATATATTTATATATTAATTTATTTATTTATTTAAAACGAGGCCGAGCTGGAGGAGGCTTATGAGGCTGAGACTGAGGCTGAGATAGGCCGAAGAAGCTCAAATGGGCTAGGACAAGAGGCTGGGCTAAGCTTCCAATGTATAACCCAGACCTTACCTTATTTTAAAAGAGGCTAGGCCGGCCCGTCCTAAATTAAAGCTAGGTTGAACTTTAGCCCTAAAAATTGGACGGACTAGACTGAGACTCGAGGCTCAAAAGCCTGATGAAAGTTTCAACTCGAAAGAAATGTCAATTACTAGAGAGTTTAGCAGATAAAGCCCAAAACGAAAATGATGAATAACTGAGCTCGTTTGTGGGTCTTGTTGATCTTGGGCTTCATCAACAATAGTAGTTTGTTATGTCGATTTCCAGGTAAAAAATATTTCAATGATGGATAACCAGATAAGCGTTGACCACTAGGAAAAGACGAAACATATCACCCACGACTAGTTTTGCTTCGTTGGCTTCTCGGTACTTCCCCTTTTGCATATTGGAAAACGAAGTGCATGCAAGGTCGGCCATAACGTATCTCCCTTTGCCATACATCCACTTCTTCTTCCTGGCTACTTGTTTTTTATTTTTTTGCCAAGTCTTCTTGGCTACTTCTTGTTTTGCACGACTTTTGACGTTTTCTTTATATATAATCTCTAGCTTCAACTCTAAACATTATTATCTTAGAAAAAAAAAAAACTCAAAACATTATCCATTATCTAACAACTGAAAATGAACTTAACCCACCGCCACGCGAAACTACGTACACAACAAAAGTGACACATGCTAAAAATGACTAGGAGCTAGGTAAATTAGTTCTGGTATCTAGCTTGATTGTTTGAAATTCTCTAGTCTTAAGGTATCCCTATTGGTAGCCGGTCAGGCGTTCTCCGCAGCTGAAGAATTCCTTATTGCTCGAGGGATGAATCTCTCCTGCATCTATCCTCCCATGCCTAGCTCGGTTTGGTTGCCTCCTCCGGTAAACAGCTTAAAAATCAATACTGATGTCGCCTGGAATTCAACATCTTTATTTTGTCATGTGGTGGCTATCGTTTGCGACTCAGCATGTAGCCTTATTTATGGGGCAGTCTCTTTGTTGGCGACGATTTCGGCCGAAGCTGTAGAGGCAAAAGCGATCATTTTAGGTCTTGAATCTGCCTCTCGTCTCGGTCTTTCCTCCTTCTCCCTGGAAGCTGACTGCCTCTCCCTGATATCAGCAGTAAAATCCTTCGAAGTGGCTCCGAAGTGGACGGTGTGTCATTGATCGCCCATCATCCGGTCCTTGTCATCTTCGCTCTCTTCTATTAACAGTAGAGAAGCTAATAAGGTTGCCGATTGTGCAGCGTCATTAGCTCTTAGCTTGGTGTCTTCTCCAAGCTAGTTTACTAACCCTCCTGCCGGCCCCGCTTCTGCACATTCTCTTGCCGGATGCTGTTTCTCCTCCCCCATGAGGGTTGTTCATGGTTTTCCTTTTTGTGGTCCTTGTTTTCCTTGCTGTTGTTTTTCTTGTTGGTTTGATTCTTATTTTCCACATAAAAAAGGTATCACTATGTTTCTACCGGATTACGCGGGATGCAATCAAGCAGAAGCAAGTACGAGTAATCCTCTCGCGTTCGAACGATCGGGTTGTTCGGGCGATCGGGTGCCTTTCTGCTCTTCGGTCGTGCGAGCTCTCTCTTCCGGTGGTTGACTCTTCCTTCGGGCTATCCAAACGCTCGGGCTGTTCGGATGGTCGGGCGCTCTCCTACTCTTCGGGTGATCGGATATGTGTGTTCGGGTTTGGCTGTTAGAAGAATACAACGACAAACAGGTGGTCAGATGGTCGAGACAGGGGGGCCTGCCTTCAACGCTCTGATGCCTAAGTTAGAAGATGTATTGGATATAACAGTCAAGCGAACGTGTAAGAAAGTAGGTTGAAGTATTGAAGGGACTTGAATGCCTGGAATTGAATAATCCTTACCTGTAGTAAATGCCTTACCTATATAGGTGGTTGAGATTGTTACTTGCTTGTGTTCTTCGATGTGGGGTGGAGCTGTTTTGTTGTCATGTGGAACGAACATTCGGATGTACGCTTGTCGGGCGCGTGCGCGCTCGGATGGGGTCGGTCTTGTGGGCAAAGTTGTACCCTGCCTGGTGGTCTTTCGAGTGGTCGGGTAGGTGTTGATCACCTGCTTAATTGGGTAAGTGTGTTTAATTAATGAACTAATGCTGCTATACTAACAAGTCCCCCAAGTCCCCAAGTCAAAGAGATCTTTCTTGATTGGGGAGTTGAAAAAGGGTTCGTGCGATTAAACAAAATACTTATCCGATTGAGCAGCGATGCGTGGTTCTGTAACCCCCAAGTCCCCTAACTCTCCGGTCAAGAAAGGGCTCGCATGTGGAACGAACATTCGGATGTACGCCTGTCGGGCGCGTGCGCGCTCGGATGGGGTCGGTCTTGTGGGCAAAGTTGTACCCTGCCTGGTGGTCTTTCGAGTGGTCGGGTAGGTGTTGATCACCTGCTTAATTGGGTAAGTGTGTTTAATTAATGAACTAATGCTGCTATACTAACAAGTCCCCCAAGTCCCCAAGTCAAAGAGATCTTTCTTGATTGGGGAGTTGAAAAAGGGTTCGTGCGATTAAACAAAATACTTATCCGATTGAGCAGCGATGCGTGGTTCTGTAACCCCCAAGTCCCCTAACTCTCTGGTCAAGAAAGGGCTCGCTTGACGGAGTGGGTACCTGTGCGCCTGTTCGGGTGTATGTCTTGTGGCTGACTGTGTACCTAGGGCCCGACCTCCCAAACGAATCTTGCTGTTTGGAGCCGCACGCCCTGTGGAGCTGTTCGGGCGAATATGGATGCGTGTGTGTGTATGCGGATGTGTCATGGGGTGAATGAGTGCGAATGTGTGTATGCGGATGCGTGTTAGTATGCAGAAGAAATCCTGCGGATGTTTATGGTACATATACAAGTATGTATGGGTGAATGAGTATGCGGGTGTATGTATAAGTGAATGAGTATGCGGATGTTTATGTGTATGTGTATGTATGATGATGTGGGTGTTGATGTATGCGTGATTGTGGATGTATGAGTGGATGCGGATGTATGGATGGTTCTGAGCCGCTTATCCGACCCCGCGACGAATCGTGCTGTCCGGAGTCCGCCAAGGATGAGCCTCAAAACGGCCTTTCTTGGATGCATGGATGGTTCTGAGCCGCTTACCCGGCCCCGCGATGAATGTTGCTGTCCGGGGTCCGCCAAGGATGGGCCTCGTCCCCTCCGTGCACGCCACTCCCGAACGAATCTTGCTGTTCGGAGCCCGCCAAGAATAGGCATCGGAATGGCCGTGCTTAGGTGCCCGAGAGGAGATCCTCGACTCATCGGCGTCAACCTAATGTAGCGTCAACGGTGGGGCCCCTACCGTTACGTACATGTGTTGCAGCGCACACAGAGGGGACGGACTGCATGCCCGTGCCGCTCATCGGTTTTAGCGCGTGCCCCGATAGGTTCTTGCCACTATCGTTCCGCCTAACCCGGCGAATGTTAACGTTACGCCCTCGGAAGAAATGGGGCCACTCCCGAGTCGCCCATCACTCGGCACGTGCTCCGAAAGGTGGGGCCGCTTTCGAGCCGCTCGAATGGTCCTGTAATTGTGCGCGCCCCGGAAGGTAACGAGTGACGCTAGCCGCTTCCGTGCCGCGTAGTCCGAACGGTGAGTCACCTCTTACTAGGTGTCTGGGCGCGGACTCGCAAGCGGTCGCTTGTGCTCCGGCTTCGTTAACAGAGCCAGGGAGACGATATCATGCGCCGTCTACTGCACCTTATAGCGCGCACGCCGAAAAGGGAGCGCGGACCGTTAGCCTCTTTCGGGTCGTCTAAAAGGGCCTTGCTTTGAGCGCGCACACGCCGAAAGGAAACGTGTGACGTTGACCTCTTTCAGGGCGCCTCAATGGTCTTGCACTAACCTGGTGGGGTGGCGTTTACTTACCTGTGAGATTTCTCGGGCGCTTGGTCGTGCGGGTGGTGCGTGCGCCAGTCCGAATGGCGGGAGTCGTGACGTGTGTGGCGTGTCTTGGGCAGGGTGGTGTGGCTGATGGGACGTTTGGAGTGACATTCCTTTCGGTTTCTCCTTGGGAACTGTTGGTGTAATAAATGCTAGCCGGCGTAATTAATGCTGGCGTGTCATGTGTAATAAATGCTGATGACGTAGTAACTGCTAGAAGCCTAGTCGTCAGGCGCGTGTGAGCGTGAGAGGCTGCATGGCTGACACGTGGCGAGTCGTAGTAGATTGTGCTAGGGTTTGAAAACGAGGTGGGAAGCTGAAGGGTGAGCGCGGTTACTTAGGCGGGTAAGTAAACCGCCTTGTGGACACGTGTCACCATCTAACGGTGGGCACGCAAAAATTGGACGGCTAGCGTTCGCTCGCGTGTGCCATTGGGTCAGTATAAATAGGCCTTCGTGGTGTCGTCTTCCTCATCGCTTTCATATTTACTGAAGCTCTGCAAAATTTACTTTGTGCACTGTTCTTGTTTTCTGATCTCTGTTCTTATGTCCTTGTCGGAGTTCGTCGTCGTCGTCCATCTTTCAAGTCTCAATCTTCAATTTCTGGTGAGTTTCCCCAATTCTGCTCTTGTTGCTTCTTGTTGTTTTGCTTTTTCCGGTGTCTTCTCCGTTCACGGCTTCTGGGTTTTTTCTTTTTCTGGGTTTGCGTCTCAAGAACAAGGCGTGTTCTTGAGGCGTGCTTGGTTTGATCTGTTTGAGGTAGATTTTCTGGGTTTTTGTTGTTTCTGGTAGGTGTTTTTTTTTGCTAAGTGTTTGGGTATTGCGTGTGCGCGCTTGTCTAGGAGATGGAACCGATAGAAGTATCGAGCGATATGTCGCGTGAACGGGTGTACGTTCCGGGGGCGGGGTGGTTTAGCTGTAGTCCATGCACGAGCGGGTCGGATGCCTCGTTCGAATCTGTGATGAGTGTAACGCCTTTACGGTATATCCCTAACGATTCTCCTGTCGTGCAGTCGATGGATCAAGAACGAGCGCTCCCTGCCGCAGGGTTAGGGGAGTCGTCGGGGTCGTCGGGTGGGTCTTCATCCTCTTTTGGGCTGTGGGGTGATGAGCAAGTACAACGGGAGTCGCCCGTGCCCCAGTTCGCGGAAGGTGGCCGCGTACACTGGGTGTTGCCTGATGGGGTTCTTGTCCAAGAGCCCGAACGTGCGCCGTCAGTGAAGGAGATGGCGCGGTGGGCGCGTGACTACCACATCCCCAACTCCGTGAGGCTGCAGATCCCTGGGAAGGGCGACACATTCACTCGACCTCCGCCCGGCCACGTCTGCCTCAGTGAGTTTCACTTGAAGGCTGGAATCAAGCTGCCTCTTCATCCCTTCTTTCAATACATGCTGGTGCTTCTGAAGATCTCCCTCAGCTAGTGTGAGCCCACACTCACCCGATCGCCCGAACAGCCCGAGCGTTCGGACGCGAGATGATTACTCGTATTTGCTTCTGCTTGATTGCGTCCCGCGTAATCCGGTAGAAACAGTTCCCACAGAAGGCGCCAACTGTTTCTACCGGATTACGCGGGACGCAATCAAGCAGAAGGAAGTACGAGTAATCCTCTCGCGTCTGAACGCTCGGGCTGTTCGGGCAATCGGGTGCCTTTCTGCTCTTCGGTCGTGCGAGTTCTCTCTTTCGGTGGTTGACTCTTCCTTCGGGCTATCCGAACGCTCGGGCTGTTCGGATGGTCGGGCGCTCTCCTACTCTTCGGGTGATCGGATATGTGTGTTCAGGTTCGACTGTTAGAAGAATACAACGACAAACGGACGGTTAGATGGTCGAGACAGGGGGGGCCTGCCTTCAACGCTCCGATGCCTAAGTTAGAAGATGTATTGGATATAACAGTCAAACGAATGTGTAAGAAAGTAGGTTGGAGTATTGAATGGAATTGAATGCCTAGAATCGAATAATCCTTACCTGTAGTAAATGCCTTACCTATATAGGTGGTTGAGATTGTTGCTTGCTTGTGTTCTTCGATGTGGGATGGAGCTGTTTTGTTGTCATGTGGAACGAACATTCGGATGTGCGCCTGTCGGGCGCGTGCGCGCTCGGATGGGGTCGGTCTTGTGGGCGAAGTTGTAGCCTGCCTGGTGGTTTTTCGAGTGGTCAGATAGGTGTTGATCACCTGCTTAATTGGATAAATGTGTTTAATTAACGAACTAATGCTTCTATACTAACACACTATTTACTAACTCTTTAGTGTATCTGTTAATTGCAGTCAATTTTCACAAATGATGTGAAACCGAAGCTCTCTTTCTTTAAAGGACATAATATTTTCCAAATATCCCAAGCGAAAAGAGAAAATTGATGCTAAAGACTAAAGTGCTATAAACACCGTCTTATTGTTGATGCTGTCTTACAATTCCAATTAGCTAAGGCTTCAAAAATGAAATCCAATAAAAAC
Source organism: Geum urbanum (assembly GCA_946800695.1). Classification (NCBI taxonomy): domain Eukaryota; kingdom Viridiplantae; phylum Streptophyta; class Magnoliopsida; order Rosales; family Rosaceae; genus Geum; species Geum urbanum. The sequence goes on from OX327001.1 coordinate 13,615,002, forward strand.
ACCTTACTTGAATAAACTTGTAGCTTCCATAATTTTTACTTTAGGTAATGTGTAAACGTTGTCATGATGAACGGGTGAAACAATACTCAAGACTGCTTAATAATATGTATATTACATGTTTCATTTCCAATTTTATTCAAATAAAGTAGCTTTTCAAGAATGTCTCAAAAGAGTTCCTTGGAAAGGAAACCAATCTAGTGAACTAAGTGGACGGACAAACTCTAGCTTCATATCAGATGGTCAAAATATCTAGTGAATAGTGTCATCATTTTCATATACTAAGATATTGGAGTCGTTGTCAAAAAAGTCAATAGAGAGAACCGATTAATTAGAAAGCTCCTGCAAATCCATATCTTCACACAATAACCATACTTGATATTTCTGCCCAAAAAGTAAATGACATGGAAACAGTTCCTAAAGTCAACCAGTAGTTCCTCCACCAAGCAAAACTTAAATGCAGCAACCACTTCCGCAAGTAATCTGAATTTGAAGTCGGATTTCAAAGTCTCTATAACCACGAGGGTTTTCCATTTCCACGTACAAAGATGAAAACCCATCATCCTTTCAAACATTAGTAGGGCTGGTATGAACTGTGTTTAAGCTGAACACCATGAAATTGCAAGGAATTTGGGGGCACGCGCTTGGAAAAAAGGAAGGGTGGGCGTTCAGTGTTCACAAGATGGGTGGGCAAGACATGTCCTTCTACAAAAATCACTTTTGTTTTGCATATTGAAAAATTTCACCTAAGAGCATCCGCACCCATGAAATGGAGAGGAAATCCTATTTTAAGGAATTCCTCACCCATTTGAGGAATTCCTCTTCAATAGGAAGTCCTATTCTTGTTTTTCGTGCAGCGGTGCTAAAAATAGGACTTCTTATTACTATTCATTATTATTTAAAATTTTAATTTTTTATTTTCGGGTAATATTTTCAACCAATTTTCAAGTAATAGGAAGTCCTATTTAGACGCGCGTTAATATGCTTTGAATCAATTTTGTATGCAGGTAGCATACAGTGGTCTCGCTGACCGGTCAGCGAGTCGGGGTCCATGGGTGACGCGCCCTGGTGGGGGTTTGGGGGCAACGCCCCCGGAGCTAAATGTAATCCGAGTCATGTTGGACTTAGGTTTTTTGTTGAGCATACATTCGTTATAACAACGTGTTTATTATGATTCTTTATTTCGTCGCAATTCAAAATTGACATTTTTTTAAGTTATGATTTTTGACTCATTTTCTTCACGAAAGTTATAGAGTACATTAATATGAACTCGTCCGTATTTTTATTGAATTTTTCGGAAGTCCGAGCTATTTATTATGATTTTTTTAAGTTTCAGAGTAAATAATTTATTTTAAATATTACAAATGAACACGTGTTGCGTTCTGATTGGTCCGTAACTTTTTTTAACTTTTTTATCGACGCGTGTACTACACGCGTTAGGTTTAAATAAAAAAGACGTCAGCCTGGCGTCACCCACGTGCATGGGGCCCACCAGGCGGACGTTCTCTCTCGCTTCCCCTCCGGAGGACGCCGGTGAGGACGTCCCTCGCGTCAACTGTCTGTCGTCGCCCTCCCTTCCCCCCGCTGCACCGGTTTCTGCTGCCGGACGTCCCCAAACGGCGGGCCCCGCCGGAGAACGTCCTCTCCGTTCTCTACCGCTGCAGTTGCTCTAACATGCCTCTTTCGATAAAGAACGAAACCAAAAAGAAGTTCTCCCATTGAATTCACTCAACATAATGAAGAATTGGAGATACACGAGGCAAGTTCAGCTAAATTTGAGTATACACGTAAGTCGTGGTTTACAGGAATTTATGCTCATTTTGAAAACAATCGGATGAATATCACACACATCGAGTCGAAAATATCGATACTCTTCCCATTTAACCACTTGAGATCCAACAAATATAAGCTTTTAACACAAAAAATATTCTCATTAACAACGAGTAACTCTCTATCTTTCTGATGTAAAATTCTAAATTATTCAAATCTAAGCCACACTCTTTCCAACGACTAAGACCTTGCTCAGTTGTATGAGTGCTCTCCTAGGACTTATTTCATTCGATTTATATCAAGGAAAAATATTTTCTATGATGTTTGAACTTTCAAAACCTTATCAACGTGATACCTCGAGCAAATTTTCTGTTAATATCCGTCTGCATTACAGATGTGGCAGATAGAGATTTCAAATTTGAAGGGTAAATAAGTAATTTCATATATAATTTGATTTTTAGTTTATTAATAATTTTTTTAAAGGAAGTTTATATATTTTATTTCCTTTGTTATTATTTTTATTGACCTTTTAAATGGTAATTGTTTTTACCATTTTAAATAGTAATTTTTAATCATTTCAAATGGTAATTTTTTTTTCATTGCCCACATCTCGAACTTGAAACCTCCCATACGAGCACCACCACACCAAGTAGACTTTGTTATTACAATTAGCAACACGTATGAATTTATATTCAGAACCCGATCCTAAGATTTTCCAAACCCAAATTCAACCCACCCTCTTAAACCCGAAACTTGAATCGTGCCCAACGAACACAGCACAGCCGCCGCGGTTGTTGAAGTTATTGTTGCAGTGGTATTGGTAGGCCTGTCAATGGGGCAGATTTTGATCCGGATCCACTCCAGACCCGTATATATTATGCGGATCTGGATCTAATTTTTGGACCCGTTGATCTATTTGTGACCCTGACCCGTTGACCCGTTTATTTAACGGATCAGATCCGGATCACAAGCGATTCGATCCGTCTATGATCTGCCCCGTTTATTTTTTTAACTTATTAAATATAATTTACTTTTATTACATAAATAAAATTATTTTAATCTAAAACTCTCTTTTTTAAAAATAAATATATTTAGCAAAGTTATATAAAATTATTAATAAATTAAAAGATTAAAAACCTAAAATTATTGTTTCTTGTCAAGTTCCTCGATGTAAATGGAGTTTTTTTTTGTCTCTCTAGTTTAGTTTAATGAAATATTTTGGTTATATAAAGAGATCATGTGACATATTGGTAATAATTAACAAATTGATAAAAAAAATTTAGTAATTAACATATTGATAAACGGGTCCGGATCTGCTCCGTTAATCCGCTGGATCTGGATTGGATTATTCAAGATCCGCCGGATAAACGGGGCGGGGCGGGTCGGGTCTAATTTTTTCTCTTCTTAAACGGATCTAGATCTAAGTTGATTCGGTCCGACTTTGCCCCATTGATAGGCCTAGGTATTGGGGATCAGAGTTGTTGTTATGGTTGTAATATCTGTGTCAACAGAGGGAGGAGGTGTCGGGCGAGATCTGACCCGATCCATCTGCCACGTCAGCAATATAGACGGAGATTAACGAAAAAATTGCTCGAAGTATTATCTTGATAAAGTTTTTAAAAATCCAAGTATACAATTGATACTTTACAAAATTCAAGTATGAAAGTGATAAGACCCGATAAGTCAGCTATCACAGTTTTGTTTTTCCTTATATCAATCAGACATTTTCTAAACAAATTAAACACCAAAAGATAAACACAAACCCAAAAAGGCCATTACAGTCATTTTGCAGAAGCCAGCTAGCTCCACACACACACGTCTGCAACACAGAGCGAGTGAGCCTCACTTCTTCAACTGCTCAAACGTGTTATATTTAAGTAGTAACAAACACACGCCACACTTCACCTTCATCACCTTCTCTCACAAAACCCAAAGACTCCAACTTCCTCCTCCGCGAACCCAAAAGACTCCAACTTCATCCACATATCAACTTCCAAAACCCAAACAAGAACTGAAGTAGTAGAGGAAGAAAGAAGAAGAAGGAAGATGAGGGCCAGCAACCACTTGATAGGTCTCCTGAACTTCACCACCTTCCTCCTCTCCATCCCAATCCTCGGCGGCGGAATCTGGCTGAGCAGCCGCGCCAACAACACCGACTGCCTCAAGTTTCTCCAGTGGCCCCTCATCGTCATCGGCGTCTCCATCATGGTCGTCTCCCTCGCCGGATTCGTCGGAGCGTGTTACCGCAACACTCTCCTCATGTGGGTCTACCTCTTCGTCATGTTCTTCATCATCGCCGCCCTCATCGGTTTCATCATCTTCGCCTACGCCGTCACCGACAAAGGCTCCGGCAGGCCCCTTCTCAACAGGGCCTACAAAGATTACTACTTGGAGGACTACAAGGGCTGGCTGGAAGACCGCGTAGCTGATAACAGCTACTGGGTTAAGATTGCTTCTTGTGTAAGAGACTCTAAGGTGTGCCAGAAGATGGGGAGGAATATGAATGGTGTGCCTGAGACTGCCGACATGTTCTACAACAGGAACCTCAACTCTGTTCAGGTACGTATCCAGTTCACTCAAAAAAGCTTACTTGATCTGAATTTTAGAACTTTCTGTTTTGTGTTTAAGTTCATAGCTAAAGAATATATGTGATGCATCCCCTAGTATCTTTGTATCTTATGTTGTCGGATTCTCGATGAGTTTCCGGCATGATTGTGGAGATGGAACTATTGTGAATCATAGCGCAAGTTTGTTTGAGGAGGTAGCTTAATTAAGGTGGGTTTTTGAGGTTGAAGAAAGTTGATTAGAGGGGTAGATCTAGTTTGTGGAATAAGATCTTGGTTTAAGGAGGTTACTGAGGCATGTGGCCAACCTGTGGGACAAGCATGGGGTTGAGTTGGAGTTCCTCAAATTATATTATAATTTATACCTCTGAAATTTTTGGTCTTTTAACCAATGATATATTGCCATGTTGGACTTTTTTCTCTGATTTTGTTTTTCTCTTGATGGTGATGGAAAACAAACCATTACCAACATAGAACATACTACTCCCACTTGTATACTGTCCTTTTCTTAAACATTTATTTTTTTTTTTATGGGAAAAGATTGAGGAAATTTCACTACCCATTTTTTAAGAAAGAGAGTAATCAAAATTTATTACGTCTGCTTGTTCAAAATGAAGGGGTGGACAATAGGGAGTGATGACCTTAATCCATAGTGAGCTGATTCCATAAGTATGTCACACATACGCAGTGGATGTAACAGTGTTTAGGGTTTTGAGGAGTGATGTATACAAGGATTACAAGATAGCACTCAACCCAACAAGAAATTAAACCAATGAATCCCATCGGCCTCTTAGTTTCTAGTCCTCAAAGCCCTTATCCGAATCCAATATTCTTTAAATCTGAAACACAGAATGAAAATAATGAAAACAAAATAGCGAAGTAATTTGAGTCATAAAAACAGCACTTGTGAAAAAGAGTTGGGCTGATCTTGCTGGCAGTACTACAAAAGGTCATGATACTCATAGAATAAGAATGTTCTTGTAAGATGGTAGGGATTAGCCCCCTTTTTTTTTGGCTTCATATCAACAGAATATCTTTTAGGTGATATATCCTTTTCGCATTTTGTCTGCTTGTTACAAATCGGAAGACGATGATAGAATCTTTGAACAAATGTGAAATACCCTCCAAAATCACAATCCCCTCCTTCCCAACACTTCTTTAGGCTCTCACTTTCTTATTGGTACTTTTTGTTCTATAAGTATGCATTATTGGTGTCTCCAAATAATTGATGTAGAAAATTGTAGAGTATATACAATGTTCTAGGTATTAATGTATGTTATGTGACCATGGCATGCTCCATACTTGCTTCACATGCTGCATAAAGACGTAGAAACTTCAACATATACTTCTTTATATGGAAGATTTCAAGCTAGGATGGAGGTTGTGGTCAACTTTCTCACTAGCTTTAACAAACATTCAAACTTTAATTTGGCCAGCATGCTCCTGCTGGCACAAAGTAGTTTGCTGCATACTTGTACGTGCTAGTCATTCCCATCCCTTTGTTGCTTCAGAATTGCATGGCTGCCATTATGATCACCAGATAAAATTTATATCGAGTATGGATCTCACACTTCTGAGTGATATGATAAGTACAACATTATTCTGGTCTTTAACTAATGCATCTTTTGCTGATAGAGCAATGTTTCTGCTGTTACTTGTATTTTAATTTCGTGTATGAATTGGACTGCTAATATTGTTTTCCTCATTGATCAATAGTCTGGCTGCTGCAAGCCCCCAACAGAATGTGGCTATACCTATGTGAACGAGACAGTTTGGAGCACTACAGCTGGGCTGACGGGAACAAATGCAGACTGCTCAATGTGGAACAATGATCAGGCAGAACTCTGTTATAGCTGTAACTCTTGCAGGGCTGGTGTGCTAGCCAGCATTAAGAAGAGTTGGAGGAAGGTCTCTGTGATCAACATCGTTATTTTGATTATCCTAGTTATCTTCTATGTGATTGGCTGTGCAGCATTCAGAAACAATCGTCGAATGGACAATGACGAGCCATATGGTGAGGCTCGGATGACAAAGGCACAACCTAGTCATTTCCATCTTTAGAGGTGGAGTCCTCTGATACTGGGAAAAACTGTGTGAAATATGTATTTTAAAGGTATTGGGTTGCACTCATTAGGGTTTATTGATATTAGACAAGTGAACATCATGAACATGGCTTGATTTTTGATAAGTTGCTTGTATTAGTTGTATATGTAAATACCTGTGCTTTCTTTTCTCTGTTTTTGAATCATTTACCAGACAAAAACAAGAGAAACTTGCCAGGGGTCGACGGCCACTTCACAGCTCCACAGGTGACTGACTGGCCTGGTGGAGCTGCGTCATCCCTTTCTTCAGACGATGATCAACCACTATTCTCCTCCACAAATTTGTGCCACCCTGAACATCTGAATAGAGCACACTGCAAACTAAGCCTAATCGGAGGATCGGCAAATGACTCCTTCACTTCAAGACTCTGATGCTTTATGAGAGGACAGAAACAAAAGTGGTATAATATAGAGGGTGTCTCTTCAATGGGGTGTAGTGGACATCCTTCGTGGTTGATTTGAACGGAGAAGATCAGTTCAGTTGAGTGTAGTCTGTGTAGATGAAAGAAGCGGTTCGGGTGAGAGCAGACCAAGATTAGTATGAAACACTTAAAATGAACTATGCAGTCACCACCATATAACCATCAACTTAACTAAACAAATAGAAGACTAATATAATGCATTTATAATGGAAGGCATATTGAACAAGAATGAGAATGTTACAAATCGTCCTGTTACTATAAGGAAAATAAAAAAAGTTCATATTGTGTTCCACAGTGATTCCTAATATATACAACTCAATATCTATGTATTACATGGAGTAACATATCTATATGATCCTTGTAATTTAATCCCAGTTTATATCAATTTGCTTAATATACACAAGATATATTGTTAAAAGTTTGGATAATTTCCTGTTGGGGGTATATGGAAACATGTAATTTCGTCCGAGGGCTCTAGAAGAGAATCCATGCATGTTTGAAGATCTCTACTATACTACGATTTTGAAGAATTTACTAAAGTAAAGAACCAGTTTTGCAGTTCTTAGTAAGTGAGTAAGCTATGCTTGGTTTATCCGCCTGATGACTCTGATTAGAAACAATATGTCCTGATCAAAACCAAACTAGAAGACTGAAGACCATCTCAGCTAAGGGAAAGTATCATAACTAGCACGAAACTTCAATAGAGCACCACACGGAAATGTCAACCGAGCAAAGCAATTACACTTCTCCTGAAGAACTTGGTCTTCGTATTGCATAGATGCATTCATATCATGTGCGAGTCTGGTCTAAATGATCTTGAATCATTGACTATGTTCATAGAAGATCGGAATCTTTAGAATAAGAGTTCACGGGTACCACATCAGGAGTTCACTGGTGGTGTTAATAGCACCAAAGTGAGCGAGGTACTCTATCCCCTACCAATCATGAGGGATATGATAGTCTCCTAACCCAAACCTGAATTTTGTAGGCTATGCTGACCAGATGGTGGCAAAGGCTAGTATGAGAGCATGTAAGTGGCTCAGCTACAAGGGCGCCATATAATCCAACCACAAAAGGTAGAAGAAACATATATTGACAAAGGCTAAGCTGCTTAATGAAGTTCCGATTTCCAAAAAAGAAAATGGTTATAAGAAATGTGGCTCAAAACACGACCAACCAAACAGAACATCCAGCAGCTTAAAAAGACAGCGAAACAAAGTAGTGAAAGAAATGTATTGTAATTATAAATAAATATTTACTGCAAAAATGTGTGAAAATATATGGACAAATGATGTAATATACTATATTGCTATGTGAAGGAACTCGTGAAATATACAAATCATATATACATCAGGTAACATATGATTAAGTGTATCAATGAGAAGTGATATTACTGACTTGATGAGGGTGGATTACAACTCCATGAATTCCGCGTGAAGTAGGTGTTGAAGAAGGCATTGGCTCAACATTTGGAGGTATTGGAGTTTCGGGTGAGTGGCCTGAAATACAGAGGGCACCAGAATCATCCTGCACCCAATAAACTTCTACCATAACCCCTCTTGGATTTTCTGCAGATTCTGTACCTGCAATCCCAATAAATCTAGCTCCTATAGGTATCTGCAAAACCATTGAGATACATTAATAAAGATACTCTGATATATTATTTGTAAATTATACTTGTTGTGATTTGTAAGCATATCCTATTATAGATGTGATGAAAAGAAAAAGAAGCTGCTTTACCTCAATTAAGGCTCCGGATGCTAATGTGAGTGTGACCAACCTCCCTTCAGCAGTAGCAGTTTCTAGCTCTGCCTGCCTTGCGATATTTAAGAAAACTTCTTCAAGAGTTGTAAGACCTAGCTGGATGTCTGAGATACCGAACTCACTTTCTCTATCTTGAAGCTCTTTAAAAAAATTCTGGGATCACAAAAAACAAGAAATAAGAACAGTTTGCACTTATAAACAAAGTTGATCATATTATTTAGTTTCAACAGGAAGTGTTGAAACTTGATGTAGTTACTGTAGTAAATGCAATAAGAAGTACGGTAACAGACAGAGCACTACAAGCTAAACATCAAACATTTAAAATAAAGTAGAAGATTACCGTCAAAAGTGCCTCCCTATCATGTGGAATAACAAAAGTCAGAAAGTTTTTGTTCTCTTCTTTTGGTAAAATGTCCAAATGCTGTCAAAATTTGTCCATGTCAGAAATAACTAGCCTTTGTAAGCGTACAAAAGCACAACGCATTTTGAAATGAACATACATATTTAAAGAACTGCTTCACCGCCTCATGGTGAGGTGTAGTAACTACATCCCCGTTTGGAGGACTTTGTCCATTGATGCTACCACTGAAACTAACATTTGCAATAAAGCCAGTTCCAAACCGTGACTTCAGCCTGATTGAAGTACCAAGGCAACGGAGTCTACCCTTTGCCATTATTCCTATCCGGTCACTTAGAATGTCAGCTTCTTCCATTGAGTGAGTAGTTAGGACAATTGCACGCCCCTTTTTCGCATTCTCAATGATATCCCACACATGTCTTCTAGTTATTGGATCCATACCAGTTGTCTGTATACATAAACTTATTATAAAAGAAAAAGAAGGATGTAAATGAACTTATAGAAGGAAAAGAATATCTGCGTTGCATACCGGTTCATCTAAGATGACTAACTTTGGATCACCTATAAGGGCTATTGCTACGCTTAAGCGACGTTTCATTCCTCCACTGTAACTCCCAGCTCTCATTTTGGCTGCCTCTGTGAGTCTTACTTCTACCAATGACTTCTCAGCAACCTACAGTTGAGATAAGAGTGAAAGACCATTCAACTTAAACAGAAAAGACGATCATTCTTCCAGGGTAGAGTCATAGAATATGCATGGCATAAAATAAATTTAGACAGCACTTACCAATTTTATTGTAGCTGGGTTTAGACCTTTGATACTAGCAAAGAGGTGGAGGTGCTCTTTCCCAGACAATGCATCCCAAAGAATATCAAACTACAATGAGATACAGAGTAGAGATAAGTAAGGTCTATTTATTTAGTTTTTAATGAATGTTTACAATATGGTGATAACTATCTGCATTGTACGTTCTTGAGAACTTCAGGTTGAGAGGAAAATGAGCTCACCTGTGGACAAACCCCTATAAGTTGCCGAATATTTGCCATGCCAACAGAGCTTCGGGCAGAATTCCCATAAATCAATGCTGTTAGCAAGATAGATCAAAATTTATCATCATTTTGACTTCAACCCAGTAATATGTGGGTCAATGAAATAAAAAATAATGTAAGTACAAGAATTACCATCTCCGCCAGTAACAGGTGTGATGCCAGTTAAACAATTGATTGTAGTGGTTTTTCCAGCTCCATTAGGTCCAAGCAAACAGAATAACTGATCCTTGGAAAAGTTCACCCATAGACCCTGAAGTTATTCCGAAGAAATGAATGTTACTACATTTCTTGTCTTTTAAAAACCTCAGCCTATAGACTACCCCTGCAAAGTACTTTTTGTAGTGGCAACTGATGAGAATCGAGAAACATGTAGAAAAATTGAACAAGAATTATACAGACTAAAACATGATAAAGTTCTTTTGCGTTCAGATATTTCCTCGGAAGGAAAAAACAAAAGTCAAAAGGTTCTTTACCTTCAGAGCATGGTAAATTGGCATTCTCTTGCATACACAGCAACCAAGGTTTGTGGTCCTTGGATATGACTTTGAGAGGCCACGTATCTGAACTGCAATGTTTGGATCAACTATGCCTTCGCTAACTTGTTGTTTTACAATACTCTCCTCTTCACGGACATCTTCATCATCCGGGATAAGTGGCTCCTGTTCTGGAACTGAACCTATGCAACTGCAAATTCCACCCTCTAAGAAAGAGAGGCACACAGTAATAACTAATAAGTATCATTCCGGAACTAATGAACAAAGTGAACAACAGTCTTATTTACCTTCAACTTTGTTTCCACCCTTCCCAATCCAATATCCAGGATTTAAAAAGTAAAATGCTGACTTTCTGACACCAGAGACATTCGGGATGATATTATCGAAGTAGATAGCCAGTACAAACCAGAGGAGGAATGTCGCCACCAACCATTTGTAAATGTCACTCTATAAAGAAGTGTGAATAAAAATGTCAGTATTTTTCAAAGAAAATAAAAAATATGATAGTATGTTACAAGTAAATGGAACTACAGTTAAAGTTTGAGTCTGAGCGACATAGTGATTACATACAATTGTTATAACGCAGTCCAATTCATCTGGCGGACAATCTGCTATTTTACTCCATTTAATCCCAATATCATGGGGAGGAGCCGTTGCACTAGCAAGTATCTGTAGAGCTTTGGCAAGAAGATTTGGCGGGAAAAATGACCAGATTATTCTATAACTCTCGCGGACGCTTTTGCGGTACGGAAATACGCTTGTGACTATCTGTGATGACAAATAGGTTCAGTTATCATCTCCAAACCAATAACCCCTGATATATATAAGCGTCAACCTTAAGGGAAACTTGCCTGAGTTACAGATCCAATTATAAATATGGTGAAACCCACAGTTGTGGATGAAGACGACTTGCTTACAAAGGCTGATAACATGAATGCAAAACCAATCTGCCATCAAATGTTAGAGAAAAGGGATCAGAGGTCCGTATAATAAGAGCCTTTGCATAAGAATAGAGTTAGCAAGAAGCAGTCTCACCATATTGAGTTGAAAAAGAAAGAAAACGAGGAAGACAACCGCAAAATTGTTTTTCAGAAACATATCAAACTGGAACATCATTCCAAAGAGAGTCATAAAAAGTGATGATAGGAGGGTTATAATCCCCTCCCATGTGAGCCATGAGAACCAGTATGCAGAGTCATAAAGACCCATTATTGTCATTGCCTGCAGGGAGAACAATACAACGTTAAATAACAAATTGATCTAGTAAATGCTAGCTATACTTGAGCATCCAATTAGTAAAATTCATCAAATTAAGTTGTCTATAGCCATCACCTGTCGTAGCCTTAGTTCTTTCTCTGTGATCAAAGAACTCATTTGAAATACAAAACCAAACATAGAGGCTGCAAGAAAGAAGGTTGGTCCAACTGTCTCCAATGCAGAGGGAATCTTCTTTGAAGGATGCGCAAATTCTTTTAGTGCAACATCCCAACTAAAATTTGCAACTGAACACATTATTTTATGAGTACTACGCAAAAGTTAATAGTCATGCAAGTAAACTCTCTGTAAAACACACTGAGACTATTAGGAACACTAGTACCTCCAAGGAGAGACCTAGCAATTTCACGCTCCGCAGCAATCTGAAGGGGAATTTGAAATTTGAATGTTGGGTCTTCAAATTGTCCTCGTTTTGCAACAGGAGTAGAGTTGGTCTGTATGCCATAGCTAATGACACTAACATTTCTTTCCATAAAATGCAAAGCTCCTGGGCAGTACATAGGATTACTAAATAGCCATACATCCACATCGCCTTTTGTTTTAAATGACTTGACCTGTGCAAAGAGCACAATGACAGTTAAAACATGACTATTGTTGTTCTTTCTCATATAAAATTTTGATTTCCATAGGAAAGAGGACATTAACACTACTCCCATCGTCTTTGTTTCAAAAGCATCATCCTATCAACAGACTTTAGATGAAACAATCTACTTATGTCCAAGCAAAATAAATGATTTTATTTTATGGTTCTTTCTATTCTCTTCTGTTTTTTTAACCAAATCAAGTAGGCTTATTTTCATATCTGCATGTTGTTGTTTTTTGAAGCTCCCTATCACATCTTATTCATTACACAACTATGCTCGCCTCCATTATTCGGAAAAAAAAAACTGACTTTGGTTAAGTTCATCTTTGACCATATCCATCCATATGATTTGCTTTCGCATTAAGTGACGCAACTACACTTGTTAAAAATCAATTTCAGAACTTGCTTGGTCGATCAAATTTTCTCAGCTAATGCTCCGTAGTAAGTAGATCACATTGTCTGGCAATACATTAATCTAATACTATTATACTACCTATCATTGACTTTTTGTTCAATTTCCTAAGCTCAGCAGACTAATTAAATCAAATAATTCATATACCTTTCACTCAGCTGACGTGGCTCAGTCCTATGCACTTTGATTTCACTCAGAGATATTAAAATTAAAGAAAATAAAAAAAAGAGCTTGGTTTTCTCAGATTACTGTACCTTAGTGGACGGAATGGGCCGGCCCGGATTGTTAGCCATGATAGCGGCGGCGATTCTCCGAACGCTAGGGCTATCATTTCCGCTCCAGACGAAGTCAAAGCAAGGCTTGTGGATGTAGTACTTGTCCTCGCACGGCGGGATCGGCGGCGAGACCACCGCGTCGGGATCGGCGACGCTCTTGAAGGCCGTCGTCGAGGCGAAGCGAGCCATCATGGCCTTTTGGATACCGAAGAGGAGGAAGACGAAGAAGAGAGACGAGAACAGCTGGAGGAACGTCGCCGGCTTCCTCCGCCACGAGAGGAGAAGATTCTTCCGGAACAGGGCTTTGAATTGTTGGAGCAGTAACGGAAAACCGCTCTGCAAATCCATTGGCGGTTTTGTTGGGGGGTTTATGGATTCGGGTGTTCGAATCTGGACATTTTTGAAAGTGCAGCGGAGTGTGATCTGGGGGTTTTTATAGTAGGGAGATGAACTGAGAGGTGTTTAGCGCGTTAAGTAGGGAGACCGAATTACGAGTTTGGGGTTGGTTTTGGGTGGGATTTACAGATTTGACACTGGCTTATGCATCATGTAAATGATGAAATTTCGTGATGTTTGTTTGAGAAGGGGTGACCTCTTGCGTGACTCAATTTGAGAAGAAAAATATGGTTAACAAAAAGCTGATTTTCAAACATAAGCCAAAGGTTGAGAACGAGATTAAAGGTGGATTTAACTATGTTTATTTGCATTGGCGTGGATGAGATTTATAAATCCAAATATGACCGATGTAACATTCGAACAACACTTTTTCCCCTTTTGATGCAAAAGAAAGAAAATTAAAAGACAAGTTCTAAGACAACCCGCAACAGACTTATCAAAGATGGTGAAAAATCACCCTTAAAGATAACCATATTCTTATGCAATTATATCAATGTAATTCAATGGTAAATAATGGTCATTACCTGCAAAGGATTAACGACTAAGATTCAAAGACACAAGAAACACAAAATGATGCGAAAGTCAGAAACTTGGTAAACTCGACCAATGGACACAAATGAATGAATTTACGAACAGTAGTTACACTAAACTAAAAATCATGAAAATTTAACACAAGACTCTAGACACAGTGGTGGACTACCATACAAAAATTTAGGGTATTCAGAGAAGTTTTGGTTGCCGAAGTAATTCGGCGAAGCTATAACTAGTGCAGAGAAAATAAATTTCAGAAAAATAAATATGTGAAGAAATCAGATAGAGATGAATGTTAGACACTTCTCTCCACCCTACGCAACCTACAATTTACCCCAACTCTAATATAAATAACCATGGATGACTGACTCCCACAACCGAGCCAATATCGGTAGGACATTGATTATATTACACTCTCATATTGGTCGTACTAAGAAGAATGTCGATACTGACTTAGCTTGATCTTCAACTGGTAGATTGGTACATGTCGGCGTCCTAATCTAATCAATCGAAGCCATTAAGATCTAAGAGTGTTTGAAAGTCAACAAAGCTTCTAAGGTCAATATAGCGGTCGCCTTAATATCACCAAGGAATTGTTCCACACAAGAGCTTGTTTTGTCTCTATTGAATATGCATTGATATAATGGTCAATCACACATCATAGACTCTAGATCTTAAGTCATGCAACTAAGTTTGCAACCAAAGTAACATGAACATAGAAATCATCACTGTAAAAGTAGTAAAATAAAATTCATCTAAATAGTTATGAACATCAAAAGGGGTTCGAAATCGTAGGCATGTCTAGAGCTTTGATCAGCCCCTAACTAGGGAAGTTTAACTACTCGTAGTTGGAATTACAAAATAGCAAAACATGATCAAGAATGAAGAATAAACCAAAAACCCTAGAATTTTCGGAAGCTTCAGTTTGACTGGTCGAAGAACAGTTCGACGGGTCGAACATGGACGCTGGAATACTAAGGCTGCGGCGCTTCTCCTTTTCTGTCTATCTTCTCTCTCTGAAATTCAACAACCCTTCTTTTCTCCTTAAAAGATGCTTATATATGTATAATCTTGACCTACTCCTTATCAACTTAGGGTTGAGTCTTCGTCACATGGACTTTCCACATCATTATTTTTTATTTGAATAGAATTCTCCTTTTATTGCTCATTTTTGTATTTTTCTCTAAATAATCTAAACAAAAAAAATTAATTACTGAAAACTAAACAAATAAACCAAGTATTTTCAGAATAATTAAGCACAAGAGAGTTGCATATTTATGCAACTATCAAAATATTCCACACTTAGATTTTGCTAGTCTTAGAGTAAAACACTAAACTAAGACTCTGAAAAAACTCAACCGTACATAAACTACAAAATTATAATTTCCTTAACACATTGTCCTACAATCTTCCTAACATTGCCACACCAAGTTCACAAGTTTATCACAGTTTCAGACCATAGAATTTCGAAGGTTAATATTAATGCATGACACACATTGACATACATGTAATATGTAGGACGAAGACATAATCATGGTGAACACAAAGCTGCAACATGCATAAACAAGTCAAGATTCAACCTCACATAGATACGCTCTCATAAGTGTTTCTCTCAAAGTATGTCTAAGGTATTCACTCAACTCAATTACTTGCCAAATAGACTGAACCATATGCTTAACTCTTGTAACTAATCTCCACAGATCAAAGGCTGTGCATCTTGAGGATTAAAGGCTCATGAGTTTATAGAATAAAAGGATATGGAATTTAAGAATAAATTCTAAAACCTAGTAGAGCACCAAATGTAGAGACTTTTCTCGCTTTTTGCAACCATTAAACATCTTCACCATTGTGTTGCTATTGTGGCCAGTTTTCATCTTGTTGGACATACACTTCATTGTTTTCGTCAATAGTTAACCTGGATATCAAGCTAGACACCACAAAAACAATATCTTTTTTTTTCATCATAACACTAGCTTGATATCCCACACTTATTCTTTTGTATCACCTTCATAAACTATCACATTGGTCTTCATATACCTGTCTCATATAAAGCTCTACTAAGCTAGAACAAAGGTAAAGATATAGCTAATCTATGATTCAAGGTTAAGGTTATGTGAGTGATGACAAAATGGCTATCATGTAGGCTCAAAGTGGTTAAATAAGAGGTGCATATCTTGTGTACACAAGTTATGCGACACATGCTACATATGGCCATGGTGGTAGATCCTAAGTGCCTTTATCACTTCCTCAATCAGAACATATATTGACTATAAGCTTCAACTAGCATAAAAGAAAGTTCTAGTAATCTCTAGAGTCCAGTAACTTGATTTGTGGCAAGCAATTGACACTCAACAAAAAAAGCATGTATATACACTTAGCTCAAAACCTCACAGATTAAATAAATCTCAACAATGTCTAAGCATGCTAATAGATTTGTACCATGTTAACTCGTTTCTACATCCACTACATATTAGCACATGGACCATACATCAAGATTAACCAAAGAAACTCATATCACTTAGTTGCATGTTTCACTCTTAGTCACAAATTTGGAAGATATAAACACATCTCCAATTAGTTAAGGGCTCCTAAGACTCAAAACAAAAACTAAACAACTCTTTTGTGTTACTTTTCTTGACACTTTTGTATTTTGTATTTTTTTTGTTTTTTAAAAGAACTCAAAAACACATAAGAAAAACAAATAAAAACTCAAAATTACCAAAAATTGACGCAAAAACCCTTCCACGACGAACTGGTCGTCGAAAAAGACCTATTAATCTTTGACGGGTCGAGGCATATGTTCGACGGGTCGAAGGGATGCTATTATCTCGCCCTGAACATGACTTCGATGGGTTGAAACTTCAATAACGAAAATCAGAAAAGAAAAAAAAAACCTAAAACAAAAATTGACGGGTCAAGAAAATTTTTGACCGGTCGAATAGAGGCTACGAGAAAAGACTAAAAAACTTAAAATTGTATATAGACGCTAAAGATATGATATAACCCCACCGCACACTTGAAATTTGCATTATCCTCAATGTGAAACAAAACTAAAGCATGCAACACATCAAATAAGCATGGAATGGAACACATAACACATAACACATCACAAAACACAATAAACATGGAGAAAAATAACAAAGGAGAAGGGTTAAGAATTCAAGTTTGGTTTCCAAGCTTCTCCATCAACATTATGTGTTGCCTCCTAAGCAACGCTAAGTTTAATGTCTTCAGCCAGACAGTGTTTTACAGATTCACTCCACTGGAGAAGGGTCTTGAAGGGGTAGTTCCTCAACATCTCTCACTTGAGATGACTGATAAAATGGCTTGAGCATATGCTCATTCACCTTAAATGTGTTCCCGGTCTTTGGATTTCGGATCTCTACTGCACCATGAGCAAACACATTAAGAATAGCAAATTGTCCACTCCTTCTAGAACGAAGCGTACCTGGAAACAACTTCAGACATGAATTGAATAGAAAAACTTTCTATCCCACTAAAAAAGACTTACCCTTAATCATCTTATCACGAAACGTCTTAGTTCTCTCCTTGTAGACTCTTATGCATTGTTCCGAATCTCATTTAGCTCATTCAGTTGTAATTTTCTGTGAACACCTGTAACATCAATATCAAAGTTGAACTGTTTAATCACCCAATATGCCTTGTGTTCAAGCTCAAAGGGAAGATGACATCCTTTTCCATAGACCATTCGATAAGGAGACATCTCAATCAGTGTCTTGTATGCTACTATATATGCCCATAAAGCTTTGTCTAAGCGTTGACTCCAATCTTTCCAGGTTGGTCCAACAATCTTCTCCAAAATATGCTTGATTCCCTGTTGGAGATTTCTACTTACCTGCTTGTCTGAGGATTATAAGGTGTTGTCACCTTATGATGAACATTGAATTTCTTGAGCAAAGCTACAATAATTTGTTACAAAAGTGGGAACCTTCATCACTGGTGATGTACCTGGGAGTACCAAATCTAACAAACAGTGATTTTAAGAACTTCAAAACAACAGCATCATCGTTAGTCCGAGTGGCCAGTGCCTCCACCCACTTTGATACATAGTTAACAACAAGTAGAATGTAAACATTTTGTTGGGAGCTAGGAAAACGACCCATAAAATTAATACCCCACACATCAAAGATCTCAATAACTAAAATTGGATGCTGAGGCATCTGATCTTTAAGACCTAAGTTACCTATGAGCTGACATCTAGCACATGATTTATAGAACTCATGTGCATCATTGAACAAAGTTGGTCAGAAGAAGCCACTCTCAAGTACCTTCAACGCAGTCTTTTTTCCAACAAAGTGACCTCCTTCTACATGTGAGTAACAAAAATATAGTATAGATTGATACTCAGTTTCAGTAACACACCTCCTTATCAACAAATCTGGACAATGTTTCCACAGATAAGGATCATCCTACACGTAGTGCTTAGCTGTCTTCACCAACTTGTCTTTCTGAGCGCTACTATAGTCACTTGGTATTCTCCCTAACATAAGATAGTTAACAATATCTACTTACCAAGGCTTAGAAGCTGTAAGAGCAAAATTTTGTTCATATGGGAAGCTGTCAGACAGAGGCAATAAGTCCTCATCTGCGTTGGATCCATGAGTGATCCTGCTCCGGTGATCTGCCACCACATTCTCAATGCCCTTCTTGTCTTTGATTTCAATATGAAATTCTTGGAGTAGTAGCATCCGTATAATCAACCTAGGCTTTACATCCTATTTAGTCATCAAATATTTCAAAGCAACATGATCAGAGAAAATAATCACTTTAGTTCCTAACAAGTAAGACCTAAACTTTTCCAAAGTAAAGACCACAACTAAGAGTTCATTTTCTGTAGTTGAATAGTTCAACTGTGCATCATTTAAAGTCCTGGAAGCATAATAGATGACATGGAGAAACTTAGCTAGATGTTGTCCCAGAACAACACCAACTGCATAATCAGAAGTATCAGACTTCAATTCAAACGGTAAATTCCAATCAGGTGCATGTATGATGGGTGCAGTTGTCAGAAGCTCCTTGAGCTTGTTGAATGCCTTTAAGCAATCATCTGTGAAGTTAAAAGCTACATCTTTCTTAAGCAATGCACATAACGGTCTGGATATCTTGGAAAAATCCTTGATAAATCTGCGATAATATCCTGCATGTCCAAGGAACGATCTCATCTCCTTCACAGTTGCAGAAGGGGGTAAGGTACGCACAATATTAACTTTAGATTTCTCAACCTCAATCCCTCTAGCTGATACTACATGTCCCAAAACTATACCCTGTTCTACCATAAAGTGACACTTTCCTTAATTCAAAACAAGGTTAGTTAACACAACATTTCAAAACCATGGATAAATGATGTAGACATATGTCAAAAGAGTCACCAAAAACTGAAAAATCATCCATGAATACCTCAATGATTTTCTCTATCATGTCTGAAAATATGCTCATCATGCACATCTCAAACGTCACCGGAGCATTACTGAGCCCAAAAGGCATCCGTCTATAGGCAAAGGTTCCAAATGGACATGTGAAGGTGGTCTTCTCTTGATCATCTCGATGAATGGAAATTTGATTGTAGACAGAATAGCCGTCCAGGAAGTAATAGAAACCTGCAAGACACTCCAACATCTGATCAACATCTCGTGGTTGCATTCAGTTTACGGTAATCAGTGCAAACTTGCCATCCAGTTTGAGTCCTTTGTGGCACCAACACATTCTCATCATTTTTTACAACTGTGATGGCAGAACGCTTTGGAACAACCTACACAAGACTTACCCATTTACTATCATAAATATCATATATAATACCTACGTCCCGGAGTTTGATTACTTCCTTCTTCACAACATCCATCATTAGAGGGTTAAGTCGGCGTTGAGCTTCCCTTGTGGGCTTAGCTCCCTTCTCAAGATACATCCTGTCAGTGCATAATGTAGGACATATGCCCTTGATATCTGTTATGGTTTATCTAATTGCTTCTCTGTATTCCCTGAGAACAGTTAGTAATTTTTCCTCTAGCAATTGGGTTAGCTTTGAAGAAATAATAATTGGTAGAGTATCACCAGTTTCCAAGAAGGCATACTTCAAATGCTTAGGTAGTGGTTTAAGCTCAAGTTCAGGGGCTACCCCAATGGAAGGCTGAAGAGCTTTATTAGAGACCGGTAGTGAAATTGGTTTGGACCTATTGGCACGAATGGTCTGGAGTCTAGCTCGACAATCTCTTCATAGAACTCATCATCCTTACACCCTACACTTGAAGGTTGGTATCCCAGCTTACCCTCCAACTTATCCAACTCCTTGCTGACTTGGTCATTCTCTATGGGTCAAGATTTCTGTTCGACCCGTCGAATAGAAGCTCCTGGAATGGTTTCATCTCCAACCTCTAAGGCTTGCCTCAAAGCGTCTTCCTCCATTGAATAATTGATGTATGCCTGCATGAAACTATCAAATGCATCAACTGAATAACATAAATAATCATTAGCATTAGTCGGATGCTTCATTGCTTCGAAGATGTTGAAGAGAATCTTTCTATTTTCAACCCTCATAGTGAGAGTTTCCTCATAACAATTAATCTTTGTGCGGGCAGTCCTCAAGAATGGATGACCTAGAATCAATGGAAGCTTAGAGGGCATTGGTTCTCTTTTCATCTTCAAGATGAAGAAATATGCTGGAAAGATCAAGTTACCTACCTGCACTAAAACATCCTCAACAACGCCTAATGGGTAATAACTAGATCTGTCAGCCAATTTAATAGTTACCAATGTGGGTTATAATTGTTGTGCCAGGTTCAATTTGTTATAAACAGAATATGACATTAAACTAATAAAAGCACTTAAATCCAATAAAGCAACAGAAAATTAGTTATCACCAACAATGCATGGAACAGTGAAAAGACCTGGGTCCTCCATCTTAGGAGGTAGCTTTATTTATAGCACCACAAAAACTTTCTCGCTCAAAGCTACCGTCTCGGTTCGCCTGTATTTCCTCTTAGCTTTACAAAGTTCTTTGAGAAAATTTGCATATTGTGGAATTTCCTTAAGTACTTTGAGTAGAGGAATATTCACTTGGATCTTTCTAAAAATCTCCAAGATGTCATTGGCCTTGTCCTCCAGGTGCATTTTTGACATTTAGAATTGGGGCTCCTAGAGTGGTTTTTAACGGGTCGACGATTTTCTCTCGACGGGTCGAATGATCGATTCTATCCGCATATGAATCAGTCTTCGACGGGTCGAGAATTTCAGCCGACCCGTCAAACTTGAGCTACTGTGATTTCCCTGACAGTTGTCAAATATAATCTGCTCAAGTACCAGTTCTTCCAATGCTTGTGACCTCTTTTAGGCTCTGGAAGTGGCTGTAACACCTTCCCATTCCTCAACTCCATAGCATGCACATCCCGCTCATTTTTAGGATTAGGCTCAGTCTTTCTAGGAAGTGCCCCAACATTTTGTTGAGCCAAGAGTTGTTGCACATGGCTCATTTGGCACTCAAGAAACTTAATGGATTTTCCATGTTGCTGACTTATTGTCTTGACTTCTTGACAGAGAGTGCTTATAGCGGCATTAGTCCCCCCCAATACTTTCTTGTTATCAAATATCATTTGCTAAAGCAATGCTTCTAGACTTGAAGTACATGTGGATGCTTGAGGTAATAGAAGTGGTTAAGCTTGGTGTTGCTTCTGAGTTGCTTGCTTCTGACCGATCTGTTGTCCATCCCCTCTAAGTTGTCTTTGTGGAAATTCGGGTGGATTATGTGGAAGATTTAGCACATTGTTGCTCCTATAGCTTAGAAGTGGATGATCCCTATTTCTTTCATAGTTATTGAACTACCTTCCGACAAAACTCACATCCGCTTCTTCTCCATCATCTGCTCTAAACTTTAGACAATCTTCCACTAGATGATCTGTAGCTGAACATAAAGCACATATTACCTGAGCCGCATCAACTGTCTTTTTCTTATCAACCTTCAAGGCACTGGAAATCAAGGGTATGTCATTCTCCATAGAGCTCAACATTTTCTCTATGGCTCTATCTATTGCAACTGCATTCAAGGATCTTCTGCTAGCACCCATAAATCCATCTCTTGACTGAAACTGCATTGAATTCTCTGCTTGATTTTCCATAATTTATTTGGCTTCAACTCCAGTCAAATTCCACCAATTACTTCCACTAGTTGGATCAAGTTTCTACCTATTAAATGAATTGAGTCCTTCATAGAAGAACTCAATCTGAATGTTGAGGTCAAACTTGTGGTGGGGGCATTGCCGAAGTAGACCCTTAAATTGACTCCAGGCTTCATGTAACTCATCCCCATCCTTTTGCCTGAAAGTTCTAATTTTTTTCTTCAGGTTCTTGGTACGAGATGCAGAATAAAATTCCTTCATGAATGCAACATCCATTTTGTCCCATGTATCAATCGACTATAAAGGCAATGAGTTGAACCATGCCTTTGCTTGCTCCTTTAGAGAAAAAGACAACATGATCAACTTGGTAGTGTCTTCCTCCACATTATGGGATTTATGTATTCTCCACACTGCTGCAAACTTGTTGAGATGCTCCTGAGAGTCCTAAGAGAGAGTGCCTTTGAAGTTTGGAAAATCTGAGATGAGAGATAGTGGTATTACATAAGATCTCAAATTCCTTGGAAGCACAATTGGTGAGTCTGCAACGCCTGTACCCAGAATAAAGGATTCCTTGAGTTTCTGATTATTGGTCATTGGTGGTGATGGTGATGACATTGGAATATGATGTTCTTCCTGCTCTTTCACCTCAGACTCAGACTCAGAATGATGTTTAGGCTCAAACTCTACACCATGACTATTACTTGTGTTCAATTGTTGTATTTGTTGTCTCCGATTTTGTCTTGTTGATCTCTTAATCTCTAGATCAAGTAACAGTGGTTCAGAGCTTGTAGAGTGATTAATATGCATAAAAAAATCTCATGCACAAATTAAATAATGTAAGACTCAAAAGAAAAAGAAAACTAAACAACACAAAACTAAAAATAAACTACACAACTAAGACTTAGAATTAAACAATCCCCTGCGACATGACGTCGAAATTTGATAGGCGTAAAACCACCCTAAAATATAACCCTATTCTTATGAAATTATGCCAATTTAGTTCAATGAAAAATATAGGTCATTACCCGCAAAGGATTGGTGAAACTAAGACTTAAGGACACAAAAAACACAAAAGGAAGTGAAAGTCAGAAACCTGGCAGACTTGACCACTGGACACAAATGAATTTACGAACAGTACTTACACTAAACTAAAAATCAAGAAAACTTAAAAAAAGACTCTAGATGCAGTGGAAGACTACCACACAAAATTTTAAGGTATTCTAAGATGTTTTGGTTGCCGAAGTAATTCAGAGAAGCTACGGCTAGTGCATAGAAAGTAAATTTCAGAAAACTAAATATGTGAAGAAATTAGATAGAGATGAATGTTAGGCACTTCTCTTTACCCTATACAACCTAAAATTTACCCCAACTCTAATATAAATAACCATGGATGAATGACTCCCACAACCGAGCAAATGTCGGTAGGACATCGATTGTATTACACTCTCATATTGGTCGTACTAAGAAGAAAGTCGGTACTGACTTAGCTTGATCTTCAATTGGTAGATTGGTATATGTCGGTGTCCTAATCTAATGAATCGAAATCATTAAGATCTATTTGAAAGTCATAAAAGCTTCTAAGGTTGATATAGCGGACGCATTAACATCACTAAGAAATTGTTCCACACAAGAGCTTGTTTTGTCTCTATTGAATATGGATTGATATAACGGTCAATCACACAACCTAGACTCTAGATCCTAAGTCATGCAACTAAGTTTGCAACCAAAGTAACATGAACATAGAAATCATCACTATAAAAGTAGTGAAACAAAACTCATTCAAATAGTTATTAAGATCAAAAGGGGTTCAAAATCGTAGCCATGTCTAAGGCTTCGATCAACCCCAAACTAGGGAAGTTTAGCTACTCATAGTTGAAATTACACAATAGAAAAACATGATGGAGAAGTAATAATAAATTAAAAACCCTAGAATTCTCGGAAGCTCTGATTCGATCGACGGATCAAAGAACAATTCGACGAGTCGAACAGGGTTGACTGGAATACCAAGGTTGTGGCGCTTCTCCTCTTTTGTGGCTTCTCTCTCTGAAATTCAACAACCCTTCTTTTCTCCTTAAAAGATGCTTATATAAGTATGATCTTGACCTACTCCTCATTAACTTAGGTTTGAGTAATCACCACATGAACTTTCCACATCATCACTCCTTATTTGAATAGAATTCTCCTTTTATTGCTCTTTTTTGTATTTTTCTCCAAATAATCTAAATAAACAAAAACAGAATTAATTACTGAAAATTAAACAAATAAACCAATGTTTAAGGAGATTTATTCTCCATAACTTCTGGTATGTGTCTTGTCCTAATTAGATACGGATTAGTATAGATAGAGATATAGAGAATCCCTATTTTGTAGGGACAGTTATTGTAACAAATTGTATCATCCTATATATAAGGCATTCTATCAATGAAAGAGTTATAGTTTCAGTTATTACATATATTCTTCTTCAACATGTTATTAGCACGCTCGTAGTTGCTAACCAACAATCACCATAGAAAAAAAAAATCAAATCCCATCCCCAAGTTCAAGATTGACCACATAAATCTCATAGCATATGCACATCCGCCAACTTCGACAGAAGCTTTCGAGCAGCTCAAAACGAACAAGAAGGAAATCTTCATATGCACGGAAAGCCCCAGATTTCTAGTTTCTAGAACATCCTTTATATTGCAATTTGGATATGTCTAGAGTAATTTATGGACGATTTAGTGAACGAATGTCAGTCTGCCCAAAATGAAGAAAATGAGAAGAAAGAAAAATACCCTAACCTCCACTTGTCGAAGCACGTCGCCAGATTTTGTGATTCTTTAAACTTTTTTCAAAGTTTTCATACCGAGCATAACACGCTCGAGGTAAATTTTTAAAACGTCAATCTATAGATCTCGGAATGAAACTTACATCCTACAAAGTCCTAGATCTTAGGATTGTGATATTGATATTGTGATTATTGCATATCTGTGCCCTATTTCTTATAGATATATATCCATAGAATATAAGTGACGGTCTTGAGGGAGCCACGGTTTAGAAAAGAAAAGAAAAGAAAGGAAAATCAATACTATGTGATGGTTCATCACGGTTTCTGGGGGTGGTTTTGAGCCACCGTTTATTGATAATCGATTTGTGTGAGCAAACATCAATGATCATGGATCTTATTCCCTAAACTTAATATTAGTTGTCGTAATTTTTCGATCGATAAACTAATTACATCTCTTGTCTCTCTTGTAGAAGTCATCGATTGAGCCGGAACGACCTGAATTTGATATCCTTGATCCCCAAGGAGCAGAATACCATTGTTGGGTATCAAATGTTGAAAACGCGTTTCTTGTTATGAATCTGACGAATACAATCCAACTACCACTACCATCTGGTACTGAGCCACCAACTCCAGCTCGCAAAGCTCAAGCCCTCATGTTTTTGAGGCGACATATACATTCAGTTCTACAAAAAATAATATTTTCTAAAGAATGACCCCCTGGTTTTATAGGTGACTTTACAATATAGGTTCAATAATGTGCAAAATGCACAACTTCGATAACTATAAGAAAGATGAGATTCAATACGATTATTAGATAATCCAAAGATTGATGCATTTAATCCAACTATGTTGGAGCTACAATCGGAGTTGAATATTTGTGGCATTGTAAAGACTGATTCAGATATGTTGGAGCCACAATCATGGTTGAATGTTTGCGCTTGTCATCTTACTATAGATGTGGTTCTACCAAGCACATGCATAAACAATGTCGTGTACCCAAAGATATTCAAAATGCCTACAAAAAAGTACACATGATACTTAACTTCACTACAGCCTATAAGATGGAAGATTGTGGTGAAGCAAATTTTATAATAGCAGACAATACAAAACCAAGTTTGTATACTGCAGTTTTTGAGTAGTCTATGTATTAGGCTCATGTTTTTTACTATGTAATCAAGTTTAGTTTTCTTTTTGACTTAGTTTTAGTCATGGTTTAAGACTTTTTTTAGTCGATTATGGAATAAGACATCTATGATGTATCTTTTAACTGTTGGCGAGTAATGAAATTTTCTCTATTTTTTAGTATATAAATTGTTGAGAATGTTATTTTTATACCAATTTAGTGTATGGTTCGATGTTTACATTAACATAGACACAATGATATGGTAAAAACGAGACACGAAAAAAAAGATGTCTTGATCTCAGAAAATTCTTCGAGCCGTTGAATGCTCTGTTCTAGATCAGTTTTTGAACTTTTTGACCTGTCGAGGATTTCCTTGACCCGCCGATTGCTTGCTTCTGTCTCAGTTAATGTCCCATTTCAACCCGTCAAGAATATTATTCGACCCATTAAGGATAGATATTGGAAAATCGATATTAGTTTTGGATTTCTCTTCGACCCGTCGACACATTAGTTCGACCCATCGAAGGTATGCCTCTGGACAAACTTTCGACCCGTCAAAATCTACATTGACCCGCCGAGACTTGGTATCGGACAATTGAAATTCTATTTTGGGTTTCTTCGACCTGTCGAGAGGTTTATTCGACCCGTTGAAGGTTATATTCGGTTTCTGGTGTTTTTGATGTATTTTACATCGATTTTATTGAAAAAAGATTAGAAATTTTTTAACCAACCTGAAATTATGCACCAGACGTGGTTTTACATCAGATTTTGTCATGTTATGGAACATAACCTACAAAGGTCAATTCGACCGGTTGTTGTTATATATAAGTTATTTTTAGCTATGGTCATATCATATCAATACTCTGTAAGGGTTATACCCTTTGAAATTTTGAAGTATTCACTTAACGTGTTCATCATGTCTTGGTTTCAAAGACGGATTGATTGACATTATTTTGTTGATATATGATGACGAGATTGAGTGTTATATGAACCTAAGGGCCATTCGAACCTTGCTAAGTTTTGACAACATTTGTGCCAATTGTTTTTCATTTGGATTAACCTTGTACCAATGGAAAATAATTTTGTGTCCCATCTCCCTAGAATGCTGCCAAGACCTCAATATGGAGGGGTTTATAAGGATTTGTAGTGTTTATATCTTACTACAGTTATGATCATTGAATCCAATGAAGTCACGAAAATATACTCAATATCAAACTTCAAAACAAACACAATAACAACTTCGAATAGACATAGTAACAGCTTCGAAACAATCACAGTATCAATTTCGAAACAAACACACTATCAGCTTTGAAACATGCAATAACAACTAAAAAAAACAATAGCAGCAGTACTACATCACTAAAAACAATCCACAAGAAGTACTATAACATGACCAAACAAACAATATCATTCCGCATCAAATATAATAGCACAATTGACACTACACACTAACAAAGTTTTACACAAATTTGATGAGGAGGTTGTTGTGGCTGTGAGAGGCTCGATTTAAGCGCGACACGGAGGAGGTGAGGTCGAGCTAGACTAGAGGCTAAGAGCTGTGTGACGTTGTCGATCGAGAAGGTCGATTGCAAGGGAGGAGGAGGTTGAATGACCGTGAAGCCACGACGGCGAGGTTGGAGCCTGAGCTCCCTCGCGTTGATACTGTGTTGGCCTAACCCAAGAGGTGATGGAAATGCGGTGGGGCTGCGACGGGGCCTCGAGGGAGACACTTGAGGCACAGTGGCGTGCGTTGGAGACAAAGTCACGGCGACGCGAGCTGAAGTAGCGGTGTGGGCCAGGGTGAAGACAGAGTCAAGATTGTGAGGGCAGAGGTTCACAAATCGAGGCCGAGCTTGATGTTTACATGCGGAGGTAGCGAGCCACCGGCGAGGTAGGCGACAGTAAGTGGCGACAACGGAGCTTGAACTTCTCAGCTATTTTTGTTCCTACTATATTTCAGAGAGAGAGAGAGAGAGAGAGAGAGAGAGAGAGATGAATGAATGAATGAATGAATGAATGAATTGTAGTATATTTCTAATATAAGTAATAGCTAGGGTAAAAACGTAAATTTATTGTTATCACATGGTAGCTTATAGAGTTTTTGTATTTATTAATAAAATTTTATCATTTATTGTCTAAAATAAGGGACATTATTCTTAAGTGTTTATGAGTAGTTTGCTTCCATTTTGTGAACACAAGAGGGTCGGATGTATCGATCGGTGTCATGTGTGCATCACACAATGCAAAAGAAACCCTAGACGTACCATCTCTTTGAAATTCTCCTCGATCTGCTAAGTCAAGAGAGTCGATCTCGAACTATATATACATATCGTACGTGACCGCCCTTTTGCTAGATTTGATTAGC
This sequence comes from Geum urbanum, assembly GCA_946800695.1. Classification (NCBI taxonomy): domain Eukaryota; kingdom Viridiplantae; phylum Streptophyta; class Magnoliopsida; order Rosales; family Rosaceae; genus Geum; species Geum urbanum. The sequence goes on from OX327001.1 coordinate 13,643,379, forward strand.
ACCCCTGCCCGGATAAGATTTCCGACGTTCCTCCATGAACCCTTCTTTAGTGAAAAGACCTGGACAGTTGTTGTGCCACCCAAGTGACCCAACACGACATTAATTAATTGTAATTTTCAGTACGTTGTAGAATTGTAACAGAAAACAAAAAAATGTTTTACCCCAATCGACGTGAAATTAAACCAGTTGTTCCCACTTCCCGGCCGGTAACCTGCTGGCTTTTCCGGTACTAGGGCCGCCGCGCGCAGTAGCCTTCCAGACATATACATATATCAAACCGTTGCACGAACCCAAAATATATAAGTTTCAATAAGCTCGGAAATCAGAATAGTATACTCTCCGGCCGGTTGACAGGCATAATCTTTCAACGTCTGTCGACTGGACCAACATGGAAACAAGAGCTTGATCGAGGACGATCGAGTAGTTACTAGTCCATGCATGCGACTGTGTGAGAGCTTCTTGTGTATTTTTAACGAAATGAGAACGCGGGAGATTAAAGCGCGCGGGACGACATCGTTTCGCCAGTAGCCTTGACAGTATCATATCTCTACAATAATTAATATCGTCGTCGTTGCAGCTGTCTGAAGATAATAAAACAAGGTACGTTGTTCGGGGAAGACGTACGTACTTGCAGTAGCCAGCTCCGATCCGGATCGGAGACGGTGGGCAATAATGACGTCCAAATATATACGTTGGTGGCATGGATAAGTTTACGTACGTCAAGTCAATATTATCCTAAGCCTAGCAAATAGATTTTGCACTTCGAAAATTATGGTGTTGGTCCGAACTCCGAACAAATATGCCATATATATGATCAGATCAACTCGATCTGCTTGCTCTATCTCCTATATATATATCATCATCATCTATTTTGCTCTTAATTTTCTGGTGATAGAGTTGGGACCTTTGTATATATCATTGTTGGGATATACATGCAACAACTGTATCAGAGCATACATTGATTGATTAATTGAGCTCATGAAGTATGTCTTACAGCTTTGGTAATAATTTTTGAATTTTTGATACAAAATGAAACAGATCAGATGATTTCTCGATAGAATGAAACACGATCGAACTCTTTCTTCTTCTTCTTATTATTATTAAAGCATCTCCATCTCCAACATTGTAAAGTTAAATTTATAATTATTTATAATTAAAAAATTAAATGTATCTCACATGTATTTAACTTTAACATTGCGCATCTTTAATATATAGAGTAGTTAAAAACTATAATTTTCAAAATTATAGCTTAAAACCCTTCCAACAAAATAGTTAAAACTAATCTACATTTGACTTTAAACTATTTTGAATAGTTATATTTAGCTACAAAGGAGATAAAATAGCTCAAAAGCCATATCTCTCACAATCTAAAAAGTGGTCCCACTATCTAACATTAATTGATCCAATAGTTCAAGTATATAAAATGATTTAGCTTTAGCTACAACTACTAAAGTTGAAGTAAAAAACATATGAGTTACATTTAGCTTTTTGGTTGAAAATAGCTATAGATATAACTTGATCTATTGTTGGAGATGCTCAATAGTTGTAGTCATAGCTAAGTCATTTTAAATACTTAAACCATTATTGGATTACTTGTTGGATAGTGAGACCACTTTTTGGATTGTGTGAGAAATAATTTTAAAGTTATTTTTTCTTCTTCTTTGTAGCTAAATATAACTTGTGAATATAGCTCAAAGTCATATATGACTTACTTTTAGCTACTCTGTTGGATAAGTTTTTAGCTATAATTTTTAAAAAATTTAACTTTTATCTACTCTGTTGAAGATGCCTAAGTTGACTCCTTATCCATATACGTATATCATAACAAAATGCAAAGTGAGAACATCAGCTAATTAATTACAGCTGGCCTCTATAAAAATGGGGAATCAACTAGATAATATGTTGAAGCTCTATAAGGAAAACATGACAACATTTTCAATTTTTTTTTGAAGGAAATAGTAGCTAGGTGTACAATAGCCACATATGGATAATTTTAATTATAATATTATTATATATTTGCAAATTTGTAAATATTGTCTAGTGTGTGTGTATATATATATATATTCCTCATAGAGCTTTAAAATTAAATAGCTTTATTAATTCCCTAAATTTTCTTATTAAGTTTTGTAATAAGAGAACCAAAGCCTCTCTTCACTTGGAGCAATGACAGCTCAGTTTCCTTTTAAACTATCCGGTTCGGATTTAGCCAACTCGTTTATACAATTAACCGGGACATTTATCTTAGTTACGCAGTAGTTTTGGTAACGTTCTCATTCTCAATATTTCTGGTTTTACCAAAATCAAGTCCTGACACATTAATTGTCTCTCAAGGGCCAAGGGTTTAATCTTCCATAAATCCTCTCCAAAACCTACCCCAAATTATCTTCCAAGCAGCCTCCCTAGCTAGTCTCTTCTCATTTCTACCTCTTCTGCTGCATGAAGAACCTACCAGAGAAAAACCAACCAAAAGCTGAAGATCACGAGAGCATGGATGCTGATGACGACGACGACGAACACGTTGAAGAGGAAGAGAGTCAAAACGGTAACGACGAAGCTTCTCTTCCTCTCAAGAAGAGAAGGGTACATTATCATGAACGAGGCAGCAAGACTGGCATTCCACACTGCCATGACTGCAAGAAAGACTTCCCGTCAGTGAGGTCCTTGTGTGGCCACATGAAAAAGCATGCAAGATTCAATTTCAAGGGGACTGCTTCTTCTTCGAAAGCGGGTTCCAAAGGTGACGAGGATCGCAACTCATGCAATGATAACTTTAAGACAGCTGAAGAATTGGCACGCTTCTTACATAACATAGCCGAGATTGAAACTGAGAGAAGGGAGAGGACATATCTGAACCCTCATTGTGGAAAAGAAGGCAAGCCTTCCTACAAATCTATGAAACAGATACTTGCAGGAAAAGCTCCAGTAGTAGAAGATGATGAGAACCGGCGGGGTGCTGCCAGGTTGAAGAGTGATAAGACTCCGCTAAACACTGTTTACGGAGATGAGGAGGAATCCACAAAAAATCAAACCAAACAGCTGTTTCAGTGCCATGTTTGCTCCAGGACGTTCAAGTCGTATCATGGTCTCGGCGGCCACAGGAGGGCTCATAATGGTGAGGGAACCTCAGCGAGACAAGCTCCAGAAGCACCTGATCATGCAGATGATGAGACCGATGCAGACACTGAAGAATCTGATGAGGATTGAGCTGCTTAATTTGTGTTTCAGTTCTTCATTAGTTCAGAATATTTGTCCTTGAGGTCTTGCTTGTTTTTATTTTATATTTCTTCAATTTTATGTTATAATTGCTCAACGTAGGAGAGGGCGGGGAACTGAAAATGCTTGGGATTACTGCATCATGTTGTGTACAACAGCTAGATGAAACTGATCGAATTTAGATGAAACTGATCGAATATAAATTCGATCATGTAGCATGTCTGTCTACCTTGTAGCCTTCTGAGTATGTTTTGGTGGTAACTGGCAAAATTTTCAATCTGAACTGTAACAAATATATGAATCTGGTGAAGTACACAGGCAGAAACTACATCTGGGAATTTCTTTTGACAAATAATTTCAGGTTATTTTACATGTTAGTGTGCTATACTACACTTCTTGCCAAGTTTAGGCTGCTAAATAAGCATTTGCACCCCAAGCATGCATATCTGATATGTCCGGCACGGCCTAATAAAAAGAGCAGCAGGTGCAGTCCACTGTTGTATAATGGACGCAACTTGTTTGTTATTAGAACCTGGCACAAGTGTAGAGTACTTGATCCCTTTCGAATAAAAATCCCCCATGGTGTGGGATTTAAGTAGATAGTTGAGTTGAGAGTTGAGACCTCTGTCCATGATAGATGTCTTCACTTTCAGGTGATACTCTCAGTGCAAAGTCTCCTTCTATGCTCTTCACCGAAGTTGACCTCCCAAGTTTCTGTTCATCATGGAATACCGTTAATGACAATTGATATAACATTGGTCTCAACAGATAGCAGAAGGTAACGAGGTCAAAGAAAACATTCTAGTTGGTCTGGGCACATGGTCATGGTTTCTGCACAGTGCAGTGGCACAAAAATGAAATGGCAACTCCGAAGCACTAGTAGGTTCTTAGGTTTTGTCTAATTAAATGAACATGATTGAAAAATAGAAACTAAATTAATTCAAAAACAGAAAACTGCATGGCTGAAAATGCCCACAGTGCAAAAAAAAGTAACAGAGAGATTGGAAATTACAAGGCTGACATTATCTACAATGAAACTAGAGGAGTCAGATTGGAAGTTTCTCGAAAAATCCACTGGATACGAATTACTTCAGCTTCAAAATTAATGATTCTATCAACAACAAAGATAAACCGTATATATTAAATATAAACTCTTAGAACCTATTCCCAGCTCTTTCCTGTTTAATTTCTTATTGAGATATATGATGTAGTTTAGTATGGCATGCATTCTCATTGTTATCTTTATTGATCATTGATCATGCCAAGTATAAAACCAAGAACCAAGGAGTTGTCAAGTTTTGAACCCTCATACCTCATTTAATGAGTCGCTCTGTTGATCAAGTTCACGTAGTTGTTGCATAGTCATTCCAAACCATTCATCTATCCAAACAAAACAATTGCGATGGCTTTCTAGGAAAAGAGCCCTTTCACCCTGTATAGAAACACACTGAAGTTAGACTCCACAAAGATATGATGCCATAAATATCTTTCAGATAAGTAATGCATCATTGAAAGTATATGCATTTAAATCATTACAATGTCTTGACACCTCTTTTCAATTTATTTACCATTTTACCTTTGCTTTCACCTAAAATCATTCTAGCTAGAAGCTCTTGTTATCCTAGAAATTTACACAAGTACAAGCACTTACACAAGACTGATTTCAGTCAGATTAAAAAAATTAACACATCAACGTTTCATATCTTATATAAATGCAGGAAAAAATTACAATTCTAAGCAAGATAAACAGTTGGCTAGATTTGATCAACTAGTTAACATGCAAGGTATGAATAATTGAGCACGCATTAACTCTAACAACGGGCTTAGCAGAACCAGTCCTGTAGAAACCTATAGCGACAGGAACTACATCAACCCATATTAACTATGAATTATTCTGAGACAAGAGAAACAAACATAAAAATCTTCCACCTGTGTAAATAATATATTTATAGGAAATTATAAGTTATCTCTGTCATAAGTTGATGTACTGATTTGTCACTAACTATTAAGTACAAAATCACTGCACTGCATCACAAATATAGGGAGAAACTGCCATGTAAAAGTTGAACAGACCTACCAATAGTAAAGCTTGTTCAAGTTTATTGCCAAATCCCCAATAGGGTGCATCAATGGTGACCAATTTGTACGCTGTCATAACTGGACTCGACCTGTCCTGAAATTTTAAGTAATAATCAACAGATTAAAAGCTAGATTTTCCTGATGATAAGCAAAAAAAAAGAAAAAAGATATCAGAGTGCAGAGACATCTTCGTTATAATGTTAAACACACAGTGTGATTTAAAAAAAAACATCTTTTTTATTGAAAAACAAAAGCATGCGAGGAAACAGTCAAGAGGTCCACTGAGAACTATTTAAGACAGCTAGGAGAGAATCTTAGCAGTTCAGCTAATAGCTATTCTTAGGGATCTATACTCCACTGATGGCCAGATAGTGTGATAACGTATAGGAAAGTAAAATTTAACCCCTTGCAAAGATTTTCGTTGTCCTTTTTGTTTTCCCAGTCATGTACTTGTATAGCATCTTCAACAACACAAGCTATATACTTGTATAGCATCTTTACACTACACAGGCTATCACTAACAATTACGACAACAAATTTTATTTTTTTATGCATTTCAATTAATTACAAGTAAATGACATGCCATATAACATGAACAAATTATGCGTAGGAAACATTCCAACCTGCCACCCTTCTAAAAGTGGACCGCGGCCAGTTTTCTCTGATTTAAAATTGGAGAAATCTGTGTTGTTACTACCAACCACATAACTCCAGTAATCCCTTGCTGATGAAGCTATATCAACAAATTCGACATCCCTGGCTGCTAGAATTTCTTCCGGTAGACCATGTACCTAGTTTAAAGTTAAAAAAAGTGGAAAAGACATCAGACTTACAGATTTAATGGTACAAATTGAATTCTAGTTTTTCATTTCTCCTTGGAATAATAATGTGAAACATAGCTTTAACTGAGACAAAACCAGAGGCAACAGAGCAATTCAAGAACTTACATTTTCCGAAAGTCCACTGTCAGCCCTATGAACAGTTTCAATTGTCAGCTTAAACTTGGTGAAGTACGGGCACTGCAAAAATCCAAAATAAAGTTGCTACTTCAGAAATCTTTCAAAACCCAAAAAGACATAACATACTAATTATTTTAAGAGATAGTCAACAAAATGTTACCTTTATTACTGTTCAATTGGGCATCCATTTGCAGACAACGCAAAAGTCATAAACCATGTTAGAAAAAAGTTCAAACTGTATAATGAATGATAATACACAGAAAATAATGACATGTAGACATAGCAGACCTGTTTTGCATCTTGGGTATGCGTTCCAGGCTTCCTCTTGCATGATTAGAGCATCTGCTGGTGCAAAAGTGGTAAGCCAAGTAGGAGCTTTGCTGGAATAAAAAAGTTCAAGAGTGAGAATGTAAAACAGTGGAACTTTGATATTCATAACTGTTGAGCATGATTTTTTTTTTTAAACTTGATTAATGAAAAACTACGTTACACATAAAGAGCATGAGAACTGTATGTCCACCAAAATTTCAAAAACTTGTGATGACCACATTATCATCTGTTTTGAGTTACCTTTGTAGACGATAAACTTTATAAGTGTATTGACCCTTTCCAAAAACATCATCTTCAAAAGATTTATTTTCCAATACTTCCACCCCTTCCGTACTATTTGTGTTCTGTTGCTGCATCTTTGTGACCATGTACGCCTGCGCTATCTGGTACTGTAATCCAAACACTCCATAAGTTTCTGACTAGTGGAATTCAAAAGTGTATTAGTTAAAAACTCATGAAATGGGAACTGCATTCACCTCTTCTAGAGACATAGGCATCACAACACGACTTCAAGCGCAAGTCCCCAAATGGAAAGTCAGGAGTTAAGGAATACCTCGATGCAAAAAAAAGAATACTAATTGCACCGGTTTCAAGAGTTGTACAAACAAACCCAGCATTCTGTTTGTAACTCCTATATACGCCCGTGGATTAAATGAGTATGAATACAACTAGACACAAAAATATGGTATGTATGAAGAGCAAAACATCCCGCTGTCCAATACTACGGTATCTACGTAGCATCACATACGATCATGATTAAATGGAGCAATAATCTAAGAGTAATTTATAGCAGAAAGTAACATATATATTCCACATTTCACCTGAAAATGATTCTATCCATCAAATAAAGTTTTTGCAGTTCGTTTTGGCAGGTAAACATAACAGAGAGTAGATAACTTATTGAAATCTCAATACTTCAATGTTTGATCATATTAGGACAAACAAAAGAGTACATTAATTAAACTACTGAGACTAGCATTACTACAATTTAAATTAGAACAGAACTAAACGAGCATCATACACAAATAAAATCACCCTCGAATTTTCTCAATTTATCCAAAACCAAATTCATGCCCAGCTCAACAAATCCCACACTTGAACTAAAGAAATGATGAATCCAAACAGTTGACCTCAATTTTCTCACCAACCAAACAAATAGGAGCACAGAAAATCAAACCCAGAACCCAAAAGAAGCACAAAACCCAAATTGCCTAAACAAGCAAAGGATACAATTCCTTCATCAAAACCATTTCCACAACTCGAAAGGCCGATGCTTTAGCTTCAAATGTGGCACAGGAGACCGAGGATCAAAATGATGTTCTGAAGACGACGATGTCTTTTTCCCGAGCAGGGCCAAGAGATATAGAGCTTACATATATATATATATATAGAGAGAGAGAGAGAGAGAGAGAGAGATGTGTCCTTACAGTTATGAGAGATGTGTCTTTACAGTTATGTTGTGTGATGTAAAATCTGGAAGTCGGGGATGTCGTATTGGCTGGCCTGGTAATAAAGTAAATTAGAAACCCACCAACGCATTTTAGCATGTGTGTCTCTATTTCCCGACGGAGTCAATTTACATCACCGTGGACGACGACTCACCAAGTCTCTCTCTCACTGCCTTTCGCCTCCTTTGACTTTTGGCCAATTCTTAACCGGCGCGCCCCAGCCCAACACGCGTTTTCAAACATCGTTAATGCCACCGAGAACGGCGTCGTTTGCATCTGCATATTATTTTTTTAGGTCGGCCAGAGCGTTTTAGTTCTCTACATATTCCTTCCAGATTGAGCGACGACGACGTTTACTTTTCTTTATTTTTTTATTTATATTTTCTTATTTGAGAAAGAAATAAAAATGCTGATAATAAAAATTTGCGGAAAGCACAACAAGGTAAGTTGTGGATGTTAAGTTTGTTGTTTCTGTTTAGACCACATAATCCGGCTGTAACAAAGAATATGAACTGAAGGCACATTTATTTATTTAGAATCAGAATTATCAAAAATTAGAATCAACTTGAATCAGAATCAGAATAAAACAGAATCAAAATATGTCATTTCAATTGAGCTGTTTACTTATAATTTGAAATCATAACAGAAATTAAAACTAATTTGATTACTGAAATACCCCTATAAATTAATAACTATATTTTCATATTCAATAACTTTTTTTTATGAATTTGAGCAAAATTTATAGAACACATTATTCAAACAATACCGACATAAGAACAAATTATATGAGCTAACTAAATACCAAAAAATGAAAACTAAACGTCAAATCTAGCAAACTCTATAGCTAGACAAATCTTCAAAATCAACAAAATAATAATCATAATACTTTTAGAAAAATTTAAAATATAACCATTCGTAGTATCATTTTTTAAAATATATTAAAATATCAAGTTTAAAGAAATTAGAGTCATTTAATAGTACATAATGTTATTTTAAAAAAAATATGCGTAAGGATATTATTGGTACAAAAGTTGATTCCGGGAGGAATGATTTCCAAACTCACCTCCCCCATTGAGAATCAAATTTCGGGTTTATTCGGGAATCATTTCTGATAAGGAAGTGAGACTCACTTCCATTCAAATTTCTTTACATGCACGTAAACATTGGAATAGAGGAGAATGAGAATGATTCTCCCACTTTTGATTTTCATTCCAGGTAAGTAAACATGCCCGAAGAGTTTTCATTCATGAATCTCATGAATGTTGCTCAATGATATGATGACCATGGGAGAATCCTAAATGATTGTGTACCAGATCAATAATGTTGCTTAATGATATGATGACCATGGAAGTGATCCCAATTTAAAATGTTGCGTGACAACATTTATGTGTTGTAGTCTTGAATTATGATATTTGAGTACACATAAAAGACGAACAAATCATCACATATTTAACCATAATAGAAGAGAAACAACTTGGTTTGCTAACTTAGCAAAAAAAAAAACTTGGTTTGCTAAGATGACACTAAACATCTCATGTATATATGTACATTTTTTTTGTTTTGTTAATGTATAGATGCATGTATAGCCGAGAACTGGATGATATATATTGTTGAATTTTGTATGTTAGAGGTAATATATATATTTAATAATTTATTTGTGATTTGATAAGTTCCTAATGAGTAATGAGTAGTAGAGCTATTGACTCATAAATTGCTCAAATTGAGATTATTATTTGTTTTTTTACTTTAGTTTTTTTACTCAACAATTAACAATTATCTTAAATTAAACACTTCAATAGTACAAGAACCAGTAATATCCACTGAAGTATTTGTCATGCATGATTACTTGTATATAGTTTTTTTCATATACAATTACTTGTTTATAATTCTCTACTCAACCTCTTAATCATTCTTAATTATCAGATGGAAGGAATAATTTTAGGGACGAGTATGCATAACAAAGTCAAGTGTGTCATATCTCTTCTTTATTATTTATTATTTTTTTCATGCAAACTCTTATTTGTATTTGCTGTTTAGGCCTTTAGGGCATTGTATCAAGTTGGGCTACTGGATGTCTGGAAGTCTGGATCGCTCAAATGCAATTTGATTTTCCAATAAGAAAAATTGGGAAACTGGGATCAGAAAAATTAAGTATGAAATGGGCTTTGTGTGGAAGTATGAAACTGGGTACCTTCACACTAATCAAAAGAAAATTAAGAAATGCTTGAAGACTGCGAACAGACCCACTCTAGAAATCTGAGCCGTAGAAAGTTCTTTGCAGTTGGTTGGCCCATTCCAGATGTTAGACCCAGGTAAAAGCGCTCTTCATTCTAGCTAGTTTGTGACGAAAAATTGGGAATGATTTTGATTATAGAATGCAAGAAAGCTTGTTGTCTGGTTACTAAGATTTAAGAAATGCGCGCTTGATCAACCCTACAAGGTAGGGGTAGGGGTGCGATCGGTTCGAATTAGGTTCGAATTCATACCGTATTGTAATAATTTTTTTGGTTTGAGTTCTATTCGGTTCGATTTTTTGGCAAGATCGTCCTACGAGTTTTGGATCTAACGAGTTTCGGATCGGTATATTTTGGTTTCAGATCAGTTTTTCGATAAAAATTTCTAAGTCTAAACAATTTTTTAAGTTAATTATTATTTGAGAAAGGCAAAACCGTAGAGAGATAGAAGAAATGTGAGAGAATGAGAATATTTTTTGTAAGTATTTTCTATATATATGTCCAAAAAAGATTCAAAATGGGTGAGTGTATATTTATTTATGTAAATAAATAAGCACAATTTTGACATGTATATCATTTTGGAACGGTTCAGTTTTATTCGGTACAGTACCATAAAAAATTATTCGGTTGAGATTTAGTTCGGTTCGATTTCTAGATTAGTCCATCCCACAAGTTTCGGGCCAAATAAATTTCGATTTTCGGTTCAATTTTTTGTTAAAACATCTCACCCTTACCACCAGTACCAGGCTTCCAATACGTTAATCCAAAATTTAATCCTACCTTGCTAACGTTGCTCATGACATCAAAGTTCATATTGCTAGCTTAAGTAAACACGTATGTATGTGTCTGATCTTACATCGGTAGTTTCCCTTTCTTTTAAATTTTTAGCTGTAAACTAGTATTGTAGTGTCTGTTTATGATTGATTTTTAAAGTGATTTTCTCTATTAGCGATTCCTACGAGAATCACTTTTAAGTGGAAGCACCTCTCATGTGCTTCCTACAAAACTAATTTTAGGACTTATAAGTGATTCTCTAAAAAATTTTAATTTTTTTTTAATTATAACCAAACATTCTAAAATTTATAAAAGTATTTTTTCATATTAAAAGTGTTTTTAAAAGTTATACCACACAAATCGGCAGTGTATGTGAGTGTTTTGAAACCCAAATCAATTGGAGTTGTCCGGTTCCATATGTGGAAGGAAGGATCGAGTACCTAACAGATAATATATGTCCATTTATCGGTCATATGATTAATCAGGTTTCAAATCTAAACAGAAGACCATTTAACGCTTCATTAGTCTAAATGTTTAACTAAACTTGGTCCAATTGCAATCATGTATGGGGGACTTCTTCTTTATTTTTATCAAAAAAATGGGGAACTTCTTTAATTTAATGACCTTAATATTCTCTATTTGCATATTTGTGAGTCCGGCCAGTACGTACGTCATCATGGGCTTGATCTAGATACGTATGTAGGTAGCTAGTCTACTAGTATAGATTATAGAATGTTGGGTATTTTTGCATGAACAATACTCAAATCCAAATGAGTTTGGACTAATCTTGTTCAAATTATACTATTACATACACTAGTTTGTTATTTTAAATTTAAGACCACTCATCTTATAGATTATTGGTTAAACATCAACTCTACAAAAAATGAATCAAAATGAAAATAATTTGAGTATCCGATCTTATCAAATCAATGAACGGTTAGGATGAATTTCAGCATTACAATAACAATCGTCCATTTGTTTTCCAAGATTGGTTGAGCAAACAATCTTCGATTTGATTAAAATTTTGTATGCATGATCCATAAGAAGTGAACTATATATTATGTGGTTTTGATTATCAAATCACAAATAAAAATGTACATAAAAATGAAGAATTTGGACAAGATTGGTTCAAACTCATTTGGGCTTTTGTTTTTGCACTTAGAAATATATATTAATTGATCGAATTCTACATGCAGTTTCAGTTGGCAAGAATGGTCATCTTCATGACCCAAGCTCGATCATTTCTCTCATGATTGCCGCTGAAACTCTGTTACTCAAAGACACATGTACGTACTTCAGAATGTATAGAGTTGCCTTCCCTGCAGATTAGGCATTTGTTTTCTAAAGAGCTATATATGTTCTGGTCGGGGGCGATTCTAGCCATTGGTTTACTAGGATTTAAGTCTCGGTGAATTTTTAAGAGTAAAAAAATTATGGAAAAATGAAAGAAAGACTTATTTTAAACTTTTTTTTTCTCAAAAATTCAACATATGTTTTTGATCCCAAAAATGCTCATTATGTTTTTAAGTATGTAACAGATCTTTGTTTTCGTTATTTTTACATAATTTGTCACTATCTATGTCCCGTGTAATACATAACTCATGTCAGTTTTTATTTCACATATCTTTCTCTCTTTTTGTTTTGTCTCTCTTCGTTTGAAAGTTGCCTTCGTCGAGTTCACCGTCGTGTTACTTTTTGCCGCCGTCATTTTCGCGTCTTGTCGTTATATTCGTTCTCACAGTCTTCGTCGGAATTCACATTGTTTTCTGTAAGTGGTGAAATCTCCGTTCAGAAATCCTATGGTTTTGTTTTTCTCTGTTCAAAGCAGTTTGCTTGGTCTTTTTCGTGTTTCTTTCTGAATTTTTGGTTGTTGTTGTTGATTTTTCATTTTTTTTTCATGATTTTTTGTAGAATGTATGTGATATAATGTGTTGTGAATGCTATTTGTTTGTTATAGTAGTTGTTGTTTGTTGTTGTGTTTGTGTTTGAAGGCTTTTTGTCTGGATATATTTAAGTATCTGTATGTGTATCTATATGTGTATCTATCTAGGTATCTGTCTGTGTATCTGTATGTGTATCAATTTCATATTTTTGAAATGTTGTTGTTGTTGACATTTTTCTAAGGTTTTCATTTTCTTTTTTGTTACTTGTACTAGTTTCCTACGTTTGCGTTTGTTGTAGATGGTTTGGGTATCAGTTTGGGTATTTTGTTTTTGGTATCTGTAAGTATCTGTCTTGGTATCTGTTTATCTTACTATTTTTGGATATCTGTTTTTGATTTTTGTCTAACTATATGTACGTTGATCATTTGCAGTTATTCTATAATCAATGGCGAAATGCAATAGAGCAATCCAAGATTCAGACAGTGAAGGTGAAAGAAGTCCTAGAATTCCTAGATCATCTAGGAAGAGAATAAAATAGTTTGCTCAATCATCGGAATCTGATGTGCCTTCGTCTTCATCTTCTTTTTCTTCTTCTGAGGAGGGGAACAGATTTTTTTAAGGGAAAAAGATTCAAAAAGAGTCAAAAGGAATAGGGGAAGAAGAGTGGCTTCCTCTTCTTCTCGTTCTGCTGTTCCTGATGATTGGTTTGCTAAGATTAAAGATCATGTTGCCAAGATGGTTAGGGAAAGTTTAAAGCAGGAAAAGCAGAAGAAGAAGGAGAAGGAGAAGAGGAAGAAGAAGAATACGAAGAAGAAGAAGAATACCAAGGTTATGAAGAAGGAGGAGTTCAAGGGGAAGGGCAAAAAGAGATTGGAGTCTGAAGAAGAAAGTGAATCAACTTTTGATTTTGATTCAGAGATAGATAGTGATGACGATGTGTCAGTTTCGCTACCTGTTAGACAATGTCAGCGAGTAGTGGATCGTCTTGTAGTTGTTCAGGTGGTGGAACAGAGCTGGAAGTGTCAGTTCCGGTGCTATTTGCCATTTTTTCATAACTTCATTGCTAAAAACCGGGTTAATATCAGCAAAGATGTAAATAATAGGTTGAAGGAGACACCGTTCAATGATCTAATCTGAGCATTCATTGACGGTGATATTGATAGACTTGACTGCTTTACGTCGAATGATACAATTGCTGTTATGGATGACGCATATAGGACAGAGAACAAGGAGTTTCATTTCTATTCTTCTCGTGTTCACCATATCACTTCTGATTATGTCGCGTCTCTATTGGGTTTGAGCACAGAAGGAAATCCAATTCCATTAAATGACAAGAATGTGAAGATTTCAAGGTGGCTGCTTAACTTGTTTGGGGGCAAGGAAATCAGCAAGGGCCATATCTACATTTTGTTGGAGGAAACATTTGGTAAGAAAGAGATGGTTGACGAATGTGTTATTATGTTGGTGTTGCTTCTTATGGCTTGTGTTCTCCTGCCTAATTCAAAAGGAACTTTGGCGGTTGGTTTTGCAAATTGTGTGACCAGCATTGAACTAATGAAGCAGTTTTCATGGGCAACTATTGTACTCGGCAAGCTGTTTGATGCATTAAACACTTATGCAAAGAAATTTATTCCACAAGGACCCATGAAGAAGGAGGAATCAAAGAAGCTGAAAGAGAAGAAGGCAGTTGGGAAAATGAAGGTGGTGAAGGCGAATAATGATGATGATGAGGATGAGGATGATAAAAAGCCTGAGAGAAGCAATGTGATTAATGTTGTTGTCTGCAACATTATTATTTCAGTAAATTTTGTTGAGTATCTGCTTGAGTATCTGTTTTAGTATCTGTCTGAGTATTTTTCTGAGTATTTGTCCCTTATTTTTGTTTTCATTGTTGTTTTTTGTATCAGTTTTATATTGCTTCAATCCTTGATATTGTCAAACCAAGAAAAGGGAAGGAAAATTCTATGGTTGGAATGGTCAAGTACAGCCTCTGTGATATTATGGGTCATTTCAAAAACATCATAAGCTTGGAAATGCTGAGGGTAAGTATTTAACTATTGTTTGTTGTTCTGGGTATCTGTCTAAATAGTTGTTTGGGTATCTTTCTTGGTATCTGTCTACATAGCTGTATGGATCTCTTTTTCACAGATTAGATATTTTTTGAATTCGAGGATGATGAAAATTAAAGCCGATACTAAAGCTGATAAAGCTGATGACATAGTTCTTATCCTGGAAAGTATGAATGATATGGCCAATGATGACATAGTTCCTGTCCTGCAAAGTATCAATGATATGGCCAACAATGACTATTCAAATTTTGAAGCCAAGTTGCGTGTCAAGGAAGTTGAGTTGAAAGATAGTCAAGAGCTTGCTGAGAAGTTGCAAGAAACTATTAAGGAGATGGATTCGCTGTTGAAGGAAAGTGAAGAATTTGGCTCCCATTTGCAAGATGGTAACATGGAGATGAATGTGGAGATCCAAAAATTGCAGAAATCTAAACCAGCTTTTTTGCTTGTCAATGATTTTTTGAAGAAAGATTTGAATTCTCTCAGAATGATAAAGAATACTATGAGTTAGAAAAGGAAAAGAAGGAATGAGAGATTAAGTCTATGGAGATGGAGAAATTATCTCTGGTGAACCAGATTAATTCTCTTAAGAAACAAGTATCAAATACTGATGATGTCACAGATGTGATGGCAACAATGATGGCAGAGAAAGATGATGCTGAGAAGAGGTTAAAAGAGATGAAGGATGATGCTGAAGCTGCTGAGAAGAAACTGCTGCATGTTGAGACCAAACTTACAGCATCCCTTGAGGAGAAATCCGTGCTTGAGAATCGATTAAAAGAGGAGAAGGATGCTGGTCAACCTGGTGTGAGAAATGTTGCTTCATAGGTTATGGATTTGAGAAAGATGCTCGTTGAAGTAGAACATCAACTGAAGGAAGCTCAAGGGAAGATACAAAGTGCTTCTGTAGAAAATACTAAATTGAAGAAGCAAGTTAAAGATGGTGCAGCTAAAGCTGAAGCTACTGCCGGAGAGATTTTGTCGTTGAAGAAGTAACTCGATGAAGCACAAGTTCAACTTGCTGTTCAGGGGAAGATACAGATTTCTACTAAAGAAAATAGCAAATTGAAGAAACAAGTTCAAGATGGTGCTGAAGCACTTCAATCATCTCAAGCAGCAAATGAGGATCTTCGGAGAAGGCTGGATGCCTTACAAAGACAAAATGATGATCTTGAGAAGGAAAATGTACAAGTTGAAGATGCAAAGTAGACACTTGAGTTCTTCAATCAGCAGCTTGTTGAACAAAATGAGAAGTTGACAAAGCATGTTGCTACATTTAAAAAATCACTACCTGGTACTGATTCTGACATTTGATGACAATAGATCTCAGTCATTTCATTTTTGTATAACTCACCTAATATACTTCTTTTTTTGTGGGTATCTGCATGAGTATCTGTCTATATATGTGTATATGTCTGGGTATCTATTTTTTGAATATTTTTGTTCGGGACATGTAGTGTAATCTGTCTTTTTGTAACTTTTTGTAACTTTCATTGAAGTGAATATTTTTCTTCTTCTTTCTTTGCATCTCTGTTAGGGAATTTTTTCGCAAATGAAGAAGAGTTCCCAACAGATAGACTCTGTGCCAACTTTCAGTTTAGGGATTACCCCTCCTCCTCCTCCTCTTGTTACTACGGTTGTTTCTCCAGATGTGTTGGAAAGCCTGGTGACTCCTCCTCCTCCTCCTCCTCCTCCTCCTCCTCCTCCTCATCCTCCTCCTCTTTCGTTAGTCCCTCGCACGGATTTGATTTACAAGGAAATTCCTGGCCCTGGTGTGAGACTCAACAGAGAAAACATTTATCTCTGCTCTTATGTTAAGAGTTCAAACGATAAGTCCAGGAAGCCCTTGAAGATGGAGGAAATCTACTGGCATCCTAGCGATATTGAAGGCACGGAAAAGCCCCAGACTAGAGCGAAGAGAAAAAATGTTGAGCTAGTGCCCAGTGGAGAGTTTACAATTCAGGAATTATCTTCATCATTGATAGTGAAATCGGTCAAGAAGAATATGGACGAGCCGAAAAGAATACATGTGAGTTTGACCGATGAACATAAGAATGTCGTCATGTTTCATCAATGTGATGTTTTCCAGTACTTGGGAGAGAGCTACGAGACTGATTTGGTGATGTACTGGACATAAACTAAGAAAAACAAGTGAGTATCTGTTAGTGTATCTGTTTGGGTATCTGTTTGTTTATAGTAATGTTTTCAGGTTTTAATTGTTCTCTCCGTTTGTTTTGAAGAAAGAGGAGTTTTTGACTGGTACTCAATCTTTTGAGTTCTTTGACCGTGAAGATTTGGAGTGTATTATTTATGGTCAAGAGGTCTCGAACTCTGTTTTTGATTGCTATTATGCTATTCTTGGTGAATTTAGGGATGATTTGGGAGATCAAAGTCCGTATGTATTCCACACATGAGCTTATGTAATCCTTAAGTTATTTTTTTAGCCTCTGTGTGTTTTTAATTTGTGTGTGTCTTTTTAGAGTGTCTTTTTTTTGTTAAGTTTTTTATGTATAATTTTGTGTGTGCTGCTTTTGACAGGTATCTCTGTCTACTTTGAAAGTAAAAATGATGCATGAACGTCTTTTTGAGAGGTTGTTCAAGGTTTTGAGAATCTCTGGCAAGCTGATGTTCCCGATCTTTTCCCACAAACATTTCCACCTACTTATCTTTGATAAAAGTGTTCCATGCTGGTATCATTATGACTCACTCAAAAGGAAATATAAGCCGATAGACAACCAACACTTTCGGGAGGCACTAAAAACTGTAATATTTGTTCTGTCTTTCTTCTTTTCTTTTCTTTTTCTTTTCAGGATGTTTCTTATTTACAGTTTACAAATGGGTTGACAGATTGTTTACTATATTAATGCAGGTTCGTTTGGTGTCCATGTGGATGGATTCTGTGAGGGACATGAGTGAGGATATGTTATCACAGAATGTTAGAATGCTTGCAGACGACAACAACATGGACAAGGTACTGAAGATGAGAGAAATCCCTTTATTAGAGAATGAACGAAAAAGCATTCAGTGGGTCAAAGATCATAAGATTGATTTTTTCAAAATTTCGGTGTTCTCCATCAGCAACTGTCTTTAACAACCTTCTGGCCTTGATTACAGAATTGTTGTTTGTTATGTCATGTACAGTATAGCTCTGGGCAAGCAAATAAAGCAAAACCTGAATAATGATGAAGTTGCTCGGTTCAAGGCCAGATTGTTAGAATTGTTTATGAATCATGATCTGTCATGGGTATCAAAGAAGAAAAATGGAAGGTTACAGAATGAACCAGATTAAGAAGAAGGACTAGTTCAGGAAGAAGTGTAGGACATGCCAATATCTAATAATAGGACAGTAATCAGTGTATATATTTTTGTTTGTAGTGACCATTCTGTGAACAATGTTGTTAGTTTGTAATCAGATTACTATCTTTTTGAATGTACTACTCAGAGTAGTATGGATGTAATCATATGACTCTCTCTCTCTCTCTCTCTCTCTCTCTCTCTCTCTCTCTCTCTCTCTTTGAGTATCTATGTTGAGTACATGTTTGAGTATCTGTTTGTGTATCTGTTTGGGTATCTATTTTAAGTTTCTGTCTCCAACACACGCGTTTCTCCCCCACGTGTCGTATTCAAGGAATGAATGAGTTTATGAAAAAGTGTATGTTTTTTGTTTGTAGTGATTATTATGTAATTATATGAGTATCTGTTTGTCTATATGTTTGTATATCTAGTTGAGTGTCTATCTGCGTAATACTATATGTGTTGTTCTTGAGTTTTACTAAAAGAGATATTCAATGTATAAAGCCTTTTTGAAATG
Organism: Geum urbanum; assembly: GCA_946800695.1. Taxonomy (NCBI): domain Eukaryota; kingdom Viridiplantae; phylum Streptophyta; class Magnoliopsida; order Rosales; family Rosaceae; genus Geum; species Geum urbanum. The sequence goes on from OX327001.1 coordinate 13,662,176, forward strand.
AATTGTTTGTTTTTGCACACTCTGATCCAATTTACAACTCAGAACTAACTCAAATCTTTCTGTATACTTGGTATAGAAACGTGGTAGTTCATAAACCAACCAACCTTAAAGATAGATACCCAGACAGCTATCTAAACAGATACCCATAATGGTTTATAAACGACGATCAAAACACATGTGTGTCACAGCACGTGTCTTATTCTCCAGAACCGTCTTCTCGATGCCTCTATAAAAAGCCACAAACCTCATCGTCACTTTCTTTCAACGCATTTCTCTAAAAACCCTAACCCTAAATGAAATCACAATTTCTCTCCCAGAAAATTCATTCTCTCCCCACAAACCACAAATCAAAACCCAAAATCAATGTCTCACTCCGACCCTCTGTCCTCAACCCCTTTCCTAGTGGAAGAGTTGCCGTCATCTCCGCCACGGGAATCCTCCACTATGTTCGAAGAGTTTTAGCACTCAAGAGATATTATGCAGGTCAACTTTGAAGCATGTCTGCAAGAGCTCTGTGGTCTTGCATGGAGAGTTGATATGTTGGCTAGGAAGATGGAGTAGATCGATGTGATAGCTGGGAAGGTTGAAGAGGGTTTAACGATCATGGAGGATGTGGAGCGCAAGGTCGAGACGCTTACAGATATTGTGCTCAAGCTCAAGGATGGGGATGAAGACTGATGGGTTGTAGCTGTTAGGTCATTTTTTGTTAGGTTTTGGTGTTTTAGAGATTTGGGATCCATTTTGTCTACTCCAAAATATCCATTTTTTGTGGTTAGTTATGGATGTTTTTGGAGTAAGACCATTTTTGTAATGACCTTTGTTCATAACTTGATCCCTTTTTGCGTATTTGCATGAGTATTTGCTTTAATATCTGTTTGGATATCTGTCTGCGTAATACGTCTTTTGTGTTTGCTCTTGAATGTTGGAATTAGAGAACTAAAGTGTTTGATTTGCACTTTCTGATCCGTTGTACAAGATAAAACCCACTCAAATTTGTTTGTATACTTGATTGAAACCTAGCAGTCATAAACCAAAGGGCTTAAAAACAGATACTTAAACAGATACTTAGGCAGCGAATTAGATAGATACTCATTGTTGTTCATAAAACGACATGTAGTTTTCTGTCGAGATTTATAATAATCAGAACGCACGTGTGTTTCCACACGTGTCTTATCCTTAAAGACAGATATTTAGACAACAGTTTTGGGAGCTAAGAACATGTTTAAGACTCTATAAAAACCCTAAAATAACTCCTCTCTGAAAAATCATGGCTCCCACTACTAGCAGATCCTCTGGGCTCAAGAGAGGAGCTTCATCCTCGGTTGCTGCTCCGTCTCAGCGTATCAGCACCGAATCATCGACAGATTCAATTGACGTCCAGATCAGAGGGGCGAGGATGGGAATTGAGGCAAATCGCCTTTTAAACGCCAAAATGTTTGCGATGATGGAAATGGCTCTTTAGAGGATTGACGAGGCCGCATAGAAGATTAATCAGGCCACAATGAAGATTGATAAGGTGACTAAGAGGGTTAAAAAATTAGAAAAGAAGTTGGAAGATTGGTTACCGTAACTGTTTTGGGTGTTATGTTGATTATGTTTGTCTCATCTTGTATTTTGGGTTTCTAGTTTTGTTTCGTTTTCGTTTTGTATGCTACGGAGGTCACCATCATATATGGTCTCAATTGTTGTTCTGGTTTGGAGTGCTAGAACTTTCTTTTTGTAATCATGTTTTTTTATTGATGGCCATGCTTTTCATTTGTTTGATTGGATTGATCCAATGGAGTTGATTGTCTTGTCAATGAACTTATGATGTATGTTTTTCAAGACAGATACTTAGACAGCTACTTAGGTAGCAAATTAGACAGATATCCATTTTTTTCTTCATAAAATGACATTTTGTTTTCTATTGTCGCGCCTGTTCATTTTGAATGATAGGTACAAGAACAAATATTCTCACAGATACCTGAACAGATACTCTCACAGATACTTGAGCAGATAGGCTTAGAAAATGACAGAATAATATAGATTCATTTTCCCTTATTTAAACAACATCATTCATTCTCTAAATTAAAACTGATTCATTGATAATATGGAAATACAATAATAGAAATTATAAAAAGTACATAATAAACTACAATTCTTCATCTTCAAAGCTTCTTTTTCTGGTGGTGTGGGGGAGGCAACATCTCGAATATTTGACGAAGAAGTTGAAGGATTTTCTCATCATTCTCTTTAATGAGTTTCTGCTTTCCTTTGAGATCCTGAAGGCCATTCTCAAGGTCAGTCATCCTATTGGATAACTGTGGCAGGATAGTTGGAGGTGCAGAAGTTTCTTCTTGAGTGCGATGGTGGTGGTGTCTTGTTTCCTTGTCTCCCCTCATTATTTCTTCGATCATCTCTTCAACGGAGTCCTCAGGTTCCTTCTTGGATTTATTGGACTTGTTATTCTTGGAGGTATTGGCTATTTTTTCAGTTGAACTAAAGGAAAGGAGGGTTGAGGGTTGAAGAGAAATGTTTTTGTTTTTGTGATTGAGTTATGATCAATTCGTTTTTATTTATAGAACATGAAAGGTTGTGTTGCGTATTAAGGTCCCTTAATGTTTTTCAATGTCGTCATGCATGCTTTTTGGGAGAAACAATGAGAGAGAACGAGTTTTGTCATAAAAAGAGAGTGGATAGAGAGAGAGAGAGATATGAATCGTCTTGTCAGAGAAAGAAAATTGAAAAGACGTGGGAATAAATCGCTTCAGTCATAAAAGACATAGTGGTTCGTTATCTATAAATTGGACTGATTTCGTACGTTATCCATAACGTGTTTTTGTGTCATTATCAACTCTTTCTGATTGAGTCTTCTTCTTCTATCTAATTCTCTTTATCAATAGAAAAAACTATGGCACCAAGGAAGAAGAACCCGTACCATTCAGACACTGTTGACCATTCAACTGAAGAAGACTTTGATGCATCAAAGTCCAAATCCTCTTCCTCCTCATCTGAAGACTCTATATCAGACCCTCTTCAACCTTTTGTGAAGAAAATGGGTCGTATGAAGCACCAAGTGGAGATGATGAAGGAAGATAAGGACCTGGTACTTGCTGAACATGACCAGATGCTTGATTTTCTTATTGGCATTGCATCTCGTCTTCTACCAGGTTTTGCAGGGAGAAGTAGGAAGAAGGCCAAGATGTGAAGTATAAGATTTTGTTCCCATTTTGCTATTAATTGTTGTGTGTTTTGATGTTTGTAATTGAATCAATATCCTATTTAATTAATGAAGTTTATGTTTCTTTATCTTCTGTTCTTCATTTTATGTTTTTCTTTACAATGATTTTAGATGAATGAATGTGTGTATGAAATGATTGAATCATAATCCAAGTCCAAACAGACTCTCAGACAGATACTCAGACAACTATCCTTCAATTTTATTGAATCATTGTAGTAACTTATGCAATAAAAACTTAAAATCTCTTTCCCCCCTTCTTTTACCATGAAGTATGAAACAAAACAACAACAACAAAAATCAAGAGACCCGAAAACAACCTCAATTTTGTGTTTGTATTTTGCAACTAACAAGTTGCATATTTGAAATTCTTATACAGATGTCCAGATAGATACCTATGTAGATACTTTGATAGATATCCAGACAAATATTCAAACTTTTAAAAAATTATTCTAATAACATCTTCAATAAACCACACAGACATTTATGTTTTCAATTGATAGGGTTGTTGCAGGCTCTTCTATTGTGACCAGTGTGGTGACATCTGGAGCATTCTGTCAGCATTGTTTATTTTTCGCCCTTCTTCTTCATTCTCTTCTTTTTTAGTCTTCTCGGTTGTTTATTTGTTAGTGAAGGCCTAACGTCCGTTTTGGCACTGGATTGAGTGTGAATAAGTAGACTTGCTTGTAATACAAAACTTTGTACAATTTGTCCACGTAATCGTAAATATTCAGCCATTTCTCTTGCATGACAACAAGTGCATGGGCACTGGGAAACCTCAGTAACTGTCACTATCCACATGAGCATGTCTATGTCTCCATGTTGACAGCACTGTTGTATTTGTCAGCTTGAACTTCATAGATAAAACCACTGGAGTGCATCACTCTCCAATGCCTACCCTTTTTAAGTGTTTCATTGAGCTTTCCTTCTATTCTTGGTCCTATTACAGTGTACCATTGTTCCGATTCTTCTCTTTTGCTTGTCATCTTTTCCATCACCTTTCTCATGTGAGAGTAGTAACAGAAAAGAAAAGAAAAAAATTAAACAGTGCATTATCCTAGAAATAATAGAATGAATCAGTTTTTGTAAATGGTTATAATGTAACCAAAAAATAGATACCCAGACAGATACTCAGTCAACTACTCAGACAGATACTCATGATATTTTTCTTCTTCTTCAGAAACAGTGCATTTTTACAGATATTCTAGAAATAACCATTAGAATGAATTAGGTTGTAATGAATGACCTGATTTCATCTGCAAGGTAGAAGACAAGCAGTGCACGAAGATGTACTATCCAGCTGTTGAAGCACTCTAAGATGTTGTTTGTCATTTCGCTATACCTATCTCTTCTGAAGAATGCAGCACACCATTTTTCTTTTGGGAGATCCTTGAAGAATTCTGTTATCTCTGCATATCCTCCTTCTAGCTTAAGCTAGTTAAAAAAGAACTCATATTGCCTCTCACTTCTTGCATATGCACATTGCATGAAGAGTTCGAAAATTCTATCTTTGGCGTGTCCTCTATAATTGTCTTTGATGTTAGCCACCAAGTGCTGAAATCACTAGCCGTTCTCATCATTTAGGAACACCTCTGGAAGAGAACTTATGATTCCATTACCATGGTCTGGGACGAATGTTATTTTCCTCCGAGTATTAGTTTCCTGGTTTATGCTGTGTCTATTTATCTCACACTACAAGAAAACAGCACTTAGACCACGGAAACGTAAATGTTCCGTGGTCTAGGTGACACTTGGACGACGTAGAAGTCTCCGTCGTCCAAGTACCACCTGGACGACGGAGAATACCATCTCCGTCCTCCAGGTGATCACCTGGACGACGGAGAAGACTCCGAGGTCCAGGTGATCACCTGGACGACGGATAAGGTATTCTTCGTCGTCCAGGTTATCACCTGGACCTCGAAGTCTTCTCCGTCCTCCAGGTGATCACCTGGACAACGGACCGACACGCCGTGGTCCGAGTAATTAACTTCCACTTAGACGACGTACCGACACCTCTGTCGTCTAAGTGAAGCATTATATAAGCCCGATGCCAAACTCTCTTCGATCGATTCATTCCATCCGATCCTCAATCTCTTCATTCCATTCGAAGAAGAATTGAAGGAGAAGGGAGAAGGAGAAGGAGAAGGAGAAGGGAGAAGGCCGAGGGAATGATCAGGATAAGGGATCTCCGCTGACTAGCTAGCTAGCTTAATTAACAGATATCGAGAAGGCCAGCAGGTACGCACGCAGTTAAAATTTGCTTAATTAATATATATATATTTAGTGAAAACGTACGTACATACATGCATGGATGTTAGCTATATATACAGATTAAATTACGTACGTACGTAATTGATGGATCGATGTAGATCGAGTACGTATAATTAAGCGTAAATTAATGGACTAATATATATATATATGTAATATATAATTAATTAATTATAATATTTTGTAGCAGTATGGACAAGAGTTGGATGAAGTTGAAGAATAGATGTGATGTCCGGTATATGGATGGAATTAGCGAATTTGTGAATTTTGCGATAGAACATGGTCAGGGAAAGAAACGTTTCAGGTGTCCGTGTCAGAAATGTCTTAATTGTCAGTATGCGGAGGTTAATGTTATGGTGCAACACCTGTACGAAAATGGTATGATGTGGAGTTACACTACATGGATCGAGCATGGTGAAGCAGTAAAGTTCAGCGCAGTAGACTTCAGCTCAGGGTACAGTTACCATGGTGCCTCATCCAGCGGTAGTGGTGCCGGACCCCCAACTTGCAACCCAACTGCAGATTTGGTCCATGATGCGTTTCCGGGATGTAGTCATGGTGGACACCAACACCAAGACGGAGGTTACAGTACCACTTATGAGCATGATGACACATTCCCCGCAGCTAGCTTGGCCACTGACACCAGTGAGATGGAAAAGTACAACCGGATACTACTTGAAGCGCAGACCCCGGTGTTCCCTGGATGTCGAGAGAATGTGTTGCAATATGTGATGGAGCAAATGAAGATAAAAGTGAAGCACAAAATGTCAGTGAGTGCTTTTGACGAAATTCAGGAGCAAATATGTAAGGTGCTTCCTGATGATCACAATCTTCCTAAATCTCATTATAAGGTTAGAAATATCCTGAGCAGCCTCGGCCTAAAGTACAGGATAATTGACGCATGTCCGAATGATTGTGTGCTATTTTACAAAGAGTATAAAGAGTTGGACTATTGTCCCGTATGTGGCCAGTGCAGATTCCAGTTGAATAGGAAGAGTTCGAAAAAGAGAATTCCTGTGAAAGTTGTTCGATATTTTCCCTTGATTCCCAGATTGCAGCGCCTGTACATGTCTCTACACACAGCAGAGGCGATGCGATGGTACGCAGAAAAGCGAATAGATGACGATGTCCTGCGACACGCCGCGGATGGGGAGGGTTTCAAACATTTCGACAGAGAATTTGGAGACTTTGCTTCAGAGGTTAGAAATGTTAGACTCGGCCTATCTACAGACGGATTCAATCCTTGGGGAAGTAATAGCTCCGCCGTCAGCACTTGGCCAGTTATTCTAATGCCGTACAACTTGCCTCTGTGGATGTGCATGAACAAGGAATTTAATTTCCTTACCGTACTAATTCCAGGTCCTAAATCTCCATCGAAGTGCTTAGATGTCTACCTCAGACCTTTGATCGACGAGCTGAAACTGTTGTGGGAAAATGGAGTCCCAACTTATGACAAATTCACTGACACGATGTTCACGATGAGGGCTGCCGTAATGTGGACGATCAGCGATTTTCCAGCTTATGGGATGTTGGCAGCCTGCAGGACAAAAGGATATAATGGATGTCCTATATGTTTGGACGGCGTGAACTCTAGTTGGCACGCGGGGAAGGTGTGTTACTTGGGTCACCGTAGATGGCTTCCTCACGACCACCCGTGGCGACAGGATGAAGCTCATTTCGACGGTACGGTGGAGAACAATCCTAAACCCCGTAGTTGGTCGGGCGAAGAGATTTTAGAGAGGTTGAGCTATTTCGACTTTGGTGTGTTGACCAATGACGCGGATGTAAAGAAATGCAATCCAATTCCTCCACATGATCTGAGCTATTGGGATCACAAGAGTATATTCTTTGAACTCCCTTACTGGTCGAAGTTGAAGCTGAGGAACAACTTGGACGCGATGCACATAGAAAAGAATGTGTGCGACAGCGTGGTGGGAACAATTCTCGGTATTAAGTTCAAGACTAAAGATACTCCCAAAGCGCGCAAAGATTTGGAATCAATGAATCTACGCCGTCCCTTGTGGTTGAGGAGGGATAGGAAAGGAGTGTACAACAAGATGCCAGATGCACCTTACACAGTGAAGCCGACGCTTAGACGTTCTGTATTTCACTGGTTTAAGGGCGTTCGTTATCCGGCTACGTATGCAGCTACTATAACTGGAGCAGTGGACGAGGTGCAACACAAGTTTGTTGGTCTAAAGACACATGACTATCACGTTATGCTGCAACGTCTGATTCCAGTGGTAATTCGACCATACTTGCCTCGGGACGTCGTAGAACCAATAGTGGCATTGTGCAGGTGGTGGCAGAGGTTATGCGCCAGAGAATTAAAGAAGTCAGATGTGGTGGAATTGCAACAACAAATTGTGCACATCATTTGCAAACTAGAGAGGATTTCCCCCCCTGCTTTCTTTGACATCATGATTCACCTAATGATCCACCTGCCCGAGCAGGTGCTCATTTCTGGTCCGGTCCAGTACACTTGGATGTATCCTCAAGAAAGGTACGTACAACTACTTAATTAATTTGTTCCACTGGAGATTATATATATACTAGCTAGCTATATGTACTTATTCTTATTGTACGTTTGATTTTGTAGACAGCTTGGACAGTATAAGTCATTCGTCAAAAACAGGTCGGCCCCGGATGGCTCCATAGCAGAGACATACCTAATGCATGAGTGTGTTACTTACTGCAACAGGTACCTCAAAGATCCACCCCCTCCCACTGCCTCCGATCGCAGTGCCCGCATCAATCTTTCTGTCGTCACCAATGTCGTCCGACCGTTTAGAGGAGTATTAAAGGAATCGTTAACACGGGAAGAACTTATTGAGGCACATTGGGTAGTGTTGCGAGATTGTGACGAAGTTGAGCCGTACATGATGTCATACATGGAGAGGCTTCAGGCGTTAAATCAAAACAAGAGTTCGGCGTGGATTGAGAAAATGGTTAAGAAGAAGTTTCCCGATTATTTCTTCCAATGGGTACGTACGTACGTCTCGGGATTAATTATTTAAATACATATCGATCATGTTTGTAGAAAGTAAACCCTTATATTAATTTGCCCTTTTTCGCAGATGATTGATCTGCAAAAATCTGAAAACCACGGAGGGTGGTGGTCATGGCCAAAGCACTTGCTAGCAGGGAAGCTGGTTAAACACTATATTTATCCCGGATGTTTTGTGAACGGTGTAAAGTTCCATTCATTGGCCCGAGATGAAGGAAGAAGAACACAAAACTGTGGGGTCACGGTTGGGAAAGACAATGATCTATATTACGGGGCTATTGTATATGTGGTTCAGCTATGTTACGGGAATGATGTCAACGTTTTCCTATTCAAGTGCAGATGGTTCAAGCGTACAAAGGAAGACCTGGGACTATTATTAGTCGATACAAACTCTAGCTGGTATGAGGATGAGCCTTTCGCTCTCGCCACCTTAGTTCGGCAGGTGTTCTATCTAGACGATCCGAAAGCCGGTGAAGGGTGGAAAATAGTGAACCATATCTCTCACCGAGGAATATGGAATACAGAGAAAATTGAAGGGACACCGGTGACGACTGAAGATGCTGCTGAACCAGAAAGAGACATTCCTGCCTATCAAGAGCCTAATATTTCTGTCATCCGCTCCGATATAATGGACCTGGTTCAAGATGGTGAACGGTTACCCATGCCTGATGGTTGTACAGATCTAACTGAAGATGAGATTATCGATGAGGTAGATGAAGAAGACGAGCAGGAAGAGGACGCGGACGACGACTCAGGTTATTCGTCGGACGATGTTGAGTACGATGACGAGGATGAGCCGTCGTCTAACGGGGATGAGGACGATGATGATTATGACGAAGAGTACGGTCATACGACGAGGGAGATTAATTGGTAATTAATTATTGTAATTATTGTAATATATATATGATCGATGCAGGTTTATTTACGGTAATTAATTAATCCGAATTATATATCCTGGACAACGGAGAAATTAATTGCAGGTTGTCGCCTTTGGGTATTTTGGCTATCTCCCTAAATCCTCGACCCTAAATCTAGCAAATCGGATCGATCGATCATTATTTAATTTTTTTATGGTCATTCAAAATAATTGAACGGACACCTGAATTCCGTCCACGTTTATATTAGGTCCCCCGCCATTTTCACCTTTGGCGCCACGCCAAATCTCAATCTCATATAATACCCTAAATCCTGGACCCTCTAAATCTAGCAGATCGGATCGATCGATCAATTTTTTAATTATATTTTTGAATTAGAATAATTGAACGGACACACAAATGACCGGGGACGACCTAAACCGTAAACCCTAAGGCCCTAACCCCTGAATTCGGGGTTTAGAACTTGGACGACGGAGAATGGTCATTATCCGTTGTCCAGGTACAAACTAGGACGACGGATATGGTAATTCTCCATCGTCCAAGTTCACAAACCCTAAACCCTAAACAGTAAAGCCCTAACCCCTGAATTCAAGGTCTATACACCTGGACGACGGAGAACGTCATTCTCCGTCGTCCAAATTATCACCTGGACGACGGATAACTTCATATCCGTCGTCCAGGTTAGAACCTGGACGACGGAAACGCTCATATCCGTCGTCCAGGTGCAGATATCGTAATTTTTTCTAAGACAATGACCATCTAGACCTTCTTCCAATGCATAATTTTTTCATCAAGACTTTAGAGTAAACAATTCTTGGTGTGTGAGCTTCGACGGTTCGAAAATCGGAGTTGCGAAATGCCTTGTATCCACGTTTCCGGTTTGTGAAATTATCAGTTTTGCGGTTGACTGTGCCGATCAAACCCTTCCCGAACTTATTATTTTATGGTTCTTTGAAGACAATTATATATTATGTTACGACGAACATATCCAACGGTTGTTTTGTCCAAATTCAATTTCGTTAATACTCTGCTGCAAATGAGCCTCTACTCATGAACACTTAAGTCGTAAGGATTAGTTGATACTTAACAACTTTCAAAACGAAAAATTATTCGTCGGTTCAAATTTAACTGTTCATATATACGATGTGTTCATCGATATTGGACGAATATTTCACTCGAATGACAGATCGCTAAATTCCTAGCGAATTATTTTTAAAATTTTTTTTAACGTAATTTGAACCTGGACAACGGAGATGGCCCTTCTCCGTCGTCCAGGTTCAAATTACCATGGCGGTTCGAATTTATTTTTTTTTTAATTTTTTCCATGTAATTTTCACTTGGATGGCGGAGATGGTCATTCTCCGTCGTCCAAGTCCAAAATTATGGCGGTTCAATTTACCGCTTCCGTTTTTGGGACCGCTTGAATTTTCACTTAGACGACGGAGAATTCATTCTCCGTCGTCTAAGTCCAAAATCATGGCGGTTCAAAACGTCCCGCTGATTAATTGGCGCCGCTTGAAATTTTTTGAAACCGCCACTTAGACGACGGAAAACACTATTTCCGTCGTCTAAGTGCAACTCTATAAATAGAGTTGCACCCCCCCTCATTTTCTCATCATTCCATCTCCTCCTCTCCTCTCCTCTACTCTCCTCTCCTCCGGCGATCCTCCTCCGGCGACGCTCCGATGACAATTTTTCCGGCGTGGTTCCTCCTCCCCAACGACTCAACTCCGCCTATATTCCCGATTACTCCGGTGAGGTAAATTTCTATTTTTTTCCTTATTAAAATTATTTTCATTTAATTAATTAAATTCTAAATATAATTTATTAATTATTTTTAAATATTTCATTATTGTAATTATAATAATGAAAAAGTGGTTAATTATTGTAATTAATAATTATTTAAATGCATAATTGTAATTAGTTGATAATTATTTAAATGGATAAATTTATTATTGTAATTATTTATTATTAGTTGATAAATGAATAAATTTATTATTGTAATTAGTTCATAATTAATTAGTTGATAAATAATAATTTATTATTGTTATTATTTATTGTTTTACTTAATTGTTAGTTACGTGTGTTTTCTAGTAAATTGCATGGTAGTACGTATTCGATTTAAATTTAGTACATAGGCTTGGTTTATTAAGTCGCACTCTTTGGAATAGATGGCGCCTTTTTTCCTAGCTTATCTCCTTAACCCCTCGTGATGTGTGGATTTCATCACCGCACACCATAACCTAAGTGAAGTTATGGACACGAGGTTGAGGGCGGAGTTTGCAAAGGACTTGAGGGAGTGTAAATTTTCGAAAAATTGGCCGAATGTCGGACATGGTGTCTAGAAACGGGTTATTACTGGTGACAGGATTTGGACTAAGAAAGACTTTTGTCGAAATTAGTCCTGCCTCTCGCGTTATCTCTATCCCTAACTGGCCATGTTTTTCGATTTAATCAAGGCTGATTAATTGAAAATTTACACTTTATCGCGCGGGTCGCACGTCCATTGAACGACCGAAAAAGCCAAGCTAGTGTACTCTATTTAAATCTTAAACGTACTTAATTAGCGTAAATTTTTAAGTTGTAATTATTATGGTAAGTAGGTATTTTAACACCGTACTCTTACGTTTAAATGGCTCCGCCAAAGACGACATCCGGTAAGAAGAAAGCCCAACAGGAGACAGAAGATGAGATGCTCCGAATGTTGGCGGCCCAAATCGGTTGGGTTCAACAGGAGGGCAACGATGCTCTCAATCCGGACGGATCATCTGGTCCGTCCGTAGCGCCCTCTGGGGAAATTCCCGCTCCCCCATTCATCTCGAGCGGTGATGACGTCGACCCCTTCCAATCTCCGACTCCCGGTACCGGTTCAACGGGAAGTACTCAGGCGTCCTCGACCGCCGAATCAATCATGTACAGCGCCTGCCGTAGGCAAAGGAGGGCCCCCACTGACCCGGAACCGAAAAGGACTCGGGGTCTCGTTAAAGGGGGCAAAGATGAGCGTATTTGCAAGGCGACCGGGAAAAAGATCGACTTCCCGTACGACAAATTCACCGATGGCCCTCCCACAGCTCAGCTAGCAAGTCTCTCGGCGCATGGGATAGGGTCAATCATCCGTAGCCGGGTTCGTATCACTGCCCCTACTTGGAAGGAGGCGCCGGATCATGAGAAGGCGAAAGTCTTCAAAGATCTTTCGGTACGTAATACGTCCAATTTAGTTATTATATAATATTGTTAATATTAGTTAAAATTTCATAATATATATGATTATAATTTTCTATTTATTTTTGATAGGAACAATTTGCGGTGGATCCGACACCGGCCATGTTGAGGCATATCAACCAAACCGCCAACTCCATCTACAAAGATTGGAAGTACAAGCTCCATAAGTACTTCCAAGATGTCGGTCCCGTGCCTCCTCCGGTAGAGCTGCAAGGGGATAGAGAAGATGAGTGGGAGTGGTTGTGTAACCACTTTGCCGATGAACAATTTAAGGTATTAATTTTTTTTTTTATTTCAATTAAGATAATTGAATTATTTAAATTGTAGTTATTCATTTTTAATGATTTAATTATGTTGTGTAACAGAAATTCTCCGGTGTCAACAAAGCCAACCGGGGGAAGAAGGAGAAACACCATACTACCGGCGCCAAGCAGTTCATTCAAATAGCCAAGGAGCACAAGGATAAGGGCTCCAAACACCCTTATCTTGATGCAAGCGTAAGCGCGTACGTGACGCCTGGGCTCGATAATGAAGCGAGTCAATGCGGCGTAAGTGATATATTAATTATGTGCTTTTAATTATAGTAATTATTATTTAAATATGATTTCATTATAATAAATTAATTATTCTTTTGTAGGCAAGGGTGATAGAGCGTGCGCATGAAGAGTTGGCTAACACTCAGCTTGCGTTCCCAGATGTGCCGCCGGAAGACCTGCCTCCTCTATCCTTAGAGAGCCAAATTGCAATCGCGGATGAGGTCTACGGTCGTAGAGCTGGCAAGGAGGTTAGGCACTTTGGGCCTAGGGTGGTACGATCGAGATTTGTCGACGACCTCCGGCTCATCATCTACGGGAGGTTCGGGGCAGCGGAGAAGGAGTCAGGCATCGGCCGTCGAAGCAGCCATTCAAGAGGCTCGACTGGCACGAGAGGAGAATCGACGGACACAAGAGCAGAATGAGTCAATGCGGCAAAGACTTGACGAACAACAAGCACAAATAGCCCAACTCATCGCGCTCATGAACCAAATTCGAGAAGTATGTCAACCTCCTCCGAACCCACACCCCGACGACAACGACCCGGCTGAAGGCGGAGGACTCGGCGGCGCATCTCCTCCTCCAGTGTATTAGCTAGCTAGTTAATTATCGCGTTTCTTTATTTCCGAGTTCCGAACAATATTTTATTATTTTTATGGGTTTTTAATTTGGATGTGTACGTATGTACAAATTAATTAATTAATTAATTAATACATTAATTAATATTAAAAATTTAGTTTAATTAATTAATTTTGACTATTTTTCATTATTTAAATTAAATTAATAATAAATTAATTTAATAATATTTAATTTCAATTTATTTTAAAAAAAAATTAAATTGTCACTTGGACGACGGAGATTATGTTCTCCATCGTCCAGGTGCACAAACCCTAAACCTATCCCTAACCCCTAACCCCTAACCCCTAAACCCTGCCATTCTCTGTGGCCCACGTGTTCACCTGGACGACGGAGAATTAGTGTTTCCGTTGTCCAGGTGAACACCTGGGCCATGGAGAATCTAGCATTCTCCGTGGCCCAGGTATGCACCTGGACGACGGAAACACTAATTCTCCGTCGTCCAGGTGAACACGTGGGCCACGGAGAAACGAGCAATGTCCGTGGCCTATGTAGTCACCTGGACGACGGAGAATTAGCCTTTCCGTCGTCCAGGTGCATACATGGGCCACGGATAATGTCCGCGGTCCAAGTTAACTTGGACGACGGAAAGGCTAATTCTCCGTCGTCCAGGTGCTTGGACGACAGCACTTGGAGCACGGACCTTGGACGACGGAGATTCCGTCGTCCAAGTACTTAGACGACGGAAAACTGCACTTAGACGACGGAAATTATCTGTGGTCTAGGTGCAGTTTTCTTGTAGTGTCATCTCTTAGGTTCATCAAGAACCATCTCCAGTTGTTGTCATTTTCAGCATCAACTATCGCAAATGAAATTGGATAGAGACCTAAAAAGAAACAAAAAGCTAAGGTTCTTATCTAGTTGTGAAGAAAGTACTGAAATGTAGTTTATAAAAAGAAAAACAGACAGATACCCAGATAGTCTTTCAGACAATACCCAGACAGTTATTCAGACAAATACTCATATAGTCCCATCATTTCATTTGTCCACATTACCTTGATCTACATCTTTTGCAGAGGCCCCCATGATTTATCCTTTGTATTTGTTCTTGAGGAAACTTGCATTCACAAAAATCATGGGTATGCAGTATTGGAATCCCTGTATACAGACACCGAATGACACAAAAAGGTGGTGAAACCTTTGTGTTTCCGGATCAATATCTACAACAACTCTAGAGCCAGGATTTGTCTTCATAAATTTGTCTCAGAACCAAAGAAGGTTTGTAAATGATTTTGCTTCATTTCCATGCAGTGAGTTCATTGCCAATTCCTTTCCCTACCACACCATCTTGTAAGGGACTTTCATGTCAAAACTCTCTCTGATTTCTGTCTGTAAGGCCTTGTCTCCCTTGTTCGGGTCAACGCGCAGTTTTTCCTTAACAATTGAGCTGAGTATTGAAATAAATGATAAGTTTCAAGTATAGAAAATAATATCTTTAGACACTAGATTTTTTTTTTTTGAGAAGTAACTAGCCAGTGATGTTAGAAAAATGTATCATACCTAACAATAGAAGATCTCATCATCTCACTGGTCTGTTTCCTGACTTTTTCTTTGCATGTATGATTATTGTTTATTTCAGTGATGTAAAATGATCCATTCACGCGGAATAATATTGCCTTCACACACCAGTTGCATTTATCGCGCCCTTTATATCTACAATGTACACTTACGCGTGTGGGCTCATTCTTCTCATAACTTGAATCCACTTTCGATTGAGTACTTTTTTAGTTTCAGCCTGAACTCAGTCACCTCGCCTAAGAATTTCTGTCATTTTTCTTGTATAAGTTTAGCCCATTGTTTTGTCAAGTAATCATTTGTCTCCTCTTCTCGAAAGCATCCAAAACCGGTGTCTGCAACATTACTTATTTCCAAGCAGTCATCCATCTGCACATCCTGGCCTGAGTTTTTATTATGATTGCTACAAACCGCCGATTGCTTGGAACTGATGTTTGCTATTTGCTGGAAAGATGAAACGTATACATATTTTATCTTGACATAATATTGTAGCAGATATTCGAATAGATATTCAAATGAGTTTTTGGATGTTCTACCTTATTCAGGTAGTGATTATGATCTCTATATATTTTGAATTGAGTCTTTCGATAGAAAGCATCATCAAAAATAAGTCATGGTCAGTTTCTAGGAAAATGTGTTCATCCTCTGGTGGGATACAGTATTTGTATGTCAAGACTGAGTTGTTGTTTTGAATCGTTGACGGACAATATCCACAATATCAGCAAATGTGATATCATCACTCAAAATATCCATCACACCTTCTCGACCATGAATATATTTCACAATGATTGGAGAAGGTGTTGTTGCCATTGACACACCTTTAGAAGAGTTGCAGAAATGCATGTAAATACTTTGGTTAACTGACAGTAAGGTCTGATACTTTTAACATAATAAATAGAGTTACATATACTCTGACAGATACGTTGATAGATAGGTTGACTGATACTCAGGGAAATAGGTTGATAGATACGTTGACAGATACGTTGACAGATACTCAGACAGATACTCAGAGATATACAAAAACGTATTTTTTAAAACCAAAATCAGATCCAAACGTAATTAAGTAGATTTTGATATCGCAATGTATATAGTTTGAGGAGCAAAGTAATCAATACTATCATGAAATCGATTAATACAACTACAAACAAAAACATATTCGTGCAACAACAATTCAAATCGTCTATCATATAAAAAACAGAGTGAAAATTAGATGTACAACAGAGTTGAACATATGAATTCATCAATTTCTATACAGAGATGACGAGAGATAGCGAATCAGTGAGATAGCTAGACAGAGATTTAAAAATTATAATGCTTGAAATGAGAGAGAGAGAGAGAGAGAGAGAGAGAGAGAGAGAGAGAGAGAGAGAGAGAGATTTACTTTCCCAACAAAAATTGAAGAGGGAAGAGATAGCTGCTTCGTAGCTCTCCCTTAAAAACAGTTAGAATTCAAATTAGGAAAGAAGGGTAAAATCGTCAGAAAAAATGGGTTTTATAACTTATATATTGAGTATTTTTGGAAGAATATGATGTCAGATGGGTTTTTTTGGAAAAAAAAGTGCCATAAGTTGGACATGTTTTACCTTGGTGTCATAAGTTAATTTTTTTTGAAAAACTTATCTCTTTTTGGATTTTTAAATAATTTCTCCAAAAATTATTACTACTATTCTTTCTAATTATTATATAATAAGAGGAGAAATTAATGGAAAGTCCTCGAGTCCACCGTTGCTCATTTCGTTTCAACGTATCTCTTTCGCATGTTGTTGGAGTTTTGTAGTGTTGTTCTTCCACTTCCTCGTTTCTCGTTTAATCTTCGCTATTTCGGGTATATTATCGTCAAAATTCAAAAATTATTAGGAAATATGCAATTGGTAGCTAAACATAATCAATATTACGTGTGTGATATGCATTTTGTTCCTTATAAGAATATCGTCTTTTTCTTATTTCCTTGGTTGACATTAATCTGAAGTTGATATTATAAGGTATAATCTCCTAACCAAAAATAATAAAAAATCTTTCTCGTATCTCGATATTCATTAACATGTATCTTTAAAAATTAGTCCCGCCGAAATTTCAATCCTGCATTCATCTACTAGTTTTGTTGCCTGCATGCTCCTGTAGATAATCGTCGAACAAGACCAACCTAGCTAGTATAACCTACCTAGCCTTGATCGACTTCTTCTTCTTCTAGAACCAGCTGCAATGGTGGCACTTTGTGTTCTTGCGCGCAGACGTCACAGTGGTGAAGACAACTAGACAAGCTTGACTGGACTCGATCGATCTATTAATTCCACTAAATTTTTCAGATAGCTAGCTAGCTAGTTAGTCTAACTAGTTCTGTGGACTCCCAAGAGAGACTAGCTAGCTAATTAGGATCAACACTCTCGTAGCCCTCGTACTGCAGTTTGAAGGAAACCTTAAAATCAATCTGGGATCTAGTGTCTTCGGCTCTAGCTGAACCTATTTACGGTGTACGTAGGCTCGATATATATAATCTTCGAGCCTGTGTTTCCCACTTTCCCATTTTCCAAATTAGCTAGCTAGCTATAGTTAAGCTAAGCCGGCCAGCTGCCTTATCCGATTATATATATATATATATATATTTTGGACCAAAAATGTTATCCGAATATGTCTTTCAAGATTTGAACACCGAAGTTGATTAAAAAATTTCAGCTTCAATTTGGATGCATGATATGAATATAAATGAGCACATTGGTCGATTGTTCTGTCCAGAATTCCAGATCAACTTACCGTGTCCGCTAGCTAATTAGGCTTCGTTGAGGGAGACATCAATAAGAAGCTAGCTAACCAGAAAGAATTTTATGGGTCTCCGCTGAGGTCAATTAGCTAGTCTTTAGCGGTCTCAGTGGGAGCCTGCAGGGTGTAACAAAACCGATTAAACATGACTTCACTTAAGCTTAAACAGCGTGGGGATTTCAGTTGTTAAATCAGATTAATACTTCTATATGGAATATGAAATTGCATGCTGGCATGGCCTTCACTTAAATGGTTCAAGCTAGGCACATTTATGTGGTTTACATCTTTTGGTTTGTGTCGCCTCAACTAGATCAAAATTCCAAAGTCCAGGTCAAAGGTCTCAAGAATGTTTTGGTCATGGTCTTCATACACTTGGATTATTGGCATGATCATATATAGATGGCCGGGTGCCCTATCTTCACGTGCACGGCACCAAAACTATGCAACCCTAACAGTAGGTTTTCGACGTATACGTACACATTATCCATCTTCATGATATAGCTAGTCAAGTCAAGACTCTAAAATCAAGTATATAACCACCATGTTGGCTTCGTATTTATTAAGCTGGCAACCTTATTAATTATTAGCCCACATTTAATTTACAAAGATATCAATAGTACGAACTAGGAAGCAAAATGAGGTGATTCGATCATTCTCAAACACTCTAATTTCCAATGCCGTGTGGCACATGCAAGGACTAAGAATTCGAAGCTGGGTTTTAAGACTGCCATGACTATATATTCAATGAGACTAGCTTAGAGAGTAAGAGAGATACTATGCTCGATCTACTACTCTAGTTGGCAGTATATAATGCAATGTCTTCTTCATTCTAATAAGTATGTAAGACATTTCAAATGATGATGAGTACGTACTGTAAGGTGAGCATTGTAAATTGATGTGTACGCTGATCCAGCATATATATTCATAGCAGATGGCTTTGTAGAACATATCCAGATCACCATAGATTATAGATAGTGACTGAACACCGCCTTGCATACGTCTTCTTCGATCACAATTAACGCCTTTACAGCTTTACAATAGTGATGGCATATATTCAACACCAGTCCACGTACTTATCTCAAGTGCGGATACGAAAACTTGGAGTTGCACCGATCGACTGATACTGATCGAGCTTACAGAAAATGTGAGCTAGCTAATTCGTTTACTTGGTTGATTTCGACTTGTCCAGCTTGCTGTTAACTTCCGTATAGGAACACACGCACTATCAAAAAAAATAATTTTAGCTGACGAAAATAAGCAAAACAGGCCGACAACTTCTTTTTTTGTCGGTTATATTATACTTTAACTTATGACAACTTTCCGTCGTCGTCTAAAGTTTTTACTCGTCGGATTTAGTTGAAAAAAATCGTCGGCTAACATTTGACTTTTGCCTACGAAAATTTTGTTTTTAGCCGACGAAAATTATGTCATTTAGCCGACGAAATAATAATATTCTCGGCTAAAGTTCTTTATGTTTACAGATCTGGACATCAGCTCATTCATTCGAAAAAAATAGGGAAAAAACATAAATCACTCTCAAATCGTTGGGTGTCACTACCAAAATACCTTGGTTAGAAGATGGATGAATTCTGTCTCCTAAAAACCCTATTCAGTCAGCTACTAGCTTAGACGACGAAATTTCTGCCGGCTAAGGTCTGTTGGGTAAGGAGTGTCGCAAAAAAATTTAACCAACGGAATTTGAGGAAAACTTCGTCATAGTTTCTTCTCAAACGACGGAAAAAATAGTTTCGTTATAATTAATTGCGACGGAAATATTCATGATTGGACGACAACAATAACCGTCGTTTGGATGCTTTAATTTGTCAGCCGACGGATTTGTTTCCATCGCCTAAATATATTTTTTTTATAAAAAATTAAAATATTAATTAAAGACTTAGGCGAGAGAATTTAAACTTGGTCGTCTAAGTGGTTTTTTTTTTTTAAAATTCATTAAATCCTAATTAATTATTATATGTTAATTAATAATTAATAAAAAAATCCTTAATTAATATATTTTAAGGGTGGTGGTGGCTGATGGTGGTGGCGGTGGTGGATTTTTTGTGTGGTGATGGTGTTATGGTGATGCCGAGGTGGTGGTGGTGGTGGTGTGGTGTGGTGGTGCCGATCGAGGAGGTGGTGGTGTGTGGTGGTGGTGCATCGTGGTGGTGGTGGTGGTGATGGTTGCGTCGTGGTGGTGGTGCCGTGGAGGTGGTTGTGTCGTGGTGGTGGTGGTACCTTGGTAGTGGTGGTGGTGGTGGTGGTGGTGGTGGTGCCGTGGCCATGGGGGTGAGGGTGGTGGTGGTGGTGCCGTGGCCATGGAGGTGGGGGTGGTGGTGTGTAAGGTGTGATTGAGAGAGAGAGAGAAGAAGAGAGAGATGGGTGAGATGAGAGATTGTGAAAAATTGTGGATGATTTGGGTTTTATAGAGGACCACTTAGGTGACGGAACAAAACATTTTCGTCGCCTAAGTTATTTGAATTTTTGGCAAAAAATATTTGGCCAAAAAGCCAAAATTTTCAAGTTAGGCGACAGAAATACAAATATCCGTCGTCTAAGAATTTTGGCGAAACATTTGGCGGTAAACTCACTTAGGCGACAAAAATTTAAATGCTCTCGCTTAAGTGTTTACAATTATCCCCAAAAATTTGTCGAAAAATTAATTTTAAAAAAAATTGTAGGAAAAATAATAAAAACACTTAGGTGACGAAATTTTTAAAAAATGATTCCGTTGTTTAAGGGATTTTTTTTTAAAAAAAATTGAAAAATTAATTTTTGGTAGTTCCTTAAATATTATCAAAAAACAACCGTCTGATATAAGCACTACATTTATACAATATAGTAAACAAAATTCAAACCAATTCGGATTAGTTTAGGATTCGATCAATCAAATAAAGTGATTATCGAAAATAGTTAAAAGACGGATATGATCGTAAAAAATATTTCGTAAATTCGTTTTCGAAGTTATGAATGTTTATTTTGTCGTAAAAACTTAATTTATCAACTAGATAGAAATTAATTGAAATTTGAAATAAAAATTTCTTTAAGACTAAAAACTTGTTATATATCTACTAATGTTGTATAACTTAAATGTTCTTATGATTATATTCACACTATATAAATATTAAAAAATTTGAAATTGGACAAAACAACCGTTAGATATATTCATCATAACATATTATATAAGTGAACAAATTTTTAGTAAATACGAAATTCGTTAAGGGGTTGATCAGCGTAGTCAATCATAAAATAGAAATTTCAGCGAAACAGAAACGTTGATATACGAATCCTTGTAATTTCGATTTATGAACCGTTGAAACTAACAGTCTAAGAATTGTTTACTCTATGCCCTTGACGAATAAAATATGCATTTTAAGATGGTATAGATAGTCTCTCTCCTTGATCAGAGGCAATGAAAACACACTTAGATGACAGAATTGATATATTCCGTCGCCAAAGTTTTTAGAGTTAAGGGTTTAGGGGTTAGGGTTTACGAGTTAGTTAGCATATGGCCTAGATGACGGAAAGATAATATTCCATCATCTAAGTGTCTCTTAGGCGACTGAAATATTCTCATTTAAACACCGTTCTTTTTTTCGTCGTCGAAGAGTGTCTTAGCCGACGAAAAATTATGACGGATTTAAATTTCCTCTCCTAAGTGCCTCTTAGACGACGGATTTAAATTTCCTCTCCTAAGTGTCTCTTAGGTGACATAAATATTCTTATTTAGACGCCGTTCTTTTTTTCGTCGTCGAAGAGTGTCTTAGCCGACGGAAAATTACGATGGATATAAATTCCCTCTCCTAAGTGCCTCTTAGACAACGGATTTAAATTCCCACTCCTAAATCCCTCTTAGGCGACAAAACCTTTTTGATTCCTTCGCCTAAGTGAAGTATTCTAGTAGTGTGTTGTCAGAAGCTGTTCAAAATAAGTTCGTGAAGCTATATCCCGCTAGATATAAATAGGTACGTATATGTATGTGTGTTGATTGTTGATTTTGAGTTGATTGTTGATTTTGAGTTAAATTATTATATATATTAATTGTTGATTTTGAGTTGATTTTGATGAATATATATATAATTATATGTTAGTTGTTAATATTATGCATATATATAGTATGTGTTAATTTGTAATTAAGTAGTAGAAGATTTAATGTAATTTGTAGTTTAAAGATATATATAAATATAATGATGAATTTTTAATTTGTGTGTGTGTGTGTGTGTGTGTGTGTGTGTGTGTGTGTGTGTGTGTGTGTGTGTGTGTGTGTGTGTGTGTGTGTGTGTGTGTGTGTGTGTGTGTGTGTGTGTGTGTGTGTGTGTGTGTGTGTGTGTGTGTGTGTGTGTGTGTGTGTGTGTGTGTGTGTGTGTGTGTGTGTGTGTGTGTGTGTGTGTGTGTGTGTGTGTGTGTGTGTGTGTGTGTGTGCGCGTGTGTGCGTGTGTGCGTGTGTGTGTGTGTGTGTTCAGGATGAACAAGAGTTGGATTTGCCTTCCAAAATGGGATCGAAGATATGCCGTTGGAATGTAGAGTTTTTTTGGAATATGTGAAGGCTAATGCTAACGGGTATACAATTCATTAATGCCCATGTACGAAATGTTAGTATCGTAGCGATTTGTATCATTTTTCCATTGATATAGTATGGGAGAACCTGAAGAATAACAGGTTTTATGATAAGTATACATGTTAGATTTATCACGGTGAAACATCATCAGCGGGTCAGCATGAACATGGGCAATTTTCTGAGAGGGCCAGTACATCCAATGATCCAACAACGAGCTGGATCAATGATGTGTTTCCTTATGAGCGGTGCATTTGCTCAAGTACAAGATGTCCCTAGAGTTGTCGACACTGCTGGTATTGACAAGTACAACAAGCTGATTGCCTTCCAACAGACCCCGTTGTACAATGGGTATAATAATACTGTTCTTGAAATGGTCATGGGAGTAATGAAGGTCAAAGTGGAGAACAAATTGAGTGTTAAGGATGTTGATGATTATCTAGAGTTGACTGCTTCGATGTGGCTCTCCGGTCATATCCTTCCTACTACTCATCGTAAGGTGCGACATATCTTGAAAAATCTTGGCCTTACCTACATCAAAATCCATGCATGCAGATATGATTGCGTTCTCCTCTAGGGTAAATATTATGAAGGGAACGATCTTGAAAACCTTGATGCCTCTCTGGTATGTCACACGAATAGGTATAAGTTGACTCCTGCAGAGAATAAGAAAGCTGTGAAGATACTTCAGTATTTCTCGCTGAGGGATAGGTTAGAACAGTTGTACATGTCTTCACACACGCCCAAATCTATGAGATGCCTCACTGAGATGGATTTTCCTGACGATGATACCCTTGTACACCCTGCTGACGGGGATGCTTGAAAGCTCGCCGTTAGGGTGTATCCTGATTTTGCATCAGAGGTCTGAAATGTTTGGCTTGGGCTCTCATCTGACGAATTCAACCATTTTGGCAACATGAGTCTTCAATATAGTATATGACCAGTTATTTTGGTACCCATGCAATCTTCCTCTATGGATGTGCATGAAGAAGGAATACAATATGCTGACTCTGTTAATTCCAGGGCCGGGTTATCCAGGAAAGTGTATGGATGTGTATTCAAGACCCTTGATTGAGGAGCTTAAGTTTATGTGGAAAATTTGCCATCCCACTTATAACAAGTACAATCACGAGATGTTCCAGATGCGTGTCATGGTTGTTGGCACCATCAGTGATTTTCCTACCCGCGGGATGTTGTCGGGCAACGTTGTTAGGGGATACAGGGCTTGTCCAGAGTGCTTGACTGATGAGTGCGACATACTTCATTGCAGAACGATTGTCCATATGCATCACCGTTGTTGGCTTGGACTTGATCACCCTTGGCGAGAGGTTGACAAGGAATTTGATGGGACTGTAGAAAAGGATGTGCAACCTAGGAGATGGACGGTGATAAAATTTTGGAAGTGCTGAATGAATACGATTTTGGGCAGTTCATCAATCATCCTAATATAGTGGTGGCAATACTTGACAGACCTGACATGTATAAATTCTGGACACACAAAAACATATTCTGGGAACTCCCGTACTGCCGTAAGTTGTTGATCAGGCACTACCTAGATGTCATGCACATAAAAAAGAATGTGCACAGTGCTGAATTGGGAGAGGAAAACTAAAGACGACCCTGAGGCACGTATTGATATGAAAAGAATGGGTTTACAAAAATATTTTTGGTTGAAAGAAGGGAAGAAAAAAAATGCATCAAACTCCTTACAACGTCAAGCCTGAATAGAAGAATGAAATTTTTAGGTGGATGACTAATGTTAGATATCCTTTAGGCTATGCATGAAATATAGGTTAGTGTGTTAACTTCTGGGATAATAAGATGTACGGATTAAAGAGTCATGACTGCCATATACTGCTTCAATATCTCTTCCCTGTTTGATCATACCTGCCGTCAGGTGGTGGAGCCGTTAGTAGCGTTGTCAAGATTCTTTCAGAAGTTATGCACTAGAGAAATGAAAAAATCAGACCTGAGGGAAATTCAAGAGGACATCATTTTTATTATGTGCAAATTTGAGAGGATATTTTCTCCAATTGTTTTTGACATTATGCCTCACCTAATGATCCATCTTCCCGAACAATTGTTGTTTACTGGTCCAGTACACTACACTTGGATGTATCCCATAGAAAGGTACGATTCAACATCCCAAGATCAATCTATTTTTATATAAAATTATTTTTCAATAATCATAACATGCACTTTGCAACTTGATAGACAACTAGGGAACTACAAAGACTATGGTTAATAAATCCGCACCTGAAGGATGTATAACTTAAATATATCTTGCGCATAAGTGTGTAACGTACACCAAGTTGTATTTGGAAGCACTAAAGGACCATTCACAACATATGCCGATAGATGAACCACAGTTCAATCATTCTATCCTCACTTATGATGTTGAAATTTATGGAAAGTTGCCAAACTCGTACCAGTTGAAACTATATGAGCTAGTCATTGCCCACTTGTGGGTATTGATTAACTGTCTAGAAGTTCAATATTGGAAAGCCTTCTATCTTTATTGTGATGAGGTTGCCGGTGATCTTGAGTACCACAATAGGGAGTTTGTAAACTATTTTGGAGGCTGGGTATGTCTATATATATATTTATTGCTATATATATTTATATATATAAATATCAATGTTCATATTTAAAGTTAATGGTTACGATTATTTTTCAGATGAACCGTATACAATTTGATGGTCACCCAAACTGGTCACACGAATTGAGGTTTTTGGCGATGAAACCAATAACTTTAAGAGTTTATCCGATGTGTAAGGTCAATGGTATGCAATTTATATGTGAACATAGAGACAACATACGGAGAATACAAAATTCTGGAGTAATGGTGATGAAACCAATAACTTTAAGAGTTTATCCGATGTGTAAGGTCAATGGCATGCAATTTATATGTGAACATAGAGACAACATACGGAGAATACAAAATTCTGGAGTAATGGTGCATGGTGGGCAGAATGGCATTGACTATTACGGTGTTCTCCATTCAGTGATTGAACTAATTTATGGGGAAGACATGATAGTGCACTTGTTTAAGTATAGATGCTTTAATACTAACCCTTGGAACACAAGGATTTTTCGGTGAATACTACTAGAAGCTGGTATGAAGATGGCCTTTTTATTTTTGCCACAACGGTAAAACAAGTGTTTTATCTTGATGATCTGGTGCACAAAAACGCGTGTAAAGTAGTCAACCATGTTGTTCCTAGAAACATATATTGTACTGCTACACTTGGAGAGGCCACAGATAATGTAAAAGATACTGCATACCAAGAGCCGAATGTAATTGGTATTCCTGAATCCTCTACAATTCACCTAAATAATGTGAGACCGGGTCGTGTGGCTCAAATTTGTGACAAAAATGTAAGGCTTATTGATGTTGATCCAAATACCGCAGACGAAGATTCCGGTGACGAAGAGCGGCACATATTACCAGAAATTAACTCGAACACTGAGAAAGACTTAAGCGATGATTGTGAATATGAGTCTTATTCAAACAGGAATTTGTGTTAAACATGTTTTCACATGAGCCTAATTTTTAAAAGTATTTTCAAACTTCACATGATTGTTATGATTCTGATAATGCGCCTTAGTTAAACAGGAATTTGTGTAAAAAATTTTTCCACATGAGCCTAATTTTTTAAAAGTATTTTCACACTTTACCCGATGAAATAGACAAAAGTCATTGGCTAAGGTAGCTTTAGCCGAAGGGTTTATATTCTTGGTTTGCCTAGACCACTGCTCCTCTCGCTTAGAAACCCTAATTTATCTCTCTCTTCGTCCGCCGCCGCCGCGCCCAGAACGCCGCTGCTCGCCGAACCTGCAGCCGCCTCGACTAGCCCGCCTAGCCCAGACCTCCCCCTCGTCTCCGAAAATTAGGGTTTCTCTCTCTCTCTCTCCGCCGCTCGCCCATCCTGGATCTCCATG
The DNA here is from genome assembly GCA_946800695.1 of Geum urbanum. Lineage (NCBI taxonomy): Eukaryota > Viridiplantae > Streptophyta > Magnoliopsida > Rosales > Rosaceae > Geum > Geum urbanum. The sequence goes on from OX327001.1 coordinate 13,688,700, forward strand.
ACCGCCGCCTCTCTCTCCTCTACTTCATTTCAAGTTTTACCCCTTCTCTCTCTCAGTATTTCAAGGCAATTTTGCAGATTGGTACTGTGAATGTGGTGAATATAATGGAAATTTTGTTTATGCATTAATTTTGTGCCAGAATGTGATGAAACTGTTGATTAGGGTTTAGGAATATGCATGGTTAATTATTTTGTTGTAGTACTGTGATAATTACATGGCTGTGCTGATTAGGGTTTGGGTATTTTGTTAAAAAAATTTGCTATTGTGAATTGATTTAGGGCTTAGGGACTGTGAATTCGATGATGGCTATAGGTAAGTGATGATTAATTAGAGCTGTGATGTGATTAATTAGGTTGTGAACTTCTTTTTTTGGGATATACAGATTAATGTATATGTATTGGTATTGAAATGGTTTAGCTTATGTTTATGTTGAATGATACATGTTATTGCTATTGCTATGGTATTGCAGATTGGATATGTATTGTGTATGATTGGTTATGGTATTGCAGAATATATGTATTGCAGATTGGTATTGGTAGACGGATTATATGTATTGATTATATGTATTGCAGATTTGTATTGGTATTGCATATTGGATAAACAGATTGGTATTGGTAATTGCAGATTATATGTATATGTATGATTTATGAGTGGTTTTTATTGTAGGCATCATGAATATCTTCAAGTCCAAGAAGGGATCTAAGGGACAACAATCTAGCGTCGATAGTTCCGAGGCCACCTCTATGCACAACAACCCTCACACCATATTTCACGGCCTTATCAACTCCACCGTCAACTACTTGATCACCCACTACAGCAGGATGTAGTGGGCCGCCACCACTGACCACAGAGCACAAGGCAACTTTTTACGCAAGACCGCTCTCTCATGCCCTCACCGGCCAGCTCTACGAGTCCTACTCATTCGGGTGTCTGTATGCCTCCCATTAACCGGCCAGAGCCTTCTTTCTCTCCGAGTCTCGCTCATTCAGGTGTCTATATTTGCTTATAGTTGTATTTTCGCTCATTTTTTTTATATGTTTACTAATATGTTAATTTTTTTCCTTGTCAATTAGGCGAGATTGAAGGAAGGGACTGAAGTGGTGTTGACTCAGATGGTGAGAGAGAAATGGCTAGAGACACAGGATGAAGACATTCCCCATGCCATCTCTCAGATTGATCAATCTGATGTGGCGGTAGGGGCGAGGATCATGGGTTATGCTTTCCCACCACGAGAGAACAATTACTACTGTAGGGATCTAGGACAACAGGGCGATGTGGTCTTGAAGAACACTCTCGGTTTCTCATGCATTTCGGCATCTTCCAAGGCTGCTCAGCTACAGGAGAAATTATTTAGGCAGGCGATGGAGCATCAGAGACACATAGAAGCGATGGAGCAGGCGAGATTAGCATAAGAGGCTGAGACCCATCCTATCGTGGCCGCTTAACAGGCTGAGATGGAGCAGGCAAGATTAGTGCAGGAGGCTCAAACCTGTGCTTACATAGCCGCCTAGCAAGCTCAGATGTCTTCCTGGTATTAGGCATGATGTGAACAATTTCAGGCTTTTAGACTCCCGGCCCCACCTCCGTTGCCATCAATCCAGCTCCCTTTCGATGCTCCACATCAGCAGGAGGATCCGCAAGATGATGGTAGTACCCTATCTGTTTTCCTGAACATAGATTTGGATAACCTTTAGTTTAGGTGTTATGTGGATTTAGTTTGAACACTTATTGACTTAATTTAAGTGCTAAGTTTAAAATGTATATACACGTAAGTTTCATTAATTTGTGTTTGTTGGTGAATATGTATTTTGTTATTTTATGTGTTGTTGGCTATTATGGAAATAAAATTGTGGAATTTGCAGGTTCTGGGAATAGAAACCAGAATCTACAGTTTTTTTCTTCAGAAATCAGCAACCTTGGCCGAGTTCTTCTCTGGCGTGCCCTAATAATGGTTTGGGTTTGGGCTCTCTTTTTGGGCCTTACTCAAACCCTATTTAATAAGTTAAAGTTTAGTTATTTTTATTTTTTTGTCTTTTTCTTTTTTATCAAAAATAAATGTACACATGCGTGTGGTAGGCAGAAGTGAGCTTCGTTCCAGGATATGCACCTTTGGTGCCTTGTCTGCTCTAGGTCAGGACATTCGTTGGTTTATCGCATGGGCGCACCCTCCTGGTGGCAGGATGCGATGTAGTGTCGACATTATGTATTGTCGGCAGCATAGTTTGAAAGCTGTTAAAAGTGAATTGATGCATCGCCCTAGTCACGTTGTCTTCCAGTACTATGTCGTCTTTATTGTAAAGCAAATGGAGTAGCCAATGTTGCGCTCTTTGCTAAATGGTGCAGTTTAGGATGTAATGTTTTAGTCGAGTCTCCTGATATTATTTTGGGTGTTTTTCTTCTTATGGGGTTTAGGCTTTTTGTCCCCCTCCTGTATTCTACCATTTCATCAGTCGAGGCTTAATGATAGCCATAAGCCCTTACTTCAAAAAAAAATTAAAAAAATATTAGGCCACCGATTCAAAAACACATCTTTCATATTTGCTTCTTAATTGGTAGTAGGATGAGAAGTTGACAACTATTTGTAATTTGTTGCTAGCTATAGCTTTATGTATATGAGCAAGGAAGAACTATACCATAGCCCTCTAACTCCGACATTTCACAAAGTAGTCTTTAGTAAATTTGTACGAAGAACATAATTATCATGACATATTTTTTTCCCCAATAAAACTGGAATAGGGGTAACAGGCCTAGAGTCAGCTAATTTATTAACAGTACAAAGTACAATAAGCACAAGCATACAACCATCACCCTGAAGAAGAAAAAAAACACAACTAAACAAAAACCTTATGCTCTACTTCTATACGAAGGCAAAGAAACAAGGTCACTTCCATAAGCCAAAAAGATATCATCTTAGGAGGTCAAGTCCACCAAATGTCACCAGTAGAAGAGGCACCATAGGTCTCTAGAATATCTGCAATCACATTCCCCTCTCTATAAATATGAGAAACTCGAAAGTGAATTTGCTTTACAAAATTGATACAATTAACTCAAGGAATACGAAACTTCCATGGAACAAGATGAGGAATACGGAACTTCCATTGTCATGACATATATATTACTATTTTTTGTTGGCAAGTATTGATTTTCTAGATATTTTAGATTTCTATTGTAATTAGAATTGATTTATTATTTATTGTATATATTTTCAATCTATTAGGAATATGCGTTGTAAAGATGTATATATACCCAATTTCAAAGTGAATAAAAGTATTGCATTCTACTTAAATACTTTTATCTATACTATTCTACTTGGTATCATAGCCAAACCTATAGACCTACCGACTAAACCTTACTTTTTGTCACCTACTACACCTAAGTTTCGTTGCTATGGAGGGACAATCCGACTATGATGTGATTTCTTCTCCCCAACCTCAACCTTAAATTCAACCTCCACCTTCCGTCCACTACCATCAAGAAAACTTCTCTTTTCTCATTGTTCTTAAATGATACCAATTATTCTACCTGGGCTCTCGTTATGTAGATGCGCATTGGAGGTCGTAACAAGCTTGAATTTATTACTAGTGCTTCAGCTACTCCTCCTACTGGCTCGCCCGACTATATTACTTGGCTACTGACAATGAAAATATAAAGAGTTGGTTGATTGACAACATGTATGTCCCCATCCCTCATTAACCGCTATCTTCATCTCAAGACTGTCGCAGACATTTTGAGTGCCTTACACCAAATATACTATGATAATTCGGACTTTACCCGAATCTATGAGTTGCACCGCCTCTGCTTCACCACCAAACAAGCAGGGTGGCCCCTATCTGTCTACTACAATGAGTTGGTATCTTGGCTCGAGGAACTTGATCATCATGTTACCCCGTTTTCTAATACCGTGACTGCAGTTGTCCTAGACAACAACTACAAATCTATGTTTTGGGTCCACATGTTCTTAGAGGGTCTAGATCTTAAATTTGATCATATTCGAGGAGAATCGCTTCGTCGAGAGGAATTATTAAGTCTTGACAAGACCTATGCTCATTTTCGTCGAGCTCACAACGACCGTCTTACCCACTCTATTTTTCCTGCTCAGCCTGTTGTCATGAAAACCACCTCCTCCTCTCCGCCACCATTACCACCGGTATCTTCCTCCAATGCTCAGGCTGTCGTGGCTCAACAATGGTCTTCCTCCACCTTACGCTCCTTTGACTCTTTCCGGTTTGGTGTTTGTCCTCCAAATCCTTATGTCAACTCTATATGCCCATTGTGCAAGGATAAGAGTCACTCCAAAGACAACTTCTTTCCAACTAATGGATATCCTAAGTGGTGAGGTGATCTCCCACACTAGACCATTCCTTCCATAAGTATATTTGCTATTTCTGGTAATGTAGTCCAATCAGGTATGTCTGGTAAGGTCTTTCTTGGTGTATCTTGTGGGAATAATGCTTGGATAATTAACACTGGTGCTTCTAATCATATGATCAATACCCATAGCTTAGTTCATTCTATTCATCAATCTTCTTTACCTAGTGTATCTACTACTGATGGTTCCCCTTCTTCTATTGTTGGTAAAGGGTCTGTTACTCTCTCTCCAACTTTAACCATTGATTCTGCTTTAGTTGTCCCCTCTATAGCATATAATCTTTTATCCGTTAGTCAAATCACTATGACTCTTTCTTGTTCTGTCACGTTTTATCCCAATTTTTGTGTTTTTCAGGACATTCTGACTCGGAATATTCTTGGTTATGGTGTAAGATGGGGGAAGCTGTACTATTATTTGATTTGACATCCAGTGGAGAGAAGCAGCTGAGTTCGTTGAGTCAAGCCAACAATATTAGCATTCTGAATAAAGCCAAGGAAACCATCTGATTGTGGCATCGTTGTTTGGGTCATATTTCTTTTGGTTATCTTAGGAAGTTATAACCCCATCTATTTTCAGGTGTTAATGAGTCTGAATTTAAGTGTGATATTTGTGAACTGGCCAAGAGTCACCGTGCTCCCTATTTCCCAAGTTTGATTAAATGCTCAGTTCCTTTTGTGAAAATACATTTTGATGTTTGGGGATCTGCTAGAATTTCTACACCAACTAGAGCTCATTATTTTGTTACTTTTATTGATGAGTATACCCAGATGATATGGGTCTCTTTGATGACTAGCAAGAGTGATGTATTCTCTTGCTTCACTGAGATTTATAAGATGGTGACTACACAATACCAGCAGCCTATCCGAGTTCTTCAATCAGACAAAGGAGGTGAATATGTTAATGGCGCCATGTCTACTTATACGTCACCAAACCTCTATTTTCTATACTCCTCAATAGAATAGCTTGGTAGAACGAATGAATAGGCAAATGCTATATGTTGTTCGTGATTCCTTGTTTGGCATGAATGTGTTGGTCTTATTGAGGTGTCGTTGTTACTTCTGCTACTTACTTGATCAACCATACTCCGTTTCATGTCCTTGAGTTCCAGACTCCATACCAGAAGTTACATGAGATGCTGAATGTACCCTCCTTCCTTAATTTGGAGCCTAGCGTGTTTGGTTGCACTGTGTATGCTCATATCCACAAGCTTCTTCGGGGTAAACTTGATCCTTGTGCTTTGAAGTATGTCTTTATTAGCTATGCTGACTTCCAAAAAGGTTATTGGTGTTATGATTCTCTCACCAAGAAAACTCATGTATCCTTTGATGTATCCTTCCAAAAAGGTTATCGATGTTATTACTGAAGGGGAGTTTCAGAGTCTTCCTTTCAGGGGGAGAGAATATTTGAAGGAAATACTTTGAATTTGCCAGAATTTGAAGAGCTTGAACAATTGGAGACATGATTTGGAAATTTCGGTATGTCTGCAATTGAAGTCACAAATATCCAGGAACGTACCCTCGATAGGTCAAGTGATTCTATCGACCCATCAAACCATCATGCCAACAAAGACCCGAATGATACCTTCGACCCATCGAGCTCTACTTCTCGACCTATCAAACAGTCTGAATCGGAAAACCAGAATGCTACCTTCGATCCTTCGAGTCTCACTTCTCGACACGTCGAACAGTCTACCTTAGAAGACCAGAATGCCATCTTCGACACGTCGAAGACCTGACGACCAATAGTCTTTCTTAACAACATCAAGATAGTACTAAAGCTCCTACTCCCCTGTCTACATCATCAATTGATATTTGAGGTACGTAAATCTAACTGAATTACTTAGGTAATTCTCAAACAACAATACGAGCCTAAAATAGATGCTAAAGCCAAATACCATATTGCTAACTATATCTCCCACCACAGGTTGTCTTAATCTCATGCACTTGTTGTTAGTCAATTATCTTCAGTATGTATTTCTAACAATGTACATAATGCTTTGGCAGATCCTAAATGGAAACAAGCTATGAATAAGGAGTTAGAAGCCTTGCAGAAGAATAAAACTTGGGATATAGTTCCTAACTTCCTATGCCACCTGGTAAGAAGACTGTTGAATGTCGCTGGGTGTTTACCGTGAAATTGAAAGTTAATGGAAGCATTGATCGCTACAAAGCAAGATTGGTTGCCAATGGTTATACTCAGAAATATGGCATTGATTACCAAGAATTTTTTGCACCTGTTGCCAAAATAAATATCGTAATCCTTATTTTCCTTGCAGCTCGTTTTGATTGGCCCTTACACCAGTTTGATGTGAAGAATACCTTCCTGAATGGTGACTTTGAAGAACAAGTATACATGGATACTCTAGCAGGAATCAGTTGCAAACCAAGTAATGAGGGATAGGTATGTCATTTGAAGAAGTATCTCTAGAGTATGGTTTGGACGCTTCTCCAAAATGATAAAGAAATTTGGATATCGCCAGTGCAACTCTAATCATACCTTGTTTATCAAACGCAAGGATGATAAGACTACCGAAGTGACTTCCCTTCATAGGCAGTAAGGGATCACCTGCCAAAAGATTTCCCTTTTGCACTCAGTTGAAACTTCTCTAATTAAGTTGGGTGAAAATAGACCAATTAATCTGGGCACCCACCTGACCTTCTCTATAGATTCTAATCAAACAATGTTTATGCTGGACCAATTTCCTTTTTGCCCCGAATGCTCAAATTATATTCATGAGAAATTCTTGTAATTAAGTAAAAATATGGAATAACTATGCATAATTTGGCTTTTGTAGTCTTTATTCGGTCACTACCTGCCAATTCCCTTCTCTACTCTCCTAGCTCAGACCAACTTCATCATCATCACCATCATCACCTCTTCCAAGCTCCACACTACTCCATCATCATAACATGCTTCTACGACTAAAGTTTGGTGACCTCTTCGACATAAGCGTGTTAGAGGCCCCCTCATTGGCCGACTATGACATTTCCAAAATTGGCGCCATCTACCACTAGAAGCCTCTCATTGCTCTTTGGCGTCTCCACATATCACCATCACTTTCAGCAACTGGTTCGGCCGTTGCTACATTAATGGCCAAACAGAAAGATGACCAAATGTTCGAGTAAGAAATAGAGAGACAGAGGGTGGGGGATGTTTACAAATGAGAAGGAGAGAGGGGTGCGAGGGAGAAGACGGTATTGGTGCGACGGCGAGCGTTGCTTCAATTCTTACCTAGTTAGTTTTCTTTTAGCATACAAGGGTATTATCGAACTTTCAATCTTTTTTGACCATCCCCATTTGGTCAGATAAAAAAATTAATCAAAATTGAAGGCCAAAATGAAACCGTGTAATCCACTTGCGCTAGTAACCCTTTACTTGCTGTGGAGAGGAGTGATTTCATAAGACTACTTCATTAATTATGTATGTTGATAATATGGTTGTTACAGGAGATGATCCATGCGAGATGGCGAGTCTTCAGAGGTAGTTGTCATAGGAATTTGACATGAAAGATCTGGGTGATTTGAAATACTTCTTGGGAATCGAAGTTCCAAGGTCCAAGTAAGGAATTACATTGTTCCAAATGAAGTATGTTTTGGTTCTTCTTGCTGAGACCAAAGTGTTAGACTATAAGCCTGTTGTTACTCCTATTAAGCAAATTCACAAACTGGAACTCCTCCTAGACCAGGTTCCAACAAAGAAGGGTAGATATCAGCGTTTAGTTGAGAGACTTACACTACCAGAAATGGAGACATTACCAGCGACCTCCCGTCGCCGGCCTTGTCTATTTTTTTCGCCGGAATTGTCATTACCGGCGACAAGTCGCTGGCAATGACGTCGCCAGAAATCCCCCGCTGGTGTTAACATTGCCGGCGACGGGAAACGGGGTCGCCGGTAATGTACGAGACATCATCGGGTTGCGTCGCCGGCAATGTCAAGACATTACCGGCGACGGCATTGCCGGCAATGGCAGCACTGCCGTGGCCGGAATGTGAGACATTGCCGGCGACTGAGGTCCATGTCGCCGTCAATGTCTGGAAAAATTTTGAAAAAAAAACGCGGTTCTGGATTGGGCCCAATTCCAGAACCTGCATTGAAAGACATAAACCGTACAATCATACAAGTTCAACAGTACACATAAATGTCCAACGTACAGTACAAATAGCAACGACGATACGAAAATTAACTACAACTACAGGTCAAGGTCGAGGAACTTGCGGGTCAGGGTTGAAGTAATCCATGTACTCATTTGAATTCCGGTGGCTACCTTGGTCTTGCTCTGGCGTTGACTGGTGCGGTGGTGGTGGTGGATAGCTAGGGAACGGAGGGACCGGGACCGGGGGAGGTGTGGGGAACGGTTGTCCGGTAGTCTGAGCCTCGTACATCGTCCGCATCCATGTGTACATCTGAGCCTGCATTTGTGTCTGCTGCTGGACCATGTTTTGGTACTCGGCCATCTGCCTCTTTTGCTCCTCCAACTCCCTCTGCGTCCTATGAAGCTCCGCTGCGAGGTTATGACTAGAAGTTGAACTTCTTGACCCGGTAGAGTATTGTGAAGTGGTTTTCAATACTCCTTCGCCCGCCGAGCCCATTCCCCTACAGTAGTAGGTATTCTTTCCAGTCCCGCACGCTTTTGCCATGATCTGAGCCGCTATCGGGGGATCAAGCGGATCGATCTGAGAGGCATACTGGGTGACTTCTTCCTCGGAGCAGTCAGGATGGTTAGTCCGAGCTATACTCATGGTCACTTCTGCGGTCGCCTCCTCCACTCTCGCCTAATTGAAAAGCAAAAATGAACAACGTATTAACTAACAAAATCTATTAATATCGAAAAATAGTTTTATTAACACATGGAGAGGCGAAAGACTTACCGCTTCGTCAGGGCACTGCGGATAGAACTTCTGATGAATATACACCAAGGGGTTCACTTCTTGTTGTTGCTGCGCCTTAGTCGACCAACCCATGTAGTTGAGTGAACCTGCATGATGGGCCCTGGTGTTTTTCAATCTATTCGCCCGGTTCGTCTTCGAAATCGCCTTGTTTGATAAACATATGGAAAAAAATTAGTAACTAACTATTCCAATCTGATACGATACAGACGGCTTGTAAGATATATTAAGGATGCATACCTTTGTTTTGGGGTGCTCGAAGTGGGCTATCAGCCACAGCCACTCGTACTCCCTAAACCGGAATTCGCTAGGGGTAGAACCTCGGCCTAGCTCCTTGTATACAGTGTAATGGGAAGAAAGCTCGTTCTTCCACTCTTTATACCTATATTAAAACAAGGAAAAAAAGTTAGAGATATTAAAACACTTGATAAACAAAAATCTAACTCGATATATATTCAAATAAGTCGAAGCACATCACCTCATATGTAGTTGACGCTCTACCCACGTGTGAATAAGAACTTCATCCACATCAAACCACACCTGCAATATGAATATATAAAAGGTAAAATTATATATTTAAGTGGACTTAATTAATAAATGTAAAATTTACGTAATGAAAATACGATTTTACTCACACTGAGTGCATTATGCACTTGCATCTTCACGTATATAGGCACAGATTCCCAATCTGGCCAAAGCATTGGGACCTTGTCCCGCACGATCGCACCGGCCATGCTGACATATTTGCGCGTGGTGTCGAATGCCTCGATCACCTCGCCATCCTCATTGGCCCTTATGGGCATTTTCCTTCCGCCGGTGGCCTGCTCAAGTCTCTTCCCGGTGCAGGTGCCTCTAGCCCCTTTCCGTTTTCCAGTCCCATTAACGAAATTGCCTAATAATACAATGTCAACAAATTGATATCATTAATTGAACCTATCGCAAGTCTTAAGTAATAATTAAGTAATCAATCTGATGTTAAATAAAATTTACCTGCATCGTCCGTTTGTTGGTTGGTGCACCTCACACTCCAAAGATACACGGGGTCGAACGGGAGGAAGTTATACGCTTCCTCCACGGTCAGGAACTCCGGCCGTCTTTCAACATAAACAGGCATCCCCCTATCATCGAATTCAGGGAAGACAGGAATCTCGTCGGGTAGGAAGAGACCGGACGGCGGAGATAGACGAGGCCTGGACGATGAGGCGCCAACACCACCATGTGCCTCAGATGATTCCCGTGAAACGGGAGTAGGCACCGGGCGAATATGGGGCATTCGGATTGAGGGAGTTTCTGATGCCCCCGTTGACTGTCGCTCGTCTGAGGCTCTGCCACCGGAGGGACGTCTGCTGATTGAGTGTCTGGAGACTGAGGCTCGAGCCTCGACTTCCGGTTCCACGGCTCTTGATCGTGCAGCTTCCTCCTCAGCTCGCGCCTCTAGCAAGGCTCTCGTGCGAGCAGTCATCATTGGCCCACTGGGCGTGTTGCTAACTGCGGGCGAGGAGGAAGCTTGACTACTGTTCCCTCCACTATTTCGGGAACCTCTCCGAAGCCAATTAGCCGCAAAACCTCCTGGACACCGTAATAGTCATGGATTCGGTTCAATAACAAATCGGAACCGGAACGGTCTGGAACCAGAATCGTTAGAAACCGGAACTGTTTGTAACCGGAACTGTTTGTAACCGAAACCGTTTGTAACATAACGGGAAAGGTTACAAACAGTTCCGGTTCCAAACGGTTCTGGTTCCAAACCGTTTCGGTTCTATAACAAATCGGAACCGGAACGGTTTGGAACCGGAACCGTTAGAAACCGGAACTGTTTGTAACCGGAAACGTTTGTAACATAACGGTTCTGGTTACAAACAGTTCCGGTTCCAAAGGGTTCCGATTCCGCACGGTTCCGGTTTAAAACCGTTCTGGTTCTAAACCGTTCCGATCCCGATTTCCACCTTCATTTATACGATTAATTAACAACTATATCACCTAAATTAACATATATACATTTTCGATGTATATATATATATACATCATGCATCTTAATTAAATTAAATTTTCACATATTCATCCAAATCACAAACCCTAATTAATTTTTCACATTTTTCACATATATATATACATCATGCATCTTCATTAGGTTTAATTTTCACATATATATACATCACATATATATACATTGCATATAAATTTACAACTTATCACCCTAATTTCCAAGTTAGCACCCTAATTAATTTACACATACACATACATATACACATACACATACACAATTAATTTACACATACACATACACATACACATACACATACACATACACATACACATACACATACAAAAAAATAATTAAAAATTGAGAGAGAGAGAGAGAGAGGACCTGCCATGGTTAACCACTACAATGCTTTGCCTACTACAATTGTGAGGGGAAGAGAGGAGGGGAGGAGGAGATTTTCGGAGGAGGAGAGGGAGAGGATAAGGAGGAGGAGAGGGAGAGGAGGAGGAGGAGGTGAGCTAGAGGTGAAGCCGGACCGATTTGGGAGGAGGAGAGGAGGGGAGGAGGGGAGGAGGAGAGGATTTTGAGAAATACAGCTCGGGGTCGAGCTGGGGGGTTTCTATCCAGAAGACATTGCCAGCGACATGCTTATAAGTCGTTGGTAATGACATTACCAACGACTTCAACTCGTTGGTAATGACATTACCAACAACGAGTTAACTCGTTGGTAATGTCATTACCAACAACGAGTTAACTCGTTGGTAATGTCATTACCAACGAGTTGCTTATAACTCGTTGGTAATGTCCTTATTTCCCGAAGAATATCCGACAACATTTTCCGTCAACGATTTCCGACTACATTTTCCGACTACAATTTTCATTATCAATTTACGTCTACGAGTAAAGACTACAATTTCCGTCTACAATTTCCGACTACAATTTCCATTATCAATTTCCGTCTACGATTTCCGACTACAATTTTCATTATCAATTTCCGTCTACGATTAACGACGACAATTTCCATTATCAATTTCCGTCTACGATTAACGACTACAATTTCCGTCTACAATTTCCGACTACATCCCTAACGTACTAAGGATGATAATCGTAATCATCGTCATCACTTGAGTCTGACTCGGTTTCATAGGTAACCTCTGGCAATATATGCCTCTCCTCGTCATCTGAATCAGCGTCAACTTCATATGGATTAACATCGAGAAGTTCTGCTCCAGTAATTCGAACCACACTCCCAGATCTCACATTATTAAGGCGAATCGTAGATGATTCCGGAATGTCAAAAGCGTTCGGCTCTTGGTATGCAGTAACTTCCTCATCATCTGCGGTATCACCAAGTGTGGCAGCACTGTATATGTTTCTATGAGCAACATGGTTAACCACCTTCCAAGGGACTTTGTTAAGAAGATCGTCCAGGTAAAACACTTGTTTTACTGATGAGGCAAGAACGAAAGGGTCTTCTTCATACTAGGTAGTAGCAGTATTCACCGAAAATGTTCCGTGCTGATCCTTGTGTTCTCCGGGCTAGTATCAAACCATCTACACTTGAACAAGTGCACTTTCATGCGGTTCCCATAAATTAGTTCAACAACTGAATGAAGGACACCGTAATAGTCAACGCCATCCTGCCCACCATGGACCATCACCCCACAATTCTGTGTTTTCAGTCAGTCGTCTCTATTTTCACATATAAATTTCACGCCATTGACCTGACACATCGAGTAAACTTTTGAAGCTATCGGTTTCATCGCAAGGACCCTCAATTCGTTTGACCACTCTGGGTAACCATCATCTGCTACATGGTTCATCTGAAAACGATAAGAAACCACACAAGACATTATGAACATAGAAACCACAAAACCATGTACGTACACACATGCTATATAAGGAAAATGACAATAAAAAAAAGACATATACACATATACCCTTACCCATGGACCAAAGTAGTTTGCAAACGTCCTGTTGTGGTAATCAACATTTCCGGCAATAGCAGGGCAGTGAAGATGATAATTTTTCCAATATTGTACTTCTTCACAGTTAATTAGTACCGACCAGTGGGCAATGACTACCTCATTTTCATCCAACTTGTACGACTTTGGCAAGCTTCCCTGTACTACAACGTCATTGGAGATGATAGAAAGGTTGAACTGAGGTTCATCTATCGGCATCTGTTGTTTGGGGTCCTCAAGCGCTCCCAAATACACTTTGGTGTACGTGACACACTCGTGCGCAACATATGCTTCAGCGATACACCCTTCAGGTGCATATTTATTCTTCACATAGTCCTTGTAAGCTCTCAATTGTCTACAAGTTAACAAGTGCATGTTAAAAGGGGTAAAACTAAGACTTTACATATAAAAATAGAGGCAAACCAAATGTACCTTTCCATGGGATACATCCAAGTGTAGTGTACGGGACCGGTAAGCAACAATTGTTCGGGAAGATGGATCGTTAGGTGAGGCATGATGTCGAAAAAATTTGGCGGAAATATCCTCTCAAGCTTGCACATGATAAAAATGATGTCATCTTGCATCTCCCTGAGATCTGATTTTTTAACTTCCCTGGTGCATAACTTCTGAAAGAATCTTGACAAGGCCACCAACGGCTCCACCACCTCCTTGGGGAGGTACCCTCGAATGAAAATAGGGAAAAGGCGTTGAAGCAGTACATGGCAGTCATGACTCTTTAATCCGTACATCTTATTGTCCCGGTAGTTAACACACCTGCTTATATTTCCTGCATAGCCATAATGATACCTGCATGTGTGTGTATATATATATATATATATATATAGCCATAGGCAACAATTATATTTCTCGCATATCACCATAATCCGGTAAAAATTAAAGGCAAACCAATTTCCGTACTGCATAGTCATATATAAGATTATTTACCTGAAATTACTCAGCCACCGAAAAATTTCATGCTTATGCTTCGGCTTGACGGTATAAGGAGCTTGCGGCATTTTTCTCTTACCATCTCGTAACCACAAATGTTTCCGCAGTCCCATAGCTTTCAGATCAATACGTGTCTTAGGGATGTCTTTTGTTTTCCCCTCCAAGTTAAGAACTGTGCCCACCACACTTTCACACACATTCTTCTCTATGTGCATGACATCTAGGTAATGTCTGATAAGCAACCTGGGCCAGTAGGGGAGTTCCCAGAATATGCTCTTGTGTGTCCAAAACTTATACCTTTCGGGCTTGTCTGGAATTGACGCCACTATGTCAGGATGATTGCTCAGCTGGCCAAAATCATATTCATTCAACACTTCCAAAATTTCTTCCCCTGTCCATCGCCTGGGTGCCACACCTGTTTCCACAGTCCCATCAAACGCGTCTGGATCCTGCCTAAATGGGTGATCATATGGAAGCCAACAACGGTGACGCATCTGAACAATTTTACTGCAATGAGGACTGCAACAATCAACAGTCATGCACTCTGAACAAGCCCTGTAACCTCTGGTAACGTTGCCCGACAACATACCGCGGGCAGGAAAATCAATGATGGTGCCAACAAGCATGGCATACATCTGGAACATCTCCTTTTTGAACCTATCGTAAGTGGGGTGGCCACACTCACTCAGGTACTTAAGCTCCTCAATCAAAGGCCTCAAATACACATCAAGACACTTTCCTGGATAACCCGGGCCCGGAATTAACAGAGTCAGCATATTGTATTCCTTCTTCATGCACATCCATGGTGGAAGGTTGTACGGTACCAAAATAACTGGCCATATACTGTATTAAAGACTCATGTTGCCAAAAGGGTTGAATCCGTCAGATGAGAGCCCTAGCCAAACATTTCGGACCTCTGCTGCAAAATGATCAAACTCCCTGACCATGTGCTTCCAAGCCTCTCCGTCGGAAGGGTGTATAAGGGTGTCATCGTCAGGCAAGTTCCTCTCAGCCCACCATCTCATTGCCTCGGCCGTGAAAGCACACATGAACAACCGCTCCAGCCTATCAATAAGCGGGAAATATTGAAGTATCTTCACAGCTTTCTTGTTGCCTGCAGGAGTCAACTTATACATTTCTGTAAAACATACCGAGCAGGCTTCAAGGTCTTCGAGATCTTTTCCCCAGAAGAGAATACAATCATATCTGCATGCATGGATTTTGATGTAGGAAAGCCCAAGATCTTTCAGGATATGTCGCACCTTATGATGAGTGGTAGGAAGACGATGACCGGGTGGCAGTAGCAAAGCAGTCCACTTCAACCAAGAATCAACAGCTTTGACAGACATTTTGTTCTCCATTTTGAGCTGCATCACTCCCATCACACTTTCAAGAACAGTCTTACTACAACCGTCGTACAACGGAGTCTGTTGCAATGCAATCAGGTTGTTGTACTTGTCCATACCGCTTGTGTTGACATGAGCTCCAGGTAATGGTTCGACTGGCTCGATATGGGGGAAACCCTCAACGACGGGAGGGACATTTGGTGCTTCATCAGCAAATACACCGCTCTCATGAGGAAACATATCATTGATTAACATCGATGTTGGATCATAGGATGAACTGCCCCTCTCAGCAAAATCTCCATGATCATAGCGTGGACTGGCCCTCTCACCAAATTGTCCATGATCATGCGGACCCGCTACCGATGTTTCACCGTGATAAATCCAACAAGTGTACTTATCCCAAAACCCGTATTTACTCAGGTGCCTCTGGACTTTATCAATGGGAAATCGAAATCGATCGCTGAAACACTTACATTCTTTACACGGGCAATAATGAAGTGTAGTGTCTCCACAATTAGCCTTCACAAAATCCACAAAACTCCTAATTCCCTCGTGATATCTGACATCCCATCTTTCGAGGCTCATCCAACTCTTGTCCATCCTGAAAATTCTAACAATTTTACGTATTAATTATATATATATACACACACATTCACTACTAATAATCGACGCGATATCTCAATTCAACTCTAATTAAATCAACACATGCATACATATATATATATCGATCTAATCTCTGAATTCGATTCAGTACTTGATGATGGCATTCTCCTTTTTTCAATTCAAAACGTATTTGACTGGGTAGGAGGATCTGTTAAGCCTGGCTCCGATAACAATACGATAATACCAGTCGTTGATTCAGACACAAGATTAACTACAAGCTGTTTTCTCGTTTCGGTGACATCAACAACATTTCATATATATCTCACGAATTGGATTTGATCAACACACACACACACATATATATATATACATACACATATACGTATATATACACCTACCTATATATATAGCTTCCCGAGTGATCGAGTTTTCGACGCGCCCCTTAATTTTGACAATATACCGAATGATCGATTTCAGAGCGTACGTTTTCCTTCTTGGTTGATTTAAATCCACCAGCGACTTTACGCCAGAAAATCGCCGGTAATGTCAACCCTAAACCCAAAACATTACCGGCGACTCCAACCGTCGCCGGCAATGTCTAGCCACACATTTCCGGCGAAATTCCGGCCGGAAATTCCGGCGAAATTCCGGCCGGAAAATCGCCGGAAATGTTCGGCTTGACATTGCCGGCGACGGTTGGAGTCGCCGGTAATGTTTTGGAACATTACCGGCGAGATTCCGGCGACATTACCGGCGACGGAGTAGGTCGCCGGTAATGATGGACATTACCGGCGACTTTTCCGGTCACCGGCCTTGTTGGCCGGAATCTCGCCGGTAATGTTTCAATTTGTGGTAGTGTCTGCCTGAGAATAGAAGTAAAACCTAATTTTAGGAGGAGAATGATTCTTGTAAGGCCTATAAATACAAGAGGCTCGGCCTCAAAGCAGATCATTACCTATTCTATGTCATCTTGCTACCAAAATACACAAAGAAGCTCCACCACGAAGTTCTCCAAGTGCTAGGCCGAAGTTACATCACCACCACCCTAAAATTTCCATCACATTCCTTCTAAATATGGTTAGTCCCTTTAGAACGTGTGTAGCTTCCACATTAGGCCATGATCTTCACACGCCGTGTAGATCCTGCTCTTTCTCGACCTCGCGCTGATGCTCACGATAGCTTGCAGCGAGCTCTTGATTGGTCATGGAGTCCAAGCCTTTTGCATTACGAAGATGACGGGTTAGCGTAGTAGTCAGTGATAGGTTAGGATCCAAAGGATGAGCACCATGATGGGTCATACTTGTTGCCACGTTCAGCCGTTTTCGCTCCCTCTCCAGGGCCTTTGTCTCTTCCTCCTTGATTTTCTCCAAGGCAGCCCGCTCAGCAGCACGTTTTAGGTGCCGTTCTTTGATAATCTGATCGGTCTCAGCTTTATGTTTATCATTTACCCACTCGTTCTGAAGGAAATGCTCCCGAGTCTCCTGAAGGCCCTTTTTAAGGTCGACTGAAGTGCTTCACGGAACTCAGAGCCAAGCTTGAAGTCCTCAACGTCGTCAGTCAGCTCCTACATTTGGCTATCCTCCAGCTCTATGATTAGCCCTTTGAGAGCGGTAACTTGGCCCTCAACAATGGTGCGCGCCATATAGGCAATCTTCAAAAGTTCTTAGACCTTCTGAAGCTCCCGTTTGAGGTCCTTAGCGTGCCTCACGAAGTCCTCCAAGCACCCATCGGCCTCCTGCAGCCTCCCCTCTAAGAGGTCACACTTGTGCTCCAGCTCTTACCACTTATCGTTGGCCTGCACCAACTGCTACTCCTTCCTCCCAAGCTCCATGCTCACCCAGTTGAGCTCTTCTAAGGACGCCACCATAGTCTGTCGCCGAAGGCACATCAGCTGGAGGGCGACAACAAAAGACTGCAGGCACGTGTCGGTGCCTGCAGCGATATCGGCCACAGTGTGCACCTTGGCCGAGAGGTAAGAGATTATTTGGACGGAGTAGGGTGGTAGAGCTGTCTAGTGGCCAGAGTCAGGGATAGCGATACCGGCACCCCCATCCTCATCTGCACGTGCCTCAAAACTGGCACCACTAAGGTCGCCATCTGACAAGGCATCGACATCAACATTGACAATGGCCTGAGTGGTAGGGACGGCCTCCACTTTGATGGACTAGAGGTTGTCGGCACTAAGCTGACTGGCAACTGTGACAACACTATCACTGGCATGGGTAGTCTTCTTGGGTGGTCTCTGTGACCCACCAGTGGCAGCACCCTTTCTTTTCTCACCACGACTGGCACCCATAGCCGTGGAAGTAATAGACTTGGTCTTGGGAGGTAGACTGAGGGCGGCTGGGGCATAAAGCATGATGGTTTGGCCCGTACGGGTGTCAAGGTGAAGCAGCTTGGCCTGGTTTTCCTCCTCCTCGAGGTTGGCAATCAGATCATCGATATTTCCAAAGCTCTCCATTTTCTTATCCCGCCTCACGTTACTATAACGGACTGCATATTTACAAAGAAAGGGCACATAAGAATAACGGGTTAGTATAAGGTAGTGGAAAATAAGAATAAAGCACAAGGAAAAATCATGCACTAGGGTAACGACATCAGCAAAGCTCAAGTGTCAGATGACATACTAGGCATTTTGGCAAAATCACTAGACTCCAAAATTCGATAGTCGTTTAAAAGTCACACGCTTCGAAACACAGAGGTAGTACTGACGAGTAAGTACAATAAGGGAAACAGCATATAAGAAAAAAATAGTTCACGCGCCAGTTAGAAGACAAGTGCCAAACCGCCATAATCACCTCGAGAGCAGAACATAGTAGGCACACGGACCCAGCTAGTAGATGGCGCCGATCTTGACCAAGCATCGCCAGTAAGAAAATGTTCAAACCTCCACTTTGGGTTTGACGTCTGGAAGTCATGCAAGGCAAGGAGACTACCTCGACGATGGACTAAATGGAGCGTCCCGTAACACCCCTTCTTCATTGAGTATAGTACATCAAAATAGTACCGCACTTCGTTCCGAGTAGGGTAATCTAGCCCGGCCAGCTTCCATAGTATAAACATGGCTTTCAACGACTAGAGCATCAACGATGAAACTTGCCCAACAACGCACTGAAGCTTCCCAAATATATACTCATGGAAGGGGTGAAGCGACAGTCGCAAACTGAAGCGCAATTGAGCTTGGTCCATGGAAACATGACCAATGGGCGGTCTGGTAAAAAACTCACCCGTACCCAAGGGCCTAATAGTGACGGCACCATGGATTTGGAACTTCGATTTCATCTCCTTAATGGCAGAGAAGGACATCGACTTAACAGGATCGTCTACTTCCTGCCAACGTCCAAACTCTCGACTCACCTAGCCCAAGCATCCGCGGGTTGGGAGGAATAACAGGTATCGAGCCTGATGTTGACATCATTGGCTCCATTTCACACCGCTCTGGTTGAGAGGATGACGCCATGCTACCTTCGAAACATTTACAAATAAGGTTCGCCCATCTCAGCTTCCCAATCCGTAAACGACTTCCCAAGGAACATGCCCGATTTCTCCCCAACACTGAAGCAGGTTCTCTAGCGGTTATGAACCTAACGCTAGACAACGCATGCAACACCAACAAAAAAAATCCTATTGGGCCCGGGGACTGGATCCAGGCCCCCCCCCCCCCCACACACACAACAAATACAACATAGGGAAAGGAAGACTAGAAAAACTCAACAACGGTGAAGAGACCTCCAACCACCGTAAGCGATAGCCACACAGTACCAAACTATCTACATTTAGTCAAGGCAGAGAAACCGAAATCAAAAACATAAGAAAAAAATTAAGCATGCAGAACATACCCAGAAATTCAAAGCTCACAGAGAGAGAACAAGTGCGGAGTGAACGGATGCGAAACTTACTTGATCTTCGATGAAGGTGATCAGAAATTGAAAATAGCGGTACATGCAAGGCTTCACGATACGGCAACGATACGACGGCGACAGATGGATTTAGTTCCTCTCTCTCTAAAAAAGCCACGTCCAGATGAATATGCTCAGAATGCAATGTGGGAAAGAAAGAGAAAAAGAGGGGGTATAAATATGCCACCTTTAGGCATGATCGCCACCGTTAAGAGAAACACGTGTCCACTGACGTCATCAGGCACGAAAGAGTCCGGAACACGAAACGATACACACCGTTTCCCTAGTCATGATTTTCAAGGAAAATAAAATCATCACTCCAACCTACGACGGGTCGTTTGGGAAGCCCAATGCGCCCTAGATCAGCACATGGCGGTTACAGATTTGGCGACATTTAATGATAGCAATAAATGACTACACTTA
Organism: Geum urbanum; assembly: GCA_946800695.1. Taxonomy (NCBI): domain Eukaryota; kingdom Viridiplantae; phylum Streptophyta; class Magnoliopsida; order Rosales; family Rosaceae; genus Geum; species Geum urbanum. The sequence goes on from OX327001.1 coordinate 13,709,122, forward strand.
CCAACTCGGGGGAAGAGCATAAGCGGCGACGGATATAACAGAAACATAGGATGAACACTAATCGCCTCAGCCTTTTGTAACACCCACACTAGCAATAGTCGTCAGCATTGATAAGTATTCTCCTAACGGCCGCAACATCTCCTACGTCATATCGCCTTCCTTCAACTAGCCAAAGTGCCGTAAAGTCGCGTGGGGGATACGAACTCGGGGACTTAAGGGTTACCAATTCAAAGGAGTTCCACCCACCGTTGCGCCCCCACCGATGTAGCTACCAGCAGCCAACAACAAAATCTACCATATTGGGAAGGACCGAGTGATTGAGCGCCAAAGAGCGTATCCCTCGGTCGGTGCAATGTAGCCGCTCATTGCATCCCCCAACACTGAATAGTTACGAAGGAGTATGTTAGTTATCGGGAAAGGCTTCATTAGGAACGGGCCTACTGGGTTAAACCGTTACTTGAAGGAACCTTGATATGACGTCATGACTCATTCGAGATGCAAACAAGCCTAAGGGCGTTAACATCAATACATTTTTTGCTTACCCCCGGGAGACGGTAAATTAGCTACTTACCGGCCTCACTGATACTAACTACGGGTGCCTATTTTGATGTCTTATGGCAGGTATCAATTTCGTCAAGCGAAACAACCTTGGTTGGCGATTTAGAAGACTATATGGTACGTATCTGTCTCTAGCAGGTAACAACACCTATTAAGTACGTACGGATAAGTATCGCCGGTATCCATTTTTGCAACTCACCAACCAAGATTGATCCCCTTGGCTGAGCGAGTTGGGGGACTTGTACATATACCTGGCTAATTACCATATCCCGTACGTGCTTAATGCCCTTCATTACTTTATAATTATATCTCACAGCTAACATAACAACATTCTCTGGCAAGAGACTTACAACTTCGATGGCCAACCCGAGTCCTATCTCGGCGTGGTTAGCCCTCACGCGCCCATCAAAGAACCCATCAGAAGACACTTCAGCAAAAGAGTAAGAACACTGATCCCACATCGAAGAATTGGTAAAAGCTCTAGGCTCAATCACCTTTATAAGACTGACGGTTCAACATTAATGGTATGGATTAATTACTCATTTACGCCGTTACCCTGTTTAATCATATCTCGTTTCTAATTTAGGCATCGGAGAGTTGAAGGCCAGCACACCCGGTCTCTCATTAATGATTGTCATTCTTAGCAGCGAGAGCGATTGAACAAGATCGATCGTAAAATGTTATTGAAAGTAGGAACCAATATCAATTGAGAGCGACAACGGTATAGATCAAAGTCAAGCGACAGTGATATAGATCACAATCAAGCGACAACGGTATACGAAATCCGGAATAAACTTGTATTAATCTCATCCGTTTAATATCAATTACCCCGGTGATTTTGGACATTAACACCTCCCATTATTCAATTTATGATAAATTGGTATAATGTCATTGATGATATCAATAGGGATCCAAAAGCGATAGTATATCGTTAACGTTGGACAATGTACATGCCACTGCAACAAGATATATATCCGAGCAAGAACAAACCGGGGCCCATTTCGAAGATAACAAATATGCTCACCGTTTACATGCACGGTGTGTTATCAATCTGAACTCGAAGTGTTTCAGACAGACTTTGTGAGAGTTAGAGGGAATATATACCCTAGGAAGTAGATTTTGGCAAGTCTTCAATTTCTTTCTCTTATTAAGGTCCACGCGTATAAGACCTTTGAGAGAAAAATTAAGAATCATGTTTTAGTGGGTGTGTGAGGTAGGCTTTAAAAAATCCACAAGTCCAACTGCTTCCACTGCTAAGTAGAATTTGCAGCAGCAACTAGTGGGGATCGAACTCGATCAGTCCAACGTACAGTCGATCACATGCACATAATCAGCTCAAGATCGAAGACCTATTTTTAGGGTTTCGAGTAGATTTTTGTCATTTGTTTCTGCTCAGAATAGAATTTCGCTCACCTAAATGGCTAATTAAATAGCTTAGCTTATCTTATCTCTTATAGATTGAGATCGAGATCGAGGTCGCAATCGTCAATGGCAGCTTAAGACTTTGTATTGACAGAGCTTTCTTTCTTACTTTGTTCATGTGCCAACGAGCTAACCGGCTCCCCACCAACCATACCCTACCCAGCTTCTCTCATTTTCATCTCAACTAATTATGCTTTTAAAGCGGGCGCAGTTAAAAAGTTAAAATCATACATTTATACCGTACTTATCGTTTACATATATTTTTTACCACTTATATCGTGTAAGCCATGCTCAAGTACGTATATATTAATTATCGCTATACAATTGGATTCCTAAAACTGTTATGAACATGATATATAAATGATTGGATCATCTAAATATACATACCTACGACAAGTTTGGAAGATGAAAGAGTCCAATCTAACAAGCTGTATAACATAACATGTTACTACTCGAATATGCGAACGTGTGTGTATATATCTATACTATTAAGAAAAGTGGTCTTTGTCAACTACAAAAGATTTTTTTTACAAAAATACCGCTAAACTGTAAAAAAAAAAATTAATAAATCTTATATTACAAAGACAAAATATGTAACGATCCGTACCGGATTAGTAAGCTAAACTTCGTTTGATGAGTTTATTATCCAGTTAGTTTTGTTTCGGCAATGTTAATCAAGAAGAGTAGTTTATTTATCGTCGGTAAATAGTGAGATCTTGTGAGTTGACTTTTTATCGAATTTTTGAAATTGGTTGACTTCGGTTGGAAGTCGTAGAAATTGTCAAGTCGAGTCCGAGGAAGCGAAGAATGCCGAAAACGGAGTTACGACAGGAAAGTTAAGAATGACGGCTGTTTGTCATCAAGTTATTACTGAAGTTACCGTATTTGGAAAAGTATATAAATGAGGGGTTTCCTTATTTGGTAAGGGAGAGTTGACTTAGGTCAACTTTCTCTCCCGTGGAGAGAGAAAGCAAGCCGAGGCGGTGTGGGGCGGCCCTACGCCGTCCGACCACCTCCGGCCACGGGATTGGTCGGGATCGGTTGGGTTCCACCTCTTTCGATTGGTGATATTATTTCCGGCGATTGGAAGCCGAGGAGAGAGAATCGACAAGTTAAAGTTATAGGGTTTCAGGTGATTTTGCGCCACCATCGCCGGCAAGGTCTCTGACGAAGGTACTGGTATGTTTCAACTCGTTATCATGTGTAGATCGTGAATATATATGTTGTGATGCATTTTGGGTGCAGGATTTAACTGAGGGAAATTGAAATCCGATTTTCGATCAGGTTTGTTCGGCCTCTGCCGCGTTAGGCGTTGCCGATAGTTTTGGCCGATGAGCAGAGAGGGGTTTTGCTCTCCTCACTGCTGTGAATCGATTGGGACAACCTCGAGTGATGAGGTGGCTCGACAGCAGACTTCGACGCCGGGGAGATTTTTAGACCGTGGGTTTTCGAGGCCAATTCCGGCCAAATCAGCCGAAATTAGGCATAGGTCATTTGGAGCTAATTGTTGGGTTTGATGAGATCTTTGATTTGGTGTATTAACCTCCTCCGCCGGCGGTGGTCGCCGGTGGTGGTCAGAAAATTATCTTCCTAAATGGGCCGAGTTATATGTCGTTTTACTTGTAATCGCGTACTGATCGCAATAATGAGGTTATTAAATTGAGTTGAACATTATTGGTTTAAACGAGTGATTAATCGAACATTAATGAATTGATTTAACGATTTTAAGGATCTGTTCAGTCAAACATTGAATCAACCTCGAGTCAGGTAACGCTCAAGAATTGGGTTATGAACTTTAAAAAGGATACAAGATTTAGAATATGGAATTAGATTAAAACTTGTTTGTAGTTCGGGAAGCACGGTATTTGAGAATGTGACGTTCTCGATGATATTGCTCGTTAGGTGAACGAGCTTAATTCTCTAATATTATTCTCTAATATTATTCTCAACGAGTGGACATTTTATTTTTACTGTTGTTTTGTGAGTCTTCAGTTATGCATTTACAGTTATGTATTTTTTAGTTATACAATTTACAGTTATGCATTTACATTTGGAGGCATATATGAGTTGTTTTTACACATAGCATAGTCATAGTTGTTGCATCAATACTGCTTCTCGACTGATCCCCACCTGACCCGAGAATTTATAGAGCACCCAGAAGGGCCAGGAACCTAGCTTGGGCAGTATTAGAACTTGAGGTCGGATGACCCGAGTCGTAGCCTCCACATATTTTATAGTACCCAGGAGTACCGGGATGATCATATTTTAGACTCACATTATTTTTATGTACATTTATAAGGAAAGGCATATTATTTATAGTTTTTAGTTTAAAGTGAAATATTATTTTGTCCATTCACTCTGATATTTTTATTATTTTATGTGCATTTCCCTGGGTTTTTAGGTTTAATTGCCCAATTTGCAGAGTTTGTTTGTGGTCGAGCATGCACGCAGTTCATGGCATAACAGTATCTACCATAAGATCCAAGGTTGATTCTGCAAGTTAGTATTTTACTTTACACACTTAGTTTAATTTGTCTAGCTACGCTGATGTCAAAAATAGTTGTATAACTTGTATATTTTAGTAGTGAACCTATATGTAGGAAATTTCTTTATTTTATTGTCTTTTAAATTTTGGATCTTCACATTGGATGTCAATTAGTGAGTAGTAACTAATATTAGCAGATTCGTTAGGCTTAAATCAGAATTGGGTCCTTTCAGTTGGTATCAAAGTATTAGGTTATAGGTTTTGTAGACTGTACTTGGTTTCTTCTGTCATTGTGTTCGATTACGCTCAACACTTCTGGAGTGATGGCCGGATTGCAGTTGATCCCTATCAAATACTCACGGTATTGAACATCATCGAATACATGGTGAATGTGACCGAGTACGAACCTCAGCCTGTGAGTCAGTGTGCTCTTGTCGTTATGCCTTGTGTGTGCCGACCTCGATTAGATTTATGGAAAGTGTTCAGGCATTTTTCCATAATAAGCACAATGTGATTAAATGATTAGAAATAATTGAGTTCATTGGAAATGTAAGTTCAGTGAGGGGCCAAGTATTGGACCAGTTTCCATTCATTGTTTTGAGTAGTATTGTGGACTTCTAGTATTCACTGCCTACCTTTTGCTTATGTCTTTTCTTTGATGGTACCAACCAGATACTTCACCACCATGGTTGTATACCACGTGTCTTCATTCAGGTTTCGGTTTTGTGTTCCCACACATGCGTAGAGGACAAGAAGACGTTGATCATCTGCGTTGTTTCTCAGTTTTACGATGGCAACCGGAGCAGTACTACACACTTACTATTGGGTCTATTGTGTGGCACTATGAGAATTCAGTTGTTGTTGTATGTCTAGTTAGCGACTTGTAGCATCGACTCGAATGTTAGTCGAGATATGAGGTTGCTCTATGGGGAAAATACAATATTTAGTAGTCTTATAATCGTTTTCCCTTTATTATGTGGTATTAACAATCTTCTTTCCTGTGCTCGTTTCATCTTTTCCTTTATTCCAAACTTTTTGGGCGATATGAGTCATGGGTATTATTACTGCAATAAACAAGGTGTTTATGATGATAACTATGGGAAGTAAGGTTTCCTTAGGAATGGACTTAGCGACCAATTTTCCTTCAATGGACATACTTCAGACCTCGAAGTCATTGACCTTGAGCTGGTTATTTCAGTGATTTCAATAATTTGTGTAGCTTCAACCTGAAGTGCTTTAGGTTAATATGTTTTCTGTCCCATCAGAAAAATATGAACTGCCATAATCATGGATGATGCAAATAGAGTAGCAAGGATATGGTGTAATTGTGAAATTGAAAATGAAATTTGCAGAGCTCAAGTTGATTCGCTGATATTTTTGGGGAACATGGGTTTTATCGAGAGTAAGTTTTATCTAACCTTATTTTCTATTCTCTAGTAGGAACCGACTTATTTTCCGCATCAGATCTTCTGTCATCTTTTCCAGTCAACCTCTATTTATGTTTCAGATATCATTCTGAGGCTTCTTTCTCTTGATTCAATTTTCGTTGGGTTTGGTGCCTACGAGTACTAATAATGAGAATCAAATAGTTTTCTCTCCATGTAGCTTTATCACTGGATTTAGTGATGTGCTTCGGGTCGTGGTTGACATGGGAGGTAAGGAGTAACTATATTATGCCTTAGCCAACTGGGTACGTGGAAAAGTTCTTGTGGATTACATTACCATCCCGTAACTTCACATTTGCATCGCAATCTACAATGATTTCGGCAGACATTATCGCTGGAGTGCGTACATATATCATTTCAAACGTCCGATTTTCTTGTTTATCAACTTTTCATGGAGCGATTTTGTAATGCTTGAGGTATATTGTTGCCTCAGACTACGTGAAATTTGGTTAATTACCACTGGTCACTTTGACATGTAGAGAGTTCCCTATTGACGTCAACAGTGGAGATTTATTCATTATCTTGTGATTCTATTAATTTAATTAGTCAGGATTAACCTTAAGTTTCTCTACACCAACTTTTTCATGAGCAGGTAGTGTTCATTTTATGTCGTGAACACACTTTCCTCTATAAAGATGTCTTTTATGATGTGTAGCCAGGTCAGAAATATAACTTTTCTTGTTTTGAATCAAGAGTGTTCGTGAGGATGAAGATGTTGACATCAAGGTTCTGAATCAGAGTTGTGCGTTTTATGCTTGTTCATCTAAGAAACACTAAGATCGATAATCAGCAAAGAATTGAGTATCATAACCACGTGCTGAAATTAGAATAATATGACTATGATTTGATTCGATATATATTACACGAAAATCTAAACTTTCCACTAGTTTTAGATTTGTGTTCAATGAGGATGTGGTTTATCAGTTTGATGGGGTATAAGTCTTATAATTGATTTCTACCAAAGAGTTGTCACGTTTCTTAAACTTAACAGCATTTTCGTCCCCAGGTTAGTTTCTTTTGGTTAATGAAGCATCCAGTGTCCAGGAAATCACAAATTTTGGTAATTATATAATGAGAATAGTGGCATTGATTCAGTTATTTAATTCGAGTGCGAGTCTGAGTATATAAATTAGCGCCCCCTTGTTTTACCACCTTGAGTGGACAAATATTTTAAGCAAAGGCGTATCTATTTCTAACAAATTTTTTGACATTGGATAATTGTCCATATGCTATATGTGAGTCTTATTATGAGATAGTGTTTCTCAACATTCAGTGTGATTTGGTTTATAGATTGGGATATTTGAGTTAGTCTTTACACTTTATCGAACTGATGTTATTTCAAGCATTGAGATTTTTAGTATTGCGATCCTAGTAAATCATAATTTCAGATGAATATCTGTGGTTTATGTTCATAGTGTTGTGTATATTGATTATGAGAAATCCGAATGGGAACCGGTACCCACGATTTGTTTGCGGGACTTGTTATTAGAAATGTTCTCTTCGTGCAGGTTTTTGGTTTCCTTAAGTTTCGGGGGAAAACAGTGCCGAATTTTTTGTACAATTTTCAAGAATAAGATCAAGTGAGTAAGGTTAGAAGTTCACTTAAGATCGATCTATTGTTCATTTATATTTCAGCTTTAGAATGATTAGTTTGAATCTTCAGCTAGTTACTTTTATGGCCTGGAGGGTCACTTACTGTGTGTCTACGGAGGGAAACCTCAGTTAAGTATTATGATTAATCCTCTTGGTGGTGGGTGTTACTTGTGACCCAAAAGAAGTTATGCAGGAGTAGTACTCATTGGTATTTTATTAGTATGTGCGTAAATTTCGAGCACTAAATTTTTATTAGGGGGGTAGATTGTAACGACCCCTGTCGGATTAGTAAGTTAATCTTCGTTTGTTGAGTTTATTATTCGGTTAGTTTTGTTTCGATAACGTTAATCAAGAAGAGTAGTTTATTTACCGTCGATAAATAGTGAGAGCTTGTAAATTGACTTTTTATCGAATTGTTGAAATTGGTTGACTTCGGCTGGAAGTCGTAGAAATTGTGAAGTCAAGTCCGTGGACGCGAAGAATACCAAAAACGGAGTTACGACGAGAAAGTTACGATTGACAGTTGTTTGTTGTAAAGTTATTTCCGAAGTTACCGTATTTAGAAAAGTATATAAACGAGAGGTTTTCTTATTTGGCAAGGGAGAGTGTTTTGGGAGAGTTGACTTAGGTCAACTTTCTCTCTCATGGAGAGAGAAAGCGAGCCGAGACAGTGTGGGGCGACACTGGCAGCGCTGTGCCGTCTGGCCACCTCCGGCCACGGGATTGGTCGGGATCGGTTGGGTTCCACCTCCTCTTTCGATTGGTGATCTTATTTCAAGCGATTGGAAGCCGAGGAGAGAGAATCGACGAGTTAAAGTTATAGGGTTTCAGGTGGTTTTGCGCCACCGTCGCCGACGAGGTCTCCGATGAAGGTACTGGTATGTTTCGACTCGTAATCATGTGTAGATCGTGATTATATATGTTGTGATGTATTTGGGGTTTAGGATTTAACCAAGGGAAATTGAAATCCGATTTTCGATCCGGTTTGTTCGGCCTCTGCCGCGTTGGGCGTTGCCGGTAGTTTTGGCCGGTGAGGAGAGAAGGGTTTTGCTCTCCTCACTGCTGTGAGTCGATTGGGACAGCCTCGAGCGAAGAGGTGGCTCGACAGCAGAGTTCGACGCCGAAGAGATTTCCGGGCCGTGAGTTTTCGGGGCCAATTCTGGCCAAATCAGCCCGAATTAGGCATAGGTCGTTTAGAGTTAATTTTTGGGCTTGATGAGATCTTTGATTTGGTGTATTAACCTCCTCAGCCGACGGTGGTCGCTAGTGGTGGCGCGTGGGCTACACGCGCTGTCGTCTGTGGCGACGCGTGGGCGACATGCGCTGCAATCTGTGGCGGCACGTGGCTGGAAAAGTATCTTCTTAAACGGGTCGAGTTATATGTCATTTTACTCGTAATCGCGTAATGATCGCAATAATAAGGTTATTAAATTGATTTGGACATTGTTGGTTTAAACGTGTGATTAATCGGACATTAATGAATTAATTTAACGATTTTAAGGATCTGTTGAGTCGAACATTGAATCAACTTTGAGTCGAGTAACGCTCAAGAATTGGGTTATGAACTTTAAAAAGGATACAAGATTTAGAATATGGAATTAGATTAAAACGTGTTTGTAGTTCGGGAAGCACGATATTCGAGAATGCAACGTTCTCGATGATATTGCTCTTTAGGTGAACGAGCTTAATTATCTAATATTATTCTCAACGATTAGTCTTTAAATATGAATCGTTGTTTCAGGAGGACGTATTAGCAGCTAGTGACATATGTTTAGTAACGCCGACTGACAAGTTTCGATTTGGGAGAAATCACGGCGCAGTATTATGAGTGGACATTTTATTTTTACTGTTGTTTTACAAGTCTTTAGTTATGCCTTTGTAGTTATGCATTTTTCAATTTTACAGTTTACAGTTATGGATTTACGTTTATGCATTTGCATTTGGAGGCATATATGAATTGTTTTTACACATAGTATATTCACAGTTGTTGCATCGATGCACTGCTTCTCTCCTGATCCCCGAGATACTCTGGGAGGGCTAAGGACCTGACCGGAGGATTTATAGAGCACCCAGGAGGGCCAGGAACCTGACCAGGGTAGTATTATGACTTGAGGTCGGATGACCCGAGTCGTAGTTTCCACATATTTTATAGTACTCAGGAGTACCTGGATTATCATATTTTTAGACTCGAATTATTTTTATGTACATTTATAGTGAAAGGCATATTATTTACAGTTTTCAGTTTAAAGTGAAATATTATTTTCGTCCACTCACTCTGACAGTTTTATTATTTTATGTGTTTTTCCATGGGCATTTCGGTTTAATTGTCCAGTTTGCAGAGTTCGTTTGTGGTTGAGCGCGCACGCAGTTCATGACATAGCAGTATCTGCCATAGGATCCAAGGTTGATTCTGCGAGTTAGTATTTTACTTTACATACTCAGTTTAATTTGTCTAGTTGCTCTGATGTCAAAAACAGTTGTATAACTTGTATATTTTAGTAGTGAACTTATTTGTGAGAAATTTCTTTATTTTATTGATTTTTGAATTTTGGATGTCAATTAGTGAGTAGTAACTAAGGTTAGCAGAGTCGTTAGAGCTTAATTCTGATTTAGGTAACTAAATTGAGTTGGGTCATTTCAAAATAGTAAATCACAAAATACCAAATTTAAATATAAAAAAAGAAGTAGTTAAAAACCTTCCTTAAATATTTGGAAACCAACTGTACCATTCAGAAAAGGAAGGAGTTTTTTTTTCTTCTGCTTTCTTTGAAGTAAAAAGAAAGAAGAGAAAAAAACTCCGTGCGAAGAGAGAAAAATGGAAGAGTTATTAATAGCATAAGTTTTGTTTGATACAATTATCAGAGAAGTCACATATGCCTCGTATGTGCTTTTACTCTACTATATACATATATAGGGAAATTCTCCATTGAAAACTCTTATAATGAGGACTTAGTGGATACCTTCTCATTAAACCCACTTATATATATATTGACAAATTGATTAGATAGATAATGATGATTAGATCACTTATGTAAAATTTTGTAAAAATTGAAAATTGTTAAGTCATTAATAATAAAGATTTATCACTTATGAACATAAACTGTGTAAGTTTGACAGTTTTGGTTCGTCAATTGATTTGATCTAGTTCGATACTTTGATAATGAGTAAATTGTTCAGATCTAACTTAGTTACCTTCAGTTCATCTAAATCCTCCCTTGATAAAATCTCTGACATAGTTAATGAAGAACAAATTAAATTTCAATTAAATGATAATATAGATATGAATGATGGGAGCATAGTAATGAAATTTATAAAAAAAAAAATAGTCAATTTATTCATTTAAAAATTGAACATCATATTAAAACATTAACCAAATTTATACCTTTAATAAACAACACGAAACTTCCCATCTTTTCAGTCCAATTCAATTTTGTATTATACTTTTCAATATAAGTCGTATATATAAGATTTTGAGATCGAAGGATCGGACATGGTGGTGCGCGTTTTGCAGGTTAATTAGCAACATTAGGATAGTAGGGTCTTTCTCAGTGAAGCAAGTGTTTAGTGATTAGGCGGTAGATATGGAGGTAGATCCAGCAGGGACAGACACTCACCAAATAAAACTTCTACTTTTAGCTTATACCTCTCAATCTTTGCCACATTGCTTCTGCAAAAAAGACTGGGCACTAATTACTTTTGTTTTCTTTTGTTTTAAAGATATTGACAGTTTTTGTATGAGTGCGCAGTTGTGGACCATATAGAATTTTTGGCTTTAGGTGAACTACAACAATGTAAATCTTGACACATAATTATGCAAATATCAAGAAGTCGTAAATTAGTTTGTCGAATCATTCTTGTTGCTGATCGACTCGATACTATTGAAACCGAAAATAATACTATAAGCAATGGTGGAATCAGAAATTTCGTTTAGGTGGGGAGATTATTTTTTTTTAACTCTCCTTTAATATATGGTGTAAGAATGTAATAGTATATACTCCATAAAATGGTATTATTTTGTATACGATTAAAAATCAGGATGAAATAATATATAACTGAGAAGTTTGTATCGATTGTAATGAGAATCTTAGAGCACAATTGGTATAAAAAAGTGCTATCGATTCGTTTATACACAATAAAATATAAAATTAATAGGCCATGAGTTATATAACTGTAGTTGGTAATCTTGGTATCACACAAGAGAATGTGAAAGATCATAAAAGTGGCCTAAATATTCTTAAGCTACAAGAATTATCAATTTTGTATTATATATTAAATTATCTACTCTAAGAATCAAACATATATGATCAACAAACCATGTATTTGGTTTCAAAGAATACAACATATCTATGTAGTTTTTTCTTTCTTCTTCAACAAAATTTCAGGGATGGCTTTGACCTTGGCTGACCTAAAGCTACCTCTGCCCCTGTTCTAAACGAAGGTTTAGAGGCCGCCTAGGCCCCACCTAGGTGCTAGAAGGTGAGCAACCCCCGACTAGAGACGTCTAAACCCCGACGTAGGTGTTCGAAGGTATTCTCACCGTATAGGACCGCATAACGTTAATTAGAACTTTGGCTCCGCCTCTAAATTTATAAATACATTTTTTGTTATAGCGAGAATTTTATTTTTTATCTTTAAATATTTTAAATAATGTGTAATAAGTTTCATATTATATCGAATCGAAAATCGAAACTTTTGATAAACTTGTCATTTGTAAACATACATTACGATTGCTTTATAATCTCATAATATCCTGTTGGTAAAATAACTATTTTGTGCACCATTATGTTTGTCCCCCTGACATAATTTACATTTACTCGTCGAATGATCTCAGTGATTGGAATTGTAATGATTATATGTAAGAACCTTATAGAAAATATCAAGAGAGGACATATTCATTTTGATGTTAATTTTAATACGAATGATGGATGGGAGCTACTAGCTAGCTCGTATATATAGTTGTATATGTATCTTGTCAAATCAATATACCATTCTCATCATCGATCATAACCTATCCTGACTCTTACAAGTACGAGACTTTTCTGTTAATTGTTTCCAACCTTTGAAACGATAGTCCGACTTTGATAGTCGACCAATAGTTTGACCGAAGTCCGAGAAATTGGGAGAGGCTCTTTCCCATTACAAAGTTTAACTTTCAACATCCAAAGTTAGGCAGCTTAGAATTTGCTTACAACAAAACAAAGAGTTTTATGCAGGAGACTTTTATAGGAAATCCAATTTCTTCTTGTTTCTTGATTAGTTAGGCTTTTGTGTCATTTTATGTTGTTTACTCATCATTTTTCTAATACATTTCATCACTAGCTACGAATAAATAAAATTCTTGTCTCTAAGATATAAATTTTCTATATAAATATGATGAGGTGATGGATAACTTTGGTTTAGAATTGAGCCATCTATATAGAGATTATTCTTAAATAGAGATTCACCTATAAATTAATTCACAAATATTAAGAAAGTAATATATTTGCGGTTTAAATGAAAAACTTATATGATTAATAAAAGAAACTAGTCCAATAGATATCAATGTATTCCTGCCTCATTTGGAGTCAAGGATACAGAGGCACTTCCCCTTTAACGGAAGAAAAAATTATTACCGCAATTAGACAAGAAGAAGAAGATAATCTGAAGGACGAGAGTGTAGAACTACCAAAAATTTCGGCTAAAGAAGCTATCGACATGCTAGAGAAGTTGGAAACATTTTGGCTTCAACAACAAGATGTTTATGTTAACAAGTTACTACGGACCCTTAAACTCAAAGACATGATTGCAACAATCAAGCATAAATCTTTGTCTCAAACTAGTATATATAATTATGTTAATTCTTCTTAAATAATATTTTTATTATTATTAACAATTATTACTATATGGAGGTAATTTTCTTATATATAAGACCATAAAAGTTTATAACTTATCATAATGTGAAAGTTATTGTCATGTCATTTGAAATTATTAAATTTCAAACCAAGTAGTTTTCTCTTGTTTCTCCTTGAGAGAAATCTAGCAACAAGTTTTTTTCTTGCGTTACTCAACCTCGTCCGGTGGTAACCAAGGCATGGGTTGGCCATTAGGCCATGCCTTTGATTTTTGGTTTTGGCTGTCGGACGAGAATCAAGGCTGGATTGTTGATTGAAGTCTTTGGTCCCAATACAGTTTTTCGCAGGTTATGGTGATGATTCAATGGTGCTTAGGTTTTCTGGTGGCTTTAACATCGAGCAGAGGTCGTCAATTTGGGTATCTCGATTTGGCAGTGGCAAGTTTGGTCTGTTGCTGGTGATTGGGATGTCAAAATGGGGCTGGTTTTGTGGGGGTCTCGCAGTTTATCTTGGCTGGTGTGGCTACGTTGGTTTGGACGACGTGGAATTGGCTGGTGTCTGGATGGCGTTTAGCGCGACGATGTAGGTCAGACAGCGACGACTGGTTTGGTGGCAGCAATGTTAGGGTCGGCTTGGTGCGCGTCTGCTGCTAGTTGGTAGCATGATATGTTTTGAGCTTGTGGCTGGGCTTTCACTTCTAGGCAATTTTAGGGAAGTTTGGGTTAGGGCTTTCCTTAAGCCCATTTTTAAGTTTATAGTTTATCTGTTTACAATAATGTTCTATGTATTTAGGATCCTAGGCACTAGTGTGCATTAGCGTTTCCGAAATAGTACCAAAGGAGGATACTCGTTAACTCTACGTTCTTCAACTTGTAATGAGTAAGTCTATTCCAATGTAGCACTTGTGGGTACTACCACTAACTTCTTGTCTGTCCTAAAATGACAACAGGAGGGTATGTAAAGCCTATTATGATTTTCGATGAATATTATTTCGCTCAAATTCTTCGGAGTTTGACTTCAAAAAAAAATATGAAAGTTATTCTTATTTATAACTAGTCTCGAATTTGTACAAAATTTTTTTATTACTATAAAAAATTATTCTTTTATAGAGTATTTTTAAATTGAAGTTCGGCCGTAATTTTTGTAATGTAATTTTATACGAAAAGGTGAAACCAAATTGAAAGATGGGGAATTATCCAGAACATTAAACATTCATACGTGAGGATACAAAAGTTGCATGTGAAAACAACGGCCGCAGAAGGAGCGTAGTGCACTACTAGTCCGACCTTTTTATGACACACTGCCCTTACACATAGAAAGGGTCGTACGTTTTCCAGATCCTTGTTGACCTTAGTTCTCATTCTGATCCTAAACTAGTTCGTCTTCTATAACTATTTGATTAAACACAACCACCCAACTAAACAAGCAATTCTTAGCAAAAAAAAAAAATTCTAAACAAGCAATTCTCTCTCAAGTCTTAACCAAACACTCCCACTCCTAAAGCAGATTATTGGGGGTATATTCTAAATGTGTTAATTAATCTCTCAGTCTTGTTTGACTTGTCGTTGTTTAACAAGTCCTGCCTAAAGAGTAAATTCGTTTTCCACAAAAGAATTTCTAGAGTGTCTTTTGTGCACAAAGGTGAAAAGAAAGCTAAACGGTTTGATGGAAAATGAAGCTTTAATAATAGTATATGGATCGACTTGAGTAGCAGCAGCCCAAATGCCCAATTACGTTTTATGTTTATTCAAAGAGTGACGCCACTATAGAGTCACACCCCTAAGCTCATCTCCCTCTATTTAAGCCCCACTTTGCTCTTGCCAATCCAAACCCCACACACACTTCCTCATCATCGTCTCTCTTTTCTCTCTCTGACATTTTCACAAACACCCTCTCTGCATTTACAGAGCATTCATCAAAACTAGGCTGAGATGGAGTGCAGTGCCGACACGAGCATTAGCACCTACGGAACATCAACCCCTTTCTCTCATCACTCTCCATCTTCTTCGTCACCATTGTCGTCTTCTCCAATAGTTGATCAAACTCAGACCCAAAATATTCCGGTGGCCCGGAATGTTGTGGTGAGTCCTTGTGCTGCTTGTAAGATCCTGAGAAGAAGATGCGCTGAGAAATGTGTTTTGGCTCCTTACTTTCCTCCATCTGAGCCAGCCAAGTTCACCATAGCTCATCGAGTCTTTGGTGCTAGTAACATCATCAAGTTCTTGCAGGTATGGCCCCAATTTAATTACCTTACTCGATTTGGTTTAGTTTGTTCATCAGTAGTACTTCTTGTTCATATTGACAATTTGGGTCTCTGAGTTTGGGTTTGATCTGGAGTTTAGATGTGTAATGTGTTCATCATGCTTGGGAATTTTGTTGGGGTTTGGGTTCGGGTTTGATAAAAGTAAAGTCATAAGCTGCTATATTATTAGTGGTTTGTTCACACAGAAGAGACAGACATGTAGAAATATCCCAAAGTGGTATGCATTTCGCCATTTCCTTTCTAAGAACTTTGGGGTCTACTATTACTTTATCATGGGTGATTAAACTATTCTGAGTAAAAGTTAAGGAATCTTACGATTAACAATGATCTCTTGTTTCTTCCATATTATGAGTTAGCAACTTAGCATGCATATGTATTAATCTTCTTGATGAATAGCAGCTCTGGAGTTTCAGTACTTCGCACTAAATCTTTCCTGAGAGTTCATAGTTTTGAGATTTGACCAAAAACAACTATATTTGAGGCTTTGCAACTTGTAATGACCATTTTTGCATACGAATAATTGAACGACCAATTTATTACTTTCAGGACCTTCCCGAATCTCAAAGGGCTGATGCAGTGAGCAGCATGGTTTACGAGGCCAGTGCAAGGATCAGAGACCCAGTTTATGGTTGTGCAGGGGTTATTTGCCATCTCCAGAAACAAGTGAGTGACCTTCAGGCACAATTGGCCAAGGCACAAGCTGAGGTTGTCAACATGCAATGCCAACAAGCGAACCTTGTAGCGCTGCTCATGGAAATGGCGAAACCAGATCACAAAGAACCGGGCTCCCCGGATCAGCAATTACTCGATCATAACAACTTCATCAGCAGTCCTCATCCTCATGGCAACATACTCAACCAGAGCAACTTGAGCTTCCTTGATGACCATAACTCTGCTCTAGGCCCATTCTGGGAATTACCACTTTGGACATGATCAGAATCATGGAAGCTGAAGTTCCAATCAATTCTCCTAAGGAGAAGCTGAAGGATAACATAATAATTAATAAGTTTTAGGTAGTCAATGAGTCCCTAGTAGGAACTAGGAACTAGGAACTCGGACCATGCATGTTCTACTGTATTTGAACAAAAGGGAGGGAACTAATTTCACTTTGTTTAAGCATGAAGCAAAGTTGTTGGGTGGGTCTTTTGGGTCCATGTAATCTTTTCCATATTGGAGAGAAACAAGTATATGTATGTCTGTTCTTTATGTCCATTTCTGTTCTGATCTTACTGAATCTAATTATGAAACCAGCTTTCTGGTCACCAACTATAATTACTTAGAATATGATGTCTGATATGATGAGCGTAAATCCATTCATTGTCAAACTAGCTTTGCTTTTGACCAATCTTTAATCAATCCCCTAAACCCTAAACTACCAACCTTCAAAGCCCCAAACCCTCTCCTGCAACTGTGACCTCAAGATGCAAAGTATACTTTTCATCTCAATAAGCAGCTAAGCTAACATAAAGGATGGCTCCTAAGAAACTCCACATATGTTACTAATTGTATGCATGGTGTCTTCTATTGCGTAGTACATTGTAGCAAGGACTGCAAGGTTTTCATGCTCTGGGTCTTTCAACTCTTACTGGAGAGACTTTGAACAGAATTGATATTTCAGCATCAGGGCTCTCTGTTTTTCTTTCCGATTGGACAATGTGGACCAATAGTGGCTTTCCAGTGCGGGTTTGATGGAAAATGATAGGTGATCGAGATTGAATGCAGTCTTAGATTAACTGGGCATGTGCTTTGGCTGTGTGTGGAAGTATATGCCTAAATCCTGGTGACCATGTCAAAGAGGTAGCTTCGAATTGCAACACATGTATTGACTGCTCGCTTTCAGCATACGTACGTAGATTGTAATCCCCAGTTCTGAAGAGTTGTATTACATCATTTCTCCAAAAAATGGGACCACAAAAGTTATCTAAACACTCTAAAACTAAAAAGACTTTGTACTCGGAAACACTATAGAATTTTCGGATCGACTACGTCTTCACATTTTATTGGCTTATGAGTAAGTTCCCAAATCATGTACACTGGAGACAAATCCATACTGCAAAAGGAAATAGTAATGGATGCAACTCATACAAGAACATCACCGTTGTCCAAACTTACTCAAAAGCCAAAGAGAGACCTAACCTCGCTGCGCGCCTCAAGTTTATATGATAATGTGATACACTCCATCATATATATAGAACAACAGCTTTACGTAAGACTTTAATTTAGCTCTTAGTGAAGGTCTTCGTCATCGAGTTAACTACAGTAAAATTTAACTGAAGGTAGTTCCCAAGTTTCCCTTTGACAATCAATATGCTCGATCGATCTTTCTAGCTTGGACAGAAAGGTGTTTCATTCAAGATTTTCATCTCAACATCACTACAACTTGTTTTAATTTCTCTTTGAGTACATCGATTATGAAGCAGATTTCGTAGGGACGTCTTGTACTACTACTCATCGATCAGCCTTTTAATTATGGGAGTAAGATCATGATATTCCTCCTGATGTTTCTTTTTTGTACTCTTCGATCTAAAAGGGTACCTTGTCGATCGATTGTTATTGGAGTTTCCACGTTGTACACATTTCATAATTAAGTGGAACAAAAGAATAAAATAAAGTAGTTAATTAAGCCAACAAACTGCAGATTGTCACCTGTCGGCAACCGATTCTTACCTAGGCTAGCTACCCCAAAATGACATATTTTCTATACTTTGAACGGGTACAAAGCCTGTGTTTTTGACCTAATTTGTACCTCTTTATTGGAGGTATCGTATGAACTATATATGAAGCCTCTTAGATACATGAGTTTCCAAGTCAATGCTATTCCACTACCAAAAAAGAGTCAATGCTAATCCTTCTAATCAGAAGGGATTTTCACTATAAGGACAAAATATATACTACTATATACAGGTTGATCAGTAATGGCATCTCGTAGAGAACTTTGTCGACCCTTTTGCAACAAGTATAAGGAAGACTAATTTACAATGAAATTAGATATATGGACAAATTAACTCGGTTGAAAATATGTGTTGACTTAGAATGAAGGATAGATTACACATGCAAAAAGTCCAGATAACGAAGTGCATGGTAAAATTGATGAAATGCGATATGCTTCAGTATTTTTAGTTCATTCCATCCATGCATGCGCATAATTAAGTTGTAAGAGAGTCGAAAGAAAGAGGATCTCCTCCGTTTTTTTTAGGTGAATCAATAGAATAAGGATTGGTGCTGGTAAATTATAAGGAATTCGCGGGTCAACGACACGATAGAAAGAACTTTCTAAAGTAACCTATACTATTACATACATTGCTTCTCTGGTATCCATAACATAACTAGACGGTCTAAGTGTATGACAAAATTACTCAAAATCGATGGTCACACGCCCTATCTTGTTATGTCACACGCCCTATCACATACCAGTATCCGGTACTCCTCAATTTTTGTCTTCACGAATACATTCGGATTCCTTCGCGTAAGGTGACGCTCAGACCTCCCTCGAACAGGTGTTCGGTTCCCACATACGGAACCAAAAGTGTGCAATAGGAAAAACCCAAGAGCCCAAATAAGTGAGAGTAGCCCAGAAGTTCAAAATCCCAAAGTAAACTCTAGGGCCTACACTTTCAACAACTAGGACAACCTAAGAAAACCCACTAAATCCATCTGTTCCCGCTGGCACAGGTCCATCGATTTGGTCAGGAACTGTCCTCCACCCCCACCTTCAAGCCTCCATCGGCATAAGATCGCTGACTCGGGTAGAAAGGGGTCTTTGTTTCCACCGTCCAGTCAACGTCAACAGAGGTATGCTGACGTCATGCCTCCACTGCCCAATTCAAAGCCTGGCCAGTGGTTGTTTCTACCGGATTACGTGGGACGTAATCTAGCAGAAGCAAGTACGAGTAATCCTCTCGCGTCTGAACGTTCGGGCTGTTCGGATGACCGGGTGCTTCCTCTCTCTCTTCGGTCGTGCGGATATGTGTGCTCGGGTTCGGCTGTTAGAAGAATACAACGACAAACGGGCGGTCAGATGGTCGAGACAGGGGTGGCCTGCCTTCAACGCTCCGATGCCTAAGTTAGAAGATGTATTGGATATAACAGTCAAGCGAACGTGTAGGAAAGTAGGTTGGAGTGTTTAATGCTAGAATTGAATATAGAGTTGATCATCTTCAATTCCCTTACCTGTAGTAAATGCCTTACCTATATAGGTGGTTGATATTGTTGCTTACTTGTGCTTTTCGATGTGAGATGGGGCTGTTTTGCTGTCATGTGTTCCGAGCATTCGGGTGTGCGCCTGTCGGGTGCGTGCGCGCTCGGATGGGGTCGGTCTTGTGGGCGAAGTTGTAGCCTGCCTGGTGGTCTTTCGAGTGGTCGGGTAGGTGTTGATCACCTGTTTAATTGGGTAAATATGTTTAATTAATGAACTAATGCTGCTATACTAACAAGTCCCCCAAGTCCCCAAGTCAACGAGATCTTTCTTGACTGGGGAGTTGAAAAAGGGGTTTGTGCGATTAAACAAAATACTTATCCGATTGAGCAGTGGTGCGTGGTCCTGTAACCCCCAAGTCCCCCAACTCTCCGGTCAAGAAAAGGCTCGCTTGACGGAGTGGGAACCTATGCGCCTGTTCGGGTGTGTCTTTATGGCTTGACTATGTACCTGTTTGTGTGGTCGTGTACCTGGGGCCCGACCTCCCAAACAAATCTTGTTGTTTTGAGCCGCGTGCCCTGTGGAGCTGTTCGGGCGAATATGGATGCGGATGTATGTCAGTCATGGGGTGAATGAGTGCGAATGTGTGTATGCGGATGCGTGTTAGTATGTAGAAGAAATCCTGCGAATGTTTATGGTACAGAGACAAGTATGTATGGGTGAATGAGTATGCGGATGTATGTAAAAGTGAATGAGTATGCGGATGTATGTATAAGTGAGTGAGTATGCGGATGTTTATGTGTATGAATGACGATGTTGATGTATGCGTGATTGTGGATGTATGCGTGTATGTGGGTGCGTGGATGGTTTCGAGCCGCTTATCCGGCCCCGCGACGAATCGTGCTGTCCGGAGTCCGCCAAGGATGGGCCTCGGAACGGCCTTTCTTGGATGCATGGATGGTTCCGAGTCGCTTACCCGGCCCCGCGACGAGTGTTGCTGTCCGGTGTCCGCCAAGGATGGGCCTCGGAACGGCTGTTCTTGATGCATGATGGTTCCGAGCTGCTTGCACGCCACTCCCGAACAAATCTTGCTGTTCGGAGCCCGCCAAGAATAGGCCTCGGAACAGCCGAGCTTAGGTGCCCGAGAGGAGATCCTCGACTCATCGGCGCCAACCTAACGTAGCGTCAACGGTGGGGCCCCTACCGTTACGTACATGTGTTGCAGCGCGCACGGAGGGGACAGACCGCATGCCCGTGACGCTCATCAGTTTTAGCGCACGCCACGATAGGTTCTTGCCACTATCGTGCCGCCTAACCCGGAGAATGTTAACGTTACGCCCTCGGAAGAAATGGGGCCACTCCCGAGTCGCCCATCACTCGGCAAGTACTCCGAAAGGTGCGGGCCGCTTTCAAGCCGCCCGAATGGTCCTGTAAGTGTGCGCGCCCCGGAAGGTAACGAGTGACGCTAGCCGCTTCCGTGTCGCGTAGTCCAAACTGTGAGTCACCTCTTACTGGGTGTCTAGGCGCGGAGTCGCAAGCGGCCGCTTGTGCTCCGGCTTCGTTAACAGAGCCAGGGAGACGATATCACGCGCCGTCTACTGTACCTTATAGCACGCACGCCGAAAAGGGAACGCGGACCGTTAGCCTCTTTCGGGTCGCCTAAAAGGACCTTGCTTTGAGCGCGCACACGCCGAAAGGAAACACGTGACGTTGACTTCTTTCGGGGCGCCTCAATGGTCGTGCACTAACCTGGTGGGGTGGCGTTTACTTGCCTGTGAGATTTCTTGGGTGCTTGGTCGTGCGGGTGGTGCGTGCGCCAGTCCGAATGGCGGGAGTCGTGACGTGTGTTTTCTTGCCTTTGGTGGGGTGATACTGTCTGATGAGACGCTTGAGGTGACATTCCTTTTGACTTCTTCTTGGGAACCGTTGTGTAATAAATGCTAGCCGGCGCAATAAATGCTGGCGTGCCCTGTGTATTTAATGCTGGTGACGTAGTAACTGCTCGAAGGTCTGGCGCGTGGGAGCGTGGGGTGCTGCATGGCTGACACATGGCGAGTCGTGGGAGATCGTGCTAGGGTTTGAAAACGAGGAGGGAAGCTGAAGGGTGAGCGCGGTTACTTAGGTGGGTAAGTAAACCGGCTCGGGGCCATGTGTCACCATCTGATGGTGGACACGCGAAAATGAACGGCTGGCGTTCGTTCGTGTGTCCCGTACGATCAGTATAAATAGGGTTCTTCTGGTGTCGTCTTCTCCATCACTTTCTTATTTTACTGAAACTCTGCAAAATTTACTCTGTGCACTGTTCTTGTTTTCTGATCTCTGTTTTTGTTGTTCTTGCCAGAGTTGTTCGTCGACGTTCACCTTACAAATCTTCAATCTTCAATTTCTGGTGAGGTTCTGAACTGTCTTGTTGCTTTCCGTTTCTTTTCTGATTTTTTCGGTTGTTTCTCCATTCACGGTTTCTGGGTTTCTTTCACTTTTTCTGGGTTTGCGTCTCAAGAGCAAGGCGTGTTCTTGAGGCGTGCCTGGTTTAATCTTTTTGGGGTAGATTTTCTGGGTATTTGTTGTTTCTGGTAGGTGTTTTTTTTTTGCTAAGTATTTGGGTATTGTGTGCGTGCGCTTGTCTAGGAGATGGAACCGATAAAAGTATCGAGCGATATGTCACGTGAGTGGATATACGTATCAGGGGCGGGGTGGGTTAGTTGTAGTCCGTGCACGAGCGGGTCAGGCTCATCGTCTGATTCCGTGATGAGTGTAACGCCTCTTCGGTACATCCCTAACGATTCTCCTGTCGTGCAGCCGATGGATCAAGAACGAGCGCTTGCTGCCGCAGAGTTAGGGGAGTCATCGGGGTCGTCGGGTGGGTCTTCATCTTCTGGGCCGTGGGGTGAGGAGAAAGTACAACAGGAGTCGCCCGTGCCCCAGTTCGCGGAAGGCGCCGCGTACACTGGGTGCTTCCTGATGGGGTTCCTGTCCAAGAGCCCGAGCGTGCGCCGTCAGTGAAGGAGATGGCGAGGTGGGGGCGCGACTACCACATCCCAAAATCCGTGAGGCTGCGGATCCCTGGGAAGGGCGACACGTTCACTCGACCTCCGCCCGGCCACGTTTGTCTCAGTGAGTTCCACTTGAAGGCTGGGATCAAGCTGCCTCTTCATCCCTTCTTTCAATATATGCTGGCGCTTCTGAAGATCTCCCTCGACCAGTGTAGGCCCACGCTCACCCGTACGCTCGTGGCCATGTTCAATATCTTCTGGGTGAACGGGATGGATCAGCCGACGCGGGCGGAGTTCCTCCACTTCTTCTGTCTCAAGTATTCTACCCGCCAGAGGGATTCGGGGACCTTCACGGTGGAGCCGCGCGTGAAGTGGTGGTTGGTCAACCCGCCAAGCTCGTCGACCTCCTGGCGCACGATCAGTTGCCTGGTCGGGGCAGACTGGGAGTTCAGCTCCTTCGCCCTGGAGTATGCGGCCAACGCCGATCGCATCGATCGAGTCCCCCAGTTCTTCCACTTGCTCGACACAAACGAGTACCCGCTGACGCTTGTGGAAGAGGCCAGGATATCTCGGTTGAAGTTCGTCTTTGACCCAGCGCCGGAGGCGAGATACTTCTGGGCGGTGTGCCACTGGGACCTGATCGAGCGCACACGTCTCGCCCGAGCGCCCAGTCTGTTTGGGCTTTGTATTTTTTACTCTTACATGCTAATAAAATAAAACGATCAAGTGTTACTGGCTATTGCTAACCTTCCATTTGTGTTTTTTGCAGCCAAGATGACCAAGTCGAAGGCGACCGAAAAGGATGAGGTCCTCAAGCGCCGCATGGCTTCCTTGCTGTCTACCGCTGAGAATGTGCGCAAGGTCGCGGATGACGGGCGCGGAGGTCTCGTTGTGGGGAACAACGTTCAGGAGAAGATCCCAATCCCGAACATTGCCGATTGCGCCCCGGCCATCCGCTAGTCCCAGGCGGCCGTCCCCCGCCCGTGTCCGAATCCTGCCTCTACCGCTAGGGGCCAAGACTGGGCCGAGCGTGATCGCCTCTCCCGTGAGAAGGAGCAGCGGCAGGTGGAGCGTGACCAGCGCCATGTGGAGCAGAGGGATAGGCGGGAGGCCTCCCAGAGTTCGGGTGGGCGGAGGCAGTTCCCACAGACGGCGCCAACTGTTTCTACGGGATTACGCGGGACGTAATCTAGCAGAAGCAAGTATGAGAAATCATCTCGCGTCCGAACGTTCGGGCTGTTCGGATGACCGGGTGCTTCCTCTCTCTCTTCGGTCGTGCGGATATGTGTGCTCGGGTTCGGCTGTTAGAAGAATACAACGACAAACGGGCGGTCAGATGGTCGAGACAGGGGTGGCCTGCCTTCAACGCTCCGATGCCTAAGTTAGAAGATGTATTGGATATAACAGTCAAGCGAACGTGTAGGAAAGTAGGTTGGAGTGTTTAATGCTAGAATTGAATATGGAGTTGATCGTCTTTAATTCCCTTACCTGTAGTAAATGCCTTACCTATATAGGTGGTTGATATTGTTGCTTACTTGTGCTCTTCGATGTGGGATGGGGCTGTTTTGCTATCATGTGTTCCGAACATTCGGGTGTGCGCCTGTCGGGCGCGTGCGCGCTCGGATGAGGTCGGTCTTGTGGGCGAAGTTGTAGCCTGGTGGTCTTTCGAGTGGTCGGGTAGGTGTTGATCACCTGTTTAATTGGGTAAATATGTTTAATTAACGAACTAATGCTGCTATACTAACAGCGGTGGTTGTAGCCCTACCACTAGCTCATCCTTCTGTCCGTCTCGCCCTCAAGGAGAGAGGAGAGCCATGTTGTCTCTATCACCCACGAAGCAGTCTAAGGACGGGCTCCCAGTATCACCATCCTACTCACCCACGGCGGACGAAGAACGACCTGGGACCAAAAACTGGACCGCCCACCCTCGAAATTTTTTAATATGATTATTGCATAATTTAATTATATATAATTACTATTATCGGACACTTTATAGCTATTTTCACTTTATTCACTCCATTTAAAAAAAAATAAAAAATTGGTAGCATGTCACCTTCGAAGTTTGGCATGGGGTTGAGCCGTTGAGCGTATTTTCCTCTGGTCTTTGAAATCTTGTTTTAGCTATATATATATATCCGTATGTTTAATCTTATAAATTTCATTATCAGCCATGTAGCATATAAAAATACGAACTATGAATTCAGATTGAATTGATATTTAGGATAACTGAGAGTTTAAAAGAGAGAATAAATGAGAGAAGCATACATGTTTATACATTTATGATCAGTGGCGGATCTAGAATTTTATTTCTAGGTGAGCGAAAAAAAATAATTGTGCACGGGATAATTGTACACTATTTTTTTTTTTTTTGCGTGTGTGACGAGCACTAGAAAGTTTGAAAGAGCGAATATTACAAAGCTTGAAACAACCAATATTACACAATAAAAGGTGAAATACATATCTATACTGGCAAATAACTTCTACAGACAAGTTATTACCAGAAAAAACAACAATTAAACAAAAAAGAGAAGAGAACTGAGCTACTACTAGCTCAAAGAGCAAGACGGGAGAAACAACAAACAACCCAACGAAATTCTCAAAAGATGAAATGATGAATAGTTAAATTTAGACGAATCTGGATCTTTCCTTTAGCTACGGGAGGTCCTTGGTTCTGCTTGACTTTCTATCTGAACTGTCAATGAACTTCTCTATTAATTGATGACCTGATTAGAACCTCTCCCTACATATAAATTATGACTCGTAGCTCGACATTATAGTTTCCCAGTCTAATCAAACCAAACGTAAGGAAATATTATTACCACTGCTGTGGGTTTATATCAATCTTCATCATTTGACATAGTGGGTATTAGGTTGAGATATGACAGGAGTAGGAAAAGGCCAGTTTTATTCCTTCAACAATTATCCATCCAACACATGCATTTTGAATAAAGAGACATTTAGTTACTCCTGTCATGTCAGTTAACAAAACATGCAAGCCTAAGTTAGACAAACCCAAAACTAATTAAGACTCAAACTCCGATCCGCAGCAATCACTTATTCTTCGAAAACAAAATACACATGATTCATGATTGATAGCCTCGCTAGCATGTACGTTCACAAGTACTGCTACAGAAATGGGAAATGGAAAGTAGTAGCTAGGCATTGCTATTTGCTGACTTCCGCATGAAGATCAGTCAACTTAATTGCAGCCATTTGAGTCTCTTTTCTCACCTGATTTATGATTAAAGTGATAAAGAAGCTCCAACATGCACCG
Organism: Geum urbanum; assembly: GCA_946800695.1. Classification (NCBI taxonomy): domain Eukaryota; kingdom Viridiplantae; phylum Streptophyta; class Magnoliopsida; order Rosales; family Rosaceae; genus Geum; species Geum urbanum. Next base: position 13,735,121 of record OX327001.1, read on the forward strand.
TACATTTCGTGCTCTTCTGTCATTCTACATTTCGTGCTCTTCTGTCATTCTATTAGACACATTCTCACAGTTGCAGGCCGGGTGCAAACAGCAAAGTCATATAGCTTGCGATTGAACTTACACCTAGTTAGCTACATTGTTATAACAGTTTAACAAATTCATTATTATTTGTCATTTACTTTGCACATTAATACAGTGACTTCAGTATTAATTATTCTCGATCTGCATGTAACCCAAGTAACCTAAGTACGTAGATATATATTCAACTTCGGATGAGTACGTATCTCTTAATTAACTGTTATGCTGAAGCAATTGACGAATCCGCACTCACAATTAAGGTTGATAGTGTTGAAATTTTATCCATCTAGTCACATAGGATCTAAAGGGTATATAGGATCTAAAGGGTATGATGCTTTAACACAAAATGCATTGTCAATATTACATTAGTGTATGTGGTACAACTCCTTATAATGAACCAAATAAAGAATCTTTATCTCTTTGATATATATGAGATTCTAAATGATGCATGTAAACATATCATTATCAAGCTCAAAAGTATTGATCAATGATAAAGCTGATCTCTTGATCCACCTTGATATATCTAACACTGGTTTTGAGATGTTAAAAATATCATAGAACTTTAAGTTAGATAAAAATATAAGAGCTCAAATACATATATACTGCATACTGCGTTCCTTAGGCCTACGAGGCCAATACTCAGGCCGGGCCTGGATATATCTTCATGTCACATATCCATCTTTCTAGCTAGCTAGGTTTCTTGCTCTTTGTTGAGTCCATCTCCTTCGGACAAAACAATAGAGGTACATTTATTTTCATAGCTCTTAACCATGCATGCATGTACATCAGTATATGTGCATATGATAATTAAGTTCATCACACACGAACTTCGTTTAATCATTTTTATTAATGAATTTATTTCCCATATATATTTTCATGATTAAAGAACGTAATACAAACACTACTAAAAAAAGACTAATAGACATCGATTTTAGTGTCTAAAAGAAATTTGACCGATATCTTAGTATGGTGTTGTCTAATGTCAGTATTTTAGATATCGGTAGCGACTAATGTCTAATGTCAATCTTTGACATCTGTTTTCAAGCAAAAGAGACATCGGTCAAAAACCGATGTTTCTCTAACACATAGACATCAGTTTTTGTAAGCAAAAACTAATGTTTTAGGTAATCTTACACATTGGTTCTTAAGTGAAAGACATCAAATTTTCTTACAAAATCGATGTCTATATTAATCATAGACATCATTTTTTTAAATAATTTAATGTTTAATACTATAAATGACGGGTAAGGCTATGATAGGGGAGATCTACCATAAACATTTATATACAATTAGTTGAACAAAATTATAATTTTTTGAACTAAAAATTACTACATTTAGAATAAAATTAGTACCATTTTTTTATCATTTATAAACAATTAAACTAAGGAGGTGTATTCATTCTGAATTTTGAAGAATTTTGAAAAAAATTTTTATAATCTGTGGATTGTTTTAAATCCACATATTGTTTTAAGTTCACATAAATTTAAAAAGATTCTTTTGTATTGTTTTATAAGGATTTTGTTGGATTTATAAGGATTGCTCAAATAATTAAAGTCTAAATAAATTAACCAAAATCTCAAATGTCAAAATACACTATCACATACATAAAGACGAAATGCACTATTCTTGATCTTTCCAACATAATGATCATACTTTTGAATTGACACCGTCATCGTATTTCTAATTCACACTCTCATTATCTTAATTCTCTTCAACATTCATCTTTCTATTATTAAGTAATGTTGTCATCACTACTAGAAAAACTCACTTAGGTAATGAAACCTTTAAGGTTACGTCGCCTAAGTGCGACTTAGATGACGAAATATTTTTTCGTCTCCCAAAATTTTTTTTCGTCGTCTAAGTCAAACTTAGACAACGAAACATGATATTCGTTGTCTAAGAAATACCTTAGACAAAAAATTACATAATTCATCGTCTAAGTTGGACATACCTAGATGACGAAACAATCTTCGTCTAAAGGATCACTTAGACGATGAAACATGATACCTAGATGATGAATTATGTAATTCGTCATCTTAAATTTAACAACCTAGACGGTGAAAATACTATCTGTCGTTTAGGTACATACTTAGATTTGTTGTCTAGGTATGTACCTAGATGACGAAACTTTACACTTAGACGACGAATTATTTCGTCATCAAAGAAAACTCTATAATTTAGATCAGATTCCTTTTCTAGATTGGGCAGTTCTCATTCCTCTCAACTTCTCTCTCTCTCTCTCTCTCTCTCTCTCTCTCTCTCTCTCTCTCTCTCTCTCTCTCTCTCTCTCTCTCTCTCTCTCTCTCTCTCTCTCTCTCTCTCTCTCAACACCCACCTCCGACTGGCTACAATTCAATTCATCATTTTTTCAACCCCCGGAGTTGTAGTTTACTTACTTGTCTCCATATTAATGAAGGTATTAACTCGTTTCTCTCAATTAATTCTTTTGAATTTTATTACGTACGGTGATGGAGTTTTTCGGTGAAATATTTGGGCGAATATATAGTTTCTGGCGACCTTAGTTACTTGTTTTATTGCATTGTTAATATAACTGTATGTTTAATTTGATTAAATAGATAAAAAAAATATTAGATTGAGCTAATTGGTTCTTTAATTAATTTTTAAGCTAATGGTTTAAGCTAACTAATTAAGCTTAATTAATTGCATGTATGTTTAATTTTTAATTAAGCTAATTGTATGTTTAATTAATTGTTAAGCTAATTGTTGTTTAATTAATTGTATCTTTCGTCGTCTAAGTCATCGTATTTAGATGACGAAAGTGGTAGAGTTTCATCGTCTAAGTCACACTTAGACGACAAAATTTTATCACTTTCGTCGTCTAAGTAGATTTACACAAACTACACCTCTTTGAGTACAATAATGTGTATCAACATTAGATTGCATATTATATTCGTCGAGGGTATATAGTAAACAATTCTTGAACTGTAGATGTCGATAGTTCGAAAATTGGAGTTACGAAGATTCGTATATCAAAATTTTTGTTTCGTTAAAATTTTGGTTTTATGGTTGACTATACCGATCAAACCCTTAACAAACTTTCTATTGAATGAAAACTCGTCTACTTATATTTTAAGTGGTGATGAATATATCTAACAATTGTTTTCTCCAAATTCAATTTCGTTAATATGGATTTAGAGTAAATACAAACATACGAATACTTAAGTTATACAACATTAGTAGACATACAAAGAATCTTTACTCTCACATCCAATTTTATTCATAAATTTTGATTACTTTCTATCTGGTTCATAAATATATTTTCAACGCCAGTGGAAACATGTCAGCACTTCAGAAATAGTTTACGAATTATATATTTCGATCGTTTCCATCTTTTAACTATTTGTCGATAATAACTCATTAAATCGATCGAATTCTAAACAAATACAAATTGGGTTGGATTTTTTTTTCTACATACAACACTATATGAATGCAAAGGTTAGATCTGACAATTGTTTTATGAAGATTCAAAATTAAGCAGTTAAAAAAAATTAATTTTTAAGTTATAGTCTAAAAAATGAAAAAAATAATTTTAGGCGACAAAATCCTTTATTTTCGTCGGCTCAGTCCAAAATTTCATTCTTAGACGAATATTTTCGCCGTGTAAGACAATTTTTTTTGTGTGGTTATTTATTTTGCGCCAAATTTTTGGGGTATTTTAAGACCACTTAGGGGACGAAATCATATATTTTCGTCACCTAAGTTCATACTTAGATGACGAATTGATTTTTTTCGTCGATTAAGACCAAGTTTTTGGCGGGTATTTTTCTCCTAAAGTTTTGGGGATATTTTAAAACCACTTAGGCGATAAAATGTCCTCACGTAGGTGACAAGTTCATTGTGTCGCCTAAGTGGCTTTTTTAATACCCCCATATTTCTCTCTCTCTCTCTCTCTCTCTCTCTCTCTCTCTCTCTCTCTCTCTCTCTCTCTCTCTCTCTCTCTCTCTCTCTCTCTCTCTCTCTCTCTCTCCGTCCAAAACAACCACCGTCCCCATCCAAATCAACCGTGTGCCGGCGTAAACCCTAAACTCGAAACTACCATCACCCCTAAACCACCTGACCCCCAAAACCCCTCACCGCCACAACCTGAAACCCCCTCACCGCCACAAACCGACCTGTTTAGGTATTTCGGCCACTACGCAACCATCGATGCTGGCCTTTTAAGTCCATCGCCTCCACCGAGACTACACTCCACCGAGACCACCGTTTGCCACTCCCTCTCGGTCAAATCGCTCTCTCGGTCAATCTCTCTCTCTCTCTCTCTCTCTCTCTCTCTCTCTCTCTCTCTCTCTCTCTCTCTCTATATATATATATATATATATATATATATGGATTTTGTGAATTTGTGAAGATATATGGATATATATATATATGTTTAATTTGTGAATATTAAAATATTTATGGATGATTTTGTGAAGATATATGGATATATATATATATACAAATCCTATCAAGTGCGAAGCTTCGCATTGAAACTTCAGTGTGAAATTCTATTTTATGCAAAATCGACAAAATAATTTGAAGATAGAAATCACTCATCATTCAGATACACATGCAATGATCGTACTTATAAAATTCCAGCTCAGTCGGAGATGTTTTGACCATTTGATCACCACATCAATTTTTAAGTTAAATCGGACAATCTATATGCATTATTAAATAATGCAACGATCAAATAGTCAAAATATCTCCGATGAAACTGAAATTTTGTAAACATGATCCTTGCATGGGTATCTAAAGGAAGAGTGGTTTCAATCTTCGAAAAGGAAAATATAAAAAGGAAGAACAGAATATTCAAGAAAGGAATCTCTAACCTCTTGTAAAAAACCAAAATGCAAAGAGAAACTAAGAAAAAAAAAGCCTAAACAATGAGCCAATGGAAGCATTGAGCACAAAACTTCTCCTTGAATCTTCAGCAGATGAATAGAATGGGAATATATAGATCCACATACTAATTGAATATGATTTGTGAAGAAAAAGGAAAATACAAAAAGACTCAAGGAAGAAAAGAAGATTCAAGAAAGGAACCATAGAAACTAAGAAAAAAGAAGCCTAAATGATGAGCTGATGGAAGCATTACACACAAGACTTCTCCTTGAATCTTCAGCAGCCAAATAGAATGGCAATATATAGATCCCCATGCAAAATTGAGTAGGAGTTGTGAACTTGAGAAGCGTTGATATATATATATTTATATATAGTTTTAATTTTTTAAAAATTGATAAAGTTGCTTAACGATTGGAACCAATCATTCTTATAATTATTATTAGACAATCGTGCTTACAAAAAATCAGCCTAATCAAAGATGATTTGACCATTTGATCATCGCATTAAAATTTTAAGTTATATCAAATGAACTATATTCATCAAAAGTTGAATCTGATGATCAATTTGCCAAATCATCTTTGATTGGGATGATTTTTTGCAAGCGTGAGCTTCCAGTAATAACTTGAAGGATGATTCGTTTCAATCGTCAAGCAACTTTATAAATTTTGTGAAAATTGAAACTTCTTCAAAACAGAACTCTGCTCTGGATAGAATCTGTATATATATATATATATATATAATTTGCTTAAGGCACAATCCTGTATTTACGCGTCAAACTGTAACAACTAACTTGAACTTTGCATTTTTCTCTCTTTTCACTCTCACGGAGAAAAATCCTAGAGGTGGCACGACCACCCTTTTTTGATCTCATCTGATGGTTGCTCGGGTAAGGGTGGGCCTTAGGGTCTTGTGTCTACTACGGGATCTGCTACCAGACGAGATGTCGGGGTGGAATGTCTGTCCAAAGTGCAAGTTCGGATTTAATCTTACAAGATTTTGGTGGCGAGATTAACGACACAATGAGTTTTGGTACGGCTTCATACAGTTATGCAGTCGTCGTTTTTCCGGCTTCTCTAGCCATCATTGATTCTCTAGAATTGGTGATGGTGTTGGTTTCTGGTTTGGCGTTTCACAATCTGTTTGCGTGATTATAAGGTGTGGTTTGGGGCGGCTGTGGCATCGTGAGGGGTCCAGACTACGCTGGAGTGGTGGCATGTGGCAGATGTTGGTTGACTGGTGGAGGCGGTCAAAGTTATTTTTTGGTCATACTAGGTATTGTTGGTGGCTGGTTTGGTCGACATTGTTTGGTTGATCTGGGCTTGTATCTTCTTGGGCCATTTTAGGTGTTTATTGGGCTAGGTTGTTTGCCCTAAGCTCTATTCTAGGTATTTAGTTTAGCTATTTATGAATAATGTCCCCTGTTTTTAGGATCTTAGTTAGGTACTTTTGTGATTCATTGATATTGACATACATACCAAAATTGCATGCTTAGGGTATGTCAATTCAATATGTGTTTTCATGTTTTTCGACTTCTTAAGACATAAGTAAACTCAAAGACTATTGAGCTTAGTGCATGTAAAGAATAAGGATATTTTGTGACTTCTGTTAGCTCTATTTGTACTATTCAGACATAATTCAGTTGGAGTCTAGCAATACGTCTGGTTTTTTAGGGTGCTCTGAAAAAAGGAGTTAATATTATGCTTATTTAAGTCACCCGTTAATTGTTGTTAAAACCAACAATACCCAAACCTAGTGTACCGATATTCTTGGTGAGAAATTTTGCCTAGTGTACCGATATTCTCGGTGTACCAATTTATTCTTCCTTGATCTCCCTCCCTCTTTACTTGACTCTAAATCCAATCATGTATTCTTTTTCCCTAGTTGATTCTCGTTCCTTTGTTGTGCTTTCATGTCGACTTCAATGACCGAAGCTGACAACCCTCCTTACAGTGGTGACAAGTCAGAGCCGCACCTACTTGCGGTGGAATTTGATGACGTCGATTTGGTTTTCTCCGATGATGATGATGATGATGAAGATGAGCGGACCTATATAGTGGCTAGGATCTTTTCGATTACTCCCCTAGTATCGATGAAGACACAATCGTTCAAGGTACGCATGGCGAGTTTGTGGAGTGATATTCATGGATCCGACAACATTGGATTCACACAAGTGACAAAGGACTGGTTTGTGGTAAAGTTTCGATCCGTTTTGAACTGGAAGAGGGCTATTTCAAATGGTCCTTGGTACTATCAAAACATGATAGTGGTGGTATAGGTGTTTGACGGGATGTTTGATCCTATGAAGGTCTCGACAGTGAGAGGCTATGCATGGGTCATGGTGCAGCCAACGGTGGGAAAGCTGATGGTTGGGGCTCTTCAAGTAAAGTAGTGTCAGTGGATTGGTAACCACATTTTTGAGTATCTCAAATACGTTAAAAAATTACTTGATTTGAAATCGAAAATGCGTATTTGTGTGAACTTACACTTTAGTCGTCCTTTGGTGGTTAGGAAAAGGTTTAGATTTGGTGATGCTTATGCTGAAGATTGTTTATTGATGTATGAAAAGATTCATGGTTTTTTTCTGGATTGTGGATCTTTTGTGCATGGAAAAAATGGATGTGTGCTTACGCATGAACTTTTGGTGCCGAGCCCTAAACTAGCTTCGGGTGGGCTTGATGTTGGCAGTGGAAGAGGAGCTTCGATAGCAGCGTCTTGTACGAGGTGGGAACATGACTTTCTGGTCTGTGGACCATAAGGGCTGTCAGGTCTCAGCCACAATGGAGGAAACATGAGTGGAACAAACTCCATGTCGGGTTTGCTTAGTGCAGTGCAAAAGATGGGTGGCGCTCCACCAGCAAGTGATCAAAGAACGAAGTTTACAACACAGCCCCCTAAACTGAGTGTACTCCATGCACAATCGGGAAAGGAGGTGCTGATGACTGAGGTTCTAGAGGTTTCTATGGAACTAATTAACAAGCTTGGTTATGAAGAACCCCTTGTTTGGGGGAGCTCTTACTAAAAATTGTGTTCTTTTACAGATGGATGATCAGAGTTACATTCAAGTCTCTGGACCAGGGGGTCCAAAAGCAAAGGATGTGGAGCTAGCTTTGGTCGTATCTAATGTTATAGCTTTGCATACGGCGACAATTCCCAGTGTCAGTGAGTCACGAGGTGGTATTACTATCATGTCCATCAGGGTTCCTGAGCCACTAGTGTCGGTTCCAGAGCTACCTGCAGGAGCTTTAAGATTACCCATAGGATCATCTAGTTCAGTAGTTGGGCAGCAGGAGGTTAATAGAGATACTCATATGTCTTTCGAACCATGGGAGTAAACGATGGAAGGCAGTACCGCTTCTATAGGAGAGAAACCCCTCATAAGCATGGGCAAATAGGGGTCTCAAAGGAAAACGGAGGACAAGATGAACATGAACAAGTTTTGGCCAATTTATGGGCCTCAGAAGATATCACCCAAGAAGAAACCGATCCTGCACCCAACAGGAACGGATGTTGAAGAACTATGGTGTAGTGCCGCACAGTAGTGAAAGTGCCTAGATACACACTAAGGAGTGGTGCCCCAGAATTTTTTTGTAGTTTTTGCGCTACTCTGGTTTGTCTATCTAGGTTTGTGAACTGGGATATGAGTATATGATAGTAATGCTCTAAGGTTTTGTTTTATCTGGCCGGATAATCTGGTGCATGGAACCTTGTATTACTATTACCTATTAGAATAAAAATTATTGCCTTCTAAAACAAAAGTCACCCGCTGGTAAGGGTAGCTCAAAATATCATAATACAAAGCATGCCATAATTTAAGAGGAAGAGAGTCATACCACACCAAGTAAGAAGACGTCAAACCCAAATTTGCTATGAGAGCATTTAAAGCTCATGTTATTAATAAAAGACAAACAATTCAACCATTTAACACGCAATGTCCAAGGCAGAGAGAAGACACCGATGTTAATGCAAGTAAGAACACTAACAGAGTCACTCTCAAGTCAAAGATGTGTCCAACCACACTGATGAGCAAAATCAATTCCCAGGATAACAACAAATAACTCTGCATAAAAAGAACTTTGTTCCCCAAGAGTAAGAGAGAACCTGTCAATAAATTGCTTATAAGCATTACGAAAAACCCCACCACAAGCAGCTGGACCAGGATTACCTTTAGCTAAATCATCTGTGTTCAATTTTATCTAAGGTAAACAAGAGGATGCCAAAAAACAAGCTTAGTAGAAACCCTGCGAGAAACATAAATAATGAAAATATCTGAGACAAGTTTCTTGTCCAACACACCCTTAGCATGCCTTAGAACAAGATGACCATTATGTGTAATCCAAGCCTTAATAAAGCTATAAACACACATCAGAGATGGAGTACGTTGAGTAAAAATCAACTTGTTGCGAGATTTCCAAATAGCCATTATAAAGAATGCAGTGTCTCAGGTGAACATGGTTTACATTGAACATGATGAATTTGGTTGCAAAATTGTTTTCATGTCCTTGGATAAAAGAAGCAAACCTTAGCTTGAAGTCTTCAGCAGAGAAAGAAGAAAAGGACCTGGCCTAGTTTGTATTTGTTAGGCTAGCTAGATATGCTTGTCTTTTTTATTAGGCCAACGTGTACAGGCCTTTGAGAGGTGTGCATGCCTTCATTTGTAAGACAAGCCTTTCATGCCTGCATGTATATAAATAGCTGGTTCCGTACGTAAAGGAACACAGAGTATGTAAGAAGAAAAACATCTCCCCCGTGTTTGTACGAAATCCTTCGGTTAAATAAAAATTCTCTTTGTTCATACGTTGCCTAATCAATACCTATATATCTCCATCAGGTCATACTTATGCTTAATTCAAGCACAAACAATACTCCAAGTCCATGTACGTAATTCTCAAGCACAAATAACAGTCTGATTTTTCAACCAAAGTTTTGAAGAAAAAATTGTACATATTGTACTATTAAATAAAAGTTGGTCTTTCAACTTTAAATTTTCTTGTTTTTTTAGGTAGGCTTCTAATCTAATATAAGAAAACACTAAACTTAATTATATTATTATATAGTTAAACTGACGATCATATTAATTATTTTTGAAGAATTATTTTTATAATTGAAAATTGCCAGGTTAATTACTAGAAATTAATCAGAGGATCTCTGAGTCTAAAAATCGATGTCTCTGCTCCTTCTAGGCCCTTGAGTAGGTTTTCTTAAGCATTCTTAAGTTTTTGTCTATGTTTAAGGCTTAATCTTTTGTGATTAAGTTGGTCGGTTCAACCGTAACACCTACCCCTCGATTCTGGTATCAGAGCTTGGCTTAAGTCTATAATAGCATAGTTATATTAATTAGTGAAGTACCTTGAAGATAGAAGTCTTAATTACAACCAGTGAAGAAAAACTAAAACCAAAACAAAAATCAAGTTTAATTTGTAAGATCAACTATCTTAACCTAGAAATTAGTGAACATCACTTTAGATCAAAATAGTTTAATTTGTTATTTTCACAGAAAAATTATAAGCATCTTTTACGTAGTGAGGAAAATCCATTAGTAAATAGTGTAATAGACCTTTTAATTAGCCAAGAAGAAAATATAAAAGTAGAACAAAATAAGCATAGTAGCAACGTACATACAACAAATATTAGAGTATTTTCAGAAAAAATCCCTACAAATAATTAGACCGAATTTAAGTTTTATTTCATCTCAATTGGAAGATAATAATAAAAATATGCAAAAGGTTTCCTAGTAGAAAAGAAATTAAAGAACTTGTAGACATAATCAATAGCAAGACAAAGCAAGTAGATCGAGTTGCAGTATCTAGAAATAGTAGAAAACCTGCAATTAGAAGTACAAAAAATCAAGTTAGTACAAAAAGAATTAACAGAGTAAGTAGAAAAATTACATAGCAAGGTCGATAGATTATTACTTTAATGACTGATAGTAATAAGTATTTAGAAACACTAAAAAAAGCAAGTAAAATAAAAGAAGAACCAATAGAATTTTCAGATGTCATAATTAGTGTACCAAGTAATAATATTCTCATTAGACAGAATAATATCATTATTCATTTAATTGTAAACTTAGCCAAAAAAATTAGATAGAATAGAAGAACAAATAACAGAAATTAATAATATTTTAAATAATTCACCTACATCAATCTATTCCACTAGCCTTAATTAAGAAGTTAGAATAACTTAGAATAAAATATCACACAAAGAAAGTTAGGATAATGAAAGGACCCGACTCCGATTTAGTTGCTTAAACCTAAATCAAACCCCTTCGAAAACACGACCTTAAATTATTTTTTTTGTCATAGTTTACTTTGAAAACACATGAACCATCATTAGAACCTGCAAAGAAACACACTTCGAATATTCCGCAAAAGCCAAACTGTGGGGCTCCGTTCCCCTTCCGGATTTCTCAACAACATATATAATAAACTCAAAGGTTTACAAGAAATTCAGAATCATTCAGGAGTATACTCAACTGAAAACACAACATAAGCATTCAGAGCGATGCCTATATACAACATTTACAACGAGTAGGTCAAACAAGAAACCTACAGAAACTGAAGGGTGATCCGAACTCTATGCCTCCACAGTCGACGCGCAACACTGGAACCCAAACTGTAAACTGGGCAAAGGAAACCAAAAAACCCAGGAGAAGACAAATGAAATCGTTAGAGTGAGTGGACGAAAATAATAATATGTCTTTCCCAAATAAATTTCCATAAAAGAATAATGCGAGTCAATGCATATGAAAATCCCGACCAGGTACATTTTCCCTGATCCATAAATATGCACGTAAAATCCTGCGGGGTCACTCATGGACTCCTCCGCATAGTACAGTCTAATCACGGGATCCCAGACCCACACGTGATTAACATAAGTCTGAAAGACCTCAGGTCAGGATATCTGTCTCCCCCAGAGCATCTCGGGGATCAGCCGAGAAGCCAAAGCATCGATGCATTCCTCTATATCTGAGACTGTACTCTGTGTAAACTAAATCATAAATCATTGCCATGCATAATCGTAAATTGCATAATCATAAAATGTATACTTATATGTGCATAATTATAACTGCGTACGTAAATACGTAATCATAAATATATATTCATAAAATACATAATTCTAGACTCGCAAATCCAACTGTGAAAATATAATGTCCACTCACAGTACGCGGCTAACTCTGAGGTCCGGCGAAAGATCCATCGCCAAACGCTCGATCTCGATCACCTGAATAGCAGGGATACAATCAATATATATTGAAACACAACATACGGAGCTAATACGCCGAGAACCCCACGTTCTCGAAAGACGTATCATTCGGAATATCGACGAGGATAACAAAATTCTCAAAATATACCCAATAAACCTTCGTCCCAAAATCGAGTGCCCAAATCAACTCAAAAACCTCAAGACTATGATCGGGGCGCGATTACGAGCAAAACGGTATAAAACTCCCCAAAATTCCAAAAAATCAACCCTTCGCCGGAGCTCCGCCGTTGACCGCCGCCGCAGCCGGCGGTGCGGCTTCAACGGTGAGATTTTTCGGTGACCAAGACCCCCAAAGCTTCATCTCCCCAAGCCCAGTCCAACACTCCACTACACCATCACCCAAATTGGCCGGCAACCACCTCAAAAATTCCTCGAAAGCCACCGGCCTGAAATTGCCGAAAAACTTCTCCGGCCGATTTCGGCGCCATCGCTCCACCATAGCCCTCCAAACCTTAGGGGTTTCATCCCCAAATCCAACTTAACTGATTACACCCAAAATCTCCATCGGAAAACCACCGGAAAACCTTCCCCCGTTAACCCCGATTCCGGCCAAATTCACATCCAAAATCAACAACCAAATCACCTCCAAACATCACATTATATACATCAATCAAAAGCCCAAGGGAAGAGCTTCAAATCCCTACCTTAATCTCCGGCAACTGTGCCGTTTTCCGGCGAAAATCGCAACGGCGAGTTCAATGACTCGGCGGGTCAACTCGGTTCCTGGCTCGGTCAACACTGGTCAACACCCCAATTTTAACTTTTTGACAACTTTACGACTATTCCTCTATTTATACGTCGCGAACCGATCAAATTCAGGATTCGGATAATTCAAACCCAAACGGATAAGTACGACTAACTCGACGATAATTTCAAATATTTATTTTATATTCTCCGATTATCCGAAAAATCCTCTGAAACCTCCTATGAACTCGGAATCAAATCCTCTACAATTTCTGCGAATGAACCCAAATCAAATTCGTGTCCGATAATTAAGTCATGAACAAAATGTCCAGATCGATCAATTACGACTAACTGCGACTACTCGTGAAATGTGCAACTCAAGCTAATTAATATACCATTTCCGGTTTGGGTCGTTACAGATAAACCCTTTTGATAATATAAAATGGAAATTTTTAAATGAAAAGTAAAAGAAATAATTAGAACTGAAGATATTTATCATAATGAAGAAGAAGCACAAGAATTTCTTTGAAATGGTTTCTTAAGATCATAAAGAAATAAACATACTTTGTATCAATTAGAAAAATTTGAAAATCGAAATAGTATAGTAAGCAACATCAGTCAACTTGAAATTATTTGTATTGATAAAGAAGTTACTTTAAATTTACTTAGTAGTCAAGCAATAAGACAACTTAAGAAATTAAATTATTCTCAAATTCATATAGGAACTATATTAGTTGTCATAGCAGGATCAACTAGAGCACAAGTAGGAATGAAAACTTTAGAGTATATCTATGATGATCGATGAGATAATCATCAACAAGCACCAATAGCAACAGCTGAAGTAGACCTTAGTACAAATTTAACAATAATTGGTTGCATTCCAAATTTTGTCATGACAACCAAAGAATTTAGTACATATCTTAAAGTAAGTATTAGAACAAAAAATTATAATATGAAAGGAGATTTTAAAAATCAAAGTGTTAGCTTAATGTATGTAGGAAAAGTGTCAGATAAGTTTAATTACAAGTTTAATTAATATAGAATTTCAAATTTTTGTACAAAATTTTGGTAGTAAGCATGTAAACATGATAGAAGCATGACCAGTATACAATAGTTTCCTAGAGGAAACCCAATGGTTATTATCTAACCTACAAGGATTAAAAAAAAACTGGACAACTTGATGATGCACAAATTTTTGAAAATCATTTTGGAGAAGCATCAATTATATTTACTAATTATACACAAATAAAAATATCTGTGATGATTTAGTAAGTGAAGCAGAAATACATATGGCTTTAAATAATTTAGAAATAAACATGATCGAAAGCAATTTGTTGTTCCCTTCAAAATGAAAGAGATACTTCTCATAGTAATTATAAAGCAAATATACCTAGAAAAAATAGGATCCCTTGTTCAGGAATTGAACATGTAAGTATAGCAAGAAATATACTAAACATAGATCGAGTAAACCCTCAAGATTGGAAAAAAAAATGATAGAAAGATGGGAAAATGATGTGTTCATGCAACAATACTATTTTATTTTAGTAATACAAATGATATGTTAGATTACTTTGAACATACTTTAGAGCAAGTCTAATGGTGTTGCCAAAGTCCTTTGGTCAAATTTGAATTTGAAGGGAATTTGAAGGCTGACTAAGCATCAATGATTTTAGCCAAATTCATCTCTAATGGATATGTCAAGTTAAACATGTCCAAAACACACAACTAGAAGAGACCAACACACAAAAATTTCCAGCAAGTTGAGAGACAAGCCACTAACTCAATCTCTTCTCTTCTCACCATAGTGCTGTAATCTCTTCTCTCATCATCGGTGTTAAGAAGATCAAATTTTAACACCATCAATACATTTTCTACGTCAATTCTAAAGTCTTAGTTGGTGAAAGCAATCATGCATATTTAATCGAAAATACCACCAGAGCACCAATAAGAACACCCAGATCACCACTATCCAAAACAACTCAGATCATGCACCACCATCTAATCTCTTCTCATCACAGTGATGCAAGAAAGGTATCGTCGATGTTCGTCACCATGTTGTCGGCTACCAAGTGCGGTGGCGCAAGAGGGCTAGCCTTCCTATTGAGACTCTGTGGGTTGCAAAGTCGATTGGTTTTTAGTTTTCAAGGAGAGAGAGAGAGTGTTTGACATTTTTATTTTTGCTGTCAAATTTGACAGTAAAAGGACTGATATTCCATCCATGTGGGTTGGTATATCAACCACCTATTTTTGACACAACCATTAGAAGAACCTAATGTTATTTTTTCTGGGCCAAATATTATCGTTGATGCATCTAAGTGGATTTTGACCATTCCATTAGACTTGGTCTTAGATGGTATGGTATTTGATTTCTTTCAATCATGGAAAGTAAAAAATCCAGGAGATTACCAAGGAGCAAAATTAGCTTTCAATATTGATACTTTTGTTAAACTTATTAAATTTGAGTTTTTAGATCAAAATAGATTAGATGAAAACAAAAATGAACAAGAAGAAATAAGACTAATAAGAAACTTATAACAGTTAAAGATATGTGATTTACAGTATATAAAAGATTATACTTTCGATTTCTTTAAGTATTTAGATAGAAATAATTATATTAATTTATTAAATACCCATATGACTAAAATTAAAGGACCTATAGGAGAAAAATATGGAAAGAATGACAAAAGCATCATAGAAAAATTGATATAGCCAAAGGACGTAGAACACAACATGTATTTGATATTTTGAGAGAAGAATGTTGTCAACTAAAAGCAAAAAGACATATTTGAAAATAACTTTGCATGAGTTGTAAAAATATAGATTTACCTAAACAATATGGGTGTTATAGAAAGGATAAGTTCAATAGTAAAATCAAACCTTATAGGAAGAGTTATAAGAAAAAATATAAACACTTTAAGCAACATAGAAGGTATGATATACAACCTTCTAAGACTTTAGAAAAAGAAAATATATTCCGATCCTAAACAATATAGGAAAAGAACTACTAAACCTTGGATAAGAAAATATAAAACACCAAAAGATAAAAAAAAACTTGTAAGTATTATTTTTGTGGTGAAGTAGGACATATTTGACCTAAATTTCCAAAATTAGGAAAACAGCCTAGAGAGGAAATATAATTACTTTCTTAATTTGATTTAGAAGAAGATGAAGACTTAGAATCAATCTATAGTTTAGATAATCTTAGCGATAATGAAAGCATTTATAGAATAAATATATTATCAGAATCCGAGTCTGCGTATTCTGATAGTTCAAATAGTGAACTTGACGAAGAAATATTTATAGTAGAGGTACAAGAAGAATTTGAATTTGATAATTTAGGATGGCCTCAAGAGTGTAGTAAGTGTAAAAAAAATAGTAGCAGAAAAAATATTATACTAGTAAGATAATATTTTGTAAACCTTGTTATAATAATAGAATCTTAGAAACATAAGTAAATTCAGTTGAAGAAGAACAAATTGATAGGATACAAAAAATTTAATAGAAAAACATAAGACTAGTACCTTAATAACTATTAATTGTGAATTAGAATTAGCTAAGGATCATAAGATTCAAACAATATGTATGATAGATACAGGTAGTACTAAAATTACAATAAGAGAAGAATTAGTACCTATTCAGTATATGAAAAAATTAGCCAAACCAGTAGGTATCCCAATGGGATTCTAGAATTGTACAGATAACTTATTGTTTAAATAATATACCTCTTAGGATTAAAAAGCAACAATTTAACCTACCCTTGACATTTGTATCACTTGTAGGATCTTACCAATTCATATTAGGCTTAAACTTTATCAAAAGGTTACAAGGATTTTATTGCAATCTACCTGATATAACATTTATAAGAAAGCAATAACCACTACAAATCAGAGTAATTTATTAGAGACTTATATTAACTCTAGCACAGAAGAGTCAATAGAAAAGCAAGATGATTCTTTGAAAAGGTTAGAGAATGAAAATTTAGATGAACAAGATGTAGACTACGAAGAGTCAATATTCAAGTTAGAGTATCCATCTTTAGAAAAAATAGCACATTGTGAAATTATACCTTTAAATAGACTTAAAACTTTAGAGGAGTTATTGAAATTAGCAGAATAAACTAGAATAATAGGAGAAGATCCACAACTACATTGAAATAAAAATAAAATATCAGCTAAGCTAGATATCATAAACCCAGATTTAACAATTAAGACAACAAATATGCCTTGCAATCTGTTAGATAAACAAGAGTTCGAACATTAGATAAAAGAGTTACTAAACCTTAAGGTAATTTGACCTTCAAAATATAGACATAGATCAATAGCCTTTATAGTTAGAAAGTATTCAGAGTTTAAGAAAGGAAAAGCTAGAATAGTAAATAATTATAAGAGATTAAATGATAATATTTATGAAGATAGTTATATATTACCAAATTGGTTCTTCGGTGAAGCTAGGTGTAATTCCATTGATTCAATACACCAATGAAGGGGTACAGACGCGCCGCACTGATTCACGTACCATATTCAAACCAAAAAGTCGTTCTTTTTTATAAATGCATTTAATTGGCATTTATTCTTAGAGCATTTAGGGAACAGACATGGTTTTTAGGCCTAGAAATTGAAGACATAGACATTTGCATAGAGACCACTTAAATGGATTAATAAGTGGGCCTAGTTTTAAACAAATTAGAGCGAGTACTTTACAAAATAAGCCCAATATGAGGCCAGAGTCGAAGTTACACAAACACTTGGCCTAAAAAGTTGCCTAATTCTTTGATTTTGATTGTTGCTTGCTCATAGTCAACATGGGCAGTAGAACGCCTAGTATGTAGGAGTGGCCACAACTCTGACGCGAGAATTTTCAACATACTTTGGACACAGTTGGCCCTCCTCCAGCACTCATAGGTTAAAGAGTCATTTTTCTTGAAACGTGGCTTCTATTATTGCCAGTTCAGCCTTAAGTTGAGCGATCACCGCTTTCTTGTCCTCAAGATTTTGGATGTCATCTTCAAAATCTTCTATGTGAGATTCGATTTTCTTTTTAATTCATCTTTACTTACGATCACTCTCTCGGTGTAGAGAGATTGCTTCTTCCTCTGCTCTCTCAGCCTTATCAATGTTAAGATATAGAGCAAGGAGTTCATTCCATCTCAGCTTCATTTCATCTAGTATATGAAGAGGGATGGGAGTAATAATTGTATGAGCAACCTAGATGTGTGCTTGTACTACTACAACAGTGTTGGGGTCATCCAGGTTGAAGCCCCATAAGTCCCATAGATAGGCTATAGTAGTGCAAATTTCGTCAAGTTTTGCGGGTGGCTGAACCAGTTCTTGATAAACTCTTGCATCTTCTTCAAGTGTCGCTACCATTTCAGGCTCACGGTTTCTGAGATTGGCTTTAGAAGCAGAGGGTGAAGACAAGCTGGCTTGAAGGGCATCATTAAGGGAGAAGCTGTGCAAGATGTTGTGGAAATGGCTCAATGCCAACTTTCTAGATGATAGAGGAGTTACACCCGTGCTTGGATCATCCTCATTGATACCCTGATAAAAACAGTACGATTAACACGCTGGAAAAGTCAAATACATAAAGAGGCACGATAAACAACACACCAAGATAGGAAAAAAAATATGAAGCAAGGAAGGGTCGAAAGTAAAATTTCCTCTGTTGGGTTGCTGGAATCTGCGGCGCGAGTTTGTCCCCCCTAGGTTGAGTGATTTCTTCTTCAGCCGCAATCTCTGCTGCAACATTAACATGATCATTTGGACCCGAGAGTAATTGATCCATAATTTGAGCCTCGATCTAAATTTGGTGGATATTTGGAACTTATGTAAACACCAAAACAAGTGGTCAAATTCAATGTAATAGGAAATTCCAATTTTGTTAGTGGGGTTCTCGAATTAACCTCAATAGAAATTTCTTATTCCATCCCTCTAGCAGCAGGAGCCTTGCTGTTTTCGTTAGTCACACATAAACTCGTCAAGGGCATGACAACTGGGATGGCACAAAAACAGGAGACTCAAAAACCTGGAAAAGGGACTCAGTTCACTAGGCGAAAATAGCTTGATCCAAATAATAATAATAAAAAGGGTGAGTTGAAGGAAGAAGTACCACTAAACTAGGAGGAGAATTGGGTTCTACAGAAGTATTCTCCACCATACTAACCCGCAGCTGCGAAAGTCCTACAAATTCATTCGCATCGGCACACTGAGGCGTCATGCAGAAAATCACTCACAGTATCTTCAGAAGAACTTGTGTTAGGTATAGAAACTTTATCAACATTGGGAGAATTGTTTCTCAGAGGAACAGGTTCTCTGTGCGAGCCTTTTAAAGGAGAATTTTGAGAGTTAGAGGTGGTTTCTTCACTCTCTTCCATTGGTCGATGTTGAGACGAGGCACATGCATCAGGTTGTTGCATTGGACAGGTAGTCATTGTGGTATCATCCTTGAAACTTTTGACGAGTAGGAGCTTTCGTGGACATTGCTGTGGAAAGACGAAGTTAAGTCAAGAATGAAGCACAAATGAAATATAAAGATTGTGAGGGTAATTACCAATCATGTGTCTTCCCCGTCTGAAGGCTCGCTACCACCCCTGATTTCTCAGGGACTGCGAGGAGGAGTGGTTACTTTCTGTTTCCCTAGGCAAGTAGGGGTCTTCTTTTGCCTCGCGACAGGATTGACGGTTGCAATACTTGCATCAAGAAGCTTCTTCTTGGGTGTTCACTGAGAAGGAGTGTTGACCTTCCTCACAACCATTTTCTTCTCTTGGGCAGCAATAATGCATGCCTGAGGAACCCCAGTGGTGAGTTTGTATGCTGCGTACTTGAAAAATTCTTTGAATGCCGTTGTGAAAATCTTTTGAAAGACAGCGGAAGCGTCTTGTTTTCATACATCTATGAAGTGCCCTTTTTGCCACTTACAAAAGGAGCAAGTAATACCATAGTTAGTACAAATTGTCTTGCCAGCGTAAACAAGTCTGTCGCACGATAAAGGCTGGAAGGTAGGGATGGCTGCTTCTAAGAGAGTTGCTCTAGAGGGCTTCTCGATATTTACTCGCCACGAGGTAAACCTTTTACAAGACTCTATCAAAGGAAAGGGCACACCTTACGTCAAACCAAATTCACGAGCGAACTGATTTAGTGCGTAAGGCTCAAAGCAGAGATTGCCGTCACGGATGCGAAAATCCGCACAAGAGATTCTTTGAATAAAGATATCCCTCGCTGGTGTTTCCTAGTAAGGAGAAATGATAAACCCGCTTTTCAAATCAGCTGGGTACCTGCGGCTAACATTCACTTCCGCCATCTTGGGAAAATTCACTCAGGTTGAAAAAATGACAGAAACTTTCAAAATAACCTGGAGGATTGAAGCTGCCTACTCCGATCAGACTCTTTTGCATGAGCTCTTCATCCTTAACCCCTTAACCAACGGATTATGGAAGTGCGGGAAATAGGTTTGGATCCATAGCTGTATAATCCAAACAAGACCACCCACTTTATACTTAAAGGGAACTGTAGACATCCAACCCAGGCTGCTTTTAAGTGAACTAAGGACTTGTTGGGGCAAACCAAGCTTCCGACTGTTATATATTGTTTCTGCCACTTTGGAAAGGTTGCTGGTGACTTTTTTAGCATTTACACAGAATACATACTTACAAAGCTAATATTCAAAGAACATTATACCTCCTGCATCGTTGTGGCCATTCTTGTAGAAATTGCACTAGGAAGTGTATGATTTGTTGTGTTGACCATGGTTATAATTGGATTGGAGGGGGGAGGTTATCTCGTCAAGATCTCCTGGGTTATATGGGCGGTCCACAGTGGTCAGACCAGTGATTGTGACGATGTTAAGTAGCGTAATGCTCATATCGCCACAAGGGAAAATGAAGGTATTATTGCTTAAATCCCAGAAGCAGATTGCAACAATGATTAGAGCTCTGCTGCCACCAGCCTAAAGATTGAAGCACAGGTATAGAGCTTCAGTGATGCCCGCCTCTTCCCATTTGGATGAATCAAGGGAAGCCCTCTCCTTGTACCACGTGGTTTCGTCTGCCTTAGTAGTGGGAAATTTTCCTAGCTTTACCTAAATATCTTTATTGTCCCAATCGAGTAGTTCGACTTCTTCATGCTGAACTATCAAGGGTGCACACCGCACTAGTCGAGCGAGTGCAGAGGACATCTTGTGGGAGTCTAATTCCTGTCCAAGGATGATGTTATCCCCTTCCTGCAGTTCAAGAGTGGTATAGGGACTAAGACTCTTACAGTGTAATCGCCCTTGCATATGGGCAACGAAATCAGCAGCGGCTTCCTCGGTTAGTTCGTTGTAAATTTTGCTCTTATAAGGGGCCATTATTAGGACTTGAGAGTTTGACAAGGATGGCTCTTTAGTTTGGAGGCTGATGAAATCAGGTAAATGAAGGTTTTGGAGTCAAGAGGGTTGTAGACATAAAATGTAGAATAATTTAACATTCAGTAGTGGTGTGGGAGGAAGGCGCGACTCTTCGGAAGGGCACTTGAAAGGCGTAAGAAAGGCTAGCATCACTGTTTCAAAGGGAACGATACGTCGCATTTCTTAAAACCTCTTTGATTGCATCTTATGTTGATCTCGAGGTTTGGAGGGGGGGAATGTTTGGACCTAAATTGAAAATAAAAATTTGTTTTCAATAGTGGGCTAAATTTATTGTGGGCTGACTTCTGCGGCCCACATTTTTATGCTTCAGTACGAAAAGGAAAGCTTGGTCAACGCAAGAATCCTGATAGAGTAAGGAAAGCACATATTGATTAAATCTCAAATCTATAATTTGTCCAGGACTTAGTTTTCCTTGCTTGATGATGAAGTTATCAAACCATTATAAATAAATGAATTAAAGACGAATTAAAGATCTCTACACACGCGAGCGCAACTTTTCTCTCAACAAACATGTCTTCTCTCACGAGGAACAAATGATGATAGCGAACTAAGAGTTTTCACCAGATAGAAAAACATGAGGATTCGAAACTTTTCTTTTATCAAACGACGGCGATCGAAGGATTTTTCACCAGATAGGGCGTGAAGGTTCCGGAGGTTTGAGAAGTCACCCTCTATCTAATGTTCTCAACACTCACCAAGGAATTTCTCTGCTCTATAGCGGATAGGGTGTATAAAGTACCAATTTTCGTGGCTCAGCAGAGAGACACGAAACCTAAGTTTTGAAACACTTTGGCAAGAAGAACTTATCGGGCGAGGTTGGTGCTCTCCTCACTCCAATTGCTTGTAAGGAAGCAAGATCATCAGGCGCAACACATATCAACATTCTACCTTCGGCAGTGGCACGCTATTCACTCATTAAAAGAGACAAGTATGTGATTTTTCTAGTCACAACTCTCCACTGGGAAAAATCAAGCCAAACAGCAACAATTAACTAGCCAAAATAAATCCCGCAATAAGTTTGTAACCGGAGTAATCTAAAAAGCTAAAAGTTTTGTAACCGAAAGAACGTGGAAAGCCAAATGTCAGTATTCTCGGGTGCAAAATGAAACTTATGCGAGCCAGCCCAAATCGGGGCCCACATAAGTCCATATTGCAAGCCTGGTCCAATTGAGCATGTTTACTTGCTTACTCAATGCATAGTAAACTGAGATATTATATAATTAAAGGCCTACACTTTCCTAGTTTTTCCTATGTGGGACAGACTCATTTTCTTATGCTTCAAGTGACCAAATTTGGGTTATAATTTTTCATTCTCCTCTTAATCAATTTACACAAATGAATATATGATCTTTATGTACTCTTGTAGGAGAAGAAAAATCCATGTTTCTCTTCCTTTAATATTAAGTGTATCTCACTTAATTTCCTCGTTTAAATTGTCCAAGAAAAATGGTGGCCTACACTCTTTATGCAAGCAACTTCGAAGCTAGTCCTTTCATTAGTGCAATGCCTCCGACCATCGATTTGGATGAGAATGAAGTAGTGAGTGCAACACCATAAAGCAACATAGGAAGTTCCTCAAGCCCGGTTAGACCAATGGGGGTGAAAGCGACCAAGGAAGCAAAGAAAAATACAAAAAAAATGTATAACTCCTACAAATGAGGTAGCTAATAAGGTTTTGCAAACCGTTGCGTCTAATTGAAGAACATACCAAGATGTGAGGAAGATAAATGATGCAACTAGGCTTGATATGTATAAAGACTACCTTCATCTTCACTAGAAGAAGTACCAACTGAAGAAAGACAAAGAAAAAAGGTGAGCCTTAGAGGAAGCAACAAGGATCATGACAATGAATTTGGAGGCTATGACCCCAAACACAAGAAAA
Organism: Geum urbanum; assembly: GCA_946800695.1. NCBI lineage: Eukaryota > Viridiplantae > Streptophyta > Magnoliopsida > Rosales > Rosaceae > Geum > Geum urbanum. The sequence goes on from OX327001.1 coordinate 13,758,273, forward strand.
TATTTCAAAAGGAGGAAAGCGCAAATCCTTGGGGAAGGAGAAGCCAGCTATGAAACCTTCAAAAGTTGTTATCGCTCGCGCATGCTCTTTGATAGTGATGAGTAGTTTAGTATTGTCTTAATAATAAATCTAGGTTTGGCTTGTCATAAGAACACAATTTATTTATTTAGATGAAATTGAAATAAACAATTGAAACACATATTGCATTAAAACATTAAAGATATCATATTTAAAGATGTACACCAGTTTCAAGAAATCAGTTGTACTTCACTAAGTCCTTTTGAAGGTCTCCCAGGACATAAGCGGATTTGAGATCTACAACACGGTTGAGAAATTGTTGTTCATTCTGCCCATCTCTTTGAACTGGCTCGAAAAGATTTTGATTACCATGTCGATTCACTAGCCCATCATAAACCTGGAAAGCACTCAATGAGTTTTGTGGATCTTCTTTTCCATTCTCCTCAAACACGTTCTCCACAAATTATTCCTAAGCAATCATGTTATGCATTATGATACAAGACAACATGATCATTCTTAATGTCGATAACTTGTGCAACCGACTTGCATGACAAATAATTGTCCAACGAGATTGCAAGATGCCAAAGCACATCTCTACATCTTTGCGGTATGCCTCTTGTTTCTTTACGAACAGCTTATCTGGTAGCTCCTGGGAATTGAGAATTATTTTGACAAATGAGGAGTACATCAAATATATTCAGTCAACTAGCTAATAAGTGTTGCAATACGTCATACCATTTACTTTATATGTCGCAGTTGGGCTTCTTCCAACAAGTAGCTCTTTGAAGACATCGGATTTTTAGAGCACATTAATGTTACTTTGAGCTCATAGCACCCCGAAGAAATGATGCCACTACCTCTAGGATAATAGTGAGGCAACCCTTCTGCTTTGAGAATGCCCATTGCCAAGTGGTTAGGCGATTCTTCCATTCCCAATGCTTGTAGTCAATGCTTCTGATCATACATGGAAACCCTCGTTGTTTGCCTCTTCTCAGGAGTCGAGTGATGTCTGTCTTATTTGAAACTTGAAGGTAACATCGACCATAATACTCGTAAACTTGGTTGCAAAACTTCTTCATACATTCTAGTGTTGTTGATTCCTTCATCCTTATAATTTTTTAGATGTACATCAACATTCGTAGAGCACCTGTCATCTTTTGCTAGGGAAAAAGTCCAAGCATTCAAGTGGCATTTGCTCTTTGATGCCAATATTGATCGTGGTTGCATAGTTTTGTCATGATACATTTGAATAAGTTCGTGCTCATTCGGAACCTTCTAAGAAAATCTTGCTCGTTGAAGATAGGGCGCTCGATGAAGTAATCTTGCATCAGATTTTTTCCCTTTGATTTCCTCTCTCTTGGTTAATTTGGATGTCAATCACGACGTGATCTGTGACCTTGTCGTTAATCAGACTTCTGAACTTGTGCCACCAACATGACTGCGTTAGTGACGAAGGCATTTGCAATGTCATCATCCCACCGGTTTTGTTCAATGCTTCTGATGGTTTTTGGACATGGGGCTTATCCCTAAGTCATTATTAAGCTTGTATAGCTTCCATATCACCATTGTGTGATTTTGTACCTTTTGTGGTCATGTTGCTAGCTTTGGCCAGATTAGGAGGAATATGTTCCTCATTTATTTTCAGTCGGTCTTCTCACTGTCAAACAATTCCATCTACTTCTGATTCAAATATCAAACAACCACACAACAATGTTTCTCTTTCTACCCCCAACCTTAGTTTATATGTTGAGCTGTGTTTGAGATTTGTTTTGGCATCGATCTCTTGGAAGGTACTCCTTGAATTTAGCTTCTATGGCAACATCATCGGTGATCTTTGTGCGAGTCCGAGGTTGTGCAACAGAACAGTGTTGAAGGCAACCGTGGCTTCAGTTTAGGATATGTTTCGTTTAATTTTTAGGATTGCTCTCTTTGTCCTGATACAAGTTGTTTAGGTTTGAGTTGTAATTTTCCTATTATATTTGCATTGTACATGAGCCGTTGGGGCTCTCGCATTGGGTTTTTCCTGGTATTCTATTAATGAAGTTCAGAGCTTTGTTTTCAAAAAAAAAAAGTAACCAACTGCTAACCTAACATAGAAACAGGAACTAGTACAAAACCTAGAGCAAGAATTAAAAGTCAGGGAAAGGACACACAAACAACTTCGCAGTTTTCTGACCCTCTTGCGAGATCTAATAACTTTTTATTGATACCCTTCAACTTCTCTGATCCTACTTGGACACTATTTGCCCAATTCATAGCCATCTTCTCCAAGACCATTGCACATTTCAGCAACATCTTTATTGCATCAAGCTCATCCTGATATCCACCAAATGCAAATAAATCAATCTTTTAAAGGCTATTCAAGAAACGACAAGGCATTGGCTCCAGTACTCCATCTTTTGCATCATCTGAGTGTACAAGGTGATCCCCTGAATTATCAAAAGTCAACAACTTAAGAAAAGAAAAAAAAACCATCTGAAAAGTGAAAAAGAGAAGCACACAACACCAGGTAAGAGATTACCTCCAAACATTCAAAGGTTTGGAGACAAGGACAGTTTAATTTTGGAGCATCGTCAATAGCCCCTTACAACCAAGATCTACTTGGCATAGTTCTAATACCAAAGTGTCTAGATTGTTAAACAAGGGCATCTGATCAAGTAATTCCGAAGCATTAATCTGAACCACCTATGAATAGTGTGAAACCAGTCATCAGGACCAAGCGATTATGGACAAGATATCCGTGAAAGATAATCAATGCCACACATGCAATTTGTAAACAGAATAGACAAACAACATTAACTGTAACCACTAGATAAGGACATACCTTAAAGGAATTACCAAAGATAGTGTCTCTACATCAGTGAGCCCTTAAGAAGCTTATACAACCTGTAACTAAACCCTCTTAGTAGAATTCAGGTATATATGAGTTTCATCTACTGATGAGTTATAAAAGCAATAGTCATCGATAAACTCACCAGAGAAATCAAAATATGTGAGAGATAATCCAAATATCATAATCTGACAACCATCTGAACCTCTTGAGATTTGTGAATCCCCTTCATTTATAGTAAGCCTCAAAGCTTGGGAGCACAGATACTCACAAACTTGAGATTATCCCACTTGCAATATTCTAGAGACACTTCCTCAAGGATTGGAGTAGCAGAAAACAACTGCTGGACCGTGTGCTCGTCAGAAAACACCACGGACGAAGGAGACAAGTTTCTTGGGTTTGAGAAACAAATAGTACGAGGGAGTCTAAGAATACCATCGAAATCCAGCATTAGCTCTTTCAGTGTGGCAGAGGTAAATAGAGAATGAGGCAACAAAAATGGTTCCTTCAAGCTAGACAGCTCCAAGGAAAAACATTCCACATTGTGCCGATCCACGAAATAATGCGTGATGCATCCCCCCAGCACTTCCCAATGAACGGTCTAACTCTTTAATATCGGCAGGGGCGTAGGGCTACGAAGAGTAAGCGCTCGTTCCACAGCATTGACCAAGGAAGATCTCTTTTCAAACCTCCAGTGACCAAATTTGAGAGTGGGAAGTGATGTCCATCTTTTAGACAGAATGCTGGTCCTGATAGCATCTTTGATTGGAAGCAATGACAGAATTCTTTCAATAAGCACATCGCTTAAACTCTTGCTGCCTCCATTACCCGACTTTTGCCCTTTGGGTTCTTGTATTGATTGAAATCTTGCATCCATAGTCGGATCGTTATCCTACTCCGATAACATAAAACCAATTTCCTATAAGATTTTACTAACTTCAACAATGAAATACAGAGCTATAGCCACCCATAACTACCAAATCAACTCCCCTACGATCATAATTTAGAAAGTTTAACACCCAGAAGAAGTATTATAGGCTGAAGCGCAAGGAAATAATCTAATATAAAGCAAACCCAGTAGATTACATTCTTGTTGAAATCCAGTATAGGAAGAAAGAACTACCCAGAAGCAGAATGCTGCGCCTCAGATCATGACTGTTTGGGATTGCTTTTAAAACGTCTCAGAATGTTTTTGGATTATTAAAAATAATTAATTAAAAACAAAGATATCAAAAAATAAGAAAATAATTTTGTAAAACTTTGAAATATTTTAAAAACAAATACTTCTTGATTTTAAAAATACTTTTAAAAAATTTAAAAGTGTTTTTAGAACACTAAAAAACAATCCCAAAAATGTCTGATATCCAGAGAGAGGACGAAAACGAAACGTTTGGGAGCCCAAAAAATAAACTATCATTTCACGCGGTTAATTTTTGATTTCGAGCTTTCATCTGGTGATCCAAATCTGGTGATCCAAAAAATAAACTATCATTTCACGCGGTTAATTTTTGTTTGGGTTACTGTTGATTTCGAGCTTTCATCTGGTGATCCAAAAAATAAACTATCATTTCACGCGGTTAATTTTTGTTTAGGTTACTGTTGATTTCGAGCTTTCATCTGGTGACCCAAAAATGGCTATTACATATTTACGGGAAGGATATTTCTACCCTATTTAAACGTGATAATATAGATGCTGTTAAAGTTTTTTTTTTTAATACAAATAATTAACAAAGTTATGATATGGACTTGGAACGCGCACTCTCCAATGCCAACTATCATAGTTGCGATATAGCCATATAGGATGTTGAATTCAAATATATTACATCAGAACATCCGTCTCCTCTGCTACAGTTGATCAATGTTTCTGATTATTGGCAGACAAAGTAAAACCATTGTACCCTACTTAGATGTTTAAACACATCACATCAGAAAGAAAAGAAGATTTAAGTATTCCAAAATAGGAAGAGCTATTAAGTTCAATAATCCAAATTTAAATTGAAACCACAAAAATTCTTAGCCACCTTTGGAAAAACCAAAAGCACCTAGACAAACATGTGCCACCGCCGGTCAAGCACCCAATTCTGGGACTGGACACCAGACGACGAAGGCAACAAACTAAAACAAACAAAGCAACAAGAGACACGAGAAAAACAAACACCCATATAGTTTTTGAGACTAAACACTTTACTAAGAAAGACTTCGCCTATGGAAATCTGTGGACACATCATCACGGTTCACTTCTTCTTGGCAGCAGACTTGGTCACCTTGGCACCAGATGGATCCTTCTTCTCAACGCTCTTGATGACACCAACAGCAACAGTCTGCCGCATGTCCCTCACAGCAAAACGACCAAGAGGTGGGTACTCAGAGAAGGTCTCAACAACCATGGGCTTGGTGGGAAGCATCTTAACCATACCGGCATCACCATTCTTCAAGAACTTGGGCTCCTTCTCAATCTCCTTACCAGATCGCCTGTCAATCTTGGTCAAGATCTCACCAAACTTCACGGCAATGTGGGAGGTGTGGCAGTCAAGCACTGGGGCATATCCATTTCCGATCTGACCAGGGTGGTTCATGATGATAACCTGGGAGGTGAAATTGGCAGCCTCCTTGGCAGGGTCATCCTTGGAGTTGGAAGCAACAAAACCACGCTTGAGATCCTTGACAGCAACATTCTTCACATTGAACCCGACATTGTCACCAGGAAGAGCCTCGAGGAGAGCTTCATGATGCATCTCCACAGACTTAACTTCAGTGGTCAGACCAGTAGGGCCAAAAGTAACAACCATACCAGGCTTGATGATACCAGTCTCAACACGTCCCACAGGCACAGTTCCAATACCACCAATCTTGTACACATCCTGAAGTGGAAGACGGAGGGGCTTGTCTGAGGGCCTCTTAGGCTCGTTGATCTGGTCAAGAGCATCAAGAAGGGTAGGACCCTTGTACCAGTCGAGGTTGGTGGATCTCTCAATCATGTTGTCACCCTCAAATCCAGAAATGGGGACAAAGGCAATTTTGTCTGGGTTGTACCCGACCTTCTTCAGGTAGGAAGAGACTTCCTTCACAATTTCATCGTACCTTGCCTTGGAGTACTTGGGGGTGGTGGCATCCATCTGCATACACACACACAAGACAGTTAGTGCTACTATCCATAATTAAAACTTCACAAACTGATACAGCACCAATTAGAAGACAACTCACCTTGTTACAACAACAGATCATCTGCTTGACACCAAGAGTGAAAGCAAGCAGAGCGTGCTCACGGGTCTGACCATCCTTGGAGATACCAGCCTCAAAACCTCCAGTGGTGGAGTCAATGATGAGGACAGCACAATCAGCCTGGGAGGTACCAGTAATCATGTTCTTGATGAAATCACGATGTCCAGGAGCATCAATGACTGTGCAGTAGTACTTGGTGGTCTCAAACTTCCACAATGCAATATCAATGGTAATACCACGCTCACGCTCAGCCTTAAGCTTGTCCAACACCCAGGCATACTTGAATGACCTCTTGTTCATCTCAGCAGCCTCCTTCTCGAACCTCTCAATCACACGCTTGTCAATACCACCAAGCTTGTAGATCAAGTGTCCAGTGGTGGTCGACTTTCCGGAGTCGACGTGGCCAATGACCACAATGTTGATATGAAACTTTTCCTTACCCATGATGAACTTTCAAAAGAAACTGAAATCACAGGAAAAGAAAGGTCTGATCAGTAAAGCTAGTATTCATCAAAATTCAAATGCACAAATTCTAAAGATACAGAAAACATTGCTATAGAACTCGGTCCCTTAGATGTTCATAAAGATTTGCGATCATATTCACATATCATTACAGATCTGTACAGAACTCAACATTGTTGCTATGGATAAATAAACTGCTAAAGATACAACAACTAAAACATTGCATACAATCAATGAAAACAAAAACAAAAGAAGTATTGCACAACTCAGCCCCTTAGATGTTTTATACGATGCGCTCATATCCGCAAAATCATTACAGGTCTGTTAAGAACTCATCATTGTTGTCACAATACTTCCAAAATACTTGATAAAAATAGCAGACATACGACAACAAAACAGCAAACAATCAATCATTTCTTGCTACAGATACTCAACAAACAGAAAAAAGGTTCAAAACACATAATTTTTAGAGCTGAAAAATATATATAGCTGCTTCGTTGTTACTCAAGTAGACCACAAAACCACATGAGGTGAAATATATCAATAAAGCAACACAAATCAATATTGCTTCAAGGGAACGAGTCACATGGAACTAAATTACATCCACAAACCAGATAATGAAGCATAATCCAAAATCCTCTATCAATTTTGACAATTCAATCGACAGAAAACACATCATCCAAACAGATCATCATGCATAATCAAAACGAGCTTCAATCACAAGTCATAAAATCAACAATAAAGACTAGAAGCGGCTCAAACATACGCATAAACCACAGATCTAACCACATATTAATCTCAAACATCAAATTAAGATCATCAACATGCTTCAATGGAAGACAACATCAAATCAGAGAGCTAAACAGAGCGATGATCATAGGAAATCAACGAACAGATTTAATAGAAAGATACAAGAGAGAGAGAGAGAGAGAGAGAGAGATGGACCTGAGCTTGAAGAAAATTGGGGGGTTCTCTCTGGCCGACTTGGAGCTAAAGAGCGAGATATGAAGCGAGGGCGGAAGGATGAGATAGCGTATGGTGTTTTAAAGAGGAGTGACTCCACTTCAGTCGACTAGGGTTTCTTTCTACACCGTCGGATCTTTGAGAGATTTCTTTCAACGGCTGTGAGCGATGCTAAAACCCTAAGGCATGATGTCTTCGTGGCTTTTTGGCATTTGGGCTTGGACCATCCTTGGGGTCTTATGTGGGCTGCTGGGCATGTTGGATTATGTTTCGCGTTTGGGGTATTAAAGGCTGCTGGGCATTTTGGATTTGCGGCATTTGCCCATTTCATTCTACGACTATTTTGGTCACGGCAATCGTTTTAGCACGCTTATTTATGAAAAAAATACGTATAAGGTCATTTACATAAGGTCATTTATATATAAGGTCACTTAATGTTACTTTCCCAAATCAGGTCACCTGGTTTTAAAAAAAAGACTCTCTCAGTCAAACTATTTACGTTTATTCCCTCGTATATAAACATCATTTCTCTCTCTGTTTCAGACCAAAAGTCAAATCAACCCCAAATTATCGAAACCCAAGCAGAGCTTTCTCTCTGCCACCCTCCTCTCTCCGTCGCTCTACTCTCTATGTCACTCTCTTCTCTCCATCAAGCGCGCCGCTGAGAGACGCGACTTCTCCTCCGCTCGTCTCCTCGGCTTCCTCGACTCACAACAGTCTCACTTTCCTCTCGCTGCCTCTCCACACCGTCGCCGCCAAGCTCGCAAACACTCGTCGCCGCCTAATTCCCTATTTCGACCAGTACAACTCTCTCTCTCTCTCTCTCTCTCTCTCTCTCTCTCTCTCTCTCTCTCTCTCTCTCTCTCTCATCTGATTCTCTATAAATAACTCTGGGTGTCGCCCCTCCCGCAGCTGTAAACCCTAGCCTCTGCCGATGGCGCCTCCCACAACTGCTAACCTTAGCCTCTGCCGAAATTGCCTCCCATCGCAAACCACAGCTCATATAGGCTCTCTCATCTGATTCTCTATAAATAACTCTGGGTGTCGCCCCTCCCGCAGCTGTAAACCCTAGCCTCTGCCGATGGCGCCTCCCACAACTGCTAACCTTAGCCTCTGCCGAAATTGCCTCCCATCGCAAACCACAACTCATATAGGTAAGGACAAGTAGTGCTACTATGAATCAGTGTTTATTGCTGCAAGGACATGGTGCTTTTAGATTTCATGATGTTATTACTGTTAGTGATTTTGTATTGATGTTAGTGGTGTGTTTAGTTGTCTAGAGTAGTATTTTTGTTTGAAGAAAGTAATATGTTAGATGTCAGTAGTGTGTATTGTTGTCTGAAGTAGTGTTTTTGTTTGAAGTGAGTAGTATGTTAGATGTCAGTATTGTTGTCTGAAGTAGTGTTTTTGTTTGAAGTGAGTAGTATGTTATATGTATTGATGTTAGTAGTGTGTTAAGTTGTTTGAAGTAGTGTTTTTATTGGTAGAGAGTAGTACGTTAGATGTCAGTAGTGTGTATGGTTGTCTGAAGTGGTGTTTTTATTTGAAGTGAGTAATATGGTAGATGTATTGATGTTAGTAGTGTCTTAAGCTGTCTGAAGTAGTGTTTTGATAGTCTATTTTATTGTTTGTCACAAATGGAAGACACTAAAAAATCCAAAGTACAAATTAGATCGACGTTCAGAGGCTTTTTCAACGTCATTGAGCAACATTGTAAAGCATTGCCTCCAAAAACAGTAAGAATACTGCACCAAACACCATTTGGCAGTGTCATATGGCTCTTTGCACAACGCTCAATGACGTTTGATGATTCCCACAAGGTTCTAGATGACATCCTAAGAATGGCGTGCTTCTGGGATATCAAAAGGAAGGCATTTTTGATTGGTGGCAAGGCACATTATCTCACACTAGATACTGTAAATAAGCTCTTTGGTCTTCCGGTTGAGGGTATGATTCTTCTATTTTAGTGTGTTAGTACATTTGACTGTTAAGTGATAATATATTCAATTGCCTATAGAAGTTTATTTACCCATGTACTATTTATGGTCTTGATGCTCTAGGGATGATTTATGATATGGATTCAAAGACTGAGAGAAGACGCGATTCTAGCTTCTTGGACAGATACAAGATTCATGATTCTATGTCAATTTCAAAGCTTGATGATGCTCTGGCAAAGGCTGTCAAAAAAGAGGATGACAAGGACGTCGCAATATGGTTGGTCATTTACGTGTTGTAGACATTCTTCTTTGCAAACTTGTCTTCGTCGATCTTGTGGAATGTAATCAATATGGCTCAACATCAATTTAGATGGCTTCAAGAATTAGAATTGGTCAAAGATGCTTCTGAAACATTTAGAGAAAGGGCTGGACAAGTCGAAAGAGAACCTGACTTATCTCTCTGGTTGTTTCTCGCCGATAATGCTACACCCTTTTTTCCTTATTGTATATCTTAATGGTAGAATCTTTATTGGTCTCTGATAGTATCTATCTTGGTCTCTGATAGTGTATTTATTATGGAACAGTATTAGGTCGCAGAAAGGACACAAATCTGCGAAAGAGTTGCAGCGAGAAAGGGATATCCTCTCAGATTTGCACACTGGAAGTTGATGAAGCTGCACACCGAGTTAAGAAAGCTTTCTGACAAGGAGCTAGATGAGAAGATGCAGATCAAGGATGAGATGGTACGGGTGAGGGACGACATCGTTTACTAGTTTGAAGAGAGCAGGGATGCTCCGTCATTCAATATGGGGTAAGTATTCACTATTTTGAACTAGTAATATATTCATTGAACACTAGTAGTGTGTTCTGTTGTCTAGATTAGTGCTTCCGGTGTTCTGTTGTTTGATTTAGTGGTTTCTATTTTAAACTTGAAGGAGGAAATATCAAGAGAAGAATTGACGCAGAGGGAAAAGAGAGCACAGAAGAACCTCGTTGACATCATCATGTCTTTATAGGATATGGCAGCATCATAGTCGTCTCTAACTCAGAAAGAGGTTGATGACACGCAAGAGCTAATCAACAAACTTGAAGACTAGAAACAGAAGATGGCAGAGCAAAATCAGTTCTGGATGGGAATGGTCGACAGGTTTATGTGCAAAAATAAGGAGAATATGAAGACAAAGTTGAAGGAAAATTTCTCCACCGAAGATAACTCCATGAAGGAATGAGACCAAGATTTCAAGCTGCTAGGAGAAGCACATGTGAAGATTGCTTCATTGCAGTCGAGGAACGAGGATCTTCAGCGCGAGCTAGACCAAATTAAGCTTTGGATTCTGAAGTTCTAATTTCGGAGGAAAATGAATCTAAGAAAGTGGAGGTAACTGTCTCTCTTTGATATATGTGCATGTGCTTAAGTTATTATCACTTGTTTGGAGTAGTGTTTTTGTTTGAAGACAACAGTATGTTAGATAGTCAGTAGTGTGTATAGTTGTCTGAAGTAGTGTTTTTGTTTGTAGAGAGTAGTATGTTAAATATCAATAGTGTGTATGGTTATCTGAGGTAGTATTTTTGTTTGAAGTGAGTAGTATGCTAGTGGCAGAAAGTTTAATGTGTTGTTCTCTTATTTCAATTTCCAGATTTTATTCATAAACATTCTCTGTGGTCATTGTGCTGTATTCAGTTTACAACTTGTATCTAGCTTTCATGCATGTTTAGCTCATTTCATTTTAAGATCAAGTTTCTTGTATGTCAACTAAGATTAGTTTCTAGTGTGATTACAGAATGAGAAAGAAACAAAAGAAGAAACACAAGAAGAAGAAAAGGGTGAAAGAGGAGAAGAAGAAGAAGAAGAAGAAGAAGAAGAAGAAGAAGAAGAAGAAGAAGAAGAAGAAGAAGAAGAAGAAGGAGACAATCAAACGGAAGTCCCCTCCTTCCATGATAAAAGCAGTGAAGAACAAGAAGAGAAACATGACGACAAAGGACTCGCATTACGAGTACACAACAAGAAGAAGCAAACCAAAGTCCAAGTAATGGTGTTAATGAAGTATGTTTTTTAGGTTTAGCACATCGCGTACTAACAAGTCCCCCAAGTCCCCGAGTCAAGGGTGAACCTTGGTTGGGGAGTTGACTAGAATCATTTTTCCAAAAAACATCTTTACTTTAGCATCGTTCCGTTTCAACCCGACCTACTCGGGGAGAGGTAGGGCATACTGGAGTCCCCCAACTTCTTGACCAAGGTTGATCCTCAGCAACCTCTGTGTTCAACACATGCCCCTAAGTCACGGCTTATTCAAGGATGAACGGGGTATGGTGGGAACTTGTACTTGGAATAGGGGTAGCCCCTGATGTGATGCGTGGGTCAACGCGATTTATGCTTTTTTAAAGGCATCTTTTCTGAGATGTTGAATTAGCACTTTGTCGAGCTCGAGGGGGGGGGTGAAGCCCCTGGGTAGCCAATGCATTCTGAGTCAGTAATTTCGCGTTAGGAAACATCCAGAAGGATCAGTCACTGGAAAGTTTGTTATGTGGAACGGCGTGCATGGTAGAATGAACCCACACGCGTTCCGACCGTTGGGGGCCTCCCGATGTACAACAGTTAGGGTTTTTTTGGGCCTGAGAGAGGTTTAAGTCTCCAGGTAGCCAATACCCCCAACGGTGTGCGCGATCGGGGAGCGTCGCGTTCAGGATGATCGGCCGCTGACGGCGCTCGTCGTGATTTGGTTGAGATCTACTATTTACCGTATTTTAAGGAAATTTCCTGGATGGGTACTTTTTGGTATTTTTGCATCCTGATATATGGGGTTATAGAATTGGTTCGGTCGACCGCGGTGGTGCGAAGCGTTCCATTTCGTGGTATGTTACTGTTTTGGTTGTCGATGCATGCCTAACACGTGTCGTCGAGCGCGGGGCTCAAGGGGTAGTGACTTGGTTCAGAGCACATACTCTAGCTGTCATAATGGTGTGATAGTTAAGACGAGATGTTTGAGTTTTGAATTCGAAACGCTGCCTGTTACATGGCGTGCATCGACAGTGATTTGGCCAAACATATCGAAGGTTGGGACGAAGCGATTCTTTCAGAACCGTGGCTATATAAGGCCTTGTTTTACCCTACTTGGGTTTCTTTACTTTGCTTGAAGAGTTGTTTGCGAGAGAGATTTAATCAAAAGAATACTTTGTTGCATTCGTTCGAGAGAAGAAGAAGATTTTTTTGGAGGATTTTCAAACCTACCCTTGTAATCTTTTGGTAAGGCTTATGGACTCTTTCTGTTTTACTATGGATTCCTTTGTTTGTTGTTGTTGCTGTATTGTTCTTCGTAATCTGGGCATTTATCTATTTGCTGGTTCGTGTTCTTAGTGTAGTGGTTTGGGTAACTTGAAATTCCAGTATATACAGTTGTCTTTTAGCAATTTCAGGTTTTTTTTTTATATATTTTTCAGGCGTGTTTATGTGGTGCTCAACGCGGTCCTCACGTGTTTTCCTTTGTTAGGTCGTTCACATTGAGACCATGAATCTGTCCTCACCTGTATACGTATCTAGCGATGAAACGCATAGGATAGTTAACGATAGGAGGAAGTGCCCTAAGATTTATGTAGGCATCACGAAGTTGAACCGAAAGCTAGGGCTTTCGCTGGAGTCGTTCAGTATTAATCAGACGCTTTCCTCTTTGTTGTCATCGTCGTCTAGTAGTATAGAATCTAGGCGCATTGTGCTTGGTCCTGACCCTTTGAGTTTTATTCCCTCTGACGCTCGACCCCTCTTATTGACTGCAACGTCAGAAATGGCTTCTTCCAACCGTGTAGGGGTTGACGCGTTGGAGGATTCTCAATGCCAGGAAAGCGGGGCCAGGACGTCAACATCCTAGATTGCGGAAGACAAGCTACGGAATCTGAAAGGAGGTGTCATCCTATGGTTTTTTTTAGGATGACATGCCTATCCAGGAGCCCGTCGCATCGTGCTCAGAGGCAGAGTGCAAGAGTTTTTACGATAAGTATAATGTGCATCAGAATAACATCGTGCTAAGGCCATTGGGGCCAAGCGAAACCTTTACCAACCCTTCTGAAGGTTTTACGTGCGCGTACGAGTGACATCTAAAGAACAGGATGAACCTGCCTCTTCATCCATTCTTTCAGTTCGTACTCTCCCATTGGGAAATTTCTTTGGGTCAGTACGAGCCTATCTTTGTGAGGATCCTGACCTTTATGTACAAAGTGTTCAGACTCTCCAAGATGGGCTGCCCCACCTTTGCAGAAATTGGATATTTCTGCAGACCTGTGTACGCGCGACGGGATTTTGATCTAGGAACGGTGACCATGGCATCGAAGGAAGGGAAACAGTGGTGGTTCCAGAAGGTGCAGTCTTCTACTGAAGGATGGCGCAAGAAGGCGTTCCTTATAGGTGAGAAATAGGAGTTTAGGAATCGTGAGGGTGTTGATTTCTTCGCAAATTTCCTAATAGGGTTCGAACCGTTAGGTTGCTTTTTTTTAATATGCGCTTGCTGTTGTTTTTATATGCGCTTCTCTTAATCGTCTTGCTTTATTGCGTCAAGCTGCACTGACTTACTTTTTCATTTTTGTAGTGGAGTACTATTTTCCTCTGATTCACATCTTTTCAAGCATTTAATTAAAAACTTAATCAAACACGAATACAATTAAAACCCTTCTTTGTTGATATAGCATTGATAAGTAGGGATCGTTCTTAACCGGGGATTGAGGGTGCATGCATAACTATGCTAGGTTTAGTTTATGGGGGTGCAAGGTTTGTTTTTACTAATTTTCCTACAAGATAGAACCTAAATCTACTATTTACATGTGATCATCACATTTATTCAACCTAGCCGTTTACCTCATCCTTATTTGATCCCAACGAAACTCATAGCTCAAGTTAAAACATACGCACATGTATACATCGAAAGTAGGGAGCAACCGAATCGAGTTAACCACCTAAGTCCAATTTTATCTTTGATTAGTTCATTAAAACATGCGAGGGTGAACTGGATATTCGAGTATCATCCTAACAAGCTCTAACGCATTAAGTGTTGGTATACTAGCATGCATATTCGAACCTAAGGCTATGAACACATGGAAGGTTTCAAACAAATCTGAAAATAAACATCTTACAACAAAACATAATCTCACTACACAAAGTTTGGAAAATTCCTTACAAAACCGAAGCAAATTACAAGACATTGTTACACTTTTTGATCCGAGGGATATTTGCTCCGCAATCTCCAAGTGTAGCATCTCCTTGATGGTTGATGAAGTCGCACGAACTCAAAGCCAAATCGAGCAAGAGAGGCCGCGGGTGAAGGTAGGTTTATTTGGAAGGTGGTGGAGATGGTGTTTCGGTTTCTTGAGAATTCTCTTGGCTAAGTGTGAGAGGAGGTGATGTAGAGACAGGGGTTCGGCTCTCTAAATGTGTGATCCTTTTCTCTTCCCCAAAGCTCTCCTTATATAGTTGTTTCATGGCCGGTCAAAACTGTTTAATATCTTCTTATCTCATTTCCGTTTCAGCACATGTGCTAGCATCCGTTCATATGCCACCATTATCTCATCTCCGTTTCATTTCGGCATGCCATACACAGCCGTCCAGCACCTCATTTCATGTCTGTTCCAGCATAATTATATCACCGTTTTAAACACAGCAATCAACTCTCAATTTCAGCTCTGCCGTTTGCTGCACTACATCCAAACCAATTAAGCCTCCGTTTCAAGCATTAAGCTCACCGTTGCAGCAGCTAGCTTCCGTTTCAATCTTTAAATTGCTAAACCGATCATCAACCATCCATTATGCATGCCGTTCCATGCATATATCATTTCATGCAATTATGCTTAATCATTCTTCATCTCATCTAATTAAGCTTCATGCCATCAATTAACTTCATGCCATGCATGCATCACTAATTTATCCTCCATGCAATTACGTACACTCCCTGCATAGCTCCATGTAATTCCACGTGACCATTTATTCTTCGGAGTTTAGGAACGTCTTCCTTAGCACACATTTTGCTCCGAATCGTCTCCTTTATTATTTCTCCTTTATTTTCTACCTAAAAACATAAAACAAGTTAGAAACATATTTACTAAGCTCGTAACAAAGCAAAATGTAGAGAGAAAGACATTAATAATCAAGCATAAAATGCGTAGATCATCCATGCAATTTAGCTAGAAATTCCATGCATCATCACCATGCCATCCATGCAATTAAGCTAATTATGCTCCATGTCAATTATCTCCAAGCAACCATGTATTTGCAATTAAGCTCCATGCGTTCCATGCATCATATTCTTCAGAATTTAGGAACGTCTTCCTTAGCACACATTTTGCTCCGAATCGTCTCCTTTATTATTTCTCCTTTATTTTCTACCTAAAAACATAAAACAAGTTAGAAACATATTTACTAAACTCATAACAAAGCAAAATGTAGAGAGAAAGACATTAATAATCAAGCATAAAATGCGTAGATCAAATTCCCCCACACTTAGACTTTGCTAGTCCCTAGCAAATACAAAACAAAACAAGGGAAAAATAACAAAAGGGCAAACGTCACACTTATATGTACAAAACACTTAGAAATCTCACCGTTTCAAAGCCGCAAATTTTCATGTTATCATGTTTGAAAACGTAAGATATACTAAGTAAAACAACACTAAGCCCTTAGTCAAAATTTTTCTCAGAAATTTCTTTATGTATATGGCAAGGGAATCATATGATTTCATAGTGGTAATAGAGATATGCTCATGTCATGAACAAGTAAGACGTGGTGTAAACAATGGTGATGTTAAAGCTGTGCATGTTTCGAATAAAGTTCAAATCAACTCACATGGATGCACTCATCATATTTTCACTCAAAAATGGATAGAAATAATTGAAAACCTCATGAATGAAATACTTGCACAAATGAACCAAACCATATGCTTACTCATGCAACTTACTCAACAGATTAACTGCTACTCATCTTAAGGATCAAAAAGGACTTTCGAAGGGTTGTAATGGGGCAAGGCTAAGGCATTCGAAAATTTAGATAAGTGGTAGTTAAAAACGTTCCAAAGACTTAGTCGAAATATCACAAACTTTGTAAAACCAGACTCCTTCATCTTTTCCACGCCTCCATGGTCAATCTTCTATAAACAAGGGCCAAATTTCATTTTGTTGGACCCTAACTTCATTCTAAACTCCCATTGAGCTTTTTGAATAGGACAAATGCCATATTTCTTTATTTTTGGGCCTTCAATTCGTGGCATACTCCAAATTCACAAGTATGGGGGACATTAATCCAAACATTTACAAAACATAACAGAACACATTGCCATGAGAGATCACACATTTTTTCCTTTTTCTTTGTTCTCTCGAAATTTCTTTTCTTTTCTTTTGGCAATAACACACTTTTTAAGCTATTTGGACAAGTCTATCCCATACACACATTATAACAATCAATGAACATTACCAAAATCGTTATCTTCTCCTCTTGTCGACATTACTTCACACTAAGTCTGCAGAACATAGGGTAAAGAAGTCCTACACTAGGCAAAGTGTTTAGGTATTACGGGTGATGAAAGAAAGCTTAACGTGGGCTCAAATGGTTTATCTAAGGGTGTCGCAACTCGTGCGCACATAATGGGGCACATGGCTATTTGGCTAAGTGGTGGAAAACCTAAGTGCCTTTTATCATATCCAAAATCAGAGTATATATTAACTATAAGCTTTGCAAATTCACATGAGTAAGTTCTAGTAATCTCTAGTTCATTAAGATCTATGGCAAGTAACCAAATGATGCACATGCATAGTTTTGAGACTAATATGCACGAAATTCACTCAAAAGAAATGTATAGGCTCAAAACTCACGTTTAGGGTTCATATGACTTAAACTTATTCACACATGCGAAATCTGTACCATGTTTAACTATCCATATCTACTACATGTCATGACACTCAAAATAACTCAATTAACACAAGAAATCATGAATGCAATGCCATATGTATGTTCAAATTCAGTCCATTTTCATCATAGACTAACTAAGGGCATCCTAAGACTCTTTAAAACACTAAATTAGACTCAAAAAACAATAAAACCCACGAAAATTATAAACAAAAATAATTTTTTTTTCAATTTTTTTTTTTTGACTCAACAAAGTTGTAAACCCCTCCCCCACACTTAAACTCTACATTGTCCTCAATGTACCAAAGTAAAAGTATAGAATCAAGCATGAAAGAGAGACTTACGAAAATTATATCTAAGAAAATTTTAAAAAGCAACGAAAATTAAAAAGTGAAGGGAAAGAAAATGCAAATCTGGTTTAAGACTCCTCCATTGGGTTGCCTCCCAACAAGCGCTTGTTTTTTAACATCTTCCAGCCTAGACGTGATGCTTTCTTTTATGCTCAATGAACAGCCTGAACTTGGAGGTGCATCGCCTCCATTTCTTCTTTCCATTTTTCAGCTTCCTTGTTCTGACCTCTGTACCTTTAAGCTTGAATTACCAACGATGTAGAGCTCAAAAATTTGTGATCTTTACATGGATGAAAACTAGACGTCTCGAGCTTTCCAACCATATAAAGAACTTGATCTAACTCCAAACGAGCTGAAAGTTATGGCCTTCAGAAGTTGACTATTCTGTTTGGACAGAAGCTGCGAATTTATCCAAATATTTGGAGCACGTTCCTCCAACGTATCCTTCAAAACTTAACAAACATCAAATCCAATGCAAATGCATGAAATGTATTATGAATATGATGCAAAATGATGCAATTATGTAATGCAGGAAATTGTTATGCAAAGATATGCAAAGATGCGAAACTATTCTAAACAAAAATCGAGCAGCCTGAGCATGACTTCTTGCATAATTTCTCTAGAATTAATCACACGTTGAAACAAGCTGAAAATTTGCGAGCGAGGACTAGACATATAAAAAAACACTTCCTCAAATTTTCAGAATTTTTCGATACATGTAACTACGTCAGAAAAATCACACAAACAGCCCATTGCCCAGCTCCGATTTGACTCTCTAAAACTAAAAATAAAAAGTAAAGTGTGGTTACCTCATGTACTTAGTTCCTGCAGGGGTTAGTTGTATAATTACTAAGTCAAAAACGTCATATACATAAATTGTCACTCAAAAAAAAATGCAAGCACACCATAGTCCACGAAATTCATGCAAGAATTCATTCAAACTTTCATTCAAAGTGCATCAAGCAAGAACCTAAGTGAAAGATGGAGTGAATGCATAAGAGAAAATGTTATGCAAGCTACAAATGCAAGTGGTTAAGTCCTTTACACGTTGGTTACAAACAACACGTTTGTTACATACAACACGTTGGTTTTATGCACAAGTAGGGTTCATTGTGTTGCGCTTTAGATTTGGAGAGAGTACATTTGCTTGATCTTTAGGTCGTTCAAAGGACGTGCGACCCGCGCGATAAAGTGTACACTTTCAATCGAATGGTCTTGGTTCAATCGATAAACATGGCCAGTTGGGGATAGATGTAACGCGAGAGGCAGGACTAATTTCAACAATACAACCTGAGGCTAACCGATTGGTATATACTCCAATGTTGCAAGTCTTTCTTAGATCCAAATCCTGTCACCAGTCATAACCCGTTTCTAGACACCATGTCCGACATTCAACCAAACTTTCGAAAATGTACAACTCCCTCATAGTCCAATGTAAACTCCGCCCTCAACCTCATGTCCATAACTTCACTTAGGTTATGGTGTATGGTGGTGAAATCCATACATCACGAGGGCGCCAAAATTGATTCACATCTTTTCAAGCATTTAATTAAAAACTTAATCAAACACGAATACAATTAAAACCCTTCTTTGTTGATGTAGCATTGATAAGTAGGGATCGTTCTTAACCGGGGATTGAGGGTGCATGCATAACTATGCTAGGTTTAGTTTATGGGGGTGCAAGGTTTGTTTTTACTAATTTTCCTACAAGATAGAACCTAAATCTACTATTTACATGTGATCATCACATTTATTCAACCTAGCCGTTTACCTCATCCTTATTTGATCCCAACGAAACTCATAGCTCAAGTTAAAACATACGCACATGTATACATCGAAAGTAGGGAGCAACCGAATCGAGTTAACCACCTAAGTCCAATTTTATCTTTGATTAGTTCATTAAAACATGCGAGGGTGAACTGGATATTCGAGTATCATCCTAACAAGCTCTAACGCATTAAGTGTTGGTATACTAGCATGCATATTCGAACCTAAGGCTATGAACACATGGAAGGTTTCAAACAAATCTGAAAATAAACATCTTACAACAAAACATAATCTCACTACACAAAGTTTGGAAAATTCCTTACAAAACCGAAACAAATTACAAGACATTGTTACACTTTTTGATCCGAGGGATATTCGCTCCGCAATCTCCAAGTGTAGCATCTCCTTGATGGTTGATGAAGTCGCACGAACTCAAAGCCAAATCGAGCAAGAGAGGTCGCTGGTGAAGGTAGGTTTATTTGGAAGGTGGTGGAGATGGTGTTTCGGTTTCTTGAGAATTCTCTTGGCTAAGTGTGAGAGGAGGTGATGTAGAGACAGGGGTTCGGCTCTCTAAATGTGTGATCCTTTTCTCTTCCCCAAAGCTCTCCTTATATAGTTGTTTCATGGCCGGTCAAAACTGTTTCATTTCTTCTTATCTCATTTCCGTTTCAGCACATGTGCTAGCATCCGTTCATATGCCACCATTATCTCATCTCCGTTTCATTTCGGCATGCCATACACAGCCGTCCAGCACCTCATTTCATGTCCGTTCCAGCATAATTATATCACCGTTTTAAACACAGCAATCAACTCTCAATTTCAGCTCTGCCGTTTGCTGCACTACATCCAAACCAATTAAGCCTCCGTTTCAAGCATTAAGCTCACCGTTGCAGCAGCTAGCTTCCGTTTCAATCTTTAAATTGCTAAACCAATCATCAACCATCCATTATGCATGCCGTTCCATGCATATATCATTTCATGCAATTATGCTTAATCATTCTTCATCTCATCTAATTAAGCTTCATGCCATCAATTAACTTCATGCCATGCATGCATCACTAATTTATCCTCCATGCAATTACGTACACTCCCTGCATAGCTCCATGTAATTCCACGTGACCATTTATTCTTCGGAGTTTAGGAACGTCTTCCTTAGCACACATTTTTCTCCGAATCGTCTCCTTTATTTTCTACCTAAAAACATAAAACAAGTTAGAAACATATTTACTAAGCTCGTAACAAAACAAAATGTAGAGAGAAAGACATTAATAATCAAGCATAAAATGCGTAGATCATCCTCCATGTGAGAAGGAGTGGTTGCGGTTAGAGCAGGTGTTGTATTATTGGGACCATCCTGAAGCTTGCCGCAATTATTGGGCATTGTTGCATCCT
Organism: Geum urbanum; assembly: GCA_946800695.1. Lineage (NCBI taxonomy): Eukaryota > Viridiplantae > Streptophyta > Magnoliopsida > Rosales > Rosaceae > Geum > Geum urbanum. The sequence continues at coordinate 13,779,090 of OX327001.1, forward strand.
GACATCATCGCAAAAATAACTATCTTTCGTCTCCCCGGTACGTGTGTATTGGTTGTGTTTGTTTTGTGTTGATCCTTTGCTTTTGCTTTTCTTTTATTATTACGTTGAGTTATGGTTGATTGTTGGTGATGTCCTTAAGCAGGTAAAAAAGAGTTCAACACTGAGGGAGCGATGATGAAAGCTAAGCTCGGTGGGATGCTTAACCAGGTTCTTCAGCAGAGGACCAAGATGGTCAAGCTAACTCGGGATATGAGTGGGAAATTGGTGTGGATGTTCGTTGTCCAGGAAAAGGTCGCCCATCCCAAGCACGAGGAGTTGAATGCCCGTCAGGTGGTGATTCCTCCATCGGGCACTGTTAACAGTCCTTTCAAGCCCAAACATCGTCGAGCTGACAAAGGGAAACGGAAAGCGAATGGGCCGGGCCTCCCGAAGCTCATCAGTTAAAGAAGAGACCTTCTTCGGTTCCAAAAGCTAAAGCCAGGTCGACGTTGTTAGCGTCGCGTTCCAGCAGCGGCTCTAGGTCAATGGTCGGGTTAAGCGACTAGGATACGGAGTTGGATACGGGGCTCACTCCTCCTCAACAAGACGTGCTCGTGAGTGATCCTCCTAGTACTGCAGCGTCCGAGGGAGAATGTGTCATCACTCCTTCTCATCCCGATCATGTGCCGGCTCCCTCCCGCACCCCTGCCTCCCGTTGGAGGTGCCCAGTCCAAGAAAACTATTGCGGCGTCGTCTGCCACTTCAGCCGTTAATCCAAACGCACCTGACTCGATCGAGCTTAACCTGTCAAGGGATCTGGTGGAGCGTTTCCTCGTTTTTAGCAAGATGGTCGTTATGCCAGAAGTGGTTAAGGCATAACGGCTTCGTGTCGTTGAGTTAGGTCGGGGAAGAGCGCGGGCCAAGCTGATGGTGGACGCTGTATGGTTGGTGCATGATATACATCAGCAGATTCTGATGGATGGGGGTGTTGATGGTCCAGACAGCCTCGATCAAGCTCGGGAGCAAATTAGCCATCTCGAGGTAGAGATAAAAGTGCTCACCGAGTCCAGGAAAAGGACGCAGAATGCCCTATTTAGAAGCGCTGCCTCTGAGGACGTGAATAAAAAGAAGATTGCCGAGTTTGAGCGTCGCTTCGGGGAGCTCACCGCATCCAAGGCTGAGCTGGAGAAGATGGTGGCCGAGCTGCTGTCAAACCTGGATGCTACCCACATCCTTCTGGATACGTAGGAGGAACGACATCTTGAGGATGTGAAGAAGATTGAGGACTTGCAAGGGAGGCTAAACAACCTTCAACTTGAGCTAGACGCTCTTCGAAGCCAGCATGAAGGATATCGTGCTAAGTTGGAAGAAGAATGCATGCGCTCAGCTGAGATCATCCATTCTGGATGTAAGCTCACGCGTCAAGCTTGAGGAGAAGGCAGTAGAAACTTTCCTTGCGTCTGAGAGTTATACGCAGCTCGAGTTTCAGGCTGTGCTGCGAATAGTGAAGGTATTGGAAAAATCCAAGTACTTCGATGCGAAACAGTATCAGGCTGATCGGGCTACGGGTACACTTCACCTCCTTAATTATGACGATGATGGTGGGGCGACAGAGGGAGAGGATGAGGAGGACGAGGACTCTGGCAACGACGCTGTTGAAGATGAAGCAGCAAAAGATAAATTAAGTCTGTATATCATTCTGCTTTTTGGACCTGTTTGTGGGGTGCTTTTTTTGGATATTTGTTTTTTCGATATTGGTGTTACTCTTTTTTTTTGTAATTAACGTTCTGCTACTTTTCCTGAGTTGCAAGTATTTTCGTTGTGTTGATTGCTATGCACGTTGCTTTTATGTGTTTTATGGATGTATGTGGTGACTTGTCTTATTATTCGAACATATAAGCCTAGCATTAGAAGTAATAGAGAACACATGTGTTGTAGACAAACACAGTATAAGCACCGAATGTGATAGCGGTTCATTAGCATAAAGCGTTGTACATACTGCAGGTGGTCACGTAGTGACTTAAAAAACACAATAAACTTGAGAACAAAAGAGCAAAAAACATATGCGTAGCGGTGTGGAACGCGCTAGTGATAGTATTTTTGTAAGTGCTCGATGTTCCACGGGTGAGATAGAATGGTACCGTCCTTCCCACTGAGGTAGAGCGTGCATGGACTAGCGACGTCTACAATCTTGTATGGCCCCTCCCAAACTGGCCGCAGGCTTTTTACCTTCCCCAGAATGGCCTTAAGTACCCAGTCTCCGACTTGAAGTGGATGAGCGCGAACGCGTTGGTTGTACAAGCACGCCACCTTCTCTTTGTTGGTCGCGTTGTGGTATTGAGTTGAGTTCCGTTTTTCTTCTAGCAAGTCACTATCCAAGAGTAAGCCATCTCCGTTGTTTTTGGGGTCAAATGCCCTCACCCTCAGGCTTTGATAAGTTAATTCCAGGGGGAGCAGTGCCTTTGTGCCGAAGGTCAAGGAATAAGGCGTTTCACCTGTAACTGGCGTGGCTGTTGTGCGAATTGACCATAGGATCTCAGGAAGGACCTCAGCCCACCGTCCGAAGTTGGGATTGCATTGCCGCATTGCTTGAATTTTTTGTTTTAAACAGTCTATGATGATTTTGTTGGCCGCCTCGACATGTCTGTTGCATTGGGGGTGAGCAGGTGAGGAGAAGAGGATATTGGTTCTCTGTTTCCTGCAGAACGTAATGAGTTCAAGATTGTTGAATTGTGTGCCATTATCTATAATGATGTTAACTGGAGCACTGTAACGACAAAAGAGCGTTCTCTAGAGGAATTTTTTGACCTTCTCCGTCATGATCTTGACAAGTGGTTCAGCCTCAATGAACTTGGTGTGATAGTCAATGATGACGATTGCGTAAGGGTATTGGCCTTTGGTCTTTGGCAGTTCGCCGATGAGATCTAGGCCCCATTGTGCGAATGGTATTAGGGATAGGATGATGAAGAGTGGTGTAGCTGGCGAGTGCGTTCAATAGACGTGGAGCTGGGAAGCTTTGCATGTACTGTTGATCTCCAACGCATCTGCATGAATGGTGGGCTACCAGAAGCCGTATTGTAATGCCCTGTGAGCGATGAAACGAGCTCCAGCGTGGTGGCCGCACTGCCCGCTGTGTATGTCTTCTAGGAGGGATCGTCCTGCCTTTGTGGGAAGGCATCTCAAGTTGGGCCAGGTGTGACCTTGCCTGTATATGTGACCACCGCGAATGCTGAAGTTAACAACCCTAGCGACGATTGTTCTTGCTTCGATTTTTCTTGCAGGCAGCGTCCCATTTGTCTTATAAGCCAAGATAGGGTCTAACTAGTCTAGTTCAGCAGGCTCAATGGGTAATATCTCGAGGAAGCTTCTCTGGATGCTTGGTTTAACCAGAGTTTCTGAAGAGATTCCAAAAAGTCGGATGAGTGAAGTGAGAGTGGTGAGGATTGGAAATTGGAATATGATTGTTAAGGTCACGAATATGGTGATATCCTGATTTGACAGCATAGTGGCCATACTTTTCGGCCGGCCTAATTAGCCTATCGGGGCGGGGGGGGGGGGGGGGGGGGGGGGGGGGGTTAACAATATCCAATCTGCCACAGGGCCTTTTTGAGAATAATATGCCTAGCTCCAAATAGACTTGACCAAATCCAAGAAGGGGAATAATATGTCTAGCTCCAAATAGAAATGACCAAATTCAAGAAATGGAGGATCCTTTTGTTGCATTGGCAAAAACATTATCGGGGAAATATCGGGCTTTAAGGACTTTCACCCATAGTGCATCCTGGTTGTGGATTAATCTCCAACACTATTTAGCTAACAGGGCATCATTAAAATTTTCCAGTGATCGGAAACCTAAGCCACCAACTTCCTTTGAATTACATAGGGAGTTCCAATTCTTGTAGCGAATGGTTGAGGAGTTGGTGGACCCCTACCAAAATTTATCCATAGCTGTATTTAACTAGGTGGTTGTCCGCCCTGTTGGGGCGGTTTTACCACGATTGCTATACTATTGGTCTTTGGCAAATTACGTCGGATCTCTTTTTATTTCAATTGTCATAAAACAAAGTAGAGAAGCTGTTAATATACATGGTCTTAAGCATTGTGTTACTGCAATTTCAATACCAGTTAATTTCTACTTAAACATGAGCAGTCATAAAAGTTACACCATTGAACATGAAAAGTGGTATCGTAACATACATAAGCTTCACTTGAATCAGAATTTAAGCAATAACATCCCTGAATTGCTGTTTAACTGAAATCATATCAAATGATAAGGAAGTTACACCATATCATAATCGTAAGACATATAACCCATTACATCATCATGAATCATGTATATACTAAAATTTGGAGTTTGCTACAGACATTGGATATCTTGCTACACAGATATCACCATGAACCATGTATATATCTAGAGCTCCTACAGCTACATTTGAATTTGGATTAAGTGAGTAGAGCCATTTAAACCCATCGTTGTCGATGTTTGCGTCAACTGGAATTGAGGATCCTCTATGGTGCACTTGCTGGGATAGTTATTCTACATAGTTGACCAAATAACTCATTCTCATCGGATTTTTCCCTAGTGCATAATCAGCTTATAGATATTTGGAAAACCAGAACCATATATTATGTTCGGGCACAGTTCATCCAATATGCCACAATCAATGGGTATATAATTTATGATTATTGAGAGTAGCATTGCCAACTAACTTCAAGAAAATCATGAATGTTTGAAGAATACGCACACATAACATTTGAGCATCTCATTAGCTCATATAAATCTATAGTCCCTGGGCTCAATTCTCAAATTATGACATTAGATGTAGCTCATGATTGGGAAACACTCATCTAATCCATATGCAAGGGAGAATATGTTGGAGGTAAACCAATAACTAAACAGAGCCTGAAAAGGGTGCAAAATAGCAAAATATTGAAATTGATGTGATTCTCAAAGTATCCTATTTTCTTTAATGTCCTTATGCACATAAAATTAAAAAAACTTGATCACTTACCTTGGGAAAACTCATCGTAACTGGAACCAAAATGACAGCAAAGATTTTTGAATAGGATTTCATAGTTTGGGCAATAGGATTCCCTTCTAGACCTTCGTGCATGTTGCACTGAGGAGGAAAGAGTAGAAATCACATAATTGTACGTGGATGCTTCAAAATGCATAATAGAATTAGGATAACAGGGTAAACATGTGTGATATAATTACAGACCCAAAACAAAATGGAAAGAAAAATACTAAGAGAATTGTATACACATTGCACCCTGCAGAGCGAAATCAAATACCAAATTTGCAAAAACAAATCAATTAAAACTTTTAAAACCTACCTCAACCGTGATCCAGAATGTCATTGCTGTCATAATTGGAAGGATGAGCATGATATCTAGAGTTGTGTGATCAATAAACCATAAAGCTTCACCATTTTGAAACGATGAAACTTTCTCAGACATGTATCTAATCTACAATCATAAAATTACACATGATCTAAAATATCAAATATTAAATGGATGTATGTGTTATACTAAATATTGAACGAATGTTATAAAGTAAAGGGGATCGTATCTTACAACTAGGAATAAGCTGATGAAGATAGGACCTTGAATGAGTAACCCTTTCAATGGAGCAAATGGAGTGACTCCATATCTGCAGAAATTCATGATCTTTCATAATTAACTGGCCGGAATGATTAGCCCTGAGATTGGTTTGTCAAGAAACTAAATTTGGAGAAGCACGAATCTTACCCAGATAGTGAGAACAGTGTCCGACAAAGTAGAGGCAAGATACATCTCGACCGAGAGGCTGGGTTAGGTCGAGAGAGGAAAGGCTATAAGAGAGCAAGAGAGAGAAACGATTGAGTTAGGAAACTACAGTAGAGGCTGGGTTAGTGGAAGCTGAAGTCGTGGAGGGATTCGAGGAGGTTGAGAGCGATCGACAGAGATGAGAGGATTGGGAGAAAATATTTGAGAGAGAGAAAAGCCACCTTCAAAAACTTATCAAGAACAATAACTTAGACGTCTTAGCCAACAAAAAATTTAAGAAAAAGAAAGAAAAAAAAGGAGCTCGCATGGTCGAAGCATGAGAGCACTGGCCATATAGGAAATTCTGAAATTATAAATATGTATAGAGAAATTAGTGGTGAAAAGGTAGAGAAAATTATATAAAAAAAATTGTATATTTAGAGCAGTTACAGTAATTAAAATCTATATATTCTATCTCAAAATACAAAGTGTTATATATCTTGCAACACATCTTTATAGACAATATTTTTCGTACAATTATTAGGGATGTTGTCACTATAATTTATAAAAAATTTAAGACTTTTCTTTGACGTAACTCTAGATAATACTACATATAATTATCCATGAGTAAAAACTGGTTCTGCCAAATATATTCTTACTTGGCTTAATGACTGGCCTTGACTCTTGTTTATCGTCATTGCGTAACATGATTTGACAGGAATTGATGTCTTTTAAACGTAAACGGCCGTTTTGTTTCCGTTGCATGTAATACTATCCTTGGAATATGAACTTTTTCTCCCATGTTATTTCCAGTAATTATTTTTGCCTAATTAGTCTTTCAAACAACTTTGTCACAATCAATCTCGTGTCATTACACAAATCACGTATCTGATCAAAATTTCTTAATAACAAAATAGGCATGCCAATTTTCAATATGAGTTTATGATTTGAGTAGGCAATCTACTAAATTCAAGCTTATTTAAAAATTCCATGGGATATAAAACATTGATATTGTCACTATTACCTGAATTGTATGAAATTGAATGTGAACTAAAATATAATTTGTTATCGCCGGGTAATAATTTAATTGCATAATTATTTATTCATGAAAAATTACATTTTTTAGAGTCACTATAGCACATTCTCTTAAATAATTTGTATCATTATATTTGCTTGAAAAATTAGGATAGGTTGCTTGAAAAATTGATTCTATAGGATGAACTATAGGATTAGTAAGTAATTCTTCTGGTACGGTATATCAATCCAGCTTACATCAGGATCATCTATAGAGAATTCGATTCTAATTGACCTTCTCCTATTTGTAGGATCCATTCAGCAAAATCTTTAATTTCATTTTTTTCTATGCTGCTTAGACCAATCGTCGACAATCTCATATTTTCAGTTAGATGAAATAATGTAATGCTAGGCCATAAATATGAATTATTCAACGATGCTTGAATGATTTGTTCTTTACTATCACCTTGTCTGACCGGCAATGTTTGTTGAAAATCTCCACCGAGTATATTTTTTTTCCTCCAAACGGTTCTTCTTTTTTGGAAAAAATATCACACAATGTCTACTGATTCAATACACCATTTATTACATGTACATAAGAGCTTCATCCCAAACGATTAATTCAACATTTTCAATTAAATTAGAAAGATTTGGTTTGTTTATCTATATTACAATTTAAATCTTTATCTATAATCAGTTTTATTTTGAACCGTGAATGAGGTGTTCTACCCATCGGAAGTAATAACGAAGCAATGCTTGATGAAGCAATGGCCAAAATAATTTTGCCTTCAGATCTCAATCTAGAAATTATAGTATTCCATAAAAAAGTTTTTCCTATACCTCCACTAACATAAACAAAGAATGACTTGGGTTCTTTTGTTCCACGGCTTTGATCACCTCATTGTATATCAATTTTTGAGAGCTATTTAGTTTAGTGATTAGGTAAAAATATTTTTGTTTCAGCACTTTACAATCAAAATCTAGTTCTTCTCTGATAAGTCTATTGTCAAGTTGATGTATTTCTTGTGTTTCTGGCATTAGTAATTAATGTTTTTCTAAACTATTGGATGACACGTTAAACAATTTTTCAAGTTCATGTAGAACAACATTCTTTAATTCATCATCGGGTATGCTAAGATTTGACATATTAAAATTTGATCTTCTTTTGCGTGATATTTCATATGACATGCTAACCCAATATGCATCAAGTAAAGCTCGAGGACCTGGGACATTACAAAATAACATAATCGTAACAAATAAATAACGAATTTGAGGAGAAGTTGCAGTAAAAGTAGATTCAAACAATGCTTCGACCCATTCTTTATCATCACCCAGTAATCCCAAAGCTCAACATGTTTCTTGATAAGTAGAGTATACTGTCCTATTGACCGTTCTTATTGCCTTAAAATTGATACAATCATTTTTGAACATTTAAAAGCATTCTAAGATAGTACAATTCACCCGCATTTGGCAGCACATATGCAATTCTTCTGAGAACGCAATATTGTTTCCATCAAGTCCATAATTTTTTAATTACTATTATTTCACACATATTTAGTAGAAAATTTAGTATATGTTAATTTCTTTGCCTTCTCATAAGTCTTGTTTGCAGTAAACCAAGTAGTTAGCATTGTAGTTTCTATAGCAGTATTTTGTAACACACTTTCAAGAGAATTAGCTTTAAGAAAAAAAAATAGTTTGTTCATTCGGTAAATGAATCTATAAATATTGAACTGCAGGAAATATAGAATGAATGAAAAATTCAAATAAACATCATACGGACTCATGAGGAGTTAAATATCTACAATTGAGATAATTTTGGATTTCATCATTTATATTGTCACGACCAATACGCGAGCTCTATCGGGTCCTTTATTTATGTACTTGATTAAATATTTTATTAACATAGACTGAGAATATAATTCAACATTTATATGAGCATTATACCTCAACAACAAATTAGCATGGTATGGAACAACATAATTATTACCAACATGAACTCCTTTTTTATCTACAAATTATGAATCATCATCATGGCGTCTATATTTAGGAGATTTGATTGTTTGAAAAATTGTGTTATGAATAAATGGTTTTGAAAATTGTTTTGTGCATAATTTGTCTCGCATACATGGAGAAGATGAATTAAGTTGACTGTATGAACCATGAATCATAAACTGACTAACTATTTCAAATAATTTAGGATTAGTATTTTTATCGGGAAAATCTGCCGAAATTATAGAATCTACATCATTGCTGTAAAATATTTGTATTTATGTTTAAGCGAAAATAATAAATGAGCATGGGGTAACCCTCGCTTCTGGAATTCAATTATACATATAGGAGCATGGACTTCTTCAAAGGGTTCTCCATCTTTAATATAAGCAATCATATAATTTACTTTTATTTTAAACATTCGATAGACAATATCATGACGATCTTCTGGTTTTTGACTTGGTCTTTTTTCGAAATATCTCAAAATTTCTGGTCATTTCACATTGCACTTGAAAGTAATGAAAAAATTGGGATTATCATACTCTCTACAAATTGTGATTGTATCTTGATAATTATTTATCATATCTCTTGGACTGCCCGCGTGAGAACCAAGAAGAAAATCTCTTTTTTTTCGATATCATAACCTTAGACAATTCCATTCGAAACAAATGTACATATATTATTCCATGTTTCACACCTTAGTTCTGATTGTTGGTGTCTTATATATTCTAAACAATTTTCTTCGATAGTTGCATATGTATCGACTAAATATTGTTGAAATAATCTTCTACCCTTTAATAAAGTATTGGATTGGTTTTCCCTATTATGAATTTGATAGCATACAATTTTGTTCATGAAAGAACCCAACCCCGATTTAGTTTCCTAAACCGGAATCAAACCCTTTCTGAAAACACGAACCAACAAAAACCACAAAAAATTTCGGCAGAGTAACGCTACTAACGCAGAATTGTCATTAACCTGCACCCGGGATATACACTTCATCCTATGCCACAAAAGCCAAACCGTGGGCACCAATCCCATCCGGCTTTCTTAATATCATAACAATAAAGTAAAGCAATAAACATAACTGTACTTTACAGAAAATCTGGGGCAATCACATGAAAAACATATCAGTAGTATATCAGAGCGACCTCTAGTGTATATATACAAAATATATAACAGTAGGCAAAACAAGAAACCAACTGGAAAAGAAAAGTAGCTCGAACGACTAGCCTCCGACCGCGACGTGAGACACAAGAATCCGAACTGCAAACTGGGCACGGAAACCGAAAAGCCCAGGGGAAAGGCAATAAAATCGTTAGAGTGAGTGGACGAAAATAAACATATGCCTTTCACCAATTCCATATATCATAAAATCAATGCAAAGCGAGTTCGAAAAATATATGGAGGTGCCAGGCGAATCTCTCAAGCCCGACGGTCAGACGAATCTCTCAAGTCCAACGGTGATAGGCTAGAGGAATCTCTCAACCCTAACGACACAACAGGGAAATCTCTCAACCCTGCCCAGAGGAATCTCTCAACTCTGGGTCTGACTACCGGTGATCAGCCGAGTAGCCAAAGCATCGATGCAAGTAATGCCATCATCATATAAAATATAAAATAATACCTCCAAAAGCAATAAATAATCTCAACATCGTATATAAACAAATACGAAAATCACGAACTCGCAACAACAGTGAAAATAGAAAAGTCCACTTCTGATATTTCTAGGTATTTATGTTACAGAGTTTGGATCAGGACGCTCTCATGTATCAGACTTATATTGGGTCATTGATTTAGACTCGAGATTAGAAGAGGCAGACTTTGTAGCAAGATGATTGCATGGTGACAATTTTATGCACAATTCCCATAATTGTGAATATTACTTGTGAACTGAAAGAACTCATGTAGGAGTAGTATCAGTTAGTGCTTTCCTAGTATATGTGTAAATTTCGAGGACAACATTTTCTTAAAGGGGGCAGACTTTGTAGCAAGATGATTGCATGGTGACAATTTTATGCACAATTCCCATAATTGTGAATATTACTTGCGAACTGAAAGAACTCATGTAGGAGTAGTATCAGTTAGTGCTTTCCTAGTATATGTGTAAATTTCGAGGACAACATTTTCTTAAAGGGGATAGATTGTAAAATCCCATCCCGAGACTTTTTTTTAAGATTTATTTAAGGTTAATCAAGAAATGTAGTTATTTTTTCACCGTCAATAATATTGAGAGCTTTTAATTGAATTTTTTTTATCGGATTATCGAAGTTGGTTGAGTTTAGGTGGAATTCTTAGAAATTATCAAGACTAGTCCGTAGACGTGAAGAATGCCGAAAAAGGAGTTAAGACAAGAAAGTTATGATCAATAGAAGTTTATCGGGATTGTAATAGTAAAAAATGGACAAGTATAAATAGGAATTTCTATTTTGGGAAATTTTATTGATCAAACTCGTAGAATTTATCGAAACGAGTTTGTAGCCACATAAAGTGTTAACATCATAGTTACGATGAAGAATTTATGGTCAACGGAAGTTTTGACAAGAATTACGATATCAAAAATACGAGAAATACACAAAGTACATAACTATGTATACGAATTTCCGTTTTTAGAAAAAGGTGAACATTTCCACTTGGGTAGGCGGGTTGACCCGAGCTTCAGCGATCCAGAATCGCCGTCGGAGTCGGTGGCGATGGCGCGGTAGTTTTCCACCACCTCTGGCTGTAAAATTGGTCAGAAATTGAAGCCCTCTTCTTCCTCATTTTGTTTGTAGTATTGATTTCAGTGATGGAGCCTTGAGGAGGCCGAATCAATGAGGTAAAGTTCTAGGTTTTTGAGGTGTTTGGGTTGTCGTCGCCGGCGAGGTTTCCAGCAACTATTCTTATGTCAATCAATGGGATTTTGTGAGTAGATTGTGATTGTCTATTGTGTTGTTGAATTGTAGGTTTATGCCGAAGAAATCAAATCGAGTTTTGTTAGGAATTCGTCGCCGAATCGCCGTTGACGATGGCAGAGGTTTGCGGCGTTGATCGACGGTTAAAGGTTAGGGGTTTTGTAGCCCACCTACATGGGAGTCGAACCCGGCCGTCCCGGAGCTCTGACGAGATTCGACGGTGCTAGAATTGGGGTTAGAAGTTTCCGGCTGAAAACTTTCGGGGTAAGATTTTGGATAGTTTCCGACTGAATTGGATGTCGGCCTAGTTGGGGAAAATGGTTGTCTTTGTGTGATCTTTATTTTGACGGGTTAACTTCCACCATCGGCGGTGGTGCCTAGGCGGCACCGCCGCTGTCTGTGGCGGCATGTCTGGCAAGAAAAAGTCTCCAAAATGTGTCGAGTTTTATATCGTTGGATTCGTTTCGACGCTACGAGTGTATTGATGAGGTTGTTAAAGTCATTGGATGTATTTTGGTGTGGACTTAGAATTAATCGGTGTTAATTAATCGTTTTAAAGTTTTAGTGATCAGTCGAGTTGAAAGTCGATTCGACCTCGAGTCGTGACTTTAAAAGAGGAATGTGTTGCGACTTTAAAAAAGATTTTAGATTTAGATTGAAATTAGATTAAGCTTTTGAAGTTTGGAAAACACGAGATTCGAGAATGCAATATTCTCGACGGTATTGCTCGTTAGGTGAACAAGCTTAGTTATTCAATATTATTCTCGGTGATTAGTTGTTAAATAATAATCGTTTTTTCAGGATGATGTATTAGCAGCTAGTGGCAGACCTATATAAACGCCGACTGGCAGGCTTCGACTTGGTGAAAATCACGGCAGACTATTGTGAGTGGACACTTTATTTTCACTGTTGTTTTGTGAGTCTTCAGTTATACATTTATCAGTTATATAGTTTACAGTTATGTATTTATAATTATGCATTTACATTTGGAGGCATATATGATTTGGTTTTACATAGAGCATTGTACAATTGATGCATCACTGCACTGGCTTCTCGGTTGATCCCCGAGACGCTCCGGAAAGGCCATGGACCTGACCCGAGGATTTATAGAGCACTCAGGAGGGCCAGAATCCTGACCTGGGTAGTATTAGGACTTGAGGTCGGGTCACCCAAGTCGTTGCCTCCACATATTTTATAGTATTCAGAAGTATCTAAATGATCATATTTTTAGACTCGCATCATTTTTATGTACATTTATGGTGAAATATATATTATTTATAGTCTTCAGTTTAAAGTAAAATATTATTTTCGTCCACTCACTCTAACTTTTTTATTATTTTATATGCCTTTCCCAGGGATTTACAGTTCAATTTCCCAGTTTGCAGAGTTTGTTTGAGGTCGAGCGCGCATGCAGTTCATGGCATAACAATATCTACCGTAGGATCCAAGGTTGATCCAGCGAGTTAGTATTTTACTTTACATACTCAGCTTAATTTGTATAGCTGCTCTGATGTCAAAAACAATTTTATATATTGTATATTTTAATAGTGAATATATATGTGAGAAATTTCTTTATTTTGTGACTTTTGAGTTTTGAATCTCCACGTTGGCTGTCAATTAGTGAGTAGTAACTAAGGTTAGTAGAGTCATTAAGGCTTAATTCTGGTTTAGGCAGCTAAATCGGGGTTGGGTCCTTTCAATACCTGGGAGCAGCTCAGGTCAGCGGCCATGCTTGGGGTCTCCCTTCCTGACAACTGTGATCTATTTTTGGAGGCCGTTTTGATAATATGTTAGCTGCTTCGACTTGGCCATTGCTCTGAGGGTGAGCGAGAGAAGAGAAAAACATGTTGGTTCCCTGTCATTTGCAAAATTGAATGAACTCCTTATTATTGAACTAAGTATCATTGTCCGTAATAATTTAAATGGGGCTCCATAGAGGCAGACCAGTGTGCACCAGAGGAACTTGGTGATTTTCGTTGTCGTTATCTAGACTAGAAGTTCTGCCTCGATTAATTTTGTATGATAATCTATGATAATGACAAAGTAGCAGAACCAGCCCTTGGCCTTGAGGAGTTCACCGATCAAATCTAAGCCCCACTGAACAAAAGAAATGGGCTATAAGAGGATAAAAAATGAGACCGCTAGAGTGTGAGTTTTGTGGGCATGAAACTGGCAAGCTTTGCAGGGGCTAGTGATCGCGCTTTCATCTGCATGAATGGTGGGCTACCAAAACCTGTAGCGCAATACCTTTTGAGTGATGGATCGGGTGCTAGCGTGGTGGCCACAATCACCGCTATATACTTCTTCCAAAAGTGAGCGTCATGCGCTTGTCGTGAGATATTTGAGGTTTGGCCATGTGCACCCTTACATATACAGTTGTTCGCAGCGAACACTAAAGTTGGTGGCACGAGCGACAATTGTTCTGGCTTCCGTCCTGTTGATGGGCAGGATGCCCTTTGTTTTGTAGTGAATATGAGATCCATCCAGTTAGGCTCGGCGAGCGAGATAGGCAACATTTCAGAGAAGGTTTTGGCGATGCTTGGCTTATTAAGTATTTCAACCTTGCCTTGGGCAGTACAGGAGGGGTGTGGAGTAGTGGAGAGGAGGGCGAAGGCATCAGCCTTGGCGTTCTGCGCACAGAGTACTCGAGTGATATTGAAGAATTTAAACTTGGCAAGATAATGTTAGGCGAGCGCCAGATAAGCGGCCATTGAGCTCCTTTTGGCATTGAAGTCCCCTGTTATTTAGTTGACAACAAATTGGGAGTTGCTATAAATGTCAATGTCGGAGGGGTCCGACAATCGCCCTAGCTGAAGACCTGCGATGAGCGCTTCGTATTCTGCCTCATTATTGGATGCTTTGATGTTTTATTTTAGCATGTATTCAACATGGATGTCATCCGAGCCCGTAAGGATAATGCCAATGCCGATAGCCGATTGATTTGTTGAACCATCCACATATAGGTGCCATAACATTTGGGGCTTGATGATACCAGGCTATTGAGGCGTTAGTTGGGTGCAGCTCTTGTCAGATGCTATATACTTAGCAATGAAATTAGCTATCGCCTATCCTTTCATAGCAGTACGAGGTTTATACTTGATGTCAAATTGGCTGAGTTTAATGGCCCATTTTCTCAAATATTCACTATGATCGAGGGACTCAATGACTTAGTGGAGGGGCAGGTTTGTAAGGACCCGGATTTTGTGCACCTGAAAGTATGGGCAGAGACGCCGGACAACTTTGACCAAAGTAAGCATCCACTTGTCAAAGGTCGGATATCATTTCTCAGCATTCGTGAAGCCTTAGCTTGAGAAGAAAATTGGGAGTTCATTGTCAGAGTCGCGCCTGATGAGGGCAGAATTGACAGCGAGAAACAAATACAAAGTTTCTCCCTTGACAAGGTAGGGATAAAAGCAAGGTATTGCTTTCTGTTCTGAAATGCTTCCTCACAAGTGGGCTTCCAGTCAACATAGCGCTTGTTGGTGAGGCAGAGCCCTTTGAAGAAAGGCTCGCATTTTTCAGAATAACGTGAGATAAACCTGTTCAGGGAAGCAAGCTTACATGTGAGACTTTGAAGCTCTTTCTTCATTGTGGGCAGTTTCATGGTCATGATCACTTATATATTCTCAGGGTTTGCCTCTATCCCTCACTGATTGACAATGTATCCTAGAAATTTGCTAGCAGTGACCCGAATGTGCACTTGGTAGGGTTAAACCAGACTACGTGCTCCATCAAGATTTGGAAGACAATACGAAGATTGGCTGTGTGACCCCGGCCATGGGGCATTTGACCAAGATATCATCGATGTACATCTTTACGTTATGGCCGTTAACATCCCTGAAAATGTACATTATAAAGCGGTGATAAGTAGAACCGGTGATGTTTAGGCCAAACGACATGACGTTGTAGTAATAGAGGACTTTGTTGGTTGTAAAGGTTGTTGCTTCCTGATAATCTGGGTGCAAAAGATTTGATGTACCCGGAATAAGCGTCCAACATAGAAATGAGCTCATAACCAGCCGTGGCGATAACCAATTGGTCAATACGAGGGAGAGGAAAGTTGTCCTTGGGGTAGGCTTTATTGAGGTTTGTGTAGTCAACACACATCCTCCAGCTGCCATTGCTCTTTTATACCATGACCGTGTTAGAGATTCATTTAGGGTAATGAACCGAGTTGATGAAACCAATCTTCAACAGGCGGTCTACCTTCGCATGCATGGAGGCATAATGCTCTTCGTCATAAGAACATCGTTTTTGCTTGACGGGCTTGGTGTTGGGAGCAATACTCAATTTATGAGAAATAAGATTGGTAGAGATACTTTGCATATCTGTGTAAGACCATGCAAATACCCCTTGATACTCAATGAGCAACTGTTTGAACTTGTCAGCAATAGCGGAATCCAACGGAGTCTATTTTCACTGTTTGCTCTGGGTAAGATGGATCGAGCTGAACTTTGATTAGAGACTCCCCGCTATCCATGGGTTTCAGGGTGTGAATGTCGTCTCGAGGATCATCAGCGGTGGTAGACTAAGCGATGCTTTCCCCTAGTTTAAGAATCTCCTGCCGAGCTACATGACCCGTCCCAGGATTGGCGGAGCGTTCTACGAAGTCATAGCTCTGAATAGAGCCAGTGCCCCATTCGAAATTAGAGGTAAAACATGTGGCTACCAAGGATGAGTTTGAGCGTTTTGATATCGGGTCTGCCAAGTATAACATTATAAGAAGAAGGTGAATCAACAACTATAAAATCAGTATACACCTTTTTCTGTGGGGTGTCGGGCGCCCTTAGCCATAAGCGCATGTAATCTCTACCGTTAGGATAAATGACATCGCTCAAAAAGCTCATAAGCGATTCATTATCCTGCGTTAGCTTGCTGCGAAGCCTGTTGAGTTGCTCATAGGCGTGGTTGAAAATAACATTAGTAGCAGAGCTAAAGTAGATTAAAACGTGTGGCATCTTGCACCTGTCAATGAGTGCGTCGATGACAAATAGAGCGTTAGTAGCGGGGGCACTGTGCTTGTTAGTTGCAGAAAATGTATCTGGATCCAAAAACTTGTTAAGAGATTTATGTTCCCTAACCTTTCGACTATTAGTTAGTCTAAGGTTAAGTGAATTTCCCTTACCTACAAGTATATGAGGTCAAGTAGTATAATTTGTACAGAAGTCGAGTGTCAATCTCACGAGGATTGACTAACCCGATTCCATAGCTTTTTCCGATTAAATCCTTTAGGTGCATGAAACACAAACAAGTGATGCGACAAAGAAATACAAAAGATGGAAATGTGGATCTCACAACGCGAAACCCTTTGGAACTTTACTATTGCAAGGGATGATTAGACTACGATGAGTGATTTAATGAGGGATTGATTGGTTAATTACAACTAATGCAATGATGATAAATAGAGATGATCACAAATTCAAGATAAAAGAATGGTTGGCTAGGGATGCCCCCGTTAACCATTTGATGCTCAAATGTCCAATTTAAGGTCATGAGTTGTTTTGTCCGGTTTACATACTCAAACTTCTTTTGGATCATAAGAAAAAATCCTTTAATTGTCCAAATCATGCCCTCTCGGGTCACACTTGGTTATGGGCCGAAACTCCTATGCCTTTTATGATTCTAGAATGTTTCGGTCCATCCATGAAGCACAAAGTAAACCATGATTAGAAGCTAGAATTTTGGCGCTAGACACCTAATATATTTCATGCATAATGAGTTTGATTGCAAATACATGTGAAGGTTGTGGATGGTTTCCCTTCCCAAGCCTCTATTGGAGTACTTAAGAATATGTTCTAATGAATACTCCCAACTCGCACATATTGAGTTACCAGTCGAAAGAATCAACACTAACTACAAAGCCTCTTGGTCTATTGTAAACTTAACTGAAAACCCTTGAGTCACTTGGACCACAAAAAAGTTTTGATTCATGCTCAAGCACAAGGAAACTAAATCCTAAGCTTAAGCTTTTAAGTCTAAGCCTAAGTCATGTTGTATTCGCATATTTACCTAAGTGAGTAGCTAATTCCCTTAGGGGTCATTTTTTAGTTCTTTAGACAAATCCTATATTAGCTAGAGCTAAGACATGCATAAGTGAAACTAGTCAATTATTCCAAACACATCAACATGCCACAACAAAATCACATAAACAACAGATCTATTCAATAGTACAAAACACCCAAAACATACTCATTAACATAAATCAAAGCATCATTATCTACATCAAATGGCTAGGGTTTAACCCCTAGCCTCCCATAAGGGAACTACTCACACATCATAACTAAAAACAAGTTTGAATACATGATTAGAGTAAATAGAGTGAAGGAATAACCCAAGACTCTCCCTAAATCAAGTCAAGCTTCTTTAAGTCCAATCTTGTGCTTCAAACTCCACATTCTTTGCTCAAAGTGCATTCAACTTGTAGAGAAGTTAAGGAAGAGCCATAGGACACCAAGAGGCAAGGGATAAGAGGGATTACTTCTCACCTTTTTGAGCTCTAGAAATCTCACCAAACCCTAAGAGAGAGATGAGAGGAGGAAAGCATTTATTGCATAACCAAGTGAGAAGGAGGAGGAAAAAGGAAGGAACCTCAAGGGATTCTAGATAGATTCACCTTAATGGGATGCTTTTGTTATGGTAGAGAGGGTGTTTGAGGTGGAGGAAGGTGCTAAAGTGTTAGGGAGAGAATGAGGGCTATCTTTAGATGCAAAAATTATGAAAAAAATGTCAAATGAGGTGTATTGGGTTGATGACTTTGGGGAGCTCGACCTAGGGTAGGTAATAGGGAGAATTTGAGGTACTTGGTAAGCGCATAGATGTGCTAGAGTGACCATAAAGTTTGATCTAAAGGCTACAAAGTAAGATTCACATTTTCTTGGCTTTTAGGCTAAAGTCCAAACCTCTTTGTACGATAAATAATCGCACTTGATTATCTTCTCCTTGAATGGTGAAGGTTGCAAACCTTCGACTAGGGAAGATAAGGCCATTTTCTTATCCAAATTTTGGCAATGTTGAGTAGCTGTTTGGAGGCAGTTGATGTAGGTGGAAAGTGGCTCAAACCCGCCCTGGCGAATGACGAATAACGAATTGGCAGTGTTGTGACAGCTCTGCAACCGATAGCGTTGGAGGAAAGCGTAAGTGAAATCAGAGAAAGAATCGATAGAGCCAGGAGCGAGCTCAAAAAACTAGTTGCGTTCTTCACCTTTAAACGTCTCTTGGAAAAGATAGCATAGAGTAGCATCCTCATGCTAGCACCTTGCTGTGGCTGAAATAAATTTATCGACGTAGGCACCAAGGTTGCCACGCCCTGAGTACCAGTCATCTTTCAATGATTTTACTTGTCTATCGTGCCCAACATATGTGATTACACCAAAGAATGGGGTCGTAGGAGATGTGTACGGGAGGCAGGCATTCGCCGGGTGGCATGCCTGATGGAGCTCACCCTCAATGTCAGTGAGGAAGGCCAAGATCGCGGCAGTGGTATCAGGCACGTGGTGCTAGTGCTTAGAAGGTAGTGGTGGGCCGAGGAGTCAAGGGTCATTGAGTTGAGCGACCATGTGAATGACAGGAGGGCGCTCCCCTAGCCCGCTATGAGTCGGCTGTTGAAATTGCATAGCACTGATAGTCTCCTGGAGGTTTTGGTTGGCTTGGCGCGTAACATCGCACTCGCGGCCGAGTTGCTCCAACTCCTGCATTAACTGAGCGTTGACATCCTTTAGCACGGTGCCGCTGTTGCCAGAGGCGTTAGTTCTGGTGGACTGGGGATGAGGTGTCAATTGATCGTTGAAAGGGCGCAGGTGGGTGTAATGAGGTCATTATCCTCAAGATTAGGCATGGCGAAAGAAAGATGGCCTGGTGAATAGAAAGTGATGGCTTTTTAATGGTGGATAGGAAGAACGAAACTGCTAGACGACGCCAATTGTTTCTATCGAAATCCGTAAGTGAATTTTGTGAGAAGAGCATGATATATTATTGCGGGATCGCTCCCGAGCGCTCATGTTATAATCTCTTATGCTCTCTCTTAGGCTGTAAAACACAAGACATGTGTTAAGAAGTTGAGACGGGGTTGAGCCGCCTTCAACGTTCTGATGCCTAAGTCAAAAGTGGTTATAGAAATAAGCGGATAGTGAAATATGAAAGAAGTGATTTGATACCTTTGCTTGTCATAAATACCTTCCTTATATAGGTAGTTGTGGATGACATCCCTTCCTTATTCTCAGTAGGGGACTACTATCCATACCTCTTTTGGATGCTAGGAAGGGTAGACCGGTCTTTTGGTGGATCACGCCTTACTTGCTTAGAAGACACGCGGTGCGCGGTTGAGCGTAGGCATCATCATTTGGCTCGAGGGCCTCTGAGGCCCGCAAGGCCCGAGAAGCCCAAAGCCCGGCCCGGCCCAAAAAAAGCCTGCAATAGGCCTGGTCCAAAAGCCCTTCTTGTATTTTAATTTCTTTAATTTAATATATATTTTATAATTTATACTTGTATAAAAAACTTTGCAATAAGATAAGGAAACAAGCTACGGCTTTAATGGATAAATTCTTAGTTTGATAGTTGGATTTCCTCATAAATTTCTCCTTTTTTTACTTGGCCTTAATGAATAAATTTAATTTTATATAAAGAAAATCTTTATTCATTATTTTGAAAATGCTTTTTTTTTTTTTAAATAGGGCTTGTGGCTACCCTTAATCCTTTATTAATGAAGTGATAGGATACAAGAGAGAGATATAAAACCTAAACCCTATTTGAAGAGAAATACCTGAAATATTAACAGGCGACTCAACTACATTGTACCATAAATTGTACTATTGAGCAAAGAGTGCATCATTGGCTACTCAATTTTCTTTACAATTAAGGCGACAAAGCACTAGAAAGATAACACGCTAGTGGCGATGCATCAATTCACTCGGAACAACTTTCCAACTATGTTGCCGATAAGTAAAACTGTCGGCACTACATCTCATCCTGCCACTAGGAGGGTGTGCCCACTCAACAAACCAAAACCTACATATGGCAGACAAGGTGCCAAAGACACATAGCTCGAGACAAAACCCACATATTCCTACCTCATTCAGGTACTGACTTATTTTAAAAACAATTACTAAATACGAAAAATAAAATATAATTATATTTAAATACATAAAATCAACATAAACCAGACCTAGACTTTTAACACATGCCATTCTTGGAGCCGAATGAATAGAAGACAAGCAACCCACCTCACGTTAACACGCCACCGTCCCTCTCTAAGCCACACACCACCACTCTTCCTCGGCCGACCACCAACAACCATCTCAGAGCAAGGCCATATCTCCCTTCATTGAACGTCCTCTACTTGTAGATTCCCCCAAGGCCGAGTCATCAAACTCATGAGTGGACAAAATTCAAGCCTCACTGGAGAGTGCATCGTCGTGCACAGCGCTAGACCAAAGGAGTAGATCTAAGACAAAAGACGGTGGTCTAACCCTCTCCATCCACCACAATCTCGTCCTCCATCCTCACCACTGCAATCCCAACATACTAACGAAGTCGAGCAGCGTTGTCTAACGCCACACGTGAAACTCCTACCACCTATGTCGCCCATCATCGACCGAGGAACAATGCTCGTCCAGCTGCACCCTCGAGCGAGAGCCTACAAGGCCACAAGCCACCATCGACAAGGCCAGGGGCCACCAGACGAGTAAAACACAAAATTGGTTTTCTTTGTAAGGGCATCGATCTATTTGCTACTAGGGTTTTCTCCGTAGATACTTTATATAGTATAACTTGAATTTTGAAAATGCTATATGGTTTTTAAGTTAATATTTGAGTATTGATCTATGAGCATCCCCAATAATAGTCTTATTTTCTAGTCAAATTTATCACAAAGCTAAATATAACCACCATATTTTTAACTTTTGCTCCAATAGTTCTAGATATTTCTAAGTCAAATTATAATAAAGCACTATGAAGGGAGGAACATATTGGAGGGAAAAGTTTAACTATTAGTTATTTTTTCTCTCATTTCTTGCTAAATTTGACAAAGAACTTAACCAAAAGTTATATTTGACTTTAGTATAGAGTATTTATTAGACTGTGAAAACGTTATAAATTAGTTAAAATTTTAACCTTTTTTTCTTCTTCTGCGACTAGTGAGTTTGACTTGTTTTTATGTAGAAAACAATTAGGCTCGGCCTGGCCCAAAAATTACAGAGATACCAGGCCCAGTTTAGCCCGTAAGGCCCGGTCCATGGGCCGAGCTTGGACTTTACAATTGTACTTAAAGCCTGGCTCGGCCAGGCTCGTAATTATTTAATTTTCTCAAAAGCCCGGCCCGGCCCGAATCCCGCAAGGCCCGACCAACGGAGTCTTGGTCTGGCCCGTTGACGATCCCTAGTTGAGCGCGTGTGGGTCCATTCCAAGCAGAATATTCTGTTTCTATCTCACTTTGTTTGTTTTAACAATTGTCTTTGGTGCTAAGTTGAAATGACTCAACCTTAGATTAACTAGTAATCTAGGATCACGCTTTAACGACAAAATTTAAACTACGGATTTCTATAAAAATTTGACATAGTTTTCTCTACGAAGTGAGCTACCAGAAACCTGCAAGAAAATCACACTTCGGATTTCCCACAAACAATACCGTAGACCACCGATGTCCATCCAGATTTCTCAATAAAGTGTGGTAAGTAAATTATTTAAAATGGTGGAACAATAATACAGGAACTGAAAACTCATAATCTAACAATACTAACAATTCACTACCAACACTAAAAATTAATTACAACACTAGTGTTCATAGCGACTTCTAGGAGTAGAATTAAACACATGAAAATACACTACCAGTGGGCCGAAACCTACAGAAAGGTATGATAATCAGGTGGACTCAAAGCCTCTGGGGATCAAATCCAGCTCAGGAGAAGCATTGCAACCTGGTAACGGAAAACTGAAAGACCCAGGGAAAGGCAGATAAAAAAATATAAAAACGTTAGCGTGAGTGGACAAAATGCACAATCAGTGTAAAATAATAAAGTATCCTATCTATGCCTTTCCACCAATTTCTACAAGAACCTGTGAGTTCAACAGTTATAAAACAGTAATAATCATGGAGGTAGTCAGATGAGGACTCCTGATCTCCCCTGACTGGTAGCTACGATGAATAGAACAATGGGCCAGACGAGGTATCATGACCTCCCCTGACCAGTAGTTACGACAAGTAAAAATAAAAGGTCATGGTTCAGACGAGGCAACCTGACCTCCCCTAACGAGTCCGACGAGGTAACCTAACCTCCCCCGACTAGAAACTATCTGATGATTAGCCAAACAGTCAACGCATCAATGCAGCTAGCCTATAAGCCATCACAAGAAAAACCTCCAAATTTAATTTGGTCTAAAGTATACTGTAAATTAAATTGAAACATTGAATTACAAAAAATTGAACTCGCTACGATTGTGAAAATAAAAAGAGTTCATTCACCGTACAATGTCGGGATATTCAAAAAACCGTAACTTACTAATCAGGGCAATAATCATCCGACACGATCCGCTAACTCGTAATCCTGAAAACATGATTATAATTAATATCTACTTGTCGATATTGAATAGCTAAGCTCGTAATCTTACAAGCAATAATGTCAAGAATTTCGCATTCTCGAATAACGTATTTTCTGACTAAAAACAAAGTTAATCGAATTCCAAATTCAGTTCTTTACATTATTTCACTATAAATCGATTTTAGAGTCACAACATAAATTTCAAACATCGAGCGACTCGAATATAAATTGATATTCGGATTGTCCGTTAATAATATCGTGAAATCAACTAATTATTATCCGATTAAACACACGTCTAAATTAATTAAGTCCAAATATATTCAAGAACCTCACCATTGCATTCGACACGAAATTACAAGTGGAACAACATAAAATTTTGCTGAAAATCCATCCTCGCCGGAGCTCCGCCGTGCACGGGGGCGCGTAAGGCCATGCACCACCCCCGATGGCGGCCGGGACTCCCATCAGCACTAAATCAAGCAACCTGCATACCAAAATGTTCATCTCAACAAGCCCAAAAATATTCATGAAGAACACGACATCAAATACTAATAGGAACTCTTCTAATTTGCCGGAAACCAAAAATCCTCCAGAAAAAACAATTCTCTCGATCACCGGCGTCCGGCCACGGCAAGGTCCGAGACAGGTCCCAATCAGTTTGTCTTCACCGAGGCTTCAAAACCCCCCAGGGTTCGACATCAAACGTCGTTGAGAGCACCACTACCATCGCCGAGAAAAATCGTCTGAAATCGGCCAAAGTTCTCCACCTCGATTTTCCTTCCTCCGGCCACCAATGCTGGAGATGCAAACACCAATCGATAGAAGAACTTGAACCTAACCGTTTTCCACCAATATCATGGCTGGAGGTGGCCGGCCGGAGGCTCATAGCTGGTGAAAACCTCATAGCGAGAAAACCACTCGGAAGCAGAAGGTCAACGCGGGGTCAACCCGGCCTTCCCAAAAGGGAAACTCTGACCTTCTCAAAATATAAACCCGTATTTATACCCACGATTTTTCGATAAAATGTTTTCCGATATTTTTGTAAAATTTCCGCTGACCATAACTTTTTCGTCGTAACTCCGATTTCAACACTTGACATGGCCACGAACTCATATTGACAAACTCTACAACTTTATCCAAAGAAATTTCTTGAAAAAAAAACAAAATTGATAAAATCTCGACGAAATGCCAGCGAAAGTTACCGACGGTAAAGACTAATTATCATCGACGATTAAAGTAATAAATTAGCTACTAACCACATAAGTTTCGATTATTATATAATGATGTTCTGGGTTGTAACATAAGTATGACACATTTTATGGGTTAACACGTAGCGTACTAACATGATCCATTGACTTAGGCTTGTTTGTTCCCTACAAAGAAGCAAGAGAGAAATTTAAAGTTCTGGTAAATGGAATGGTTGAAACACAACATTCTAATTCTAGGATTTTTGACCCGTCAAGCTCTTATCTCGACCCGTCGAAGGTTAGTCCTTGGACGGATCATACTGGTTTCTTTAACCCATCAAGCTATTCTCTCGACCCGTCGAAGAGAACACCCTGGACGAATCATCATGACTCATTCGACCCATCAAATGATGCCTTCAAACCGTCGAAGGATGCTCCAGCTGCAAGAACCAAACCATCTTTTAGTGTAGTCCCCTACTCCGAGACACCGTGTGATGTGTTGGTTGGATTTGTTGTTGCTAGGTATTTCTCTGATCCACTTAAAAGACGTTCCCAAACAGGTTGTGTATTCACCATGGAGAACATGGCGATTTCTTGGAGATCAACAAAGCAAACCCTTGTTGCTATTAAGGGTTATGTATATTTGAGGATAATGCGGTTTGCATTGAACAAATGAAGTTATGTTACATTAAGGGTGATCATACTAAACACATTTCGCCGAAACACTTCTTTAATCAACAACAGCAGCAATTATTTAATATCCATGTGAACTAGATTGGTTCGGCGGATAACGTTGCAGACTTGTTTACCAAGGGGGAATGTTTAAGAAAAATATATTCATGGTATCCGGTGTGTGTCTTGTCTTAATTAGTGTAGAAGTAGATATTCTCTAAATCCCTGATTTATAAGGATATGGATTGTAATAGATTGTAATACCTGTATTTACTTAAGGTCATCTATCGATAAATAAAGATACAATTTCAATCTACCTTTATTCTATATGCGTCTATCCTTCAACGAGGAGTTTATTTCTTGGACAAATTTCAGTATACCCCTCTTAAATTTGGGTCAGACATCATATTAGTCATTTTTGTTTCAAAGTGAATGTTTTACCCTTTATCTTTGTAATTCACATCAGTCTTACCCCTCCGTCAGTTTTCTATCCAATTTTACCGTTAAGTGATAACATGACAATTGCCATGTCAACAAGTGGGTCCCACTATCAAAATTAAATTCTATTTTTTTATTTTTTATTTTTTGTACAATAATTTTATTTCATTTTTAATTTTCATGTTGATCGTCTCATTTTTATTTTTATATTTTATCTTTATTTTTTCATTTTGAACTTTCATAGAAAAAAAATTATAAAAATTATAAAAGAATAATAAAAATGTAAGAAAAAATACGAGATTGTAATTAGTCGTAGAGTTGTGAGAGAGAAAAACAAACAAGATTATAATTATTTCTAGTTTTTTAATTGTCTAAAATTTTTAGTTGAATTTTTGTCTCTATCTTATTTTTTTCTTTCTCTAGCAATTTGTTTTTAATATATTTTCCCTCTTTTTGGGTTTTACCTTTTTTAATGATATTGTAGTCAATCATGTATGAGGTTGCAAGAGAAAAAGAATAAAAACTAAAATGAGATGGTGAAAAATGAAAATGAAGATTAGAAATAAAAATAATAATATTTTTGAAAAATAATAATTAAAGGATAAAATATGAATTTATTTATAATAGTGGAACACACTGACGTGACAATTATTATGTTACTATTTAACGATGAGATTAGATAAAAACTAACGTACCACTACTTAACGGTGAGATTAGATGAAAAACTAACAGAGAGATAAGATTGATGTGAATTGTAAAAAAAAAAAAAGCAAAATATTCAACTTTGAAACAAAACGAATTAACATAATGTGTGAGCCAAATTAAGGAGAAAACTAAATCCTTATTTTTTCTTAATTCTGGCCGGAACTCTGTTCATTTCCGTCTACTTACCTAAAAAAAATTAAAAAATTTCAGTGTGTCATCATTTACTCGATGGCCCAAGGCCTCGACCTTGTTCTTATTCTTTTGTTACAAAAAAAAAAGCTAAAGGGAAAACCATCAGAGAGCGGGTCCAGTTCTATAGTCCAATGACTCCAATTCCTCCAATGTTTTGAATCATTGCTCTCACTAATCCAATATTTAGAGCAGTTGCTTGCTGCGAGCTCAGCTGCTTATGCCTATGCTAGTTCGTCTATTCCAGGTAACTAATCTAATCGATTCTCAGGCCTCAGCTTCATCCTTTGATCCTAGGTTGCACTGAAACGGATACGGAAACGGGGATACGAAACGATACGATACGCCGAAACGGTAAAATTAAAAAATTATACGAGTAGTATACGAAAATCAAATATAAACTAAGTTCAACAATCAAAAGTAATCAAAAGAGAGATGTTTCTTAGTTTAGACTTCAGATGTATGTACAAATGTACTATACAATCCATGCATATAAATAACAGAAAGCCTTGGGGTTTGATCACCTTCCTCACCTACTCGGAACAACAATTATATATCTATTACGCGAGGTATCGATGGTTAGTTCAGCTAAGTCTAGAAGCAATCCATCATTTAATCATTGTATGAGTCTGATGCCAGAACCAAAGTAGCAATACCTAATTCCAAAAACAAAGTCGCTGATGTGCAACGATGCACAGCTCCATTTAAATTCAAAACTCTAAACAGCAAAGCAGTACATAAGATTTAACGAATCATACACTTGGTCCAATTTTATACTCAAATGGGTACGTTAGTTACATGAAGACACACCGGCTGTGATTGTTGGACTTGGACATTGGACATTGGACTCTGAATCCAGTAAACTGAGTTCAAATCTCGGTAGAACCTGATTTTTTGTACTGCTCCTTGCTTTTAATCTTTTTCGAGTACGAGCCTCACAATTGAAACAAAACGAGCCACAGCTTCTCTCGTATGTTATCCATTCCATTCTCCTACACATATCATTGTGATTCTACTTTTTTTTCTTAATCGAATCATTCTGATTCTACTGAAACAAAGAATCACATAACAAAAAGAGAGAATGGGTATTGCCTTTCTCTCAGTTCATGCACCTCATAACATAAACATCCCACTCTCTCAATTCCATTCTTCAAACACCAAGTCATGCAAGAGCTTCTCTCAAACTTACTACCCATCACAACAACAATCCAAGTCTAACAGTACCGCCATCATTCTCTGCTCAGCTTCAGCTGTGGACGACACTCCATCTCCACCTCCACCTGATGATTCACTTCCTGTCAAACCAGAATCTGTCATCAAAGAACTTCCCCACAGGAGAATCGGCACTGAAACTAGCTCCCCCACTCTCACGCACAGGTCTTCTTTCTCTCCTCTCCCTCGCTCTCTCTCCATCTCAATCTCACCCAAACTAGGTGATCTCTCTCTCTCTTCCCTACCCAAGTCGACCGGCGAACTCAAAGATGTGAATAAGAGGAGATTATAAACTCCATTAGACGCGAATGAGAGGGATACTCGCGTATCTAATCGGATACTTTCATATCCATTTCGGATACCGTATCAGAACGTATCCTCCCGTATCTAATACGTATCGTACCCGTATCCATATCTGATACGCGATACCATAGGTAATGCCCGTATCAGTGCTTCTTAGCTTTGATCAGAGTTCAATAGTTCTCTTTTCATATAATGTTTAGATATGGAGCTATCGCGTCCAAGGTTTTAGTAATATTCTAATTAGAGGTCTCACTTGGTGGTTTTGATTTCTTTCCATGTTTTCGATTCTGGGTCAGCTTGAATTTGTTCCCAACTCTACTTGAAAATCACACTTTATACCTCTAAAAACTAAACAGAAATTAACTTTGTGTGATCAATTGATTATCGAAAGATTGAGTGGTGAGTACAATGAAAATATATATGTTGATTTGTTGATGCTTATCTGAGTTGGAAGTCCACATTTTCAGTAGATCATCTAATATTGTATGTAGTGTGACCATGAAACTCCAAAGTTTGATGCTTTGCGAAAGGATCTTCTGTTTTTTTAAATTCCATTAACATTCCAACCAATTATCTGATTTGTTCTTTTCATTTCAGTTTTTCTTTGCTGAAAGAGGCTGGCTGTAGTGCGTGAGGAGGCCTTACCAAATCAGCAAGTTCAACTTTTTAAAACTTGGTGCTTTCGGACCCGTTGGTAATTGCTCAACTGTCAGTAATATGATCTCTCTTCTTAGACATAGCTGCAGAAATAGTTACATGCTCAGATACTTCAGTAACAAACATTTCCATGATAACCCTTTTCATCCGTACTTGTCCAATCTGAAAGAGCATCGGAATCCCATCAATAGTACTCTGAGGCCAATCCACTATTTGACTCACCCCCTATCTGACTCTGTACCCAACGTTACTCCAAGTGGATTACTTAGTATGTATGACCAGCCCTTCTTTTGTAAGTTCTACTCATCCCCATCGCGATCATTTAGAAGGAGAGAGAATAAAAGATTAGAAATTAGTAGAAAACCAACTCTCAACGAAACCCAATTTCAGAGGGCTCTATCCCAGTTGTTGCCTAGATTCACACCGGAAGAACTTCATGATGTTATAACTATGCAAGATGATCCTCTTGTGTGCTTAGAGTTGTTCAATTGGGCATCGCAGCAGCCCCGGTTCAAACATGATGTTAACACTTATCACATTACGATAAAGAAACTTGGTGTAGCTAAGATGTATGAGGAGATGGATGACGTTGTCAACCAAGTGCTAGCTATACCTCGCATGGGTTCTGAGGCGCTTTTCAATTCCATTATCTATTTTTTCACAGAAGCTCGGAAATTGACTAGAGCTGTCAATATATTTAAACATATGAAGAATAGTAGAAACCTGGAATGTAGGCCTACAATTAGGACATACAATATTCTGTTTACTGCCTTTTTGAGTAGGGGATGTAATTCCTACATTAATCACATGTATATGGAAACCATTAGGCGTCTGTTTAGGCAAATGGTGGATGATGGGATTGAACCTGATATTTACTCTTTGAATTCTATGATTAAGGGGTATGTGCTTTCCCTTCATATCAATGATGCACTTAGAGTATTCCATCAGATGGGTGTGGTCTATAATTGTCCACCAAATACATTTTCCTATGACTATCTCATCCATGGGATATGTGCCCAAGGCCGAACAAACAATGCTAAGCAGATGTGCAATGAAATGAAGACAAAAGGATTTCTGCCAAGTAGCAAATCATACAATTCACTTGTGACTGCTTTGGCTCTTAGTGGAGAAATTGAGGAGGCAGTGAAGTATTTGTGGGAGATGATTGAGAAGCGAAGGTCAACTGACTTCATTACATATAGGACGGTACTCGATGAAATCTGCAGACAAGGACGGGTCGGACAGGCAATGAAGTTGCTAAAAGAATTTCAAGAGAAAGACGTGCTGAATGGGCATGATTACAGGAAGCTCTTACATGTACTTGAAGATGACTACAGAGGTTCAGTTTCCCACATTCACTCAAGGTAGTATCATTCATTATTTTTGTTGTTGTTTCTAGTATATGTCTTCTGGACCACCTGTGTTGCTAGTCTGGGATACTGGCTCAAGGAGTATAGGTGGCTGCTCTTCTGCTTTTGGTTGTTTTCAGTGGCACTTCCCAGTTCTAGTAGCACTTATTTCTTCAGTTAAATTCCATTAATGTATCAATCACTCATAGCCTATTTTCTCTATAATACTGATAAGCAAAGTTTGCTAATTAAAATCTTTCTACCTGTTGAACTAATTTATTTGGGATACCAAATAAACATATATCTTTAAAAATCAGTTGAGTAGTAAGTCTTAACCTGTCTAAACCTTTTTTAAGTAGGAATTCAGGGAAGCATGTTACCATGGAGTGATATTGTCGTAGTTCCGTGTTATTTGATTTGCTTACTTAAAGTCTAGATAAACTCTGATTCACTGACTTCTTTTTTGCAGATAAACAAAGTTGTAATGGCCTAATCATTGTTTGAAGCTAGCCAATGCCATAATTCAAGATGAGTTTGACGATAAAAAAATAGGGCGGCCATTTAGTTGAAAATTAGTCGTAGGAAATAATGACAGCTCAGCACACATCAAACAGTGCAGTTAACGATCGGCACAGCTCTTGCTGCGAAGCTTTTATTCAGCAAATCTCCTCCTTGTCTAAGACAAATCCAGGAGGTCTGGAAGATTCTTGCTTCTGTTGGTCCAGGACCAGGAGGACTACCATGCCTCTATTCAATTCCATGAGCTCATTGGTGAGTATACCCAACAATCAATCTGGGATATTAATTTTGTATTACGAATATATTAACTTGTGAGATGAATAATGACTAAGAATCTGAAAAACCATGGCAGATAAGGGGAAAATGATGCAATTAAAAAGGTGGCATGTGTGCTGGGCTCCTGGTGAATGCTGTGACTTGTGGAGTAAAACAGTTGCTCATAATTAAAGAAGTGAATTGAGCCTCAAGTCTGAGCATTAGCCACACTAACACGTCAGCCACCTTGATTCTAAGGACATGGTCATTAAGTTGTTCATTTTACTAGGTAAAGGAATCTGTATGATTAGCTTTTAACAAATATCAACCAATGGTGACTAGATCCTAAGATGCATAATGCCACTGCTGTTAAAGTACTTTCTATTTGACCAAAATTATGTTGATGACGTATCATACGTATAGGTTTCAGTCCTTTACTTCTGTTGTTTTCACACTCACTTATGCTTACATTTTGATCTTTTATGGGGTTTTATTGTATTCATAGGAATTCAGAGACTTTGAGAACTAATGAAGACCATGCAATTTGACTCTAGAAGCATTGGTGCAGCTTTACAATTTTCCAACCACGATCAAGTTGGTTCAGCAATCGTCGTCCAGTTTTCTGTTCTCTGTAGTTTTGTAGTGAAGGGCTGCCCAAGAAGAGAAAATGAAGGAAAAGGGTTACCTGTCTTGTGTACAAATATTAGAACTGAGAAGTATTTGTCATGTTAACTGAGCAGTAGTTGCCCTGGAATGGTCTATGGAAATTTCACATTATATGATCTCTCCCCTTTATTTATTCTGGTTTGTGTTGCATCGATGAAGAGAATCCAGTGTACTTGTAGTCCCAAATTTTTCCATTACGTAGTGTCTGGAAAGAAACAATAATTTTCTCTAATCATATCAGCCTTGATCATTAAGCAGTCAATTCTTGGGTCATCATCATTTACAGAATGTGGTGATGAACTGAAGACCAAAAGTTTGATATTGTGAACATGTTCTCTTACTCAAGTTCATAATGGGCAAATCTATACTGAGTTTAGCAATTGAAAAAAACTCTAAAGCGAGTTTAATACAATTTTACAATACATGATAATTGAAAAAAGAATTTCATGATTTTCCACTGAAACAGCAAAGAGGACATGTATCAGTACATAACTAGTAAAAATACCACCATGTAATTTTTCAATGGTAGTGCATGTCTAAAAACTTGACATAGTACACTACATGTCTAGGCAATTGTTTTACGGTTTGTCTTTTCCTCAATACCAGACTGAGAAAATCTATGTCGTAGAATTTCTAGAACATCTTCCATTGTTCCATCTTTAAGGGCCAGGAGAACCATGGAATGATAAAGCACATCTCCCATCTCTGAGGCAGTCCGTGATTTATCCTCGTTGTCCTCTAGTGTTCGACATAGCTCATCTGCCTCTTCCCTAGATTGAAAAAAAGAAAACCATCAATTAAGATGGTACAAAGAAAGATAATCATCAACTGATGAAAATACAGAAGGCACTCTTTATTAGTATATTGTTCCAAGATGAGGATAAGATCCATACATTGCCAGCATGCATATCACTTCTGTTAGTTCTGTAATTCCTTTACTAGCTCTATTGGTTACTTGATAGGACTTCTGAGAACTACTATCTTTAGGATGTAGAATGCAAATACAATCATTACAAATCATAGAACATGATACCTGATTTTTGAACACAATAATTTCTTATCAAGTAGTAGTCTTCTAGTCCACGAGGGCTTTCCAGTTTGTGGGACTTCTAGTTCTCCTTTTCGTTTTGCAATCGTAGATTCTAACGACTTCAGAGTGGTTAATGGGAACTTTTCTCCTCCACTCTGTCACAAATAATTTGAATCATTAAGCAATACTGACCCAAGTAATGGAAAATAATTGGATTCACAGTATTGTAACTGTTCAAGGCAACCTGTTGATCATCTAATAAATCAATCACCGATGTGTAGTAGCAAGTCTCTGCTCCAGTGTGGCAAGTAGGCCCATCAGGCTTCCCTAGGTATATTATCTGAGAAAAACTCGAGTCAAGGTAATAAATCTGAGTACAAAGGTAAACATTAGCAAACGTGTTCAGAGTAAACTAGACAAAAAAACATACAGAGTCTCGATCACAATCAAGGAATATGTCATGAACATTAATGAAGTTATTGGACGTCTCTCCCTTTGTCCACAGGGTTGATCGTGACCGACTGTAGAATGTCGCCTTCCGGGAGGATATTGTTGTAGCCACTGCTTTCCTATTTGCAAAGCCTTGCATTAAGATGGCTCCTGTGTCAACATTTTGAGCTATTGCAACCGCTAAACCTTTGTCATCCCATTTTACACTGTCTAACAATGTTTCAACCTGAAAGGTCACTAGTAGATTTTACACACATATCTGACTTCTATCAAGAAAGGAGATAGAGCAGAAAATAATAAGTTGAATTCCTATAAGGTCTCATCTGTTAGCATTACTAGTTCTGTCAACAATATGAGACTGGTGTGTAACTAAAATGCATGAGTAGTCATGCATGGCAAGCTACAGAGCCAAATTCTATGAGTCAAACAAATGTGGAGATAAAACATACGTAATCAGGAGACGCAAGGTGAAGGACGCATAGGACGAGGGAATGCAATGCCGAATGTTCAAAGTATATGTAGAGTAAAAAAGGTAATCTACCAATTTCATATGATTCACATAACTTTTGTTTTTGGACGTCTATCAGTCCCAGGTCATACCAGAATGATCAAGGCATATCCTTCACAAAAATGACAAGCACTTAATACATGGGATCAATATGTAAATAGGCACCTTTGATTGAAGACGAAGGTCCCTGTCGAAGTTGTTGGTGGAAGCATAGACATGAAAATTGCTCTTTCTTTTAAAATTCTCTCTACCATGATACAACGAGTTAGAAATGGCAAGCCGAATAGGGGAAGAAACTCTGACTGATTGCAGAGAGTGGAACTGTGAACTTGTCATTCTCCTGTGACAATGTAAGCAAGACCAAATTACTTCTCACCGAATAGAAACGGAGTGAATAGGATAGAAGATCATACATATCTGGAACAAAAACCTACAAAAGACTGAAGACCTTTTTCTCGGAAACCTTTTACATTACACTAGTGCGAGTTATAAATTTGTTGAAGTTCGACTACATAAGGTTCTGGGACTA
This sequence comes from Geum urbanum, assembly GCA_946800695.1. Lineage (NCBI taxonomy): Eukaryota > Viridiplantae > Streptophyta > Magnoliopsida > Rosales > Rosaceae > Geum > Geum urbanum. Next base: position 13,812,917 of record OX327001.1, read on the forward strand.
AGATAATCACCATACATACCAGAAGAAACTAATCAGCTTTAAATTTACATTACACAACTACAAGGCCTAAACTGTCTGGAAAATCAGAACAATGCATAGTTGAGCTGTCACAACCAGTTACACAAACAATGCATCAACTCACATGAAATCAAAGACAGCTTTTCCATATAAATAAAAGTAATTACTTTAGTTTATTCTCCTACTCCCTGATGATGTACATTAAACAAGTGTGTAGCTTTAAAACGAAATCCAGGGTATCTATCTATACAGAATCTAGTAACATCCTAACATTACAACATGAATCTATTTCGCTATCAAATACTCTTCAGTAAACTCTAAAATCCAATATCCAATTACAGATGGAGAGAAAGAGAGACCTGGTTCCGATCTTGGCTCACAAATTGAGGCGTTGGCTCAAAATGGTTGAACAACACTGAAGAGCTGCTGGAAGCTCAGCTATTCAATCTAAACGATGTCGTTTTGGTGCGAGTCCAATCCCACAAGGATATATAGTCCACAGAGATGGGCCAGGCCCGAAAAGCTCCGAAGGCAAGGCTTAGCGTTGAAAGAGATCGCACACAGATCCAACGGTGGAGAAAGAAACCCTAGACGACTGAAGTGGACTCGCTCCTCTTTAAAGTCCAAGCGCTCTCTCATTTTTTCGTGCTCTCTTCATATCTCTCTTTAGCTCCAAGTCGGCTAGAGAGAACCTTCCATTTTCTTCGAGCTCAGGTCCAGATCCATCTCTCTCCTAGCTTTATCTTTAATCTGTTCGTTCTTTGTTATGTATTGTATGCTCTCTGATTTGATTTTGTCTTCCATTGAAGCATGTTGATGATCTTAATTTGAGATTAATATGTGGTTAGATCTGTGGCTTATGTGTATGTTTTGAGCCGCTTCTAGTTGTTTGTTTGATTTTCTGACTTGTGATTGTAGCTCGTGTTGAATTTCTGGTTCAAAAATTGAGTGCAGAGTATAGAAAACCGTGATTATGTATTTTGATTTTGCATGTTGATCGTATTTTGGATTATGCTTCATTATCTGGTTTGTGGATATGATTTAGTTCCATGTGACTCGTTCCCTTGAAGCAATATTAATAGGTGTTGCTTTATTGATATAACTTACCTCAGGTGGTTCTGTTGTCTTTTAGAGTAACAATTAAGCAGCTAAATTTAGTTTCTTGGTTGAATAACTGTAAAATGTTATGATTTACAAAATCGATTGTTTGCTGTTTTGATGCTGTTGTTGTATGTCTGCTATTTTTATCAAGTATTTTGGAAGTATTGTGACAACAATGATGAGTTCTTAACAGACCTGTAATGATTTTGCGGATATGAGCGCATCATATAAAACATCTAAGGGGCTGAGTTGTGCAATACTTTTGTTTTTGTTTTCATTGATTGTATGCAATGTTTTAGTTGTTGTATCTTTAGCAGTTTATTTATCCATAGCAACAATGATGAGTTCTGTACAGATCTGTAATGATATGTGAATATGATCGCAAATCTTTTTGAACATCTAAGGGACTGAGTTCTATAGCAATGTTTTCTGTATCTTTAGAATTTGTGCATTTGAATTTTGATGAATACTAGCTTTACTGATCAGACCTTTCTTTTCCTGTGATTTCAGTTTCTTTTGAAAGTTCATCATGGGTAAGGAAAAGTTTCATATCAACATTGTGGTCATTGGCCACGTCGACTCCGGAAAGTCGACCACCACTGGACACTTGATCTACAAGCTTGGTGGTATTGACAAGCGTGTGATTGAGAGGTTCGAGAAGGAGGCTGCTGAGATGAACAAGAGGTCATTCAAGTATGCCTGGGTGTTGGACAAGCTTAAGGCTGAGCGTGAGCGTGGTATTACCATTGATATTGCATTGTGGAAGTTTGAGACCACCAAGTACTACTGCACAGTCATCGATGCTCCTGGACATCGTGATTTCATCAAGAACATGATTACTGGTACCTCCCAGGCTGATTGTGCTGTCCTCATCATTGACTCCACCACTGGAGGTTTTGAGGCTGGTATCTCCAAGGATGGTCAGACCCGTGAGCACGCTCTGCTTGCTTTCACTCTTGGTGTCAAGCAGATGATCTGTTGTTGTAACAAGGTGAGTTGTCTTCTAATTGGTGCTGTATCAGTTTGTGAAGTTTTAATTATGGATAGTAGCTCCAACTGTCTTGTGTGTATGTATGCAGATGGATGCCACCACCCCCAAGTACTCCAAGGCAAGGTACGATGAAATTGTGAAGGAAGTCTCTTCCTACCTGAAGAAGGTCGGGTACAACCCAGACAAAATTGCCTTTGTCCCCATTTCTGGATTTGAGGGTGACAACATGATTGAGAGGTCCACCAACCTTGACTGGTACAAGGGTCCTACACTTCTTGATGCTCTTGACCAGATCAACGAGCCCAAGAGGCCCTCAGACAAGCCCCTCCGTCTTCCACTTCAGGATGTGTACAAGATTGGTGGTATTGGAACTGTGCCTGTGGGACGTGTTGAGACTGGTATCATCAAGCCTGGTATGGTTGTTACATTTGGCCCTACTGGTCTGACCACTGAAGTTAAGTCTGTGGAGATGCATCATGAAGCTCTCCTCGAGGCTCTTCCTGGTGATAATGTCGGGTTCAATGTGAAGAATGTTGCTGTCAAGGATCTCAAGCGTGGTTTTGTTGCTTCCAACTCCAAGGATGACCCTGCCAAGGAGGCTGCCAATTTCACCTCTCAGGTTATCATCATGAACCACCCTGGTCAGATCGGAAATGGATATGCCCCAGTGCTTGACTGCCACACCTCCCACATTGCTGTGAAGTTTGGTGAGATCTTGACCAAGATTGACAGGCGATCTGGTAAGGAGATTGAGAAGGAGCCCAAGTTCTTGAAGAATGGTGATGCCGGTATGGTTAAGATGCTTCCCACCAAGCCCATGGTTGTTGAGACCTTCTCTGAGTACCCACCTCTTGGTCGTTTTGCTGTGAGGGACATGCGGCAGACTGTTGCTGTTGGTGTCATCAAGAGCGTTGAGAAGAAGGATCCATCTGGTGCCAAGGTGACCAAGTCTGCTGCCAAGAAGAAGTGAGATGTGCCTGCGATAGTGCTAGTCTAGTTTTGTTTATTTCAATTTTCGTTTCTCTATTTTTGTGGTACCCTGGAAGCTTTTTGGACCCTTATGATGGCTTGCTTTACTGTCTTCTGGCCTTGGTTTCATGGTTGGATGAGCTGTATTGTAGGCTTGTTCTATTATTGTTTCTGTGTTATACATTGAGATGAGTTGTGGACTTGTGGTTGTTTGTTGAACAGCTTCATGTTAATGTAGTGACTGTTCTTGATATTTTAATCTCTGTTTTTCATTCATCCTTTGATTTGATATTTATGCGAGGAATGAAATTAGGAATGAAATATATAATATCATATTTTTGTTTTTTGAATTTTCTGATATTAATTTTACAAATTAATATTTTTTGTCCAATATGTTTTGAAATTCTTGATAGGAGATTTTGACTTTACATGCTGAACTAAATAAAAAATATAAAATTTTACACGTTAATAATCAAAATTTTAATCAAATAATTTTTATTTCATCGATATTTTATCTGTATTTTAAATAGTTCATATATATTTGATATTTTACTCTTGATCAGCCCGCTTCAAAAACTTGATGACTTGAACCATTTGTTATTTAATTATCATTTCTGTGTGTTGTGATACTATGATTACCATCCATCACAAATTCGCAATATGTCCTCTTCTTCGCCTGTAATTGTAATTGTGAGTGTTACGGTTTGAACAAATCCAATAGTTCAAAAGGCTACGATTAATTCTGAACTAGTACGCATCCAGTTTGACAACAATTCAAATTTGGACGCGATATTTATGCTAATCTAATCCCAATGGACATCCAGACAAACTGTTTGTGTAAATCCAATTATGGGTACAAGGTGCTGCCCCGTGCATTGGTTAAAATTAGTATTTGGCTTCACCAGAAGTACAAAACTGTCTCTGGCAGCTGCCGGAGTACGAGGGAGATGTCCACAAGCAAGTACCAGCATCCACCGGATGTTCTAAACCAAGTCCCAAACCTGCAGCATGTGAACGCATACAGATTGCCAACAATACCAGAGCAGTTCGGAGTATACAAAACGTTTATCCGACATTTGTCCAACGTAAGAGCAACAAGGATAATTTGTGCTAAAACGTGTTTTACAAATAGATTTTTACCTCAATTTGTCACAGCTCTTTATCACTGCCAAGATGTGCCTTCCTTGCTGCATCTTCAGCTTGGTCCAAGACAAAACTCTTGAGTGATTCAACATCCCTCGGTCCTAATCAAATTCCAAAGAAACAGTCGCTACATGAGATAATAAACCAGAACGCAACTATAATAGCTGACCCAATAAACAAGAGAAACATATCTAAACAATCAATTTAATGCAAGTCGACCAATACAGAACAAAAGAAACCGTTGGTCCCGCATCTAGTCCTTGTCCAAATCTTCATGGTGAATAGCTTGATTGATCTAAATGTAAACATCACATTTGCAATGATGACCCAAAAGAAGACCAAAGCATGGCAAATTATCACAACTACCTACGGAAAAGAGGGCATACTTGCATGTTCTTATAGAACCCAAGCACCGGGATACAAGGTTTTTGTTTTTGGTCCCAAGTAGTTGAGCATAACGTGAGGTTCTATACTTTCATACATCATGCAAAAATGACAAACATTGTCTTTAACCATGACCACCAATCAAGCAGTGTTTGTTTTACCATAAACATACTATAGCAGATAGCCAGTCGTACTAACATTATCTACCCACTTTCTCCCCAAGCTAAAATAGACAACAAATGAATATGGAAACCACACAGATGTATACATTCCCAACTGCATGCACACAATGCATTGCTTTCTTCAGTTATGAGTATAGTTATTCTAGTACTGATGTATTTAAAAATGTTCATGATTAATGACACTAGAGTAGGTTAAGTTCTGATCATTTAACTTCTCCACAGTGAATATGCTTTGCTTCTCCAAAGACCTAAGTAACATCCCCCTTCAGATAAAGGTGAAGGTGGATCCTGTAAGTACTTGTCTATGCCACATCACAAACCCCTTCGACCATGATATTCATACATGTCCAAGGCACAATTCGATAAACTTGTAATGAAAAGCTAATGACTGAAGGTGGTAAAAAAAACAAGCTTTAAGATTCAGATTAAGTAGAAAGCACATCACGAAGAGGCAGAATCTGAATCAAACCTTGATATTTTGCAACTTCTTCTCCATCAAAGAAGAGCTTAAACGTAGGATAGGAATGAATATCAACTTTTGAGCACACTGGTTTACTCGTACTACAATCAACTTCCCCGACTTCTATTTCGTCCTCACCTTCGACTGCATTCCCAAGGTCCTCCCACAATGAACCCAAGTTCTTACTGAAACACAATTGTACTCATTAGATTGTAAGCTAAAATTAATCATAGGCTAAATCAAAGGTTCCAAAAGCTTACCAATGCTTACACCATGGTACACAGAATTTCACAAACCATGCAGTGTCTTTTTCCTTCACCTACACACACACACACACACACACAAGCAATGAGACAATCGAATCTAAACCAATCTAGTTCTTATACAAAAACACAAACTTGACAGATTTATTATGCCGTTCAATGAAATCAGTGGTGCCCAAAACTATAAACTGTGATCTATATTAAGTTGAGTGATCTGCGAATTGAATTCGAATCTGAAAAAGACGTTTAGAGTTGCTTACCTTATCGGCGAAGGTGTCAGCGGTTAGGGTTATAACCTCGGCTTTGGTAAGCACTGTTAGACTTGAAAGAAGAAGAAGAACAAGTAGTAGGGATGGGAAGACCAGAGGCGCTGCTAAGTGGGTTTTCATCGCTGTGCCTATAAAATTTTGCAGGAGCCAATTTCAGATGTGAAGAAGAAAGAAAACCTCTAGAGACGACGGCTCTTTATTCTTTTTAATTTGAAAAAAAATTATGTGTGATACCAACCTGCTCGATCGTAATACTGGGAGATTTTAAATTTGAAAGATAAATAAGTAATTTTATATGTAATTTGATTTTTAATTTTTTAAAGAAGTTTATATATATATCTTACTTTTTCAAATGGTAATTTTTTACCGTATTAAATAGTAAAATTTTAATCATTAAAAATGATAAAAACATTTATGTTTACTGAGGATCGAACCTCAACCCTCATATTAAACGAGTACAATCTTACCACATGACTACCGAGAGATTAATAATATATTATATAAGTATATTTATACTCAATTTTTTTAAAATTTCAATGTGAAATTTGTTAAAAATATCACTTATGTTTGACAGACGGATTGGTCAATCATGTTTGATAAATATCAGATTTGTCACTTATGTTTGACATTTTCGTTTAGATTGATCATTTTGTCCGTTTTAGATGTTAAAAATCACACATAAACACACGTACTTTACTTAAATAAATTTTTTTTATCATTGTTATGCTAATAAATTGAATTATATACACATTACAAATAAATAAATATATTTTTTTAACATTTAAAACGGACAAAGTGATCGATCAGAATAAAAATGTTAAACATGAGTAACATCTTCGACTATTTTCTCTACTTCGATAGGTAAAATTTTTTGCATCGGTGAGGTTCGAACACAGAACCTCTGGGTACATCACTACCTCTTTCACCACTACACCACAAGGGAACCCCAGACCCGAACCCTCCCGCCCTCCTCAACCCGTTTGCGGCGATGAACTCGGCGGCGCTGACGGTGTCGTCGACAGCCTCACGGGCGACGTTGAGGCCGAGCTTAGTGAGAGTGAGCTCGCACTGGGCCAGAGCCTGAGAATGAGAGATGACTCGGGTCAAGTAGTCTTTTCGGACCCCCGGGAGAGAGTCAGGAGACAGTGGTGGACGGGAACTGGACCTCGCCGACGATGTGTAGACGGTGGTGGAGGAGGAGGTCCTCTCCCAGTCAAGTCTCTCCTCCGCCTCAAATCCTTCTCCAACCACTGGCGTTCCCTCATCTCCAGCCCTGATTTTCGCCGCTGCCATCTCGCATCCTCCACCATCATCTTGCCATAAACAACAGAGACCACCATCCACCACACATCTCTCCACGGCGGCGGCGCAATCATCATTTCTGACCCGCCGCCCTTCACTTCCCTCAGCTTCATCGACGACTCGGCCGGCGTGAAGATCGTTCAGTCCAGCCACGGCTTCCTCTTGTGTCGCAGCGTTCACAAATTGGGTAAGCGCCAAAGCCTCTACATTTGCAATCCATCCACACATCAATACACTGTTGTCCCTGAAAGATACACAGATGATGTATCAAACTGCAAACCCACAACTCTATACGGAGTGCAATTCTTTCTTACCATTAAAAAAAATTATAAATATATAAATGTGTGGTAGGATAATTAGTGGTAGTGGTCTGGTGGTAAGACTTTTTAGTGCATTCTTGAGGTATGAGTTTAGAAACTCAGAGTTGCAATTCTTTTTTTCCAAATTAATGAAGGGAAATGAGTATTTTTCAAATTAATGAAGAGTATATGGGTATTTTTAACATCGAATTTAAAATTTTCGTCTGCCACGTCAGCAATGCAAACAGAGATTTACAAAAAATTTGATCGAGGTATATCATTGATAAGGTTTTGAAAATCTACGTATGCAATTGATATTTTACAAAGTTCAGGTATGGAAGTAATAAGACGGATAAATTCAGGTATCACAAAAAAAAATTTCCTTTTAATTTTTTTGTTTTACGTACTCTAGGTTAAATTCTGTTTAAGATGGGCACTAATGTTACGGTGACCCGAACGCAGAAAAGAACAGTCGGAGGCACATAAAGGTGTGTGATGGTCTCATGGAGTCATGGTCTCTTCGGTTAGAGTAATCATTAGGCATTTCATTTCTCTCCGACTCTTTCATCAAGAAGGTAATGCAATTAGATGTGTGCGTTTGCCTTTAGAGCTCTTGTTTCGTTAATAGTACTAGTGAATTTTTTGTAAGAAAAACTTAGTTCCAATAATTGTATTCTGCAAAACACGTTATGAACATCAGTTTATGTTTTGAAAAGAATGAATGAAACTTACAGGATGAAGCAGTTCTTGTTGTCATGTTTGATCTTCTGCAAATATACACTTCTGTATTCTAAGCAAATGGAACTTATATCTGAATGTGTGTGTATAATTCAGGGACCAGACAAGGCTATATATATAGAGAACAGATCAGACAATCGTTTCCATTTAAGCAACTGTTGTGTCTGTTCACTGCAACTTGATTTCTTGAACCATTGCATCAGTTCCTTTTGAACTGATATGCCTTTTGTTTCTACTGCAACCTTTCGTACACTGCATATCAATGTTTTAGAACCTTCTTACAGATTGGTTCATGACAGATTCATATTCTCAAACCTATACTGATCATATACAAGATTCAGAATACAAGGGAAATAATGTCATGTTCTTATAAATTGATTCTAACAATCTCCCACTGAACTTGACATTGTTTCAATTTCTGAATATGTAGAATGACACAATATATAAACTGAAGTGTCGACTGGATTTAAGAATGGTTAATCTGTTTCATTGTTTATAACAATTTGTAAAAGTTATGCCAGACTAAAAATATCTTGATGGATTGGCAAAACATCAGTATTTTAAAATCATAACAACACAAATACAACTGTATATGAACTACTTAATGCGGTAAGTATATATTTGATACTGAAACAAAATATATATACTCCTAAAGTCCTATCAAAATTTTGATTCATGATTGCATAACTTTAAATGTATTTTATACTAAAAGACTCTGTAGAATCCTTAATTTAAGAAATACATATATAGAATGAATGAACTATTATGATTCATATATTATTCATACAACATGATTTATTACAATGCAATACTACAATCATATCTTTATGATGTTGTTAGTTCATATCAGCATCCAAATTTTCTAAAATTCCCATGGCTTTGACATGTTTGACAAAACTTGATATTGGTAGGGCTTTAGTAAAAGGATCAGCTAATTGATCTTTTGTGCCTATCTTGATGACTTCAATCTCATTGTCTCTAACACTTTCTCTGACTGAAAAATATTTGACATCTATGTTCTTGGAATGAGAGGTCCTTCTGTTGTTCTTTGAAAAGAATACTGCTGCAGCATTATCACAATAAATAGTCATAGGCTTCTGGATTGATTCTAACAACTGTAATTTTGAAACAAAATTTCTTAACCACAGACCATGTCCAGTTGCTTCATGTACAGCTATATATTCTGCTTGAAATGTAGATGTAGCTGTCAAGGTCTGTTTTGCTGTTTTCCATGATATTGCACCTCCAGCAAGCATGAATATATACCCTGAACAAGACTTCAAATCATCAATGTCTTGTTTATATGATGCATCTGCATAACCTTCTATTTTCAACTCTTTATCTTCCAATCTTCTGTAGACCAACATATGGTCTCTTGTCTGTTTTAAATACCTCAACACCTTTTTCCCAGCAATCCAATGGTTATGTCCAGGATTTGATTGATATCTTGATAACATACTGACAGCAAAAGCTATATCTGGTCTGGTACAGACTTGTGCATACATGAGACTTCCCACAAGCTTAGCATATGGTACATTCTGCATATCTTTCCTTTCCAGCAGATTATTAGGACATTGTCCTTTGTGTAGTTTTTCACCTCTAGACATTGGTGAATTTCCTCCTTTACAGTTCTGCATATTAAACCTATGCAGTACTTTATCAATGTAGCCCTTTTGTGAGAGTCCTAACATCCTTCTTTGTCTATCTCTGATAATTTCTATCCCCAAAACATAATGAGCCTCACCCATATCTTTTTCATATCAAACTGATTTGAAAGAAAATGTTTTGTTTCCTTTAATAAGGAAATGTTGCTGCTAGCTAAGAAGATATCATCAACATATAGGATCATCAAGATAAAATCACTCCCACTGATTTTCAAGTAGATGCATTCATCTAATTTGTTTTCCAAAAAACCAAAATTAGTGATTACTTTATCAAATTTGAGATACCACTGTCTGCTGGCTTGTTTGAGACCATAGATTGATTTTCTGAGTTTACATACCTTTTCTCCATCTTGTTCATATCCCTCTGGTTGCAACATATAGATTTCTTCTTTCAAGTCACCATTTAAGAATGCTGTTTTCACATCCATCTGATGCAGCTCCAGATCATAATGTGCCACTAAGGCCATTAAAATTCTTAATGAATCCTTTGTAGAGACTGGTGAAAAAGTCTCATTGTAATCGACTCCTTCTCTTTGATTATACCCTTTTGCTACTAATCTAGCTTTGAATCTTTCAATCTTTCCATTTGCATCCCTCTTGGTTTTGAATACCCACTTGCAACCTATTGGTTTACATCCATCTGGCTTTTCTGCAAGCATCCAGACTTTGTTTTTGGACATGCTTTCTAATTCCTCATCCATGGCTTGTTTCCATTTATCATAGTTTGCTGACTTCATTGCTTGCTGTATTGTACATGGATCATTTTCTTCATTCAAATCATATTCCAACTCCATCTGGTATACATGGTAATCATCAGAAATTGCAGACTTTCTTTCCCTTGTTGATCTTCTTAAAATGTTTTGATCTTGTTGTATTGGTTCTTGAACTATATGTTGTTCTACAACTAATTCTGCTTCATGATTTTCATTTTCTAATGTTATATCTTCAACAACATTATCAATCTGGTCTTCTATTTGAGGTGGGATGACTTCTAATGCAGTAGGTGTAGTTGCAGCCTCTTCTTCAAACATAACCCTTTCTGTATTAGATTCAGGATAATCAAACCATTCTTCAAAGCTGTCATTGCTTAAGTTGATCTCTTCACAAGTATCAATGTATGTTTTCTGATCAAATTCTTCATCTATAAATACAGCCTTTGGAACTTCAATGATTCTTGTACTTCTTGTTGGACAATAAATTCTGAATCCTTTTGATTTCTCAGGATAGCCAATAAAATAGCCACTTATAGACTGAGAATCAAATTTAGCTCCGTCCTCTCTTTTGAAGATCTTTGCTTCTGTTCTGCATCCCCATATATGCAGGTGATTCAAGCTAGGTTTATATCCACACCATATCTCATAAGGTGTGTTTGATACTGCTTTGCTGGGAATTCTGTTGCAAACATAATTTGCCATCTTCAATGCTTCTCCCCATAGAAACTTTGGTAGTCCAGATTTAATGATCATGCTCCTAACCATATTAATCAAGGTTCTATTTCTCCTTTCTGAAACTCCATTTTGCTGTGGAGTGTAAGGAGTTGTGTACTGTGCTTTTATACCACAGTCTTGTAAATACAAGGCAAATGGTCCCTTGTGTTGACCCTTCTCTGTATACTTGCCAAAATATTCACCCCCTCGATCTGATCTGACTGTTTTAATAAGGTTTCCAGTTTGTCTTTCAACCTCAGTTTTAAAAACTTTGAATGTATCTAAAGCTTGTGATTTTTCAGAAATTAAGTAGATGTAACAGAATCTTGAAAAATCATCTATAAAGGTAATGAAATAGTAATTTCCACAAATGGTTTTAACTGGAAAGGGGCCACAAATGTCTGTATGTATCAATTCTAAGAGTATTTCACTTCTCTTAGTTCCAAATTTTCTGGTTTTGGTCATTTTTCCTTTTAAACAATCCACACAGGTTTTGAAATCTGTAAAATCCAGGTCTGGAAGAATTTCTTGCTTAACCAGTTTTTAAGCCTCTCCTTAGATATGTGACCCAATCGTTTATGCCACAGAAAAGATGAGGTTTCCTGATTATGCTTTCTTTTTATACCAGAATGTCTGTTTATGTTGAAAACTTCTCTTTTTGCTGATGGATCAGATTGTACAAATTCACAATCAACCTTCCAATAACCATCATCAATAAAGGCTTTTCCAAAACATTTAGATAAATAAGTTAAGTACATAACATTATTATCACTACTGAAATCAAAACCTTTGTTTAAGGTATATAAGGATCCATAAATTAAGTTCCTTCTTATACTAGGAATGTAGTATACATTTTCTAGAACTAATACAAATTTATTAAACTTAAGTTTGACAGTTCTTATTGCTTTCACAGCCATTTTCTGTCCATTTGCTGCACACACCTTTGTCTCTTGCTTACTTGGGACTGTTATCCTTTGCAAGCCCTTCAATGAATTGACAATATGAATAGGTGAGCCAGTGTCAAAACAGCATGTATTGTCTATCTCAGAATTATGAGACTGAATATTAAAAACTGATTTTATAGACGTACCCTTTTTAGATAACCAAGCTTTGAAACCTTCGCAATCTTTCTTGAAGTGTCCTTGTTTCTTGCAGAAAAAGCATTTTAAAGTTTTGGAGGACTTACTTTTACTGATGTCTGCCTTAGGACCTGAGTTTGATGAAAAACCCTTGTGTTTATTCTTCTTGTTTTTGGAGATGTAGTTAACAGACAGCTCTTTGCCCTTTTTCTTTATCTCATCTTCCACTTCAACACATAATGATATCATCTCATTTACACTCCAGTTCTCCTTCTGTGTTTTGTAAAGTGATTTCAGGTTGTCATATTCATCTGGTAGTTTGTTCAACAGCATGTAGACAAGGAAAGAATCCTCTACTGTCATGTTCAGGTCCTTCAATTTGTTTGCTATCTCTGAGCCTCTCATAATAAACTCCCTGATGCTACCTTTTCCTCTATATTCCAGATGCATCAAGGCCTTCATGAGATTATTAGTTTATGCTTTATCTGAAATTTTGTACTTCTCTTCTATAGAAGTAAAGTATTATTTTGCTGTCTCAGATAGAGGAATGCTTCCTCTAACATTTTCAGTCATGCTTTTCTTAATCATAATCAGTGCCATTTTGTTGTGTTTTGTCCATCTGTCATGTTTTTCCTTGTCTTCTCTGCTTGAATCTGGTGTGAGTTTATCTGGTGGGTTATCCTTCAAAACATGGTCATAATCCAGTATCCCTAACTTTAGCTCAATGTCAGCCTTCCATTTCTTGTAATTTGAGCCGTTCAACAACTCAATCTGATTTATGCTCATGGGAAAATGCATAGAGGATGAAGCAGTTCTTATCAAAACTGCAGACTTAAAGTATCGATGTATACATTAGATTTCTGATATACTAACTGTACTTTGGTATCAGATAGTTATGAATTCTAATAACATCTTTATTTGATCTTAATCTCCATCGTAGAGTGAATTCTAGTACTTATAACTGCTTTGGCAGTTAATGACATGAATTCTGTCAAGATTTTGAAGTAATGATTAATTTTTTTTTTATGCAGACGATATGTATCAAAACACAATGATCAATTTTGAAAAGAACAGTGTAATTTAATCTGCAGAACGAATTGTTTTTGATAGAATCGTTTTAAATATATATGCGGATTAGTGATTCCCAAGATCTTTAAAGATAATGAAAAACGCTGAACTTGGATTTTACAGAAACAATTAGTTGCTCTGATACCAATTGTAAGAAAAACTTAGTTCCAATAATTGTATTCTGCAAAACACGTTATGAACATCAGTTTATGTTTTGAAAAGAATGAATGAAACTTACAGGATGAAGCAGTTCTTGTTGTCATGTTTGATTTTCTGCAAATATACACTTCTGTATTCTAAGCAAATGGAACTTATATCTGAATGTGTGTGTATAATTCAGGGACCAGACAAGGCTATATATATAGAGAACAGATCAGACAATCGTTTCCATTTAAGCAACTGTTGTGTCAGTTCATTGCAACTTGATTTCCTGAACCATTGCATCAGTTCCTTTTGAACTGATATGCCTTTTGTTTCTACTGCAACCTTTCGTACACTGCATATCAGTGTTTTAGAACCTTCTTACAGAGTGGTTCATGACAGATTCATATTCTCAAACCTATACTGATCATATACAAGATTCAGAATACAAGAGAAATAATGTCATGTTCTTATAAATTGATTCTAACATTTTTAACATCAGTTGACTGAGGTTGGAGCCCCCACAGTGTGGTGATCAAATGCCTACCTACTTGCTTGGTAACGGTGTCGAGATATGAGTTAGAAGCAGAAGGGGACTGCTTTCTTGAGCTTTAAAACAGTTTCTGAAACTTTTCGAAAGCGCCTTTAAATCAGGAGGAGCACTTGCTTCTTAAATCACTTTCAAAGTGCAGCTTGCTTAACATCCAAAAACAATACCAAATAAGCTTGCATATGCTTGGGGAAATGCAAATGCAAAGCTACCAAGATTCCTTAACCAAGATATAATAAAACTACTGTATTTGCAGAACATATAAACCCCACTCTAGCAAACCAAACACAACTTGTTCATTAATCCGAACATACCCTAGCCTAGTCGAGTTCTTATAATCACCAAGAAACTATTAGGAAATTGAAACACCAGTCTTTTTTTATTCACAAGATCCATGCACAGACACAAAAACATAACCATATATTTTTTTAACAAATACGTACAAAAGCTTTCACTGAACACACAAGATAATTAAACTCCTAACATTCTGCAAAGTGCAAACATCTTATTCGAGCACCACCACCTCTCTCAATCGAATCCCATAACCATTTCATTCCCAAAACTCTTTATCACCTTTGGAAGCCTCTCGAACGCCACCTGCCTATTTATCTTCTGTCCTTCTCCGTATGGAGGTTGCCGCTTCTGCTTCTCATCTTGTGGTTGCTGCTGCCTCTCATCTTCGCTGTACGGCGGTTGCATTCTTCCACCCTCGTCTTCCTCTCGGGGTTGCGGTTGCACCCTTTCATCCTCGTCCTCCTTATATGGAGGAGCCGCTTGCGCCGAAGGCAATATCACAGACTCACGCTGAGCATGAACAATGTGCCTCAACCGATCCTCATTCACACCAAAAGCAGCTGCAAGCTCAGGTCCTCTGAGCTCCCTAAGAACAGAGCTAGCACCAACCAAGAACTGCGGCCTGTTCTTATGTGCTGAAGTTGTGAATCCAAAGAACTCAAGCGGACCAGTTCTTGATGCAATTTGACAAAATGGGAAGAACCTGGGTACCCAAAACACATCCCCTTCCTGTACTTTAGTATTCATTGCGGATGTACCATTGGGGAATACAATTTGTATTGTGCCGGAGCCTCTCAGCACAATGCCGTACTCTGTTGCTATAGGGTTCACATGTGGTGCCATCATTGAGCCTGCAGAGAGATTTACAAGGAAGACACCAACCCCAGAGTCCTTCAGCGGTGAGTAATCAGATTCGTCGAGTGCCTTGCTCCACCCATAGTCATTTTTGAAATCAGCAGACCTCTTGAACATGTTGTAAGCGTCATATGATTTTCCCTTCCCCTTGTAAGCATCAGGAACATCCTCCTTCCTCTTTGGACTTGATCCAAACACAGAGTTGAGGAGCTTCCTCCATGACGATGTCAGTGTTTGATCTTGCTCTTCTTGGTGACCATGTTCTTCTGTGTAGCCCACCATTCTCTTCAATTCTTGGAGTCTGTCATTCTTCTTCAGCTCTAGAAATCTTGACCAGATGCTTGGTGGATGCGGATAATCAGTCACATATACAATCGGACCATCTTCTTGCCTTGACAAGAAATCGGTTAGTTCTGATGATGTGATCTGCAATGGAAAACTCGTCCTGTCATATGGATTTCCTAACTCACCCCACATTTTCTTACCACATCCTTGTTAAGCTACAAGCTATGTGATTAACAAAAACGTAATGCTGTATATATACTATATGCTGATTAGTAAATCAAATATAGACCATGTTCAAGGACACCATGCCTTTACAATAAAAAAGATCGGATACTATATAAACTATGTCAGTTAATCATAATCAAGGTAATAGTCATGCATTCACAAAATGTAGTAGAAATCGAATTCTTACATTTAAAGCACTTTGAAGTATTTCCTTGTCAAATCCAGCTAGTATAGATGCCGGATTTCGTCCTCCACCGATGTAGAATGACTGCATTAGTTTTATTGAAAAAAAATGAGATTATAGCTTTAAAGGTACAAAAGGTAAAAAGATCGAACATAGAGACATAGTGACCAAAAAACACATGCGGAGTCGCGGAGACTATACCTGCAAAGTAGCAAGACCTAGACTCTCCGACATGTCAACGCTACAAATGATGTGTAGTCTTTGCCCCTCTCCGGTGTTCACCAAGTAAAACGGTGAACCAGCTGGAATTCTGTACACATCTCCTTCTCTCAGTTTCCTCTCTCCTAGTTCATCTTTGTATATCAACCCCACCTTCGCTTCCCCTGCAAGCAATTATCATAGCCCATGAAACGGTGACGTTTGGTCACCTTCTAAAAATTGCTACTTAACCAAACATGCACCTCGATCAAAAGTAACCAACAGCAAAATAAAGACCAAAGATGAGGAGGAATCTAGCTAAGAGAACGAACCAGAACGGACGAAGAGGATCAAGCTAGAGTCCATGTACTGAGGAACAAAGAGGGACTTGGGCTCCATTGTTATGAAACCAATATGCATTGGCTTATCGATCATTCTCCCACCAACGCTCTTGACCACCCTCATTTCACCGGCGCGTGTTCTCACAACCTGCTTCGAGTTCTGCAACAAGAACCAGTCTTCGTCTCCCATCATCGGTTCTTGCTCTTGCTCTTGCTCTTGCCCCTGGTCTTCTCTCCAGTCTTGGTCTTGCTGATAGAATCCGACAGCCAACGACAATCCATAACAAAGAACGAGCGCAATAACCAGGAGGCTCACAACTCTGTTTCCCATTTTTGCTATAGCTTCTGTTTCTCTTGTTCTCTCTCTCTGATCTCTCTCTCAGTTGTTGCTGATCTGCATGAGATTGATCTGGACGATGTTATCGGTGGATTTTTGTAGGAGAAGTGAGAGAGGCACGTGGGGTTCATGCAGAACTGGTGGGTTTGGTGGCGGGTTATTGTTTAGACAGACATGGGAAGAATGAAAGCAACACTAGCAACACTCGGTGACAAAGTCATATGTATGCATGGAAGTGAACAAGTCCAACTTCTTGTGTTATACATAAGTCCTTCTCCACGATTCCGATTCCCATTCTTATTGTACCGCTTCGTTATCGGCTTCCTTTTCTATTTTCTGGTCTGAAGGTCCATTTTATTATCTTGTTACTCATCTGCATGCATGCTGTTCTGCCACATATACAGGCAATGGTTTAATTACTGAAGTAATAATCTAAGCTAAATAGTGGCCTAGGGCCTTAGAGGAATTAAACACATTCAGATGACATTTTGCAGCTTAATATGTTTTGGTAACCAAAAACAAAATAACTTTCATGGTCATGTCTACTTTTCCCGCTATGACACAATTTCATATGTCTGGGTATTACTTCCAGCAGAAAAGACAATGAGATTGGTTAAATCTTATAGTTGAATAATCCGAAAATATTTATACACCGATTAGTAAATAGGGCAGTACTATCTTTATACTAGCTGCAGTGCTCGATCACATACCAAAAGATACAACAAAAAAATTCAGCGGATATACTAATAATGTAAACAACTTGCTCGAATACTTTGTGTTTGTGTTAAGTATGCTCGACTGCAATAAGTATCTCATTATTTTCGTCTCGATAAATATAAATTTTTGATAACGCCGTCAAACTAAAATGTTGAAATCATCTTTAAATTAACTATTTAAGTGTTTTTTTTTACAAATGTTCAAATCCAAAAATGGACCTGTCTGGTCTCATTCTGCTTGGATTTCAGGACTCCAGAGACGAACTTTTAAGATGCTTGATTTTGATCCGCCCGTTTCTTTAGGCATAGGGATAGAGACGACAAAAAATCGAGACGTCTAGGTAGCACTGATTATACGTTACAAGAATCTTTCTAAAAAAGTTACAAGAACCCAGTCATGCATGCTAGCACTCATTATACGAGCCAAGGCCCAAACCATATTATAGTGTAACAAAAAATCACATTGGCACTCAAGCCTGGCCAATCTCTTGTGGACATGCACTAGAGGGTTGGCTATGGAAAACTATGCTATTGTTCATGACTAGGTGGTTGTCCGCGCCCTGCCGCAGTTTGCCGAAGTGAAAATGCAAGAAGAAAGAAAAATTTGTGTTGTATAAAATACAAAATGTAGATGATCTTCTTCATTCATTAACATTAACATTGGCTAAATAGAGATATACAAAAAAGTATTATGATACATGTTGTTTCGAGTGGAGCAACTGTACCTAAACAAAAGACTCCATTTTTTCTAAAGCACAAAAACTATATTAAGATGTTCTACAATGCTATGATATCAAAAGTTAGAAGATCGATATATTACATTATACGCATTGAAACATTTTTTTTAGTATCTTGATTGTGTCCCCATCTGCCCCAAAACTCATAAGTGAATCCCATGGTTAACACTTTGTTTGCATATATCTTCTATGTATTACTGCAACCAAATTAACATAAATCAATATATTAACATAGATCAATATATTTTCAACATGAACTAAGAAAATCAAGAAAATACAACAACTACCAACCCCACCCTAGTGAATCAAGCCATTGTCAAAAATAGAACTTCTCAACTTCTGAAACAGTACATCAAGATAAGATTTCGAGCTGTTCGACATTGATCCTCCAAAACAACAAAGATAGAATTACAAATAAGATAATTCCAGAAATAAAAAGTATTTCAAATTAGATGATTCTATGACTACTGTTGAAATTGACATAAGTTAATGAGAAGGGAACTCCACACCTTTGACAAAGGCAAAACCACTAATCTAACAAATAGCAGCTTCAGTTTTGTTCCAGGCTTCACGTCAAAATAGTCTGCAAAAAGAAGAGCACACCAAATTTTAGAGATATCATAGGAAAAAATCATGCATATCAAGCCAGAAACACCACATGTTCATGCATGTTCTTAAGTACTTATGATGGATGATTATCAAAGAAGGCATATATGCAGTAGTAGTCCTACGATAGCTATAAGGATGTAGGCAGGGAAAGATGTGCCTACATTGTCCTCCTCTTATTGATTTTGATGTACATATGGCCTCTCATAAAACTTCCTGCATATTATCAAAATCATTTCCAATTCTTACTAATACTAATTGAGGATCATTCTATTTGTTCAATAAAGAGTCATATATTTAGAACTATGGCGAGGTTACATGAAAAAAATAATTAAGGTCATATTAAACTCAATGATATACCAAAGAAAACTAAAACCAAGGTGAAAAAGTGAATACCCTTTGAACCATTCACTTCCCCGATCACTAAGAGTATTAACACAAAACTGAAATGACACAACGACATGGGATTAAACAACTTTTCCAAAAAAATGAAAAATAACAGTGCAGACAATATCGACCTTAGATAAAAAAAGAAGGAACTTCCTAATTGATTATCTATATGAAATCGAACCGAGCAAACCAATGCAAAATTTAGTTTCAGGTTTAGGTGAAACCTACTACCAATATCATCAAAATTAAGATACTGATTCAGAAGTCTTCATTAGAAAATAAGTTTACTTTCAGAAGTCTTCATTAGCAAACCTACTATATGGTTTTTATATTTCATTTCTAAGAATCCTATGTTTTTGATGACGTAACACTATATACCAAAGGAGTTGTCTAATTTTCACTTGCATTAATCTATTGTCTATGCTTTCTCTTTCACACGCCAAGAAAACTTAAACTTCCTTGAGAAAAAAAAATAAAAAACTTTAATTTGGAGTTATAATAGATGGTCTGACTCATACCTGTGACGTTTCTACACCCTTGAATGAGTGGAAGGAAGGATTTTCAAATTTAGGAGGTTTTAAAACAGCATACACACCCTTGTTCTCATATCTCCTCACTTGACTGCATATTAGACAATTTAATTACTTAGGTCCACAACTTCAGCTCATTTCAAAACAACAAAATCAAAAACTATTCCTCTAATAAAAAATGAATTCCATAATCACTGAAAATACATAAAGCTATAACCTGTGGGTTATCTGGACTGCTAAACAAAGTGTATAGCTTCCCTGAATCTCCTACATGATCCATATTGTAACCACTTAGCATGTCACCAAACTCATCTTGCTCAGCCCTAACATCCGGACCTTATGATCAACTATAGCAATGATAGGAAAAATATTAAGTCTTCGAAAGAAAAACAATTATAAATCTTCAAATGGAGTGAAACTTTTTGAGCCTTAGGAACCATATTTTCTTGACGTAAACAGCTGCTAAAAGCTAGCAAATAGTGTTGGCTTTACCTCAATTTTATGTGATGCAATGCGATGTTGAATAATGTCATTTCCAATAACTACACGTTTGCATCCATCAGATGCCACTTCAATCTATAGGTTTTCTTTCCAATTGGAATCAAGTCCCACCAGATTAAACAATATGTTTAATTCTCGAATACATGACTAATTAGAGTATCTAATAGACAGAATGTTAGCTCTACAAAATAAATGAATTAATTGCCCATTGCACCATCACATCCCATGCCAGCCAATTTCTGGAGATAACATTAAGTTAGCACAATGAACATTCATAGTTCAGATAATGAAAAAATAGCACATAGTAGTGTATACTAACCGAAAAATTCATCTCACCCATGCCAACAAGTTTCTGAAGATACAGTTGAAGGTAGAATAATGATCACATAAATGAAACATACTGAAAATATGAAGAATTTCATAAGCTAATATAAACTCACCAAGAAATCCATCCCGCCCATTCCACCTGCACCTCCCATGACAGCAAGTTTCTACATAATAGAGTCCTAGTAAGAACTTAAAACATTGATCTGATAAATGAAACTACTACATAAGGGCATCTCCAATGGAGAAGTCTTATAGTGCGGTCTCATACCTATTATGAGACTTCATTTAGATACTATTCATATAAGACTTCAACCATCTCCAACGGTAAGGGTTTTAACTTAAAGTCCTAAACTTATATATTCAATTTTTCTTTATTTTGTGTTGTAATTAATAATAATTTATATTTGTAAACTATTCTTGTCCATGATAAATAAATATAATATTCATTTAAAAAAAATTGGACCCCGTATACATTATCCACAATCGAACATGATTTTGATTGACATGTGTCGGTGGATAGGATTGTATTTAAATTATACATAGATATGATAACTTACCATAAATCGGAGAAGATTTTTCGCAACACGTGTAAATGTCTAATTCGTTGTCGAGATTTCGTTATCTGTCACGTGTCAATTTCTATCTTCAAAGATCATGTTGATCTTCTATAAAAACGGAGTCATTCACTCATTCATACTCACCAATTCACAAACACTTTTCCTCCCACAACAAATTGTGATTTCTAAGTTATTGTTTCATACTTTGAGTTTTGTTTTCCGGCGTGAATTGGTTGTGGAAACTACTGAAGAAGGAGGAAGAAGAAGAAGTTCTGAGAATGCAACAACAAGCCCTTTTAATGTCTGCGGCAGCCCACCAAGTGGAGATGATGGAAGAATATGAAGCCTCACAATGGGGCGGTTCTTTAGAAAGGCAGAAGTACATACTAAGGGATCGAGAAATAATGGATCAGCGCTTGAAAGCTCTATATTTCACTGAACCGTGTAGGTTTGTCGATGACACATTTTGAAGGCGCTTTCGTATGTGACCTCGTCTCTTTGACAAGATGATGTGTAGTGTGGCCAACCACAACTCGTACTTTGTACAGAATATAGATGCCATTGGCAGACTCGGTCTTTCCACTGAACAGAAGCTAACATGCGCTATGAGGATGCTCGCGTATGGTATACTAATTGACTTGACCGATGAGTTCCTTGATATTACTGAATCTACTGCTCTTGAAGTGTTTGATCATTTTACAAGAGCTATATGGGCTATGTACCGCAATGTGATGACCCGAACCAGAATCAGTAGAATAATCAGTACGATTCACGAGATTATGCGTAATCACGATTAGTCGTTATATGTGTGGTTTGTCAGTTTATCGACGGAAGTTGTTGAGCACGTGATTTCGAGCTCGAGGGCGGTTCCGGATGATTTTTTCGATAACCGAGGAATATAATATGATTATTTGAAGTTTCGAATTATCGACGAGTTTATCTGTTCGTTTCGTATTTATCCGAATCATTTTGGTTATTCGTTTTGAACCGTTGATCGTCCCGAGGGCGAGTATAAATATCGGAAATAGTCGCGAAAACACTGTTTGAAGTTGACCAGCGTTGACTTTCCATTTTTGGAAGTTTGACCGTTGACCGAGGAGGGAGGACTCTCCCGTTTGAGCTTCGCCGGCCGATTTGCATTTTTCGGCCACCTCCGGCCATGTGAAGGGTATGGTTCTCTTCCCCTTGAGTTTTTAAGTTGATTGGTGTTTGAAATTGTGAGAATTGATGAGGTTTGAAGTGAACTCGAATCGGGTTAGGTTGCCGGAGTTCGCCGGAGTTGGGGGTGGTGTTCCGGCGAGTTGTGGAGGTGGGGATGTTGGGGTTTCAACTCCCCAAGCCTTAGTGATGCTTCCTGGGTGGTTAGTTTTGGACGAGGTGGTGGTTTTTGGAGAACCCGATTGGGTTGCCGGAATTTGATTCCGATTTGGTTTTGTGCTTAATTGAGGAGGTTCCGGTGAGAATTGGCTTTGATGGTAGTTGTGAAAGTGGTTGGGCTTGAGGAGATCTTCAAATCTGGAGCTTCCTCGCCGGAGGAACTCACCGTTGATGGCGCGCCGGCGAGAGGGTTGACTTTTTAGATTTCGACGATTTTAATGTCATTTTTCTCGTAATCGCGCCCCAATTATCACCTTGAGGTTTTCGTATTGATTTGGGTATTGGATTTTCAATCGAAGGTTTCGAGCGGAGATTTCAGAAATTCAGTCGATTATTTTATACAGTTTAATATGTTTTCGGGAACGGTTGGTTTTCGTGGTTAAGTACAGAGTTGTGGGCTATGATTTTGATCAGATATGTTTTATGATTATTCAGGGGATCGTGATCGAGATCGTGCTTCGGGCGAGGGATCTTTCGTCTATCAGTTGCCGCGTACTTCGGCGGACAACACTGGTATTTGGGTTATTGTTGACCGATCGACGAAATCCGCACATTTTCTTGCACTTCCAGGAAAGGTTTCAGTGGGCAGATTGGCCAAGTTGTACTTATCCGAGATTGTTCGCTTGCATGGTGTGCCTGTATCCATTATTTCTTACCGAGATAGTCAGTTCACTTCTGAGTTTTGGCAGGCTTTACAGCGAGCGTTGGGCACGAGGTTGCGGTTTAGTACAGCTTTTCATCCTCAGACTGACGGGCAGTCCGAGCGGACCATTCAGACTCTTGAGGATATGTTGAGATCGTGTCTGTTGCAGTTTTGCGGAAACTGGGATCAGCAGTTACATTTGATCGAGTTCGCCTACAACAACAGCTATCAGGCCAGTATTGAGATGGCACCGTACGAGGCCCTGTACGGGAAGCAGTGTCGTACTCCATTGTGTTGGAGTGAGGTGGGCGAGCGTTGGCTCATTGGTCTTGATTTGGTGAAAACCACGATGGAGGACATACAGATTATCCGGGATCGACTGAAGATTGCCCAGGATCGGCAGAAGAGCTATGCAGACGTGAGGAGGAAGAGTTTAGAGTTCGAGGTTGGTGATTGGGTCTTCCTGAAACTATCTCCGTGGAGGGGAGTTGTGCGTTTCGGGAAGCGTGGCAAGCTTCGACCACGATACATTGGTCCGTATGAGATTACGGAGAAAGTTGGAGTTGTTGCTTACAGACTTGAGTTACCGGCCGAGATGGCTCGTGTTCATGACGTCTTCCATGTTTCGATGTTGCGGAAGTACATCTCAGATCCTTCACATGTGTTAGTCCCACAGCAGTTGCCGATCAGAGAGGATTTATCGTATGTTGAGGAGCCAGTGTAGGTTCTCGATCGTCGTGAGAAGGAGTTGAGACACCGCGTGATTTCGCTAGTGAAGGTCTTGTGGCAGAACCATTCGGTTGAGGAGGCCACCTAGGAGACCGAGCAGCGTATGCGGGAGCAGTATCCTCATCTGTTCACTTGACATGTACGTAAATTTCGAGGTCGAAATTTCTTTAAGGGGAGTAGATTTGTGACGACCCGAACCAGAATCTGATGCATATTCGGCACAATTCTCGAGATTGAGTTTAGTCGCAGTTTATTGTCGTAATTGTGGTTTGCCGATTCGATTCGCGACTATGTTTTCAGTCGAGAATTTGGGTTGAGTGTCTTCACGGAAATTGTAGAGTACGTGATTTCGAGCTCGAGGGCGGTTCCGGAAGATTTTTCCGATAACCGAGGAATATTTTATGATTATTTGAAGTTTTGGGTTCCGACGAGTTTATCCGATTGTTTCGTGCTTATCCGAATCATTTCGTATATTCATTTTGGACCATCGATTGACCCGTGGCGCGAGTATAAATATCGAAAAGTCGAAAAATAGTCGAGAATTTCATTTCGGGCGTTGACCAGACTTTGACTTTCCATTTTGGGAAACTTTGACCGTTGACCGAGGAAGAGAGACTTTCCGTTTTTGGCTTGCCGTCCGACGACCATTTTTCCGGCCACCTTCGGTCGATTGAAAGGTACAGTTAGATTCCTCTCTTAATTTCGAGTGTGATGGTGTGTGATTTGGAAGGAATTGATCATGTTTTTGATGGACCCGAATCGGGTCGGTTTCGTGGTTGTCGTCGAAGCTCGTCGGCCGTTTTCCGGCGAGTTTGGGTGGCAATGGTTAGGGGGGTTAGACTCCCCATGTGTTTGTTTTGACTTGAGGTTGAGGTTTTGGAAGCCACCGGTTAGGTCACCGGAATTGATTTTCCGTTCGGTTTTGCTTAGTTTTGGAGGGGTTGTGCTTTGAATTGGCTTGAGAGGTAGAAGAGGAAATGATTAGCCTTGACGAGACCATGAATTCTAGAGCTTCCCGCCGTGTGATTTCACCGTTGATGGCGTGCCGCCGGCGGCGGCGATGGTCAACGGCGAGGAAAAGTCAACTTTTCAGATTTCGACGTTTTTAATGTCATTTTTCTCGTATTCACGCCCTGATCGTCGTCCAAAGGTTTTTGGGTCGATTTGATTAGTCGATTTTCAGTCGAGGTTTCGAGTTGGGGTTTCGGGATTTCCGTAATTCATTTTGTACTGCATTTCGTATTTCAGGGAACGGTTGGTTTCCGTGCATCAGTACCGTGTTGTGGATTACGATATTGATCAGTTATGTTTTGTGAATAATTCAGGAGATCGAGATCGAGATCGGGACCGAGATCGTGCTTCTGGCGAGGGATCTTCCGCCGGTCCTCGAGATTAGAGCGAGTGTGCTTTTTGCTCACCTGTGAGTGGACAATTTCTTTTCACGGAATTCTTGCGAGTCTTTTATATGATTTTCGAACTTGAGCATGCGTATTGAGATTACGGATTACATGAGCATGTGTTTTACGATTATACGATTATACTTATACGGATATACGTATATGAATATACATACACTTATATGCTGTTTCATGCATTTGCATCGAAATGTTTATGATTTGGTTTACACAGAGTACAGTCGTGGTTACGTTGTTGTATCGATACACTCGCCTCTCGGCTGATCCCCGATGGTAGGCATTTGTCAGGGGAGGCTGTGACTCCTGACCCGAGGTCTTTACCGGGGGGAGGCAGACCTTTGACCTGAAGCCATTTCCGGCTAGAATCACGTGTGGGTCTGGGATCCCGTGATTCTGACTGTACTAGCACGGTGTATGTCCATGAGTGACCCCGTGAGATTTTTATTTGCATGCTCAGTACACTGGAGGAGTGTGAGTTTTACCTCGTGTACTATATTGTTTTTATTTACCTGGACTCGCATATGTTTTTATAACATATATATTAACTGGTGAAAGACATTTATTTTCGTCCACTCACTCTAACGTGTTTATTGTCTTTCCCTTGGGCTTTTCGGTTTCCGTGCCCAGTTGCAGTTCAGGTTTTGGTGTTTTCACGTCGCGATTTGGAGGGTAGTGATCAGAGTTACCTGTGCTTTCCAGTAGGTTCTTGTTTCGCCTACTGATGTGTATATTGTATATGTTTTACTTTAGAGGTCGCTCTGGTACATTCTGATACATGTTTTATACGGATTTTCTCAGATATACATATATACATAGTACAGTTTGTTTACTGTTATTGATTATATTGATGTTGAGAAATCCGGATGGAATTGGTGCCCACGGTTTGGCTTTTGTGGCATAGGATGAAGTGTTATTTTCTGGGTGCAGGTTATGGCAATTCCACGTTAGTAACGAAACTCTGCCGAAATTTTGAAAATTTTTTGTTGGTTCGTATTTTCGAAAGGGTTTGATTCCGGTTTAGGTAACTGAATCGGGATTGGGTCGTTTCACTGTTTCTTGTGCCGATGTATTTCTGGGTGGAAACAGATACCCTGACCTGAGGCCTTTCTGGCTAGAATCACGTGTGGGTCTGGGATCCCGTGATTCGATTTGTATTAGCACGGATGTGTCCATGAGCGACCCCGTGAGATTTTTACTTGCATGCTCAGTACTCTGGAGGAGTATGAGTTTACCTCGTGTACTTTATTATATTTATTCATCTGGACTCGCATATGTTATTTTAATATATATATCAACTGGCGAAAGACATTTATTTTCGTCCACTCACTCTAACGGTTTTCATGTCTTTCCCCTGGATTTTTCGATTTTCGTGCCCAGTTTGCAGTTCAGGTTCTGGTGTTTCACGTCGTGGTGGGAGGCTAGTGATCCGAGTTACCTGTGTTTTTCAGTAGGTTCTTGTTTCGCCTACTGATGTATATATTGTATATATTTACACTAGAGGTCGCTCTGATATATTCTGATACATGTTTTACACAGATTTTCTCGGATATATTATATATTACAGTATGTTTACTGTTTATTGATTATGATATGATATTTGAGAAATCCGAATGGGATTGGTGCCCACGGTTTGGCTTTTGTGGCATAGGATGAAGTGTTATTTTCAGGGTGCAGGTTAATGCAATTCCACGTTAGTAACGCTACTTTGCCAATATTTTGAATGATTTTTGTTGGTTCACGTTTTCAGAAGGGGTTCGATTCCGATTTAGGCAACTAAATCGGGGTTGGGTCCTTTCAGCTTGGTATCAGAGCCTTAGGTTGTCAGATTCTGTAGACTCTTGTAGTTGTGACGCTTATGGTATTTGAGTTTGTACAGCATGACTGGAGTGATGACCCGACTGGCCAGCGGTACTCATCAATACTTCGGGTGTTGTGTGTTCTCAAATATCTGCGGTCTCATGATTACGTTCTTTCTGCTTGTACCTAATGCTTGTCTTGTATCAGTAGGATGCCTCCTCGACGTGGTCCCCGTGTTGATCGGGAAGCGGATCCTGATGAGGATCGCCAGACGCACGACTTGCTGATGCGAGTTTTTTCATCTCCTTATTTAACCTATGTGTTTGTAGTGGGCTTTATTATCAGCATATGATTTTCTTATAAAATATGCAACACTGTAAGTTTATTACTACTAATGATTTAATATATCACCTCAGACAGCATGGGGGTAGATCCAGTGCATACCTCAACCTAATAGATATAGCATAGAGAAAGGACTCTCAGGTGTATGTTTGAAGAGAAGATGATCTATTAAATAGTATATACACTAAAATCATATATGTTAAATGATTAGAAGCCTAAGAGTATATGCTTACTATATATTAAATAGAGAGTTAATGAAGAAATATCACACGTCAACAAAAGCAAAATTATCTGGCATATTATCTAATAGTTGATGTGAACAATAGATAACCTACAAACGAAATATATACGATCACTCTAACAATATTCAAAACATACAGTTATGTATAACTGTAAAGCTATGTAAACTATCCTCAAGTAGTTTTAACATCAATCTACTTCGATCTATCAATCATAATTCTTACAATAGCTATGTAAATATTTCTGACCAATGATTAAGTCCACCACAAAGAGTCAGGATGTTTCCATTGCCATATCTACAATAAGGTTACCAAATCTGGCAAAACCTTATTCCCTCTTCATCTGAATCATTCTGGTATTTCATTATTTTGCAGCCACTCCCAAGTAGATATGGTCATTTCATATTGTTTCAAACAAAATAATTTAATATATAGACTACTCTAAAGGCTAGATCATATTTATTTCCCAGCTATATTTCTTTCACATGATTCATGACTTTTTGCTATTAAGATTTCCATTCAAAATCATTCTATTATTCACTGAACTTAAATGTATGATTCACTGCTCGCACCAAGTTGTAATTTTTAAGAACAAAAGGGGCATCTGACAGTGCCATTAGGTCCTCTTGCTTTATACTTTCCATCTCGTAACTGCTCATATGGTTTATCTGCGTAGCTGGTGCGAGTGGCCATATCTACTTGCTAATTATATCACCATTCTTTATGCAAAAAACATAACAAACCAAGAACCTCAAATCTGATTAAGAAAAATACATTATGTATAGTAATTAATTAGAACTTGTATTACCATATCGAATTCAACCCGCTGCAAAGTTACCCACCTTAAATTTGAGTTTCTGACCCTTGATTTTCAGCTCTTCCTCATTCAGCTCTAAGGACTCGTCCTTCTTCTTATTGACATCTCCTTTATCATCTCTTTTCAAACCTTCAAGGCTCAATTTCGTCTTTGTTTTCTGCAGTACAAAATTCAGGATGTAGATAGATTAGCCAAAGTGAAAAAAAATGTATATATTAAATTGATGTCTTGAACCTGCAACTATGAATTATATATAAAATTACACATAAAGTCCAAACAAAAATTGAATTCAAAAGTCCAGATTTCTTACTTAATATGCCAATCGGTCAACTTCGGATCGGTTGTGACAGAGGAGATTTTCTTCTTTCTCGGCCTCGCTTCTTTATGGTCGATTTCATGGTTGGAAAATCAGAATCGCAATAGAAGCCAGAGTGAGATATTGTAAGCTATAATGACATATTGAAGGACGAAACGGAAAATGCCTGATGATACATACTTTCGTGTAGCGGGATCAACGATGAAGAGTAGAATCTAGATGAGCCAGGCGAGAAGGTCTGAGATTTGAGATCCTGAGAGAGAGAGAGAGAGAGAGAGAGAGAGAGAGAGAGAGAGAGAGAGAGAGAGAGAGAGAGGAGTCGAGCAGAGAAGAGGATGGGTTAAGCAAAACCCTTCGCACGGTTGGCATGGTGAAAAAATTTGGACGAAAAAGCTCCCATAAACAGTGCATGAACAGTACACACCTTAACTCGCTTGTCATTTTGCTATAGGTACATACCATGAAAAGTGACTAACTCACCATTTTATGAGATTGCAGCACAATCTATGATATAACTAAACGAAACTCATTACGACACACAATCAGAAACCTAAATATAATCACAAAATCAATTAAAGAAAACAAGTGTGATCAGATTTGGTTGAACTGATTTAAGAACTCTACTAAAAACTAATTAATAACCAACCCCACCCCCCATTTTAAAAGGGGACTATTTGCTTAATAAGACCCCAGAAGAAATTAAACACAAATCAGGACCATTAAATCCAAATCCCAAATTGAACCCAGTGAAATCATATACATGAACACTCAAACTAAACCCAACAAACCAAATTAAACAGAAACATTAATTAAGCACCTAGGTAAAGAAAAAACAACAATAAAAAACTTTGTTTGTATCAACTGAATGTATGAATAAGGAAATAGATGGTACAATGGTACGAAGTGTGAGAGAGAATAATGAGAGACTAATCACAGAGTTACTATAATATATAAGGTGAAGCCTTATATAATCACAGACTAATCCCAAATTAAACCCAGCAAAATCATATACATGAACACTCAACCTAAACCCAGCAAACCAAATTAAACAGAAACGCTAAGGAGAGCAAGACGTGAGCCCTTTGTCTCGGCGTATGCAAAAGCCAATAGATGTTTGAACCCAAAAAAGTTCAAACTGAAGTTCTTCAATCTCAGATCAAAAACACATAGTTTTACTAATCAAGAACTATGTTGCATCAAAAAGAATCAAAATCCTCTGAATTTTCTATAACGATCCAGATTACAAAATCGAACTAACTATGCATGAAGAAACAGTAAATGGTTCCGATTTCCAAATTTAAAACCCTAAAAATTACTAACTCACTGTTTTCTGGGATTCCAGCACAATTTGCGATAGAACTAAACGAAACCCATTAAGACACACAAGCTTGCATCTCTGATTTTGGGCTCAGAGGCCATCTCTGATTTCAATACAAATTTGGGGATATAGCATTTGGCGACAAAGTAATTCTATTCTGTTGGTTTCAAATTTCTTAGTGCATAATTCTCCAGAGTCCTTCTCTGACTTACTGATCCAAAGCCGAAACCTTAAAATTAAAATAAAGGAAAAGATCTAAATGAGTAAGCATCATCTAGTCAGTTCCTCACTTATTACCTGTATTTGACTTTTTTTTCAGAATACGAAATGACTTACTAAAAGAGTCTCCTTTCATACTCAACACTTGACCGAATTATAGAAAATCTAGGACAAAGTAAGGAGACAAAACCTTGGTGTAAAATCTATGTTCTTGGTAATGGGTTGGGTTGTACTTTTTCTTAGAGTCTCCAGATTGGTGGAAACATGATTCTCTGAAGAAAATATATCCACCGGGCTTCAACCATTTCATCATCCTTTCCCCCATATTTTCCACCTGCAACATGGAAATAAATATCATTTAGATTAATAAAATTCAAGATATATAGAGATCATATAATCATAACATATATATAGAACATGATATCATATTTTTCAAGGCTATGAACATGATTGACATAATTCAAGGCAAAGATAGTTCAACTTAAACCAAGCATAAAATATCTGAAACTGCATTTCCCTCACCCTGATGAGCTACATTAGTACCACTGTAATCATATTTCTACTCATGTACTATTACTTGTTGGTTGCCCCGTATTAACAAATAGGAATTCACAGCCAATAGTACTAAAGATTTATTTGAGTAATGACAAATAGGAATCCGAATCAAGCTAACTATATAATACTGCAT
Organism: Geum urbanum; assembly: GCA_946800695.1. Classification (NCBI taxonomy): domain Eukaryota; kingdom Viridiplantae; phylum Streptophyta; class Magnoliopsida; order Rosales; family Rosaceae; genus Geum; species Geum urbanum. Next base: position 13,843,948 of record OX327001.1, read on the forward strand.
ATATTTCCTGATGTAATCGTTTAATAGCCAATTCAATTCAACTTTGAATAAAATAATTCAAAACTCAATTCAAGCAAATAGCCACACAATCTGGGAATCCCATCTTCACATCAAACTATTACTACCGTAAATCCTTTACAATGCTCATATCAGTCATATATATCAGGGAACACATATCGATATCTTGATCAATATATTTGCTTCATGTATATAGCTAGCTAGCTCTATGGTCCTCTATCACATGAATCCAATTTACCATCTATTAGATTATAACCATACCATATATGCCATCAAAATGTTGTAAACTGAAATTGGTAACACCATGAATGCATGTGCACACTTAGACTTTCTTGGCAACTATATCTAGATCTACCACCTTGTAAATCTGACTCTTAGGTATACCTACCTAGCTGGCTATTACAAATTCTCTCAAAGCCTAAAAATCAAAGAGAAAACATACCTAGAGAGAGCAGGAAATCTAGCATTTTGACTCAGAGCCTTCTGGTGTTAGTTCTTTCTGGTGTGGCACGTCTCAAAATCCATAATATCTAATAGAGTAGAACAAAAGACCAATCAGATTTCAAATAATATAAACACATATAACTTATTTTACTCAGGATTTATGTAAATCGACTCTCCATAAAATTTGATCATATTAAGTCCTTAATTGCCCATATAACAATCATAAGAACTTACAATGTGATTCCAAACTGTTAAGTAATAACCAAATCGTCAAAACTAAAATGCACTCTTTCTCTCATTCTCTAATATAAAAAAAGACCAAATCGCCTTATATAATAATAGACTGGGCATAATCACAGACTAATCCCAAATTGAACCCAGCAAAAACATATACATGAACACTCAAACTAAACCCAACAAACCAAATTAAACAGAAACACTAAGGGGAGAAAGATGTAAGCCCTTTGTCTCGGCGTACACAAACGCCAAGAGATGCTTGAATTCAAAAAAGTTCAAACTGAAGTTCTTCAATCTCAGATCAAAAACACATAGTTCTACTAAACAAGAACTACATTGCATAAAAAAGAATCAAAATCCTCTAAGTTCTCTATAACGATCTAGTTTATAAAATCAAACTTACTGTGCATGAAGAAATAGTAAATTGTTCCAATTTCCAAATTTAACCTAAAAATTACTAACTCACCGTTTTCTGGGATTCCAGCACAATCTGCGATAGAACTAAACGAAACTCATTACTACACACAATCAAAAAGAAGAGGTGTGGAAGTAGAATGCTACTCTTTTGAGATCTAGGAATAGCCCATAGGCAGCCATTTATAATTGTTGCATCTTCCAAGGAAAGCCACTTCCCTGTGCAAGTTTGTGGCTCGGTATAAAGAAATGAATTATCCTGATGCAGCACTACTTCACCTCCAATAGCCGGTTGCCGCCAACAATTTACTTACAGCTTAGATTACATACAGAGATGTTTGTAGTGAAGACACATAATGCTGCTTCACAACTGATCATGTAAGACTTTGAATCCTAGATTGCAAATGCATATTTACATCTGTAAACATCAACATATTATTTCAGTCCAAGTTTGAAATCAAAAATATCTAACATTTCAAGTCTGCATTCTAATATTGCATTCTCTAAAGGAGTTACATCTAATACTTTCGTAACTCCTTTCAAACAACAGCCTACTTGTCAAATATCATTCAACCTTCTAGGTTCATGTTCAAAAGTAAGGGAGCAACAACTAGATATATATCAATCCATTGTCAAACATTATACCCACGAAGATGTATACCATAATGTCGAAATCCATTACGAAACACAATCAGAAACCTAGATATAATCACAAAATCAATTAAACAAAGCAAGAGTGATCAGATTTGGTTGAATTGATTTATTACCTTGCTTGGCGGATCGTGGGTCGACGGAGAGGATTGTTGGAGATGTAACAGGGTCGGAGAGAGATAGGTTTAGATTTCAAATCGCAAGAGAGAGAGGTGAGAGTGTGAGCGGAGGGCACAAATGACAGGGAGAGAGAGAGAGAGAGAGAGAGAGAGAGAGAGAGAGAGAGAGAGAGATGAAGAGCAGGTTTAGCTAGGTCTGGGAAGCCCTTCACACGACTGGCACGGTTGCAAAATTCAGACAAAAATAGCCCCATAAACAATGCGTGAACAGTACAAACTTTAACCCGCTATTGTTATTTAGTAAATTTTTTGAGTTAATAATGGGCAGGTCTAATCTGCCAAGGGATGCAATTTAACGAGCACAAAGGAATGACAAATCACAGTCATCCATTCATTAAGTGGAGTCCTATTTTTTTTTCTGCAAGAAGGAGAGAGTGTTAGGTTGTGATTTGTCATTCATTTTTATCCCTCAAATGCATCATTCACGAGATCAAAGTAGTAATAATGGGTGGAAACTTGAGTTTATTGAGTCAATGCGGGCCTGGTCATATCATTGATGTCATCGATCAGTAAAACATATCTTGTTTCAAGTAGTGATAAACTCATCATGCTGCATACTTCTAAGTTCTAACGGAGTAATGGCCTCTTTAATGTTAAGAGTGATTTTATGTGCTCTACTGGATCAGTATTGCCTCAGTCCTAGGGAGATCGATCATTATGGAATATTTATGCTGCTGAATTTTAAGAAGATTTCAAGCCTAGCTAGTACGTACGTATTATTCCATGGCAGTGATGGCAAGTGACAATTATCACCGAGGCTAATTACGAAAAATTGCGCAAATAGGGAACCTAAACAGTTACCCTAGAGCTTCTTAGCCTATGAAAAAAATAAAAAACGAAGTCGATCGATCCATCTTATTCGCCATGCATAGCAAGTGCTCGATCAACGTACCAAATCACGAATCCGCCGCTTTTGTGGTGGTAATTTTATCATCATTTGTCTTTCGATTGCTCCCTGAGTTTGAGCTGTAAGGCAAAATGACAGCTTCGCTCTGAGCATTAACAAAGTGACTCAGCCTCTCCTGACTCACACCGAACGCCGCCGCTAGCTGCGAGCCTTTCAAAGCTTCCAGAACCGAGCTTGTACCTGCAAGAACTGCCGCGAGTTGGGCTGCGCCGACGTAGTGAATCCAAAAAACTCGAGAGCCTCGTTATTAGACGCCACTTGAACAAATGGGAAGTATCTCGGCACCCAAAACACTCTCCCTGGCTTCAGTCGTGCTTTCATTGCCAAGGTACCGTTTGGAAACACAACCTGGATGGAACCCGAGCCTCTCAGCACGACGCCGTATTCGGTCGCCGATGGATTCACGTGTGGTGCCAGCATTGACCCAGCGGTAAGGTTGACGAGGTATACGCTAATGCCCGAGTGCTTCAGCGGCGAGTAGTCGTTCTCATCGACAGAGAGGCTCCAGCCGTAGTAGTTTTCGAAGTCTGGCTTTCTCTCGTAGAGGTTGTATGAGTGGTGATGGTGATGATGATGATGATGATGATTCTTGTCGTTCTCGTTCTCGTCGGTAGCTTTGGACATGGAGTTGAAGAGCTTCCTCCACCATGTTGGGGTTTGCTTTTGTGGCAAGAAGTCCACCATTTTCTTCAACTCTTCAAGTCTGTCTTGCTCTTTCATGTGTGCGAATTTCGCCCAGGGGTTTGGTGATGTTTGCGAATCGTGATTCACGTACACGATCGGTCCGTTTTGTTGTTTTGTCAAAAACTGCTTTAACTCTGAAGATGAGACCTGCATGCATCCACCGATCGAGACATCAAATATATGCATTTGCTACTAAATATCAGATGCATGTAATTGATTGAAGTAATGATAATGCTTACGTTAAAAGCACTTGTGAGTACGTCTGAGCTAAATCCGGAAAGTACAGATTTTGGGTAGGTTCCTCCACCAATAAAGAAATTCTGCACTAGTTTTAAAACCCTAGTTAGGTTAGTAGAGATTATAGGAATGCCTAACAACTAACTAAGAAGATATATATAAGTGATGGTAATAGGAACCTCCAAAGTGCCCATTCTAAAACTGTCGGATGAATCGATGCTGAGGATGAGCTGAAGTCTCTGACTGTGTCCAGTATTCTGCAAGTAAAATGTGGAACCAGCTGGGATTCTATACAAATCTCCAGCCTTGAGTTTCTTCACTTCGAGTTCATGCCTGTATACCAGTCCTAAATTGCTTGCCCTGAAATTATATTAACAATTAATGTCAATGTTACATTACATTATTTCATATGATCGACTAAGCTAATTAAGCTAGCTAGCAGGCAAGCCATATCACATAAAAGAGGGTAAATATATATATTTACCTGTCTGGACGAAGAGGATCAAGCTGGAGTCAAGGTACTGAAGAACAAAAAGAGTGTTGGGTTCCATGGAGAGAAACCCTACATTGATATGCCTATGGGTCATTCTCCGACCTACACTCTTCACAACCCTCATTTCCCCTGCTTCAGTTTTCAGCAGTAGCCTTGATCGTTGCAAAAGGAACCAATTTCGATGCCCTCTGTGCCCTGCTTCCCAGTTTTCTTCTCTCGGATCCCTTCCCCAATCCTCTTCTTCATAATCAAAGATCGAAGATCGAAGCCATTGCCATGAACAAGGAGGCTCACGGCCACATTCTTTTCCATTTTGAAGTGATCTGTTGATTACTCCTCAGTAGTACTCTGCGCGCTGATGAGTTTGTGTGAAGAGTAGAACGAGAGCAGGGGTTTAAAGGGGAACATAAGAGCTAAGGGAGGAGACAAGTGTCATGCATCTACATCTGCAGAGAAAGTTTCTAATATTTGATCTAGGATGACGGAGTCCGTCGGAAGAAAGGCTTTTCTTTTGTTACCGGTATTACTGCCATTCGAAAGAAAAGATGGATGAAAACAGAGAGTCCAATTGCTTATATATATTATAATTACAGATGAACTTTCTCTTCTGAATAATTTGAGTCATTCCATCATTGTCTATGGAAGAATGACCACTGAGTATATTATATGGTGCTATCTCTTTCTAAAGACACAACCACTTTGTATCCTAAGTTTCAACAATTTGAAAATCAACATTTAGTCAATAAGAACAAAATTCGAATCAGCACCAAATTGTTATATGATATTGATAAATGTGGTATATTATACAAGTCACAAGCTGATACAAAGAACTAATGATATAAACTAATTGACCTAATGAGTCCCAACAGGGGAAGGTCGAGAAAATTCATCACCAGATAACTCCCTGGATGCAATCTCAATGATACAAATTTTGTCTTCAAAATAAGCATATGTGATCGAGTTCCAGTTTTCGGTCTCATGACAGATCGTATTTTACGTGTCCAAGATAAAGACCACTGGCGGGCGCCATGGGACTAGCAGCAGTCACTGTCTTTGCATTCAAGATCCTCTCCACTGAGTGTTCCATTATCATTACGGGGAGGAAAACCAGTTAGCGCATTGCAAGAGAAGTACAAAAATCCCAAAAAAGAATAGGAAGAAGAAGAAGCAGCCTCACCGTCAGGGACTTTTAGATCTCCAGTTCCAATGGCCTTGAGGACGCCAACAAGCAGTCTTACCTGCATACATTTTAAAGTCTCAGTCAATAGGGTCCTAACTAGTTGCACTCCAGTCAAGCAGACAGGGGACTCCATGACAAATGTCAAAAACCATAGGGGAGACGGTGAATATTTTAATCTGGCATTAAATGAAATACTTTCGTGGCAATTGAAGTCTGATCGATCTACTTGCATCCAGGATATGAAAATCTTTAGAGAACTCGCAAGACATTTACCCCATAGACCAAAACATGCTGCATTCCTTAGTCATGTAAAACATAGATTCTTGAGAACTAGGAAAGACGAAGGAAAAATTCAATCCTGTTAGTTATATTAGTCATGTCACTATAAATAAACTTAGGTGTTATTTCTTGGGGTATGTTCATAATACCTTGGGGATGCAGAGGAGTATATAGTTATATTAGTCATGTCACTAAACCCTTCTGGTGGAATCCGTAAGTAACAAAAAGAAAACATAACAAATTCTAAGAACCTCACCACCCTAGGGTGGAATACTGATGAGATGACAAAGCCATAATACTGGAAACCCAAAAACAAAAGCAGTAACAAAATGCATGAAAGACATAATCTCAACCTGGTGGTACAGGAAAGATCGAGCTCGTGCTGTTATCACAAAGCATCTGTGTTTTCTTCTCAAGCCAAATCCTGGACCAGTTTCTCCATTGAAGCTATCGTAGAGACCAGTCTCAGATTTGTTGGTGCAATGAGCATCTTCCTGCTCTAAATTTTTGTTCCTCTCTGCTATTGTTGGAAAGTTAGGAGTTGAAAGAACCTCACACACATTCAACTCGTCTAATGTTCTGATTGGTGACTTCGCCTGGAAATAATACACTTTTAGAACCGTACAGTCTTCTCCATTAAATAAAAATCTAGCAAACATCCATCAAAACACATGTGAAAGAAAAGCCAACAAAATGGGACAAAGTCAATTGAGATTTGAGCATGCTATGGTACTACGGTCTATGAAAGATAAAACCCATTAATCCTTTGATTTGGAATCACGCTGTTCCATTAGAGCACTAGCAAATTTTATTCATAGATTAAATGAATTTTAAACTATCATAATGCTATCTTTTTCATAAAGCATCTCTAAGTATAATGAAGATTTCACTCTTCATTTAGATCAGCCAAGAATCTCCCACAAAAATTCACATGAGTGTTATTATTTCTATAACAATATAAAATCTCAACCCTTCATTAAGATTTCACCTCAAGCTGCAACAAAAAGAAGGAGGATCCACCTGACAACCTGATGCTCTAAAGGAACTAAAATCATGGTGTCCGACCAGAACTTTGCAGGCTTCCTGCAAGAATTGAAGCAAATAAATTTCCTGGACAAGATTAAGTTCCAACTATATGTATTGAAGAATATAATGGGATTTGATAACTGTCAACCCCACCTGCATAGCCAAAATATTCAGCTCTTCAGGTACATGCCATGCACGGTCCTTTTCGAAGGTTGACAAAGGCTCTGGTCCAGACAGCAAGCGGTAGAAGTACCTGAATGAGGTTTGGAGGAAACAAATGAAACTATCATAACACATCAATACTGCAGATTTAAATGCAGTCGTATGAAGCTATCATTAATTGGAAATTCAAACTAGAGTATTCACAACTCAACCATTGCAAGGTAATGATCATTGCACCACCATGCTAAAATGGCAGCAATATCCAACCAAGTGTTTCTAAACAGGGTTGTGGCAGAACTCTGTTCTACGCAAGTCACTAGAAGCTCGATAACAGCATATCCTAGCTTATGCAAAACAAGAATGATGTTTTCTTCTTCTAAAGAAGATAATAGGTAATTTTGCCAAGTTTTTTTTTTTTCAAAGGTTACAAATAGGCAAATACTTCATTCAGTTTCATGTGTTTTTCATGTTGAATGGTATTATTCTTTTCAATATGCTTATTGATAGTTAACTTGCAATGAATAAATAACTAATTTATCTTTAAATAACATAATTCAAGTCACTAAAAGGCTTAAGCACATAAAAAACGTAAGAGTAGATTAATTCTTTGTTCGTACACATCTGTCAATGAAATCCTTAGATGTGACCTAATTTTATATGTGCAAGTCTACCACAGAACTTCAGAATTTCAGTGAGCTGTGCATAGATAACTTGGTTTGCTGTTGTATATAAAATGTATTGACTTTAATTCTTTTGTCATAATATAGAATCATGAGTACCTACGTGCGTTCTTGGGCTTTATATCTAGAATGAAAATCAGCTGGAACACTTTGAACATCTACGACCATTATATCACCTTCATTCTTCTGGTAGAACAAAAAAACATGTCAGAATTGCCTCTGATTTTAAAATCCACAGTGTCTAGATATAATTCAAACCACTTTTCATAGATCATACTGATGGTTTTAAGGGTTCCTCTCTTTCTCTTTAATGGGGGGTCATAGGTGGAGTGACAAATAGTAGAAACACAATTCCCAATTTCTTTGGAATCAGCAAAACTGTACCTGTAAGAAATGGTTCACAGCTCTTTTGACCACTGTAGGTTCATGAGGTGCTAACTACATGTCAACAGAAAAAGAGAAAAAAGAAAAATCAACTCTCACGGAGGATATAGCTGTTGAGATACCATATCTCCTTTTTATCTATATGTCTAAAAAGAAGAAGAAGAAGAAGAAGAAGAAGAGAAATACAATATATTAGGTTCCATTCTTATAAGAAAAACACTTGTATAACTTTTAGATAACATACCACTTCACCAGGCTTCCTTTTGCTTATACGCTCAATATCTACATGACAAACATTTGATAAGGCATGGACTCCTGCATCCTACAACAAAGAATGATGCATCCATCTCATGTTCCTCATAATATAACAAAAGCCAGAAAGTAAACAAGACAAGGTTAATGTTGAAGTCACTTGTCGGTCAAGGAAATTATAGTGCATTTCATCAATTAGGGATATATGGGTGAAGTCCGAGAAACTCTATAATTTTGCAATGCCATGCTTAGTACACCAAACAAAAATATAATATAAGAGTTGGAATCTTCAGCAGACAAAGTAGAGAAGTAGTTTTGTAATAGACAAAACATAAACTCACAGTTCGACTTGAACAGAAAATAGAAACCGGCTGGCCGATAAATTTGTGAAAAGCCTCCTCAAGAACACCAACTACTGTACGGCAATTAGACTGTTGCTGAGAGCCCGAGAAGCGAGTGCCAATGTACTCTATTGCGATCAGATAGCGTTGAATTCCAGATGGCTGGTTCATCTCTACCTCTTGCTCTTCTGTGGTCTTCAAAATCTTGACTTCCCTTTCGGGAGATTCCGAGCTACTATCTAGTGAGTGCTTAAGGTTTACTGACATCGACAGCGACTTGGGCTCTATGGAAATTTTTCATAGAAATGTCAGATCGTACACGCAGTAAAGAAAATCAAAGCGAATACCCAAAAAAGAAGAGGAAACTCACCGACCGGGTGTTGCTAATTGATATGGAGAAGCGCGAAGAAGAAGAGTGAGTGACTGGGTGGGTCGGCTGCGTTCAAAGTTCAAACCCCTAAACCCTCACAATCCTACTCAGTCAATTTTATTAACACGTTGACGCCAGTCCTCGAACTTCAGTTATAGCCCACGGGAGCAGCACGTGCGACGCCAGTGTTTTCCGATGTTAAAAAAGAACGGTAATTGGTCTTGAATCGTCTTGGTCGTGAATCGTTTTGGTATCGATTACCGTTTAGCCAATTACTCAGTAATTAATCGAAATTGGTATTTTTTTATTTATAAAATAATATTATAATTATATATATTTAAAATATCTCTATTGATTGCAGCAAAGGTGTTAGCAAACAGGTTAAAACCCATTTTGCAATATATTATTGATCTTTGTCAAAGTGCTTTTATTCCAGACAGATTGATCACGAACAACAAGCTGATTGCAAATGAGGTAGCGCACCACTTGTGGACGAAGCAGAGCGGGCAGAAATTTCATATGGTGCTGATGCTTGATGTCAGTAAGGCCTATGACAGTATGATAGAATGGAATAAAAGTACTTGGAGTTGGTGATGAGAATTCCCAGATATTTGGATTGCGAATGTGATGGCTTGTGTTACTTCGGTACAGTATGCTTTTTTGGTGAATGGTTCTCCAAGGGGGTATGTCACGTCGAGTAAAAATCTTAGACAGAGGGATCCACTCTCTCCATACCTGTTCATATTGTGTACTGAAGGCCTTTTAGCCCTCCTACACTGTGTCCAATAGAACAGGTCATTGACAGGTATCAAAGTTTGTCTAAAAGCACCTAGATTGTCTCACTTACTCTTTGCAGATGATAGCTTGATTTTCTCTCAAGCTAGCCCACAGGCTTGTAACAATTTTAAGGAGATATTGAAGGTGTATGAGACTACTTTCGGACAATCTATTAACTTCTCAAAGAGTAGTGTGTGTTTCAGTCAAAATCTACAGCAGGATGCGCATGAGGAGTTGGCTGCCTTACTAGGGATACCTCGGGTTGACTATCATGAACAGTATTTGGGGTTGTCTATGCACATAGGGGCAAGCAAGAATGCCACATTTGCTTATATCAAGGATCGACCGAAGGGATGGAAGGGTTCCTTGCTAAATGGGTCGAGAATTGCTGATCAAGGTAGTGGCTCAAGCACTATCTAGTTATGTCATGAGTTGTTTCTTGATCCTTAAAACAACTTGTGAGGAGTTGCAACAGATGTGTGCGAATTTCTTCTAGGGTAACACTATAGACCGACGCTGCATTCATTGGTGTACTTGGAAAGCCATGTGCAAGCTGGAGGAGATGGGAGGGCTTGGATTCTAAAACCTATACGCTTTTAACTTTTCTTTATTGGCCAAGCAAGTTTGAAGGATACTGCAGAACCTGGAGTCTTTGGCTGCACAAGTATATAAGGCGCGATATTTTGCAAAGTAGAGTATCTAGAACGCAAAGATACGATGGGCAGGTCTCCATCTTATACTTGGCAGAGTTTTATAAAAGTGAGAGAGGTGCTTGAGAGGGATTCCCGATGGTAGGTGGGCTCGGGCATGCAGATTCAGATTTGGCAGGATTGGTGGATCCCTAGACTACCTTTCACTTTGGAGGTGCTCAGATTTCCTACTACATTGGATCGAGTTTCTCAGTTGATAACCCCCCAGAGAAGCTAGGATCAAGCGGCTTTGCAGAGTTGTTTATCTCCTAAGGATGTATATGTTGTTCTGACTATTCCTCTGAGTCATGACGTAGGACATGATAGAATTGTCTGGCATTATACGTCCAGATGGGAGTACACTTTCAGCAGTGCCTATAGAGTGGCCTGAAATTAGTTGGTCATCCAATAGCAAGTAGCACCCAACCAGTGGGGGGACTTTTGGAAGACCTTTTGGAGATAAACAACACTTTGTGTTTGGAGAGCTTGTCAAAGATTCTTACCTACGAGGAGTCCGAAACACTATTGGCTGAACCATTTGACCTTATACGGAACCTAGGGTTTGCGGAAGGAACTCATTGCTTGAAATGGCTACAAATTCCATGATCCTAAGAGAAAAGCAAACGAGAGAATAAGCCAAACGATAAGCGCGTGGAGTATGTCACTACCCCAGTTCTTCTAACAGCACAAACATGTACCCACCATTTCGCAACACCCAAAAACAGATCAAAAGCCCTAAAAGAAAAGTCCAGAAAGCAACAAACCCAGAAATTCCTTTTTGAGCATGAAAACAGAGAAACGCAGTACCTTACCCAGCCAAACCTACTATACACTAGCAAAACCACAAGAAACATACCACAAAAATCCAGAAATTACCACAACAGTACCACAAATAGTACAAAAACGAGTGCAAACGCACTAAGGCAACACAAACAACACATTTTGAAGCAAGGAAGAACAAGAAACTACCTTTAAAATGAGAGGAAGATTCACGAGATGGTAAAAAACTCTAAATTGATCACAAGAGCTTCGAGAAGGCGTTTCGGCAGAGTTTCAGTTTCAGCAAACAACTGTCAAACGTCCCTGACACACGAGCATATCAAACGACAGATAACCGTTACAAAGCTGAAAGATCAGAATGTGAAAAGACAGGGGGGACCCACTCCGAAAACAACAACATCAAGTTTCGGAGTCCACCCCGATAGTTGAATAGCAACAATGTTCGCACTATCGTGGGACAAGTAGCAACATCACTTGTCGCCATGAAAGCAACTCCAAACAGCAACATCAAGTTTCGGAGTCCACCCCGATAGTCGAACAACAACAAGGTTTGCACTATCGTGGGACGAGTAGCAATATCACTTATCGCCATGAAAGCGGCTCCAAACAACAACATCAAGTTTCAGAGTCCACCCCGATAGTTGAATAGCAACAACGTTCGCACTATCATGGGATGAGTAGCAACATCACTTGTCGCCACGAAAGCGGCTCCAAATAGCAACATCAAGTTTTGGAGTCCATCCTGATAGTCGAACATCAACAACGTTTGCACTATCGAGGGACGAGTAGCAACATCACTTGTCGCCACAAAAGCGGCTCCAAACAGCAACATCAAGTTTCAGAGTCCACCCTGATAGTCAAACAGCAAATACGTTTGCACTATCGTGGGACGAGTAGCAACATCACTTGTCGCCACGAAAGCAGCTCCAAATAGCAACATCAAGTTTTAGAGTCTACCCCGATAGTCGAACAGCAACAACGTTCGCACTATCATGGGACGAGTAGCAACATCACTTGTCACCACGAAAGCAGCTCCAAACAGTAACATCAAGTTTCGGAGTCCACCCCGAACAGCAACATCAAGTTTCAGAGTCCAATTAGATAGCCGCATAGCAAGAACATTCGACATCCGACCTCGGACCATCTCTTTATCATAGAGTTGGGGGACTTGGAGGTATCGAGGCGTGGACCCCTCCTCGAGTGGCCACGTGTGTGCACACTGGGAAAAAGCTTCACAACTCCCCCAATCAAGAGTTGATCCCTTTGACTTGGGGACTTGGGGGACTTGTTGGTGTGTGATCCCGTAACACACAATTACCGCACACTTAGCCACTAAAAACGGGTCAACACAGCTTAGACCAAACGCAAGACAGTAATGCAGGCTTCAACTTTAAACAAGGAACCAACACCATCCGAACATCCACGCATTCGGTACGACAAACGAAAAGTACCAGAGCAGGACATGTACAAAATAGGCAGGATCCCACATCGAAAGACAACAACAACCTCCACACTCAACCACCAATATAAGCAACATATTTATGACAGATATAAGGTACGCATGTTACTCTACCAACACTATTATTACACTCCATACATTCTAACTAGAGTGTTGGAGAGTCGAAGGCGGGAACACCCCGTCAAGACTCCTAACCCCTGTTTGGTGTATTGTTCTTAACAGCAGGTGAAAGAAGCCATACGCGCGATAGTCCAAGTCAGCCCAAAACAGCCGAGCCCGCTCTTCTGCTAAAGTCCCTTGCAAAATTTGGTAGAAACAAGTCTTATGACTCAGTCGAATAGAAAGCGCAACAAAAACATAAGCTGGGGTCAAATACCTCTGTAAGGCCACCTGATTCCAAGTTCTCTGTGGCATGATGAGTTAAGATACCCGATCTAAGGTAGTAGAAAATCTAAGCTCACCCTCCATTGTGAATGGAGGCCGAGGCAACCACCGGTCTCCCCAAATCTATATTTGCATCCTATTTCCCACTTGCCATTGAGACCCTCTCTCCAAAACCTCTCGAGCATGCATAAATCTTCGCCAAGTATACGAGGGTGAACCTCCCACCTTTGCCTCCCAAATTGACACTTTGGAGAAGTAGCAGGCCTTGTAAACTCGAGCCACAACAGAGTCCAGGTTCTACATGATCCGCCACACCTGCTTGGCCAACAAAGAGAGGTTAAAAGCATATAAATTCTGAAAATCAAGCCCTTCTTGTTGCTTGGGCTTACATATGGCATCCTAAGTACACCAATGTATATGTTGCCTCTCAGTTGTATCACCCCAGAACAAATTTACACACATCTACTGCAGCTCATCACACATGGTCTTCGGTAAAAGGAAACAACTCATAGTATAACTCACCAGAGCCTGAGCCACCACATTCACTAAATATCCCCTCCCTGCACCACTCAACAGTGGGCCCTTCCAACCCTTCAGCCTATCTCGAAGCCTGTCTTTAATATAGGCAAAAGTTCCTTTCTTTTTTGCCCCAATGTGGGTAGGCATGACGAGATATTGCTCATGGTATAGAACCTGCGACATCCCTAATAGCTCTGCAAACTCTACCTAAGTTCTAGCTGAAACAAACACTACTTTTTGAGTAATTAATAGACTGACCCGATGCCATTTCATATATCTTTAAGATCTCCTTCACATTGTGGCATCCTCGAATAGTAGCTTGGAAAAAAATCATACTATCATCAAACTACAAGAAAACATCACTTAGACCACGGAAACGTAATTGTTCCGTGGTCCAAGTGACACCTGGACGACGGAAAAGACTCCGTGGTCCAGCTGACCACCTGGACGACGGATAATGCCGTCTCCGTCGTCCAGGTGGTCAGCTGGACCACGGAGTCTTTTTCGTCGTCCAGGTGATCACCTAGACGACGGAGACGGCATTATCCGTCGTCCAGGTAATCACCTGGACCTCGGAGTCTTCTCCGTCCTCCAGGTGATCACATGGACGACGGAGAATTCCGTCTCCGTCGTCCAGGTGATTACCTGGACAACGGACCGACACGCCGTCGTCCGAGTATACGAAACGTACTTCCACTTAAACGACGTACCGACACATCCGTCGTCTAAGTGAAGCATTATATAAGCTCGATGCCAAACTGATCGAATTCATTCCTCGATCGATCTATTCATTCCATTTGAAGAAGAATTGAAGGAGAAGGGAGAAGGAGAAGCTAGGGAGCTAGCTAGCTAGAAGCTAGGCCGAGAAGAATCAGGATCGATAAGGGATCTCCGCTGACTAGCTATTTAGCTTAATTAACGTACAGATATCGAGAAGGCCAGCAGGTACGTACGTACGCAGTTAAAATTTGCTTAATTAATTAATATATATTTAGTGAAAACGTACGTACATATATACATGCAAGGATGTTAGCTGATGTTAGCTATATATATATATACAGATCGATTAAATTACGTACGTACGTAATTGATGGATCAATGTAGATCGAGTACGTATAATTAAGCGTAAATTAATTGACAAATATATATATATGTAATAATTAATTAATTATAATATTTTGTAGCAGTATGGACAAGAGTTGGATGAAGTTGAAGAATAGATGTGATGTCCGGTATATGGATGGAATTAGCGAATTTGTGAATTTTGCGATAGAACATGGTCAGGGAAAGAAACGTTTCAGGTGTCCGTGTCAGAAATGTCTTAATTGTCAGTATGCGGAGGTTAATGTTATGGTGCAACACCTGTACGAAAATGGTATGATGTGGAGTTACACTACATGGAGCGAGCATGGTGAAGCAGTAGAGTTCAGCGCAGCAGACTTCAGCTCAGGGTACAGTTACCATAGTGCCTCATCCAGTGGCAGTGGTGCCGGACCCCCAGCTTGCAACCCAACTGCAGATTTGGTCCATGATGCGTTTCCGGGATGTAGTCATGGTGGACACCAACACCAAGACGGAGGTTACAGTACCACTTATGAGCATGATGACACATTCCCCGCAGCTAGCTTGGCCACTGACACCAGTGAGATGGAAAAGTACAACCGGATACTACTTGAAGCGCAGACCCCGGTGTTCCCTGGATGTCGAGAGAATGTGTTGCAATATGTGATGGAGCAAATGAAGATAAAAGTGAAGCACAAAATGTCAGTGAGTGCTTTTGACGAAATTCAGGAGCAAATATGTAAGTTGCTTCCTGATGATCACAATCTTCCTAAATCTCATTATAAGGTTAGAAATATCCTGAGCAGCCTCGGCCTAAAGTACAGGATAATTGACGCATGTCCGAATGATTGTGTGCTATTTTACAAAGAGTATAAAGAGTTGGACTATTGTCCCGTATGTGGCCAGTGCAGATTCCAGTTGAATAGGAAGAGTTCGAAAAAGAGAATTCCTGTGAAAGTTGTTCGATATTTTCCCTTGATTCCCAGATTGCAGCGCCTGTACATGTCTCTACACACAGCAGAGGCGATGCGATGGTACGCAGAAAAGCGAATAGATGACGATGTCCTGCGACGCGCCGCGGATGGGGAGGGTTTAAAACATTTCGACAGAGAATTTGGAGACTTTGCTTCAGAGGTTAGAAATGTTAGACTCGGCCTATCTACAGACAGATTCAATCCTTGGGGAAGTAATAGCTCCGCCGTCAGCACTTGGCCAGTTATTCTGATGTCGTACAACTTGCCTCCGTGGATGTGCATGAACAAGGAATTTAATTTCCTTACCGTACTAATTCCAGGTCCTAAATCTCCATCGAAGTGCTTAGATGTCTACCTCAGACCTTTGATCGACGAGCTGAAACTGTTGTGGGAAAATGGAGTCCCAACTTATGACAAATTCACTGACACGATGTTCACGATGAGGGCTGCCGTAATGTGGACGATCAGCGATTTTCTAGCTTATGGGATGTTGGCAGCCTGCAGGACAAAAGGATATAATGGATGTTCTATATGTTTGGACAACGTGAACTCTAGTTGGCACGCGGGGAAGGTGTGTTACTTGGGTCACCGTAAATGGCTTCCTCACGACCACCCGTGGCGACAGGATGAAGCTCATTTCGACGGTACGGTAGAGAACAATCATAAACCCCGTAGTTGGTCGGGCGAAGAGATTTTAGAGAGGTTGAGCTATTTCGACTTTGGTGTGTTGACCAATGACGCGGATGTAAAGAAATGCAATCCAATTCCTCCACATGATCTGAGCTATTGGGATCACAAGAGTATATTCTTTGAACTCTCTTACTGGTCGAAGTTGAAGCTGAGGAACAACTTGGACGCGATGCACATAGAAAAGAATGTGTGCGACAGCGTGGTGGGACCAATTCTCGGTATTAAGTTCAAGACTAAAGATACTCCCAAAGCGCGCAAAGATTTGGAATCAATGAATCTACGTCGTCCCTTGTGGTTGAGGAGGGATAGGAAAGGAGTGTACAACAAGATGCCATATGCACCTTACACAGTGAAGCCGACGCTTAGACGTTCTGTATTTCACTGGTTTAAGGGCGTTCGTTATCCGGCTACGTATGCAGCTACTATAACTGGAGCAGTGGACGAGGTGCAACACAAGTTTGTTGGTCTAAAGACACATGACTATCACGTTATGCTGCAACGTCTGATTCCAGTGGTAATTCGACCATACTTGCTTCGGGACGTCGTAGAACCAATAGTGGCATTGTGCAGGTGGTGGCAGAGGTTATGCGCCAGAGAATTAAAGAAGTCAGATGTGGTGGAATTGCAACAACAAATTGTGCACATCATTTGCAAACTAGAGAGGATTTTCCCCCCTGCTTTCTTTGACATCATGATTCACCTAATGATCCACCTGCCCGAGCAGGTGCTCATTTCTAGTCCAGTCCAGTACACTTGGATGTATCCTCAAGAAAGGTACGTACAACTACTTAATTAATTTGTTCCACTGGAGATTATATATATACTAGCTAGCTATATATACTTATTCTTATTGTACGTTTGATTTTGTAGACAGCTTGGACAGTATAAGTCATTCGGCAAAAACAGGTCGGCCCTGGATGGCTCCATAGCAGAGACATACCTAATGCATGAGTGTGTTACTTACTGCAACAGGTACCTCAAAGATCCACCCCCTCCCACTGCCTCCGATCGCAGTGCCCGCATCAATCTTTCTGTCGTCACCAATGTCGTCCGACCGTTTAGAGGAGTATTAAAGGAATCGTTAACACGGGAAGAACTTATTGAGGCACATTGGGTAGTGTTGCGAGACTGTGACGAAGTTGAGCCGTACATGTTGTCATACAGGGAGAGGCTTCAGGCGTTAAATCAAAACAAGAGTTCGGCGTGGATTGAGAAAATGGTTAAGAAGAAGTTTCCTGATTATTTCTTCCAATGGGTACGTACGTACGACTCGGTATTAATTATTTAAATACATATCGCTTATGTTTGTAGAAAGTAAACCCTTATATTAATTTGCCCTTTTTTGCAGATGATTGATCTGCAAAAATCTGATAACCACGGAGGGTGGTGGTCATGGCCAAAGCACTTGCTAGCAGGGAAGCCGGTTAAACACTATATTTATCCCGGATGTTTTGTGAACGGTGTAAAGTTCCATTCATTGGCCCGAGACGAAGGAAGAAGAACACAAAACAGTGGGGTAGCGGTTGGGAAAGACAATGATCTATATTACGGGGCTATTGTATACGTGGTTCAACTATGTTACGGGAATGATGTCAACGTTTTCCTATTCAAGTGCAGATGGTTCAAGCGTACAAAGGAAGACCTGGGACTATTATCAGTCGATACAAACTCGCACTGGTATGAGGATGAGCCTTTCGCTCTCGCCACCTTAGTTCGGCAGGTGTTCTATCTCGACGATCCGAAAGCCGGTGAAGGGTGGAAAATAGTGAACCATATCTCTCACCGAGGAATATGGAATACAGAGACAATTGAAGGGACACCGGCGACGACTGAAGATGCTGCTGAACCAGAAAGAGACATTCCTGCCTATCAAGAGCCTAATATTTCTATGGTCCGCTCCGATATAATGGACCTGGTTCAAGATGGTGAACGGTTACCCATGCCTGATGGTTGTACAGATCTAACTGAAGATGAGATTATCGATGAGGTAGATGAAGAAGACGAGCAGAAAGAGGACGCGGACGAGGACTCAGGTTATTCGTCGGACGATGTTGAGTACGATGACGAGGATGAGCCGTCGACTAACGGGGATGAGGACGATGATGATTATGACGAAGAGTACGGTCATACGACGAGGGAGATTAATTGGTAATTAATTACTGTAATTATTGTAATATATATATGATCGATGCCGGTTTACGGTAAGAAATTAATCTGAATTATATATCCTGGCCAACGGAGAAATTAATAAATATTGGCGCCAAATCTCAATCTCATATAAAACGTACCCTAGCTAAATCCTTGACCCTAAATCTAGCAGTTCGATCGGATCGATCGATAATATAAATTTTTTAATTATATTTTTGAATCAGAATAATTGAACGGACACGTACACAAATGACCGGGGACAACCTAAACCGTAATCCCTAAGGCCCTAACCCCTGAAATCGGGGTCTATGCACCTGGACGACGGAGAATGGTCATTATCCGCCGTCCAGGTCCACACTAGGACCACGGATATAGTCATTCTCCGTCGTCCAAGTTCAGAAACCCTAAACCCTAAACAGTAAGGCCCTAACCCTTGAATTCAGGGTCTATACACCTGGATGACGGAGAACGTCATTCTCCGTCATTCTCCGTCGTCCAGGTTAGAACCTAGATGACGGATAACTTCATATCCGTCGTCCAGGTATAAACCTGGACGACGGAAAATCTCATATCCGTCGTCCAGGTGCAGATATCGTAATTTTTTCTAAGACAACGACCATCTAGACCTTCTTCCAATGCATTTTCTTTTCATCAAGACTTTAGAGTAAACAATTCTTGGTGTGTGAGCTTTGACGGTTCGAAAATCGGAGTTGCGAAATGCCTTGTATCCACGTTTCCGGTTTGTGAAATTATCGGTTTTGCGGTTGACTGTGCCGATCAAACCCTTCCCGAACTTATTGTTTTGTGGTCCTTTGAAGACAATTATATATTATGTTACGACGAACATATCCAACGGTTGTTTTGTCCAAATTCAATTTCGTTAATACTCTGCTGCAAATGAGCGTCTACTCATGAACACTTAAGTCGTAAAGATTAGTCGATACTTAATATGTTTCAATACGTAAAATTAATCGGCGGTTCAAATTTAACTGTTCATATATACGATGCGTTCATCGATATTGTACGACTATTTCACTCGAATGACAGATCGCTAAATTCCTAGCAAATTTTTTTTTAAATTTTTTTTTACGTAATTTGAACCTGGACGACGGATATGATCATAACACCTGGACGACGGAAAATGACCATATCCGTCGTCCAGGTTCAAAAATCATGGCGGTTCAAATTTTTTTTTGTTTAATTTTTTCATGTAATTTTCACTTGGACGACGGAAACTTACCATCTCCGTCGTCCAAGTCCAAAATCATGGCGGTTGAATTTACCGCATCCGTTTTTGAGACCGCTTGAATTTTCACTTAGACGACGGAGAATCCATTCTCCGTCGTCTAAGTCCAAAATAATGGCGGTTCAAAACGTCCCGCCGATTAATTACGCGCTGCTTGAAAATTTTGAAACCGCCACCTGGACGACGGAGAACATTGTTTCCGTCGTCCAAGTGCACTTAGACGACGGAGAATAGTGCTCCGTCGTCTAAGTGAAACTCTATAAATAGAGTACGGCTCATCTTCTTTTCCTCATCACTTACAATCCTATCTCTCCTCTCCTCTCTCTCTCTCAAATTCCGGCGATTCTCCTCCGGCGACGACGCTCCGACAACACAACTCCAGCGTGGTTCGATCCTCTCCTCTCCGACGACACAACTCCGGCGATATTCCCGAAAACTCCGATTCGGTAAATTTATATTTTTCCCTTATTTAAATAATTTTCATTTTATTAATTAATTAAAAGAAATTAATTTAGTAATTAGTTTTAAATGAATATAATTATTGTTATTTAGTACTAATTAAATGAATAATTGTAAATTTATTGTTATTAATTAAATAAATAATTAAGTATTGTTATTAATTAATTAAATAAATAATTATTGTTATTAATTAATTAAATAAATAATTATTGTTACTAATTAATTAAATGGTTAATTATTGCATGCTAAATGGAAAATAAATTATTGCATGTAATTACGTGTATTTTTTAGTAAATTAATTAGTAGTACGTGTTCGATTTAAATTTAGTACATAGGCTTGGTGTAATTAAGTCGCACTCTTTGGAATAGATGGCGTCTCTTTTCCTTGCTTATCTCCTTAACCCCTCGTGATGTGTTGATTTCATCACTGCACACCATAACCTAAGTGAAGTTATGGACACGAGGTTGAGGGCGGAGTTTGCAAAGGACTTGAGGGAGTGTAAATTTTCGAAAAATTGGCCGAATGTCGGACATGGTGTCTAGAAACGGGTTATGACTGGTGACAGGATTTGGACTAAGAAAGACTTTTGTCGAAATTAGTCCTGCCTCTCGCGTTATCTCTATCCCTAACTGGCCATGTTTTTCGATTTAACCAAGGCTGATTAATTGAAAATTTACACTTTATCGCGCGGGTCGCACGTCCATTGAACGACCGAAAATGCCAAGCTAGTGTACTCTATTTAAATCTTAAACGTACTTAATTAATTAGCGTAAAATTTTAAGTTGTAATTATTATGGTAAGTAGGTATTTTAACACCGTACTCTTAGGTTTAAATGGCTCCGCCAAAGACGACATCCGGCAAGAAGAAAGCCCAACAAGAGGCAGAAGATGCCATGCTCCGCCGCTTGGCGGACCAAGTCGGTTTGGAATTACCACCGGAGGGCAACGACGCTCTCAATCCGGACGGATCATCTGGTCCGTCCGTAGCGCCCTCTGGGGAAACTCCCGCTCCCTCATTCATCTCGAGCGGTGATGATGTCGACCCCTTCCAATCTCCGACGCCCGGTACCCATTCAACGGGAAGTACTCAGGTGTCCTCGACCGCCGAATCAATCATGTACAGCGTCCGCCGTAGGCAAAGGAGGGCCCTCACTGACCCGGAACCGAAAAGGACTCGGGGTCTCGTTAAAGGGGGCAAAGCGGAGCGTATTTGCAAGGCGACCGGTAAAAAGATCGACTTGCCGTACGACGAATTCACCGGTGGCCCTCCCACAACTCAGCTAGCAAGTCTCTCGGCGCATGGGATAGGGTCAATCATCCGTAACCGGGTTCGTATCACTGCCCCTACTTGGAAGGAGGCGCCGGATCATGAGAAGGCGAAAGTCTTCAAAGATCTTTCGGTACGTAATACGTTCAATTTAGTTATTATATAATATTGTTAATCTCGGCCTAAAATTTCATAATATATACGATTATAATTTTCTATTTATTTTTGATAGGAACAATTTGACGTGGATCCGACACCGGCTATGTTGAGGCATATCAACCAAACCGCCAACTCCATCTACAAAGATTGGAAGTACAGGCTCCATAAGTACTTCAAAGATGTCGGTCCCGTGCCTCCCCTGGTAGAGCTGCAAGGGGAGAGAGAAGATGAGTGGGAGTGGTTGTGTAACCACTTTGCCGATGAACAATTTAAGGTATTAATTTATTTTTTTTTATTTCAATTAAGATAATTGAATTATTTAAATTGTAGTTATTCATTTTTTAATGATTTAATTATGTTGTGTAACAGAAATTCTCCGGTGTCAACAAAGCCAACCGGGGGAAGAAGGAGAAACACCATACTACCGGCGCCAAGCAGTTCATTCAAATAGCCAAGGATGCAGGTCTTAGAGAGCCAAATTGCAATCGCGGATGAGGTCTATGGTCGTAGAGCTGGCAAGGAAGTTAGGAATTTTGGGCCTATGGTGGTACGAGATTTGTCGACGACCTCCGGCTCATCATCTACGGGAGGTTCGGGGCAGCGGAGAAGGAGTCAGGCTGCGGCCGTCGAAGCAGCCATTCAAGAGGCTCGACTGGCCCGAGAGGAGAATGAGTCAATGCGGCAAAGACTTGACGAACAACAAGCACAAATAGCCCAACTCATCGCCCTCATGCAACAAAATCGAGAAGTATGTCAACCTCCTCCGAACCCACACCCCGACGACAACGACCCGGCTGGAGGCGGAGGACTCGGCGGCGCATCTGCTCCTCCAGTGTATTAGCTAGCTAGTAGTTTATTATCTCGTTTCTTTCCGCATTCCGAACAATATTTTAATTTTTAATTTATGGGTTTTTTCGATTATTCATGTATGTACAAATTAATTTAATTTAATTATTTAATAATTAAGTAATATTCAAAATTTAGTTTATTTAATTAATTTTAGCATTTTTCATTATTTAAATTAAATTAATAATAAATTAAATTAATAATATTTAATTTCAATTTTTTTAAAAATTAAATATTCACTTGGACGACGGAGATAATGTTCTCCGTCGTCCAGGTGAAAAACCCTAAACCTAACCCTAAACCCCTAACCCCTAACCCCTAACCCCTAAACCCTAAACCCTGCCGTTCTCCGTCGTCCAGGTGAACACCTGGACGACGGAGAAGCTAGCATTATCCGTGGCCCAGGAAGACACCTGGACGACGGAAACGCTAATTCTCCATCGTCCAGGTGAACACCTGGGCCACGGAGAAACGAGCAATGTCCGTGGCCCATGTAGTCACCTAGACGACGGAGACTTAGAGTTTCCGTCGTCCAGGTGTCTACATGGGCCACGGATAATGTCCGCGGTTCAAGTGAACTTGGACGACGGATCACTAAATCTCCGTCGTCCAGGTGCTTGGACGACAGCACTTGGAGCACGGACATCTCCGTCGTCCAAGTACTTAGACGACGGAAAACTGCACCTAGACGACGGAAATGCTCCGTGGTCTAGGTGCAATTTTCTTGTAGTGTCATCAAACAACAAATGGGACAAAACTGGGGCTTTCGGGCAAACCCGAATCCCTTCTAATGTCTTAATCTATTGCGCCCTGTATAGTAAAGCTGATAGACCCTCCGTACATAACAATAATAAATAAGGAGACAAAGGGTCACCCTGTCGCAGGCCACGGGTAGGAGTAACATACCCCCTTGGAATGCCATTAATTAGGAAAGCATACCTCACAGAATTGACACGTGCCATGATATTTGCTATTCATACAGTCGAAAAGCCCAACTTTTTCATCACTACCTCCAAGTATCGTCATTCCATTCAGTCATAGGCCTTACTCACATCAAGCTTTAGTTCCATCTGATAACTCTGCCCACTCTTCTTCATCTATAAGTAATTAGCCACCTCATCTGCCACCAGCTTGTTATCAGTAATTAACCTTCCCGGAATAAAGGCACTCTGACATGGATCAATTATATGCTGTAATAATGGGTTCAATCTATTTTCCAGGACCTTTGCTGTAACCTTATACACCACATTACACAGTACTATCAATTTATAATTCGTAATCTTCTTGGGAGTCTGTACCTTCAGGATAAGCCAAATGTTAGTGAAGTTCCCGGATAACAAGATCTTACCCGAGTGAAGAGCATCTTACACAGCAGCTACTACATTCACCCTAAAAATATCCAAATATTTTAGAAAAAGAGAGGAAGCATACCATCCGGGCCCGAAACTTTCAACGAATGCATTTGAAATAACTCAACTCAGATTTCATTGGCACTATATGGAAACATTTAGGTTTGTCCCATCTCTGTTGTCACTATGAGCTTCACAAAGGTGGTCACGGCTTCGAGTTGATCTTTTGAAATCCCTGCCGGGGTAAATAAACTCAAATAGTAATCCACCACAACTGACTCTATCTCATTCAGAGTCTCTTTCCATACATCATTATTATCCAACAATTCTGCAATATGGTTCTTCCTTTTCCGGTTCTTGGCTTTCTAATGGAAGCATCTAGATTTCTCATCCCCATCCTTCATGTATTTATCCTTCACTCATTACTTCCAATATAGAGCTTCCTAAGTCAATGACGTTGTCTGCCAATCATATAGTTGTTTTCTCTCCTCCACCCTATTTAGATCAAAGGCCTAATCATTAAAAGCTTCAAGCTTCCTCTGAATCTCCTTCAGTTCATCCTAGCGGGCTTCAAACGTCACCTTTGCCCAATCCTTCAGACCAAACCTAGTAGATTTGATCTTCTTACTCAATTTGTATTGAGAGGTTTCAGAAGCATAAGTTGGCATCCAATCACATGCATCCCGCACCATGTACTTACTCTCCTCCTCCTCAACCTACATAGCTTCAAAACGGAAAAAGTGTTGGCATCTAGGGAAGACGATCAAAGGGGATTCACGGACTGAGATAAGCAATGGGATATGATCTGAAGCGGATGGAGGTAAATGCACTACTTGCGCAGCCAAGACTCCACTCTCTCGTCGCTGGGGCTCTATCAATCTGGCTTTGGCAACGACATTCATGCCACGTAAACTGAGCCCCCGTAAATCCAATATCTTCCAGACTACAATCGGTTAAGCAATTTGCAAAGTTATTCATTTGCCAAGAATGCCGGATAGACCCGCTGGATTTCTCCGTACAACGGAGAATTTCATTAATATCGACGAACACTGTCCATTGATATGATGCATCTTAGCCTTTGAGTGACCATAATAGATCCCAAGTCTTCATCCAATTTTGTGGTTGCAATTCACCATACAACTCTGTGATCTGAATATAGTCCCCTTACCCTGCTTTCACCCTCATATCCGCATCGATAAAGCTCAGACTATGATCCTGAAAGTGTAGATCAATCTCCTTTGACCACATCATCATCAAACCTCCTCCGCCCCGTTGTGTACAATGCACCATAAAAGCATCATAAAACCTTAGATTCAGACACCAATTATCACATCATTGTGCATCATTTGTTAGTGTCTCTATAAGAAACACAATCGCCGGTTTCTTTGTAATCACCATGTTGCGAAGCACTGGATAATTCACTGGGTCTTAAGTTCAACAGATATTTCACGAAAGGATCTCCATCTTTTACCTCAGTGTTCGGATCTAGAACCAACAAAATAGACTCAACATGATCGCCGAACCAACCACGACACAAACCTCAGCTACGTTAGGTTTCCCAGTCGCTCACGAAAAAACAAGAGCCGTTACAAGGGAATGCATTACTTTATTACCCAATTTTTTTTTAAAAACAAAACAAACAAAGAATTAAAACAAAAAAGTGGGTTGCACAAGAAATAAAGGTCAGCGGTCCTCATATATCAATTGTCCAAAATACGGATATTTTTGACGGAAATATCGACGAAATATCGATTCAATAAAAAATCGACTGAAATTGGAATAAATAAATAAAAATTTGTATTTGAACTTTATGAGATTCTTATATGATCAATATGTGTTTTGAAACTTGTAAGTTGCGTTTTTTTTTATTATTTATAGAGATTATTTGATTGAGTTTTTGGGTTTTGTGTTTTTGATTTAATGCTATTAACATATATGTAAAGTTAAAATCTTGGATAAATTCAAAAATATTGAGGATTTTGGTGATATATCGGAAAGTATTGAATATTTCAGGAAATATTGGACAAAAGATATTGATATATAGGATTAATATCGGGAAGTTCGAAAAATGGAAATACCGCGAAAATACCGAGGATATTATCGATATTTCATTCATTAGATATATCTTCGATATTCCATATTTTACTCCTTGGCGGTCCAAGACAAAAATCGAAACCCAAACAAATAAGGAGTAAAGGACTAACGAAACGAGAAAACTCAGAAAAGAGCCACCCACACGACTCACATAAACTGGCAACTTGTCCAGCCGCCTGCGATCTCTTTGTATTCTCAAACCCTTTCCATACTCACAAGTCTCTCATTCTACAATTCACTGTGTTTTCTTCAAAGAGAGGGCTCTTCTTCTTCTTTTGTGTGTGTAAATTCCGGCCAAAACCCTCCACTTTCCGACGAATTACAAAGGTACTCTCAATGTCTCCTCCACACTTCATGGGCTTTCCTTCTTTTTTTTGTTGTCTAATATTGCGTATAGCTCTTAAACTGTTGACTTTGGGCCGTGATTGCTAACACATGTCACCTCGCCCTGTTGCCGTGATCGAAATCTTATTAGACCGGCCCTTGAGATACATAGATTGATAGATTGAAGTTAAAAATGAAAACTTTTGTGCATTGTTTCTTTAGCTGTCCTATGAATTTTTACTGTTTCATGATTCTAACAAGTAAGAGTTGAAGTGATCATTTTCTATATCTGTAAGAAATGTGTGTAGTTTATTATAGCATGTGTTGAAAGTTTTATTTTTTAAGGCCTATAATAATAGTATAGTATATTTTCAGGGTGTAGTTCCTTGATTTTGATTCTAGTGAACTGCGGCTCTAATAAAGATGAATTAATCAATAAAATTCAAGAGAGAAAATATTTTAGCAAATTTGATTATAAATCATGCTTTAGGCAAATTTGATTAGCAGAAGAGTCGATAGAGTGGACAACCTTCACTTGTCCAGAAGGATATTTCGAATGACTAGTCATGCCATTTGGGTTGAAAAATGAACATTCCATTTTTCAATGTAAAATAGATCAAATTTTTATGAAATATGACAGTTTTTATAGTGTATATGTTGACGATATACTTATACATAACAAAAATAAAAATGAGCATAGAGAACATTTGGAAATAATTTTGAGTGAATTTATAAATAATGACATTATTATTAGCAAAAATAAAATAGACTTGGAAAAAGAAGATATAGAATTCTTAGAAATCTATATCAAGTCGGGTACTATACAACTACAAGAGCATATAACTAAGAAAGTTGTTGAATTACCTGATAAATTAGAAGATAAAAAGTAATTACAAGCATTTTTGGGACTTCTCAATTATGCTAGAAACTTTATTCCTAAGTTGGGAAGAAAAATAGTAGTTTTACATAGAAAAATTAGTAAAACCGGGCAAAAGTATATTAATAACAAAGATATTAAACTAGTATAGCAAATTAAAAAGAAAATTACTCAACTAAAACCTTTAGCATTACCTGTAGATAATAGGTATAAAGTTGTTGACACAGATGCATCATCCCTTGGATGGGTAGGAATTTTATATTAAAAAATGAGCAAACAACAATCAAAATCAGATGAGCAAATATATAGATATGCTTCTGAAAAATTTAATGATATTCAATCACGATTACCAGCAACTGACTTGAAAATCTTAGGCATCATCAATTCTCTTGAAGCATTCTCTTTATTTTTGCATAATGAAATATTTACTATAAGAACTGATTGTCAAAACATTGTTTCTCATTATGATAAAATTAGTACCAATAGATAAGCATCATGTAGATGGGTTAATTTTATAGACACAATTACAGACAATGAATTTAAACCAAAATTTGAGAATATTAAAGGAAGTGATAATACTTTAGCAGATATATTGTCTAGACTAATTTTTTGAATAATTTTGTAGAAATTGATCAAAGAGGAGCATCATCTTTAAATCCTAGAAGGTCATGAAACATTCTTCCAAACACTTTGAGCATGGGCATGCCAGTAAGGCCACCCATAAGACCGGTGGCACATGCCTATGAAAATATCTATATTCAGGAAGTCATGAAGCTTGAATATCGATATAACTCTTTGCAACTAGTTGTGTCAAAGCAAAGGACATTACTTGACAACTTTTGGAGCCTAAGAAATCAACCTCCACAAATGAACATAGCACTTGAGAAATTAGTAAGAGCATTGGAGAATGAGTTTACAGAGTAGAATCAAATAGTGGCGGATCTTAATAAGAAACTCTGGTCTATCCAAGAAAATTATGCCATATTATCTTTTGAACGTAATACAACAGTAGACAGACTTACTACTTTGGAGAAACGTCATGAAAGATTGATTAGATTACATAGCAACTTGCATCTTAATTATGCATCACTTAAAGAGCAAGTAGAGCTTGAGAGAAACAAAATAGTAAATAGACATGGATACATTCCTCAGCATAATCCTTTAGCACTTAATCCTATAGATGAGCATCAATCATTCCTCCAAAATTGAGCACATATTCTCTGTGTGTTCTTACAATGGAGCCATTTCGTGGTTATGAAGAAAAAGAAGTATTGTGCCTTTATCAACAAGCAAAACTTCTCTCTTTGCAAAGAGCAATTCAGAGGTTTTTCTTTGAAATAAGAGAAAATCTCCAACCTGGAATTAGCATTATTAGAACATCTTCAACAACTCATGTATACAATCTCTATTATACAAGAGAAAAACAAAAAATCTCTATAATATTTTGGGCTAAACTCCAACAACTCTTCTATCTTATTCTTCAAAACTTAATGTTTTCTGTATAATTTAATGAAATATGAAATATTTATCAAATTAAGTCAATAAATTGTGGGAGAGAAAGAGAAAGTGATATTTTTTTATTCATATTTTGAGGAGAGAGAGTGAATTGTGTATGTGAGTTATAAAGTTTAGAGATTTTTTTATGGATATACAAATTTTAAGTTTTCTATAGATATATAGATTCTCTCTCTTCTTTTTCTATTTTCTATAGAATACAAGATGGTTTACAAGAGCTGTTGGAGTCAAAAACATGTGTTTTTCTTTTAAAATAAAGATTTTTGTTAGTTTACAAGAGTTGTTTGAGAAGCTCTTAGTAAAGCATAACATCACCATTCTAATGAAGAAAAAATGTACCAAATACTTCCAACAAGCATAGGCATGAAAACCTATTAAGAATTACATTTGGAGCATGAAGGAGCAATTCACCCTCTTACTCCAGGACTCTTGTTGGAAAATGGTTTTCTTGTACATCTTAACATGAGCAGGGGTGATCAAATAGAATCCTTTCTGAGCAACCTTAGAGAGAGCATAGTACATTACTTTGAAACCCTAGAAGATAGTCTCCTTCTGAACATTAACAACATTCCACTAGCAAGTTTTAGTACCAATTTGAGCCATGATCTAGCCCAACATAATATCATTATGGAGCAAGCTATCTATCTCCTTGGACCGGCACGGCCAAATGTTACTAGAATACCCAACACATAGGATAACAAGAGATATAGAGGAGCACAAATGACTTACCACAAATTCTGGGAAGATACACATCTCAACCTGGTCAAGCAAGGTAAAGATTATAGCCTCTACTCCACAAGAATGACCAAAAGATTAAAAAGAGATGATTGTCACCTCCGCATGAGCTTATCCACTGAAGTTGCTTACAAACATTTTCGAGCACAAGAAGCAGCAAGGATAGCAATGCTTCAAAGAGATGAAGGTGAAGATGAAGCCAATAGTGGCTAAACTTATCCGATGTTGAACTATGTTTCTCTGATCCTGAGCAACATAACATAACAAATATAATGGAAGGATGAGGTTCCCTTGAGCACATGGAGTAGGAGAATGAAGACAAATTTTCTATCCTATAGTCTAAAGAATTCGTTCAATTTTTCGCTTTGAAAATAGAATTGTTGTATAATACAATAGGGGGATGTTTGTTTGTCAGGATTAGCTGACACTGTCTTAAATAAGAGGTATCAACTTGTTTGTCCCACGGTTGGGGCAATTTGGTACAAGAATTAATGGTACAAGCTAGTGCCGCTTTCTCTCATCAACCTCCTTAAAGGATGATATTCAAAGTACGCAAAAATGAGAACACAAAATAACACGGTCGTTGCTCGCTTCATCTCAACCTCTTCCTTTTTCTCTCTCTCATAGATTTTGTTCTTAGCTCGCACTCCTTGCTGATTTGGTTAATTTAGGTAACTAATTTCGAGGTTAAAAAGAGAGAAGAAAGCATGGGTTCGATTCTCTCAAATATAATCGGAGGATCGCCGACCGACTTCAACTCCATCAAGCAAACATCCAAACTGTTGGTGATCGATTTTTGGGCGTCATGGTATGGTCCGTGTTGTTCATAGTGTCATTGATCCATATGGCAGCCAAGTTCACCGACGTTGACTTCACCAAGATCAACATTGACGAGCTCTCTAAGGTGTCTCAAGAATTCAGAGTTCAGGTGATGCCGAGTTTTGTGTTGTTGAAGAATGGGAAGGAGGTCGATTGAGTCGTTGGTGCTAAGAAAGATGAGCCGGAGATGAAGGTTGAGAATTATCGCTCACCATAATTAGTTTCTATTTGAAGCTTTAATTGTTGTTTGTCTGCTTCAAAATATGTAAAAACTAAACAAATATGGGAAATTAGCTAACTACTCTTAAGGACAAGCTAGAGAGTTTGCATACATTTAAGGATAAGGCTCCAATATTTGGACACTTAAAGACAAAAATTTAAGGTTAAGGACAAATGATAGAGGAGCTGACACGTGTTAATATGCTTTTTACATTTATGCCCTTACCACTTCAGTATGTAAACATTTTTTTTGAAAAAAAAAATTGATTGAACGGAAAAAACCCTCACTCTCGTCAAAAAGCAGTAGCAGCGGTAACTGAGATCTACCGATTGCTTGCCGCCGCTTCACCTCACCGCCATCACCTCCTGGATTTCACCTCCTCCATCACCGCTCTGCCTCGCCGTGCGACGACATCAATATGTTCAAACCTCGCCAAATTTGGCCTTGGCTCCACCACCACTTGCAGCCTCGTCTTTTTTTCCGTTGTCGCTTGCAGCCTTACCTTTCGCACCGTCATCGCTTGCAGCCTCATATTGTGCACCACCCTTGCTTGCAGCCTTGCCTTTGCCTGAACTCGTCTTTCACCACACCCTCGATTTGCATCTCGTCGCTCGAACTCGAGCTCCACTCTCCTAGACCTTAAGCACTGCTCGGCCTCGCAGCGCCATCACATCCATGCCCGGTTCTTCGGCAGCTTCATCCAACGCCAAATTCGATGAGAAGCTCGTTTTGTTCTTAGATTCCACTCGCTCTGAGCTCGTGCTTCGATGCTACTCCATAGCTTGTCTCTGTCGCCTGTCTCTCACCGTTGCACCAACTAACCCTCCTGGTTGACAACCGTGCCTCGCATCAACACTGCTACTGGTTTCTATCTCTCAATTATTGTTTTTTTTTGTTTTATTTTTTTGTAGTAGCAGTCTCGAATGAAAATCGTTGCTATATTTCATTGAAAATGTTTATAGATTGCAATTGATGTAGAGCGTTGCCATATATCATGGCGTAGGAGTAAGTAATTGTGCAATCTATTGTGTATTGTTGATGCATGTTTTGTTTCTAATTTTGTTTGACGTTGGGTGAAGCTAGGAATGGATCATAGTAACAACTCAAGTTGGATTTTGATTTTTGCTTGAGAAAAACTGAGATTTGTTATACTAATACTACCAAAGTAGTACTACTTCATTGTTGATGTTGTGTTATTGCATTTTTTAATCTATTGATACTTTATTGTTCATTGAGTTGATAATGTATTATTCATCGAGTTGCTATTGAAGTTTTGTCCGACTACTGCTAAATCATTCTGAAAGTCCTCTTGAATCATTCTTCAAGATGTTGTTACCGCATTTTGTTTCAGTAGCAGTGTGTATTCTTTTTCGAGTAGTAATGTTGCATTCTTTTTTAGTAACAATGTGCATTTTTTTTCCAGTAGCAACGTGCATTCTTTTTCCAATAGCAACGTGCATTCTTTTTTCAGTAGTAGTCTACATTCTTTTTCAATAATAACGTGCATTCTTTTTTGAGTAGTAATGTTGCATTTTTTTTAGTAGCAACGTGCATTTTTTTTCCAAAGCAACGTGCATTTTTTTTTTTCACGTAGCAACATACATTTTTTTCTCAATAGCAATGTGCATTCTTTTTTCAGTAGTAGTCTACATTCTTTTTCAGTAGCAACGTGCATTCTTTTTCGAGTAGTAATGTTGCATTTTTTTTTTCATTAGCAGTGTGCATTTTTTTCCAATAACAACAAACATTTTTTTTTTCAGTAGCAACGTGCATTCTTTTTCCAATAGCAATGTGCATTCTTTTTCCAGTAGTAGTCTACATTCTTTTTCAGTAGCAACGTGCATTCTTTTTCAATAGTAATGCGCATTTTTTCAGTAGCTGTCCCAAAATATTATAGTAGCAGCCCCTAAAAATATAGCACTATACATAAATTACAATAGCAGTCCCAAAAATTGAGGTAACAATCCCCAAAAATGCAGTAACACAGAACCAAAAATGCAGTAGCAGTTAAAAAATTTACGGTAGCAGTCTCAAAATATTGCAGTAGCAGCCCAAAAATATTACAGTAGCAGCCTAAAAAATGCAGCATTGTACCAAAAATACAGCAGCAATCCCAAAAATTGAAGTAGCAATTCCCAAATATTGCAATTGTAGTCCCCAAAAATGCATCATTGAATAAAAAATGTAGTAATCGTCTCAAAACACAGTTTTGTGAAAATACAGTAGCAGTCACACTTTAAAAAAAAACATAATATCATATTAGGAAAAAAAATTCAGTAGCAAACTCAATAAAACACAATAATATTTTTGATAATATAGAACTTTTCCATAATAGTCTAGTAGCAATTCTCATTTTCAACACAAAATTTAATACATAAGGACAAGTTGCTTATAAGCTGCCATGTGACAAGTACAAATTTACTTTTATACCCTACCTTATTCTTTATGTAATTAATATTTATTTATTTATTTAAAAATATGTAATAATTTTTTTTAATTTTTTTTCTTTTGACTTTTTTTTTTAACAAAAAACGTAGTAGCAGTCCTTGAACTGAAATGCAGTAGCAGTGCCAAGATTGCAGTAGCAGTCCTCGAACTAAAAATGTAGTAGCAGTCCTCGAACCGAAAATACAGTAGCAGTTCTAAAAACACAATAGTAGTCCTTGAACCGAAAAGGCAGCAATCCTAAAAATGTAATAGCAGTCCTCAAACTGAAGATACAGTAGCAGTCCTAAAAATATAGTAGCAGTCAGTAGTAGTCCTGAAACGTATTAACAGTCTCGAAAACACTACTACTGAAAATTTTAAAAAAAATACGACACTGCTACAAAAACATCGAAAACAGTGCTACAGAAAAATAAAATAATAATGCTACTAAAAAATATGACACTGCTACTGAAAATCAATTTCAACAAACAGTATCAACTTATGAAAATATATCAACAACATGAAACAATAGCAGTAGTGATTTCAAAAAAAATAACGTAATAAAATGGCAGTGGATCAAACTCACAAATCTTATCGTTTTACCTACTGCTACTATTGAAATTACAAATCCGAACTCCAATGACAAATCAAACACAAAATTTCTGATTGCAAAACTAAATTAACAAATCGGTAAACATTATACAGTAGCAGATCTGTTTCAGCAAACAACACTCACAATTTCCCGATTCATCTGCAATCGCTCCACATCAAATTCAAAACTAAATCTTGTGCTATTGTCGATCTCACCATGCCAAACTAAATATGAACTGGCGGTTTAAACACGACGGCAGAGGATCACTGGATTTGCTGGCGGACGCTTATTCTGGGCTAGGTGGTCGATGATGCGGTCGAACTCGACGTCACATCTCCGACGATTAAAGGGTCAGAGAGGCTCAAGGCGTGGCTAAGGCCGAGGGCGGGGAATACAAACAACGAAGGAGGCGTCTGAAATGAAGCTTCTAGGATGACAGATTGGACAACGATGGAGACCATGGTTGCGCAGACGGCTAGGACACGAGGTTGTGCTTCACAACCAGGCTATTGTGGTTGGTAGCATGATTGTGGACGCCGCTTGGCGACAGGAAGACTTGGAGGAGGCGAGCCAGGTGCTACAACGACGAGATCAAGCCGAGATGGAACAATGCGAAGGACGGCGTCAGAGATATAAGGCGACACACAGTTGGGTGATGTCGGTGGTGCGAGGTGGCGCACATCGACTGCTACTATGTTTTGTTTTGTTTTGTTGTGTGTGTGTGTGTCAGAGAGAGAGAGAGAGAGAGAGAGAGAGAGAGAGAGAGAGAGAGAGAGAGAGAGAGAGAGAGAGAGAGAGAGAGAGAGAGAGAGAGAGAGAGAGAGGAAAAATGAATGGCTGCTACTATATTTTCATTTTCTGTTTAGAGTTTCTATTATATAATTAAGGATAATTATGTCATTTTAATCTATCTAACGGATTTGGCTTTTGACACTATATTTTGGACTTTGACACTGTGTCCTTGGTTGTCTAAATCTTAGGTTTGTTAAATTTTTTGTATTATTGATACTATCTTTGTCCTTGTGTATTTTTTTCTAATGGGAAATTGAAGTTAATCATATTTTCACCCAGAATATTTAATTTTTTATTTTTAAGAAGAGGATACCCAGAGACATGTAAATGAAGAGCTTCAGGTGTCATCGTTGAAAGAGCGAGTATGTTTCTGGATATGTTGAAGGATCTTTGGTTGTGGAGGAGATGAAGATGATTATACAATGATTGACCAACAAAATGCTTTGGAGCATATCAAGTGAAGAGATTTGAGTTATATGATGGGTGAGATCAATTGGAAATGGTGCCGAAGTTTAGTCCCGAGTGTCCTGAGTTATATGATGGATGATCCCTTTAGTGTCTTTTCCTGTCCAAAAAATATTCTAGATCCTTGCCTGTCATTGGCATTTGTAATTAGGGGTCGGCAAAAAGCCCGACCCGGCCCATGTATAGTCGACACGGGCCGGGTCGGGCCGGGCCTCAACAACATTTTAATATTTGCGAGCCGGGCCGGGCCGGGCCGAGCTTTATCTTTTATATAAGGATCCGGGCCCGGCCCATTCAAGCGGGCTTTGCGGGCTTTTACGAGCCGGGCCTATCGGGCTTTAATTATTAAAAAATTTAGACATTTCAAAATAAACGTAACCTTCATCCATGCACCGGGGTTTAAACGTACTCCGACGAGTCTAAATTTTACGTACGGTGTTTATCACTATAAGATGGACCTTTCTACATGTCCTCGTTTATCATTAAAACATATTTAATTCTCATATTGCTTGAATTCTCCGTATGTATATTAATGTTCTTACGTTTGTTCCTTTGCTATATGGAATGAAATACCTTTGTGAAACTTAATCGGACATGTTTAATTATTTTATAAAATTGACCGTTGGATTGATTGGTTAGAATATTATAACCATGCCTTTAAAATTTTATAAATTTTGGACTTGATTTAGATATCGATCAATGTATTTCGCCAAATGTGACCGTAGTACTCTTACAACTAAAACGGAAATTACCCCTCCCGAAAATAATTTTTTAACATCAAATTTTGGACACATATTCTTATGGAATACATATCTATCTCACAGTGTCAAAAAAATTGACATAAAAAATTGATTTATCTACTCCCCCCATAGGAAAATAAGGAAAATAAGACGAGTGTATTTTAGTGTTTTCACAAATTTTGTTTAACTGTATTGACCGGGATCCAAACGTACTTCGATTAGGCTAATTTCTATGTACGGTGCCTTTTATTACAAGGTGAACTATTATATATGGCCTTCTTTATTGTTAAAATATTTTTAATTCTTATATTGCTTGAATTCTCTATATGCACACTAATGTTCTTACCTTTATTCCTTGGTTATATGGGTTGAAAGACCTTTGTGAAACGTAATCGATCATGTATCATCATTTTACAAAACTGACTGTCAGATTGGTTGTTCATAATATTCTAAGCATGCCGTTAAAATTTTATAAATTTTGGACTTGATTTATACCTACATCTATGGGTTTCGCTAAATGTGACCGTAGTACCCTTACAACTAAAACGTAAATTACCCATCCCTAAAGGAATTTTTTAAGATCAAAATTTTAACACACATTCTTGTAAATTACATATCTATCTCATAGTGTCAAAAAAATTGACATAAAAATTTGATTTATCTAGTTTCTCCATGGAAAAATAAGTAATATATAAGAGAAGGGTATTGATGTCATTTTACACACTCTCAATTAAACTCTCACCATTGAAAAATTACAAGATCTAATCTGAACCATCTATTATATTTACTGTTTTATTGTGTAAAGTAAATCGATAAAAAAAAATTACAATGAAACCCTAAACCCTAACTTACTCTAAACCTCAAAATTCCTAAACCTTAACTTACCCTAAATCTCAATCCCCTAAACCCTAACTTACCCTAAACCTAAACCCTAACTTATCCTAAACTCTACACAATGATTTAATAGTAAAATAGATACACAAATATAACTATATATGGAATTCCAATATTTGATCAATATATGTATATGTAATATATTAATATAGACATACACAAATATAAAATTTATATCTATATAGTACTAGTCACTATATTATATATATATAAGTGTAAAAAGAAGTTCTTCCCTTGGACTAAGAAGGTAAAGTAAAAAGTGAGTTGGAGTGTTAATTCCAACTCCTCAAACCAGCGATTTCCGTGGGTTGGTATAATGATATATGTACTACTATCTTATATATATAAAAAATTGCGGGGTTTGATGGGCCGGGCCTTGACGGGTCGGGCCGGGTTTTAGATCTCTAAACCAAGTTCAGCCCACCAACCACCTTGGCGGGCTTTACGGGCTTTTTTTTCGGGTCAGGTTGAGTTTTTATCCCACGGACTTGTGGGCCTCTACCGGCCCATGAGACCCACGGGCCAAATGATCACCCCTATTTGTAACCCCTATTTGTAATGTAGTTATGACTTGTGAATTCTCGACAGAAAGTGACTTGTTCAATTTTGTTTTAAAAACAAAAC
Source organism: Geum urbanum (assembly GCA_946800695.1). Taxonomy (NCBI): domain Eukaryota; kingdom Viridiplantae; phylum Streptophyta; class Magnoliopsida; order Rosales; family Rosaceae; genus Geum; species Geum urbanum. The sequence continues at coordinate 13,880,813 of OX327001.1, forward strand.
AATCAAAGAATCAAAACAAAAAAGTGAAATGCACAAGAAATAAAGGTCAGCGGTCCAAGCCAAAAATCCAAACCCAAAAAACACAAGGAGTGAAGGACTAACGGAACGAGAAAAGACCCGCCCGCGCGACCCACACAAACTTTGGGACCCACTGGCGACTTTTCCAGCCGCCTGCCTCCGGTGACCATAATCATACATACCCCCACCCCTCCGATCTTCGTATTCTCAAACCCTTTCAATACTCACAAGTCTCTCTTTCTATAATTCACTGTGTTTTCTTCAAAGAGAGCTCTTCTTTTTTGTAAACCCTCTACTTTCCGACGAATTACAAAGGTACTCTCAATGTCTCCTCCACACTTCATGGGCTTTCCTTCTTTTTTTGTCGTCTAATATTGCGTATAGCTCTTCAACTGTTGACTTTGGGCGGTGACTATGACACGTGTCACCTCGTGCCGCCGCCGTGATCGGAAGCTTATTAGACCGACCCGTTGGGATACATAGATAGATTGAAGTTAAAAATGAAAACTTTTTTGCGTTGTTTCTTTAGCTGTCCTATGAATTTTTACAGTTCCATGATTCTAACAAGTAAGAGTTGAAGTGGTCATTTTCTATTTCTGTAAGAAATGTAGTTTACGATATATAGCATGTACGTGTTGAAAGTTTTGTTTTTTTTAAGGCCTATAATAGTATAGTATAGTATATCTTCAGGGTGTAGTTCCTTGATTTTGATTCTAGTGAACCTATACGGGTGGCCTCGGGATGGTTCATTGAAATCTCAGTAGTCTTATTTGGATTTTACAGGTTTTTGGAGTGGAGTTCTTGCCTAGTTGGTACAACTTTTCCCAAGGTAGACCCGAAGGAGCTTCCTGAACTTTGTCTTTGAAAAGCCTAGTTCGTCTAAGCACCATAATACTTGCTTAATTCTTCTGATTCAGTTACAGACAGAATTTGAAGGAAGGACATCATGGAAATGATATCGTTGGATTTCCTGGTGCCCTCCTTGTGGGAGATCAAGGTCACAGTGGCTGCCTCTGCCTATGTGATCTTTGCTTACTGGTTCTTCACATACAGAGGTAGGGGAGATGGCTATGGTGATCGCACACTTGCTGACAGCTCTGGTGATCGTGGGGATGCCAAAGAGGAGGTGGCCAATTTACTCATTTCAGCTTTGGTTTCTATTGAATTTGAATATTTAAGTTAATAAGCTATTATTTGGTGTCCTAGTGTTTGTGAAGTTTGTAACTTTGATATGATTCTTGCTTCATACTTGGAACTTGGAAGTTAGTGTTTTAGATGATGTACATAAAGTCAACTCTGTATTATGAACTCATTTTTGCTGAGTTTTCTGCTCTTTGCCTCTTTCTAATGTTTTAGTTTTAGATAACTTTTTTTATGAAATAATTCATCTTTAAAGTAAAAGTCTTCACTTTTCCTTTAGTTGCTTATAATTATGACAATTGGTTTCTAGTTTTCAACATTATAATCCCTGATGCTAATCAATGCTTCTTGGATAGTTCTTCTTATGAGCAGTAATCCTGAAATTCGTAATTTTTTTCCTTTCTTTATTTTTGATGCATATACTTTGGCGCCCATCTTTTCCATGCTGTTTTTGTTTTACGAATGGGACCATATGCATCTTGGAACAGTACTCATAATGGAATTTTCAGAACTGAAGGAATCTAAAATTCTTCTCGACTCTCATGTTTGAATCATCTAGTTTTTAGATCTGTTAATGACTGTATTCAGTGATCAGCCTTAACTATATTCTCTAAATATTGTTATCACATCACATACTCCTTTAGAGTTCTGTTTCTCTGCAATTACTTTAAGGAAAAATTGTCTCAAAGTCTTGCAATTCCTGATCTGTACAGCAAAAGACTATCATGTAATCATAAAAGTATAGACATTTGGGGTAAAAATGTCATCAGAACTATATCAAAGATGCTTGCACCTTTTATTCTTGTTGCAGACTTGAAGTTACCTTTCTAAAAAAACTATCCCTACAATATGGGAGTAGTAATGTCAAAAGACAAAACTTATTGCTTTTAATTTTTTGATGTGGTGGGAACAAAATTAGCGTGTTGGCTTTTTCTAAGTGTATAGAGGTTGTCGCTGCCCCCACTTTTTGAACATCAATTGATCATACATGATGCATTTCCTAATAAGCCTCCATTTGTGGAGTTTTTTTCATTGACGTGCAGTTCTTTAATTTTGTAGACGGGCATGTTGAAAGGAGACGCTCAAAACAGTTCTGCATATTTAATCAAGGTATTATATGATGGACTCTTGATTGTTGCTCTTAACTGTAAATAATGGATAAAGAGCTCTTGTTTAGGCTGTATTTATACACTTGGTTGCTTTTGGCATAGTGTTGTTGGATGCTCTTGGCCTTATTACTATGCTTAGTATCAGAAAGAAAATGATGAGATGCTTCTGTAGTAGGAATGTGTTTCTTATATTAAGAAAAGACTGAGATGGTGTCTGGCTGTAATGCTTTGCAGGTTGAGCTGTTGGCCGCTAAGAATCTTATTGGCGCAAACTTAAATGGCACGTCGGATCCATATGCTATCATCACGTGTGGAACAGAAAAGCGATTCAGGTTATGTATATGGATCTTTTCTAGTTTCCGACTTTATATCTTGCTTAAAGAGAAGTGATTTCATACTCCCTGTTTATACAGTTCTTGCGCTTACACTTCCTTTTCTAGCACATATAGAAAACATCTTCTGTATATATCTATGTATCTAAATTATCATTACGAGGCTAAAGCACTCTTGTTGGCAGTGCAGTTCAATGGTCCCCGGTTCAAGAAATCCGATGTGGGGAGAGGAGTTTAATTTTTCTGTTGATGAGCTTCCTGTTCAGGTAGCTATCATGCTTTAGAATTCTTGTGTTTGCACTTTCACTATGAGCTCTCAATAAAGAGAATTGGATTTATGTCAAGTTCTACATCAAGCTATCTATCTTTGTATCACATTATAACTATGTATAGTTGCAATATCCAAACTCTTTTCTTAAACTGTATGTTGCTCTTGACAGGCCTTTATCAATATTGTTTTTTGTACACTTCATAAGAAAACATCTACTGTGGATTTTTTTTTCTTTCTAGTTTGTGATAACAGTATTTAAAGTGCCATCAAACAGATTTGTTTTATTCAGATTTAGTTGTGAGGAATTGACAAATTTCCTGGAGATGCACCAACACCTTTAGTCTTTCTCTATCGGGCCAGTTATCACTTTGGGTATTGGGTATTCGTATCCCTAGTTAGAACTAAGACTGGATTGAGTATATCTGCTATGATATTGTTATGTTTGAACAGGACAATATTACATAAGTTGACTTTTCTCCTTGGTCTTTTGTGGCTACTCACTTTTGACAAGTTTGATATCAAAGCAGGCTTAATTATGATTTTTTTAACTGATTAGTAACCTAGGTATTAGACTGATGAATCTACCAATTTCCAAAGAAGAAGAAGAATGATATACTTTTCTACTGACCTAGCAGATTAATGTGACAATATACGACTGGGATATCATCTGGAAAAGCGCTATTCTTGGTTCAGTGACTGTTCCAGTTGAAAGTGAAGGTCAGACAGGTGCATTGTGGTATACATTAAATAGCCCATCGGGTCAGGTAACTCTCTACTCATACCTTTTTCTGTTCATACCTTTTTCTTTGCCCAGTTGAATATTATTATTATTTATGTTTGGCAGGTTTGTCTCCACATAAAATCAATAAAAGTTCCTGTAAATTCTCCAAGGTAGCGTGTTTATATAATCTCTCATTTTTTTTCAGCTTATCTTGAGATCCTCTTATTTTGTCTGGAATTCAAAATGTGTTGGTGATGTTTATGAGTTTATGTTCTTTTAACCAAGCCTTGAAATGATTAAATTTTCTGAATTTTTATTCTTAGACTAATCAAATATACAAAACTTTTGATTTCTAAACTGCTTTCACTCTTCATTCTTACCTCACAAAGTAGGACTATAAATTCCTTTTCATATTATACCCCATAGTTTGCATAGTGTTTGTCTTATGTTTTCCATAAAGTACTGTTAATTCAGTGTTCTAGACCACTAAAACCTATTCTCTGTTAATTCCCTAGTATATTTGGAGTCAACCACACAAAATATTACACTCCATAGTTTCTCCTCTCCTAGTACTTCAAAATCTTCTTTCTTTGGTCTTTAGTGAATTAAAGAGCAGAGTTGATTTTAAATAAGTAGTCCGGATATTAGTCTTCTTAGATTCAAACAAGCATGCCAGGGAAACGATCTTTGGTGATTTTAAGTAGGGGAGTGATTTTTGGACGCGCGCACACAACCCTCCTCCCCCCCAATCCTCACTCTCCTTTCTTTCGCTTTTGGTATCACTTTTACTACAATGCTCTTCATGTATCTCATTTGTTTTATTTTCTTTCTTTTCCGAAGGATATTGTAGTAAAATTGAAACCGAAGTAAAAGTGGGTGTGGAATGTAAATTAGGGGTGCCATAATCGCCTCCCTTTTAGTACTATCATTGTTACAGTTATCATCATAAGTGTATTACTATTTCTATTAATATCAAATTTCTTTTTACCTTTAAAAGTGGTAGGCCAAATGGTTATGCTGGAGCTAATTGTCAAAGGAGAATACCTTCAGACAAACAAGGACCGACAGTTGTTTATCAAAAACCAGGACCCCTTCAAACAATATTCAATCTACATCCGGACGAGGTATTATGGTGGGATTTATGATAATATTTGAAGTTCTTAATGACATAAGTCTTATCTCTGGATACGTCAATGCATCTTGCTTAGATACTATCCAATATTTACATTTATTTGCTTGGATAATTATATGTTTCAGCTTGCGGAACATAGTTATTCATGTGCACTCGAGAGGTCGTTCTTATATCACGGCCGTATGTATGTCTCTGCATGGCACATCTGCTTCCACTCCAATGTGTTTTCTAAGCAAATGAAGGTTAGGCAATCATACTATTTTTGAAGATTGTGTAATATTTGATCCCTTGTCTAACATTGGTTTACATAAGATTATATACTGCACAGTGAAGTATGCTTGACCTTAATAGCCATCTTATGCAAATATTTAGGTAATTAATATTTTTACTTAATTAATTTTAATGGTTTAGGGATGCCATGGAGGGAGGCTATGTTTCTCTTTTATTTTGAATAATATAAGTGGTGTAGGAATGTCATAAAAAAATAATAGATGCATGCCATTAGATTAATTAATTGCCCCTTTTTTGGATGTATTGAAAGTTTGAAACCTTTAAGTTGATTCTAATTCTTTCATTCGATATCTTATATCGACCTTTATATATTAATTGAAATGATAATGATATCTGAGTACTTTTTACTTTTGGCAGGTCCTCATACCAGTTGGTGATATTGATGAGGTGTGTTCCCTCCATCCCTTCCTCCCCTCCCCTCCCTCCCTCCCTCACTCTCACTCTCACTCCCATTTTTGAATAATTTGCAATGCTTAATCCTGTGGGATTTATATTTACAAAGATTCGGAGGACACAACATGCATTCATCAATCCTGCTGTCACAATTATACTGCGAATGGGTGCTGGTGGGCACGGTGTACCTCCTTTGGGGAGTCCTGATGGTTAGTAATGTGGTTCTTGAACATGTGAATAGGAGTTCCATTTGAGTGGTTATCTCATATGTTCTATGTTTTCTGTTTATGGGAGATGATGTTTGCACTCCTTTTTCGAATTACTAATGGCTTTTTTGTGTGTAATCTATGGCACCTGCACAAGTGCGACTAGTAACTTAAAGAGTAAAAATGAGTGTGTATATCATGGCTCTCGTTTCTTCCTTGTACTATCTTATTATGGTCTGTCACATCCATTTGATTGTGCATGTTATGCTTTGCTTTGACGCATTACCCTTTGACTTGGAGAAATGATAGAAAGTAGAACCTAAATGACCATAATATAGAACATAAATGTAGAAAAACCCATCCAAGACCAACTAACGCCAATTACATTAGATTTGGATTCTACAAAACTTCTCTTAATCAGGTATTGTAACTACCTACTAATATGAGAGACATAAGATGCAGTGAAAACAGTAGATACGTTTTTTTCTCTCTTTTGAGTTTGATATCTTTGTTGGTTCAACTGCACCTCTTTCCTGTATGTTCGATGCCACTTTTCTATTTCTTTGTCTTGGTGACTTGATATAATGTTAGTGGCTGATAGTGATTATTAATATTTATTCAGCAGTACATTGCTTCTTTAAAAATATATCTGAAATGTATGGTTTTTACTGGATATGAGGTAAAAGCACCTATTTCATGGCATTTTTCTCTAACTTTCATGTTAATCAGAAGCACCATTAGCAGGCTAAGTGGCATTATAAGTTTATAAAACTGTAAATCTATTTTCTGCCCTTTTTATTTTGTATTTCTTTTCGTCTTTTGATTTTTAGTGCTTAATTACCAACTGGACATGTGTTAACTGCCACAGTTTCTACGTTTTAATTTCTATCTTTTCTAATTCACATCTTGCATACTAGCTGCTTGTTGACACCATTGTTTATGTTAATATCATAAGCCTTTTTTTTACTGTGTGATATTTGGAGGACTATTTTCAAATACCCATTAACATATAATACTTGGTAATATGGGTTCTGTTGTTTTAATTTGCCTTTCCTTTCCAGGTAGAGTCAGATATAAATTTGCATCATTTTGGAACAGGAATCATGCATTCAGAGCTCTTCAGCGTGCAAGAAAGAATTACCATGAAGTGCTAGAAGCAGAAAAGAAGGTTGATGCCAGTTGTTTCATTAAGTTTATATTTGGTGTGTGTGTGTGTGTGTGTGTGTTTTAAACCAATATTTTGTGTGGTTTGATATATACAAAGTTTGCTGATGTTAGTTGATCATATGAGTTCAAAGCACTATTGATGGAAAAATTGAACATCAGCAAGCTCAATTATGTACATCAGGATATGTGTACAAGATTTGGAACAACTACTTATTATGTATTCACTCAGTTTTATGTCTTCCCATTTCAAAGTGTACTTTCTGATTTCCTTTGTTTTGTGATAATTTTTTCACTGCTGATTTTCTTACTTATTTAGTAATGAGTGAAAGAAAATTATCTAGTCTGACTATGCTCTTTTCATATGTAGGAGAAAGCAGAGTCAGCATTACGTGCACATAGCAGTTCTGTAAAAGGAAGTAAAAGTCATGCCATGATTCCTGAAGACATTATTCCCAACACTGGGAAGCACCAAGCTTTTATCAAGGATGAAGCTTTGAACAGTATATATAATGTAATGTGTATCATTTACTCCTACCAGCAGTTGGATTATTCTGAGCAGTTACTAATTAGTCTTTTTTCTTTTCAGGATACTTTCCCCTGCACAGCTGAGAATTTTTTCACTTTGTTGTTGAATACTGATTCAAATTTTACAAATGAGTATCGTTCAGCACGAAAGGATACTAATCTCGTTGTAAGTGCATTTTGTTTCGCATCAAGTGCCAGGATTTGTTTTCTCTACCTGGAATGGTCTCTATGGTAGTGATTGTTGTGCTCATGCTAATTTAATCGATATAGGAGAGGCCAATTTTCATTACAGTGCTGGGAAGAGCAACAAAAAACAAACATTTATTCTCTTACAGTACTCAAATTGTTTTTTATTTCCCCATGACAAGCCAGTCTGATTTAAACACATGCAAGAAATAGATTGGTAACCTTATAAATGCATGCCAATGGGAAGGAATGGCAAAGGAAGGGGCTTCATGAGTTCCAGATTCTTCCTTATAGTCGCATCCCTCGTAGAAACTATGCATTCCTAAATGGGACAGTTAAATTACACATCTCTTTTAGAATTTACGTATCCTTCATGTATATATATACCAATTTGAGATTTTATTTATTTTCCAATATGCAGATAGGACAGTGGCATCCAGCAGATGAATATGATGGTCAATTAAGAGAAATAACATTCAGGAGTCTTTGTAACAGTCCCATGTGTCCTCCAGACACTGCCATGACGGAGTTGCAGCATGCTGTATTGTCACCTGACAAAAATACACTGGTGCAGCAATCCTCTGTCAAGTTGATAATTTATTTAACTATCCAAGTCTTTGCATCTTTTGGTTTTTTTTTCCTATGCCTTTTTCATTATTGTCCATTTTTGGAAAATTTTGCGTATCTTCTTATATTCTTCTTACTGTCTTCTCAGGAGTTTGTTCTTTTTTCAGGTGTTTGAGACAGTACAACAGGCTCACGATGTTCCGTTTGGTTCTTACTTTGAGGTATGCCTGCATGTCATGTAACTCCTTGATTCACTCAAAAATCTCCTGAGGACTCTCATCATATTTGTATGGGAAATGTGCTTTTCCAATAGGACAGAATATGGTCAATTTGCTAATGCTGCTTGTGATTATGACAAACTGAGTTCAGAAAATCAGTGCACTAGCCTAGTGTTACCAAAATGCAAGGTCTCTAAATTTATAATCCTTTTTTGTTCTTCAGAAATCAGTAGACATTTTCAAATCTACATAATGTCCGGACATTTGGAGATTATTGTTTGTCATATATTAAGAAATCATATAAATCTTTTCATCTGTCATTGGAAGTAACATGGAGCTGGAGACTAATAATAAATGTAGTGTGTGCATATGTTGATATTCCTTTGCTTTAATGTTTATCCTAATATTGTACTAAAACTCAACTACTGCAACAGATACATTGTAGGTGGAAGTTGGAGACCAATGCTGAAAACTCATGTATCATTGATATCAAAGTGGGTAAGTTTAAAGTTCCCTATTTGGTATTGACCTGATGATCTGCAGTATAATGGATTCTTTGGATAACAAACTTTGAAACGTTGTTATCTGCTACCTTGTACATGAAGTGGTGTGATAAGGAAGAGATATGCTGCATTGTTGTTTGCCAAAAGAATCAGAAGCATTCTCGTTTTATATCCGGAATCCTTTGACATATTTGCTATTTGTTGCAGGTGCACATTTCAAGAAATGGTGTGTGATGCAATCCAAAATAAAGTCGAGCGCTGTTAATGAGGTTTGTATTATTTCTCAATTGTTTATTTCGTCTGAGTAGAGCACACTACCCCAGCAATTGAATGGTTTATGATACATTATGATCACTGAATGTAGTACAAGAAAGAGGTTGAGCTGATGCTAGAAGTTGCCCGATCCTACATCAAGTCGAGTACTTCGGCTAGTGACCTTGACAAAGCCATTTCCTCACCTTCTGTATCTCAAGAAAGCAGTTAACTGGATCAAATACGATGCATTTGTTTTCTTATTCACATGCGGTGTTCTACACCGTCACAGGGTTAATCATATGGGGACAGGTATATCTTTGTTGTTCCACTTGTAACTTCACGTCTTCGCCCTGTCTCTCTCTTTGTGAGAGAGAAAGCTAGTGGTGGGTTCTGGGGCTCTAATTCATGTGGAACCAAATTATTCTTTGTTCATTTTTCTTCGTATAGGGGATTGGTGTGTATGTAAATGATCTCGATTTTGCTCGTTTGTATAAATTACTCTCATGTTGCCACCTGAAGTAACGATGGTTGATGAGAAAATGCTCGCATACATGGAATAATATGTAGAGGTCAGTTACCATCGCATTTCTGCTATCAAGTTTTACTTGAGTTGCAAGTAACTATTCATCCTCTATTATATTTATTGTCGAATTTGGATTATATGGTAATTGACCTCGTCTCATGTTGGATACAAAATCAATTTCGAACTACAAAATGTGCAAACTCTTGCTGACAGATGTATAATTTGATATATATATATATTTGTACTGCGACGCTGAAGGCCAGCCATGATTCGATCTCCCCCTGCTGCAAAGTTGCTTCAGTTCTCGGGCTTTTGGTGCTGTTCCGCTAATAGCCTGCGTTCAAATCAAAACACATAGGATCAGTCTTACTTTCTTTCATCGACCACAAACGTTATTGCGACTCTTATTTTAACATAATGAAAGAAATAGTAGGTATGCCCTTACTCGCCAACATTAGTATTGAGTTCCTCTGTGACCTTCTCCGGATGTGGATCGACGGATGCCGCTGCTACTTTCTCAGCTTCGGCTTCTCGTCCTTTCCAGTATGCATCTTCTATCGGACCGTTCTCGGCCTCGACAATTACAGCTACCAAGGACAACATAAAAATGGAAAGAAACACTAGAGAGTAAATTCTTTTTGCTGCCATTGCTTGCGGATATTTCTTCCTTTATTCGAACAGCTAGGAACTCAGTAATTAGGATGAGGATGGCTTTAAATAAATAATTAAGGCTGCTTAATTATGATTGCAATTGTCTAAAAAAACATAGAGGCACATATATGTGGCGAGAAGTTTGGTGAACCACCAACAAGATACGGTTGACAGTTAAAACAGGTACGGTTGCAATTGCTTTGAATTCACTTTCTACTGACCTGTTCTTTGGTAATTATCTATAAGAGATATATACCATTATGCAAACCCAGCAATGGTCATTAAAAATCACACTTACAATTGGTCAAGAAACATCCGATATTCACAACAGTCGATCCTTCATTACTAATCATCTGACATAATACCAACCAGTACGTCCGCAAAATCCCGACCACCATCAACCACTATATCTTATAGAAAATGAGTCGAGTTTCTTACTCCATTTCCATCCAAAATCATGAAGATTCACCTTCGAACTAGCCAAACACGCAAGCGCTGTCAAGGATTAGAACAATACTTCGAACTAGATTCGTAGTCGCAAGACTTACTGATATGATTAATATTCAAACATTAGCCCCTTTAAGCCTACAGCAACCTGGCTTATATAGAAAACAACTCCCTACAAACTAAAGGAAAGTCTTAACTACAAAACGATTAGAAGAATCAAACAATAATCCTAAAGTAATTAGAAGAATCTCCCATTGCTTCTACTCCAAGACATAATCTTCTAAGTGTGAGGGCAGCTTGATACTCCTCTTGGGACGTGCTGTTTGTGATGCACCTGCATCACAAAACATCAAAAGACATTTGCTGCATGCAACAAATTACTTACAAATGCAATCTATATCTACCATTTCGCTGCTCTAGACACAAGTCACACAAAGCAACGTACAGATTGAAAAGGCTTATGGACATAAACAAGCAAATGAAAAACTCGATCTCAACAACACTACGTACGTCAGATGTCTATATATAAGCTGCTGATTACGGGTGAAACTATAATGTCTCCTTGATCGAACAACTTCAGCTCCTTTTGTTTCATTCAACCTTTTGTTCCGGCAATCAAAACCAACCAATATTTAATTCAACTTTCGGTGGATTGATACTATGTGCACAACTTCGATCATATTAAATGCAAACTTCATATTAGCAGTCTGAGAGCACAGAATGTTATAAAGATAATGAACAATTCTCCCAATTTGCAAGTTGTTTGATATTTGACAATGTATAAATGGCAGGTCGCTAAGTTGATAATCAAGAACCGCTGGTGCAAACTCTAGGATCTGTTTTCACCACAATGTCAGCATATAAGACATTCTAATCAATTTGTAAGAATTATCCTATAACGATATCGATCGTTCCTATTATAATATCACTTGAAAACTAAGCAAGTAATCAAGATTACAATTGGGAAACTAACTAAACTTACATATTCCTATTGATACGTACACTAGAAACAAAACTTCGATAAATTAATAACTGACAAAATTTGTTAATTTAGCGAAGTTATTAATTAATCGAGTATTAAATTAATACTCAAGTTTTCAAATTGAGACCGACAAAAAATATTATTTATCGAAATTATTAATTAATCGAGTATTAAATTATCGAAATTTTATTATATATGAATATTAGGAATAGATTATGGGAAAGATCTTATAATATCAATCCTCTATATATATAGAGTCCAGGTCCATGGTTGCGCTGTATTAATTGTCATATGTCCTGTGAATTCTGATTTCAATTTTAACCAAACCCCAATCCTTATACATCATTAGAAAGGAAACTAGGTAGGTAGCTAGCCTGGATGACCAGTTAATACCAAGAAGCTTTGAATCTATAATGTGGTAAAGAAGTACATACGATCTTAATTATTCATTAGTACTAAGTACCATTGCACCTGTCTTCGATACAGTTTTCCCTCTCCATGCATGCAAGTGATTGTTGGGAGGGTTACCCACGTCTAGATTGTTTCTGGCTACAAATTTACAACATCGATCCCAATAAAGTAGAAAAGTATAGGTAAAAATATTTAAGGTAGAATGCAATATTTTTATTTAAGCTCAAATTAGGTATATTTCTAATAAGTAGAGAATATCTACAATAAATAATGAATCAATTCTAATTACAATAGGAATCTAATATATTTACAAGTTTAATACTTGTCAACACTCCCTTTCAAGTTGGAGCGTAGATGTCAATCATGTCCAACTTGTCTTATTATTTTTTAAAGGCTTCATGTGACAGCCCTTTTAGTAAGAACATCAGTTAACTGTTCATCAGACGTTACAAAGGGAAACCAAATAATTTTCTTGTCAAGATTATCCCTTAATGGAATGTCTATCAACTTCCACATGCTTGGTTTCATCATGCTCTACTGGGTTATGAGCAATATCAACAACAGCTGTATTATTACTATGCAAATTCATAGGCTTCTGAAGCCTGAAACCTAATTCTTTCAGCACATTCTTGATTCACAACAATTCATATACTCCATTTGTCATTCCACGATATTCAACTTCTGCACTAGAACAGGCAATCACATTCTAATTCTTACTGTGCCAAGTTACCAAATTTCCACCAATAAAAGTAAAGTATCCAGAAGTAGACTCCCTATTAGTATGATCACTGCCCAATTTGCATCAATGTAACCTGAAACACACATCTCACTCGTGTAGCCTGAAACACACAATTCACTATGTTTTGCAAATAACAATCCTTTATCAGGTGTGCCCTTTAGATACCTGAGAATACGTAAGACAACACTTATTCATATACTCCAGGATTATGCAATATCAGGTCTAATATGTGAAAGATAAATAATTCTCTCAACCAAACACTAATACATATATGCCCTTGTTTGCTGGAACCTGATCTGAGAGAAACTTCAGTTTGTGATTTTGCTCAATAGGAGTAGCAGCAGACTTACAATACAACAACCCTGTCTCAGTAAGAAGATCCAGAACATACTAACTTTGGGACAATATAATCCCTTATTTGGACCTTACAACTTTAATTCCCAAGAAGCATTTCAAGTCACCCAGATCTTTCATGTCAAACTCCTGTGACAACTGTTTCTAGAGACTTGCCATCTCGCACGGATCATCTTCTGTAGCAACCATATCATCAACATACATAATTAAGGCAGTGTGGTCAGAGTTCCACTGGCCAAACTCAAATTTCTTCATTGCCTTGGAGAAGCGTCTAAACCAAGCCATATGTGATTGCTTCAAACCATATAGAGACTTCTTCATATGATATACATGTCTCTCATTACCTAGTTTGCAACTGATTCCTGACGAAGTATCCATGTATACTTTTTTCTCTAAGTCACCATTCAGGATAGCGTTCTTCACATCAAATTGGTGCAGAAGTCAATCACAACGAGCTGCAAGGGCAATAAGAATTCTTATAGTATTAATTTTGGCAACAGGTGCAAAAGGTCTTTTGGTAATCTACTCCATATTAATTCTGAGTATAACCCTTGGAAAAAAATCTAGCTTTATATCGATCAATGCTCCTATCAAATTTAAGTTTCATAGTAACCATCCAACGAGATATAACGTTCTTCTAACCGGATGGCATAGGAACCATGTCCCAAGTTTCATTCTTCTACAAGGTTTCTAGTTCTTTATTCATAGCTTGCTTCCATTTGGGATCCGCCAAAGCATCCTATATATTACTAAACATATATACTGTAGATAATTGACTGATAATAAGTGCATGAGACATAGAGACCACTTATGGAGATATAGTTAGCAATAGGATATTTGTCTTTGGCATCTAGTTTAGGCTCATATTGTTGTTTAGGGATTCCTTTAGTAATTTGGTTGGATTTATGTACCTCAGATGGAGCATTCTGAACAGAGATCTCAGTTAATGATGTAGAAAGGGGAGTAGGTTCTTCAATACTATCTTGATGTTATGTAATTGGTAATTCTTCTCTGTCAATTTTGACGGGTCGAGAAGAGGGACTCGACGGGTCGATGGCAACCTCTTGGTTATCCAATGTTGAATTTTTAACGAGTTGAGACTGAGGGCTCGATGGGTCGATGATCACATCTAACACCTCATGTCCACCGTTTTCGACGGGTCGAGATGGGGGGCTCGACGGGTCAATGATAACGTACCTCTTGGACTCCCGATGCATTATTTTCGAGTGGTCAAGGTGGTGGACTCGACAGGTCGAATACTCTTACTAGAACCTCTTTTTCAGAAGTACCCGCCCCTCTAAATTGTGTCTCAATTCGTTCAAGCTCTCCAAACTCTGGCAAATTTAGAGTATTTCCTTCACATTCTCTCTCCGCTTGAAGGAAAGACTCAGAAATTTCCTCTGAGTAATATGGTTCTGATTCACTAAAGGAAGCATCAAGTGAAACATGAGTTTTCTTGGTGAGAGGATGATAACACTGATAACCTTCTGGAAGTCAGTATAGCCAATAAAGATGCACTTCAAAGCACAAGGATCAGGTTTAACCTAGAAAAACTTGTGAATATGAACCTACACATTGAAACCAAACACTCTAGACTCCAGATTAGGAAGGGAAGGAAATTCATCATCTCATGTAATTTCTGGTGTAGATTCTGGAACTCAATGACACGAGAAGGAGTACGATTGATCAAATATGCAGCAGAAGTAACGGTGGCACCCCAATAAGATTGATGCATATTCATGTCAAATAATGAAGCACGAATAATCTCTAGTAATTGTCGATTCTTGTGCTCGGCCAAGCCACTCTATTGAGAAGTATAAGCAATAGAGATTTGGTGAAGGATTCCATGAGAAGCCAAGTAGGTAGACATGGCGTTATTGACATATTCACTACTGTTGTCAGACTGAAGAACTCAGATTTGTTGCTGATATTGAGTGGCTACCATTTTATGAAATTTAATAAATCAATGGAACATATCACTCTTGGACACCGTCAAAAATACTCAAGTCATACGGGTACATTCATCAATAAATGTCACAAAATATCGAGATCCAGTAGGCATAGAAACTCTTGCAAGACCCCAAACATCTGAATGAACCTTTATAAAAGGCATTGAACTCTTGTGCATGATAGGAGAATATGAAACACGATGATTCTTGGCCAGTTCACATGTATCACATTGGAACTCTGAAGCACTCACTTTTGAAAATAATTGAGGTTGAAGCTTTTGCAGATAATGAAAATTCACGTGACCAAGACGACGGTGCCATAACCACACAGCTTCCTTAGCTTTATCCAAACTACTAGTAGTATTTGCTTGACCCAACACATTCAACTGTTGTGCTTCACTGCTTGTTAAATCGAGATAGTAGAGTTCTCCCCTTCTCACACCATAACCAAGATTTTTTCTAGTCCATATGTTCTAAAAGACACAAAAATCTGGATAGAAAGTTACAAAACATGCAAGAGCCAAAATTATTTGACTAACAGATAGAAGATTATAGGCAAGAGAGGAAATAACAAAAATAGAATCAAGAGTCAAATTATCTGCGACTTTGATAGAACCTTCACCAATAACAGAAGATGGAGATCCATCAGCAGTAGACATATTATGTTGATGAGATGGTTTAATGGTTTCCATTATGCTAGAGTTATGTGTCATATAGTCAGATGCACCCATGTCAATTATCCAAGCATTAATCCTAACCAATATAGAGAGTGATGATGCCTTACCCAGCATATTTAATGCAACAGTAGTAGCAGAGACAGTAGGTAGACGTTCTTATTCTAAAACAACAATTGATCCAGGTCACATCTTCATATTTTGTTAAACAATATTTTCCAGAATTGTACAAAATAAAAATAAAGTGTAGGTAGGAGAAGAAATCACAGCAGAGTCGGGTTTTTCTCCTAGGTCAACAGTTCGCACCAGAATTTAGATCTAGTGGTTGACAAAAATATGGTTTGTCGATAGGTGCACAAGATTGACTCTGATACCTAATAGAAAAGTATAGGTAAAATTGTTTACAGTATAATGCAATACTTTCATTCACTCCCAAATTGGGTATATATACAGTTTTATAGGCATATTCCTAATAGGTAGAAAATATCTACAATAAAAAATGAATCAATTCTAATTACAATAGGAATCTAATATATCTATATGTTTAATACTTACCAACGAAGAAATTCTAGCATGTTTTAACACGTAACATGCATCGACTTATAAATTGGTCCTCAAAGTTGTAAAATGATTATCTCAACTTGAAATTTTATCCTAAAAGTCGTAAAATACTTTTGATTGAGTAATTACTACTATTGAACTAAAATTTACAAGAAAAATATTCATTTTATAACTTTTAGGACTAATTTATAAGTTGATGCATGACATATGTAAACTCATGGTAGCGTTTTATACTGTAAGTGTTGAAGTGTCTCCATGTTATGATTTCCCTCTCTCTCTTTCTCTCCATATTCCTCTTGAATAGAAACCCTAGCGGCTCCTCCGCTTACCTCAAAAATTCCGATTTCCTCCCTCTTATCTATCCCCATATGTTCCTCTCTCCACCCTACCTAGCTTGGTTGTTCCACTCTCTCAGCCCTCTCCCTCAAAATCCAAATCGGGGCTTCCCTTAATGGTAGCCCAGTTCCAAGTGGGCTTAGCATTCTCCGATGATGATGACGACGATGTATTCGGAGTCGTTGATCTCGCCCCGTCGGCAGAGGTAGAGGCTAATGGACAGGTAGCAGTGGCGGCTGCACGCTATGATGTCGCGAGGATCTTTGGGCTGGTGGCATTGCCGGGGGTCCAAGACTCCTTGTTGACGGCAGCCATGGCTCGGTTGTGACATGAGCCGCTTGGTCCAAATCATGTCATGCTTTATCGGCATGATTTGAATCATGTTTTTGCAGGTTCAGCGATTTGGTGTCTCTCCGTCGCGCTATCTGTGGTCCATGGTCCATGGTTTTTCCAGGAACAGACGGTGGTGGTGAAAAAGTTTGACAGGTTTTTAGATCCCGAGGCGGTCCTGGCGACGGTGATGCAGACCTGGATGGTGGCCCGCAACATCCCTAAACCAGCTCTCACCCGCGAATGGGCTGAGCAGTTGGGGAAATTTGTGGGGCAGTACTTTCAACATGACCATGCACTGCTGGTCGAGGGGGTGATGAAGATCAAGGTGAAGATCAATCTCAGCCGCAGCGTGGTGGTTCGAAGGAAGATTCGGTTTGTCTCGAAGTGTGTGCTATTGGTGGGTTTTGAGTACCCGAATGTGAAGGGGTTTTGCTCGATGTGTGGATTGTTTGTGCATGAAAACTTCGGATGCAGCGTGCCTGCGAGGAGTAAAAAGAGGAAAACGAGGTGGCTAGGTCTACACAACCGCCTCCAAGGTGTGAAAGTAGACTGGCGACTGCCGCGGAGGCCCAGCCGACAATGGCGGTAACTCAACGGGTTGTGGCGGAGCCAAGGCCAATGCTGTCGGATGTGGTTATCACCTCGGCCAATGGACCACCGATGAAGCCACTAATGCATATTGGGCAAGTGGAGGACATGAAGAAGGCGCGAGACCCTAGCTTGGAACACATGTCCTTCATGCATGGTAACCCCCTTTTTGAGGGGGACTCACTGACTTCTTTTCTCTCTTCTCATGTTACAGGTACAACTAGTGTACCTGTGTCAGGCCCTCCTGGAGTGAGCACTGCAGCCCAAAAGGTTGTAGGGCTCACTCCTAAAGGCCCAGAAATACTAGTTAGGACCGAGTGGCACAAGACTAAAGCAGCGTCGCAGACCGTTGGATCCTCTCTGCGGAACACTACCGCAATGCACCCAGATGGGGCACCCTCACTTACTGAAGATAGAGGGCGACGCTCAGATGGGGCATCCTCGTGGGCAGATGGAGGATCTTGGTCGTCTCCTCTTTATTGGGTGGAAAAAATGGGGGACGTGGAAGAAGACCTCACCACCGGGAGCTGGAGGTAGCAAGTGACATAGCGTTGGAGGTGTCCAAGTACGAGTCTTCGCAAAAGAAGGTGGCACTCAATCCAGTCGCTGAAAAGATGGCTGAAGAGCGACAGGAGTTGCTATGATTTGGGGTGCATAACTAGATAGGATGTGGGGCCTAAATTTTTTCTAGTCATTTCCCTACGTCTAGTCCGTCTAGTTATGTCTAGTGATAGCCTTGTAATAAGCACGATGTTGTATAGGTTGCTATATGGAGTTCTTTCTATCAAGCCGGCACTCGGCGTTCTCTTTTGTAACTTATCAGATCCAATACATTTCTATATTTCACCTCAAAAAAAAAACTCCTTGGTAGCCTTCTCCCTTTTTTTAGCGCGTGAAGTAATTTTTTTTATTTATATATAATTGATATTTTATTATTTTTTTAAGAAAAATACAAATAAAGAAAAACCTACATAGTCAAAAAAAGAAGTTGAAAGATAACATCAGCTCGTGGAAGCATGTAGCACCACACTTCACCTTAATACAGCTTGATCCATTTGCATCTTTTCCAATGTTAAGGAATTCCCATTCCCATCTTCACCATGAGTATGGTAGCCTTCCCCTTACCAACAAACAGAACACAAGTTCATCAATTAATGGAAAATGACTAATATACAATATAATGCACATATAGTACCATTTAAGGTTCGTTAATATTCCAATTCTTCCTTAGATTGACTAGTAGTACTCTTTTCCTCTTGATCTCCAGCTAGCAACATCCTTTTTCACATAGTACCATCTACATCCACGTAATTGTTGTCCAATGCAGCAAACTTTTTTTTTTGGTTACATGGAGTTCCCAAAGAGGAACTAGAAAAAGAAATAAAGAGGCAAATTAGCCTAACACGGGCCCTACCACAGTTCTTCTAATTCTTCTACTATTTCCTAGGTCATCAAGGAAAGCACCAACTAGGCAGTTGCATCATTCCCACGCTCGTCGTCAAAAATAACAATCCAACTTCTACAACCAGTGTGATGTCCCTCCGAGTCCCATTCTGAACCTTCACCATAAGTATGGTAGCCTTCCCCTTACCAACAAATAAAACACAAGTTCATCAATTAATGAAAAATGAATAATATACAATATAATGCACACATAGTACCATTTAAGGTTCGTTGATATTCATGTTCTTCCTCAGATTGACTAGTAGTACTCTCTTCCTCTTGATCTCCAACTAGCAACATCCTTTTCACATAGTACCATCCACTTCCACGTAATTGTTGTCCAATGCAGCCAATTTTTTTTTGGTTACATGGAGTTCCCAAAAAGGAACTAGGAAAAGAAATAAAGTGGCAAACTAGCCTAACACGGGCTCTACCACAGTTCTTCTAATTCTTCTAGTATTTCCCAGGTCATCAAGGAAAGCACCGACAACATGAACATGTGGTTCAGAGAATACCACCACCCCAACTTCACGGTTGAGACTATTCTGAGCAAGACAATCCACGACCATATTTATCTCTCTGTATATGTGTCTTAGTTGCACAATTTGGAACTTCAAAAGCAATTGCTTGCAGCTCAACATAACGGCTCCAAGAGGATGATTCTGACAGTCACTAGCGTTCATAAGATGAACCAAAATAGCATAGTCTGACTCCACCTTAAGACTAGTAACACCATGTTCCTCAGCTAATCTCAAACCATGATATAACCCCCAAAACTCAGCATCCAGAACAGTACCAATGCCAATCATAACTTGGAAACCAAAGAGCCAATTTCCATTTCCATTTTCCACAACTCCTCCAGCACCAATATGTCCCAAAGAGTTCCTAGAACCATCAGCATTGAGTTTGAAAGTCCCCGCAGGTGGTCTCAACCAAGCAAGCTCACTAGTACAGTAACTCTGCCTACCAACAGTAGTAGCTTTAAGATTAGCATTGTACCATTCAAGACTAGCTCTATCAATGATATGATGAGCATTACTAGGACATTGAAAATTGGCATCAAAGATAGACTTATTGTGCCACTTCCAAATATACCAAAGCACCAACACAAAATAATCACACCACTGGACCCCATAATTCATTTTACAAGTAAAATGCAAAAGAGCCTGAAACCAATTATTCCAATTTAGAAAAAAGGTTCTCTTAATAGAGTTGGGGATAGTCAGAGTGCTCCAAGCTTCCTTAGCCTAAACACAATCCCTAAGTAGATGCAGTAAATCTTCATCACCATTGCCACACACAGAATGAGTAGGTGAAGGGGCCATACCTCTTCTGTGGCATTGAAAATTAGTAAGGAGCTTCATATGATGAATAGATCACAAGAATGTCTTCAACTTAGGAGGAATGTTGAAGCTTCAAATCTTCTTCCATTTAGTAATAGCACCATCAAAGTCAAGAAGGAAGAATATGAAGATTTAATAGAAGAAGATTTTTTTTCTATTAAATGTTGAACATTTTTTTTTCTATGAAGATTTAATAGAAGAAGATTTAATAAGAAGATTTAATAGAAGAATATGTTGAACATTTTTTTTTCACACACAAAGGCACTCTCATCAAACTCACTCCTGCAAATGCAACATCCCTTAACTTTACATCAGAAATCCATACATCAGTCCAAAATTTAACCTGCTTGCCATTACCAATCCTCCAAAATAATTCATTCCTTAGCAGAGAAGCACCATGAGCCACACCTCTCCAGGTGCTGGAATAGTCTCCAGGGCACTTATAATCAGGATTTAGTATGTCATGCTTGCTTAAATACTTCTTTTTATACACATTGGCCTAAAGACCCTCATCCTTTTGAGAGATTCTCCAACTAGTTTTGGAGCCTGATTCATTTGCTGAGATTTTTTAATACCTAGTCCACCAAGACACTTGGGTTGGTAAACTGTATCCCACTTTATAAGGTGGGTGTTCTTTTTCTCATCAGTGTTACCCAAAGGAAATTCCTATTCAATCTGTCAAGCTTCTCACAGAGATCTAAGGGAAGCTTAGCAGTGCACAGTATAGATGGGGATAGCACAAGAAACTGACTGTATCAATGTTAATCTCCCAGCCATGCTTAGAGTTTTACTTTTTCAACTTGACAATCTACCCTTCACTTTATTCAATAAACTAGAGTAAGTGAATTTGTTAACTCTATTGTGGATCAGAGGCATCACAAGATAAAGTCCAAGATCATCAGTTAGTGGGGATCCACAAATGCTACTAATTTCCTCAGCCAGATTCTTGCTCACATTAGGGGAATAACATAATAGGGACTTATCAAAAATCACATATTTTCGAGATTGATCACAAAATAAGTTTAAGCACTGCTTGGGTATATGAGCTTGGGATGAGGAAGCCTCAGAAAAGAGGAGTAAGTCATCAGCAAAAAAAAGGGATTTTTTAGGACCTGTCTGAGAAGATTTCGCTGGCTTCTATAACCTCATATCAACAGCAGCGTGAATCAGGTGAGATAGTCTTTCCATACACAGAACAAAGATGTATGGAGAGAGAGTATCACCCTACCTAATGCCTCTAAGCCCTTTAAAGTTCTCAATTAACTTACCATTGAAGGATAGTTTAAAACTGGTAGAAGTAATGTAACTCGTGATTAGCTTAACTAAATCAGGAGGGATCTGAGCTTCACACAAAACCTTGTTTATGAACTTCCAGTTGAGTCTATCATAGGCCTTAGACAGATCAACCTTCTAGGCCAAGAAACCCTCATGACCTTGGGATTTTTTGAACTTGTGGAGTATCTCTTGAGCCACCATGATGTTATCAGATATTTGCCTCCCAGGAATGTAGCTAACCTGATTAAGACTCACAAGGCTTTTCAAGGCAGGTCTTAGTTTGTTCACAATAACTTTAGAGATGATTTTATAAATAATAGAACACAAGTTGATTGGTCTAAAGTCCTTCATATGCTGAGGACCATCTATTTTGGGAATCAGAGAAATAATGGTGTGATTGAGGCCATGCGGAATCTCACCATACTTGAAAGCATCAAAAACTAAACTGCAAATATCAGAAGAATACAAAGGCCAGTCATGTTGATAGAAAATGGCAGGAAATCCATCACATCCAGATGCTTTAAGGCCTCCAATTGAGAACAATGTCTTCTTCACTTCATCAACAATAGTGTTGCTACACATATTCTCCCAGTATATCAACATCTATAGCAGGGAAAAGGCAAGGAATTTCAAAATTATCACTACATTCATTCTGCTGAGAGAAAAGATCTACAAAAAAACTCATTAGCAATCATCTTCATATTGGTGTTATCAGTAAGCCAGTTACCAGACATGTCAAATAACCCTTCAATCTTATTCTTCCTCCTTTTAACCACAGTGGTGAGGTGGAAGAATTTGGTGTTCTTCTCTCCATCCAAGAGCCATTTATCCTTAGACTTCTATTTCCAGAATAAACAGTCTTGCTCTAACAATTTCTCATACTCAGCAGTCAACTCAGCTTCAGGATTAATAAAGAACGTGTTCTCCCTTTTATCCCTTGCTTTCTGAATACCCCCAATCCTAGTAAGAAGTATTTTTTTCTTTAGGAATAGATTCCCAAAGACATTGATATTCTAATCAAAGAAGGTAGCAAACAATTCTTGAATTCTATTAGCAAAAGTACCATTCAGAGTTTGCCAAGTGCCTGAGACAAACTCATTATATTCCAAATGAGACATCCACATAGCTTGAAATCTAAAGGTAATCTTCTCTTTATTGACCGAGTTATTAGAATGGAGCTGAAGCAATATAGGACAATGATCAGACTTAATTTTAGGAAGGTACCTCACAAAAGTATCCTCAAACATGGCCCTCCAATCACAACAACATAAGGCCATATCAAGCCTCTCTTTCATAGTCTTGTTAGCCTAAGTGTAACATTATCCTTTGAAGCCTAAACCAATGAGGAAATTGGCAATAACCCAATCTCTCATCTTCCCTATCCTATCATGATAAGGACCACAATTCTTATAAATAGTGGAGGTGATCTCATTAAAATCACCAATCAACACTATGGGGAGATAATATCTAGCATAAACAACAGTAAGATGAGGCCGAAGAGTGGTTCTCAAGGTATTTGTTGGATTGGCATAAATAGAAGAAAGCAGCCAAGGAGAGTTACCAACATTATTAATTCTCACAGTAATAGCTTGAAAGGAGATGCCAATCTCATCAATGGACAGAACAAATTATTTCCACTGGACCCAGATACTACCTGAAAATCCAGGTACCTCATTGACAATAAATTTGTCATAACCAAGCTGTGAGAAAAACCTATTATTTCTAGAGAAAGGAACTCTAGGCTCACAAATCATTAACAGATCAACAAAATTAATTTTACCCAAATCAGAAATAGCATTTCTGAAATTGTCACCCCCAGCACATCTAGCATTCCAAAACATGAATTTAATCGTTAAAACAAGTTGGGGATAGTGGGATGGAGTCCCCTAGTCAAGCAGAGAGCATTTCCTCCTTACTAGGAGAAGGCAATGTGTCTTCCTTAGCCAATTGGCTATTTTCATCAAAAACTTTCTCAGCAAACTTATCCACATCATCAATATTGAGGGCAACATCAATGGAACTAACAGCTTTCTCAATGGGACAATGTCCAGATAAGGCAGTATTATCATGTGTGAGGCCATTTCCAACAATATCAAATGAAAGATTTTTGGAGACAGAGGTAACCTTAGAGCTCCCAGTGACATTCTTGATTCTACCAAGCTTCCTCTGATAGTTAACAATAGCATGAGCAGTGGTACCTGCCACACCACTATTAGACACATCTTTCATAGGATGACTACCTCCACTTTTCTTCATTTCCAATTTTTAGGTTGGCAGTAGTACCATTATCAGTGGCCCCATGACTCTAAATCACATTCACAGAACCAAAAATACCCTTACTAGCCATCTTCATATCCTTCCTTAAGGCCCCTGAAGAAACAGGGTTTCCTAATCTCAATAGTAACAACTTCTATTTCAGGACTAGTTTTAGGGTCCTCAGCATCATAATTGGTCAGGACCAGTGTAGCATTGTCATTAATAGAATCCTCAGTATTAGCACTATCAAGAACAGTGAATCTAGAGCCCTTAACACCCTTATGCTTATTAACACTGCTTGGTCCAGGATTCTTTTTCTTCTTATAACTAATAAGCATCCAACTCCTAATATCCTCATTTTTACAACACAGACTATAGGTTCACTTTTACCATCTTCCATCAAATCATTACTGTTCACAGGCATTGCATCCACATTAGTGGCATTCTTAGCTTCTTGGCTAGGTATAGTTTTGTCAACAGTAGGGCTTTGCTTAACAATAGGACATTTGTGCTTAGCATGTCCATAACAATCACACTCAAAAGCAAATTGAGGACATACCCTCATAGACTACATGATAGGCCACCCCTTCAACCTCCACAAATAGCCTAAGAGGCAAACTCAGATCAACTTCAATACAAATCCTAGCAAACTTAGCTCTAGTTTGCCTGAGTGTGATAGAGTCAATCTTAACCATGTTCCCCAAAGTCATACCAATATTTTCCATCGGAAAAGGCTTGAAATACTTAATTGGAAGCTCTTCAATCCTAACCTATAGAGCCATAGAACTAATACAAGCAGTTTTAGGGTCAAACTTATCACTCCATTTCTGCACAACCAGTGTTTGGCCAGCCACAATCCTAGGGCCACCATACAAAGCATACTCCATATCAGCCTCCAGGTTAAACTTGACAATGTAAAAGTCATTTGGCAAGTCAATTAGATGCCAAACTCCCTTGAACTTCCACTTCTGTCTCAAGCCTAACAACATGAACTCATAGCTTATTGAGAAGTTAGGCTTCCCTATCAGCTTCATAATAACAACACATCACCAGTCCAAATTCAGATTAGAATGAACATTCTCAGAGAACGTGACATTCATCCCATGGAGACCTCAGAGAAAGACACATCCTCGTCTGAGGCCTCATCCACCATAAGCCTGTGAAATTTTAAGATTAGGCTACGCAAAACAGCAACATAGCTACTAATGTCACCTCTCGGAGGAACATGAACATCAGATTCAGTAGCAATCACCCTCAATTCTTAAGATTTGAAACTAGATATGAACTCATAAGGAACATGTTTTCTATACATCTCAACAGGGGGAGCCCCTTCGCCACTTCCCTTAGGAAGGGCAGAGAAGACGAAGGTAGCCGAAGAAGGCACCAGATCAGTCAAAAGTCAGCGGAAATCATCACAAACTTCTTTGGAAATTGCCCAATCGAAAGCAAAGTTCAGCAACAGATAGTTAAGGAAAAAAGTCGCCACGTGTGAGGCGCGTTCGATTAAACGTGATTTTAGCTGTACTCACAGTAGTTCTTAACCAATGCAACCAACTTTTATAGCTCAGTTATTGCAACTGAATTCCTTCCAAAGACTACAATCTATAGGTACATCTTCCCATAAACTGACCATTAATGAAGCAATCCACAACTTTGTTTTTCTCCCACGCATGAGTCTACGTATATACTTGAGACTCCGGATACAAAGAGTAATGTTCATGGCTGAACCACATATTCAACACTGAATAGCTGCACATGAAAGATGAATGCGTGAAGGCAGGCTTCTTCTAGCTATAGCAAATTCTTGTTCTTGAATTTGTAGTCTATGATGTTCTCCACTTCTTCCAGACTCGGCATATCATCTCGGGTTGTTGTCTCTGGCAAGCTCTGTTTCACTTCGTCCATATGAAAAGGGGTTTCTTGTGGTTGGTTATGTTCCCCATAGCTAGCTGAAAATACAATGAAATCGAAACCAAACACAATTGAAACCGAGACCCAGAAAGTCCTAGACTTTTTACTCTACCGAATTTCCAGACTTCCTAAAGGAGGAAAAATTTCAGCAATTAGAGAATAGACGCAAGAAGCTCAAAATCCATCTCCTATCTAAGATCCGAGGCAATGACAATCGACTTGGATTAATAGAGACAAACACCTTTTCTAAATAAACTAAGAGAGAGTTCAGTCTCAATCTCAATGGGGTATTATGAACATGACTATTACAGAGTTGGACAGACTCATTTTGCTTGACCTAGATTATATTGACAAATGTAGAAGTCACATGATATTATCCATCAATTATATATAGAGGAGAAATGGGCTTGAATGATTCAAAAATTGATTTTCGAAATTTGTTTTACACTGGTTTGGGTCGGACCTAACAATGGCCCTTCTAAGAGCATGTGCACCGGTGCGGGAGAAACAGCACGAGCAGCTGCTCGTTGGTGGGACCGCGGCGGTGACCGCTCGTTGACCGAGCAGAAAAGCAACTACACGAGCAAGGATTGCTCGCTCTTCTGCTCGAGCAGAGGGGAGGAGCAGCCTGCACGAGCTGCAGCGCTGCATATGCTCTAATAAAACTAAAAAATTTAGATGAACCATAATGAACTTGCCCCTTCACAGTTTCATTCATTTAGAAGCTTCAGAAAAAATATATATATATATAAAAACTAGGTAGATAGCCTGCGATGAGAAATTTTTCCGGTCAATAGTAAGAAGCTTCAAATCCTTCAATCTTGTGGTACAAGATACAGAACAGTAATGCTAGCAAAATTAAGTCGATAGGTAATTAAGGGAATTCATGCCAAAAATGCAAGTCGTGTTGCTTTGGCCGCAAGCTTCACGCAACATTCGTCAATTCGATCAATGGGGTATCAAATGAAAGATCACAACTACCATCATAGATCATCATGATTCATGTTGGAGAGAGTCCCGAGCGCGAGTCCACAGTCATGTAGGGACGGATTCAGGATTGAAATGTTGTTGGGGCTAATTTATGCTTAACAAAATTTTAACCGTACGATAGAATTTTATTGACTGTAGACCATAGGAAAAAAATTGTTTACCAAAAACTTTGTTATAATTTAGATTGATTTAGTTATTATATTTTAGACATGAAGTCATTGAGGTAAACTAGATTTTGTGGAACAAAAATGGAGGGTTGAGATTAAATATGCAAGGAAACCCAAAAAAAATTAAACCTTTCCTCCGCTTTTGCTCGAGCAAGTTATGTTCTAGGAAGATGCAGATATCGATGACCCCAAGTTGGCGGCGGGTTCATGTGAAGCGATGAAACGGATGCTAAAAGTGAACTCCCATTATCAATTCACAGTTCTAACTACAATATTAGTCGTGAACTACTTTGAAATATTCATTTGCATCTCTTTCATTTCAAAAGAGGCAAACTATGGATGATTCAGCTCATCTAAAGTTGTCATAGTAGAAGACCGAAGTACTTCTAGTTCTTCAACTTAAGTTTCAATCTTTTACCCATCTGTTCATCTGAGTTTTCAGATCTGGTCATCTGGGTAATAGCTAATAAGTTTGATCAAACGAGCTATAAGAGACTGAGAGAACAGCTCTGGGTATACTAATAGTACTTATTTATTTTACCTGAAAAATCTCACTAGGGCTTAAACCCTGGTAAGCCAGTATATGCGTCTGCCCTGCAACCATATGCCCATGCATGATGCATCCACATTCATGCAACCATGCATGTTGTTTCTCTTCCCGCCAAAACACCATATATTTTGTAGCTAGGGCTGAGCACAAATCCCTCAAATCCTGAACTTGATCCAATCTCGTCACAATTCTCTAAGGGACGGGATCAGATGAGATGAAAATTGAAAGTTTCACTATTCCGTCCCGTCCGGACCCATCTTATTTTTCAGGGATGAGATCAAGTCTCAATTTTAAAAATCAAGACCCGTCTCGTTCTGCATAATATATTTTGTCTATTTTATCATTTGTTTTATATTAAGAGTTGACATATTAAATTATCAAACAATTAAAATTATTCAACAAAAATAAAATTACCCTATAACATAATGCACTACAAGAAAAATGCACCTAGACCACGGACGATTTCCGTCGTCTAGGTGCAATTTTCCGTCGTCCAAGTACTTAGACGACGGAATCTCCGTCGTCCAAGGTCCGTGCTCCAAGTGCTGTCGTCCAGGCACTTGGACGACGGAGATTAAGTTCTCCGTCGTCCAAGTTCACTTGGACCGCGGACAATCTCCGTGGCCCATGTAATAACCTGGACGACGGAGAACTTAATCTCCGTCGTCCAAGTGTTTACATGGGCCACGGAGTTCTCCATCGTCCAAGTGTTTACATGGGCCACGGAGTTCTCCATCGTCCAAGTGTTTACATGGGCCACGGAGATTGTTACATCCTCCGTGTCCCATGTAATAACCTGGACGACGGAGAACTTAATCTCCGTCGTCCAAGTGTTTTTAATTTTAAAAAAAAATTGTAATTAAATATTATTAATTTAATTTATTATTAATTGATTTAAATAATGAAAAATGATAAAAATAATTAAATAAACTACTTAATTTAATATTACTTAATTATTAAATAATTAAAATTAATTTGTACATATACACATCCAAAAAATCCATAAAAATAAAAATATTGTTCAGAATGCGGAAAGAAACGAGATAATTAAAAAACTACAAGCTAATTAACACACTGGAGGAGCAGATGCACCGCCGCGTCCCCCGCCTCCAGCCGGGTCGTCGTCGTCGCGGTTTGGGTTCGGAGGAGGTTGACATACTTCTCGAGATTGTTGCATGAGGGCGATGAGTTGGGCTATTTGTGCTTGTTGCTCGTCAAGTCTTTGCCGCATGGATTGATTCTCCTCTCGTGCCAGTCGAGCCTCTTGAATGGCTGCTTCGACGGCCGCAGCCTGAGTCCTTCTCCGCTGGCCCGAACCTCCCGTAGATGATGAGTCGGAGGTCGTCGACAAATCTCGTACCACCCTAGGCCCGAAGTGCCTAACCTCCTTGCCAGCTCTACGACCGTAGACCTTATCCGCGATTGCAATTTGGCTCTCTAAGGATAGAGGAGGCAGGTCTTCCGGCGGCACATCTGGGAACGCAAGCTGAGTGTTAGCCAACTCTTCCTGCGCACGCTCTATCACCCTTGCCTACAAAAGAATAATTAATTTATTATAATGAAAAAATATTTAAATAATAATTACTATAATTAATTAAAAGCACACATATATATATCACTTACGCCGCATTGACTCACTTCATTATCGAGCCCAGGCGTCACGTACGCGCTTATGCTTGCATCAAGATAAGGGTGTTTGGAGCCCTTATCCTTCTGCTCCTTGGCTATTTGAATGAACTGCTTGGCGCCGGTAGTATGGTGTTTGTCCTTCTTCCCCCGGTTGGCTTTGTTGACACCGGAGAATTTCTGTTACACAACATAATTAAATCATTAAAAATTAATAACTAAAATTTAAATAATTCAATTATCTTAATTGAAATAAAAAAAGTAAATTAACACCTTAAATTCGGCATTGGCAAAGTGGTTACACAACTACTACCACTCATCTACTCTATCCCCACGCAGCTCTACGGGGGGAGGCGCGGGACCGTAAGTTTGGAAGTACTGATGGAGCCTGTACTTCCAATCTTTGTAGATGGAGTTGGCGGTTTGGTTGATATGCCTCAACATCGCCGGTGTCGGATCCACCGCAAATTGTTCCTATCAAAAATAAATAGAAAATTATAATCGTATATATTATGAAATTATAACTAATATATATTAACAATATTATATAATAACTAAAATTGGACGTATTACGTACCGAAAGATCTTTGAAGACTTTCGCATTCTCATGATCCGGCGCCTCCTTCCAAGTAGGGGCAGTGAGACGAACCCGGCTACGGACGATTGACTCTATGCTATGCGCTGAGAGACTTGCTAGCTGAGCTGTGGGAGGGCCACTGGCGAATTCGTCGTAAGGCAAGTCGATCTTTTTCCCGGTCGCCTTGCAAATTTTCTCCGCTTTGCCCCCTTTAACGAGACCCCGAGTCCTTTTCGGTTCCGGGTTAGTGGGGGCCCTCCTTGGCTTACGGCGGGCGCTGTACATGATAGATTCAGCGGTCGAGGACGCCTGAGTACTTGCCGTTGAACCGGTATCGGGCGTCGGAGTTGAAAAAGGGTCGACGTCATCACCGCCGGAGATAAATGGGGCAGAGGGAATTTCCCCAAGAGGCGCCACCTCCGAACCAGATGAAGGGTCCGGATTGAGGGCGTCGTTGCCCTCCTGTTGAACCCAACCGACTTGGTCCGCCAACATTCGGAGCATGACATCTTCTGCCTCCCGTTGGACTTTCTTCTTGTCGGATGGAGTCATTTAAACCTAGGAGTACGTTGTTAAAATACCTAGCTACTTACCATAATAATTACAAGTGCAAAATTTACGCTAATTAAGTACGGTTAAGATTTAAATAGAGTACACTAGCTTGGCTTTTTCGGTCGTTCAATGGATGTGCGACCCGCGCGATAAAGTGTAAATTTTCAATTAATCAGCCTTGGTTAAATCGAAAAACATGGCCAGTTAGAGATAGAGATAACGCGAGAGGCAGGACTAATTTCGACAAAACACCTATTGGTGTCGTCTTTCTTAGATCCAAAACCTGTCACCAGTCATAACCTGTTTCTAGACACCATGTCCGACATTCGGCCAATTTTTCGAAAATTTACACTCCCTCAAGTCCTTTGCAAACTCCGCCCTCAACCTCGTGTCCATAACTTCACTTAGGTTATGGTGTGCGGTGATGAAATCCACACATCACGAGGGGTTAAGGAGATAAGCTAGGAAAAGAGGCGCCATCTATTCCAAAGAGTGCGACTTAATAAACCAAGCCTATGTATATACTAAATTTAAATCGAACACGTACTACCATGCAATTTACTAGAAAATACACGTAATTATCAATTAAGTAAATCAATAAATAATGACAATAATAAATGATTATTTATCAACTAATTACAATAATAAATTTATTCATTTATCAACTAATAATAAATAATTACAATAATAAATTTATTCATTTAATAAATT
The DNA here is from genome assembly GCA_946800695.1 of Geum urbanum. NCBI lineage: Eukaryota > Viridiplantae > Streptophyta > Magnoliopsida > Rosales > Rosaceae > Geum > Geum urbanum. The sequence continues at coordinate 13,911,796 of OX327001.1, forward strand.
ATCAACTAATTACAATTATGCATTTATTTAATTATTAATTACAATAATTAACCACTAAAAATTATTATAATTACAATAATGAAATATTTAAAACTAATTAATAAATTATATTTAGAATTTAATTAATTAAATGAAAATAATCTTAATAAGGTAAAAAATAGAAATTTACTTCACCAGAGTAATCGGGAATATAGCCGGAGTTGAGTCGTCGGAGAGGAGGAACCACGCCGGAAAAATTGTCTTCGGAGCGTCGCCGGAGGAGGATCGCCAGAGGAGAGGAGATGGAATGAGAAAATGAGGGGGGGTGCTGTTCTATTTATAGAGTTTCACTTGGACGACGGAAACAGTGTTAACTGTCGTCCAAGTGACGGTTTCAAAAAATTTCAAGCGGCACCAATTAATCGGCGGGACGTTTTGAACCGCCATAATTTTGGACTTAGACGACGGAGAATGAATTCTCTGTCATCTAAGTGAAAATTCAAGCGGTCCCAAAAACAAACCCGTATCTTTGTGAGCCATTGTGATGTTGATCATCCTTTTGGATCCCGACTCATGGTGCATTGTCTTCTTCTCACGATTAGCAGTATTGGCTGCTGACCTTCTCTTTTTCACAACAAGGGAAAGTAAATAATAAATAAATGTTTGAAAGTAAGTAATGATTCATTTTCACTACATTAAAGAAAAGGAAGACGAACCTTAAACTTATCAGACTCAAAGTGCCCGATCAACTATTCCCACTCGTCTTCTCTTTCCGTCAACAACTCTCTTGGCACACTCGAGGCGCCGTGTTCCTTATAGTGCTTATGCAGGTCGTGCTTCCAATCCTTGTAAATACCCGTAGCCATCTTTTCTACGAATTCCCACATATTTGGTTTGGCTTCATAGTTAAAATGTACCAAGAAAAAGAATTAAATTCCTAGACCCTATAACTTGTACTTAGTTAAGAAATTAAGTAAAATTAAATAGACCCTATTACTGAGAGTTCGTGGTACACCCTAAACTTGTTGGCTTCGGGAAGCCCGTCTAAAGAAGGGGTCTTCATACATATGTTGTTCTATATAATAGATCTGATGTTGTGCTAGTACAAACTACTTAGCTCCGGCATCGGAGTTCCTCTGGTGAAATCTTCATATGACACCTCAGTCGTCTTCCCCATTGACTTTACCATCTTCTCGACTATAGCTCCCTTCACAAGTCCTCGAGTGCATTTGGGGGTCGGGGCTGAGGAGTCCCTCTTGTTCACTTTGCGTCAGGCGCCAAAGCAAGCATAATAGTCGACAGATAATTGGGGAGCTTGTGACGACGCGATGTCTAAAGAGGACATCCCTTGCTCGACTATATAGGCTATCGACGGTTCATTGGAAGCATTAGGAATTGTCTGTAACTTATCAGGAGTTGTAGGAGCCGTAACGGTCTCCTTTGACCTTTGACCCCGACCCAAATGTCATCCTATGGATTGATATTCGACATTCTTCTCTTGTACAATACGCATCTTCCTCCCCCCCCAGGCATCTTAAACCCTACAACATCAGAAATTAACAACAGTTACTCAACAAAACCGTATTCATCAAAACACATCCAAACCAAAAATAACAAATTCATTAAATCCAATACTTATTTAGCACAACCTCATTACATGCCCAAATGCATCCAAAACTACCTAAATTCATCAAACACAAACTAAATTTGACATGCTACTCCCTACTCATTCATGCCTTATCCATTTTCATTCAACACAGTACATAAAGGATCCATCAACAACAATTCTAAATAAACTCCATAATCGGAACATAATCTCATAATCTCTATACTCTCCATAATCGAAGCAACCAAAAAAATTTCATAAATAATGCCTAAATCCACAAAAAAAAATCATGCTAATTCCATTCAAAAATCTAATGAATGCCAATTCAAATAGTATCCCAATTCCATTCATTCATTCCTATATTTCTATCCGATTACTGTTTTTCTAAACATCATCAACTGGAATAATAACCTCATTCCTAAAACCTCAATAATTCATCATCAATATCCATCAATTAAATCAGAACAAGAAAGAGTCGTGGCTCTTTGAAATGAGAGAGAGAGAGAGAGTGAGTGATCGAACTACTAACTCTCGGGCGGTGAGGTGAGGTGGCGGGTTGGAGAAAGGGTCGAGAAGATAGGAGGTTGGAGAGGAGAGAAGATATAAAGGACAAGTAAAGGAGCCGGCGGTTTCATCGGAGAGAGAGAGAAGGGTGTGTCGGAGGAGCAGAGGACAGAGGTGGGAGGAGGAGGGTCATCGGATTCAGGTGGAAGGAGAAGGAAGATTGATGATATTTTAGGGATTTAAGGATTTAGGTGGGAGGAGGAGGAAGAAGATCGATTAAGTCGATCTCATTTATCGACTTAGACGATGAAACACTACGTGTTTCATCATCCAAGTTGTTTTTAAAAAATTCCCCAAACATTTGGCGAAAAATTAAATAATCCGCCAAATATTTGGGGTTAGGCGGCGAAATAACATGATTTCGTCATCTAAGAAGGAACCTAGACAATGAATCCTACATGTTTCGTCGTCTAAGAAGGAAAGTCAATAATGGTCCACATTACGACTGCTCTCATCATGTTGTTTCAGTGAATTTGTCATAAGTTGGGACTCCATTTTCTCACAAGTGTTTCAGCTTGTCAATCAATGGTCTGAGGTACATATCTAAACACTTTTCAGGAGACTTAGCAGAGTAAAAAAAATTAAATTCCTTATTCATTCACATTCATGGAGGCAGGTTGTACGGCATGACAATAATTGACCAAGTGCTGATGGAAGCGCTATTATTACCCAAAGAGTTGAATCCATATGTAGAAAGTCTGAGTCTAACATTTCAAACCTCTACTACAAATTCTGGAAATTTCCTGTCAAAATCTTTAAAAGTCTCCCCATCTGCCACGTGTCTGGGCATATTGTCATCTATTCTTTGTTCCGTGCACCATCTCATCGCCTCTGTTATGTATAGAGACATGTACAAACGATGTAGCCTAGGAATCAACCGAAAATAGTGAAGCACCTTCACAGGAATATGCTTCTTCGAACTCCTTCTATTAGGGTGCAAATATTTGAACGGGTTGCATACAGGACAATAGTCCAAATGTGCATACTCTTTGTGAAACAGCACACCATCATTTCTGGACGCATGAATTTTCTTGTACTTTAGGCCCAATGCTGCTCAAGATCTTTCTAACCTTATAATGAGTTTAGGGAAATTTGTGATGATCAGAAAACAACTTACATATATGCTCATGAACTTCATCATGGTCTGACATTTTGTTCTTCATTTTTATCTGAATTTCCTCCATTATATATTGCAAAACATTCTCTGGACATCCGGGGTACACCGGGGTCTAGGATTCAAGTAGCATTCTATTGTACTTATCCATCTCAATAGTGTCAGTGGCCAAGGTTGCAGAGACTGTGTCATAATGAGGAGTATCATAATCTCTCTCTTCGTGTTGGTGTCTAACATGACTAAATTCCATACAAACATTATGGACCAAATCTACAGTGGGGTTCTAAGAAGGGGCACCACTACTTCTGGATGAGGCACCCTGGTAACTATACCCTAAACTGAAGTCTAGTCCTGAGCTGAAGTCTACTACTTCACCGTACTCACTCCATGTAGTGTAACTCCACATCATATCATGGTCATACAAGTGTTGAGACATAACATTAACCTCCACAAACTGATGGTTAAGATATTTTCTGTACGGACACCTGTAACAGTTCTTTTCTTGTCCATGTTGCATCGCAAACAACATAAATTCTCTGATTCAGTCCATGTACCTCTCATCACTTCTATTCACCAACTGTATCTAACTTTTGTCCATATTTTTGTATAAGTTAATTATCATGAGCGAAATAAAAATTTGTAGAATAAGCCATACTAAGTTAGCAAAAAATTATCATTCTTACAATATCAATCTAATTATGTATGGAAGGAATCATCTTATCATTCATAACTTACATTAATATTCATCTAATTCCAGAAGGAATCATCGTATCATTCTTAACTTACATTAATATTCATTTAATATACTATACAATTAAATTACATAACACGATAATATGCATTTACATATTATATATACGTTTTTAACTAATTAATCTAAAATATTTAATAATATATATAATTAATCAAAATATGCATGCAATTAGCTTAACAATTAAACAAATGTAATTAAGTAATGCAATATGCAAACAAGGTCGTCGGAATATTTCACCAGAGAACTCTATTACCGTAGATTATTACGTACGTAATTAAATTTAAAAAAATTAATCGAGAGAAATGATTTAATATATTCACCAATAAGAAGATAAGTGGGTAAACTAGAATCCTGGAGATGAGAAAACAGTATAAATCGAAATTGTGGCCAGAGGTGGTGTTGAGAGAGTTTGAGAGATGTCGAAAGAAGAGAGAGATAGAGAGAGATGAAATGCTCAATCTGAAAATGAAATCTGATCTAAATAATTGAGTTTTCTTAGACGACGAAATAATTCGTCGTTTAAGTATAACACTTCATCGTTTAAGTGTAACACTTCATCGTCTAAGCTTGTACTTAGACGACAAAGATATGTTTGTCATCTGGGTTAGGTCCTAAACGACGAAATTCATAATTCGTCGTCTAAGTTGTAATTTTAGGAAACGAATAATATTTTCGTCGTCTAAGCAATTATACTTAGCCGACAAAACTTTTATTCTTCGTCTAAGAATTTTTTTTTAGACGACGAAACATTCGGCAAATACACATTTTGTCGTCTAAGAGAACTCTTAGAAGACGAAAATGCAAGTTCGTTGTCTAAGAAAACTCGTAGGCGGAGAAACTGTAAGTTCGTCGTCTAAGTCTAGCCTAGACGATGAAATATTTTTTTGCACGACGAATTATTTTTTTTGTCATCTAAAGCCTACTTAGACGACGAAATGTTTAATGTTTCATCGTCTAAATGCGTATTTCTGGTAGTGGTATCAATTAAACATGAAATAAAACTTCTTTTAATTTTACTATTTTTAATTAAGGAAAAATTTATTCGGTGGTACCTGAACTTAAATGGCCTTATCAACTTGGTACCTGAACTTTTAAACATTTCATTGTGATACCTTACCTTTATAAATCGTATCTTGGTCGTCAGTGGAGAATCCAAGATGAAATGTTCGGTGGGGATTAATTTTTTTTAAAAAAAAATATGAATCTCGAGGAACGAGAGATTTTATTTTATTTTATGAAGGATTAATCCTTAACAGTTATGATTTCAAATGAAAAAATAATATGTGATAAGCAAAACGTTAAAGTAGACTTGGTCAAAACCTACGAGTGTTGCAACTTGAACCCGAGAAAGAATGCGAGAGCTTGACACTTGCTCACTTGGAGTTTGATTTGCAACTCAAGTATGTAGGTAAATGAGTGGGATATTGGTTTATTAGATAATTTATATGGTATTTCATTTCTTGTTTTACCGTATTGTACAGCGTCTGTGTGACCACGACAAAATGCAATGTTGTGTGTAGATATGCGAAGCTACAAAGGGAGAGTTGGAGAATTAGAATTTGAACGTTTGACCAGTTTGAGTATTTGATTACATAGGCTGAGTTATTATTAGTATTTTTTTAAATTTGAAGTAAACTAATAATACTATGTTTTTTATCTCAAAAAACTCACCAAGGCTTAAGCCTAGTAAGCCAATACATGGACTCTCCCCTATTGATAGTACGTACTAGAAACCAATTTTTCATCTATCTCTGCCTATTGTGATGACATGGTAAACAAAAATTTTAAATACGAAAGGTAAAGAAGTAATTTTAAATACTATGTACTTCAATGATACTGTTTTTGAAGTTTAGGTATCACTTTAATAACCTTTGTTTTATTAATATTTCTAATTTATTTATTATTCTTTTAATATTTTTAATTATTTTCTTTTTCTTTATTTCTCACTTACCAAAATGTTGAATAACTTGAAGTTCAAACCTCTAACCTAGCGAACACATTGGGTTTTGAGAGAATTAGGCTCAAATTGATGACGAATACATATAAATCTCTTTTCACCATACCATGAAGACTTCATGTAATAACAACACATGCATACATATACTTATTCAAAGGGTGACCCACCCATGCGACGGCGTTATTTGCGGTTAAGTGTGTGTGTGTGTGTGTGTGTGTGTGTGTGTGTGTGAGAGAGAGAGAGAGAGAGAGAGAGAGAGAGAGAGAGAGAGAGAGAGAGAGAGAGAGAGAGAGAGAGAGAGAGGGTGAGGTCTGAGTGAGTCACCCTTTGTATAAGTATATGGATGTATGTTGTTTTATATGAAATTCTAATGGTATGGTGGTAGAGAAATTTATATTGTATTCGTGAGATCAAAGATTCAAAGATTCAACTTATTCAACTTATTTTATCTTCGAAAAGGTTATTCAACTTTTTTGTATCTTTGAAAAGGGAGACAATAACAAAGAAAAATAAAACATAAATAATTATTAATTAAATCATAAATAAATATGAAATGTTACTAAAACAAAAATTATTAAAGTGATACCTAGACTTCAAAAACAGTATCACTGAGGTACCTAGTATTTGAAATGACTTGTTTATCCTTCGTATTTGAAATGACTTGTTTATCACGTCATCACAATAGACGGAGATAGATGAAAAATTAGTTTTAGGTACCATCAAGATACAATTTTTAAAGTACATGCATCACAATGATACGCTTAAAAGTTCAGGTATCATGTTGATAGGGCTAGGTAAGTCCAGGTACCATAGAATAAATTTTTTCTAAACATTAAGTAAAACGGTGTTAATTTGTGTAGTTGTAGACTTGTAGCTCCTATCAAACTATGGTCATCTTATATTGAGTCCGAAATTTAGTCTATCACATCCCATTTGATTTTTTATCGTTAAATATTCTATTAAATGTTCATTCTGTTGAAAGATAAAAGTATACACATTAATTGTAGACTGAAAAGAGGGACTGAAAACTATATCTTTAATCGTTGATAGATGACCTTAAATACAACCAATCACAATCAGTCTCCAATAAATCATGGATTGCTAGAATATCTACTTCTAATCTAAGTAGGACAATACACACTCTGGAAGATATAAAATATGTTTTCCTTAAACACATTCTAAATCTGCCCCGAAATTAAACCTTTCAGATCCCGTCCCATTCGGATTTTAAGACGATCGGGACAGATTTGTAAAATGTCTAATGTCATCTCATCCATTAGAGGTAGGAATATGGACAGTAAAAAATTTGCCCAACCCATCCCATGTCCAGCCCTATACATAACTATCACCAATTTACCATTCTGGATTAGGAAGCCAATGCCTTAACTGTCACCATTCTCCTCTCAACTCGAGACCTTTATTGGTATTTTAAAAAAGGAAAGAAAAAAATTTCATGCAATCCATGATTTGTTGGGAGACTGATTGTGATACTATAAGTTTGATACTCAAACTCTCAAAACAATCAATTAGGTACTCAAATTCTCAAAACCATATCAAAGTGATATGTCCATTTTTTTCGTCAATTTTCTAATTATTTGTTGATGTCACTAAAAAAAACTGCATTTAGGCAACAAAACCTTAATGATTTCGTCGCCTAAGTATGACTTAGACGACAAAACTATACTTGGTCGCCTAAGACAAAACGACGAAACATAAGGCGTCGCCTAAGATAGAAAAAATTCATCATCTAAGTAACACTTAGACAAAGAAAAAAAGGTCATCCAAGAGAGATAAAATTCGTCGTCTGAAAAAATCTTAGACGACGAAATTCAAAATTGTCACCTAAATTAAAATTTTCGTCTTCTAAGTGAAGTTTAAAACGACAAAAAATTTCCTCGTCGTAGTAAGCGTATTTAAACGAAAATCTGATCCATAAACCTCTAAAACTAACCTCTAGACCCTGATCCATAAACACTTAGATGGTTACCAATTCGTCGTCTAAGTTCATAACCAAACACTAACCTCTAAAACCTAACCCCTAGACCCTGATCCATAAACACTTAGATGACGAAAATCTGTATTTGTCGTCTAAGATGAATTTCATTGCCTCCGATCAAATAGCAAGACCATGTATACCATCTTAAAATGTAAATTTTTTTCATCAAGGGCATAGAGTAAATAATTCTTGGATTGTGAGTGTCGATGGTTCGAAAATCGAAGTTACGAAGATTCGTATATCAACGTTTCTATTTCGTTGAAATTTCGGTTTATGGTTGACTATGCTGATCAAATCCTTAACGAAATTCATATTTACTAAAAATTTGTCCACTAGCTTATATATTATGTTGTGATGAATATATCAAATGGTTGTTTTGTCCAAATTCAATTTCATTAATATTATTGTGGGATGAATATAGACATACGAAAATTTAAGTTATACAACATTAGTAGATATATAATAAGTTTTTAGTCTTAAATCAACTTTTTGTGTCAAATTTCAATTAATTTCTATCTTGTTGATAAATTAAGTTTTCACGATAAGACAAACACCCGTAACTTCGGAAACGAGTTTATGAATTACATTTTATGGTCATTTCTGTTTTTTAACTATTTTTCAATAATCATTAAATTCAATCAATCGAATCCTAAAATAATTTGAATTGGGTTGAATTTTTTTTAATAATATTGTATAAATGTAATGGTTACATCTGACGATTGATTTTTGATTATTTTTAAGCAAGTACTCAAAATTAATTTTTCAGATATTTATAAAAAAAATTCACGTAGACGAAGAAAATATACACATTTCGTCGCCTAAGTAACATTTAGGCGACAAAATATAAGTTTCATCACCTAAATGAATTTTATTTTTATTTTTATCTGAAATTTATTTTTTCCGCCAAAATTTTGGGAAAAACTTAAAACACTTACATGACGAAATTTATATAGTTTCGTCACCTAAGTGAATTTTATTTATAAATATCTGAAAATTAATTTTTACCGCCAAAAATTTAAAACACTTTGACAATGAATCTATTAAATAAAAACAAAATCTCTCTCTCTCTCTCTCTCTCTCTCTCAAATTAGTCTCAAATACTCCCCCTCTCTCTACACCCCCTATTTTTTTAAAATCTTAACTGTTGATTTACTCTCCAAATTTGAGCTTACGACAAGATCGGGTCAGCAGATCTTAACCTTCTATCTTTTGTGATATGACATTAATGAGAGAAAATTGCAATAAAGCCTTCCTAATTGGCAATAGTGAAAAAGTATGGTTCTCGGCGTCGACATCGTTGTCGCCTCTTAACAATGATGTCATCCTCGGCTGTCGTCGACGCGAGGAGGCAAGGACGAAGGCACTCGGTATTTCTGGTAGTGAACAGACACTCGCTACTATGTACAGAATATAATAGATAATCTCTAGCCTACGTATTCAAGGATTGTAGTTTTTCAGCTGTGTTGACGAAAATGTGGTGAAAAAGTCAGTGGGATCAGTCTTTTAATTTCATGGATGGAGAATATCTTAGTCGATGGGAAAGAAAGGAAGCGACTAGTTTTCCTCTGTCTACTAAATGTTTCTTAGCTCGTCGAAGTCGGTTAGCTGTAGGCTCTTTTTTCGGTTGGGTTTTTGACCCCTGTATCAGAAAAGATTGATCTTCGATAGTCTTTGTGATTCTTATTTGTATATATCAAACATGTTTTCTCATGAAATCTCAGTAACCACTAAACGAATCGCGCCCAACAAGGAATAACCGTATCCCATCCCGTGAAATGTACCCGTCAGCACTGTAGCTGACGAACGTCTCTGACCTGACATTGGTGTCACCGTTGTAGGCGAAGAAGCAGTGGCGGTAGAGCCGACCCTGAGTATAGAACTTATAGGCCTGGGCCTAGAGCCCCCAAATTTTGAGACCCTTAAATTTTAAAATTATATGAAGAAAAAAACTATATAAATATGTATATAACCAATAGCTAAAAGCCTATAAGGCCCGCAATCCAAGCACAGATGTACTGTGACGTACGACGTACTACAAGCAAAGTTGCCAATTCCAATTAGAAAACTGAAATTTTCTTAGAAATTTTTCTATGAGTAGTGTTCTTTTGAATAGCTACAAGATTATTTTAGTTTTATAAAATTGCGATACTTTTAGTTTACATTTGAGTTTTTGTTGACTACCTTAAATTTTCTTTTCTAACATGTGAGGTCCCAAATATTTTTCTCGCATGGAGCCCCTGAGTGGTGGAGTCAGATTTTAAGTTTTTTTTGGGGGGGGGAGGGAGGGGGAGGGATAAATTAGGAAGAAAAATATAAGTTTAATGATAATTAACTCAAAATTTTAACTAGTTAAAATGTTTAATCAAAATTTTATATATAGAGATTAAACATATTACTAGGGTTGTTTGGCTAAGAAATATATAGCTAGGTTAAGATTCTAATAAACAAAGAGAATTTTATAATAAACAAGGGACATCTACATAATTAATAGCTATAATTAATAGAATATGTAAGAAATGGAGAGGCCAAATTATAAATTATGGGTATTATCTGTTTGGAAAGTTAAAGCCCTTATTTGCTCCTTCTATCATCTACCACTGCGGAAAAGGAGAGCTTGTGCTTGGCTGAGCCTGAATCATAGGAGGTAAAGCGGAGGTTGGGGACATGGTAGCTTATAAAGTTTCCGGAGCTAGCTGCGGCATAGGCGGTAACAGTGTTTTTGATATGCATCAATGCATGCCCACAAGATTTTCGTCAGCAAATGATCAAAAAATTGATGAAAAAATAGACGTAAATATTACGTTGATATCGTTTTGAGAATTTAGATACCTAATTGATCGTTTTGAGAGTTTGGATATTAAACCTATAGGTTCTGAGGAGTGCAACTGTTCTGGTACCATGGAAAAAAAAATTCTTTAAAAAACCGCGTTATTTTTTTGTACGGTTGATAATAGAGGTGGCATATGTCTTTACGACGAGTCATCTCCAGAGGATCCAAAGTTACCTCCACCAACCTCTGAAACTCTCTCTCTTTCTCTCTTCTATTATTGATCGTCTCGTGTATATGAAGCTCAAACATTTTTACTGATTTATTACATCAGGTACCGACTTTATTACCCAATATTGCTCTTCATCTTTATCTTTGATTGCTGTTCTGTTAGTTATTCGATCTATTTCAATGGCATAGATATTCTTCAATTCTTAGTCACTAGGTTTTTATGTTTTTTGTTTTACTTTGTGGGATTGATTCATTGATCGAATTGGGGTTTGGGTGAATCTGGGTATCATTTTCTTCAACAAAAACAAGGAAATTTTAATAAGCATATATCAAAATAAGTAAATAAGCCAAGTTTTTTACGTTGTTTGATGATGTCTTTCGCAGTCACCCAATAGTTTTCGGGGAAGTTCTTGATAGAATTCAGGGTGATACGACGACCTCATTTTAGTCGTAAAGATGGTAAGAGATCAAGCTTTACCTGAATTTCTAATATATAGACATCACTGGCTATTGACCACATCGACATTTTGTTGCTTTTAGCTAACAATTGACAATCATGCGCGGCAGGTTTATCACTCTAGCTTTGTGGATGAGGAAGGAATTACCAAAGCTTGTGGCTTCCCTCTACTGCCTTTGAAAAGCCATATAAAGGGTCCTGCTCCAGTTTCAGACCAAGGTAGGTATTACCACATACATATGTTCATTCATCTTATTATTAATACATTGCAAAGCTGGCTGCTTTTTTTGTAACTGTTTAATTTCTGATATATGTTTCCGTGATGTGAGTGCAGATAGGACTGATATTGTCGATGAAGCAATTACATTCTTTCGCGCAAATGTCTTCTTTCGGAACTTTGATATCAAGAGCTCCGCTGACAAGCTCCTGATTTATCTGACTTTCTACATTAATGTGGCATTGAAGAGGCTGGAGGGTTGCAGAACTTTGGCTGAAGGAACAAAGGCCATAATCAATTTGGGTCTGGAAAAAGTTCCTGTGCCTGGAGAGCCAGCTTTCCCTTTGCCAGGCCTATTTCCTCTCCCGCAGTCCGACAAGGAAGCAGGTCAACTTCACTTCTTATCTGCGCTTGCCTTTGGTTACTAGTTAGCTTTCTATTATTTAGAATGTTGAGAAATGTAGTTGATTGATCTCTAGCAGACCTCTGGTTATCTTGGCCAAATTATATTTTACAATGTGATTATCCAGTTTCTCAATTTGTTACCTATCAAATGGATGTACTGCTTCAGCGAGAGATTAGAAAATTCTCATACTTTTGCATACAATATACTCTTCATATTTTTAGTTAGGTTATGGACATATACAGTCACAACTTGTGTAACTTGGTTGTCAATCGTCAATTTTTAGATAATAGACTCCGCAGTTGGATCCTTTAGTTAAAACCTCCACATCTGTATCCATGATTGCTAACTTGTTTTAATTATAAATAACATCTACAATTTCTTTTTATGACATAATGTAGTTCATTAGTTCTGCTCTTCAGCATGTCAACATAATGTAGTTCGTTTATTATGTCCTCTCCCATACATGGGATCTTAATTCCGTTTAACTTTAACCTAGATGTTAGATTGCCAATTCTGCAAAACTTGTTTGTCTTCTTAATTAGTGCTTTCATTACTGTATTTGGTAACTTGACATGAATGTTTGTAAATTAGCATCTGTACAGAACTATAAGATGTTATTCTCATTCCCATATGAAGTACTGACATTATTGTTTCATCTGTGAAAATGTACTTGCAGAATTGCTTAGGAATTATTTGAAGCAGATAAGGGAGGAAGCAAGTGGGAGATTGCTGAGTGTTGCTTATAAGTCTAATGGGACTCCAAATAAGTGGTGGTTGGCATTTGCCAAAAGAAAATTTATGAACATCATTGTACCTTCTTGAATAATTCTTGTAGAATCTCTACTGCCATTAACTTTTGCACATATGAACATGTTCGCAAATTATATCAAGGTCAAAGGAGCTTAAGTGTTATCCTAATAATTATTTGCCAAAATGAAATTTATGAACATCATGAATAATTCTTGTACATTCTATCCAGCAATTAACTTTTGCACGTAATGACATGCCATATCCAGGTGACTAGGTCAAATGAGCTTAAGAAGTCTCTTTCCATCTTTAATCTTTTACTTGCTGCAGTCTTGTATTGCATTGGAAATTAAAATGAAGCCATGATCCTATTCATTATTTTAGTGTTGAGATGCCTAAATGCGTTGTGTTATATAGGTGATCAGATATTGTAATGGTTTTAAACAGAGTACTTTGCAAACTATCAATTACCTGAGCTTGCTTCTCATATGAGCGATTTGTGTTTGGATACACATGCTCCTCAGCTGTGTGAGATATGTATGTGCTTCATCTGCTCTTTGCTGTGAACTAGCCAAAGAAAGTTGCAGTGAATTCTTGCTCCTTGATTGTTTTTCTGGTCTGAAGGAAGCCAAAAGGTGAAGCAAATTTTATCGATCTCAGTAGGTAACACTATTAGGCTGGAACCACAAGTCTTTAAACAACTCAAGCCATTCGACAAACTTTAAATCTGTCAATTCGAAAAACATCCATAAGCTTCTTAAGTCTAAAGAGGTAATTGCATTGCAGGATGTTATTGATCACCTACTGGTTGTAATTGCATTGCAGGTCGATGTTAAACCCTAGAAAGCATCTTGCCATCCTGAAGCAGTCGCTTGTTCCACAGCAAGAGAAGGTAAGATGGCCATAGCCTCACCATCAATAACAACAGAACCATCCTTGAAACATGCTGTCTTGAACTTCGCTCTGAACACACGGGCCAAAACAAATGATAAGAACAAGTTTCTATATTACTTGGACACTGCAAAACAACTGTTTGATCAGATAGTAGGGGTAGCTTACAAGTATCTGTTCTTCTGCTCTCGTATATTAATAGCTTGAACCTCACCAACTATCTCTTCTCCAATATAGACAGGAGACCTAAAAGGCAGGCTTTGGGATACATATATAGCCCCTGGCTAATAAAACCAAACCAATACCAAGACATTAGACAATGATAAATGTGGGAAATGTTTCATCAGACGAGCCTTGGTGAAAAAAGAAAACAATTAAAGCATCTGACTAACAAAATGAGAAGATATGATCTTGGGAAAAAGTGCAGCAACAAGCATCCCGCGAACCACTTGGTCCTCGAATCCAGCATTTCGAGCAGACTCAGAATCAAATCGCAGAGGATTAGAGTCATGACTCACTTTCGAGTATTCCAAGACATCTTCACTAGTAAAAACTCTAGCTCGCTTCAATATCTCTCCAGATTTAAGAAAACTAACTGGTTTTGACGAAAATCCTCTCAGAAAATGTAGGGTGGCCGAGACTATATTCCGTGTGAGCATAGTTAGCGAGATCTATAACTTTGTCCTTCTAACTTGTATCCCAAACAAAACAATGCTGTCCTCTACTTGAAAAGTACAGGTTTCGTCAAAACAATGTAGATCAAAGTCTTCTGATGATCCAATCTGTGACATAAGATGTAAGAAGTCAGCAGTTGTCATCAAATGAAATACATCAACACAAATGAGTCTTGGTCTTTCTTATAGGTAAGTAGAAAAAACACTACGAGTCTGTTGTCAGAGGCATTAACGTCGAACACTTGGTGGGCACTTGATATAAAAGCATGAGTTAGCTAAATTGTTACTGAAGAAAACATGATGATTGGTTTGCAAGACAATTAATAATGACAAGACTAAGTAATAAGCTACCTGATCCTGCACTGCACAAGTAACTGGATTTGTAGACTGCCTAGTCCAAACTGGATGCAGTAATAAATATGTCGGGAGACTCAGTTCAACGTCTTATGATTTGCTTGAACGAATTGCATTATTTTGTGAAGACAAGGCACATTTCGTTTAAGGAAGAAAACTCTATACAGCCCACACACTCGAGTTTAAGCAATTTTGAGTATCGACAATTTATTTTCTATTGGTTTCTAATCCTAATTCATTTATTTGAATATTTAAATTAAAATTACTTTTTGAGAATCAGATGTTGTGGACAAGATTTTGAATTGACAAAAGAATTTAAGGTACAAATGAATTATACATAAATGAATCGAGCAATGCTTCTTGCAATACAACAACTTGCTTCAGAGGAGCAACTCTAAAACATGATGCTTTGAACAAACTATTAAGGATGCTGGCTGAAACTGTGCTAAAATGCAAGGGCCTCTTCTCTCTATGTAAGCATTTTGCTGGAGTCGGTGTTAGTAGCAGGACATGTGGAAGAAAATTGACAGAAACGGCATTTCCATCGCTCTTCCTCGGGAGTGTAGCTGGCTTCTCGCTCTCCTCGCCAGAACTCAAGACAACTCTGAATTTTCTTCTCAACCCAATCAGAGTCGTATGTGAATTCATCTTCACCGATCAGTGAATGGTCCTTCTGTAATTCATATCTGACTCAAAGAATTCACATCAGTGTCCAGCCAAGAAATGGATCAAGCAATTCCCCCACTAACAAAGAACAAGTATAGCTATGTATCGAAAACTACTGTCTATGAGTCTATCATCAAGGTTTAGCCAGTCAGCATTATGTATGATATAGCTTTTGATCTAAAATTTAGCTATAGGCATAATTTATTAGCATAACCATCTTAGTACATGTTTAAACTCTGAAGGATATTTTATCAGTCTACATATTATTGTCACTTCAATAAAACCAAACAAAGAAAAGGTAATATCCATTTCTAGTCACCTCAATAAAAGCTGTTCATGAGCTGGGGGTAACATGCTCCAGGCGTTTAAATAGTATTTCACTACATCACCAAGATTCTGCAAAACCAAGATAATAACATGAAATTGAAGTAGTAATTATTAAGAGCGGTCATTTGCGAATTTCATACATTTAAGCAGTGATTATCTGAAGACTCTATGCATTGACTGATGTCATTTGCGAGCTGGACAAACCTTCAATAAAATCTAATATACAGTACTTAGAATAGGTTCTGCTTTTTGCCTAATGGCCAAGACAGGACAGCCAGTGACTTAAAGATGGTAACAATGGAAAACATTATGCATTAACAAAACCATATGTATCAGATTAGATAAGTGAAAAATATACCATTGCTGGAAACCCAGAGTTAGCAGTGACCTCCCTGATTTCCTCGGATAAATCACAATCAGGATCTAACGAAAAGCAATCAAAGAATTCATTGGAGGGGAATTTACCAGCAACTAAATTGTCCCACATATACTTATAGGACATCAACTGAAGCCTGCCAAATCAGATGTGCAAATCATGACTTAAGTTTGGAGCCTTTTCTCATCAATGCAAATGAAACATAAGAACAGTAGCTGATACCTTCCATTTCTTTGTTGTGGCTCAGCAGGAAGTGTATCTTTCACACGAGTCTTTGTGTCAACTAATAACGGATTTCTTTGGGTTTCTGTTGTAGGCATTCGAATCTCATCAATCACTCCCACTATCCATACACCTTCTGCAAAACCTATGCTGATGTCATAAAGACGGAAAGAAGATTAAGACTCGAGAGAAACCATTTTCTAACTCTAGCAAAAAGATACAGGGCTTTGTTAACAGATTAACATGTATTCCATTCCCAAAAAAAAATATCTAGGTGTGTCAATTTCGCATGAATCTTTTTTTTAAGGACTAATCTGCTCAACTTAGCAAATCGTTAAATGTAAGCGGATCTGTTTTACCAGCTTTCTCTATCATATTTCATTTCAATACTGATCTCCATCAACAATCAATTTTTCCTGTTTAACTGTTTATCAGGTTTTCAATTTACATGAGATGACAAGAAATCATTAAAGAATAAATCCTCTCATATTCAGGCCAAGTAAGATCTGAGCTATAGTGGAACTGATAAGCAAGGCTAAGAGCTTTAAGTCTAATGAACACATCGTTCCTTATAGATGAGAAGTAAAAGTACTGAACCCCATATCAAGAATGAGTTATCACGATTACTGACCCAATATTATCTATAACTATTGACTGAAATGCTAACGATACCACATCTATTATAGTCATTCTTAACAAGAATGTTTCAACAAAAACAATTTATTATGGATACATAAATATTTGATCAACATATAGCTTAAAAATATCAGTCACTGCCCTTTTGAAAATTAAATGATGCATAATTGATTTATGCCAGAGATTATTTAACTTACAGAAACAGCTCACGAGTCAATCCTTCAAATAATAATTGATTTATGCCAGTAACGAAATTCAAAAGCTTCAAAGCCCATCTATCCTCAATTGATTTGACATCAACCTTAACTCTTGTTACAACCTGCTCAGAGATAGAAATCAGATTACTAGAAATGCATCAAAGCATTTCATCCAATGACTCACATGCATATGGAAAACATGGTGGTATGCATAAGGGATTTCAAATAGTCAAGCCCAAAGACATTCTAATGCAACTATCAAAAAGTTTTAATTTGTCCCTTTTAAAAAGAATAGTCAATACATCTAAAAAAGGCTGAATTTTCTTCTAAAATGTGATTTCAACTGTATTATATCACAAAACCTTACTTGATTCCATTAAAGATGCCACAGACAACTCCTGCTGGGCAAAAAACTTTGAAGACTACAAGATACAGTACTAAAATCAGGTAATGTGAACAGTGTACCTCTTCTTCGAGTTTTGCATGGCGAGCGCTACCAGTCTTCATAGCCTTACTGACTTTTCTCGTGCCATGGAGGAGAACAAACTCCATTTGCTTTTCACACCATTCCTACATACTTGGATAGAGAACATTTCCCAAGTCAAAATCCCATTCGAATTCATAAGGTAATGTAGTTAGCAGTTCTTCAAATACACAGTTGCTACTTTGTGTATTTCATTTGTCTATTCTATAATATATAAACATAAGACTATAACAGACACATATATCACCCAAACTCAAATGTATTTACCTCTCCAAGTGAAAATTAATCCAAGATGTCAAATTGGAACTTGAAATATAAAAACTACCGTAGAGACAAAGATCCCAAATCACCCTACCCATTGATTTATCTATCTATTGCTTTCTTACAATACATATTTCGAATTCAAAATTGAATCAGTCTGGAAAATCCCATAACATATAACACCCAAATGTTTCATAAACAAACACAAAGTAAGCTAATTAACCAAATATAGACTGAACCCAATTCCCAAAACCGAGAAACGATTCACAATCAAACGCAAAGTCTCAAACTTGACCAAACCCAGTTTTCCCAAACGATGAAACAAAGAGCACCAAGTTTCAAGAAAGTCCTTACGTACCGTGCCCGTTAAATCGGTGACGGCCAAGCCCTTGTTTCTGAATCGCTGCAAATACGAGTCGACCAACCGAGTCTTCTTCGTGTTCAACCGACCCGAATCCTCGATATCGGGTTCGGAGCAACCCGACGAAAGCCTTCGCTTGGATACGGCGGTAATGGAGCGAATGGACTTGACATTGGTAGTTAAGTGGGAAAGAGAGAGAGAGCGAGCCGCGGAGACGAAGGCAGCTTCGAGCAGAGCCATCTCTTCGTCGCTGACGATCTCGATTGGGATTTCGGGCACGACTCGATGATGAGAGATTGACTCGCTCATTTCGGACGACCGTTGGGATCAAAATTATTCAACGACCACGATAGGGAGGTGCAGTTAAATATTTGAACGAATTTTCCCCACGGAAAGAAACTATTTATTTATTTGTTTTTATTATTACTGGCGTTCCGCGCGAGAGGAAGGTATAAATTGCCGATTTCTTATTCTAGGAATTACTCCACTGTTGTCTTGTTACTCTATGAATTTTTTACATCAGTTTGTTATCTTATAAATTTTTTCTACTAATTTGTTATTCTAGAATTTATAAACTTGTCAATTTGTTATATCGTTGTCTAATTCTTGAATTTCGTCAATTGATTCATCAAATTATAAACATTTGAAAGTACTTTAATACTCTAAATCATCTATTCTATTTATTTAAATGAAAAAAAAACATGAAAAATTATCAAAAAATTTAAACCTGTTATAACAAATGGCTAAATATTTTGCCTAATTTGATATATAGGTAGCAAATTAGCTAGTTTTCAAAACATAAGGTAGCAAATTGGCAGAAAAAGTTCCTATTGTCCCAAATTGGTAATTATGCCTTTTAGAAAAAATTGGTTAATTAATCACCCAACTATCGAATTATATATATCAAAATGGTCACTCAACTTGGATCATCATATCAAAATGGTCACCCTGTCTTCTGGGACGTTAAAAAAAATCATGTTACATGTCTCTCTCTCTCTCTCTCTCTTCACCCCCATTCTTTCAACAAACTTATAAGTTTCATCATTTCACTGGATAATAAAGTCAAAATTAAACGAGCTCATATTAAGTTCAGTCCAGCAGATCCTCATCCTTGCTCAAAATCTTAGATGCTTTCCACTACAACTCCGTCGCTGGAAATATTTCGTCGGCCCTCTCTTTTTCTCACTCCTCCAATCAATCCCCTTGCCCTCTTCTTTGGACACCCACAAACTCTGTTGCTGAAAACTAAGAAATCGCATTGTTACCCATAAACTAGCAAGGTGAGTTTCTACGTACTAAGCACATATTCTGATGTGTGCATCGATGTGAGAGGCTGCGTGCAGCGAGAAGGCAGAGCAAGCTCAAACGACAAGGTCGATCGCGAGCAGGAGCTGCGAGGATGCGACATTGACATTGGGGAAGAAGCAGAGGGGGGGGGAACGCAAGTTCTGTGGTGCAGCGATGGGCCACGACGATCAAGTTCAGTGCCAGGTTGTTGTGCGCGAGTCTAGGTGGTGCACTGGTTAGGAACGGCAATGTTGGATACTAAGTCAAGACTTGAGACTGTGAACGCGAGGGGAGGGGCGCAACGGGGGAAGAAGTCGCTGATCTCCTCATTACTATATGTTTTTTCGAGTAGAGAGGGAGGCACGACGGCTACTGAGCGGCTCTACAGATGTTGCAGTAGCGAGGAGGGAAGCTGCGCTTGAGGCCCTTCCATGGTTGTGCGGCGATGGTTGCACGAGGTGTGGCGATCCAGATTAAAGACTTATAAAATAGTATTTGAAAGATGCAAATACCTCTGAAAATAAACAGAATATCCTTTTATAACGTCCGTTTTAGAACAAGTGAATAAATTGATAGTTGAAGGTTAAGATGAGTGACCATTTTAATATATGATATTCGATAGTGACTAAATTGTCGATCTTGACATAGTTGGATGATTTTCCTTTATATTTATTATAACATTTTAATTTTTCAAATGACAAAAATACTAGAATCACGACGACATGTTAGAAATAGAGGAATCAAATTTTGATGGTGAGTAAATAGGCAGTGTTGTGGCCAATCGAGCTAAACCCTTTAGAGCATTTCCATCAGTTCGGCCAAAACTGAGCTGGAGAGCTTAACAGTAATAATTGACTGAAAGGAAACTCCTCCAATGGATCTGCCAAATTCAGATGGCACCGACGTGGATGGCAGATTTAAACCTTCCTGCCAAATTTGACAGAAGTAATCAAGTCTGTCAAATCTTTTTTCTATTCCTTTTATTCTCTCTCTCCTCCTTCGGTTCCTTATCTTTCTCTTTGTAAACATAGGTACGAATCCAGATTCACCTGCCTCTGCACAGTGATACAAAAAACAAAAGCAGATCAAACTCATTGAAGACCTTAGTGAACTCTCTGTTGATGATTGAATCCGTAAAGGAGAACTAAATACGCTTGAGGAATTGTGATAAATCTGATGGATTTGTGAAAATGATATCAATGTAACTCTAGAAGGGTGTTGGATTTGTAGGTATAGACAGATTAGGGTGTTAGGTGTGTGATTCAAGTATTGGGGTGGCAGCTATTGGCTTAAATTGAGAGAGACGACTTGCATTGAATATGAAGCACCAGAGAGAAAGAAAAACTTTGTTGAACATATGATAAAATAATAATAAAATAGCATCTCATTTTGGTTAACAGGTAGGAGTGAAAAGTATAAGCAAGATGTCAAATGTCATGTCATATGTTAGCACATCCATTGGGGTTTCTCTTAATCACAGAAATCTACTATGATTAATAAGATAAAGAAAAGTGCTTGCTCACAATCGTGCCTACGCAGCCTATCTCGGGTACGTCAACACTTTATTATGTAAATTCAAATTTTACAACATCACCCAATCCCTAGAGAAAAGAACGTCAAAGAAGACGCACTAGCCTATCTGGCGACAGTGCCAGTGCACTTCTTGCCAGGATAAATAGTGGTCGAAGTAATGAAGAAATCAAGCATCTCCAAGACATTACTGGAAGTCTTTGTTACCATGCCTCACATTGTCAGTTGGATGGACCCCATTGTCAAATACAGAATCAAGGGTGAACTCCCGTCGGAGATGTTAGAAGCAAGGAACATCATCGCCAAGGTCGCCAACTTCAGCATCTGAAATGGCTACCTTTACCATTAGGGGGAAGATTAGATCTGGCCTAACCTCAAATGCGTCACGCTAGAATGAGGAAATAGTATCTTGAGAGAAATACACTCGAGCGTATCTGAACATCATGCGAGCACCAGATCCATTGCATATAAAGCATTGCGTAATGGATTTTGGTGGCCCACTTATACATGCTAACGCGACCTCCATCGTCAACGTGTGTCACCAATGCCAGTTTTACACACACAAGAACTATACACCAGCAATACTACTCTCAATCCTCCTCTTGCGAGTACCATTCGCAATGGGGACTCAACCTTATCGGCGAATTGCCCAAGTCAAAATGACAGTTCTGTTACATCATCGTGATAATATACTATCACACAAAATTAATCAAAGCAGAACCACATCAAGATCACAACGAAGAAGGTTAGAAAGTTTCTTTGTTGCTTCCTATTATGCAATTATGGCATGCCACTCAACATCATCACCGACAATGCCCACAACTTTACAATGACGAGCTCAAGGAATTCTACAACAAGGTTGAGACAAACTTGTTTTTCACCTCTCCAACGCACTCCTAGACTAACAGACAAGTGAAGGCCGCCAACAATATTATCAAGGACGGCATCAAAAATAAATTGACGACATCAAGAAGGATGACATCTAGTATGGCAGATGGCCTAAATTGCTATCGGAGATCCTATGGTCAATCAAAACTACAACTACAACAACAACAGGCGAAACACCGTTTAGCCTGACGTTCAGATCAGAAGCAGTACTCCCATTAGAGCTCACACACCAAAGCCTAAGTATCGTGAATTACGACCCAGACACTAACAGAGAAGGACTGTGTTTGGACAATGACTTGCTTGAGGAGAAAAGAGATGCAGCACACTTGAACAATACCGCCAACAAGCAAAGAGTGGCTTGATTGTATAATCAACGTGTTCGTGCCTGTCCGTTACAACTAGGGGACTGGGTCATGAAAGCAATTCAAAAGAAACTCAAGAGCCTTAGACCATCATGGAAATTTAGGCCCTATGCATAAGTCTAAGTAAATAACATAGATTTTACAATACTTTATAGTTTTTGAGATTTTTTAGCAGACTTTTTAGTTTAGAATGAATGGTCTTCTATCCACATGTCCATAGTATATAACATAAAATTTACAAGATTACTAATAACATATTGACATGTGTATTTTTTTTCTTTATGTTTTCGATTTTTTTGGGTTCTTTAAATTTTGTAACTTAGGATACGGAACATTTGAACTTGAAACTGAACTATCAATAATACTTTATAAAATTCAAAAAACTGAACCGAATCTAGCAGTTCCGGATCGATTCAATCTGGTTCCCATATTCTTCGTGGAACCAATTCTTGCCCTAGGTTCATGGATATATGAACACTTTGATTTGTAGGCTCATAACACGATTGAATTGTGCGGTTGTAATTGGATGGCGCAACGTGGCTTCATTTTGTTTATTTCATCCTCCACTCCTAATGGTTGAGTTCTAGCTTTTTTAGTTAGAAATTGTATTCTCGATTAACATGAGTTTCATTCTTACATTACAAAATGTCCCCTTGAGACTTCTTTAGATAATTTTGGCATGGAATTTGTACATATAGAATAAAGTAAGGCTTTTCTCTTTCCTCAATAGGCTATAACTGACATCAAATATAATTATTCTTACTGTCATAACATTATCAACTATATAAGACAACAACCTGAGTGCGTGAAAAAATGAATCTCCTAGGGTTTTTCAAAGCAGTAGCGGGGTGGCGATATCGCTTCCGCATCACGATCACTCTCTAAGGTGGATATCCTCCAATGCTATCTCTAGGGCATCCTCACTTGACGTCACCTCTTCATTCTCTCACCACAGGTTGGTCAATTTTTTGTTTGGATCTCTTAGAGGGTTCCCTACTTTTGCGATCGGGCATGGATCATTTCTCTACAAACGACCCGCGCATGCAAGATAGGTAGAAGTAAAGCGCAACAAGTTGCTATCTTAGGGGCCGACTGTTCAGCGCAAGGCACAGCTGGTTTTGGCAACTACAACTTTTGGACAACGAAGCTCTTGGAACGAAGCAGCTTTTGCCGGCAATTGTCGGGAGCCCTTGGCTGTGACGAGTTTTCACGTTTTTTTGACTATATGGCAGTGGTGGTGCAAGAGTTTTGACACCTTCGGTTGTTGTTTGGTTGGGACTACGACTTCTTTGTGGAAGTCGACGTGGCAAGGCTTTACTTGGGCCAGGTCCATTGGTTCTCTTAGTGTTGTCTCTTTTGGACCAGAGTAGATTTAGGACCCGGGTGGGCCTTTCTCTGGGCCTATTGCATGTGGTGACTTGGTAACTTTGTTGGTTTTACTGCTTATAGTTTATTTACGTCTCATATGGATTACGAGATTTATTAGGATTGACATAACTACCACCACAATTGCATGCTCATGGGCATTGTTATCTCTACTTATCTTTGATTCTCATAATTTCAATGTGATGCAAATAAACACTACAACAAAAAATTTAATTTGCTACACTTTTTTGCGACGACAATGAATGCCGTTGCAAATAACCTACTAATGGCGACGAAAAATTCACCGTCGCAAATGGGGAGACATTTTTGCGACGACAAACCAATGCCGTCGCAAAAGGATCATCAATTACAACAGCATTTTTCACCGTCGCAAAAGGTTTCACCAATTACGACGGCACTTTTACGCCGTCTCAAAAAGTTTCATCAATTGCAACTGAAAAGAAACGCCGTCGCAAAATCATTTTTGCTGACAAATAATTTTTTTACGCAAAAATGATAGTTGGATGGAATGATTAGAATACTCTAAGTACGGTATTAAAAACTTATAATTTTTTGACTTGAATTCGAAGTCGATCAGTGCATTAAATCGTTGTGTTCCTAAGACGTTTTAGACTAAAACTCGATTTACCACTATGTAAAAAATTTATTTGAGATCAATTTCTGCACATGCATTATCGTGGAGCTCATATATATCTTATTATGTGAAGAAAAAAAATGACCAAAAAAAATCAATTTAGGTACTCCTCCCATAGGAGAATGAGCAAAATATTTGAAAAAGGCTATTTTTAGTCTTTTGGTAAGATTTGACCTCATTGACCAACCGTTAAATGAACTTCAACGAGGGTAAGTTTTTTGAAAACTCTATGTTATTACGAGGTTGGTGCATATGTATGGACACATTTCTCATTACACCATTTCGGTTGTCATACGTTGATAATTGCATGTATATATGACTACTAATGTTACTTACAATATTTATTGGTTATATGAAAACAAAACCTTTATGAAGCTAAACTACTAATAATTAATCATTTTGCAAATGTGACCATTGGATGAGACAGTGAGACTAATCTAAGCACGCTGTAAAAAATTTAGAACTTTTCGAATTGAATTTGACCTCGTTACGAGTGTTCTACTATTATGACCATATTGTCCTTTAGAATAAAATACAATTTGCCGCTTCGTCAAAAATAATTTGAGACCAAATACGTCACTCTTATTCTCATAGGATTCACATTTATCTTTTCATGTAAATAAATTCAAATTTCTAAGTTTTAAACCCTAGACCTAAATTGAAACCCTATGAAAGGACCCAACCCCGATTTAGTTTTCTAAATCGGAATCGAACCCCTTCTGAAAACACGAACTTGCAAAAACCATAGAAATTTCGGCAGAGTTTCACTATAACACGGAATTTCCATTAACCTGCACCCGAAAACACACTTCATCCTATGCCACAAAAGCCAAACCGTGGGCACCAATCCCATCCGGATTTCTCAATATCATATCATAATGTAAAATAAGAAACAAAAGCTATAACTTTACAGAAATTCGGGGAAAATCATATGAAAATATAACATCAGAGTATTCAGAGTGACCTCTAATATATATATATATATATATATACACACATAAATACACAACAGTAGACTAAACAAGAAACCTACTGGAAAAGAAAGGTAGCTCGAATACTAAGCCTCCGACTGCGACGCGCAACACCAGAATCCGAACTGCAAACTGGGCACGGAAACCGAAAAGCCCAGGGGAAAGGCAAATAAAATTGTTGTGAGTGGACGAAAATAATCATATGCCTTTCACTATTTATATAACATAAAAACAATGCGAGTTCTTAAAATAAATGGAGGTGTCAGACGAATCTCTCAAGCCCGACGGTGATAGACTAAGCGAATCTCTCAAGTCTAGTGGACACATCAAGGGAATCTTTCAACCCTGGAACTGGACTACCGGTGATCAGCCGAGTAGCCAATGCATCAATGCTAAGTAAATGCCATCACCAATAAAATATAAAACAATACCTCCAAAAATAATAAATAATCTCAATACTGTACTGGAAATAAATTCTGAAATCAAGAACTCGCTACGACAGTGTAAATAAAGGTCTACTCACAGATAGACACAGCGGGCAAACGCGCTAATCCTGAGATCCGGCGGAATATCCCTCGCCCAACGTACGATCTCGATCCCCTGAATAATCACAAAATATAACTGATCAAAATCACAATTCATTACTCTGTATCACACCTCGGAAACCAACCATTTCCAGAAACATATAA
The DNA here is from genome assembly GCA_946800695.1 of Geum urbanum. Lineage (NCBI taxonomy): Eukaryota > Viridiplantae > Streptophyta > Magnoliopsida > Rosales > Rosaceae > Geum > Geum urbanum. The sequence goes on from OX327001.1 coordinate 13,937,787, forward strand.
CTCGGATACAAAATAATCGTCGAAAACCTCCAAATACTCCACATAAACCCTCGACTTAAAATTCGCTACTCAAATCAACTCGAAAACCTCAAGGCTACGATCGGGGCGCGATTACAAGCAAAACGGTATAAAAATTGACAAAAATCTAAAAAGTCAATGCCTCGCCGGAGCTCCGCCGTTGACCTCGAGCTCCACAAGATGTTGCACCTTAGCTCGATTCACCTTGGTTGCGGCTTCATGAGCTTTGCCTTGCATCGTCAATAATCGGGCTAGAAACAGCTCTCCTCCACACTCATGAGTGAGCTCTTGGCCTCAAGTGCCAACGCTGCCTCCATCTCTCTCGCACCTACTGCAACTTTCCTTCCAGTTGTGGCTCCTCCCATCGGCCTCGTCGTGATGCACCAGGTTCCTAATCTCAACATCACTTCCACAATGATTCTCTCTCTCTCTTTCTCTCTCTCTCTCTCTCTCTCTCTCTCTCTCTCTCTCTCTCTCTCTCTCTCTCTCTCTCTCTCTCTCTGATAATGGCTGATGTGATGACTTGCAGGTATCTCACGTGACTCATGCATAATTATGTTAATACGAAATGATCAGTGTTGTTGATTCTTTATGTGATATATGATTTGTGATTGTGTAATTGTTGTGATACATGATTTAGTAAATAATGCTTAGCTCTTAATTTGTTATAAAAATAGTGAATTATAGATACTTATCGTATCCTAATTTTATAGATGAGGAATGAGAATGCACATGCAACATTGTATCATGCACTAGAGATGACACGAGGATGCACCTACAACAATGTATCGTTGGGGGAAAGAATATTGAGATTTGTTACCATACTATTAATCATTACAGAATCAAACTATTTTGTATTCAATTATCTATATTAATTAGTTCTAACATCTATCGGGTTAAGTAGGGTCTTTGCCTTTTTAAGGTTACTCTAATCAACAATGAGGTTGTCAAAGAACCATGTGATCATATTGCTCTAAGATTTAGAGTTGAATCTCATACGACCTTAAATCCTTAATGATGGATCAATTTATGTGAGTAAACTTAAATTAATATTGCATATTCTTTCCCATGAGTTTCATTTTTCTCTTTTTAATTAATGTAATAACCATGCATATATTCTAGTGATCAATATGCAGACATGTCTATTGAGAAGGCTAGGTCATTCGTCATGAGGTGTTTGTTCATCCCGATGATGCTTGATGATCAATAGTGTAGTAGTATTTTGCGATTGTACACTATTATTATTTATCTTATTTTTATTATTTTTATTTGTTTCACACAATTGAATAAGAATTTTAACATTCTACTGGGCTTGTTAATTACCAAAGGAACTGGTAAATGTTTTTTTTGACTTTTCGTCAAATTCTCATACAAATATATCCAACTATCCAAGAAATAGAAGACTCAGTTTAGCTAATTACCTCCATTACGTCAATAACTGTGGTTGGGTATTAGTTCTAACTTCTAACCCTCTTCAAAAACTCAAATTTCTCAAATGTGCAACCATGAAAAATAATTTTCCAGATTTAACATGTCCATACCAAATTCCATTTTCCTAAGAATCCGAGACATATCCATGAGTTGATTTACTCATTAACAACTTTTGCAAGGAAACATAAAAAAAATAGTAGATAGTGCTTAGCTCTTAATTTTCTATAAAAACGGTTAATTGTAGATACTTATCGTATCCCAATTTTATAGATGAGGAATGAGAATGCACATGCAATATTGTATCATACATCAGAGGTTGCAAGAGATCATTTACAAAGATTTGCAGTTACCAATTAAAGAATCGGATAAAACTTTGATATTTTCTATTATCATTGGTAGAAAGAATACTGAGTTCATTACCATACTATTGATTATTACAGAAAGTAAACCATTTTGTATTCAATTATGTATATTAACTAGTTCTAACGTCTATTGAGTTAAGTAGCGTATTCATCTTTTTAAGACTACTCTAATCAACAACGAAGTTGTCAAGGAATCATGTGATCATATTACTCTAGGATCTAAAGCTGAATCTCATGAGACCTGGATGATGGATCAGTTTAGATGGGTAAACTTATATATTGCATATTTCTTACCCATAAGTTTCATTTTCTTCTTTTTGACTGACATACTATTATTAATGCATATATGACGGTGATCTGTATGAGAACATGTTTATTAAGGAGGCTAAGTCATTTCCCATGAAATTAGAAACGAAATGAACCTATATGAACAAACTGAATAGGAATTGGGACTAGCTTTAGATCTAAGACGTCTCTTCAGAAGAATGAGTATTTGGTACACTGTTCAATTTTACTATTTTTGAACAATATATCCAGAGATATTCATATCTTATAGGTGATCTATTGTGACTAGGACTAGTTTCTTTGTGTAACAAGGAGTAGGAACTTTCCAAATTTCATTGGGCTGGGCTTTCTAGACTATTATAGTGTGATTATGGTTTTCTTATAAGAAAATATTCTCAATGAAATAAAACGTTCTTATTTGTTCTTTATTTTTATAAATATTTCAGCACATTACTATCCATGCGACCATAAACTCTCAAACTTTTTCATGACCATTATCTTTGGTGTAATGGCCATCTGATATTACTCCCAAAGAGAATGTCAAGGGAATCACCATAAACATCAATTACGTACTGTGATTCAATTTTTATTATTTTGAAGAAGAAAAAATAACTTTTGCTACATCGATAAACCAATTTCTTCAAACCGACAAGAAAATCTAAGGAAAATACCAGTGATAAAAAAAACAGTCTACACGGCCGATTAATCAGTAATCGATAAAAGAACGTGCTGATTCGGGCCTGAATGGCCTTCTACACGATGGACCATGTAGTCACCGATTAATCGACCGATTCGACGATTACATGGCCTGAGTTTTTTTTTTCCTCTTCTGGATTAAAATACCAAAATGCAAAACTTATTTTTCAGTATTTTCACAGCGAACAATCTTGTGTATGTGCAATTTAATACTAAGATCATTAGCAAGAAGAAGAAAAAATGAAAGACCTATTACTTGCAAGTGATGCTAGTCAAGCACAATGATAGCTAGTTGGAAACTGCGAGGGTGATCTTGAATCCGATTTTACGTGGGATGGAGATGATGGTTTCCAAGAGTTTATAATAAGAGAAGATATAGATCTTGATGATGATAATTTTATTTTTGAAAATGACACCGAACTTGATGAGGACGCATTTGGAGGATTTGGCAATATGGAGTGATTTTCTTATTTGAAATACTTTTTGTTTTTCTTTTATTTGAGTGTTGAACTATGCGTTTAAGAATTTTAATCACTTTCATAACATTTTCTTTTGACTTAATCATTTTATCTTCTAATTAATGATATTTTATATTATTATTATATACTAACATTTTTGCATGCGAATTAGTGGTGTATTTATTGAGCGTATGTATTGACTTTCGTCATATATAATCGTGCTTAAATCCTTTTATGATAAATGTTTGTAAACTGCAACAAAATACATATGAAAAGAACTACTGGAGAAAAATATGAAACATTAAGACAATCGATGACATCGAGATATATAACTTATGTTTATCACCCAAAATTGTCATTGTATTATTTGAAGGTGTATTTACTAATTCGCCAAAAAAAGGTGTAATTGCTTCAATAGACAAAAATAGGAGCAACAATGTTGATTCAAGAACTCAAAATTGTTCTCCATAATGGAGAAAAATAGTCACATCTAATGTATACTACACCATATCTTCTATACTACATCTAATGTATACTACACCATATCTTCTATACAAAGTAACTCAATGAACACATTCTACACTCGAATGCATTCATTTGCAGCCAATGACTCTTCACATCTATTAGCCCTATTATTCAAAATCGTGGGTACCTAATTTCTTGCATTCGCATAAGGTAATCAAGTGCTAAATATTGATGAATGAGCATTAATGAAGTAGTGATGAAAATGTACAATGTGTAGAACCGATATAGAAAATATAACAGGAGAATGTGCATTGTCTATCATACAAAAATAGTTGTTCTTGTGCCAAGATGCTATTTTATCTCTTGTTGGGAGTCATGAAGCTTTTTTGTTCTATACATGTAGATATGCAGGTCAACACAAAGCTTCATTCCCTTGGACTTCTAGTGTGATACATGCTCGAGTAGCTGTTACTGCATTTATATAGACATTTAAACAGAAACCCTGTTTAAACATAAACCCTTAAAACATGAAAATCTACAAAGGGTTATGCTAAACATTTAAGCATAAATCTATTTAAACATGAAAATCTTTTAATGGAAGCAAACTTTATTCCCTTCGTTCTTAAGCATGAAAATCTTCTTTTGTAGACATGGTTTCTGTTTAAATGCATTACGAAAATCTCCCAAAAGCTTCATTTTCATTGTACTCGTTTCTTCCCTTGGGTTTGACCCAACAACATGGTTGGACCATCAACACATGCATTTTTTGGGTTCCCTTTACGTCATAGTAGACCTTAAAACTTTTCTAAAGTCTAAATTTGTAGTACCATAAGTTGATGAGTAGATTTTGTTCTAATTTGGTACTCTGTATCTTGTTTTCAGGAATGAAACTCTTATGGTGGTCGACGCTCTTCAAGTGCTTATAAGCAGCTTTCAATAGCTTATTCCAGACTTGAACCAAAACCATAAAGCTTTACAGCTTGATAATCAAGCACAGAAGCATCTTTGCCCTGCTAAATTATAATAGAAACCCAAACTTGATACAACATAAGCTACTAAAATGTTTCTTTCACTGGGTTTCTTAAGATTTAATCATTCTTCTAAAGTCTCTACTTTAAAAAAAAGTTTCAAAGATCTAATTTCTATTTCGTTCTTGAATCCTAATTCTCCAAAGAAACTTTAATTTGTATGTCTATTCACAAATTTAGTGATCTAATCCCTCTGCTATACTTTAGCTTTATTCATCTAACTAAACATGCTAAAAGTAAAAATGATTTACAATATCAATGAAAAATGGCAATACCTTTTAGGCAATAATCTACTTTAGTTTCTTTAATCTAATGGGTTGTTGCACCTCTGCTAACTTCTTCGCATACCCTGTTATACCAAGATTAGGTGAGAGAAGAGTGCATATGTATTCAATATGTAACCAAGTTATTTCTTTTTAAAAATGGAATAGAACTATCTGTACCTTGAAAATCTCTAGCTAACCATCATTATCACAAATTCAATGATTCAGTTTCTTTCATCCAACTCAACATAGTGATGTAAAACTGAAGGAAAAAAGAATTACAAAGAACCCATAAAATAAAAAGGCCGTACCTCAGATTCATGATCTTCTCTGTTTAAGGTAATGATCTACTTCATAGTCTTTCATAGTTTCATGTAAGTCAAGTCGGGGAGGGTCTATTTGGTCTCTTTGGTGGTTAATGCCCTGTTATACCAAAAGACGAAGTAAGCAAATTGGCAAGCATTGCTTAGCATATTCCTTATGTATGAAAAACCACACATATATCAAAGATTAGTACCCAAAAAATCAGAATTCAAAGATTACTACTCAAACAATATAACTAATCCGAAATCTACTAATATGCAATGAAATAGGTTAACCATAAACACACATACTCAACTCAGAAATCAACCAAATTGGAATTGAACACATTGAAATTGAACATAACAAAATTGAAAACCTTTGAAAGCAGTTTAAGAAAATGGAAAGAAAGAATTTGATAAAAAGGTCGAGCAACTTAATTACTCACCAGTCACCACTAATTCAATATGTTTGGCGAGTCTGGCAACCAAAGCATTAAACCTTGACATAGCTTATAGCTTACTCTCACAGCTTAGATTTAACAATGAAGCCCCTTCAAGCAACGCTGTAGCTTAAGAAAATATGATGAAACTGAGAGTTATTAACCCAAGAGAATCGAGTTTAGGGAAAAAAAATGAACTGAAAGTATACCTCAAAACTGAAAGGGAAGAAACTTAGATTGTGGCCGTGTTCACATACCTTTTCTCTCAATATTTTTCAATTTTCAATTGAGCTTTTGAAAGTGGCAAGGGGAAGAACGATACCTCGTTTGGAGAAGTTAAGCGGCGATAGAAGATGGAGAAGAAGTTAATTTGATTTCTTGCTTTCACGTATCAAGCTGTGATTCATCTATTTTTTTTTTTTTTTTTCAGTTTTGGCTTTTACATTTCTATCCACTCCTTTTTAATTCAGTGGTTTCTGTGGTTACCGAATGAAAAGGGTAACTTGTGACTTTCTAATGTTCTACCTTCAACTTCTTGTAAGTTGCCGTGAACTTCTTCTTAACTATCGCAAGGCTTGTTGCCTTATTTTTTTGAGGTGAAGATAGAAATTTTATTCAAAGAAATTTGTACATACAATCAATCCAACTATGGTGGCATAAAATCCGGCACCTCTGAGAACTAATAGGAAAAATCTGCATGACACAAAGTCCATTTCGCTAAGCTATCTGCTGTTACATTTGCTTCACGACCTAAGTGTACAAACCTACAACTGGACATGGTTCTGAAGGTTTGTTGTAGATCCTCATAAGACTCTTTGAACATACTAGACACCATAGTGGGATCCACCACCGCTCTAACAACAATGAGACTATCAGAGCTAATCTGAGCTGGACTATATCCCATCTGACTAGCAATCTACATCGCTCTCCAAGCTGCCTCAATCTCTGCTGCCAAGGCCGAGTAGACCTCAATAATACAGCTAGTTGCTGCACACACAAATCTCTTCTTCCAATCACGAACAATCATGCCTACACTACCTCTACGTGTAGAGGAGTCGAAGGCTCCATTAATGCAGACAAAATACTGACCCAAATGAGCCCTTGACCATGTCTGAAGAACTCTAGCCAGGCGGTCTAGAGTCTTTTGTAAGAACATGTATCGATCATGTCAAGCCCCTGCCAATACCCTGTGAGTCTGAGGATCATACTGTTTGCTATTTCACAGTTTGTCATTCCGGCCTTTCCAGATAGACCACAACATCACAACCAGCCGAGAAAATGTATCTCGAGGAAGACTACTGAACAAGTGACCATCCAGTCCTTGAAGGAAACCGTGGTTTGTCTAATACCTGCGAGAAGAGGAGCCACAATAAGTTGCACATGAGGGCAATCCCGAAATAGGTGCAACTTTGTCTCCCTCTCCTGCTCGCACAACACATACATCCCATCTACATCCACTCTGCTTCCCTGTAGTCTCAGCGTATTGAGCGTCTCCCCTCTGTTCGTTAAAGCTGATAGTGCTTTGCGTAGGTCATCCACCCCGAACATGGAGCAGAGCGGGTTTGTTGTGGTGCGGTCCGAGTGTCAAGGTGTGTCCACGGTGCCTAGTGGTGAAGTGTCGACCTCTTCTTCCGGGGGCTCGTAGGGTTACGTGATCCTGCCCTGTAATGGCCAGGCGTCAGAGGCTGCTCTCCCCATACTCTCCAGAGGTGGGCCCGTGCTTTGGCGTCTTGTAGATAAGCAGGTGGTTCAAGAGCCGGAGGGGTCCCCGTCCATACGTGAGATCAAACGGTGGTACCGGGACTACCACATTCCCGAACGGTGAAGCTGAGGGCCCTTCATGAAGGTGAGTCGTTCACGCGTCCTCCTCGCGGTCACATCTGTGTGAGCAAGTTCTAGCTCAAGGCAGGGTTGAAGCTTCCACTCCACCCGTTATTCCAATACACCCTCGCCCTATTCAATATCACGTTGGGCCAGTGTGGTCCTACGCTTACGCGCGTGTTGATCACGTTTCACAATATTTGGAAGCTTAGTGGGTTGTAGTTCCCCACCCATGTGGAGATTAGACACTTCTTCCGTTTGAAGTATTCCCCTCATATGAAGGACAAGGGTACGATAATAGTAGAGCCCCGAACGAAGTGGTGGATAATGGAGCCCCCGTCCTCTTCGACTGCCTGGCGCCGGTATCACTGTCTTATCGGGGGTGAGTGGGAGTTTGACAACCCCGATGGTGCGCTTTTGCGTGGGCGCGATCAGGTATATCGAGTCCGCGAGTTCTTTTAGCTTTTAGGTGTGGTGTTGGTGTTGCCAGTTGTCGGCATTTGTTTGCTCATCTCATTTCGTGTCCGTTCTTGCTAATGCCCTCTGTTGTTTTGTAGATCAACGATCGTACCCCTTCACCCGTTTGGAGGAAAGGTGTTTGGCTCTTATCAAGTTTGCTTTCGATCCGCATCCTGACCCGTGGAATTTTTGGGCGGCCAATGACTGGAAGCTAGTTGAACGTTGTAGTCTTTCACGCTCTCCTGGTATGTGTGCGCTCTATTTTATTTCGTGTGTTTGCTTGTGATGTTTGTGTGGCTTTCGGACTGACATTCTCTATTTTTTTTTGCAGCAAAAATGAAGAAGTCTTGTTCCTCCACTAAGCAAGATGCGGCCCAGCAGAGTATGCTGGTGCTGATGGAGAGGGTTAGGCAGGCCCGTATGGTGGTGGAAGATGGGAATGGCAACCTCGTACAGGGTGACACTCCTCAGCCCATGTTCCATCCTCCTGACTACAACCAGTATCTCGACCGGGTTCTCGAGGTTGATGAGGAGGTGAAGGTCGTAGGTGCCGCTGTCGAGACTCAGGCTATACGGGCCACTACTCCCAAACATCGAGTGGAGGAAGCTACTCTCGACACCTGTCGAGAGGAAAAAGGTGAACAGGCACGAAAGGGCCACCTCCGTCGAGAGCAAGACGTGTGGACTAAGGAACGTTGTGAGCGTCAGATCAAGCGTGGGGATAAGTGCCAAGGTGAAGGTCGACCGCGCTTCCGTTCTCGGAGCAAGTCCCACTTGCATGCCAAGACCGTGTCTTCCAAGAGTTCATTCCAGCTCTCTCCCCTGCGTCAGCCTAGAGATACAGGGGTGCCCAAGTCGGGGTCTGCGTCGTGCCAGCCAGATGATCAAGGGGCGTCCAGCCATCCTCTTAAAAGCCCAAGGGTTCCGTCCACAGAGGCCTCCCCGGGCGTTACTGTTGCTGTGGCGAGTGAAACGGTTCTGTCCTCTGAGTTCCTTGCTCGCATCCAGAGCTCCATGAGTACGGCCATCGAATCTCTACTGAAATGGCGTCAGCTCAGCACGTCTCCGAGCGAGTCCCGGAATGCTGCGTTTGATACGTGCACCCAGCTCCAGCACCAGCTCTTCCTCATTAAGGGCTTAGAGGGGTCAATGTTGCAGACTACCATGTTGTCGAAGGCGAATGCCGCCTGTTGGCCAAGGTCGGCAAGTTAAAGCAGGCTCTCACGAAGTCCACTGATGTCGCAAATCGCAAGATCTCTCAGGTGAACGAGCTGGTTCGTGAGCTCGATCAGCTGAAGAAGGAGCTGGGGGAGTCTCAGTCTGGGATCGCAATCCTGGAGACGGATCTCGCCTCTCTCTGGTCATCCAGTGGTGCTCAAATTGCGGAGCTGGAGCAGGAACTGGCTGAGGCTCACACTCATGCGATGATAGAGGATATTCGCAGGAAGATTGCGGAGGAGGCGGTGGCCGAGTAAGGCGTCGTCTGAATTTGAGAAGGTCAAGGCCGATGTGGTCGAGGCTTTCAAGAATTTGGAGGAGTTCGAGGACTTGGTTGCAGCTGAGGCCAATGTTCAGTGTGAGAACTTCTCTACGCTCGTGCTCCCGTTCGTCAAGGTGGACGAGTTCGAAGCGTGGCAAGCCGCTGAGGCCGAAAAGCTGAAGCATTCGCTTGAGGAGCCAGAGGTCGGAGCGCAACCTGGAGGTGGAGTGTCAAAGCTGAGGGAGGGTGGAGTTGATGCTGCTAGGGCCAACTGACTATCTATCTTTTTCTTTTTCTTTCCCTTTTCTTTTTTGTTTCTTTGTAGTAGTGGGACTTTGCTCTAGCGTCTGCAAGAGTTTGTTTGTGTTTGAATGAGAGCTAGGTACAACTTTTTGGAAATACATCTAAGTACCATTGTTTCGTTTACACTGCTTGTCCGAATGCGTTTGATTTACATTAATACTTTCATTGCCATTGGCTAAAAACAAAACTCGTGAATGTACTCGTACAAAAAGTTACACAAAATGTTGGATGTACGTGCGTTGGTGCCAATCAAACGTAGACAGATAACACTTAGTGAAAATATTTCCTCAAGTGCTATGTGTTCCAGGGGTTGCTTGGCCTTCTTTCGAACATGTCCTTAATGTAGAACGTGCCTGGGCTTGCAACTGCGTCGATGATGTATGGACCTTCCCATGACGGGTATAAACTCTTTGGCTTTGTTTGGATTGCCTTCATGACCCAGCCCCCCAATTTGAGCGGGCGCTCCCGAACACGTTGGTTGAATAGTCGAGCGACTCTCTGCTTGTTTGCGGTGTTGTGAAGATGTGTCGTGTCCCGTTTCTCTTCGAGGAGGTCATTTTCGAGTCGTAGCCCTTCTCCGTTTATGGTGGGGTCATAGTTTTCAATTCTTGGGCTTCTGTATGTGAGTTTGAGTGGCAGTACGGCCTCCGTTCCAAATGTGAGGCTGAACGGGGTTTCTCCTGTCGCTACCGTTACAGTTGTTCGGATTGACCATAGTATTTCGTGGACGAGTGTGGACCATCGTCCGTACCAGATTTCTCCTTTCTCGATGACTCGATCTTCTTCTTAATTCCGTCCTTGATGATTTTGTTGGCTTCTTCTACCTGTTTGTTCGTTTGGGGGTTTACTGGTGACGCGAATACCAGGTTGGTGCCTTCCTGCAAAATGCCTTAAGCTCATTGTTGTGGAATTGTGGACCGTTATCGGTGATGATGTTTAGTGGGGTGCCGTAGCGATAGTAGAGAAAACGCCAGAGGAATCTCTTGACCTTTTTGGTTATGATTTTGACCATCGGTTCGGCCTCGATAAACTTGGTATGGTAGTCAATGATCACGATGATGTAACGATACTGGCCCTTGGATTTTGGAAGTTCTCCGATGAGATCGAGTCCCCACTGTGCAAACGAAACTGGAGAAGTGAGGATCGATAAGGGTACTGCAGGCGTATGGTTCTTATATGCATATAGCTGGCATTGGTGGTAGATCGTCATAATTGTGGTTGCGTCAGCATGGATGGCAGGCCACCAGAATCCACTTCGGAGTGCCTTTTGTGCGATTGATCGTGCTCCTGCGTGATGGCCACATACGCCCGAATGGATTTTCCTCAGTATCATGTCGCCCCTTTCTGGTGTGACACATTTTAGGTTGGCTCATGTCTTCCCCTATCGGGAGAAGCTGTTGTGTCGGATGCTGAAGTTGACTGCTCTGGCAATGATATTTCATATCTGTGCCCGGTCTGCTGGGAGTTCGCCCCCGGTTTTGTATTTGACAATTGGAGGCCATCCAGCTGACCACGTATGGCTCAATGATGAATATATTCTCTAGTGTTTTCGCAATGCTTGGTCCTTTTAGAACTTCCACTACCCGTTGCCCTGGCTCCGTATGGAGGGGCGATGTTGCCAATCGGGCAAGTGCATCTGCTTTGGTGTTTCTTCCCCTGGGGATGTGGTTGATGTTGAAAAATTTGAACTTGCTTAGCATTGTGTGAACATGGTCAAGATATGTCGTCATCGTATCGCCCTTTGTTTTGAAGTCGCCCCGGATTTGGTTAACGACCAGTTGCGAGTTGCTGAAGATGTTGATGCTTGGGGATTCTGAGTTTCAGGCTAGTTTCAGTCCGACAATGAGGGCTTCGTATTTGGCCTCATTGTTTGTGTATTTGAATTTGAATCTAAGTGAATACTCTGCTCGTACGCCCCCTGGCCCGGTAAGGATGATTCCGGCCCCACTAGTCTTCTTGGTGCATGACCCGTCTACGTAGAGTTTCCATGGTGATTCGGGTGTTGGAGGCTATTGGTTAAGGATGTCTGAGCTGACGGATGTCGCGCTGTCGGGACCAGGCTTTGTTGTATCTTTGGCCTCAGTGTATTCGGCTATGAAGTCCGCGATTGCCTGGCCCTTTATTGTTGTCCGAGGAGTATAATGAATGTCGTATTCGCTCAGCTCGACGGCCCATTTCGTCAAACGTCCATTGTGATCGGGCGATTGCAGCATTTTTCATAGTGGAACGTTTGCAAGAACGTGGATGCTGTGGGCCTAAAAGTATGACCTAAGTCGTCTGGCTGTTGTTATGAGTGCAAGTGCCACCTTCTCGATTATTGGGTAACGGGTCTTGGGTGGTGTCATGCCTTTTTGGCGAAGAAAATTGGCAGTTCCAAATATGTTTCCCTCCGAACAAGGGCGAAACTAACGGCCATTAGAGAAGCGGATAGGTATATATACAAGGTTTCTCCTTTCACAGACCTGGATAGGAGGGGGATTGAGGCCAGATATTGCTTGATGGATGTGAATGCGGCTTCGCAATTGGGTGTCCAAATGATGTTCCGTTTGTTTGTTGTTCGGAGGGGGACTTGAAGAACAGTGCGCACTTGTTGGAGTAGCAAGAGATGAAGCGATTCAAGGACGCTAGTTTTCCCGTTAGGCTTTGGAGCTCGGCCTTGGTCCTTGGAGGTTGCATGTCTAGTATTGCCTTGACCTTTGTGGTGGAGGCCTTGATACCCCGCTGGCTGGTGACGTATCTAAGGAACTTGCTTGTCGTTACGCCGAATGTGCACTTAGCCGGGTTCAATCGCATGTCATTTTTGATCAGAAGCTCGAGTACAGTTCGTAGGTGTTCGAGGTGGTCCACTGCCTTAGTGCTTTTGACCAGTATGTCATCAATGTATACTTCTATGATTTCGCCTGTTAGCCCATCGAATATGATGTTCATCAATCTTTGGTAGGTGGAGCCTGCGTTCTTGAGGCCGAACGGCATGACTACGTAACAGTAGAGTCCTTTGTCTGTAGTGAAGCAGGTGGCCTCCTGGTCTTCGTGGTTCATGAGGATTTAGTTGTACCCCGAATATGCATCCATCATGGATAGCAGTTCGTGTCTTACAGTGGCATCCACCAGCTGATCAATCCTGGGCAATGAGAAGCTGTCTTTCGGGAAGGCCTTGTTCAGATTGCTATAATCCACGCACATGCGCCATGACCTGTTGTTCTTCTTGACCATAACGGCATTGGAGATCCATTTCGAATAGTCAACCTTCCATATGAAATCGATTTTCTGTAGTCTATCCACCTCCACGTGCATGGCCGTGTATCGTTTCTGGTCATACGTCCTTCATTTCTGCTTGACCGGTTTCGCGGTTGGATTGATGTTGAGTTTGTAGGAGATGATGCTTGGGGCGATTCCGGGCATGTCTGCGTAAGACCATGTGAACACGTGCTGGAAATCTGATGCGATCTGAACCAGTTTGGCTGCTATGTCTGGTTCTAGCTGGGCGCCGATGCGGATCGTGCGGTCTGAGTGTTTGCTCGACAGGTGTATCGTTCACAGCTCTTTTCGTTCCATGGCTGGCTGGATGGAGTTCAGCTCATCCCTTGGTCATTGGGTTGTTGTTCTTTGGGGGAGCTTTCTGCCACTGCGAGTACCTCTAATCGTGTCTTGTCTTCATCCGGTCATGCAACCTTTTCCACGAAACATACCCTCTTATCGTGCCGATTCCATAATCTGTTGGGAACTTGGCCAAAAGCATGTGGCTTGCGATAATTAGTTTTAGCTTCGAGATGCCGGGTCGTCCTAGGATCATGTGTAGGACATGGGAATGTCTACAATGACAAAGTCCGTTCTGATCTAGTTCTGGGGGCTGCCTGGCGTCCCGACGCCAAATCACATATAGTCTCTCCCGATAGGGTATATGGTTTTGCCCGAGAAGCTGGCAATGCTTTCGTGGTCCTGTGTCATCTTGCACCTCAGGCGTTTGAGCCCCTCGTATGCTTCCTGAAAGATGATGTTAACAGATGCCCCGTTGTCGATAAGGATACGCTTGACAAGATATTTATCCACCATTCCGTCAATGACGAATAGCAGTGTGATGTTCCGGTTGCCCTCATCTTCACTGCAGAAGAAAGTGATTGGAGATCAATCCTTCCTGCCTACCTTCGGTGGATTCCCAGAATATACTGCGAATACATCCCTTGGGCTAGGCTCTTCCTGCTCTCGTGGACATTCGGGCTTCCGCTTTCCTCCCGAGATGTTGTTGATTGTACCCCTCATTCGTATGTTCGCAACCTGTCGTTCAGTGTTCGGCCTCAAGAAGATCAACTTTCCCTCGTTGCACAGTCGTTCGATTTCCCTTGCCAGGATTTCGCAGTCATTTGTTTTGTGGGTGTTCGAATCATGGTACATGCACCACGTTCCCCTGTTATTTTGCATGGAGGCGATACCGAGTGCTCTCCGCATCGGTGGGCGGATCTGGCCTTTATTTTGCTTGAGCACCTCCTCTTTCGAGGCCTGGGCGATCAAGAAGATTTCGCGGCGTGGGTGGAGATCTCTGGGTGGTGGTGGTGGATTCTGTCAAGTTGGGGGTTCACGCCTGTGATGCGCTTATTGATATTGTTTGTTGCTTCTGTGTTCGCGGTAGTGGCTCTCGCGTTTGCGGGGGATTACCTCGGGCTATGTTTTCGGTGGTGAGCTTTTTGCTATGTGGGGGGATGGTGGGCTGTTGGGTGTGTAGTTGGGTGCTTTCGAGGGTAGGGTTGTGTTATGACCTTGTGCCCCATATACACAGGTTTCCACTAGTGCCTTCTGCATGATCAGGTCGATGACCTCGTCGTACCCGATGTGGTCCTTCCTGACCAACTTCTCTAAAAATGGGGTTCCTGTCAGATTTTCCAATAACGTTGTTTTCGCCACGTTCTTATCGAGGTTCCTGCACGTGTTTGCAAGGGCTCTCCATCTATTGATAAAGCCGGATAGGTTTTCGGTGTCCCCCTGACAGATCTTGAGGAGTGTGCTGGTGGTGTTATACTTGCCCTGCAGCCGGTACCATTTTAGTAAACATTCTGTTAGCTCCGCGAACGAGTGTATGGATCCTGTGGGCACCTCGTAGAACCATTTATGCGCTTCTTTCGTCAACGTCTCTTGGAACATGAAGCAGAGGGTTGCGTCCGAGTACCGGGTACCTGTGGTGGTGGATTGATAATCATCGATGTGTGTTCGTGGGTCTCCCTTCCCATTGAATCTGCTGATCTAGATGGTTTTGGAATATGGGTCCCTGCCTCGTGCCATGATGACATCCGATAATGGGCTTACACGGGGCGTGTACATCCCCTTTGGCCCCATGTGCGTGCTTTTCTTTAGTGATGTGATTTCGGCCTCCATCTCTTCCATCTGTCGGAGCATGGCATCCTCGATTGTCGCAGTTGCTTCCTCGTCATCATATTCCTGTGTTTTTCGAGTGGTGGGGGTGGTCCCGGCAGATGGTTGTTTCGCAGTCCCCTTGGTGGGTTGATATTAATGAACTGCCCACCAGTTCTTACTTCTATCTGTCCTGGCTCCTCGCATTGGGTCTCCTGGATTCGGATGAATGCATCAAGTCGTTCCTCCAATCACTGTCGGGGCTGGCGTTCCTGATCTCTTTCGGTCCTGGCCAATTGGAGTTCCTTCACGAGATGGGTTGCCGCTTCATCCTCCGTTAGGTCGTTGATGCTACTGATTGCGTCTACAGGTGTGTCTCTTGTTTTTCTGCTTTCGGGTGTGATGTGGTATGTCTGCATCTTTGCTGCTGGTTTTGGCTTCCGGGCTCTCTTTTTTTGCGGTGTTTGTACGTGGTTTACGATTTCTCGATTCCCACAGACAGTGCCAATTGTTTCTACCAAATTTCGCAAGGGTCTTTAGAAGAAGAGCGGGCCGGGCTGACCTGGACTATCGCGCGTATGTCGTCCTTCACCTGCTGTTAAGAACAATACACCAAATGGGGGTTAGGAGTCTTGACGGGGTGTTCCTGCCTTCGACTCTCCGACGCTCTAGTTAGAATGTATGGAGTGTAACAGTAGTGTTGGTAGAGTAACGGGCGTACCTTGTATCTGTCATAAATGTGTTGCTTATATTGGTGGTTGAGTGTGGAAGTTGTTGCTGTCTTTCGATGTGGGATCCTGCCTATTTTGTACATGTCCTGCTCTAGTACTTTCCGTTTGTCGTATCGAACGCGTGGATGTTCAGATGGTGTTGGTTCCTTGTTTAAAGTTGAAGCCTGCATTACTGTTTTGTGTTTGGTCTAAACTGTGTTGACCCATTTTTAGTGGCTAAGTATGCGGTAATTGTGTGTTACGGGACCACACACCAACAGGACTTGCCAAGATCGGCTAGTATGGCATTACACCTCGAAAGAGGATTATACAGTCAGTAGTGCCTATCGTCTAGCTCGGGACCATATTGTATTTCCCCACTTGATTGTTCAGCATCAGTGGGGAGATTTTTGGAAGTGCATGTGGCAGGTTGGAGCAGCGCCGACAGCTAAGATGTGCCTCTGAAGAGCATGTCATGGATATTTGCCTGCGGGTTCCCAACTACAGGGTCGCCGAGTTGATGTTGATGGTATTTATCTTCTATGTGAGCAGGATTCAGAGATAGAGTTACACTCGTTTCGAGACTATACTGTTGTTCAGGCCATCATACATCATATTACTACAGGTGTGGGTGGGGCTGCAGATTTTTTTAGAGATTGGATTGTGGCATGTTCGGTCGGTCTTCCGATAGAGACCTATTCTTGACTGATTGTGGTTACATGGTTTATCTAGAAGGACCGAAATGATAAACTATGGAATCAAAAACAGTTTGATAATCAGACTCTGAGGGTGTTGGCAGGGGGTTGGCATGATCGGTATGTTCTCATGCATAAGACTCCGGACCGCCCGGTTAGAGTTCTTCAGACATGAACTACACCATTAGGTCAGTACTGTGTCTGCATAGATAGAGCCTTCGATTCCTCTAGACTCAAATGTGGTATATGCATGATTGTTCGTGATTGGGATGACAGGTTTGTGTTTGCAGCTGTTAGTCGTATAGATAATTTTTATTCGGCCTTGGCTGTTGAGATTGAGACAACTTGGAGAGCTATTCGTATAGCACATAAGCTGGGATATAATCCAATTCAGATTAGCTCTGATTGTTTGACTATGGTTAGGGCTAATGCAGATCCAGGTACGTACATTGTCTAGCATGTTCTAGGAGTCTTGTGTGGACCTCCGACATGCATTTAGATTATTGCCTAGTTCTAATTTTGTTCATTTAGGCCGAGAGGTCAATGTAGTTGCTGATAAGCTAGCTAAATGGACCCTTCGAAATGCGAGGGTACCATATAAGTTTCAGGCCGTACCCGATTTTATGAGGGACTGACTAGACTGATTGTACTTGTCATCCAACATCAATAAATTTCTAACGCTAAAAAAAATATAAAAAAATTGACCAAGTCACTTTCTGTCAAGAATTCACAAGTCATAACTACATTACAAGTGCCAAACAAAAACTTGAGTGATAAGCATGGGCAGGAGGTGACAACTCTCTGTGTATAACTCCCCTAATTTATTCTCGGTGACTAGAGGATGAAGCATTCCGACATGATCTCTCTAAGTAGCCGGACGTCATTTCCTGGCATTGCATAATGGGCTGCCACTGCGCATCATCATCATCATCATCTTGAGCATTTGTGAGTCTCTGACGTGAAATTGTAAAGACAAGGGGAACTGCGCTCACAGACCTTCGAGGAACTCTGGGGCTCGACTTTCACAGGATTAGCATTTTTTTGGCAACGACCGACTTGTGGCAATATGGGTACTAATGACAGTGACAAATATCGGAGAGGGGGATGAGGGACAGGGGAGGAAGATGTCTCTTGGAAGCAGCTTTGGAACTCGGAGCTGGCTACGATACTTGATGCCTACATTGGTGAAGACACTGCAAAAGCAGTTGGTTTTGGACGTGAAGGATAAGCATTATCACGTTACTACTGGGATGCAAAGAGTTTGAGCTTCTGGACTTGAGGTTCCGATGAAGAAATATTGCAGCTAGTGAGTTCAGCAATGGGACCTCTAAAGTGACCGCTGCTAAAAAGTGCTTAAATCAATTAATTAAATGTTTAGCAGGTAAGTAATACTAACAGTTACTCGGACACTTTATATTGCAGACAAGGATCTGATACGTGAACTGTCTTGAAGCTATAATTCAAGTATTCAATTGTCTATATACAAACTATCATAAAACATCAGCAACTACTTCTACAGAAAAATATACAGACTATCAAAATAAAATAACAAAACTTTCCTCATTTTCTTCTTATTATATGCAAAATTTCTCCTCCACTTGGCAGTTCAGCTTTCAACGTCAATCTACTCCGACAATTTCAGTAAAAATCCAGCCGGCCGTGAATTGTGGTAGGAGGGTCGATTGCAATACGAGTTGCCTTCCCTTCTAAATGCAGCTTATGTAGCAAGTTGGCCTCCTTGGCAGCAACACCCTCCGCAGTCCATAAAGTAACATGCGGCCACTCATTTTTCGAGATGACTCTTTCACCCTCAACAGAACCAGGGCAAGCTTCAAAAGCAGCCATTTTGTCCGTGAAGAGCAGTGCAGATATATCCACAGGGACCTGTTTGTGTAGGAAGGTGCCGTAATTAGCCACAACAGTAACACCATGTCTTCTCTTGTGTGCAAGAGTAACATGGGCCTTATTAATCTTGTTCTCCAAATTCTTGTTTTTGAGGAAGGCTTCGGCACTACTATCTTTTCCTGCCAACTACATCATAATAAATAATAAATAGAAGTGCTATCGGATAACAAAAGTCAACAGATGTGCCATCGCTTTATGTTCAAACAATTTTCTTTTGCTAAGTGTTTCAAACATAAAGTGAAACCAGTTTTATCAGAAAGCAGTGTAAAGAGACTAATATTAACATCGTTCCCTTCCAATTTTGTTTTTCAATTCAGGTCAAAAATGCATCCTAAGAGCAAGTAATAGAAGTTGTTTCAAACAACAATGAATTCGGTTTTCATCAGAGAAAGTAGTGAAAGAGCCTAAAATTACCATGGTTTCACTGTTAAAACTGCATACATTATACTGAAACCAGACTCAAATCCACTTGGTGAAACTAGACCACTACTGAATTTACTCAAGGTAACATCAAAATTATTAGCTGAAAGGCAAATCATATGCCAAGTCTAATTAAGTAAATTATGTAACTAAGTCACCCATGTTCACTAACTGCCTAGCCATACACATATTCTTAAGTATAATGTCACAGTGACTGGGGAAAAGAGTAGAAGTAACTGGCTCTGTGGAAGATTAGATTAATTGACATGTCTGTTGAAAGAAACAAACAGAAAATGAAGAATACAGAACTCAAAAATCCTATAGAACGAAACAAGCAAATTTTGATTCTTGTTCGTACTATACTAAAGAACTACAGATATAGGTAAATTTGAACCACGTCACACAAACTATTAACAAGTCAAAAAACTTGGAAGAGTAAAGGAGAGAGAAGGTAGAAAACTTACATTATCAAGCAATGCTTTGATTTCGGTTATGGGCAGGCTAATGGCAGCAAAAACAATGGCTCCAATCCTCTTTCCTGAATCTGGAGTTCTGTACTCTGGAGTCTTGCACTCACCCTTTACAATCTTGCTTAGCTCTTCTGATACTTCCTTAACAGCAGACTCAAATGGAACCTAGAAACAATAAGATTGTACTGAAGTTCATATACCGATTTGAAAAAAAAACAAATTCCACCTGCAGAGTCACCAGTTTGGAAACCGAGAGACAATAAGCTATATATATGCACCAACCTGAACAGAATTGAGGTACTCTGCATTACCAAATAACACATCACGTACTTGTTTCTCCCATTTAGCCCACTCATTTGCATAGGTTCCCTTCGTAGACTCCAATCTGAAAACAGAATTATGACCAAGCACATAAGATCCACCCTCATCGAGCAGCACAGTAGTGGTGTGAAATGACAGGAAAGAACACAGTCGAAAGCTTTTAGGAAAACAAAACCAAAAAAAATGGGAAAGAAAAATGAAATGAAACAACGAACCTTTGTTTTGCAAAATTTAACCCAAAAGAAAGTTCATATTTAATCAACTGGAATTGAAAGAGGAATCAAAACCTTCTTTAAACCATCTCTATGAACATGAAATATGAAATCAATAGGACGGACAAGATGAAAGTACTATGTTGCCTTTGCAGTATATCTTCGCTGATCTTTAGAACATTATTTTATAATAAGAATGGAGATTTAAAACAAGCAAATACTGGAATTTGATAAAGGTCTTCAATAAAAAAAATAAAAATGAAGAGATAGTTGCATAACCCTTTCTCCGATACATGCTTAAAGTTGCAGTACCAACCTTCCATGTTTCTTCGTGTGAAGCTTGTATAAATTTATTCCCTCCTCAAGAGTTGATTTTACAGCATCCGGTAATGGTTTTCTGGGTATACAAATTATAGGACCATCATATACGTGTAATTGCATAGGAGGAACAAGAGTACAAAGAGTGAATGTATTTATCATCATCAAAAAATATAATAGTAGGGTAAAAGTAGATAAGAATCAATGTGAGATATAAGGACTATTTTGGTAGAAACATGCTTTCATTTAAGAAAAAAAAATCCAATTACCTATCAGATTTCAGAAGTGGTATCTTGACAAGTGAACCAAAACGCTCAATTAATTCACCATCAAACTCGGCACGACTCTGAAAAATTTAGACTAGAATAGTTCAGAAACTGCACTATTGGGTTAATCCATATAGCAAGAGCATGTACTTGTCAATAAATAAGCCATACCTTCCCCTCGTAAAGGTGATAAAACATTAGAAGCACATGGCCAGCATTTGGAGAATTTTTGTCAAGGTTTCCCTTCAGACATTTAAATATTCAGGTATTAGGATGGTGTCAATATATAAGGTATCTGATTATATCTTTGAAGAGGAAGAAAGATAGAAGAAAACATTGCATACCGGGTGATTAACGCGTTGAAGCACACGATACATGAAAATCGCTAATGCATCAAGAGAAAACGGATTTGAATCAGTTCCTGCATATAAAAAGACCATAATGTAAGACCAACCAAAAGAGATCCGAAACGTCATCAGGAGCATTTGCATTTACTCATCATCAAATAAATAACGTATGGATGTACTAAATCGATCAATGGAGAACAAAAATAATAGCGGCTGCAGCAGCAGCAGAACCTTCAGAATCAGGAACAACTGGAATTGCAGAGTCCCCGGTTCTGTGGCACATGTCTTCAATCTGCAACATACAAACAAGATAAAAATAATATTATTATTGTGAAGAGCGAAAATGAGCATAAAAAACTTTCATTTGAAAAAGTAATTTAATGCAAAAGAGTTCGATGTCCACCTTCATTTTACTACACCCAAAAGAAAGAAAAAATGACATGTTTCTAGTAAGACTATATGAGAAAAACTTTAAAAGGCTTTTCCATGACATGATAGTAATCAAATTGAACGTCCCTACTGCATTTCTGAATAAACTGACAATGGGGGGTAAAAGCATATATAGCCTTTATATTGAGCCAAAGAAAAGGCTACACGTCCTAAATAGAACACTGTTTCTTGCTATTCACCTATTCCATGACGGATCACAGATTTTTTTTTTCCAAGAATCAGCAGATTAGAAGGGGAAGACAGTATATTACCTGTCTCCACACTTCTTCATTTGGTGCATTCTTGTCAGCAAGCATTATAGAACATGGTTTTTTCTTCCGCTCATCTGAAACCGCCTGCCAATATCTTCCTGTTCACAACAATACAATCAATAACATACTAACTATCAAGCATCCAAACAATATGTTTTTTGGATGTCCATCTTACACATCCAAAGGGTCAGCAATGCTAAGTTGAACTTGTTCAGAAAAAAAAATTGGAAAATATCTGGGAAAAATAATTACCTTTAACAAGATCACCCATAAGAGTGTGAACTGGCCGATCATCCCCAAATCCTCCAGGGGCTTTGAGTAGTTCCTTGCATAATGCTGACTTAGCAGAACCAGGTAATCCTGGAAATGGCAATCCAAGAATGGGATATCACAGCATGCAGAACATGTTTCGATTCAAATAAACTATAGCCAAAGTTGAAAATATGTTATTAAAATACTAAAACTGAAATTTCACTATATAATATTATAAAAGAGCACATGAACATCAAATCATATGGAAACGGGTGAAAGGTAAGTAATGCAAAACCATGGAAAATTTGACTTTCCAAGAAGCAAAAAGCTGCTTAAAAGAGTTCAACAATTTACTCGGTAATATTCTACAGCCAAGATACACATATTACTGCACAAAGCTCAATATGTACAAAAAAAATTCAGCAACATTATGCAATGTAGTAAAACTAAACATTCATCGAGGCAACCAGAGCTCCATCAAAAGGAAAAACTGTTTACCAGGGAAAAAAACAATCAGACCCTCAGCCTTCGAGATGGTGTCCCTGGTGGAGGCACTAGGGCTTGGTGGTACAAAATCCTTCTCAAGATCACCCTCTTCATCTCTTCCTCCCTCAATTATTGCCAAGAAGTCTTCAGCCCTCACCAAGTTCCCAGCAGATCCTATAAGAGCCGGATTTTGTGGGCTGCGTTTTGCATACTGTTCAAGGAAAGGCTCAGCCTCGCTGAGATAAACTGATGAAGATAGCTGCTTTTTTCCGCATTTCCTTCGTATGTACACAGCCCTGAACAACGAACGAACGAACGAACAGAACCTTATATCTCAGAAGACAATATCACGAAAGTGTTAGATGGAGGAAAACTGGAAAACAGTAAAGCCAATATAAAATCACCATTCATCAAGCATGTCGCTGAGTTCTCTCTGCTTTCCTGCTGAAGTGCCCCATATTTTCATTTGCCTATAACCATATAAGTAAAAAACAGTTAGTTTTTCACAAGACCATGTCAGGTTGTTAATTACTATAGAATTTCACAGTTAATTAGATGTACCAGGTAGACCTTAAGGATAACTCTTATAGATTGTATTAAGTAACAACCAGATTAACTCATTAAGTTACCAAAATGTCTCATTTTTGTAACTTTTCTAAGCACTTCAGGGAACCGTCAGGTTCCTGAATCACGGCGGTAGTCATTAATAGTTAATATTCTAGTCACTCACTTAGTATTGAGTATGTAAAAGAAATACCTTTCATGAAGAATAGGAAGAAATATTCACAGGTCTAGTGACAACATATCACTGTCAGCCCTAAATTTCTACTAAAATAAGACAACATGGACAAGACAGGGTCGAGATCTCTCCTCCTAAAGAAAGGGAGCTTCCTGAAGGTGTTTGAAATCAATGAAGATGTAATAAGTAAGTTCAATAAAATGTAAATAATCCTATTCAAAACCAGCAGTACAGCTGAAACTCCAGTTAGCCATTTCACATGATTCGTGTGAGATGAGTTCAGAACCTCACCATAAGTAATAGTTTTTATAAGCTGCTGGACCTTCTTTAAAAAGAATTGGCAAACCATTGCGGATTAAAACGGTACGCAACTGCAATATAAGATATACACCATCAAACGTGTAAGTACATATGTAAACATTAAAGTGCAGTGCATTAAATTGTTGAAATAATAATAGAAAATAGTAAAACTGAAAATTGATGAAATGGTTACTATAGTTGGTTCTACACTGTTCCCAAAAGCTTATTGATCACTATGCGGGTCAACAAATTATTCCATACTCTAGTATACCTTTTTCTTAACCAATACCATTGGTGTAGTGGCCACCTGATATTCTCCTAATTAGGAAGTCAGGGGTTCGAAACACCAAAAATAATTTCTGTGGTACACGTTTTTTCTAGTTTTTTAATACCCTTTGCTGCTAAGAGGCTTCCAAAGATTCAGAGACTACTTTCTTACTACTGGTATCACATTTACTAGGGTGAGTGCAAGTTTTACCTATAACCAACATTATAAACTCTAAGTGGTAAGAATTGGTGAAGACCCCGTTTCTCAGAGTATTCAACCAATCAAACACAACTAGTCAATTGCTGACACATTTCCACTTACCGAAAACATTTTTATTCTTATAATTCAGTCACCATTATTCTAATTATTCAACCAACCTCACTCTTTTATAAGACAGCCATTTTTTTTCGGAGTAAGACAGCCCCTTTTTTTTCTGACATTTAAGATAGTTATACATAGATAGTGTCATGGTTTCTTCTTTTCATCAGTGTAGTCCATTCAAATAATGTAAAAGTCATTTGTACTTCCTTATCACTCACCACGCATAAATTACATAAAAATAAGAAGTTACGTGAAAAAATTTTTGAAGTTGACCACAAACAAACAAGCACCAACAACAACACAGATTTACGAAATGGGGTAATCAGTGTCAAAGTACTCAATTGGAAATAAGATCTTCTCAACTTAACCTTGGTATTCCAAAGAATCTTGCTTAACCCGGCTACGACTGTTCAACCCACCGCATTGACGTCCATTTTGAAAAGAAAAAAAAAGTATTTTGAAAAAAATAATAATATATATCTGACATATATATCTGACTAGTAAAGAGATCATTCCCCATTTCAGTATTGCATCTTTTATAACCTTTTTCAAAAAAGTTGTGTAGTTTTATGATATGAGCTGTACCTTATATGTAAGAAATTTTAGTTTGATCATTAAGTTTGCATCTTCATCAGCTAATCCATGCTTTCCTGACATACCACTGCCACCATCATCGTCCACTACAGTGCTTTTATTTTTTGCAATGTCAGCAGCTCTCTCTTTGCTTGCCTTGAACAAATTAATGTCCACAAAAAAACCTACAGGCATATGAGGTGCATAGTTACTAAATAAACACCTGAAGTAAAACAAATACTTATCCCTCACAAGTGGCGAGTTCATGACAATTTCTCCAGTCCCCGGCCCTCATTTGTGTCGAAGAAAGGTAAATAAATGTTGTCTTATTATCTCCAAATATAACTCAAGACATTCATCACTACATAGGGTTTATGCATAAAAATTATAGTTTCATATCATATCTAACATGCAGAGCTCTGGACCATTATTCATTAAATTATCCAAAATATAGTGCCTATGTCCATAACAGATATTATTAAAATGAAGGGTTTGTAGATGTTATCTCCCCAGGCCTTGCATCTCACAGAAAAAGGTACAAAAATTGATGTCTTAGTATCTGTTAATATATGCTCAAGACATGGGTATATCATTACATAGACCAGTCAAAATAAGAATCATTCGCCATATAATATCTCGTGACCATTATTCAATGAAGAGACTTCTTTGAATTATCCAACAATTAGTATTTATCTCCATAACAAAACTTATTTGAAAGATGAAGGTTTTTTAGATGTTATCTTGGCATGTCTATATATTGTTAAGCATTGCAAAGACCAATCAGTATCAGAAACCATTGTCTATAGTATAAAACACAACTGATGGGTCATAAGTCCTAAACATAAAATACACTTATGATTATCATATTCAACAAGATTATTTACCTCGGTATAAAGGCCATAATCCCGGCTTCAATCTGAAATGCACCAAAAAAAAAACAGAATTACATACACGCCTATTTCAAATATAATATAGAAAAAATAAAACCTACTGAGTAAAGAAATTTGACCTATACCTCATCTCTTTCTGATAACGCCGAAATGCAGAGTCGCTTTGGACATGAATGACCATTTTGTAGAAAAGGTTGTCGCTGGACATGGAATCATATTTGTGGTTGCATTTGAAGGCAGCAGGAAAACATTTTTCTCTCATCAAACGGATCATTTCCTGGTTCAGTCAATCAAAATTAATGCCAAGGACCGAAACCAAATTTAGGAACAATTAACAACGTATGGCATGAGTAGAAATTTTGAAAGAAAATCAAAGAGGTGAAAACCGATAATTTCAACGAGAAACGAAATGAAAACAAATCTATTTAAGTTTATTTGATTTACTAATAATTTCAACTCAAAAGGATAAAAGCATATGAAGATCGTGCAAGGACTATTAGGAAGTGTTAAAATGTAAACAAACGGATACTAGCATTTCAGAACTATAATCAGACGAGGGATAAATGGAACAGAGTCTCACCTGCAATTTCATGGTCGAAAAGTCAGCAGGATGAGACTGTAGAAATTTTGATAGCACTGCTTTATCTGCATTTCTAGAATGGGCATCACCAGCAGCATCCAGCCAGTCTGACTGGTGCGGACAAAACGAGGAGCCAACGGCCTTAAGAAGTGCTTTTATTTTCTGCACAAGAATTTTCAGAAATTAAGTTAAAAACCTAAAAATAAACATATGGCCTTCCTTTTATTTTTATTGGTAAAAGCAAATCACAAAAATTCTCATATCAAAGAACTAATCATTACCTGTGATTCATCCGACCTATTTGCAGCACAAATCTCCCTTAGGTTCGGTCCCAAGTCAAGACCAACTGAAATATACAGCAAATCCTTATCTTTTAATAGTTAAACATGCTGTTGAGTTGATTTACTGGCTAAAATTGCATATCAAATACTTTGACTTGTGCTTATGTACAGTAGTGACGGTATCACTCTAACATGCCAAATTTGGAATATAGTTTCAGAGTAGCATATCATTTTTTATGATAAATAATTGACTACACTCCTCTAATAATGGGAAAAATGATTTGAGTCATTCACAATAAGCTCTCCTGCAAAGATCATCATTCTCATGCATATAGATGAAAAATCAGCCAAATACCATTTAATTATTAATGTCTACGGCATAGATTTTGATTTGAACTGACAGGCTAACAGTGAACACACTGGGTCTCAACTAGTAAGCTTCTCCAGAACAATTTGACCTATGATCAAAATAACAAATGGGCCATCATACCTCCTTCCATTGGCGGAGGAGGGAAATCTTTTAAGACCTTCTCCATATGCTTTGAACTTTCATGGCTTACAATACGAGCAACAATACCCTCTAAGATTTCACCCTGCTCCTTGATGTGATCTTTTGAACCTGCATTTCAAAGTAAGGTCCACACCTCACCTCAGATGTTTTCAGTTGATGCTTTCCAAATTTTTTTTCTCCTTTTTCGCATGGAAAGTAATCAGTTTTCATTGAAAAATCAAAAAGAGATTAGTAGATGGACAAGCAGTCCACGAAGGATGAACCAGCGTAGACATATACCCTAGAATACGGCTGCTTGTAATTGAACTAGCAAAAAATATGATAGGCGTGCAATTGATAATGTCCCAATAAAAAACAAGAGAGAAGCCCAAAGAGATGCCTGGAATGTAATTAATGAGAATGTGTGATGCTATAACAGAAACGATATCACAAAAGACACAGAATGTGTAATAGATGCAGAGCCAAGGATAGAGCGTAACATGGCAAAGATAGTTAGATCAAGCATTCGAAAGCTTACCTGGTATAGAAATATCTGCAATTTCATCAAGAGCTCTGCATACAGTTGTCGCAGTTCCTTCTTCACACAGGGCATCAAAGGCAGCAAAAAAAGATGTCACTGCTTTCCTTTAATTACAAACAAAAAGGAATTACCTCAATAAATTATAATATTATGGCAATATCTGAATGACATATCAGAGCATAAATCATATATAATGATGCATAATAGTATCTCTTTTTTTATACTCCCTTTCATTTTAATTAATCTAAAACTAAAATCAAGTGTAACCAGGCAGTGTTCTGGGCAGGGACCAAAATGTGACTTGCTAGTTGCTTTAGGTCATAGGTACTTAGCTAATGAAGGTTACATAGATCTTAAAATCTTTTCGGTCAAAAAAATCAATGATTGGTAAGTTTCATAATCATAACAAACACATCCAAAAAGAAATCATAAACTCGGGAAGCCAGCTTACACCGCAATGCACCGTTGGAATGACAGCGGCAACAAATATCAGTTTGTCCTTAGATTTCTACTTATAAAATAATCAAAGAAACATATGCTCACTACTTGTAAACACACCCTAACAAAAGAAATTATTCTGGAAATGTTTCTTTGGAGGACAAGTAAGTCACTATTCTACGAAAGTACTGTAGTGTGAATTAAAGTGGTAACAACAGGGTTTACAAAATGATTGAATAACCCATTCACATATTATATTTATCATCACCTAGTTGAGAACAGCCAAATATGATTTGTTGGTAGGCGCCATTTCCGACAGAATGCAATTATCTCAGGGGTAGAGTAGAACTTTGGCTTCCCATTGCCCAACTCTGTGACGGCTGTCACCACAACTGTTTGACACAAATACCACATAAGGTTGTAAGTACTTTTTGCCTTTTAAACATGGAACACAAAGAGTGAGATTGTTACTTATGAGTTACAATAGTGATACTGAACAGATTCGTAACAAAAGATGTGATTTGTACCGGACCAAAAAAAAATACAACATTGAGCTACAACTGGAGAAGCATGAAGTACAGGAAATAATAATAGTAATATAAAATCAATAAAAGTAACCAGCAAAATGTCAAAATACACTAAAAAGATCTGCAGAGAGGAGAAAATAATTAATTGACTACGACGATGAGGCTAACAATAAAGAGAAGATAATAACAAAATCTTGTATAAAGTAAAATCCAAACAAGATTCCAAGATAAGCTCATCTAGCCCACCATCGTGGTACCTCTGTAAAGCAAGAAAAATTAGGACTCTTATGTAAAAGACTTTTGTAGCTATTGATGTATGCCTCCAGATCATCCCTGTCAGCAAATTAAATCGATTCTATTATATGCAATTATAAAGCAAGCAAGATAGGGTTTCAGGCTTTCAGCTGACTGTATGCGTTGGGGTGTGGTGGCAAAGGAGTGCTTCCCTAAGTGTCAATTGACTTGATTCAATGAATCATATCAATCAAAGAGTTGCATTACCTTAAAAACTAAGTATCACGCCAAAAGGATGTGAGCATACCACTTTTCTGAAACAAAGAATTTTTTTTTCAAAGTAAGACGATAAAAAGGTGGGTATGCCACTTTTTAATCAACCATGAAATGGTTAGGAATTTAAGCAACTTCAGAAATCAGAACTATGTCAAAATTGGTGACCCTATACATCAACTTATGGCATTTGACCCAAGAATCCATGGCTTAAAGATTCAAAAAGGATGTGCACAACACTTTTGTATGAGAACCCAAGAGTTCATAGAATCACCATTAAGTGCTTCTTATTCCAGCATGATCAAAAAGCTACAACGAGAGAATTCTATAAAAAAAAGAAGCTCAAAATTTTGACACTAATCAAGTTGATCAATAAAAGTAAAGTGTAAACAATGCAGTTAGGGGGTGAGCAGAGAGAAACTATATACATGTGCACGTAGAGTCTTTTACATTAAAAATAAATAAATTAAAACACTCATACCAAAATCTTCATTTGGGTGCTGTCCATGGTCCCCTAAAACAGCAGTTACGAGCTCCATTGATATGCACATACGGTTTGTCTGCAAGCATGACCAACAAAAGATTTAGCTTTAGGAAGTTAGGAAGGCACAGAACGGCAGGAAGAACATTTGACCAAAATAAAATAATACAGAGGAAAGCACTTTCAGAAGCACAATCAGAAGACAATAACAGGTATTAGAATAACGTTCAGATTTCTCTTGTAAATACTACCTCTAAGAAGTCATTAAACACTGCTTGCATTTGTGCAGCTTCAGATCCCCATGCCTCACGAAACATCCGCCCAAGAACAAATACACCAACAGCTGTAAATCTAAAAGTGCAATGAAAGTTAGCTATGGTTGACCAATAGAAAAATAAGACACCCAGAAGAATTACGAAGATATAATAGTAACAAAAAGCCCAGTTTCTTTTCAGCAAAAGTTATCTCGATCAGGTTTTCCTCAAATGGTTCCACAATTTGTTCTTTGCAAGACAGAGAAATTTAAAAGCGCCTTCCATTATTTTCACAAATGCAGTAAAAAATTTACGGATCCATTGCTAGAATTTCACTGGTGGTGTTATTACAAACAGTAGTATAATATATACAATTTCACCGGTGAACACAACACGCCCTGCCCTTTGCCCGCAATATGGATTAACTCAAGTGTACACACATGTTAGGGGATGCATTTTCAAGGTCATTTTATCACGTTTTATCTGTTAACTGATTTGAAAAGGAAACAGTTGTCACCTACATATTCCCAAAGCTGTTTTTAGCATAAGCACCACCCTCATTACCAGCATACATAAAGAGTGACCCAGAGTGTTGAAGTGAAACCTGCCAAAAGGATCATAGTTAGTAAATCTCCATGGACTTTCAGTCAGTTGAGGACAAAAATTGTCATGAATAACTTTATCTTTTGTGGTATACATAACTTTGCTTATGACCAATAGCAGGATCCCCAACTCGTAGAAGAGAGTAAGTATAATTAAGTAGTCAATAGATGGTATCTCAATGCAGAAAGCAGTACAATTTGTACACAATAACAAAGAGGTCATGAAAACCCTTACCTCCAAGGTAGCCAAGCCTTTAGTTACCATCTCTATCATCCTTGTCCTAATCTGAACAACAGTAGAAAAGAAGACTGATGAATATTAACCAACAAGAGCAATCAAAGAATAAATATAAAAACCAGTACAAGGCATGTAAAATTAAAGTCGCATTTCCCATAGCTAGGACTAGATGACATGATTGAACAATGCAAGAATGAACAGGTAGTTGATGCTATGAATTATCAGCTCATTACTATGAAAGAAAATATCCCATTTAAGAAATGCTAATGCGACAAAAAAGAATATTTGACATTAAAATGCTTGAAGAGAGAAAGAAACATACCTCCTGATCTGACTCCTCATTTTCAAATTTAGGATAGAAAGTAGCTCGTACTTGCACTTGAGCATACGTTGAGTTGTCCACAGTAAAATTTTCCAAAAGATCACCCGTGAACAACTTGCTTGCGCCAGAACTGCTTTTCTGAGGAGCTGCTAGTCCACCTCCAATTTCTTGTAATCCAACTGTAGTTTTATCAACAGTTTTTTCAGGTTCTACTGCCGTAGATCTAGTAACAGTTCCGAAAGATTTAGGCTTCCAGACCCATTTCTGACCAGGTACTGGGCCCTGATTAACTTGTACTCTCGCAGCATGTATAGGTTGAAGTGGTGCATCAGAATGCCTGCTACTTTCACTAGCACTCCATTCCCCGAGTCTGCTAGCGACAGGACTTTCAGTTTTGGGCTTCTCTTTCCATTTTTGTTCCCTATGTCCACCGCGTCGCTTCAAAGTAAACCAAATATGTCAATCACGCTGCTTAGCCAGAAAATGTCGAACTTCAACCAAAGACAACGCAGTGAGCTCTTCAATTTAATTTCATTGCAATTTCTAACTCATATCCACCTATGGAAACTGTAAGATGTATTTACAGTTATACATACAGAAGAAATCCTTATAGGCAAGCTGAGTCCGGCTCGAAAGTAACCATATAACACAGGAAATAGAAATGTAAATTTGTAAAAAATATCTACTGTAGTAAATTCGACGAGTTCATCCACAATAACAACTAGCAAACTCTACCAAAGATTCTCGATATGACATTCATAACTGTAGGATTCAAATTAAACCTAACAACCAAACAAAATTCCCAAATAGCAAATCCTTGAAACGTTGTTCAAACTAGGCTGAAAAATTCACTTGGACGATGATGAATAAGATAAAACCATCACCAAATCAACTGCAATCGTCATTATTACTACGTAATCGCAATTGTTACGGGCTCCGACAACACAGAAATCCATCGCCGAATTCCATACATGAAGAACAATAAACTACGTGAACAGGATAATTTATACCTGATTGTACGGCATGGCAGAATGCGAGGTCGAAATGAGCGAAGGATGAAGAAGGTTCCGGAAACGAACAAGGCCGGTGAAGAAGAAGAAGAAACAGAGAGAGTGCATAGAATCATGTGCGGTGCCAACATTCAATTGCTAAATGTAGACTGCTTTCCGTATATTTTTTTACTTTTTTTTAAAGTGAAACAGTAGAATTATGTATGTGGTAAATTATAAAATGACCGGCACAATAAAATGACGCTCTTAAAACAACCTACACTATTTCCATAACCAACTAGTCAGGTGACTGAAAGCTACTCATAAAAAAAAATAAGGGATCCCACACTCTATCTAACTATGTCCTCGAAACTACATTAACGTCATCCGGCGCTCCTCTCCTTGTATATAAGTGAGTGCCACCGGATCCATTACCACCTGCTTCTGGTTTGAAACCTCCAAAAACAGCAAAACCCTTGAAAGCCAAGCGCAGGCCCGGCCCAAGACCATGCAAGACCAGGCCCAGGACCAAGCCCGGAAGCCTTGACCCAGATCAGACCCGATCCAGCCCGCGCGTCGCGCACCGCCTCCAGTCCTTATCGCCATCGTCCTTTGGCTGTCAGCCTAGGCCCGCCGATATTAGCACGTCGCCATTGGAGACGAGGCCAAGCTCATCGTGCGGTCCCAGTGCAGTCGGCACAGGCCGCCGCTGACCAACTCTTGGCCCCTGATACCCCTGCCCTACGTCGCTGCGCCACAATCCCCATCGGCCTCGATCCAGACCTGCAAGAAAAGATAAAAGCCACAAACGGAGATCTCGCCGATACAGCCGGAACTCAATCCGATCTCTCAACACGGCAACTTCCCACAACCAGCAGCGCACATCAACCACCCCAGCGACACTTGTCAACGCAGAGCCTCATCGGCTCTCATGTCTCAACACTACAATAGTTGATTGTATACATATCACTTTCCGTATTTCCTATCGTATGGAGAGAGAGAGAGAGAGAGAGAGAGGTGCTGACTGATAATATGCGTGACCGCCAAGCAGGAGTCTGAGAACGGCGACCGGGTTCAGAGGGGTAAGTAGGAGAGAGAGAAGAAGAAGAAGAAGACGACGACGACGTTGGTGTTACGCGATAGACTGTAATAAAATCGTCCGAATTACCAAAATAACCTCCTTGGGAAAGAACAGTAAAAATAAATGTACGAGTGTGTAGCTAGACTGCATGAAACGGGTAAAGGACGCCGAAGTAAAGCATTTGTACTAGGCCTGGACTCGGTACTTAGCCAAGCCCAAAAAATGTCCAATTGCAACCTAACCGAAAATAGTCAGTAGGCCGAAATTGCGTGCTTAAACCGAACTGAAAATTCGGTTACGGAAAGTTCAGTATAATCGGTATAGTGGTTAGTTTGGCTGGTAATGGACCTCAACCGAAATGTTGAGCCTGCTAAGTTATGCTTTATTTTTTAAGGTCAATGTTTTTACTGGACCTGACCAATTTAGTTCAAATATTCATATGAAGTACAATTTATAATCTTTCCTCAATTGGAAATTTGAAACCAACATAAAAAAAAACCTGTGAACTCAATTCCATCAATGTTCAAAACACTAAATATGCAAAACTCAATTCCATCGGTGTTCAAAACACTCAATATGCAGAATCAAAGAGTTTCAAAAGTCCAAAATACAACACCATCAAGTTCATCAATCCAAATACAGTCCATGCAATCTCAAGACAAATCAAAATATGCAGAATTAAAGAGTTTCAAAAGTCCGATTAAAAGTCTTCTAAATTACAAGCTTCCTGAAATACTACACAAATCTGCCAGATTACAAGTCTGCCACTCCAAAAACCTGAAAAACTACATAAATCTGCCAGATTAGATGCCACAAGCTCCATGTTCTACAAAACAGTTGTTGATGAACTTGGACCATCATTCAAGCTTATCCCAACAGTTTCTACATACAAAATTCATAAAATTCAGCAGTTAGTATAAATGTATAATGCAGCAGTCAGTATAAGCAGCAGGCATAAAACTAGAAGGGAAAAAACAGTAGACATGCAAAAACAGCATACAACTAGACACGCAGAGTACACAGGTATACAAAAGAACATTAAAAAAATCATATTCATAATCCAACCTCTTTGCAGTTGTTCAAGCTCATAGTACAACTCCATTTGATCTGTTGTTGGTTCCTTGTAGAAATTTGCAATGGTAATTGCCGGAACTAAGGCCTTGCAATAATTACACTCTGTCCATTCTAAATCTAGTGTACCATCCGGTTTGACAGGCCTTGTAAATGAGTCTCAAGTAACACTCCTTCCCTCTTTTGGTTTAGGAGCATCAACGTCAACAACTTCAGTAGGTTTAGTTCTTTTTCTCCTAAGCAATGGTCTAGGTTTTTTGGCACATATGTGGTTATCTCAAGAATAGAGGCAGAGGTGGGTGTTTGAGGCTGATCTATGGTGTTTAGGGATGGGTTTGGGGATAGAGAAGGGTTCATAGTCACCGAATGAGAGCTATGAATGCTTGATGAAGATGTCATTTACACAAATCTACATTAAACATGCAATTCACTATCAGTTTAAATTTAGCTTCAATACAATTCTAATTCACACTTCAAAATAGATTACTCAATGTCAAAGACACTTAACATTCCAGTTCACCATCAATGACACTTAACATTTTAGTTCACCAAAAAAGATTAGTCTTTATTTAGTTCCAACTTCCAATTCACTTACCAAAACAGTTTCAATCCAGTTTCAGTTCACCATTTCAGTTCAATTCCAATTCACATGCAATTTAATTAGCACTAACCATTTTCATTTTAAGAAAAAACTAAGCATGACAGCCTCATGCATAAGGAGTAATCTGTCTTACAAGCATTTCACAGCATCATTATTATTACATCATCATCATTATACAACCAATTTCATCACAACATGCAACTCAATTCCATTTTCAGCTCAAAACAACAGTCATTTCAACATCAATCACTTTCTTTCAGTACCGGTCGACATACCTGAGTATGCAAATATAAGCTCCAGCTCCAAACATATGCACCTTCTCCAAATCTCATGGTCAGAACAGATTAATCCTTGCAAAAAATACAATCATTACGTACAAGTTCACATCATTCAAAACAGATTACATATGAGTTACAATCATTTCAGTTACATCACAGTCATCACTTATTTTCAGTACTAGTCAACATACCTTTGTATCCAAACGTAAGCTCTAGCTCCAATCGTAAGCACCAGCTCCAAACGTAAGAACCTTCTCCAAACGTATGCACCTTGTCCTATGAACAATAATATATAACTTGAGATCAGTGTTCCTATGAATTGAAAAACCATAACATGTGTGGGTTAGGTACCAGACACTTATCATAAGCTTACATAAAGACATTTATGACAACATTCCATAATTACTGTGAGAACTACCACACCAAATGTTCGAATCATCACCTTCTTCTTTCCTTATAATGAAACATATGCACAAATATGACAACAAAATAAGAATGAAACAAGTTTGAGGAACATAAGTATGAACAAACAGTAATATTATACAGCATTCTCATATTAAGGTTTCATAATCATTACAATCATGCACAACATCATAACACATCAACACCAATTCAATTGCATGTTAACTAACACATTAACACATATATTTCAACTATCCTTTGTAAAATATGGGTTCAAGACAACATACCTTTGAAATAAGAACCGTTCTTATATGCACAAGATTTGGGTTCAATGGCAACAATAGCCAAGCAAAATAGTGAAATACACAGAGAACCCTAGAAATTTAAGAAATTTAAGGATTAGAGAAACCATACTTAAGAGAATGAAATTGAAATACCCAAAGAATGGAGAGAGGGAGATTACTCTGAGAGAGTTATAGTGGCAACGGCGGAGGTCGAGTGAGTCAACGACGGAGGAGATTTGGAGAGATTCGAAGCTTATTTTGGGGATGGTTTGAGCGATGAAGGGTTTGATTTTGGGGAAAGATCATATTATATTGGCTAATTTTGTCGGATGATTCCATTATTTCTTCACTTTCTTGGTTTGATTTGGAAGTTGCGAGATGAAATGAGAGAGATAATATAAAATCTGGCTAATTTTGTCGGATGATTCCATTTGTCGTATTATAATATAAAATCTGTTGAAATATGTCAAGGTATTGTGTGTTTATCCTCATCGTAATCTAGATAGATATCTGTGAGGAGTAAAATTTACGGGCTTTGACAAAGTCCAAGGCCCAATATTTTGGCCTGCTACTTTTGTAGGTATTGAGGGTCGTGTTTTGATTCGGCCCACTATTTCATAGAGATTAAGGGTCATGCTTTGACTTGGCTCTCTATTTTTTAGGGGATGATGGTCATACTTTGACTTGGTCTAGTCAAAGTAGTTTTAAATTCTGATGTGCAGGTGAAAGTGGGCGTAGTGGAAAAGTGGGAACCCTTCTATACATCATGGAAAAGTGTCGGCCCAATCATGGTGTAATAGATTATATAGGTCATGAAATTGAGGGCATGTGAGCCCATGAGAAAAGTGAAGATAGTGGCTAAATCAAGTGCCACATATGTAAGTGTTTATTATAAATAGAAGAGAATAGAATTGAAAAAAGAAAGGGGGTAAGGACGTTCTAGTTTTGAATTACTCAATATCTAAGGAAAACTCTAACTTGGGCGTCAGAGTGTTTGTTCTTTTGCAAGTACCCACCCATTATGGTTTTTGGTGACCTTTGAATTCATAATCATATTCTTCGATCAAGGGTCAAGTGTCTGCTCCAATCAAAATAGTTTTGTGGGTGCGAAAAAGTTGACAACGAATTTTTTGACATCAATAAGTGGCGTCGTCTGTGGGAAACGACGGTAGATTCTCGACTTAGTGAAAATAAATTTTTTGTCACTTGAGGTTGGAAGTGATGGATAGAACACGAAACAAAAGGGTAAAATAAAATCAAACGGGGCTCAATTTGCAATCAGAGGAAGAAGATATGAGAAATTGTTCAATACTTTTTTGGGATCATATATAGTAATTGATTGCAAAAAGGCGGAAACGATGAGTATATGTATCAAAAAAGCACTACGTGCAATGGTTAATTGATATTATAGGTAGTAGCGTTATACATATTATATTGCACATTTATATATTCATGCATATTTATGTTTATTTGAGATGATAATAATGATATTGTTAACCTATCTTGATATGTGAAACTTGAGTGAGATAATGTTGTCAAATATAAATGTTAGTACACATATATTGTTTTAAGATTCGTAGGTGGTGATGAACGAATACCAAAGGATGATCTTTAATACCTGAAGTAAAGGCTCGAGACAACCCCGCAAGTGAATGATGTGAGGCTTCGCGCAAATAGAGAAGTGAATGAAGGCACATGTGGGGTTGAGGCATGCAGGCCTACAAGACTCGAAAAAGAATTTATAAGGTAAAAGTGAGCATATGCAATGACGCAAGAAGAACACTTGAAGAACACTGATGGAGTTAAGATAAATTTGTATCCTCCCCTCCATTAGGCAAGGGGGCATGCGATGCAAAGATATCAGGGGTAGCGAGTTGCAATCCTTAAAGCAACAAGGGATGAAGAATTTGAAACATAGCTCAAAGCTATTGCTTAGTTCAAGGGTAGGAACAAATCGGGTATGAATCATTTTTTATATAATAAATTGAGTAACTATATTTTTTGTGCTAACAAAAACTAATTCCTCAAGTAGGACGGTCTTGTTTTATTTTTGTGATAAATGTGTTGAGCAGTATATAGGCGTTGGTGGATGAAAATTTGCTCCACGCAAAGAGAATGCACAAGAAGAAAGTTATGTGCTTGATCAAGAAATTTCACCGACTTTTTTAGATAAGGGGCACCAAGGGCCAGAAGGTCTGAGGTCAATATTTTTCCCGAGTCTTTGGATGAGGGGCACCAAGGGCCAGAGGGTCTAAGGTCAGTATTTTCCCCGAGTCTTCGAATGTGGGACACCAAGAGCTAGAGGGTCTAACGTTAATATTTTCCCCAAGTCTTTGGATAAGGGGCAGTAAAGGCCTTAGGGCATGAGGTCAGTATTTTCCCCAAGTCTTCGAATAAGGGGCACAAAGGCCTGCGGACCTGAGTAGAATTAAGAAAAGAAGTATGTTCTAGTTTTGAATTATTCAATATCTAAGGAAAACTCTAAATTGGGCGTTGTGGGAGATAAAATTAATGGGCCCTAATTAAGTCAAAACCTAGACGTCATGATTAAGTCAAAGCCCAGACATTATGGCCTGCTTTTTAATAGGAAACGAGGGTTCGTGGTTTCGCTCGATCCCTACTTTTTAGGGATAATAGTCATACTTTGACTTGGTCAAGTCAAGGTAGTTTTGTGTGCTGTGTGCAGGTAGAAGGTGGAAGAAGTGGAGAAAGTGGGAGAATAACATACACGAGGAGAAGGTGGTGTCGTGGGGGAATAGAAACTCACAAACCCACAGCCACGTGGTGGAAGTAGTGGCTGACTCACTCGCCACTTGGGTAAGCGTTTATTATAAATAGTCAAGAAGTAAGAATGAGAGAGGGTTGGATCAAAAATTTTGGCTTACTATACAGAGACTAGAAACACCTACGCAAATACCCATTTTGACATTGGAGTGTTTTTTGCAGGTATCCCCCCCCCTTCCCCAATTTTTCATGAAGCCCATTGTCGTGCTCGTAAAGAATCAATTCCTCAATATAAAGCCTAACATAAAGTTCGATTCAGAAATCTTGTGGTCAAAGAAGTCAACGACTAATTCATCAACAAGTAGGCGTCATCTATGGAAACGATGGTAAATGTTGGGCCTGAAGAATTCGACTTTCTGTCACTTGAACTAGGGGGTGATAGAGAAGCATGAAATGAGGAGGTGACAAAATGTTGAATATGAGAAGGACCATTGAGGTAGGAGGAAACTCCAATCAAGTCAATAGGGTGAGCACTGTCTAAGCACAAGATGCCAGTGGGGATCGAGATGTTCACAAGGCCCTAGATCTCAAATTTCTAGCGACTGACAATGCCATTCTATCCATGATGATTGAAATAGCGAAGCTCAAGAGCAAGGAGGAAGCCAGAGAATAAAGAAGACTCGGGTGAGGTGCGCTCAACCAAGAATCCTCAGAAGATGAACCGAAAACACTACCCCATCCGAATGAAATGAGACAAAGGACCGGTGGGGAAGGAAGCAACAATAGGGCCTTGGTAAGAAGGACGCCACTAGAAGGTTGGGGAGAGAAGCTGCTGCAATTAATTGAAGAAGGTAGGGGAAATAAGCCTCATAAAATTGCGGCAGAGATAGCATGAGGCCTCACCGACTCATCTTTCACTGACGAAATATTGAGTGTGGAGAAGCCTCGAAGGTTCACTACCCCTAGTTTTTTCAAGTATGATGGGAAAAAGGACCCCGCAGATCACATCAAGACAAAAGACGAGCTCTTATTGTGCAAGCTTTTTCCATCCAGCCTGAGTGGCCCATCAGCAAAGTGGTTCAAGGAATTGAAGCCCCGATCCATTTCCAATTTTAAGGAGTTAACCAGGGCCTTCATATCCCAATACTATTGTAGCAGAATGTAAAAGAATCATTTGGCGGCCCTCTTCGGGTGTAAGCAAAAATTCGGAGAAAAATTGGAGAAGTACTTCGAGCACTTCAAGACCATAATGGTGAGCTTCGAATGCAATCCAATGGATGCGGCAACCGCCCTTCGTGAACGATTGTCAGATGGACCGTTGTTCGAGAGCTTTGTGAGAAACCAGCCTCGAGATATAGATGATGTCTTGGAAAGGGTCGAAGGAGAAATTTGATTGGAAACAATGAAGGATGCAAGAGGAGGGTTAGTCACAGCAAACATTGAATCTTCACAGCTGAAGAAGGGAAACTAGCCAAGAGAAGATAGAAAACAGAGGGACCGCATCATTACCAACAAGAGACTTCAACAAACCTCGACGAAAGGTACCTGGTATACTTCCAGTCCTTCGAGGATCTTCCAGGACCATAGGCATAAGGGAATCTTCAAGAGGCATGCGACCCCACAGCCACCATCCCGAGATGAGAGGGAGGCGTCGAGATATTGTGAATTCCACGATTCATATGGACATGGCTTGGGGAGATGTCAGGCATTGAGCCCAACCCTCCTTGAATTAATGGGCCAAGGGAAGTTGCTGCAATATCGCGTGGGGACCGAACCAAGTTAGGACGCTAGGAAGAAGCCGGATAATGAACCACCCGTTTGAGTTATAACAATAATTTATGGGCGCTCAGCCACTCAAGCAGAAGAGAAGGTGTGCCTAAGGTCCGAGACGCGTCAGGTAGAAAAGATGAGGGTTTATCAAATAGAAAGGAAGGCAGACATCAAGGTAACAAGTGGGGGGGACCCGTAATCACTTTTCAAAGCAAGATGCAGAAGGAATCCAATTCCCCCATCGGGATGCCCTGGTCATCATGACCAAGATAACATATGCCATAATGAATAGTGATGGTCGATGCGGGAAGTAGCAAGGACATAATTTTCCTCGACGCCTTCCAGAAGCTAGTAAGAAAAAGTAGGACCCCATTAACTGCATTTGAAGAGACAAAAACGTGGCCTATGGGAGAAATCTCACTGCCCGTGACAACTGGGAGCAAAATGATCGAGGTGAATTTCATCATAATCAATGGAGCATCGATCTACAATGTGATATTAGGAAGGGAATGGTTACAAAAAATGGAGAATGAAGCTTCCACGCGCTATTAAGTGTTGTAGTTTATCTCCAGAGATGGCAGAAGCGTTGAATTAGTACGAGGAGACCAGATCGTGTCCAAAAACCTATACGCAATGGCCATTAAGCAGAAATTGTCTCCATTGATTTCCAATGGGGAAACCTTTACTCCTGAAGGGAAGGCCTCGAAAGATTAGCAATTAGTGGAGGACCTATCAGAAGATACAGAGCCAGAACGAGCACTAGATTTGATGACTATGGAACCGCTCCAAATTCTGTACCTTGACAAAGAACAAGCAAAACCAATTCTGATGGAGACCTTCCAAAACTCAGAGGAGACAGAAGAGTTGATGGAATTCTTGAAGGCCAATCAAGATGTCTTTGCTTGGATGCATATCGAGATGCTCGACATAGACTCAAAAGTAGCGTGTCATAAGCTCAACACCGACCCCAGCTTTCCACCATTTCAGCAAAAAAAAAGATGGTTCACTTCCGAGCATAATCACATCATTAGTGACGAGATAGATAGACTCCTTGAAGTTATTTCATCCGAGAAGTTTGGTGTCCCACTTGGATATCAAACGTGGTAGTTGTGAAGAAAAAGAACGAAAAATGAAGGGTATGTGTCGATTTCACGAACCTCAACAAGACTTATCAGAAACATAGTTACCCTCTGCCCAAGATCGACCAAATGGTGGATGTCATGGCAGGATACGAGAAACTCTCGTCCCTCACTGTCTACTCAGGATACAATCATATACCACTCACAGAGGAAGATCAAATCAAGATAACCTTCATGTTAGAATAGGGGCTATACTATTACACGGTGATGCCCTTCAAATTAAAATAGGTTGCTTATCACTACAATGTTTAAAGACCTTTTGGAAAAAACTATGGAGGCTTACATCGACGAAATGGTGGTGAAAAACTAGTATCGAGGGGACCATGTGCGACACTTGAATGAAACATTCACGATACTTCAGAAGTATGGTATGAAATTGAACCCCTTAAAATGTGTCTTTGTTGTTTCATCCAAGCAATCTTTGGACTATGTTGTGAATAAGAGGGGTATTGAGCCCAACCCCAAAAAAGTGGAGGTTATCCTAAGCATGTAGGAGCCAAGGACGAGGAAGGAGATACAAATTCTCGCAGGCCGAGTAGGTGCATTGAGTCGGTTCATCTCGCGATTGACAGATAGGTGTAAGCCCTTCTTCAAGGCCTTGAGAAATAAGCAGGGAAATTTTTAGGGAGAAGAACAATCAGAGGCTTTCAGAGGCCTAAAACATTACTTATCAAGTAAGAAGTTTTTGGTGGCCCCAAGGGAAGGCGAGACCCTATTTTTATACTTAGCAATGTCTGTGGTAGCAACAAATGTAGCATTATTCCGAGAAAAGGGACAAAAACAATGGCCCATCTCCTTCACAAGTCATAGCCTTATAGATGCCGAGACCCGATACACTCCCACTGAGCAATTGATCTTGGCCCTGGTCAATGCGAAAAAGAAGTTTCGTCAACATTTTGAAAGAAGAGAAATCGTCGTATATATAGATTTCCCAATCAGAGGGATCCTTTCAAAACCAGACACCTCAAGGAGGCTAGCAAAAATAAGCATAGAGTTGGGAGAGTTTGATCTTCTTTACAAGCCTTGAGCAACAATGAAGGGACAGGTGCTCGCTGACTTCTTAATTGAGCGTCATTTCTGGCCAGAGTTAACTACTTTCCCTTCGGAAGACCCATTATGAAAAATTTATGTGGATGGTTTGTCAAACTATTCGGGATGGGAGCGATGGCGTGAAGTGAAAAGAAGTCACTGAGGCCAAGAGAGATACCTCATTTATATGCCATAGCACAGAAGGCCAAGAGGTGAATATATGTGTTTGGATTCAGTTGCATAGGATAGATGTCTAACATCACCCACATCAATACAAATACAAGATGTAATGGGAAAGAGATATATGATAGATGTTCATGAGCTAGAATCAGAGAGTTGGGCGAGATGTTTTCACCTGAGTAGATGTCGGCATCCTCCAAAATGGCACAAACAGTAACCTTGGGGTTGTTGAGTTTCTGCCTTGCATTTTTAAGTTGAACATTGGAAAGATCCTAGATTTTGGGTTGTTTGACGATGTCGACAGTTATTTGATGTTTGGGAGTACCTTCAATTTCTGGGCTTTATAATAGTAGAGATAAGAAGATGAGAGAGGTTAACCTAGGTAAACAGGAAGAGTCATAGATTTAAAATGTAAAAGAAAGTTGTTGGCAGGGTGAAGAAGAAAAGTTGAGAAATAAAAGAAAGGATTGTTCTCCATTACAGTGAGAGAGAAAAGGAATAAAAGAAGAGGATGAATTTAATTAAAGTGAAGGGAAAAAGTTGTATCGGTAATGGAGAAGAGAAGAGAAACGATTGAAATGGCGCCCGTTTTGGGAAAATGTATATAAAATATTAATAAGTGACGTACAAGGGGTGACGTACGTGAGATAGTGATGAAGAAAAGTAAATTTATTCCTCGAGGCA
This sequence comes from Geum urbanum, assembly GCA_946800695.1. NCBI lineage: Eukaryota > Viridiplantae > Streptophyta > Magnoliopsida > Rosales > Rosaceae > Geum > Geum urbanum. The sequence goes on from OX327001.1 coordinate 13,980,628, forward strand.
ATAGGAGGTTTCAAGGAATAAAATTAGGGGTATTGTGGGAGATAAAATTAATGGACCCTGATTAAGTCAAAACCCAGACGTTATGGTATGAAGTAAAATTAATGGGCCTTCATTATGTCAAAGCCCAGACGTTACAGCCAGCTGTTTTATAGGAAACGAGGGTTCATGATTTCGCTCGATGCCTATTTTTTAGGGATGATAGTCATACTTTGACTTGGTCAAGTCAAGGTAGATTTGTGTTCTGTGTGCAGGTAGAAGGTGGAAGAATTGGAGAAAGTGGGAGAAAAACATACACGAGGAGAAGGTGGAGTCGTGGCGGAACGGAAACTCACGAACCCATGACCATGTTGTAGAAGTAGTGGCTGACTCACTCGCCACTTGGGTAACCGTTTATTATAAATAGTCAAGAAATAAGAATGACAGAGGGTTGGATCATAATTTTTGGCTTACTATACAGAGACTAGAAACACCTACGTAAATACTCATTTAGGCATCAGAGTGTTTTTTACAGGTCCTCCCCTCCCCCTAATTTTTCACAAATCTCATTGTCGTGCTCGTAAAGAATCAATTCCCTAATATAAAGCCCAACATAAGCTCCGATCTAGAAATCGTGTTGGTCAAAGAAGTCAACGACGAACTTTTTTGCATCAACAGGCGTCAGAGTGTTTGTTCTTTTGCAAGTACCTCTCCCATCATGGTTTTTGGTGACCCTTGAGTTCATAATCATATTCTTCGATCAAGGGGTCAAGCGTCTGGTCCTATCAAAATAATCTTGTGGGTGCAAAAAAGTCGTTGATGAATTTTTCGACATCAATTATATCCTTATTGTTTAAGGAGTTTACTTCTCCATAATTCTCGGTGTGTGTCTTATCCTACTTAGATACAGATATTGATTAGATAGATGTAGAAGAATCCTTGGTATATCAGGACATTTATTGTAACAGATCGTATCAGCCTGTATTTAAGGCAATCTATCAATGAAAGAGAAACAATTTTTACGGGCTACATACTTTTCTCCTGCAACACATTATCAGCACGCTCTCTGGGTTGATAGTCATCACCACAAAAAAAAATCCCTGACCTTCACAAAAGGCCTCCACCGTCGGCACACCTAGTCACCGTTGATCACCATCGTTGGCCTCTCTCTCTCTCTCTCTTCCGGCACTCCTCACACAAGCATAAGCTCCTCAAATATTCCTACATCGTCAAGATTGCTCGACTTCCGAAGAATCATTTCAAACGAGCTTCAACATCAAATCAATCAACAAGTGTACCGGTCATACCGAGCACAACACCCATCGAGGCAAACTTTTCTAAACCATCATTCTCTATATCTAGGATCAAACTTACTTACCGCAAAATCCTAGATCTAAGTTGATGATAATTGTAATATGAGTTGTTTTATATTACATGTTTATCCTAGTTCCTATGAACCTATATCCATAGAGTATAAGTGACGGTCCTGGGAGAGTCACGGTTTAGAAAAGAAAAGGTAAATCGATCCTATGTGACAGTTAGGCACGGTAGCTGGGTGTAATTTTTGCCACCGTTTATAATCGATTTTGTGACCATATATCATGGATCACGTTCTTGTTCAATAAAACTTGAAAGTTTTTGTGCTCGTAGTTTTTTATCGTTACTGATAAAACATCTCCGTGTGTTTTTGTAGATGAGTTTCAATGAGCCAGCTAGGCTGAAATTCGACATCCTTGACCTTCAAGGCAAGGAGTACCACTGTTGGGTCTCAGATGTGGAAACTACATTCATCGGAAAGAGACTGACCAACACCATCAAACTCTCTGGGCCTGGAACGAATCTCCTGCCCCCCACTGAAGAACCAAAAGCTCAAACTCTCATGTTTTTGAGGCGTCATATTCATCCAACTCTCAAGAAGCATTATTTAAAAAAAAACAGATCCCTTGGTATTGTGGGACGTTCTGAAGTAGCGCTTTAACAATGTGCATGATGCACAGCTTCCTGAGCTGACTACAAGATGGGAGAACACTAGACTTGTGGATTTTCCTAAAATCCAAGAGTTTAATTAAGCCATGCTAGATCTGCAGTCAGAGTTGTGGGGTGGAAAAATTTGAGAATGACATGATTAAGAGGGCATTACAAACCTACCCAACATCCATGAGTATTCTCGCTCATCGGTGCCAGCTTGAGTACGAACAGGGGAAGATTACTACCTTCAGTGATCTCATCAGTAGCCTTACGAAAAAAGAAAGGCATCATGAGATCATTCTAAATAGTAACTCAAGACCGGCTAGTACTAAGAAGCCTAAGAGTTACCAAATTGGAGGAAAGGCCCGCAAAAATAAGAAAGTTGCTCGTTCAGAACCTTATACTCGTGGAGGACATGCTCCATGTGGGGGTAGAGGAAGGCGTGTTCGTGGCCAAGGCCGCAGCCGCAATCTGTCTTGACATAGAGATCTAAACACCAACTCCAACAAGGACCAGTCTGGTTCAGTTTCTGATGGTCAACGATCTCAACATTCTGGAAGATACATTTGTTTCAAATGTGGTTCTACTAAGCATATGCACAAACAATGTCATGCTAGTAGAGAAATCCAAAACATCTACAAGCGGCACAAGCAGTATTTGGCTCAAGAGTCGAATTATGCTGGAGATTTAGAAATGGTGATCGACACCAATCTCGTTCTTGCAGAAGACAAGGAGAAATATCTTGCTACCCCAGATTTTAAGCCTATATAAAAGGTGTTGTCTCTGTAATTTTTCAAGTTTTGTTTTTTTTAGCTTAGGTTTTGGTCAAACTTATTAAGACGCTTGTCTTGTTTTTTGATTAAGAACATCTATGATGTATTTCTGTTAGCAGTAATGAATATTTCTCTATTTTTTGGTATATGAAAGTGTTGAGAATGTTCTATTTTTATACAATTCTTATATATGGTTCGATGTTTACAATTGTACATGACATAATGACATAGTAAAAACGAGACATGAAAAGGCAATTTTTGATCTCAGGATATTTTTTGACCCGTCAAGATTTTCCTCGACCTGTCAAATGTTCCACTATGGATCGAAACTAACATTTTTTGATCCGTCAAGTTTTTCCTCGACTCGTCGAATGTTTTCGTCTACCTCGGACTATGTCCATTTTTGACCCGTCGAAAATTTAGTTTTACCCATCGAATGTTTGCTTTTGTCTTGGACGTGTCCAATTTCGACCCATCAAAAATTGATCTCGATCTGTCGAAAATAGATATCGAAAAATTGATATCGGTTTTAGTTTTCCTGGACTTATAGAAAATTAGCTCGACCAGTCGAATGTATTCCCCTGGACACTATTTCGACCCGTCGAAAATCAATATCGAAAAATCAACATCCTATTTTGGGTTTTCTTCGACCCGTCAAAGATGTTACCCGGATGTGATGTTTTTTAGATGTATTTATACATCGGTTTTATTGGAAAATATTGAATTTTTTTTAGCAACCTGGATTTCAACACCACATGTTATTCATACATCGGTTTATGCCATGCCATATCAGCACTCAACAAGGGTCACACCCTTATTCAAATCTTTAAGTGTATACTTAAAGTGTACGCCTGGTCTTTAGTACAAAGACTTACTTATTTACATTGATTTTATAGATGTCTCAAGGAAAATTAAGTGTCTAGCAAATAGTGGTACTACTTATACCATTATGTAGAATATGAAACTATTTGTGGATCTTTTTCCATACAAATCCTTAGTGACAACCATGATTGGTTCAGCTTCCGTTATACACGGGCGTGGTTCTGTAGAGTTTCTGCTGCCCCATGGTACTAAATTATATATCATTGATGCCTTATACGCGCCAAACGCCAATCAAACCTGCTAAATTTAAAGGATATTTGTGCCAACGGTTTTCACTTGGAAACTTATTGTGAGAATGGGAAAGAACTATTGTGTATCACCTCTGTTGAATGTGGCCGCAAGCGCATTCTAGAGAAGTTTCCAGCTCTCCGCAGTGGTTTATATCTAACTACAGTATGGATCATTGAATCCAATGCCATGACTCACACTACCACGTGTGATTCTTCTTCATACAAGCTTTGGCATTTTTGACTGGGACATCCAGGTCGTGACATGATGATCAAAATCTTAAAAAATACTTATGGTCATCCATTCTTTAGAGCGAAAAAAACATGTGGGATTACCTATTTCCATCGGTTTAAATGGTAAGGATGAGATTACTCCTCTCGATCCTAGCTCGGTCTCCAAGATGAGTGCAGCACCATCCCGGAAAAATACTGCTGAGGCATTGTGCGTTATTCCACCAGATTCTTATGTTGCAATCTCGGTTGCACATCGCTCATTTTGTAAAGCTTGTTCTTTAGCAAAGCTACAGACACGTTCTTGTTTTATTGTTGATAATCATGACAATATTCCATTCTTACAAAGGATCCAAGGTGATATTTGTGGACCTATTAAACCCGAATGTGGACCATTTAAATATTTCATAGTTTTGATAGATGCATTAACGCGATGGTCACATATTACTTTTCTTTCCACAGGGAATGCTGCATTTGCAAACTCCTGGCTCAAATCATTAAGCTCCAGGCTCGCCACTCGAATTATCCAATCAAGTCTATTCAATTGGATAATGCAGAAGAGTTTACATCAAAATATTTTGATGATTACTGCATGTCTCTTGGGATTGAAGTTGAACATCTTGTTCCTCATGTTCATTCTCAGAAACGGTTTAGCAAAGGCTCATATCAAACGATTATAGCTTGTATCTAGGGCTTTGGTAATGCAGAAAAATTTACCGGTCTCTACTTGGGGATATGCAGTGTTACACGTAGAAATGCTTATTCGTTTTCGACCCATAGCCCGCCAACCATTCAGTGCATACCAATTAGTAACTGGATATGAGCCTGATGTTTCACATTTGTGCATTTTTGCACAACGTACTAAAATGGGTCCTTAAAGAAGATTAGGCATTTATGTTGGTAATGAATCTCCGACGATAGTCCTCTATCTTGAATCTTCAACAAGAGATCTCTTTACTACTAGATTTGCAGATTATCACTTTGAATAGACATATTTCTTGCCGTTAGGGGGAGATAGGAATGTTTCTATTCCAGTGGAACGTAAGGAATTGACGTGGTTTAATCCTACTGTCTCATCATGACCCTCGCACATCTCAGAGTGATACGGAAGTGCGAAGAATACTTGATCTTCGGCAAGTAGCATACTCTATGCCTGACTCATTTGCTGATATCGCTATAAACTGACTAGATCGAATATGCCTGCTGCAAATGTTCCTGCAAGGTTTGAAATCCTGAAAAAGAGATTCGTTAGTGGCAACACCGGGCAAGGAGGCATTCCTCTTGCTCATGTGGAAGGTGTTGCATCAGCCACCAGAAAAATGGGGAGACCAAGATAATCTACTGATGAGCCGTTGGTTAAAAGGCAGGCCATCAAGGCACAAAAAGATCCATTCATCATCAACATTCTGAATCCTTCACATGAGATTGTCTTTGACTACAGTTATGTCCTTGAATTACAATTGGCAAGTCTGAGGGACACTCCAGAACCTCTTGTGATGTCAGAGAACAAAGAAATCTCGCTTAAAGCAAATGATCCACGCGTTCTTATGGATAGATCTTCCATGTTAGGTGATGATGCGTTTTCTTATTTCGTCGCTCAGGAGATTATTGACGACGATGAAGTAGAACTCCTCTTTGTTGTTGAATGTCAACGTAGAGCAGATTGGTCGAAACGGGAGGTAGCAATCCAAGTTGTACTAGACTCTCTGAATAAAAGGTAAGTTTTCGGTCCGGTTATGCTATGCCCACTGAATGTTAAGCAAGTTGGACATAAATGGGTCTTTGTTCGGAAGTGTAACGAGATGAATGAGGTCTTGCATTATAAAGCTAGACTTATAGAGCAGGGTTTCTCTCAGCGCTCTGGAATTGATTATAAGGAGACGTATTCTCCTGTTATAAACATCATCACCTTCCACTACCTGATAAGCTTGGTAGTGTCTGAAAAGCTTAACATGCAGCTTATGGATGTGGTTACTGCATATCTTTATGGGAATCTTGATTCAAAGATATACATGAAAGTGCTAGATAGCATTGTTATACCCAAATCAAGTAACTCTAAACCACCAAGTGCTCATGTTATTAAATTGAGACATTCACTATATGGATTGAAGCAATCAGGTAGAATATGGTATACACGTCTTAATAACTATTTGATTAGGAAGGGATACAAGAATGATGACTTATGCCCTTGCGTGTTCTTTAAAAGAACAAGTTTAGGTTTTGCTCTAGTAGCAGTCTATGTTGATGATATGAACATCATCTGAACTCTTAATGAGATCAATGAGATGGTTAGCTACTTGAAATCTGAGTTTGAGATGAAAGACCTTGGTAGGACTCGATTTTGTCTCGAATTAGAGCTTAAACATCGAGTTCGTATAATTCTTATTCATCAGTCTACTTATGTCCAAAATATGCTCATGCGACTTAAAATGGACAAAGCATACCATGTTAGCACATCAATGGTTGTTCGCAATCTAGACCCCAAGAAAGATCTATTTGGTCCGCTAGATAACGATAAGGAGGTCTTAGGAGCTGGAATTCCATATGTTAGTGCTATTGGAGCTTTATTGTATTTAGCTCAGTGCACACGTTCAGATATTGCCTTCTCAGTGAACTTGTTGGCTAGATTTAGCCCTACATCTACACAACATTATTGAAATGGAGTAAAACATATCTTCAGCTACTTGAAAGGTTCCATTGGCATGGGCTTATTCTTCCCTTAAAAAGAATACAGAGAGAAGCATGAAAATCTTGGTCAAGGGATAGTTGAATCGCAGCATTCAAGTTATGGGCATTTCGACCCATCGAAAATATCATTCGACCTGTCGAATGCAATGAATGGTGATAACCTGAATAGGTCCTTCGACCCATCGAGCCATGGCCTCGACCCGTCGAATGTTCCATTCTGGATCGACTAGAGTGATTCTCTCGACTAGTCGAGGGACTCTCTCTACCCGTCAAAAATTCGTCTTGCTTTGGATAGTTTTCTTGCAATCCCCTATTCCGAGACACTGGTTGATGTGTTGGTTGGATTTGCTGATGCTGGGTACCTCTCTGACTCACACAAAGGTCGTTCACAGACCGGTTATATTTTCACTATGAAAAACACAGCGATCTCTTGGAGATCAACAAAGCAAACTCTTATTGCTACTTCCTCGAATTATTCTGAAATTATTGTTTTACATGAAGCTGTTAGAGAATGTGTCTGGCTTAGGTCAGTCATAGGTCATATTCGAAGATCTAGTGGATTACCATCTACTGTTACTGCTCCCACTTCCATTTATGAGGATAATGCAGCATGCATTAAACAAATGAAGTTTGGTTACATTAAGGATGACAATACAAAACATATATCGCCAAAGTTCTTCTTTAATTAACAACAACAACAACTGTTGAATATCTAAGTGAACCAGATTGGTTCCGTTGATAATGCTACAGACTTGTTTACCAAGTCATTACCTAAATCTACATTTGTGAAACATGTGAGACGCATTGGTATGCGCAGGTTATCTGAACTCCATGACTAAATTTACAGTCAGGGGGAGTTACATTTCTATAGACATCAGGGGGAGTCTATGTCACATGTAGTAACTTTTGTAGTTGATGCGTTGTACTCCTTCCCTTATATTAAAGTTTTGTTTTACCCATGAAGTTTTTGTTTGCTTGACAATGTTTTTAGTAAGGCAACAAGTCATGCATCATTCTTATGGTCATCGACACAAGGGGAAGTGTTTAAGGAAATTAATTCTCCATAATTTTCAGTGTGTGTCTTGTCCTACTTAGATACGGATATTAATTAGATAGATATGGAGAATCTCTGTTATATCGGGACATTTATTATAACAGATTGTATCAGCTTGTATTTAAGGCGTTCTATCAATGAAAGAGAAACAGTTTTTACAGTCTACATACTTTTCTCCTGCAACCCTTACCATATTATGTCATAGAATATATTCTTACTTGTCTACCAAATTATGGTTTACCTATTCCTATATAAATTTTGTAATAATGGATTTATATATAATGGATCATCCTCTATGAATAATATGAATGTTCTCTTCTCTTTTCCAAACTTATTTCAACACGTTATCAAGCACGAACTTTAACCTTGAGAAAAACCCAGAAAACTCTTTCTAACCTTAAAAAAATTCTAGTACTTAGAATAACACTTCCCATGAACCTCTGATTTGCACCATTTGCTCTCAGTCTCTCACCCTGTCGCTTCTCTTCTTTTCTCACCCGTTTCCCACTCTTTCCTCTTAAGAAAACACCTTTCCTCACTTGGTTAATTTCGGTTTCTACTCTCTTGCTATTGCATGCATTTAATTGATCTGGGGAATTGAAGAATCTAACAACAATTAATGGAATTTACAAAATTGGTTGCTGTCTATTTCGCAAAGAATTGAAGATTCTGAATTCAATACATGGAATTCGTTGACTCTGGTGGTGTGTATTTGGCAAAGAGTTGAAGAAATTGAATTCAATTGATGGAATTCACATAATTTGATGTTGGGTATTTTGCTAAGAATTGAATATTTCGAATTCACATTAGTTGATAAAGTTGAGTTTTTGATGATATGAATGAATCTAGTAATGGAGATGAGAAAAAGGCTGAATCAAGTTCAAAAGATGAAGCATTGCTTATTCGGTTGGATGGGTTTTTGTTGATGGGAATGAATCTGGTAATGTACACCACTTTCAATCAACACAGGTTTGTTAGAAACCTAGGTTTTGGTTTTGAAACCTACGCAGACCATGGGAACAAAGTCTAGCTCCACAGTAATCCTTGACTGCACCAAACGCAGGTTAAACTTGGTGCATTTTAAGGAGGTGCACACAGCACACTAGCCCAGGATAGTATTATAGAATAAATAAAGAGATCCATAGGAGCACTACATAACAAACAGCCCCTCAGAGTGTAGTGTACTCTCTCACCTTCACCATGATCTTCTATGTTCTCAAATCTCAAGCAGAATTGCCCTGAATGTAGAGCTCCCTTCAAATCTGTTATATCCTAGTTCAATCGATCTAAGGCTTGTACATACGATCGGCTTAAGTTGCTAGGATCTACTAGTAAACTTATTACCACTACTCTAATTCATTTCTGCTTCTGATTAGACGTCTAATTAGTTGTCTGATTAGTTTCTACACAGAGGGTTTTATAGTCGGTTTCTTAAATACCCTAGTTGATCTTGTCAGTTGGCAAATAGATTATAATAGTGGTTTAACAAAATTGATTTCAGTGATTTGATTTGATTTGATTTGGGCAACTCCAACAATCGGGAGCTATCTGGAGGAGCTGGAGTCATTTTAGCTCCTCCTCATCACTATTTATTGAGTTCCAACTCTCCCATCTCCAACAATGAGTTCCATTTTGGGGAGTTAGAATGCATTTGATTTGTTTATGATTATAATATAGATTAACTTTAATTTAATATTTAATTAATAATGTGTTAAATAAAAAAACTGAAAGGACCCAACCCCGATTCAGTTGCCCAAATCGGAATCGAACCCCTTCTGAAAACACGAACCAACAAAAACCATTCAAAATTTCTGCAGAGTTTCGTTACTAACGTGGAATTGCATAAACCTGCACCCTGAAAATAACACTTCGTCCTATGCCACAAAAGCCAAACCGTGGGCACCAATCCCATCCGGATTTCTCAACATCATATCATATCAAATAACAGAAAACATACTGTACTATATATAGTATATCCGAGAAAATTCGTATAAAACAAGTATCAGAATGTATCAGAACGACCTCTAGTGTAAATATATACAATATACACATCAATAGACGAAACAAGAACCTACTGGAAAACACAAGTAGCTCAGATCACTAGCCTCCAACCGCGACGTGAAAACACCTGAATCCGAACTGCAAACTGGGCACGGAAACCGAAAAGCCCAGGTTAAAGGCAAATAAAAACGTTAGAGTGAGTGGACGAAAATAAACATATGCCTTTCACCAGTTTATATACATACTCAATGTAAAACAGTGCGAGTTCGGAACACAACACATATATATAGAGGATGTCGGGCGAATCTCTCAAGCCCAACGTCAGGTGAATCGCTCAACCCGACGGTGATAGGCCAGGAGACCTCTCAACCCTGGCGGCACGCAGGGGACCACTCAACCCTGCCCAGAGGAATCTCTCAACTCTGGTAGCATCGATGCAATAAATGCCATCACCAATAAACATATAATAAAACCTCCGAAAATAACATATATCTCAATCATCATATAAAGTAAACACGAAAATCATAAAATCCACAAACTCGCAAATCAACAGTGAAAATAGAAACTTGTCCACTCACAGATGAGCAAAACGCACACTCGCGCTAATCTCGTGGTCCGGCGGAAGATCCCTCGCCTGAAGCACGATCGCGATCTCGATCTCGATCCCCTAAATATTCATAAAACACAACTGATCAAAACATAATCCACAACTCTGTACTGAATTACGGAAACCAATCGTTCCCGGAAATAAACAATGCAGTGCAAAATGATTAACGGAATTCCCGAAATCTCCACTCGAAACTCTCGACTGAAAATTGGCTACCCAAATCAAACTGAAAACCTCTGGACGATAATCAGGGCGCGATTACGAGAAAAACGACATTAAGAACACTAAAATCCAAAAAGTCAACTCCTCGCGCCGCTGCCTGTGCGCCGTCAACGGTGGAATTCCACGACGAAACTTTTCAGAATTCAAGGTCTTTCCAAGCCGAATCTTTTCCATAACTACAACCAAGGTCAATTCCAAACCTAACCCTTCCAAATCAGCACAAAACCAAGCTGAAATCTAACTCCGGCAACCGAATCGGGTTCGCCGGAAAACTCCATCTCAGCCCAAACCAAGTATAGGGGAAGCATCACCATGGTGTAGGGAGCAAAAACCCTATCAACCCCACCTCCAAAACTCGCCGGAACCCTCACCCCAACTCCGGCGAACTCCGACGAACCAACCCGATTCGGGTTCAACTAAAACTCCATTAATTCCCATCAAACCAAACATCAATCAACTCGAAATCACATAAGGATGCGAACCATACCTTCCACAAGGTCGGAGGTGGCCGGAAAAAGGACGTCGGACGGCAAGAACCAAAACGGGAAAGTTTTCCCCTCGGGTCAACGGTCAACTTTCCAATTTTGGAAAGTCAAAGCTCGGTCAACGTCAGTCAAAGCCCAAACTGAGATTTTCGACTATTTCTTGACTATTTCCGATATTTATACTCGCGCCTCGGGTCGATTGACGATTCGAAATGGATAACCATCACGATTCGGATAAACACGAAACAATCGGATAAACTCGTCGAAAACTGAAACTTCAAATAATCATATTATATTCCTCGATTATCGGAAAAATCTTCCGGAACCGGCCTCGAGCTTGAAATCTCGTACTCTACAACTTCCGTGAATATACTCAACTCAAATTCTCGGCCAAAAATGTAGTCGCGAAAAGAATCGACAAACCACACATTAATCGTAAAACTGCGACTAAGCAGAATCTCGTGAATCGTGCCGAATATCCTACTGATTCTGGTTCGGGTCGTCACAAATACGAATAGATATAATTATTTTCATGATAATTATATTTTTAATATTTAATATTATAATGATACTTTCAGTTTTAAGTAGTATTTATAGATTATCGGCAAACATTAATTACATTGCCACTTGTTAATTTTTCGATAAGATATATTTTGCCAAGTGTTGTCCGTTGTGAGAATGATAAGATTTCATCCGATATTATTTTTTGCCACATCTCGGATAAAAAATATTTTATTTGCTATCCAAATTGAGATGAAATTTCATATCCACTTGTCAATTTGTAAGTGGTTATGTTCATTTTGGATACGATTTGTTGGGTCACGTGTCTCAACTTATCTCTACATATTCTGTTCATAAATATTGAACTATATTTTCATCATCTCTCACAATTTGAGAACTAGATCTCACTTTCAAACACTTATCTTCTTCTATTCACTCATTTATTTTTATTTTTCAATGAATAGGTTAAGGTAGCTTTTGATGAAAGACCAAGAGGAGTCGACTACAAGAAACTGACGAAGATCGATGATGATGTCTGCAACTGCCTTACAGATTGAGGAATTAATAGAAGATGAGGAAGGACAGTGGGGAGGCTCTTCAAAAGGTCATGCACATATACCTCGAGATCGTGAACTCATGGATCAACGACTCAAAGCATTGTACTTTACTGAACCATGCCGATTTCAACCAAACATATTTCGGAGGTAGTTTAGAATGCATCCTCATGTATTTGACCAGATGATACATGACGTGACCAACTACGACTCTTATTTCATTCAAATTAGAGATGCCACAAGCAGACTTGGCTTGTCCATTAAACAGAAGATGACATGTGCTTTGAAAATGCTCGCATACAACATTCCAGCAGACGTGTTCGACGATTACCTCGACATAGCTAAATCCATAGCCACATAGATTCTAGAACACTTCACAAGAGCTATTTGGAATGTGTACCACAAGGATTACCTCCGTCGACCAAACAAAGTAGATTTGACTCACTTTCTTAACAAAGCCGAAGATAGAGGACTCTCGGAAATGGTGGGAAGTCTCGATTGCATGTATTGGAAATGGAAAAACAGCCCTACAGGATGGGCATGTCAATAAACTAGCCACAAAGGAAAACCAACGATGGTGCTAGAAGCGGTAGCGTCCTACGATACTTGGATTTGGCATGCCTTTTTTAGTTTGTCGGGTTCTTTTTATGATCTAAATGTCCTCGGATGTTCACTGCTCTTCGATGAAGTTGTCCAAGGTAAATCTTCTCTAACATAGTACTCCATTAATGGTAGAGCATATGGTCAAACTTATTACATGGTAATTGAATCTACTCGAAATAGGCTCATTTTGTCTAAGCAATTAAAAATCCAAGGATGGTGAATACACAACATTTTACCAAGATGCAGGAGGCGTATAGAAAAGACATAGAAAGAGCTTTTGGAATTCTTCAAGCTCATTGGTCAATTATAAGGGGTCAGCTTGTGGGTGGAGTAAGGAGAACCTCAAATACATGATGACATGGATTATACTGCATAATATGATAATTGAATATGAAAGAGCTGAAGATGAAGCAGAACCATTTGACCCTAATGAGATTCTGACCAACGTAATGAAAGCGCACATTTACGATCGTTAGGAAATTGGTGAACAGGGAGAAGAGCTTCCAATGCATGTTGATCGTGAAAAACATAAAATGGAGATATACTTGCAACGCTATAAGGACGTAAGTTGCCCGATCGTACACAAGAGTCTCCAAGGTGACCTAATTAGGTATCTCCATTTGAAGAAGATTGAAGATATGTGCAACCACCGTTGAAAAGGTCATTTGTGCAGTGTTGCACTTCCAAAATTTATTCATGTTATCATCATTTCATTTAGTTGTATTGTGGTGTCGTGTACTTTTTATTTTGCAAGGTCTGTGCTTTTAATGCTTTCAATAATTGACTATGTTGTCATCATGTATTATATTGTATTGTTGTAATATATGACCACTACCTATATTGTTATTAGTTTTATTTTGTTTGACTTTTATTGTTAATGAGCACGTTTTTACTTTAAATGAACTATAACTATTAAATAAATAAACTAACTTATTATTCATTGAAATAAAATTAATTAAACAACATATTTTTCCGATCACATCCAATACTCAACAAATACTAAATATTAAACAACATACACTTAACAAATACTAATTATCATCCTCTCTACCGATCCAATCAGTGTGACTTAATGGATCATAGGAAACCACACTATCATGGCCTTCGTATAGGGTTGAAAGTGTATGAGGTTGTGTCGGTGCATGAGGATGTCCCATTTGGGGGGGGGGGGGGTGTAAATTGAGTTGGATCCACCATCATTGTTTGTGTATCTTCGGCACGTTGTTCAACTTTCTTTTTATCTTTGATTTATTGTGGTTTTTGGATCATCTCTTGAGCTTGTTGATCAGTAAACCTTTGAATTTGAATTCGAAGAGCACTAGATTCCTCTTGCTTTCCTTTCTTCTTTGCCTCATTTTGAACTTGTTGTCCCTTGGGACATTGTTGCCTTATAATAGTTGGAGTCGAATGTGCTTCATTTGGCAATGTTGCATTCTCATCTAAGTCGACAGTTCTGAACATTTGGTGAGTCATCAAAGTCCATTGATGGTGCTTCACCAAAATTTTGAGTATCTTTCAAGTATGGCCAACAATGAACATTCTAAAAATAACCCTTCGTTTCGGTAGTGCCGTAATAATACGACTTAGCTCGGAGATCCTATATATAAAAAATAAGCACAATCTTGATCATTATTTCGTTACAACTATAATTAAGCTATTGTAGTTATATGTAATAACAAGTACATAAACTATCTGATCGGTCTTGTTTGAGCCGCTTTTATAATTTCTTTTTGCACTATCAAGAGCTTGTTGCCATTTCATACTTGGCACACTTATATTCTTCCACCGAGATTTCCAAGCGCAAGCAATTCTACTTTCACTATCCTCGAGTTTTAGCGACTCGTACTCCTCCGCTATTTTATCCCACAACACTATCTACAATTGAAAGATTCCCACCGCGTCATCACCACCAACATCGATCTATGCTCGACAAAGCTCTATATCGTCATAGTTCCTCAAGAGGTACTCCCACTACAGTAAAAAATACATTTTGCTACGGCATCCTGCCATTGAGAATAGTGAAAATGTCGTAGCAAATATTCTTTTCCGACGGCAAAATAAGTATTTACGACGGCATCATTTCTGTTGTAATAGGAGGTGACGCAATCGCTAATAACGATAATTTTACCGTCATCTGTACCTATTTACCACGGCAAAAAAAAATTCGTGGAAATTTTTTTTTTGTGACGGTAAGTTTACCTTCGCAAATTTGTTGACAGTAGTGTTGTTATTTGGTTTTTGCGACGGTAAATTATCGTCGCAAAAAAACAACTTTTGCTACGGCACAATTGCCATCGCGAATACAAGTCCCGTAACAAAAAAAATGCTCCATTTTTTTGCGACGCCAACAAGACCATCACAAAGAAATGGAGCTGATCAAATGTGCTAATTTGTAAATCTACTTGTGCATTAAGACACTTATCATTCAAAAAGTCTACAAAGTCATTCAAGTTCCCATGAGTTAACTATACAAAAAGATAAAAGCTCTTCTTTAGCCATTCATAAATTCTACTACTTTCTACTATTTCTTATCCCAATCTTAATCTAATATTCACATCTTTCATTGATTTTCCAGCAGTACCATATATGAATCGTTATCATGCTCATCTTCTTTGGGTTTGACCTCAGCTTCATTGTTTCTCTGTAATAAAAGAAACCATGGCAGTGAGTTGTCAGCATGCTTTCAAAGACTGGCAGATAGAGACAAACATTTGAAACAATCTATATTTCTGCCTATGTAGGCAATAATTGTCTCTAAGAATAATCTCTCTATGAATTTTACCATTAGAAATTAGCCAGCACTGATCTTCCAAGATTGGTCAGCAATACTAAAACAAATTGAAAGACATCTAGTTCACTTAAAATGGCCTAACTTGAGAAAAGTAAAGTTAGTTTCTGTATGTTCACTCTACTTGAAATATGACGTGCATGCAACAACAAGACTATTCAATTAGAAAACAAAAATAAGAATTGAATATCATCTACCTTAGTTGCTTATTATATTGGGAATACTTTGCAACTGTTTTAGCTAAAACGTAATTTTTTATGTGATCTCATATTAGAAATTAAGCTGTCGTAGCCTACTTCAATATTTTTACTTCCTACCTCATGATTGAATATCCCGAATAGTGTCATATCACTACCTCATTCGAAAGAAGATAAGGACAACGATCCAACGAATAACATATCAAAAGAATGGGTGCAAACAAAACAGGCTACAAGCCTCACCTCCTGAGCTCTAATAACAAGATTTTGAAGCATGTCCTTGTATTTTTCAGGTTTGTTTACCATCATTCCTTGATATAATCAAATAGTTTAGCACAACGTATTGAGCAACAATACTCTAGTACTTGAAGTTTGTAGAAAAACTCCTACCTTTAAAAGAAACGTTGAGGAGTAATATGCTACCCTCGAGTTTGTGTCATCCAAGGGTTCCTTGAATGTGTTTTCAAAAGCATTCGCATATCAGTAGTAGTCATGGAGCTAAAACAAAAGAAGTAAGGGAAACAAATTGACACTAGAATAACTACATATACTTTTCCAATACTACCAAAAGTACTACCTACAAATAAAAGCATATGCAAGTTCTTGCTTTCACATTATAAACCACTCTAAATTTGAAAAACCAAAGATAAGGCACTACTCATGATGTCTATCACTGCATTAGCTTTCTCAAGACGATCATCGTTATGTGTATTTCCAATATTTGACCATATACTAATAGTTCTTTCACCACTAATAAGTAGGTCACCTAACAAGGACTGCTTCAATCACCTAATAGTAATCAAACAAGGACAACTTCATTCACAATGAACAAACAATAAAGAGAAGCTTAACTCCACAATATTAAGTGAGGCATTACCTTACCCAACTCAATAACACATTCCATGTATACAAATTTTCCTAACTACTCAACTTCTTGAACTGCACTCAACTAACTTATCCATGTCTACACATCTATAGCTGAGACACACTTTCAGTAGCACATGAAACTTCTCAATCAAACAAATTTAGAGCAATAAAAATCAAAAGAATTTACTACGAACTCTCATTCAAGAGTGGTTTATGATGCTGTAATCAAGGTGGAAGCACCTATGGCATATGTGTGTAAAAAACATGAAAAGTCTATATTCAGAAAATTATGGTCTTCACCTCCCAATTTGCATTTCTTTTGTTGTCTTCACTTGATTCAAGAAATAATGCGCAGATTGTCAATTAGTCCTGGGATTTTTTTTCCCTTGTGAAATCAGGAGTTAATTAGTTCACAGCTCTAATTTTGAGTTTGAGTTCATGCACCAACGATTTAGATATATAATACAATTTCAGCCAATTTCCATACACCTACTATGTGTAAGAGCACATACAAGAAGGCATGAGCAAGTTAATTATGCATGCAATTATGCAACTAGAGAAGACAACGACTATTTGTGTTATTACTTTATAATGGAAACAGACATAGACACACCGACACAATTCTCATTGACAAAAATAAAAAGATCATTTTATTAAGAATGTACAAAAACCAGAGCAACCCACAAAAGTCATAAACTCACTCGATAATAAGCAAATAGCATCCTTATCCTACAACTCCACTGAGGAGAATAGATGGGGGAAATCAACAATCACTGGTTACCATTCTCTAATCACATCCGACAAGAAGATAAATAAGATATAAAATAACAATTATTGCCTGTCTTGTGAAACTGAAACCTCCGTCTTCAAAGTGAGCTTATAGAGTAGTCGTAAAATTTCTGCAGGCCATGACATCTACAAACCAATTGAAGCAAATGCAGATAAAATGATAATTTGCAAAACAAAACAAAATAATCACGATTAATTTAAGCATGGCTATAACCTAAAAGACTCTTAAGCATCCATAAGTACAAACAAAGCTTTTGTGTGGTTTCTAACATTAAGAATGCATGTCGAACAGCTAGTTAGGAGACCATAGTGACAATTTAACTACAAGTAAAAAGTAAGAAGTTTGACTCACCATCAATTTTCTCCTGTATTTTACTCTCACAAGTCTATATAGCCTTCTCATATGCCGCATTCTCCTTCTACAATGTCACCTCTCTCAACTGCGCATGTTCACAACCACAAATAGAAAGCATGAAACTCAATCACACCAAAAAAAAATTCCCCCTCCCAAAAATCCCAGAACTTTTAACATAATCTGCAATAGTCACAACTACACCTACAATCCTAAATAATAAAAATTCAATCTTTAAATAACATACACAATATCTCATAGTCCTACACCAAAATCACAATCAAAATCAAAGACCCACATAAAGAAACTAAAGATCAACGACGGGGGTTGTAGGGGATCTCGAGGCCGAAGCTAAAGATGTACGAAGCGCGATGACGACATTGAGAAGCTAGCAACAGAGCAGCAGGTGGCGAGAGAATCTACGAGCTCAGAGAGACTTTGATTATGCAGCTCAGAGAGAAGCTGCCATCTCGGTGTGTGTGTGTGTGTGTGTGTGTGTGTGTGTGTGTGTGTGTGTGTGTGTGTGTGTGTGTGTGTGTGTGTGTGTGTGTGTGTGTCTGTGTGAGAGAGAGAGAGAGAGAGAGAGAGAGAGAGAGAGAGAGAGAGGGGGAGGGGGGGGGGGGGTTAAAGTGTTGATGTTTTGGATCCAACCTAATATTTGATACCTGTGTTTTCTTTTCTTTTTTGTTTTTTTGTTTGTTTTAAATTTAGATTTATGTTTTAGGATTTAGAAATTTTATTTTTTTATATGGCAAGAATGCAAGATAGAACTGAATTCCAAGAGAATGTGTGTGAGATAGTTGATCTTAAATTATTTTCAATGGAGCGACAAATCATGTTTTAATTTTAGGGGCATTATGGGTATAACGGTATAACGCATTAATCGAGGTCGAATTCAAGTCGAAAGTTCTAATTTTTGTACATCATGCTTAGATTGGCCCAATCGTCTCATCCAACAGTCACATTTGTAAAATGATTATTCGTTAGTGATTTACTTTCAAAAAGTTTTGTTTTTATATATAACCAACCAATAATGTAATAATACTAGTAGTCATATGTGAAATTTAAGAAATACAAAAAATTAAAATGGTCTAATGAGAAATGTGTCCATATACATAATATAACCTCGTAATAAAAGGGATCTCGCAAAAAAATTAGCCTCATCGGAGTTCGTTTGGAACCCAGTCAATGAGGTCAAAGATGACCAAAAGACTAATCTAACCTTTTTGAAGAATTTTGCTCATTCCCCTATGGGGAGGGAGTGACTACATTGACTATTTTTGGCATTTTTTTGACATGATAAGATAGATATAAACTCCACGATAATATGTGTGCGGAATTTGGTTTTAAATTTATTTTATAAGTAGTATAAAATGGAGTTTTAGTATAAATCACCTTAAGGTCACAACGGTTAGTACTCATACGATGAATTTAAACAATACGAGAAACCAAAATGATCTAATGAGAAATAAACCTCTTCTACCTTGTAATAAATAGGATTGTGCAAAAAAATTTACCTCATCGGAACTCGTCTAGTGCTCGGTCAATGAGGTAAAATAATACTAAAATAATATTTTTATGGAATTTGCTCGTTCTCCCTATGGAGGAGTACTTAAATTGATCTTTTTTGTTATTTTATTTTACATAGTAAGATAGATATGAACCCTACGAGAATGCATATGTGAAACTTGGTTTCAAATTAATTTTTTACGTAGTGGCAAATAAAGTTTTATTCTAAATATCACCTTAGGGTCACTACGGTTCAACACGTACACTAATCGAGGTCAAATTCAGGTCAAATGGTTATAAGTTTTTAATGATATACTTAGAGTATTCTAGTCATCCCATCCAACAGTTATTTTTGCGTAAAAAAATTTATTTTCGGCGAAAATAATTTTGCGACGGCGATTCTTTACCATCGCAATTGATGAAACATTTTATGACGGCATTGGTTTGCTGTTGCAAAAGGTCTTCACATTCGCGAGGGTGATTTTGTCGTCGTCATTGCTGGGTGTTTGTGACGGCATCCATTGTCATCACAAAAAAGTGTAGCAAATTAGATTTTTTGTTGTAGTGTCATCTTTCCCATTTTTTCCTCAAACAAAATAAAAACAATAAGAAGAGGAATTATCATCAATGGTATCTCACAAATGGGTCATTCATCACTTCGATACCTCACTTTTAAAAACTATCACTTTGGTACCTCACATTCAAATCCCTACATAGGATCAGTATCTACCATTACTAACACAGTTAACTTTCTTTCTTTATTTTTAAATGTCAAATTTTATGGGGTAAAATTTCAATTACTATTATTTTCTTTCTAGTTTTTGTTTTCTTATTCTTTTTCTTTTTTGTTCTCCAAAAAAAATTGACTTTTTTTAAAATTATTTTTCAATAACTTAACGGTGTTACTAACGATAAGTATTGATCTTAGGTAGAGATTTGAATGTGAGGTACCGAAGTGATAGTTTTCAAAAGCGAGGTACCGAAGTGATGGATGACTAATTTATGAGGTACCATTGGTGATAAAAACTCCAATAAGAATGATGAAGAATGAGAATTTCCAAGTAAGGAGATGGAAGATTTTGGTGTGAATTGTGTGAAATTATGAGATGATATATATAGAATTTTAGAAGAAGATTACTGTTATAATGGATAATTTTGAATATTAATTTCGTTTCGATTTAATTTGAGTTTTGTACTACAAATAATTTTGCAAGTTAAGTGTTTGCGGCAGATTGAGATGAGCTTGATTGATCAAAAGAGCCGCTGCTCAAATAGCCGTTCAAATTCAAATTAGTTGACCATGTTTCTTTGATTAAGCACAATTGGGCATGGGACCCACCAATCAAGTCTCAATAGTTTTCAGCACGTTTGCATGTCAACACACGCAATGAACTCGCTTTTGTTTTCTTTGTCGCTAGAGAGCGCCTTTTGCGCGTTTCATTATGTGCGACTGCTTTTATTATTTTTTTAATTTTTCTACCATTTTATAAGTCTCACGGGAGTTGGAGCTGGTTTTAGAGTTTAACCCCACTCCGATTCCAGCCTCAGTTTTGGATTCCAACCCCTCTTTTTTACCATTGGATTTCCAAAAACTCATATTTGGTTCCAAATCCAGCTCTTAGTCCTTTGTTGAAGTTGCCATTTTGATGGTAGAAATGTGTTCGGTGTTAAAGAATCGATCACAAATGGAGGAGGATAGGATCATTGCATTACCCGATGTTGTCCTCTATCACATACTTTCCTTCCTTCCGACTATATGTGTCATACGAACCACCATACTGTCTCCAAGATGGAATAACATTTGGGTATCAGTTTCCACTCTAGAATTTGATGACTACTTTGACTATGCCTACTTTCATTTTGCGACTTTTGTAGACATTGTGCTTTCCTCCCGCCATGACTCGTCGTCAAACATCCGCAAACTTAGTATTCGACTCTCCCTTAAATCAAACGTCGATGCTTTCTCTCCTATGGATACTTGGATTATCGTTGATGTTAGGCATACTGTTGTGGAACTCATTCTTCAATTTGAAGATATTAAAGAGGCTACTAAATGTGCAAGCTGAGTCTTGAAATTGATTCTTGGGCAAAATAGTAATGTGATCTGCCTTTTGCATCAAAGACAGCGTGATTCCATTGTCTGAGGAATATTAGAACTGGATAATTTTATTGAATATGAAAGCTCTGTATATATACAGCGTACAAAACTAACTACTACTGAAAGCAAGCAACTACACAATCCATGACTAACAAATTCTAGAAATCTGGGATTCCTCTAAAGACCTTGTAAACACTAACAGATCAACTCCACGACTCCTAACAGACTTGGACTACATAGACTACTAGTCTAATTTATTTTATTAGAAATATTAAAACAAATAAACACAATACTTAACACTCCCCCTTTAAACTGAATATTTTTCAAAACATCAGTTTACACATAAAAATCCACAGCTGCCTTCACATTCTTCATTAGTAATCTCCTTCAAACAACATGCTTTGTAGAAGCATTGAAGAGAGAACACAAATATTTTAGAGTAATTTTCTCTTTGATAATTTCAATAAGTTTACAAGTGAATGTATACAAGTATATATAGAGAAAAGAAGGGGAAGAACCAGCTTGATGAGCAAGAAACGTACGGAGTAAGTACTGAGACTCTTAACTTGATGAGCAAGAATCCTAACTTGATGTGCAAGACTCCT
Source organism: Geum urbanum (assembly GCA_946800695.1). NCBI lineage: Eukaryota > Viridiplantae > Streptophyta > Magnoliopsida > Rosales > Rosaceae > Geum > Geum urbanum. Next base: position 14,002,605 of record OX327001.1, read on the forward strand.
AGACTTAATGAGCAAGACTCCTAGACTACCAATAAACTTCAATACTCCCTCTCAAGTTGGATCAAGTGGATTGATTGAGCCAAGCTTCAGCAGAATTTGAAGAAAATGAGCAGTGTGAAGAGCGTTGGTGAAGATGTCAGCTAACTGATTATGACTGCGTGTATAAATAGTGTCAATGATGTGAGACTGAACTTGATTTCAGATATAGTGACAATCAACCTCGATGTGCTTGGCTCTTTCATGAAATACCAGATTTGAGGCAATATGCATTGCTACTTGATTGTCACAAAAAAAGACATAGGTTTGCCAATAGAAAATCCCAAGTCCATCAACAAACCATTTAGTCAAATCAGTTCACATGCAGCTGCTGCCATGGCTCTATATTGAACCTCTGCACTGGATCTTACCACCACTGTTTGTTTTTTTACTCTTCCAAGTAACTAAGTTTCCTCCAACAAATGTATAATAACCAGTGGTACTTTTTCTGTCCAGAGCATTGCCAGCCCAATCTGCATCAACATAACCAATAATTTGTGTTTCTCTATTATTTTGAAGAAGAATGCATCGACCCACAGAACCTTTAAGATATCTGAGGATTCTTTTTACTATACTCAAGTGAAACTATGTGGGAGCATGCATAAACTAACTAACAATGCTCACTCCATAAGAAATGTCAGGTCTAGTGATGGTGAGATAAATCAATTTCCCACTAACATTTGATAAGAGCAAGGATCGGAAAGCAGCTCATTATCATAGTTCATATGAAGTTTGCTATGAAGTGGACTTCTAACTGACTTGTAATATAACATATCAACTTCCTTAAGCAAATCTGTAATATATTTTCTTTGATTAAGAAATAACCCCCTTTTTTATGAAGCCATTTCTATGCCAAGAAAATATTTAAGTCTACCAAGATCTTTAATAGCGAATTTGCTATATAAAGGCATCTTTAAAGAAGCAATCTGAAAAGACCCAACCCCGATTTAGTTTCCTAAACCAGAATCAAGCCCCTTCTAAAAACACGAACCAACAAAAACCATTAAAATTTCGGCAGAGTAACGCTACTAACGCGGAATTGCCTTTACCTGCACCCGGAAAATAACACTTCATCCTATGCCACAAAAGCCAAACCGTGGGCACCAATCCCATCCGGATTTCTCAATATCATATCAATAGCATTAAACAGTAAACATAACTATAATATATAGAAAATCCGGGAAAATCCGTATAAAACATGTATCAGTAACGTATCAGAGCGACCTCTAGTGTATACATATACAAAATATACAACAGTAGGCGAAACAAGAAACCTACTGGAAAACACAGGTAGCTCGAACAACTAGCCTCCGACCACGCCGTGAAACACTAGAATCATAACTGCAAACTGGGCACGGAAACTGAAAAGCCTAGGGGAAAGACATGAAAATAGTTAGAGTGAGTGGACGAAAATAAATGTCTTTCGCCGAATAATATGTATTATAATAAAATATGCGAGTCAAAATGAATGAATATGATATAGTACACGAGGTGAACTCAAACTCCTCCAGCGTACAGAGTATGCATGGAAAAATCCCACGGGGTCGCTCATGGACGCATCCGTGCTAGTACAGTCCGAATCACGGGATCCCAGACCCACACGTGATTCTAGCCAGAAAGGACTCAGGTCAGGGTATCTGTTCCCACCCGGAAATACATCGGCACAAGGAACAAAAATCTGTACCCACCCGAAAATACATCGGCACAAGGTACAGTTCCCCCTGGTAGACATCCTTGGGGATCAGCCGGGATGCAAGTGTATCGATACAACCACATATACTAAGACTGTACTCTGTGTAAATCAAATCATAAATAGTTTCATGCATACGTATAAAGCATAATGTAAATGCATAATCGTAAAGCACATGCTCGTATAATGTAATATAAAGACTCGCAATCGATCAGTGAAAAGAAGAGTCCACTCACAGACGAGCAAAGCGCGCACTCGCGCTAATCACGTGGTCCGGCGGAAGATCCCTCGTCTGAAGCACGATCTCAATCCCCTGAATAATCACAAAATATATCTGATCAAAATCATAGCTCACAACACTGAACCACACCTCGGAAACCAACCGTTCCCGGAAACATATATCGCGGTACAAAATAATCGACGAAATTCTCAAAACCCTCTGTATAAACCCTCGACTAAAAATCCGGTACCCAAATCATCTTGAAAACCTCACGATTGCGTTCGGAGAGCGAAAACGAGTCAAAATCACATAAAAACCCTCAAAAAACCGGACCTCGCCAGAGCACCGCCGGCGGCGGTGGCGACGGCGCCCAATCACGGTCAAATTTTCCAGAAATGTACATCTCCCAAGCCCAAAAACTTCTCGCAAAGGACCATCCCCATCCAACCACCACAGTGGCCGGAAAATGCCACGAAAGTCACGGAATCCATAGATTCCGGTGACTTTCCGACGAGCTTTAAATCGGTAACCATCCATCAATTCCTTCTACCCAAAGCATCTAGAGCTTGAGGGGAAGCTTTCCCCCCAAAGACCCGACCTCAACCGTCGCCGGAACACCTAACCCGAATCAGGCAAAAATCTCATTTTTCTCCAAGCTCGTTCTACCTCAAATCAACATCAATTCAAGTGAAATCAAGTTCCAATCCATAGGAAATGAAGAGAGGAAGCTAACCATATCGGTTTCAAGGTCTAAGGTGGCCGGAAAATCAGAACCCTACGGTGGCAGTTCGGCACAGCGGCGGTGGACCTCGGTGAACGGAAGTCAACGGTCAACCCAAAGTCAAACGACGGTCAAACTTCCCGAATAGTGATTTTCGACAATTTTCGACTATTTTCGATATTTATACTCGTGTCTCGGGACGATCGACGGTCCAAAACGGATAACCATTACGATTCGGATAAACTCGATACGAACAGATAAACTCGTCGATATTCTGAAACTTCAAATAATCATATTATATTCCTCGGTTGTCGAAATAATCATCCGGAACTGCCCACGAACTCGAAATCATGTGTACAACAACTCTCGAGAAGAGACTCAACTCAAATTCTCGGCCGATAATTAAGTCGTAATCAAAACCGGCAAACCACACAATTATCGAAAAACTGCGATTACGCGCTAACTCGTGAATTACGCTGATTACTCTACTAATTCTGGTTCAGGTCGCACAATCTCCTCTGGATGGTCTCTAGTGATGATCAAATCATCAACATAGATCAAAACAATCAATTCTCTACTAGTGCCACTTTTGATAAATAATGAAGAATCTACATTGCCTCTTTTGAAGCCAACTGCTTCAAGAACATAACTCAATTTGTCATACCATGCCCTTGGAGACTATTTTAAGCCATAGATGGCCTTATGCAGCTTACACACTAGTTCTGGATTTGCAGCTTGGGGATGACCAAGTGGAAGTTTTATGTACACATTTTTCTCTAAATCACCATGCAAAAACACATTTTTTACGTACATCCATCTGATGTAAACTCCATGCTTTATTAACAACCATAGATAATAACACTCTCACTGAATTCATTTTAGCCACAAGAGCAAAAGTCTCCTTATAATCTACACCATATGTTTGAGTGAAACCCCGAGCGACTAATTGAGCCTTTTGTCTCTCTATCGTTCCATCCGACTGAAACTTGGTTTTAAAGATCCATCTACTGCCAATAGCTTTCTTTCCATGAGGTAATTTTACCACTGACCAAGTTTTATTTTTATGAAGGGAAACCAACTCTTCTTGCATAGCTAATCTCCAAATTTTATGAAGATTAGCTTCTTCAAATGTTCGAGGGTCACAATTGTTGTAATTATTGCTCAAAAAAGCAATATGAGATGGAGACAATTTCTAATAGGAAATTGACTAAGTTATTGGATATTTAGAAGTAAGCATGACATAATCATTAAGTCTAAGTGGCTTATTCCTATCCCTGGTAGGATTTCTCCTAATTAGAATTGGAGAGGGATTGATAGCTACCTAGCCATCCTGATCCACAAGTTCAATGATTTTTAAAGTGGTGATGAGATTTTCTGGTGGTGATGGTGAAAAATGCATTGACGAAGGCAATGGTGGTGGTAGTACTATGAGTTCAGAGACATTGGAAGGTGTGTTATCATCAATAGAAGGACTTTGGGAATAAGGTAATTAAAAGATACAAGTCAAGATAGAACTCCCCTTTACCATCACGCTCAGATTTTTTGGTGAAGAAAGAAATTGTTTCATCAAATCTCACATCTCTAGAAACAACATTTTCCTCGAGGTAGGGCTGTAGTATTTATACCCCTTCTGGGTGAAAAAATATCCCAAAAATAAGCATTTTTCAGCTCTAGAATCAAGCTTGTCTCTATGTTGGGAAATGATGTGCACAAAACACACACAACTAAATATTTTTAGGTGAGATATGTCAATTTTCCTGCCTTTTAACATTTCAAGAGAAGACTTGAACTCTAAAATTCTACTTGGCAATCTATTTATGAGATAAGCAGTAGTGAGTAGACCATGAGACCAAAATTTCTTAGGTAGGTTCATCTGCAGCATAAGAGCCCTAGTCTTTTGAAGTAAATCTCTATTATTTCTTTCTGCAATCTTATTCTATTGTGGAGTTCCCACACAGTTAGTCTGATGTAAAATTCCATTGAATTCCATATATTGAGTCATATTATTGGACATATACTCAAAACCATTATCAAACCTCAAAATTTGAATTTTAGCTGAGAATTGGGTTTCTGCAAGTTTGTGAAAATCTTAAAATATTTCAAAAATTGCTTTTGAGTTTCAAAAGGTACACCCAAGTAATCTTGGTAAAATCATCTACAAAAGTTGCAAAGTATTTGAAATCATCAAAGGACTCTAACAGGTCCCCAAATGTCTAAATGTATGATTTGAAAATGATTAGAAGCTCTAGAAATTGAGGGAGTAAACAACAACCTAGTAGACTTCGAAAAATGACACACATCACAGTTGATGTGTTCAATACATTGATTAGAAAGCAAAACTGATATAACTTTGTCTGAAGGATGAGCAATCTCTGATGCCACAAAAGAGGATTCTGGGGTACTTGGGAGCTAACATGAAATACTTTACAAAGTATTTGAAATAATCAAAGGACTCTACAACAGGTCCCCAAATGTCTGAATGTATGATTTCAAAATGATTGAAGCTCTAGAAATGGCAACCTAGTAGACTTTGAAAAATGACACACATCACAGTTGATGTGTTCAGTACATTGATTAGGAAGCAAAATTGATATAACTTTGTCTGAAGGATGAGCAATCTTTAATGCCACAAAAGAGGATTCTGGGGTACTTGGGAGCTAACGTGAAATACTTGACTCTTTGGAAAGGTAATAGAGTCCATTGCAAAATAATCCTTCACTAATCATCTTCTTGGTGGAGATACCCTGAAAGAAGACTCGATAAGGTGTAAATATTGCATAACAATTTAACTGGTTTGTGATCATTCCAACAGACAATATTTGGAAAGGAAAAGAAGGAATGAACAAAGCATCTAATTTAGTTTTTTCAGGTAGAATTTGGATTTTCCCTTTACCACAAATTATGGCTGAATTCACATTTGCTACTAAGACACCAGAGGACATCTTTTTCAAAATTTTGCAGGTTTGATAACAAGTTTGTCATATGATCAGAGGATCCTGAGTCTATTATCTAATAATTGTAATCAATAGTTACACCAAAAGTTGTAGAGAATGATTTGAGGATACCTAGAATATCAGTCATCCTCACATGATCAGATTCAACCAAAAACCAACAAATTTCTCAAGCAATAATGTGGAGTTTCTTGAGCCTTCAACTTCTCTATCATTCTATTGTTTCTTTTGTAAGAAATTAGTAAACTCATTGATGAGAGATGCTGGATTTGTTGTGAAGTTTTGCATGCTATTAGATCCAGAGGCCAAGTTGGCTTTGTGAGAGTTCTTGTTCCAGGACTTAATGGTGCCTTTCCCATCTCGAGCATTGTGAAACTCCTGCTTGAGCTCAAAATGCAAAACCCAGCATGTATCCCTGATATGACCAATAGTGCTACAATAATCATAACTAAGGTCAGGCCTTTTAGCTTTGTACACAAATGGTTTGTTAGAGACATAAGCTCTCACCTCTAGAATGTTGCTCTTTACTTCAGTATTGATCACCTTCTTTCGAATAGCCTCCCTTTGAATTGTAGCACATACACTTCTAAAGGAATGGATCTCATGATTCATCAAGATGTGTCTCCTTAAATCTTTAAACTTGAAGTTCAAACTTGCAAGTAGTTCAAAGATCTTGTACTCCTTAGCCTTTTGATCAGAACCACTGAATTTGTGGTATGTTGCCTATAAACATCAAGTTCATTCCACAAGTTGGTGAGGGATCCAAGATGCTTAACAAAGGTGTTAGACTCCTACTGGATCTCGGAAATTTCATTCTTGAGTTGAAAGACTCTTGCCGTATTATTTTGATGTGCATACATCTCCTTCACATCGTTCCATAGATGGATGGAATATTCAGAGTAGCTGAAGATTTCTGCAATCTTTGGATCCATAGAATTCAAGATCCAAGTTGTAACCAATCAATCTTTGTGTAACCAAGCCTCATAATCTTCAGCCGTAGGATCCAAGTTGGAGCTGCAGTGACTCCATTGATATATCCAAGATTAGATTTTCCTGCAAGTGTTAGAATAACAGCTCTAGCTCAAGGAAGGTAATTAAACTCATTCAATAACACAAAACTCAAACGTTGATTGGTGTTAACCTCAACATCTGAAACAAGTGAGCTGGTTGTTCTAAAAGGATTCTCTATCTCAGATACAGAGAAAGTAACTTCAACCATTAAAGATAGAAAGAAAGATGAACAACCAACAAGAAGGGTAAAATTGAATGTGGAAGCAAGCAGAGTTGGGAATTAATCATGCTTTGATACTAGGGGTCACCATTTGGCCCATAGAGCCAAAAAAACCCATGGGTGGCCCGAGGTCCATTAAGCCCAATCCCAGCCCGGCCCAAATTTAGGCCCAAAAATCTCGGCCTGATGGGCAGAAGGCCGGGTTTGGGCCGAGGTTCTAAAGCTCATAGGCCCAAAAAAGTCAAGTTCGTCAAAATCCCGCCGAGGCTGGCCCGGAAAGCCCATGAACAAATACATTATATATGAACCATTTGTTAAATATACAAGGATTAAATTCACCCATGATGCCTGGGAATATCAGAAAACATCAAAGTGATGCCCAAAGTTTAAAAAAAGATCAAAGTGACACCTGAAAATTCAAAACACAACTAAAGGAATGCCGAAGCACCTGAGCTCCTAGTCTCTGGTAATGTTGCTGACGTGGCAGTTACTATTTTTAAATTAAAGATGTACATTCGTCATTTTCCCCTTAGTTATATTATTTTTTAATTTTTTTCTGATCTCTCTCTCTCCCCTCGGCATTGTCGTCGCTCGTCACCTCCAAACCTCACAAGTTGCGAACTCGTCGTACCATGCCTCTGGCTCCCTCACGTTTTCCGCTCACCGTGCTTGCTCGCCTCGACCTCGCCTCGACTCCCTCATCTCATCAAACACCCCAATCGCCTCCCTTGGAAACCCATTCTACTCGTAACCCCCCAAAATCATCGAATTCTACGCAACCACAGTTCTCTCAAACATTTCGTCGAACACCTCCCTAGCAAGCCTAATTTCTCTGCATTTTCCATACAAACTCACATGCCCCGCCTAAATAAACTTGCATCTTTGCAATAGATCCATCTTACCATTCTACAAGCTCTGTTTTGGCCTTCATAGTAAACAGGGAAATGAAATGAGCACAAGTCCATGTACAACATACTTTGAGAATGTTTCAATTTGCCTATCTAATAATGCAAACCCTGTCAAACAGAAGAAATTGCTTGATTGACATACATATCATTACATATCTACCTCAAAAGTTATGGAGCAGGCATTATCCGAAGCTTTTCCTCAAAGAATTGACTACTGCCAAAGTCGCTCTCCATCTGTAGCAGAGATTGCAAGTCACTACCATTAGCCAAGTTTTTGAACTCAACAGCTTTAGATGGCATAGTTGGGTAGCGTCGTCGATAAAAAGTCATCAGCCTCTTCACCGACTGCAAGTATTTCCGAGTTGTCTCATGATTCATGATGTGAGCCACACTGTTAGTATACATCTTCTCGCGAGCCTGAGTTCGTTTATTTTATGTAATGAGAAGACATATTATTTTTCTACTACTCATGATCTATTAGATCTATAGTGAGCCTGAAGTTTCACTTGAATCTCAAATATGATATTAAGTATAGTACCTATTTGAACCAGAAGTTCAGATTACCAACAATGTTAGAACCTGAAATTCAAATTTTGAGACTTCCTCAAGGAGCATTAAATGGATTGTTGACCAAATTCTTGAAGGGGTGTGTGGGTTAACGTTATCAATTGTGATAATCCATATATATCATAAGACCTTGTTGTAGGTTCTTTTTGCCTCAGTAAAATGGAAGAAGACAACCTATTGCTAGAGTTGAAAATTTTATCGAAAAAATTCAGACCCTATGATTATATATATAGATTGATGACTAATTGCTGGTCGTGGATACCAACCACAGTGACACCAATTGGCCACAGTGCATTTCCAATTGCCATCTTAATGTATTGGTCCAAGTCGTTGCTGCACATCAAATTGGTTGATCCGAGAACGTGAGTCGAGGCGGGAGTCGTCGACGATGAGGTGGAGTCGCGGTGCTACGATTGATGTGCTCGCCGTAGCTATGCATCAACATCAGCCTTGCCAGAGGTAGAACAAGATTATCATTCCATGAGACCGTGTTGCGTGACTGCGGGAATGAATCGAGCAAGTTCGGGTAGCTCTGTGGCAAACTGTTAGCTTTGGCTTTAGACCCACTAGACGAGAGGCTTTAGGCCATCCCTTCTTCTTAAAATTGATTACAACAGCCCACTTGCTCTTTTTTATGAGTTTAAACCAATCTTCCTCCTCCTTGTTGGAACTCTCGAGCTTCACCACAAAGGATTCCGGCCAGAGGTGGCTGCCTAAGCGCAAGACTGCCTAAGCGCAAGACACGGGCATCGTCCACGCCCTTACCCATGCCGAAAACTTTCGGCTTTTTCTTCTTCTTAGACTCAGAGTCACTGGACAAAGCTAACCGATCGGAATCTGTTCAATATCGACGACATACACCTGCAACCAAAATTTTCACACACAAACACAATCCATAGATCAAGACGAATCGAACCTTACCTATCTCGACGGCCAACTCACCGAAAAATGTCACGACCCAAAACCTAGGCTTTTCGGCTATTTTCAAGAGAAATTTCAACTTGCTCTAGTCATATCGAGGTCGGAGACCATGGGGGATCGAAAGATCATCCCGAGTTGATCAAATCCATACCAGGATTGGCCGGTATGGTGGCCGAATGACGCCACCAATCTCGGCGTCAAAACTCACCGGGGAGGAGAGGTTAACGTGGGTCAACCCCTGCCTGGCCCAAAATGGTAAGAGAGAGAGAAATAGAGATAGATAGATAGATAGATAGATAAATATATAGATAGATAGAGAGAGAGAGAGAGAGAGAGAAGGAAAAAAAGTAAGAAATGAAAATTATAAGGGAAAAAAAGTTATTTCCACCAATTACCGGTGTCACGTCAGCAACATTACCGGAGACCGGGAGCTCAGGCGGTCTGGGCATCCCTTAGATAGTGTTTGAATTTCCTGGCATCACTTTGATCATTTTTAAACTTTGAGCATCACTTTGATATTTTCTGATATTCCCAGGCATCATGGGTGAATTTAATCCTATATACAATTATACATTATAGTTTATAGTCATACACTACAATAACAAAAGTCACATAGTAATGATTTATATATCACTAAACTAAATACTCAAGAATTCATAATTATAGTCTTATAGTCTTAGAATTAACTAAGTACAGTGATATTTCATTAACTAATTATAGTGTTAGTATTACAATAGAAATTTTAGTCTTATAATATTTGTTTTTTTTTCCTTACTACTCGTTTTATCCTATTTCTCATTTGCTCCACACAAAAAAAAGTCTATTAATTATTAGAGTAGCAATAAAGTCTCATTTGAAAAGTTCTTTTATCTTAGTCTCTCTTGAAGAGTTGAAGAGAAAAGAAATTATAATTTTTTTTTTAATTTTCATGTTTTTATGTTATTAAATATAAAAGGCCGAATAGGCCCGGCCCAGCCCCAAAAAGCCAGTCAAGGCCCAAATTTTGGAGGAATAGTGTTTGAGCCCGGCCCGACCCATTGCCTAGGCCAATCTAATACCATGTAGAAAAATTGGAGAGAGAACACAGATATTGTGGAGCAATTTTCTCTTTGATAATTTTAGTAAGTTTACAAGTGAATGTATACAAGTATATATAGAGAGAAGAAGGGGAAGCACTAGCTTGCTGAGCAAGAAACTTCCGGAGTAAGTAGCAAGACTCCTAACTACTTGATGTGCAAGACTCCGAAACTTGATGAGCAAGACTCCTAACTTGATGTGCAGGACTCCCAGACTTGATGAGCAAGACTCCTAGATTATCAATAATCTTCAATATACTTTAAGCATACTTCTGAGCTTCTTGAACACATCAGACTTGATTAATGAATATATCTGTAACTTAATATTTACTCTTACAAAACACCAAATCAATTATACCATTCTTACATAAATCACGCAAGAAATGGTACCTTACATCAATGTGATTGCTTCTACCATGTAGCACTAGATTATTTGACAGATTTATTATGGATTGATTATCACGGAAAATTAAATTTGAACCTTGTTGCTGATTGTTGAGAACCTCCAATAGTCTATGTAACCAAATAGGCTGACAAGAGCTAGATGTAGCTGCAACAAATTCTGCTTCAGTAGTTGACCAGGTCACTATTAGTTGTTTCTTAGAGGACCAAGAAATAGCACCAGAACCCAACATAAACAAAAAGCTAGAAGTGTTTTTCCTATCATCAATATCTCCAGCATAATCACAATCTGAAAATTCCAAACTTGAACTACCACCTTTCTTGTAGAAAATACCAAAATCTGTAGTACCTTTGAGATACCAAAAAATCCTCTTTGCAGCCAAGAGATGAACTTCAGTTAGTCTCTCCATGTATCGACTAATCAAGCTCACTGAATGCATGATATTAGGCCTTATTGAAGTCAAATACATAAGACTTCCAACAATTTGCTTGAAAAGTGTAACATCCACCTTCTTTCCAAAACCATTCATTGTGAGCTTTAAACCAAGCTCAGTTGGAGTTGAAACAAAATTGCAAGCCTTCATTTTGAACCTATATAAAACCTCCAGCAAATATTTCTTTTGTGAAATAAAGACACCATCAGGTGACTGCAGAACTTCAATGCCCAAAATATAATGCATCAACCCCAAATCAGACATGGCAAATTCATCCATCATAGACTTCGTAAAATTAGCAAACATTTCTCTATCATTGCCAGTATAAATAAGATCATCACCATATAAACACATAAAAATCATTTTCCCACCATCTCCAAACTTTATATAAAGTGTGTGTTCATAAGAACATTTAAGAAAACCATACTTGACAAAGTAAGCATCTATGCGACTGTACCAACCTCTTGGAGCTTATTTCAGTCCATAATTAAAATGCTTTCTTTAGTCGATATACCTAATTTTCTTGACCTTGTTGCTCGTATCCAGAAGGCTAAACATACACCTCTTTTTCTAGTCTTCCATGCAAAAATGATGACTACACATCAAGCTAATAGATAGGCCAAGAATTCTAAGCTGTAACCGAAAGCACCGATCTGATTGTATCAAGCCTTACAACTGAAGCAAACACCTCCTTATAATCCACCCCATATTTCTGCTTGATGTGCAGTCAACTTTCACAACTAGGCGTGTTTTGTACTTGTCAACTTCACCATTTACTTTGAGCTTTGTTTTATAAACCCACTTCACACTGATAGACTTTTATCTCCTCATCCATAGCCCTTTGCCATTTGGGATCTTTCACTGCATCTTTGAATATCATCGGGTCACAATCTACAAATAAAGCAAAGTGACTGGCAATTTCTTCAGCTTCAGAGAATTCATCATCAAAACTTGTTTCATAATCCAACATCCAAGCTGGCCTCTTTCTGTTGATACGTTGGGGTCTTTGCTTAGATGATTGGCCTTCATTTTTTACATCCACTGTAGAGTCTTGCACCTCTACATATCATCTTATTTTTCACTTTCTTTATCAAAATTGATTGGAACATGCTTCTGCCTTGCATCAGTTTCCCATTTCCATATATTTTCTTCATTAAAAACAACATCTCGGCTTATAATGATTTTCTTGGTGATAGGATTAAATAGTTTGTAAGATTTTGAGTGCTCACTAACCCCAAGAAAAATATATTTTTTAGCCTTGTCATCAAGCTTCTTCCTCTTCACAACTGGGACGTGAGCATACACTATGCAACCAAATATTCTAAAGTGATCCACTGTTGGCTAGTGTCCATTCCAAGCTTCCTTAAGTGTCAAGTTCTGAACAGCAAGTGTGTGACTTCTAGTCAATACATGGATGCTCCAATTAACCACCTCTGGCCATAACTCATTCGAAATGTTTTTCTTTGCCAACATGCATCGTACCATATTCAAAATAGTATTATTCTTCCTTTCACTCACACCATTTTGTTGAGACGTGTAGGCAGCAATAAGTTTCCTTTTAATGCCACTCATCTCACAAAATTGTATAAATTCTTGTAAGTTGAATTCTCCACCACAATCTATTCGCAAGATTTTAATAGCTCTCCATGCTTCATTTTCAGCAAGAGCTTTGAACCTCTTAAATGTTGCACATGCTTCTGACTTTGCCTCCAAGAAGTAGACCAATGATTTCCTGCTATAATCATCAATAAATGTAATAAAGTACCTCTTTCCTCCATTCGGTGTTGGGTTTATAGGTCCACAAATATCATAATGAATCAGCTCCAACACTCCCCGAGCTCTCAACGCTTTTTCTTTACGAAAGGAATCTCAGTGCTGCTTGCCAACAACACACTCTTCACACACATATGAAGGAGGATTGATTTGAGGTAGGCCTGCCACCATTCCCTTCTGAAATACAGTCTTCAATCCGTTGAAATTCAAATGGCCATAACGATTATGCCAAAGCCATGTTGAATCAAATGGCAAGAATGAACACCATTGATTTGCAGCGGATACAATCTATTTGATGTCCTCTTAGACCCCTTTTAAGATCATAAACTTCATAAGCACCATCTCTCTGAGTGCACACATATTCCTTCTCTTCAAGTTGACTAATACTCAACATATTACTCTTTAAATCAGGAACATAAAACACATTTGAAAAAGCCTCAACATGATCTACTTTTGTTCTAATTGAAATGACACATTTTCCATAACACTTACAGTAGAATTATCACCATACTTCACAACAATGCAAAATGTTTCATCCAAAACAAAGAAAGATGACTTACTACCAGTCATATGATTGATGCACCCGGAGTCTAAATACCATATGTTTGCTTCAGGCTCCTCCTTTGCATGAAACGTCATCTAAAGTGTCTCCACTTCTTCTTTGTTCTCTGCAAAGTTAGACTTCTCCTCATTTTCTTTGTCACCATGCAACTTAGTGTAGCATTCAGATCGAAAATGACCAAATTTGTGACATCTGAAGCATTCAATGTTGGACTTGTCAAAATAATGATTTCAACCTCTACCTCGACCTTAAGAATGATCTTCATATCTGAAATTTTGGTGCTACCTGCTTCCATTTCCATATGGCTGCCTACTTCCATCTCTATATCCTCGACCTCCTCTTCCTCTTCCGGCTCTTCCTCGATCTCGACCTCTGCCTCTTCCTTGTGAGTTTGAGGATGCAACATAAGTGGAGACTTTCGGTGCTTACTCTTCTGTTGTAGAGCTACTCCAGTTCAACTTTTTCTCATGTACCATCAACGAACTCTGCAATTCATTAATGGAAAGTTCATCCACATCATTTGCCTCTTCAATTCAACAAACGATGTAGTCAAACTTTGGTACCATTGATCGAAGTATCATCTCAACTGGTCCCATATATCCTTGGAGGTGTCTTTCTTGAGAATGGTCTCAAGAATAGTGCTGATTGCCTGGAACAAATAATTCTTCACCTTCAAGTCCTTCAGCTTCAACTCTTCCAATGTCCTTCTCTGTGCAAACGTCAACACTTCCCCACGGTAGGTTCCGAAAAAACCAGTTTCGATGAGGCTCCAAAACTTCTTGGACCTCAAGCAATTCTCCATCAACATGCTCCAGCGGTCGTAGTGACCATCAAAGCGTGGTATGGAAGGCTGCATGTAAGTCTTTAATGCCATAGCCCTTGTTGCTGCAAATTTCCAAATCTGTTGCTTTTTTTTATTCAGGCACAGTAGGGACTCTGATATAACTATGTGAAAATATACAAGTGTATAGCAATCAAAAGAATATTGGAACTGAATAATTTTATTGAATAAAAAAGCTCTATATACATAGGGCTATAGAGCGTACAAAACTAACTACCGCTAAAAACAAGCAACTACACAATCTATGACTAACAAATCCTAGAAATCTGGGATACCCCTAATGACCTTGTAAACACTAACAGAGCAACTCCACGACTACTAATAGACTTGGACTACATCGACTACTGGTCTAATTTATTTGATTAAAACAAATAAACGACACTTAACAGATCCTCCATCTGGAAGCTTATGTTCCGGGTGACTGGATAGAAGAGCTATTCTCCTACTGCTCGGTACTTGAAGATGCGACCATATGCGGAGAAATTCATGGGTATGATGTTGACGACGACGACGACGACGACGGTTTCAGTATCTCTGCACCTCAATTAAAGACATTGACCATAAGTTTGTGGGATAAACTTCGCAACTACTTTTCAATTACTGCCCCAAAACTTGAGAGGCTTGATCTTGACCAGGTTTCTTTTTCAGATTTTTGTCTAACGGGCAGTGTAGAATCCTTGGTCAATGCCAGAATTGCTTGCCAAAACCAAATCGTATCAGGCACTTTCCCTACCTTCTATTTTATAGAAAAACCAGTTTGCCTTGGCAATAAAATCAATCTCCTGGATTCAATTTCCAAGGTTAAGTATCTGTCCATTGAACCCTGTTGTTTGGAGGTATGTATATCCTGGCCTGCATGTACATCGATCGATCATGTTCCTTTTAGTATTAGAAGGATGTACAGAAAGATATATAGTAATCCATGCGTTTGTTTGCTCATATTATTGTATCATTTGGCAGATTATGATTTAGAATAGTAATTATGCCTATAAACTTGTGCATGATTTTTTTTGTTTAATGTTCACCTGTATCTTTCACGAAGGTTGAAAGTCTCCCTTCTTTTGATAATCTAAACCAACTGAAACTGGTTCTTTGTGATTGGGATCACCGGAAATTTCTAGCAATATTTCTCAACAGTGCACCAAATCTGGAACGTCTTGCCTTAGAAGATGTAAGCACGATCCATATCCATTATGCTACACCATGCAGTTTGAAACTTTATCCTCACTTCACCACCTTCTTTGGCAGATCGATAACTGAATGTAGTCGTCAGAAGTTTGAAGAGTCAGATGAAGAATTTGCCGAGCTCGAGTGGCATCCTCCACTTGATGTGCCTGATTGTTATTTCAAGCCTGAAAACTATTTCCGTGAAGGGATTTAAGGAGCGGCAGGTTGACATGGAAGTAGCCAAGTATTTGTTACAGCGTGGTCTTCTTCTGAATAAGACGACAATTTATCCATACCTCCGTTATATGAGTGGGAAGGATTTGCGCGAGGAATTTTTGATGTTTCATAGGGCAATGACTTGCCGAGTAGAGATAATGGACCTGTAAATTTAGAATTTCTTAGATTTTAATTCATTACAGGCAGGCTTTAGAAAAATTTATGTGAAATTTAAGGAGCTATACATGCACAATATATATAGATCATAGATGAACAGACTCTCATCAAAGACGTAGCTACATACGGGCAGAGTCGACTCTGATGATGTGCACCATGGGCGACAGATTAAGGTCCCAAATTTTTAGGGTTCTTAATGAGTTTCGTTTAGTTATAATATATAATAGAAAATGACCCAAGAATGTGTACTTGGTAGTTCAGTTGGTAAAAATGATGTCTTTGTAGTATTAGAACACCCGTTCAAATCCCACTAAAGTCCCTATGTCTTTTTTTTCATCTTTTTTTTTTGGTATTCTAATTTTATATGAGGGCCATTTTGCGTTTTCTGCACAGTGCCCCCCCCCCCCCCGGGAAGCATTAAGTGTCACTTATCCCACTAACACCATTACCATGCTTAATTACTCAAGGAGCAAGTTCTATATATCTTATGATCACCATGATCAACATAAAGTAAGGACCAAGAAAACGTCTATAAATGGGCAAGTCCAAGGGAAAAGAGGGACACACGACAAACTATCCACTCTTCTCTTCGACCATGCATCTATGCTTCTGAAAAAAACTAGTGGGGAAAGATTGAAAAATCTCTCTTCGAAAAATTTATACACCAACTGTAACTTAACTGAAAATACAGTCTAATTTGTAGCAAACTTAAAAAAAAAAAAAACTTCAGCAAACCAACTAAGCAAAAGATGCATACGAAATTGAAGGTCTTCGTTTTCTGATCAGATGCAGACAAAAGATGGGCTTTCATATAGTCTAATGGGCCAAACATGTGACCAGAACAACGTACGTAATCCAATGCATATATATATATAGTTTTCATCAAGTGTGAAACTTTGCATCGAAACTTCGGTGTAAAGTTATATTTTATACAAAATCGAAAACGTAATTCGATCATTGAAGTAAATCATCTTTTAAATACATATGCAAGGATCAAGCATGTAAAATTTTAGCTCAATCAGAGATGTTTAACCATTTGATCGTGATATTGTTTAACAATGCACACAGATTATCCGATTTAGCTTAAAACTTGAATGTGGTGATCAAATGGCTAAACGATCTCCGATTGGGCTGAAATTTTGCATGCTCGATCCTTGCATGGGTATCTAAAAGTTTATTGACTTCAATTAATGATCGAATTACGTTATCGATTATGTAAAATGGAACTTCACACCAAAGTTTCAGTGCGAAGTTTTGCAATTGATACAATCTATATATATATATATATATATCCTTTCAAGTGCGAAGCTTCGCACTAAAATTTCGGTGTGAAGTTTCATTTTACACAAAATCGACAAAATAATTCGAAGATTAAAATACCCATAATTTAGATACCCATGCAAGGATTGTTCTTGCAAAATTTTAGATCAATCGGAGATGTTTTGATTACTTGATCGTCGCATTGTTTAACAATGCACACATATTGTCCGATTTAGCTTAAAATTTAATGTGGTGATCAAATGGTCAAAACATCTCCGATTAAGCCGAAATTTTGCAAGCACAATCCTTGCATTGGAATCTAAAGGATGAGTGGTTTCAATCTTTAAATTATTTTGTCGATTTTGCGTAAAATGAAACTTCATATCGAAGTTTCAATGTGAAGCTTCGCAATTAATAGGATATATATATATGGGTTGATATACTGAACCAACAACTCTACTATAAATAAATTTCAGGAGAAATCGGTCCCGATCTTACTCTTGGTTACGAGGGCAAGCATGGCTGCGTCCATTTCAAAGCCTCATCAAGATACAGTAATAATCGAAGAGAAGGTCAATAGGATCAGCGCATTACCCGATGAACTTGTTCGTCGCATACTCTCTTTCCTTCCGACGGTGTGTTCTATGAGGGCCAGTCTTCTGTCTAAAAGATGGAAGACCATTTGTTGGATCGGAAGTCACTTCCCGTCCTAGACTTTGACAACGTAAGAGATGACGACAGACATCGTACGAGGTTCATCAATCGGATAATCATCAAAGGTGGCGGCTTCACGGGCATCCAAATATTCCGGCTTACGCTTTCCATAGTCTCTTGCGCTCATGTTATTGACGACGGGATTTTCTGTTGTGCTATGTGTGGCGTGTGTTAGTATAGCAGCATTAGTTCGTTAATTAAACATACTTACCCAATTAAGCAGGTGATCAACACCTACCCGACCACTCGAAAGACCACCAGGCAGGCTACAACTTCGCCCGCAAGATCGACCCCATCTGAGCGCGCACGCGCCCGACATGCGCACATCTAAATGTTCGTTCCACATTAACAACTAAACGGCTCTATCCCACATCGAAGAACACAAGCAAGCGACAAACTCAACCACCTATATAGGTAAGGCATTTACTACAGGTAAGGGCATTCAACAGCAGTCAATTCTAGCATTAAACACTCCAACCTGCTTTCCTACACGTTCGCTTGACTGTTATATCCAATACATTTTCTAACTTAGGCATCAGAGCGTTGAAGGCAGACCACCCCTATCTCGACCATCTGACCGCCCGTTTATCGTTGTATTCTTCTAACAGCCGAACCCGAACACGCATACCCGAACACCCGAAGAAGGAAAGACACTCGATCATCCGAACAGCCTGAACATTCAGACGTGAGAAGAGAGCTCGTACTTGCTTCTGCTAGATTACGTCCCGCGTAATCCGGTGGAAACAGTTGGCGCCGTCTGTGGGAAGCTTACAAATTGCAAACCTCGTATAAATACCACAAACCAAAAGCCCACATGCATACCCAGGAGACAAACGTCAGTGATACACCCATCGAGGAAACACCCCCAGGCGCACGGGCGCGGCAAGTAATGGAGCTGGGGACGAGCAGCAGTGGCAAGGAGCGCGTCGACTGTCTGCTCTAGGAGCTGCAAGAGGCAGCGTTCGAAAGGGATCAGGAGCGCTAGATTCGGCAGAGGCTGGAGGAACGACTGGACGCGCTCGTCAGCCAACAACAGATGCAACACAAACGGATCCAAGAAACCGCCGACGAAGAGCAACGCCCGCCTGGCAGGATCGACCCCCGGGCGGTCCGCACGCCCACACCTGCAGGGGAATCGGCACCCCCGACAGACAACGCCCGGATCCTCCGGAGGATGGAGGAGCTGGCGGAGGAAGTCTCACGCCTGCGGAAAGACAAGCTTGCCGGGCAAGGTGGGATGTTCACCCGCCGGGTCAGCCCGTTCTCAACGCACATACTAGAAAGGGGAAGGGACCTCCATGCAAAGACAGCCAAAATCACCCGGTTCGACGGAAGTGGGGATCCCAGCACGCACATCGATGTATTTCGATCCGCCACGGACGGAACCAGGTACTCGGACTTGACCCTGTGTTTCCTATTCCAAGAGACGCTGACCGAAGAAGCCAAGAGTTGGTTCTACGAGATTCCACCATGCTCCATCCATTCGTTCCTTGAATTGGCAGAGAGCTTCCAGCGGCGCTACAAGCTCCAGGGGAAGTACAACACCACGGGTATCCTCCTCAAGGTTCGCCAGGGAATGGACGAGAGCCTGTCAAGCTATATAAACCAGTGGAGGACGCTAGCGAGCACGTGCAGGGATCTCGACAAGCGAGTGGCTAAGGTAGCCCTGATGGACAACATGCTCGCAACACCGTTCGTAGAAAAGCTAGTGAGGAAAGAGCATCTCGACTACGACGAGATCATGGACCTAATTGTACAGAAGGCGTTAATGGAGACGCGGGTGTACGGGTCCACCTCCGAGTCTAGCACCAATAGATCGGAGGACGTAAGCACTCGACCGCGACAGTCCACGGACGACGGAGGAGAGCCAACCGGAGGCTATAAGAGAAACCGAGACACGCAAGGACAAAATCACCGGAGACCCCCCCCCCCCCGCAACTATCAGAACAACCGACACAACCAGGCGAGGGGACCAGCGCCACAAGGGGCTCGCCTACCGCCAGCGCCACGGCACCGGCCGACCTAACAGGAGGTCTATGCAATCAATCGGCAATCAAACGAACAACTACTCCGCCAGCACCGACGCCAGATTGAACCACCGAACAACGTGTCAAAGGATAGGACCCTGCTAGGTCAGACCCCAGATATCTGGTGCGAGTACCACCACATCGCCACTCACCACACCAACGACTGCGTCATGCTGAAAAAGGTCCTCAGGGACATGCAGAAGGACGGTCTGATCACCCCTCCTAGGGCAGAGGAGCGACCACGCGAGACGAATATCGAGACCCGGGGGACTATCAGCACGATATCCGAGGGGGAAGCGCAAGGAGGGGACTTCGTCGCCCGATCGCTCGAGTAGGGAGGTGCTGACTATCGGGGCAGGAAGGACGCACAAGGCAGGAAGGAGGGAGTCATCAACCATCAGTTTCACGGTGGAGGACGAAGAAGGAGGCCCAAAGGACAGCACCCTGCCTTTCGTGATCGACGCGATCATAGACCGATTCCTCGTGAAGAGGGTGCTGGTGGACAACGGGGGGTCCGTAAACGTGATCTATCTAGACGCGTACACGGCGCTTGGCAGGCCCGCACACAAAATGACGCAAGACCACGAGTGCGTCGCCAGCTTCACGGGTGAAACGTCATACCTGATCGGAAGCGACAACATTCGGGTCGGGGTCGGCGCCCCCGACTCTCCGCACAGCGAGGTCCGGACAGACTTCGTCGTCATGGACACCCCATCCCCATACAATGCCATACTTGGGAGGCCAGGGATCAACAAGCTAAAACTGATCATCGCGGGGCACATGCTTTTGGGACGGTTCCCAACAGAGCATGGGGTCGGACACGTCTGAGGGTACAACTACGAAGAAGCAGCGAAGCCCCGGAATAGGCAAGAGGTCCTAGCCATGGAAGAATCGGCACCAGAGGCAGAAGTACTGGACGACCCGCGCGACGGGCTGATGGCAGTATCCCCCGTTCCCGAGCGCGAAGAGCTGAGGACTATTCAGCTATCCTCCGAGCATCCGGAGAGGACGATCCAGATTGGCGCATCGTTAGCTCCCGCGATAGCCGAGCGACTGATCGCACTGCTAAAAGAAAAGCAGGAAGTGTTCGCATGGTCGTACAAGGACATGCCCAGGATCAGCACAAACATCATATCCCACAAGCTGAGCGTTAACGTCGGCGCGCGGGCAGTAAAACAGAAGCGATGAGCGTACAAAGCGGAACACTACGCGGCGATGCACGAGGAGGTGGACCGACTGTTGGGCATCGGGTTTATCCACAAGGTGGATTACCCGAAATGGATCTCCAATGCTGTAATGGTGCAGAAGAACAACAAAAAGTGGAGGATGTGCATTGATTACAGCGACCTCAACAAGGCGTGCCCTAAAGACAGCTTCCCTCTGCCAAGCATCGACCAATTGGTGGACGCGACAGCCGGGCACGAGCTCCTATCTATGATGGACGCATACTCGGGCTACAACCAGATCTTCATAGACCGCGAGGACCAAGAGGCAACGACGTTTGTCACGGACAAGGGCTTATACTGCTACGTTGTTATGCTATTCGGGTTGAAGAACGCTGGCTCCACGTACCAGAGGCTCATGAACGCGATGTTTCATGGCCTGATTGGCAACATCGTGGATGTGTACGTGGACGATGTACTAGTAAAAAGAGTTCGGGCGGTCAACCACGTCCAGAACTTGGGGACTGTGCTTGACGTCCTCATCGGGAACTGCATGAGGTTGAACCCGGCCAAATGCACGTTCGGAGTCACCAATAGCAAATTCCTGGGGTACATCGTCAGCCAGCAGGGAATCGAGGCTTCGCCCGCCAAGGTGAGGGCGATCATCGACATGAAGCCGCCCGTCAAGAAAACAGACCTACAGAGCCTCACGGGCAAGCTCGCATCACTAAACAGGTTCATATCTCGCTATTCGGACAAATGCACCCCATTCTTCAAGGCTCTCCGAACGACGAATAAGCGGGAGGTCGCATGGACACCCGAGTGCAAGACATCTTTTCTTCAGATCAAGGAGTACCTGGCATCCATCATACTCCTCTCCAGACTCGTTCGAGGGGAGATACTATACATTTACCTGGCCGCCTCCCTCACAGCCGTCAGTTCAGCCCTCGTCCGCTGGGAGGACTGCACGGAACTGCCCGTTTTCTTCTCAGGGAAGGGCATGACGGGCGCTGAGACTCGATATCCGACGATCGAGAAGATGGCGCTCACACTCATCACCGCCGCCCGACGGTTGAGGCCATACTTCCAGGCACACAGCATCCACATCCTCACGAACGTGCCCCTACGCCAGATCCTTCAATCGCCCGATCACAGTGGCCGCCTGGCGAAGTGGGCTATCACTACAACATTTTTGCCCATTACCGGCGAGATCACCGGAGACAAGGCCGGCGACCGGAAAAGTCGCCGGCGACTTAGCCCGTCGCCGGTAATGTCGCCGGAATCTCGCCGGTAATGTTGCAAAACATTACCGGCGACTCCAACCGTCGCCGGCAATGTCTAGGGAGACATTACCGGCGATTTTCCGGCGGGAATTTCGCCGGAAATGTCTCCCTAGACATTGCCGGCGACGGTTGGAGTCGCCGGTAATGTTTTGCAACATTACCGGCGAGATTCCGGCGTAAAGTCGCCGGTAATGTCTTCATTTCCGGCGACTTACTCCGTCGCCGGCAATGTGTCTTATATTAGATGCCGGATCGGGCAGCTCGATCATTCAATCATTTTGAGCGAAAAAAATCCAGAGAAATCGAAAGAAGGAAAACGTACGCTCTGAAATCGATCATTCGGTATATTGTCAAAATTAAGGCGGGCGTCGAAAACTCGATCACTCAGGAAGCTATTTATATAGGTACGTAGGTGTATATATACGTATATGTGGTATATATATATGTGTGTGTGTGTGTGTTGATCAAATCCAATTCGTGAGATATATATATATATATATATATATATATATGAAATGTTGTTGATGTACGGTCACCGAAACGAGAAAACAGCTTGTAGTTAATCTTGTGTCTGAATCAATGACTGGTATTATCGTATTGTTATCGGAGCCAGGCTTAACAGAGCCTCCTCCTATATACCCAGTCAAATACGTTTTGAATTGAAAAAAGGAGAATACGTACTATCATCGAGTACTGAATCGAATTCAGAGATTAGATCGATATATATACATATGCATGCATGTGTTGATTTAATTAGAGTTGAATTGAGAGATCACGTCGATTATTAGTAGTGAATGTGTGTATATATATATAATTAATACGTAAAATTGTTAGAATTTTCAGGATGGACAAGAGTTGGATGAGCCTCGAAAGATGGGATGTCAGATATCACGAGGGAATTAGGAGTTTTGTGGATTTTGTGAAGGCTAATTGTGGAGACACTACACTTCATTATTGCCCGTGTAAAGAATGTAAGTGTTTCAACGATCGATTTCGATTTCCCATTGATAAAGTCCAGAGGCACCTGAGTAAATACAGGTTTTGGGATAAGTACACTTGTTGGATTTATCACGGTGAAACATCGGTAGCGGGTCCGCATGATCATGGACAATTTGGTGAGAGGGCCAGTCCACGCTATGATTATGGAGATTTTGCTGAGAGGGGCAGTTCATCCTATGATCCAACATCGATGTTAATCAATGATATGTTTCCTCATGAGAGCGGTGTATTTGCTGATGAAGCACCAAATGTCCCTCCCGTCGTTGAGGGTTTCCCCCATATCGAGCCAGTCGAACCATTACCTGGAGGTCATGCCAACACAAGCGGTATGGACAAGTACAATAACCTGATTGCATTGCAACAGACTCCGTTGTACGACTGTTGTAGTAAGACTGTTCTTGAAAGTCTGATGGGAGTGATGCAGCTAAAAATGGAGAACAAAATGTCTGTCAAAGCTGTTGATTCTTGGTTGAAGTGGACTGCTTCGCTACTGCCACCCGGTCATCGTCTTCCTACCACTCATCATAAGGTGCGACATATCCTGAAAGATCTTGGGCTTTCCTACATCAAAATCCATGCATGCTGATATGATTGTATTCTCTTCTGGGGAAAAGATCTCGAAGACCTTGAAGCCTGCCCGGTATGTTTTACAGAAAGGTATAAGTTGACTCCTGCAGGCAACAAGAAAGCTGTGAAGATACTTCGATATTTCCCGCTTATTGATAGGCTGGAGCGGTTGTTCATGTGTGCTTTCACGGCCGAGGCAATGAGATGGTGGGCTGAGAGGAACTTGCCTGACGATGACACCCTTATACACCCTTCCGACGGAGAGGCTTGGAAGCACATGGTCAGGGAGTTTGATCATTTTGCAGCAGAGGTCCGAAATGTTTGGCTAGGGCTCTCATCTGACGGATTCAACCCTTTTGGCAACATGAGTCTTCAATACAGTATATGGCCAGTTATTTTGGTACCGTACAACCTTCCACCATGGATGTGCATGAAGAAGGAATACAATATGCTCACTCTGTTAATTCCGGGCCCGGGTTATCCAGGAAAGTGTCTCGATGTGTATTTGAGGCCTTTGATTGAGGAGCTGAAGTACCTGAGTGAGTGTGGCCACCCCACTTACGATAGGTTCAAAAAGGAGATGTTCCAGATGCATGCCATGCTTGTTGGCACCATCAGTGATTTTCCTGCCCGCGGTATGTTGTCGGGCAACGTTACCAGGGGTTACAGGGCTTGTTCAGAGTGCATGACGGTTGATTGTTGCAGTCCTCATTGCAGTAAAATTGTCTCGATGCGTCACCGTTGTTGGCTTCCATATGATCACCCATTTAGGCAGGATCCAGACGCGTTTGATGGGACTGTTGAAACTGGTGTGGCACCCAGGCGATGGACAGGGGACGAAATTTTGGAAGTGTTGAATGAATACGATTTTGGCCAGCTGAGCAATCATCCTGACATAGTGGCGTCAATTCCAGACAAGCCCGAAAGGTATAAGTTTTGGACACACAAGAGCATATTCTGGGAACTCTCCTACTGGCCCAGGTTGCTTATCAGACATTACCTAGATGTCATGCACATAGAGAAGAATGTGTGTGAAAGTGTGGTGGGCACAGTTCTTAACTTGGAGGGGAAAACAAAAGACATCCCTAAGGCACGCATTGATCTTAAAGCAATGGGTGTGCGGAAACATTTGTGGTTAAGAGATGGTAAGAGAAAAATGCCGCAAGCTCCGTACACCGTAAAGCCGAAGCATAAGCATGAAATTTTTCGGTGGCTGAGTAATGTCAGGTATATATTCTTATGGCTATGTATGAATTTGTCCTTAAATTTTTAGCGGAGTATATATGGTTATATGCGAGAAATATAATTGGTCCATATATATGGCTTCATCTATATATATATGCAGGTATCCTTATGGCTATGCAGGAAATATAAGCAGGTGTGTTAACTTCCGGGACAATAAGATGTACGGATTAAAGAGTCATGACTGCCATGTACTGCTTCAACGCCTTTTCCCTATTTTCATTCGAGGGTACATGCCCAAAGAGGTGGTGGAGCCGTTGGTGGCCTTGTCAAGATTCTTTCAGAAGTTATGCACCAGGGAAGTTAAAAAAGCATACCTGAGGGAGATGCAAGATGACATCATTTTTATCATGTGCAAGCTTGAGAGGATATTTCCCCCAAATTTTTTCGACATAATGCCGCACCTGATGATCCATCTTCCCGAACAATTGTTGCTTACCGGTCCCGTACACTACACTTGGATGTATCCCATGGAAAGGTACAAATGATTCATAAATTTGGTTTGCCTATGGTTTTTATATGTAATGACTTCTGGTTAAGTAAGTTAACATGCACTTGTTAACTTGTAGACAATTGGGAGCCTACAAGGACTATGTGAAGAATAAATATGCACATGAAGGGTGTATCGCTGAAGCATATCTTGCGCACGAGTGTGTAACGTACACCAAAGTCTACCTCGAAAATGTAGAGGACCCCCAACAACATATGCCGATAGATGAACCCCAGTTCAACCTTTCTATCATCTCCAGTGACGTGGTAGTACAGGGAAGCTTGCCAAAGTCGTACAAGTTGGATGGAAATGAGGTAGCCATTGCCCACTGGTCGGTACTGATTAACTATCAAGAAGTACAATATTGGAAAAACTATCATCTTCACTGCCCTGCTATTGCCGGAAATGTTGATTACCACAACAAGACGTTTGCAAACTACTTTGGTCAATGGGTAAGTATATGTGTATATGTCTATTTTTATATATATATATCCTTACATAGCATGTATGTATGTACGTGCTTTTGTGGTTTCAAGATGACATAATTTCTTCTGTACGTATTAATATATGGACGTTTTCAGATGAACCATGTAGCAGATGATGGTTGCCCAGAGTGGTCAAACGAATTGAGGGTCCTGGCGATGAAACCGATTGCTTCAAAAGTTTACTCGATGTGTCAGGTCAATGGCGTGAAATTTATATGTGAAAATCGAGACGACCGACTGAAAACACAGAATTGTGGGGTGATGGTCCATGGTGGGCAGGATGGCGTTGACTATTACGGTGTCCTTCATTCAGTTGTTGAACTAATTTATGGGAACCGCATGAAAGTGCACTTGTTCAAGTGTAGATGGTTTGATACTAGCCCGGAGAACACAAGGACCGATCAGTACGGAACATTTTCGGTGAATACTGCTACTACCTGGTATGAAGATGACCCTTTCGTTCTTGCCTCATCAGTAAAACAAGTGTTTTACCTGGACGATCTTCTTAACAAAGTCCCGTGGAAGGTGGTTAACCATGTTGCTCATAGAAACATATACAGTGCTGCCACACTTGGTGATACCGCAGATGATGAGGAAGTTACTGCATACCAAGAGCCGAACGCTTTTGACATTCCGGAATCATCTACGATTCGCCTTAATAATGTGAGATCTGGGAGTGTGGTTCGAATTACTGGAGCAGAACTTCTCGATGTTAATCCATATGAAGTTGACGCTGATTCAGATGACGAGGAGCGGCACATATTGCCAGAGGTTACCTATGAAACCGAGTCAGACTCAAGTGATGAAGATGATTACGATTATCATCCTTAGTACGTTGGAAATTGTAGTCCGAAATTGTAGTCGGAAATCGTACGTAGTCGGAAAATGTAGCTAGTCTAAATTGTAGACGGAAATTGTAGTCGTTAATCGTACGTAGATGGAATTTGATAATCGAAAATGTAGTCGGAAAATGTAGTCGTTAATCGTACGTATACGGAAATTGATAATCGAAATTTTAGTCGGAAAATGTAGCCGGAAATCGTAGACGGAAAATGTAGTCGTTAATCGTACGTATACGGAAATCGTAGTACATATACGGAAATCATTAATCGAAAATGTAGTCAGAAAATGTAGTCATTAATCGTACGTATACGGAAATTGATAATCGAAATTTTAGTCGGAAAATGTAGCCGGAAATCGTAGACGGAAAATGTTGTCGGATATTCTTCGGGAAATAATGACATTACCAACGAGTTGAAGTCGTTGGTAATGACATTACCAACGAGTTATAAGCAACTCGTTGGTAATGACATTACCCACGAGTTAACTCGTCGTTGGTAATGTCATTACCAACGAGTTGCTTATAACTCGTTGGTAATGTCATTACCAACGAGTTAACTCGTTGGTAATGTCATTACCAACGAGTTGAAGTCGTTGGTAATGACATTACCAACGAGTTATAAGCAACTCGCCGGTAATGTTTTCTGGTTTCCCCCATATCGAGCCCGAGCCTTTCATTTCTCCTCCTCTCCCTCGCCGGTGAGTGTATGTGCTCCTCCTCCTCCTCTCCCACTCCTCCTCCTTATCCTCTACTCCTCCTCTCCCTCTCCTCCTCTCCACCGATCCCCTCTCCTCTCCTCCTCCGAAAATCTCCTCCTCCCCTCCTCCCCTCCTCTCCTCCCCTCACCATTGTAGGTGGAAATTCATGGCAGGTCCGATCCTCTCTCTCTCCCTCTCTCTCTCTCTCTGAATTTTTAATTATTTTTTTGCATGTGCATGTGTATGTGTATGTGTATGTGTATGTGTATGTGTATGTGTATGTGTATGTGTATGTGTATGTGTATGTGTATGTGTATGTGTATGTGTATGTGTATGTGCATGTGTATGTGTATGTGTATGTGTAAATTAATTAGGGTGCTAAGTTGGAAATTAGGGTGATAAGTTCTAAATTAGCATGTATGTATATATGTGATGTATATATATATTTAGGTATGTGAATATGAAGTGATGTATAAATATATGTGAAAATTATGTATAAATGTGGTTTGGATGAATATGTGATGTATATATATGTGGAAATTAAACCTAATTAAGATGCATGATATATATATGTGTGAAAAATGTGGAAAATTAATTAGGGTTTGTGATTTGGATGAATATGTGATGGATAAATTTAATTAAGATGCATGATGTATATATATATACACATCGAATATGTATAGTCGTTAATTTAGGTGATATAGTTGTTAATTAATCGTATAAATGAAGGTGGAAATCGGGATCGGGACGGTTTAGAACCAGAACGGTTTTAAACCGGAACGGTTTGGAACCGGAACGGTTTGGATCCGGAACGGAAATTGTAACCGGAACCTTTATGTTACAAACGTTTCCGGTTACAAACAGTTCCGGTTTCAAACGGTTCCGGTTCCAAACCGTTCCGGTTCCGATTTGTTATAGAACCGAAACGGTTTGGAACCGGAACGGTTTGGAACCGGAACTGTTTGTAACCGGAACCGTTTGTAACATAACGGTTCCGGTTACAAACAGTTCCGGTTTCAAACGGTTCCGGTTCCACACCGTTCCGGTTCCGATTTGTTATTGAACCGAAACGGTTTGGAACCGGAACTTATTGTAACTGGAACCGTTATGTTACAAACGGTTCCGGTTCCAAACAGTTCCGGTTTCAAACGGTTCCGATTCCAAACCGTTCCGGTTCCGATTTGTTATAGAACCGAAATGGTTTGGAACCGGAACGGTTTGGAACCGGAACTGTTTGTAACCGGAACCGTTATGTTACAAACGGTTCCGGTTACAAACAGTTCCGGTTTCAAACGGTTCCGGTTCCACACCGTTCCGGTTCCGATTTGTTATTGAACCGAAACGGTTTGGAACCGGAACTTATTGTAACTGGAACCGTTATGTTACAAACGGTTCCGGTTCCAAACAGTTCCGGTTTCAAACGGTTCCGGTTCCAAACCGTTCCGTATCCGATTTGTTATAGAACCGAAACGGTTTGGAACCGGAACGGTTTGGAACCGGAACTGTTTGTAACCGGAACCGTTATGTCACAAACGGTTCCGGTTACAAACAGTTCCGGTTTCAAACGGTTCCGGTTCCACACCGTTCCGGTTCCGATTTGTTATTGAACCGAATCCATGACTATTACGATGTCCATGAGGTTTTGCGGCTAATTGGCTTCAGAGAGGTTCCCGAAATAGTGGAGGGAACAGTAGTCAAGCTTCCTCCTCGCCCGCAGTTAGCAACACGCCCAGTGGGCCAATGATGACTGCTCGCACGAGAGCCTTGCTAGAGGCGCGAGCTGAGGAGGAAGCTGCACGATCAAGAGCCGTGGAACCGGAATTCGAGGCTCGAGCCTCAGTCTCTAGACGCTCAATCAGCAGACGTCCCTCCGGTGGCAGAGCCTCAGACGAGCGACAGTCAACGGGGGCATCAGAAACTCCCTCAATCCGAATGCCCCATATTCGGATGGTGCCTACTCCCGTTTCACGGGAATCATCTGAGGCACATGGTGGTGCTGGCGCCTCATCGTCCAGGCCTCGTCTATCTCCGCCGTCCGGTCTCTTCCTACCCGACGAGATTCCTGTCATCCCTGAATTCGATGATAGGGGGATGCCTGTTTATATTGAAGGACGGCCGGATTTCCTGACCGTGGAGGAAGCGTATAACTTCCTCCCGTTCGACCCCGTGTATCTTTGGAGTGTGAGGTGCACCAACCAACAAACGGACGATGCAGGTAAATTTTATTTAACATCAGATTGATTAATTAATTATTACTTAAGACTTGCGATTGGTTCAATTAATGATATCAATTTGTTGACATTGTTTTATTAGGCAATTTCGTTAATGGGACTGGAAAAAGGAAAGGGGCTAGAGGCACCTGCACCGGGAAGAGACTTGAGCAGGCCACCGGCGGAAGGAAAACGCCCATAAGGGCCAATGAGGATGGCGAGGTGATCGAGGCATTCGACACCACGCGCAAATATGTCAGCATGGCCGGTGCGATCGTGCGGGACAAGGTCCCAATGCTTTGGCCAGATTGGGAATCTGTGCCTATCTACGTGAAGATGCAAGTGCATAATGCACTCAGTGTGAGTAAAATCGTATTTTCATTACGTAAATTTTACATTTATTAATTAAGTCCACTTAAATATATAATTTTACCTTTTATATATTCATATTGCAGGTGTGGTTTGACGTGGATGAAGTTCTTATTCACACGTGGGTAGAGCGTCAACTACATAATCGGTGATGTGCTTCGACTTATTTGAATATATATCGAGTTAGATTTTTGTTTATCAACTGTTTTAATATCTCTAACTTTTTTTCCTTGTTTTAATATAGGTATAAAGAGTGGAAGAACGAGCTTTCTTCCCATTACACTGTATACAAGGAGCTAGGCCGAGGTTCTACCCCTAGCGAATTCCGGTTTAGGGAGTACGAGTGGCTGTGGCTGATAGCCCACTTCGAGCACCCCAAAGCTCAGGTATGCATCCTTAATATATCTTACAAGCCTAATGTATCGTATCAGATTGAAATAGTGTGAGATCTAATTTTTTTCCATATGTTTATCAAACAAGGCGATTTCGAAGACGAACCGGGCGAATAGATTGAAAAACACCAGGGCCCATCATGCAGGTTCACTCAACTACATGGGTTGGTCGACTAAGGCGCAGCAACAACAAGAAGTGAACCCCTTGGTGTATATTCATCAGAAGTTCTATCCGCAGTGCCCTGACGAAGCGGTAAGTCTTTCGCCTCTCCATGTGTTAATAAAACTATTTTTCGATATTAATAGATGTTGTTAGTTAATACGTTGTTCATTTTCGCTTTTCAATTAGGCGAGAGTGGAGGAGGCGACCGCAGAAGTGACCATGAGTATAGCTCGGACTAACCATCCTGACTGCTCCGAGGAAGAAGTCACCCAGTATGCCTCTCAGATCGATCCGCTTGATCCCCCGATAGCGGCTCAGATCATGGCAAAAGCGTGCGGGACTGGAAAGAATACCTACTACTGTAGGGGAATGGGCTCGGCGGGCGAAGGAGTATTGAAAACCACTTCACAATACTCTACCGGGTCAAGAAGTTCAACTTCTAGTCGTAACCTCGCAGCGGAGCTTCATAGGACGCAGAGGGAGTTGGAGGAGCAAAAGAGGCAGATGGCCGAGTACCAAATGCAGCAGACACAGGTGCAGGCTCAGATGTACACATGGATGCGGACGATGTACGAGGCTCAGACTACCGGACAACCGTTCCCCACACCTCCCCCGGTCCCGGTCCCGGTCCCTCCGTTCCCTAGCTATCCACCACCACCACCGCACCAGTCAACGCCAGAGCAAGACCAAGGAAGCCACCGGAATTCAAATGAGTACATGGATTACTTCGACCCTGACCCGCAAGTTCCTGGACCCTGACCTGTAGTTGTAGTTAATTTTCGTATCGTCGTTGCTATTTGTACTGTACGTTGGACATTTATGTGTACTGTTGAACTTGTATGATTGTACGGTTTATGTCTTTCAATGCAGGTTCTGGAATTGGGCCCAATCCAGAACCGTGTTTTTTTTTCAAAATTTTTTCAGACATTGCCGGCGACATGGACCTCAGTCGCCGGCAATGTCACAAATTCCGGCCACGGCGGCGGAACCATTGCCGGCGACTCGAGTCGCCGGTGATGTCTCCGACATTACCGGCGACGCCGTTTCCCGTCGCCGGCAATGTTAACACCGGCGGGAGATTTCCGGCGACGTCATTGCCGGCGACTCGTCGCCGGGAATGACATTTCCGGCGAAAAAAAAAGACAAGGCCGGCGACCTCCCGTCGCCGGTAATGTCTCCTTTTCTTGTAGTGTATTGAGCTCAGCGAATTCGACCTCCAGCACAAACCCCGAACGGCAATCAAAGGACAAGCAGTGGCGGACTTCATCGCCGAATACACGGAAGCAGAGGCGACATCGGTCGATGCACCCGACGGCCCAACGGTAGAGGCATCCGACAAACCAGAGGTCAAGGAAGGACCATTGTCATAGTGGAACCTTTGGGTCAACGGATCATGCACCAAAAAAACAAGCGGCGCCGGGATCATCCTAACCGGGCCAGGAGGGGTAAACGCGGACTACGCCCTCAAGTTCGAATTCAAGACGACCAACAACGAGGCCAAATACGAAGCGCTCATCGCAGGCCTACAGCTGGCCAAAAACTCAGAGGCGCCCGACCTCAATGTATTCAGAGACTCGCAGTTGGTGGTGAGCCAGGTCAGAGGGGAATTCCAAGCGAAGGGGAAGTCCATGATCCCTTATCTGAAGCACGTGAAGGCGCTGATCAACAGGTTCAACTACGTCAACATCAACCACATACACCGGGGGCTCAACGCGAAGGCAGACATCCTCGCCCGATTGGCCACGGCCCCCGTGCACACGGGACCAGGGCAGCGGATTGTCGAAGTGCTGCGGCGACCGAGCATCTCAGGAGCAGAACAGATCCTGACAATTGAACCGCATGAGCACAGCTACATGGACGTACTCATCGCGTACAAAGCAAGAGGGGAGTAACCAGAAGACAGGCGAGAGGCCAGAACCATCGTCGCACGGGCGGCAAATTTCATCATCCGGGATGGAGCGTTATATCGACAAGGGAGGACTTGGGCAAGCCTCAAGTGCATCACTCCAACAAAGGGCAACTCAATCCTGCAAGAAATTCACTCGGGTACGTGCAGCCACCATGCGGGCGCCAGATGGATTGCACACAAGGCCCTTCGGTGTGGCTTCTGGTGGCCCACCATCCACGCGGACGCCATGGAACTAACGAGCAAGTGCCACCAGTGCCAGCTGCACGCGCATCACCACCACAGGCCCGCCGTCCCACTGTCCATCATCCTGTCGCCCGTACCATTCGCACAGTGGGGACTGGATCTAATCGGGGAGCTCCCAAAATCAAAGGGGCAGTACAGGTACCTGATCGTCATCATCGACTACCACACCAAGTTTATTGAAGCCCAGCCAATGGCAAAGATCACGACAGAAAAGGTCGAGCGCTTCCTCTGGCGTTTCCTCTTCTGTCGATACGGGACGCCGATCAGCATCATCACGGACAACGGACCGCAGTTCAATAACCCTCAGCTCACGGCCTTCTGCAAGTAACAGGGAACGGACCTCGTATTCGCATCACCAGCGCACCCTCAGACAAACGGACAGGTGGAGGCAGCGAACAAAATCATCAAGGCGGGCATCAAGAAGAAGATCGAAGACATCGAGCCCGGAGAAGCAAGGTACGAGTGCTGGCCCGAGATCATCCCAGAGATCCTATGGTTCATCCGAACGACTGCCAACTCAGCCACGGGCGAAATCCCGTTCAGTCTGACGTTCGGAACGGAAGCAGTACTACCCTTGGAAATCACCCACCAAAGCCCACGGATTGAGGGGTACGATCCAAGCACGAACGATGAAGGACTACGACTCAACAGCGATCTGCTGGAAGAACGGAGAGATACAGCGCATCTCCACAATGCAGCAAACAAACAGAGGATTGCCCGATTATACAACCAGCGTATTTGGGCTCGACCAATCCAACAGAGGGACTGGGTAATGAAGGCAATACAGCAAAAGGTCAAGGCACTCCGTCCATCTTGGATAGGTCCGTATGTCATGGACGAGGTGGTGAGTGCCAGCACCTTCTACCTTAGGGACATGGAAGGTCAACGACTGCGACACCCGTGGAACATCCAGCACTTGAGGAAGTACTTTCATTAAATTTTGTTGTAGTATACTTATTTTCATTAAGGTTCCCTTTTGTTATTACGTTGTATGTTGTTGACCCGCCCGCCCGATACTCGGGGGACTGGGGAGAGACTGTTCGCGTTGATGTAACACTTGGCTAAGATACCATTGCAAAAATAAGAGAGCGTACGCACGTATGAGCCATTCAAAAGATGCCAAAAAAAAGAGCAACAAAAGTAAAAAGGCACACACATAAGGAAAGAAAAGAAACTTCATTATATTTACTGCAAAAGGGCACGAACTGCCAGTTACAAAACTATACTATTACAAAGGAAAAAGGAGGAAAAAAAACCTACACTACTGCCTGCCCCGCCTCTTCAGCCACCTGCTCGGGCTGCTCCGGCTCCGCAGACGCCCCACCCGCCAATGACTGCAGGTGCGCGTGGTAGCGCTCCAGGTCCAGGAACGGGGACACGGCCTCCTGGAACTCAGCCATCTGTCCGTCGGCTTCAGCAGCCACCAACTCCAAGAAATCCGAAGACTCCTTGAAGGCGGCAACCGATTCCGCTCGGGCCTGCTTGACCCGCTCCGCAGTCCAAGCCTGGCGTTCAGCCACCATCAGGCGGGATTCCATCTCCGCCAGTTTGTTGGCTGCCTCTACGCGCGCGTCCTCTACAGCTACAAGGGCGCTGTCCCGCTCCGCCTTCAGCACGGCCTCGCGTTCCGCAACCTCCTGAAGTAGCCGGACCTAACGATCCGCCAGCTCGTTGGCCTTGGAAAAACCATGCTGCAACTTCTTCTGCGACAGGGTGGCCTCGCGCAATTCCGCCTTCAGCACCGCCACCTCGCGCTCGGCAGTCTCCCGTACACGCAGAGCGAAGAGCTTGTGCTGCAGCATCATGCAAGCGTTGAAAGCCCGGTCCAGGTCATCCACGGGATGGGGGCTCCGCGGCAGCAGGGCATCGGCGGACTTCACACCCTCGGCCAGGGCGATAATTAGGGGCTCGCAGAAGGAGAGCGCACCAGTAGCATCTGTCCGTGTGCGCTTCAGCGGACGCTCGACACTACCCTCATGCTCAGATGCGCTGAAAGGGAGATCTGCACCACTGTGAGGCCGGCTCCTCCCACCCGAACTCTGGGAGGCCTCCCGCCTATCCCTCTGCTCCACGCAGCGTTGGTCACGCTCCACCTGCCGCTGCTCCTTCTCCTGGGAGAGGCGTTCGCGCTCGGCCCGGTCTTGGCCCTTAGCAGCAGAGGTGGTGTTTGGACGCGGGCGGGGGATGGCCGCCTGGGACGCACGGACGGCCGGGGCGCAGTCGGCAACGTTCGGGATCAGGATCTTCGCCTAAACACTACTCCCCACAACGAGACCTCCGCGCCCGACATCCGCGACCTTGCGCACATTCTCGGCGGTGGATAGCAGGGAAGTCATGCGGCGCTTGAGGACCTCATCCTTCTCAGTCGCCTTCGACTTGGTCATCTTGGCTGCAAATTACACAAATGGAAGGTTAGCAACAGACAGTAACACTCGGATCATTTTTATTTACTAGCATGCAAGAGTGAAAACTATAAAGCCCAAACGGACCGAGCGCTTTGGCGAGACGCATGCGCTCGATCAGGTCCCAGTGACACGCTACCCAGAAATATCTCGCCTCGGGCGCGGGGTTAATTAAAAACGAACTTCAACCGAGCTATCCTGGCCTCTTCCACGGGCGTCAGCGGATACTCGTTTGTGTCGAGCGAGTGGAAGAACTGGGGAACTCGATCGATACGATCGGCGTTGGCCGCGTACTCTGGGGCGAAGGAGCCGAACTCCCAGTCTCCTCCGACCAGGTAGCTGATCGTGCGCCAGGAGGTCGACGAGCTCGGTGGGTTGACCAGCCACCACTTCACGCGTGGCTCCACCGTGAAGGTCCCCGAGTCCCTCTGGCGGGTAGAATATCTGAGACGGAAGAAATGGAGGAACTCTGCCCGCGTCGGCTGATCTATCCCACTCATCCGGAAGATGTTAAACATGGCCACGAGCGTGCGGGTGAGCGTGGGCCCACATTGGCCGAGGGAGATTTTTAAGAGCGCCAGCATATATTGAAAGAAGGGATGCAGTGGCAGCTTAATCCCAGCCTTCAAATGGAACTCACTGAGGCAGACGTGGCCGGGCGGAGGTCGGGTTAACGTGTCGCCCTTGCCAGGGATCCGCAGCCTCACGGAGTTCGGGATGTGATAATCGTGCACCCACCTCGCCATCTCCTTCACTGACGGCGCACGCTCGGGCTCTTGAACTGGAACCCCATCAGGTAGCACCCAGTGTACGCGGCCGCCTTCCACGAACTGGGGGACCGACGACTCCTGTTGCACGTGCTCCTCACCCCACGGCCCAGAAGAGGGTGAAGACCCACCCGACGACCCCGACGACTCCCCTAACCCTGCGGCAACGAGCGCTTGTTCTTGATCCATCGACTGCACGACAGGAGAATCGTTAGGGATGTATCGAAGAGGCGTTACACTCAACACGGAATCGGATGATGAGCCCGACCCGCTCGTGTTTGGACTACAACTAACCCACCCCGCCCCCGGTACGTATATCCGGTCACGTGACATGCCGCTCGATACTTCTACTGGTTCCATCTCCTAGACGCACGCACGCGAAACCCACAAACACTTAGCAAAAAGACAAACTACCAGAAACAACAAAACACCCAGAAAATCTACCCCAAACAGATCAAACCAGGCACGCCTCAAGAACACGCCTTGTTCTTGAGACGCAAACCCAGAAAAAGGAAAAAGAACCCAGAAACCGTGGAGGGGAGAAACGGAAAGCAACCGGAAAAACCAAAAACAGAACGGAAAAATAGCAAAACCAAGTTCAAGAACCTCACCAGAGATTGAGATTGAAGATTGAAGGTAGACGTCGACGAACAACTCCGGCAAGAAAGCAAGAACATAGAAGAACGACTTGAAACAGTATGCAGAGTAAATTCTTCAGAGTTTCAATGAAAAGTGAAAATGATGAGGAAGACGACACCAGAAGAGCCCTATTTATACTGATCACACGGGACACACCAACGAACGCAAGCCGTTCATTTTCGCGTGTCTACCGTCAGATGATGACACGTGGCCCCGAGGCGGTTTACTTACCCACCTAAGTAACCGCGCTCACCCTTCGACTTCCCGCCTCGTTTTAAAAACCCTAGCACGATCTCCCACGACTCGCCACGTGTCAGCCATGCAACACCCCACGCTCCCACGCGCCTGACGCCTGACCTTCGAGCAGTTACTACGTCATCAACATTTATTACACATGACACGCCAGCATTAATTACGCCGGCTAGCATTTATTACACAACGGTTCCCAAGAAGAAGTCAAAAGGAATGTCACCTCAAGCATCGAGTCAGACAATATCACCCCACCCAAGGCAAGACAACACACGTCACGACTCCCGCCATTCGGACTGGCGCACGCACCACCCGCATGACCAAGCGCCCGAGAAATCTCACAGGCAAGTAAAGCGCCACCCCACCAGGTTAGTGCAAGACCATTGAGGCGCCCCGAAAGAGGTCAACGTCACGCGTTTCCTTTCGGCGTGTGTGCGCTCAAAGCAAGGCCCTTTTAGGCGACCTGAAAGAGGCTAATGGTCCGCGTTCCCTTTTCGGCGTACCGCGCTATAAGGTACCGTAGACTGTGCGTGATATCGTCTCCCAGACTCTGTTAACGAAGCCGGAGCACAAGCGGCCGCTTGCGACTCCGCGCATAGACACCCAGTAAAAGGTGACTCACCGTTCGGGCTATGCGGCACGGAAGCGACTAGCGTCACTCGTTACCTTCCGGGGCGTGCACAATTACAGGACCACTCAGCGGCTCGAAAGCAGCCCGCACTTTTCGGAGTACGTGCCGAGTGATGGGCGACTCGGCAGTAGCCCCATTTCTTCCAAGGGCGTAACGTTAACATTCGCCGGGTTAGGCGGCACGATAGTGGCAAGAACCTATCGGGGGAGCGCGCTAAAACCGATGAGCGGCACGGGCATGCAGTTTGTCCCCTCCGTGCGCGCTGCAACACATGTACGTAACGGTAGGGGCCCCACCGTTGACGCTACGTTAGGTTGGCGCCGATGAGTCGAGGATCTCCTTTCGAGCACCCAAGCTCGGCCGTTCCGAGGCCTATTCTTGGCGAGCTCCGGACAGCAATATTCGTTCGGGAGTGGTGCGCAAGCGGCTCGGAACCATCATGCATCAAGAACGGCCGTTCCGAGGCCCATCCTTGGCGGACTCCGGATAGCAACATTCGTCGCGAGGCCGGGTAAGCGGCTCAGAACCATCCATGCATCCAAGAAAGGCCGTTCCGAGACCCATCCTTGGCGGACTCCGGACAGCATGATTCGTCGCGGGGCCGGGTAAGCGGCTCGGAACCATCCATGCATCCGCATACACGCATACATCCACAATCACGCATACATCAACACCCACATCATACACAAACATCCGCATACTCATTCACTCAATACATACATCCGCATACTCATTCACTCATACATACACCCGCATACTCATTCACCCATACATATATCTGCACCATAAACATCTGCAGGATTTCTCCTACACACTAACACGCATCCGCATACACACATTCGCACTCATTCACCCCATAACTGACATACATCCACATACATATTCGCCCGAACAACTCCACAGGGCGCGCGGCTCCAAACAGCAAGATTCGTTTGGGAGGTCGGGCCCCAGGTACACGACCGCACGAACAGGTACACGGTCGGACGCACATGTACCCACTCCATCAAGCGAGCCCTTTCTTGACCGGAGAGTTGGGGGACTTGGGGGTTACAGGACCACGCACCACTGCTCAATCGGATAAGTATTTTGTTTAATCGCACGAACCATTTTTCAACTCCCCAGTCAAGAAAGATCTCTTTGACTTGGGGACTTGGGGGACTTGTTAGTATAGCAGCATTAGTTCGTTAATTAAACACACTTACCCAATTAAGTAGGTGATCAACACCTTCCCGACCACTCGAAAGACCACCAGGCAGGCTACAACTTCACTCGCAAGACCGACCCCATCCGAGCGCGCACG
The DNA here is from genome assembly GCA_946800695.1 of Geum urbanum. Lineage (NCBI taxonomy): Eukaryota > Viridiplantae > Streptophyta > Magnoliopsida > Rosales > Rosaceae > Geum > Geum urbanum. Next base: position 14,041,541 of record OX327001.1, read on the forward strand.
CGCCCGACAGGCGCACATCTGAATGTTCGTTCCACATTAACAACAAAACGGCTCTATCCCACATCAAAAAACACAAGCAAGCGACAAACTCAACCACCTATATAGGTAAGGCATTTACTACAGGTAAGGGCATTCAACAGCAGTCAATTCTAGCATTAAACACTCCAACCTGCTTTCCTACACGTTCGCTTGACTGTTATATCCAATACATCTTCTAACTTAGGCATCGAAGCGTTGAAGGCAGGCCACCCCTGTCTCGACCATCTGACCGCCCGTTTGTCGTTGTATTCTTCTAACAGCCGAACCCGAACACGCATACCCGAACACCTGAAGAAGGAAAGACACCCGATCATCCGAACAGCCCGAACGTTCGGAAGGGAGAAGAGAGTTCGTACTTGTTTCTGCTAGATTACGTCCCGCGTAATCCGGTGGAAACAGCGTGGTTGAACTTGATCTTCAAATTTGTTGGCCTGATTATTGTAATGATGATGATGAAGTCCTTCTAAAACAACTAACCTAAGTCCAAGCTTTTTTCGGTGCAAAACACTCGAGGTCTTGAGATTGCATTATATTTGCGAAAATGGGATATTCAATATGAAATTACTCCATCATCACCAAAAGAAGAAGGGCATTCATGTTACTTTTGCTGCCGATCGAAGACGTTGCCGGCATTATTGTTATGCACAGTTTGGGAAATATGTACTCGGAGAATTGACCATCGTTGGCAATATATATTCTTAGCCTTGGCGACTGCGACAGGTACTGGGATGTGATCGAAATGTTTTCAATATCATTACGAGACAGCTGAAAACGTTGAACATAGAGATGGGCATGGATGAAGAAACGAATAGGAGAAGGAAGAGGAAGATTTATATATGTTAAGATGATGTCCATGGGTCCAAAAAACATCTGTCTTAGGGCACCAAAGCTTGAAAATTAAGCTTCATCTTGAAAAACGTTTCTTTTGATGAGGAGGTTGCAGAATCACTAAGAGTGACTACTCTAATCTCTACCACCGAAACCCTAAACTGGAAGCACCACAATAATCGTCTGCCAACCAAAGCCTGCAACTAGTCAACTACTCAAGTGGCACAATGAACCTCGATCATATCTCCGATTGCAAGTGTCGTCCCTGTTCTATTGCTTCGATCTATATATTAAACATAAATTAAGGTTTAATGAGATATGATTATCCTCTGTTATTCCTCATAAAACATATTTATGTTCTACCCTTTTCTGAACAAAAATCAATGAATTTCTTTCTTAGCTAGGTTAATGCATGAATGGCTTTCTCCATTTGCCGCTCAACTGCTCAAGTAGACGATCGAAATCAACCCGCAATTCATGTTGTTAAGTTTTAATCTGGTGAACTGTTTTAGATTCTGCTACCATGGTTGGTTGATTGTGTGGAAGCAGGGACGGAGTCAGGATTCTCGGTTAGGAGGGGGCTAAATGAAAAGTTTAAAAAATAGTCTCGGTTAGGGTAGTTAATTCGATTTTGATCTGTATATTTTGCCAAAACAATCTTAATGTGTTGTTTTTGGTTTGATAAAGCATCACAATTACTTGCAGCCTGATTATGATCAGTAATATTTGATCCTCCAAAATGTGATATTAGCGTTTGCTTCTTCTTCCAATTACTGAATCCATGATCAACACCAACAAAAGTTTCACTACCGCCTTGTTCTCCAATAACTGGTTTGAAAAAATAACAACATAAACAAAATACAGCATCCTCTTTAATACTGTACTCTAACCAATATGAAAATTCAATAAACCAATCACGAATAAACCTTCTTTTCTCTAAATTCCGTGAAAGGAAAAGTATGATGTTTAGGTCGACAAGGGCCTTGTTGTAGATAATATCTTCGAACTTCTTCTTGAATGTTAGGATGATAACTTGAAATTGGCTGACGTTTAGCAGGATTCGATGGATACTTTTCAGTAATATCTTCAACACGAGACTTTTTCATATTGTTACTATTCTTCTTTTGAATTTTCGTAGGTGGTTGCTCATCTGATGTTGGAGTAGAAGAAGATGATTTGTTTTTTGAAGTATCTCTCCATATCTAATAAACTTAATAAAAATGATTGTATTTTAATCTTAGGAACGGTAGAGCTTTTATAAAGAAAAAAATACCATAAAATCCTAAACCTGGTAAAGGATTAAATCCTAATTGACCTAATATTTGGACTTCATTATTAAAATAATATATAATAATATTCTTACAAAGTCGTCAAATTTGAATTAGTCATGCATTCATACGCGTCATTGAAGTTTAGATATACTTCAAATAAATTATAATATTTATATTATATAATAATATACTAACTATTTTTTCACAAAAATTCAGGGGGGGGGGGGGGGGGGGGGGGTCAAGGCCCACCCTGGCTCCCATTTGGCACCGTGCCTATGTGGAAGCTAGACTATTCCCTAGTTATGTCACTGTTGACTTGGCCTTCACACTACTAGAAAAACGCACTTAGACGACGGAGCGTTTCCATCGTCTAAGTGCGTTTTTCCGTCGTCTAAATACTTAGACGACGGAATCTCCGTCGTCCAAGGTCCGTGCTTCAAGTGCTGTCGTCCAAGAACTTAGACGACGGAGAATTTAATCTCCGCCGTCCAAGTTCACTTGGACCGCGGACAATGTCCGTGGCCCAGGTAAGCACCTGGACGACGGAGATTAAGTTCTCCGTCGTCCAGGTGATTACCTGGGCCACGGACATTGTTAGCTTCTCCGTGGCCCAGGTAAGCACCTAGACGACGGAGATTCAGTTCTCCGTCGTCCAGGTGCTTACCTGGGCCACGGAGAAGCTAGCAATGTCCGTGGCCCACACTACAACATTTCTTCCCATTGCCGGCGACTTTTATGTCGCCGGCAATGTTTTTGGACATTACCGGCGATTTTTGCCGGAAAAATCGTCGGTAATGTCTTTTTTTTTTTTTTTTAGACATTGCCGGCGACATACATTTATGTCGCCGGTAATGTCTCGATTGTAATGACATTGCCGGCGACATAAATGTATGTCGCCGGTAATGTAAAAAAAAAAAAAAAAAAAAAGACATTACCGGCGACATAAATGAAGTCGCCGGTAATGTCTTTTTTTTTTTTTTTACATTACCATCGAGAGATTGCCGGTAATGTAAAAAAAAAAAAAAAAAAGACATTACCGGCGATTTTTCCGGCAAAAATCGCCGGTAATGTCCAAAACATTGCCGGCGACATAAAAGTCGCCGGCAATGGGTCAATTTCTTGTAGTGCCAGGTAATCACCTGGACGACGGAGAACTTAATATCCGTCGTCCAAGTGCCTATTTAATTTTTTTTTAAATTAAATTGTAATTAAATATTATTAATTTAATTTATTATTAATTAAATTTAAATAATAAAAAATGTTAAAATTAATTAAATAAACTAAATTTTTAATATTACTTAAGTAAATAATTAAAATTAATTTGTACATACACATCCAAAAAACCCATAAAAATTAAAATATTGTTCGGAATGCGGAAAGAAACGAGATAATTAATAAACTACTAGCTAATTAACACACTGGAGGAGCAGATGCGCCGCCGCGTCCCCCGCCTCCAGCCGGGTCGTCGTCATCGCGATATGGGTTCGAAGGAGGTTGACATTCTTCTCGAGATTGTTGCATGAGGGCGATGAGTTGGGCTATTTGTGCTTGTTTCTCATCAAGTCTTTGACGCATGGATTGATTCTCCTCTCGTGCCAGTCGATTCTCCTCTCGTGCCAGTCGAGCCTCTTGAATGGCTGATTCGACGGCCGCAGCCTGAGTCCTTCTCCGCCGCCCCGAACCTCCCTTAGATGATGAGTCGGAGGTCGTCGACAAATCTAGAACCACCTTAGGCCCGAAGTGCCTAACCTCCTTGCCAGCTCTACGACCGTAGACCTCATCCGCGATTGCAATTTGGCTCTCCATGGATAGAGGAGGCAGGTCTTCCGGCGGCACATCTGGGAACGCAAGCTGAGTGTTAGCCAATTCTTCCTGTGCACGCTCTATCACCCTTGCCTACAAAAGAATAATTAATTTATTATAATGAAATAATATTTAAATAATAATTACTATAATTAAAAGCACATATATATATATATATCACTTACGCCGCATTGACTCGCTTCATTATCGAGCCCAGGCGTCACGTACGCACTTATGCTTGCATCGAGATAAGGGTGTTTGGAGCCCTTATCCCTGTGCTCCTTGGCTATTTGAATGAGTTGCTTGGCGCCGGAAGTATGGTGTTTGTTCTTCTTCCCCCGGTTGGCTTTGTTGACACCGGAGAATTTCTGTTAGACAACATAATTAAATCATTAAAAAATTAATACGTAACTAAAATTTAAATAATTCAATTATCTTAATTGAAATAAAAAAAGTAAATTAACACCTTAAATTCGTCATCGGCAAAGTGGTTACACAACCACTACCACTCATCTTCTCTATCCCCACGTAGCTCTACGGGGGGAGGCACGGGACCGATAGTTTCGAAGTACTGATGGAGCCTGTACTTCCAATCTTTGTAGATGGAGTTGGCGGTTTGGTTGATATGCCTCAACATCGCCGGTGACGGATCCACCGCGAATTGTTCCTATCAGAAATAAATAGAAAATTATAATCGTATATATTATGAAATTATAACTAATATTAACAATATTATATAATAACTAAAATTGTACGTATTACGTACCGAAAGTTCTTTAAAGACTTTCGCCTTCTCATCATCCGGCACCTCCTTCCAAGTAGGGGAATTAATTCGAACCCGGCTACGAACGATTGACCCTATGCTATGCGCCGAGAGACTTGCTAGCTTAGCTGTGGGAGGGCCACCGGTGAATTCGTCGTAGGGCAAGTCGATTTTTTTCCCGGTCGCCTTGCAAATTTTCTCCGCTTTGCCCCCTTTAACGAGACCCCGAGTCCTTTTCGGTTCCGGGTCAGTGGGGGCCCTCCTTTGCTTACGGCGGGCGCTGTACATGATAGATTCAGCGGTCGATGACGCCTGAGTACTTGCCGTTGAACCGGTACCGGGCGTCGGAGTTGAAAAGGGGTCGACGTCATCACCGCTGGAAATAAATGGAGCAGAGGGAATTTCCGCAGAAGGCGCCACCTCCAAACCAGATGAAGGGTTCGGATTGAGGGCGTCGTTGCCCTCCTATTGAACCCAACCGACTTGGTCAGCCAAGCGGCGAAGCATGGTATCTTCTGCCTCCTGTTGGGCTTTCTTCTTGCCGGATGGAGCCATTTAAACCTAGGAATACGTTGTTAAAATACCTACTTACCATAATAATTACAAGTGCAAAATTTACGCTAATTAAGTACGGTTAAGATTTAAATAGAGTACACTAACTTGGCTTTTTCGGTCTTTCAATGGACGTGCGACCCGCGCGATAAAGTGTAAATTTTCAATTAATCAGCCTTGGTTAAATTGAAAAACATGGCCAGTTAGGGATAGAGATAACGCGAGAGGCGGGACTAATTTCGACAAAACACCCCGAGGCTAACCAAATGAATAGTATATACTCTATTGGTGTCGTCTTTCTTAGATCCAAAACCTGTCACCAGTCATAACCCGTTTCTAGACACCATGTCCGACATTCGGCCAATTTTTTACACTCCCTCAAGTCCTTTGCAAACTCCGCCCTCAACCTCGTGTCCATAACTTCACTTAGGTTATAGTGTGCGGTGATGAAATCCACACATCACGAGGGGTTAAGGAGATAAGCTAGGAAAATAGGCGCCATCTATTCCAAAGAGTGCGACTTAATAAATCAAGCCTATGTACTAAATTTAAATCGAAGACGTACTACCATGCAATTTACTAGAAAATACACGTAATTATCAATTAATTAAAACAATAAATAATGACAATAATAAATTATTATTTATCATGCATTTAATAATAATTATTCATTTACCAATATAATTAATTATTATTAACAATAATTATTATTACTATTATTTAATTACATTAATTAGTATTTACCAAATAACTATTATAATAACTAAATAATTAAATGATAACAACTAAATGATTAGGATAATAATTATAATAAATAAATGATTACTAAATATTAATAAAACTAATTATTTAATTATATTTAGAAATTAATTAATTAAATAAAAATAATGTTAATAAGGTAAAAAATAGAAATTTACCTCGCCGGAATAATCGGGAATATCGATGGAATTGACTCGTCGGAGAGGAGGACCACGCGCGCCGGAAATTGAGTCGCCGGAGGAGGAAAATCGCCGGAGGAGAGGAGAGGAGATGGAATGAGAAAAGGGGGGGGGGGGGTGCTGTTCTATATATAGGCTTTCACTTAGACGACGGAGCACTATTTTCCGTTGTCTAAGTGCACTTGGACGACGAAAACAGTGTTTTCCGTCTTCTAAGTGAAGCGTTAAATTTTTTCGAAGCGGTGCGTAATTAATAGGCGGGACGTTTCACCCGCCATAAATTGGGACTTAGAAGACGGAGAATTGATTCTCTGTCGTCTAAGTGAAATTTCAAGCGGTGCCGAAAATTGAGGCGGCACAATGAACCGCCATAATTTTCAACTTGGACGACGGAGATGGTCATTATCCGTCGTCCAGGTGTCACTTGGACGACAGAGAATGACTATATCCGTCGTCCAAGTGAAATATACATGAAAAAAAAATAAAAAAAATTAATTCGAACCGCCATGGTAATTTGAACCTGGACGACGGAGATGACCATTCTCCGTCGTCCAGGTTCAAATTACGTAAAAAAAAAATTAAAAAATAATTCGATAGGAATTTAGCGATCTGGCATTCGAGAGAAATAGTCATACAATATCGATGAACGCATCGTATATATGAACAGTTAAATTTGAACCGCCGAATAATTTTACGTCTTGAAAATTGTTAAGTATTGACTAATCTTTACGACTTAAGTGTTCATGAGTATAGGCTCATTTGCAGCAGAGTATTAACGAAATTGAATTTGGACAAAACAACCGTTGGATATGTTCGTCGTAACATAATATATAATTACAATAAAGGACCAGAAAATAATAAGTTCGGGAAGGGTTTCATCGGCACAGTCAACCGCAAAACCGATAATTTCACAAACCGGAAACGTGGATACAAGACATTTCGCAACTCCGATTTTCGAACCGTCGAAGCTCACACACCAAGAATTGTTTACTCTAAAGTGTTGACCAAAAGAATATGCATTGGAAGAAGGCCTAGATGGTCGTTGTCTTAGAAAAAATTACGAAATCTGCACCTGAACGACGGAGAAGCTCATCTCCCTTCTCCGTCGTCCAGGTGAAGAGACCCTGAATTCAGGGGTTAGGGGCCTTACTGTTTAGGGATAGGGTCTCTGCACCTGGACGACGGAGATGAGATTCTCCGTCGTCCAGGTACTAACCTGGACGACGGAGATGAGCTTCTCCGTCGTTTAGGTTCAGAGACCCTGAATTCAGGGGTTAGGGGACCTTAGGGTTTAGGGTTTAGGGTTTTGCACTTGGACGACGCAAATTCCCTTCTCCGTCGTCCTAGTGAGTACCTGGACGACGGAGAATGACCATCTCCGTCGTCCAAGTGTACAAACCCTGAATTCAGGGGTTAGGGCCTTAGGGTTTAGGGTTTAAGTCGTCCCCGGTCATATGTGTGTCCGTTCAATTATTCTGATTCAAGAATATAATTAAAAAATTATCGATCAATCCGATTTGCTAGATTTATGGTCGAGGATTTAGGGAGATAGCTCAAGGTACGTATTTATGTATGAATTTTCCTTCTCGCATGATATATAGATCGATTTAACGCCGTAATTAAAACAACATATATATATATATACTACATTTGTGCTCACAATAATACTATCACATGTCGATCAACGTATATAATAAATTAATCATAGAATAATATAGTATAATTTCTGAAACATTTATTTCATTAATCTCTCGCAATATATAATTATATATATGGACGCGTGTAATTAATTATTAAGTACAAAAATATTAAGATCTACGTACATATATACATTCTCCTCCTTATAATATTTATATTAATTATTGATCGATGATGCATCGATCATATATTACAATAATTACAATAATTAATTACCAATTAATAATCCTCGTCGTGTGACTGTACTCTTCGTCATAATCGTCATCATCCTCATCCCCGTTATCCGATTGCTCATCCTCCTCATCGTACTCAACATCGTCCGACGAATAACCTGAGTCCTCGTCCGCGTCCTCATCCTGCTCGTCTTCTTCATCTTCTTCATTAATGGCATCGATAATCTCATCTTCAGTTAGATCTGTACAACCATCAGGCATGGGTAACCGTTCACCATCTTGAACCAGGTCCATTATATCGGAGCGGATGACAGAAATATTAGGCTCTTGATAGGCAGGAATGTCTCTTTCTGGTTCAGCAGCACCTTCAGTCGTCTCCGGTGTCCCTTCAATTGTCTCTGTATTCCATATTCCTCGATGAGAGATATGGTTCACTATTTTCCACCCTTCACCGGCTTTCGGATCGTCCAGATAGAACACCTGCCAAACTAAGGTGGCGAGAGCGAAAGGCTCATCCTCATACCAGCTTGAGTTTGTATCGACTGATAATAGTCTCAGGTCTTCCTTTGTACGCTTGAACCATCTGCACTTGAATAGGAAAACGTTGACATCATTCCCGTAACATAGCTGAACCACATATACAATAGCCCCATAATATAGATCATTATCTTTCCCAACCGTTACCCCATTGTTTTGTGTTCTTCTTCCTTCATCTCGGGCCAATGAATGGAACTTTACACCGTTCACAAAACATCCGGGATAAATATAGTGTTTAATCGGCTTCCCTGCTAGCAAGTGCTTTGGCCATGACCACCACCCCCCCGTGGTTTTCAGATTTTTGCAGATCAATCATCTGCGAAAAAGGGCAAATTAATATAAGGGTTTACAAAACATCCGGGATAAATATAGTGTTTAATCGGCTTCCCTGCTAGCAAGTGCTTTGGCCATGACCACCCCCCCCCCCCCCCCCCCCCCCCCCCCCCCCGTGGTTTTCAGATTTTTGCAGATCAATCATCTGCGAAAAAGGGCAAATTAATATAAGGGTTTACTTTCTACAAACATGATCGATATGTATATAAATTACTAATTAAATACCGAGACGTACGTACGTACCCAATGGAAGAAATAATCGGGAAACTTCTTCTTAACCATTTTCTCAATCCACGTCGAACTCTTGTTTGATTTAACGCCTGAAGCCTTTCCCTGTATGACATCATGTACGGCTCAACTTCGTCACAGTCTCGCAACACTACCCAATGTGCTTCAATAAGTTCTTTCCGTGTTAACGATTCCTTTAATACTCCTCTAAACGGTCGGACGACATTGGTGACGATAGAAAGATTGATGCGGGCACAGAGATCGGAGGCAGTGGGAGGTGGTGGATCTTTGAGGTACCTGTTGCAGTATGTAACACACTCATGCATTAGGTATGTCTCTGCTATGGAGCCATCCGGGGCCGACCTGTTTTTGACGAATGACTTATACTGTCCAAGCTGTCTACAAAATCAAACGTACAATAAGAATAAGTACATATAGCTAGCTAGTAATCTCCAGTGGAACAAATTATGAATCGAAAAACCTGTATAATTAATTAGTTGTATGTACCTTTCTTGAGGATACATCTAAGTGTACTGAACCGGACCAGAAATGAGCACCTGCTCGGGCAGGTGGATCATTAGGTGAATCATGATGTCAAAGAAAGCAGGGGGGAAAATCCTCTCTAGTTTTCAAATGATGTGCACAATTTGTTGTTGCAATTCCACCACATCTGACTTCTTTAATTCTCTGGCGCATAACCTCTGCCACCACCTGCACAATGCCACTATTGATTCTACGACGTCACGAGGCAAGTATGGTCGAATTACCACTGGAATCAGACGTTGCAGCATAACGTGATAGTCATGTGTCTTTAGACCAACAAACTTGTGTTGCACCTCATCCACTACTCCAGTTATAGTAGCTGCATATGTAGCCGGATAACGAACGCCCTTAAACCAGTGAAATACAGAACATCTAAGTGTCGGCTTCACTGTGTAAGGTGCAGCTGGCATCTTGTTGTACACTCCTTTCCTATCCCTCCTCAACCACAAGGGACGACGTAGATTCATTGATTCCAAATCTTTGCGCGCTTTGGGAGTATCTTTAGTCTTGAACTTAATACCGAGAATTGTTCCCACCACGTTGTCGCACACATTCTTTTCTATGTGCATCGCGTCCAAGTTGTTCCTCAGCTTCAACTTCGACCAGTAAGGGAGTTCAAAGAATATACTCTTATGATCCCAATAGCTCAGATCATGTGGAGGAATTGGATTGCATTTCTTTACATCCACGTCATTGGTCAACACACCAAAGTCGAAATAGCTCAACCTCTCTAAAATCTCTTCGCCCGACCAACTATGGGGTTTAGGATTGTTCTCTACCGTCTCGTCGAAATGAGCTTCATCCTGTCGCCACGGGTGGTCGTGAGGAAGCCATCTACGGTGACCCAAGTAACACACCTTCCCCGCGTGCCAACTAGAGTTCACGTCGTCCAAACATATATGACATCCATTATATCCTTTTGTCCTGCAGGCTGCCAACATCCCATATGCTGGAAAATCGTTGATCGTCCACATTACGGCAGCCCTCATCGTGAACATCGTGTCAGTGAATTTGTCATAAGTTGGGACTCCATTTTCCCACAACAGTTTCAGCTCGTCGATCAAAGGTCTGAGGTAGACATCTAAGCACTTCCCTGGAGATTTAGGACCTGGAATTAGTACAGTAAGGAAATTAAATTCCTTGTTCATGCACATCCACGGAGGCAAGTTGTACGGCATCAGAATAACTGGCCAAGTGCTGACGGCGGAGCTATTACTTCCCCAAGGATTGAATCCGTCTGTAGATAGGCCGAGTCTAACATTTCTAACCTCTGTAGCAAAGTCTCCAAATTCTCTGTCGAAATGTTTGAAACCCTCCCCATCCGCGGCGTGTCGCAGGACATCGTCATCTATTCGCTTTTCTGCGTACCATCGCATCGCCTCTGTTGTGTGTAGAGACATGTTTAAGCGCTGCAATCTAGGAATCAAGGAAAAATATCGAACAACTTTCACAGGAATTCTCTTTTTCGAACTCTTCCTATTCACCTGGAATCTGCACTGGCCACATACGGGACAATAGTCCAAATCTTTATACTCTTTGTAAAATAGCACACAATCATTCAGACATGCGTCAATTATCCTGTACTTTAGGCCGAGGCTGCTCAAGATATTTCTAACCTTATAATGAGATTTAGGAAGATTGTGATCATCAGGAAGCAACTTACATATTTGCTCTTGAATTTCGTCAAAAGCACTCACTGACATTTTGTGCTTCACTTTTATCTTCATTTGCTCCATCACATATTGCAACACATTCTCTCGACATCCAGGGAACACCAGGGTCTGCGCTTCAAGTAGCATCCGGTTGTACTTATCCACCTCACTGGTGTCAGTGGCCAAGCTAGCAACGGGGAATGTGTCATCATGATCATTAGTGGTACTGTAACCTCCGTCTTGGTGTTGGTGTCCACCATGACTACATCCCGGAAACGCATCATGAACCAAATCTGCAGTTGGGTTGCAAGCTGGGGGTCCGGCACCACTGCCGCTGGATGAGGCACCATGGTAACTGTACCCTGAGCTGAAGTCTGCTGCGCTGAACTCTACTGCTTCACCATGCTCGCTCCATGTAGTGTAACTCCACATTATACCATTTTCGTACAGGTGTTGCACCATAACATTAACCTCCACATACTGACAATTAAAATATTTCTGGCACGGACACCTGAAACGCTTCTTTCCCTGACCATGTTCTATCGCAAAATTCACAAATTCGCTAATTCCATCCATATACCGGACATCACATCTATTCTTCAACTTCATCCAACTCTTGTCCATACTGCTACAAAATATTATAATTAATTAATTATTACATATATATATTAGTCCATTAATTTACGCTTAATTATACGTACTCGATCTACATCGATCCATCAATTACGTACGTAATTTAATCTGTATATATAGCTAACATCCATGCATGTATGTACGTTTTCACTAAATATATATTAAGCAAATTTTAACTGCGCACGTACCTGCTGGCCTTCTCGATATCAGTTAATTAAGCTAGCTAGCTAGTCAGCGGAGATCCCTGATCCTGATACTTCTCCTTCTCCTTCTCCCTTCTCCTTCTTCTTCGATCTTTAAAATTTCCCGCGGGACAGAGGATCGGATGGAATGAAGAGAGTTTGGCATCGGGCTTATATAATGCTTCACTTAGACGACGGAGGTGTCGGTACGTCGTCTAAGTGGAAGTTACTCGGACCACGGCGTGTCGGTCCGTTGTCCAGGTGGTCACCTGGACGACGGAGAATACCATCTCCGTCGTCCAGGTGACCACCTGGACCTCGGAGTCTTCTCCGTCCTCCAGGTGATCACCTGGACGACGGAGATGGTATTATCCGTCGTTCAGGTGTTACTTGGACCACGGAGAAGTCTCCGTCGTCCAAGTGTCACTTGGACCACGGAACAATTACGTTTCCGTGGTCTAAGTGCTGTTTTCTTGTAGTGTCATACCTTTTTTAGCTTTGATAAGGTAAAGCATGAAGTTTGCTTTGATATTTAGCTTATATATTTTGCTGATATTGCTAAATTAGGTTCATGAATTAGCATATTGTTTGTGCTCTTTAATTTCTTATAATTGGTTATGGCTTCTTATTGTCCCCCAAACTTGTACTCTCTATTTTCTTGATCAATAAAACTTTATTATTGCTTTGAGATTATTATTTCTTTACTATAGAGAAGACACTTTGGTTCTGACTTATGTTCATTACTTTCAAGCTTCAGTAAGATATGTATTCAACAATATTCTTATGTGTTGATTTAAACTAAGTTAGATTGCGAGAATTATATAGATATGCTACACTATGTAATACACATATTGTATATTTAAACTGTATATATTTGGTAATCATTATGGAACACAATATGGAAGTTTTTATATTCCTTATGGTAATAGGACAACTTGTATTCTTTAATGGATAAGACACAAATATGTAACCTACATATAGAGCATCTAGGTCTCTGTTCATTGTTGCTTGCTAAGCATTATGTCTTTTGACCCCATTTAAGAAGCTTAAGTGTAGAAGCGAAGAGAAGACCATACACATTATCATCTTGTTTCATGTCTTTCATTACTAATGCATTAGATTAGTTTTCTATTCGTGCAATTATGTTGATGGTCATATAGATTATGCATAATTTAGATTGACTCAATTTAGGAAAATTTTATTCACACATCCCTAACTAATAATAAATACACACCCCTAGCCTTCTTTACACCAGGTAAATATCACAATTCAGGATAGCCAAAATTACCAAACTAGACATATCTTTAAAAAAAATATATAAATAATTGATTGTATATATACTATCTCTCTATCTCGCTTAATTTTTTTTCTTATATAAAAAGATTCACAAACTTTGGTATTAAATTGAAGTTTTGAATTCAGACATGAGCTCTTGTTCTTTGAATTCAGTCTATCAGAACTAGGTTTTTTATTTTCTTTATTTGTTGTCAACCATGAAAAAAATTAAAAAACTTAATGAGATAACGAAACTAGATGTTCAAGTGTTACACATCTCAGCTTAAACTAGTTTGACTGCAAACCGTTTTTTCTTCTTTTGTTGGGTGTTGTAACTGAGTTCTTGGGTTTGAAGTATGAGCTAAAATCAAGGGTTGTCAAAATACTCGAGAGCAGCCATATCAGAGAAACAAAAAGGTACATTTTGTTCAGCTTAATAATTCTTGTAAAAAATAAAAATAGGAAGAAGAAATACGTAAAAGATTAATTATACTAAAGAACAAGGGGTAAATTAGAAATTTTGAGGGTGTGTATCTAGTCATTAATGAAGTAATAAATTCAATAACCGGTGTATTAATAATGAAATGTGCATTTAATATTTTGGGGTGTGAATAATATCACTCTTCAATTTCAGCATAGTGACTATTTGAGTTTTCAGCTTGCTGGTTTGCTGATTTAAAAACAATGATGTAGCTTTATTGGTGACATGCAAACTCTTTATTGCCCTGTGACTGCGAGTCAGATATATAAAAGAGCTTAGCTTTATTTCCCTGTGACTGTGCGAGTCAAATATAAGAGCTTGGGAGAGTATCTCCTTCCATAAACCAGAAGCATAACCAATCTAGCTTGAGATGACGTACTGTTGCTCAGATTCAAAGAGCCATTCTTAGCAAGACAAAAAGAAAAGAAAAAAAGAACAAGAGCATGAACATGAACCTAGAGATCGATATGTAACACGTTTTCAATATGTTTCTATATATTTTTTCCCCGCCCAACACGTTGCTCCAGCAGCTAAATCATACTGCACCGGCAATACCAACTAGAATAGCCCAAAAATTGAAACCAGATAACTACTACGATGTTTAAGCTGTTCTTTCTTACTATTCTTTTCTCCTTTTCTTTAACCCTCTATGTGTGACAGTGCACCTATATATACAGTCTTCTTCTCTGCACTAGCTAGACAATCATGTCTCACCTTGTGGAACAACTGAATCACCAAGTATCATCTCCTCCTGTTCTTCAGTATCAGCTTGGAAAGCATTTTGTTCTACTTCATTGGTAACACTGATTGGCCCTTGTGGTGTTCCAAAAAGTGTAGTGAATATCTGTCTGTGGCATTCATCACAGAAGTAGATATAGGTGAAATGACCCTCATATGGGAGCTTATGTACTGCAGCTCCTGGTAAAACCCGGTGCACAAAATCTGTCATTGATGGTGGTGCCACCTTGTCATCCATCCCCTGTTGAGCATTGGAGCAAAGTGGTCTTAAGCGAGATTTTCTTGACAGATGATAGTTACATACACAGTTTACAAGAAATAACAATCAGCAATTTAATTTTGACGTACAGTATATCATAGTATATGCATTACTTTCTAAAAGTGGTTTCATCCACATTGTTCTAGCAAATGTCACTCCTTTAGTTCAAAATTTCATATCAGCATGATGGAAAGCAACTTAATTGGAATCATTATTGTGTAACCAAAGATCTCGTTATCTACGAAATGTGTGTACAGGTCTTATCCGTCTTAAAGGAAAATATTAGAAGCATACAAAAAGTAAATATTTGATGAGAAAAGCTTCTGACCTGCCATATGTGTATTGGTCCAAGGAAGCCTATATATTCCTCCTGATCTGCCATAAGAAAAGATTTGAGCCAATTGAGCATCCCTTTCCCTTGTTGTTTCTTCTGCAATTTAAGGTCTGCAAGGCTGAAACCCCAATTTGATACCTGCAGAACAGCTTCCTCCACAAAAGGTTTAGCACTTCCCTGCCTTATTGCCTCTTCAACATCCCTTTGCCAGAATTCTTCATAAATTGGATCCTCTATTAAAGCCTTATCCTGGAATATGTCGACAAAAGATTTTCAGATTGAAGTATCATTACGGTGATCCATGCATTGCAAGTGTAAAATTTCTCACAGAAATGATTCAAACTACAAAAGTAGAATGTGCAAACAGCTTAAGAAGAGTCTTCCGCGTTCTAAACAAAATGGTAACAATGGTTCTCACCCTCTTTCCCAGTGACAGTGACAGCCATTTTTCTATTTTTCCGTGCTTTCCGTATAAGAAGCTCCGATGGTAGAAATAAGAAAGAAAACTGGGGAATCTCCGAGCTAAAATGTAAAAAAATTGTCTTCTTCGTGTCCACCTTTTCCATGTCCTACGTCTCTCGTCTCTGGTCATGATTGAGTCGTATGGATTAACCATTGGAGCCAACATGGCAGCACCTGCAAATGAGGGAATGAATCATGAGAATATACTACTGAATAAAATACATATGACCTCTTATTTTCCTCCAAATAAAATTTACCAGTATTTGAGAAACATCACAAAGTTAAAAGAAAAAAAAATGAAAAGTACTAAAATATGTTATTGATTCATCTATAAGCTTAATGAACATATACTTCATATGCGACTTGTTGTCCATAACAACAATAACATGTTAACGCCGGTTACAAGATCTAGCAAGAGTAACCCAAAAAGGCATGTCTGGTATTTACTTATCACAAGAAAAGCTAAAGCATATATAGTACTCAACATATATAGTACTAAACAGCAGCAGAATGTTCCTTCGCAAGAACCGTCTCTGTAAGTTTTACTTCTGGAAACCTTTGCAGTACATGATAGAACCTTTCGCGTGGAAATATCATGAAAGAGAAGAAACACCAGACCTTTTTCTTTCAAAAAAAAAAAAAAACACCGTACCTGCAAGTCTATCCGGAATGTAACGAAGTGCTGCCCAAGCATGCATACTTCCACTCGAGTATCCAACAACCCAGAACTTATCGTTAACTCCAACAGCATCAGCTAAGAGCAACATATCCATTGCTGAAGTTTCAAGGTTTCTGTTGGGGTGAGGATCACTCTCTCCAAATCCAGGAAGATCATATGTCAACAAGCAAACACCGAACTCTTCCAACAGTGAAGCCTTAAGTCCCGGTATTCCTAATGTGAAAATAAAAATAATTAACTATATGCAGGGACGCATCAAAGAAACAGAATAGTGAAGGAGATGTATTATCTGTTGGTCTTGGTCATGAAAGAACATCACACCTGCAAGCCTGGAGGAAAGGAAAGAATGTGGGGATATAATTGAGAATCTAGCTCTGTCAGCTGAAACACCCTGCTCCTTATATGCAATATATCTACCATCCGGAAGCATGATGCGTGCAGCACTAGGAGGATGTAAGTATACCTTCTTTACTATCTCTGGAGTCGTTGGAGCAGCAGTTTCAGTATTCACAATCAGTGCTGGAAAATTGTAAGTCATGTCAGAAAAATGGCACACTTGCTTAAACACCCATACAACCAGAGGAGAAGTGAAATGAAAATGGACCCCTTGAATCATCGGACTAATACGACCATATATTCAAAAGCAATGACAAAGTTCAACTACGAGAGGTCAATCTTAGACTATCCGCTACTTCTTAATCCTTGAACAACTTATACACATAAGAACACAAACAATTAAACAAAGAGTAAAGAGAAAAAAATGAAAATGTCCAGTTCCATTGTTATGGACAAATGTATTCTCAGAATTGAAATGAACCATACTTGAAATGTACCATACTTAATAGAAGAACATAGACTTCAATATCCTTTAGTTTATTAAACCAAACCTGCAGGACATAAGAGAAATTCTTCGGAGTTGAAATTTTTCTCGGTGAAGTAATATTATCAATAATCACAAATTAGCCAAATTCCCAAACATTTAATCATAATAATGAATTACAGAAACAAATTAGAAAGAGAAAAATGATAATTAACTGTTATATCTCAGCAACCAAACAGAGCGCGCAGAAGAAAAAATATACAAACAATTAAATAATTCTCCTTGTACATTTTCACAACAACTGAACAACCTAATTAAACAGCACCTGCAAAAGCCAGAACGGCGACGAAGAGAATCACAGACCAGGCATGAACCGGCTCCTTATCCTCCGGCAAATAGTCGTTCACGAACCTCAGCTTCCCTCGCAGCTTCGTCACTCTCTTCCCGAAGTAGGACTCCTTCACCTTCTCCAAGCTTCGAACAACGGCCGAGTCCGGATTCCCCAGGCTCTGCCTCACTATATCCCTACACCCTTTCCCGAACTCCACCGCCATCTCCGCCGCCGCCGCCGCGAACTCCCTCACGATTGCCTCCGGCTTGATCGCATTGCGATCGTGGCTCGACTCCACCACCGGAACTCCGCCGTACGTCGCCGCCGCGCCGCCGTTGACGAGATCCTCCGGCCGCCACGGCCGAGCATGACCATCCGGCGCCGACATTGACCGGAAATTGAGCTAGAGAGAAAGAGAATCGGATTGATGAATAAAGACTGAAAAGGGAGCGAGTGGCGTTGATTACATTGGAGATGGAAAAAATGGGTCTTGCAGAAAAGTCTGGGAGTTGGAAAAGGATTGAGAAAAAAAGGTGGAGTGTTGTTGCCGTTTTTGCAGTGGCAATATGAAATCTCGTTGTTTTTATTGCGTGGGATCTGGTGCCGGACGGCGAGGATGTGGCCACGTAAGGGATGAGAGTGCGTCAGGCGGTAGTGATGTTGCGTAGTTAACGACCATTATATGCTCAAAACGTTTTCTCTCTCCTATTGTCTTTCTCGTTTCGTCGAGCGTGACTAGGCTTCGCCTCCTCGTCAAATTCTTTTTCTTTTTCTTTTCTTACATTTTATCATTTTTATGTTTTAAAAAAAAAAATTAAAAGAGCGTAAAAGAATAAATGCAAAATAATTATACCTAAATTCAAAGACGACAACAGATGACAAAAACACCGTCGGAGCAAAACTCCACCTTTTTTAATTAGCATCAATCTTATATAGTTTATATTATAGACGATTGATCATTCTTATTCTTTTTTAATTAAAAAAAATTATTTTGTCCACGGTAAACTTGGTTCGCTAAAAAGTTATCTCAATATTATCATTTGTCAATTACGTATTAGATTATATTTGTATTGCTAACGTGGAGTAACTGTAATTTTTCAGAAGTTGCCAACTAACAAAATAAGGAAAAAAAAATTTTATGGTACCTGAATTTACTCGGTCTTATCAACTTGATATTTGAATTTTTAAACGTATCAATGTGATATATGGACTTTAAAAACCGTATCTTAGTGGTATTTAAAACCAATCTTTCATCCATCTTCGTTTATTGTGATGACGTTGCAAAAAAAAAATTCAAATACAAAAAATAAATAAGTAATCTCAAATATTATGTATCTCAATGATACTTTTTTGAAATTTAAGTATCCCTTTAATAATTTTTGTATTATTAATATTTTATATTTTAATAATTCAGATAAATCCATGAACACCGAATAAATTTTTCCATAAAATAATGAGTTAAAATAACCTCAATTGAATCTTACAATCTCTTCGGTGTCAAATGGGAGTGTGGCACTTATACGAAATAATTATCACGAACGAAAAGTTAAACCGATGATTTAGCCCATAGCGGCTGGTGGCCAATGATTATTGAGGTGGTGGTCCTAATCGACTAGGTCCAACCATGCTACCACTACTGTATAATTCGCTATATAATTGCTGAGAACCACAAGCTGGAAGGGGAATCACACCTACGGCATGCATCGATCTACATGTCGCTGAGTCATTCCAAGCTAATATGTTTCATGAACTTGGTCTCGGTGCCTACCTATTTAAATCGATCTCTATGATTAGAATTCAATAAAACAAGCAAACCTCAAACCTAACAGTCTCCTCATTCATGCCAAAAATATAAAGTTTTGACCGTGAAAGATTATGACCAAAAAAAATATCCATAATATTTTCAATATTTTTACGATTTTTTTTTATATTTTATTTTTCTATATTAATTTTACATATCAATATCTTCCGTCCAATATTTTTCAAAATATTCGATAATTTCTGAAATATCGTCGAAATTCTCGATGTTTTCGAATTTATCTAAGATTTTGAATTTACATATATGTGTATCACACAAACCCACAACGCCAATAACTCAAAACCTCAATCAAATAATGTCTATTAATAATCAATAAAACACAAATTACAAGTTTCAAAACATATATTGATCATATAAGAATCTCAAAAAGTTTCAATACAAATTTTCATGTATTTATTTAAATTTCAATCGATTTTTTACTGAATCGATATTTCATTAATATTTTTGTCGAAATATCCATATTTTGGACAGACGATATATCTTAGATATCCGATATTTTACTCTTTGATTGACAATTAAGATATCCTCTCGTATCGACATAATGATATAACTATATTTACGTGACATTTTTTTATATATGAAGAGAGAGATATATAATCCACACAAAACCGAATGTGGCTTACTAATTTCTTCTTGGTGTTTGTGGTTAATAATGCTTTACTTTGATGCATACATGAGTGCTCCGGTTACTCGAAGTAGAATCATCGCAAGAATGGAAGCAATACTTTGGGGACGAATCGACTTAGAAGAAAAAAAACAAAATTTTTTATTGTTGCCTCATTATAAACTAGGAGAGTCGAGGCAGCAAAGGCCGCAAGGACATCTTCAGCAAGAAGATTTAAAGGGCTATCGGCTAAATTATAGCCTTATTTTGATCTCAACAAAAAATAAGGGTCAAGGAAAATGACCAAATATAATCCTTTAACCAGCTCAGGCCAAATAATTGGAGACTACTCATGCATGTGAATTGATGATAAAATACTAAAATGTTGACAAGTGTCAAGTTGTTATATAATATCATTCAAATTAAATTTAGCACTTTGGCCCTCCCTTGTTGAAAATCGTGCACTATTTAACAATATAAAAATAATATTTATGAAGTTATATTAGGACTCTAGCCCCAATTTGGCTATTCCTCGTTAAAGATGACTTTAAGTCGAGAGTAAGCGAGGACGACACAGGCTTCTAACCAGGGGAGGCATCAAAATATTTGTGTGTTTTGGACATTAATTAGGCAATTTGGAACCCGCCGTTAACTTAATGGGTTGTTTAACAAATCTGCTAAATTACATGGGTGGGTTGTTTAATAAATCTGTTAAATCAAATTTAGAACCCAATTCATGCGACAAAAAAAACCCAAGAGCCCAGGCGAAAATCAGAACCCAATTTGAGAAGAAAAATGAGGATATTGTCGAGAACCGAAAGCGAGGAGAAATAAAATTAGAAATTTGGGTTTTTCCTATATTGGGTTGATGAAGATTAAGAAAAGGAAGATCGTCTTCGATGTTGACTGTGCGAGAACTTGGGTAATGGGGTTTTGCGTTATTCAGCAAAATGATTTTGAGTCAGGCCTTAAGGGTTTCAAATTCTATTAAATTTTTTTACTATAAAATAATATAGACAGAGTCAAGCCAACATTAACGAAAATGACACATGTCAATTTTTTTAAAGCCATGACAGGGTCGGCACAGAGAATTGGGTACAACATATCCCTTCCCAGTCATGGATGGGTTGGTGGGTTGGCCACGCAATTGTCGAGCCTCTCTATGATGCCATAAAGGGCTCTTTTTATTGTCTTTCTTTATGTTTGTCAATTTCTAGTTTCTTTATATTTGGAGGCCTTGCACATACACATGCCTCCAAAATTGTTGAGCCCAGAGCTAAAGTTAAAGAAACAAATCTCCATAACCTTTTATTTTCATTCCGTGCATGAATAAGTATATTTTTCTCAAACAAGGCGTGTCAGAGGAATAGAAAAAGGTTATGGAGTATTTCATTAAAAGGTTATGGAGATTTGTTTGAGAAAAATCTGCCTTGTTTGTCCATGGTCATCCGGACCACCATGTGAGGCCCAAGTACTTTGAATAGGCCAAAGATAAGACCAAACCACCTAGAATACAAACCCTAGTTGATTTGGTTAGGGTGTCACATTTGAATATTGGAAGTATTAGGTAAGGTTTTGACTTTAGTCTAGAAGCCAAGAAAATATTATCACAAGTTGTAACCCTTAGATCAAACTTTATGGCCACTCTAACACATCTAAAAGCTCACAAAACACCTCATTTTATCATACTTATCCTCTCTTGATCGAGCTCCGGTCCCCACACCCTCATACACAACACACTTCATTTTACTTATTTTTCCTAGTTTTGAGCTCTTTTCTCTCGAGTTTTCTATCTAGCTTCTCTCTAAGGTTCTTTGTTGAGTTCTCTAGACAGAAACTAGATTTCTCTTTCAATCTGCCTCCCTTCCAATCCTCTACAAATTCAAGAGACATAGCTTTGCAAGCCTTGGCTGAACCTCTTCCATTCTCCCTTACCACCATCTATCACTTCCTCCTCTCATCTTTGCCTCCAAGGTTTGGGTAATTCTTTAGAGCTTGAAGAAGTAGGAAATAATCCCTCTTCCCTTTGAAAAAAGTCCTAGAGGTTTCCATTTCCTCATCTACAAGCTTGAAGACACTTTGGAGCAAAGAAGGTAAAGCTAGAAGTACAATGGTGGACTTGAAGAAGCTTAGCTCACTTTGGGGAGATTCCTTGGTTATTTCTTCACTCTATTTACTCTATTGATGTATATAAACTTGATTCTAATTATGATTAGTCAATAGTCTATTTGGGAGGCTAAGGTTTGGACCCTATCCATGTGATGTGAACAAATGATGCCTTGATTTATGTATGGTTTACGTTTTTTTGTATGTGTTTGTGAAGTTGTGTTTGTGAATGGGTTACTCTGTGTTTGTGGATGTTTATATGCTTGAGCTTCATGATTGGTTCCACATATACATGTATTGACCTTAGCTAAGTTAATATATGTATTAGGAGATTAAAAATGGGGCCTTGATTGAATTAGCTACTCACTTAAGGCTAGATGAACATGTAAACATGATTATGGTCTATTCTGAGAGGGTTTACCTTAAGATTTGATTTTCTTAGCATTAAGCAAGGGCTAGAGCCTCCTTGAGTCTCAATAGACTTGAGCAGCTTTAGTCAAACATACATTAAATCCAAAAGGTTATTGTGGCTACTAGTTGGTTATCTTGATTCGTAACCCAATAGGTGCGGATTGGGAGATTCAACTAAACTTTCTCCCAGGTCCTCCAATAGAGATTCGGGAAGAGGAACATTCCACATTTATTACATTGTATGCTTGTTAACTTCACTCACATGACATACGGTTAAGATGTAAACCCAAAATGGCTTCTTGATTCAGGTTCACTAAATATTTTAAGGTTGAGCTCAAGTCATCTAGAGTCCGAAATGATCTAGGAACTTGGCTTCAAAACCAAATGTGATCCACAAGGTCAAGATTTGGACATAAATTATGTGAAACGGACTTTAATAATCCACCTTCATAAATTGAGACATTGTTTGTACATCAAATGGTTAATGGGGATTTCCCTTGTCAACCATTCTTCTTTATTGTGAATTTGTTGTTATTTCAATATCTTTGCATTAGACTAATACACCAATCAATCAACCTTTGTTTAATCACTCACTGTAGTTTAACCACCCCTTACAATGCTAAATCTCCAAAAAACTTAGTCTTGCGAGGTACATCTCCACATTAATTTTATTTTAGTTTTAGTGTCTAGTTAATCCGTAATTTGAGTGTTTAATCGAGTTAAACTAAGGAGTTATAGTGGTCAATCCTCGTGGGTTCGACACTCGACTTCTTATAAATACTATAACTTGACCCCGTATACTTGCGAGTAGAAGAATTCTTTGCATTTATGGGCTAGATAATATTTCACAAGTGTAGGGGTCTAAATTCTTCCAACAACGGCCCGAGGCCCGAAAAGTCCAAGTCCGACCCAACCCAAATCTAGGCCCGAAAAAGTCCAGTCCTATGGGCATAGGGCCGGGTTTGGGCCGAGGTCCCAAATCCCATAGGTCCAAAAAATCCTGGTCTGTCAAGGCCTATCTAGCCCCCCCCCCCCAAGCCCATCAATTGTATATATTATAAATTATTTTATCAATTTAAACCTCTAAACTCTTTAATTTACGTTAATATCATTAGTTCATATACTAAATATTATTATTTTTAGGCTTATATATTATTTAGTGTATAGAATTATTGATATATTAAAAGTTAAACACTATTAATTTTTAAGTTTTTATATTTAATACAAAAACAAGCCCGGCCTTATGGGCTTAGTTCGGCCCGCCCCTAAAAGCCTGATAAGGACCGAGGCCCCAAAATCCCATGGGCGGCCCGTGGGCTTCAAATTTTCAAAAAAAAAACCGGCCCAGCCCTACTAGGATTTGGAAGACGTAACAAAAAAGTCTGGCCCGGCCCATTGCTGACCCCTAAGAAGGGGTGGGTAGCTGGGACGAAATCAGGGATCTAGGTTTGGTGAGCTCATCCAAGGATTGACGAATTGGTGAGACTCAGTTGAGGGTGAATAACCATGAAAGTAGCCATCCGAAGCTGAGGGGTTTTGGAGGTTACGCACGGAAATGCCTGGCTCTGTATACCAAATGTTAGCATCACCCGATCATAGCCATAGAACATCATTAGAAAAGTAAAAACTGAACGAAAAAGTAAAGGAAACTAAGGGTGTGTTTGGATGGAGGAGTTTTGAATTTCGTAGTGAATCTTAAATGATGGAATTACAATTCTAGTGTTTAGATTTCCAATAAATCAGTTTTTCGGTGTTTGGATAGTCACATGACTTTTTAAAATGATGTTATTGAGATATGATAATAGTGATAAATAATAGAACTTGAAAATGACACATATATATGTAGAATTTAAAGTCTGAATTTCGAGTCTTCAAATTTCCTTCTATTTTTCCACATAATTTCATAATTTCTCAGTAGTTGTTTACCAAACGAATAACTTTGTTCATAGAATTTGAAAAATTCTGAGTTTAAATGAAATCCCATATTTTTTTCCGTCATCCAAACACAGCCTAAGAGATAATAGTAGATCCGATATATTTCTTTATAGCTTGCAAAAGGAAGTACATCCGATAATATACTACCAACAAAGCAAGGCTAGCTACGAAACATAATATTGGGCATATCTAAGCAAAAGAGTATTTTGGCCTATATGGATCATCCCTAATATGGTCCTAACACATGTCTTGCTTGTTCACCTAAACCTACTTCACACATTTTGTTGGTACTTCTTTTATTTGAGAAATATAAGAGGCACAATCTAAAGTCAAATATTATAAATAACATAATTTTGCATCGAGTGTGACGTAATACCTCAACTATGAGATATAATAGATCTAGAACATTAATGCTCCTCTTAGAAGATATTTTGAATTATAGCAAGAGCATCTCCAAACCAACACTAATCAACCGCATCTCTCCTAAAGGAGAACTAATCTATTCGTTTCTCGGTACACATGACGAATATTGACTGATTGAAAGGCCAACAAGTAAGCCTTACAATCCTCAATAACTTATGGTATCTTTGAACAATCCTCCACACTACCGCAAGGAGTAGCAATAAGCACATTACTATCAATTTAATATCAATGTCCATGTTCGTCCAACCTTGGTTAGAATTCTCCTTGATTAATACCAAGGATTAAACCCTCCTACATGCCATAACTTTATGCCGATGGGAAAGCACATGATTTTTTGGATGAGGGCTTGCGCTCTCAACCCTAGGACTCTACTAATGGTAGCAGATCTCCTTTTGAAACGCTGCACACCCAACACGGTTGTGTTCCTTCCAGGTCAGGCCATCAAGACACCTTCTTATAGTGTAGCACCCGATCTCTGGTGGACATCATTCGCCTCCAATGGTCTCGGTGGACCTTGTCTGAAGTCCCATCCTACTTGGGTCTCGGTGTTCAGGGAAAGACCGAGTCGAGCTCGATTGATGGCCGATGACCTTCAGTGTTGGTCAAGGCAGTGGTGTCGCCCTACTTGGCTGGAGAACAAACCTAATGGACGTCCAATTGGAGTGGTTGTAAGTAGGGGTCGAGGCTTCGACGTTGATCTACGAAGGACAGAATCAGGACGTACTGATGTTAGGATTGGATCTACTACGATGGTTGGTTGGGAAAGCTGCTGCTCAACTAAGTAGGCGTCGTTAAAGGCTCTGGCGGCCGATACGACATTGCCTTGCGTAGGGATTGGACTGGTTTTGGTATGGAATGGGCATGAACTCTTAGTCTTGGGCTTTGTTATAGAGACCCAACTTAGTTGAGCAACAGAAATTGGGATCTAGGTAGATGTGATATGTTGGCACAGAAGAGGGTCATTTCTCTTCTGTGCGTTCTGTAGGGTTATAGGTTTAGTTCCTTAATTTCCCAACATTTGATGAGTTACCAATGTTAAAGAGTGTCGCAAGACAGTAATATGGAGTTAGTTTAGACTAGCTTAATCAGTGATCAATATTGTCATAACCCGTCGCAGGGTGATCATTGTATACTTTATCTATTACTCTGTTAATGAAATGGTTTTCGTTTGTGTTAAAAAATAATAATGGGAAATCGCATGAGACAAGTCTTTAACATCATAGCCTACGTATCTCGGGTAATAATCCTAACGCCACCATAGCCTCGATCACTACAGAACGCTTTATTCTATTTGAAGTAAATACGAGTCATCATTATGATATATGTTGTTTGATAATACGAAACAATGTCATATACTGGATTGATTATTTCAATAATTTTTACTTCAAAAAGTATGCAACCAATATAATAGGAAAATAGTGAGAGAAATAGTCAAGGCACCAAACCTTATACCCCCGTAAATTGGGATCAGTCAGACTGCAATGCAAATCCTAACAGAAACAACTACTTATCTTATCAATTTTGAGTCCAAATTATAGTAAAAATTGTAAATTGATCTCTGTTATAAAAAAACTGTAAATTGATCTAAGATTTCTTTTATTTTTTATTTTCTATCTTATCAATTCAAGCTCATTTTTTTAACTCACTCACTCTAGCCCAGGAGGAAAAACCAACAACGAGAAAGAGAGAGAGAGAGAGAGAGAGAGAGAAGAAGACGAACAAACATGTTGCGGCTTTCAATTTCAAGAGGTACATAAATTCTAAACCCTAGAATACTTTGGATCAACTGGATAATATATACATATGATCGTCTGTGCGTTTCACTTTGCAGTGAGAAATTCGAAGGCTCTTGTCAAGCCGACGACGACGATCTTTGGTATCCGAAGCTCTCACTCCTCCGCGGCACCGGAGCCGTCGTCTCCCATTCCTCCGGTAACTGATAAGCCGATCAATCTAAACCTGTTTTGCTTGAGTTCATGAAATGTAGGGATACTGAGTTGATTTGATTTGATTATTGTATCAGATAGTTCACGATCTGATTGGAGGTGCTTTTGGTGATTCAAAATCATCTGCATCTATCGATCCTGTAAGTTCTTCACTATACGAGTTCTTCATTTGGATTCATCGATGTAAAGTAGTTACAGTACTAGTTTCTGTAGTTCTCTTTTCTAGATCAGTACACGTAATTTATATATGATCTGAATCTCTACTTGTATCTTGCATGTTTGAAATGATTATGGTATGCCGATTTCACCGATGACTTGAAAAGTAGTAAATTTGAATATAGTGAATAGACTTCGTTCAAGTAAATTTGAATGATTTATTATAATTTTGCAGTTGCTTTTGTTCAGGACTTGAAATGTACTTCTTTGTTTAGGATTTTTTATTTGAAGAAACTAGAGATACTTGAAGTCTCGTTTGCTCACTTGACTTTTGAAATGGTGTTGAATAACCGGATAATAAATATCATTGATCATTTAGTGTTTAAACCTCTGTTCGAAAACTCTCCCGAATCGGTTGAGTAATTGACGAGTACTCGCTACTCAGTAAAAAAACGAACCGCTTTGGGCCTACTCCCCCTCCCTGAGCGGTAGCTGAGTAATTCCCGAGCAAGCCCGAATCGGCCGCTTAATCGCTCAAATCAGCCTCTTTTTTTTTATCTTTTTTGTTTTTAAATTTAATTTCTAAAACTGTAAACATCCAAAAACTCAAAACAAGACCAAAGTTTTAATCCGAAATTGAAGAAAATGAGGATGCATTTGCAGGGTTTGACAATATGGAGTGATTCTTTATTTTGAAATATACTTTCTTATGCTTTTATTTGAGTATTGAACTATGTGTTAAATGATTTTGATAACTTTAATGTCATTCTTTTGATTTTAATTATTTTGTCTTTTAATTAATGACATTTTATATACATATATAATATATTAATAATTATATTATTAGTTTTAAATTATAAAATAGTGACTCCGGTACCAAAACAATTCACGGCTGATTACCATTTTTTTTAACCTTGGCTTAAACTAGCACCTGAATACTAGCTACTGTAAGTAAACTAGTGAAGTATTCAGTAGGAAAAAAACAAAACACTATAAAATATTTGGAAGTCTCAAGATTGCTGCGAACAAGGGTTAATACATCTCGCAGCAGGGTGGCCGACAAAGTTGAAGGGAATTCTGATCTTATGCCTTGCTTATCAACGAGAAGCAAATAGTGGTAATGATAGCTTGATTCTGCTATTGAGAGGCCTTGAACAAACTTTGAAAACAATAGAGAGCAATAATCTGTGACTGGAAAAAGTTCATTGACGCATTCAGATGGAGATTGGAGAACAGCATGTGCTCCAGCTACTTAAAAATCAACTATTGACAGTTAACTTGGTTTGAACCATCTTCCGTTATCGTTCTGAATATTTTGGCAGGTCTTTTGAATTGATCATTATATGAGTTCTTCATTGTCTGCATCCATTGATTATCCACATATATGCTTATATGAGTTCTTTCATTGTTTGTGTATAGTTTACACTTTACATGAGTATCCTTCAACATTAATATATCCATAAGCATGAACATGGATATAAATACTGTCAAAAGTGGCTAGGATACAATTCATCAGGCTAACTATATTTTTGCTTTTTGGTGATCTTCAGGCTGCAGACAGCTTAGACAAGGCAATAAAAACTAGGTAGCCGTTATTCCTTTACATTTTCCATTCATGAAAACAATTATAAAAGTACCGTGTGGGGATCATCTTGATGTATTCTTTTGGACAGATATGGCAATGCTGCTTATAGATATACCACATCTGGAACAGCTGCAGGGAAATTTCAAACGGAGATTGGGGCTGGCCGGCAGGTAATCACTCATTTTTACCATCTGATGCAGCTGATACAAAGTTTAAACAAAAAACTATATGCCAAATGTTTCTTGGCTCTGGTGGGCAATGTAGTTTGCCAATTACTGCTGTTGTCATAGTTAATATAATAAGAAAAACATGTCAAGACACTATTTGTTTATAATTTCAATTTTTTGACTTGTTTTTTATACAAAACAGGTTGGCATCAATGCATCTATTCCTGTTGCTTTGCCCTTTTTGTTTTTTACCCGCAACAAGGCATCGTTGGCTGGCGATTTGAATTCCTACGGTATTTCCCATCATTTACCAGTTACTTGATCTTTGTATGTTGATAATACTTCACATTCCCATACTGTTTGAAAAAAAAATAGTGATGTATATCTGTTATAAATTACAGACAAGGCAGGTGTTAACTCATTCCCCCAGATCAAAACGGTAACCCAGCAACAGAAGAACGCACCTGTGAATCTCATTCAGTCTCTACTACTGAATAATGTAGTCCTCTACCACATAAATAATGGGATTCAAGGGATTTTGTTGGATTATGTTCACCATAAGATGTCTCGAGAACTCATTGTTCAGATTGCAAAAGTCATCTATGTCATAGCACTCAAAGATACCTTCTTGTTTCTAATGGGGATGTAATAGCACTCATATATGGTTTCTTGTTTCTATGGGGTTGAATAACGAAACGAAGAACCTAATGGATCGTACTCATCCTTGGCTGCTACGAAACATATCGCCAGGGGTTTCCCTTTGAGGCTCTGGCGTGTAGCAGGTGTAGGAAATGTGCTTCTGGTACTGGGTAGTAATGGAATAATCTCTTTTCTTATTTCTTCCTTTCTTTCCCATGACGACTAGGAACGGCAAATCAACAACTCACTAAAGAATTTTATTTGAAGGTCTCTTCTTCCGTATACATATCTGCAGTCTATTATATTTGGTCTTTTCTTTCCGTCTCATCTTTGTCTCTGTTTTTACTTAGAGCATCCGCACAGGTGTAAAATTTTGTTCAAGCAAATGGTGGAGTTCACCTTGCTCAATCAAGAAGATGAACAAAATTTGCTTGAGAGTATTCGCACCGGTGCAAAGTTTTGCTCAAGCAAATAGTTGAGTCTACCACAAAAACAAAAGAGTTTTGCTCAAGCAAAAGAGTTTTGTTCAAGTAAAACTTTGCTCTTGCTCAATCAAGAGGAGCAAAATTTGCTTGAGCTCTTGATTGAGCAAGAGCAAAGTTTTGCTCGAGCAAAATTTTGCACCGGTACGGATGCTCTTATAAAGTGGGAGTGGAAAGTGTACTCCTCAAAGCTAGGGAACCTTGCACACCCTAGAAGCTGTGTATAGATGGCAGTCCAGAATAGATGGCTTAGGTTCATTACCCAGCCATGATAATTGAACGATACGATAAAATATGACGAGGTTCATTCATGCAATCATGCATATCCATGATATATTTGTTAGAAGCGCCCTGAGCAAAGAAATAAGCGTTTCTGTCTTTCCTCCAGCGGCCGAAAACCCTAGGGTTTTCTTGGTCGAGAACCGGCGACGTTGCTGCATATCCTTGCCTACGCTTTGCCTTGGAGACGGTGGAACCTTTGCATCCACGTGTGGATCGTGGCGATGAATTACGAAGGGTTGTACCATGTTTCGTCAAAAACAGATATTTCGGCTGCATCAAGGTTCTACTCGTGTCTCGAGATCTCGTCGTTGGCATTGGGACTGAGGTCGATGTGTTGAGGTGAAGACGAACGGCGGAGGTTACTGGTCAAGTTTTGCTTCGGCGCTGGCTCTTGTGTTCGGATTTGTGAGGCGGCCTTCTACTTTGGTCGACGTCGTACGTGAGTTTTGGTTTGACAAGAGGTTTACTTTTCATCTTGGGATGAGTAAGCAACAAAGCCGGGTGGCTTCTTGGCTTGATGGTCGACACTCTTTGGGGATGTGGTATGGGCATGGATGGATTCTGTCGATGCCGGGTCTATTCTCGTCGGGTCGATCAAGTAGTGGTATATCGACGTTGTGCGGTTCCGCTACCTGGAGAATTGATAACGTCCGAAGTGAGTGGTTCGTGCAGCGTCGGGCATGGAGGACGGTACACATGAACCTGGCGTGTACCATGTGTGGTTGGAGGTTGGGCCTGGTGATGCTGGGTTCAAGCTTACTGGGCTTGGGTTTATTTGGTTCCAAATCCGATTATTATGGGACCCTAGAGGGCTGGAGATTTGGACTGTTTTCCTGGGCCGCAACTTTATTGCTATGAATTTAACTTCTACATTTCAATAAGTTCGAATGGGCTAAGTATTTCTTATCGTCCAATTTCACGCAACATCATGACTACTGGTTACTGTTACTAGTTACTCGGTTACATTTTATTTCTTGAGTTTATTGTTGAATAGGTTCTTTGGATTAGCCAAACTTTGTTTGTTTTAGTCTAGACTACGGTTTCTTGTCTGTCGTTTACCTTTATTAAAGATAGTCGTATGTTGTGGCCTGTTTTTATCCTTTTCTTATCAATAAGAAGTGACATATGACATGTTCCCCTAAATTATTATTATTTTTTTTTAAATAAGTCTCCTGGAATGCTGAGGTTTTTTGAACAAAGTATAGCCGAGTCACTCGCAATCTCAGAAGCAAAAGAACAATGTGAACACCCCAAGTTTCAGCATGCAGAATTTCACCAACACCCAAATAAACTTAAAAACCCAAAAAAAAAACATTTTCCAAGACCGCACCACTTGCACCAATCTGACCAACAAAAAAGCTTGAACCAACTCTGAGGAGGCTTCTTTAATTGCAACATGAACATGGCAGGATCATCATTAAGAGAATTTCTCTTTAAAGAGTTTCAGCAATAGCAAGGGTTATAGAAAGCTGGCAAATGATATGGCAAGCCTATCAGAAAAAGATGGTACTTTTATGCGCTTTGGTTCCTTATTCACATACAATTCAACAACAAGGTTTATTTTGAACTTCTTTGGAGAAATCTTGGATCTTGTAGCTCGGCATCTTTTATTTCCAGTTACCTCCTTCTGAACCTTAGATACCTCCATATTACCTCCCTCTGGGCGCCTGATAATAATCGGGCTTGCCTTGTGCTTCCTCGTCCCGTCCTCAATAGCAGAGGAGGGATGATACAATCCTCCCATCTAGGAGCAGAGTTAACACCAAATTTGAAATCTCCATCCAAGTTGCCCAAACCAAGAGCCTCACGAAATCTAAAACCGATATTAATCTTCGGTATAGAATGCATAACCAAAGTCTTTGCCGTCTCAATGACCTTCTCAGATGAGAACACTGATGTCCCACTCTTACCAATTAGTGACTTAGTCGCGGATGCTCCACTGCTAGCCACCACCCTCAAATTGGGTTCTTCAAACGTCCTCACAGAAGCTTCTAAACACTTACCGGAGGCATGAAACACCAACTCACATCTTGCACATTGGCCTTTCAAATTTTCAAAGAAAAAATCAATGTCCTCCATAATGCATGGAGACAACTTCATAGCCTTCTTGAAGATCACGGGTTTGTCTATACGATGTGCAACACGAACCCTAATTACCCTGTTCTTCCTTGCACGAGGGTCCATCTCTTGGAACTCACCTGCCTCCTCAGCAAATATTGTAATATTCTCATCTTTGTCAAATTCTGAGGGGATGTTTAGAATATTGAAGTTCAAATTTCAGAGCGAGGACGCTCCATCATATGCCAAGATCACCATAGGTGCTTTCCCATAATGCTACGGACCACCTCGCAAGACTTTGTTCTTGTCCCGAACTGAGTTGAAAGTGAG
Organism: Geum urbanum; assembly: GCA_946800695.1. Classification (NCBI taxonomy): domain Eukaryota; kingdom Viridiplantae; phylum Streptophyta; class Magnoliopsida; order Rosales; family Rosaceae; genus Geum; species Geum urbanum. The sequence continues at coordinate 14,074,036 of OX327001.1, forward strand.
CAACAGGATTCCGTTAGGTTTTTCTTGCACACGAAAGTTACCATCCAAGTGCCAAACACGACGAAATTCCTAACGAAACTCTTTTAAATCCACCATTTTGCCGAGCATTTCGCCGGCAATGAAAACCTGCGATTCCCGAGAAGAAGAGCCACTCAAACGATGGCTTATATCCATAGTCCCTGCGTCGAGAGCCAAGGCTGAGGAGAAGGAGGTTGAGACCTGATCAATGGTTTCAAACATGTAGTAGAACAAATGCGTCGACGAGTGCGGTACTAGTTTTCTCGTCTTAGAGAGGAAGTAGGGTTTTTTTTCAAATAAATTTATATACCGACTTTGATATACTGAAGAAACAACTTATAACTAGAAAAATCAGACTCACCTAGATGGGCATGTAACAATTCACAACACTTCCTGAGAAATGAGTACACAAAGGGGGGAACCATGGTATATGGTTTGTATCAAGTTATAACACCATATTTTGGAGAGCTATTACAATTTACAACCATCATTTTCCAAAACAGAAAAACCAAAAAGGGGAAACAAAAGATGAAGCATGGCCATCCTAATCAATCTAAAAGCAGTCATGATACTTATCATGGCAGATGATGCGCTGGACTTGTTGCGGTTATTCACCTATGTATGATGTTGTGCTCATCCCAGATAGGGCAGGAACATGTTGGTCTCTTGCTTTTCCATTCAGCTCCACAAGTGTAGCAGAACTCGTATTTACACCTACGACGAAAAACCACATACACATGGCACAAATGTGAAATACAGCTACAAGCATTAAGGCTAGCAAATATATAAAACTAAGTGAATGCCCTACAGTACCACAAATCTCTCATAATCACATTACCACATACACATGGCACAAATGTGAAATACAGCTACAAGCATTAAGGCTAGCAAATATATAAAACTAAGTGAATGCCCTACAGTACCACAAATCTCTCATAATCACATTATAAACAATGTTTTTTTATTTTCTTTTCGGCAAACAATGTTTGCTAACATAAAAGGATATTGTGGCTAGCAAGTGCACAACATTATCATAATTTATATAAGATTTATCTTGATTATGCTTGTTTATTAGTGTAATCTCTACCCAGGCAAACCAGCCAGAGAATAACTGGCCAATATATAATATATAACAATGCTAACTACAACAAAATATTACTTCAAATAGGATGATAAAAGTGGAGGGATTAACGCACCTGCAGGTAATGTGATAACAACCACTAGCAAGTTCAACTATATGGTTGCACTTGACACACTTGCTCCACTTTTCCTTTGTCGCAAGCGACTTCAGCAGTTGATCTTCAATGGGTGGCAACGGATGAGATCTTTTGTACTCATCGCAGCTCAATTCGAAATGCCAAGGAACCATGCAATTTATGCAAAAATAGAAGAGACATTTCATGCATTTCCTGGATCCAGATTGGGGAGCACTAGCAATATAAGTTTTGGTATATTCTAAGACCTCTGTCTTAGACATTACGGCAGAGCACTTGGGATAGGGGCAATATACTCTCTCTGTAACCGGAATGGAGGACTCCTCGATTTGTAGGTGCTTAAGCTTAACAAGCTTAGGTGCCAGGAGGTTTTCATAGCTATCAATATTCACCTCAGACTGGCAGCCTTCATGAGGACACTGTGCCACCATTCCACTGAGCAACTTTACCTCCACATGCTTTTTCATACAAGAAATGCAATATCGGTGATGACAACCATCATTTGAAAACATTTGAGAAGCATCAGTGTCTTCAAAACAAATCCGACAAGTCTCTTTCAAACTCTTCCCATTGCTAGTTTCTACATGCCAGGTGATCTGAGAAACTATGACATCTCTTGCAAATTTGAATGCAAACTTTATGTCCTTATGGCAAACAAGGATAGGGCGACAAGATTCAAATTTTCCCTGTAGGCTAGCAACTTCATTGACTAATGTTGCAATCCTGCTGTTTCCAGGAATCACGCAGTTTGTCACCTGTACATATATACATGTCAGTTATGTCACTCTTTTACACTATAGCACAAAAAGAAGTTTCTGTTCCGAGTATTGTTCTTTATAAGCATCATGACGATCACAACAAAGACAAACTAGGATTTTGTTATTTCGAATAACACACAGCTCCCAAAAAATTTAAGAAGAAATTATGAATGCATAACATTAGAATACTAATCAATGGCTATTGTACAAGGAAACCAAACTCAACAAGTGTTCAAGGCAGAAATTGAAAAGATGATGGATAGGTCAACCGAAAGTAGTGTTTGTTCTCCCATAATTCAACTTGATTCAATCTCAGCTGTATGTTTCTGCAGATAGCCAAGCATTGAAAGTCTGAAACTTTTCAACCTTAATTATCTATGCACCAAAAAAGAAACAATAGAAACCTCTTGACAGATGTCCAATTCAATTGGCTTTCTCATAGTACGTTTTTCAAGTTTGTCCGCTTCAATCATTCAAAATCAGCATTTACCCTATCGAATCCACATACAAATGGCATAGATTGACAACACAAGTAGATAACTGATAAAAGCAATGATTAAAAACATTTGTGATAAAAAAAAAACTCGAATATTATAGCAACTAGTCCATAACTTGGCTAATAGCCTAATAAATAACAAAACTAGTTGATAATTAGGAGAATTGATCTAAGACTCACATAATGGTAAACCTCGTTGTCGTCACAGAAAAAGGTGACATTTTTCAAGTCCAGATTGAGAGCTTTATTAAGGGCGTCAATCAGGGCCTCAAGATCCGCAGCCTCATTGCTTATAATCTGACCATCAACCAACGCTTCTATATTCTTCTTGGCCTCGAAAATCAGATTATCTCTAGGGTCACAGATGGCGACCCCAATCCCAGCCACCACCACCTTCACGTTCATCACCATCTCTTCACTAATTAAACCTTTGCAGTAAACCCTCAAACACTCAGCCGCCGGCTCCACAGTGTTGTTATTAGCACAGTACGGCCTCTCGAAGTAAGCTCCCTCCTTTCTCCAATAGTTCTCAGGCGCGTTGAGCACGTCATTGGCGAACTTGTGGTCGTGGATCCGACAATCGAGTTCCGCTTTCACTTTCTTCATCTCGGAAACACTGCTTTCGTGGTCCGAAAGCTCCAGTGAAAACCTCTCCACGTCCTCAAGCATGAGCATAGCGACGATGTCAAGCAAGTCGTCTTTGGGCTCGTACGGCGGATGCTGCTGTAAAGCATTGGAGGTGGAGGATGAGGATGGTTGGAGAGCCAGCGAGGCAGTGATGGCTTCATGTATTTGCAGATTGAAGGCCATGTCGAGGTCAGAATCTAAGGTCATGGCAGCGATGAGCTCCTTGCGCTGCTCGGCGAGGATGGCTTGGAGATCTTCTCCGTCGTCTGTACGATCATCCATCATCTCCCTAGAAGCATTGGAGGTGGAGGATGAGGATGGTTGGAGAGCCAGCGAGGCAGTGATGGCTTCCTGTATTGGCAGATTGAAGGCCATGTCGAGGTCAGAATCTAAGGTTGTGGCAGCGATGAGCTCCTTGCGCTGCTCGGCGAGGATGGCTCGGAGATCTTCTCCGTCGTCTGTACGATCATCCATCATCTCCCTAGAAGCATTGGAGGTGGAGGATGAGGATGGTTGGAGAGCCAGCGAGGCAGTGATGGCTTCCTGTATTGGCAGATTGAAGGCCATGTCGAGGTCAGAATCTAAGGTTGTGGCAGCGATGAGCTCCTTGCGCTGCTCGGCGAGGATGGCTCGGAGATCTTCTCCGTCGTCTGTACGATCATCCATCATCTCCCTAGAAGTATTGGAGGTGGAGGATGAGGATGGTTGGAGAGCCAGCGAGGCAGTGATGGCTTCATGTATTTGCAGATTGAAGGCCATGTCGAGGTCAGAATCTAAGGTCGTGGCAGCGATGAGCTCCTTGCGCTGCTCGGGGAGGATGGCTTGGAGATCTTCTCCGTCGTCTGTACGATCATCCATCATCTCCCTAGCTAGCTAGCTGCGTCCGTTTGTTTTTCCGAGAGAGAGTATGGTCTGTCTATATGTGTATGTAGAGAGTTATGTATCCCTCACTTCTTGTTGGGTTATGAACCCAAGTCTAGATGAAACAAACTTCTTGGAGAAGCCTCTTTCAAAAGAAAAACCTTCCTGGAGAAGCTAAAATGAACCAAGGTCGAGATTTTCTCTTGAGAAATGATATACCACTAGGATTTCGACGTGTGTCAGCCTTTCGTTCTGTTTCCTCCCTCTCCTCAACCCAGTCATCTCCGACAAAGTTCGATAAAATATTCACAATACTAGTTACTGGTTTCTGTCCGATGGATAATACTAGTCAGTTACTTCCCACGAAACTAGCCACTTGAGAAAAGTAGTTGGAAATAGAAATCAAGATATTCTCACATTTTCTCGACGTGAAAAAAATAACGTATCCCTGTTTCCCTTTTTAAACTTTTTTCTCCATCCCCCTCCTTGTTTCTCGAGGCTTGGGCTCCTTGGAGACTAGTAATTGACGTGGCAAGGTCATAAGAGCATCCGCACCGGTGTTTTGCTCTTGTTCGAGCAATTTGAGGAGGAGCAGGCACTGTTTGAGGTGGAGCAGTCACTATTCATTGAATAGAAGGTGCAGTTTCTGTTTTTCGCGCAGCGGTGTCAAAAAATAGCACGTGCTATTACTGTTCATAAATTAATTTTTTTTTAATAAAAAAAAACTAATAAATTTTTACTCCAATAAGACAACACATATTTGTCAATTTCGTCGTTACGCGATTAGTGATAATGACAAATTTGTCATTTCATACAAGCTTTAAAATCGACTATTTTTCATAAATAAATTAGACTACACTTTCTTCGTGAGAGTTGTAGAGTATTTCATTCCGATCTCATAGAAATTTTCGCATAATTTTTCGGACACTCGAACTATTAATTATGAATTTCAAATGTATTAGTCAATTTAATTTAATTTTAAACAAAAAAATATAGTTGATTTAATCTGGGCCGTCCGATCAGATTTTTGATTTGAAATGGACGGTCCAGATCAATCTGACCGTTAGAAAATTTTGACCAGTCGCCCTGCCACGTGGCGCCTCCCCATTCGTCCGTTAATTTTTTTTTAACTTTTTACTGGCGCGTGTATTACACGCGCCAGGTAGAAATAAAAAAAGAGCCGGCCGACGTCACCCATGTGCGTGGGCTCCGCCAGCACAACTCGAGCAGGAGCTCGTGCTATCGTTGCTCGAGCAGCTGCTCCATCTCCGGGTCAACGACCGGTCGCCGTCGACGTGAAGCACCGCTGCACGCCTCCTAGCTGCTGCTCGTGCTGTTTTCCGGCGGGCCACCACCTGCTCGACCTTGCTCGACCTGCTCGTGCTGGGTACGGTGCAGGTGCTCTAACGTTCAACTAATCACAAGCCACAAATTAAAAACTTTCTATCACAATTGTCTCGGCAAATTGTCTTGGAGAAATTTTAAAACTATCCTCCTTGGCTTCTTTTAATGGTTGAGCCATATTAAAACAGTACGGGGCAGCCCTACTCAAGAACTGCTCCTCCTTGAAAGGTGCAATTGGTCAGGTTTCCTGATGAATGTGGGTTGGAAACCTAAAATTTTTGTGTTGGACTATTTATTGGTTGAAGGGATTCGACACACAGCAGTGTAAGTGCACTGTCTAGGTGTCATCTCCTTATTGGCTCAAAGTTTAATAGTATTAGGCCAAAAATTCTAAAAAGTAAATGAAATTCCTATTTTGCCCTAAGCGCTTTCCTTCGCATCTCTCATGTCGTCCGACACCCAGAGCTCCAGACCATGCAGCTAAATCAGATCTCGTCACCCACCCCTTACCTCCCTCGCTCGCCCTCTATCTTGCCATCCAAACACGAAACCAAGGCCTCAAAGCCCTAAACCATAATAAGATCTCGTCGTTTGTGAGGAATGCCATTGCAGACGTCGTGCTCGAAGTCAAGCTGCTTCATGGTGGTGCTTGGCAACGATCCATTTCTGACGCCATGACCTTGGCGATAGAGAGGAGGCAGCTGTGACGACCTGGACCGGAATTGATATAGTAATCGGCTTAATCCGCGAGTTTTATGAGTAATTGTGGTTTAGTGTAATTAATCGGATATACAACTTCATTCACGACTTAATTTTCGTACACGAATTTGATTTGGGTTTATTCATTGGAAATGTAGAGAATTTGATTTCGAGTTTGTGGGAGTTTTCCGAGGATTTTTTGGATAATCGAGGAATATAAAATGAATATTTGAAATTATCGTCGAGTTAGTCGTGCTTATCCGTTCGAGTTTGAGTTATCCGAATTGCGGATAGAGTTGATTTGCGACGTATAAATAGTCGAATAGTCGTAAAAAATTATCGAAAAGTTTCATTTTGGGCTGTTTGACCAGTGTTGACCCGTGTTTGACCCATGTTGACCGTTGACCGAGTGGGTCGAGTTGACCCGGTTCGTTTCCACCGTCGGACTTGACGTTTCCGGCCACGGTTTTGGTATGTTTAGCTTATCCTTGTAATTTGCTAATGTTTAGAACTTGATTTGGCTGAAATTGATGGAGAATTAAAGATGAACGGAACGGTTGAAATTGGGGGATTTCGCCGGAATCGGGTGGCGAATTCCGACGAGATTCGGTGTCGGGGTTGTGGGGGGAAAGGTTTCTCTCGACTCCACGATGCTTTCTGGGTAATTAGATTTCAGTTTGGTTGAGTTTTAAGGTGTTTGGAAGCGGTGACCGGAGGGAGAATTCCGGCATAGATTTCGGGTTGATTTCCGGCAGTTTGCAAGGGAATTGGGGGATGGTGTAGTGGAGAAAATCATTGGGCTTGAAGAGGTGAAGAAATCTGGGCTTTCCTCGCCTGGAAATATCTCCGGTGACAGCGCGCCGCCGCTGGCGGCGGCGGTCAACGGCGGAGCTCCGGCGAGGCGTTGACTTTTTTTGGATTTTGTCAAGTTTTTTGCCGTTTTGCTCGTAATCGCGCCCCGATCGTCGTCTTGAGGTTTTTGAGTTGATTTGAGTAGTGAATTTTAAGTCAAAGGTTTTGTGGATTATATTTGGGGAGTTTCGACGATTCTTTTGTATCCGAGTTATATATTTCCGGAAAGGGTTGGTTTCTGAGGTGTGGTTCAGAGTATTGAATTGTGATTTTGATCAGTAATATTTTGTGATTATTCAGGGGATCGAGATCGTACACTTGGCGAGGAATCTTCTGCCTGATCTCGTGATTAGCGCGTTTGTGCGCTGTGCTTGTCTGTGAGTGGACACCTTTCTTTTCACTAATTGGTTGTGAGTCTTTATTATACGTTTTACGAGCATGAGCATGCATATGAGATTATGATTTACATGAGCATGTACTTTACGATTATGCATTTACGAATATACTTCGACGTATATGCTTATATAATTTTGTATTACGAATTACGAATATGCATTTACCTTATGCTCACTACACTTGCATAGAAACTATTTATTATTTGGTTTACACAGAGTACAGTCACAGTATATATTGTTGTATCGATACATTTGCATCCCGGCTGATCCCCGATGATGTTTACCGGAGGAGGCTGTGACCCCTGACCCGAGGCCTTTACCGGGAGGGGGGGGGGGGGCGCAGACCTCTGACCTAAGGCCTTTCTAGCTTGAATCACGTGTGGGTCTGAGATCCCGTGATTTGGACTGTACTAGCACGGATGTGTCCATGAGTGACCCCGCGAGATTTTACGACTCATGCTCTGTACGCTTGAGGAGTTAGAGTCTCCCTCGTGTACTATATCATTTTCATTCATTTAGACTCGCATATCTTTTTATAACATATATTATTCGGCGAAAGAAATTTATTTTCATTCACTCACTCTAACGGTTTATATGTCTTTCCCTGGGCCATTTGTTTTCAATGCCCAGTTTGCAGTTCGGATTCTGGTGTCGCACGTCGCAGTCGGAGGCTTAGTATTCGAGCTACTTTTCTTTTTCAGTAGGTTTCTTGTTTAGCCTACTGTTGTATATTTATGTATATATACTAGAGGTCGCTCTGAATACTCAGATGTTTATATTTTTGTATGTTTTTCCCTGGATTTCTAGTTACAATTTTGCTTATTACTTTATATTATGATGATATGATTTTGAGAAATCCAGATGGGATTGGTGCCCACGGTTTGGCTTTTATGGAATATGATGAAGTGTATTTTCGGGTGCAGGTTAATGGTAATTCCGCGATATAGTGAAACTTTGCCAAAATTTTATGATTTTTGAAAGTTCGTATTTTCAGAAGGGGTTTGATTCCGGTTTAAGAAATTAAATCGGAGTTAGGTTCTTTCAGCGGCCTATGGGTCGGGAAGAGTGGAGGGAATGGAATGAACAAAACAGGAACATCAATTTTTGTTTTGGTATCTCTTGAGCTATTTAGCACTTGACACGTAACCAATGCACTTGCATTACTATGCATGGAATAATTTTCTGTTTATTGGTGTTAGCTAGTGTTGGTCACTTGCTGAGTTGGTGTGTAATAGGTTACCATGGTAATTGTGTAGAGATGAAAAAATTGGGTCGTATCAATGAGAGCAAATGCATCGCAGGCAGCGGCGAAGCCACTTGAGGCTAGCAGAGGCCATGGCCTCCTCGACTAATGAAAAAGTAATATTAATCTTGCATATATACATTGGTGTGAGAATAGTGTAGTGGTAATCATACTGAACTTCAGTGGTTTTGGGCTGAGTTTGAAACTCAACCATGTTAAAATGGCTCATACATAGAGCAATTTTTTTTCAATTAAACCCTTGTTATCATTACAAAATGAGACAAGACCTCAAGTCTACTCAAGCAACATGCATCTTTTGCCTTCCATTTTAGTCGATGAAATTAATAAGTGATGGGACCCCTAAAATTATACCCATGTGAGGTGCAAACTAGTCCCTATCCCTTTTGTCTCTCGCCCTACGCAGGGCATTTGTTCTGAGCAAGTCTAATGATTATGTCAAATCAATTATACATAAATATAAATTTGACACTTTTAGTGGCAAATGACAATTTAGTTATTTTTAAGTCTAATGGATATATCAAAAAGTTTTACACTACATAGATTGTATTGTAAGTTCTCTATTTTTTTGGCATGTTAATTCAAATGATTGGAATTAACCAACTACAAAAGTTCATGAAAAATGCAATTATGATACTGTAAAAACATAAATCAATTTACCAATGTAAAAGGCATCAGAGACGAAGCTCTGTTTGTTCTCGTTAATGTTTGTGTCTTGGCTTCAAACATTATCCTATTAGCATTCAAAACATCAATAACAAAACTCTGAACCACATACACTTGAACCAAACAAGACATCTACCAGAATAAAGAGCTTACACCAAACAACTTGTCACAATTGATAAGAATTGATAAAAAAAAACTGAATTGACAATATAATAAACTTCAGTACTGATATGAAATGATCATTATTACTAACTCAACTCATATAACTCATTTTCTAAAAAGATGCCTGATCAGAGAAGATGCATGAGTTATCGAAGTGCATATTTTCAACTCCAAAGGGTTAAAATTCTTTACAATATTACACCACCAAGTTATATCATTGCACTTATGAGTCTGAATACATGAGCTTGTGGATATTGATGATTCCCTCCAAACAAGAGAAAAAATGTCAATACTAACAAACACCACTACAACAAAAATTCAATTTGCTACGCTTTTTTGTGAAGAAAATGGATGTCATCGCAAATACCCACCAATGGCGACGACAAAATTACCATCGCAAATGTGAAGTCTTTTTACAACAGCAAACCGACGCCGTCGCAAAAGATTTCATCAATTGCGACGGCAAACCGATGTCATTGCAAAAGGTTTCACCAATTGCGACAGTAAAGAATTGCCGTCGCAAAATTATTTTCGCCGAAAAATATTTTTTTTACGCAAAAATGACCGTTGGATGGGATGATTAGAATACAATAAGTATGTCATTAAAAACTTATAACTGTTTGACTTGAATTTGACCTCGATCGGTATGTTGAACCGTTGTGACCATAAGGTGATATTTAGAATAAAACTTCATTTTCCACTACGTCAAAAAATAATTTGAAACCAAGTTCTACATAAGCATTCTCGTGGGGTTCATATCTATCTTACCATTAAAATAAAATAACAAAAAAGATCAATCTAAGTACTCCCTCCATAGGAAGAACGAGCAAATTCCATAAAAATGTTATTTTAGTATTATTTTACCTCATTGATCAGACACTTGATAGAGTTCTGACGAGGTAAATTTTTTTGTACAATCTTATTTACTACGAGGTAGAAGAGGTTCATTTCCCATTAGATCATTTTGGTTTCCCGTATTGTTGAAATTCATCATATGAGTACTAACCGTTGTGACCCTAATGTGATTTATACTAAAACTCAATTTTATACTATTTATAAAATTAATTTAAAACCAAATTCTGCACACGTATTATCATGAGACTCATATCTATCTTATCATGTCAAAAAAATATCAAAAGTAGTCAATGTAGCCACTCCCTCCCCATAAGGGAATGAGCAAAAGCCTTTAAAAGGATTAGTTTAGTCTTTTGGTCATATTTGACCTCATTGACCGGGTTCCAAACGAACTCCAACGAGGCAAATTTTTTCGCGAGATCCCTTTTATTACGAGGTTAGATTATGTATATGGACACATTTCTCATTAGACCATTTTAGTTTTCATATTTCTTAAATTTCACATATGTCTACTAGTATTATTACATTATTGGTTGGTTATATAGAAAAACAAAACTTTTTGAAAGTAAATTACTAAAGAATAATTATTTTACAAATGTGACCGTTTGATGACTTGATCGGACCAATCTAATCATGTTGTACACAAATTAGAACTTTTCCACTTGAATTTGACATTGATCAGTGCATCCTATCGTTATGCCCATAATACCCCTAAAATTAAAACACGATTTGTCGCTACATCAAAAATAATTTAAGATCAACTACCTCACACACATTCTCTTGGAATTCAGTTCTACCTTGCCATATATATATAAATAATTCTAACTCCTAAAACCTAAACCTAAATTTAAACCCTAAACTAAAAGATTTTTTTTTAAAAAAAGACAAAAAAGAAAAGAAAACAAATGTATCAAATATTAGGTCGGATCCAAAACATCAACACTTTAACCTCTCTCTCTCTCTCTCTCTCTCTCTCTCTCTCTCTCTCTCTCACGCGCGCGCGCGCGCACACACACACACAATGAGATGGCAGCTTCTCTCTAAGCCGCAGAATCAAAGTCTCTCTGAACTCGTAGATTCTCTCGCCACCTGCTGCTCTGTTGCTAGCCTCTCAACGTTGTCCTCACGCTGCGTAGATCTTTAACGTCGGCCTCGAGCTCTCCCAAAACCCCCGTCGTTGATTGGCGCTTAGTCATTGCTCTTCGGTCTTGTTGACCAGCAACTCAAACCTCACCAAACCTCCTACCGAAGCTCAGACCTTACACTACCACGCCTTGAGCTCCACCACCAGATCAAGAATTTATGAATCCGGAGACTCCGACTTTAACACCTTCGTCGACAACACCATCCTCCAGTAAGTAACCTCAAAGCCCTAATCTCTCTCTCTGGGTATGTAAATTTAATGATTTTGATGCCAATTATGAGGTTTCTCTATCTGGGTCTTTGGTTTTGATTGTGATTTTGGTGTAGGACTCTAAGATATTTTGTATGTTATTTAAAGATTGGGTTTTTATTATCTAGGATTGTAGGTGTAGTTGTGACTGTTGCAGATTATGTTAGAAGTTCTGGGATTTTTGGGAGGAGGAGTTTGTTTTTGGTGTGATTGAGTTTCATGCTTGTTGTTTATGGCTGTGAACAAGCCCAATTGAGAGAGGTGACATTGTAGAAGGAGAACGCGACATATGAGAAGGCCATATAGAGTTGCGAGAGTAAAATACAAGAGAAAAATGATGGTGAGTCAAACTTCTTACTTTTTACCTGTACTTAAATTGTCACTGTAGTCTCTGACTAGTTGTTTGACATACATTCTTAATGTTAGAAACCATACAAAAGCTTTGTTGTAGTTATGGATGCTTAAGAATCTTTTAGGTAGTAGCCATTCTTAAATTGATTGTGATTGTTTTTGTTTTGTTTTGTTTTGCGAATTATCCTCTTATATGCATGTGCTTCAACTGGTTTGTAGGTGTCATGGTTTGGAGAAATTGCATGACTGTTCTATAAGCTCACTTTGAAGGTGGGGTTTCAGTTTTGACAAGATATGCAATAATTATTATTTTATATCTTATTTATCTTCTTGTTGGATGTGGTTAGAAAATGGTAACCAGTGATTGTTGATTTCCCCCATCTATTCTCCTCATTGGAGTTGTAGGATGAGGCTGCTATTTGCTTATTATCGAGTGAGTTTATGACTTTTGTGGGTTGTTCTGGTTTTAGTATATTCTTAACAAAATGTTCTTTTTTATTTTTGTCAATGAGAATTGTGTCAGTGTGTCTATGTCTGTTTCCATTATAAAGTAATAACACAAATAGTTGATGTCTTCTCTGGTTGCGTAGTTGTATGCATAATTAACTTGCACATGCTTTCTTGTATAGGGGTCGGCAAAAGCCCGGCCCGGCCCATGTATAGCCGGCACGGGCCGGGCCGGGCCGGGCCTCAACAACATTTTAATATATGCGGGCCGGGCCGGGCCGGGCTTTATCTTTTATATAAGGATCCGAGCCCGGCCCATTCAAGCGGGCTTTGCGGGCTTTTGCGGGCTTTTGCGGGCTTTTGCGGGCCGGGCCTTTGCGGGCTTTTGCGGGCCGGGCCTATCGGGCTTAAATTATTAAAAAAATAAGACATTTCAAAATAAACGTAACCTTCATCCATGCACCGGAGTTTAAACGTACTCCGACGAGTCTAAATTTTACGTACGATGTTTATCACTATAAGATGGAGTTTTCTACATGTCCTCGTTTATTATTAAAACATATTTAATTCTTATATTGCTTGAATTCTCCATATGTATATTAATGTTCTTACGTTTGTTCATTTGTTATATGGAATGAAATACTTTTGTGAAACTTAATCGGACATGTTTAATTATTTTATAAAATTGACCGTTAGATTGATTGGTTAGATTATTATAACCATGCCTTTAAAATTTTATAAATTTTGGACTTGATTTAGACATCGATCCATGTATTTCGCCAAATGTGACCATAGTACTCTTACAACTAAAACGGAAATTACCCCTCCCGAAAATAATTTTTTAACATCAAATTTTGGACACATACTCTTATGGAATACATATCTATCTCATAGTATCAAAAAAAATGACATAAAAAATTGATTTATCTACTCCCCCCATAGGAAAATAAGGAAAATAAGATGAGTGTATTTTAGTGTTTTCACAAATTTTGTTTATTTGTATTGACTGGGATCCAAACGTACTTCGATTATGCTAATTTGTACGTACGGTGTCTTTTATTACAAGGTGAACTATTATATATGGCCTTCTTTATTGTTAAAACATTTTTAATTCTTATATTGCTTGAATTCTCTACATGCTCACTAATGTTCTTACCTTTATTCTTTGGTTATATGGGTTGAAAGTCCTTTGTGAAACGTAATCGATCATGTATCATCATTTTACAAAACTGACTGTCAGATTGGTTGTTCATAATATTCTAAGCATGCCGTTAAAAATTTATAAATTTTGGACTTGATTTAGACCTACATCTATGAGTTTCGCTAAATGTGACCGTAGTACCCTTACAACTAAAACATAAATTACCCATCCCTAAAGGAATTTTTTAAGATCAAAATTTTAACACACATTCTTGTAAATTACATATCTATCTCATAGTGTCAAAAAAATTGATATAAAAATTTAATTTATCTAGTTTCTCCATGGAAAAATAAGCAATATATAAGAGAAGGGTATTGATGTCATTTCACACACTCTCAATTAAACTCTCACCATTGAAAAATTACAATATCTAATCTGAACCATCTATTATATTTACTGTTTTACTGTGTAAATCGATAAAAAAATTACAATGAAACCCTAACCCTAAACCCTAACCCCTAAACCCTAACCCCTAAACCCTAACCCCTAACCCCTAAACCCTAACCCCTAAACCCTAACTTACTCTAAACCTCAAAATTCCTAAAACCTAAAATCTAACTTACTCTAAACTTCAAAATTTCTAAACCTTAACTTACCCTAAATCTCAATCCCCTAAACCCTAACTTACCTTAAACCTAAACCCTAACTTAATTATCCTAAACTCTAAACAATGATTTAATAGTAAAATAGATACACAAATATAACTATATATGGAATTCCAATATTTGATCAATATATGTATATGTAATATATTAATATAGACATACACAAATATAAAAAATATATATATAGTACTAGTCACTATATTATATATATAAGTGTAGGTATAATGATATACGTACTACTATCTTATATATATAAAAAATTGACTGTCGGATTGGTTGTTCATAATATTCTAAGTAGGCCGTCCCTAATTTTTATAAATTTTGGACCTAAACCCTTAACCCCAAACCCTAAAACCTAAACCCCAAACCCTAAACCCTAAAAAAATTATAATAAAATCCTAGAACCGGAACCCTAACTTACCATAAACCTCAAATTCCTAAACCTTAACTTACCATAAATCTTAATCTCCTAAACCCTAATTTACCCTAAACCTAAACCCTAACTTATGCTAAACTTTAAATAATGACTTAATAGTAAAATAGATACACAAATTTAATTATATATGGAATTCAAATATTCAATCTATCCATGTATATGTAATATATTAATATATATACACAAATGTAAAAATATATATCTATATAGTATTAGTCTATTAGACTACTAGTCACTATATTTTATATATATATATATATGTCAATATGTGTGTAGGTAAACATTAACTAGGTATAAATTGTATAATGATTAAAATTCATTAAATGATTTAATGATATATGTCAATATGTGTGCGGGCTTTGACGGGCCGGGCCTAACGGGCTTTGACGGGCCGGGCCTAACGGGGCTTGACGGGCTTTTGGCGGGCCGGGCTTTAGATCTCTAAACCATGGTCGGCCCACCAACCACCTTGGCGGGCTTTTACGGGCTTTTTTGCGGGCCGGGCCGGGCTTTTAGCCCACGGGCTTGCGGGCCTCCACCGGCCCACGAGGCCCACGGGCCAAATGATGACCCCTATTCTTGTATGTGCTCTTACACATAGTAGGTGTATGGAAATTGGCTGGAATTGAATTATATATCTAAATTGTTGGTGCATGGACTCAAACTCAGAATTAGAGCTACGAACTAATTAGCTCCTGATTTCACAGGGAAAAAAATCCAAGGACTAATCGACAATCTGTGCATTATTTCTTGAATCAAGTGAAGATAACAAAGGAAATGCAAATTGGCAAGTGAAGACCATAATTTTCTAAATATAGACTTTTTCATGCTTTTTACACACATATGCCATAGGTGCTTCCACCTTGATTACTGCATCATAAACCACTCTTGAATAAGAGTTCGTAGTTAGTTCATTTTGATTTTCATTGCTCCGAAATTGTTTGATTGAGAAGTTTCATGTGCTGCAGAAAGTGTGCCTCAGCTATAGATGTGCAGACATGGATAAGTTGGTGGAGTTCAATTCAGGAAGTTGAGTATTAGGAAAATTTGTATACAAGGAATGTGTTATTGAGTTGGGGAAGGTAATGCCTCACTTAATAATGTGGAGTTAAGCTGCTCTTTATTGTTTGTTTGTTGTGATCGAAGCTGTCCTTGTTTGATTACTGTTAGGTGATTGAAGCAGTCCTTATTAGGTGACCTACTTATTGCAGAAATTAGTGTTGAAAGAACTGCTAGTGTATGGTCAAATATTGGAAATACACATAACGATTATCATCTTGAGAAATCTAATGCAGTGATACACATCATGAGTAGTTCCTTATCCTTGATTTTTCAATTTTAGAGCGGTTTATAATGTGAAAGCAAGAACTTGCATACGCTTTTATTTGTAGGTAGTACTTCTGGTAGTATTGGAAAAGTATATGTAGTTATTCTAGTTTCAATTTGTTTCCCTTACTTCTTCTGTTTTACCTTTATGACTACTACTGATATGCTAATGCTTTTGAAAACACATTCAGGGAACTCTTAGATGACACAGACTCGAAGGTAGCATACTACTCCTCAGTGTTTCTTTTAAAGGAATGAGTTTTTCTACAAACTTCAAGTATTGGAGTATTGTTGCTCAATATGTTGTGCTAAACTATTTGATCATGTATTTTTTAGCGAATGATGACCTACAAACCTGAAAAATACAAGCACATGCTTCAAACTTGTTGTTAGAGATCAGTAGATGAGGCTTGTTGCATGTTTTCTTTGCACTCATTTTTTTTTGTTATGTTATTCTTTGGATCATTGTCTTTATCTTCTTTCGAATGAGGTAGTGATATGACACTGTTCAGGATATTCAATCATGAGGTAGGAAGTAGAAATATTGAAGTAGGTTACGGCAGCTTAATTTCTAATATGTGATCACATAAAAACATTACGTTTTAGCTAAAAGAGTTGCAAAGTATTCTCAGTATAGTATAATAAGCAACTTAGGTAGATAATATTCAATTCTTATTTTTGTTTTTCGATTGAATAGTCTTGCTACTGCCTGCACATCATATTTCAAGTACAGTGAACGTTCTGAAACTAAATGTGCTTGTCTCAAGTTAGGCCATTTTGAAATGAACTAGATGTCTTTCAATTTGTTTTAGTATTGCTGACCGATCATGGAAGATCAGTGCTGGCTAATTTCTAATGGTGAAATTCATAGGGAGATTGTTCTCAGAGACAATTATTGCCTACATAGGCAGAAATATAAATGGTTTCAAATGTTTGTCTCTATCTTCTAGTCTTTGAAAGCATGCTGACAGCTTACTGCCATATTTTTTTATATTACAGAGCAACAATAAAACTGAGGTCAAACCCAAAGAAGATGAGCTTGATGACGATTCATATATGGTACTGCTGGAAAATCAATGAAAGATGTGAATATTAGATTGAGATTGAGATAAGCAATGGTAGAAAGTAGTAGAATTTATGAATGGCTTTAGAAGATCTTTTATCTTTTTGTATAGTTAACTCATGTGAACTTGAATGGCTTTGTAGACTTCTTGAATAATAAGTGTCTTAATGTACTAGTAGATTTGTAAATTAGCACATTTGGTCAGCTCCATTTCTTTGTGATGGTCTTGTTGCCGTGCAAAAAAAATGGAGCATTTTTTTTTGTTACGGGACTTGTATTCGCGACGGCAACTGTGTCGTTGAAAAAGTTATTTTTTGCGACTGTAATTTTTTACGACATAATTTACCGTCACAAAAACCAAACAACAGCACTACGGTCAACAAATTTGCAACGACAAACTTACCATCGCAAAAAGAAAATATTACAGATGACGGTAAAAATCGTTGCTATTAGCAATTGTGTCGCCACATATTGTGACGAAAACGATGTCTTCACAAATACTCATTTTGCCGTCGAAAAAGAGTAATTGGTACGACATTTTCACTATTCGCGATGGCAAGCTGCCGTTGTAAAATGTATTTTTTGTTGTAGTGCACGTAACATTCATCTTAACATGTACATGCCGACAAGAACTTATGTGGAATCAAGATCAATATCACTAGCAGCTTAAACCAACAGTATAGCACCAAACCACACATATGCAGAATAATATGCATCAAATCAACCAAATAAATCAAAAACGAGCATTTGCAAGAGCATACTAGACGCCTATATTACTGTAACAGCCAAAAAAATCAAAAGTAAATAGATGAATAATCAGCAAATTGGCAGTAACCAGCATAAACAACAAATCAAAAACAATCCTCGATGTACATTTACAATTATACTTGATTATCAGCAAAATATACCTCATTTTAGGCTAGAAACTTGGTACTCTCATGGAAAGCATTAAGCATGTATTCAACAAAATATGATGTACCTCTAAATGTTCAGATCAGTTGCCTACTCCAATTAATGAGATGAGTACCCGTATAAAGCAACATAAATTAGGAGTCAAATTTGGAAACAAAATCACATAACAATAACACTCTACAACAACAAACCATATGAATCCAACTTAGTGAGGTCATTTGAAAACTACCTGTATTTTAAACCCAATCGGGACGAAGAAATTGAAGCTACAAATCATACCATTTCAAAGCGGCCACAACCCAGTCGTCAGTTTCTTGAAAAATAGATTCTTCATTGCTTCAATGAAAAAAATTGATCTCGAAGATTTCAAAGGGATTGAAGTCTATTGCAATTCCAAACTCTATAGAGACCAGAGTAAAGATGGGAGAAGAGAGAGAGACGAGCAAAAATGAGGGAGAACGAACTTTGGTAGACGAAGACGAGACTGTCAAATTTGGCATATCATTTTGATTTAGTCATCTACGTGGATTTGGCCAACTCACCGAAGAGAGCAAAATGTCAAATTTTTACTATAAAAAATTATCGTTTTTAGCCTGGTAGACTTTTGGTATAACCATTAAACTTGGCCATATTTCTGATAAGTAGCGTACCCCTTGGTGGAGTTGGAGAGAAAAGGTTAGCTTTGGACTTGATTGGTGGCTTGGCCAGGAATTCCTCACCGGTTCAAATGCTCTTAGTATGCTAGACTGATAGAGGCTCATTGATCCATGACCGTTTGTTTTAGAGGATTTCTAATGGGACCTCCCAAATTGCTTATGTACCTCTCTTTTAAATTTTATGTCTTATAACTCTGATTCTGCTCTCAATTGGAATTATTTAAATTGTAAATTACATTAAAATGGAAAAATACTAGGTAATTAAGGAATTAGATGATCTGGGGAAGTTGGATCTTCAGAGAAATCGCAGCTATATGAGAGAGAAAGAGAGCCATCCCATATATGATCAAACTTCTATTTTAGGTTTCTAGGTCAGTAATAAACAGCTTGTTTAATTGTTTTATAGTTGAACCATAAAACCCCAAACTCCTCTTGTTAATTCAGATCGGGACTGCTTCTTGGTTAAAAGTCAAACTGCTAATCAACGAGAGGGAGAAATTTAATTAATAAATAGGTCTATTGAGCAAATATATAGAAGTTCCAATAGCAACACCTTTGTTTTATCATCTTAAGAGCAAATGCACCGTGTTGCCTGCAGGCAAGAGGTAAAAAGATCAATTAGCAAGTGCACATAGATAAAGTGTCCTCCATTTTTCCATTTGATCGATCAAGGTTGAAGGCAAGACTTGCTTGTTGGGTTGATCGACTTAAGTTATGTTGTATGTGTCATTGAATATCAGGAGTATAACTGCAAATGAATTGGGTCTTAGTCGGGCAAGGCATTGCATTGGGGGGCATTTGCTCTAATCATTTCTAGTTGTGGACAATTTTTTACTATTCATTAGCCTTTTACATTTTTGAAATTTGGAGTTTACTATTATCGAATATTTGGTTGAAGTTTTAAACAATTGAAGTTTTAAACAATCATGATACGTTTGGTAATATTCGAAGATATCATCTCGACCTTTAGGCCTAAATTTTTAGGAGATATCATTTTAAAGCACTGATTACAAACTATAGACCTCCTAAATAAGGGGAGATTCTCATATGAATCAGGTTAAGCATGAACCTGATGAGTTTTATCCGCAAACTAGTGGACTCCTGTTTTTGCCATTACAGATCCCACAGTTTTATGGGTAAAACTCACCAGGTTCAAGTCACGTTAAACTAGTTTATGTCAGCCGTATCCTAAATAAGTCCTAACATAACGTACCAAATCCTTTCGAAAACAAAAGTCAAGAAGTCAATATGTAATTAGGAAATGTTGAATTGTGAGCCTCTGTGTAACCTCTGAGTTTCTCAATCTCAATTCCTCCCACTTCTTCTCTTGTTCTTCCCAAATCCCAGACCCTCCTCTTTTCGAAAAACATGGGAGAGCGCAAGGTTCCAAACATACTACCCGCCGGACTTCGACCCGTCGAAGGTGCCCCGACCCCAGCGTCCCAATCACCAACAGAAACCGGTCTACAATATGCTTTCGATGACCATTCCATGCAAAACCTACGGCAATTACATGTACAAGGGAACCAAATCAACTGCCGTAAAGAAGATGTCGTCGGCAAGAACTACTTAGGAATTCAATTATATAGGTTCTACTTCAAGTGTACCAATTGCTCGGCCGAGCCTCCAACTACGCTGTAGAGGCAGGTGCCACACAAAACTTCGAGCCTTGGCGGAATGATGATGATGATGATGATGATGATGAGGAGGAGGAATTGGATGAGGAGATGGGAGACGATAAGATGAAATCGTTGGAGAAGAGAAGTTTGGATTCGAAAAGGGAGATGGAAGATGAGTTGAAGTCGATCAAGTCCAGGCTTGCGACTGTGACTGGATCAGATGCTGCACGCTTTGCAAAAACAATATACACTATTAGAAAAAAGGGTTTCATCAACATATAAAAATGTGTCTCTATTGGCAACATATATTTGTCTTCAAATATCATTAGGACAGTGTAAGGACGATTAACTTGTTATTTACACTGTAGGGTTTCCATTGTTCAATTGAGTCCAAACAGCAAATGTCCCCCTATAATTTCTATGTATTGATAACATGAAAAGGTACAAATTTAAGTAATACAAGTATGGGCTGCAACTTACTTGGGATACATATTGGTCCCCACAGAAGCAACACCCAATCGTCCCCAAGCTTTTTTATTCAGTTAAAAAAAATTATAAATGCAGAAATATTACTGCATAATCATACATATATAGTAGGTTGAAAGGGAGTAGTTGGCTTGGCTTTGAGGCTGCTGAGCCATCAACCAAAATGTGTGAATTTACTTCCTCACCCCTGGGTTAGCGGAGTGCTCTCTCTTTTTGGTTTTCATCCACCCCAATCCCTAAAGAAAACTCCATTGCTCCTATTCTGCAAAAATTGTATCTATGTCAAACATTTCGAATATATATTGCTTAACTGAACCATATCATGCAATTTTCTCTTGTAGTGGTCAATACTGAAGTACTTTCTTTTATTGTGATCAAGTTTAACGTATCATAAGCAGAGAAGTTTGCTGGAAATGATATTTTATCAGAGAATGAAGGTTGCTTTGCTACAAAAAATTTATGCTCCATATCCTATATACATGAAACATATGGTAACACTTCTGGACCTTTGACTTAGTAGAGTATTAGTAATCCAACATTTAATCAAGCATTTAATTGATAACATACCTTAGATGCTTTCAGATGGACAAGACAGATGCCAACCGAATCAACACCTGAACCAACCAATTTTTTTTAAGTCAAAATGTATATTGCACATAAACTATCATACTTGGATGAATTCATTGAATCTTAACATATCCCATAGCACAACTTATCCCAACAATAAATCTGGAAATGAAAGCATGCACTCAGACAAATGAAAAAGTGTCGATGACTGAATTGAGCACCTATATTAAACAAGACAGTACCGGTTTAAGTAGTTAGCATGCTTCATGCGACTAAGTTGGCTATACAGTTTATTAATAGTTTTATGCTCATATAAACAAGGTTAAATCAAAAGCAAAAATATAGGGTGATGGGATGGCACTATATACTACTAGGCACTAATCACACAAGCAATGGCTCATTTTGCAATTTGCAAACCACTGGTTCATATTCGTCTTTCAGTAATTTGTCATCTATAAGATACTGGTATTTGAAAAAGGCATCAACTATCTAGTTTAGTACATATCAATTCAAGCAAAGCTAAAAGATATTAACAGCAGAAATACCTTGTATCTCCCTTAAGCATTTTGGGAGAACATTGCAGTGGCACCATCAACTTCATCAATTCAGGACAGCTTGCAAGTTCATGACAACCTATAGATACGAAGTTATTCAATTAACTGCTCATTTTGTATAAAGAGATTAGTTAACAGTTTTATTGAGTTTTGAGATAGAAAACAACCAATGTATAAAGAAATATCCTCATAAGTACATAAGTTCAAACAATAATAAAATGTAAGAGGGAGAAACACAGACTGTATGATCCTGTGTTCTATGGTGCTGCCCCAATTTGACTATTTGTCTTTCTTCAATTTCACCCTTAACCTCCTCAAATTATGCAACCAGAGGGAACCCTAGAGCAAACAAAAACATCCAAGAATTAAGCACTAATGGGCAAGCATACACAAAACTGCAGCTAGTGTCAGAACCTTGAAGTATAAACTGAATATTAACAATCGAATACATAAAAATCTCATTTAACTATACACATTTGTAAAGGAAACAAATAGAAACAGCTAATCATATGAAAATCATACACACAAACAAAGAGCACGGAAACATACATATCAGAACAAATGAAGGTTTGCCTCAAAACAATGACATATCGTAATAGAAACGGTATACCCAGCTAATTTGTTGTCAATAGCCATTCATAAAATACATAGAAGACTGTATAAATAAAGCCAGCAATATATTGTGGTGTATATAAAGCTTCAAATATGAAACGAGATTAAGACCCATTTCAAGTGTGGAGCTGACTTTGGATATTCTAATCAGAGTATGTACTCACCATTCCCAGATCCGAGTACTCTCTCGCATCCCTACCAACAAGCTAGCTAGTTCGATTTGTGCCTCGACAACAACATAGCCGCTGGTGAACGAACCCTAATTAAAATCTCCCACCGAGCCAAGATTGAAACTAAAATTAGGGACTGGCGGCAAAACCCTATGATTGATTGGAAACCTAAGTACAAATTTAAAAGGGTATGGAGGAAATAAGTGGCGGCGGTTTCATCAAAAATCAGAGATTTGGGGTATTAGAGATCGAAGTAGCCAGAGAGAGAGAGAGGGAGGGGAGAGAAAGGATCGATTGAATTGGATAATTGTGAATGCCCCTATACGTAAAGGTAAAATATGAGAATTTTACAATAAGAATACAAAACAGAGAAAATGAATACCCTATATTTGTCAAATAACAAATCTTGTGTGAGAAATATAATAGAGAAAGTTGGGAGCTGAGACACACCATCATCCCCATATTGATGCAGGTACACTCTCAACAATAAGAAGAGTGGTGGAATGTACGTATGAAGCTAGTGTAAAAGATGAAGAGATGGTCATATGTCCCAATTCTAAAGTAAACAAAATGATGAAGAAATCCAAATGGTGTATTATATACACGTGAGACTATTAAGTGTCCTCATATAGGAAAATAGGACTACGTAGCAAAATAACACATAAAACTAATGAGTGGTAGTGTGGTACTCTCATGAGTCACAATTTGTAGTGGAAACAAAGTTTGGTCCCTATATCAAAAGTCCCTGAAAGGGCTTTTTCTAGTAGTGATACTGTTGTACCCAAGGAGAAACGGATTGATGAAGAAGTCATACCATCATCGATAGTGTTCCGTAACTCAAAAGATTATGTTCGAAGGATTGACGATGATGATTTGGATGATTTATTGGAGCCACAGATTCAAAAGAGACAGAAGCTTAGTGGTGATGATAATAGCATACCCACAGATTCATTGACAAAAACTAGTATTTTTGATAGCTTAAGCAGCAGAGGATTCGGAAAAAAGAATGGTTCTGAAGATGGTAAAATTATTTTTAAGTCTCCAGATGTTAGGTTTTCTCTAGTTGAGAAACTCTGCGGAAGATGTGAACCGCGGTGACACGAATGGCGCAAGCAATGTATTGCAATCATTGTGCCAAAACTACGATAGTGTCTATAGCATCGATGATTAATATTTGAAATCTTCTGTCACTGAACATGGAACTGGTGTCTGGTGAATGTATTTTGACAATGTTTAATGTTTTGATCGAATGCTTCTCTTCAGAAACTAAATAATTTTTCAGCTGTGTGAGGACATCAGGATTTTTGGAGTTGGTCTTGAATTCTCTTATTACAATAGTCCCTTGCTAAATGTCTTTTTGCTTCATAACTCATCAGTAGAGGAGGCACATATTGGTATGCAGAAATGCATACACATCAGATCGCAATTACATTTCCGCACAGAAATGCAGAAATTGAAAGCCTAGCCAGAAAGACCAAGGAAGGAGAACCAGAGAGAGAGTGGCCGAGCTTTATTTTCATTTTCAACTGGGATTCGTTGCCAGTTGGATTACTTGGGTCTAAATTAAGCCCAAATATACACGTGCTTTTTAAGCAACGCTAACAAAATGTCAATAGTGAACTGGATCTCGATGTCTCATCAAATCCCTTTCCAATTAGGAACTCTTTCCGTTGACTTTTTTTTTTTTGAAACTAAGGGTGCGGCTTTCCTTGATTGTTAACAAGTGGGATTGCAATCTTAGTTCTCGCTGTTCGATTGATCGATGGATCAATTGAAAGGGTCTTTGTTTGTTAAAGTTAGTTACTTGAAGTTAGGAGTGTTTGGTGTTCTGTTTTTCAATAAGTCCTAGTCTCTAGGAAAGCTAGTTGTTTTGACTTATTCCAGTTTAGTTGATTCACTTAGCATAATAGTAGCTAACGTGAGCTATTCTCTTGCAATCTGTTACTTTGTAAAAGGCTATTTAAAGCCTAGTTTGAGTTTCAATAAGTATCAGGCAAATACATTCAGTTTGTAAGTTTGAGAAGAATTAGATTTCTATTCTCTACAAACTGGTATCAGAGCACCCACTGGGCCTGATTGGAGAGCTAAGCAGCAGCTTAGATAAGAAAAGAGAAAAGAGAGAAACACGAGGCATGAGTGAGGAGAAGCTTTCTGCAAAAATTCCTCATTTTGATGGTCGTCACTATGACCATTGGAGTGAGTTGATGGAGAATCTTCTTCGTGCAAAAGGCTTGTGGAGTTTGATTGAGAATGGATTTGAGGAGCCTCCGTAAGGGACGCTGCTGACAAATGCATAACAGGAGCAGTTGCAGAATGCTAGAATGAAGGATCACAAGGTGAAACACTACCTTTTTCAGAGCCATTGATCGGGTTGTGTTCGAACAAGTGTTGGACAGACGCACGTCCAAAATTGTGTGGGATTCATTGAAGAGGAAGTTTGGAGGGAATGATCGAGTAAAGAAGCATCTCCTCAACACTCTAAGAAGAGAATTTAAGGTGCTGAAGATGAGAGAAGGTGAGACGATCACTGAGTATTTTGCAAGAGTCATGGTGGTGGCAAACCAGATGAGAAGCAACGGAGATGCAATGCTTGATTCACTGATAGTGCAGAAGGTCCTTCGAACCCTAACAGACAAATTTACCTACGTGGTTGTGTCTATAGAGGAATCGAAGGACACAGATACAATGTCAGTTGATGAACTTCAAAGCTCCCTTGTGATTCATGAATAGAAGTTCAAGAAGTTTGATAGAGACGATGGTGATCAAGCTCTCAAAGTAGAAAGCAGCAGAGGTAGAGGTAGAGGAGTCTATCGTGGTAGGGGAAGAGGAAGAGGACGTCAACCGTTCTCAAGGGCCACTGTAGAATGCTTTAAATGTCATAATTTGGGGCATTTTCAATATGAATGCCCTAAATGGAATAAGGCAGCCAACTATGTAGAGTTGGAGGAGGAAGAAGAACTGCTCCTAATGGCATACGTGGAAGAGAATGACTCCAAAAGAAGTGATGCGTGGTTCTTGGATTCAGGCTGCTCAAACCACATGTGTGGTAATAAAGGTATGTTTTTGAATATGGTAGATGGTGGCAAGCATTCTGTTAAATGTGAAAACAACTCTAGAATGACTGTAGCTGGAAGAGGCAGTGTTAAGTTGGTGTTTAATGGTGTCGACTTTCATGTTCGAGATGTATACTATGTTCCAGAGCTTAGAAACAATTTATTGAGTGTGGGGCAGCTGCAAGAGAAAGGTGTAACTATTCTCATACGTAATGGAGCATGCAATATCTATCATCCTAGCAGGGGTTTGGTTGTGCATACCACCATGAATGCAAATCGAATGTTCATACTGCTAAATGAAAGCTCAAACACCACAGCTCCCATTGTCAAAGAATGCCTACACACCACTTCCGACCTCACATATCTGTGGCATCAAAGGTATGGTCACTTGAGCTACAAGGAACTGAAGACTCTACAGACAAAGAAGATGGTGTGTGGACTACCTCAGTTGGAGAAGTCTGGCATCACTTGCACTAATTGCTTCACTGGTAAGCAACATCAGAGTGCAATCCCTAAGAAGAGTGAGTGGCGCGCAAGCAAAGTACTGGAGCTCATACATGCTGACATTTGCAGTCCTATAGAGCCAATCTCTAACAGTGGGAAGAGGTATCTTTTATGTTTCATTGATGATTTTAGTCGCAAAGCTTGGCCATATTTGCTAGTTAAAAAGTCAGAAGCTCTAGAGTGTTTTAAGACTTTCAAAAGGTTGGTGGAAAAGGAAACAGAAGTTTTCATTAAATGCTTACAGACGGACAGAGGAGGAGAATTCACTTCTCTTAACTTCAAGAGATTCTGTGAAGAGGAAGGGATTAAGAGACAACTTACCACAACGTATACACCACATCAGAACGTGGTTGCAGAGCGGAAAAACAGAACAGTCATGAACATGGTACGATGCATGCTTACTGCTAAAAAGGTTCCCAAACCTTTCTGGACTGAGGTTGTGAACTGGACTTTCTATGTGTTGAATCGATGTCCCATACTGGCAGTGAAGAACATCACTCCACAAGAAGCCTGGAGCGGAGTCAAGCCTTCGGTAGATCATTTCAGAGTCTGGGGCTGTGTGGCATATGTGCATATCCCGGAGGCAAAGCAAGGTAAACTTGATGATAAGAGCTTTCCTTGTGTTTTTCTAGGTGTGAGTGATGAATCAAAGGGTTATCGATTGTTTGATCCTAAAACTAAGAGAGTTGTGGTGAGTAAAGATGTTGTGTTTGAGGAAGAGAAGAGTTTGGATTGGGGCACTAATTTCAGAGAACAAATAGAGGCAGAGTTAGTCTGGGGTGATGATGACTTTAGTGAATATGAGAGTGAGGGAGAGCACAGAAGTGAGGATAATGGTGATAGGGTAGAAGAAGATATGGAATTCGATAGTGGAGAAGAAAATGGTGAAAACAGTTTAGAAAGCACTACCACATTTTAACCCATTGCCAGCGATTTTTAAATCGCCGGCAATGTTTTTTATCATTACCGGCGATTTTTCCGGCAATGTTCCACCGGTAATTAAAAAAAAAAAAAAGACATTGCCGGCGACTTACATTTAAGTCGCCGGCAATGTCTTTTTTTTTTAACATTACCGGCAACTTAAATGTAAGTTGCCGGCAATGTCTTTTTTTTTTTTAATTACCGGCGGAACATTGCCGACGACTTACATTTAAGTCGCCGGTAATGTTAAAAAAAAAAAAAAACATTACCGGTTATTTTGGGGGAAAAAATCACCGGTAATGATAAAAAAATATTGCCGGCGATTTAAAAATTGCCGGCAATGGGTTAAAATGTGGTAGTGAAGGGAAAATAGTGAAGTTAGAAATGGTGAGGGGACTAGTGAAGTTAGGAATGGAGAAGGGACTGGCAACACTGCTGGTGGGAGAGAAAGAAGAATGCCAACATGGATGGGAGATTATGTAAGCGGAGAAGGCTTAAGTGAAGAAGAAGAAGAAGAAGAAGAGGAAACAACTTATATGGTGGTAGGTGATTTCAAAGATCCTGTGGCTTTCGAAGATGCAGTCAAAGAAGGAAAATGGAGGTGGATAATGAAATAAAATCCATCGAAAAGAACCAGACTTGGAAGCTCATGGACCTCCCTGTTGGAGCAAAGACCATTGGTGTTAAATGGATCTTTAAGACAAAGTTGAACGAGCATGGTGAAGTTGACAAATATAAAGCTCGACTGGTGGCAAAGGGATACTCTCAGCAGCAGGGCATTGATTTTACTGAAGTTTTTGCTCCAGTAGCTCGAATGGACACCGTAAGAATGATTGTAGCACTTGCAGCATGTAGAGGGTGGAACATTTATCAATTAGACGTCAAGTCTGCATTTCTCCATGGTGAACTCAGCGAGGATGTATACATTGAGCAACCGAAGGGCTATGTAAAGAAGGGAAGTGAACACAAAGTGTACAAACTGCATAAGGCTCTTTACGGCTTGAAACAGGCTCCTAGAGCTTGGTTTAGTCGAATTAAGTCTCATTTCATTGCAGAAGGTTTCGAAAGGTGTCCGAATGAACAAACTTTGTTCACTAAGAGAAATAATGAAGGTAAAGTGCTGATTGTTAGCATATACGTGGACGATTTGATTTACACCGGAGAAGATGAAGGTATGATGATTGATTTTAAGAATTCCATGTTGAGAGTTTTTGATATGACTGACTTGGGGAAAATGAGGTTCTTCCTAGGCATTGAGGTGGTGCAAAAAACAGATGGGATTTTCATGTGTCAGAAGAAGTATGCTACTGATGTGTTGCAGCAGTTTGGAATGTCAGAAAGCAAGCCTGTAAGTAGTCCAATTGTGCCAGGTTTTAAAGTAAGTAGGGATGCTAATGGAATTGATGTGGATGACACCTACTACAAGCAGATTGTTGGAAGCCTAATGTACCTTGCAGCTACACGTCCAGACATCATGTTTAGCGTGAGCTTAATTAGCAGGTACATGTCAAAACCTACTAATTACATTTGCAAGCTGCTAAGAGGATTCTTCGTTATTTGAAAGGCACTATTAGTTATGGTATTTTCTACAAAAAGGGAGGGGAAGAAGATTTGCTTGCTTTCACAGACTCAGATTATGCAGGAGATGTTGAAGATTCCAAGAGCACATCAGGTTATGTCTTTGTATTAAGTTCAGGTGTTGTTTCTTGGATGTCAAAAAAACAGCCAGTTACACTTTCAACCACCGAAGCAGAGTTTGTGGCAGCTGCTGCCAGCACATGTCAGGCTGTGTGGATGAGACAAGTATTAAGGAATTTGAGTCATGTCCAAGAAGGAAGCACCACCATCATGTGTGACAATAGTTCAAAAATTAAGCTCTCAAAAAATCCAGTTTTACATGGGAGAAGCAAACACATCAAGGTGCGTTTTCATTTCTTAAGAGAGCTTGCAGAAGATGGAGAAATTGAGTTAGTTCATTGTAGAACTAAAGAACAAGTTGCAGATGTGATAACAAAAGCTCTGAAGCTCGAAGCCTTCCAGAAACTCAGAAAGAAGATGGGAATGTGTGATGTTACTGATATAAACTAACTGCATTCTGCAGCTAGTTTAAGGGAAGGATTGAAAGGGTCTTTATTTGTTAAAGTTAGTTGCTTGAAGTTAGGAGTGTTCGGTGTTCTGTTTTTCAATAAGTCCTAGTCTCTAGAAAAGCTAGTTGTTTTGACTTATTCCAGTTTAGTTGATTCAGGCTATTTAAAGCCTAGTTTGAGTTTCAATAAGTATTAGGCAAATACTGACTGTGGTTGAGAAGAATTAGACTTCTATTCTCTACATCAATCACCAAAGAATTGAAGAAGGACGAGCACTACTATAATTATGGGCAATAGCCAGTTAGCCACACACACAATTGTCACCAACAGTACAAACGTGGCTTAAACGTTCTTGCCACCAACTTCTAGTCATTGGTGACTCGTCCTCTGACAAGAGTTCACTAAATTTTGTTTGTGGAAATGTTCTATTGCTATTTTTAATCAAAAAAAAAGTTATATTGTTGAAACGAGAGAAAGAACTGCAAGTTATAGTACTGCAAGTTTCTTTGTGTTTATACGAGAGAAAGAGCAACAACAAGAGAATGAAGACATGGATTGTTGATATGGTTGATTTTCTGGGTTTTTGAATCCGGACAAGGGAAACGAAAGTTAAGCAGATCGATCGATTTGTTAACAATTTCGCAATTGTTTGCTTTATGTACTTTGTTTATCTTTGATTCTTTACTATGTATTTCATTTCATGGGGAACTCATGTACATTGACTATCTCCCTGTTTCGGTGGCATACTCTTTTCAATTTTTGCTCAGTCTTATCATGAAAATATTGGGATTTGATTGTTTTACATTTGGTGGTGTCTTTACATTTTGGATAGGCCAGCCAAGGAAACAAGCAGATAGTCAATGTGGAACATGAGGCTTTTTCTAAGGCAACAAGTCAACAACAAAGGGTGACCAATTGTAATGGGAAAACTTAAAAGGGTGCGGATAAATCTGATAATGCAGGGGAGCCATTTTTAAAGGTTGGGAGATAGGTGCTGCTCTATTTATCTTCCACATATATCAAAAATATAGCTAATTCTGTTTCGCAATTGAATATGATTTCAGAGCCCCGTTAACAAAAACGATTGTGTCGGATAATATATCAGTGAACTTATCTCCCACGAAGGGGCATACTGCCTTGTGAAGAATTACTACCCTGAAGACTTATCATTCCCTTTTGAATTGAATAATCAGGCAAGTGAATATATATTACTGTGTTCTCAAGTCAAATATTATAGTTTTAATCTGAGATATGATATCAATGTAATCAACTGTTCACTTACAGGATGCTAGATGCTTATCAAAAAGGAGATAAGGTTAACTGTCATGCAAAGGTACATATTTAAATTTCACCGATATATCTGTTTGATCTGTTACTTGGTGATTGAGTTAATTTGGGACTGGCATAGGTAATGTTAGTCACAGGTGATCACTGAGTCGATGCTGGTGAGGAGATCTTCTATGATTTTTGCTATCTGCCAGAGTAGTCACACAAAAGCATACTAACAACTAGGACTTCTGTGCTGAGTGTTCAACGGGAAATTGATTATTTTGTATTTACTATTGGTTAGTTTACGCAGGTTATCCTGGAGATAATCAAACACAGCAAGGAATTTCCTCCGGCTTTGGTCATGGGGCAACTTCTTAGGTTGGTTGTTGGAAGTTTTTACGGTTTAGGTAAGTTCATATATACAATTCCTAGTGATGATGTATAATTTCTTTCCATCCTTTTTGCGTAAGTGTTACTGTCTTATATTACATCTTATCTGTTATAATTTTACTGATAAGATTTAGTTTCTTCTTAAAATATGGTTGTTATTCCTCTAATGTAAGTTACCATTGATGTTCTTTGCAGGAAAATATTAGAATGTGTGCGCATCATTCATGATCCATCCAAGTCCAATCAGATTCTTGGTTAATGCATTGAAGCTTTCTGATTTATTTATGGAGCTCTACCCCAAGATAGGACCGGCAGCTAGAATGTGTGTATCTGTAGAGTTTTAGTTCTTAAACTTTGTAATTTGTTGTAACCTTTTATTCTGTACAAGATTATGATACCATTCTTACTGGACAAATTTTCATTGTGTTGAAGCATGTATTTTAACGTTTCATTGTGCCATAATTGCCAGTATTAGCATCAAATTGACTTTTATAGATTAATTGATGTGGATTGCTACAAATTTGAAGAAATTACAGCAGCAGTTAAAACTCTCATTACCCAGGGCAATTACTGTTTGAAGAAGTAAAATAATTGAGATATGTCATGATATCGGTGGGTTTATCCGTCATGGCCCACATGCTCCAATTGCCACCAAATTTGCCACTAAGAATGAACAGTAGAAACTTGCCACCCCTTTATCCGTCATGGCCCACATGCTCTAACGTGATGAACAGTAGAAACTTGCCACCCCTCTATCGGGCACAAACAAGCTGAATGTGGCTGCAATGGTTACAGAGGCAAATTGCCACCAAAGTTTCAAAGTCCTTGTCTCTCAAGAAGCATAGACGGCTGGGTCTAGAAGAAGAAGAAGAAGCAGACGATGGATGTGGGAAGACAACGAGTGAGGTTGGAAATGTTGTTGTCTGTGGATGAGCTGTTGCTGGATGTGGAAAAGATATTGGTTATTGATGAATTACTTGTTTCTGTGTATAACTTGTTTGTCGGTCATCACTGCAGGAAAAAAATAGTGATATTTAATAAATTTGAAAATATTAATTAAATAATTAATAAATATATAACAAAAAAAATCTGAAAATTCGTTATCAATTGGTTGAACGTTGAAGATGAAGAAGTAAATTGAGCCACGTATATCACAGGTTCTTTTTACAGACTTTTACGCCGTTCACAGGCTTGTATGAAGTTATTTTTTCAGGATAAAATAACTTCTAAGTTTTTGTACCGCAACACAAGAACTTCTCGTTAAACTAGAGAGTACCTTACTCTATCACCAAAACTGAGATCTCCATATAATACATGATATCTAAGTATATTAAGAGCATCTGCACCGGCGAGCAGCCGGAGATCTCTTGCTCGAGTACGTGGCGGGGCCGACTGAGTTTTACTCGTCCAAACCGAAATTGGCAACACACCTGGGAGAAAGAAGCCGGCGGCTGCTCGTTGACTTTTAGCTCGAGCGATCAATTTGCTCGGCCTGCTGATCGATCGCCTGGTGGAGCCCACGGCAGGTGGGTGACGTTAGGCGCGTTCTGATTTTTTTTCTGTCTGGCGCGTGTATTACATACACGCACCAGTCAAAAGTTTAAAAAAATGACACGCGAATCGGACCATGCCACGTGGCTTACCGAGCTGTAAAATCCTCTCCAACGGTCCACTTAATCCAGGCCTTCCATTTTGATTCTGAATTTTTGATCCAACGGTCAGGATATAAATACAGCGGTCACTATTTGATCAGAACGGCAACAAACGGGAATAAGTTCCAAAAAATAGTTTAAAAAATCCCAAAAATTCCAAAACTCTCCCAAAATTTTGCCTATAAATACAACTTCAATTTTTATCAACTCACACCAATTTGCTCCATAACAAATTTCACATCTCCCTCCATCTTCTGTTGCTCTCTCTCATTTCATTTAGTATTTATTCCAAAAAATGGGCACACATTGGCTTCCTTCGGAAGATTTACAAATGTGCATCTCTTTTGTGCTTCATAGCGTTGATGAATACGACGGCAAAAACAAAAGAGGGAGAAATTGTGGGAAACAATTCATGCCGATTATGTGAAAAATTGGAAGCCAACACAAGGTGAGAATCTTCCAAAGGAGTCAAGGACCCGAATCGTGTTCGCGTCTCACTACAACAAGTTCAAGCTACTCTTGCAAAAATGGGGTGTATGTTTGTACGTGGCACGGCAACGTATAGCTAGCGGCACTTCGCTAATGGATGAAGTAAGTTTATTTTGTTTATCATAAATTATTTAAATTTTATTTGATTATACCTTGATTAAATTATGTAATTTATATATTTAATTTGTTTAAATATGTAGCATAGTGAAATAGCTAATATAAAATTTTCATTAGGTCAAGCAAGCTCAATCATGTTACTATAAGGAAAAGAAGAAAGTGTTTACACACTTTGAATGTTGGGAAGTGGTTAAGAATCATCCATCTTTCCTTGCGGTGCTACCAACTACTTCATCTCCATATGCAAGTAGTTACCAACATACTCCTTCCGCCGCCGAATCATGTCCAACTATCAATTTGGATGACGAAGAAGTGAATGAGACACCTCAAAGTCACGTAGCCTGCTCACTCGAGTTCACCCAGACCAATAGAAACCAAGGTGGCAAAGGAAGCGAAGCGGCAAAAGAAACAAGGTAAGACTCCTATTGAGCAATGAGTTGAGGTTTTGCATACCATTGCAAGTGACCAAGCATCGTGGCAATCCAAGATGATAGCGCATTATGAAAGTGAGCTTAATTATTACGCGGAGTACATAGAGATTCAAAAGCGGAATGAAGCAAGGGCGGATGAAGAGTTACTATTGAAGAAACAAGAGGAGGAAACGAGGATCATGACAATGAATTTAGATGCAATGACCCCAATCTCAAAAAAGAATTTTACCAAAAGGAATTTTACCGATGAAACATATTCGGATTGTTATCACCCAAGTCGCGTGATTTTTCTATAGTAGTTATAGTATTGTACTAAGAATAAATCTGGCATTGGCTCGTCATTTTATGTAATTTAAATTTTCGTGAAATAAAAATGCAATTTATTTATTAAGATGAAATTGAAATACACATTAAATTAAAACACAAGCTTAATAATTAAACACACATACTAAAATTAAACTATAATTAAACACAAGCTTAATAATTAAACACATACTAAAATTAAACACACATATTTAGGATAATATTTAGAGTATCTCGCCGGTTTCCAACCTCCAATTGTGCTTCACCAAGTCCTTCTGGAGCTCTCCATAGATGTACCCGGATTCAAGATCGGCAACATGATCGTGAAACCGTTGTATATTGGCTCCATCTCTACTAATGGGCTCAAAAGGAATTCGATTCCCTTGTCGATGATGTTATTTCGCAGTGACACGTGTCACATCGTAATTGGTCAAAAATCTTACCGGAAATCTGGTTCAATTATTTTGTCGACGACCCTATCTCGTAGCGACACATGTCGGATCGGCATTGGTCGAAAATCTCACCGAAAATCTAGTCTAATTATTTTACCGACAATGACACGTGGAGGTGACACGTGTCAATTTTTAATTAGTCGAAAATCTTTTAGGAAATCTTGTATAATTATTACCAATAAAGACACATGTCAAATTATTAATTGTGGTAAATTTATCCGGTAAATAATTTTTAAACATTTCACAACCTGACAAAGCTGATTTGCTTGAAGTAAATAGTGAATGGGTGTGTGCAAAACTTGATTTGCTTGAGCAAATTGTGGATGTATTTTGCTTGAAGTAAAATACACTATTGCTTTGCTTCTTGCTCTGCTCATGGGTGCGGATGCTCTAAGTTTCCCAAATGTAATCTCAAGTGATAATCATAACAGGAATGAAATTATTTTAGTCCAATTCTTACAAATTGATTTTATTTAAAATTAGAGAAAATCCACACTCAATGTTAGGTATCAAAGAGCTAAAGCTAAACTGAGCACAAGAATGAGATGAACTCAGTATATTATTCATAGCAAAACTCACGGCTTATAAAGGCCTTTACAAACAGACTTGAACTAGAAATCAGCAAACACTACTAGCTGTTCCTAAAGAAGAGGTCAGACTAGTTTGAATGAAAAACAACCTACACTAATGTCCTACAAACTAGGACTTTATTAAACAGAATGCAACACCTTCTAAGACTAAGTCTTCAGCAGACTTGAAACCCAAAATAACTAACAAGTTCCTCCCTTAAACTACATTGCAGCTACTGCAATTAGTTTACTCTGATGGTACAGGACATACTCCCAGCAGACTTCTCATCTTCACAAATGTATCAAGCTTTAAAGGCTTGGTCATGACATCAGCTACTTGCTCCTTTGAACAGCAGTATTTTAACTCCACAACTCCATCACTTGTAAGATCTCGAAGGAAATGATACCTGACATCTATGTGTTTGCTTCTCCCATGCATAACATGATTCTTTGACAATTTAATGGATGAAGAATTGTCACAATATATCATGGTACATTTGCTCCCATTCCAGCCAAGACACTTAAGAACTCTTTGCATCCACACAGCTTGACAAGCACATGAAGCTGCAGAAATGAACTCTGCTTCAGTGGTGGAGAGACTGACTACTGCTTGTTTCTTTGAACTCCATGCCACAGCTCCTGAACTTATTAGAAATACATACCCTGAGGTACTCTTGCGATCATCAATATCTCCAGCATAACCACTGTCTAAGAAAGTAAATAGTTCACTGCCATTGCTCTTTTTATAGAAAATCCCCAAGTTCACAGTGCCTCTTACATAACGCAAAGCCCTCTTCACCACTTGCATATGAAGTTCAGTAGGTTTCTCCATGAATCTGCTAGCTAGGCTAACAACAAACATTAAGTCAGGTCTGGTAACAGTCAAATACATCAAGCTCCCAATCATTTGTTTGTACTGTGTAGCATCTACTCTTGCTCCTTCTTCATTCTTCATGAGCTTGCACCCTGGGACAATTGGATTCTTAACACTGTTGCTCTCCAACATACCGAACCTTTCGAGAATTTCTTGTGCATACCTCCTCTGGCCTATATAAATCCCATCCTCATTTTGCACCACTTCTACTCCCAGAAAGTACCTCATCTTCCCCAAATCAGACATGTCGAACTCAAGTTTCATAGATAACTTGAATTCTTCACACAACTTAATATCATTCCCAGTAAATAGCAAATCATCTACATATATGCTAACTATCAATACCTTCCCATCACTCTTGCACTTAGTAAAAAATGTGTGCTTATTAGGACATTTCACAAACCCCTCCTTCAAAAAATAAGCTTCTATCCTACTGTACCAAGCCCGAGGGGCTTGTTTTAGCCCATACAAGGCTTTACTCAACTTCAATACCTTATGTTCCTCTCCTACTTTCACATACCCATGAGGTTGTTCAATGTAAACATCCTCAACCAATCTCCCATGTAGAAATGCACTTTTTACATCTAATTGAAAAACATACCAGTTGTTGTGTGCAGCTAGAGCAAGTATTATTCTGATGGTGTCCCATCTAGCTACTGGTGCAAAGACCTCCTTGTAGTCTATTCCGTGCTTCTGCGAGTATCCCTTTGCCACTAATCTGGCTTTGTGCTTCTCCACTTCTCCTTTCTCATTCAATTTGGTCTTGTAGATCCATTTCACACCAATAGCTTGAGCTCCTGCAGGTAGGTTTGTCAAATTCCAAGTTTCATTCCTTTCAATTGTAGCTATCTCACTGTCCATTGCTCTCCTCTACTTCTCACTTCTAATAGCTTCCTCAAATAAGCTTGGATCCCCTGCTTCGGTGTATAGGACCAAGTTGTTCACTTCTTCCTCCTCAGACAGTCCATCTCCAGTCACATAATTATCCATCCAAGCCGGTTGTCTTCTAATCCTCCCTTGCTCCACACTAGGTGTTGTGTCTGAAGAATTTGAGTTGATGTTACCACTGTCCTCACCATCCTCTTCCTCGTTCACACCTGTTTCTTCATCTATTTCTCTTCCTGCTTCATTATCTTCATCATCTCCCCATACCAAAACAGTGGTTGTCCCACTTGACTTCTCTTTGCTCCAATCCCAACTCTCACTTTCTTCAAACACAACATCTCTGCTTATCACTATTTTCTCAGTGTCCGGATTGTAAAGTCTGTAGGCCTTAGTACTTTCACTCAATCCCAGATGCACATACTTCATGCTTTTATCATCTAGTTTAGTTCTCTTTCTGTCAGGAATATGAACATGTGCAATGCAACCAAATACCTTGAAATGATCCACTGATGGTTTGAGACCGCTCCATGCTTCTTCTGGTGTCTTATCTTTCACAGCACTGGTTGGACTTCTATTTAGGACATGTCTTGTCCAATTGACAGCTTCAGGCCAGAACTCTTTTGGAACTTCTTTCTCATAGAGCATGCTTCTCACCAGATTCATAATGCTTCTGTTTTTCCGTTCAGCTATTCCGTTTTGTTGCGGAGTATAGGCTGCAGTCAACTGCCTTTTTATGCCATTGGAGCTGCAAAACTCATTAAACTCATCCGATGTGAATTCCCCACCTCTATCAGTCCTCAAGCATCCAATCAAGTCACCTGCTTCCTTTTCAACCAAGCTCTTCCATTTTTTGAACATAGCTAAAGCTTCTGACTTCCAAGCTAAGTAAAACACCCAAGTCTTCCTACTCATATCATCAATAAAAGTGAGTAAGTACCTCTTCTTACTATTTGATTCAGGTGTGACTGGTCCACAAATGTCTGCATGAACCAATTGAAGCTTCTTCGTTGCTCTCCACTTGCTTTGCTTTGGAATTGCCTCTCTATGTTGTTTGCCCTTCAAGCAATCTTCACACAACTTGGTTGGTGTCGTTATCATTGGCAATCCTCTCACCATCTTCTTGTAATACAAAGTACGCAGTCCCTTGTAGCTTAGATGACCGAATCTGCAATGCCATCGGTGAGAGTCTTCCTATGAAATTTCCTTGAAGCATGTTGGTTCATTGGGAGGCATCGTTGCTAACAAGACAAACATCCTGTTTTCAGTCATTCCGGTTTGCATGATCAGACCCCTTCTAGGATGATATACCTTGCATGTGTCATTCTGAATAAGCACTGCTAAACCCCTCTCTTGTAGCTGTCCTATGCTCAGCAAGCTATTTTTCAATTCGGGGACATAGTATACATGCATAATAGTTTGTGTAATTCCTCCTACATGCATACTAACACTTCCTTCTCCCATTACTTTCATTCTAGTATTGTTCCCAAGTTTCACAGTGGATTTATATTGTTCATTTAAGCTTGAAAACCACATCTTATTTCCTGTCATGTGATTTGAACATCCAGAATCTAAAAACCATACCTCCTCACACTTTGCTTCTTGCAATTCCACATGCGCCATCAACAACAATTCCTCACTTTCATCAAGCTCAGCATAATTCACACCTTTCTCCCAGTCAGGGCACTCATACTGAAAGTGCCCTAACTTATGGCACTTGAAACATTCAATCAAGGCTTTGTTGAGTGGACCTCTACCTCGACCACTTCCTCTGCCTCTGAAGCTTCCTCTCGGTGAGCCCCTTCCCCTCTGATCTCCTATACTTCGAAATACTTCTTCTACTGCTTTCAAGACTTGATCTTCACTGTTGCTTCTCTTCATCAACTTTTGCTCGTGACACAACAGCGAGCTCTAAAGAGCATCAATCGAAAGAGTATTAATGTCTTTCGATTCTTCAATTGCGCATACAACATAATTGTATTTATCAGTCAAGGTGCGCAGAACCTTCTCCACCACTTTAACATCAGTCATATCCTCCCCAAGGTTTCTCATATCATTCGCCACTACCATCACTCTGCCGAAGTAGTCAGTCACGTTCTCCCCACTCTTCATCTCCAGAACCTCAAAGTCCCTGCGCAACCGGTTCATCTGTGACCTCTTAACAAGATCATTCCCTTGGTATTTCTGCTTCATTGAATCCCACAACTCTTTTGCGGTGGTCTTCTGGAGGATAGTCTTGAGAATGGACTTCTCAATCGAGGCAAAAAGATAGTTTTTCACCTTGAGATCTTTCAGCTTCAGATCTGCCAACTCAGTTCTCTGTGTTCCATTCAGGATCTCCCCTCTTGCTGGTTCTGTGAAGCCAACATCCACCAAATGCCACCATTCCTTTGATCGAAGCAGATTCTCCATCAACATGGCCCAGTGTTCATAATCCCCATCAAACTTGGGAATACTGAGCTCTTTATCACTCGACATTTCCCTTCACTCACTCTGTGTTTAATCTCACACACTCTGATTTCTCACTTTCCCTCGTGTTTAACACTCAACTCACACAATACCAGGCCCCTGTGATGGGGCTCTGATACCAAATGTTAGGTATCAAAGAGCTAAAGCTAAACTGAGCACAAGAATGAGATGAACTCAGTATATTATTCATAGCAAAACTCACGGCTTATAAAGGCCTTTACAAACAGACTTGAACTAGAAATCAGCAAACACTACTAGCTGTTCCTAAAGAAGAGGTCAGACTAGTTTGAATGAAAAACAACCTACACTAATGTCCTACAAACTAGGACTTTATTAAACAGAATGCAACACCTTCTAAGACTAAGTCTTCAGCGGACTTGAAACCCAAAATAACTAACACTCAATGTGTGTGGAGCGACATAATTAGGAGTTTTGGAGAATATAAACATATTTATAAATATATTTTTTTCTGAATTTTTCTTTTATATTTCCTTTTCTTTTATCATTAAAGACAATATTGATATTTCAAATTTTGGTATATCCGACGATCGCAAAACTTCTACATGCCTCACTTTATTAATAGAGATGTCTTTTACACTGACATCGACATTATGGTGAAAACAGATCCAAGAGTTTGCACGAGCGGTTCTTGATTACCAACTTAGCTACCAACAATTTATACATTTCTTTTTTGGAAAAAAATGACGGGGTTTGGAACCTGCAATTTATACAATGTGTCCTATAACATTTGCGTCTTACCATATGTTTCACAACATTGCAGGTAGACTACAATGTTGGTCCATAGATCAAATTATTTTGTGCAATGTATTTCACTTTTTCATTTATAACTCAATTACATGTGCTCGAGGGTAGAAGTTTTAGAGAAAGTTACCCATGAACCACCCTTGGCGCCGCCTAGCTAGTATGGCCGGAACCCAGTATAGTATTTACCTTTCTTCAGTTTCTTCCAACCGTTTTGGTAATGTATAGTTAACTAACATTAATTCTTTCTCAAGTTAATCTATTTTTTGTTTAAGGGAATTATGTTCCTGATATCTCGGTATGTGTCTTATCCTAATTATAGTAAATATAGAGATTCTCTCAATCTTTAATTTACTGGGGGATTTATTGTATCAGATTGTAATAACTATTTAAAGTCCATCTATCGATGAATAAAGTATAGTTTTAGTCTATTACGTATCTTCCATATTTTTCTTCTTCAACACGTTATCAACAGCTCTTGAGTTGATAGTCAACCCAAAACCAGAAAAAAAAAAAAACTCTGAACACTATAATCCTCCACTGCCAGCCTCCTCTCTTGCACGAAGACATCTCGCCGCCATTCACCTTTGAAGTCACCGGAATTCATCCATCACCGTCGTCGACCACCTTGACGTCGCCGGAGATTTCTCACGCCGGCTTTTGTGGATTTTTTTCTCTTCAAACTTCGATCCCAGTGAAGTTTTCATACCAAACATAACACTCTCGAGGTAAATCGATTAACTTCTTCGATTTAGAATTAGGTTGTAAAACTTAATTACCGCAATACCCTAGATCTAGGTCTAGATTTAGATTTAAATACCGTGAATTTTATATATG
This sequence comes from Geum urbanum, assembly GCA_946800695.1. Taxonomy (NCBI): domain Eukaryota; kingdom Viridiplantae; phylum Streptophyta; class Magnoliopsida; order Rosales; family Rosaceae; genus Geum; species Geum urbanum. The sequence goes on from OX327001.1 coordinate 14,114,703, forward strand.
CTTCTAGTTCCTATGGATTATTGCATGTGTGAGTGAGTGAAGGATTAAATCCTCCTTCTCAAAGTTTAAACAATAGTAATGATCTTGGGGGAGTCACGGTATACATGAAAAAAAGGGAAGACGATAATTTGTGACTCTGAGTCATTCACGGTTTATGGGGTGTGGTATGAAACTACCAGTTATCGTATCGATATTTGTGACCATACATCAATGGATCATGTTTATTATTCCCTAAACTTGATTAGTGATTGTGGTTTTTTGATCAGTAAACTAATTTCATCTCTTGTTTTTTTGTAGATGTCTGAGTCAGCAATGCCAGAATTTGACATCCTTGATATTCAAGAAGCATAGTACCACATGTGGGTTTTTGATGTGAAGAATACTCTCATCGGAAAGAAACTCACGGACACTATCAAACCACTATCATCTGCAACTCAAGCCAATTAAGATACTATAGCTTGAAAAGCTCAAGCTCTTATGTTTCTTCGGAGACATATTCATCCTGCTTTAAGGAAGTACTACTTGGTAAAGGACGACCCCGTGGATTTGTGGGTGACTGATCTACACATTTTAGACGTATTAATTAATATATTTTCTCTACATTTTTACTTTGTTATTTACTTAGTATTATTAGTTTTGACTTATTTTTGTTATTTTTAGGTGTAGAACAAAAGAGACGAAGTAAATGAGTCTACAAGAGTGCAAAACGCCACAAAAGAGAGAAGGAGAAATTGGTTCGGAAGTTCCAAGAAAAAAGATGAAGAAAAATTGAAGAGAAAATAAGTCATATGTGGACTAGGAAAATGTTTCCTATATTAACTAGTAGAAAGAAGCTTCCGGAAGAATCTTGGAAAAAGAACAAATACAAATGGGCCAAATTAATCCGAAATATGAAGACCAAGTCAGCAAATTTTGTGGAGAACAAGATATGGCAAGGAAATGATTCCCAAATTGAGTAGGAGAAGAAAATCATGAAGAATAAGAAAAGAAAAATATGCATGTACAAGTCAACCAATTTCAAACAACAACTAGAAACAGATCAGGAGAATTTAGATGGTGATCAACCTATGGTTGAAAAGCTCTTCGAGTCTTCTTTCCAACGTGACCAAAATTGTAATTTTCAGAGCTCTATAGCTCTCAGAATGTCTATTTTAGTAAAGAAAGGTCAAACTAGCCAGGTTACACGAGGAATCATATTTCTCCTAGAAGAAGGCCAACATCCTTACCTATATACAGTGGCGGATTCAAAATCTTTCTTCAGGTCGGGCAAAAATAAAACTACAAGTAAATTTTAAAATATTTCACTCATTTGATATACGAGTAACATACACAAATTCACATGATTCGAGCTTAAAAGAAAAATAATTTTAGATACAAGTTAGAATGCAATAAAACTCTAAAGTACATGAAATTTCACAAACACACCTCAATTTCTAAAAGGTATATAAACTTTGATCACTGAGTAAATAGTAATAATACCATTTAATATTATATTTATTATGGCACAATTCACATAAGTTAATTGCTACTTATATATGCCAGATAGAAGAATATTAGTGGGTAATTCTACGGAGGCCATATTCTATTGATTCAAAATTCTAAACACAGAAGCCAGAATACAACACTTCTTCAATTTTTCTTCTTCTTCGCTCTGTTTTGTAGCTCAGTTTGCCATTTTTATCAACCTAATTATGCAAAGTCCCTAAAATCCAAGACTAATTTCAAAAATTCAGGGTGGGCAATTGCCCAAGCTGGCCTATGTATGGATCCGCCAATGCCTATATATATGAGCTCGACCAAGGATCAGATCATCTCTTATTTTTATCAAAAGCTCTTCCCAAATACACCATAACCCTCTCCCTCAAACACAAGCCTTCATCCTACGAGTGGATTACATCGCCATTCTCCATCAAAATTCGGATCACTTGCCGTAACCATCATTATACAAGTGAGAACCATTCCCTTTGGATTCATCTCACACTCTAGGAGGTTGTCAAGCGTTTAGCGGATCTTCAAAAAGTGTAACCATGAACCCTTTGCTTCGTAGTCTTCTTTTGTACTTGAATGTTTTGTTTTTGATATTGAATTTTTGCTTGCTTATTTGAATTTTAATACTTATTCGTGTCTACCTTCCATGTGTTTATGTTCTTAATTTTATTTGAGGCATGCTATATTATGTTCTTAATGCGTTGATTAGTGTAGGATGATTGCGCCTAGCCTCTCGCCTAGAAGTTATTCAATGATTCTTAGATCTTAAAGAGTGTCTCTTTAAACCACATAACATGTTAATAAAAAAAATTGGGAGCATGAATTTCGTTGGTAATATGAATATGTAGAGAAAATTGGCTAGGTAAAATAGGGTGATCACTTGTAAATATTTAGATAGGTATTATTTTTGTCAAAAATATGGTAAGGGTTTTTGGGATTCTTTGTATGTGTTTGCTTGTCTATGAGTCAATACATATTAGAGTCTTAAGAATTTCTTGCTATGTGTTTTTGACGTTTTAGGTAAATAATTTAGGTAATTAAAATCAATATTTATACCCCATTTTTTTCTACACAATTATTGCATGCACTCTTCAATCCCCGGTTTAGAACGATACCCTACTTATCAATGCTAATCTACACAAAAAGGGTTTAAATTGAATATGCTAGACTATGTTTTAAGTTGTTAATTTAATGCTTGGTTAAAGTGTTATCAGTGACTTTACAAGAACGGTTTAACAATGTGCATGATACACAACTTCCTGAACTCCTAGAGATATAGGATCAAATCCGGTTATTGGATTACCTTAAGATCAACGATTTTTACCAGGATATGTTAGAGCTACAGTCTGAGCTTGCTATTTGTGGTACTATTAAGAATGACAAGGCCATGGTTGAGAAGATGAAGAGATGGAAGATGGCGGAGAAGCCAATCTAGTTGTAGAAGATATCCCAAATGTAAACCTAGCAATTACAAATTTCGCTTAGATGTTATCTCTACTATGTAATCAAGTTTAGGATTGTATTTGACTTTATTTTTAGTCGTGGTTATTTGAATAAGAACAATATTTTTGATGTAAGTTTTGATGTTGGCAAAGCAATAAAAGTTCTTTCTTTCAGTATTTGAAAGTATTAAGAATAGTCATGTTCATACATATTGCTTACGAGTTTTAAATTCTACATAATCCTATGTCATTATGACACCAAAGTTCTATAAAAATGAGACAAAAGAAAGAATGATGATTCTAGAAACTTTTGACTCGTCGATGGTATCACTCTGGAACAGTTTGTATTTTTTGATCCGTCAAAAATTTCTCTCGACCCGTCGAATGCATGGTTCTATCTCCGATCGTCACAAATTTCGACTCGTCAAAAAAGATATCTGAAAATCGATATTAGTTTTAGGTTTCATTTGACCCATCAAGGTATTCCTTCGACCTGTCGAATGTTTGCCTTTATGACAATTTTTCCAAGCTTTCGACCTATCGAAAATCACCCTCGACCCGTCGAAGAAATAGTTATTAGAAATTCAAGTTTTATTTTGAGTTCCTTCGACCCATCGAGTGGTTTTCTCGACCTGTCGAAAATACTGCCCGAAAATGGTGTTTTTGATGTATTTTACATTAGTTTGCTTATGTCATATCAACATTTTTTAAAGGTCACAACCCTTTGGTCAATATTTAAGTTTTTACTTAAAATGGTCAACAAGTCTTGAAGACTAATTAATTCAAATTTTTGTGTCAGATGTTTGACGGCAAGATCGAGTGTCTAGCAGATAGTGGTACAACTGATCATATGACAAATAATCCTAGTATTGTTGATACCTTTAAAATCTCCCCTGAACATGTTGTTTCTACTGCTGATGGTTTCCCTTCCCCTGTTCTTGGTAAAGGATATGTGCGACTCTCTAATGAATTAACTCTTAATTGTGTGCTTGTTGTTCCCTCTCTAGCATATAACTTATTATCTGTGAGTGAAATAACTAAATTCCTCTCTTTCTCTATAACATTTTATCCCGATTTTTGTATTTTTTAGGACGTCTGACAAGGAGGACTCTTGGTTATGGTGTTAGGGGAAATTGTACTACTTAAAGTTGACAAGCAGTGGACAAGAGCAATTGAGTTTAGCCAGTCAAGCAAACAGTACCAGTAGTCTGAATAAAGCCAAAGAAGCAGTGTGGTTATGGCATCGTTACTTATGCCATTTGAATTTTGGATATCTTTGAAAATTACAACCTCAGTTAGTTTCAGTTGTTGAAGAGTAAGATTTTAAGTGTGATATTTGTGAATTGGCCAAGAGACATCGTATTACTTATTCTCCAAGTTTGAAAAAATGTTTGATTCATTTTATGAAGATTCATTTGATATTTGGGTTCCTGCAAAAACCTCTTCTCGTTCCGGTTATCGTTATTTTAAGGGTACTACAGTCTTTTCCCCTCTGTTTTTGTTATAAATAAATTGTCACATCACCAAAGTTAACAACGATGTGACAAAAATTGACGGTAGACATCACGATAAGGCCGTTTTGAAAGTCTAGGCATCACTTTGATAAATTTTAAGATTTGGACATCTTTTTGATACCCCGGCGAAAGTTAAGATCTTGTGAGTGAATTTTTTTCCCATAAAATAATACCCATGATTTATAATTTTGCTCCTCCATTTCCTACAAATCTCTTAATTGTAACTATTAATTATTTATATACATTTTTTATCATATTATTCTCTCTCTTTCTTAGTATCTTAACCTAACTATATATTTCTTTCAAAAACATGAACCCTAGTTTTCTTCTTATGAGAAAAGCAAGAGCGATGTTACACCGTCAGCTCCTTGTGAGCAATCTCCGTCGCTACGACATCATGTCAGACACTCTCCGACAAGTCTCCACCTCCCTCTCCTCCACACTGGCCTTTGGTATGATATCGGTCGACGTCCATCGACATGTGGGCGATTTTCTTCCATAAGGTTTTCACGTTTTGCTCCGCCGCTCTCAAGCCATGGATTGATCCTGCTCTCCTCTCCTTCAGTATAGTCAACTCGGGCATTTTTCTTATGGTGGAGGGCGAAGTCTGGGTCGCTCCCGAATCAAGTTTGTTGGGGCCCATACTAGTTTGGCTATCGCTCAGGTTTGGCTAGACAAACTCATGAGTCGACATCTGTAGGTTTCGAATCCTCTTTGTTAAGTGCCTTTGGGGCTAGATGGTATGAGATTTTCTGGAACTAGGCATAGAGACGGAGGAATTGCCATGGCCGACTTCCGTTTGGAGCCTCTTTAGGGTGGCAATGGCACCATGCAAGATGAATTGAGCCACTGCCATGGCGGATGGGATTTTGGGCTTGACGATTTGGGCATGTTGCCTTTTGGACCAAGATGGGGAATTTTGGGCATGCTAACTCCTATTCTTGACTGAGGATGTATTTTGACGAAGACTCTTTGCCTCGTTTCGGGCAATGAGAAGATGATTTAGGCACTTGGATAGTGTCGATTTACTTGCATCTTTTATGAAAAACGGAATTCATGGATGATGGCATACCTACCACAATCACGTGCTTAGGGGTATGTCATCCACATCTCTTATATGTGTTTCGTTAATCCATTTAAGATGCAAGTAAACTCGACAAAAGTTGAGTTTAGGGTTTTAAAGAATATTATTTATTATGATTACTTTTGTCTGCTCTTAATGGAGTAGGGTTGCTTTTCAATTTATGTTTGTACTTTTCAAGCCGAGAAGGTTGTTTAATGATATCTTCTTTCGTAAAAAAAAAACTATAAGTTTTTTCAAAAAAAAAAACTATAAATATGTTTAATCTCTACTTAAAAGGTTTATACTAGTTAAAAATTATGAGTTATTCATCATTAAATTTATATTTTTCTTCCTAATTTATTCACTTAGAATCAATCTTATATATAATTAAAAAATAAATTTAACATTAAACTTAATCTTAAGTAATTATTAAGTACTACACAATGAAATTTTTTGGCCCCTAACGAAAAATCCTAGTTATTAAGTACTACACATTAAAGACGAATGTGTGAAGGCTTCTTATAGCTGCACAAATTCTTCTTCTTGAATTTGTAGGAGTCTACGATGTCCTCCATTTCTTCCACACTTAGCAGAGATGACAACTCAGTTGTTGTCTCTGACAAGCTCTGTTTCACGTCGTCGATATGAAGAAGAGTTTCTTGTGGTTGTGCACCCGTAGCTGAAAATAAAGACAGGTGAAGGAAGGGGCAGAGGAGATTGAACTGTTCTGTTTTTCTTTTCTTTTTTGACACCCAACACAATGAAACTGAATTCAAACATAACGATACAAATCTACAAATCCCCACACATCTTACTCTTCCTTTCATTTTCACTTAATGCAATGCAATGCTGCATGTGCGGCTGACTCTAAAAGTATCGTGTATAAGTTTGGAGTTTGGCGTTTACCAACATTAATACAATTTTTTCAGTTATTTTTAGTATTTGCATTTTTTTGTAGTTTTGATTACAAAATGTCAATCTACCAAACGTTTTTTTTATTTGAAAAAAGGGCAATATTTCCAATTGATAATCAGTCAATTACGAAGCCAAGTGACATGCCTAGTAGGCAATATTCTAAAACTCATTAATTTGAGTCAGGTCGGTCGAGGGACAAAACGATTAGTCGGAGATTAGTCGGATAAGTCGTATTTATTATTTTTTAAATTAAATTTAATATTACCCACACAAATGAATGAATGAAATTAGAAATGCCTAAGTAAAATTGAATAAGAAAATAATATCAATACACATAAATCAGATAAATGAATTACTTGTGTATCTAGATAATGTTTTTTCTATTTTTTTGACTTATGCATTTTTTTTCTTATTAAATTTATGCATGTATATAAAGAAAAATAAAAAAAAAATTACAAAAAAAAATAAAAAATTAACCGATTAGTCGAATCAACCCGATTTTGATCAATTTTTTTATTATAGACCGACTTGCCAAAATTAATTTAAATTTTAAAAATCATCGACTAATCGCCCAATTTTTCTACTTTTAAACACTGTTGCCCTGTTGGGACTCTCTAGCAATTTTGCGGTACTAAAATGACCAACAGAACTGTCTATGGTCTATTGCTCCCTTGTTCGGTCCCAGCTGGAAATGGCTATTCTGGTCCCAACTGTAAAGGACTAATATTCTAGTTCTGTCTTTGGATGAGTTTCCCAGAATTTTTAACGATTGTCTGTCGGTAAGAACTTGAACATCAAAACATGGGTTCAATACGTGCAGAAAAACAGAGCAAAGTTCCAAAACGAACCCAACAAACAAGAACAATAACATGAAATCAAAGATCACTAAAAACCATACTAAAGGAAATGGCCCCAAAGAACACAAAAATTGATGTCACATCAGAGAGCAAGTTTCAAACACATGCACTAGTGCTAAGCAGCAGATTGATATTACATTAGAAGGTCCTAAACACAAAGCATTAGCCACGTAATAATAACTAAGCAGCTTTTGCACTAGTACAATTAGCCAAATAATAAAAAAGGGACAGATCACGCAGTAGAGCAGCTAGATCAGCTTCCCTGATCTCGTCAGCCACTCTCTCTCTGATCCTCTCAATACCCATTTCCCGATTCGCATTCAATCTCTCTCTGGCTTTCGATCTCTGCCTCTTCATGGCCTCCCTCCTCCGATCATGATCCGCCATCCTACGAATAAAAAATAAAATAAAAACCAAATTACATATTCGACAAAGGGACCCAAAAGTGATTAAGATTGAAATAAGTTTAATTTACATACTCGTGGGTGAGACGAGAGTGAGGGTGGGTGATCCCTGAAACGCAGAGAGGAAGGCCGAAGGTGCCGTGGAGGTTCAGCATGGACTGCATTTTGGGTGAGACCGTGTCCGTGTGGGTAGATTTTAATGTTTTTGGAGATCGATTTGGTTGGGAATTTATGTTCGGCAGAGAGAGAGAGAGAGAGAGAGAGAGAGAGAGAGAGAGAGACCTACGCAAGGGGGCAAGGCTCAGAGGTAATAAAAGCAAAGCAGTAGTAGTACTGTGTGATCTTATTGGAAAGAGGCCGGCTGGGGTGCGGTCTTCGGCTTTTGTCCGTGATAGAAAAAATAGTTGGGGGCGTGCACTGTTTAAAACAAACAAAATGGTCCTCCCAAATTTGTGGCATGTTCTCTTTTCCATTAGGTTCGACAGAAGAAATTTTTTTATCCCACTGTCAGTCCACGTCAGATCTTTGATATACCAATTATAGATCAACATCTAACACTTGAAAGTTTAATCGACAAACAGATGTTTCGGCCGTCCTTTTTCTCTTTCATCTTCATCTGTTCAATCATCTTCTACTTCATCAAGAACCCAGCACGACAATCTAGTACCTCTGAAACTATGGTTGTTTAAGTGGATGATTGATTGAAATAATTTGTTGTCTAATAGCATTTGACCATGAAACAAACAACAAACTAATTAAACAGAAACCAAACAATAAAACTCATTATATAACTCATCGATATATACAACTTTATGAATATAAATGGTTCTTGTGTGGGCTGGTAGCAATAGGATAAGTAAACCCAGCGAACTAGTCTATCACACCTTCATTTTACAGGGGAGAAATCAAGATCTAACAAAAGAGACTCATAGTTGATAATTCCATTTGAAGCAAAATTTGCAATTCCACATATTTTCATCTCTTGCAGCTAGAAAGGCTCAAAGGAGGAAGAGAAGCATCTCATGCTTAAAAGTCAATTCCCTCGAATATTATACATGCTCGCGCCTCCAACGAAAACCAGATTCCAAAACTGAAAATCTGAGGAACTCTTCACAGAAAACGGCTCATCAGTCTTCTTTCCTTTTGCAAAACCCATTCCCGTTGTTCCCATTTAAAAGACACACCACCTACATCGAGCGCATCGCTAGCTTCATCTCTACCTTCGAAGCCTCCCGAATTGATAATTTCTTGGATGAGTTCTCAGGTAGAAGTAGAAGATGATTGAACAGACGGAGATGAAAGAGAGAAAGGATGGACGAAACGTCTGTTTGTTGATTACACTTTCAAGTGCCACGTATCGATCTGTAATTGGAGCGCCAAAGATCTGACTTGAACTGACCGTCAGATGAAAAAAATTCTCGGTTCGACAGTGTGATTTATTACATGCATTACTCTCGAAATTGTTTATTGTTATTTTTTTTAACGATGACTCAAAAAATTGCACGTACTACTAGATTTTAGTAGAACACTTTTTTTTTGAAGTAATAGAACACTCTTTATTTTAACTAAGCTTGACATCTTGAATAGATTTTGAAAAACACTCTTTATTTTAACTAAACTCGACATCTTGAGTAGATTTCGAAAAGCATAAGAGAAAAAGACATATCTTGAGTACTCGATTGTAGTAGGTATGCTTAGACTAATAAATTACACAATTCATAAAAAAACATAAATAAGGTAAAGACACCGAGATTATCTAATCAAAACATAAGTGTAATTAGAAAACTAAAAACTTAGAGTGGGCAAAGAAACACCCAACCCACAAAAAAAACCTAAGTGAGCAACCCACATGAAGAGGCCCAAAGGCCAACTCATCGCATTCAGCCTTAGCACACAGCTTCAGCCCCAAAACAACACCGTCTCCAAGCCGCTCACTGCAACCACGCCGCATAAATAACAACGTCAAGACCGCATTGTTGACACCACATAACCATTACAGCCAGTAATAAGTAGCCAAAAAGAACACATCATCTTCGAAAGGGCGGTTTGCAATATGATTTGAAATTTTGAATTTGAAAGAAAAGCGGGTAAGGCGGCTGGATGAACCTGATTTACCGTGAACCAACTTTAATCTCATCGTCCATATCACGGTATGACTTGGGTGAACCTGGTTCACCTTAAACCTGCCTCAATCTCACCGTTCAAATCGTATAGACGACTGATGACTTTTTAAAATTTTGCCTTGGTTCACGTTAAACCCGGTTCATACAAGAACTCCCGCCAAACCACATGGACGATTGATAATTCTTACTACTTTTAAATATTAACTTTGGTTCACGATGAACTCGGTTCGCAAGAGAACTTTCCAAAAAAACCATCGCTACCGCCTACCCGCCCTACCGATGCTAAAAAGTGTAGAGTAGCATTTCCTTACCCACTCTGATAAAAAATAAAAAATAAAAAAAAATCATATCCTTGCCGACTTTAGAGATTGAGCTGGGCTAGAGAACCATTTTCAGGCTTAAGTAATGAGCTTGGGCTTGGTGTGATTGCAAACCACAGTTTTGTTCCCCTCTACTTTTCTTGAACTGGAGCAGGAGCTTTGGACAACTGTACAGGACTCACCAGAGTTGGTAATGAAGTTGAAGACTTGAAGTACTGCAATTAGGATTTTGAGTAGAATATTCCGGCGCATCCTCGTGCTGACATCACCACTTTGCCGGTCGGACAAGTTCACAAACCCTTCTTGAGTTTGGTTAATGTTAGTTATCATCATCTAAGCCAACCAGTTTTCCTTTGTTTCCTAGGTGGTTGATTCACATTAGAATTCTTACACCAATGAAGTTGCTAAATGCTAATTACAGAATCCTCAAAGGCGTAAAGAGACAACACTAAACAAACGGTAACATATAAACGGCGAGGATTAGGATCCACATTGCCCAAATACTAGAGTTGAGAAGCAAAACACATCATACATCAAACGTCACCGCAACTAGTTGATCCTAAAAGGATGCTGCAACAATGCTATAGATAATAAATAGATAATAAAGACAGGATAAAAAGATGAACAAGGAGTGCCACTGAATAATCCACAAAAGCCAAAACAGTCTGAAACATTTGTTCAATTCTAACATATATTCGACACAAATAGTTCTACAAATTCCAGCCAAGAGGAAGAGAACAACATGTTGGCACACAAACAAGCTGCTCTCAATCAACTAGTCGGCTGTTGTTCAGAAGGGTTGTGTGCACATCCCAATTACCACGACCCTTCAGCACCAGCTGTTGGATTTTGGAATGCAGAGAATCCCCAGAAAGTCTTCAAAGAGTAAGGTTGAGAGACTGTCACACCTTCTTCAGTGATTTTGGCTATCTGCAATGTTAAAAAGGAAAATGTGTCATCTTACAGGCAAGTTGCAATGTAAGCACTACATACAGTACAATTTTGTCACCTGCTTTTCAAAAGTCTCATTCTAGTTTTCCAATTCTAAGTATCAATGTGACTAGATATCACTTAACAATTAGAAGACCAGGAATTATCATTTTACTTTGAAGTTCATACTGATTGATACTGCAGCCCTAAAAAGTTGGATTACATAACATCAACAAAAAGACGAGTTTACATAAAGGTGCACTATAATGTGCAACTGTCAAGTATAAAACAGAAATTCCTGATGCGAAAGAGATTATGTACTTTCTCAAACTCACTATAAACCCCTCCCTACGCTTCAATGTACATGAAGCACCAAGAGTAGTTAGCATCCAGTACTAGATAAACTAAGGGAATCAATATTCGGTACGTCATCTCACATTAGCACCACATTAAAGAGGAGGTGAAGTTAAAAATGATGTCATCCTTCAGCAGCACATAAAATCAGGAAACTGAACATGCATACGAAATTAATAATCTAAAGAAACCATTAATAGCTAAATGCCTTTTCTTTTAACCCGATCAGATGAAATGTTGATTATACCTTAAAATTTTGAAGAAAGAAATTTATATACTTGAAACAAATATGTATATTATTCATAATAAATCTAACTTATCCACTTCAAAAGATTAACTTGACGTGGGAGAATGCAGTGTTAATTCATGTTCCCGTAATCTTTCTGGAACTAAAGTCTAACTTATGGACTTGAAGAGCAACTCATCCTTTATCAGTACAACAGACATATTCAGAGGACAGACGAGACAATATGACCTCTTTTTGTCTCAGAAGAAATTTTGACATAAAGATAATGAACACTCAAACTTTTGTAATATACAAAGAGCAGTACACATAGACTCTGCACAAAATTTTTAGGCCTCCTTCAGACAAACGACAGAAACAAAGATTTAATCTACCACGGAAGTAGAAACGTTGGAAAAACCAAATATCAGATACTGAATCACCATAGAACAGTCAAAAACAGATACAAAACAAATCCATCAGAAGTTGATATGCAAATGATTCAAACTACTTAACTTGGTGGGGTCAAGTACTGCAGAACATAATACAGGAAAGACACAATACAAAGAACTTAATTTGAAGTATTGAATATTGATTAGTTGTTATACGGTCTATACCTGAAGCTTGTTGACAGCAGATCTATCACGGTATAGAAGGACACGCATGCATTTCTCCAGCAGCTTTACGCCTTCTTCAAAACTCAGGTCCTTATGCCACTCATCACGAAGAATGGGCCTGGCAAGGTGATTACCAAATCCAGTAGCAACGTGATCGTCCTCGAAATTTACACCTATCATACTAACCTGGATGAAGATAACAAATATATCAGGTAACTGAGGGACCATGTTCAGTTTCTATAGGAAAAATGTATGTATTTCAAACAAAGAGATGATGCTACAACAGAGTCAAGATTATGTTATGATTTAAAGGGTGTACCATTCCGAGGTATTTCTCTCCCTTTTTCACCCCACCAAGGACAAGTGAATTCCACAGTGGATTAAACTTGTTTCGGCGATTGTACATCACACGGGTCAGATAGTTGTGGATCTCTTTCGGCCCCAAGGAGTTCCCATCATCCCACATGTTATCATATAGGCTGGAAACAAAAACAAATTCCTTTAAAGAGCAGTTGCAAGTGATACAAAGAAGCATAGTATGGAAAAATGCAACAATGAAAGGATAAAGGTTGAAAAATGATTACACAAGCTCATCAAGATATTTCAGGAGCTCCTGAAAATCACTTATTTCTCCACTTGCACCAATAAGAGAGTGCTTTCCAACAGGCTTCATTCGTTCCACGCTCTTGTATCGCAGGGTAGAGCCATATGAACCTATAAAAATCCATTATTGTGAGTGATACTGTTAACAACCTCCGCAAACACATGAAAAATGTTCATAATGGGTGCGGCATCAATAATAAAATTTGGAACTCCAGATCCAAAAGTAGATAACAAGCATTTTTTGTAAAGAGCCGGATATTACACTAGGAAAGTCGAAGAAACAACGAGACATTAAATGAAACAGTAACATCAAAAGGTGAATAGCCTATTTTAGTCTATTACCAAGAAGCTTAATCAATACATAGATGCAATTTTCAGTGCAACACTCCAAAATACGAAAACCAAAATACATATCGATGCAAATGCAAAAAGAAAAGATATTTCAGGACTCGGGTTCATTTGCTTGAACATTACAGACTTTGGAAAGCCCCCGTTTGCTTCATCAGTATCAGAGGACTTTTCATAGACTGGAAAAGAAAATTTCAGTTTTCAGTCTAAACATTATGACCATGCGATGCTGCTAAATTTTTTCAATAACTTATGTGATGGTGTGAAGAACCTCGGCACATATGAAAAATGATCATTACAGGTGTAGCAGCATTAACAGTAATAGAACTCCAGATCCAAAATGTGGATAACTTATTGAGATGGCCTTACAGTAATAATAGAAATAAACAGACATGACAAGAAACAGAATGTTAGAAAAACCAGTCACAGATTACCAATAAGATAAATCCTTACATATATTAACCAAATTTTAAGTGCGAACTGCATAATAAAAAACCAAGTACACAACTATGCAAATCCAAAAGCACTTTCAGGACTCAGGTTTCAATAATTGGTACATTAAAACTTTGAAAGGCCCTCTTCTGCTTATTCAATTGGTCCCAAGTTTTATAACCATATGATGAGCACTACTCTTGTTCCAACTACTTACGTAATGGTGTCAAAACGGATCTTCCACACCCATTAACTGATAAGGGCAACTCCAAAAACATAGCACATTCCCCACAGCAAGCAATGAAAATAAGGAGAAAAATAGTCCACATTTCAACAAAGCCCTAAGAGATAGAAATCTAAGCACAACACTGACACCAATCTTCAATTTCCAGTAAACCAACTACCAATTCAAGTCAAATAATGAACCAAAACTGTATACAATAACATATATCCAATCAAAAAATATAGACAATAATGAGTTCGAAAGCTCACCTCCCATATCAGCAGCCATCAAGATCCCATCTTTATACTTCAAAGCCACCACTGACGTACCAGTGACATATGGGTACCTACGAAAAGCCATAAAAATCAAAACTTTGAGCCAAACCCATAAAATGTCGTACAGCAAATTCCCCAGCACCCAGATACCCTAAGCCCTAGTAACACCCAAACACACAATAACCAACCATGAAGAAATCGATGAGTATGGAGAAGAAGAAAAAACATACAGGGTTCTCTGAGAGCCTTCTGGAGCGCACAGAGCGCTGGGATTGTTTTGGTTCGACTCCATTAACTGCTCAGAGAAAACAAAAAAAAGTTACAGGGATGAAATTTACGGCGACCGGAGAGTAATAATCTGGATGCGGAAGACAGAGAGACGATGGGAGCTTACGTTGTTTGTTTGTCTGGTAGATTGGTGAGTTGGGAGCGCAGAGAAGAGTTCACGATCTGGTGTCGACGATGTACATAAAAACACCTGAGAGAGGTTTCTGAGTTCGGTCTGTATACAGAGACAACCTTTTGCTCAAGAAACTATGACCCGGATTGGAGGAGAACTCGGTTCGGATAGTGCGACTGGGATGCGGAATACTGCTAGCATTGGCCCAACGATACATAGGCCCATAAGCTTTAACACATCTGTTAGCCTGAAACAAAATCAGGCCCAACTATATAACATTAGGCCCAATTAAGTATATGCCGTAGAAAAAGTGTAAAGCATACCCCACTTTGTATTTTCAATATGAAAAAGAGAAAAGGTGGGGTATATGAAAAACTAGGTACATCCCCGCGGTTTGACTATCTACAAATAAATATGATGTTGGCATATGCCACGATCATAATATAGCAAAAGTATAGCAATAATAGAGAAATAGAGAAACCTCATACATAGTTGTATTTAGGAAAAGAAATAGAGAAATATGATATATAGATTAAAACATAGCATAACAAATCTATAGTTTTCCGACTAAACAAATGACTGAATTGGATAACAAAGTCAAGTTCGAAAAAGTGATTAATTTATTTTAAAATGACACGATCGAAAAATTTATTTTGAAATGAAATGATTAAAATGTGTGTAGATGAGAAAAGTTTTGGTTTTCTGGACAACGGAGATTTGAGAACGCAAATTTACTCGCGTGCATTAGAAATTGTACTGGGTGAATATGATATACACTTGGCTGGAATATAGATAAAATACATAAAGCTCATATAGAAATACCAACTTATAACAGGTTACATGTTTCTAACAATTTTGAAACCCATACTATCGAGTTTTATTGTCAACTAAACCCATACAATGAGACCATGCTTGCTACAAAACTAACAAAAGTGCGCTCATCTTGTTTTAAAAAATGATGCTCAGTCAAGCAGAGTCTGATTCAGAGTGTTCCGATCTTATATGCAGAAACACGGTTGATATTTCTTCTTCTCCCTCTACTGGTTTGAAGTTGATGCATGTTGTATTTCTTCCGTTTCTATATACAGAAAAAGCAATATGAGAGTAATATTCAAATTCAATGAAAATAGAGTTGAAAGTATAGACAAATTTGGATCTGGTTCAGTATAAGCAAGGGATAAGAGAATATATATGCATAAGAGGATTCAGTCTCATTATCATACTTCAATTGCCAAGCTCCACTTCTTCATACAACAACAAAACCAAAGATTCAAACTTGAAAATAAAAATTACAGAAACGTTAAAAGTTACACCAAATGAGTATTCAGTTCAACCAAATTAGGAAACAGCAAAGCCAGCGCCCAGGCGAATAGATAATACATAGTTCTGCATTCGGACATGATTACGCCCAGGCACTAGCATAATCAATGATTGAAGCTGCAACTAAAGACCGTTACTTATTATCAGAATAGCATCTATGTGCTAATGTTCTTACATCTACCTTAGTTGCAGCAAGCTAGATCACATGAATAATTAGGTAATTGCTTGCCAAACCTTGCTCGACAAATGAAGAGCTTCAGAGGAAGATCAAGTTTAGTCCTCCTGAAGAAAAACAATCCAAATCAGTTTCATTGGTGCAAGTACACCAAAGAGAAAAGAATTCAATAACAAATACATATGTAGCGCCAAGTCCGGGAAAGATTTGCAGTTTCACAGAGGGTAGCTAACCAATAACACCACAATTCTAGCGATCCCAAAATCTACCTAATTTCACACTAAACCCACCATTTCAGCTTTAAGTTGGCCTGCCTCGGAGCATCGAAATCAAAACAGTGAAAGGGTTTCACTACCTAGGGTTTAGGATAAATACTTCCAGAGAAACACCAAGTGATCGATTAAGCAATCATTTATAATCAATCACAAACCCATAATTGGATTTAATATCATGAACCCAGAGTAACAATAACTAGGGGTGGAATTCGGGCGGTTTGGTTCGGTTTTTGATAAAAACCAAAACCAAACCATAAGAATTTCTTCGGTTCGGTTCGGTTCGATTTTTCAATTTTCGACAATAAAAACCAAGTCATTCGGTTCAGTTTGGTTCGGTTAAAAATTTCGGTTTTTTTCAGGGTTTTTTTTTCTTCAAATTATGAACAAACTTCACACAAAAAAAACCCTAATAAATAGGAGAAAATCAATTACTTTCAGCTTGTAAGACATTAACAAATAACAATTGCATAGCAATCCAAACATCAAATTCAAATTTCAAGTTACACCATTCCAAGTTTCTAACATCAAAGAAAACATTCCGCAAATAATATTTGTAGTTCAGTTTCAAGTTTTTCAACAGTCCATAAAGCAAACAGTCCAGAAATTAAGAAAATAGCAAAAAAATAGCAAATTGAGGCAAAATCTCGGCAAAATCTCAACAAAATTCTAGTAGCATTTTACTTCAATTTCCAGCACTATTTGATGAAAATTCCAGCAGCTGATCTCAACATAAGGCAGTTTGCACTTTGCTTCAATAAAAACCCTATTTTGATTTTTGAGTATTTTGATTTTTGACCATTTTCTCTTTAAGTTTTTAAATCAAAACGACACTGTTTTTCCTATTCATTCCAAAATGACACCGTTTTATATATGTTCGGTTTTTTTTCGGTTTTTTCGGTTCAGTTAGGGTTTTCAAAATCCGAAACCGAAACCGAACCGAATTTTTTCGGTTTTTCGGTTTTTTCGGTTCGGATTTTTTCGATTTCGGTTCTGGTTCGGCTCGGTTTTTTTTCGGTTTTCGGTTCAGAAGTCCCACCCCTAACAATAACCCAACAGCACCCAAATCATATACTATGAAACAACACCCAAAAACCACCCAACTACTGTAAATAGATCAAACAAAGCAGTATCATACAAAACTCAACGGTTTGATCAAACAACACCAAAAAAAAGAAGAAAAAAGATCGGCAACAAAGATGACTAACCTGAAACTCAATCGATCAATTCAACCACCAAGTTCAAAGAGTGCGACAACCAAGAAGCAAGGAGGAGAATCAATTCCACAGAGTAGACTGATCAACAAACTTAAACTCAAGACTTATATATATTCGTCAACAAACTTGGGAAAATAATTTGGTCCAAATGAGTTTAGACCAATCTTGTCCAAACTCCTTCATTTTATACACTTTTCGATTTGTGATTTGATAATCGAGACCACTTAGTGTATAATTTACATCTTAAAGATCATGCACACAAAAATTCAGTCAAATTGAAGATCGGTTAGTCATCCAATTTTGCAAAACAAATTAACGGTCTTTATTGTAATGCTAAAATTCACCATAACCGTTCACTTATTTGACAAGATCGGATACTCAAATGATCACTAATTTCATTCATTTTTTGAAGAGTTGATCATTAACCAACAATCTATAGAATGAGTGATCTCAGATTTAGAATAACAAACTAGTTTATGCAAAAATGGTATAGTTTGGACAAAGTTGGTCCAAACTCATTTGAACCCAATTATTTTCCCAAGTTTGTTGATGAATATATATAAGTCTTGAGTTTAATGTTCACAAACTTGTAAAATTTAATGTTTGCCCAATTTAATTCACTCTCTCTCCTTAAATTCACAAACTTGTAAAATTTAATGTTTGCCCAATATAATTCACTATCTCTCCTTAAAACAACTAAATAGAGAAAAACATTTAACATGAGATTTGGTTTTATTTTAAAAAAATAAATCATATTAATATAGATTCATTAAATTATGCATTAAAACATTAAATTTTGTAGAGTAAAATATAAGTCGTTGGAGTTGAGCTCCTCCTTTTATAGAATTTTTGTGATTTCATCTTTTATGATAGAGAATTTATATAAGAACTGTTGAATATGCTCTTACGATTATATTTTAACTATTTTATTCTCTATTTAGATTAGGTATCGAGATATTAGTGACTCCTTTAAATGTCTACATTTGCAAACATAGTCTCAACCGCTTAGAGATATTACTTTGGTGTGGCAATCATATTAGTTTGGGGCATTGGGCTAAAGCACTTAATGCCAGACTCATTTGCCAGATTGATCTCTTACTCGTACATACGCACACATGCATTAACGTTCTAGTTTCGACATAATTTCTACATATTTAACTTTTGCATTAGTGTGACCAAACTTGTATTGTGCAATTTTTATATAGGATTTTGGTTTCTAATTGTTGGAAGTTTGTGGGACTTTAGTCCCATATGAAAGATGTTGTAAGGCTCATACCTTTAATAAGGGATATCCTTTGTAGGGTAGTAAATAGAAGTGTGGCTTAGGTGAGAGAATTTCCATGAGTTTCATTAAATAATCATAGACTGAGCCTTAGGACGCTTGGGACTTAGTTAAAATCAGAAAACGTTTTTGAACAGATATCTTTGTACATTGAGGCGCAACTCTTCATCTTTAGAAGAGGACGACGTTTTGTTCAAAATGCCGAACAAACGTCTTATGTATATAAAAGAAGCGTGAAGGATCTGCTTTAATCACTCAATTCATTTACAAAATCTTCTATACTATACAAGAGAGAAATACATACTGAAGTTCGAGTTAGAATTCAAGGTGTTCTGCAAGCATTGGATTGAGAGTTGAATCCTGGGAGGCGACATCAAGAAGACTCTACAAGCAGAAGTGTAGGGACGAATTTCTATTTTAGGATATTTCGTTTGCAAGCCTCTCTCATAATCAAGTTTGTAAATTCGATTTGCTTTCTTTATTTCGATTTCTATACTTTGATTGAAAGCATTTATCGAATCTAATTCTTTGTTGTTTAGTTCTGTTAATTTCTATATACAAATTACATTAATAGTGATATTTACTGTGATTCATAGATTTGATCCATACTTATAATACTTATTTCCTAACACTAATAACTTTGTCAGTAACTTTATGATCTTGGTAGACAAGACAAATGATAGATATAGAGTAATTATAATTCTTATTAAGTAAAATGGTGTTTAAGGAAATAATATTCTTGGTATCTCAGTGTGCGTCTTGTCCTAATTAGAATAGAATATTTTCTCAATCCCTGATTTATAGAGATATATATTTGTAACAAATTGTAATGCCTATATAAGACCATCTATCAATGAATAAAAATATAGTTTCAATCTATTGTGTATCTTCTCTACTTTTCTCATTCAACACATTATCAGGAACTCTTGAGTTAATATCCAACCCAAACCCCTAAATACTACAATCTTCCACCGCAGGCCTCCCTCCCTTGCACGGAATCAACACCGCCGACCACCTTGTTGTCACCGAAGCTCTCTACCACCGACTTTCGTGAACGCTTCTCTTCAAACTTCTTTCACAACGAAGTTTTCATAACGAGCATAACACATTTGAGGTAAATTGACTAACTTTCTTCAATTTAGAATTAGGTTGCAAAACTTAATTACTGCAACACCCTAGATCTAGGTCTAAATTTAGGTTTAAATACCGTGAATTTTTCTATGCCTCTAGTTCCTATGGATTATTGCAAGTATGAGTGAAAGGGGATTTAATCCTCTTCCTTAAAAAAATTAAACAATAGTAATGGTTCTGGGGGAGTCATGGTATACATGAAAAAAAAATCGATATTTTGTGACTATGAGTTAGTCACTGTTTTATAGGGTGTGCTATAAAACTACCGGTTATCGCATCGATTTTTGTGACCATATATCATGGATCATGTTTCTTATTCCTTAAACTCGATTAGTGATCGTAGTTTTTTTCCGATCGGTAAACTAATTTCATCTATTGTCTTTTGTAGATGATTGAGCCAGTAAGACCAGAATTTGACATCCTTGATCTTCAAGGAGCAAAATACCATAGGTGGGTCCCAGATGTGAGGAATACTCTCATTGATAAAAGACTCATGGATACTATCTAACCACTACCACCTGACACTGAAGCCGACGATGACAACATAGCTCACAAAGCTCAAGCTCTTATGTTTCTCAGGAGACTCATTCATCCTTCCCTGAGGAAGTAGTACTTGCTAAAGGATGACCCCGCGAATTTATGGGTGACTTTGCAAGAACGGTTCAATAATGTGCATGATGCACAGCTTCCAAAGCTCACAGAAAGATGGGATAAAATCTTGTTATTGGATTACCCTAAGATTAATGATTTCTATCAGGATATGCTCGAGCTACAATCTGAGCTTGTTATTTGTGGTGTTGTAAAGACCGACCAAACTATTGTTGAGAAGTCTTTGACCACCTTTCCTACATCCATGGACACCCTTACTCACCAGTATCAAATTGATTACGAGCAAGGAAGACTTAGATTATTTAGTGATCTTATGAGTGTGATGGCCAAGAAAGAGAGGCATGAAGAGATCATTCTACACAATAATGTTAGGACAGCTAGTACAAAGAAAGTCCATGAGGATCATCATATTGTAAAGGCATGAAAGGATAAGCAGAACAACCATTCGGAACCTTATCAAACTCATGGTGGTAGAGGAAGATGTGGTAGAGGTCGTGGCAGAGGAGGAAACAATCGGAATATGACTTGGACTCACCAAGACAACAACCACTCCAATAAGAATCTATCAAGTTCTGGTTCTAGGAACAATGGAAATCCTTCAAGGTCTACTCCTTCAAAGCCTAGCTTGGCACCTTGCTATAGGTGTGGTTCAAACAAGCATATGCACAAACAATGTCATACACCTAAGGATGTCCAAAATGCCTACAAGAGATGCAAGCAGTACCTAGCACATAAAGCCAACTATACTTCGGATCAAGAGATGGAAAATGGTGGTGAAGCTAACCTAATTGTAGCGGATATCCCCAATGCAAATCTAGAGACTACGAATTTCGCTTAGTCTATGTATTAGACCGATATCTCTACTATGTAATCATGTTTAGTTTTGTATTTGACTTTATTTTTTTATTCATTGTTATTGAATAAAAACAATATTTTGATGTAAGTTTTGATGTTGGCAAAAAAATAAAAGTTCTTTTTTTTCGGTATTTGAAAGTGTTAAGAATTGTTATGTTCACATATATTATTTACAGGGTTCACATTCTACAAAATTCTAAGGCATGATAACAAAAGAGAGGATGGTTAATGATTCTGAGGAGCTTCGACCTGTCGGGATTCTTTCTCGACCTGTTGAATATCTCATTTTGGAACGGTTTTGGCAATTTTTGACCCGTCAAAAATTTTGCCTGATTCTTATTCGACCTATCGAATAAAGTCCTCCAATACATTAAATTACATTTTTGACCGGTCGAAAATAATCTCGGCCCGTCAAATGCATGTAGCCCTGAAAAATAGGCATGCTCGACCCTATGAAATGTTGCCCATGTATTGCCTGACCTTGGGCTTTTTAAGCCCTAATTATGAAATGGGTAGGGCAGGGCTGCCCCTTTTATTAATTTTTGAAGCCCAAACCCTGTGCAAGGGCCGATAAAGTTCGGGCCTAAAAAGTCCACTCACAACCCGCCATAATTTTTCACTCATATCTTATGAAATAAACTTCTTTTTACATAAAAAAATATATTTTGTCAATCTATTGATATCCATTATTGGTTAGTTGATTTTTGTATATCATTTTAATCATCACTTATCATAAATATTTTTATTTCATACATACAATTATAAATTTCTCATGTATTTTTTGACCGGGCTTGGCCTAGCCCTAATATTACATATATGGGCAGGGATTCGCTCGTTAGGTTGGGCAGGGACGACCCAAAGCTCAATAAACCGGGATGGGCTAGCACGGGACGATGGGCTATGGGCCAGTTTTACAGGCCTAAATGCATGCTTCTGTCTCCAAATTGTCACAAATTTGATCCGTCAACAATTTTATTCCACCCTTCGAGAAAGATATCGGAAAATTGATATCGATTGGAGCATTTCTTCAACCCATCGATGGTTTACCTCGACCCGTCGATTGTCATCCACTATGACAACATTTACCGATTTTCTACCCGTCGACAAACCATCTCCGACCCGTCAAAAATAGTTATCAAAAAATCAAAGTTTATTTTGGATTTCTTTGACCCGTAGAGTGGTATTTCTAGACCCGTCGAAGATGTCACCCGTGATTGGTGTTTTTGTTGTATTTTACATCATTTTTCTTATGTCATATTAGCACTTTTTAATGGTCACAACCCGGTGGTAAATCTTTAAGTCTTTACTTAAAGTAGTCAAATAAGTCTTAAAGACTAATTTATTCAAATTCTTTTGTAGATATTTGAAAGCGAGATCGAGTGTCTAGCAGATAGTGGTATTACTCATATCATATTGCGGAATAAGCAACTGTTTACTGATCTTGTGCCATATACATCATCAGTGACAACCATGATTTGTTCTCTGTCGGTTATACAAAGGCGTAGTTCAGCATAATTTTTGCTACCACATGGAACTAAAATTCATATCACCGATGCATTGTACGCACATTAGGCCAACCGAACCTTGCTAAGTTTTAAGGATATTAGAGAAACCAGTTTACACTTGGAAACTTATTGTGAGAATGGTAAAGAATTTTTATGCATAACTTCAGAGGAGTGCGGTAGAAAGCACACCTTGGAAAAGTTAGGGGCAATTCGTAGTGGATTATATCTTACTACGGTTTGGATAATTGAATCCAATGTTGTCACACTTACTACTGTGTGTGACACGGCCTCATACTTTGGCATTATCGACTGGGACATCCAGGTCATGACATGATTATCAAAATATTGAAAAACTCTCATGGTCATCTATTTTTCAAAAGCAAAAGGCATGTGGAAATCCCTAAAACCATCAGATTCGATGGAGTGGATGAGATTACCAATCTCCATCCAGTCTCAACACCTAGTGTTATTCCATAAGATTCCTTTATGGCAATCTCTGATACTCATCCCTCATTTTGCAAAGCTTGTTCATTGGCAAAATTGCAGACTAGACCCTCATTTGCGGTTGATAACAATGAAAGCATACCATTGTTACATAGAATCCATAGTGATATTTATGGACCTATCAAACCGGAATGCAGACCATTTAAATACTTTATAGTTTTGATAGATGCATCAACGCGATGGTCACACTTTGCTTTGCTATCCACGAGGAATGCTACATTTGTAAAACTCCAAGCACAAATTATTAAGCTTCGGGCTCACCATCCGGACAACCCATTTAGGTCAATTAAATTAGATAATGTAGGAGAATTCACATCAAAGACTTTTGATGACTACTGTATGTCGATTGAGATTGAAGTTGAACATCTCGTCCCTTATGTTCATTCACAGAATGGTTTAGCAGATGCACAAATCAAGCGGTTACAGCTTATGGCCAGAGGAATGGTTATGCACACCAATTTGCGGTTATCTGGTTAGGGATATGCAGTATTACATGAAGCAATACTTCTTCGCTTGAGACTTGTAGCACGCCAGCAATTCAGTGTGTACTAGTTGGTAACTGGATATGTACCTGAAATTTCGTTTCTACGCATCTTTGGTTGTGCAGTGTATGTGCCAATTGCGCCACCACAACGCACTAAAATGGGTCATCAATGTCGATTAGACATATATGTTGGTTATGAATCTCCAACATTTGTCCTTACTTATAACCTTCTATAAGAGATCTATTTTCTGCAAGATTTGTAGATTATCACTTTGAAGAAACATACTTCCAGACGCTAGGGGGAGATATGAATGCTTCTATTCCGGTTGAACGTCAGGAATTGATGTGGAAAGCTCATCCCACTATGTTTCAAGAAGATCCACATACATCTCAAAGTGAGATTGAAGTGTGACGTATACTTGATCTTCAGAAGGTAGTAAACTCGATGCCTGACTCTTCACTGACATTGCCAAAGTGATGAGATCACACATTCCTGCTGCAAATGATCCTACAGGGTTGGAAGTCCCCAAGGGGAGGTCTAAAGCAACTCCAGGGAAGAGTACCGTGCCTCTTGCCCATGTGGATGGAGTAGCATTGGCCTCGGCTCCCACCAGGAAGAGGGGGAGACCAAGAAAATCTACATATGAGTTGTCGACGAAAAGACAGGTCATCCAGGCACAAAATGATCATTTTATCATCAACGTTGTGAATCCCACACATGAGATTGTTCTTGACTACAGTTATATCCTAGAATCACAAATGCCTTCTCTGGAGGATGCTTCAGATCCATATATAATGTCAAAGAACGGTGAAATCTCACTAACTAACAATGATGCGCGCATTATTATGGATAGATCATCCAAGGTAGTTGATGATGCTTTTTCTTATTTCATTGCTAAGAATATTATTGGCGACAATAAATTAGAACCTCGCTCGATTCCTAAATGTTAGGCCGAACTAGACTCCCTAAAGAAAAGACAGGTTTTTGGTCCGGTAGTGTTATGCCCACTAAATGTGAAGCCGGTTGAACCTAAATGGGTATTTGTTCGGAAGAGTAATGAGAAGAATGAAGTCATGCGGTATAAAGCTTGACTTGTGGCGCAAGGATTCTCTCAATCCCTTGACATTGATTATGAGGAGATATATTCTCCTGTTATGGACATCATTACTTTTCGCTACCTTGTCAGTTTGGTAGTGTCCGAAAAACTAAACATACAGCTGATAGATGTGGTGACAACATATCTCTATGAAAACCTTGATTCCGAGATATACATGAAAGTGTTGGAAGGCGTGGTCATACTCAATTCAAGTAACTCTACACCATGGAATGCTCATGTGATTAAATCGATCCATTCACTGTATGGATTGAAACAATATGATATAATGTGGTACACACGTCTCGGTGACTACTTGATTGGGAAGAGATACAACAATGATGATTTATGCCCATGTGTTTTCATTAAGAGAACAAGTTAGGTATTTTCCATAGTAGCAGTCTATATTGATGATATGAATATCATTGGGTTTCTTGATGAAATCAATAAGACGGTTAGCTACTTGGAATCTGAGTTTGAGATGAAAGACCTTGGTAGGACTCGATTTTGTCTTGGTTATGGAATTAGAACATCGAGTTGGTGGAATACTTATTCACCAGTCTTCTTATGTCTAAAAGATGCTCTGGCGATTTAACATGGACAAAGCACAACCTCTTAACTCACCAATGGTCGTACACAGTTTTGGACCCAATAAAGATCTGTATCGTCCGAAAAATGATGATGATGAACTATTGGGAACGGAGGTGCCATCATACCTTAATGCTATTGGATCTTTATTGTATTTAACTTAATGCACAAGACCATACATTGTATTCTCGGTAAAATTGTTAGCTCGGTTTAGTTCAGCACCTATACAACGTCATTGGAATGGTATAAAACACATCTTTAGGTACTTAAAGGGTTCCATAGACTTGGGTTTGTTCTTTCCCTACAAAGAATATAAAGAGAGGCATGAGATTCCCGGAAAAGGGATGGTTGAACCAGAGCCATACCTTCGACCAGTCGAAGGAACTGTTCAATTCATCGAACAGTGATCCGGCGGCAAGCACTGTTCCTCAATTCAGTGCGGTCCCCTACTCAAAGACACCTTCTGATGTCTTGCTTGGTTTTTCTGATGTTGGGTACCTCTCTGACCCACACAAATGACGTTCCCATATAGGTTATGTATTTACCATAGGGAACACAACAATTTCTTAGAGATCAATTAAGCAAACTCTTATTGCTACTTCCTCGAATCATTCTGATATCATTTCTTTACATGAAACAGTTAAGAAGTGTGTTGGCTTAGGTCAATCATACACCACATTTGAGGATCTAGTGGATTATCATCCACTACTACAGCATAACTTGTATTTTTGAGGACAATGTGGCTTGCATTGAACTAATGAAGTTTGGATATATAGGGGAGAAATATATCTCCACGTCGACGAGCAGGATGAGGTTCTCAGAGAACGAGGAGACCTCAGATCGTTTGGATTAAAGGTGAATGAGAAGGTTTGAAAATAGGTAAAACCTCGACGAGGAAGGAAATTGCGTGCTAAAAGGTCAACGGGAAAGGCCATGCACCAAGGGGAATGTGGCGGAGCGAAAGGTCTTTGAGATTCGCTACGCAGAAATCAGTCTCGCCGAGAATATGTCGAGGACGTTTCACTTGACGAGCAGCAGATCGTGGGACTACAGGTAATGAGCCAGTTTCAGATGGTAAGGTTTGAAACTTGAGGCCCACGAGTTGGTTCCCGATTTTGAGGGAAGGATGTGACTATAAATACTGCCCTTCTCGGCAGAGTTGGAGAACAATCAATTTTCGAAAAACTTACTTGCGCTTACACTCTCAGATAGATCACTTTGAGTGACTTGAGCATTGGATTATCTTTGCAAGTACCCCCTTTCGCCCCCTCCTCCTCCCCACCTCATTTCGGCACAAGGAAGTCAAACTTAGACTTGTCAAAAGTGTGGAATCATTCGTTGCTCATTGAGAAGTTATTGTTGAGGTAATTAGTCCTCGACATACTTTTTACCCCCTAACAAGTGGTGCCGTCTATGGAAAACGATGGCACCAAACATCCCTGAAAACAATGACAATGAGGCCTTGCCACACGACAACGATGGCAACCAGTCCAAGGACTAAAAGAGTGGTGAACTTTTGGAAGGGGGAACAGCTCGACAAGCTGAAAGGCAGCCCATCGATTCAGATGTTCAAGTGGTTCGGGAAAACGGTGAGAGCTCGAGGAGAGCCAACCAAAGCTGAAGAAATCCAAGGAGGAGCCCTCCTGAGATAGACCTTACTGCTGAGGGTATCCAGAAAATGTGGTTAGAACTCAAAAACCTCCGAGAAAAGGAGAAGAAAACAAGGAGAACGAATAATACCATGGAGGAGGACGACACAAAGAATGAACTATCAGAAGATGAAGGATTGTGGGAAGATGATGAGTCCTCCGATGAGGAATACAAACCACAGAAGAGACCTCGTCAACAAGAGTTCGTCGACTCTGACAGACAATCAATTGAAAGAACTCATAGGCGAAGCTATGAAGGAAGCTATAGGGACCAGATCACGAGCCATAGCCGCTGAGTTGGCCAAAGGAATCACACAATCTCCCTTTACTGGCCGAATCTTGAGGGCTAGGAAACCGAAGTATTTCTTGACTTCGGCGGTGTTACCCAAATCACACAGGCAATACCGATCTCATCGATCACCTGAAGGAGTACACGAGAATAATGAGGCTGGAAATAACCGATGAAAGGCTAATGTATAAAATTTTTCCCGACAAGCTTATCGGGACCGACGGCAAAATGGTTTCGAGAACTGACCCCAAACTCGATAGCTAACTTTGACCAAATGTCTCAAGCTTTCATCTTGCAATATTTCTGCTCAAGAAAGCAGAAAAAAGGACTTATCGGTTTTATTCAACATCAAATAGAAGAATGGGGAAATATTAGAGAAGTACTTTGAAAGATTCAAGCAAGCCATTGTGATTTGAGCGTGGTCGTCATAGCCTTTAGAGAAAGTTTGCTTGATGGATCACCACTTTATGAGGAACTCATCCGTCCCCAGCCAATAGACATGGATGACATCCTCGACAAGGTCGAGGACGAGACGGAACCAAAAAGTTCAATGTGAAAAGAGAAAGCCAAAGCTGGGGGAAAAAACAACCAAAGACAACAGGAAAGATGCAGGGGTAGGACTACGAAGAACAAACCATGGTTTACACGGAGCCCTGCCTTTAGCTTCCGAAAACATGAGGCTGAAGACGTCTTCAAAGACCTTGCACCTCAACAAGAGTCACCCAACGTCTTCGAGTAGAAAAGTACAAGCTAGTGGAAGAAGAGGTCGAATGAAGGGTCACTGATGATGAGCCTCCTATTCGAGAAATCCCTGTCATCCACTGAGGACCATTAACTATATGAGAAGAATATGTACAGTTGAGAAGCGAGGCCAGGCATTCCGAGAAAATAAGAAGAATATGTAATGTGGAATGGGGATATGTGAAGGTGGAAACTGTACAAGAAGATCATGTCATCACCTTCTCAAGCAAAGATGGCATAGGGATACAGTTCCACCATAAGGACGCACTCGTCATCTCAACAAAAAGATCAACGATTACTTGGTACGACGGGTTCTCGTCGACGCCAAAAGCAGTGTCGACATTATCTACTTTGGGGCACTCGAAAAGCTAAAAATTGATCTGAAGAGAGTGAAAAGGTGTAAATCCCCTGTGCTGGCCTACGATGGGACCGAGTCGTGGCCCTATGGAAAAGTGACATTGCTAGTTGTGATAGCAGGAAAGAGGGTTGATATCACCTTTATTGTTATCGATAAGCACTCATCTTACAGCGTTATGCTTGGTAGATGATGGCTCTATAAGATGGAGGCCGAAGCGTCAACAAGATATCAAGTGCTTACATTTATCTCCGCAGACCACAAAAGGGTTATATCCATTCGAGGAGACACGCCTCCGAGCACAATCAGATAATCAGTGACGAGATCGACCATTTTCTCGAAGTAGGCTTCATAAGAGAGGTCTAGTGTCTGTTGGAGCATAAAAATGTCGTCAAGAACAATTTACATCAACAAGAAATTCTTGATGAACACCGAATGATCCGAAGCCTTTGACAAGTCTGAGTTTGACTTCTTTACGTAGAAATACAGTTGGGGGGTGGGGGGTAATTGCAAAGACACTACGTCGCTCAAGTCACTCAAAGTGTTTTAGTTGAGAGCGCAAATGCAAGTAAGTTTGCCAAATGTGTGAATTCTCTAAATATTATCTCTCTCTCTCTTTTGTAATTTTTCGGGAAGAGCACTATTTATAGTGCCAAGCTTCCCTCCAAATTGGCAACCAACTCGTGGGCCTCAAGTTTTGGACCTTCCTATCTGAAACTCACTCTTTACCCGAATGCCCACATTCTGCAGCTCGTCAAGATAAACTACCTGAGATGCTCTCGTCGAGGCCGAAACTTCCTCAAGTTATTCTCGACAAGACTGAGTCAGGCACTGCGAATATCTCAACGACTTTGACTTCGTCGTACTCCTCCTTGGTGCGTGACCTTCTCTCATCGAGCTTTTGGCGTGCAATCCCTTCCTCGTCGAACTTTACTCATTTTCAAACTTTCTTGTTCACCTTTCGCCCAAATGACCCGAGACCTCGTCTTTCCTCAAGCATCCATTCTATCTCGTCGACGTGGAGAACTATTTCTCCCCCACAAATGACCCCAAAATTTCTTTTGGAATTTCACCGAAATATCCAAAAGGAATTTTCTCGTCGAGAAACCAAAAAAACCCTTTGATTTCCCAAGGATCTCATCCGAGTCCCCCACGTTCAGCATACTCCGTGCTACCATAACTCCACTTCATTTCCCTCACCTTTCAAAATTCCATAACCAATGTTCATTCCCCCTCGATTCTCGCACACTATATATATCCTCTCCCTCACCTTCTTTTGTCACTTCATCTTACGTTAAACTCTTACTCTTCTAAGAGAAATCGAATTTCCGATCTCCCTCTACCCAAAAATCTTCTTTGATCCCATTTTTCACCGTCGTAACCATAACCAACACTAGATTAAAAGCTAACTCTAAAACCTTTCGTCGACCCAATCAACGAACCACCCGTCAAGGATCGTGTCCCTAGCGACGATGAGGTTGCTGATGAAGAAAAGGATGATGTCCAAGGGGATGTTGAATCTCCAGAAGATGAGAAGAAGCGGTGGGCTCCTACTGAGAGCCAACTCTCACATGCGAGGTCTCACCTCAACCCCCCCGGGTAGTGTCCAAGTATAAGCAGTGCCTAACGGAGTGGATTTCGTCTCCAGCGAGGGAGTGCTCGATGACTGCGTCATCCTGTCCCAGCTTTACCTCAAGTTCTTAAGCTTTCCTCTCCAATCCGTTATTTTCCTACTGCTCGTGGTCCTTGATCTGCATCTCCAGCAGTTGAGCTCGAACTAGTTCACCGTGATCTCATCTTTGTTGGTTTTCGGTCAACAAATAAAGGTTCCCCTCGGCATTGGGGACTTCCTCTTCCTCCATAAATACTCTCGGATTAAGCAGACCTGTCGCCACTTCAATTTTCGGCCTCACCATAATCAAAAATACTTTGAGCAGCACAACACCAATTACTGAGGGTGGGATTCCAGTCTATTGATGATCAAGGGTGATTGGATACCCACGGAACTCAAGGATTTCCCCCTCGGCATACCCAAGAGGTTCAGGGACAAACCAGGTAACTTTTCCTCTTCGTCGATATTCTCTCTTTGAGCATTTCTCGTCAATATTTCTACTATGAATTCTTCTCTGAAAACTTACTTTTCTTGTAGCTCTTCTAATGGGTTCCAATCCCTTTTTACTAGATGACCATAGGGCCACATGGCTCACCCAGAACCTGGCCAACGGCCACTGGTCTCTAGACATCTTTACCTCTTCCACCTCTCTCCTGGAGCTCACCCATGAGCGCTCCTCATAGACCTACAGTCGATATACTAAGGTGTATTCCATCAAGGAGGACATCTTCACATGGCTCATGCGGGTGGAGCTGCCAACGTCGTGACTCCTCCTCTGCTCAAGGCCCCAGCTAAGGCCGCTTCCCTCTCTTCAGAGATCCCCAAGGATTCTCCCTCTGTCGCTGCCTCTGGCAGTAAGAAGAGGGGGCACTTTCCCCCTCGCATAGTCAACTTTAAAGACCTCCTCGAGGAGAAAAGATGCAAGGTCTCGTCGAGCACCAGCGAAGCCCCATCCAAGTCTGCCAATCTTCCTCCTCCTAGCCCTAGATCTCGCCCACCTATATCTCGAGCACCTAAAGCTCGTCCAATTCCCGTGGAAGAACTCGATCCCCTTCTCCACGAGAAAACACCACATCCTTTTGCTTCCCAAGGTACCTCTTTCTCCTTGCTTTGAACTGCTCGTTAAACTTTTCTCTTTTCATCTTCATTCAAATAACTTCATCGATCATGCAGCTCTTCAATTTCCCATGCCTCATCCATCAAAGAGCTCGTAAACTCTAGCCGAGAAGAGGTTATCGACTAGCGTCTCGAAGCCCAACAAGGTCTAGCCCCTCCTCAACAGGGAGTTGCCTTCTTCGGCAACCCTGATGTGGTGCGCAGGATGGCTCTTCAACTCTGCAAGTGTTCTCCAAACTGGGATCCTCTCTGATGAGGATCTTGTGAAGAACATGAGGAGGCGGTGTTATCCAAGGCTATGGACGTAAGTTCTTCAAAACTTCCATCCTCCCTTTCTTCGAATATCCATTTATTTCTAACCAATCTGCCCTTTTTCAGATCGTGCTCCACGCTCAGACAATCTTCTCCTCCGACTCTCATCTCATCGACGCCCTCGAGATTGAACTCAACGAGGCCAAGACCAAAATATCTGCCTCCACCTCCCAATACTGGAGCAAGGTGCAGGAGCTCGAGGACCTCGAAGAATGCTTTGTTAATCTCCAGAAATCCAATGATGAGCTCTCCCAATATCTCAAATTTGCTCAAAGGAGGTGCCTCGTTAAGGATTGAGAGGCTGAGGAAGCTTCCAGAAAAATTACTAAGCTTGAGAAAGAGAACTAAGAGGCCATGGAGCGCATTTCCTCGATGGAGCTGCAAATTGACGATGTGGAGAAGATCCATGACGAGGAGTTTGAGAATGCCAACTAGACGGTGAGGTAATCCTCAGCCAAGTACTTTCGCCTCGTATGGGCCAGTCTTCTCTTCCTGCTGAGGAACGTGTCTATGAGGGACTTGATGCTATCGACGAGCCTTTGTTTGGTTCTAACCCCGGTGAGGTCGGCTGTCCTCCAGCGCCAGAAATCATGCTCTAGTTGAGAACACAGCCCAGCTCGCCGACGAGGTTGTCCTTTCCTCTTAGGCAATTCTCAAGCACCTGGAAGTCATCCCTACAGCTGAGGTGATCTCCGAGCGTGTTGAGCCTCAAAAGGCTCGATTTCATCGAAAGTGGCTCAACCTCTTCGTCAATGATTAATCATACATGTTAAACAATCTTCGAGATGACTAATCATTCCACAAGAAATACTTCATCGAGAAAATCATAACCTCCGATCGGCAAGATTTTTCCAACGATTCGTTGACCATGTCTCCACTTCGCAACCGATTTTATTTGGGAATTTTTTCAAAAATCCTTTGATCTCAGTCTTTTCGGTGCTTTGTCTTATCTTGTTCCTTGCGTCTCGCACGAGGAATCTTAAATCACTTGGGCTTTACAAACCCATTTTGCTACACCTTTAATGTGCGCATCCCAAAAGAAATCTTCCACTATGTCTGCCACACTTTTGGAAGTTGATTTCGTGATGGACTCGCCCTTGAACAGCCCCATTCTCCTTCCTCATCCTCCGAGGCATCGTAAAGGAAATGAACTTTCACGAATTACCATTGAACTATCCCTTGAGCAGTCATCAACCAGTTAACATCTCGTACTTTATGCTCTATGTCGTTTACCTTTCCATGCATGCTTATGCTAACATGTAGTTCATCCCCAAGTCTCATAGCTCATCTCCCTCCTTTGGGATGATTACTAGTTCTGAATAGCATGCACATTGCAACGAAGGTACATATCGAAAGAGTTTCCTGGAGATTTGTGTCTATAATCTTGAGCACGTCATTTTCCCTTCACTCTCATCCCCACTATCTAAAGTTGAAAATGTTCTCGTCGTTCGTCAAAGTCGAAGCCTCGAAGACCTCAACCTCCCGGCTCATGTCCTTCTTCGATCAAATTATTACTCCTCCCCTTGAGATTGGGAGTTCTATTCATGAACAAGCCACAACTTCGAAGGCCACGGCCACGGCCGCGCTTCCCCCAGCTCTCCCCAATCCAGTTGTCGACCCACTTTTCGCGACCTTGAGTACGAGTTGGAACGTGCACATTTCAAGATCGATTCCCTGGAAGGTGTTCTTAACAGCCTGCATTGTGAGCTCGCGTACTCCGAGTATACCATCAGGCATCTTCGTAACAATGTCAACCATCACCAAACCGAAGCGACTTGATCACCAGACAAGGGATTCTTGCTCACTTCTTGCTATTGTTCTCTAACTC
Organism: Geum urbanum; assembly: GCA_946800695.1. Classification (NCBI taxonomy): domain Eukaryota; kingdom Viridiplantae; phylum Streptophyta; class Magnoliopsida; order Rosales; family Rosaceae; genus Geum; species Geum urbanum. The sequence goes on from OX327001.1 coordinate 14,148,172, forward strand.
CAATGCGTAAAAGTTTCTTGTTTCTATAATATTCTTTTCTCAAACTCGTCGAAAAAAGTTCGTCGAATGATTTCTCAATGGCAAATAACTTTAGGATTCATAGAGGATAAGCTCTTCTATTTCAAATTTTTGAGCCTTTATTCCTGCAAGCATTGTTAATAAAACATATATTTCCTGCTTATTCCCTTATACATGCCCCCAATGTCTTTTCGTTGGAGAATTTCCATCAAAAGACATTTCTCGAGGACAAGAAATATCTCAACGAGAAACTTCTTGTATGTCATTTTACCCTTTGGTATATTGGCCTCTTTACAGTCCATATGCCCTATATGCTTGTCGAACACCTCTCGTTGAGCACTTACATCGATATGCTCTTAGCTTCTTGATCTTTGTGTATTTTTTTCTCTAAAGCTTTTATGATTGGTGACCCTATTATGCCTGAGGATTTTTGGGTCATATGCTCGTTAAAAAATGATTTCATCGAGCATTTACATCGATATGCTTCTTCAGCTTTTCGATTTTTATGTATTTTTTTATCTGAAGCTTTTATGCCAATAATTCCATTATGCCCGAGGCTTTTTGGGTCATATGCTCTTCGAGAATCTATCGTTGAGCATTTTTGTCAATATGCTCTTGGCTTTTCGACCTTTATGCATTTTTAGCTCTAAAGCTTCTATGCAATAATCCCACTATGCCCGAGGCTTTTTGGATCATATGCTCATTGAGTGTTTCTCATTGAGTATTTTCGTCGATATGCTCTTATCTTTTCGACCTTTATGCATCTTTGCTCTAAACTTTTATGCCAAATAATCTCATTATGCTCGAGGGTTTTTGGATCATACGCTTGTCGAGAATCTCTCGACGAGCATTTCGTTGATATGCTCTTAGCTTTTCGACATTTATGCATTTTTTTCTCTAAAGCTTCTATGCCAATAATCTCATTATGCCCGAGGCTTTTTGTGTCAAGTAAGGCCATATCAACAAAGTTTTGGCCTCAATGAAGACTTCACTTATTTCACTTTGTCTTTGCCATAAGCATTTTACAAATTCCAGAAATAAATTCAAAGCACATCATTGAAATTGAAAGGCGACTTTATTGTTCTGGCGTACCTCCCCTGGTTCACTAGTAGTATTTCTTTAGATAAACAGCATTCCATGGCCTTGGGAGATAATGTCCCATGCCAATTGCCTTGATCCTATAAGCTCCTTTATTGTACACCTCCATCACACGGAATGGTCCTTCCCATGCGGCTTCAAACTTTGTTGTTCTGTGAGCTCGTACATCCTCGACCGTTCTTTATAGGGTTGGAAAGCTATGGACGTCTAATTTCCATCCATATAAAGATCACAAATTTCTGATTTCGAAATTGTTGGGAATTAAAGCTCAAAGGCACGAAGGTCAGAACATGGAAGCTGAAAAGTGGAAGGCAAAAATGGAGGAGTTGCACCTCCAAGACAGGCTGTTCATTGAGCATAAAAGAAAGCAACACGTCTAGGCTGTAAGACGTTAAACAACAAGCGCTTGTTGGGAGGCAACCCAATGGAGGAGTCTACAACAGATTTGCATTCTCTTCCCTTATCTTTTTAATTTTCGTAACTTTTGTTTAATTAGTTAGATTTTCGTGAGTTCCTTCTTTCATGCTTGAATTCTATGACTTTACTTTGGTACATTGAGGACAATGTAGAGTTTAAGTGTGGGGGAAGGGGTTTACCACTTTATTGAGTCATAAATTATAAAATGGGGCGGACAATGGAACTTTCCAACGGATGATGCCCTAAAAAATTTTTTTTTTTTGAGTCATAATTAATGTAATTTTGAGTCTTTTTGTTTAACTTAGTGTTTTAAAGAGTCTTAGGATGCCCTTAGTTAGTTTATGATGAAAATGGACTGAATTTGAACATACATATGGCACTGCATTCATGATTTCTTGTGTTAATTGAGTTATTTTGAGTGTCATGACATGTAGTAGATATGGATAGTTAAACATGGTACAGATTTCGCATGTGAGAATAAGTTTAAGTCATATGAACCCTAAACGTGAGTTTTGAGCCTATACATTTCTTTTGAGTGAATTTTATGCATATTAGTCTCAAAACTATGCATGTGCATCATTTGGTTACTTGCCATAGATTTTAATGAACTAGAGATTACTAGAACTTACTCATGTCGAATTTGCAAAGCTTATAGTTGACATATACTCTGATTTTGGATATGATAAGAGGCACTTAGGTTTACCACCACTAGCCAAATTGCCATGAGTCCCTTATGTGCGCACGAGTTGCGACACCCTTAGATAAACCATTTGAGCCCACATTAAGCTTTCTTTCGTCACCCGTAATACCTAAACACTTTGCCTAGTGTAGGACTTCTTTACCCTATGTTCTGCAGACTTAGTGTGAAGTAATGTCGACAAGAGCCGAAGATGGAGATTTTGGTGATGCTCCTTGATTGGTATAATGTGTGTATGGGGATAGACTTGTCCAAATAACTTAAAAAGTGTGTTATTGCCAAAAAAAAAAAGGAATTCGAGAGAATGAAAAGAAAAAAATTGTGATCTCTCATGGCAATGTGTTCTGTTTTGTAAATGTTTGGATTAATGTCCACCATACTTGTGAATTTGGAGTATGCTACGAATTGAAGGCCAAAAAAAAAATAAAGAAATATGGCCTTTGTCCTATTCACAAAGCTCAATGGGAGTTTAGAATGAAGTTAGGGTCCAACAAAATGAAATTTGGCCCTTGTTTATAGAAGATTGGCCATGGAGGCGTGGAAAAGATGAAGGAGTCTGGTTTTACAAAGTTTGTGATATTTCGACTAAGTCTTTGGAACGTTTTTAACCACCACTTATCTAAATTTTCGAATGCCTTAGCCTTGCCCCATTACAACCCTTCGAAAGTCCTTTTTGATCCTTAAGATGAGTAGCAGTTAATCTGTTGAGTAAGTTGCATGAGTAAGCATATGGTTTGGTTCATTTGTGCAAGTATTTCATTCATGAGGTTTTCAATTATTGAGTGAAAATATGATGAGTGCATCCATGAGAGTTGATTTGAACTTTATTCGAAACATGCACAGCTTTAACATCACCATTGTTTACACCACGTCTTACTTGTTCATTGCATGAATCATATCTTGGTTATCATTTGAAGTTATGTAATTCCATTGTCATATACATAAAGAAATTTCTGAGACAAATTTTGACTAAGGGCTTAGTGTTGTTTTACTTAGTATCTCTTACGTTTTCAAACATGATAACATGAAAATTTGCGGCTTTGAAACATTGAGACTTCTAAGTGTTTTGTACATATAAGTGTGACGTTTTTCCCATTGTTATTTTTTTTCCCTTTATTTTTCTTTTATCGAGTCCGTTGCTTTGATTTGTATTTGCTAGGGACTAGCAAAGTTTAAGTGTGGGGGAATTTGATCTACGCATTTTATGCTTGATTATTAATCACTTTCTCTCTATATTTAGTTTTGTTTTGTGCTTATAAATATTTTTTTAACTTACTTTATATTTGTAGGTAGAAATAAAGGAGGAATCCGTAAAGGAGGCAGAAATGAGCTCAAAACCTACTAAGGAGGAAGTTCCTAAAATGAGGAGGAAAGATGAAGAAGAATGGGCCACGATTTATAAACAATGGATCAAAGATCACTAAGATGGGTCAAGACCATGCTCATGTGTCCAAGAAGGTCCAAGATCATGTCAAGATTCACCCACAAAGAAGCCCAAAAGAAGAAAATGGATCAAAAACTAGAAATCAGGAAATCTGCCTGTGCAGATCAGCCCACTTCAAAAAGCCACTGTGAACAGATACGGATGAATCTAGACGCGATTAGCATATGGTTGGAAAGATATAGAAGTCTAGTTTCCAACTCAACTGGAATTACACAATTTAGATTCCTAGAACGAGAGATATTCCTGTTTTCATGGAGAATGGTCAGGTTACCCGGGTGGACTAGTTAGAGTCCTAGAAGGAGTCGAACTAGGCTTTCCTTCTCCTATATAAAGGGGAGCTCGGCCTCAAAGCAAGGGATCTCTCAATTTAATAGCAAAAGCTCTGCCAAAACACTTTCCCTCTCTTCCCAAAGCCGAAGGTCTACAAGGATCCGCCTCCTCCATCGTCACAAATCGTTTCCATCACCGACGCAACTCGAAGGCAAATTCCTTGAGGGCTCTGTGCATCCATCTCCATTGAAGGGTCGTCGCATAACTCTTGTAGAGGGAAAATTCCCTTACAAAAAGTGTAACATGATTCCTTCTACTATTTCCTTGTATTTATCTTCGATTTTTGATAGATTGGATGATTGTATTTTGGTTAAACACTCTTCGAATATGTTGTGTAATCTAACCTTGTGTTTATTTCTTTTAGCAAAGCATGTGTGCTTAATGCATCAACTTAGTCGAAGGCAAATTCCTTGTCAAGTTGATAGATATGTCATAGGGCAAATTCCCGAAGCATGAAAACGAATCACATGTGAGCTAAAAACTTAGATACTTTTAGGTTGCATATAATATGACTTAGTGTAAAGAGTTGAGTGAAAAATTGAGATGATCACATGTAAATAGTAGATTTAGGTTCTATCTTGTAGGAAAATTAGTAAAAACAAACCTTGCACCCCCATAAACTAAACCTAGCATAGTTATGCATGTACCCTCAATCCCCGGTTAAGAACGATCCCTACTTATCAATGCTACATCAACAAAGAAGGGTTTTAATTGTATTCGTGTTTGATTAAGTGTTTAATTAAATGCTTGAAAAGATGTGAATCACCCGCTGAGCTGAAAACTTCATGGTCAAACATTTTTATTGAAGTACTTCTCGACTTGTCTTTGATATTCGACCACTTGAGCAGCAAATTCTTCTCGTTGTTCTTCTGCTAGATCCAACTCGACGACCATGCACTCATCGTTGCCTCTGGTAATGTACGTCATCGTTCTTATTGTTTGAAATATATTCTCGACGGGGATTGCTGCTTCGGCTCTATATACCAACGAGTAATGAGTCTCTTCCCTGTCTTCCTTTGAGTTATTTTGTACACCCACAACACCCTTGGTAACTCGTTAGCCCATGCACCACGTTTTCTTTCGAACCTCTTTTTTACCCCGTTGAAAATAATTCGATTCGGGATTTCTGCTTGACTGTTTCCTCGAGGATAACTTCTCGATGAGAAACTCAACTTAATTCCATACTTGTCGCAGAAGTTACAGAATGTCATATTGTTGAACTGAGTTCCATTTTCGCACACAAGTTGTCGAGGTACCCCGAATCTGCATATTATTTGCTTCCACACGAATTTGATCACATCCTTTGAAGAAATAGTGACGAACGGCTCTGCTTCCACCCATTTTGTGAAGTAGTCCATCGCAATGAGTGCCATTTAGAACCCTCTAGGTGCTACTGGGTGCGGTCCCACGATATCCATTCCCCAACAAGGAAAAGGCCATGGACCAGATTGTGCGACGAGCTCTTGCACAGGTGCATGGCTTATGGGCGCGTGCTTTTGACACTGAGGACATTTCCTTACGTACTGCTTCAATTGCCTTGTCATGTATGGCTGAAAGTATCCTTGTGTGATTATTCTTTTTGCCAAGCTTCTCTCGCCAACGTAGCTCCCACACAGTCCTCCATGGATTTCCTCCTTGTTGTTCTCGGCTTACCTTGGTCCCGCACATCGCAATAATGGCTCGCCGAAAGATTTTCGATAAAGAATCTCATCGAGTAATACATATTGTGCGGCCTTCATTCTCAATTTTCTTGCCTCTATGGGGTCTTCAAGTTGAATATCAAATTCCAAGAAATTGATTATCTCTCCCCTCCAGTCATTTGGAATCGAGTCTATCATCATTGCCCTTCATTCAACTTTCTCGTCGGTACTGGGAACTTCGAGTACGTCTAACCAAACGGGTATTGGCTCCTAGATGAATTCCGAAGCATATTTTTCCAACTCATCTGCTCGTCGATTTTCTTCCAGTGGAACTTTTATCAATAAGATCTGCTTGAACTCCTGAATCACCTTGCGTACCAACTCCCGAGAGTTGATCATCTTTGGATCTCTCGTTGTATAATCGTCGTTGGACTGTCCCACTAGAAATTGTGAATCCAAGTATATTTGTATACGTTGGATATGCAATTGTTTAACCAACTTAAGCCCGGTCACAAGTGCTTCGTACTCAGTGACATTGTTTGACGCGGGGAAACTCTAATTTCATAGCGCAATTGAGATTGAACCTCTCTGCACGCCTTATCACGATCCCGACTCCAGCCCCGGCATAGTTTGATGAACCATCGAAATCCAATTCCCACATTGGGTCTTACGATGGGACTTTGTATATGGCCAACGGTAGATGACACTCGATGAGAAAATCTGCCGATGCTCAACCTTTTATCGATGTCCTCGATTTGAACTCTATGTCATACTCGCTGAGCTCTATTGCCCATTTTATCATCCTCCCCAATGTGTCTGGCTTCGTCAAGATTCCTCGAAGTGGGAGGTATGTATGAACCGATATCTGCCTCCCTTCAAAATATTGGCGAAGTTTCCTCTTCGCGTGCACCAAGGCCAAGAAGATTTTCTTAGCGGGCGTGTATTTGGTTTCTGCGTTGATCAGACTGTGGCTGACGAACAAGACTGGACATTGGAACGTTCCTTCCTCCCGGAACTGTGCCGCGCTTGTAGCGATATCTGTTACCGCCAAGCATAGGCATAGAGGCTCCATGTCCCTTGGTACGACGAGGAAATTTTGACTAGCGATGTACTTCTTTAGCTCGGCGAACGCAAATCTCTGTTCTTCTCCCCAAAATTCCTGGACCTCAGAGGTTTTCAAAGACTTGAAAAATGGCTTGCAGCAATAGGTCATTCACGAGATGAACCTGCTTAATACGGCTATTCTCCCCATCAAGACTTGGATGCCCCTCTTGGTACTCAGTTCTTGCATGTTACATATAGCCTCCACTTGCTCCGGATTTGAGTCTATTCCTTGTTGGTTCACAATGTATCTCAAGAATTACCCCGAGGACACCCGAAAGATGCATTTCGCCGGGTTTAATCTCATTCCATTCTTCCTTAGTATCCCAAAAACCTCGTCGAGATGCTTGACGTGGTCACTTCTTTGCTTGCTTTTCACCACCATGTCATCAATGTGTGTGTCCATTGTCTTGTAGAGCTGCTCTTTGAACATCATGTTGATCAATCATCGATAAGTTACTCCCATGTTCTTGAGCCTGAACGACATCACTTTTTAGCAATACAATCCTCTTTCGGACACGAAGGTGGTCTTGAGTTGATCTTCCTGGGCCAGTGGTATTTAGTTATACCTCAAGTACACATCAAGGAACAAGAGTCTATCATAACTGGTGGTGACATCAACCATCTGGTCTATCTATGGTAATGGATAACAATCCTTGGGACATGCCTTGTTGAGGTTGGTGAAGTTCATACACACACGCCATTTTTTCGCTCTTCTTCTGCACTACGACCATGTTGGAAATCTATGTGGGACACCATACCTCCCTTATGAAACCCACATCGAGCAAACGATCGACCTCGTTGCTGATGATCTTATTGTGCTCGGGGGCGTGCAGCCTCGTCTTTTGCTGATATGGCGTAAAGTTTGGATCGGTGTTCATCTTATGGCATTCGATCCTTGGATCAATGTATGGCATGTCTTTATGAGTCCACGCGAACACGTCTTGATTTAATTTTAAGAAATTCATCAATGACCGTGTTTCTTCGTCGAACAAAAACTCGCCAAAAAGACTGGTTTCCTCCTTCCATCCTCGAGGAACATTTCTCTCATGGACTCCATCGCAATTGGTGTCAGCCGCTCCACTTCATCTAACATGACTTGTGCCCTCTAGCCTTTCTGTGATTGCTATAACCTCAATGAACAATCTATGTCATCCCTTTGCTTGACGAATTTCTTCTTTATCTCCATCGCGTATAACTTCTTCGCTTGCAGTTGATCTCCTCGAAGGGATATGACCTTTTTTTGATCCATGGAGATAAATTTTAATACTTGATACCTCATTGAGGCTTCGGCGTCCATCATATGTAGCCATCCTTGGCCTAACATGATGTTGGAAAATGAATGTTTGTCGATCAAGACAAAGGTGACGTCTACCCTTTTTCTCGCCGATAATGTCACCTCTCCATAAGGCCACGATTCGGTTCCGTTGAAGGCCAAAATGGGTGATTTACTTCTTTTTACCTTTTTCGGGTCGATTTTAAGCTTTTCAAATTCCCCAAAGTAAATGATATCCACGCTGCTCTCAGCGTTGACGAGGACTCGACGTACCAAATACTTACTAATCCTCGTCGAGATTAAGAGGGCATCCTTGTGCGAGAACTGTATCTCGACTTCGTCCTTGCTTGAAAAGTTGATGACAGGTTCTTCCTGTGCGTCCTTTACCTTCATGGCTCTCTATTCCACGTTGCATATCCTCCTTATTTTCTTAGTCTGCCTATTCACACTTCTCAACCGCACCTCTTCTTCCCGTATGGTTGAGGGTCCTCCATGGACGGCGAAGATCTCTCGAACAGGAGGCTCCTCGTCGACAGCTTTTCGTTCGCCTTCTTTTTCTCCCAGCTTATATTGTTGGAGTTTTTCTTGTTTACTGAGCTCTATTATGGAAGGCTTGATCTCTTCATAGGTATTGATGTTGCGTCTCTTCGTCTTATGGTATATGCAATATCTTTTCCGTTCGAAGAGGTTGGAGGACTCTAGTTGAGGTGCAGGATCTTTGAAGAAGCCTTTGGCCTCGTGCGTTCGGTCTATGAAGGCAGGGTCCTGTGTGAACCATGGTTCATCTTTCGTATTTCTATTCCCACATTTTTCCTGCTGCCTTCGGATGCTATCCTTGCCCTCAGTCTGGACAACTTTGGCCTTCCCTTTCCCCGCCAAATTTTCTGGTCCTATTTTGTTCTCGACGTTGGCTGCCATCCTTCCTCGTCTAGAATACTTCAGGCCTTAAGTCGTATTTCTTCCTTAATTTTGTCGAGGATATCGTTTATGGGTTGGTGACGAATAAGCTCCTCGTAGAGTGGCAATCCATCATGCAAACCTTCTCAAAAAGCTATGACAGCTACGCTCGAATCATAGCAGATACTAGTCATTTCTTATTTGAACCTCTCAAAGTACTTCTCTAACCTCTTACCATTCTTCCGTTTCACATTGAACAAGACTGATGGGTCCTTCTTTTGTCTTCTCGAGAAGAAGTATTGCGAGACGAAAGCTTGAGCCATCTGGTCGAAGCTGGGTATGGAATTTGGCGTGAGTTCCCAAAACCATTCCGATGACTGCTCTAAGAGGTTCGTTGGGAAAAGCTTGCACATCAACCATTCATCGATCATCTCGAGCCTCATTATCCCCGTGTATTCCTTCAGATGATTGATAGGGTCAGTGTTTCCCGCATACTTGGGCAATGCCACCGATGTCAAGAAATGCTTCGGTTTCCCAGTCTTTAAGATGCGGTTGGTAAAAGGAGATTGTGTGATCCCTTTTGCGAATTCCGCAGCTATGTCTCAGGACCTCACCCTTGCGGCTTCTTCTATTGCTTCGGCCACGAGCTCCTTCAGTTGATTGCCTGGCGGCATCGATGAGCTCTTCTTGACAAGATTTCAATCTCAATGAGATTTTTTTTATGGTTCGTAATCCTCATCAAAGGACTAGTCGTATTCCCATAACTTGTTATCCTCAGGTAGTTCGTCCTCGGTATCGCTCTTTTCTGTGGTATCTTTCGTCCTCCTCCTCCTTTTCTCTTTCCCTCGGAGATGCTCAAGTTCCAACCACATATCCTAGATGTTTTAAGCGGTGAAGTTCATCTCGGGAGGGTTTCTCCTACGGTTTTCGCTCGCTCGCCGAGTCCTACTTGAACTTTCACCATTTTCTCGAACTACCTTAACGTCAGACTCGATGTGTCGCTTCTCAGCCCGTCGAGTTGTTCCTCCTTCTAAAATCTTACCACTCTCATAATCTTCAGACTGGTTGTCATCATCATTGTATGGAAAATCCTCGTTGTCAACGTTTTCACGGATGTTTGGTGCCATCATCTCCCACAGACTACGCCACTTGTTGGAACGTAAAAATGTCATCGAGGAAAAGTTATTTCAATAAGAAATTCTCGATGAACACCGAACGATCTGAAGCCTTTGACTAGTCCGAGTTTGGCTTATTTGCCTCGAAATAAGGTGACGGGGTACCTACAAAGACACTTCAACGCTCAAGTCACTATAAGTGTTCTAGTTGAGAGCGTAAATGCAAGTAAGTTTGCCAAATGTGTGAATTCTTTGAATATTATCTCTTTTTCTTTTGTAATCTGCCAAGAAGGGCAGTATTTATAGTGCAAACCTTCCCTCCAAATCAGCAACTAACTCGTAAGCCTCAAGTTTCGAACCTTCCTATCTGAAACTGATTCCTTACCTAAAGACCCACATTATGCAGTTCATCGAGTTAAACCATCCGAGATGCCCTCGTTGAGGCCAAAAATTCCTCGAGTTATTCTCGATGAGACTGAGTCAGGCGTCATGAATATCTCAACGACTTTGACTTCGTCGAACTCCTCCTTAGTACGCGACCTTATCTCATCGAGCTTTTGGCACGCAATCCCTTCCTTATCGAACTTTACTCATTTTCAAACTTTCTCGTTCACCTTTCGCCCAAGTGACCCGAGACCTCGTCTTTCCTCGAGCATCCATTCTAGCTAGTCAACGTGGAGAAATATTTCTCTCCCACAAATGCCCCTAAAATTTCTTTTGGAATTTCACCAAAATATCCGAAAGAAATTTTCTCATCGAGAAACCAAAAAAAGGAACATCGTCCAAAGGAATTTTGGATATATGTTAGGACCATAATTATGTGCCTATTACGTTCCTATCTTTATGCTTATAGCTTTTTTTCTATGAATAAAACATTGTTCTTATGACGTTTCCTGTTCTTGCTAGGAAATGTGGAGTTGGCTCGAAAATGCAATAAGAGTGAAGAATTAGATACTTATTGGAGAAGACGTATACATTTCCGAGGTCACGAGAGAATTTGGAGCAACTTTGGGAAAAGGACGAAATAACTTCACCGGAAGTTGCCCGGAATCCACCGAAATTTGCCACAGCCGGCCGGCCCACCTTGGCCGGCCCAATCACATGGAGTCCAGCTCAATGGAGGCCCATTCAGCCCATTTATGCCTAACAATCTGATTTGGAGGAAAGAGAAGAAGTTGGACCACATGATGTCACTAATTTGGAGCTTAGCCTTCTATAGCCTAAAATAGTAGATCATGGTCTCCCTAATTCAAAGCTAACCCTTAGATCTTCCACCTCCTATTTTATTATCATCCTAGGGTTGGAATGGAGCCTCCCAACTCAGCCAAATTTGAGCTCCTCTATCCCTATCCCTACTCATACAACTCACCTTATTTTCAGATTTCTCATAGTTTTACACTCTCTCTAGACCCCTTATCCATACACCAACCCTCTAGCACTCTCTTCTACCTCTTATCCTCCCTTTCTATGCAAAAATACCTCCACAAACACCAGTACTAGAGACCTAGCTCTTCCTTCTCTTGGGTGGAGCCGAATCTCACCACCATATCATCACCACTTTGGCTTAGTTGGGGTATTCTTCCTTTCATCCTCACCTCTTAGTGTTTGGCTAAGCTTTTAGAGTCCAAAGGAGTGGGAAGTAATCCCTCTTCCCCTTGCTTCTTGGAATCCTAAGGATTTACCTTACCTTCTCTTGAAGACTTGGTGCTTGTTAAAGAAAAGAAGTGGAGCTAGAAGGCTTGGAGTCACTTGGTGAAACTTTGGCTAGGGGACCCTTGGTTATTTCTACTCTCTTCCTACTTTAAGCATATACCAAATCTTGTATTTAATTATGTGTAGTGAGTAGTTTTATTTGAGAGGCTAGGGTTGTGATGAACAAATGATGTATTGGATTATGTATGATTTATGATTTTAGTATATGTTATGTGTTGTGACTGGGCAATTGTGTGTTTGTGAATGTTTATTATGTTTGAGCTTCAAGTCTAGTTTCACTTATGCATGTGTTGACCGTAGCGTTAATGTATGTGTAAAGAGACTAAAAATGGTCCTTAATTGAATTAGCTACTCACTTAAGGCTAGATGAGCATGTAAACATGATTATGGTATTTTCTAAGAGGTTACCTTAAGACTTGGTTACCTTAGCACTAAGCAAGGATTAGAGTCTCCTTGAGTCTCAATAGACTTGTGAAACTCTAGTCAAGCACACATTAAATCCAAAAGGTTATTGTGGCTAATAGTAGACTCACTTGACTTATAACCCAATAGGTCCGAGTTGGGAGAATCACATAGACTTTCTCTTGGATTCTCCAATAGAGATTCTAGAAGGGGAACGTTCTACATATATCACACGATATGCTTGTTGACTTTACATCATGACATATGATTGAGATGCAAGCTCAAACATGGCTTGGGTCATGGTTCCAATTCACGAAATACTTCAATGTTGAGCTCAAGTCATCTAGAGTTCAAAATGACCTAGGAACTTGGGTTCAAAACCAAACGTGACCCAAATGGCCACGATTTGGACATTAACTTGTGTGAACGGACTTTAATCCATTATGTAAACTGGGATATTGTTTAATGTATCATATGGTTAGTGGGGATTTCCCTAGTCGACCACAAATGTATCATATGGTTAGTTAGTTAGAGAGTCTAAGTGCTTAATCCTCGTGGGTACGACACTCGACTTCCTACATTTATACTAAAACGTAACCTCATTCACTTGAGAATGAAGAACTTTTTGTACTTATGAGTTAGTCAATAGTTCATAAGTTTAAGGAGTACAAAATCTTTAACAATATCCAACATAGTCGTCATACAAAAGAAGAATGGAAAATGGCGGGTCTGCATGGATTTTACCAACCTCAACATGGCTTGTCCCAAGGATTGCTACTCGTTGCCAAAGATAGATCAAATGGTCAATGCCACCGCCTGTTACGAAAGGCTATCATTCCTTGATGCGTACTCGGGGTACAACCAAATATCGCTGGCTTAAGAGGATCAGCTCAAGACCACTTTCGTTTCCAAAAGAGGGCTGTACTACTACAACGTAATGTCATTTGGGCTAAAGAATGTAGGAGAAACTTACCAACGATTAATAAATATGATGTTTAAGGAGCAACTCGGCAAAATAATGGAAGCATACATTGACGATATGGTGACCACATTAAGCATCTCGACGAGGTGTTTGGGATACTAAGGAAGTATGGGATGAGGCTAAACCCGGCAAAGTACATTTTTGGAGTATCATTGGGGTAGTCCTCCCCGTCAACACTTGGATATCCCTCTTAGTGCTCGGTTCTTGCATGTTGCATATAGCTTCCACTTGCTCCGGGTTTGTCTCTACTCCTTGTTGGTTCATCTCCTGGATGACTGACCGCTGCAAACCATTCTTTAAGGCTTAAAAAAAACCCAAAGGACAGGAATTCTAGGGAGAAGAACATAAATGAGCGTTTGCGGAGCTAAAAAAATACATAGCTAGTTGAATTTCCTCGTGGTGCCAAGAGACATGGAACCTCTATGCCTATACTTAGCGGTGTCAGAAATAGCTACAAGCGCGACATTATTTAGAGAAAAGGGGACATTCCAATGGCCGGTCTTATTTGTTAGCCATAGCTTGATCGACGCAGAAACTAGATACACACCTGCCGAGAAAATAATCTTCACCTTGGTGCACGCGAGAGGAAACTTCGTCAATATTTTGAGGGGAGAAAAATATCAGTGTACATGGACCATCTGCTTCGAGGGATCTTGACAAAGCTAGATGCATCGGGAAGGATGATAAGTTGGGCGATAAAGTTCAGCGAATATGACATAGAGTTCAAGCCGAGAACATCGATAAAAGGTCATGCATTAGTTGATTTTCTCGTCGAGTGTCACCTCCCGTTGGCCATAGACAGTATCCTTTGGGAAGATCCGATATGGGAAATGGATATCGATGGCTTATCCAACTATGTTGGAGCCAGAGTGGGAATCATGTTGAGAAGCTCGGAAGGATTCAATCTGGATTGTGCCGTAAAGTTTGAATTTCCCGCATCAAACAACGTCGCCGAACATGAGGCACTTATCACTGGATAAGTTGGCCAAGCAATTATGCATTCGGCGTGTCTAAGTGTACTTAGATTCACAACTGATAGTGGGACAATCCAACAACGATTACGCGGCAAAAGATTTAGAGATGGAAGACTACCGGGAGTTGGTGCGCGAGATGATCCAAAATTTTGAGAAAATCTCATTGGTAAAAGTTCCAAGAGAGGATAATTGATGAGCATATGAGTTGGCAAAGTATGCTTCGGGGTTTATTCAGGGACAAGTACCAATCCGGCTCAACATGCTTGAAATCCCTAGCATCAATGAGAGATTTAAGCAAAGTGTAACGGCAATAGAGGCAATCCGGAATGATTGGAGAGGAGAGATAATCAACTTTTTAGAGTTCGGCATTCAACCGGAAGATTTCATCAAAGCGAGGAAATTGAGGATGAAGGTTGCATGGTACGTATTGCTCGACGATGTTCTTTATTGAAAATATTTTGACGGGCGCTTGTTGTGATGTGCTGGGCCAAGACAAGCCGAGGACATCATGAGGGAAATCCATGGAGGATTGTGTGGAAGCAAGTTGGTCAGATGAGGTTGGCGAAGAGAATAATCACGGATACTTTTGGATGTACATGACAAGGCAATGAGAGAAATATGTGAGAAAATGTCCTCAAAGTCAAAAGCATGCACCCTTGAGGCATGCCCCTGCACAGGAGCTCATTGCACAATCAGGTCCATAACCTTTTGCTCGTTGGGGAAAGGACATTGTAGGACCATTACCGGTAGCACATGCAGGACTCAAATTGGTACTTGTTGCGACAGATTACTTCACAAAATGGGTAGAAGCCAAACCAATTGTGTGACATCTCGTCTCGAGAATTCTCTTTTTATGATTTATTTAAAGTTAATAAAGAAAGTTAGTTATTTTTGTCACTGTTGGTAAATATTTGGAGCTTTTTAGTTGACTTTTTATCAGATCATCGAAGTTGGTTAACTTTGAGTGAAAGTTGTAGATATTGTCAAGATGAGTCCGTAGATGCAAAGAATGTCAAAAACAGAGTTACGACAAGAAAGTTAAGATCAGCAGAAGTTTATCAGAAATGTAATAGTCGTAAATGGACAAGTATAAATAAGACTTTCTATTTTGTGAAATTATCATGAGGAAAATCGTAGAGATTATCGAGACGAGTTTGTTGTCGTATCAAGTGTTAAAATTGGAGTTCCGATAAAGAAATTGTGGTCAACGAAAGTTTTGTATGATTTTACAGAAATCGGTTAGTCGCAACTCGCACGTATATATAGGACTTTCCAAAAATAGAAAGTCAAACTTTCCTTTTTGGAGTGATACTTTTTCTCTCTCCCCGCGTCCATATCTCCCGTCCCTTTCACTGTCGCCGGTGATGAACCACTGGCCGGCCACCAAATCCAGTGGTCTTGGTGTCAAAAGTTGCGTCTCGACCTCTTGCAAATCCCCAACACCTAAACTTCCATTTCTTAAGGATTAAACCGAAATGTCCAAGCAAAGGGCTGCTGAAGCCTAACCTTTGGGGGTGATTACTTCGAGCTCGAGTTGATTATTCTTACCTACTGGGCTTTGAAACTCTCCTCACCACGAAGCTAAAGATACCAAGATTAAGTTCCAATTCAAACCGTGAAGGGAGAATCAAAGATTTGAAGTTTTTGAGAAAAGTTGTGTTCTTGAGTTCAAAGGTAAAATTGGGTAGTTTATGATTCAAATTAGACTTTGGTGTAGTTATGAAAGTTGTTGTTGGGTTGATTTTACACAGTTTGGTGTTCAGATCGCCGGAAAATTTCACCGGCGCCGCCGGTGGTGCTCCGGCGAAGGGTATTTTGATGTAAACTTAATGTCGTTTTGCTCGTAATTTTGTACTAATTGTAATTAAGAGGTTATTGAATTGATTTGAACATTGTTGATTAAAACGTGTGATTAATCGGATATTAATTAAACGATTTTACGATTATATCAAATGGTTGAGTCGATAGTCGATTCGACTTCAAGTCGCGTAACGTTTAAGGATTATGTTGCGATTATAAAAAGGATTCAAGAATTTGAATTTGGAATTAGATTAAGATCATCATTAAATTAGAAAGCACGTTGTTCGAGAATGTGAGGTTCTCGACGGTAATGTTCGTTGGTATACGAGTTTAGCTATTCATTATGATTTTCGACGATTAGTTATTAAACAATAATCGTTGTTTCAGGATGACATATGTTAGTACCACCTAGGGCTAACCATCCAATTATGCCACACTTAGTCCTTTAATTAGCTAAATAAAAGGGAAATAAAGAGGAAAACATCATAAAGCATCTAAAAGGGATATTCCCTAGCCACTTGCCACATGGTGACTCACCACTGTGAGTAAATGATCAAGCTGCCTCAACTATGTTGGAAGTGCACCTACTCCCACTTTGCTAAATGAGAGAAGATGACTCCTACACTTGCCTATATAAAGAGATCTCACACCTCACATAAGATAACTCTTACCTAGTATAATAATTTATACTTGTTACTTCATGCTTCTGACTCAGGCATCGGAGGGTTGATGACGGGTCAATCCCGTCTTCACCTCTAATGCTTTGTTGTATGTTGTAGGAACAGGGTCTGACGTCTCTATCGAAGGCCTCAACGGAATTCGATAGAAACAATTGGCGCCGTCTGTGAGTTTTGTACATTCTAAACCATGTACAAACACCACAAGAAAAACATGTGGCTCCACTAAAATTAAACTTTTTATTTTTTCCTGGACGCCTCCCTTGGGTGCTCCTCTGGCGAACGCCCTCCAATGAACACACTCCAGCAAAAAGTTTCGGCGAACACCCATTCTCTCCGCCGAACGCCACATCTCAAAGATGAGTTTTTTTCTTATCCCATTCATTATATAGGCAATTACTATCATATGTCAAGTCATTTTTTCAAGTATATATGTACCTTACATGCATACACAACTTATGCATATAGCTTACATGAATTAATTTCATTAATCAAGTATGTTTCATAATAGCTCTAATATGCTACACTTGTGAAAGTTATGTTATCACCTAAAAAATACATGTGCTATTTGGAAATTGTTTCTAGTTTAATGATCAATTGGTTCATAGCTAATTAAGTCTTATTGAGTTGACACGAGTTATGTAACATCCTCCGGGATATACTTTATGTCAAAGGTTTCGTTGTCTTCGACAACCTCTTGATATTTGCTCACCGACTCATATACTTGAATCAATTACACGTGACTCAATTTTGATCACAATCAACAATTCTTCATTTATGCTACAACTTATATGCTTTAAATACTTGCCAAACGGTTATATTTAAGCATGTGTCTATGTGATCTAACTAGCTCGTTACAGCAATTATTTACCCATTACATGCCTTACAAATATGTGTTTTAAACGTGTTCCAAGTATGCCATGCCATATTCTGAAATCACATAATCGTATAAGTTTACCTACACATTTGACTGCAAATAGGCACCATTTGCATTTGAACGCTTCACATACGCTCGCCCCATAATCGGCAACGCTGTGGTTCGCCAAACCCACTCACCGTTGATGGGCAACGCGTGGCACCCGACGTTTCAAAATTTGAAACTCAAACGTCTCTTCATAATTGGGCACGTGTGATGCACCTGCCCCTCGACCCTTCGAACCTCGCGTTTATCGATAGACATCAGGCATGCAGTGGCCGACCGAGCGGTTACCTCCACATGTCCACATTACCGAGTCGCTTCGCACCCCCTCGGTCGAACGGACCTTAGAATTAATTTTCCCCATAAAAATAGGTTACACCTGACCAAAAAATACCCGTCCTGGAATTCCTCGAACGCTGTAAATAGTAGGCAACAACCACTCACAACGGGCACCGTCATCGGCCGATCACCCTGAATGCGATGCCCCCTGACTGATCATCATGTTAGAGGTATTGGCTATCTGGGGACTTAAACTCCTCTCGGGCCTAAAAAAACCCTAGCCCGTTGATTGTCGGGAGGCCCCAAATGGTCGGGACCCTCTTACATGATCCGTATGCTGTCCCACCCCAGCGGACCCTTAGCGACTGATCCTCCTAGGTACGTCCCCTAACCCGTACACTTGACCCAATTGACATTGGCTAACTGGAGACTTGAACTCTTCTCAGGCCTAAAAAAGCTTGGGCTCAACACAATTCCGTTAGGAAGCCTCCAAATGGCACAAACAGTGTTATCACACAACAAGAAACGTTCACAACTCCACAACGTTTGGCATAATGCCCACATCGAATGCTCACGGAAGTGCCCCTCAAAATTCAAGCTCAACGCTCACTGCCCACACACAACATTCCCCGCTAAAACACTTGCTGCTCCCGCACACGACGTCGAAAAGGAGCTCAACCCTTATAAGCCAGGTATAGATGTCATCCTTGGTGGTATACAGCTTGGTGTACCCAGTGTACGCCGATGAAGGACGCTCACGAGCCAATTTGAAAAGAGAGGTGGAAGAGTTAAACTAGGCGAGAGACCAGTGGCCGTTAGCCAGATTATGGGTGAGCCATGTAGCTCGGTCATCATCAAGCAGAAATGGGTTGGAATCCACTAGGAGAGCTGCATGAAAAAACAAGGAAGAAAAAGCTCTCGCGATCGAAATCAAAACTAAAATATCGACGAGAAGTGTTCGAAGAGGAAATAACGATGAAGAAAAGAAGTTTACCTGGTTTATCCCTAAACTTTTTAGGGATGCCCAGGGGGAAGTCCTTAAGCACCGGGGGCATCCAATCGCCCTGAATCATCACTAGGCTGGAATCCCACCCACAGTAGTTGGTATTCTGTTGCTTGAAGCGCTTTCGCTGGTAGTGAGGCTGGAAATTGAAGTGGTTATGGGTTTGCTTGATCCTTGAGTATTTAAGGAGGAAGAGGAAGTCCCCATTCCCGAGAGGAACCTTCATTTGCTGGCCGAAGGCCAACAATGCTGAGATCATAATGAACGAGTTCAGGCTCAATTGCATCAGATGCAAATCGAGTACCACGAGCAGTAGAAAGATAGCGGGATGAAGATGGAAGCTCAAATTTTGAGGTGGAGCTGAGAAAGGATGATGCAGTCGGCAGACACTCCCTCGCTGGAAATAAAATCCATGCCGTCGGGCATTACAAAAAATTTGGACACTCCCTGGAGGGTTTAGGCGAGCCCTTGCGTGTGAGAGTTGGCTCTCAGAGGGAGCTCACCATTTCTTCTCATCTTCCAGGGACTTGATGTCCCCGTAGCCAACATCTCCTTGTTCTTTAGCAACCGCATCGTTACTAAGGTTGCAATCCTCAGCGGTTGGCTCGTGGACCGAGTCAATGGCGGCCTTGGAGTGAGCTTGAGATCGTGTGGTGGTCATGTTGACGGTGGTGGAAAGCAAGGATTGTGGTTGATTTCTGGGTTAGAGAAGGATCGAATTCCGGTTTGCTTTTGGGGAAAGGAAGAGTTCGAGATAAGATGAAGTGAGGGAGGAGAGTGGAGATGAGGATACATATAGTGCACGCGAATCGAAGGGGAATGAACAATGGTTACAAAATTTTAAAAGGTGGAGGAAACGAAGTGGAGTAATGAAGCGTCGAGTACGCTGAACGTGGGGGACACAGACAAGACGCGTGGGTAGACGAAGGTTCTCGGTTTCTCTACGAAGAAAATTCCTTTTGGGTTTTCGGTCGAAATTTTGGGGGAATTTGTGGGGGAGAAATATGTCTACACGTCAACGAGCAGGATGAGGTTCTCAGAGAATGAAGAAACCTCAGATCGTTTAGATTAAAGGTGAATGAGAAGATTTGAAAATAGGTAAAAGCTCGACGAGGAAGGAAATTACGCACTAAAAGGTCGACGGGAAAAAGTCGTGCACCAAGGGACATCGGCGGAGTCAAAGGTCGTTGAGATATTCACGGCGCAGGAATCGGTCTTGCCAAGAATATCTCAAGGAAATTACGCTCGACGAGCAACAGATCGTGGGCCTGCAGGTAAGGAGTCAGTTTCGGATGGTAAGGTCCTAAACGTGATGCCCACGAGTTGGTTCCTGATTTCGAGGGAAGGATGCGACTATAAATACTGCCTTTCGCAGCAGATTTGGAGAACAATCATTTTTCGAAAAACTTACTTGCACTTACACTCTCAAATAGAGCACTTTGAGTGACTTGAGCGTCAGAGTGTCTTTGCAGGTACATCAAGGGTGATCATACCAAGCACATATCGCCGAAAATCCGCAACAATAGTAGCTATTGAACATTTATGTGAATCAAGTATGTTCGGCTGATAATGCTGCAGACTTGTTTACCAAGCCATTACCAAAATCTACATTTGCAACGCACGTGAGATGCATTGGTATACGAAGATTATCTAAACTCCAAGATTAAATTACTGATCAGGGGAAGTTCATTTCTTAGACATTAGGGGGAGTCTACATCACATGTGGTCATTTTTGTAGTTGATGCGTTGTACTATTTTTTCCTTCGACCAAACTTTTGTTTTTACCCAAGAGGTTTTTATTTGCTTGACAAGGTTTTTAGTGAGGCAAAAAGTTATGCATCATCCATTTGGATTGTGACACAATGGGGAATGTTTAAGGAAATAATATTCCTGGTATCTCGGTGTATATCTTTTCATAATTAGAATAGAACTAGATATTCTCTCAATCCCTAATTTATAGGGATATGACTTTATAAAAGATTGTAATGAATATATAAGGTCATCTATCAATGAATAAAAATATAGTTTCAGTCTATTGCGTATCTTCTCTAATTTTCTCCTCCAAAAAGTGATAAATTAAAGTGTTCATATTTTAAAACATGAAATTGTACTATGCTAAGTGGTCATCCCGAAATGGACCTCAATTAAGCTCATCTTTTCTCGTCTCATTCGGGTTTCATGACCATCGGGACAAATTATCTAAGTGGCTTGTCTCGTCCCGTGTGGGATAGGGACAAAGACGACAAAAAGTTGTCCATACTTATCGTCAGACCCATAATAATCCCTTAATCCATTTTCGAATAATAACACCAAAACCAAAACCAATAGCATGAGAGGCAAGTCAGGTAGCGAAGACATTCAAGTCACCGAAATCTGAAAACTCAGCTGAATCCAGCCAACAAAAGCAAAAAAAAAAAACTTTGAATTCTAAAATTTCACACTCCAACAAAAAATAAGTGAGATTACAAACCTAATTCTTCAAGTCCACCAAATGAGATACCTTAGTCTAACCATATAAACTAGCTTATTTAATCCAAAGCTTACCTAATAAAACCCAACATTGGCCAAACATTTAACTGAGAAATATTAACTACCACAAATGGAGCTTTTGTATGACATAGATGACAACCAATACTCTCGATCGAGCCGTCCTAGTCATTAAAATCACTTGCTTATTGCTCATTGAAATCACATTCATTTTCAGCCAATCTCGTCAATATGCCACCAGTTCGAGACCGGTAGGTTTAAGTTGCCCACACAGAGGTTGTGGGCCACTCAAAGCTCATCTATCAACCACAAAGTAGAGCATTGCCTTAGATCGTTGACAATGACGTCAATAAACATAAGAAGTTGGTGAGACAAATCACCCAAAGGTAATAAGCTAGAGACGATGTCGGGGTGTGATGCTAAGGAACATTGTTAAGAAGGGGTTGTCAATGGGAACAGAAGCCACTCGTGCGGAGATAACTATCTATAGTGTAGTTATTACGAGTAATTCTACAATGTGCGGAGTATAAATGTGCAATGTCTTTTTTGCCCTATTTTTCCCTCTCATGTGCCTTGTACATGACTTTTTAGTCATAAAACTTGCATATTTGTATTCTGCACATCGAAAGTGCATTTGTGTTATTACCCTCAAATAGCAAATTTATTCATTGAGTCAATATGTCATGGTTGATGAGGCTTTGAATTGGGAATTTGGATCAGTGACTGTTTATTTATTTATTTTTATGATTATTTTCACCCGTTGAGTTAGTGTGAATATTATTTTTACTAGGCTATCTATTTTGTTAAAAAAGATCATAACAATTTTTTAAGTTGCACGCACCAAACGTGTCAAGACTCAGGTTAATTCTTATCCCAATGAGGCTGGACCAAATCAATTCCTACTTCAATTTTTTTTACTGGTTTTCATGTCCCAAAACAATTTTTTTTTAATAACAAGAAAGTTCATGGTGCACTAGCTCTAAAAAAAGATATGCTTTACTTTTATATTTAGAGAAGAGATATTGTAATGTAGAAAATTTTAGTGTCGGTCATCAAATTTCAATTATTGTTCTACTGACACTTTTTAATATAAACGGTGGAATAAATTTATCCGTGATATTCAGATTTTTGGTATTATACTAAAAATGGTCTCAAATTTTAAAACCTATCAAAATAGTATCCAAACTTTAAAATCGTATTGCCGTGATACCTGGAGCGTTTTTTAGTTAATGAATCGTCTTATTCCGTCGAAATTGATGACATGACAACTGAGATTTTGAAGTTGAAAAGTAAAAGACCTTAATACCCTTATTTATTAAATTTATTCGTGATATTCAGATTTTTGGTATTATACTAAAAATGGTTTCAAATTTTAAAACCTATCAAAATAGTACCCAAATTTTAAAATCGTATTGCCGTGATACCTAGAGCGTTTTTTAGTTAATGAACCGTCTTATTCCGTCGAAATTGATGACAGGATAATTGTGATTTTGAAGTTAAAAAGTAAAAGACCTTAATACCCTTATTTTTGTTTTTTGTTTCTTGTTTCTTCTCTCTCTCCCACCTCCTGGAAACCCGATACGGTGTCTCTTCACCTCCGCCATTTCTCCAGCTCTAAAGAGTCTGAAATCGAAGAGGTCTACTGGGCCCACTACCAGGACTTCATCCAAGCCTTCGACTACCTGCGATCTCTCCTCTCCAACGTCGAGATATCCCGCGCCAAATCTCATCCCCTTCGCCCTCCGCCGCCTCCGATTGTACTCTCCAAACCCCCAAACCCTCCTCCTCAATTCCAATGGTGATCAAAAGCTGTGTTGTCAATGTGGAGGGAGTAGAGGTCATGTTTAAAGCTGACGATGTGGGTTTTACTGAAATAGGCCTCGGTGTTTCTGCAGAAAACAGAGTGGAGCAGAATGAGGAGATTGGCGTTTTTGGCTCCATTGGAATTGAGGCGGGTCCGGATAAAGGTTGGGTCTTTGATGAGAGACAACCATGATTTGCAAACGGAGGTGAATTTGATGAGGAATTTGATGGGTAGTTTGAGTAGAATAGTGGTGACGACTTGTTCAGGGAAAGATTTGAACCAATTTGTGAAAAGATGAGAAATGGTGGAACTGAGATTGGAGGCTGAGGCAGAGCTCAAGACTGATGTCCTGGTGGTGGAGTCGGTAAAAGGAGCTATGGATCTCAGTGACGATCTCGTTGCGAAATTTGGGGACGAGATTTTGTTTTACTGTGCTGTTGTTGTTGTGCCAGTAAAACAAAATCTATAGAGACGAGATTCATACACAGGTACCCTTTGCGAGCTGGAGATCGCTTCCATCTTGGTGTGTCGTAGGATATCTTGTTGTGGCGAGAAATCCGACGGTGAATGAATATTCATGTTGGTTATCTTTGCCATTAGCTAAAGTTTGCAAATTCAACTCGGCTTCCTTCCGTTGTCCTAGGCTTTCTAGCCTTCTAGGACTTCTGGGACGAGTTCCAGAAATCAACATACCGTATTAAAAACGTAAAAAGCCCCAGATCTATCTATTGGAATGACTTTACCATATTTCCTTCCGCTGGGTCCTACTCTGCCCTTTCCATCTTTTAACTCGGCCATCGGAGTTTCCCATTTGCCATTTTATTTTATGATTTTTATTTACTACTTTTGCACGGGTCTTTTAATACTGTTATTTCTTGTAAGGGCATCTCCAATGGAGAAGTCTCATAATGAGGTCTTATACCTATTATGAGACCTCAAATGAACACTATTCAGACTTGGTACAACTCCAATGGTAGGGGTCTTATAATGGGGTCTTATCTCTCCAATTTCTCTCCCCTCTACCAAGTGGCCCCAACCAAAAATTATAAGACCAAGTCTCATATGGAGTCTCAAAATAAGACTTGGGATGAGACCAAGTCTTATAAATATAGGGTTTAGGACTTCACAAAACTACCATTGGAGTCCAATTTTTTTTAGTACCCAAAATTATAGGGTTTAGTACCTCTTATTGGAGATGCCCTAACAACTCTGGCCTGTGATTCACTCACACCTAAATTTGTATACACTCTTCTCATCCAACACAGATACACACCGTGCATCAGCTTGATGAAAAATTTAGCAATATTCCCTTTCAAAATAAAATAAAATTTAGCAATAATATATTGTAGAGGAAATTTTGGTACACGACGGGTTACATGCCATATTGGAAGTAATGCGGGACCCACCTAATCTCATTCGTCGGCCTCTCTTCATTCCCTCACCCACCTTTTTGGTTATGATGATATTAGCTTAGACGATCATTGACTTTAAGTTTCTGATTGTTTACGTGGCGTGATCTGAGCGGCGATAGTGAATTTCGGCGAAGACCAGAGCAGTAGGTGACGATTGCTCACAGGAAACAAAAGAGGGGGGAAGAGAGAGAAAAAAAGAGAAGAGAATTGCGGGCGTGGCATACGGGTTGATACACGTGAGCGCACCGAAGCTGAACCCGGACGTATCCCCCGTGAAAAACCGGATTCGATAATCGGCGATAGGTCCGAACTTTGTAATTGGGGGGATTGGTTCTGGTTGGGTCCTCTGTCAAAAAGAAACGGATTCGCAGACAAAAAATTAACAAAGAGCGTTTTAGTGTTCTCACAACTCGTCGTCGGCGACAGCAAAGAAAACCCTTTTTTGTTTAGTTTGATGAGCTCCGCCGTCGCCAATCGGTTCACGTAGGTAAGGATTTGAATCCGATTGTTGGTAGGGTTGTATATGCATGGATTGTTGTTGTTGCTGTTGCTGTTCAGTTTTGGATTCGTTTCAATTAATTTTTTGGTTCTGGTTTGTTTTGTTTTTGGTTAGATCGATCCGGAGGCTATGTGCTGGCTTATTCGGCTAAATTAGTCCCAGAAGATTCTCTACTGTCTGGGCAAATAGTAATTGGTCTTGAAGGAATGGATTTGGTAGCTAGTTGCAAGGTACTTGGTCGGCTTTTTGCAATTTGATTATGCTTATTATTGTTCTAGCTGCTCAAATTTGCTGGAAAAAATTGTTCACTTTGGTATTTGAGTGGATACTGGTATTGTTAGGCATTAGCAACACTATTGTGGATTTTGTTGATCATGTTTTCTTGGTAGATTAGTGAGTTCAGCAACCATGTAATGCAAAGCAGTGTGTTGTATTCAAAGTGTAAGTAAGTTCAAATAAGCAGCTATAAGTAGGAAACTGTGCTTTTTCGCTACATTCTATATGGTAGAAATGTAGGTCTGAAATTACCATTGTTCGTGCGTGTTGCATAAGGTTGAATGAATACCACGAGAAGAGAAGAGGTAATTGTTTCATTGTACATTAATGTGAATGACGCAAAGATAGTTTGTTGCAAGTCGGATATATAATAGCTTTTCTTTTGGTAGGGAATTGCTTTTTGCAAATTTGCAAATTTACCTGTATATGTGGATTTCAGGAAATCTATTCTCATTTTGTACTGCAACCTGCCTTTATTAGCTTGGATAGGCCTATACTGCTTTAGTTATTTAATAGGCGTATGTTACATATAGCTCTCAAAATTGTTATCTGTAGTTCACAGCATGATCGCTGCTCATTTGGATAATAATAATATAAGTTCTTCCCTTGAAACATTTCTTGCAAGTCATTTTTTGTTTTGATCAAAAGGTTTCTTCTTCAATATGGAGTATGATGAAAATTGGATATAATTGCAATTTTGTAACTTATTTATGTTTCAGTTACTGCATGAAGCCTAGAGTTTATTAGGTGCAGATGGATGCTCTTACTCTTGGAAGTATGTGCTTTACACAATTTAAAGGTGTTGGAATGAGTTTATGGCAATATCTGTTTACTATTGCAGGACAAGTTGGCATATTTTCGGATAAAAGAGCTTAAGGATGTTCTCACTCAATTAGGTCTTTCAAAGCAAGGGAAGAAGCAGGTTAGTTGCTACAAATAATTCTCTCCTTTTAAAGATATGATTGTTTTTTATGTTTGAATTCAGGCTTAACAGTTTAAGATCACATTAAAGCCTTGATAAGTAGTGAATTATGTGCTTATTTGCTATTGTTACTGATGAGTGACTAGTAATACAATTTCGTTGTTTTGAAAGGGTTCTCCTCCTATTCTGTTTTTGTTTTAGACGTATACATGATATTCGTTCCAGTTTTGATCTCAAAGTTCCTGAGAAGTAGTCTACATGCATATGTTATTTCTCAAGAATTGTATAGTAGGATTTTGAGATGAAATTTGCCTATAATTCCTCTGATCCTCTATGTCTATCATGCAGGATCTGGTGGACCGGATATTGTCCATTGTTTCTGATGAGCAAGGTAAACTCTTGTATACTGATTATAACCTTCCTGCTTGAAATCCAATGACTCTTCCATTATAGCCTAATTGGCTAATTGATTTACGATCTGTGTGTCAAAAATAATTGTGGCTTAGGTAGGGAATAGAGTTGTAATTGATCATGTCTTTTAATCTTTATTTCCTCAGTTGAGTAAATTTTAAGACATAATCTGTTAATATGAATCTGAGTATATGCGTCTTTTGAGGAGCAGAGTATTTTTTGCTGCATCAGGAGTGGCTTTCGGTTGATATTTGCTCTGGATTGCATTGGCCTATAAGTTTTAGAGCTCTTATATCTGGGTTCTTGGATTCTTGGAAATGGATTATAATCCTTAAACTTGACAAACCTGTCTATCTCAGGAAATGACCTGATGTTTAAATTCTTTGACCCCTTAATGTGGTTGTGCAACATAATCTTTTTCCTGTACTTCCTTTTCACATCTATGCCATGAATAATTGTCACTGGTACTTTTTTTTGTTGAGAAACAATGTATTAGTTGCTAGCATATCGTGTTCAGTGTTTTGCTGAATTTGATGGTAACATGCTTACGGTATTTTAGTTCTTTGTATTCTGTTGTTGTTTTTGCTTCAGAAAATCTGTTTTGATTCTTTATCCTCATCTTTTTAGAGAAACTCTAATGTATTAATCCCTATCTGTTTACAGTTTCTAAATTGTGGCCAAAGAAGAATGCAGTTGGAAAAGAACAGGTGGCAGAACTTGTGGATGACACCTATAGGTTTGTATATGTACCATCTTCGTTTCATGATTCTAGTAAACCGCTGGATTTCCCCATTTGTGTTTTGAACTTTCGATTCGATCCTTACCCTTGTTATAAAATCCTTTGGAGCTTTAGTTTCTGGAATTACAGGGTTAATATTGTAATCAATTAGGTCAAGTATTCTGCTCCTACTTCACTTTTATCCTCTGATCTACTCAATGGCTCTGTTCCTCACAGAAAAATGCATATATCTGGGGCCACCACTGATTTAGCATTAAAGGGCCAGTGCTTATCTGATAGTAGCACTGTTAGAATTAAAGGTGAAAATGATGACCCCTTCCACTCGGATATAAAGATTCGCTGTCTTTGTGGGAGTTTATTAGAAACAGAGTCAATGATCAAGGTATGCCTTATCTTTCAACACATGTTTTTTCCCCTCAAATCATTGAATCCCATTACCATGGTTCTATGGTACCATAGAAACTAGTGCTTGGTTAAGATTCATGAGTCTTCAAGATCATCTCTTTCCATTTGGTTGTCATGAACAATTATTTTGTCAATTGTAACACCTTTAATTAGTCTAATATACATTTGCTTGGCTTTTCTCTTTGACAGTGTGAGGATCGAAGATGCCATGTGTGGCAACACATGGGTTGCGTTATAATACCAGAGAAGCCGTTGGAAGGCAATCTACCAGTTCCTGAATTATTTTATTGTGAACTCTGTCGATTAAATCGGGCTGACCCGTATGTTCCACTAGATTCTCAATGATTGTCTTTCTACATGTTTAGCCTATGTCCTCAGCTCCTACATGTTTAACTAAGCAGTCGGATATTTCATATTTTTAATGTTAATATATTGCCTAGCTAGGGTACCTTGAATAGTTCTTTTTAATGCTAATTCTTGAAATTGGTGACCCTAATATTGTGTTAGTTTCTTCCTAGTGGGTTCTTGATTTATTCTAGTTGTGAACTCAATTGAGGTTAATACTTTTATTAAGTGTAACTGTACTAGGCAGAGCTTTGTTTTATGAGTAATGGCAAGGCGTCATTTGAAGTGCATGTTTTCTCGAGGATGACTAGAGTAATATACTGGCTCCAATGATAAAAATTTATTGTGAATTTAGTGTAAAGACAAGGCTGACCTAAGTTGCATTTTGGTGTTAAGTACTGAAATATCATGATATGAAGGAGGATGTATTGGATGGTGTGACATTGTGTCGTATTAAGAAGCCAAAAGGGATGGTTTAGGTGTCATGTGAAAAGGTTAAACGGTGGATTTTTGGTTAAGGCAATGGTATTGTTTTTCCTTATTATACTATTCTCTATGTGAAAAATAAGGTCTCAACTGTGTAGTGTGCTTGTCTTGCACAAATTGACTAGAATTTTATGGAACGTACTGTACATGCCTGTGGTCTAGGGATTAAACCTTCATTGATCAAGGCTCTGGGAGTATTTTATACATGGTGGGAAAGATTCTATTAAGTGAAGGAATGATGTTGGATTTGATACAAACATGGAAGAGTGCATGTTGTTTGAGTGCCTATGTTCTACAACCAAATTGATGAAACGAGAGGGAAAACAGATATTTGTTCTATTGAACAGTTGAAAGAAGTGATAGTGTTTAGAGCAATGTTGACCAAAATTAGTCTGTTGGGGACTTGGTAAATCTTAAGTAGTTGGAAAGACTGTCAGACTGTATCATCATGGCTGTGTCTTTTATGTATGAGTTCTTCAGTTTATTGAAGTTGGATGTGCTTCAACCAGTAATGCAGTATGATGGGTCTAAGAATGAAATCAGGGTCTATGGCTGAAGAAAGTCGTTTGATAGGGGGTCATCACATCTTGAAACTTTCTTAACTCTGTATCAGTAATAGCAGTGATTGCCTGAGCTCACATATTTTATTTATATGTTTTTTTTTGTCAGTCTTATGCGTACTTGTTTGCTCAGCTATTCTTATTTTTAATCTATTTTCATTCTCGGGCTCTTTGTTATCAGGTTTTGGGTAACTGTATTACATCCTTTACATCCCGTGAAGTTGAATGTCACCAATATTCCGGCTGATGGGTGAGTAGTTTTTTTTTTTTTCATCAGCTTATCTGAGTTCTATCAATTTGGAGTTTATGCCCCGCCTTTCCCCCACCCCCTCGCTCCCCTTTTATAATGACTTTTGCAATAAATTTTTTGAAATTAAATTGATCTTTCTCTAGGCCATAATTTTGCTGACGTTTACCAAGAAAATAAAATGAGACTTTTACGAGCTATCACTTTCTTTTTTTTTCATTTATCCTAGAAGAACTTCTTGTGAGTTTGGTATGTACATCTGTGATGGTATTTGCTCTGGATACAAACTTATACAAAGCTTAAATCATTCTCTCTCCAATGATGAATTACTTCGTCTATATTCGTTTTACAAATGATATGGAGTGGGACAGTTTCATGAAGGTCTACGCACCATTGGCTAGAAAAGTCATTTTGACCCACTGAACAGAGCAATGTCTCGTAGCATTAATTCATTTTTAGTCCTTTTGATCTACACTGAACTTATAGCTATGACAAGGGAAAAAAATTCGTTAACTGTGGACTAGGAACTATACTCTTTCACTCAAAGAAAGAGCAGACCCTGCTAAGCTTTTAATCTACTGATGTTATGCAAGTTTTTTAATGTTTGCTGTGGTAGATGACCTCTGATATTGTTTTACCCCCCCCCGCTAACTTTTCAGTTCAAACCCAGTACAAAGTGTGGAAAAGATGTTTCAACTCACAAGAGCAGACAAGGACTTGCTGTCTAAACAAGAATATGATGTTCAGGTTGAGATTTATGTGTTGACTGGTTATTGGTAAATTATTGTCATTATATTTAATACTAAATGTGTTGAGTTGTGCAATTTTTCAGGCTTGGTGCATGCTTTTAAATGACAAGGTTTCCTTCAGGATGCAATGGCCACAATATGCAGATTTACAGATCAATGGTATGGCAAATAGTTTTTCCGACTGATTGATGACTTCTATTGTTTACTCAATTTTTCATTTTGTATTTCCATTCCAAATTAATTCTTTGAGCAGAACTTTGTCGGCTCTTTATGAGGATCTAAGTTTATCCCTTGAAATTAATTTTGTATCGGTCCCAACAATGTGTAGGTATGCCTGTTCGTGCTATCTATCGACCTAGTTCACAGCTTCTTGGAGCTAATGGTCGCGATGATGGTCCAATTGTAAGTTTGCTCCCTGTGCAATAATAGATCTTAGTGTCGGTATCCTTTTCTGCTCTTGACCCATATTTTCCTTTCCAACTTCTAGATGATATCTTAGTTACTTCACCTTGTTTTGTCAGATCACACCATTCACGAGAGACGGAATTAATAAGATTTGCTTAACAGGATGTGATGCTCGTATTTTCTGCTTAGGGGTTCGCATTGTGAAGAGACGCACTGTCCAACAGGTAGCTTTGATTTATTGAATGTATATGTTATAATAATACTTGAGCTACTGTAATGACTCCCGAGTAATGTTGAAAGAGAGGTTCTGAGACCAATATTTGTGGGAGCTTCCTTTAGATGTGGATTTACAGTTTTATATTCTCAACCAGGCACTTGTCACGCTCAACTGTAATTTTGCTGATTGAGATGGTATCTATGATGGAATTACATTTGTATTAATTGAAGAAGAAAATCATGATTATTATTCTTTTTCTAGATTCTCAACCTCATTCCCAAGGAGTCTGATGGTGAGCGATTTGAAGACGCTCTTGCTCGTGTTTGTCGTTGTGTTGTTGGTGGGACTGCAATGGATAACGATGATAGTGACAGTGACTTGGAAGTTGTTGCAGATTCATTTACCGTCAATCTACGTTGTCCTGTAAGTTGCTTTTCAACTTTTTTGTGATCCAAAATGCTCACTTATGTTAGCACGCCCAGAAAATAGGACTAAATATGTAATGCATCTTGTGGACTCAGGTTGGTGAGTATGGGACTCAAAAATGCTAGAGTTTTTGGGGATTCATTTCTAACTTCATTTTCACATTCTTGTTTAATGTGTATGATAACTATGATTGACCCAGTCTGAAAGGAATTTGGTTTAATACTGGTTAAACATTCTTGAAAAGGTCTTAAGTTTAGGTCCAGTATTATGCATTGCATCAAGATGACTCCCTACTTGTCATCTAACGATCTCTTGTTAGCTGTAATATGTTGATACTGGTTACTTACTATATAGGATAGTAGTTTCTCTTATGTGGAATAATGTATTTTATTCTGCTTTTTATTGTAATTGATTTCTGTAGCTGAATTGGCTATGTTGAAATTGTATCTTGCAGATGAGTGGTTCAAGGATGAAGGTTGCTGGTAGATTTAAACCTTGTCTTCACATGGGATGTTTTGATCTCGATGTTTTTGTGGAATTAAATCAACGATCAAGGAAGGCAAGCTTCTTTACCATACTAGTCGTGGTTTATTTGTTCTGTTTATCTGACCATGTTTTGGTTTGTGATTGCAGTGGCAATGTCCAATCTGTTTAAAGAATTATGCGCTGGAGAATATAATTGTTGATCCTTATTTCAATCGTATCGCTTCCAAGGTAATGCATTTATATTGCGCGTTGAACAATCATGCTAGATTATAATCACTGATTCATGCTTATTCTTTATCTTTCTTGTTTTTGGGGTTCGGGTGTGTGGTTGTTACAGATGAGGCATTGTGGAGAAGATGTTGCAGAGATCGAGGTTAAACCTGATGGTTCTTGGCGAGTGAAAGTTAAAACCGAAAGTGAACGCAGGGAACTTGGGGAACTTGGGTGGTGGCACCTTCCTGATAGTACGCTTTGTGTTCCGACAATTGGAGAAACTATTACAGAAATGGAAGTGCTAAAGCCGGTCAAACAGGAAGGTGTTTCAGAAGGTCATACTGGTTTGAAACTTGGAATCAGGAAGAACCAGAATGGCATTTGGGAAGTCAGCAGACCTGAAGAAATGAACACTTCTTCTGGTAATAGATTACAACAGCAGTTTGGAGCACATGAACCAAAAGTTATCCCCATGAGTAGCAGTGCCACTGGGAGTGGTAGGGATGGTGAAGATGCCAGTGTAAATCAGGACGGTGGTGCAAATTTTGATTTCTCTATTAACAACGGACTTGAGATGGATTCCTTTTCTCTAAATGTTGATTCAGCTTATGGATTTGCAGGACCAAATTCTTCTGCACCTGTAGGAGATGCAGATGTTATTGTATTAAGTGATTCAGATGAAGACATAGTGCCTTCTGATACCAATTATGGAAACACTTTTACTGATGCGGGTGGGATGGGTTTTCCTGTACCCTCTTCTGGAATTGATGATTCATATGGTGAAGATCATGTTCTTGCTACAGGTGGGAATCCATGTCTGGGACTTTTCAATGGCAATGATGACTATATATCCAATTGGCCACCATTACCTCCAGGAACTCAAGCTGGGCCTGGATTTCAATTGTTTAGTTCTGAAGCAGATCTACCAGATACCCTAGTTGGTCTGCAACCTGATTCTGTAATGTGTTCCACATCTATGAATGGATATACATTGGCTCCAGAAACGGCTATGGGATCTGCAATGCTAGCTCATGATTCATCTGTTGGTCCTTTAGATGCCGATATGAATTATGGTTTAGTTGACAATCCCTTGGCTTTTGCTAGTGATGATCCCGCTCTTCAAATATTTCTTCCTACAAGACCATCAGATGCATCACTACAATCCGATTTCAGAGAGCAGACTGAGGTGTCAAATGGTGTCCATTCGGAGGACTGGATATCTCTTAGGCTAGGCGGTGACACCAGTGGTATTAAAAATGAGTCCGTAGCTACAAATGGGCATATTTCGAAACGGCATGTGCCATCTAAAGAACCTACAAGGAATCCTTTGGTTGAAGGTTCGTTTTCTCTTGCCAATTCATTAACAAATGTATCTTAAGGTTTTTTTCTTAATTGGATTCAAAAGATAGATGGATGGTTTATCAACACTGCTGTTTTATTTATTCCTGGTGACATTTTCTGTCTGAAAGCTAATTAAAGTCAAAGGGTGGGTCTGCTATTTAGTTTTTCGTATTCTTAAATTGCTAAAATCATTTCCTGTAAGGATGTTGACTTTGCAATTCTCTCACATCCATTTCAAGAACAATAAGAATATTTATATTGAGTCTTAAGCTTGAGAAGAAAAAAGTGACGCAGGCATCCAATCCTCACTTAAACCCTGTATCACTAGTGCTTATGGTCTGTTGATAGTGACATCATTTTTGTTTGAAAGTTTGATTATACTGCCAAGCTTTATACGCATTTTGTTTTTAAATTATATTGTTATTTATTTATTATAATTAAGAAGAAGAAAAATCTTATGAAGCTGAAATCCTTCAAACTGAAACATAGGAGACCTACAAAGCATAACCGAGTTTGGTTATCTTTACTATTGATAGAGTTCCAGAAATTTGTTAGGTCTCACTTTTGTACCTTCTGCAGCTTCTTTGCTTCTCGGTATGAGTGACAGTGGCAGATCTGACAAGACAAGTAGGCCGAGATCAAATAGTCCCTTTTCATTTCCTCGCCAAAAACGTTCAGTAAGGCCACGATTGTATCTATCTATTGACTCTGACTCTGAATAGAGGAGCTGGTTATCTTTTTTAACCTTTTGAGAACCACTTGCTCCTTTAATCTATTCCTCCCTCCAAAAGAAGGTATTCCCTGGAGTAGTCCTGCGATTGACTCAGGTTCTAAGTCCTTCATATAAGTTATCAAGAAAGACTTGTTTTGGGTTCCTGTCGAGAGTGTTAATGTATACAAGGTGACTGGGATGGGACATATTGAAATTTACCATGCAGATACAAACTGAAAGATATCCATCATATTAAGTTCTATGCATCAGGGACACCTACTAGGGTTCAGATCAATGGATATCTGCAGGTCCAGTGTCTGTATTTGTACATGGTATAGAGTTTTGAATCCGGATGTTGGGGTTGAATCCACCAATTTAATTTAGATTCGGTGGGGGAACCCCATCACAGGTATACAAAGGTCTCGATTTTGTAATGAGAGCAGTAGCTTGTAAATATTCACTCAGATGTTTATAGAAAGTCATTATTTTTTCTTCCAAAATTGATACTTTTTGTTTGCATGGTATGTATACATGTGTATAGACATTGAAGTCCATGTAGAGAACAGAAAGCATGGCCATTCCATTTGTAATTTTGATTTCTTGTCAAGTAGGTCAGTAGCATACAGTGACTGCTGTAGTGATGTAACACAAAAGTTGGGATTTACACCTGGTTGATGAATAATTTATTCACTTCAAATTGGTTTCTTGTGAACACTCGGTCTCAATATGATGTGTATATGAATTATGAATACAAATGTCTCGGTTAAGGTCTGTTTGCCGTCTTCTACTCTTCCATGTCGTTACCAGTTGTTTTGTACAGGTTGCAGGTTTTTTTTATCGAACTTTTGTGCCAGCGAAAATCCTTGCAAAACGTTATGTTACTATGCTCATCTTTAGACCAATGATGACTCTTCCTAAATAATTACCAGATTTTGCCACGACCAGCAACTGCTCCACCTCACCTCTTTGTTGCAGTGTAGTTTCCTCATGTCAGGCTCCTTCCAACTCTTACCCAACAGTATGTATTACTCATTAATATGCTCGGCATCAATGAGTTAGTCAACACAAAACCCAATAGCACACTGTAGAGTACCACTTACATCGTTGGTCAAGGGTATATGCATTCACAATACCACAGGCTTCACATACTTCAGTCTTCACAAGGGTCTGGAGACAAGATGTTAAGACAAGCTCCAATAGAGGTTCGACTGCTTCGAACAGGGGACTTGAGAACACTTTCTAAGAATTTACCAAGAACTGATACGCACAAAATTTCAAACGAAGAGAACAAAGTGGTCTAGCCTTAAAAGATGGCATATCTTGACAAACCACATTTCAATTAGATCCACCCACAAGGGTACAGTTATGAAAAGTATGTTACCATGTAAACACTGATTCACCCGCCTTCATTACCAGTCGGTATCTTAGAACGCCTGGTACTCTCACAACCTGGGCAGTTACGCAGACTCTCGTGAATGTATAATGTCACAGTCGAGGCAGAAGTGCTGGTTGCATTTTGGACAGGCATCACGAAGGCTGGGTTTGTTTCCTGTGTTGTAAACATAGAAAACAAGTATAAATCAAAATGATCCCACATTTTACATATGCGAATACAATCCAAATACTTGCAGTAATAACTAAAAAACCAACGTGTGTACATATGAGAGACATGCAGTCTTATCCTTTGATTTTAATTAGTGAATTCTATTTCTATAAGTCTTGTTGATGCATATATATATTATTTTTTTTGAAAGAATTTGATCCCAAAAAAAAGGGAAAGGCTTTGATGTTCTCTTCAGCATATTTAGATTTGGACACATTCAGTCCACAGTTGAAAGCAGCTTCCTGATAATTCCTGAGGGAGGAATGAGTAATATGGAAAGTATTAGAAATTTGGAACATTGGTATCAACACATAGAACAACTAAGCTTCCACGGTTCCTTAATGGACCAAGATAAGGTTTCAATCACTGACTCAAAGTGTTGTTGATTATGGGCAATATAATTTGTTTTTATTCTGTGAGATACAAATATACTGGTAGTTGGATTCCTCACCAAAAAGAGACCAAACAGTTCAACTTTAATAAAAAACACTGTCATCATGGCTACTAATTAGTTGTAAATGAATGCTGTATTAGGCTTGCGATGCTAACGAAGGAACATATATGTTTCATCAGTTTGTGATATCCCATTTTCACTAGTGGATTGCTCTCCCTACGCCTTAGTGACATAATCAAAGTGTATAGGGCTCATAAATGATCTTCATCCAAAAACTTAACAGAGGATTTATTGCAAACAAAATTAAATACTTACTGAAACCGAGAAGACTTTGTTGACAGCCAAAACAAGTTTTAGGTACTTTGCTTGGTTGATCAACGTATAGTGACACAGAGACCTCATCAAACGGTACTATTGGGAACAGATGATGATACGACCTTGCCAAATGAGGTGAAGAAATGAGTGTTAACCCACAAATGCGACATTCGGTTGGGGTAGCTCACATACTCGAGCCTTGCATCTCGGACAAGTGTAGCCATCTCCGATCTTTGCCTCCTTGTGACATGAGCAGATTGTGACAGAGCTCTCCGCTGCTCTTTGCGGAAACCCCATCTTAATTAGGTTTGCAGTAGCGAATTCGGCTATTGCTGGAGGGGGAGGTGCATGTTCCAATATCAATTCTTTTAAGTGTGACTGCACAAACAAAAAGATTTCAGAACATGTGGAAAGCATCATGGTAGATGAACTGTAAATACAATTCTAGAAGAGTATTGGATGCAGTGGCAGAATTGTCTGTGCTCTAGTGCCTCAAAAAACCAAAATATTATTCTGCCGAAGAATGGCTCACCTCATCCAATGCAATGTAATACAAGCCACCGGTTTCTTGGCACAGATGTTTGCATATGAAAATTTCTGCTGAGAGACCAATAACTGAGCACCTGATTTTAGATTTCTTACATTTCTGAATAGTTTCAATTATATCTCCTGGATCACAGGTACTAAGAGCTGAGTACATGATGAGAACTTCCCTATGACCGTAGGATGGAATCTGATTTAGATACCCATGAACAAGTTCCAGCGCATTCTGCAGGGACGCATCCCCCGAGCATTCCAGTTTACCCATGAGAGCTCTAACATGAAACTCTGGACTCCCACCGAGATCCGTCAAGATATGAGCCACCCCATCTTTTATAGACACAAGGCCGACTTGACTGAGTGGATTCTGATAGAAAAATTCCCGAATGAATGCCTCAACATGCTTGGCAACCACACCCATCCTGCTAGGTCGAAAATCCATTTCCGAAGCCGCCTACAAAATACATAAAGACAAACAAAATGCCACACCAATTCAATTTCTCTACTATCCAAAACCATAAAAATGATTTAGAAACACTACTAGATCCATCTAATCGAAATACATTACTTTCTTGCTGATTAAAAATAGTAAACAAAGTTCTGCAAGGTTGTGCATTTCACATTTGGCTATACCCTTTTGAGTTCTAAATCCTCAGAATGTTTTAGAAAAACCCAGGTGCACAATGTGAGTTCAATTATCAAGTTCCAAACTTTAAAAAACAAAACATCGCAGAAACAAAAACCCAAGCTCTGAAACTCCATAAATCTTAAAAATGGTACCTTGGAGAAGTCGATGACGATGTATAGGTAACGAATGAGACCCTTTTGAATCCTGACAGCGCTGGCGGCGCGGAGGCGGCGGCGATACTGGGCGTGATGGAGGCTCTGGTTGTCAATGGGCCGGAGAAGCCCAGACTCGTCTTCTTGGAGTGACTCCCATGACCGCTCATCGGCATAAGCTCTTTCCCAAGCGGCAAGGCCATCGTTGTTCTCTTCGTCGTTGTCGTCATCTTCTTCAACTAGCTCGCCGTTCAACCGTCGCTTTTCGCCGTTGTTCATGATTTGCTGAGACACAGTAGTGGCGTAAGAAGGGACTCTGTCACTGAGGACGCAGAAACTGTTCGAAAAATGGAGTGATATTACTAAATATAATATAATAAATATTAATTAAATAATTAAATAAAATGTAAATATAAGAACGAAGGGGTAAGAAGATAAATTAAGTTGAGTAACGTGTATCACACGTTTTCCTTAAAAAAATTTACGCTGTCCACATGCTTGTATAACATTGTTCTCCCAGGATAAAATAACTTTAAAGTTTTGTATCGCAGCACAAGAACTTCTCATCGAACTGAAGAATACCTTACTCTATCACCGGATTTGCACACTTTTGAGAGAGGGAGAGAAGTGATCAGAATAGGAGATTGCTTTTTGATAGGATCAAGAATGAGGGATGATGGAACCTCTATTTATACATGGAGGAGATGGAGTATGACATTAATGCCTACCACCAAAAGGTCATGAGTTATCACTCATTAACCATGCAACATAATTCTGTCAAATAATGGTGAGAAAACTCACAATAATTCGGCCAATAATAGTGAGAAAAATCCACCATAATTCGGCTAATAAACCCACCATAACTGGAGAAGTTGAAAAGTCTTGAGGAATGCAAAAAGTCTTCCCTGAGTGCAAAAGGAAACTCGTGCAGCCTAGCCCGAACGACATTCGTGTCCGCAAGACGCGGGCGCACACAAGTCCTTATCGCATACTCAATTTAACCAAGATTTGCATCCCCCCTGCGTGCGTGAGAGAGAAAGCTTCTTTACTCACTCACTCAATGCATACTAGGGTGCAATCATAAATAAAGACTTCCACATTCCTAATTTCTCCAATGTGGAATCATATTTATTATTTTTGTTTCAAGTGGCCAACTTTGGGTGACAATTTCTCATTTACCCCTTAACCAATTTAAACAAATGAATACATAATCTTTATGTACTCTTGTTGGAGAACACAAATCCATGTTTCCTTCACATCAAAAATGAGTGCAACACACTCAATTATTTTGTTTAAATTGTCATATTAAAATGGTAGAAAACCATTATTTTTCCAACAGAAACCTTCAAAATTGTGTTTTGGGTTCAGTCGGTTTTAAATGTCTGAATTAGTCTCGAACTCTCGATCTATTTTTGCACTTTTTTAGTGGTTCGAGTCCCAAGTATACTGATCTAAAACTTGGTGAGCTCGAAACATATGTGATGAGCAGCGGCACAACTATCATTTCAAAATGATCGGAGGAAGTTGTAACAATGGTTTACTTCATAGATATCAAAGAAATCGTTCGTTCTTCATGATGAATACATAACCTGTTTTGAAATATTTTCTATACGGGTAAGAGAAATACTCAGCATCAACAAATCTTACCAACACATTACATGGTGTCTCGAAGTAGGGGACTACATTGAAAGATGGTTCAGTGATTGCAGCCGAAGCATCCTTCTATGGGTTGAATGAATCATGTTGATCCATCCAGGGTGCCATATTCGACGGGTTGATGGAATAACTCGAAGGGTTGAGAGACATACCCCGATCGATCCAGGGAGCTGAACCCTAGACATACCCAGTATCAGAAAGCTTTGTTTCAACCATTCCAAGTACTGGAATTTAAAGTTTCTCTCTTGTTTTTTTTTGTAGGGAAAGAATAAGCCCAAGTCAATGGATCCCTTCAAGTAGTCGAAGATGTGCTTCACTCCATTCCAATGACGTTGTGTAGGCGCAGAGCTAAACCTAGCTAATAAGTTCACTGAGAAAGCAATGTCTAGACGTGTGCATTGAGCCAAATACAACAATGCTCCAATAACATTGAGATATGGAACCTCAGCTTCCAAGAGTTCCTCATCATCATCTTTCGGACAAAACGGATCTTTCTTGGGTTCTAGATTGCGAATAACCATTGGTGTGCTAAGAGAGTGTGTTTTGTCCATGTTAAATCGCATGAGCATATTTTGGATATAAGCATATTGGTGAATAAGAATTCAACAAACTCAATGTTCCAGCTTCGCAGCTCTAAACCGAGACAAAATCGAGTCCTACCAAGGTATTTCATCTCAAACTCGGATTTTAAGTAGCCGACTGTCTCATTAATCTCATCAAGAGACCTGATGATATTCATATCATCTACATAGCTGCTATACAATGACAAATCCTGAACTTGTTTGTTTAATGAACACGCATAGGCATAAATCATTATTCTTCTATCCCTTCCCAATCAAGTAGTCACTTAGACGTGTGTACCACGTCTGACTAGATTGCTTCAATCCATATAGTGAATGTCTCAATCTTATCACATGAGCACTCCGTGGTTTAGAGTTACTTGAATTGGGTACAATTATGCCTTCTGGCACTTTCATGTATATCTTTGAATCAAAATCCCCATCGACATATGCTATACCCACATCCATTAGTTTCATAGTCAATTTTTCGGACACTACCAAACTAATCAGATATTAGAAAGTAATGAAGTCCATGACTGGAGAATACGTCTCATCATAATCAATACCAGGGCATTGAGAGAATCCTTGCAACATAAGTGTAGCTTTATACCACAAGACTATTCTTCTCATTATGCTTCCGAACAAAGACTCGTTTATGTCCAATTGGCTTACTATTCGGTGGGCATAGCACTAGCAGAACGAAAACTTGCCTTTTTCTTAGAGAGTCTAGTTCAGCCTGGATTGCATCTTTCCATTTCGGCCAATCTGCTTTATATCGATATTCAGGGATAGAGAGAGATTTCACTTTATCATCGTCAATGATCTTCTGAGCGACAGAATAAGCAAATGCATTATCAACGAATATGGAAGATCTATCCATAATAACGTGCACATCATTATTACTTAGTGAAATTTCTTTGTTCTCTAACATCACATATAGCTATGAAGTGTTCCCTGAAGATGCCAACTGTGATTCTAGGACATAACTATAGTCAGGAACATCTCATGTGAAGGATTCACAGTGTTGATGATGAAATGATCATTTTGTGTCTGGATGGCCTGCCTTTTCACCGGCAGTTCATCAGTGTATTTTTTTAGTCTCCCTTTTTCCTGGTGGGAGTCGAGGCCTACGGCACACCTCCACCATGGAATGAGGGATCGTCTCCTTGCTCTGGTGTGGCGTTTACTCGCCCCTTATTGGGGACTTCCAACTTTGCAGGAATATTTACAACAAGTATATCTGATCTCGTCATTTTCGCGATATCAGTAAAAGAGTCATGCATCGAATCTGCTACTTTTTGAAGATCGAGAATACGTCACACTTCTATTACACTCTGAGATATGCGAGGATCATGATGAGACATAATGGGGTTTGACCACATCAATTTCTGACGTTCAATTGGAATGGAAACATTTCTATCTCCCCCTAACGGCAGGAAATGTGTCTCATCAAAGTGATAATATGCAATTTTAATAGTAAAGAGATCTTCTGTCAAATGTTCTACATAGAAAATTATCGTTGGAGTTTCATAACCAACATAAATGTCTAATCGTTATTGATGGCTCATTTTTGTATATAGTGGAGGCGTAATAGGCACATACACAGCACAACCAAATATGCGAAGATGTGAATTGTTAGACTCATATCCAGTTACCAACTAGTACTCACTGAATGGTTAACATGCTACGAGTATAAAATTAATAAACATAGTTGCATGTTACAATGCATATCCCCAAGCAGATACATATAAATTGGTCTACATTACGAAGGTTCTAACCACAAGAAGTAACCACTTGATTTATGCTTCTGTAAGACCGTTATGTGAATGAATATGGAGAATGAGATGTTCAATCCTTGCAAAGCTTAATAATTTGTGCTAGGAGTTTTGCAAATGCAACATTCCTTGTGGATAGCAAAGCAACGTGTGACTAACCAGTTGATGCATCTACCAAAATCATAAAATATTTAAATGGTCCACATTCAGGTTTGATAGGTCCACAAATATCATCATGGAGTTGCTGTAAGAATGGTATATTCTCGGTGTTATCAATAGAAAAAGAAGGTTGCGCCTGTAACATTACTAAAGAACAAGTTTTGCAAAATAAGCGGTGTGCATCAGAGATTGCCACGAAGGAATCTAGTGGGATAAGGCACGGTACCTCAACTGTATGTCGCTGGGAGTGTGCTGCATTCATCTTGGAGGGCCTGGACTAAGAGGAGTAATATCAGCCTCTCCATCTAAACCGATGG
This sequence comes from Geum urbanum, assembly GCA_946800695.1. NCBI lineage: Eukaryota > Viridiplantae > Streptophyta > Magnoliopsida > Rosales > Rosaceae > Geum > Geum urbanum. Next base: position 14,190,195 of record OX327001.1, read on the forward strand.
TTTTGGGTATTCCCATATGCTTATTTGCTCTGAAAAACGGATGACCATGAGAATTTTTTAATATCTTGATCATTATATCTCAACTTGGATGACCTAGTGTCAAAGCTTATATGAGTCTGAATCATACACAGTAGTGTGAGCGAATGCATTGGATTCAATAATCTAAACTGTAGTAAGATATAAACAACTACGAATGCTCATAAAGTTCTCCAGAATGCATTTTCTACCTCATTCTTCGGAGGTAATACACAAATACTATTTTCCATTCTCACAATATATTTCTAAGTGAAAACTGTTGACTTGAATGTCCTTAAAACTTAACAAAGTTCAATTAGACTTTGACGTACGCATATAAGGCACCAGTGACATAAATTCTTGTATCATATGGTAGCGAAAATTGTGCTGAACCACGCCCTTGTATAACCGACGCTGAACCAATCATGATTGTCACTAAATAGCACAAGATCCATAAATAATTTCCTATTTTGTAGAATAGTGTAGATAGTACCACTATTTTCTAAACACTCAATGTCGCCTTCAAACGTTTACAAAAGAATGTAAATCAATTAGGTTTTGTACTCAAGACATGATGAACATTTTAAGTGAATACTTAAAGATTTTGAATGGTTTATAACCCTTGTAGAGTGCTTGACATGGCATGAAAAAAATTGATTTATAAAGAACATCGAAATAACACAAATTCTGGACACCGTGTCACTCGACGGGTCGAAGGAATCTTTGATGGGTCGAAACTGGTTCACTTCGGGTCTTGGGTACCCCCTCGATGGGTTAAGGCATAAATCTCGATAGTTCGAGAGTGTTCCGATATCGTGTCAGAATCTGGGTCCTGGGTTCAACGAGTCGAAGATACATCTCGACGGGTCAAAAATTGGTGGAAAGATCCAGGATATTAGTCTCGACGGGTCTAGACATACCCTTAACATGTTGAGATAGCTTGAAACGTAATTGAGGACTTACTTCAACGTCTCAAAGCACAAACATGACAAAATTTTGACGGGTCGAACATGTCAAAAACAATCTAGGGTGTTGTCTTGACTGGTCGAGACACTTATGATAAAAAAAGTCCTCTTGTTTTTCCTTATTTTTGGTGTCATAGTGCCATGAATATAGTATATTTTGAACCATTCATGCATAATGAAGTAAAATAACATTCTCAACACTTTCGTATACCTAAAAAAATAGAGAAATTTTATTATTTGCCAACACAAATTATATCAAAGATGTCTTATTCCAACAAAGACTAAAAATAAAGTCTCAAAACATGACTAAAACAAGCCAAAAATAACTAAGCGTGATTACATAGCAGAATTAATAACCTAATACATAGACTAATCAAAATTTGGAGTCTCAAGGTTCTCCTTCTTATCATCTGCTACAATGAGATTGACGTCATAGTCTTCTTCCATCTCATGATCCCCTTGAGCAAAGTTAGACTCTTGTACCAAATATTGCTTATTCCACTTGTAGATATTCTGGATGTCCTTGCTTTCATGATATTGCTTGTGCATATGTTTAATTAGTAGAGCCACACTTGAAGTGTGGATACTTTCTAGATGGAGCAGAGTGTGAATAATGTCGAACATTCCTTGGACCGGAACCAAATTTATTCTTGTTGGAGTTACTGGGGTCTTCGTCGTCTTGGCGAATCCAAGTCAAATTTTGACTATGACCTCTGCCACGCCCTCCTCTCTCACCATGGTTACTGTAAGGCTCAGAATAGTTGTTCGTCTAAGGACGTGCCTTCCCACCAGTGTTGTAATTCTTAGGTATTTTCTTGGTCCCAGCGGGCTTTGCATTATTGTTGAGAATTATCTCATGATGTATCTCCTTTTTAGCTAGGATATGTATTAGATCATTTATGGTTGTAATTCTTCCTTGCTCATATTCAATTCGATACTGGTGAGCGAGAAGACTCATGGAAGAAGGGAAAGTGTTTAAAGACTTCTCGATCATAGCATAATCAATATTTTAAACTCCACAGAAGCTCAACTTAGATTGTAGCTCTAACATAGCTTGATCGAAGAAATCAATCTCCAGACAATCCAACAAATGGATTTAGTCCGATCGTTCGGCCAATTCTAGAAGTTGTGCATCATGCACATTATTGAAGCGTTACTTCAAAACGTCTCATAAATCATTGGGATCACCCTTCTTTCAGTACTACTTCTTCAGAATTGGATGGATATGACGCATCAAATAAATGAGGGCTTGAGCTTTACGAGTTGGAGTGGGTTGTACTGCATTCACACATGTTGGTAGGTGGAATCCTTAGCCAATGAGCTAGGATTCTTATCTATTTTTTGTTACCTATTTATATATATATATACGGAAATTTAAATTTGAATTTGAGTTCTTTTTTCTTTTTATTTTCCTAAAATTTGAATCTCCATCATTGATTATTTCGTGTAAGAATTCACTAACACAATAGGTCATACATATTATTCCATGCAACAAAACCAAAATAACTCTATTAAAATTTCTTATGATATACAAAACATTAATGTACAAAAGACATGATAACTTAGCCTATTTTTTAGTTTAGTCATCGAAAAAATAAGTCAGAAATATGAAACTATATTTTAATAACTATCAACACTCAATACGTACTAATTCATCTAACATTATCATAATTTCATATGTCCCAATGCTTAATTAATATTTTCTTTATAAATAAGGTAGATAATTGATCATATGAGAAATTAATGAAGTTTCAATACAAATTTTCATGTATTTCTCTTAATTTTTGTTGATTTCGTCTAATTTTTTACTGAATCGATATTTCATCGATATTTTCGTTGAAATATCCATATTTTGGATTGTCGATATATCCTCGATATCTGATATTTTACTCCACCTGGTGGATAGTATTGGTGAGTTCTTTTTCAATGAATTGATATTCTCCACATCGGAAACCCAGCGATGGTACTCTTTGCCATTGACATTAAGGATGTCAAATTCAGGCCCAGTCGGCACAGTTGAAGTCATCTACAAAAGAGACAAAGGAGATAATTAGTAACGATAAAAAACTTCGATCATTCATATCAAATTTAAGGAATAAGAACCAAGATGTATGGTCACAAAACTTGATGCTTGATAAATGGTTGCTTCATATCAAAATCAATTACTTAATTCGTTTTTTTCTTTTCATATACCGTAACTCACTCAAGACCGTCACTAATCAAAACTTTTTGAGAAAAGAGGTGATCGATGAAATCCTCTTACTCTCATATAATTTCAATATATATCACAATAATAATCAACCAAAATCTAGTCCTAGATCTAGGGTGTTGCGGCAATTAAATTTTTCAACCTAATTTCTAAAGTTAAGAGAGTTAAAAAAATTACTTTGATTGATGTTATGCTCCGTATGACTGCAACTGTATTTGTTTGATGATTGACTTGATGGTAACACTAATCTGACGCATGATTTAGGAAGTTGAGCAATCTTGACGAACTTGAGAAGAAGCTTGCAGGTGGTGTGCAAGGGATGAGGCCGATGATGGTGGTAGTCGACGACAGTTGTAGTGATCGACAGTGATGAGGGTAGCCGGCGGAGGTGACGGTGGGATGTTGTATTTTAGGGTTCGGATTTTGTTGGGTGGAGCTATTTCCACCCCATACAATACTCTTTTCACCCCAAAATTCTTTAATTATTCAAAGACTAATTTATCCATATACAAAATTATATTAAAGGACTATATAATTTGTGAAATTACTATGTGTTTGTGTTTATTCACCCTACACAGTTTTCGCGTTAAAGTGTAGAATAACTTAGCCTAAAATAAACTTCTTCCTCTTCAATGAAACTCTTGTCGACCTAACGACCTTCTTTTCTTAGATTTAAATCATTTTAACACATATAGAGACACAATACACTGATTTAGACCATGAAAATAAGGTAATATTTTTTTATCGATTTAATCGTTCAGCTGACTTTCGCTTCGTTCGGTAGGGTCCTACTGAAAAACCTGACAAATTTCAGCAGGGTCCTGCTAAAAATATTGACAAATTTCAGTAGGAACCAGCTAGAATTTCAAACTTTTTTTTCCAGCAAATCTTTACTGCAACAGGGTCCTACTGAAAGTTTCAATTTTTTCAGCAAGGTCCTATTGAAAATTTTGACTTTTTTCCGCAAACCCTTACTGAAGAAATGTTTATTTTTAGTATAGGAACAATTGAACTTCAAAAAAGAGGGTATTTTTGGTACTCAAATGGGTGAACTCAAATAAATGAAAAAAACCCAACATTTTAAGAGGTGAAGATAACAATTGGGGTGAAGATAGTATTTTGTGGGGTGGAAATAGCTCTACCATTTTCTTTTTGTGATGATGACTATCAACTCAAGAGTTATTGATAATGTGTTGAAGGATAAATAGATACGCTATAGATGTGGATTGAAACTGTATTCTCATTCATTGATAGATGACCTTAAATACATGCATTACAATCAATTACAATTAGTACACTTATAAGGAAACTACTTCAGTGCTTTAACACAATTTACAATAAAAAAACATGTTTATAAAATAACCATAAAATGGTAAACTAATGTATTTCTTTAAGGTTGTAATACAAAGTTTAATTTTCTCATAAAGAATAGTACCAAACCTAAATAAGTAACTTTTTATTTAAAAGTTACAATTTAATCTTGATCATTCATTTTTTTTTAATTTGATCTAACACGACCGTAAAATAAAAAGTTATTTATTTAGGTTTAGTATTGTTCCTTATGAGAAAACTAAATTTGATATTACAACCTTAAAGGAATAAATTAGTTTACCATTTCATGGTTATTTTATATACATGTGTATTATAAATTGTGTTAACACACTGAAATAGTGTCTTACTTATAAATCAGGGATTGATAGAATCTCTACTTCTAATCTAATTAAGACAAGACACACTTCAGAAGATATGAAATATAATTTCTTTAAACAAAAACATGATAATAATCATATATTACATTAATTTTTCAAATAAAATTATCAAAATAGGTCGGATTTTTATGGCCAAAGTATGTAGGGCTAGGTTTGACATCTAAGGCTCAAAGTGGCCGGGTCGGGCTTCACTTACATGGCTCAAGCCACTATCCTATTTTTATGTGCCGTCATGGGCTGGGTTGGTCCAGGCTCAGCCTCACTTTTAAGGCTAAAGACCAGGCTGGGCTGCGCTTAGTCAAAGTCAACCAGAGACGAGGCCTGGTTGGACCGGGTTGAGGTTGCAATATGGCAGCCCTTACCAGCCACTTAGGACTGAGCTACATGGGCCAACAAGGCTGGGCCAAAATTGGGCCTTACAAACAGAAAATATAAACAAAAAAAAATCTAACATGATGGATGATATTAAACACATTTGTCAACAAACTACTTATATATGGACTCCATAATCATCAAACCAATAATATACAAACAAACTCAAACAACAATTGACCAAATCGAAGATTTAAACCCATGGAAGCAACCAAGGAGATAAGGGATATCAAGAGTGATGTTTTGTTATCAAGTAAAACTCAATCGAAAATCTGAGATCTTCTGCCACGTTGCATGGCTGTTAGAAAATTGAAGGTTATGCAAGCCTCGTAAGATGCTCGTCAATGTGAATCTAGCTTAGGATGGTTTTGTTGTTCTGGATGGGGTTGGATTTTGTGATGTTAGAATACTAAGTTGTTTTGGTGTAGAGAATGATGCCACGGTGGTAGCCTTGTTCAGAGCAATGATAGAAATGAAAAAGGAGGCCTTTCCATTTGGTTGGGTTTTGTTGCATAAGATGGTGGTGCAAGGATGGAAACAGGTTGGGTCGGGCCCGAGTTTTGGGTAACCGAATCCGAACCCAAAATCAACCCGTCAGACCGAACCTGACCCAAATCCGAAAAATTTTAGTTCGGGTTTTCACCCGACCCGAACCCGTCAAATATATAATACGCGAACCCGACCCGTTTACCAGAATAAAAAAAAAATTAAATAAAAAAAATATATATAAAAAATTGTATTATAAATGTTACTATTCTATAAAAATAATAATATAAAAATATATAAAAATTAGATATAAATGATAAAATATAATAAATAAACATTAAAAAATAGGTGGGTCGGGTTCGGTTCAGGTCGGTAAATACTCGATACCCATTATTTGCCTTAAAAATTGGGTTCGGTTTGGGCGGGTTCCCTTAGGGTCGGGTTATTTTTCCATCCCTATGGTGGTGTGGTTGAAAGCAAATTTTGGTGAAGAGGGAGGCGGCCATGAGAGAGAGAGAAAGAGAGAGAGAGAGAGAGAGAGAGGCTAGGTCATGTGTTTTGATTTGTTATACTTTTTTTTTTCATTTGTTATATATGTATTAATTAATTTTTTATTTAAAAAGAGGTTGGGTCAGGTTGGGCTTGGCCAACGAGGCCAAAATGGGTCGGGCCATGAGGTTGGGCCGAGTTTCAATTACATAGCCCAAGCTCTACCCTAAATTAAAAGAGGTTGGGTTAGCCTACTCTGACTTGAGACTAGACTAGGTTTCGACCCTAAAGGTTGGGCAGGTTAGAACGAGACTTAAGGCCCAATGGTCAAATGATGAGACATACCTATTTTTAATGAAATTAGGCCAATCCGTCCTAACACGAGGTCGAGTCGAACTTTGACCTCATGAACCCGACGGTCTTAGAAGAGACTTAAGACTTTAATGCCAAATTGTGACACCTGAATAGCCTCGAGGGAGAGCTAAACTGAGTCCATACCAAACAAATTCATTCAGTACGTCCCTATGTAGTACACTTTCGACCTAGGACCGATCCGATCCAAACTGATTCGAGGCCTAAATTTTGATCTGCTAAAAAGCCCAAACAATATACCCGAAACACAGATAGAGAATCAACGACAGTCCTCTCTGAAATCTGAACAGTGAAAACCCCCAACATCGACGATCGAAGACCGATGACTGAAGATCTGTCAGGTTCATCCCTCTCAGTTCAGTTTCAGTTTAGGTCCCCTTGTTCTTGTTTCATATATCATATCAAAAGAATAATAATGAGAGGAAGGAAACCGGATTCATGCACAAAAATCATCAAAAAGCAAAAATCTGAGACAATTTCATTGCTGTGCGACGACTTACTTGACCTAATCCTTGGCAAAATTATCAAAAGAAGTGACCGGAATTCGTCCTCGAAGGTCTGCAAGAAATGGTGCGCAGTGAAACGTCTGAGCGTAAAATCACTGAGCGTTTACATGTCGCACCCTTCTGTTGTTGCATTATGGATAGATTCCCAAATTTGGTCAAGCTGCAAGTGTTTTGTCTTAGAACCAGCACCCAGCTTGAAACCATTTCCAAAACATGCCCAAAACTTGAGGTCATCAAGCTCTACACTAGGGATTCACACGAGGCTTTGGGGATTGGGTGTCCCAAGTTGTCCTCAATTTTGCTAGTTGGGAATAAAATTGGGCATGCTGGAGTTACTTGGCTTGTGAATTTGGCGCGTAACTTGGAGGGTTTGGAGCTTGACTCTAGCTTGGTCAGGGATGCTGCTCTTGCAGTAATTGCGTCGGCTTCCATTACCACTTTGATACTGTTTCGCTGTCGAAACATTACGGATCACGGATTGGAGCTGTTGGCGAGTCATCAAGGTCTAGTAGAACCTTAAAGAAATTGGATGTTTTCTGTGCAATAGAATCGCCAATATTAGGGTGGGGCATTTGCAGAAAATGAGTTGCTTGGAACACCTAGAATTGTCACTTGAGAGAAACAGTCACTGGAATTGGAGTTTTGGCAGTCTCCAAAATTCAAACCCTCAGAACTCTGAAATTGCGTTATATTCTAGACGTGCCGGACAGTTCAGATGTTGCCCTTGCACAGGATTGCCATAAATTGGAAGTACTTGACCTTACAGGGTTGTCAAGAGGTTACTGGATGTGGCATTCGTGCATTTTCAACTCACAAATGCTTGAAGCGGCTTCTATTGCTCGGTGTAAGGAATGTTCATCTATCTGATGTAGAATATCTAGCACTTGGATATTCGTCAATGGAGCCTGAATCTGTTTTGGTAGATGAATGTCTGATGAGGGATCCAACTTGGAGCTCTCAATTGATGCACGTCAGCACCAGAAGAGTCATCAAGCTCACAAGATTTTAGTTCCTTGTCGTAGATCTTCATGAACATTTGTTGCATGACTTTAGTTTCTTTGATATATACAGTAAAATTTCGATAAATTAAAAATTTCGGGATCGGTAAAAAATATTATTTTAACGAAGTTATTAATTAATCGAGTATTAAATTATTGAAGTTTTACTGTATATCCTTTACTAGCCAAAAACCACATAAAAATGGTTTGATCACTTATCGACTAATGGGTTGGTGTCAAAATGATCTTTCTTTGGTTAGAGCAAGTAATCACATAGTTGAAGTTTAACTACTGGGTTGGTTAGAGGCAATGTTTGCCTTTTGTTTATATAGGGGTTAGCTATGCAATTCGGAATGTATAGGGGTTTTGTCAACATGGGGATGCTTGCAAGCAAAGTCACTTGAAGGTGCAATTCCTGTGTATTTAATTTACCATGGCATTGCCTATTTTAGTTTAATTGGAGAAGGTATGCCATGGTATGTATTAATTTGAGGAAACTAGTTTGTGCCCTTCTCTATTGATGCCTGCGTTGCTCTTTGTACTTTAAAGCTTATTTTATGCAACTATAGTGCAAATGTTCATATACCGTACTTAGGAAACTTCTGCAGCGCCAAATAGATAAAATGAACGGCTTGAACATTCTGTAGTTTTGTACCAACTTTCTCTTTAAACCTTAATTTTATTCATATCCTTTATCACAAGGATTACCCATTTTCGAGTTGCCATATGCTGATCAGCCAAGAATAGTGCGCGTGCTATACGACATTACAAAAAACGGTGACGCTATGATATGCCGCATGAAACGACCTGAAGTCATAATATTAATTGTTCTCATTTCTCAGCCTTGCCAATTCTGTAACAAAAATGGGTGCAAGCTTTGAAAGTTTCAAAATGCATGCAAATCCCACAACTAAAAGGCTGTCAAAAGAGAACTACATCCCTAACGATGATGACTACATCTTCAAAACAGAATGCTACCCGACACTTCGAGTTGAACTTAAACATAACGGATGAAAAACCAGAAGTTACATGATAAATTCAACTTGACAAACAGTGGAACCTCTTTGAAACATTGGAAATTTCATCAGCAGCTCGTTCTCAAGGTGCTTTCCTGCATGAATTGTCATTTTGTTCAAAGCGTTCCCGTTCTTTAGCAGATACTTTGCCACGTCTATCTCAGCTTGTCCTCCCTTGAAGGCCCTTATGGAGATGGTCTTCAGGTGGGATAACAAACAAGTAGGCACTGCCTCTGGTGGTTCCCAGTGCTCTGTTAACTCCTCCTGTGATTCGATTAAATATGGTGTACACAATAAAATATATCAATGCATTAAGACTTACAAGGTTTGGAAGAACTACTTTGTACAAATGTCAAAGCAACTTTCTTACATTTTCGAAGACAAGATCTTCTAAGATCAGTGATCTCTTCAGAAACGCTGCAAGCAATGTCCCGTCATGACCTTTATTCCCTTCAAGAACCAGCTCCAGTTTGATCAAGTTATGGAAAGCAGGAGGATCAAAAGCCTGCATGGAAGATACTCGCATTGTCATTAGTCAGACAAAACTCAAGCAGAAATTGAATATATCCTCATGCATGATAATATATTCCAATTCATAGCAACCCAATTTGATCAAAAAAGCCTTTGAATTATTCTAAGAACAGTAAAATAAGAGGAGATGCATGCACTTAATAGTTTTGAAGAACAACAAGGGAGACAGGACTCACAATCAACAATTTGCAAAACAACAAGAAGAGCCTAACCCTACAGTCTAAATTTTTCCAGCCCTGCATTAGAAAAAGGATTCAAAGGAATGAAAACTCTTTCATTATTTCCTTATCAACCCAAATATGAATATCAATTAGTTCAATCATTTCCCTGGCCAGCTTTGAAAAGAGTAAAAAAATGAGATCATACGGAGATAAGTTCAGTTACCATCTAGCTTCTCAAGTAAAGCTTATTGACAAAAAAGAAAAATAAGATAGTCATACCTCAACACAAGGAATTGAAAGAGACAAATACTTAACAACGGAAGTTGGTCTGAGGAGTGCGTTTACACGATTGGAGAAGGCATGCTGTACCGGTTGATGATCTTGGTACTTGAGAGTAATATTAATTAGCTCTGACTAAAGATTCTACATTCTCCAAAGAATAATGTGACAAAACAGTTTCAGAGAGACAAAGGTATTCGAGCTTTGGGGGCATTAATAGATAAAGTGCACCACTGAATCCCCGGCGCCTACCCTCACACAAACTTATATCTAATATCTTCAGTTTTGGTGCACAAATGCTAAAATGCTCCTGTCCAATTTCTCTAAGGTCTAAAGTCAGAACTTCAAGTACTGGGAAGTGAGAAAAAAGACCTTGGTACGAATCCGTATCCTCTTCGCCACACTCAACATTAATATGCAGGGACTTAAGCCTCGGGAAACTGCTCGATGTCAAAGGAGGATATCTAAAATCAATGTTCACCGATTCCAACTTCAGAACTTCCAGTGTCTTGCAGGTGAACAGAGAAGCAGGCAGTATAAAATCTTGGTCACCCTCAAAATCTCCACGAAATTCAAGATCAATTTCAGCCACATCTAGTCCAATAGCAGCTTCAATCCAACCACCAACCAAATCACAGTTGTCTTCAAGTAAATGACTCTTAATATGAAATGTACGAATCCCAGATGTGTGGGACGCAATTGCATGACGAACAAAGACCTCAAGGCCTGCATAGGCTGCACCGTCCTCCTCATAATCCTCATCCTCACCTATGTTGTCGTTGATTGTAAACAGATCAAAGTCTACAACAGGAACAGACTTCCAAATGTGCTTCCATCTTGTCGACAAAATACTTGTCTTCACAGCATGTTGTGTTCCCATGAATGAGAGTATGTGACATATCAGTGAATCGGGTAATGCACTCATCTTGTCTCGGTTGTTGACTGCTCGTTGACGAAGCCGCTTTGACCTCGTCAATGATAAGATTTAGTTTGTTATTCTGTTTCTATAATGTCCTAGTCTTGAGGGATTGTCTCTGTTTGATTAAGTCAAGTTAGTTACCACGTTCTAGTCACAAGGTGGGACGTCTTTGTTTATGTTTCATCTGTGTAAAGCTATTATATATAGTTGTTGTTCATTCAATAAGATAAGTCATTCCCAGATTGTTCTTTGCACTCTTGTTTCAATTCTTGAGCAATTGCATATAACATTCTGGTATCAGAGCCCCCCACTAGGCCTGAGAAAAAAAAAAGGAGAAGCCGCAGCTTTGAGTGACTTAAACATAGAGTGAGAAAGAAAAGAATGAGTGAAGAGAAAGAGTTCTTGCAACCTGCCATCCCACGCTTCAATGGTCATTATGATCATTGGAGTATGTTGATGGAAAACCTCTTGCGATCGAAAGGTCTCTGGAGTCTTGTTGAGAATGGTTTTGAGGAACCATTAGCAGGAACTCTGTTGTCTGATGTGCAATAGACGCAGTTGGAGAATGCAAGGGTTAATGACCTCAAGGTAAGGAATTACCTATTCCAGGCAATTGATAGGGTGATTCTTGAGCAGATCTTGGAGAAGCGCACATCGAAACAGATTTGAGACTCCATGAGAAGGAAGTTCGAGGGCAACGTTAGGGTGAAGCGGTCTATTTTTCAAGCTTTGAGGAGGGACTTTGAGGTCTTGGAGATGAAAACAGGGGAAACCATCACTGATTACTTTGCTCAGGTGATGACAATTGCCAACAAGATGAGGAGCAATGGTGAGCAGATGAGGGATGTGACGATTGTGGAGAACATCCTTAGAACATTGACCGAGAAATTTAACTATATTGTTGTCTCGATTGAAGAATCTAAGGATATCGAATCCCTGTCAATTGATGAGCTGCAAAGTTCTCTCATTGTACATGAACAAAAGTTCAATCGGAGCAGCGGTGAAGAACAAGCGCTTAAAGTGACACATGACGAAGGTTACGGTGGAAGAGGACGTGGGAGAGCTGCGTTCAGAGGAGGAAGAGGCAGAGGTAGGGGTTGTCAATCCTACAACAAAGAAACCATCGAATGCTACAAATGTCATCAACTTGGACATTATCAATATGAGTGTCCAAGTTGGGCAAAACAGGCAAACTATGCAGAGCTTGACGAGTCAGAAGAGATGCTTCTCATGGCCTATGTTGAGACACATGGAGGGAATCGAGATGATGTGTGGTTTCTTAACTCAGGTTGTAGCAATCACATGTGTGGTGATGCATATTTTTTTAGTAAGCTGGATGAAGGGTTCAAATAGACAGTTAGACTTGGCAATTATACAAGAATGAGCATTGTCGGAAAAGGAAGTGTGAGGCTATCTTTGGAATGTGTCAACCATCTTGTAACAGAGGTGTTTTATGTGCCGGAGTTGAGGAGTAACCTTCTTAGCATCGGCTAGCTACAAGAGAAGGGGTTGACTATTTTAATTAAGTCAAATCAGTGTCGTATCTTCCATCCTTCAAGGGGTTTGATTATTCACACCAATATGATAGCAAACAGGATATTTGTATTGTTGTCCAACACACAACTGATCAAGAAGGAGACTAAGGAAGTGTGTTTTCAAGAAACCAGTCAAGATCTAGCTTACCTTTGGCATCGTAGATATGGCCATCTCAGTTACAAAGGTCTTAAAACTCTATAACAGAAAGGAATGGTGAGGGGTCTATCGAGTTTTTCTGAGTCCAATACAGTATGTGGTGATTGCTTGAAGGGGAAGCAACATCAGGATGCTATTCCTAGGAGGAGTACATGTAGAGAATCAGAGAAGTTGGAGCTAATTCATGCTGACATTTGTGGACCAATATCTCCCATCTCCAATAGCTACAAGAGGTACCTAATTTGCTTCATTGATGATTTCAGTAGGAAGGCCTGGGTATATTTTCTCATTAATAAGGCAGATGCTTTTGCTTCTTTTAAACTATTTAAGAGTTGTGTGGAAAAGGAGACTGGTTTGCCTATTAAATGTTTGAGAACAGATCGTGGAGAGGAGTTCACATCAAGTGAATTCAATGATTTTTGTAGAATGAATGGGATTAAAAGGAAGTTAACCACAGCTTATACACCACAGTAAAATGGTGTAGCAGAGAGGTAGAACAGGACTGTGATGAATATGGTGAAGAGCTTACTCATTGAAAAAGGTGTCCCAAAGACCTTTTGGCCTAAGGCGGTGAATTAGACATTCTATGTTCTCAACAAATGTCCAACGTTGTCAGTTAAAGATGTGACACCAGAAGAGGCTTGGAGTGGTGTGAAGCCTTCTGTTGAACATTTTCGGGTTTTGGAAGTATTGCGCATGCTCATGTCCCTGATGCTCGAAGGACAAAACTTGAAGATAAGAGTCATAACTGTGTTCTATTTGGGGTGAGTGAAAATCAAAAGGGTACAGACTTTATAATCCAGTGTCAAAGAAGATTGTGGTTAGCCGGGACGTTGTCTTTGAGGAGGACAAGAAGTGGAGTTGGGATGATAACTATGAAGAACAAACTAATCTGGACCTGGATTGGGGAGATGAAGAGGAGCAACATGACAATGTGAATGAATCTGAGGGAGAAGATGATGGAGAAAGCAGTGAAGAGATGGTGTCGAGCGCTAGAAATATTGAAGTTCATCAACCTTCAAATGTAAGGGAAGTTAGAAACAGAAGAGCACTGATATGGATGGGAGACTACTTCTTTGGTGAAGGACTTTCTGATGAAGATATGCAAGCTAATATGATTCTATTTGCTAGTTCTGATCCAGTATGTTATGAGGAAGCAGTGAAAGATGAAAAGTGGAGGCTTGCTGTGGATTCAAAGATGAGTTCAATAAAGAAGAATGGGACATGGTTTCTAACTGACTTGCCTAAGGGAGTTAAAATGATTAGGGTCAAATGGGTCTACAAGACAAAACTGAATGAACTTGGAGAAGTGGAGAAGCACAAAGCTCATTTGGTCACAAAGGGTTACGCACAAGAACACAGAGTTGATTATGAAGAAGCATATGCTCCAGTAGCTCGCATGGACATAGTGCGAATGATTCTAGCTCTTGTAGCACAGAGAAGTTGGGATGTATTTCAACTTGATGTGAAGTCAGCCTTCCTTCACGGAGAGCTAACATAATACATTTTAGTTGAGCAGCCGAGAGGCTATGAGATGAAGAATGAGGAGCACAAAGTGTACAAACTCAACAAAGCCTTGTACGGACTCAAACAGGCACCAAGAGCATGGTTCAGTAGGATTGAATTGTATTTTTTTAGAGAAGGCTTTGAGAAGAATGATCATGAACAAACCCTCTTTACCAAAGTCGACAAACAAGGTAAACGTCTGATCATTAGTTTGTATGTTGATGACTTAATTTATACTGGAGATGATGAGGTTATGATGCATGAGTTTAAGAATTCTATGATGGGGGAGTTTGATATGTCTGATTTAGGCAAGATAAGGTATTTCCTTGGTATTGAAGTAGTGCAGTTTGATGGAGGAATATTCATAAGTCAGAAGAAGTATGTAATGGAAGTTCTGAAACGTTTTGGGATGGAGCACATCAATTCAGTCCAGAATCCAATCATTCCAGGGTTCAAAATTTTTAAAGATGAATATGGAGTAGAAGTGGATGGCTCGTTCCACAAACAACTGGTTGGAAGTGCGATGTATTTAACAGCCACAAGGCCTGATATAATGTATGCTGTTAGCTTGATTAGCAGGTATATGTCAAGGCCAACAAAACTTGATCTTTTAGCAGCCAAGAGAGTCTTGCGTTACTTGCAAGGAACTACTGATTTCGGTATTCTTTACAAAAGGGAAGGAAATAAGGAGTTGGTCAGTTTCACTGATAGTGATTATGCTGGTTCTGTGGAAGATAGAAAAAGCACGTTGGGGTATGTGTTTCTTTTGAGTGGAGCAGCTGTGGCTTGGTCTTCACGTAAGCAACCAATTGTCACACTTAGCACAATTGAAGCAGAGTTTGTTGCGGCTGCAGCATGCACATGTCAAGCAGCATGGATGAAAAGGGTGCTTGAGAAGCTTAGTTATGAAGGTAGTGAGAGTCCCATCATTTTCTGTGACAATAGTTCAACCATCAAGTTGTCAAAGAACCCTGTAATGCATGGCAGGAGCAAGCACATTGATGTGCGGTTCCATTTCTTACGTGATCTGGTGAATGAAGGAGCTGTGCAACTGAAGTTTTGTAGAACACAACAACAAATAGCAGATGTGCTGACCAAACCACTAAAACTGGAGTCTTTTTAGGAGTTTAGGAAGCAGTTGGGAGTCTGTGATGCACCAAAGGTAAACTAGCTGCTTAGGCAGTCTAGTTTTAGGGAGGGAATGATAAGATTTAGTTTGTTATTCTGTTTCTATAATGTCCTAGTCTTGAGGGATTGTCTCTGTTTGATTAAGTCAAGTTAGTTACCACGTTCTAGTCACAACGTGGGACGTCTTTGTTTCTGTTTCATCTGTGTAAAGCTATTATATATAGCTGTTGTTGTTCATTCAATAAGATAAGTCATTCCCAGATTGTTCTTTGCACTCTTGTTTCAATTCTTGAGCAATTGCATATATCAGTCAACACCATTATTGATCAAATATAGACGAAAGCTACAACATTTTACAAGAAAAAATTGATGATTGATTAAGCTACTATTATTGACTTTCAACATTTACTCAATTCAAATTTTGAAATCAACCATGTACTCTACTACTTTGATTTCCATTCCCTTTAAACAATACCCAAACTTCGAAAGAAATGAAGAGAAATAAATACCTGAATAAGGTCCAAGGACGACCAGCAGAAGATGACGACCGTGTAGTCTTCGATGGTGAACAGTAATGAGAATCTTTTAGACTTGTTCGAGTCTTCGAGAAGATGAAACTGTAGTCTCTGTGTGGCAGTTACTTCCCCCTTACTTAATTTGTACTCTCTCTCCCGAGGATGGTTTGGAGTCAGGGTCGGCCCAAAACTCTAATTTTTACTGTTTTTGTGGTAAAACAATAAGGCAAAATAGCATAAATGGTTACTAATTTTTGCTCAAAACGACAGTTTGGTCACTATCGTATGACATATGTCAAAATGAGTACTCCCTTTAACGTTTAATTATCAAATTGGTCACTCCCGCCAACTTTTTAGGGTAAAAGTGTCTTTTTATCATTAAATTGTATTTATTTACAAAAATATCATTACTAAAAGTTTTAAATGGTCATTGATTTTTGCCCAAAATGACACTTTGGTCACTATCGTATGACATATGTCAAAATGGTCACTCGTCTTCATTCTCCGTCTATCAATTTTGTCACTCTATCTATTTTAGACGTTAAATATTTGAGATGTAAGAGGTACAAATGTCTTTTTATCATTTAATTTTATTTAATTTACAATAATGTCATCATACAAGTTTTAAAAAATTATTAACTCTCTCTCTCTCTCTCCACCCCACAATCGCCGGCCGATGGAGATTGAACCCGAGCCCGAACACAACACGGAGGAGCCGCGCGCAAACCCTAAATCCTAAACGATGAGGACCCACAAACCTCTTTCTTCCCTCACCCTCGCCGTCGCCGCCCTTAGATTCTCCACAATCGCAGTCACCTCATGGCATCCTCTGCCTCCTCACGGCTAGCCAAATGAAGGAACCCAAGCGTTGAGCCATCTCTCCCCCGAGCTCGACGTAGCCACGACCAGCTCCTCCCGACCTTCCCGACTGCCGCCTTCGCCTTTAGCTCACTCTCGTAGGCTTCTCACTCTGCCTCGGAGCATGTGGCTTGAGGTGCTAACAAGCCTGGTCGAGGTAAAGATCTATCTATTGGCATTGGATTTCGGTTGCGGTGCTACTACAAATGTTGATCGACGAGCCGTCGTTGGTGGTGGCGAGCCTCGGGGGAGGAGAGATGGAAAGGATAATTTTTTAGATTTTTAGATTATTTTTTGTCAAATGAGGATAAAAAGACCAAAATACCCCTGAAAATAAATGGAATATTCTTTTTTTAACGGACGTTTAAGCTTGAATGACCAATTTGAAAATGAAACCTTAGCGGGAGTGACCATTTTGACATATGCCATACGATAGTGACTAAAGTGTCATTTTGGGCAAAGATTAATGATTATTCATGCAATTTTGCCAAGGTAAAAAGACAAAAATAGTTTTTTTTTAACAGGCGAATGACCATTTTGATATAATTTCGAAAAAGACGAGTGACCATTTTGACATATGCCATACGATAGTTACCAAACTGTCATTTTGGGCAAAGATTAATAACTATTTATGCTTTTTTGCCAAACAGTAATGTCAAATTTGCTCCGAATCTTTATAAACAAGACAAAAGACACATCCGATAGCTAAGACAGTCTGCACCGGTGCTGTTTTTCAGCACAAGAAGCACACAAGAAGCACGTGGGACCCGCCACATCAAGAGGCGACCACTCGTTGACAAGCTCGGCGAGTAACTACACGAGTAGTCTACTGGGCCCACGCACGACGGTGATTAGCATTGAGGAGGAGAGGCGGGCCCCGACCTGCGAATAGCACAAACAGTGCTGGAAATGACGTGTAGAACTGGTGACCGCTTGTTGCTCGTGCTGCAGTGCAGATGCTCTAAGAACACTCTGGAGAAGTCCGATACACTTAAAATAAGGTTATTTATTTTAGACAATAAATGACAAAATTTTACTAATAAAGACAAGTTGCTTGTAAGAGCAACCGCACCGGCGAGCACCGGCACCGGTTTTGCTCGAGCATCATGTGGGGGCGCACGAAACTGCTCGAGGGGCTGGGTTTTGGAGAGCGCACCAGCGAGCAGCCGTACGAGCAGTCGTCGTTGACGATTTACTTCGGCAATCGCTCGAGCAAGTCTCGCTCCGGTGGTTGCTCGCGTCCCTGGTAGATCCTACAGCACGTGGGTGACGCCAGACGCATGTTTTTTTTTATGTCATGCACGCGCCAATAAAAAAGATAAAAAAAAATTTGACGGACCAATCAGCCACTGACACGTGGCTTACCGGCTGGTAAAATCAAATAAAACGGTCCAATCGATCCAACGGCTCAGATTTGAATCAGAAAGTATGATCCAACGACTCAGATTTGAATGCAACGGCTACTGAAAAATCAGAACGGAAATAAACTGAAAAATTGTAAAAAAAATGTAAAAAAATCCTAAAAATTCTTAAACTCTCCCAAATATTTGTCTATAAATACTACTTCAATTTTTTCTCAACTCACATCAATTTGTGCACAACAAATTACACTTCTCCTTCCATCTCCTCCCTCATTTCGTTAATCTTTTCTTCCTAAACAATGGGCACACATTGGCTTCCTTCCGAAGATTTACAAACGTGTATCTCTTTTGTGCTTCATAGCGTTGATGAATACGATGGCAACAAACAAAAGATGGAGAAATTGTGGGAGACAATTCATGGGGATTATGTGAAAAATTGGAAGCCAACACAAGGTGATCCTCCGAAAGAGCCGAGGACCCGAATCACGCTTGCGTCTCACTAAAACAAGTTCAAGCTACTCTTACAAAAATGTGGCGTATGTTTGTATGCGGCACGACAACGTATAGCTAGCGGCACTTCGTTAATGGATGAAGTAAGTTTATTTTTTTGTAGCATAATGATGAATTAAATTATATAGATTATATAATATAAATTATGTAACATGCATTATATAAATTTGTATGCGTAGCAAATTTAATGTATACAAATTTATAAATTATATAAACTTATATAATGTATACAAATTTAATGTATACAATTTATATAGTTTAATGTATACAATTTATATAATGTATACAAACTATGCATTATCCCAAATTTTTTGTAGCATACATTATATAATGACCATCCATTTTAGATTATATAATTTTTTGTAGCATACATTATATAATTTTTTTTGTAGCATAATGATGAATTAAATTATGTAGCATACATTATTTTTTTTTGTAGCATAATTTATATATGTAATTTGAATATAATATGTAGCATGGTGAAATAGCTAATATAATTATTTTATTAGGTCAAGCAAGCTCAATCATGTTACTATAAGGAAAAGAATCATCTATCTTTCATTTCGGTGCTACCAAGTACTCCATCTCCATATGCAAGTAGTTACTAACCTACTCCTTCCGCCGCCGAATCATCTCCAACCATTAATTTGGATGACGAAGAAGTGAATGAGACACCTCAAAGCCACGTGGCCGCTCCCTCTAGTCCGCCTAGACCAATGGGAACGAAGGCGGCAAAGGAAGCGAGACGACAAAAGAAACAAGGTAAGACTCCTATTGAGCAACGAGTTGAGGTTTTGCATACCATTGCTAGTGACCAAGCATCGTGGCAATCCAAGAGAATATCGCATAATGAAAGTGAGCTTAATTATTGCGCGGAGTACATAGAAATTCAAAGGCGGAATGAAGCAAGGGCGGATGAAGAGTTACGATTGAAGAAACAAGAGGAGGAAACGAGGATCATGACAATGGATTTGGAGGCAATGATTCCAATCTCAAAAAAATATTTTACAAAGAGGAAATTAGCCATCCTTAATGAATGAGAACCTAGTTAAGATCAACCTACCGATGAAACATATTCGGATTGTTATCACCCAAGTCGCGTGCTCTTTCCATAGAAGTTATAGTATTGTACTAAGAATAAATCTGGGTTTAGCTCGTCATTTTATGTAATTTAAATTTTCAAGAAATAAAGATGTAATTTATTTATTAAGATGAAATTGAAATACACATTAAATTAAAACACAAGCTTAATAATTAAACACGCATACAAAAATTAAACTAAAATTAAACACAAGCTTAATAATTAAACACACATTTTTAGGATAATATTTAGAGTATCTTGCCGGTTTCCAACCTCCAATTGTGCTTCACCAAGTCCTTCTGAAGCTCTCTATGGATGTAACCAGATTCAAGATCAGCAACACGGTTGTGAAACCGTTGTATATTGGCTCCATCTCTACTAATTGGCTCAAAAGGAATTCGATTCCCTTGTTCATCCACTGGCCCATCATAAACCCGAAAAGCCCTCGATGGATTTTGCACGTCTTCTTCTTCCTCATCCTCATCCTCCACGTACTCATCCTCAACAATCATGTTATGTAATATGATGCAAGCTAACATGATGGTAGTCATTACCGATTTGTGGTGCAATGTACAACTATGATGAATAATTGCCCATCGAGATTGCAAGATGCCAAAGGCCCTCTCCACATCTTTCCGGTATGCCTTTTGTTTCTTTGCAAAGAGTTTATCTTGCAGCGTCTGGGGATTAGAAATAGTTTTGATGAATGTAGAGTACCTTGGATATATTCCTTCAGCCAAATAATAAGCGTGGTTGTACCTCTCTCCATGAACTTCATAGACGACAGTTGGACCTCTTCCTGCAAGGACCTCTGAAAACACATTCGATAGGTGGAGCACGTTAATGTCATTTTTGGCTCTAGGACACCCGAAGAAGCTGTGTCATATCCATGTATCATACAAGGCCACCACCTCCAGAATAATAGTTGGGCGACCTTTTCAACCTGAGTACGCCCCTTGATAGGCAGTTGGGCAGTTCTTCCACTCCCAGTGCATGCATTCGATACTTCCAATCATGCTTGGAAAGCCTCGACGTTGGCCTTTAGCTAGGAGTCGCGTGAGGTCTGCCAATGTTGGACTACAGAGGTATTTTGGACCATAGATTTGATACACTTGGATGCAAAAATCCTTCATGCATTGTAGGGTAGTCAACTCCCCCATCTTTGTAATTTCAGTGCACTGATCCGCGGCCGCCCCATACGCCAACATTCGCAGAGCACTGGTAAGCTTTTGTTCGGGAAGAAGCCCTAGCAATCCAGTCGCGTCTGGTCTTTGATGCCAAGATTGGTCGTAGTTGCAGAGATCCATTCTGATAATGTTGAATCGGTTTCTACTCATCCTATACCGCCGGCGAAATTCTGCCGCCTCGAAGTTGGGACGTTCCATGAAGTAATCAGCCATGAGATTGCGTCCACTAGATAGCCTCTGTCGTGGATGATTCGGTTTTTTACCGCGACGTGAACCGCTCGGTCGTGAGGGTTCATCGTCGTCTTGTGCTTCCGCCATGACCACCTGATTGATGAATGATTGCTCCATATAGTCATCATCTTCTTGTTGACGTTGTCTCCTCCTGAAAAAATTGGGGAAGATGAAAGGATCCATCAGAGTGATGAACAAGGAAATGTTGCTAACTGTTTAGAGAGATGAGTTATCTACTCGGATTCTTGTAGATGGTGTGAGGCAACTATGAGTGAAAGATGAACGTTTTATAGGCAATTGTAGATAATTCGATGGCCAAAGATGAACACACGTGTCACATCGTAATTGGTCGAAAATCTTACCGGAAATCTGGTTCAATTATTTTGTCGACGACGCTATCTCACATTGACACATGTCGCATCGTAATTGGTCGAATATCTTACCGGATATCTTGTTGAATTATTTGGTCAACGACGATATCTCGTAGCGACACATGTCGGATCGCCATTGGTCGAAAATCTCATCGGAAATCTAGTTCAATTATTTTACCGACAATGACACATGGCGGTGACACGTGTCAATTTTTAATTAGTCGGAAATCTTTTCGGAAATCTTGTATAATTACTACCGATAAAGACACGTGTCACATTATTATTGGTGGTAAATCTATCTGGTAAATCATTTTTAAACATTTCACAACATGACAAAGGTGATTTGCTTGAAACAAATAGTGAATGGGTGTGTGTAAAACTTGATTTGCTTGAGAAAATCTTGGATATATTTTGCTTGAAGCAAAATTTGCTTTTACTTTGCTTCTTGCTCTTCTCATGGGTGCGGATGCTCTAAGCTATCAAGTGGCAGGTACAAATTTATTTTTATATCCTGCCTTATTTTTTTGTATTTAATGTTTATTTTATCCAAAAATATTTAAATTTTTTTTCTTTTCAATATTTTTTAGATCGATTATTTTTCATTCAAAATTTTTTTTATTCAATTAATTTTTTCAACTTGAATTGATTATTCTCGTTTAGTAGCGCTATTAATAAATATTTAATACCAATTCAAACACAAATTTATTAGTAATTTCGATACAAATTGACTAGAGGTTTCGATACAAATTGAGTAACAATTTTGATACAAACTCAGCAGCAATTTTGATACACATTTCATAATATTTTCCTATACAATTCATTCCCTGAAATAATAATAACAGTCCCTAATAACATAGTAGCAGTCCTCGAATTGAAAATGCAGTAGCAGTCCTCGAACCAAAAAATGCAGTAGCAATACTCGAGCCGAAAATGCAGTAACAATTTCTAAACTGAAATGCACTAACCCTTTCCAAAAATATAGTAGCAATTCTTGAGACTTGGCAAAAAAATCTGAAACAGTAGCATCAATAATTTTAAGTTGAGATACACCACCTTTAGACTTAGCAATGCACAAAGACTATTGCTAAAAAAAACAAGAACCACTAACTGAAAAATATGACACTGCTATTGAAAAATCAATTGAAAGGACCCAACCCTGATTTAGTTTCCTAAACCGGAATCAAACCCCTTCTGAAAACACGAACAAAAAAAAAACCATCAAAATTTCGACAGAGTAACGCTACTAACGCGGAATCGCCATTACCTGCACCCGGAAAATACACTTCATCCTATGCCACAAAAATCAAACTGTGGGCACCAATCCCATCCGGATTTCTCAATATATCAACAGTAATGTAAAGTAATAAATATAACCATACTTTACCGAAATCCGGGGAAAATCGTATAAAAATATACATCAGAATACTCAGAGCGACTTCTAGTATAGATATATAAATAGTAGGCCAAAATAAGAACCTACCATAAAAGAAACATCGCTCGAATACTATGCCTCCGACCACGACGTCCGACACCAGAATTCGAACTGCAAACTGGGCACGGAAACCGAAAAGCCCAGGGGAAAGGCAAGTAAAACGTTAGAGTGAGTGGACGAAAATAAACATATGCCTTTCACCAGTTTCATATACATAATCAATATAAAATAATGCGAGTTCGGAAAGTATATATGGAGGTTGCCAGGCGAATCTCTCAAGTCCGACGGTCAGGTGAATTGCTCAAACCCGACGGTGATAGGCCATGGGAATCTCTCAACCCCAGCGGCATACAGGGGAATCTCTCAACCTTGCCCAGAGGAATCTCTCAACTCTGGTCCAGAGGAATCTCTCAACTCTGGCGGACTACCGGTGATCAGCTGAGTAGCCGAAGCATCGATGCAGTAATGCCATCACCAATAAACATAAAATAATACCTCCGAAAATAACATATATCTCAACATCGTATAAATTAAATACGGAAAATCATGAAAAATCACGAACTTACAAACAACCGTGAAAATATAAAAATGTCCACTCACATGTGAGCGTAACGCGATACACGTTAATCCCGTGATCCGGCGGAAAATCCCTCGCCAAACGAACGATCACGAACCCCTGAATAATCATAAAATCCATTTCTCAAAATCATAACTCAGTACCTCGAATCATATCACGAGAAACAACCGTTCTCGGAAACATATAATTTAATAACGACGAATTGTCGAAAATCCAATAATCACACCTCAAAGCCTCGCTATAATTTCCGATGCTCAAATCGAAAAACAAACCTCACCACTGCGATCGGGGCGCGATTTCGAGTGAAACGACATATAACTTGTCAAAAACTCCAAAAAGTCAACATTGACCGCTGTTGACTGTCGTTGACCACCGCCGGCGGCGGCGGCGCAACCCAATCTTGAATTTCTCCGGCGAACCAAAGCCTATTCCACTTAAAATCATCCAACAAGCAACTTTCATAACTACACCAAAGATCAATTCAAACTCTAACTAGCTCAATTTCAAGCAAAACTGAAATCGCTCACAAACTTTGATCCAACAATTCTCCATGTACAAATCGAATTGGAACTCCATACTTACATGATTAGATTCATGGTGATGAGAGCTTCAAAACCCAGTGCTTCAAGCAACCCAATTCGGCCGGAAAAAGATCGACCCAAAACTCACAAAATTCATCAACTTCTAACCGGAATTTCTTCTACCTCCGGTGACCCACGCTGTGAGAGGTGGCCGGGAACGCCACTAGGGAGCCGAGGCGCATCAAACAAGACCAACCCCGAGCCCTGGGGTGGCCGGACGGCGAGCCACCGCCGGTGAGCCGTCGAGCTCCGTCGCCCTCCTTCTCCTCCACCGAGTTGACTCGGTCAACATCAGTAAATGCAAGTTTGACTTGCCCAAAATAGAAATCCTCATTAAATACTTGCCAATTATAGAAACTTCCAAAATACACTTTTCGATAAACTTCAAACACCCGTAACTTTCGCGTCGTAAATCCGTTTCCAACAATTCTTGCGTCAACAAACTCACCTCGACAAATTCTTCAATTACCACCCGAAGTCAAACACATCGACCAATCCGATAAAAAGTCAACGGTTCAAACCATCACAAGCTTATCCGATTAAATAATCAACGGTCGAAAATATTCGTAACTTAATCCTCGTAACTCGGAAAAATCTT
Organism: Geum urbanum; assembly: GCA_946800695.1. NCBI lineage: Eukaryota > Viridiplantae > Streptophyta > Magnoliopsida > Rosales > Rosaceae > Geum > Geum urbanum. The sequence goes on from OX327001.1 coordinate 14,214,850, forward strand.
CCGAAAGTTCCCACAAGTTCGAAATTAAATTCTCAACAACTGTTATGAAGGATCCCAAATCAAATTCTCGTCCGATAATTTAGTCGCTAACAAGGCCGCCATATTAGCAGATTATGCCGAAATCACAACAAATCGCGAAACTCGCAAATCAAATCGATAATCATTCCATCTACGGTTCGGGTCGATCAACGGTCTAAAACGGATCACAATCACGATTCAGATAGACTCGACAGGAACGGATAAACTCGATAATATACCGAAATTTCAAATATTCATATTATATTCCTCGGTTGTCCAAATAATGATCCGGAACTGCCCATAAACTCGAAATCACGCGTACAATGACTCTCGAGAAGAGGCTCAACTCAAATTCTCGGCCAATAATTAAGTCGTGATCAAGTCTGGCGATTCAATCAACTATCGGAAATCTGCGATTACGCATAACCTCATGGCTTAAGCTGATTAATACTACTGATTTTGTTCCGGGTCGTCACATCAATAACACTACTACTGTAACATGGCTATTGAAATATATGACACTGCTATTGTAAAGTACTGCTACTAAAAATCAACAATCAAGAATACCTTTCTAACCTTATATGTGAATTCGAAAAACGTTGTTACTGAAAATATCAAAATTCTTAGTCAGTAACAGTTCCGACACAAATTCAGTAGCATTCCAAATACAACTTTAATAGCAGTGACAAAAGAAATTCAACTTTTTTTTTGTTCAATTTTTTTGTTTACCTATTTTATTCAAAAAAACTCTTCAGTATCAACTCACTTGAAATTCAGTAGTAACCTCGATATAACTTCAGTAACAATTCCGATACAAATTCATAGAACTTGATATAAATTTAGTAATAGTTCCAAACAAAATTAGTAGCAGTTTCAATACAAATTCATTAGCGATTTGGCTCAAAATTCCAGCAGCATTCTCAAAATTTGCCACACCAAACCAAAAATGTAGTAACAATCTGGTAAATACAGTAGCAATCTAAAAATGCAATAACACTGAACCAAAAATGCAATAGCAGTACCAAAAATTGCAGTAAGTCCCATAAATTACAGTAGCAGTCCTCAAAATTGCAGCACTGAACCAAAAATGCAGTAACAATTTGATAAATATAGTAGTAGTCCAAAAATGCAATAGCACCGAACCAAAAATACAATAACAGTAGCAGTCCCAAAAATTATAGTAGCGGTTCTCAAAATTGCAGCACCGAACAAAAAATGTAGTGACAAACTGATAAATACAGCAGCAATCCATAAAAATGCAGCACTGAACCAAAAAAATAGTAGCAACCCATGAAAGTACAGTAGCAATCGTCATCGAAAACAAAGAAAAAAATAATAAAAAACACAAAAAAAAACGTAACAAAAAAAATACAAAAGAGTAGTTGCACTGAGATACAAAGGACCTACCAAAAAAATACAAAACCTAAAAAAATCACACATAAGTTTTACGTCTAAAGCAAAATCAGTAGTACAACTTATATTTTTCAGAAAGAAAGAGAAAAGGACAACAACTCAGTATCAAGCTAGTTTTCAAAGTCACATTATTCAACTACTACTGTCTATTGTATTTGAAAAACACAATTATAGCAAAACACAATAAGATGTTTTAGCAAAACAAAAAACCTAGGTTGACTGCTAGCATACTTAATAAGCTTCAAGTGCTGCTCTATAAGCTGCATCCTTCTCTTCCCTTAAACGAATATTCGTTCTCCTTTCTTCTACTTCAAGCCTTGCTGTGACAAGAACATAAACACTTTCTTCAACCACTCTGTTCAGTACCAAGAGAATTTCTTCAGCAGATTTTGGCTCTTCAACCTGCAAAACATTTCCAACATTGATCCAAATCAAACAGTAACCCGTGCAATGAAAATAACAAAACCCAACCTGCGCACTGTAAACACCTTGTTTGCAAAAAATATAAAATAATCTAGCATCACTTTGTTGACCGGTCAAAAATCATCCTCAACTCATCGAGGAAATAGTTATCGGAAAATCAAATTTTATTTTAGTTTTCTTCTTCCTGTCGAGTGGCTTTTCTCAACCCGTCGAATATACTACTCGGGAATAGTATTTTTGGTGTATTTTGCATCAGTTTTCTTATGTCATATCAGCACTCTTCAAAGGGTCACAACTCTTTGGTAAATCTTTAAGTCTTACTTAAAGTGGTCAACAAGTCTTGATGACTAATTAATTCAAATTCTTTTGTAGATGTTTGTGGCGAGATCTAGTGTCTAGCAGATAGTAGTACTACTCATATTATCCTGCAGAATATGCAATTGTTTATTGATCTTGTGCCATATACATCATCAGTTACAACCATTATTGGTTCTGCGCCGGTTATATGGGGGCATGGTTCAGCACAATTCTTGCTACCACATGGTACTAAAATTCATATCATAAATGCGTTGTACGCGCCAGAGGCTAACCGAACCTTGCAAAGTTTTAAGGACATTAGCAATGGTTTACACTTGGAAACACATAATGAGAATGGAAAAGAATTCTTATGCATAACTTTAGAGGAGTGCGGTAGAAATCACACCTTAGAGAAGTTAAGGGCAATTCGTAGGGGATTATATCTTACTACAGTTCGGATAATTGAATCCAATGTTGTCACACTAGATACTGTGTGTGACACGACCTCATACAAGCTTCGGTATTTCAACTGAGACATCTAGGTCGTGACATGATGATCAAAATATTAAAAAACTCTCATAGTCATCTATTTTTCAAAAGAAAGTGGAAATCCCTAAAACCATCAGATTTGATGGAGTGAATAAGACTAACAATCTCCATCCGATTTCAACACCTACTGCTATTCCACAATTTCCTTTATGTCAATCTCTGATGCTCATCGCTCTTTTTGCAAAGCTTGCTCAGTGAAAAAATTGCAGGCTAGACCCTCTTTTGTGGATAATAATACTGAAAATATATCATTCTTACAGAGAACCCAGGGTGATATTTGTGGAGTTATCAAACCGGAATGCGGATCATTTAAATATTTTATGGTTTTGGAAGATGCATCAACGCGATGGTCACACATTGCTAACCATAAGGAATGCTACATTTGCAAAACTGCTTGCATAAATTATTAAGGTTCGGGCTCACCACCCGGACAATTCAATCAAGTAAACTCGATTGGATAATGCTGGAGAATTCACATCAAAAACTTTTGATGACTACTATATGTCGATTGGGATAGATGTTGAACATCCCGTCCTTCATGTTCATTCTTAGAACGGTTTAGGAGAGACAAAAATCAAGCGGTTACAGCTTGTAGCTAGAGCAATGGTAATGCACACCAATTAGCCAGTATCTGCTTGGGGATATGTAGTATTATATGCAGCAATACTTCTTTGCTTGAGACTTGTAGCACGCCAACCATTAAGTGAGCACAAGTTGGTAACTGGATATGAGCCTGATATTTCTTTTCTACGCATATTTGGTTGCGTAGTGTATGTGCCAATTATGTCACCATAGCGCACTAAAATGGGTCTTCAACATCGATTAGGCATATATGTTGGTTATGAATCTCCAACAATTGTCCGTTACTTAGAACCTAAAACAGGATATCTCTTTACTGCAAGATTTGCAGATTGTCACTTTAATGAAACATACTTCTGGACGTTGGGGGAGATAGGAATGCCTCCATTCCAGTTAAAGATCAGGAATTGACGTGAAAAAATCCTCCCACTATGTTTCAAGAAGATCCATGCACATCTCAAAGTGAGATTGAAGTGCGACGTATACTTGATCTTCAGGAGGTAGCAGTCTTGATGCCTGACTCATTCACTGATATTGCTAAAGTGACGAGATCACACATTCCTGCTGCAAATGTTCCTGCAATGTTGAAAGTCTCCAAGGGGCAGTTTAAAGCAATTCCAAGGTAGAGTAACATGCCTCTTTCCTACGTGGATGAGTAGCATCGGCCTCGACTCCCACCAAGAAAAAAGGGAGACTAAGAAAATCCACAGATGAGTTGTCGGTGTAAAGGCAAGCCATCCAGGTATAAAATGATCATTTCATCATCGACATTGTGAATTCCACACATGAGATTATTTCTGACTACAGTTTTGTCCTAGAATCACAAATGACATCTCTGGAGTATGCTTCAGAACCATATGTGATGTCAGCAAACGGTGAAATCTCACTAAAATACAATGATGTGTGCATTGTAATGGATAGAACATCCAAGGTAGTTGATGATGCTTTTGCTTATTTCGTTGCTCAAGATATCATTGACAACGATGAAGTGGCACCTTGCTTGAATGCTGAATGTCAGTGAAGAACAGATTGGCTGAAATGGAAAGAAACAATGCAGGCCGAGCTAGACTCTCTAAAGAAAAAGTCTGTTAGACATAAATGGGTCTTTTTTCGGAAGTGTAATGAGAAGAATAAAGTCATGCGATATAAAGCTAGACTTATGATGCAAGGGTTCTCTCAACGCCCTGACATTGATTATGAGTAGACATACTCTCCAGTCATGGACATCACTACTTTCTGCTACCTTGTCAGTTTAGTAGTGTCCGAAAAACTAAACATGCAGCCGATGGATGTGGTGACAACATATCTCTATGGGAACCTTGAATCCAAGATATACATAAAAGTGCCGGAAGGCGTGGTCATACACAATTCAAGTAACTCTACACCACGGAGTGTTCATGTGATTAGATTGAAGAGTTCACTGTATAGATTGAAACAATCCGGTAAAATATGTTGATTTGTTTGAGACTTGTAGATAACTGGGTATAAGCCTGACATTTCACATCTACGCATATTTAGTTGTGTTGTGCATGTGCCTATTACGCCTCCACTGTGTATAAAATTGGGTCCTCAATGACGTTTAGACATATATGTTGGTTATGAATCTGCAATAATTTTCTACTATTCAAAACTTTTGACAGTAGATCTCTACATTGCTAGATTTGCAAATTGTCACTTTGATGAAACATACTTCCTACCGTTAGGGAGAGATGAACTGTTCTATTCCGGTTGAACATCAAGAATTGACGTGGTAAAACCCCACTATGTTTCATCATGATCCCTGCACATCTCAGAGTGAGATTAGACAACAATGTATTCTCGATCTTCAGAAAGAAGCAGATTCAATGCTTAACTCTATTAATGATATCGTGAAAGTGACGAGATCGATTATACCTGCGGCAAACAATCTTGCAATATTGAAAGTCCATGAAATTAGGTCAGTTAACGCCTGTACCCGGGCAAGGTAGTGTTTCTTCTGCTCATAGTGGAGTTGCCGGTGAAAAGGCAAGTCATCAAGGCACAAAATGATCATTCCATCATAAACACATGAGATTCTTTCGTACTACAATTAAATCTTAAAAGTTGACATTGACAAACACTGGGGGACGCCTCAAACTTAATGATGATGTCAGCAAATAAAGTAATCTTACCAAGTTAAACAAATATTAGCGGTATTATGGATAGTTCTTTCCTGTTTGTTGATGATGCATTTACATATTCTGTTGCTCAGAAAATCATTGGTGACGATGAAGTGGAACCTCACTCAGTTGCAGATGGTCAACGTAAAACAGATTGATCGAAATGGAAAGTAGCAATTCAGGCTGAACAAGAATATCTTACAAAAGGCAAGTTTTCGGTTCGGCAATGCTATACTCATCGAATGTTAAGCCGGTTGAACTTACATGAGTCTTGTTTGGAAGCACAATGAGAAGAACTTATGGTGCAAGATTTTCTCAAATGCCCTGGTATTAATTATGAGAAGATGTATTCTCCGGTTATGGACAACATTACTTTTCGCTACTTGATCAGTTTAATAGTGTCCAAAAGACTAAGTATGCAGCTAATAGATGTGGTTACAGCCAAGGAGTAAAATATCGGATATTGAAGAAATATCGGATGTCTAAAATACGGATATTTCGACTGAAATATCGATGAAATATCGATTCATTGAAAGTTCTTACAAAAATGATGGAAATTAAGAGATACATGAAAATTTGTATTGAAACTTTATAAAGTACTTATGTGATCAATTATCTATGTTTATGGAGAGATAGCATTGATTAAACATTAGGACATGTAAACTTGTGACAATATTAAATGAATTAATACATGATAAGTGCTGATATTTATTGAAATTTGAATTAGTACTTAATTCTATAAAAGTATAAATAATTTTTTTAGTAAGAATTAAATTTTGACTAATGAATGATATAGATAGAGTTTCTTATATCTTAAATAATTTTTTTATTCTAAGTTAGGGATAGAAGTTTACTGTATATATACTTGAATTGCTTTCACACATTAGTCATTAATTTTATTTCGGCCAACTAAGGTCTTTAAGAGACCTATTGAGTAAAATTTATTTTTATAGTGCTTGAATATAAGAATCACTTAATCTTGATACTTATCGTAAGATTCACATTGAAAAAAGAATTTATATAGGTGTAGATAATCATATTACAAATTGTCGACTCAGCATGTTTGGCTAAGGTGTATATTGGTTGTGATTTCGACCGAGTTCGATTCCTAGTCTAATGTCAGATAGGAAGGTCCTTTTTCAAAATTTTGAATTGGGTTGTGGCTTGCAAACTTTGGGCCTATAGCCAATGGTCAACTTCCAAAATTTTGCTGATTTCAGTGGATTTCGCAGATTTATCTCGAATTCCCAATATATCGATAAATTTCGCCCAAAATATCTCTGAATGTTGCTAGAATATCGGGGAACCAAAAAAATGATAATTTCTCCGATATTTCGGGGAAATTATTAATTTTTTATTCCTTGGTTACAACATATCTCTATGGGAATCTTAATTCAGATATATACATGAGAGTGTTGGATGACATGGTTATACTCAATTCAAGTAACTCTAAACCACATAGTGCTTATGTGATAAGATTGAGACGTCTAAGTGACTACTTGATTGGGAAGAGATACAAGAATGATGAGTTATGCCCATACATGTTCATCAAATGAACAGTTTGTTTGAGATGAAAGACCTTGGTAGGACTCAACTTTGTCTTGGTTTAGAGATGGAACATCGAGTTGGTGGAATTCTTATTCACCAGTATGCTTATATCCAAATCAGGCGATTTAACATGGACAAAGCACACTCTCTTAGCACACTAATGGTTGTTTGCATTCTAGAACCCAAAATGATATGTTTTATCCGAATGATAATGATGGGGAACTTTTGGGACCTAAGATTTCATATCTTAAGTGTTGTTGGAGCTTTGTTGTATTTACCTCGGTGCACATGTCCAAACATTGCCTTCTCTGTTTGCGCCTACGCAAAGTCATTGGAATGGAGTAAAATATATCTTCATATACTTGAAGGGATCAATTGACTTGGGTTCATTCTTTCCCTGCAAAGAAGCAAGAGAGAAACTTGAAAGTCCGTAAAAAGGAATGGGCGAAACGTAGATTTATGATTGTAGGATTTTTGACCCGTCAAGCTATTTTCTCCACCCGTAAAAGACAACACCCTGGATGGATCAACATGTTTCATTTAACCCATCAAATGATACCTTCGATCTGTCGAAAGATGCTCCGACTGCAAGCACTAAACCATCTTTCAAGTGATTAGTAAGGATTTCTCTAGCCAACCATCTTCCTTTATTGTGAATTTATTTGTTATTTAATCTTGTTGCTTTAGTTCATAATTAATCAATCAACTCGGATAATTAATCATTCCCCATAATTTAATCACCACTTACAATGCTAGGTCTCCAAATGACTTAGTAGTGTAAGATACATATCCACATTTCATTTTAGTTTTAGTGTCAAGATTAGTGTCTAGTTTAACCGTGGTCTAAGTTCTTTATCATTCAAACTAAGGAATTCAAGTGGCTAATCCTCGTGGGTTCGACACTCAACTTCTATAAATACTATAACTTGACCCCGTATACTTGCTGTCGGAAAACACTCTATATACTTATGGGCTAGATAATAATGCATAAAGTGTGTGGGGGTAACTTTTCCAACAATTATCCGCCGAACCAATCTGGTTCACATAGATAATCGAAAACCACTTTTGTTGTTAATTGAAGAAGTAATTCTGCAAAATGTGTTTATTATGATCACCATTAATGTAACCCAACTTCATTTGTTTAATGCAAACTGCATCATCTCAGATATGCAAGTTGGTGATGTGGTAGTAGATGGTAATCTACTAGACTCTCGAATATAGTGCATACTTGACCTAAGCTAGACACACTATTTAAAAGCTTCATGCAAAGTTATAATCTCAGAATGATTCGAGGAAGTAACAACAAGGGTTTGCTTGGTAGTGCTCAAATAATGGCCTAATTTATGTATGTACTTAGAGTCCATTTCACACAAGTGGATGTCCAAATTGTAACCTTTTGGATCACATTTGGTTTTGAACCCCGAGCTCTTAGACCATTTCGGACTCTAGATAACTTGGGCCAAACTTTGAAGTATTTGGTGAATCGGGACCCAGACCTAAACTATTTCGGGTTTACACCTTGACCGTATATCACGTGAGTGAAGAAAACAAGCATACTATGTGATATTTGTGGAAGGTTTACCTTCTCGAACATCTTTTGGAGGATCCGAGAGAAAGTCTAAGTGAATTTCCCAATCCGCACCTTTTGAGTTACGAATCGAAATACCTAACTAATACCCACAATAACCTCTCGATTTAATGTGTATTTGACCAAAGCTTCTTAAGTCTATTTTGACTCAAGAGGCCCTAGTCCTTGGTTTGTGCTAAGGAAACCAAACCTTAAGATAAATCCTTTTGGAATAGACCCTAATCATATTTACATGCTCATTTAGCCTTAGGTGAGTAACTAATTCAACCAATGTCCCATTTTTAGTTCTTTAATGCATACATCAACTTAGTTAAGGTCAACATGCATAATCAAAATCATATATGAAGCTCAAGCACATAAACAACCACAAACACGTAGTAAACCCATTCACAAACATATGTTTCACACAAAATACACTAAAACATAAGCCATACATAAATCAATCCATCATTTTTCTACATCAAATGGCTAGGGTTCTAACCCTAGCCTCCTAAATGGGACTACTCACTACACATACTCAAAATGGAGTCTAAATACATAAAGAGAGATCAATAGGTGATAGAAATAACCAATGAGTCCCTTAAGCAAAGCCTTCAAGTTCCTCAAGCACTTCTTCACTTCTTGCTTCCTTCTTGCTCTTGGTTCCACAACAATGATTAACCCACCTTAGACTAGGGTGAATAGGATGGAGATGAGAGTGTGAAGGTGGTGATGGGGATTCCTAGACCTTTTGGTGGTGATGTAGGAGGTGTTTAAGGTAGAGGAGAGAGCTAGAGAATTAGGTAATGGATGGAGGCTATAGAGAGAAAGAGTGAAACTATGCAAAACTTGAAAAATGAAATATGTTGTGTGTGTGATTATTGGGGAGCTTGACCAAGGGAGTTAATGAGAGAGAAAATGAGATATTTTGTGAGCCCTTGGATGTGCTAGAGTGACCATTAAGTTTAATCCAAGGGCCACAACTTGTGATCCCCTTTTCTTGGCTCCTAGCTAGAGTCCAAACCATGTCTAATAGCTCCAAAATTTAAATTGTGTGACACCTTAGTCAAATCAGCTAGGGTTCCTATTTAGGTAATTTTGGCCTTTCTTTGGGCCTAACTTGGAGTGTTTGAACCATCCTTGATAGTCCGGCCAATCATGGATAAATTCGACGATTTTTCGGTAGCTTCCAATAACTTCCAGCGATCACTTTTCATCATTTTTCCAAAGTTGCTCCAAATGCTCTTGTGACTTCAGAAATGTTCTCGGCTTCTCCAAAAAGTGATTAATTTTAATCTTTAAGAGCATTTCTGCGTCAACTCCCAATTTCCTAGCATGAATAGGAAACATTATATGAACGATGCTTTATTCAAAAAAGACAACCAATAAGCATAAAGTTAGGAATATAATTAGAACACAGTTATGGATCTAACAATAATGCTGCGAACTTGTTCACCAAGTAACTTCCAAAATCTACATTTGTGAAACATGTGAGAGTGTGAGACGCATTTGCCGGCATTGGAATGCGAAGATTATCTGAACTCCGAGATTGAGTTACCGATCAAAGGGAGTCACATTTTGGTAGACATCAGGGGGAGTCTACATCACATGTAGTAGTTTTTGCTGTTGATATGCATGTTGTACTCATTTTTCCTTCGACCAAACTTTTATTTTACCCATGAGGTTTGTGTTTGCTAGGAAAGGTTTTTAGTGAGTCAACATGTTATGCATCATACATTAAGAGCTCGATACAAGAGGAAGTGTTTAAGGAAGTATCTGGTATCCCGATGTGTGTCTTGTCCTAATTAGAGCAGAAGTAGATATTCTATCAATCCTTGATTTATAGGGATATGTATTGTAATGTCTGTATTTAAGGTTATCTATCAATAAATAAAGATACAATTTCAGTCTACAGTTATTGCATGTACTTTTTTCCTTCAACAAGATTAATTAAAGGAAAAATTCACGACCAAAGTCTGAGCTTTCAGGGACGTATCATTGTGATGCTCGATCTTTAAAAGTTATCAAAGTGATGCCCAAAATTCCAAAATCGTATCAACGTGATGCCTAGTGTCATATTCTGTCACGGCTCCGTTTGTGTTGATGATGTGGTAATAATAATAATAATAAAAACATAGTGAAAAGCTGGTAATACCCTTATAATTTTTATTTTTCTACTCTCTCTCTCTGCTCAAAGTCGTCCTAAACCTTAAAGCTCGAGAACCAACCTCGTGACCTGACCCAAAAATCGTTGAGCCCGACCCGTTCCACTAAGGAAGCTCCATCGACCATTCCCGCGCTCACATGTCGTTAAACCCACAGGCGAGACTTTAGTCCTCGTCCTTCTTCGAGGTTCGGTGTCGTCGAGAGATTTGACGAGACTCGCAGTTTTCCTTCTCCTCCCAGAGTACATGTAATACAAACTATCGCCGGGGACGAGCGAGTTTGAGGTCCAAGCCGTTATCTCTCTCATCCGAGCCCAACGACTTTGTCAGTCGCAATGGTGACCTTAATCTGGCCATCGTGGTTTGGCCTCTCGTTTGATTCTCCTTCATCATCGCCTATTGATAAACTCTATTTTTGAATCAAACATGGCCGGCATTGAGGCACGGTCAATTCGAGACTGAAGGATGGCCAAGATTGAGACGAAGTTGAGGCTGAGCCGCCGTCGAGTATGAGATGGAGGCGCGATTGAGGTCGAGCTGTGGTTGAGGTGGAGGTGCGACCAAAGGCACGGTGAGGACTCAACTCACTTAAGGCAGGAGAGAGAGAGAGAGAGAGAGAGAGAGAGAGAGAGAGAGAGAGAGAGAGAGAGAGAGAGAGAGAGAGAGAGAGAGAGAGAGAGAGAGAGAGAGAGAGAGAGAGAGAGAAGTTAGTCTCTCTACACCCCGTATCTCTACACCTTCTAAAAAGTTTAAATCTCAGCCGCAGATTCTCTCTCCGTTCTAAAAAGTTTAAATCTCAGCCGCAGATTCTCTCTCCGAATTTGCACTTATGATGAGGTCGGGCCAGCAGATCATAACCTTGTATATGAAATCTCTGCCCTTCACCGCAGATGGCGACCTTGCTCCATTGCCGTAATCTTCGTTGAAAAATCTCTGTTGCTGCTTTCTCTCCTCTAGCCTCCTCCTCCTCTATCTTTTCATCACCCTCAGGCCTCAGCCTCTTCTCTTTGCTCCCATAAACTCCATTGCCGGAAACCTTGATGAACGCCAAAGCGATCCACCTCCTCACTCTCTATGGCCTCCTACTTTCTCCTTTCCCCTCTGGCCTCTTCTACCTTGTCAACGACATCGCCAGGTAATTGCTCGTGTGCAAGGGAAAGGTCCAGAGAAGTTTCTAATTACTTGCTTGAGCTAATTGCTCGCAATTAATGAGAGAAAATTGCAATAAAACCCTTCCTGATCGGAAATTGTTTGTGAAAATAGGCATTCTTCTTTCCTGTTAGGCAATATTTATACAAATTCCCTGGCCATCGACAACTTTTGAACGAACTGGCAGATATTGATTCTTGCTCAGAAACTTTTCATACATATTAAAGTCTAAGCCAGTAAATATTGATTCATGTTCGGAAATTATGCATTTGATGCCTTTCTCTCATCATTGGTTTTCTCTCTCATCAGCGACGGCGACGGCATGGTCCATGCCCTTAGCACACCCTTGCATGCTTATTATAAATAGCACCTCTACCATGAACACCATTGACATAATTCCCCGTGTAAAACTACATCCTAGGGGCATTGCTCCATAGGTTGAGAACCCTTGAGCTGGAAGGGTCTCTCACTTTCGCAGCACGCTTCAGACCTTCTGTAGCCTTGTTCTCCGACACTGCTTCCAATGCCGATCCCGGTGTTGGATAAGGCCTTGATGATGTTAGGATCAGATCCGTAAAGGCGAACTTGTTTAATGGCGGTGGACTGTAGAACGCAGTGTCCACCGGAGATAAGAGGTTGTCGTTGGAGATGAGAGGATGCACAAATAGTGAATTGGGTAAGGAATATGATCTGGTGGATTGAGCTTATTGTAAGCTCGTGGACTTTTTACTTCATTAACCAATCGAATTGTGACACGTGACAATTTTTCAAAAAAAAATGGTGTATAGAGAGAGAGAGAGAGAGAGAGAGAGAGAGAGACAGAACAAAAAAAATAGGATTAATCTTAGCCGTCCAAATTTATTTTGGGAGTGCTTATAACAACTCTGTGGGGGTGTTCAAAACAATTTTTGGGTGCCCTTAACACTTACAATGACTATTTCACCCCTTTAGTTTTAAAAAAAATATCACGTCGTTAACACAAACAGAACCGTAATAAAAAATAATTCTAAGCATCACGTTGACACAATTTTTGGACTTCGAACATCAATTGATAACTTATAAAGATCGGACATCACATTGATATGCCCCTGAAAACTTAGACTCTGAAGGTGAATTTTTTTCATGAATTAAAGAAAATATGATATCGGTGAGTTGTAGGTTAGTAGCAAGGACTCGAACACTGATATTATTAGACACTCAATTTTATCTTTTTATTTAGAGTAAAAATATTTACCTCATCTAAAAAAGAGAGACAGTTTCGTCAATTTGCCTGGTTCTCTCGGAAACAAAACAACGACGGTATTTCTTCCGGTCAACACAACTCTTTCTGTGAACGGACTGACAGTGGTGGAAGGTTTCTCCGACGAAAAGTTCGTCACTTTCCGACTACTGGGTTGTTAACCCTTTACTGAAATTACCGCCTCTGGCCCCAACTCACAAATTTCAAACATTCAAATCAAAATTCAAGATGATGATGCAGCAACATCATATTGGTTTTGAACAACCATCGAGTAGTAGCAGTGGCAATACCAATAAGGTTACTCTATTGATTCGTCACCTTCCAGAAGCCATTCCCGAAGAGACCCTCTTTCGATTACTGTCTCACTATGGCGCTTCTTCTGTCCGTTCTTGCTCTCCTACTTCCAGGTCCTCTTTCTTTTCTTTAATCGTTTCTTGCTTTTCTTATTGTTTCTATTGTTGTAATATTAGAATATAATCGTTACAGGTTGAGGAACTGTGCATTTGTCGATTTCCAAAACGAAGGCTTGGCTTACCAAGCTCAGCGTCAGTTGAATGGGTATAAACAACTAACTACATCATATTCTCATTATCTTTTTCTTTTGTTTTGATTCAAATGGAATGTTTTATATTGTGCTAATGTGATGTGATGTTTCTGATTGGGTTTGTGGAATTTGTTTGTTTTGTTTTGTTTGGTGTAGGCTGAGGTTTCTTGGTAAGGTGTTGAAGGTGGAGAGGGCTACTAGCAATAGTGATAATCCGTTGCAGGATGGTAACAAGGATTCGACGTTGAAACCATCTACTTCGGTGTCGTCTGCAGTCAGTGATAGTACTGTGAAAGGAAAGACTCAAGAAACTGAAGCTTCAAGATCAGAGCCTATTGCACCAAGGCTTGGTGTGGACTACTGCTTTCCTCGTCACCTTGAGTATGTTTTGAAATCATTAGGAATTTTTCTTGGAATTGTGCTTAATTTATCTTACATAAGATTTGTGTATGCCTTTTCTGTTTTTTGTTTTTCTGTGGTGATTGTCTGATGTGCTGATTTCAAATATGATATGATTTCATATTTTCAAACAGTACTGTTGATGGTCCTATTGGTTATTGCCACCAGACATGAGTCTTGTTTTTCAGCCAAACTAAGACTGTTTAACGACTTTTGAGATTTGAACAAGGCAAGAGAGAAACACTACATGTTTAAAGTTCAACCTCCTTACTCAACTATCTACCATTTTCCATCCCGAAGATAGTTCTATAAATTGTGATAGCTACATCATTTGATTTAATTTTGGAATGAGCTTATGATTAACCAAGTGCTTTGCTTATACATGAATAAATCTTTAACTACAGATATGCATACCCACCACCAGATGGAAATATTCTGACCAATATTGTAAATGCTCTTATTGCGGTCCCTCACTTTTATACTCAGGTTCTTTCTAATCTTATGCACAGATACTGTAACAATATCCTGCAGCTCTTGTCATTTTAATACCTACTTTCTTTAACACATAAGTGATGTATTTCAGGTTTTGCACTTGATGAACAAAATGAATATTCCCACTCCATTTCGGATGGCTCTTCCCTCTCCGCCTTTACCACCTGCAGCTCCTATGCCTTCTCCCCCACCTCCCCCGCCACTAGCTCCAAAACCTCCTTTCGCAGATTTATCGAGTGATGAGTCCGAAATGGAGTCATCGGATGAGGTAAGATCCTCTTCATTTTAAAGTACTATTAGATCTGGCAGAAGATGGAGAGACCAGAGTTGAAGTTGGTTTCTCAATGAAATCTAAACAGATAAATACTCTATATCTATCTAAAGGCTAGGTTTTTTCTTTCTTCTCTATTCTCTTCCGGGACAAAAACCAACAAAATCATATCATTTTTACTTGTATACAATTTGCAAAGATTATTTCTCCACCCACTCACACTTCAGCAGAAAATTGCAATAATCCTGAGGTTTAAAAGTTCATAGGGGATGTGAGAAAAAGTTCAATTATACATTTATGTTTTGTAAATAGTTTGACCCTTGAGTTCATGAATGATAAGTTTTAGCTATTTTTTATTCTTTCATCGGCATAACAATGAGTTTGAGATTATTTCATGTTTCTTCAATTTCATTTTCTCAGTCATCCACATTAATATTATTTATTCAAACACCATACAAAAGTTAAATTGATTGATGGATTACTCTGCATGGCACATGGATCATATTTTGTGACTTTGACTTTAATGTATTAGGAAGTCAATGAAAAAGCTTCTAGGGGAGCTTCAAGAGGAAGGAAGCGTGTCAAACGAGAATCTATTCTTGGTCCTGCAGTTGATAAGGGTGTAGCTCATGAAGATGTTGGATTGAAACAGTCCATTCTAGTCGGGAAAGAGATGCCAATGATAAAGAAGAAGAATCCCCTGCTACAGGTCATATACTTTGAAGATTAATGATCATAAATGATGGCTACCTGGCTACCTTCCAGTGATTAATTATAACTTTCCCTTTCCTGGATTATTACAGATAAAAATTACCCAGAAAGCTGTTAACAATGAGCACAGAGAAGATAGTGCTACCAAAGAAGAAGAGCTTCCGGAAAGTGAGACTTCAGTTGCAAATGCTTTTGCAACTCCAGAAGAACTTGAAAGTGGGAAGTTGCCTCCAGAAGAAATATTATCATTACCCATGTTTAAGGTACCAATGTTGTATTTTGGTTACATGTTGGTAAAATGTGGCAAAGAAAAAAAGAAGTGTTATTATTGGTTATCTGGAAACTATAATCTTTAAGGAGTTCATGGCAATCGCACAAGGTTTTCATGTCTGCAATGACTTCATCTGTTAGCTATCTAGTTGTCTATTTTATTTGTACTTTAGTCTGCATTAGGTTTACAATCTTGTTCAGCATCTACGAATTTTGAGGAGCTACATTTAGTATTTATAACTTAAGATGTAGCTGACTTCGGAAAAAATAAATAAAAATCTAATACTTGTTTTGACGATTTCACGTGGGAATATGCAGAACTATACAGCTGGGACCCCTGCAACCATTTTGTATATAAAGAACTTGGCAAAGGATATTGTTGCTGATGACTTCTACTACATATTTGGTGAGCTACAAACCTGATAAGTTGTATTTTAGTAGTCTTTTATACGAATATGTACTGGTAAGATATTCTGAGTAGATAGTCGGAAAAGTGGTATCATGAATTTTCTATCTCTTCATATGTCCTCTGTTTTGGTGTCAGAATAGATAAATTACTCTCTGGTAGACTTTCAAAGAAGTGTTATCTTGGATGTTCCATCTCCTTAGTCCTCATATGTCCTGTGTTTTGGTGTCAGAAAAGATAAATGACTCTGGTAGACTGTTCAAAGAAGTGTTATCATGGATGTTTTATCTCCTCATAAAACCTCTGTTTTGGTCTCAAAAAAGATAAAGTTCCCTGGTTTTCCTGTTCTAAACACTTTTAAATTTATCTCTCTTTAATCCTCTTAATGCTGTAGGGTCATTATTTGGGAGCGTTGATGCAGCCAAATCTCGTCTCAGTGTGAAACTGATGCAGGTAATCTCTCTTCATAGCCTTTATCTTTGCAATGTTTACATACTAGATTTAGCATGTCTAGTACTCTAGTTGTTTCTTGGTTACACACACAGCACATAGGAAATTCTGTAGGTAACGGTTATAATCCTAATAAAACAAGGGGCAACACAGCTGTGAATGAATTTGCAAATCTCCTGAATTATTGCTGAAAATATTTCGTGAAGCAAAAGATTTGAAAAAGGAGAAAACTAAGAACACTTGTGATCAGAGTTTAAGAGAGAGAACTGTGGACTATGGGATTGGGGTGACCAGTATCCTTGACTTGTGAAGAATGGATATTAATTGATTTTGAACATAGAGGCATGCTATGCCCAAGTCTTTGTCCTGAAGACGTCATGCATTGTGGCATGTTATGTTACATCGTATAGTATTGGTACAATTGAATTCATTTCCTTCTTCTAAAAGTGAAAGTAATATTATTGATGTCAGGAAGGAAGAATGAGGGGCCAAGCTTTCGTGACATTTCCCTCAGTTGAACAGAGCCAATATGCTTTGGTATGTACTTTCCCAGACTCATTTTGTTCTGCCTCGTTTTCACTTCTGAAGTATCCGACTGACTGGTGAATTTTATGTATAAAAATAAAATTTCAATGGTTCATCCCTTGTGTATTTAATAAGTATAAACAAAACAAAAAATTAATGCAGTTGGATTTAGGCTTCTATCAATCCTCAAAATTGAAGAGTGACTTCTTTAGTTGTTCTTTTATATGGGTAGACTTCCCAGTCTGAGCTAGACCTTGCTTCAATATGCATGCCAATCGCATCATAAATTGATTTATGCCATGAAAGCTTCTTCGTTGTCCCTAGTCACAGACAATTTGTTATAATTGTTTCTGTTACAAGCCTGTGTGCTAATATACATTGTGTTCTCATAGGTTTTGGAGGGTTGTTAGTACATGTAGTGTATGCAATTTTGCCTAGAATTTAAGCAGGCTTCTCTTGTTTTTGTAATATTGTGTCTTGAGCTAAGGCAGGAATGAGTACTCACTTATTTTACCATTAAACGTTGGTTGCAGAATCTAGTGAATGGGTATGTGTTCAAAGGCAAACCAATGATTATCCAGTTTGGCCGAAATCCTGCAGCTGTTAAAGCAACTTAAGTAGATCGACTATCAGCGGAAGTTCTAAAGGTTAGAATTTACTTTTTTTCCTTGTGTACCAGTTAAGCACCATATTTTCAAGGCACTGTGACGTAGGCTTGATTATCATTAATTTTTGTTCTGTCCACTTCTGATCATTTATCAGTTATACAATGTTCACCCACAACGTAGTGATGTGATCCAAAACATGTTCTTTGTTGTGCATTCATGTTTTGACTATTTTGTGTCTTTTAGAAACTGCTTTGGTCACTTTGTTCTGAGATCATGAAGAGGATGCGAGAGGAACTTCAGAGATATTCCATGGATCAAAAGTGGATCAAGTTCTCGTGCGAAGAAGGTTAAGGATACATGTCCGGATGGTCTCAGGAAAAAACTCCTGCGTCAGCTATTCCTTACTAAATGTATAGCGTCTCCAAGAATCCGGGAATTCTAACTGGTGGTACAGGAGGGTTTTAAAAAAAAACTAGTACTGTATTATGCTTCAATCCCAAAGTATTTGGACTTGTAGATTCTTTGTTGCAGGGTGCCAATTGTCACATTTCTTATACCCTGTCTTCGTTAGTGTGTACATCAGTTATATGTACCGTAGTAAACTATTGTGCTTTAATTACTAACCAAATAAATACTGAAAACAAAAACGTCTTCTTAATTAAAATTTGCGCTACCTATATTTCTCAGAATGTTCTAAGAACGTAACTATAAATAAGTTGTAACGAACGTGCCAAATGAAGAGGAGCACAGAATGGAAAGAGTAGTCTAATGGAGGAGCATAAGGATCATTATCGTTGTTAATATGTCTGGAATCAAGTTTGTATGCCAGTAGCATACAGGAGCCTCGTTGTCCGGACAATGAGTCAAGGTCCAGGAGCAACACCCCTGGAGCTAAATATAATCCGAGTCATGTTGGACTTAGGTTTTCTGATGGACCTACAATTCGGGGGTATAAATATATTTTAGGTTATTTAACCTAGTGTGGTATTCTGTAATCTGTAATCTGGTTTCCTCAAGATAATAAATATGTTCTCCTTCTACCATGGACGTAGCTAACATATCGTTAGTGAATCACATAAATCTGTGTTCTTTCTTACATTCATTATAACAAATTGGTATCTAGAGAAAAGTTCGAGATGTCTGGGTTGAATGTGAAGATCGACAAATTCACGGGGAGGAACAGTTTCAGTTTATGGTAGATCAAGATGCGGGCCTTGTTAAAGCAACAAGGGTTGTGGGTGCTGCTGATGAAGAAGAAGGCAGGGGATCCCGAAACCGTTGAGATGGCCAGTCTGGAGGAGAAGACACACTCGACAATTATGCTGTGTCTTGTAGACGATATCATCACCGAGATCGCAGAGGAGGAAACTGCATCTGGTCTGTGGTTGAAGTTTGAGAGTATATACATGACGAAGTCTTTAACCAACAAGTTGCTTCAAAGCAACATCTGTTTAGTCTGCGAATGCAAGAAGGTGTGCATCTAAGAGATCACTTAGATCAGTTGAACACAATTCTATTAGAGTTGCCTAATATTGATGTTAAAATCAAGGATGAGGATGTTGCCTTACTTCTGTTGGTATCTCTACCATTATTGTATGTGAATTTTGTGCAATCCTTTATTGTTGGGAGAGATACTGTGACTCTGGAGGAGGGTAGATCATCTCTTCATACCAGAGAGCTGTGTCATAAGGCGACTGGTACATGTATAGATAATCAGGCTGCTGGGTTAGTAGCCAGTAGGAGTAAGGGACATGGAAACTCGGAGAATAAGAACTTCAAGAAACAGGGTTCTAAGGGTCCTAAACCCAATGATGTCTGTAACTACTGTAAAGAGAAGAGACATTGAAAAAGGGAATGTCCAAAGAAGAAGCAGCAGGGGAAACCATCAGGTACTGCTGCTGTAGCAGCAGATGACACCAATTCGGAAGAAGATATTGCCCTAGTTTTTGATGATCATACACATCACATTGATATGTGGATTTTAGATTCTGGGGCATCTTATCATATATGTCCGTGCAGGGAGTGGTTCACTACCTATGAGCAGGCCAATGGAGGTAACGTTTCTATGGCAATAGTTTTTCCTGCAAGGTGGTTGGAATAGGCTCGATTAAAATACGGACACATGATGGTAAATTTTGTACATTGAACGATGTTAGACATGTTCCACGCATGTCAAAGAATCTAATATCTCTGAGTTATTTGGACAACAAGGGTTTCAGTTTCAAAGGTGAAGGTGGAGTTCTATGTGTCTGCAAGGGTTCTAATGTGGTTCTGAAAGGTGTCAAGCGGGGTACTTTGTATATTCTGCAAGGTTCTACGCTGTCGGGTTTTGCTGCTATAGCATCATCGGAGGTTCACAAGAATGATATGACCAAGTTATGGCACATGAGACTTGGTCACATGCGTGAAAGAGGGATGCAAATTCTGTCAAAAGGGGATCTTCTTGGTGGCCACAAGGTCAAGGATCTTGGATTCTGTGAACGCTGTGCTTTCGGAAAACTACATCGCAACAAGTTTCCTAAAGCAATTCATAGAACAAAAGGCACACTTGATTACATTTATTTTGACTGTTGCAGTCCTTCTCGCATCGAGTCTTTAGGAGGTCACAAATGTTTTGTGTCAATGATTGATGATTTCTCAAGAATGACTTGGGTTATTATGATGAAGCATAAAAGTGACACTTTTAAGAACTTCAAGTAGTGGAAGGTGTTAGTTGAAAAGTAAACAGAGAAGAAGATCAAAAGGCTGCGAACTGATAATGGTCTGGAATTCTGTTTATCCGAGTTTAATGAGTTCTACAAGAATGAAGGGATTGCTAGACATCATACAGTCAGGAACAATGAAGGAATTCTGTTGAGGTCCTTCTCGCGTTGATTCTTTAGGAGGTCATAGATATTTTGATTCAATGATTGATGATTTCTCAAGATGACTCGGGTGATTATGATGTAGCATAAAAGTGACGCTTTTAAGAACTTCAAGCAGTGGAAGGCGTTAGTTGAAAATCAAACAGGGAAGAAGATCAAAAGGCTGCAAACTGATAATGGTCTGAAATTTTGTTTGTCTGAGTTTAATGAGTTCTGCAAGAATAAAGGGATTGCTAGACATCATACAGTCAGGAACACACGTACTGCAGCAAAATGTTGTGGCAGAACGTATGAATCAGACACTTTTGGAGAGAGCTAGGTGCATGCTCTCTAGTGTTGGACTAGAAGGAAGGTTCTGGGCAGAAGCGGTTAGTACAACATGTTATCTGATAAATCGTGGACATCACACATGTATACATCTCAAAAGCCCTTATGAGGTATGGTATGATAAGTCTGTTGATTACTCAAATCTGAAAGCTTTTGGTTGTATTGTTTATTATCATGTAAGTGAGGGTAAGTTAGAACCAAGAGCTAAAAAAAGAGTATTTGTAGACTATGGAGATGGAGTTAAAGGGTATAGAATCTGGTCTCCATCGAAAAGAAGGGTCATACTTAGTAGAAACATAGTCTTTGATGAAAATTCTATGTTTAACCCTTATGTGAAGTCTATTGTTGTATCAGAGAATGGTAGTGTTGAGAAACAAGTGGAGCAACAAGACACTTAAGATGAGAGTGAATCACAGCAAGAAGAACAACATCAACACTCACAACATTCAGAAATAGAGTCACTAATAGTTAACCAGCACAATTTGGCTCTTGATTGATGTAGGAGAGCAAAATTTGGAAAGCCTCCCACGAGGTATGGTTTTGAGGACATGGTGACTTATGCACTGCAGGTTGCTGAAGAGGTGGATCCCCACGAGTCATCCACTTACAGGAAAGTCATTACATGTACTGAGTCTACCCAATGGCTTACTGCAATAGGAGATGAGATGGAGTCACTTCACAAGAATCAGACTTGGGAATTGGCCAAGCGACCTCAGGAGAGAAAAGTTATCACTTGCAAATGGGTTTTCAAGAAGAAGGAAGGGTTATCACCTGCTGAGGGTATCAACTATAAAGCTTAGGTAGTTGCAAGAGGGTTTCATCGGAATGAAGGTGTAGACTACAATAAGATTTTCTTGCCAGTGGTCAGACATACTTCTATCACGGTGCTACTAGCCATAGTTTCATATCAGGATCTGGAGCTCGAACAACTAGATGTGAAGACGGCTTTTTACATGGAGAGTTGGAGGAGGAGATATACATGAGTCAGCCAGAGGGTTTTCAAGTTCTTGGAAAAGAAGATTATGTTTGCAAGTTGAAGAAATCTCTGTATGGACTAAAACAGTCACCGAGGCAGTGGTATAAGAGGTTTGACAGCTATGTGATAGAGATTGGCTACACGAGAAGTCTGTATGATTGTTGTGTTTACTACAACAAGGTAACAAATGATTCTTTCATTTATCTGGTCCTCTATGTAGATAATATGTTGATAGCTGCAGAAAACAAGTCAGATATTCAAAAGTTGAAGGGTCTTCTCGGTGCTGAGTTTGAGAGAAGGATTTTGGTGCAGCTCGAAAAATTCTGGGAATGGAGATCTATAGAGATAGAAGTCAAAAGCGGCTTTTCCTATCACAGAAGGATTATATTCAGAAGGTACTGTCGAGATTTGGCATGTCTACAGCAAAATTCATAGATACTCCAAGTGCTGCAAACATTCATCTGTCTACTGCGTTTGCACCTAAGTCTGCTGAGGAGAAGGAGTACATATCTCGAGTTTCTTATGATAGAGCAGTAGAGAGTTTGATGTATGCTATGGTCTACACTAGACCTGATCTTGCACATGCTGTCAGTGTTGTTGGTAGGTTTATGGGTGATCCTGGCAATGAGCATTGTCAAGCTGTGAAGAGGATTTTTCGTTACCTTAGAGGTACGTCTGATGTTGGTCTCATTTAAGGAGGTGATACATAGTGTTTAGTAACAGGTTATTCATATTCTGATTATGCTGGAGATGTTGACAGTAGAAGATCTATGACTGGTTATATTTTCACTCTTGGTAGTTCTGTTGTTAGTTGGAAAGCTACTCTGCAGCCTACAGTGACTTTGTCTACTACATAGACAAAATATATGGAATTGTTAGAAGCAGCCAAGAAGAGAATCTGGTTGAAAGGACTGGTTAGTGATTTGGGTCTACATAATGATCAGGCTATAGTGTATTGTGATAGTCTGAGTGTAATCTGTTTAGCCAAGGTTCAAGTTCATCATGAGAGGACTAAGCACATCGATGTCAGGCATCATTTTCTGAGAAGTGAGAAAATGATTAAGGTGAACAACGTGGGTACTGCTGATAATCCAGCTGACATGTTCACCAAGTCAGTTCCACATAGCAAGTTTCAACATTGTTTGGACTTGCTAAATGTTAGAAGCTGTTAGTTGCCTTTGGGGGGCAACATCTGGGGCAGAGGAGATGGTAGTACATCTGACACTGTTATGGTGCATCTGGTATATCTGATTATTTGTGAGAGGATTCAAGTCAATGTGGAGATTTGTTAATATGCCTTGAATCAAGTTTGTATGCCGGTAGCATACAGGGGCCTTGCTGTCCGGACAGTGAGTCAGGGTCCAGAGGCAACGCTCCCGGAGCTAAATATAATCTGAGTCATGTTGAACTTAGGTTTTCTGTTGGGCCTACCATTCGGGAGTATATATATATCATTTAGGTTATTTAACCTAGTGTGATATTCTGTGATATGTAATCTAGTTTCCTCACAAAAATAAATCTGTTCTCCTTCTGCCGTGGACATAGCTAACATATCGTTAGTGAACCACGTAAATCTGTGTTCTTTCTTACATTCATTATAACAATCATAGTGCTGAAAATTTAGCAGAAATGTTGCCGTTGTTAGTGAGTCCCCAACAAGAAACAATTCCAACCGGAGAAACTCCAACAACTGTTGATTCACTTGAAGCAGCAAAAGATGATCGATAACAAAAATTAAAAAAATATTAGTCTACGCCTACTCGAACCCTCGACAACAAGGTTAAGAGCCTTGCGCTCTACCCACTGAGCTAGAGGGGCTTGTTGAAGGATATTGCATCTGAACTTAATGTTTGTTAAAATCCTCACACTTTCAAGTTTTTGCTCCTAAATCTTAAAAATCACTAGGTGTGATTGATAATACTGTATTAGTAATAGGGTTTTAACATGGCCGGATCTGTCGTCACGACTCACGAGGGCTTGTAAGTTGTAACCAAGGGTTGAGTGCAAATGTGCAATTAGGTATAGGATGGTCTTCGAGTGTAGAGAGTTTTATAAGTGATACTTAGGTCCATTTGTTTGTTTGATGCACCAAGGTACCTTTTTTTTTCCTCGAACAAACTATTGCCTCTGAGGCAACGTACAGAACTAATATCAAATTGAGCCACTTGAAAAGCATTAAATGGGAGGCCTTGCACCCAATACTCAGCATCCTAATTATGTGTCCCGGCCAGCTTAGCCATTGCATCTGCTACAAAATTCGCAGCTTCCCTGCAGATATGCTTGGATGTGAATCATGTGATGGTGTTGCAAAGAGAGGCAAGGTACCAAATGACTTGGATAATTGATTCTCCACGGTGGATTACAGCGTCTATTGACACTGTCAATTAAATTTTTTGAATCTCCCTCCACTTCAATATTCTTGAAACCATATAGAGTTGCTGCTTGAAGACCAGCTCTCAACGCCAATGCTTCATTGAGAATGACATTTGAATTTGGTAGTTTTTCTGACGAAGCAATGACTGGGGCACCAGAGCCATCCCTAATAACAAAACCTGCAGCTCCCTGGTCATAGCCATGACAGACCCATCAAAGTTAATTTTAACAGCACCTGT
The DNA here is from genome assembly GCA_946800695.1 of Geum urbanum. Taxonomy (NCBI): domain Eukaryota; kingdom Viridiplantae; phylum Streptophyta; class Magnoliopsida; order Rosales; family Rosaceae; genus Geum; species Geum urbanum. The sequence goes on from OX327001.1 coordinate 14,239,391, forward strand.
GTCGGGTGGAATCCACCTAATCAGTTGAGTTTCTTTCCTAGTAGTAGTGGGACAAGGGTTTGGGCTTGGATCACAGTCACGGAGTCCCTAAATACTTTTTGTTGCGAGAATGCCATAGATTATAGGCAATGTAGAAAATGGAGTTTAAGCAGTTTGTGGTATCGTTCATATATATATAGCAGTGTGGTTAATCCAATCAATGAAACCTCCAGACCAGGATAGGAGAGATAAACTGCTATTAATTGTATAGATTCCAAACCTGTTTCGCGAATGTACACACTCCATAAATAAGTGATCCGTGGTTTCCAGAGTAGATTGATGACACAGGGGGCAGTCGGTAGTATCGATATTTCTAGAGAATACCCTATCTCTGGTTCTCAATCTATTCCTGCAAAGTTGTCAAGCAAATAATTTGATTTTAAAGGGAATTTTTAGTTTCCAAATCTTTTGGAAGAGCTTAGGCCAAAAGATCCGATGCAGATTTGATTGAAAAGGAGAGCCATCACTAGTTTGACCCCAAACAAATTCATCTGTTCTTGCTTCATTGGTAAAGCGATTATTTTTTTCCCCCACCTCAAGGAGTAATACTGATTTTAGTTTAGTCACATCCCAATTCATATTTTGGATATAGTTATTCATTGTTTCATTTGTATCTACTGTTTGTCTGTCCCTATCAATTAGATTGATCAGAGGAAAAGAAAAGGCCCAGTTATAGAGCCAAAAATTTGCATTCCTACCATCACCTACAATCCAATGCATGCCTTGTAAGATTAACTCTCTACTTTCCATAATGCCTTTCCAGGCCATGGAGGAAGTTGCAGTTTTCTTTGCACCGAAGAAGTCACATTTTCTTAGGTATTTTTGTCTAATTAGCTTTACCCACCAGTTACTAGGTTGGCATATAACTTTTCAACCCAATTTCGCCAGAGCCGCGTTATTATAGATTGTAATTGGCCTTTTTCCTAGGCCACCTTTGTCAAGGGGCAACAAATATTATCCTATTGCGGGGGCATTCATTAATTGTTCTACCTCATAAGAAGTTTCGACATTCCTTAATTATCCAATTTTTTTAGTTATTTTATGAGGAGACTTGAAACAAGAAAGGACATGATCTGAGAGGCCAATTAAATTAAACTTGAGGAGGATAAGTCTACCCCTTCTAGACAGCGTATTAGCTTTCCAACCTGCCAATATCTTCTACATTTTTTGAAGTAGGTCATTCATATTCACCATGTCTTTCCAAAAAAACTATATTTTGAATGGAAAAATCTTCAGTGCACTAAATACACTTGCAACAATCACATGCATGGTAGTGTGGTACATGTATAATAAAAAAGTTAACAGTTCTAAATTAAATACTAATTAAAATCTTCAGTGCACTAAATACACTTGCAACAATCACATGCATGGTAGTGTGGTACATGTATAATAAAAAAGTTAACAGTTCTAAATTAAATACTAATTAATGAGATTTAACCCAAAATTTATCACTCTCTCTCTTCATTGGTTTTTTTGTTAGTTTTTATTTTATCATTTTTTTTGGGTGCCTCTATTCACACCTTCTATTTTAATATTTGCATCTCCAATATTTTTTTGGACAATTTAAATTCCTAACTCATCCTTACGTAAACTAAAAAAAATAACCACTTAAAGTATATTCTCTTCTTTTTATACGCAACCCATTCTCTCATTCACTAACAACTCATCATCACTCTCTTCATTCCATCCAGCCAACAACACATAATGCATAAACTTGAAATATTGTTACATTTTCTAAAATTTTATTTAATTATTCTATTTATGTATTCAAAATCATATGATATAGTAGGAAAAAACGAAGAGAAGAAACGAAAAAAATGAACCACAAGAAATAATTCTTACATCAGATTCATTCTCATCCCCGATTACTTCCTTGACTTTTATTGACTACTTACTCATCTTATATCTCCAAATACTCCATAGACATAACTCCGAAGAAAAGAATAAAAATCTAGTTTACTGTTGTTCGGTTTTTTGTTAATCTTGTGTAGAAGATTAATATATACAGCGTTCATACGATTTTTATTATGATTATGAACTTGCTAATGCAATTTTTCTTCTTGATTTTTATCTTAAATCTAAAAATATAGATATGTGGAAATAAGGGTAAAATAGAAAATTTAGGGGAAAAAATAGTAGAAGGAGGTACAAATATCAAAAGAGGAGGTGTGAATTGACACACCCTTTTTTCTTTTATCATTTTTTTGTTTGTTTTTTTTTGTTGGTTTATCCAAAAATAAAATAATTTTTTTTACTATAACGTCATGGTATTAATCATTACTTTTTAATGCCGAATTTTTCATTTTAGATAATTCAACAATGAAATATATGAAATTAACATGTTAGTGGTTAAACTTTTGATTGGCTATATATAAACATATATTTTCTGATACTAACAATATGCACTTGAACTATATACGTTATTTAAACCGTGTTATCGCTTCCACATATCCAAATTTGAACTCATCTCCGTGTCACATAGCATGTAATGGTATTGTAAATTATGTCTACTATTATATTTTTACATTATAATCCAACAATTCTTTATTTGCCTACTATCGTGGTTTATATTTTTTCCACTCACAAATTACCATATGTAAATAGAGTAAATTTTACTCGAAATAAAATAGGAAAAAATTATTTAAATATAAAAGTTTTATATTCTGATAATTAAATACTCAAACTAATGTCAAATATTTTAATTTTAATTTTTTTTTTACGAATTGTATAAAATTATTATATCGACAGGAACGTATTAATGTCTCTATACAAATGAATTGATTATGTAGATATGTATACCTTGCAATATCAAAATAGTCTACAGAAAAATTGTTTGTGTGAAGTTTAAAATTTATATTAAAAAATTAAGTCACATTCATCCTCGGTTTGACGTAAACTTGATGTGATAAATTAATCAAACATATATTTTCCTTAAATAACCAATTATAGATATTTGGATATTTAGATATTTGAAAGATTTGTTATTACCGTTTTAGAAAAATATATTTTAAATCAAACATATATTTTCCTTAAAGAACCAATTATAGATATTTTGATATTTAGATATTTGAAAGATTTGTTATTACGGTTTTAGAAAAATATATTTTATCAGTCTAATAGTTGATTATTTTGATCTAGACAAAAAAATCACAATTATACGAGACTAGTTATTTCGTACATATATCAAGATATGCCACAAGGTGTACACACAACGCTGAATTTTTTTATTTTTCATAATTGACAGTTAAAACCGTACAAATAAACGTATACAAGTATTGTCAATGTTTTAAATTTGCTCTATAAATGTATGTCTGCCTACATCAACAATGTGGTGGAAAATTAATTTACTAATTTGATGTTTACCATGATTGACGTTTACCATGATTGACTAATTTACTAAATTTGCTCTATCAACAAGCCAGCCGAGTCTGAATTATCAAATTACTTAACTCTAGGAAGTACAGGCATTCTGTGCAGATGAACTGCCATATGACAACTACATAGCCGGTAGATTATTGCTCCAGTTGTTTTGTCTAATTTCTGTTAAACCTATAATTATTAGAATTAGATGCTGAGTACCCTAGTCAATCATCAACAGTCTGGAGGAGGCATTTTCACCATAGAACAATCTTGTAAGAACAGCACCATTGAGAAGTCTTGCCTCAGGGAAGAAACTTTCCAACTGGCATGGCAAAGTGGTGCACTGAACAGATGCCTTTATGAGCTGATGAAATCATGATTGATGAATCATGTTGCTGACAGATATTGCGACAAAATTAAGTTCTGTCAACCTTCAGCTTCCGAATCAAGAACAGGGAGGATTCTCAGGGCTGAAGAACTCAGATGCATGCCTCGAACAATTCCCGCATATTGAATCTTAATGCTGTGGCACAAAAGCAGTATGGAATCCCACAACGCTGTCATTCCCTGCAATAAAATTTTATCTCTTTGTCAGATATATATAACAATACGAGATAATTGGGTATATCATTAGCCAAATAAATAAATTTCCAAGTTACAACTGCAGATACGTAATGGTAGGAACATTAGATGTCACAAAATATGGCATCGACCATTATGAATATTTCCATCTTTTACCCAACTGATGATGTTTTAATAAGCACTAACCTGAAGAGAAAATTGCAATTTCTTGTCCAAATACAAGGCGAATAGTGGGGGGCTCTTCCGTCCGACAGCAAGAGCACAACCCCCTGGGTGGAGAGCAAAAGGGACACCTGATACAACAGCGATGTACTTCTCAGGAATACTTTCTTTTTGAGGTAAGACTCCTAAGAAGAGTGGATTTTTGCTTGAACGAGCTCCAGCATACGATGTAGAATCCCCATGCAGCATCCATTTTGGGTGCTCGAGGAAAGCACAGAACAAATACAAGAGCAAGTGAGAATCAGTTGGGAGTTCAAGAGTCCACTTCTTGTTCTTTTTATCATATACCTCTCCACTTCCAAGATATTCATAGTTTTTCAAGCAGGTTCCTTCAGCAAGCTCTGCAGAACTCCCCAGAAATGACACAAATAAATAATAGTGCATTATATCCAGTTTGAAGTATCATATTCTAACAAACGCCATCTCTATTGAGAGATCAGAGTGTCAGACCTTAAAACTCTACTGGAGAAATTATCAAGATAGGGATTTATCAACCTCAAGCTAGGCGTTAGTGAGATTACTTTGATTCCAGGTCTCACATGAGAATTGAAGTGTAATTACTAGTGAATCATACTTTTGCCTTGCTTGAAGTTAATCATATTTGACTACTCTTTTCTTAATTAATCATACCCTAATTTCACTATTGCCATTTTAAAGTTTAAACCCCAGTACCATCTTCACGCCGAAACTCTTTAAATACCTTGAACCCTGTGTACTGTGTATTCTGCTCTTATTTGACTACTCTTTCCTTAATTAATTATGCCCTAATTTCACTATTTCCAATAAAAACCTAGGACCATCTTCACGCCGAAATTCTTTAAATACCTCGAATCCTTTGTACTGTGTATTCTGCTCTTATGCTACTTTGTGGCAGCAACCCTTTGACTAACTCTCCTTTCATCAATGCATGTAGCCTCTGGTATTCAGTGATTGCATCTACACACTCCTGCATAATTGGGACCATTGAATTTTTTTGCTGATTTGCTTGAGGCGGCTGGGCTGCATATGATGGGAAGAATGACATAAAAAAAAAACACTGAAACCTTCAATGAGGATTTCAAATCCAATTTATAATAATAATTGAAGACCAACTTACAGGTGGAAGCATTAATGTGCTGGAGAAGAGTAGCTCGTACTTGATGCATAACTCCATCTTCACCAAGAGTAAATGTTTGTTGCCATTCCTTAGTCCTGTCAGTTGAAGACACAGAAGTATTTCCAGTAGTTGGTAAGTCACTTCCAATTGGACTAACTATGACTGATATTCCTAGTTTGGCAGCTGCTCGCATCACCTGTAAGTCAAAAAATATTTATAATGAATTAGTGGAGTCCAATCTAACGCTTGGCTGAGCCAGGAGATTATAAGCCATACTGTCTTCAAGTATTGGATTGAATAGTTTAATAAAGACGCAGTTTTAATTATGTCATCTAAGGTTATCTCCCGCAGTTGAATCATAACAGTCTTTCACCAACCATAAAGCATCAAACAGTTACAACGTATATATGAAGAAAAGGATGACAGGAAAGGAGTTAACGATGAATACAGACCTGAGTATGACTGATGTCGATCTTATCAAGTAGTGGATTAAGCAAAACCGACGAAAACCATTGCCTTAGGCTGTCTCGCCACTGCTCAATTTGAGGATAGATGCCCAAGCGATCAAATGCATTAATAGATTCTTCCATGGACATAGGTGGAGGCAGCTCCCCCTCCCCTTTCTTTGGGGGAGTGGTGAACTTCTGTGAACCTGGAGACATCCTCACAGGCCTCAGTGGAGTACTCCGTGTAGTTCCAGATGTATTAGCTGAACTGGGACTGGCTACACCAAAGCTTCTGATAGTGGGTGGTGGAGTTGCCAGTTTTCCTGCAGATTGTGTGATTTTCTCATTGACATCTGCCATGAACTCTTCAAACTTTTCTTCTGAAATTATCTGTCTTCCAGGGGTTCGCTTACTTGACCAAGGAGAAGAGACCAATGATTCCATTCCAGGTGAATTATGAACAGAAGGCATTGGTGAGCCAGTTCCAGGGACAAGATACAAAGAAGACGAAGAACTGGGTGATTTAGAAAGACTGCTGAGGGAACCCATCTTACTTCCGCCACTGGTGTTTAATTTATCTGAGCCAATTTGTGACAAGCGGTTTGAAGTGCTTATTGACTGATGGAGTGGAACAAGGACATCTGAAGGGGAAGACATGTAGGGTTTGGACTTGGGAGGTTTCTTTGCAGGCTCAGATACCACTTTTTCAATGTTTGGCTTAATTCCTAGAAGTCCTAGTTGACGATTTGTCAGGCCCATTTTATCCTTAATTCCTTTTGAGGAAGACTCAGTTGGAACAACAGCCACATTTCTCAATGAGATAGCTCTACACAGTGCAACTACAGTTGCCAAGAATACTGATCCCACCACGGTATATATCACCTTTACAAACAAATCTGCAGCACGAAACACGACAATCAAAACGAGCTACATAATTCCAAGCATCAGGTCCAAACCATTTGCAATTAAGCATAATCAATTTAAATAACTTACAGGCTGCATCTTCGGACAGACTTTTGAGCTTCAAAATCTTAACAAATTCATCCTCACTTCAAAAAAGTCAAGATATGTAAATTGAGTTAGTCACATACAGCATGGAACAACACATTTCTAATTCAAATTGTTCTTTCCGCTATAACCAGATACATGATACAAATAAGCAATGCATTCATATTCAGATCTGTGAGCTCTAATATGTTATGTTTGTTCCTATAGACCTCAAATTGATCAATGATATATTTCCTTTCAAACCACTTCGTAAGTATTATTGGTCTTTCGTTTCACTAAACCCTAAAATTCATTTTTGGGGATTAAACCCTGGAAAAACCCTAGTCAGAGTGAAACTGAGGAGGAATTGGGTATACCTGGAGAGAATGAGGAGGAAGGCGACGGCGGAGAGGGAGGAGAGAGAGAATATGACGGCGAGGGCGTGCTTAGGAGGTCGGAGACTGGTGGCGGTTAAGGCGGCGGACAAGGATGGGTTCTGGTAGACAGAGAACTTGGAGGGTTTTGGTGAGGGCGATGAGCCCTTGTTGTCTCTGCTGCCTTCCATGGCGGTGGTGAGAGAGAGAGAGCGTGTCTGTTTGAAGCTCTGTGTGAATTATGGCATTCGTTGTGGAGGAGCTTCGTGAGTTTTCGGCGGTATGCGTCTCTGGCTCACTCTGGTTTGAAAATGAGGGGGGTCCTAGTTCAACAATAAATGAATATTTTGGGACCAAATCAAAAATGAAACATGTGAAAAGAATGAGTTTTTTTTTCTTTTATTTTATTTTTCCCGATTACTGTGTGAAAACTGATGTTGAAATTTTCAAAAATTATCTGTTCTTTTTGCAATCGAAAAAAATATATCTATTCCTTGATAATAAAGGATTCAATTTGTGATAATGTTGGTGACTACAAATTGTTACACAAAACTAGAGTAAAATTTGTATATATGTCTTCTTTGTAACTACGAATTACGACATTATTTGTGATAATTCAAGATTAAAAAAAATCATAATCACCTGCTACTTTTGATGGTAGACTTTGTCATTTTTTTCAAGACTAGTGATCACACATCCCCATCCCCCATCGCTAGGGAAAGCTATAACAGACGGTGTAACATGTAACAGGTTCATTTTCTCTTTACACCGATTGTTATATCTTTCTATCTCTTTGAAGTGAATAGATAGACCGTGGGACACCAACTTCGTGTTAAAAGAAAAGGGGCATGATTTCTTAGCTAACTATAGCTATGTAGCATTATCCCGACTATCACCAGACGTTGAATTAACCACAACTTATAAATATTGTGCTTATATCTAACATCATAGTCATAATCAAGGAAGACTCTCTCCTTATCATCAATTGTGTCACCAACATATGGAACCACTCTGTATTCTTACTTCAATTACCAAGGACATCTAATTCTTGGGTAGAAGTTTTAACATCACTTTCTAGCACATTTTTAGAGAGGTCAACTTTATGGCTGATAAGCTTGCAAATGATAGACATGGCACTGGTGGCAACAGAACATGGACTAGTTATCTTCCTCCTGTTGTGGCTAGATTGTAATTGTTTGATAATTTAGGCTCAAGACGCCTTAGAGAATCCTCCTTATAATTTTCTTTTCCTAGCAAAAAAAAAAGTGCTTATAGACCAGTTTGAAGCCGAAAATGACACACCATCACTTGTCAACGATTTCTCTGAAACCCTAGTTGATGCCTTAGGATTTAGTCTCATCGTAGATGTACTTCGCTGCCACAACCAGGGGAGGATCCAGGAATCAAAGTCGAGTGAGACTTGAATTTTTCGTAAAAAAAATTTTTTCGAGGACATAGATTGTATGAATTTTTTTAAGTAGGACAATAGAGTTCAAATGGATATCTATATTAAATTAGAGAACACAAATTGAGGAAATTGTATAAGAAATATGTGATTTGAATGAATCTCTCTATATATGACACAAATGACTAATTTAACTCAAATTCTTAATTCAATAAACAATAAATCATAAGTTCAATATAAAACCCAATATACAGTTTCCACTAAAAATTTTATATTATACGTAGATTTATAACTTTATAATTTTATGAATGAAGAAGAAAATAAAAACTGCAAGACTAATTTATGCGAAAGATCAACTAAAAACCTCAAGTTGATTATAAAACAACATGTACATTACTTTGAAATATTAGAGAGGAAAATCATTCTCTAATTTCTTTATACGCAAAGAAACTTTCAACGTCTTAATTCTTTTTTTTTATATTATATATACGTATAGCCATGTATGTATTTTTTTTTCCAAATTTTGGGTGGGATTTGAGTCCCACTCTAGCATAGTATGGTTCCGCCCTTGGCCACAACTTGGAATACGTCTGAATGACCTATAAAAATATGTGTTAAAGAAAATCACTGCAAAATTTTAGGACACAATTACAATAAACACGCATTATAGCCATAGTGCAGTGGAAAAGCTTACTTCATAATGCCTTGAAATGCATAATAATAACAACATTTAAAAAAAAAAGACTCTATATACCCTCTCATGACTCAAACCCAAGACATAATAGTCTAGGTCCTAGATAGTCTAGGTCTTCATTTGAGTAGCAATTTACTGCGTTCAGATTTTGGATTTTGACTTCATTCATTTTCGTGTATGATTTCAGTTTAAGGGGAGTATGGGTCAGTTTGCATAAGAACACATTGCCCCTCATGCTTCCAAAGTAGACCAAACCAATAATTTTCCCAAGGAGGTGAACTTATGGAAACTCATGCGAGAATTCAATCTTCACGGAATCACTGCCCCAGGTAGCTTTTTCTCTGTGTATATTGTTGGAAAGTCTTAAGCTCATAGGTTTTAGCTGAAAATAATCTCTCGTTTATTAACATCAATGAACTGGCTTTTAAATAGCCACTGAAATACAAGGAATTCAAGAATGCAAAACCACGTCTCAACAACCCTGAGATTGTGGTGAATCAGCTAAGGACTTGGTCTAATCAGAAACAAACTCAACAACCTTGACTGACTCTCTAACTCTCCTAAAACATAGGAGTTTATTTGACCGAACAAAACAAACTTTGACTAACAAGAACTTCTAACTAATTCAAAAACATATCTCAACAATCCTTCCCCTAAACTGAAACTGCTGAGAGCAGTTCAGTTTACTTCCTTTTTGGCCACGACTCCAAGCATTTTCCAAAGCCTTTCAAATGCCTCTAGCTTCAGAGGTTTTGTGAATATGTCCGCGAGCTGCTCACTACTCCCACAGAATTCAAGTTTCACAACACCATCCTTTGTAAGATCTCGAATGAAATGAAATCTTACATTGATGTGTTTGCTCCTACCATGAAACACAGGATTCTTGGCTAATTTAATTGTAGAAGTATTGTCACAAAATAAAGTAACACACTTACAATGATCATAGCCAAGATTATTAAGAACTCCCTGCATCCATACACACTGACAAGCGCAAGCTGTAGCAGCAACATACTCCGCTTCCGTAGTCGACAAAGTTACAATAGACTGTTTTCGTGAAGACCAAGATACCCCCCCAGCATTCAACATGAACACGAAACTAGTTGTACTTCGAGAATCATCAACATTGCCAGCATAATCACTATCACAATATCCCACCAAATCATTAAGCACTTATCTTCTATAGTATACTCCCATATCTACAGTTCCTTTGAGATAACGTAGAACCCTTTTAGCTGCTGCCCAATGTGCTTCTTTTGGATGAGCCATAAACCGACTGATGAGACAAACTACATACATAAGATCTGGTCTAGTAGCGGTCAGATACATAAGACTGCCAACAAGTTGCTTATACCGAGTTCCATCTACCTCAGCTCCACCCTCTTCTTTTGACAATTTTGAACCAGGCACAATTGGATTCCTCACCGAATTACTCTCTGTCATTTCGAATCTGTCGAGTACTTCCTTAGCATATTTACTCTGACACAAATGTATCCCTCCTGCTCCTTGCTTAACTTCAACTCCCAGAAAATATTTCATTTCTCCCAAATCCGTCATTTCAAACTTATGCATCACCGACTTCTTAAAATTCTCAATCATAACACAATCATTTCCAGTAAAAATAAGATCGTCAACATAAAGACTTACGATCAAAATTTTACCTTTTTCAACCTTCACAAATAGTGTGTGCTCATAACTGCATTTCACGAAGTCTGACTCAGCAAAGTATCCCTCAATCTTGCTATATCATGCCCTTGGTGCCTGTCGTAAGCCATAAAGTGCCATTTTGAGCTTATAAGCTTTGTCTTCCTCACCTTCTTTTATGTAACCAAGAGGCTGATCCACATAAACATCTTCACTTAACTCACCATGCAAGAAGGCACTTTTAACATCAAGCTGAAACACGATCCATCCTCTTTGAGCCGCCAATGCTAGCACCATTCTGATTGTGTCCCAACGAGCCACTGGAGCAAACACCTCACTGAAATCTATCCCGTGCTTTTGTGCATAGCCCTTTGCCACCAACCGTGCTTTACACTTTTCAAACTTCCCATTCTCATCAAGCTTTGTTTTATATACCCATATCACACCAATCTTCTTTGCTCCCATAGGTAAGTTCACTAGCTCCCACGTTTTGTTCTTCACTATGGCTGCAATTTCCTCATCCATTGCTTTTCTCCACTTAAAACTCAATACAGCCTCTTCATAACTTGTAGGATCCTCATTAGAAATGAACATAGCAAAGTTCTGTAAATCTTCTTCTTCAGACAAGCCTTCCCCGCTTTCATAGTCTCTCATCCATGTTGGAAGCCTTGTAACTCTTCTTTCTTTTGCTGCTTCTTCTGGTGAACTTTCACGTGAATTGCTGCTATTAGGACTTGCTTTGTTACTTCCAGCTTCAGCTCCATTCTGCTCTTCATCTGTTTCACTGTCACCATCATCTTCTGCTGCACTTTCTGGTTCTTCTATCTCACCCCAAGTGAGTACTTCCAGATCAGTTTCTTTTTCACTCTAATCCCAACAGCTGCTCTCATCAAACACGACATCTCTACTGGTCACTACCTTCTTTGCAATGGGATCGAAGAGCCTATAAGCCTTGGACTCTTCACTGACTCCGAGCAAAATGGCTTTGAAGCTTTTGTCTTCAAGTTTTGTTCTCTTGACATCCAAAACATGCACATGGCCTATGCATCCGAACACTCTGAAATAATCAACATTGGGTCTCACACCACTCCAGCTTTCTTCCGGTGTCTTGTTCTTCAAGGCTACTGTAGGACTTCTGTTAAGAACATGGACTGTCCATCTCACAGCTTCCGGCCAAAAGGACTTTGGTATCTTCTTCTCTATGAGTAAGCATCGTACCATATTCATTACAGTACGATTCTTACATTCTGCTACCCCATTTTGCTGGGGCGTGTACGCTGCTGTAAGTTGTCTTTTGATGCCATGAGTTGTACAAAACTCGTTGAAATCTTTTGAGGTGAACTCACCACCTCTATCTATTCTCAAGCAACAAATATACAATCCTATCTCCTTTTCAACAGAGTTTTTAAATACTTTAAACATTGCAAATGCCTCATTCTTTTCAACAAGAAAATACACCCATATCCTCCTACTATAGTCATCAACAAAATTTAATATGTACCTCTTTCCACTGTTTGAAGCTGGAGTTATGGGACCACACAGATCAGCGTGTATAAGCTGAAGCCTCTCCGAAGCTCTCCATTTGCTTTTCTTAGGTATGGCATTTCTGTGTTGTTTTCCCATCATGCAGCTTGTACATATTTTGTTTGTAGGCTTAAGTTGAGGCAGTCCCTTCACTAAATTCTTGTGTTGCAAGGTACAAAGATTCTTATGACTCAAGTGGCCGTACCTTTGATGCCACAGCTCACCGTGGTAGTGTTGAGACAATTTGATTGTTGGGCAGCTGCATGTGCAAGCACAACAAACATACGATTCGTTGTCATTTGTGTCTGCATGATAAGACCCCTTGTCTTGTGATAGACTTTGCAAGCTCCATCTTGAATTAGAATAGCTAGGCCTTTCTCTTGCAGTTGACCTATGCTGAGCAAATTATTCTTCAATTCAGGAATATAATAGACATCAGACACTACCTGCTTGACATCTCCAACTTGTAGCTTGACATAGCCCTTGCCTATCACATCCATTCTCATGTTGTTTCCAAGCTTCACAGAGTGCCTGTAATCTTCATCAAATTCAGTGAACCACTGCTTGTTCCCTGTCATATGATTGCTGCATCCTGAATCAAGGAACCACACCCCTTCTCTTCTTGATTTGTTCTCTTCCACAAAGGCCATTAGAAGCAGTTCTTCCTCCTCATCTATCTCGGCATAATTGGCAGCCTTTTCCCACTTCGGACATTCATACTGAAAGTGCCCCAACTGATGGCACTTAAAACACTCAATAGTTGCCCTATTCAGTCCTCTACCTCTGCCTCTGCCTCTCATAACTTCACTGCCTCTAAAGCCTCCTCGTGCTTTCCCTCGTCCTCCTGTTCTGTCCTCATATGACACCTTCAGTGCTTGCTCATCTCCTCCAGCTTTTCTGAATTTTTGCTCGTGTACAAGCAAAGAGCTCTGCAATTCATCCACAGAAAGACGATCGATATCTTTCGACTCCTCTATGGAACACACAATGTAATTGAACCTTTCTGTGAGAGTCTGCAAGATCTTCTCAACTATCTTCACATCTTGCATGTCTTCTCCAACATTCCGCATATCATTTGCCACCAGCATCACTCTAGAGAAATAATCAGTCACCGACTCACCATACTTCATCTCCAAGATTTCAAAATCTCTGCGGAGTGTTTGCAGTTGAGCTCATTGAACTCTGATATTCCCTTGATATTTTCTTTTCATGGAATCCCACAGTTGTTTAGATGTGTCTTTTTGGATAATAGTCTTCAGAATTGCCTTGTCAATAGACTGAAAGAGAAATTTTTTTACCTTTAAATCTTTCAGTTTCAGTTCCTCCAAGGTTTTTCTTTGTGCCCTCGTCACCACTTCATTAACAGCCGGCTCGGTGTAACCAGTTTCGATGATGCTCTAGTACTCCTTTGACCTCAGAAGATTCTCCATTAACATGCTCCAGTGATCATAATCTCCATCGAATTTGGGAATGCAGGGTTGAGCGAAATTGCTTGCTTCTGCTGCCATCTTCACACTCACTCTTTTTCTTAAACACTCTTTCACTCGTAGTGTTTCACTCACAAACACTCACTTTTCTCACAATCAGGCCCCTTTCGGAGCTCTGATACCAATTTGTTGGAAAGTCTTAAGCTCACAGGTTTTAGTTGAAAATAATCTCTCGTTTATTAACATCAATGAACTGGCTTTTAAATAGCCACTGAAATACAAGGAATTCAAGAATGCAAAACCACGTCTCAACAACCCTGAGATTGTGGTGAATCAGCTAAGGACTTGGTCTAATTAGAAACAAACTCAACAACCTTGACTGACTCTCTAACTCTCCTAAAACATAGGAGTTTATTTGACCGAACAAAACAAACCTTGACTAACAAGAACTTCTAACTAATTCAAAAACATATCTCAACATATATTGGAGATTTTGACAGATTTATGTTTTGGGAGTTGGCTAATTCTAATGTGTTTCTGCATCAAATATTTGGTGTTTATGTGAAGCTGTGAAGTTTTGTTTGCCCTTCAGTTGTTAAGTATCAGATGGCCAGATGGGCCATTAATTTATATAGGAAAGTTGGTGTTATATGAACTTGTAATAACTTGTTGTAAATATATGTGAAAATTGTTTGAATACTCTGGTTAGAATGGCAAGATATAGGGGGAATGATGTGTATATGGATAAAGAAAGTTACTGTGTTCTGTTGTTGGTCTTTTGGTAAGTTAAACTCAGAATAATTGAAACTTGATACGATTGAGTTTCTTGTAGAGGAATATGGAGGGATGGGTCTTGGTTACTTGTACCACTGCATAGCTATGGAAGAAATAAGCTGTGCTTCAGGATCTGTTGGACTCTCCTATGGTGCCCATTCCAACCTGTACATTAATCAATTGGTAACAAAATAAGTGAGTGCAGTTGTGACGGTAATTGCACATATATGATGAGTTTTAGAGTTATTTTTGTATCTTCTGGTTTGCAGGTGAGGCATGGGAATCCTACTCAGAAACAGAAGTATCTGCCAAAGGTTCCATTTTCATTTAAATCAATATCTATTTGTACTTTGTACACCATGTATTTATACACAAGATTTATACTTAGAAAAAAGAAAAAGAAAAAGAAAATATATAGCTTTCATTTCTGTCATCAATTTTTGGATTAGCAAAAGGGAAGGAGGGAGGATTGTGTGGCCTATAGTTAAAAAAAATATATAAAAAAATTGGGACCTAACTTGACTATTTCGTCTAGGTTAACAAGAAGAAGAGCATATTGCTTGGGTCACACAAATTACAAAGCACTTATTGCACAACCAATGCTTAACATGATTCATACACACATATATCCATATAGATTTTTATTGTTTTTCTGCAGTCATTACATACTTTGGTGTTCTTCTTGAACCAAGTACTGATATAAAATTTCATGGCTAACTTCACTTTAAATTGTTCCTTTCTTCCACTGTTCCTTTGTTCCCTTATGTCCAGACAAATGAAGAAGTTATGTTATATTGATTCATCTTCCTTACATTCAGATGCTTTTTGAATTAGTTCATGTTTAATT
Organism: Geum urbanum; assembly: GCA_946800695.1. Classification (NCBI taxonomy): domain Eukaryota; kingdom Viridiplantae; phylum Streptophyta; class Magnoliopsida; order Rosales; family Rosaceae; genus Geum; species Geum urbanum. The sequence continues at coordinate 14,254,809 of OX327001.1, forward strand.
TGTTTTGTCCTTTTAACTAATGAGGTCTCTCTTTAATGTGAAGCTTATTAGTGGAGAGCATGTAGGAGCTCTTTCGTGGTGATCCCAACTGTAAGTTGTGAGCGCTGTTTCACTTATTTCATTTTGTATGTTGTAATTATAGAATTAAGGTAATTAAGCTGATCTCTCTCTCTCTCTCTCACAGCTGGTTCTGACGTTGTTAGTATGAAGTGCAAAGCTGAGCGAGTGGAAGGAGGTTATGTGTTAAATGGGAACAAGATGTGGTGCACCAATGGCCCAATTGCTTAAACTTTGGTACTCTCTCTCTCTCTCACACACACGATTGTTTTTAGATATAAACTAAATTACGTGCAAAGAAAATACAGACATATCATGTACATATGCATGAACAGAATTCCTTTCAGGTTAATCCTATGTTTAGCATAATTTTCCTACACATGTCTGGATTCTTTGAGTTCCAATTACTTACTATAAGATTAGGCCAACACTATGTTCCTTAAGGCTAGATAGCATTACAGGCCCGTGGATGCTCCCAAGATTTTCTCAAAATTAAAGTACAACATAGAGTGGACATGTTTGGTTGGCCATAAAATTGTGTAACAGGTTTACCAAAGAATAAAGTGTAGGTCACTACAATATGTATGTATATATTTATCTAGAAGTGATATGTCTGTAATAGTACAGGTAGTAGTATGTCTGCTGTTTCGCTGTATGTATCCATGTAATTTTGTCATAAGATTTGATTTACATTTATGATTTTTTCTTGGCTGCAACTAACATACACATGGAACAGGTTGTTTATGCCAAAACAGACATTACTGCGGGATCAAAGGGAATTACAGCATTCATCATTGAGAAGGGAATGCCAGGGTAGTTGCATGATCCCACAACTATTTTCTGTTTGAAATTGGTCATACCTGCACATGCGAAAATAATGTCAAATAATATTATACCTGTCTAAAAGTGGCCAAAAATAAGCTTGGAATCATAAAATAATTTTTCTCACACTTTCATCGGATATTATTGTTTTCTTCTTTCGTACTAAGAGTTATGCATTCAACTTGAATATACGAATACAGATGTAATGACAGAATGCAATAACATCTTGATATTTCTCATCCTTAGTGAGTTAATATTACCTTCACGCAGATTCAGTACTGCCCAGAAAGTAGACAAACTCGGCATGAGAGGAAGTGATACGTACGTCTATTATGCTTTTAACTGCAGTTATTAATATCTTGGTCCATTCCTTCTTGTTTCTCTCTTCTTCTTCTTTTTACTAACAGTGGCAATGGTCTGCCAGATGTGAGCTTGTCTTTGAAAATTGCTTTGTACCAGAAGAACATGTTCTTGGCCAGGAAGGAAAAGGTCAGGGATACATTTAATTTACTATTTCTTACTATTGCAAGTAATGTTATGATGTGGTTGCAACCTGGTTGCTTGGGATGACTTACTGCCTTTTAGTATGAACCTGGTCAGACCATATCTTTAATATAGAGGCTGCAGTATGACAGTCTTGTCTCACCTTAAAGTTCAATCAGACCTGTATTGTCATTTGTAGTACATGATAAATGCAATTGTGACCTCATCTCAGTAGATTAATCAGATGTGATTTACTGCCCTATATTGAATGATAACTGCTTGAAGAGGAAAAATGCATTTGAAAGAGAAATTAATTGCTTCTCATGAAAACTCTTGTCGAGAGAAGGTAGATGATAGCTTTAGGATCTTTTGGTGATTTAGTGTATGCAATTCTTCTGTGTGCATGATTCAATCTTCAACTTAAATAAAGTGCTTCAATCCATAACATTGTTATATTGCTTTTTTTTTTCAGGAGTCTATGTAATGATGTCAGGTTTAGATTTAGAGAGGCTTGTTTTTGCGGGTGGGCCTCTGAGGAATATGCAGGCATGTATGGCTGTTTTTCTTCCTTATATTCGACAACGAGAGCAGTTTGGGCGTCCAATTGGAGAGTTTCAGCTAATACAGGTCAATTGTTGGGTCTAAACACTTGTATTTCTTTCTCAATTTCAAGCTTATTTAATATGATCTATAACACATGTGCTGTTAATGGACTGTAAACACGGGGGAAATCGCGGACATGTATACTTCATTACAATCTTCAAGGTAAATTTTGATTTCCTCATGGACTTGTTCATTCTCTGTTGTTTACATGGTCACTGAGGTAACTGTCTCTGGCTTTCTACCCTTCATTTTCAGGGCCTATGTGTATTCTGTTGCAAGGGAATGTGACAATGGAAGAGTCGACCCTAAGGTCCTGTGCTTTTTTTTTCCCCCTTCATTAGTCTTAGCATTTGGCAGAGCAAATTCTTGGCAAACATAACCCTTGCAAATACAATTTTCAGGACTCTGCTGGAGTTATACTATCTACAGCTGAAAGAGCCACACAGGTTCCATTGCAGGTAAAATATTGTGTTCCTAATTCCATTATATCGCTACTTTTGCACCTGTGTTACTTGTCTATTTGGAATGTAACCTCATTCTGGCCAATCAACATAGTTATGCTGTGTATTACTTGAATTCCCCATACTGAAGCTCGTTGCTTAAGTTTTGTGGGAGGTTTATATATGTAGAACTGAGATCTATGTGTCTCTATGGGAACCACATATGATAACTTTACATACCTGGCTTTTGCCTTGACGACTTTGAATCTTTCAGGCTATACAATGCTTAGGTGGTAATGGCTATGTAAATGAGTACCCAACTGGACGACTCCTTCGAGATGCCAAACTGTATAAGATTGGAGCAGGGACTAGTGAGATCAGAAGGATGATCATTGGTCGGGGCCTGTTTAAGGAGCAATAAGAGGCAATTGCACAATTTTAAGCTGCTGGGCTGAGATATCTGCTGCACCCCCATGATTTCAAGTACACTGCTCCTCATGGTGTTTGATCATTCTGACTTAAGTTTACTCCCTCAAATTCTGGAACAAGGATCGAGTGAGTGTGATACCATCATGTGTAAAATCCCTTGTCAATAATTAGTAAACAATGACCAACTGATCATACTTGCTTGATCATCTTTAAGTACATTGTGTCTATAGAGGTAACAAACTGTGCTGTCCTGTAAATTGAGAAAATTTTACAACCATACTTGTCTGTCCAGTTTTCATTCGAGTTAGCGGCACTTGTGTGGTGAATCACCAATCACTAAGTTCAAGATCATTTCTCTACTGGGCAGCATATTGGAACAAATTCAGAAAATTTCTTTTGTCCACCATTGCTAGTAAAAAGCAGCACACTTCCGGCAGCTCATAAAAAATGAAAAACTTCTGAAAGTCGGAGCATATTACATAATACATAATGTCATTGAGATTTGAGATCGACAGAAGCCGGATTACATCTCATTTTCAAGACTGACATGGGGATTGCAGAACTTGCGTCTTGAATTCCAGAAAACAGCCACTGAGCCTCTACAAAAACAAGTTCTGGTGTGCAATGTATGTGCATATGCAGACATAACATAATGACAACCTTAGAACTTTCTTACACCCTAATAGCTGTTGGAGAAGAAGAATCTGGCTGCCCCATTGATGAAGACTTGGACACTTCCAGCATAGTTGGAGCTTCTTCCAAACAACTTTGAGTATCATCACTGACCATTCCGATTGTCATCTTCTCCACTTCTTCCTGGGTATGTATATGAATTTTGGAGACGATGTTGCAGAATTCACTGCATCAAGAACCAATGAAGTCCAGGTCATGATAAAAAAGAAAGTAGAAATAAAAGAAAAGAAACTACATTCGTAGGACTTGTGCAGACAGAATATTTCAAAGCAAATTTCAAAGCTTTCAAATTCATGGTCAATAAATATCAACAGGCAACTGAAGTTAGAGATTCAGTACCAGAGGGATCCTAAACATAAAACATGCTAGCTATATCAGGTAATAGTTAAATTCAGAATGAGATACTTACTGCCAGGGGTCATCCCCAACAACCATGACATCATTCTCACTGTCAGTATACAGGATTCTCCATCCCTTATTAGGATCATGTAGAAGACCTTCCATGCTAAACAGTTGCTCTAGCTCGATCAGCAGGTCACCGTAGCCATCCAATTTTGAAAGATCAATGGCTCTTCCTACTGAGCTGCCTTGTTTGTGAACCTTCACTCAAAACATGTAATATCAGTTGGCAAACTTCTCTGGACATGGCGAATAACAACCAACTTGCTCGTAATGATAGCCTACCTTTGTACAACTCCTCTTAGTAGTACTCTGAATCAATGTGGGAGTTTCTCTAGACAAGGAAACACCAAAGAGCTTACATCCACTAGAAGTTCCGTCAGCATTGACCTCTTTTGAATTTTTAAAATTTTGCTCCTGAGTAGGAAGAGCAGTGATACGGTCCTGCGGCTGATGCTCAGTCGGTGTTTTCGGCCATCCTACTTCATTCCTTTGAACTCCCATCTGAACAGGAAACTTGTTTGCTTTGATATTCTCTCTTGCTAAGTTGGTGGTATTAGAACACATCAGAGAATCTTGGCCAGCATTGTGAATGTCACCATAAGGAATATACATGTTTAGAAGGGATTCAGAACCCAGAGCAACCAAGTTCGATTTACGAGCTTGATAATTGTTAAAAGATGTGCAACCAAGATTGGCTTCCCAACCACCCATACTGAAATTAGCTTTTCCTGTCAAAGATCTCAATGGGAATATTTCTTGACCTTGCAAGACTATTTGAAATCTATCAGATTCCGCAAATCCTGTGAAACTGGTGTTATGAGCTGGTATGAGGTCACCAATAGTAGCCTTCTGGTTGACATGTGAAGCAAGATTTTGATGTGCCGAAGGCTGCATCTCATAATTCACAGGGCTCTTCAACGTATCACATCCATAGATGGGTGATATGAAACCCATATTTTCTTGACCTTGCAAGACCTTGGAGGATTTAACTGTCTCCTCAAAGTCCATAATCCCACACCCTCCAGCTGCAAGAAAGTTCAGATTCAGAAAACACCGATGGGGGAAAAAAAAAATAAGAAGAAGAAGAAGGAAGAAAGGAGAACCGTACCAGGGATGGAGTGGTTTGGTGGGAATGCCTGCAGACTTGTCCGCAGCTTCTTCAGTCTTGGAGAAGACTGCATGCTCAAAGGTGGGAGAGAAACAGAAGGATCGATCTCCCACGGAGAGACTCGTTCTTGATGATTGTTTCCAATATCCTCATCCCATCTAACCTGATAAACGTAAACCAAAGGGCGTAAATATAGAATTTCACCCTGTAATAGGACATAGAAGTCCTGTATTATTCTTGTGTTTCCGCGGAGTACATGTGCAGTGTACGTGTAAATACATATTAATGCATTTTCTACAGATGGATCAAACAGTAGGTCTTGTGTATAAATTTTTAGGACTTGCAATCCTCTTCTCTCTCAGAAGGATGCATAGAGAACATTCATCCAATCATCCATGCAGAAAGGAACTTTAAGTGGCAGGCATAATAACGATAGTCCAAGCAAAATTTAGTGACAGAAAAACTGTGATAGTGTCATACATTACAGAAATTGGCAACATAAAATATGTTCCATACCATCAAGCCTCTCCATTTTGAGTTTGGCCATCGAAAAGGATTTAAGTCACTGATGCCAGTCACTACACCACTGCATCGACAAGAAACCAGAATTTAGATAATTCAAATTTAATAAAAATAACATGATTGTCAAGCAATTTGTCCAATTGATAAGATACCTTCTTTCCGGTGAATCATCCCTATCGAATCTCATTTTGAATCTTGTTCCAATGGTCACTGGGTTAGCAATGCTTCTGACATATTTTTGATAAGGAATAACAAATTCTGCATGGCTTGTCCTGCATTAAGCAATTGAAAATGCATAAGCCTAACCAAACACTTACGAATTGCCGAGGCGTAACAGATAAGATGCAGTTTAATGTATATGCATCTTATACACACGATAGGCTTCATATCATGTAATAATTTGTTGAGTAGTTATGAGAAAACATATCCCCTGTTTATACTTGGAGAAAGAAAATGATACGAGTGAATAATGTAGTGGAACAAAAGAAAGCAAGACCCCCATAAGCCCATAATTAAGCTTACAAAATTAAACAGAGAATCACCATTTTGACAACAGAATGTACACAATCATAAGAAGAACCTTACTGGATTTCAAAGCAAATATTAATTATTCTATTTATCGGTAACTTCACAACCCTAAGAACTGCTGTCATCCACTTAGCCAAAATTAATCGGAGTGATCAGTGGAAGTATGCACCGGGGATTGAATTCTAGGTACTTAGTTCGTTAGGTGATTTATCACATACTATTATTTGCAAAAGAAGAGTGCACATACTAAATGAAATGTTTTTTCTAAAGGCTATATAGTATGCTTTAAAAAAAGAAGAAGAGGCTATATAGTACCTTGGACTGTAGAACACATGAAACATGCTCTTGGTGGATACTGCATTCGCCACTAGGGAAAGAACACTAGAACAAGAATTTTGGTTGCTAACGACTGAATCAGGAAGGCCGTTTCTAGGCCGAACAGCTCTTCTAATTCCCAATCTCAGCTCTCCATTTTCACCCCTACAAACATCATCAATGAAAACTGACTTAAGATATGAAGGGAATTGTATTTATAAGGGGAAAAGCAATGCTTGTACTACACTTTGACATATGTCCCCTCAAAGCTCTGAAAACAAACAGGAAAATATCCTATCTATAAATAACCTGATTGTATCACCGTTACCTCATTTCAAAGAACATTAGCACCTTCAAATTGGCAATGAGATACATGTGATTGATTACTAAGCCGTGATTAATTGCAACCTACATATTCAATTAAAAGTATTTACCTCAAAAAGAGCACAGCATCTCCTGAGACAAGATTCTTTTGGCTTATAAAAATACTCCAACCTGTGGTAAGCAGATGCCGGCGTGGCTGACCTAAAGAATATCACACAGAAATTTGTATCAATTTGTTCACCAATCAAACTACACACACTGATGATACAATTCTTTACCTCTATAAATATGTCGAAACCTCCACTCCACCCCGTGTAGGTCCTTGGCAACAAGCTCTTGTGAGGGCCTTTGCAGCTTATAATCCTAAAAGAAAGAAAATGACAGGTTAATTCTGATGTGTTTATGTAAATCTCAGTAACATAAAAGATCATAGTTTCCGGATAAAAGTAAAATGTTGATGCAAGAAAGATTCATTAATCCTCACCAGAGGAGGGAAACAGTCTTCAGCAGCTCTACGAGGAACGGAGAACCCTCCATGGGTACTGGTATCGGAAGCTGTAAGTGTTTTGCAAAACATGTGAGGGGTTGATTTTGTAGGTGATCCACCATCACAGTCATCCACTCCCGACTCTTCAACCTCTTTGCCTTCCAAATTCATTCCCACCAACTATATAATCCAAAATTCAACCTCATCATAATCCAAATTAAGAAAACAACAGCCTCTAAAAAAATTAGAATATCCCAACATAATAACTTAATTAGTTAAACAGAGTATAGCGGCTCCAACAACATTTCTTGTGCTTTTAAATCAGGCATCATACCTCTTCGTGCGGAAGCAAAGTAACATGTGTATACACCTCATCATTCTCCTTGTTAGCCTGTCTCAAGAATTCAAGAGACAACATATTTCATTAACTCAAGTCATATTTGTAAGAAGCAAAATTCTTAGAAAATATAAAGAGCTAAACTAAAGTTGAAATATCAAGAGAGTTACGTACAAGTAGCTGCACATTGACAACCTTGCAGAAGATCTGTGGCTTGATATCCAAGTGAGGCATCTCCATGGATGAGAAATGAGGGGAAGATGATGCAATTTGTTCCAAATGACCTTGTGGGAAGTACACAACCACATTTCCTTTCTTGGGAAGTGAAATGAGTGGACCAGCACAAGCATGCCAAAGCTCCAAATAGATTGAAGAAGCCACAGGAACTGATGATGAATTTGATGAACATGAAGAAGTTGAAGAGGACAAGCAACCCTTGTTGTCACAATCACCTGCATTCTTCTCCACCACATCACTCACTACTTCATGGTTCAGATCAATTTCCATGAATTGCTCCCTAAAGTTGCTCCAGAAGACACTAGTACAGATATAAATATACTACAATCCCACCAGCTACAATTGAAAGAAAGAAAAAAACAAGAAGATGGGTGCCAGTAACCAAGTGGAAAATGGAGGTCAGATTATTTCAAGGAACTCATATTTTTGAAAGGTACCCAGAAAGCTAAAACAGAAGAGGAGTGAGAAAGCTACAAGAAATTCATGTTTAGAGCCATACTCACTAAATTCCCAAGCCAAAGCAGATCAAAGCCAGAAGTAAAAGTTTAGAGAGGAAAAGAGGGTATCAAATAATATCAAGAAACTCAAAGTAAGAGGAGTCCTCCACACCCATATGCAGGTAGTGAGAAGAGGGAGCAGCAGACAGAGACAATTGCATAGGACTTGAATTAACTTCTACACTTAACACACTTAACAGGGAAACAATAGCCAATGTGGTCATCGCTTTTCGACTTCGACTGTTATAGAGAGAGAGAGAGAGAGAGAGAGAGAGAACTGTGTTGGGTGTGGGGGACAGGCTAAGACAGTACAATGCCCACACTCTCCAGTCTCCCCCACCATTTGCTCTCTCTCTGTCTCTCTCTGCTTTTTGCCTTTGCCTCTTGGCGTTATCTTTTCTGCTTTTTTTCTAATTAGTAATTTCCTTCTCAGTTCTCACTGAACCACTGTGGAACTGTGGAAGGTGAAGGCCCGCCACCAAGACAAAAGGAAGGTTTGGTGGAAGGGGGAAAAGGTGAAAAGACAAAAAGGGGTTTTCTATTTCATTTATTTTAATTCTCTCACACAAGAAATAATTGCAGTGAAAACGAAAAATGTAAGCATCTTGTTGCATTGTTTCTGAACGAGTAGCTGCTAGCCTAGCTACCTTAGCAATGGATGGATTTATTTTTCAAGTGGGGGCTTCCTGCCCCTTATTCAATGCATGCAACCAAGTATGACAACGGTCAAAGGTGATTGCAGCTTCGATTTCTTTTCCATTTTTAGATCTGTTTCTAAAACTGAAGAATTTTCACTGAATAAAATGCATATATTTGTTTAATTTTCAGAGCAAAAACGAGATACAATTCTCATCATCAAATAATACTCTCCACCTAGAGTATTTGAGATTGGTCAAAGTGGCTAAGACAATATGCTCCTAATTTATTACTCGAGTTCAAATTCTCTCGACTCCAGCATGTTATTGCTGTAATTAAAAAAATAAAAAGCTACTCTCAATCTTAATTATGATACTCTGTTATCCATAATTTCAATGAGGAAGCAGGCTTTAATATTTTTTTATAAAAGATATTCCTCTTCAAACGTCTCTTTCAAGCAAAACAAGGAAAAATCTTCACTATACCAGGTACATTTGCACCAGGCTAACAGAATTTTAAGAGCATTTGATATTTTGAACCCAAAAATAAATTTCACTAAAAGCAAAATGAGAAAAAAAATTATCTCTCTCCATCTTTTCGAGATTTGTTCTCTCTCTCCTACTTCTACTATGCTTTCAACCTTTCACTACCAATAGCCATTACTGGTACTGAAATTTTCTAATCTTCTTTGCTTCATTTGGGAAGCAAATTTGCTCCCCACCCTTACTTCCCCACCTTCTTCCCCACCCACCTAAATGATTGACACCTGTCCATCTAATTAATTTATTATCATCTGATTGACACAATGGACAGATGTCAATCATTTAGGTGGGTGGAGAAGAAGATGGGAAAGTAAGGGCGGGGAGCAAATTTGCTTCCCTTCATTTGGGGCTGATTAACGTACAATTGGGTTTTGGGTCCTATTCTGTGCAAGTGTGCATATATAGTTCACCCGAAAAATGGATGCAGCTCAGTCGGGTAGTTCTACGCCGGTGGTACCGCCGCTGAGTCCAAAGTCGCCGCTACAATACCCATATTTTTTTTGGATAATACAGTACCCAGATTTGTACGGCAAACCATTTAATTAATCGATAATCCCATCATTCCCATGCATACCAAAAGTTTGGTTCGACATTAGGTTTATGTTGTAGAATTAGATTTGATTTGCGGGTGACTTTCTGCATAAAAAGTCACAAACAGAGTAGAACGAACACCTCTCTCAGTCTCTCTCTCGGCCAATGTGACTTTCCAATGTGCTTGAGCAATTTTTGTGTGTTCATGGTAATTCTTGGGGTGTTTGGAACAAATTGATGTGCCTATTGTATACGGTTGAATCGACAATTATAATCGATCCAAAATTTATTTTTTCTAATGAACCCATATCAAAATTTCAAATTCGGGTTTGAACTTGATCTGAACCCGTGAAATCTCTAATATTTGAATTTTACCCTCTATGAAATTAAGATTTCTATAAAGACACATAGCGAAAAAATGAAAGTCTAAACTTTAGGTACTATCACGATAAACTCATACACATATTTTGTCTTTCATTATGGATGTTTCAAAACTGTATAAAGTTATATATACAACTTCCTAATGTACTTGGTATCGAAAACCCTAGCTTTTAGTGCAGCCGCTTAGCGAGACGACGTACCTTTATTTACCTCTTCTGTCGGAGACGACGTACCCCAGTTCCATCTCCTTTACCTCTTTTTTCCTTCTCCTTCTCTCCCTTTCATACCGAGGGAGAGATCGCGCAAGATGTTTGAGTGATCCGCGCTTCTTGGATCTCAATTGCGTTGAACCCTATCGCCGTATGGCCTAGGTTTTAGATCAAGTTTTTGGTGGCTTGTTCGTGGCGGGTGCAGATTTGGTCGCGTGGGTGGTGTTCGTGGGCGATGCCCCTCGTCGGTGCGCGGATGAATTCTTTGGGGTCGAGAACTTTTAATCGGAGCCGTTATCCTTGGTCGACGCAAACTTGAATGGTGGGAGTGGTTGAGGCATGTATGTGATCCCAACGGACCTCATCGTGCTGGAGGCATTGAAGTCGACCCTTGGATGTGGAATCAGAGGGTGCGGCGACTGGTTATGACAACCTGGAATGACGTCGTTCGGGCTTTATCGATGCACACTTGGGGGAGTAATTCGGTGATCCAGGATTCTTACTTGGGTCAGTGGTGTCCTTCCGGTGGGCTTGCTAGCAACTGGGACTGGATTAGTGGTGGTGAGCTGCTTGGATCCAAGCTGATCGACGGTGCGACCGAAAATCCAAGAGTATCGACACTGGATGCATCATGGTTCCCCTGCCCGATTTGGCTAAGGCATGGGTGTTCGGCCTCAACGTTATGCTATAAGCCACGTTGGGTTTTTGCTAGTGTTTGGACTAAACACATGGTACTCTGGGTCTTCAGTTGGTTTTGGGTTGGTGCCACGACTTATTTGGACGGGCTCTCAAGCTCAAGCATCCTTGTGGAGTTTATGTTCCAACCCTAGGATTCAGGAGGTTCGTCTTCTTTTAGCACGGTTGATTTTGATACTAACGTTGAAGGTTGCCGGACGAGACACACACTACTAACAAGAATCTTTTATGTCGCGTGTGGAGGCGCGCGTTCAACCCTAGCGTAATGGGGCAAATTAACTTTGAATATAAGATTTGTGAGATTGAATGACAACTTTTATGAACACATAACTTCAAATGATCACAATATGAGTTTTATCATTAAATTACAACTCACCCATATTTTAATTGAGTTTTAGATCGATTACAAATGAAATATATGGTGGTGCTAAAAAGATTTGTGTTTCATAGTCGGAGGGAATAGACGGGGTACAATTTTGTTTAGGACAGTTCAAATTGAGAAAGAGGGAATAGACGGGATACATTGATGATTGATCTAATATAGTGTTGCAGTAACTATTTTCAGCAACGGTTGAGAAGTTGAGATAGACATGCATCAATGGATGATAGCAGAGAGTGGGAGGCATAGGAGGTCATTAAACAAAACAAAATAACAGAGACATACAACTGATACAAGAGAAAGAGTTGTCACCCTCTAAGGCTCAAAGGCCTCTAACTAGACACAAACTAAAAGGGTCCCTTGTATCGTGGGAGTGTCCCAATCAATCTCTTTTATCATTGACACTTGGCCTCCTTTCCCCCACTCCATTTCACCGCGCGTGAGTATAATTGCTGTATGTTGTGATAGCCACGCAGGGGGGAGGGCGAGTGAGATAAGGAGGGTCGTCTGATATGATTGGAAGGAAAAAGATGATGCAGAAGGGAGACCCTGCGCCTTTGCCGCTGCTGCTTCTTCTTTAGCCGGTTAGCCTCCCACACATCATTTTCTAAATGTTTCTCTAGCATCTTTTACCGGTTTTACCCTCGTAGTTCTTTACTATTTACGGGAGTTGCTTTTAGTCGTCGGAGAGACTGACATGCTGCGCGGGGCATTTACGACCTGTTGTTCCCCCATCCTCTACCTCACCCGCATCTGAAATTGTACTGTCGTAGTTATCTGTATTAAAAAGAGAATTTTTTCTATTAAGAATCTAAAATAAAGTTTATTTTTGAGTGAATTTCGATAATGAACATGTAACTCATTTTAAGATATTCTCATTTTTAACACAGGGACATATACCTCATTTTAAGATAAGTTATTCTCTCTCTTCACTTTATTTATCTCTCCTTAACTAGTCTATAATTTATTTTGAGTCTTATACCTTATATTAAGTCTTACTTTGAGACCTTGTTTAAGGTATAATATCTCAAATATAAGTTATGAGGCTACAACTTTTTACTATTAGAGAAGCTAATATTCATCAAGATCTCATTTTGAGGCATAAGACTCCAATGATTAAAGATGGTCTAAATTCAATTTCTGGTGCCATTGTCCAAACCGAACCACTAAATTAGTTTGTAATATAGGGAATTGGTTCGAGGGGCCAAGATAGTGTGCCACCTCGCTCACCATCTAAGTTCAAATCTCTTCAACCCCACTCTACTATTATTATAATTTAAGAAAAAGTTGTTTAATTGTTGAGTGTCTAGGTGTAGAATCCTTCATCTTTGTTTAAAACTACGAAATTGTTAAAGTAGCGAAATTAAAGAATTTTTCATGCGAACCAAGTTCACCGTAAATTAAACTACAATTTTAAAATGTAGCTAGAATCATCAACCGCTCATGTGATATAGACGGTGAGTAAGGATAGATCTATAAGCTGGCTCACCAGGACTTAAGCCCTGGTGAGTTTTGAGATATAGTGAAATTTTGTTATAGATGTTGATCAATGAAAGCCTTAGTTCAGTTGGCTGACTTCCAATTATACACGTATGGCCTATGCCTCAATGGCTTTCCATTTTCTTCTCCTCTTCCTCTTTACATAATTTCCAATGTTTTTTCTATTTTTTTCTCCTCTTCTTCCACACTTTTAAGAAATTTCATCGTTTTTTATATGGTTTACAATGGAAAATACCGTCTTTAATTGTGCAAAGCTTAATTATTCTTTCGATAACTCTCTAAAAAAACTTCTTCAAAAAATAAATAAAATTTTCTTGCCAAACCTGCAACACTGAGCTAAAATGCATAATAAGAAGGGTAAATTTTAAATAAGGTCAAATGGAAAACTTTTATACTACATAAGGTCACCTTGTGTTTTCTCCCAAATCAAGTCAATTAATAATAACACGAAAACACAAATACCCTTATCATTCAAAATATTTATATTTATGCCCTCAAATATATTGTCAAACACTGTTCTCTCTCATTTTCATTTCTCTCTCTCTCTCTCTCTCTCTCTCTCTCTCTCTCTCTCTCTCTCTCTCTCTCTCTAAATTAACATTCACATGTGTTGAAAATTTTGCCCTGGATACCTTTAGATTACTTTTCTCATCGTTCATAAAAAATTAGCTCCTTCAACTTTTTTATATCTTGTTAAGGTTTGGAAACTACTCATTAGTCTTAATTAATGAAATGATAGAATACAAGAGCAGAGGCACAAAACTTAAATGACTGAACCCCGTAAAAAGATAATAAGCCCAAACATTATTACGCGACTCGACTAAGACATTGTATTTTAAACTACATTGATTAGTGAATAGTGCATCAATAGCTACTCTATTTGTTTTACTTTTAAGGCAACAATGTAATGCGGTAATGACACATCATTCACTTTAACATTTGAAGCTCTCTAGCTATTCTACCAATCTGAATTAAAGTTGACACTACATTTCAACTTACCACTAAGAGAATACGTCCATTTAATCAACGAACGAAAGAACGTCCTAACCTAGAGCATATAAAACATCAAAGATGCACCACCCAAGACGTGGCCCACTTACCAAACTAGAGAAAAGGGTAACAAATAACATAACCCTATTTATGGCTTTCCAGCTAGGTCAAACAAAAAAAAACCTAGGTAAAAATAATAAAATCTGTGACTGTTGAAGGGGAAAAGTAAATAAATACGTAATAGACTGAAACTATACTTCATTCATTGATAAATGACCTTAAATATGCATTACAATATGTTACAATCAATATCTTTATAAATCAGGGATTGAGAGAATATCTACTTCTATGCTAATTATGACAAGACACATACTGGAACACCATAAATATTATTTCCTTAAACACTCCCTCTTGTGTCGCGATCCTAATGGATGATGCATAACTTGTTGCCTCACTAAAAACCTTGGCAAGCAAATAAAAAAACGTCTTGGGTAAAAATAAAAGCTTGGTCTAAGGGAAAAAGAGTACAATGCATCAACTATATAAGCGATCACATGTGATGTAGACTCCCCATGATGTCTACGCAATGAAATCCCCTGATAAATAACTCGATCTTGGAGTTCAGATAACCTTCGCATTCTAATGTGTCTCACATGCTTCACAAATGTAGATTTTGGTAAAGAAGTGGTGAACAAGTCTGGGGCATTATCCACCGAACCAATCTGGTTCACATGGATATTCAATAACCGTTGGTTTTGCTGATTGTAGGAGTACTTTAGCGAAATGAGTTTAGTATGACCACCGTTAATGTAACCCAACTTCATTTGTTCAATGCAAGTCATATTATCCTCAAGGATACAAGTTGGTGCTATTGTAGTAGACAGTCGTCACTAGACCCTCGAATATGATGCATTACTATTCTAAACCAGACACACTTTTTAACCGCTTCATGCAAATCTATAATTTGAGAATGATTCGAGGAAGTAGCAACAAGGGTTTGATTTGTTGATCTCCAAGAAATCACCGTATTCTCCATGGTGAATACATAACCTATTTTGGAACGTCCTTTATGTGGATAAGAGAGATACCCAACATCAACAAAACCAACCAAAACATCACATGGTGTCTCTGAGTAAGGGACCGCAGTAAGTTGAGGTATACTGCTCACATCCATAGGGGAATTCGAAGGGTCGAAGCTTTCTGTCGATGGGTCGAATGATGGCTTCGGGTCAATCCAAGGTACAACCTTGGACAGGTCGAGAAATCTTCTCGATGGGTCGAATGAAACCTTTGGGTCAGTCCAGGGCGTAATTTTCGATGGGTCAAAAGATTCATTCAACGGGTCAAAAATCCTAGGACTTGCATGCTGCGATTCAATCATCCATTTTTTGGGAATTTCAAGCTTCTATCTGTTTTTTTTTGTAGGGAAAGAACAAGCTCAAGTCAATGGATCATTTCAAGTACCTAAAGTTATGTTCTACTCCAATCCAACGACTTTGCGTAGACGCAGACTAAGAAGACAATGTCTGGATGTGTGCACCAAGTTATATATATAACCAAACTCCAACTAACTAAGTATGAAATCTCAGCTCCAAAAGTTCCTCACCATCATATTTTTAGATGAAATAGATCATTTTTAGGCCCCAGACTATAAACAACCATTGGTGTGCTAAGAGTGTGTGCTTTGTCCATTGCCTGACATGGACATAAGTAGACTGATCAATAAGTATTCCACCAACTCGATATACCATATCTAAAACCAAGACAAAATCGAGTTATACCAAGGTCTATCATCTCAAACACCCCGTTCATGTAATGAACACGCATAAGAATAACTTATCATTCTTGTATCCCTTAACAATCAAGTAGTCAATTAAAATAGTGAATGTCTCAATTTGAACGTAGGAGTACTCCGTAGTTTAGAATTACTTGAATTGGGTATAACCATTCCAATCAGCACTCTCATGTATATCTCTAAATCAAGATCCTCATAGAGATATGCTATAACTATATTCATAAGCTGCATACTCAGTATTTTCGGACGACACTACCAAATTGATAAGGTAGCAAAAAGTAATGATGTATATAACCAGAGAATACATCTCCTCATAATCAATACTAGGATGTTGAGAAAATCCTTGCGCCACAAGTGTAGCTTTACACCACATGACTTTATTATTCTCATTATGCTTTCGAACAAAGACTCATCTGTGTCTAATTAGCTAATTATTTGGTGGTTATGACATTACCATACCGAAAACTTTCCATTTGTAAGAGAGTCTAGTTCAACATAGATTGCAACTTTGTATATCGATCAATCTTCTCTATGTTGACAATCCACAACTAAGCAGGTTCCACTTCATCATCGTCAATTCACGACACACTACCAGAAATTCTCACTTAGGTGATGAAATCTTTAAAGTTTCGTCGCCTAAGTACACCTTAGACGATGAAAATTTATTTCGTCGCCCAAGACAATTTTTTGTCATCTAATACCAACTTAGACAACGAATTATGTAATTCGTCGTCTAACTTATCTCTTGGGCGACGAATTATGTAATTCTTCGTCTAAGTGTGTCCTTAAACGACAAATTACATAATTTGTCATCTAGGTGCAACATCTTATATGATTAATTATATATTATTCGTCGTCTAAATTTAACATCCTAAACGAGGGAAAATAATATCCGTCGTCTAAAGACAAACTTAGACGACGAATTACACAATTCGTCATCTTAGTGATCACTTAGATGACGAAAGTGGTTTCGTCGTCTAGGTATGTACTTAGAAGACGAAATTTTACACTTAGACGACGAATGATTTCATCATCTAAGAAAACTCAATATTTAGATCATATTTCTTTTCCAGATCAGGCATGTCTCCTTCTCCTCTTTCAACTTCTCTCTCTCTCTCTCTCTCTCTCTCTCTCTCTCTCTCTCTCTCTCTCTCTCTCTCTCTCTCTCTCTCTCTCTCTCTCTCTCTCTCTCTCTCTCTCTCTCTCTCTCTCTCTCTCTCTCCCTCTCCCTCTCTCAACACTCACCTCCGGCCGGCCACAATTCCATTCATCGATTTTTCAACCCCCGTAGTTCTAGTTTACCCACTTATCTTCTAATTAGTGAAGGTATTAACTCGTTTCTCTCGAATAATTTTTTTGAATTTAATTACGTACGTGATAGAGTTTTCTGGTGAAATATTCCTGCGAATATATAATTTTCGGAAACCTTATTTGCATATATATAGCATTAATTACTTGTTTTATTACATCGTTAATCTAATTGTATAGGTTAAGCTAATTGTATGTTTGATTTGATTAGGTGAAAAATGTTAGATTAAACTAATTGTATGTTTAATTGTGAAGCTAATGGTTTAAGCTAATTGTTAATCTTAATTGTATGTTTAATTGTTAATTAAGCTAATTGATAATATAATATTAGCTAGATTAATTATAGTATATTAGATTATAGCATATTAACTTAATTGTGTTATGCAATTTGATAATATAGTATATTAGATTAATTAATTGTTAGTTAAAAAATTATATAATATGAAAATTAACTTACGCAGAAATATAGACAAGAGTTGGATACAGTTGGTGAATAGAAGTGATGAGAGGTATATGGACGGAATCAGAAAGTTTATGGTTTGCGATGGAACATGGTCAATGAAAGAAGTGTTACAGGTGTCTGTGTAGAAAAATGAAGTAACTATCAGTTTGTGGAGATCAATGTTATGTGGCACCCCTTTTTGGAACTCTACTGTGGATTTGGTCCATGATACTTTTTCAGGATTTAGTCATGGTAGACACCAACACGAACATGGAGGTTATGATACTCTTTATTATGATACAGTGCCTTTTGCCTTGGCCACTGACACTACTGAGATAAATATGTACAACATGATGCTACTTGAAGCCCAGATCTCGGTGTATCCTAGATGTCCAGAGAATGTGTTGTGATATGTAATAGAGGATAATCAGATAAAAGTGAAGAACAAAATTTCAGACCATGCTTTTGAGGAAATGTAGGAGCATATATGTAAGTTGCTTTCTAATCGTCACAAACTTCCAGAAATCTATTATAAGGTTAGAAAGATCTTGAGTAGCCTCGACCTAAAGTACAAGAAAATTCAGGCATGCATAAATGATTGTGTGTTGTTTTATAAAGAGTATGCACATTTGGACTACTGTCCTGTATGCAACCAGTGCAGATATTTGAACTGGGAGGAGTTCGAAGAAGCAAACTTTTGTGATAGTGCTTTGCTATTTTCCTTTGATTCTCAGATTGTAGCGTCTGTACATGTCCTTATACATAGCAGAGACGATGAGATGGTACACGGAACAAAGAATAGATGACGATGTGTGACGACCCGAACCAGAACCTGTACGTTGCATATTTGGCATGATTCTCGAGATTGAGTTTAGTCGCGGGTTTTCATCGTGTATGTGGTTTGTCGACTCGATTCGCGACTTTGTTTTTGGTCGAGAATTTGAGTTGAGTGTCTTCACGGAAATTGTAGAGTACGTGATTTCGAGCTCGTGGGCGGTCTCGGAAGATTTTTCCGATAAACGAGGAATATTTTATAATTATTTGAAGTTTCAGTTTCCGACGAGTTTATCCGATTGTTTCGAGTTTATCCGAATCATTTCGTATATTCATTTTGGACCGTCGATCGACCCGAGGCGCGAGTATAAATATCGAAAATAGTCGTAAATTGTCGAGAAATACTGTTTCGCGTTGACCGGCCGTTGACTTTCCAAAAATAGCAAGTGACTTGTTTGACCGAAGAGGAAAGTTTCCTCTTTGAGCTGTGACGTCCGACGACCCATTTTCCGGCCACCTCCGACTTCGGCAAGGGTATGGTTCGATTCCTTGTTCAATTTCGAGTTGATTAGTGATTGAGGTTGAGAAAATTGGTTGTGTTTTGGGTGAGGACCATTAGAGCCCGAACTGGGTTTTTTCGCCGTGATCGGAGGAGACTCTCTGGCGAGCCACGGTGGCTAGGAGGTTGGGGGTTTTCCTTCCCTTGGCTTGGTGAAGCTGTTCCTAAGTTTTGATTGGGTTGTAATGGAGTTTTCCGGCGAACCCGATTCGGTTGCCGGAGGTGAAATCCTATTCGGGTTCGTGCCGTTTTGGACGAGTTAGATCGTGAATTGGACCTCGTGACTGTTGAAGAAGAGACTCGGCTTGAGATGGGCATTAATTCTGGAAATTTTGGCCGTGAAATTCCACCGTCGACGGCGCGCCGCCGACGGCGGCGGCGGTCAACGGCGAGGAAAAGTCAACTTTTCAGATTTCGACAATTTTAATGTCATTTTTCTCGTAATCACGCCCTGGTTATCGTACAGAGGTTTTTGGGTCGATTTGATTAGCCGATTTTTAGTCGAGATTTCGAGTGGGGATTTCGGGATTTCCGTAATTCATTTTGTACTGCATTTCGTATTTCCGGGAACGGTTGGTTTCCGTGCATCAGTACAGTGTTGTGGACTATGATTTTGATCAGTTGTATTTTATGAATATATTCAGGAAATCGAGATCGAGATCGGGATCGTGATCGTGCTTCTGGCGAGGGATCTTCCGCCGGGCCACGAGATTAGAGCGAGTGTACTTTTTGCTCACCTGTGAGTCGACAATTTCTTTTCACGGAAATCTTGCGAGTCTTTTATATGATCTATGAACTTGAGCATGCGTATGAGATTTCGGATTATATGAGCATGTGTTTTACGATTATACGATTATACTTATATGGATATACGTATACGAGTATACATACACTTATATGCTGTATCTTGCATTTGCATCGAACTGTTTATGATTTGATTTTCACAGAGTACAGTTTCAGTTACGTTGTTGTATCGATACACTGCATCCCGGCTGATCCCCGAGGATGTTACCGGCTGGAATCACGTGTGGGCTAGGGACCCCATGGTTCTGACCGTACTACCCAGCTAGGATCACGTGTGGGCTAGGAACCCCGTGGTTCTATCTGTGAGATTTTTACTTGCATGCTCAGTATGCTGGAGGAGTATGATTTTTACCTCGCGTATTTTATTATTTTATTTACCTGGACTTGCATATGTTATTTTAAACATATATATATCAACTGGTGAAAGACATTTATTTTCGTCCACTCACTCTAACGTGTTTATTGTTTTTCCCCTGAGCTTTTCGGTTTCCGTGCCCAGTTGCAGTTCAGGTTTGGTGTTTTCACGTCGCGGTTTGGAGGCTAGTGATCAGAGTTACCTGTGCTTTCCAGTAGGTTCTTGTTTCGCCTACTGATGTGTATATTGTATATATTTTACTTTAGAGGTCGCTCTGATACATTCTGATACTTGTTTATACGGATTTTCTCGGATATACATATATACATAGTACAGTTGGTTTACTGTTATTGATTATATTGATGTTGAGAAATCCGGATGGGATTGGTGCCCACGGTTTGGCTTTTGTGGCATAGGATGAAGTGTTATTTTCTGGGTGCAGGTTATGGTAATTCCACGTTAGTAACGAAACTCTGCCGAAATTTTGAAAATTTTTTGTTGGTTCGTATTTTCGAAAGGGTTTGGTTCCGGTTTAGGTAACTGAATCGGGATTGGGTCCTTTCAGCTTGGTATCAGAGCATTAGGTTGTCAGATTCTGTAGACTCTTGTAGTTGTGACGCTTTGGGTATTTGAGTTGATAAAGCATGACTGGAGTGATGACCCGACTGGCCAACGGTACTCATCAATACTTCAGGTGTTGTGTGTCCTCAAATATCTGCGGTTTCATGATTACGTTCTTTCTGCTTGTACCTAATGCTTGTCTTGTATCAGTAGGATGCCTCCTCGACGTGGTCCCCGTATTGATCGGGATGATGATCCTGATGAGGATCGCCGAACGCGCGACTCGCTTATCCGAGTGCTGCGTTTGGAAGAGCGTTTTGACCCTGTGGTCAAGGCTCGTACTGCGGGTGCTATTGTGTTTTCGGGTTCAGTAGATCCAGAGATATGCAATGCATGGTTGGTTCAGATTGAACGTGTTTGTGAGCGTCTGCAGTTTACTCCTAAGCAGATGACAGTAGCCGCAGTTGGTTTACTTGAGGGTGATGCATACTTTTGGTGGGTCAGGACCGACAGGGTTCCTGTGGATACTCCGTGGACATTGTTTCGTGATTTGTTTATGCGGAGGTATTTTAATCAGGCTACCCAGCAACGCAAGTACGAGGAGTTCACGAACTTGAGGCAGGGCAGTTTGTCTGTACTTGAGTATCGGGATCGGTTTACCAGTTTGTCTCGTTTTGCGCGGGATATGGTGGCTACTGAGGAAGCCAAGTGTTGTAGATTTGAGCTGGGATTGAATCTGAACATCAAGGCGACACTGACTACGATGCCTCATAACAACTTTGACGAGATTGTTAGTGCTGCACTCCGATGCGAGGATATTGAGCAGGAGAGACAGCAGAGGTACCAGCCGAGGCGATTTGAGGAAGGTGGACCGAGTCAGGGGCCTTCGAAGAGGCAGAGTTCTGATACTTCCGGTTCAGCTTCATCCTCAGGTGGTGGATCTTATCGCTCACCAGTTGGTATACCGAGGCAGAGATCTAGATGGAGGAGAGATCGACCGCGGCGACCACAGGCTAGTGTTGATTCTAGCGGTTCTAGTATTCCTCGGCGTACTGGTGGCACATTTTCTGTTCCGAGAGACTATCTGTTGTGCAGGCTCTGCAACAAGCATCACCTTGGACCATGTCAGCGGGGTCCTGTCATTTGTTATTGTTGTGGCCAGGTGGGTCACTATTCGAGGGAGTGTTCTCAGTGGTATGGTACTGGTGATCAGGCGGCTCAGAGTTTTGGTGCTGAGCGAGGTGCCCCTACGGGTACTCGACCATCATAGTTTGCAGGTCAGGGCAGACAGCAGGGACAGCCCCAGCGAGGACGACCAGCCGGTCAGGCGAGGGTTCATACTATGACTCTACGTGAGGGCAGAGCATCACCGGAGGTCGTTATCGGTACGTTACATGTTTTTGGTATTCCTGTACTTGCATTGTTAGATCCGGGCGCTACACATTCATTTATATCATTTAGACTGTCATCATTGGCTACGGTACCTGCATTTCCACTTCCGGGGTTGTGGAGGGTGTTGTATCCGTCAGGTGAGGTTGTGAGCATTGGTTGGGTTTACCGAGATTGTGAGGTGTTTATTGATGGCCATGGTTTAGCCGCAGATCTGTTACTGCTTGATATTGTGGATTTTGATCTGATCTTGGGTATGGACTTCCTAGAGTCGCACTGGGCCATGTTTGATTGCCATAGGAAGGAGGTCGCGTTTCGACGACTAGGGTTACCTGAGATACTGTTTCGAGGTGAGAAGAACACTTCACTTCCGTGTTTGATTTCCGCGATGAGGGCGGATCGGTTGATGAAAAAGGGTTGTGTTGCTTACTTAGCCCATGTTGTGGACACTACAGCTGCAGTGCCGGATCTTGGTAGTATTGAGGTTGTGTCTGAGTTTCCGGATGTGTTTCCAGCGGAGCTACCTGGTATACCCCCTGTACGGGAGATTGATTTTACTATTGAGTTATTGCCAGGTACTGGACCGATTTCCCAGACACCGTACCGGATGGCGCCTGCGGAGTTGAAGGAGTTGCAGATTCAGCTCCAGGAGTTGCTAGAGAAGGGATTCATTCGACCGAGTGTTTCTCCGTGGGGTGCTCCAATATTGTTTGTGCGGAAGAAGGACGGGTCCATGCGTTTGTGCATCGACCATCGGAAGCTGAATCAGATTACAGTGAGGAACAAGTATCCGTTGCCGCGGATTGATGACTTGTTCGATTAGCTGAAGGGAGCAGCAGTCTTTTCTAAGATTGACCTTCGATCCGGATATCACCAGTTGAGGATCCGGGGTTCAGATGTAGCCAGGACAACTTTCAGGACGCGGTATGGGCACTATGAGTTTTTGGTTATGCCGTTTGGGTTGACCAACGCCCCCGCAGCTTTCATGGACTTGATGAATCAGGTGTTTCGACGATTCCTGGATAAGTTCGTGATTGTATTTATTGACAATATCTTGATCTATTCCAGGAGTGTGGGTCAGCACAAGAAGCACTTGCGAGCAGTGTTACGGACTTTGCGGGACCATCAGTTGTTTGCGAAGTTTAGCAAGTGCGAGTTCTGGTTGGATAGTGTGAAGTTTCTGGGCCACGTGATTTCGGCCGAGGGAGTTAGTGTTGATCCTGACAAGATCGAGGCCGTGCTGAATTGGAGTAGACCCACTACTGTGCCAGAGATTCGGAGTTTCCTGGGGTTAGCAGGCTATTACCGACGGTTTGTTCAGGATTTCTCTCGGATTGCTACACCACTGACCAGATTGACGAAGAAGGGCATCAAGTTTGAGTGGTCTGAGGCGTGCGAGGAGAGTTACTTGCTCTTGAAGGAGAGATTGACATTGCCAGACGACAGTGGTGAGTTTGTTGTATACAGTGACGCGTCGAAGTTGGGCCTTGGCTGTGTATTGATGCAGCATGGTAGAGTCGTGGCATATGGTTCCAGACAGCTGAAACCGCATGAGGTCAACTATCCGACGCATGATTTGGAGTTAGCCGCTATCGTGTTAGCGTTGAAGAGTTGGAGACATTATCTGTATGGTGCTCAGTGTAAGATTTTCACTGACCACAAGAGTCTCACTTACTTGCGGACACAGCCGGATCTGAACATGAGGCAGCACCGATGGATGGAGTTGATCAACGATTACGATTGCACGTTTGAGTACCATCCAGGGAAGGCCAATGTTGTGGCGGATGCACTTAGCCGGAAGTCGGGAGCCTCGTTGTTTCACATGTGTGTGGCCAGAGTATCGATGTTAGCCGAGCTTCGAGCTACGGGTGCTGTGTTTGGGTATGATGATGATGGAGCTTTGTTGGCCAGTTTTCAGGTTCGACCCGTATTGGTTGATCAGGTACGGGAGGCTCAGGATTCAGATTCTTACTTATTGGGCAAGAAGACCATGATTCGGAATGGTGTGCCTACTGAGTTCAGATTGAGCAATGACGGTACGTTGTTGTTCAGAGGCAGATTATGTGTACCCAGAGATGAGGATTTGAAGAAGGAGATTTTGGACGAGGCCCACAGTTCAGCGTATGCGATGCATCCCGGAGGTACGAAGATGTTTCGTACACTTCGGGCGTACTATTGGTGGCGCAACATGAAGCGGGAGATTGCCGCGTACGTGAGTCGATGTTTGATTTGTCAGCAGGTGAAGGCGGAGAGGCAGAAACCTGCAGGGAAATTACAGCCACTTGAGATTCCAGTTTGGAAGTGGGAGCATATCACGATGGATTTCGTCTATCAGTTGCCGCGTACTTCAGCGGGCAACACTGGCATTTGGGTTATTGTTGACCGATTGACGAAATCCGCACACTTTCTTGCACTTCCAGGGAAGATTTCAGTGGGTAGATTGGCTAAATTGTACTTATCCGAGATTGTTCACTTGCATGGTGTGCCGGTGTCCATTGTTTCTGACCGTGATAGTCAGTTCACTTCTGAGTTTTGGCAGGCGTTGCAGCGAGCGTTGGGCACGAGGTTGCGGTTTAGTACAACTTTTCATCCTCAGACTGACGGGCAGTCTGAGCGGACCATTCAGACTCTTGAGGATATGCTGAGATCGTGTGTGTTGCAGTTTCGCGGAAACTGGGATCAGCAGTTGCACTTGATTGAGTTCGCCTACAACAACAGCTATCAGGCCAGTATTGAGATGGCACCGTACGAGGCTCTGTACGGGAAGCAGTGTCGTACTCCATTGTGTTGGAGTGAGGTGGGCGAACGTTGGCTCATTGGTCCTGATTTGGTGAAAACCACGATGGAGGACATACAGGTTATCCGGGATCGGTTGAGGATCGCCCAGGATCGGCAGAAGAGTTACGCAGATGTGAGGAGGAAGAGCTTAGAATTCGAGGTTGGTGATTGGGTCTTCCTGAAACTATCTCCGTGGAGGGGAGTTGTGCGTTTCGGGAAGCGTGGCAAGCTTCGACCGTGGTACATTGGTCCGTATGAGATTACAGAGAGGGTTGGAGCTGTTGCTTACAGACTTGAGTTACCAGCAGAGATGGCTCGTGTTCATGATGTCTTCCATGTTTCGATGTTGCGGAAGTACATCTCAGATCCTTCACATGTGTTAGCCCGACAGCAGTTGCCGATCAGAGAGGATTTATCGTATGTTGAGGAGCCAGTGCAGATTCTCGATCATCGTGAGCAGGAGTTGAGGCACCGTGTGATTCCGCTGGTGAAGGTCTTGTGGCAGAACCACACAGTTGAGGAGGCCACCTGGGAGACCGAGCAGCGTATGCGGGAGCAGTATCCTCATCTGTTCACTTGACAGGTACGTAAATTTTGACGTCGAAATTTTTTTAAGGGGGGTAGATTTGTGACGACCCGAACCAGAACCTGTTGCATATTCGGCACGATTCTCGAGATTGAGTTTAGTCGCGGGTTTTCGTCGTGTATGTAGTTTGTCGATTCGATTCGCGACTTTATTTTCGGTCGAGAATTTGAGTTGAGTGTCTTCACGGAAATTGTAGAGTACGTGATTTCGAGCTCGTGGGCGGTCTCGGAAGATTTTTCCGATAAACGAGGAATATTTTATAATTATTTGAAGTTTCAGTTTCCGACGAGTTTATCCGATTGTTTCGATTTTATCCGAATCATTTCGTATATTCGTTTTGGACAGTCGATCGACCCGAGGCGCGAGTATAAATATCGAAAATAGTCGTAAATTGTCGAGAAATACTGTTTCGCGTTGACCGGCCGTTGACTTTCCAAAAATAGCAAGTGACTTGTTTGACCGAAGAGGAAAGTTTCCTCTTTGAGCTGTGACGTCCGACGACCCATTTTCCGGCCACCTCCGACTTCGGCAAGGGTATGGTTCGATTCCTTGTTCAATTTCGAGTTGATTAGTGATTGAGGTTGAGAAAATTGGTTGTGTTTTGGGTGAGGACCATTAGAGCCCGAACTGGGTTTTTTCGCCGTGATCGGAGGAGACTCTCTGGCGAGCCACGGTGGCTAGGAGGTTGGGGGTTTTCCTTCCCTTGGCTTGGTGAAGCTATTCCTAAGTTTTGATTGGGTTGTAATGGAGTTTTCCGGCGAACCCGATTCGGTTGCCGGAGGTGAAATCCTATTCGGGTTCGTGCCGTTTTGGACGAGTTAGATCGTGAATTGGACCTCGTGACTGTTGAAGAAGAGACTCGGCTTGAGATGGGCATTAATTCTGGAAATTTTGGCCGTGAAATTCCACCGTCGACGGCGCGGCGGCGGCGGCGTTCAACGGCGAGGAAAAGTCAACTTTTCAGATTTCGACAATTTTAATGTCATTTTTCTCGTAATCACGCCCTGGTTATCGTACAGAGGTTTTTGGGTCGATTTGATTAGCCGATTTTCAGTCGAGATTTCGAGTGGGGATTTCGGGATTTCCGTAATTCATTTTGTACTGCATTTCGTATTTCCGGGAACGGTTGGTTTCCGTGCATCAGTACAGTGTTGTGGACTATGATTTTGATCAGTTCTATTTTATGAATATATTCAGGAGATCGAGATCGAGATCGGGATCGTGATCGTGCTTCTGGCGAGGGATCTTCCGCCGGGCCACGAGATTAGAGCGAGTGTGCTTTTTGCTCACCTGTGAGTGGATAATTTCTTTTCACGGAAATCTTGCGAGTCTTTTATATGATCTATGAACTTGAGCATGCGTATGAGATTTCGGATTATATGAGCATGTGTTTTACGATTATACGATTATACTTATACGGATATACGTATACGAGTATACATACACTTATATGCTGTATCTTGCATTTGCATCGAACTGTTTATGATTCGATTTTCACAGAGTACAGTTTCAGTTACGTTGTTGTATCGATACACTGCATCCCGGCTGATCCCCGAGGATGTTACCGGCTAGAATCACGTGTGGGCTAGGGACCCCGTGGTTCTGACTGTACTACCCAGCTAGGATCACGTGTGGGCTAGGAACCCCGTGGTTCTATCTGTGAGATTTTTACTTGCATGCTCAGTATGCTGGAGGAGTATGATTTTTACCTCGCGTATTTTATTATTTTATTTACCTGGACTTGCATATGTTATTTTAAACATATATATATCAACTGGTGAAAGACATTTATTTTCGTCCACTCACTCTAACGTGTTTATTGTCTTTCCCCTGGGCTTTTCGGTTTCCGTGCCCAGTTGCAGTTCAGGTTTGGTGTTTTCACGTCGCGGTTTGGGGGCTAGTGATCAGAGTTACCTGTGCTTTCCAGTAGGTTCTTGTTTCGCCTACTGATGTGTATATTGTATATATTTTACTTTAGAGGTCGCTCTGATACATTCTGATACTTGTTTATACAGATTTTCTCAGATATACATATATACATAGTACAGTTGGTTTACTGTTATTGATTATATTGATGTTGAGAAATCCGGATGGGATTGGTGCCCACGGTTTGGCTTTTGTGGCATAGGATGAAGTGTTATTTTCTGGGTGCAGGTTATGGTAATTCCACGTTAGTAACGAAACTCTGCCGAAATTTTGAAAATTTTTTGTTGGTTCGTATTTTCAAAAGGGTTTGGTTCCGATTTAGGTAACTGAATCGGGATTGGGTCCTTTCACGATGTGCTCAGACACGCGGCAGATGAGGAGGCTTATAAACATTTCGACTAGGAATTTCAAAACTTTGCAGTAGAGGTTCGAAATGTTAGACTCGGACTTTCTACAGATTGATTCAATTCTTGGGGTAATAATAGCGCTGTTGTCAACACTTGGCCAGTTATTCTCATGCTGTATAACCTGCCTCCGTGGATGTGTATGAACAAGAAATTTAATTTTCTTACTCTGCTAATTCTAGGTCTTAAATCTCTTGAAAAGTGTTTAGATGTGTACTTCAGACCATTGATTCAAAAGCTAAAACCGTTGTGGGAAAATGGAGTCCTAACTTATAACAAGTTCACTTACACAATGTTCATGATGAGAGCAGCTGTAACATGGACAATCAGCGATTTTCATGCGTATGGGATGTTGGCATCTTGCAGAACCAAAGGATATAATGGTTGTCCTGTCTGCTTGGATGATGTTAAATCTAGTTGGCAAGTGAGAAATGTGTGTTACATGCGTCACCGTAGATGGCTTCCTCGTGATCACTCGTAGTGACAGGATAAGGATCATTTTGAAGGGATCGTAGAGAATAATCCTAAACTCCGACAGTGGTCTGGCGAAGAGATTTTTGAGGGGCTAAACAACTTCTATTTCAGTGTGTTGACCAATGAAGCTGATGTGAAGAAACACAATCCACACCCTCCACACAATCTTAGCTATTGGCATTGCATGAGTATTTTCTTTGAACTGCCTCATTGGTCGAAGTTGAAACTCAGGAACAACCTAGATGTCTTGCACATAGAAAAGAATGTGTTTGACAATGTAGTGGGAACTATTCTTAGTATTAAATTGAAGACTAAAGATACTCCCAAAACGCAAAAAGATCTAGAATCTATGAATTTATGCCGTCCCTTGTGGTTAAGGAGGGATGGTAGAGGAGTATATAACAAGATTCCAGATGCACCTTACACAATGAAGCCGACACCGAGGGGTTATGTATTTAACTTGTTTAAAAGTGTTTGTTATCCGTATAATTATGCAGCGAATATCTTTGGAGCAATCAACGTTGAGCAACAGAATTTCATTGGTCTAAAGATTTATGACTATCACGTTATGCTGCAACGTCTGATTTTAGTGGTAATTCGACCATATTTGTCTTGTGACGTTGTCGAACCAATAGTAGCATTGTGTAGATGGTGGCAGAGGTTATGAGCTAGAGAGCTGAAAAAGTTAGATGTGGTCGAACTGCAATACTAAATTGTACACATTCTTTGCAAATTAGAGAGGATTTTTCCCCATGCTTTCTTTTAACATCATGATTCACCTCATGATCCACCTTCCTAAACAAGTGCTGCTTTCTGGTCCGGTCCACTACATTTGGATGTATCCTCAAGAAATGTACAATTAATTATAATGGTTTTTCATTATTTACATCTTTTTGTGTTTCTATTATTCGTCAAATAATTAATTGTATAATTTTGCAGACAACTCGGACAGTATAAAGGATTCGTAAAAAAATAAATCTGCCCCGGATTGCCCCATAGCAGAGATATACCTAATGCATGAGTGTGTTACCTTCTACAACATGTACCTCAAGGATCCAGTTCAGACCATCGCCTCAAATCTAAATGCCTGCAATAATCTTTCAGTAGTCACAGATTTTATACGACCGTTTAGATGAGTATTAAACAAAAGATTAACTAAAGAAGAACTTATTGAAGTATATTGTGTAGTATTGTGAGACTGTGACGAGGTCGCCCCGTACATGCAAGCTTACAGGGAGAAAATTTAGAGAGCCAAACCGGACAATTGTCATAACTGGGATGAAAAAGTGCTTAAGAAGAAGTTCCCCGATTATTTCCTCCAATGAGTATGTATGTTTAATTAAATTAAACCATGCAAATAAGTTTGTGATTAGTTTTTTTTTGAAATTGAGAAATCCGGATGGGAGTAGGTGCCGACGGGAAATTTGAATGACATTTGGTGTTTGCTTATGTGTAGTGTTTTTCCATAGTTTGTGCATGCAGATTTTTGGCTTCATTTATTTTTAGGGGAAACTATGTCAAAATTTTGGTAGAAATTAAATACACATTCATATATCTTCTTCACATTTTTGTAGATGATTGATCTAGAAAAATACGGTAACCATGAGGGGTAGTGGTCATGGGAAAAACACTTGTTGGCCCACAAGCCATTTTAACACTATATTTACCCCGGATGTTTTGTCAACGGTGTAAAGTTTCATTTATTGGACCGAGATGAAGGAGGAAGAACACAAAACAATGAGATCATAGTCGGGGAAGATGTTGATGTATATTATGGGGTTCTTATTAATGTCGTTTAGCTACTTTATGGGAATGATATCAACGTTTTTCTATTCAAGTGTAAATGGTTCAAGCGTATGAAGGAAGATCTCTGCCTTTTATCAATCGATACAAATTCAAGCTGGTATAAGGATGAGCCATTTGCTCTTGCCACCTTAGTGAGGCAGGTGTTCTATTTGGATGATCCGAAAGCTGGTGAAGGCTGAAAAATAGTAAACCATATGTCTCACCGAGGAATATGAAGTGCCGTAACACTTGAAGGGACGTTGGAGACTGACACTGAAGCGCATAATGACAATACATATTAAGAGCCTAATACTTCTATCATCTCCAACATAAGGAAACTGATTTGGTCTAACAAACACTTACCCATGCCTGATGGCACCACGAATCTGACTCAAGAGGAGATTAACGACTTAGAGAAGAATGCACTTAAAGAGGAGTTGGAGGATGACGACGACGACGATGTCGAATACGATTCAGATGATGGAGATTATGATGATGAGAAACATTAGTTGATAGTGAGGAGGTTGATTCAAATGATGATGATGATGAGTGATATTAATTTTTAAATTAAATATATGAAATACTCAATAATTCATTAATTAATTAATTAATGCGCACAAATTGAAAGAGGTTTATCAAACGTGTATGTACGTACATCTTTCATGAATGATTTAGAATAAACAAAATTGAAAGATCATTTTTTTCGTAAAGATGACATTTTAGATGAGGAAATTATTTAATTTGGTCGTCTAAGATTTACTTAGATGACAAAATGATGTAAGTTCGTCATCTAAGGGTGAACTTAGACGACGAACATATATTCGTCGTAGAAGTACTACTTAGACGAAGAAATATAGTGGTTTTGTTGTGTCAACATGTGCAAACCCTAAACCCTAATCCTTTTTTCCTAAACCCTAAAAGACTTAGACGACGAAAGTAGTATCTTGACTTAGACGATGAAATTCGACCACTTTCGTCGTCTAAGTAGATTTTCACAATCTGACCTCTATGAGTACGATCATGTGTACCATATTCGATTGTAGATTATATTCATTGTGGGCATAGAGTAAACAATTCTTGGACTGTGGGTGTCGACGGTTTGAAAATCGGAGTAACGAAGATTTGTATATCAACGTTTCCGTTTCGTTGAAATTTTGATTTTATGGTTGACTACGCTGATCAAACACTTAACGAACTTCGTATTGAATGAAAATTCGTCTACTTACATATTAAGTAGTGATGAATATATCTAAATTACTCTTTGTATTTTTGGGGATGTAGTCAATTTTTTATATTTTTTTTTCTTCTGAAAAATTGATACATTTTTTTATAAATTATCACTTAGACGACGAAACCTGGGTATTTCGTCGTCTTGGTTCATTCTTAGATGACGAAATCATGTTATTTCATCGTCTAATCCCAAACATTTGGCGGATTTTTTTTGGTGCCAAATATTTTGGGGAATTTTTAAAAAAGACTTGGAAGACGAAATACCTATATTTCGTCGCATAAGTCCACTTAGATGACGAAAACCTACTTTTCGTTGTCTAAGTCATTAAATCAGATCGATAAATTAGGGACAAATCCTTAATCTCTCTCTCTCTCTCTCTCTCTCTCTCTCTCTCTCTCTCCGAAAACGCCAACGGTCGTACCTTACCTCTCTCCCTCTCTCGCTGAAAACGCCTACGACCGTGGCTTACCTCTCTCTCTTTCGCCGGCAATCCCCAACGTGGTCCCTCTCTCTCTTTTCTTGCCAAAAATGGCCCCATGGCCTCTCGTGTCTCTCTTCTCTCGCCGATGCCCCCTGTGCCAACCACTCCATGCACCTTGGTGCCACCGTCGCCTTCACCTCCCCCATCGCCTCCACCGCCACCTTCACCTTCAACGAGGATCTGACAGTTGATTTCTTTGTATTTTTAGGGAGGTAGTCAATTTTGTTATACTTTTTTCTTCAAAAATGGATACATTTTTTTATATAAATTATCACTTAGATGACGAAACCTGGGTATTTCGTCGTCTTGGTTCATTCTTAGACGACGAAATCATGTTATTTCGTCGTCTAATCTCAAATATTTGGCAGATTTTTTTTTGCGCCAAATATTTTGGGAATTTAAAAAAAAAGACTTAGACGACGAAATACCTATATTTCATCGCATAAGTCCACTTAGATGACGAAAGCCTACATTCTCTCTCTCTCTCTCTCTCTCTCTCTCTCTCTCTCTCTCTCTCTCTCCTCGCTAAAAATGGCCCCATGGCCTCTCGTCTCTCTTTCCTCTCGCCGGTGTCCCCCCGTGCCAACCACTCCACGCACCCTGGTGCCACCGTCGCCTTCACCTCCCCCGTCGCCTCCACCGCCACCTTCACCTTCAATGAGGATCTTGTATTTCGGTATATCTCTTTGTCTCTCTCTCTTTCTCACGCGCGTGCACACACACAGATATACACATATATATATATATATATATATATGTATATATAGGAGTATATATATAAATATAATTTTTTGAATATAGGAGTATATATATAAATATAGGATTATAAATATAACTCTAAATTATATATATAATTTGTTGAATGAATAAATATATATGTATATATAGGAGTATATATATAAATATAATTTTTTGAATATAGGAGTATATATATAAATATAGGATTATAAATATAACTCTAAATTATATATATAATTTGTTGAATGAATAAATATTTGTTGAATTTATATATATATAACTATGCCAATAAATATATGTATATCCTATCAAGTGCGAAACTTTGCATTGAAACTTAAGTGTGAACCAAAGGAAAATTATGATTTTTTTCTTAGCCTTTATTTTTCGATAAAACGGATGTAAAACATATAAAAAATACCAAATCCAGGTAGGAACCTCGACTGGTCTTAACAAGCCATTTTCTTGACTCGTTGAAGAGGTCTCACAGGACACAGTTTTCCTGTTTTTTGACCTGTCAAAAATTATATTCGATCCGTCGAAAATCAGCATAAGAAATTCATATTAATTTTTTTATTTCGACCCATTGACTGGATTTCTCGACTTGTCGAAAACCTAACTCGGAATTGGTATTTTTGATGTGTTTTACATCGGCCTTATAAAAAATAAAGGGTCAGAATTTTTTTTCGTAATTTTCCTTGGGTTTTTCGACTCTGGAAAATTGTTGGTTTGATGACCAATACCTACTACTGCGCCTGATACTCTACTTCAAATGTGGTTTTACATCGGTTTTGTCATGTCATGAGCCATAATCTACAAGGGTCCTTTTGACTGGTCAGATACTGTTTTACATTGATTTTTGGATGTTGTCTTGATCAGCACTCCAATCGAACCATGCTAAATTCTGAAAACATTTGTGCTAACGGTTTTCAATTAACAATATTGTGAGAATAGATAAGAGTTTTGTGTGCAATCTCTATAGAAATATGTGAATGGTGCAATCTGAAAAGGTTTATGAGGATTTGTAGTACTTTATATCTTACTACGTTTTGAATCATTGAATCCAATGCAGTCACTTATAGACCTCATGTAAGCTTTGGCATTATGATGATCAAAATATTGAGAAATTCTCATGGTTGTCGATTCTTAAAGAGTAAAGAAGCATGTGGGAATACCTAAAATCATCAATTTAGATATGGGGACTGAGATTACTCGACTCGGTTTAGGCTCGGTCTCCTAAACGAGTGTAACACAATTCCGTACATTTTTCCCACCGGATGTCTTTATGGAAAAATTCAATGCACATCGTTTAGTTTGCAAAGCTTGTTCATTGCTTGTAATGTTATTTACAAGCATGATCATCTTTTTCTATAAACACGACCTTCATTTCTTCACAGATTTCAAGAATATATTTATGGACTAATCAAACTGGTATGCAGACTATGTTATGATTTTAGTTGTTGCATCAACGCATTGGCCACATGTCGCTTTGGTATCCACATGGTACGCTGCATTTGGAAAACTCCTAGTACATGCTACAAGAAAAACGCATTTAGACCACGAAACCTTTACTGTTCTGTGGTCCAAGTGTCACTTGGATGACGGAAACTTTTTCCGTGGTCCAAGTGTGACTTAGATCACAGAAAAAGTTTAAGTCCGTTGTTTAAGTGGTAACTTAGACGATGCATCGACACTCCGTTGTCTAAGTGAAGCATTATATAAGGTCCATGCCGAACTCTCTTCCTCTTCGCTCGCTCATCTCAACTTCATCCTCATCGTCTCAACTCTCTTCTTGTCTTGATCAGACTCTCCACACGCATACATGCATGCAAGACGTTGCATCGACGCATTAGCCACACATCACTTTGGTATCTACATGGTACGCTGCATTTGGAAAACTCCTAGTACATACTACAAGTAAAACGCACTTAGACCACGGAACCTTTACGGTTCCGTAGTCTGAGTGGCCACTTGGAGGACGGGGTCTAAGTCCATTGTCCATGTATGCACTTGGACGACGAAAAAAGCTTAAGTGTGTCGTCTAAGTGGTAACTTAGACGATGCACCGACACTCTGTTGTCTAAGTGAAGCATTATATAAGGTCTATGCCGAACTCTCTTCCTCTTCGCTCGCTCGTCTCAACTTCATCCTCATCATCTCAAGTGCAACCTTGACGATGTCATTTTCATCGTACTAGAAGTTTTCCAAGTGCAACCTGGACGACGGTACTTGGAGGACGTACCTTGGACCACAGAGATTCCGTCGTCTAGGTACTTGGATGACGAAAATGCTCACCTAGACGACGGATATCATCCACGGTCTAGGTGCATTTTTCTTGTAGTGACATATTATTAAGCTTCGGGCTCACCACCCAGACAATACAATAAGGTCTATTAGATTGGATAATGTAGGAGAGTTTACATCAAATTTTTTTGATGATTACTGCATGTTAGTCAGGACTGAAGTGGAACATCTCATCACTCATATTCATTCATAGAACAGTTTAGCAGAGGCAAAAATTAAGCCGTGTTAGTATGCTATGTGCTAACCCTAAAAAGCATGCCTTACTTAGCACCCAAAATAGCCAAAGTATCTATACAAAAGAATAACCAGAAGGGCATGCCGGTAAAATTATACGCGGGCGTGCGCCACATGTGCCCAACCACACGGGACGTTGCTCGCATCACTTTGCCCGCGTATAAGACAAAGCTGCCAAAAGTCAAGAACGCCCTTCCTTTACGCAAAAGAGGAATGCTTACATCAGCCCCATATCAAGGACTACAAGGTATTGTCAACTTCAACTACCCATAATAGGAAGGTATTAACTCTAAGACAAAGGTATTGAATCCTTAACCACTGTTAACTTACACTTTATGTCATAACATTTACTGACTTAAGCATCGGAGTGTTGAAGGCGGGCTAACCCCATCTTGACTTCCTAATGCTTGTTGTTTGTTTTACAGATAAGCAGAGCGCTCTATCGAGCACCTTCGCCCAAGCGCTCAGGAGCGATCTGCCCATAACATCTATTGCTCTTTTGCCTAAGTGCCCCTAGATTTTGGTAGAAACAATTGGCACCGTCTAGTGGTCTCGTTTTTTCCACACCCTACCGAAAAGTCTTCCGCATCCTTGATTACCATCCATCCCCTCTCTTCCTCGCCACCGGTATGCCGTCCACTGAGCATAATGATTTCATCATGTTCCTGGGGAACTGCTTGGGCATAGTTGACCCGCTCCTCACGCATGTCCCTCCACCCATGAATGCCAGCGCTATGGATATGACAACATCCAACGCCCCCAATGACTCTGTAGGATATCACCGAGCTCCAAGCAGAACGGGACACTACCTTTCGCAACAACGAGCACCTACACGAGGCACTTTCCAACCTCCAAGCTCAACAGTTGGAGTTGGGTCGCCACGAGGAGCAGTGAAATATGGTCCATATGAATGCCCCTCTCACCAACCCTCTCTTAAAGCGATCCAACCTGCTTGGAGCATCCTCAGCCAACCCTCGATGCTACCGCCCAGATCTTGGCCCGCCTCGCCAATTTGAAAGGAAAGGAGAGATCAAGCAGTCCCATCACTCCAATCCTCACGTCTCATATACACTGCACACTACCAGAGCGCCATAACTTGGAAGGATGAGCGCTACTCTGGATGCGACGACCCTGACAAACACGTGGATCGATTCCTTTCTTCCATAGCCGACCGCAGGCACACGAACTCTACGTTATGCTATTTATTCCTCAAAAACTTTGAAGGGCGAAGCGCTCAACTGGTTCTTTGAGCTTGAGCTAGGATCAATCTCTTCTTTCTATGAGTTCTCATATGCCTTCCTCAATCGTTATCGACTGCAAGAATGCCACAACACCGCCAAATCCCTCTTTGTTCACTAGGGTACATTCGACCCGCTCATTTCTTACATCAACCATTTCAAGTTTGCCGCATAGCTTTGTCGGAATCTGGACAAGCAGGTGACGTTGAATGCTCTGGTCAAGGGATTACAACCTTCACCCTTAAAGATAAAATAAACAAATGTGACTATCCCACCTACGAAGAGGTTTTAGATATGATGGTCGAGAACGCAAAAGTTCACAATAGGGTCTGAGGCACTACCTGTGACATCCCGATATTTTTATAATTATTAATATTTACGTATAATTCGAGTTCGTTTTAGCGACCACGGTAAAAGATTTTTACCGTTGGTAAGTTCCAAGGCGTCTCGGGTTGACTTTTTATTAAATTTTCAAAGTCAGTTGACTTCAAATAAAAATTGTAGTATTTGTCGATACGAATTCGTAGACGCGGAGAATGCCGAAAATGGAGTTACGACTAAAAAGTTACTAATGACGAAGTTTGTCGTAAACTTATTACCGATTTACTATAAATGGAAATAGTATATAAATGGGTGGTTTCCATTTCAAGGAAGGGAGAACTATAGATAGAGGTTGACCTCAGTCAACCTTCTCTCCCAGTGGAGAGAGAGAGAAAGTTTGAGAGGGTGAAGCGGTGCACCGGCTGTGGGCCGCCGTCCAGCCAACTCCAACCTCGGAATTTGGTGGGTTTGACGTGGCTTGGAGTCTGCTACCCATTTTTCGGTTTGATTTACGAGGAGGAGGCCAGGCAGGAGAGAATTGACTGACTGAAGTTTCAAGGGTTTCGGGCTCGCCATCGTCGGTGTCAATTTCGACCAATTCAGGTATCAATTGAGGTCATGAGAACCTCTTTATGGGTTGTTTTACTTGTATGGATTGAATTTGTAGGTTTTGCACCGATTGGATTCAGAATCGAACGATTCCAATTAGGTTCGTTTTAGCCTCCACCGTACTCGGCATAGCTGGTGTGTATTGATGGTAGGGTGAGAGGGATTTTGCTCCCCACCTCATCATGAGTCGTTTGGCACCACCCTCGAGCTCCGAAACGGCTCGACGGTTGAGATCGGAGTCAAAATTGATTTCCGGCAAAGTTTCTTCCGAGGCCAAGTCTGGCCAAACGCTCAGGAATCTGACTTTTGTGCTTTGAAGCAGTGTGTGAGCTCTTCACGAGCTTTCCATTGATGTGTCATTCGACACCATCGGCGGTGGTCGCCAGTGGTGGAGCGTGGCCGGAAAACTTGTCTGGAAAATTACTTTCCGATATATGTCGAGTTATATATTAGTGGGTTCGTATCGATGATATGAACATAGTCGTGAGGTTTAATTTGTGTTTAGGCTTCGTCGACCCAGTGTGTTTAGAATTTTTCTATCATTGTTATGACTGTTTTGTTTTAACAAGTTATTGATTCGGTTATTCGATTGAATTAGTCGAATTTGGTTTGCTGCTCAAGTACTTCCTCGATTTATCCGATTATTTTATTATTTTATTCATTTTAAAGATTTTTCAGAAGGGCCAGATCGTCACAAATGGTATCATGGACATGAAGGTGCCCACATCAAAGAAGGAGCTACAAAGATTGACAAGTAAGCTTGCTGCCCTACACAGATTTATCTCACGCTTTTCAGATAAAAGTGAGCCTTTCTTCAAAGTGCTCCATCTTACCAACAAGCGCTCTATTAGCTGGACGCCTGCTTGGGAAGACACTTTCCAGCAGATCAAGCTTTACCTTGCCTCTGTCTAAACTCTTTCCAGACTTGTAAAAGGAGAAACGTTATACCTATACTCAGCTATCTTGCTTACAGCTGTCAGCTTTGCCCTGGTACGGTGTGACACTAATAACGAGCTTCCCGTCTTTTTCACAGGGAAAGGATTCATTGGAGCAGAGAAACGTTATCCTACGTTTGACAAGTGGGCGCTTGCCCTAGTCACCACTGCTCGACGACTCTGTCCTTACTTCCAAGCACACAAGATCCAATTCTTAACTAACCTCCTGTTGCGACATGTGCTCCAATCCCCTGACCACAGTGGACACCTCAGCAAGTGGGTAACTAAGCTCAACTAGTTCGATCTTGAGTATAAACCCTGAATGGCCATCAAGGCCTAAGTAGTGGCCGACTTCATCGCTGAATACACGGAGGGGGACATAGAAGCCGTCCATCAGGTTCCATCTCAGCTTGCCATTGAGAAACCATGCTCACGCTGGAATCTGTACGTGGATGGGTCCACCAACCATATTGCGAACCACGCAAGGATAATCTTAACTGGCCCAGGCGGCATTCAAGCGGAGTATGCCCTAAAATTTAACTTCAAAGCTTCCAATATCGAAGCAAAGTACGAAGCACTCAACGCAAGCCTACGTCTCATTCGACTATCAGATGCCCCTAATATTAACATTTATAGTGATTCTCAATTCGTGGTAAACTAGGTGACTGGGGAATTTAAGGCCAAAGGAGGATCCATGGCTGCCTACTTAGCTCTCACCAAATACTACCTCTCCAAGTTTGCATTCTTCAACATCACCACGTTCCTCGGGCATAAAACGCCAATGCAGACGCCTTCGCCCATCTGGCCACTGCTCCAACGCCCCATTCTTCGTTTCAAACAAAGGTGGAAGTCCTTGAAAAATTGAGCATCCATAAAAGCTTCTCCGAGATCTTCCCCATAGCGCCCATA
Source organism: Geum urbanum (assembly GCA_946800695.1). Lineage (NCBI taxonomy): Eukaryota > Viridiplantae > Streptophyta > Magnoliopsida > Rosales > Rosaceae > Geum > Geum urbanum. The sequence goes on from OX327001.1 coordinate 14,293,894, forward strand.
GAACCTAGATGGATGGAACCCAACTATGCATACAAACCCTCAGGTAACCTCCCTGCTGACAAGGTAAAGGCCAGAACGGTCATCGCTCAAACAACCAACTTCAACATTCGTGGTGGCCATCTTTATAAGATGGGGCATATGTGGACAAACCTCAAGTGCCTCACAACTCATGCATGGCGTTCTCTTTTACAGGAAATCCACAGTGGAGAATGTGGTCACCACGCAGGTGCTGGCTCTATTGCACACAAGGTGTTGCGTTATGGATTCTGGTGGTCGTCCATCCAAGCTGATGAAGCTAAAGTCACGGACACTTGCAAAGCTTGCTAGTTTCATGCACTTAAAGTTCATTCTCCTACTCTCTCACTTTCCATCATCCTTTCACTAATACCATTAACCCAGTGAGGCTTAGATCTCATTGGTGAGTAGCCAAAGGAAAAAGGAGAAAGTTCCTGTGGTGAACGTTTTTTTTTTCCGTTATGGCTCCCTGATCAACATCATCACAGACAATGGCATCCAGTTCAACAACCCTGAATTTATACAGTTCTGCAAACGACACGGAACAAATGTACTTTTTCCCTCCCTCGCTCACCCACAGAGCAATGGGCAGGTCGAAGCAGCCAATAAAATTATCAAGGATGGCCTCAAGAGACAGCTCTAGGCCATACAGAGAGGCAGTCCCAACTACGGACGATGGCTAGAACTCTTCCCAGGCATTCTCTGGTCTATTCATACAATGATTATGTCCTCCACTAGCGAGACGCCCTACACTCTCGAGTTTGGCACTGAGGCACTTTCCCCTCTAGAACTAACCCTCCAGATTCCAAGATTTGAGGCTTTCGATCCCGCCATGAACTGAGAAAGGCTCTGTCTGGACAACAACCTTTTGGAGGAAAAACGCAACACCGCTCACTACCATAATGCAACTAAGAAAGAGCGGATTGTCTATTTATACAATCAGCGTGTACGTGCTTATCCTTTGCAAATCAGCGACTAGGCCATGAAGGCCATCCAAACCAAGGTCAAGAGCCTCCGTCCAACTTGGGAAGGCTCATACAAGATCGTAAACATCGACTTCGACACCGTCAACCCATCTGATACCTGGGTCAAGTTATTCACCCTAGCGCGTAGCTCGTTCTCCATCATTAAGTACTTTTTTAGTTTGGAGTGCATGGTCAGCAAGGTGTCCTCTTTCTTCCTTAGCTCGACCTCAAGTAGTTTAATTTTTCTCCTGACCATGTCCAGGTCGTCATGGCCGTCCTCGGTCTCTCTCACATGATCTGCTGGTACATGTCTTGCAGCAAGCGATAAGCATCCACCAACAGTCGCGTTCCAGTCTGTTTGGGACCAAGGGACATTACGAGTTTTTGGTTACTTTTAGCTACGTTATACGACACAGCCTTCCTTCGAAACACAAAAAACTAGTTCACGAGGGTCTTGGCCACACCATTGTCTACCTGGGAGCCTGGAGCACTGGCTGGGGTTGAGGCCCCTAGGTAGATGCTGGTGTGGCCGGACAGTGGCTAAGATGCTCGGGGAGGGGACGTCTTACCGGTTAGCCAGACGGGGCTGCTCGTTACAAGGTTGGGCCTTGAAGGACCTCCTTCCCTAGGCGATGACGGGCTTCCGGGGGATAATGGACGCTCATCTCTGGGCGAGGAAGAGTGATCGGGGGTTCGCTCATCATCGGACCCTATCTCTGACTCGCTACTCCCCAGATTGACAGCAGCAACCTCCTCTGGCGTCCAAAGACAGAGCACAGGCTCAATAGGAGTCGATGCCGATCAAGATCACTACTTGGACTAGGAAGGACAGGAATCCAGATGCCGCCCAGCTGTCCTCTTCTTCTCCTTTTGTCTGCCCTTCTCGGCTTCACGAGCTACACGAGCACGCTCATTCTCAGTAAGACGCTGAGCGGCATTCTACTGATCTAATCCTTCAACCCCATCCCCTTCCTCGGGTGCCTGGTCGACCTCCTAGTCCTGTACGTCCTCTTCTGTCATGTTGGGCATTTGTCATTCCACCGATCCTCTGACCAACTTACCATCTAGCCCTTGCTCTAGGTGTGCGGTGCTCTTCGCCTGAGAAAATAGCTGGTTCAACAACCCTCCAAGCTTTGCTTTCTGCATTGCTGGTTCAACAAGTATTAACAGCACTCTTGCCTGCAAAGAAACGAAAGCAGTGCATTCCGATCAGACCGCCACCTATTATAAACCTAAAACAAAAACAAGTACCTACAAATCCAAACACACAGTAGGACAACAGTATATCCCTGTAGGTCAAGAATATCCGAATGCAGTAACACCTAATAATTCTGGCAAGTGCTCAGACGGTCCCAATAGAACAACACCCGTTGTAGACGGTAGCGCTCTGTCTCACACGGCAGAAAGCGATACCTTACTGCAAAACAAAATATAAGACAAATATCATCTTATACATAAGATCAATAAAAAGTCAAAAGCACATCCACAACAAAACCAAAGTACAACGATCGCCCTAAGCAACAACCTAGCTAAAGGAATGTCGTTGGGACTCTGGGAAAATCGTCCACGTCTAGCCGATCACCAAACTCCGAATCACCCCCCACCAGGAATGCCTTCCATCACCAGACGCCCGCATATGATTGCATCTTTTGAAACCACCATTTTTTTTATCTACTTTGGGGCCATGGTCACAGATCCGTAGTCGTAGGCACATCTGGCATAGGTGGTATTGCAGAAGTGGGTCACTCCAACCATCGTAGGATACCCCAGACGGGACAACTTAAAGACGTTATATATCGCCATTAGCACCCTCATAATCATGGTCCCGCACTACCCTAATGAATGTCAAGATGGGCTAAGGCAAACTGGAAGGATGGATGTAGTGGCAGGTTTATCTCGTTCTTGATTTGCTACTCATATGCGTATGTGAAACCCTCGGGCGGGTCTATAAACGTCTCACTTGGGCCCAACGACGTCAATATGACCGAACAAGGTATCTCGTACTTCTCATAGAAGTGTTCACACTTCTCCGCAGTGCATGATACTTATGTCTCTTGAACGGGCACCCCATTGGAAAAGGCCATTAACACGACACCGCCCTTAATAACAGGAAATGGCCTCTCCCTTATCTCTGACTGCTCGGGCGCCACGGTTGCTAGCGCTCTGCTTTGGAGTCTTAAGGTGTCCTCCGCTGACGTACTAGTCCTATTTCCACTAGATGATATCATCTCTGGTGTTACAGTCAATAAAAGGGGAGAAACGTCTGTAGGGTTATAAAAGCCAATCGGGCGGGGACTCGACACGTAACTCAATGATGAAGTTGAGGTCCTCTAACTCATACTATATGAACTCAGTGACACACATATATCTCGGCCCAACTAACCCAATGACATGTGTTTTCTTGGACGCCTTCGTTTACCATCTACAATCCTATACGACTCGTCGCTCAAAATCTCAACAGGCGATGATGGGTTCATGGTCTCAGCAAGGATGGCTTACCAAACAAAATATACATATCAAGACTAGGACATGCTAAGTACCACGAACCCATCGGTACTTTGATCCTAGCAAAGGCAGCATCGCTCGACAAATTCACAGCTTCTTAAATGCCCAACCTCCCAAGTACACTACATCACAAAAATAACCAGGACATATGACAACCTACAACTATGCACATGCAGAACCTAGCAAAACACTAAACATACTCTCCTAGAAAATGAACCCAGAAAAGTGCAAGGAAAATAACCAAGCACCAAGAATCATCAATAGAGCAAACAACAAACAGTGAAAACACAGAGCCAGAATCTCACCTTTAAAATGTAGGTAGAGATTTCAAGATACTCGAAGGCTGTAAAATCTCTCGATTCTCCATGAACCAATCTGAACGCAGTCAAAAGCTCTCAAAATGTAGAAAAAATCTCCAAAGCACCAAATGGTTTTACGAGCAAGGTAAGGGAGACTATTTATACAAGAGAAATGGGAAACCCTTGCCCATCCTGACCATCTACGCATTTACCTCACCCACTGTCGATCTACAACACGTACTCCATGTCGTTTCAAATTTGAAAAGAAAACATTTCTTCACATACCGTAGTGATGGCGTCATTATGGCACAAGCTCTGTACTTGACCGTTATCTTCTCGAAACCACCGATGACCGACAGGTTTCATGCATGCAAAGGCTTCCCCAAATGGCTGCCTTCACACCTCAGCTACACGAGCATGTGAATACACGACATAACTCAACACTCGATCACTTATGCCGCTCGAACAGCCTGATAAAAGACAACCTTTAGAATGAAAAACCCCCTGAAATAAGCCTTGCTCTTGTCAAACGGCCCTGTGGTAATGTTCGCCCTAGCATGGCTTTCCATTACAGCTTAAAGGCAAGCTCACTTTGGGCCAATGGGTCATTCCCCGTTCACCTGATCTAATATCTAAGCGTGACAGCTTCTAAAGGACAACATAAAATTCCAATGTGGACTCCTTCGGCGGCCGATCGCCAGCACGATGTCCTCTGACACAATCTTTGATCTAACAGTGTTGGATGCTTGGGTACTCATGCTCCCCTTGCACCCGCATAAACCTTAGCTTCGTTGACTATTGGGAGTCCCCAAGCGGCCGGAATGCGTGATGCTTCACGCACGCCACCCAAAGTGTAAACCTCCCTAGTGATTCATCCTCTTAGGAGCGTCTCTTAACGAGGAGGTATGATCTAGTGGCATTGGCTACCTGGGGACTTTAACTCCTCTCGGGCCCAAGCAAGCCTTAGCGCGATCACCTCCTTTTAGGCAGCTTCAAACGGCCCGAACGCGTGGTGCCGTAGTACACGCCATTCACCCATGCACGTTCGCACATTCCAACAAGAATGCTTTCCAAATTTTTATGGTTTAACTCTAACGACTAATCCCCCCTCGTTCCCGTTCATCCCTATGACATATAATCATCCAAGGGGTTGGGCGATGGATGCATACGAGTCAAGAAATCACCCTCGATCCAGGAGTTGAGGGGACTCCGGGGTACATTGCACTGCTCCAACAGAACAGTGCTAAGTAAGAATGCTTTATACATTTCAGTTTATTCAACTCCCCAATCAAGTTCAATATCCTTGACTAGGGGACTTGTTAGTACACTAAGTGCTAACCCTAAAAATTATTCCTTACTTAGCACCTAAAATAGTCAAAGTAACTATACAAAGGAATAACCAAGGGCACGCTGGTAAAATTATACACGGGCGTGCACCACACGCACCCAGCCACACAAAACGTTGTGCGCATCACTCAGCTCGCGTATAAGACAAAGCTATCAAAAGTCAAGACTGCCCCTCATTTGCACAAAAGAGGAATGCTTGCATCAATCCCATATCGAGGACCACAAGGTATTGTCAACTTCGACTACCCATAATAGGAAGGTATTCACTCCAAGACAAAGGTATCGAATCCCTGAACCACTGTTTACTTACGCTTTTTGTCATAACATTTACTTACTTAAGCATCGGAGCGTTGAAGGTAGACCAACCCCGTCTCAACATATCTCAATATGAGATTGAAGTGCAATGTACTCTCGATCTTCATAAAGTAGTAGATTCGATGCTGACTCTTTTACTGATATCGTGAAACTGACAAGATCAGTTACACCCTAGACTTGGGCAAGTTAATACAACACCTGGGTTGGGTAGCATTTCTCCTGCCCATAATGGGGGTGTAGCGTCAGTCAATTTTCACTGATGAGTTGTCGGTGAAAATGGCAAGTCATCAAGACATAATCGTTCATCATCCACATGAGATTGTTTCTGTCTGCAATTGTGTTTAGAAGTTGACATTGAAAAACACTGGGGGACGCTTCAAAGTCAATGACGATGTCAGTAAACAAAGAAATCTCACCAAGTTAAACAAATGCTAGCGGTATTATGGATGGTTCTTTCAGGTTCATTGATGATGTATTTACTTATTCCGTCTCTCAGGGATTGACGATGATGAAGTGAAACATTGCTCTGTTGCGGACTGTCAATGAATAACATAGAGAAAAATTAACCGATATGGTAAGTTACAATCTAGGCTGAACTATACTTTCTTATAAAAGGCAAGTTTTCGGTTAGGAAGTGCTATGACCACTAAATGGTAAGACTGTTAGAAACAAATGAGTCTTTGTTGTTTGGAACCACAATGAGAAGAACTTGTGGCGCAAGGATTTTCTCAACGCTCCAGTATTGATTATGAGAAGATGTATTTTCTGGATACAGACATCATTATTTTTTGCTACCTTATCAGTTTAGTAGTGTCCAAAAACACTTAGTATGCAGCGTATAGATGTGGTTACAGCATATCTCTATGGAGATCTGTATTATGAGATATACATGAGAGTGCCTATTGGTATGGTTATATCCAATTTAAGTAACTCTCACTACAAGAAAACAACACTTAGACGACGAAGCAATTTCATCGCCGAAGTGAGATTTTTTGTCGCCTAAGTACTTAAGTGGCGAAAATTTCATCATATAAAGTTAGTCCCCTAAGTAATATCTTAGGCGACGAAACCATATTCGTTGCTTAAAGTCCCTGACGACAAAAAATTACTGAATTCGGTGACAAAAATTTTTGTCGTATAATTTTATGTAGGACGACGAAATAGTTTTTTCGTCTTAGGGCTTCACCTAGATGAAGAAAATATGTCTTTGTCTTAGAATCACACATAGTTGAGGAAAATTTATCTTCGTCTAAGAGATACACCTAGACGACGAACATTTTTTGTCGTCTATGACAAAAAGCTTAGATGACAACATTTGATGATTTCGTCGTCTAAGCGTCCAAACCAGGCGACACATATTTCCTTCGTCACTTGAGTTGTGGAATTAACTTAGAGAGAGAGAGAGAGAGAGAGATAGAGAGAGAGAGAGAGAGAGATAGAGAGATAGAGAGAGAGAGACCTTTTGATTGTTAGAATGGTGGTGATAGGCAATGGTGGAGACGAGGCCGGAGGAGATAGGCGATGATGGCGGAGAGAGGGAGAGTGGCGCCGGGATTAGGGGGTAGGAAGGAGGCGATCGGGGGAGAAATAAGGTGGAGGAAATGGGGGGGGGGGGGATAATAAGGAAGAGGCGGCGGTTTAGGAGCAGCGGAAAGGAGGTCGGAGATGACCAAGGCGGCGACGACGATTTTGGGAGGGGAGAGAAAGGTGAGCGGTTTAGGGAAATTAGGGATTTCTAGGAATGGGATCAAATTCAATCGATCTGATATAGGCTCTTAGGCGACGAAAATTAAAGGTTTGTTGTCTAAGATGATTTTTCGTCTAAGTCTTCCACTTAGGCGACGAAATTTGGGAATTTTTGTCGTCTAAATGCAACTTTTTATATTTTTTTAAAGATATGTAAAATTAACTTTTTTTTATTGCTTGTAAATCATAAAAACTCAACCGCTAGATGCAACCATTACATTTATACAATATTGTAGAATTTTTTTAAACAATTCAGGTTAGTTTAGGATTCAATCGATTAGATATATTGATTAGTGAAAAATAGTTAAAATACGAAATCGATCGTAAAAATAAATCGTGAACCCGTCTATGAAGTTACGGGTGTTTGTCTTGTCGTAAAAATTTAATTTATCTACTAGATAGAGATTAATTAAATTTGCCTTAAAAATTTATTTAAGAATGGAAACTTGTTATATATCTACTAATGTTGTATAACTTAATTGTTCGTACATATATATTCACTCAACATTAATATCAAAGAAATTGAATTTGAAAAAAACAACCGTTGGATATATTCATCATAACATAATATGTAAGTGAACGAATTTTTAGGAAATACAAAGTTAATTATGGGTTTGATCAGCGGAGTCAACCCTAAAAGTGAAATACATACTCAACGAAACGGAAACGTTTATATACGAATCTTCGTAACTTCAATTTTGTAACGGTCAACACTCAAAATTAAAGAATTGTGTACCTTATGCCCTCAATGAAAAAAATATGCATTTTAAAATGCTATAAATGGTTGTGCTCTTTGTTGGAGGCAATGAAACTCATCTTAGACAACGAAACATCAATAATTCGTCGTCCAAGTGGTAATTTAAACGACGAACTTTGATTGTTTCGTCTTCTAAAATGTACTTGGATGACGAAACTTAATAGTTTCGTTATATAAGATTATTTTTATTATAGAAAAGTATCATCCTTTTGTTTGACACAAAATCATACCTGTAAGACAGAACAAGTATTAAAAATACTCTAAATTAAACCAAACCAAATTCAATCCATATATTGATTAATCGATCATATCATCAAAATGGTACATATACCAAATTGTGAACACGATATATTAATGTATATTTAATAATTACCTACAAAAATTTTTATATAGATTCTCAGGAGCGGTCCAGAGCCGATAGAGGCCCTGTGCGACTTCAAATGTGTGGCCCTAATATATATTTTTTTTTGTATTATCGTGAGCTGCAAAAAAAATCTAATTTATATCTTCAATCATCAAAACTTAATTTGGATAATTGATAAACAACATCTCCAAACTATGAAAGAATGATTCCTAAATTACATATAGTGGTATGATCGATCATAACAAGAATGATAACGAAAAAAAACATCAACTTAGTAAAATTACCTTTAAGGAGACTTGATAAAGAATTTTTTGTTTAATCATTGAATGTATATCGATGGATGAGATTTATTTTTAAGAAGAGGAAGAGACTTTTTGGTTACATTTGAATAATAGTAGAGACAAGTAGAAGAGAAGTCGCACAAAAAAAGGAAAAAAGAAGAAGAGAAATTCGCACACTAGAGAAAAAAACAAAAAAGAATAAAAGAAGAAAAAAAAATTGAACTTGGGTTGCAAAATTCTACCTTTTCATGCCTTAATCAATCAAATTACTTTGTCATTTGGTTAACCATGACACTTTTTTTTATTTTTTATTTATACTCGGTAATGGAAAAAATTTTATTGAAGCCTCCGAAAATTGGAGGCCCTGTGAGGCCTCACGGCTTCAGGGCTGCCCTTTTAAATTTTCTTAATACTAAAAGAAACCATAAACCTACAAGCATACTTAAATTAAGGGAAAACACTAAGAATACACAAAAATCAACATCTGGATTTCTCAATGTCAAATAAAGTAAGCACAAAACCTATAGACTGAAGTTTTAACATACTCATTTGAGGAAATAATCAGGAAACCTCTTCTAAACTTGTCTTTCAACCCAGAGTTCTCTCTTGTCTTGTTTGTCTTCCTGAATTTTCTCCCTGTATGTTTTCATGAACTCCTCGACCTCGTCACAGTCGTGCAACACTAGCCAGTGTGCTTTATTAAGTTCTGCCTGAGTTAATTTTTCTTTTAATACTCCTCTAAACGGTTATACAACATCTGTAATGATAGAGAGTTTGTGGCTAACATGTGTATTGGAGGTAGTATAGACTGGATCTTTGAGGTACATATTGTAGTATGTTACACACTCTTGCATTAGATATGTTTCAGCTATAGGGCCCGTCCGAGGCAGATTTATTTTTGACAAATCCTTTGTGCTGCAGGAGTTGTCTACAAAATTGGGGTAAAATTAATTAAATTTCACATTACTGTAAGAAAAAGATATATATATATATATGATGAAAACTGTGTTTAAAAAATTTAGTTACATTTAAAAATTGTACATTTTCTGAGGATACATCCAAGTGTAGTGGACCAGACCGGACCGGAAATAAGCCCTTATTTGGGAACGTGAAGTATGAGGTAAATCATGATGTCAAAGAAACCAGGGGGAAAAATCTCTCTAATTAGCAAAGGATGTGGACAGTTTCGTGTTGTAGTTCATGAACATCCGACTTCGTCAACTCTTTGGTGCATAACCTCTGCCACCTTGCACAATGCAACTATTGGTTCAACGATATCTTTAGGAAAATAAAGTTGAATTACCTTTGGGATCAGACGTTGTAACATAACGTGAGATTCATGAGTCTTTAGACTATAGACCTTGTATTCCCAAACATTGACACATAAATATATATTCGCTGCATAATTAGAAGGATACCGAACACTTTTAAACAATTCAAATATAGTATCCCTCAGTGCAGGCTTCACTGTGTAAGGTTCATCGAGCATCTTTTTGTACACACCATTTCTATCCCTTTTAAACCACAAGGCACAACGCAAATTCATAATTTCAAGATCCTTTTGTGCTTTAGGAGTATCCTTAGTCTTGAACTTAATACCGAGAATTGTTCCTACCACGCTGTCGCACATATTATTTTTTATGTGCATGACATCTAGGTTGTTCCTGAGTTTCAACTTTGACCAGTAAGAAAGTTCATAGAAAATACTCTAGTGATGCCAGTAGCTAAGATGATGTGGAGGGTGTGGATTGTGTTTCTTCACATCGCCGTCATTGCTCAACACATCGAAATATATGCTGTTTCAAAAATCTCTTTGTTAGACCACTGTCTGGGTTGCGAATTATCCTCTACTATTCTGTCAAAATAATCATTATCCTGTCGCCACGGGTGATCGTGAAGAAGCCATCTACAGTGACCCATGTAACACACATTTGCCGCATGCCAACTAGAGTTGACTTCGTCCAAGCAGACAGGACAACCACTGTATCCTTTGGTTGTGCAAGATGTCAGCATCCATATGCAGGAAAATTGGTGATGGTCCACATTACAGCTGCTCTCATCATGATTATTATGTCAGTGAACTTGTCATAAGTTGGGAGTCCATTTTTCCACAATAATTTCAGCTCGTCGATCAATGGTTTGAGGTACGCATTTAAACACTTTCTAGGAGATTTAGCACTTGGAATTAGCAGAGTAAGGAACTTAAATTCCTTATTCATACACATCTACAGAGGCAGGTTATACGACATGAGAATAACTGGCCAAGTGCTGACGGCAGCGCTATTATTACCCCAAAGATTGAATCCATATGTAGAACGTCTGAGTCTAACATTTCGAACCTCTGCTGCAAAGTCTTGAATTCCCTGGAAAAATGTTTAAAAGCCTCTCCATTCACCGGATGTCTGAGCATATCGTCATTTATTCTCTGTTCCGCATATTATCTCATCGCCTGTGCTGTATTTAGAGACATGTACAAACGTTGTAGTCTGGAAATCAATGAAAAATCGCGTAGCACCTTCACAACAACCTTCTTCTTTGAACTCCTTGAATTAGACTTAAACCACCTGGACTTAGTGTATATAGGACAGCAGTCCAAATGTGCATTCTCCTTGTAAAATAACACACAATCGTTCCTACATGCGTGGATTTTCTCGTACTTTAGACCGAAGCTGCTCAACATCTTTTTTACCTTTTAATGAGAATCGGGAAGCTTGTAACCCTTATAAAGCAACTTACATATATGTTGCTGTATATCGTTAAAATCAACATCCAAGATTTTACACTTCACTTTGTACTCCATTTGAGTCATTATGGATTACAAGACATTCAATTCACATCCATCGTATACCAGGGTCTGGGTTTGAAGTAGCATGTTGTTGTACTTATCCATCTCAGTAGTATCAGTGTCTGGAAAGGATGGAGGGACTGTGTCATAATTAGGATTATTATTACCTCCATCTTCGTGTTGGTGTATAACATGACTGAATGCCGGACAAGCATCTTGCACCAAATCCATAGTGGGGTTCCAAGTGGAGGCTCCAGTATCGCTGGATAAGGTACCCTGATAACTGTACCCTGAGGTTAAAAATGGTTCTGAGCTGTAGTCTACTACTTCATCGTGTTCACTCAATGTAGTGTAACTCCACATCATACTGTGGTCCTACAGGTGTTGAGACATAACTGTAACCGTCGCAAACTGATTGTTAAGACACATTTTCTGCATGGACACCTGTAACGTTTCTTTCCTTGACCATGTTGTACCGCAAACAAAATAAACTAACTGATTTTGTCCATATACCTCATATCACTTCTATTTTCCAAATGTATCCAACTCTTGTCCATATTTCTGCGTAAGTTAAGTGACACATAAATTCAACTATCGAATAAGCCATAAATATACAGTTTGCAAAAAAATGTCAGTCTAACGAGCTTCTTATAATTCTTAACTTACAATAATTAATATTCATCATATATAATTAAATAACATAACACAATAATATATGTATTTTACATGTATAAATCCATCGAATATATATATGGGTAATTATCAACTAATTAATCTAGCTAACATTTAATCAACTAATAATCAACTAATCCATTAATCAACTAATCAACTAATTATCAACAAATGATCAACTAATCAACTAAGTATCAACTAATATAACATTTAATCAACATATGAATATATAATTAAGGAAGTTATCATCATCACATGCATGATATTCATACAATTTCTTTATAGCAAACTAACAACTAATGCATGCTATATTGTGGTCGCTGGAATTATTCACTAGATTATTTCACCGGATAACTCTATAACCGGACGTAATTACGTACGTAATTAAATTTAAAAAAATTACTCAAGAGGAACGAGTTAATACTTTCACTGATAAGGAGATATGTGGGTAAGCTTGAGCTTCGGAGGTTGGAAAACCGTATGTAAATCGCAGTTTTAGAGGTGTTGAGAGTTTTTCTTTTCGGGTGAGAGATGAGAGAGATAGAGGAGGAGCGATCTGGATAGAAAATGTAATCTAAATAATTGATTCCACTTAGACGACGAAATGTTTCATCGCCTAAATTTGTTTTTTTGTCGCCTAAGTGAAACTTTAAACGAAGAATTGGATTTCGTCCCCTAAGGAACTATTTAAGCGATGAAATTGTTGTTTGTAGTCTTAGATGGTTTACTTAGACGACGAATTGTATCTTTAGTTGCTTAAGTCAGTACTTAGGCGACAGAGATTATATTTGTCATTTTAGATATATTTTTTGATGACGAAATAAATATTTTGTCGTTTAAGCGGTGGCTTGGACGATGAAAGAGGCGATGAATATATATTTCGTCATCTAAGTCATATCTTAGGCGACGAAATTTTGTTTCATTGTCTAAATTCAACCTAAACGACGAAAAAAAATTTAGGCGAGGAAAAAAATATTTGCCATCTAAATTTTACTTAAGCGACAAAACCATTTTCATCGCCTAAGTGAGTTTTTCTGGTAGTGTCTAAAATCACGGATTGCTCATGTAATCAAATTTTGACGCTTATTACTTTAAGTGACTACTTGATTAGGAAGGGATGCAAGAATGATAAGTTGTGCCCATATGTGTTCATTATATAAACGAGTTGTTTGAGATGAAAGACCTCTGTAGAACTCGATTATATCTCACATTAAAGATGGAACATCGAGTTGGTGGAATATTTATTCAGCAGTCTGCTTATGTCTAAATTAGTCAATGGACAAAACACACCCTATTAGCATACCAATGAGTGTTCGCAGTCTAGAACCCAGAAGAATCCATTTCATCTGCATGATAATGTTGAGGAACTTTTGGAGCTGAGATTACATATCTTAGTGCGGGTGAAGCTTGGTTATATATACCTTGGTACATACATGCAGACATGTCCTTCTCAGTCTGCGTCTACGCAAAGTCATTGAAATAGAGTTATGCATAACTTCAGTTACTCAAAGGGATGCATTGATTTGGGAATATTCTTTCCCTACAATGAAAATAGACAAAAACTTGAAATTCCTGGAAAATGGGTGGTTGAATCGCAGCATGTAGGTCCTAGGATTTTCGACTCGTCGAATAGATCTTTTGACCCGTCAAAAATTTCACCCTAGATGGACCCTAGGGTGTCAATCAACTCGCCATGAGGATTTTTTCGACCCATCAAAGGTTGTACCCCTGATCGACCCGAAGATACCATTCGACCCATCAAATGAAAACTTCGACCCATTGAAATCCCCTTCAGCCGCGAGCATTGTACCTCGATTTAGTACAATCCCCAACTTAGAGCCACCACGTCATGTCTTGGTTAGTTTTGTTGATGTTGGGTATCTCTTTGACCCATATAAAGAATGTTTCCAAACAAGTCATTTATTCACCATGGAATTCATAGCGATTTCTTTGAGATCAACAAAGTAAACTCTTGTTGTTACTTCCTTGAATCATTCTGAAATTATAGCTTTGCAAGAAATGGTTAAAAGGTGTGTCTTGTTTAGGATAGTAATACACCATATTCGAGGGTCTAGTAGATTACCTTCTATTACGACAACACCAACTTGCATGTTTGAGGATAATGCAGTTTGCATTAAACAAATGAAGTTTGGTTACATTAAGGGCGGTCATATTAAATATATTTTGCCAAACTACTCATTTAATCAGCGACAATAGTGGTTATTGAATATTCATGTGAACCAGGTTTGGTTCGATGGATAATGTTGTAGTCTCATTTACCAAGTCTCTACCAAAATCTATATTGATAAAGCACGTGGGACGCATTGGAATTCGAAGATTATTTGAACTCCAAGATTGAGTTACCGATTAGGGGGAGTTCATTTCATAGACATCAGGGGGGAGTCTACATCACATGTGGTCACTTACGTAGTTCATGCGTTGTACTCGTTTTTTCTTAGATGAAGCTTTTATTTTTACCAAAGAGGTTTTTTGTTTGTTTGGAAAGGTTTTTAGCGAGGCAACATGTTATGCATCATCCATTAGGATCACGACACAATGGGGAGTGTTGAAAATAATATTCCTAGTATTTCGGTGTGCGTCTTGTCTTAATTAGCATAGAAATAGATATTCTCTCGATTTATGATTTATAGGAATATTGATTGTAACAAATTATAATGCAAATTTAAGATCATCTATCAATGAATAAAATATAGTTTCAGATCATATTTTATGCATGTCTATTTTTTCCTTCAACAATATTGTTGTTTATATTCTTTTATGATAACTAAATATTAAAAAATTAGAGACAATTTATGGTTAATTTTTGTTCAAATTCGTAGTGCAGACATGCTCTTATCTATTTGCCAATTCATTTGAAATTCAAAATCAAAAAAAATAATTATTTATAGAGAGAACCAAGAGAACACTACTAGAAATATAATTTTAGACATCGCACCATTAACATCGGTTGGAAAAACCTCCGATGTAAAAAAGTTTTGAGATATGGCCTATTTTTTTACCGATGTAATTTGTTTAGTTTACATCGTTTGTTGTATTATGCTGATGTCCGGTGTCTAATTCTTAATTTTTGAAAAGCGCAACAAAAAAATGAGTGTAAAAATTTGGAAAGGAGAGAAAAATTTATTCATTCCCCCCAAAACACTTAGGGTTTTTTCATAACATTCCCCCCAACACCGCCTAACCTAGCCTGACTCTCTTCAGTTTCTCTTTTTATTTTCTTGCCTAACCTAGACCGTGCCTCTTTCTGAAACCTCTTCTTCTTCTCTATGCACTGCTTCTACAGAGAAGGTTGCTCCGCCATCAAATCAATGTCACCTTACACCCATGCCGCCGGCCCACATCAATCTCGGCCCCCACCGTCTCTCTAACCCAAGAAGATCTCCAAAATCTCTCCGTCAACAAGCCATCGAGTATGTTCAATCGGGCATGGTCCTCGGCCTCGGCACCGGCTCCATCGCTGCCTTAGTCGTCTCCAAACTCGGCAAGCTCATCTCTTTCGGCCCACTCACAACATCGGCGCCCTAACCTCAAAACAACCCGAAGACCAAGCCAGATCCATCGGCATCCCCTTATCGATCCTTGACGACCATCTGAGACTCGATCTCTCCGTCAACGGCGCCGATGAGGTCGACCCATAACCTCGACCTTGATAAGGGCCGCACCTCCTATGTGAGAAAATGGTGAGGTCGATTCAGAGAAGTTTGTAGATGTGATGACCAAGTAAAGAGATTGGGTAAATGTGTCTCTCTTTATCTCGCAGGTTGTAATTTGGAATTTTTGTTGTTGTTGTGATATATGTTTTTATTGTGAATTTGTTATTGTTGTACTAAAATTGTTGTTGTTGTTGCTGTACTAAAATTTTGATTTAATTTTTTAATTTTGGGTAAAGTTGATCTGTTTTGATTCTCCAGGAATGAGATTTGGGAACGATATCACTTGGGATTCTGTATTTTTCGTTCACCTTTTTCTCTTTGGTGTCATCTCCGGTGGTTAGGAAACTGGGTATTGGTTGTTCATAGCTGCAAATTTGAAGCCGACTTGGTAGTTATGAACTTGCTCTTTGATTAAATTTACATACTTTTCATGGTTTTAAGGTGTTTAAGTGGTTTTAACGTGTTTACGATCTTTCATTATTTGTCTTTGCTCTCTTTTGTTTTCTCTTATTAACAGAGTACATGAAGATGATAATTAGACAACAAACTAGAAGTATTTGCAACTTGCTTGGATGCATCATTCACATGAGTTTTGTTATTTGAATATAGATTTGCAGCTCTCAACCCTCTTCAGTCAAATATGAGTGGACGATTTTCTCGCACAATCTATGTCGGCAACTTGCCCTCAGATATAAGAAAACGGGAGGTTGAAGATCTATTCTACAAGGTAAGCTATCAGTGAATTATTATGCATTGTATTAAAGTTTTGCAGTGAATCATAACGCCTTGTATTAACATTTCCATGATGATTTTGAAGTGTTTATTAAGTAATCCGGTTATAATAAGTGTGCAAGTACCACACTAATTCCATGGTCTTCGTAAAAAGTATGTTTTGGCTCAGATTATAGTATGTGTTAGGAACATGTAATGATGAAGAACGATACATAACAGTTGCTTTAGTAATTGAGACTGAATAGAAATGAGTTATCTTGATTTTGTTTGTCCATTGTCTAAAATATATTTTTCTATGTAGTATGGCCGCATATTGGATATTTGATATTTCTATTACTGCTCTTTTTTTCTTTCTGAAAGGATATCTATCACTATTCTTATTGTTTTATTTCGTGTTGTTTATGAATCACATGGAGCATTACCGTGGGGTATTCAAAAAGTTGTTTCCGCTTGCAACACCTCTCACTGGGAGTGTCCACTGGAATCCCTTACGCATATTGGATTTCTATTATATTCTGATGTTTTGTTGTAGATCTAGTAGTAGATATATATGTTTACAGTACCATCTCAAAACAAGAATTATGAACTATATTATATGTGCTTCTATAGCTTGTTGCTTGGCTATGACTAATTGAGATCACATAACTTTGATGTATAGCTGCTTATATGTAATCATAATTTCTCAGTGTGGAAGGATTGTTGGTTTGAAGATATGGAAGATGAAGGATGCTACTGTAAGACCTCTCAGCAATATTTAGTTTTAAATTTGTTTTTTTATATATAGAATGTTAGTATTATTGAAGTATACATGGAAAGTGGATTTATGTGTTGTTAAACTTTCATTATCAAAATTGAAAATGGGACATTGTTTCATTATTACCCTATTTTCTTAATCTAATTAGGCACTGGTGTTTCAACAAGAATTGTGAGGACTTATTTTCAAGTAAGGGTTGGCACTTGGGGTGGTGGTGTTATTGGCATCAGAGAATACATAGTTGAACGGAAATCATTAAGCTGCAATAGCAAGGTCAAGTACACAGTGAATCAAGATGGGTATTTGACAGAGAATCAAGATGAGTATATTTCAGCTTCTAAGGTTTGGGTTACGTCCTATCTTAGCTAGTCTTAGACTATTAGTTTAGCTACTTAATGATATGTAATGTCGATTTCACACTTTTTATTGTAGCAATACATTTTGTGCCTTATATTAGATTGAAATAAAAGCTGAATTCATGGCATGATTGTGGCTTTGATATGTATGTCATGGATATCATATTGCAATAAAAGAACTGGTGTGTAAGACAGATATGAGAATCGTTGTAAATTAAGAATTGAACATCAAATAATAACAACAAAATTGGTGTCTCATAAGATGTTTAACATCAGGTAGAAAGCCAAAAATTTGATGTCACATAAAATATTTAATATCACAACATTATAATAAAGCGATGTCTTCCTCAACTTTAGACATCGGTTGTCAACCAATGTCTTAGTGTTTCGATCTTTTACATCACCGACTAAGACATCGGTTCAGATTTTTTTTTTACATCGGTTGTGGACTGATGTCTAAGCGCATTTTTCTAGTAGTGGAAATAAGTACTTAAACCCCAAAAAGACAAGTTATTTAGTCCCTCGCTCTCTCTCTTTACATACGTCTCTTCCGGGAAGAGACAGAGCCAGTGGCTCCCTTGGTAAAAAAATTTGGTTAAAAAAAATTATTATATTTGACTTTTAAAAATGAAAATTATGTATATACTTCTACGTCGAGTTTTTAGTACTAAATCAAGTCTCGCTCTTTATTTCAGTCGTAGATAGCAAGAATGTGACACCATATCATACACGTAAATTCCTATTTCAGATACTACTTCATGCGAGAATTTATTTTCTCTTCCATTCTTGCACTTTACCTCTTTGTGGCATTGCCCTGACACAGTGACCACCTATTTGTTCTTCCTCACCAAAATTACACGAGGTTTTTGCAAACTTAAGGATTTAGTACTCACTTTTTTAAAAGGGAAGGATTTAAAACTTATATATAAAAAACATCTATCTTTGACTTTGATCTTGTTTTTGGTGTTTGCTCTGCTTCCACTAGCCTTTCGAATTTAAACAGTACTAGAAAAATGGTCTTAGACATCACCTCTAAGACATCGGTCAGAAAAAATAACAATGTAAAATGGTTATTTTAACATCGAACTATGAAAATGAGATATATTTTTGATATATAGACATCATTTTACATGTTAGACAAATGTCTAATTTTTTTTTTGAAAATTGAAAAAAACACGAAAACGACCCAAGTTAAAAATTGTCTTGTGCGTGAACAAAATTTTCAGGTTCTCAAAACACGCGGACTAAAACCACATGACTTCTCTCTCACTGTCCCTTCTTCTTTTTTCAGTCTCATCTTTGTTCTCTCTCAAATCTCTCCTTTTCAAACCCTAACTCCCCCAACTACACAGAAAGCCATTATTAGATACACATGGTCTTAGGCTCACAGATCCCCATATTTATTGCCCCCTCTTTCGTGATTTTCCTCTACTGAATCGTCTGCTCCCACACTCTCTTTCTCTCTTTGCTTAAACCACCATGGTCATCACCTTCTCAGATCTTACGAAGTAGGCCTTAAGTCCCTCGAAGGCTACCTATTCGTCAAAACCTACATCTCTGGGTAACCTACTGGTGTTTCCAAATTCATCTCCGCTTCCAATTTCATTCCCCCATCATGGCCATGAAAATCGCCGTCTTTGTCGTCCTCGTCGTCTCCCCCAATCGTAGCCCAACTGACCCTTAATCCTTGAAACTCGGAAATCACCAACCCAATCCGGCAAAGCTTCACTGGAAGCCCATTCTCGAATCCTAGAAGCCCTTCTAGTTTGTTCCCCCCAAGAAAGCTGTGACCTTTTTTTTTTTATAAAAATTTTAGGGTTTTGTTTCTGATTTTTTTTTTTTTGATTTTGAATTTGATTTTGTGTTGAAGAGAATCTGAGGCGAAGCTGAATGGGAAGAGAAACGGTGGATGGCAAAGAAAACAGGAGAAACTCGAGTTGGAAACACTAGTACTATTTTTTTCATGGCGATTAAGTTATCAACAGTGTTGGAGAAGCTGGAGAGTTCCTTCCCCAATGTGTGAGGAATATACGACAACGTTTCATCCCAGCTAGAAGTTCATCTTTTTTTTCAGTCGTTACTGTTTACTTTACTAGATTGAAAATCCAATGTAACTTTGATTTGGTTCAATTGGTAGCCAATTAGGATTATTCATTTACTGTAGTTTCCCTGGAAAAGTTGTTGAAGTCACAGTGATGATGTATTATTGTGATTTGCATTTAACGATTCAATCTAATTTAAGTTAGAATAGAACAATGGATTGAAACATACTGCTTATAATGCTGCCTTTTAAATCGTGCAGGTCGGTATTCTTGTGCAGGGACAGTTTCTTCTCTCCTCAGGTAACATTTTTGAATTGGGTTTCTTTGATGATGATTCATCTAATAAGTACTTGGGCTTATGGAACAAGAATATATTTCCTTGGAAAGTTGTATGGGTGGCCACCAAAGAGCCGTCGATAGGCAACTACCTTGGCCAAATCTTCTAAGATGATTCCATATCAGATACTTGCAAGTTATGTATTTCTGCATACCTCAGTGACATGCTAGAATAGTTTTTAGAAAAATTCAGCGTGTAGTAGTGCAACTAGGACTTGGTTGAGAGGTTTTGGCATTCAAAAATAAGATAGTGTTGTCTAGAGGACTTAATAAATGGTTATTGATTGAAAGGTGTGATGCTGATGGATACTGTAGTCTATGACATATAATACACCTTACCTGTGTATGTTTGCATTCTCCTTACTGCTGGAGGGGTATCCATGTTTGCACTTTTGAAGGTTAGGAAAACCTTTTTTTTTATCAAAAGAATCTTTTGCAACTAATGTGAAAATTTCTATATATTAATGCTTGTCGCTATTCTTATACTCTTCTTGTGTATGCCTTGGTTGATTTCAGACTAGCTCAAAGACCATTAGCAAGTTGGCAAACCTAAATGCACCTCTGGGAAATGGACTATGTTTCTTTTCCTTTGATTGATTCATAAATACTACTCAGGATTCAATAACTGCAAGGTATGCTTTGAGAAAACATAATCTTGTTTCTACTGGCTGTCATTCTGGTACATATGATTAAGGGAATTTAGAGGCCAATTGATCTATATATTCTTCTTTTGTAGCAGATGTATGTACATGTGTTGACCATATATTACACATTTTGTTTCTAATTTGTTGATCCTATGATTTGTATTGATGTATGTGTAATTGGTTTGCAGGTTTGATAAATTACTAACGACTTTGCAAAAATATTTCTCACAGAGCTTTGACTCCTTTGAGTAATGACCATAAATAAAAGGTACTTCCTTTGACATTGAAATATTTATTTAGTGTGTGAAATTTAACCTTTTTGTGACCCATTTTACTACAAGTATCTTTTGTGTCACCTGTGTTCTATGGCTTCAATTCAAATGTGCATTATGTTGTTTGGACTATACATAGGAAAGTAACCAAAAGTTCTAAGCTTTTGTGATGAAAGTTGTGATTTGGTATCTATAACTGTTTTAACAATTGGTATCATGGTGATAGTAGGTCTAGCCATCTAGGTGTACAGTCACTAAGTTATGTTAGCTACTATGATCACTCTCATAGTACTTATGGTTCTCTTGTTCAGGCTACTATACCTATCATGTTCAAGAAAGTGGAGAAGGTAAGGCCTTTCATATTTTTTTCATTACTTATGGGAACTTTGCTAATGTACAATTCATAAACTATTAAGCCTTTAATAACATGTCTCTATTGGCCATATGAAAAAGTTTTTATAGTACAATGGGTTGGATTTTTCCTTCACTTCCTAGTTGTTGTGGCCTGATAATTGCTTACCGTTGTACAAAAAGTGGCATCCAATTCCCAGGGTCCTAAACCTCCCAAGAGTCTAGGAAAATCAACATCTTCAAAAGGATCTTCTTTTATTACTTATCTTATTATCCAAGCTAAGTCACAAGTTTTTGCTTTGCTTGGTCATATCTCATTCGTTGTTGGTTACCAACCTACCTTAGCTACTGATCTTGGATGACTTCAAGAGCGTATTACTACAACCAAAAAGGGTTTCATTACATCTGTTCAAAGCTATATATGTACCTGCTAGTCGGTGACATCCTTGAGGTTCACCTTAGGTTTTGTAGCTATTTTTTGTGTTTGACATGAATCTTTTGAGTCAATGTAGTGTAGATTGCGTGGTTTTCATTGTAATGATACATCATGTATCTAATATTTTGGTTTGAAATGAAAGTGTTCTAGTAGTTTATACATTTGTGCCTATTCTTGTTTCTAGTTTTGTTGTTTCTTTGATGTGTGAGATTACTATCAAGAGGAAGATTGTACATCAATCAAGATACAAAACTGATGTTAATAACACCATTACACATCAGATTATTACAAAAGGACTAATGTCTACAACTAACAAAGACATCGGTTTCGTAAGACAAATCGTTGTCTTTTTTTAAGGACTGTTGTCTAAGATTAACAGAGACATCAGTTTTGTAATCGGAATCGATGTTAAATTAGATAATATACAATCGGTTTTGAAATTATAACCAATGTCTTATGTGGTAATAGACATCGATTTGCCGACCGATGTCTAAGTGTTTATGATCGATATTAGACATCGCCCACATAGACATCGGTTTGAAAACTTTTAGACATCGGTCTAGAACCGATGTCTAAAACCATTTTTCTAGTAGTGAAAGTTTAAAACTTTTTTGAGTTGTGCTTATAAAATTTTGTTATTTTTTTTCCTCTGTTTAATATTCAACTTTCGTTGTTAAGTAACAAAAATCATCGAAAAAATTGGTACACTTCACACAGAGTTATAATTAACTAAGATAACAATTGTCAATTCATGGTTCCGCCATCGGGTTCTAGTCAAAGTTTAGTGCGACTGATTTCTCCCCTCCGTAACTAGGCGAGCACATTTAGGCCCGGTCAAATGAGATCTGGCCGTGAAGAGAATCCTTTCCCATAGTCGACAAGTACGTTTTACTTACCTCACACTCGTTTGCTGATTAATCTTTACTTCTCCTTTCATGTAAAATTAAAGATCGTAGCTATAAACGATTCGAACAAGTTAATTTTCGGTCTACGATCGAATAGTATGATTCCAGAGTTTGTGTCATATATCATAACCATAGTACGTAGAGCTAGATACGGTGAACTGGTGAACCCCAGACCCCAGTTGCTGCAAGCTTGTGATGATGGGGATACCATATGCCCCCTAGAAATTGGACCCGCCATGCATGCATAGGTAACTTTCATATAATTAAGGTCAAATTCTAGCAGCTGGTAATCGTGTGTGTGACGACTTTTTCTCGAACTCCTTTAATTTGATAAAGATTCATTGCAGCTGGTAATCGTTTGAGTAGCTTTGCAAAGTGATTAGCTCCTTTTGATAAAAGATTTCACAAGAAAAAAGGGAAACTTCCGTACGTGTGGTATCAAAAGTAATAAACAGCTTCTCCATAACAGCTTAGGTTCAGAATCGACATTCGTCCTTACATATCCCATGTATATGTTTGTCGAATGCATGCATGTTTCGACGAAGATGAACTTTATTGGTTGATATTTAGAAGATGAAATACTTTATGATCCTAACCCAAGATCATAGAGCTACGCCTAATCTATGTGATTAAAAGAGAATTTATTCAACATTAATTAAAGTTTTGTTATCCAAATCGACTCAACTGGTTGTTGAGAACACTGATGGAAACTGTGCACCGAATTAGTTAATTAGATGACAATCAGCCAAACATTTGCTCATGGATGCTCAAATATATATAAACTCAACTTTTGTCTCCTTTTTCTTGTTTCAAGTTAATAATTAAACTATAATATGTGTACTTACAGAAAGAAAAAAAAACAATAATATGTGTCATGTAGCTTGTAATTCAATGCTAAAAATTTATATCGTGATTATAGAGATCACATATTTGTATCTCATTAAATATCAAAATTATCGACCGATATAAAAAAAAACTATGATATCTATTAATTAATGAATTACACGACCGATTTTATAAAGTTTATTTCTCAATAAGCCATTTTAATCTGTGTCTGCACAGTGTAATAATTGATCAGAACTAATTTAATTAAATAATTGGTAAATTACATAAAAATAACGTACAGTTATCAAAAATTATTCATTAAAGCATCAAGATGCATGCTCACTATTTTTTCAAAATATTTGTTGATAAAAATAGCCAAGATGTAACCTGAGAGCCGATTGAATTGGGAGTGAACTAAGTTGTTCTCCGATCTCTTTTAAAAAGTAAAACATATTTTTATAATAATTTGAGGAGATGATATATGCTTTATAATAACTAGCACATATTTGAGTTTGTGAACACGTATCTTATAACTCATATTTATACTTTATAATTGCTATAACACCTAAATTATTTTTTTGATATTTGTAATTTAATTTTTATCTAAATCTCTATAAAAGAATAATTTTTATATAAAAATAAATTATGTTAGGCCAACAATAAAATTGTATAAAGATTTTAGTGTATGTCACAATCTCATACCATGACGGCATGCAAGACGTTGTCGGTGGAGGGATTAGTCCCGGTGTCGAGCTTGCATTAATCTCATCATATCTAGAGTTCAAATATTTCCCTCGACGAAGAACAACCCACCA
Organism: Geum urbanum; assembly: GCA_946800695.1. Taxonomy (NCBI): domain Eukaryota; kingdom Viridiplantae; phylum Streptophyta; class Magnoliopsida; order Rosales; family Rosaceae; genus Geum; species Geum urbanum. The sequence goes on from OX327001.1 coordinate 14,318,087, forward strand.
CGTTTAAGTGGGTATGCATGCATGTCACCAAATTAAATAGTGCTATTCGGTAGCAATTCCTTGATGGAGTAGGGTCATTTGGTCGTAATATATACAAAACTACAAAGGAAAAGCCTCGGCCACAATGCGATCGATCGAGAGGGAGACAGATATTGACGTGTGAGTGATAGCTAGCTTGAGAAAAGGGTACGATGAATGCGGGAAACAACGAAGAATTGAAAGAAAGAAAGAAATATCGAAATGATTTAGGATGATCATGATGACGAGAATTTCGGAACCATGTAAACAAATTAAAAATCCAAAGTGCAGAAAAAGTACAACCAAAAATGACCTATCACCAGACAAACATAGATTGATTAAAGCAAAGCAAAGCTAACATAGCTGGATAGTGATGAGTGATGAGATGATTGCAGAAGTTGATCAGAATATAAAGATAAAGATCGAGCTCTTAGTGGAAGCAGCACATAAAAGCTACCAGCATGACTCTCGATCGAGGGTTAGTTACTGCGAACTGAACGCAGAATCTGATGGTTCATGGCTTCATGCATGCATGCAAACTGTGTTTTCTCTAGCATGCTGCATGCACATATATATCCTTTTTTTTAAAGGGCACAAAACTTATATCAGACTTACGGTAAAAATATAGAATTTCACCGAATTATTCGGTCTCCTAAAACAGAAGTCCTATAATACGTTTATACTAGATAACAAAATGATGCACAGAACCTAGACTAACAAATCAGAGTAACACGAGAGGGCTATCAAACTTTATTTGCACCAATCCTTAGTTAGTAAGGGACCCTTTCTACATGGCAGCAGGAGCTCCCAGATCTACCGTCTTCCTCTTATTTCAAGCATTTGATTCTTTCACATCCAAATCCAAGCAAAATGGCTCAAGTCTCCAACATAACTCTCCCAGGTCCACCCAGGCCCAGTCCATCCTGACCATGGTTGAATTGCATCTGGAAGACCAAGGGAGTCATCATCTCGGCGTCGTTTTTCAGGCCAGAGACCCATCACATCACAACGTCAGCTTGACGAAGTCATAGCCTCCCGCCTCGAACTTGCCGCCTGCCCAGCTCCGTCTGCCGGAAACGATAACACCAAACATAGGAGAACAACCAAAAGCATTCTACCAACCACTGTGAGACCCTTCCCCAAGCCCACCAGACTGCGTTGAGCCCCGAGCACCACCACCAAACTATCATACGCCGCCATGGAATGAAAACAGAAAGGAAAAAGTGAAAGATAACGAATCTTCGTTCTCACTGAGAGAAATGAAGCCCAAAATAGTCGGTTTATAGGAACAATCTCCGACCTTAGAAAGGTGGCGAAACACCAGAAAAAAGAGAGGGAGTCGCTGGGGGCAGAAACCTAACCCACAGAGGAAAAAACTCGAAAATCAAATTGAGGTTAATACTCTTCAAAAATAAATAAATTGTGTTTAAGGAGATTTATTCTCCGTAACTTTCAGTGTGTATCTTGTCCTAATTAGATACGATTTGGTATAGATAGAGATATAGAGAATCCCTGTTATATCGGGATATTTATTGTAACAGATTGTATCAGCCTAATATATAAGACATTCTATCAATGAAAAAGATAGAGTTTTTAGTCTATCATATTTTCTCCTACAACACGATATCAACACGCTATCAACATGTTTTAGTCATGGTTTTTTATTGACTTGGTTTAGTCATGGTTTGAGACTTCGTTTTAGTCGGTTTGTGGAATAAGACACCATGATGTAACTTTTAATTGTTGGCGAGTAATGAATTTTTTCTCTATTTTTCGGTATATGAAAGTGTTGAGAAATGTTATTTTTATACCAATTCAGTGTATGGTTCGTTGTTTACACAACGATACAATAAAAAATGAGACATAAATGAGACGATGCTGTTTTGATCTCGGGGGGACTTCGATCCATCAAGGACTTGTTCTTCGATCCATCAAAGGTACCCCACGGGTCGGTTTCTGAGATTTTTGATCTATATAAAATTTGTACTTCGATCCATCGAAGGTCATCTTCGGGTCCTTAAACTACCATTTTCGATCCATCGAGGATTCCTTCTTCAATCCATCGAAGGCATGTCTCGGGTCAAGTGCTTCGATCTATCGAAGCCCAATTCTTCGACCCATCAAAAATCAGTATTAGAAAATCAAGTTTTATTTTGCGTTTCTTTGATCCATTGAGGGATTATTTTTCGATCCATCGAAGATATCCCTCGGGATTAGATTGTGTGATTTTTCGTTCCATCGAAAATTGTATACTTCGATCCATCAAAGATTATACCCGGATTTTGGTGTTTTTGATGTGTTTTACATCAGTTTTATCGACATATAAAGGTTCAAAAATTTTTTGAACCTTGTTTTGGTTTCAAAGACGGATTGATTGACATAATTTTGATATATGATGGCGATATTGAGTGTTATATGCATCTAAGGGCCATGCAAACCTTGCTAAGTTTTGACAATATTTGTGCCAACGATTTTTCATTTGGATTAACCTTATGCGAATGGAAAAGAATTGTGTGTCCCATCTCTGTAGAATGCTGCCAACTACGCAATCTGGAGAAGTTTATGAGGATTTGTAGTGTTTATATCTTACTGCGGTTGGGATCATTGAATCTCATGCAGTCACTTATATTACTATGTGTGACTTGGCATCATATGAACTTTTGTATTATGATGATCAAGATATTGAGAAATTCACATGGTCATCGGTTCTTCAGGGTAAAGAAGTATGTGGGAATACCTAAATCTATTAGTTTAGATTGGGAGGATGAGACTACTCCTCTTATTCTTGGTTCGGTCTCCAAGACAAGTGCATCATAACCCTGACAAAGTACAGTTGTGACATCATGCATTATCCCTCTGGATGTCCTTATGAAAAAAATCCAATGCACATCGCTCATTTTGCAAAGTTTGTTTATGTCTATAATGTTGTTTATAGGCATGACGGTCCTTTTTTGTAGACAGAACTTTCATTCCTTCACTGATTGTAAGAATATATTTGTGGATCAATCAAACCGGTTGCAGACTGTTTATATATGGTTTTGATTGCTCCATCGATGCTTAGGCCACACGTCTCTGTAATCCACGTGGTACGCTGCATTTGCAAAACTCCAAGTACATATTTTTAGGCTTCGGGCTCACCACCCGGACAACCTAATCATGTCAATTAGATTGGATAATGCAAGAGACTTTGTATCACTATATTTTGTTGATTATTTCATGTTGATTGAGATTGAAGTTGAACATCCCGGTTCCCCATGTTCATTTATAGAACAGTTTAGCAGAGGCAGAAATCAAGCGGTTACAACTTGTGGCCAACACAATAGTTATGCATATTGATTTATTGATTTCTGCTTGGGCATATGCAGTGGTACATGCAACTATACTTATTTGCTAGATACCCATAAACCGTCAACCATATAGTGCGTATCAGTTGGTAACTAGATATGAGCTTGATATCTCACACCTATGCATATCTGGTTGTGTGGTACATGTGTCTACTATGCTTCCACTGTATATAAAAATGGGTCATCAATGACGATTATACATTTATGTTGGTTATGATACTCCAACGAATGTCCGCTGTTTAGAACCTTTTTGACAAAAGATCTCTTTATTGCAAGATTTGTAGATTGTCATTTCGATGAAACATACTTCCTGACGTTAGGGGGATGACAGAATGTATCTATTCTAGTTCAATGTCATAAATTGACATGGTCTAATCCCAATATGTCTCATTATGATCCCCGCACATCTCAATATCAGATTGAAGTGTAATGTATTCTTGATATTCAGAAAGTAGTAGATTCGATGACTGACTTTCTTTCTGAAATCATGAAAGTAATGAGATCGGTTATACATACTGCAAATTCTGCAAGGTTGAAAATCCCTGGAATTGGGTAAGTTAATGCCACACTTGGGCAAGGTAGCGTTTCTCCTGCCCATAGTGGGGGTGTAACATCGGTCAAAATCTATTGATGAGTTGCCGGTAAAAAGGCAAGCCATCAAGGCACAACTATTCATCATCAACATATGAGATTGTTTCTGACTGTAATTATGTATAAAAGTTGACATTGACAAACACTGAGGGACGCCTCAGAGTCAATGACGATGTCAGCAAACCAAGAAATCTCAAAAAGTTAAACAAATACTAGCGGTATTATGGATGGTTCTTCCATGTTCGTTGATGCTACATTTACTTATTCAGTCGACCAGGAATTGACGACGATGAAGTGGAACTTTGCTTTGTTGCAGATTGTCAATGGTTAAAGTAAAGCAAATTAACCGATATGAAAAGTTGAAATCTAGGCAGACCTAGACTCTTACAAATGGCAAGTTTTCGGTATGGTAGTGCTATGACCACCGAATGGTAAGTGGGTTAGACACAAATGATTATAGCTTTCTTCAAAAGCGAATAGAGAAGAATGAAGTCATGTGGTATAAAGCTAGACTTGTGGCACAAAGATTTTCTCAACACCCTAGTATTGATTATGAGGATATGGATTCTGTGGTTATTGACATCATTACTTTCTGCTACCTTATCAGTTTGGTAGTGTCCAAAAATACTGAATATACAGCTTATAGATATGGTTACAGTATATCTTTATGGGGATTTTAATTCAGAGATATACATTAGAGTGCCAATTAGTATGGTTCTACCCAATTCAAGTAACTTTAAACCACGGAGTGATCATGTAATTAGATTGAAATGTTCACTATATGGATTGAAATAATCCGGTAGAATGTGGTATACATGTCTTAGTGACTACTTGATTGGGAAGGGATACAAGAATGAAAAGTTATGCCCATACGTGTTCAGTAAATAAACAAGTTGTTTGAGATTATAGACCTTGGTAGGACTCAATTAAGTCTTGATTTTGAGATGGATTATCGATTTGTTGAATTCTTATTCACCAGTCTTCTTATGTGTAGATTAGGCAATTGAGAAAGCACACCCTCTTAAGCACACCAATCGTTGTTTGTAGTGTGGAACCCAAAATGATCTGTTTCATCAAAATGATGATGGTAAATATCTTTGGGAGCTAAGATTCTATATCTTGGTGCGGTTAGAACTTGGTAAAATATAGTTTGGAGCATACATTCGGACATTGCTCTTTCGGTATGCGCAAACGTAAAGTCATTGAAATAGAGTAAAAAAAATCTTCAGGTACTTGAAGGGTTCCAATGACTTGGGTTTATTCTTCCCTTAAAAAGAGCACAGAGAGAAACTTGAAATTCCCGGAAAAGGGATGGTTGAATCGCAACATGCAGGTTCTGAGCATTTTGACCTGTCGAAGGTAGTGAACGGTGATAACCCGAATGTGTCCTTCAACCCGTCGAGGAATAGTTTTGACCCATAAAAATCGGTACCTTGGATAGAACAAAACCATTCTTTCGACCCGTCGAATTCCTCCCCTACTGCGAGCAGTTTTACTGCAGTTCCATATTCTGGAAGATCGGTTGATGTGTTGATCAAATTTGCTGATGTTGGGTATCTCTCGGACTCACATAAAGGGCGTTCCCAAATAGTTTATGTATTCATCATGGGAAACATGACAATTTCTTTGAGAACAACAGAGTAAACCCTTATCACTACTTCCTCAAATTATTATAAGATTAATGCTTTGCATGAAGTGGTTGATGAATGTGTCTGTTTTAAGACTGTAATACAACATATTCAAGGTTCTAGTGGATTGTCATCTACTATAACAGCCCCAAATAGATTATGTATTCATCATGGGGAACATGACGATTTCTTGGAGAACAACAGAGTAAATCCTTGTTTCTACTTCCTCAAACTATTCTAAGATTAAAGCTTTGTATGAAGCGGTTGATGAGTGTGTCTGTTTTAAGACGGTAATATAACATATTCAAGGGTCTAGTGGATTGTCATTTACTATGACAACACTAACTTGCATCTTTGAGAATAATGCAATTTGCATTGAACAAAATAAATTGGGTTACATTAAAAGTGTCATATTTAATTCATTTTGCCAAAGTACTCCTACAATTAGCAATAACATCGGTTATTGATTATCCATGTGAACCAGGTTGGTTCGGTGGATAATGTTGCGGACTTGTTTACCAAGTCATTACCCAAATCTACATTTGTAAAACGTGTGAGACGCATTAGTATGCACAGGTTATCTGAACTTCATGATTGAGTTTACAGTTAGGGGAAGTTATATTTATGTAGACATCTGGGGGAGTTTATGTCACATGTAGTAGCATTTGTAGTTGATACGTTGTACTTTTTTCCCTTCGATCAAATTTTTGTTTTACCCATGAGGTTTTTGTTTGCTTGAAAAAGTTTTTAGTGCATCATTCATTAGGCCATCGCACTAGAGAGAATGTTCAAAAAGATTTATTTTCTGTAACTTTCGGTGTATGTCTTGTCGTAATTAGATACGATTTAGTATAGATAGAGATACAGAAAATTCCTGTTATATCAGGACATTTATTGTAACAGATTGTATTAGTCTAATATATAAAACATTCTATCAATAAAATAAAAGAGAAAAAAATTTAGTCTATCATATTTTTTCCTACAATAAATGCACGCATGTATGTGTATATATATATATATACAGAAATTTTCAGGTGCGGACGTCCGCACCGTACGGATTCCGGCTTTTGGCCGGCGTTCCGGTCACCAAATCCGATCTCCACCGTTCAGATTATAGGTATGCGTGTATAGATCAACCCTGTAAAATTTCATCCAATTCGGTGATCGTTTGATACCTCAAAATCGCGATTTACACGAACGGACAGAAATTAGTAAACCGGAACCGTTCGTATTCCGGTTGGTAAATCATGATTTTGATGTATCAAACGATCGCCGATTTGGATGAAATTTTACAGGGTTAATCTACACACGCATACCTATAATCTGAACGGTGGAGATCGGATTCGGTGACCGGAACACCGGCGAAAAGCCGGAATCCGTACGGGTGCGGACGGTGCGGACGTCCGCACCTGAAAAGGCCTATATATATATATATATATATATATGAAGTCACTGAGTGACTGTTTAACTCGGAGGCACAAATTTTGCACAAGTACGACCCGTTCGCCACTATAACTCTAAAAGGATGAATCGATAGGTCGACACTAAAAGTTGGAATCTAATTATATTAGGAGACATATCTTTTGTTTCAGTATCGATCTATATCATAATTGTGTTCTACCCTAATTAAGCTGATTAATTTTTCTTGCATTACCTTCATTGTAAAGTTTACCCCCCACCAAATAATTTTTCGATACAAAACACCCACCAAAGTTAAAACGCACCAAGCGACAACTTTATGAATAAGAATGTTTTGAAGCTTAAGATCGCATGCTTCTAAAATTGTCAGAAGAACAAGTAATTTTACTTGCATATAACACGGATATCCGGCGAAACTTCAAAAATGTACACCTTAATAAATAAAAAAACTAAAAAGCATGTAAAATACTCTAAACTAGGTTCCCATATACAGTTTTCAGGTGCCTTCTCTCTAAATTACTGGCATACTCAAGTGTAACTCTATATCTACATCTCTCTATTATGCTTGATCTCTAATGTATATAATACGTTTAGTTAAACTCTACATCATTTTTCTCTTTGTTTATTGTTGTTGGTGTTGTAGCTAGTACCGCATCGAGATCGAACTTGTCAGTAAACTATTTATTGTGAGAGGCCATGCTTCGTGTAGTTTTTCTATATTTTAAGAAAGACAATCCATTCACCAAACCAAACAAAGATATAGCATACGACAAAAAAATATCCAGTCCCTCTCCACAATTATGGTCAAGAATTAATCCCATTTCATCGTTCTGATAGATTAGTGACATTAGTCGACCAATATATAGAACGTTTGAGGTTGCATCAATCAAGGGACCATTTTTGTCTGGTCTGTCTTAACCACAGGTTACATATTGCTGGTACGCTGTTGCATCATACAGATGAATGAGACACAGATAGTTTCATGAATTTGAATTTTAGGAGATTTATTTTTCGTAATTTTTGATATATGTTTTGTCCTAATTAGATACGGATTAGTGTAGATAGAGATACAGAAAATCTTTGTTATACAAGAACACTTATTATAACATATTATATCAGCCTATATATAAAGTATTTTATCAATGAAAGAGTTACAATTTTCAATTTATCATATTTTCTTCTTCAACACGTTATCAACACGCTCTGAGTTGATAACAAACAATCACTACAGAAAAAAATCCATACCCTAAAACACTAGCTTCCAACGGTGGCAACACTCTCCACTGCCGAAGCTTGTTTCCGAAATAGGAAGTTTTTTTTCTTCAAACTTCTTTCCCACCGAAGTTTTCATACTGAGCATAACACCCTTGTATAAAATTTTCTAAAACGTCAATTTCTAGATCTAGGAATAAAACTTCCTACAAAATTCTAGATAGTAGGATTGTGATATTGTGATTATTGCATATTTGTGCCCTAGTTCCTATGAACCTATATCCATAGAGAAAAAAGAAAAGAAAAAGAAAGAGAAAAGAAAAGAAAGAGAAATCAATACTATGTGATGGTTCATCACGGTTTCTGGATGTGATTTTGAGTTACCGTTTATTGATAATCGATTTCTTTGACCAAAAATTATTCATCACGGTCCTTATTTCCTTAACTTGATATTAATGATTGTGATTTTTCGATCAGTAAACTAATTACATCTCTTGTCTCTCTTGTAGATGACAACAATAGAGCCGGAAAGACCTGAATTTGATATCTCTTGGGTGTCAAATGTTGAGAACATGCTTCTCGGTATAAATTTGACGGATATAATCCAACCACCACCACGTGGTTCTGAGTCACCAACTCCAGCTCGCAAAACTCAAGCCCTCGTGTTTTTGAGGTGACATATACATCCTGTTCTACAGAAACAATATTTGCTAAAGAATGACCGCCTTGATTTTTAGGTGACTTTACAAGACAGGTTTAGCAATGTGCATAATGCACAACTTCTTGAACTGCGAGAAAGATTGAATTCAGTTTGGTTATTGGATTATCCAAGTATTAATACTTTTAATCAAGCTATGTTAGAGCTTCAATCAAAGTTGAGCATTTTTGACATTGTAAAGATTGATCACACTATGATCAAAAAGTCTTTAAACACATTTCCTACCTCCATGGACAACTTTGCGCACTAATATCGCATAGGTTATGCGCAATGATGACTTAGATCAATCAGTGATCTCATGAATGTGCTGGCCAAGAAAGAGCGGTATCGCGAGATTTTTTTTCAACAATAATGCTTGGCCAACCGGTACTAAAAAGATACATGAGTCGTACAACATTGGTGGGAAGACACATAAGGATAGGAGAAACAGTCGTTATGAACCTTACAATAACTTTGGTGGAAGAGGAGGACGAGGCAAAGCTCGTGGTAGAGGATATAGTCGGAACTTGACTTGGACTCACTAAGACAATGGATAAAACAACTCCAACAAGAATCATTCTGGTCCTAGGAATGGAAGAAATTCTTTCAATTCTTCTTCTAATTCGCGTTTATCATCTTGCTATAGATGTGGTTCTACCAAGCACATGCACAAACAATGTTGTGCACCCAATGATATTCAACATGCCAACAAGAAGTGCAAGAAATATCTGGCACATGAGACTTAACTTCACTACAGCCTATGAGATGGAAGATTGCTGTGAAGCAAATCTTATAATAGTAGACAATATGAAAGCAAGTCTGGAGACTTTGATTTTTGGGAAGTCTATGTATTAGGCTCATGTTCATTTCTATGTAATCAAGTTTAGTTTTCTCTTTGACTCGATTTTAGTCATGATTTGAGACTTTGTTCTAGTCATTTATGGAATAAGATATCTATGATGTAATTTTTTAAAGTTGGCGAGTAATTAAATTTTCTCTATTTTTCGGTATATGAAAGTGTTGTGAATGTTATTTCATTACTAATTCAGTGTATGGTTCGATGTTTAGATTAATATATGGCATAATGACACAAAAATACAGTAAAAATGAGACACAGAGAAGAGGATGTTGTTGATCTCGGGGAACCTTTGATCCATCGAAGATTTCCTTCAATCCATCGAAGGTCACTGTCGGGCCATTTTTTGTAAGTTTCGATCCATCGAAAATTTACACACGAACACCTTCGATTCATCGAAGATAATCCTCGGGTCCCTATTTTGCATTTTCGATCCATCGAGAATCTTTCTCGATCCATCGAAGAAGTGTCTCAGGTCAAGTTCTTCTATCCATCGAAGGTTGGTATCAGAAAATCAGAATTTTATTTTGGGTTTCCTTCAATCCATCAAGAATTTCTCTCGACCCATTGAAGGTTATACCCGAATTGTAGTGTTTTTGATGTGTTTTAGATCTATTTTATTGAGAAAGAATCAAAAAAATTTTGCTGAAATTCTGCCCCAGAGGTGGTTTTACATTAATTTTTGTCATGCCATGGAACTTCATCTACAAAGCTCATTTCGATTGGTCAAATGTTGTTATACATCGGTTGTTTTTAGCTATTGTTAAACCATATCATCACTCTATAAGGGTCACACCCTTTTGAAATATTTAAGTATTCAGTTAAAGTGTTCGCCATGTCTTGGTTTCAAAGACGGATTGATTGATATTATTTTGTTGATATATGATGGAGATATTGAGTGTTATATGCATGTAATGACCATTCAAACCTTGCTAAGTTTTGACAACATTTGTGCCAACGGTTTTCACTTAGAATAATATTGTGAGAATGGAACAGAGTTTGGTGTCCAATCTACATAGAATGCTGTCAATGATGCAATCTGGTGAGGTTTATGATCATTTTTATTGTTTATATCTTACTATGGTTGAGATCATTAAACCTCATGAAGTCACTTATATTACTATGTGTGACTTTGCCTTATATGAGCTTTTGTGTTATGATGATCAAGATATCACTACAACAAAAAATTCAATTTGTAACGCCTTTTTGCGACGGCAATGAATGCCGTCGCAAATACATACCAATGACGACGGCAAATTCACCGTTGTGAATGGGGAGACCTTTTTGCGACGACAAACCGACGCCGTCACAAAAGGATTTATCAATTATGACGACATTTTTCACCCACGTAGAAGGTTTCATCAATTGCGACGGAACTTTTACGCCGTCGCAAAAAGTTCCATCACTTGCGACGAAAAAGAAATGCTGTTGCAAAATCATTTTTGCCGACAAATAATTTTTTTACGCAAAATTGACTGTTGGATTGGATAGTTTGAATACTCTAATTATGGTATTAAAAATTTATAATTTTTTGACTTGAATTCGACGTCGATCTATGCATTAAATCGTTGTGTTCCTAAGATGTTTTAGACTAAAACTCAATTTTTCACAATGTAAAAAATTTATTTGAGACCAATTTCCGCATATGCATTATCGTGGAGCTCATATCTATCTTACTATGTGAAAAAAAATGACCAAAAAGGTCCTCTTCCCATAGGTGAATGAGCAAAATCCTTGAAAATAGATATTTTAGTCTTTTGGTAAGGGTTGGACCTTATTGACCGATCGCTAAACAAACTTCGATGACGGTAAGTTTTTTGAAAACTCTATGTTATTACTAGGTTGACGCATGTGTATGGACACATTTCTCATTAGACAATTTCGGTTTCTCATATGTCTTTAATCTATATATAACTACTAATGTTACTTACAAATGTTTATTGGTTATATGAAAACTAAACTTTTATGAAATTAAATCACTAACAAGTAATTATTTTGAAAATGTGATCATTAGATGAGACTATTAGATTAATTTAAGCATGTCGTGAAAAAATTTGAACTTTCCGATTTGAATTTGATCTTGATCCGTGTGTCCTACGGTTGTGACTATATTTTCCTTAAGCAAAACACAATTTGCCGCTTTGTCAAAAGTAATTCAAGATCAAGTACCTCACACGTATTCTCATGAGATTCACATCTATCTTTCCATGTAAAAAATTAAAATTTCTAAACCCTAAATTAAAGACCTAAATCTAAACCCTAAGTCCCTAACCCTAAACCCTAAAACAAAATCTTCAAAAAATAAAATAAATTGGTCATGCATATCTCTCGCTGGTCACCCAAGCACATTTCATACGCCTTCTTTTCATCTCTCTCTCTCTCTCTCTCTCTCTCTCTCTCTCTCTCTCTCTCTCGCTGGTCACCCAAGCCCAGCTGCGCCTCTCTCTCACCGAAAACCCCAAGCCAGCCACACCTCTCTCTCGCCGGAAATCTAACCCGAGCCATACTCTCTCTCACCGGAAACCAAATGCCGATCCGCGCCTCTCCTCACTGGAAATCAAATGCCGTGCTGTCGCTCTCCTTCTCCTCACCGTCGCTGGTCTACTGTTTAAAGGAGGGGGACAATTAGAAGCTTCTTGAGCAACGCAGCTGGAGCGTAATTGCCATTGGTAAGATTCAGGTTCTTAAGTGATGCATTTTATTCGTATTTCTTTGTTGTTTGAATTAGTTTAGTATAGACTGGTAGGGTTTTGTTATCCTAAGAAATTGAACCTGCAGTTGACTAGTGGTTGAACATTTTCTATCCTACTTTAGGTTGGGAGTTTATACCACGCTTTTACAAATGTTGAAAGGTTTCCCGTAGCTACGAAGGAATTAATTCATGCCTTTTGAGCATTTAACCTAGAGTGCAGGTATGGTATTTCACTATTTTGTTCTTATATTCATGTTAAGAATCTGTCACTATTAGTTTCCCATAGGGCTGGGACTGGTTCGGTTCGGGCCGGTTTTGGGCCTGAATTGAAACCGATCCGAAAAAAAATTTCGGTACAGTTCGGGCCGGTTTGGACAGTTTTAGAAATAAAAACCAAATGGGACGGTACTTGTTCGGTTCGGTTCGGTTCGGGCCTATTTTACATTTTTTCAAGCATTTCGACCTTTTTCAAATTTTCAAGATCTATATTAAAATTAGTCCAAATTTGACACATTTTTAAAACACCCTACTACACTAACCACTGCTATGTTGCCCTTACCGACTACATCATGACCACACCAACCTCGTGCTGCCATACCCAAGAACACCCGAAGAAAATGCAAACGAAACACAACAAATGAACATATGAACTAATCAGCAGATCCCTCCCCATATCCACACTTTACGGGTTGAAAACTGATTATGATGTACTGGACATATATTTGTAATTATGATGCACTACGCTAACCACATATCCACATATATAACCACATATCCACATATCCAGACCATATATATAACCTAATAACCACATATCTACCATCAAAATCTGCTTACCTAAAACTCTAAAATCTTGCAGCCTAAAAGCTTGCTCCACCTCCACAAGACCGAGCCAGAAAGGGGCGAGACTGCGAGAGAACTCCGAGCCCGAGACAAATTGGTCCTGAAATCCGAATTGGGGTTCCAAGGGGAGGAAAAGTGGACTTCCGCCGAGAGTGGACCGAGGCCAAGCCGCCGAGAGAAATCCGCCCTGAAATCCAAATTAGGGCTCCGAAATGGGGCTCCGAATTTTGGGATTGAGAGTTGACGAGGGAGGCCGAGAGTGGACGAGGGAGGCAAGGCCGAGAGTGGAAGAGAGCTTAGGGCTGAAGAGAGGCCGAGCCGCCGTGGGTTCTTAACTTCTCACGAAGAAAATTAGGGCTCGGGCTGATTGATTCAGTCTGAGTGAAAGAGTGAACTTTTTATTTTTATTTTTTATATATATCAGAGAGAGTTATCATGTGTACGTAAGTGTACAATAGTTAGAATTTGCAACTGTTTCAGGACCAAACGGTTCGGTTTGGGTACCAAACCGAAACTGTACCAGATTATACCCTCGGTTTCGGGCCCAATTCGGTTTCGGGCCCAAAAAATTCTTATCCCTTTTTTTTCGGGCCATTCGGTTTCGGGCAGAGTTTTCGGGCCATTCGGGCCAGTTTTTCGGGCTAAAGTCCCACCCCTAGTTTCCCATGTAAGTTTATGAAGCTTTGTCCTTCTCTTTAGCAACGTGTAGCTTAACCAACATGAGGTGCCCAACTTGGCTTTTGATTTGTTTTGGGCAGTCCATTGTTAGTTTTGGGTTTATGATGAACGAAAATATCGGTATTTGGTTGCTTACTACTTTTCTACCTCTTCCCTCTAATCAATTGATATTCTGAAATCTTTGCAGGGATCTTTGGTGCTGGTTATGTGGTACTGATCTTTGGTGATTGGTGGTGAAGAGGGCTGTTTCAGGTTCTGTAGCTGAGCCTATGCCCGCAGCTGGGACAAAATGGTCTGTTAGAGATAGGTTGGGGAGTAATGCAGATTGCTCGTATTCGAATGTAAGTGGAAGTTTACGCAATAGCAACAAACAGTGAGCTCTTGTTTTACTTGTAATGTGTGGAATGCTACTTTTGCTCTGAATGTTGTCGTCTTAAGCGTTGAGAGATTGTACTGTTGATTGGTTTGAGTAGTGTGTTTATACTCTGTAAGACTATTAGTAATGGAGCTAAACAGTGAACACTATAGTGTTGAATTTATGATCTTTATGTTATCTTTTCTGCAGCCAGCGAGGAGATATTGGTATGTCAACGCTGAGCTCCAGTGGTTATGATGGTAACAAGCTTACTTTGGAGCAGTTCTATTGTTGCTGCATTACTATTTTTCTGTATTATATTTCTAAAAATCCTTTATGACTTGAACACATCAAGATGCGCGTATTGGTAAAGACGACCTCCGGTATAAGCTCATGAAAAAGAATGGAGATACACAAGCTCAAAATGGTGACGATCAGAGACATGGAGACCTCAATGAGAAGCTGACAAAGAAAGTTCAGTGACCTCTTCCTAGCCTTGATTCACGGTCACGAAAGGCCTCGCCTGAACCACAAGATAGTGGTTTCTTTGGTCGAGTTCCTACCACAAGAAGTGTAGATGATATGTCTCATATGGACTCGTTGAGAAATTCTTACTCCCCATGGACACTGAACCATTTAAGACAAAGATCCCCAGAGAGAGTTCAAGTTACCTATAGGCCTCTCTCCCCGCCAGGGAATGTAGAAAAGTTGCAGATGAGGCCATCAAACAGGACATATGATGGCGTCAGACCTGTTCCATATATGAACACAGATATTCAAGATGCTACAAGGCCTGTGAGTACTGCACCTTTCATGTCAAATACCGCATTGCCTCCTAGACCTGCAGAGCATATGGCACATGCCCCACCCCTTATGAACCAAGTTCATCAACCAGTTAGCGCTGTGCAGAAACCTTCATATGTGGTACATGTCATTTACCTTTGATTTTTGCTCTTGTTTGATTGCTTAACTACTTAACTTGTTGTGTATTGATGTTGTATTACTGAGCTGAAGGGTCTACAAATTAATTCTTTTAATCTAATATAAGATTATGAGCCTCATTTACAATTCAGGAATTTTGTAATAACTAGCCGATAAAGCATTATATTGATTTGAACTTTGAGGTCTGTGCGCATTATATTTTTTATTTTGACCAATTTGAGGTGGTGTTTGTAGGGTGATGAACAACTGACCGGAGATGGCTTGCTGCAACACCTCGGATTGGGAAAATATGCCATTATATTCAAGGCGGAGGAAGTATGTTGCTCGCTATCTCTGTTTGTAGTATGTAATATGTTTTTTCTAACGCAGTGTTTAGAGTTTGGTTCCTAGTTTGTAACATCTTTTGCTACAAAATCTTATTGGTTTGTTGGGAATCAAAACTCATGTATCAACCACACTTCCAGTTGTGGCATGAGCTTCGTATCTCATGTATATAAGGCACACTACTCAATATGACATGGTCTTATGACTGTATAAGAGCTCATTTGGTAATTGTATGATCCAACATATTCATACATCCATTGTTTTCAGACTCACCTAGATGCTTAAATCAGAGTTTTGGTAGGTTAAATAAATAGTTATCAGTCAAGTAGAAGATTATTTATTCTGCTTATTAATAACATCTCTGATCTTGCACAGATTGATATGGCTGCATTAAAGCAGATGGGAGAGAATGACCTCAAAGAGTTGGGAATACCTATGGTATTTTACAATTTCTTTTTGTTTATAGTTTTTTTTTCTTACTTTGCTCGCTGATGAATCATATGATGTGTTTTTAGAGATTTTTTGAATCAATAATGAAGTGTGCTTATTTGAATTCCTGAGAAAATGTCTTATAAGATTGATATTATTATTGCAGGGACCTAGGAAAAAGCTTCTTCTTGCTCTCTTGCCTCGTCCCAAGAGGCCACTGGCCACAAATATACGTTAAGAGCCAGTACTGGTTGCTAGCATTGGTTACTTTTCTATGATTGAAAGCTCTTTTTGTGTTTATTGATGTATGTATATGTTTACATCTATTAGTTCCAACTGTCTTATGTATGCATGGGTTAAAAATAGTGTATTCCCATTGAATCTCCATTAGCATTGCCTGCACCAAAACGAAGAAAGGCTTCCCAGCCAATTCCATAAGAAAACAATAATGATGAACAAACTATTTCATAGTCCTGTTTGAACAAGATTGTTGGTGCAGCAGATATATATGACTTGGAGGTATGCAATCTGAACTAATTTATATACTTTTTCATCTCATGAATTTGGATCGTGTTGTTTTGAATGTCAACAATGCTCCCATGTTTAAATTTTGTCTTCTATATTTTGTAGGAGATAATCTCATGTTGTACTAATGAAGCTTTGAGATTGTTGTTTCATATGATTATTCATTCTTGATTTTGTTGTATTGTTTTATGGAACCACCACATACTCTCATGCAATCTTCTTTCCTTATGTTTTATCCAACTGATCTGCTATGTTAGATGACTATGAATATTGTTACTAATAAGTTTTTTATTGGGCAGGAATGACCGTGGTCTTTGTGGGAGTGGACAGCTCACAACTGGCCGTAGGGGATGCTATGTTGCTCTTTTTTCTTTTACTTTTAAAAATTCTAGTTTTAGCATCTTAGTTAAGTTGATAATGTGAACTTAAATGACTATATAGATGTATACTTTATTAATGATAACAGTGGGTTAATATACTAGTAGATTTGCACAAGATCAACTCCAATTCTTTGCAATGGTCAAGGTGCAGTCACAAAGAAATGGAGCCATTTTTTTCTGGCAAAAACAGATTTTGCGATAGCAACTTTGTCGTGGAAAAAAACAACTTGCGACGGTAAAATACCGTCGCGAAAAAGAAAAACAACACTACGGCTAACAAAATTTGCAACGACAAATCTACTGTCACAAAAGGAATTTATTTGTAACGACAAAGTTTTACCGTTGCAATAGAGTTCAGGCGACGGTAAAAACCGTCGCAAATAGCAATTACGTCGCCACCAATTGCGACGGAAAGGTTGCCGTTGCAAAAGAGCATTTGTCGTCGTCGTAAATGGCTTTTGTTGTTGTAGTGTATTGAGAAATTCACATGGTCATCAGTTCTTTAGATGGGGAGGATGAAATTACTCCTCTCATTTTTGGCTCAGTCTTCAAGACGAGTACAGCACAATCCCAGCAAAATACCATTGTAGCGTCGTGTGTTATCCCATCAGATTCATATGTTGCAATATTTGATGCACATCGCTCATTTTGCAAAGCTTATTTATGTCTATAATGTTTTTTACATGCAGGATAATCCTTTGTTGTAGACACAAACTTACATTCCTTAACAGATTCCAAGAATATTTTTGTGGATCAATATAACCGGTATGTGGACTATTTATATATGGATTTAGTTGTTGCATCGACACATAGGTCACACGTCTTTGCAATCCACATGGTACACTCAATTTGTAAAACTCCTAACACATATTATTAAGCTTCGGGCTCACCATGCAAACAACCCAATCATGTCTATTAGATTGGATAATGAAAGAGATGTCACATCCCACTCTACATAGTAAGATATTGTCCGCTTTGGGCCTCGCCCACACGGTTTTACTTTTGGGTCTACCCTGAAAAACGTGTCTTACTATAGAGATGTATGCATGCACATATAAGCACATCACCTTCCCACTCTCGAGAAATATGGGATTGCATGCCCATGTAGGAAGCTAGTGTCCTTGGCACCCCCTACACCTGAGTCATCACAATCCACCCCCCTTAGGGGCCCGACGTCGTCGGCACACTTCCAGTTGGGACAGAGTTTGATACCATTTTATCATATCCCAGTCCACATAGTAAGATATTGTCCGTTTTAGGCCTCGTATGCATTGTTTTTACTTTTGCGCCTACCTCTAAAACGCGTCTTACTATAGAGATTTGGGTATGCAGATATAAGCATATCACATTCCCACTACCGAGTGATGTGGGCTTGCATGCCCATGTTCCTAGTACCCTTGGCACCCCCGCACATAGGTCATTACAAGAGAGTTACATCATAATATTTTGTTGATTATTGCATGTTGATTGTGATTGAAGTTCAACATCCTGGTTCTCCATGTTCATTCATAGAATGGTTTAGCATGACACAAATCAAGTGGTTACATCTTGTGGCCAGCACAATGGTAATGCATATTAATTTAACGGTATCTATGTGAGGATATGCAGTGGTACATGCAACTATGCTTATTCACTGATACCCATAAACACCCAAGTACTTAGTGTGTACTAGTTGGTAACTGGATATGTGCCTGATATCTCACACTTACGCATCTCTGGTTGTGTGATACATGTGCCTACTATGCTTCCACTGCCTACAAAAATGGGTCATCAACGACGATTATGCAGTTTATGGATGTAGTTACAACATATCTCTATGTGGATCTTAATTTAGAGATATATATAAGAGTGCCGATTGACATGGTTCTACCCTATTCAGGTATCTCTAGATCATGGAGTGCTCATGTAATTAGATAGAGATGTTCACTATATGGATTGAAACAATCCAATAGGTTGTGGTATATACATCTTAGTGACTACTTGATTGGGAATGGATACAAGAATGAAAATTTATGCCCATGCTTGTTCAGTAGATGAACAAGTTGTTTGAGATGATAGATCTTGGTAAGACTCGATTAAGTCTTGGTTTTGAGATGGCATATTGAGTTGGTTGAATTATTATTCACCAGTTTACTTATGTCTAAATTAGGCAATGGATAAAGCACACCATATTAGCACACTAATGGTTATTTGTAGTCTGAAACCCAAAAGGATCAATTTCATCGAGATTATTATGGTAAAGATCTTTTGGAGCTGAGATTCTTTATCTTAGTGCCTTTAGAGCTTGGTTAAATATAACTTGGTACACACATCCAGACATTTCTTTCTTGGTATGCGCCAACGCAAAGTCATTGGATTCGAGTATAGTACACCTTCTGGTACATGAAGGTAACCATTGACTTGGGTTTATTCTTCCCTTTTAAAGAAAACTGAGAGAAGCTTAAAATTCCCGGATAAGAGGATGGCTGAAATGCCACATGCAGGTTCTGGGCTCTTTGATCCGTCAAGTAGATCCCTCGACCTGTCAAAGGCAGTGAACTATGATAACCCGAAGGTGTCATTCGACCCATCAAAACTGGTACTCTAGATCAAACAGGAGCATTTGTTCAACCCATCAAGCGATGACTTCGACTCGACGATTTCCTCCCCTACTGTGAGCAGTTTTACTATTGTCCCATATTCTGAAACACTGGTTGATAATTTGGTCGGATTTGTTGATGTTGGGTATCTCTCTGACCCACATAAATTACGTTTCCAAACAGGCTATATATTCACTATGGGGAACATGGCAATTTCTTGGAGAACAATAAAGTAAACCCTTATAGCTACTTCATCGAATTATTCCAAAAATTATAGATTTGCATAAAGCTGTTAAAAGGTATGTCTTGTTTAGAACAGTTATACAACATATTCGAGAGTCTAGTGGATCGTCATCTACTACGACAACACTAATTTACATTTTTGAGGATAATGCGGTTTGCATTGAACAAATGAAGTTGTGTTACATTAAGGGTGTCATACTTAACTCATTTCGCCAAAGTAGCAGTCAACAATAGCAGTAGTTATTGATTATCCATGTGAACCAAGTTGGTTCGGCGGATAATGCAACAGACTTGTTTACCAAGTCAGTACCCAAATCTATATTTGTGAAACATGTGAGACACATTGGTATGCGCAGGTTATTTGAACTTCATGACTAAGTTTACAGTCAGTGGAAATTAAATTTCTGTAAACATCAGGGGGATTTTACATCACATGTATTAGCTTTTGTAGTTAATGCATTGTACTCTTTTTTCCTTAGACCATACTTTTATTTTACCTATGCGGTTTTTGTTTTCTTGGCAAGGTTTTTAGTAAGGCAACAAGTTATGCATCATTCATTAGACCATTGTTACAAGAGGGAGTGTTCAAGGAGATTTATTCTCCGTAACTTCTGGAGTATGTCTTTTTTTAATTAGATACGGATTAGTGTAGATAGAAATACAAAGAATCATTGTTATATATGGACAGTTATTGTAACAGATTGTATCAGCCTATATATAAGACATTCTATCAATGAAAGAGTTATAATTTTCAGTCTATCATATTTTCTTCTTCAACAAATATAAGTTTACAACATTTAATACAAATATTATCACAATGATTACATATTTTTATGATTATTTATGATATTTACAACTAATTGAATCAAATTTATAACTTTAAGAACAATTTAGTTAAAAGTTATAATTGAGTTTCTAAATTAAGTAATTATCTCAAATACAACTAAATAACACAAATGATAACTCAAATTACTATAATGACTACCAAACTGGTTCTCAAGTAATAAATTAAAATTATCATACCGGTCAAAAGAATTATACTAGTTTCATTTGCTTTTAAATAGTACTAATTAACAAACCCTATGTAATTTTTTTTATGCTTCTTACAAGACTAAATACTCAATATTAATTATCCTGGGATATAATAGGTAAGTTAATTTGTCTCTGCAACTTCCCCGACTGCAATATATCATGTAGTGTTACTAGAGTATATGCTTATTGGGACCAGAGGTGCCAAAGAGGAACAATCCCAGTCAAATATGGATGAAAACTTAGTTCCAACATGTTGCCAATAATTTTCCAAATGTGGGTCTCCAACTAAAACTATGTTTTGTCGCAACAAATGTTAGTGATCGATTTTCTTGGCCATT
Organism: Geum urbanum; assembly: GCA_946800695.1. Taxonomy (NCBI): domain Eukaryota; kingdom Viridiplantae; phylum Streptophyta; class Magnoliopsida; order Rosales; family Rosaceae; genus Geum; species Geum urbanum. The sequence goes on from OX327001.1 coordinate 14,339,212, forward strand.
ACCAAAATTGAATTGTTGGTGTTCTATATGTGTCTTTGGGGCTGGGAGTAGTGCATGTCTTTCAACATCGTTAATGGACAAGTGCTGTCGGCCTTGTCCCATATCTTGTACTACTTCATTCTTCTAGACATGTTTCTAAGTGTCTTTGTTTTCCACGTACAAGTAAGCATCAGAGATTTGGAGGATTTTAACGCCTTAATATTGTTGGTTGATAGTTTTCTAATTAAGATTCTTGGTCAATATTCAGGTCGGTAGTCTTAATGAAACTTTTTTTTTTACGAAGCGTAAATTACATTAGAACAATAACTAGATATATCGGAAGACACCTAGTTTATTCCCCTCTTTATTATAAAGAGACAAAACTAGCCTAAGCAGTGATGCATCACTGTAATTAGGGGTCGTCAACAGGCCGGGCCGTGCCTCGTTGGGACGGGCCTTGCAGGTTTCGGGCTTCGGTCCGGGTTTTTAAAAAAATATAATAATTACGGGCCGGGCCGGGTTTTAAGCACAATTGTAAAACCCAAGCCCAACCCTTTGAACCGGGCCTTATGGGCCGGGCCGGGTATTTCTATAAATTTCGGGCCGAGCCGAGTCTAATTATTTTCTACATAAAAATTAAGTTTTCAACGTACTAGTCGCAAACATTAGATCAATACTCAAACATCAAATCAAAACCCGTATAGTATTTTCAAAACAAAGAATAAATTTTTTTTTTATAAAACTAAATTTATTCATTAAAACTAAGTAGGCAAAATAAGAATCTAAGAGCAAATCCAACTATTCAAAGTAGACAAGAAAAGTGTAGTATGAAGAAAAATAAACACTAGAGTTTGTTCTTACTCTAAAAAGTGACTACATATAAAAAAAAATATTAAACTAGTAATTTGTTGTAGTCTTATTTCCTTAATTTTGTTTTCTTATATAAAGAGAAGATTGAACTAGTAAAGAGATTACAACATTGTTTTCTTATTGTAATTTTTTTTATATAGGTATAAATTATAATCCATATATTAAATGTTAGAAATTAAAATACAAGATGGGCTTTCGGACTAGGCTTTTACGGGCCGGGCCGGGTTTGAGATACTAAACCCAAGCCAAGCCCACGGGCTGACGGGCCAGGCCTATTGTGGGATTTTTTCGGGCCGGACCAGGTTTGGGCTTCTCTGGCCTTGCGGGCCTTCATGGGGCTCGGAGGACCGCGGGCCAAATGATGAGGCCTAACTGTAATACTGAAGCACATAAAAAACTAGAAACATTACTCGGGTAAGAGCCCGCTATAAACTATACCGGACTTGAACACACTAAAATCCATTAGGATATAAGTATATTAGGCCTAGGAAAAAAACCGTATCACAACTTGTAGGTGTCAGTTTTGGTCACCGAGAGCTTAAGAGGTTTTCAGTTTTTAGGTCTCAAGGTTTCTTGGTGATATTGGATCGCCAATTTGGTTAATGGGCATGAGCTTATATGATTAGGGCTCCAGGTGAGATTCATTTATCTAGAATTATCTTGAAGTATCTAGAACGATGTAGAAGACTCTAGTGTGACAAACATAATTAATGTTCGGAGGATGGTGTAATAATCATAATGAACGATAGAAAGCTTTGGGGATTAACAAAATCTTTGAGGGAATATGAAAGATTTGTAGGAATCCTCAAACGACTTGTGGTAATCATAAACCATGATTAGCTTTGGATACGAAGATTCATTCCTTAATGGATTCCTCCTATTCGAAAGTAAGTAGTCCTATTCATACACAGACTATGCTTAGACTTAAAACGATCTTATAGATAGGCCATTCAGGCGTGGCACAAGGTAACGTATCCAAACTTACCAAATCTCATGATTTTGTGATAGTATATGACTTAAGCATCGGAGGATCTAAACATGGAACCACACCATACTCCAACTTATTTTTCAGGCTCATGAGAGGTACCACCTTGAGAGAGATCAGAATCTTCTCTCACAAATTGGTCCTCTCGTTGAGAACAAAATCCTAGGCTAACTTTCATAAACTGAATACTATGGAAGACGGAAACACCAACAACGTGAACATTGGTAACACTAGCGAACAACACGACAAAGATATAGTCCCACCCACTATTGGAGACTAGACGACTCATCCAAAAAAAGCATCGAAGCGCGAAAGAAACCTCACACACCAGAGGACTCCGAAAAGAACCTCAGGGATGGAGGAATAACATCATTGATGAAGAATGTTCTAATCCAAAGAAGGAAGGAAGCAAAACTAGAGGGCTTAAGTCGATAAGGATATTTAACAGGCCAGAGATAGATATGCGATCTTGAGGATGAAGTTGATGCCATTGTAGTACACCACGGAAGACCAAGGGGGAGTTGGTCAACACGACCATAACCATGGAAGCCACTATATCTGAGCTACTCAATATCGTGAAGGCTCATGGGCTGGCTTAATGAAACTTGACCACTACCGGGTCCCAAGGAGTGACAACAGCACTATCCACGAATCCTATGTAACAATGGTTTAGGGTTTAGGATTTAGGGAAACCTAGTTACCTCAGGAGGCCAGGATACTCGCATTGAGAGATAAGAGGAACAAAGCTCAAGAATATCCTGAGGGAACGACCTTCCTGAGTATGAATTGCATAACAGCGGAGGCTGGAGAGCCGGAGGTTTCCATGAAGGAGAAAGAACGTTTCCAGAAGGATGCTAGGATTGAAGTCGTGATGAAGTCTCGCCCAAGGACCAATGTCCTTGAGTTCTTAGACATAGACCTCTCGGAGGACGACAAGGACCACAACAACGCCCTGGAGGTCAACATCCAGATGGCACACATGACTTCTAGCTCGAGTACTTGTGGATAATGGGGCCATAGTGAATGTGATATTTAAGGATGCAGTCGAATGAATGAGCTTGATGAGAACTATCCAAGACCACCGCACCACCCTCATTGGGTTTGAGGGCTTGAGGGTAAGGACACTAGGGATGATACCTTTCCAGGTCGCCTCTTTCGAGGGTAAGAACACTAGGGATCATACCGTGGTGGATGCTCATTTCCCTCACAACGCCATTTTAGGCAGGCCATGGTTGCATCGAATGAAGGCTGTAGCTTTTACCTTCCAGTAGGTAGTGAAGTACCCAACCCCAGTCATCAAAGGATATAAAGATGCTAAGGCTTTGCATGGTATTGTCGATGAGAGGGATGAAAAAGGTATCAACCAAAGAAGCTGGTGCCACGATAGCCCAGGCTTCAGTTCCTCCAGCATAGCACCCACAGAGTAGGGGTCGACCCCGAGGAGGGACCTTTCTAGGAAATGGCTGAGGAAGAAGTGGTGCTTAAAACGTTCATCTTGGAGAGATCAGACAAGTGCGCAAGGATAGGCTCGAGACTGAGTGGAGCTGAACGTTAGAGCTTGATAAAATTGGTTAGGGAATATAAGGATATGCTCGCATGGTCAGCGAGGGACATGCAGGGGATAGATCCATCGGTTATCGAGCACCAACTGCATGTTGACCCAAAGGTGCAGCCGGTAGCACAAAAGAAACAACCCTTTGCCACCGAAATGAACAAAATCATCGAGCAGGTGGTGGAGAAGCTCTTAATAGCAGGATTTGTCGAAGAGGTACAACACTTGGAGTGGCTATCTAACGTTGTTTTGGTCAAGAAGAAGAACGAAAAACCTAGGGTTTGTGTTGACTTCACGAACCTGTACAACGCATGCCCCAAGGATGGATTCCCACAGACCTCAGATCGATCAATTGGTGGATTCAACAGCTGGGCATGAACTCCCGAACTTCATGGACACATAAAATGGGTATAAATAGATCCGAATGGCACCGTAGGACATGGAAAAAACAACATTCGTAACAGAAAAAGGGAGTCTATTGTGTGAGAGCCGATTTCGTCTTACCTCTAGCTTGAATCCTCGTGAACTTCCAAAACAAGTCAGAGCACAGTGTTGTATCATGCTTAGACCCTCCGATGCTGAAGTCAGAACTTAACTCAAGAATCAAAGAATGATTAGAGCAGAATAACGTTACCTTCGACCATGTCAGGATGACTTATATATAGATATCGTACTAGGTCTAAGCATAGTCCTTATCGAGCTGGACTACTTTACTTTTAGAGAAGTGGAATCCATTAAGGAATGGATCTCCGTATCCTGAGCTAATCATGTCTCATGATTACCACAATTCTTTTGACATAATTCCTCTAGGATTCATAAAAATCTGATTTTTTTTCCCTCGCGGATTCTACAAATCCTATGAGGTCTGATCGAGGTATAATCTTACCTTGGGATTATCATGCCATCGAACATTTTAGAAGCCTCTACAATGTTCTAGATACTTATAGAAATCTATAGATAATTCATTCCCTACAACGTTCCAAATACTCCTAGCTGATTAAGCCCATGCCCATTATTCACATTATCGGACCCCATCCAGGATTTGACCTGCCAAGTCAATCTTTCCCCAGCTTAGGGTTACCAAAACTGAATCCCATAAATACCCCCACAGAAATATGAGGTTCAACACGTGTCGATCTCGTTCTGCTGTCACTTAAGCTCTGACCTTTAAAATAATAAAAGCCCTTAAGCTTTCCCATCAAGCTACTCGCGAAAACCTAAGCACCTGCTCCAACTTCATCATAACTCTTCTATCATTGTAACTCATCATCACATACTTCTCTCCCAACAATCACATCTCCTTCTTTTCTTATCTCATTCCAAATCCATCGCACCCCTAGAAATCTGAAACTTCCTACCTTCTCAAATGGTCACACCCTTTCAGGAAATCCCCAGCTTCTTCAATTTTTTTCACATCTCCTCATTTGTCTAAGCACTTCAACGAACCAAGAAATCTTTTTCAACTTTCAAACCCCAAATCTCCAAATCCCCAGAAAACTTCAAAAATCCAAAAAACTCAACGAACCCAGAAAACTTAAATGACATCTAACAACTCCTAGAGCCACTTTTCTCCAAAACCCACTAAAATCGTTGACCACCTCATCCTTCCCCTCTGGGATATTACCGGTGAGGTTCAAAAATCTATGCCTATAACCATAGTCATTTCGATCAAGCTAGTATCCATGGTCGCCGCTCCCTGCTTCTCAGTCACCTCCGCCACCGAACTAGTAACCTCCAAACCCATCTAGGAGCTACCTCTCGAGGCCCCCAGGACCCTCCCTCACCCATTACCTTCAAAATGGACGAGTTCGAGATTTCCCAACTACCCGTTCTTGATGCTGATGCAGATCCGACCAACATGCAACTCCAGCCGTGTTCCACCAAGGTTGCCACCTCTAAAGAGGCTCGAGAAGAGGTGTACCCCCCTGCCTTGAAGATCAATTCTGATGAGTCTCTAATGGCCTTTCACCATTCCTTCCACCAAGGGAACGGTGAGAATTTCTGGTTTTCTCTCATCAAGGACGAAGAAAAAGTATCAGAGCTTGAGAAAGCTCATGGTCCTGATTATCTATGGCCTCACCTTCCATATCCCAGCATTTATATGCTCCACCCTGGAATTTTATGGCTTCACCATTAAGCAGTAGGGCTAGGAAAGCTTCCGTTGCCTCGCTTTCTTCGACCGCCTCAATCAGTGGTTTGACTGCCGTATGGGGCTGCTTGAGTTCCAAGTGCTTTTCCAGGCCAAGCCCACTCCACGTAACTACTTCTACCTTTCTAAATGAATCACTTGCATCAAGGAATCATTGTTGATAGATCCCCCTACTTTCCAAAGGACTGGAAGAAGACTCCAATCCTTATCTTTGGAGACTGGGAAAAGCTTGGCCGAGAAGCCAGCTTTAAGGTCCATACCACCATCAACCGTATCTCCAGGCTGCCAGAGGAACTTTCCTTGGCCTGTTACTTCTATCGCGGCCTCGTGGACAGTGCCCTAGCTATTCCTCCCAAGTTCCATAAGTGCATCAGATGGTTGTGGAGCTTTGAACGTCTCAGCTCTGCAGGCTTAAGTGGCATCGAGCCCATCTACCATGAGAATCGTACTAAGGTGACCAATGTCCCTCATGCCCTCCAGGTCGAATAGATGATATACATTTATTAAATACTTATATGCAAAAATAAAAGGTCCTATAGAAATAACCAATGAGAGTGGCCCAAGAAACACTCCAAAACCCACACACTTGTTGTAGAGGAGAGCCCATCCTAGTAGGGTTTCCATGTCAACCATACATTGTGGGTACATCAAGGACTAGCTATCCCACACTCCTGGATTTGTCGATCACCGCGGAGTATGGTTCTTTGAGCATATCGCCGATAACCTTGTTCTACCCCTACCAAGAAGGGGGAGGCCTCTAAACCAAAGAAGAGGAGGATGGTAGAGACGTTCGAGGTGGAGAAAGGGAATGAGAATGCTCGATCTAGCCCCGGCCAAGGAACCTGAGCAGGTTCCCCAGCCCACCAAGTCCTCCGAGGCTGAGGTTCTCCCTCCTTCTCCCAACAAGGAGCTTCCATGTTACGACCCGAACCGAAATTACGCTATTGTCGAGTAATATTACACTTAATCACAGATTAGTCATGCTAATCGAGGTTAATAACGACTTTCTCTTTGGGCGAGAATTTGATTTGACTTTATTTATAAAAAATATAGATTATTTAATTTTGATTTTGTAGGATTTTTCGGTTAAGCGAGCTATTTATTGTGATTTTTGGAAGTTTTCAAGTTGAAATGTTAAAAAGTATAGTTTTCTGGCCAGTTTAATCCTCACCGTTGGATCTTGATTAGATCAAGTTTTAGCCATTGATCTGGTTATGTGGTGAGGGTATATATGTATGGTATTTATACATTAATTGAAAAATACAGATGGATACGTACGTACGAGCTCGACCTACATAACCTCCACCGACCCGGTTTTTGACCCGACTTCGGACCCGCCAGAAAACGTCACTGTTGCCGGCGTTCTTGGTATGGTTTTGAAGCCCTTCTCCTCCTCTTTAGATTCATATATCTATTGTTGGGTTTTGAGTTGGTTTTAGGCCCGTTTCGGTTTGAAATACCCGTGGGTTTTCGGGTTTGGCCAACGAGGGTGCTTCGGCCCTTTTCCGGCGACGGTGAAGAGTGAAATTGACGGAGTTCCACCCCAGGAATCGAAACCCTATGGGTTTGGGGACCGGGGAGCGTCGACGATGCCAGAATCGGCCGAAAGAATTTTTCTTGCGATTTCGGGCCGTGGGGTTTCGGTCCAAATTACGGCCAAACGGCTGTGATTCGAACTTCGGCCTAGTTGTGAATGTTTCTTGGCTCATTGAGAGCTTTCCAGCCATGGGTCGAACGCTCCCATCGGAGCAGTTCGGGTTTATGGTGCGTGAAACCCATGCGTTGCCACTTGTGGTGGCGCGTGAGGGCCACGCGCAGCCACCCATGGCGGAGCTTCAGCGAAGCAATTTTTTGAAATCTTCGGAGGGACTTCCAGAGTTATTTTAAGGTCAATTTCCATAGTTTTATGCATATTTTGATATCGTATGATCCATATTTTATAAGACATCGAAATTGAGACACTATCAGCGAAGAAAATTCCGCTAGACCCCAGCAGTAGTCGCAGACTTGTGAGTGGACATTTTTATTTTCACAGTCGATAACGAGTTCGTTTATTTCAGTATTTTAGCATTTCAATAATTCAATATTTTAATTTAATTTATAGTATACTTCTTAATAGTTTAAATTGGAGGTTTTCTTTTATTGTGATGGCATTTAGTTAGTAGCATCGATGCACTGACTATTCGGCTGATCAACGGATAGTCTAGTCAAGGGAGGTCAGGTTGCCTCATCTGGCCATCAGGGGAGGTCAGGTTACCTTGTCTGACCCATCACTTATATTTTTATATAATCTGTCGACTCAGGTTAGAGAAAAACTCTTGAGCGACCACCTCCATCAGAGTTCATATTTATATTTGAACCCGCTTTATTTTATAGAAATCTGAGGAAAGGCATTAATGCAGTTTTGTTATTTATACATATTATTATTAGATTTTATCCACTCACACAAACGTTTTATATATTAAATGCCTTTTCCGGGGCTTTTCGTTTTCTGTTGCCCACGCTGCAGTTTAAATCTTGAATTTGCGTGGTGTCGTCAAGGCTTTGAATCCACCTGTCAGCTAATCATTCAGTAGGTTTCAGTATACTGTCGGACTTGTTTATATGTAATTTATGTTCATAGAAGTCGCTCTGAATTCCAGTTGTATTATGCTATTTCCAGCTTCTCGAATAGTAGTTGAGTTTGATTTCCTTAGTAATAAGAATTAGCTTGTTGTAAATATGTTTTAAAATTTCTGAGTTAAATTCCTAGTTTTGTTTATGTTATTGGTTGAGAAATCCGAATAGACAATCGGTGGTCCACGGTTTTTTTGTGACAATTTGGTTTAGAAGTGTTTTCTTCCTGTAGGTTTTTGGGTTGTTCAGTTTTAAAAAGGAATTATTTCAAAATTTTCGTAGACTTTCTCAGAGTTCAATTAATCGTTAGGATTTAATTCTAGTTTACTAGCTAAACTAGGGTTAGGTCCTTTCAGTTTGGTATCAGAGCTTTAAGTTATAGATTCTGTAGACTCTTGGTCATGTCAGTACGACATTTGATAGTGTATAACACTCCCTAGAGGATGGCCTGACCGGCCGGCGGATCCCCATCACAGCTCCAAGTGTTGTACATTGTTAACTGTCTAGAGTCTCCTAGTTGAGCCGTTTTCTTGGTCCTTTTGAGTTCGCTAAACATTTTGTTGTGGACTCTTAGGTCATTATGCCTCGACAACCAGCTCAACAGGATGAAGAGCAGCCTTTGGCACAACAGATGCATGAGTTAATTTCACGCATGATGTCAGCGCCATGGGAGGGTCATGCTGACTTGGTTACCAGAGCTAAATCAGCAAGAGCAGTTCCCTTTGCAGGATCTCATGACCCTGAGATTTGTGAGAACTAGCTTATTGAGATTTGTCGAGTATGCGACTGCCTACGTCCCCAGTTGACTTCAAAGCAGAGAACATCAATAGTTGTGGGTCTGCTGCAGGACCATGCTTACCGTTGGTGGGAGAGTATTGAGAGAAATGAAACCACCACCCCGTGGGCAGAGTTCAGGGAGTTGTTTAAAAGTAGCTTCTTCAGTGAAGCAATAGAGCAGAGGAAATATGAGGATTTTATGAATCTTCGGCAATGAGACTTATCCTTGATAGAGTATCGGGATAGTTTTACTCGTTTATCCTAATTTGCACCAAATTTTGTCAGGTTAGTGAAGGAAAGATGTTGGAGGTTTGAGCAAGGTTTGCGACATGAGATTGCCACATACATGTCAGGTGTACCACACACTGATTTTGACGAGTTTGTCTGTGCTGCTGTGAGATGTGAAGATAGGCTTTGATCGGAAAGGAGTCACACTCAACGATTTGAGGATGGTGGGCCCAACCAGGGTCCTTCAAAAAGGGGAGGCTCTATCGCATCTGGTTCCACCTCATCTTCTGGTGAGGGATCTCAGACTTCCAGTGCACATCGTCCTAGCTGTTTTCCTAGATAGAGGTGGAATCGACCTCAGAAACAGAGATTTGGAGCCAGTACGTTCTAATGGGTCTAGTAGATACCAACCTACTCCACCTGCATCCAGAGAGTTTCCCTTATGCAACATCTGTCAAAGACGTCATTCTAAACAGTGTATGCTTGGAACTTCAGCTTGCTATCGCTTGGTCAGGTGGGCCACTTTTCGAGGGAGTGTCCGGAAAGGGACACCTTAGGTGGTATTCTAGTGCAGATTTCAGGTGGTAGTCAGGGAGCCACTTCAGGGGTTAGAACCGCACCACCACCCAGACAGTTAACTTATCATAACCGGAGTTAAAGAAAGTGACCGGCTGGACAGACGGGTCAAGCTAGACTTCATCGGATGACTATAGTGGAGAGCAGAGCATCTACAGAAGTGATCATTGGTACGTTGCATGTTTTTGGTTATGCTATTTTACTCTAATAGATCCGGAGGCGACAGACTCTTTTATATCTGTGTGATTAGCATCACAAATTAATGTACCTGCCACTCCCTTATCAGAAATGTGGTGACTGACTTATCCCTCTGGCGAGGTGATTTTAGTTGGGCTAATGTATCAAGACTGTAGCGTGATGGTTGGAGGTTTTGGATTGTGTGCCGATTTGATACCTCTTGACATCGCAGATTTTGATTTAATTTTGGGCATGAAATTTCTAAGCAATCATCTAGCTTTGGTTGATTGTCATCGGAAGGAAGTAGTATTTAGAAGTCCAGGGTTCCCTGAGATTTTATTTTGCGGGGAAAGAAATGTTCTTTCATCATGCCTTATTTCAGCTGTGAAGGCTGAGAAGATGTTTCGGAAAGGTTGTACTGCATATCTGGCACATGTGGTGAATACTAGTATTTTCACTTCTAACCTTGAGCAAATTAGGGTGGTTAGGAAATATCCGGATATTTTTCCTGAGGAATTACCGGGTCTTCCTCCAGTTTGGGAGATAAATTTCATGATCGAGCTATTTTCGGGTACATGCCCCATAGCTTAAACTCCATATAGAATGGCTCCAGCGAAGCTGAGAGAGTTGCAAATTCGACTTCAAGACCTAATTGATAATGGTTTCATCCATCCCTAGCATATCACCATGGGGAGCTCCAATTTTTTTTGTGAAAAAGAATGATGGATCTATGAGGTTATGCATTGATTATCGGAAGCTGAACCATGTTACAGTGAAGAATAAGTATCCATTTCCACGGATTGATGATTTGTTTGATCATCTTAAAGGAGCTACAGTGTTCTCTAAAATTGATTTGCGATCAGGATACTACCAGTTATGAATTAGAGGGTTAGATGTCTCTAAAACTGCGTTCCGATCTCAATGCAGGTATTATGAGTTTCTGGTTATGTCGTTCGGTCTGACGAATGCACCTGCTGCCTTTATAGATTTAATGAATCGAGTATTTCGAGCATAGCTCAATAAATTTGTCATTGTATTTATTGACGATATTCTAATTTACTCTATAGACGAGAGGCAGCATGCAAGGAAGTTGCATATTGTTTTAAGGACCTTGAGAGAATCTAAGTTATATGCCAAGTTCAGTAAATGTGAATTCTGGCTAGACAGAGTTAAATTCCTTGGTCATGTGCTTGGCAGATGGAGTGAGTGTTGATCCTGATAAGGTTGAGGTAGTGTTAAATTGGTGCAGACCTATCAATATAGCTGATATCAGGAGTTTTCTGGGTTAAGCCGGATACTATCATTGGTTTGTGCAAGATTTTTAACGTATTGTTGCCCTTCTTACCCGACTTACAAGGAAAGGAGTTAGATTTGAATGGTCAGAGGTTGTGAGGAAAGTTTTCAGACTTTAAAAACAACGCTGACCACTGGCACAGTGTTGACCTTACCGGGTGATAGTGGGGAATTTACGGTTTTTAGTGATGCATCCAAGTTAGGCTTGGGTTGTGTGTTGATGCAGCAAGGTAAAGTTGTCGCTTATGGTTCCCAAGAATTGAAACCTCATGAGGTGAATTACCCCACTCATGACTTGGAGTTGGCGGCGATTATTTTCGCGTTGAAGGTTTGGAGACACTACTTGTACGGTGCCAAGTGTCGAATTTTTACCGACCATAAAAGTCTTACGTACTTCTTTACTCAACTAGAACCGAATTTGAGATAGAAGAGGTGGATGGAACTGTTGAGTGATTATGAATGTACTTTTGAGTACCATCCTAGAAAAGCGAATGTGGTGGTTGATGTTCTTAGTCGGAAATCAGAAGTTGTTCTGTCGCATATACAAATTACTCGAATGCCACTACTTTCTGAGTTGCAATCCACTGGCGCATTCTTGTACATAGATGATGAAGACTCGGGAGTTTTACTTGTCCATTTTCAAGTTCGACATGTTCTTATTGACAAAATTCGTGACTTACAAGATTCTGATGCCTCATTGTTGAAATTAAAGAAAGTAGTACGTAGCGGTGGACGATCAGACTTCACATTGCGGAGAGATGGCCTGTTGGTGATCAATGGAAGACTTTGTGTTCCGAGCAATGGAGGGTTGAAATGAGAAATATTTGAAGAAGCTCATTGTTCAGTTTATGCAATGCATCCTGGTGGTACAAAAATGTATCGAACTCTGAAAGAGTATAACTGGTGGCCTAATATTAAGAGGGAAATAGCGTCATATGTGAGCCAGTGTTCCATTTGTCAACAAGTAAAGGCGGAACGGCAGAAACCTTCAGGCTTGATGCAACGTCTAGAGATTTCAGTGTGGAAATGGGAACACGTTACTATGGATTTTATCTACAAGCTACCTCATACCTCCAAGGGTCATATAGGTATCTGGGTAGTTGTATACCGATTCACCAAGTCTGGACATTTTATTCTGGTTCCAGAGAAGCTGTCTATGAGCAAACTAGCTCAGTTGTATATGCAGAAGGTTGTGAAGCTACATGGTGTACCTGTTACTATTATCTCAGATCGAGATTCCCTTTTTACTTCACAATTTTGGAAAGTTTTACAGGAAGGTTTGGGAACCAAGTTACAGTTCAGTACAACTTTCCACCCTCAGACGGATGGCCAGTCTGAGAGAACTATTCAGACATTGGAAGATATGCTTAGATCTTGTGTATTGCAATTTTCGGGGAAGTGGAAAAAGTATTTGCATTTGATGGAATTTTCTTATAATAATAGTTTCCACTCCAGCATTGGAATGTCACCATATGAATTTCAGCCTTATATGGAAAACAGTGTAGAACCCCACTGTGTTGGAGAAAGTAGGCGAGAGAAGCGTTATTAGTCTGTATATTGTGCAAGAAACGACAGAGAATGTACAGATTATTCGAGACATATTAAAGGCTGCCCAAGATCAACAAAATAGTTATGCAGACACTAGAAGAAAGAAATTTGAATTCGAGGTTGGTGACTAGGTATTTTTGAAATTATCTCCATGGAAGGGTGTTATGCGACTTGGGAGGCGTGGCAAGCTTCAGTCACGATTTATTGGACCATATGAAATTATTGAACGTGTCAGTGATTTTTCTTATCGTTTGGAGTTACCATTAGAGCTAGCACATGTTCATGACGTATTCCATGTATCCTTGTTGCAGAAATGTATTTCCGACCCTTCTCATGTCATTGTGCCTCAGCAGATTCTGTTAGGTGAGGACTTCGTTTATATTGAGGAACCAGTGGAGATTCTTGACAGTACGGAGCAAGTTCTCCTAAACAAGACCATTCTTTTGGTAAAAGTGTTATGGAGGAATCATGCAGTAGAAGAAGCCACGTGGGAACCATAGCAACATATGAGCGGGCAATACCCACATCTTTTCTAGCAGGTAAATAAATTTCGAGGACAAATTTTTTGTAAGGGGGTAGATTGTTACAACCTGAACCGAAGTTACGCTCTTATCGAGTGATATTACACTTAATCGGGGATTAGTCACGCTAATCGAGGTTAATAACGAATTTCTCTTTGGGCGAGAATTTGATTTGACTTTCTTTACAAAAAATGTAGATTATTTAATTTTGAGTTTGTAGGAATTTTCAGAGAATTTTTCGGTTAAGCGAGCTATTTATGGTGATTTTTGGAAGTTTTCAAGTTGAAATATTAAAAAGTATATTTTTCTGGTCAGTTTAATCCTCACCATTGGATCTTGATTATATCAAGTTTTAGCCGTTGATCTGATCAAGCGGTGAGGGTATATATGTATGCTATTTATACGTTAATAGAAAAATAGAGACGGATACGTACATACGAGCTCGACCCGTATAACCTCCACCGACCCGATTTTTGACCCGACTTTAGACTCGTCGGAAAACGCCACTGTTGCCGGCATTCTTGGTACGGTTGTGAAGCCCTTCTCCTCCTCTTATGATTCATATATCTATTATTGGATTTTGAGTTGATTTTAGGCCAGTTTCAGTTTGAAATACCCATGGGTTTTCGGGTTTAGCCGACGAGGGTGCTTCCTCCGTTTTTCGGCGACGACGAGGAGCGGAATTGATGGAGTTCCACCCCAGGAATCGAAACCCTATGGGTTAGGGGACCGGGGAGCGTCGATGACGCCAGAATCGGCCGAAAGAATTTTTCCGGCGATTTCGAGCCATGAGGTTTCGGTCCAAATTATGGCCAAACGGTTGTGATTCGGACTTCTGCCTAGTTGGAAATGTTGCTTGGCTTGTCGAGAGCTTTCCAGCCATGGGTCGAACGCTCCCATCAGAGCAGTTCGGGTTTATGGCGTGTGAAACCCACGCACCGCCGCCTGTGGTGGCGCGTGAGGGTTACGCGTCGCCGCCCACGGCGGAGCTCTGGCGAAGCAATTTTTTGAAATCTTTGGAGGGACTTCCAGGGTTATTTTAGAGTCGATTTCCATAGTTTTTTGCATATTCTGATATCGTATGATCCATATTTTACAGGACATCGAGATCGCGACACTAGCAGCGAAGAAAATTCTACTAGAATCCAGCAGTAGTCGCAGACTTGTGAGTGGACATTTTTATTTTCATAGTCGATAAGATGTTCGTTTATTTCAGTAATTTAGTATTTCAATAATTCAATATTTTAATTTAATTTACAATATACTTCAGAATAGTTTAAATTGAAGGTTTTCTTTTATTGTGATAGCATTTAGTTAGTAGTATCGATGCACTCACTATTCGGCTGATCACCGGATAGTCTAGTCAGGGGAGGTCAGGTTGCCGCGTTTGGCCGACAAGAGAGGTCAGATTACGTCGTATGATCCATCACTTATATTTTTATATATTGTCAGTCGACTCAGGTTAGAGAAAAACGCCTGAGCGACCACCTCCATCAGAGTTCAGATTTATATTTGAATCCGCTTTATTTTACAGAAATCTGAGGAAAGGCATTAATGCATTTTTGTTATTTATACAGATTATTACTAGATCTTGTCCACTCACGCTAACGTTTTATATTTTAAATTCCTTTTCCGGAGCTTTCCAGTTTCCGTTACCCACGCTGCAGTTTAAATCCTGAATTTGTGTGGTGTCGTCAAGGCTTTGAGTCCATCTGTCAGCTACTCATTCAGTAGGTTCCAGTCTACTGTTGAACTTGTTTATATGTATTTTATATTCATAGATGTCGCTCTGAATTCCAGTTATATTATGCTATTTCCAGCTTCTTTAATAGTAGTCGAGTTTGATTTCCTTAGTAATCAGAATTAGCTTGTTGTAAATATGTTTTAAAATTTCTGAGTTAAATTCCTAGTTTTTGTTTATGTTATTGGTTGAGAAATCTGGATGGACAATCGGTGGTCCACGATTTTTTTGTGACAATTTGGTTTAGCATTGTTTTCTTCCTGCAGGTTTTTGGGTTGTTCAGTTTTAAAAAGGAATTATGTCAAAATTTCGTAGACTTTTTCAGAGTTTAATTAATCGTTAGGATTTAATTCTAGTTTACTAGCTAAACTAGGGTTGGGTCCTTTCATTCCACCACTGTCATTGCCAAAGAAGAAGCTGAAGATGAACATCTCTGAACTTCCCTAGCCTGCATCGTCAGAACTGGGTTCCTCGATGCCTGTTTCTTTCTCCCTGGGTAAGTCTTCCTTCCTTATGTTTCATCGTACTCGTGAATTTATCTGTCACAACTCCCATATTTTGGATAGATATGCCCTGTTGTCTTGTGATAGTAATCGTACTTGTGATTACATGAATCTTGTGTATTTGAATATTATACTTGTGCTTATGCAAGTCCTTTTGGGGAACTGATCGAGGGCTCTGACCCCGAGCTTCCTCGTGTTTACTTTAAACGAGGACATCCAGAGTAATGCTATATCGTCCATCCTCCTCATTACCTGATTGAGGAAGAAGTAGAGGCCCTTGGGGAAGGCTTTGTGCTACCTCGAGTAGGGAAGCATATCCCCTCTAACCTCTGCTCTGGCTTGGTCCGTCCGGACATTGCCTTCTTGTCCCTGTCGTCGATGATGCTCGACTAGGATGCTGAGGACCTCAGGGCCCTATAAACCAGTGATCTGATGACCTTTTCCTGGACCTTTCTTTATAGGGTAATATCCTCCCTGATATATGACTTATCTTTATACGTTCCTTTACCTTTTTACCCATCTATTCTAACACATCACTTGCTCCTACCTAGGCTTCCATCACCCTTACTGCGACTTTGGGCTGTTTCAACCGCGTAGCCCGTGAATTTGAGGAAAGAGTCATCAAAGCAGAGGAGCAGGCCAAGGAGTCTGGAACTAAGGTTGAGGAGTTCGAGGGCCAGGTGAACAAGTTTGGAAAGGCTCAGGCATTAGCCTGCCGCCTCATGAATGAGAATGAGCGAGCCCTTGAGACCGAGCGCTCCCTGCCCGAGACCGAGGTGAAGAGCTTGAAGTCAGACCTGGAAAACGTCCAGTCTGAGATGAAGGAGGCAACTAAGGTAGCTAAGACGAGGCTTGAGGATTCTATGAAAGCGAAGGACGTGGAGTGGAAGCTCGGATTGATGCCGTTCAGGACGCCTACGCCCTGCAGCTTGAATCCTAAAGGGTGGGCTTCGAGAAGGAGCACGAGGAGCTTATCAATTCCTATTATCCTCTTGCCGGTTCTAAGACTGAGTTAGATTGAAGCCCCTTGCCTGTTTATCTAGGGTGTATTTATGTAATAGCTTAGGACCCCTTTTTTCAAACAACATCGTACATCATAACTTTATCGTTTCTTGCATCCTTTATTTTTCTAGACTAAGTTATGTAACTTAAGTCCTCATAACATTATTCTTCAATATCTTGCCCTTTTTCCTTTCTATTCAACAATATCCAACCTTAGGGTTTGCCTCTGAGTACCTGTGGCCTCAGTATGTCTCTTGAACCCCAAAACTTTTCCATGCATATGCTATCGGAAGAGGCATAAAGAGAGCCTTGGTAACTTTAAGGTCTCCTGGGAGGTGCTCGCAGTTTTGAGACTACCTCCAATCAAGGGGTTTTAACATATTTAGCCCCAGGTCTATACAAAGATCATCATTCTATGGACTCGTCCCACGACCAAGACTTTACTGATTAGAGGTCCCTCAACCTTCATAAGAACTCTGATGCTATCATAAAGACAGTGTCAAGACTTCCCTTCCGCTTAGGTTCCTTTCAGTTGGCTTGTCTTCTGTGTTGTGGTGGAGTCCACAATTTTCTCTCCTGACCGACATTGGCTTATCCGTTCACCGTATGAATACGCTTAAGACTTAGATGCCCATAGTGTCAAGATATGGGTGAGCTACCCCTTGGGTATTGTCAATCTAACCTCATTGAATCTGACCTCAAGGCCTTACTAATAAAAGATTACTTTGAGCTTATGGATTTTTCTCTGAGTGTTTTGGTTTATTCATGGGCGTCCTCCTCGATGCCTTAACCTTCTTCCCTCGGGATTTCTTACCTTTAGGAGTGTTGGGTAGCTTGCAGGGTGAAAATCCTTCCCATGGGAACCAACGTCGTCTATCCAACTTAAGGTTGGTGCCTTTCCAGGGCGTTAAGCACCTCGTGATCGAACACATCAAATAATAAAACATTCAAACACTTTACACATATCGAATATTTGTAAAGGTAAATCGAACATAAAATACAATGTAAAGCAATGTTACTGAAAATGGAAGCTTTTTATTGCATAATCGTATAATCGTACAGTGTTTATCGAATAAGCAAGAAAGTTTTTGACATGCCTCGTTAAACCTGCCAACTTGTAAAATAATTTAATCAAAAACTAAGCTAGTTAGGAAGAGTACGTGCCCCTCCTAGAAATTTTCCTTCTTCTGTTCCCAGGTCTTCAACTCCACTCCGTGTGATACTCTTTTAGGTAGAGAGGATTCCACCGCTTGTCGACCAAGGCTCCAGTTCTTGGATTCTCCAATTCATACGATCCATTATAGCCTTCTCCAATGATCCTGTAGGGTCCTTCCTAATTTTCCCCCAGTTGTCCCTCTCTTGGTACCTTTGTATTTTCAAACACTTTACGTAAGACCATGGTGCCCAGGAGGAAAACTCTAGGTCGAACCTTCCTGTCATAATTAACCTTCAGCTTCTGCTAGTAGGAGGCTACTCTTTCCTGACCTTGTTCCCTATGTTCCTCTAGCAAGTTGATCTCGTGCTTCAGGCTCTCTGCATTCCTCTCTGTTGTTTGTTCCACAACCTTGAGGTTAGGAATCTTTTGGTTGATATGGATGACAACTTCAGTCCCGTAAACCAGGATGAAGAGAGTTTCCCCAGTGGGTTTCTTTTTGGCCGTTGTGAGTGCCCAAAGCATGTTCAGTAGCTGGGATACTCACTACCCCTTCGTTAATTGATCCAGTCTTCTCCTCAAACCCTGCAGGATTATCTTGTTCGAAACCTCTTCTTGTCTGTTATATTAGCTTGAGGGTACCTCGAGGTAGAGAATTTGATCTTGGTCCATTGCTCAGCATAATAGTCCCTGACTTTTTGGCAGTTGAACTAAGGACCATTATCTGCTATGATTTTTTGTGGAATCTCAAATCTACATATGATGAACTTCTAGATGAAATTCTTTACCTCTGCTCCCCTTATTTTTGATAGAGCCTCAACTTCGATCCACTTGGAGTGATAGTTAGTCGTAATCAGGAGATACTTCTTTTGCCCACCCCCAGCTCTAGTTGGAAATTCCCCCATAATATCTAACCCCCACTGGACGAATGCACATGGAACGGAGTGAAAGGACCCAACCCCGGTTTAGCTGCCTAAACCAGAATCAAACCCCTTCTGAAAACACGAACCAACAAAAACCATAGAAATTTTGGCAGAGTTTCGCTACTAACGTAGAATTACCATTACCTGCACGCGGAAAATACACTTCATCCTATGCCACAAAAATCAAACCGTGGGCACCAATCCCATCCGGATTTCTCAACATATCAACAATAATGTAAAGTAGTAAATATATATCTGTACTTTACTAAAATCCGGAGTAAAATCGTATAGTATATACAACAGAATACTCAGAGCGACCTCTAATGTATAATCATAAAAGCATATCACAGTAGGTAGAACAATAAACCTACTGGAAGAAACAAGGTAGCTCGAGCACTATGCCTCCGATCACGACGTACGACACCAGAATCCGAACTGTAAACTGGGCACCGAAACCGAAAGGCCCAGGGGAAAGACATGAAAACTGTTAGAGTGAGTGGACGAAAATAAATGTCTTTCGCCGAATAATATGTATATATTATAAAAACATATGCGAGTCTAAATGCATAAATAAAGAAATGGTACACGAGGGAGACTCTAACTCCTCACGCGTACAGAGCATGCATCGTAAATATCGCGGAATCACTCATGGACTACCACGCGATAGCACAGTCTGAATCACGAGATCCCAGACCCACACGTGATTTCTAGCCAGAAAGGCCTCGGGTCAGGATATCTGTCCCCCCCCGGAGCGTACTCGGGGATCAGCCGAGAAGCCAATGTGTATCGATACAACAACATATACTGAGACTGTACTCTGTGTAAACCAAATCATAAATCCTTTTCATGCACATGCATAAAACATAATATATATATATGTATACTCGTATACGCATATCCGTATATGTATAATCGTAAAACACATGCTCATAAAAACCATGATTAAACTGCATGCTCAAATTCGTAAATCATATAAGAAAGACTCGCAATCAATCCGTGAAAAGAAATTGTCCACTCACAGACTAGCGTAACGCAGTTCGCGTTAACCCGTGATCCTGCGGAAAGTCCCTCGCCAAACGAACGATTACGAACCCTTGAATATTCACAAAGTTCATTTATCAAAATCATAATTCGACAATTCAAATCAAATCACGAGAAACAACCGTTCTCGGAAACACATAATTCAATGTCGACGAATCGTCGAAAATCTGATATTCACACCTCAATACCTCACTGTAATTTCGGACGCTCAACTCGAAAAACGAACCTCCCCACTTCGATCGGGGGGCGATTTCGAGTGAAACGACATGCAACTTGTCGAAAACCTCAAAAAGTCAAACTGTTAACCATTGACCACCGCCGGCGGCGACGGCGCCACCCGATCGGAGAATTTCACGGTGGAGCAACCTCTATTCCACTCCAAATCACCCACTGAGCAACTTTCACAACTGCATCGAAGGCCAGTTCTCACTCTAACCATGTCAATTTCATGATAAAACAAATTATCACCAAAATTTCAAATCCAAAATTCTCCATACACAAGTGAAATTGGACCACCAAACTTACATGGTAGCTTCTAGGTGATGAGAGCTTCAAAGCCCACTCCAAATTGCAGCTCAATTCGGCCGGAATTACACAACCCGAATTCACCCAAAATTAGCAAACTTTGACCTGAAAAATCTCCTCTCCACCGCCACCCTCGCCGTGAGGGGTGGCCGGAAATAGACTCGGGATGCCGAGGCGCACCGTTTGGGACCAACGGCGAGCTCGGAGGTGGCCGGAACGTGTCTCGCCGCCGGCGAGCCGTGGAGGTGTCGCGCCACCTCTCCTCAACGTGTTGACCTAGTCAACATAGTCAACTCCCATAATGGCAAGGTTTGACTTGCCCAAACAGGCAACTTCCATATATAGACTTACCCAAAATGGAAACCTCCATAATTCACTTTTCGATAAACTTCAAATGCACGTAACTTTCGCGTCGTAAATCTGATTCCAATAATTCTCGCGGCAACAAACTCGACTCGACGTATTCTTCAATTATCACCCAAAGTCAAACACATCGACCACACCGATAAAAAGTCAACGGTTCAACCCAAACACATACTTAAACCGACTAAATAATCAACAATCGGAAATATTCACAACTTAATCTTCGTAACTCGGAATAATGCTCCGGAAGTTCCCACAAGCTCAAAATTAAATTCTCAACATCTTCCGTGAAGAATCCGAAACCAAATTCTCGCCCAAAAATTTAGTCGCTAAGAGAGCCACCAATTTAACCTGATTCCGTCGAAACTTCAAATATTCATAATTTATTCCTCGGTCGTCCAAATAATGATCCGGAACTGCCCACGAACTCGAAATCATACGTACAACAACTCTCAAGAAGAGACTCAGCTCCAATTCTTGGCCAATGATTTAGTCGTTATCAAACCTGGCGATTCAAACAACCGTTGGAAATCTGTGATTACGCAGTAACTCATGAAGTAAGCTGATCACACCGCTGATTCTGGTCCGGGTCGTCACATGGAGAGTGGGTGTAATTCTTCTGGGTGCATCGATGGTTGGGGAGCGCACCTCTGACAAGCTTCATAGGTGTTCGTGTAATCCAGGCAATCATTTTTTATCGTGGGCCAATAGTACCCCTCAGTCAAGCATCTGACTAAGACATTCCAACCGCTAATGTGCATGCCTCATATCCCCGAGTGTAGTTCCTGCATTATCGTTCTGGCTTGAGTGAGGTGCATTGCTAGCTGATCTAGTCCGCTGAAGGATCAGCGATACAGCTTTCTGTCTCTGATGTTGTAACGTGACGCTTGGCGAACGACCCTTCTGGCCTCAGTTCTCCCCTCAAGTAGGGCTCTAGTCTCTATAGTGTATGTTATTTCATCCATCCATGATGGTCCCAGATGTATCAGCATCACTGCTACCATTTCGGTTTCCTCATCCGTGCTCGGGTTGAGGAGTCACAAAACACCTTGATTCTTTTCACATTCAACTCTTGCGCCAGCCTTAGTTCTGCCTGAAGGGCTTCGTAATCGGCCCCGTTATTGGTCTCCTTCCACCCTAGTTTCAGGGCCTGCTCCATGATCGTTCCATCTAGGGTTTTCAACACTAATCTTCCACCTGCGTCTTTAACTTTTGAGCATCCATCAGTATACAGGGTCCAGCGATCGACCACATGCTTAACAACTTCCTCAACTCTTTCTCTTCTTTCTTGCACTTTCGGCTCTGGCATTGTGAACTCAGCCAAAAAATCCACCAGTGCTTGTCCTTTCATAGCTATTCGAGGCTTATATTCAATGTCATGTTGTACCAGTTCAATAGCCCACTTGGTTACCTAGCTGGAAGAGTCTGGGGTATGCAAATTTTTTCTTAATGGGTACTCGGTCATGACAACTATCTTGAAAGCCTAGAAGTAAGGTCTGAGCTTGCGTGATGACATTACGAGTGCCAGTATCAATCTCTCAAGCTTCGGATAACTAGTCTCTTGGTCGAGAAGAGATTCATGACGGTTACCTAGCTTCGGATAACGAGTCTCTTGGTCTCTTGAGACTGCCAGGTATGCTTTTTCACACTCCTTAGTCCAGAGCTCCCCCTTGGTCTTCTTGTATGCCTCAAAGAACATCTTACATTTGTGTGTTGATCTGGACAAAAATCTACTTAAGGCCGCTAGCTTGCCATTTAGACTTTGGATTTCCTTAACCGTTGACAAGGACTTCATCTTAACAATCGCGACTACCTGGTTCAAATTTACTTTTATCCCACGCTAAGTTACCAGGTACCCCAGGAATTTCCCTGACCTTACGCCGAAAGTGCACTTTTCTGGATTTAGTTTCATCCCATGCTGTCGTAGAAGGTCGAAACATCCCCTTAGATTTGGCATGTGATCTTGCCTCTTCTTGTTCTTTACCACCATGTCGTCCACATATACTTCCATCGTGCCTCCTATCAAGGGTTTGAATACCTTGTAGACCAATCTCTAATATGTTGCTCTTGCGTTCTTCCAACCAAATGGCATCACCTCATAAGCATAGACCCATTTTCTGTCATGAATGTTGTCTTCGCACGATCGCCTTTAGCCATCTTGATATGATTGTAGCCACTGTATGCATCCATAAAGCTAAAGAGCTTATGACTTGTAGTGGAGTCCACCAGCTCGTTTATCCTGGGCAAACGGAAACCGTCCTTGAGGCAAGCCTTATTAAGGTCTATGAAATCAACACAAACCCTGGGTTTCCCATTCTTCTTTTTGACCAAGACCACATTAGACAATTGCTCTGGGTGCGACACCTCCCTGATGAACCTGACTGCAAATAGTTTTTCAACCTCCTGTTCAATTATTTTGTTGCATTCTGATGCAAAGGTTCTCTCTTTCTAGGCCAGATGACTTGCCTTTGGATCTACGTAGAGCTAGTGCTCAATGACCGTTCTATCTATTCCTGGCATATCCCTCACTGACCATGCGAACATGTATTTGTACTCCCTTAGCAGGTCCATCAGGCTCTTCCGCTCAACTCCGCTTAATCCTGATCCGATACTCGCACATTGGTCAGGTCTCTCGTAATGGAATGGTTCAAGGATCACATTCTCCTCTACCATTTCCTTGAAAGGCAGCTCCTAGGGGTCGAGTTCTATATCTAACTCATTGATCACCACTTCTCGACCCTCATCTTATGATTTCTATATTGGAGGGGTTGGGCCACCGTGCCCCCAGTCCCCTCACTTGATTACTTTTTCATCCCTTTAATGGCGAGGATCGTACACATTTTTGGTGCAACTTTATCCCCCTTGATGATGATCGAGCCCTCAGGGGTCGGGTACTTTTGAAGCTGGTGGTAAGTAGACACCACTGCCCTCATCCGGTGTAGCCATGACCTTCCTATGATTGCGTTATGATGGGAAGGTGCACCGACAACTGCAGACCACGTGGTTAGATTAGTGAGCAATGTTTCAACTTGGAGGGGGATGATCCCCAGAGTTCTTACTTTCAATCCTTCGAAATCGATAAGCGTCGTGTGATGGTCTTGAATTGCGTCCATTAGGCCCATTCGTTCAACTACATCCTTAAAGATGATATTCATAGCAACCTCGTTGCCTACAAAGACCCTAGATACCATCATATGTGTCATTCAAATATTCACTACCAAGGCATCGTTGTGATCCCCCTTCTCCTCGGGAAGATCTGCATCCGAGAATTCAAGCATGTTCACCCTTGGTCTTTCCCTGGGCTTGCTCCCTACCCTGAGCTTCTTTGCTGTGTGCTATTTCTCTTTCAAGGTTCCTACAGTTCTTCTGCTTCTGCCATGGTACAGTTCAGGCTGGGGAAGATGGTGTCCTCCGAATACTCTAGGGACTGAATAACACAATTTAGCACTAGGTACTTCTCCTCTATGGCTATAATGAATCTTCGAGCTTTTTCTTGTATTCCTCAGTCAGGTACTCCCAGAAGTATCCTTGGTCTACTAGTTTTGCGAAGTGTCGTTTGAGGACCCCGTAATCAATAGTCTTGTGTTCGTTCCCCTTATGGTAAGCACAAAAATCTTTCGAATCGTTCTTGCTTGTCATAGGCGGGGGCCTCTTGAGTCATGGCTCATTCTTGATGTGGTGAAGTATGGTTGAGATTGGTATTATCGTAGGAGGGACAAACAGATTTCCCCCGAGTTAGAGGATTAGTGCCTCGAGCCTCTTGTTGTCGTAACTACCCCTCCCCTTGCTCGAGCTGCTTGTACTCGAGTTTCTCCATGAGCTAGTGTTACTTCCTGATGCATTCTTTGTTGGAGAGTTCTTGTTGTACGTCTGCACGTCCTCCAAATGGGCATAGTCCAAGGCTTTGTGGTAGACCGCAGACACATCTTTGGTATTCTTCCTGATCAGTTTACTAACAAACTCTGATTCTATGTCCAGGTCGTTGATGAATGTCGTGGCTACAATGGTATCATCCTTTCAATTGTCTGTGGAGTGCTCCCTCCTAAACCTTATGACTTAATCCCTCAAGGATTCTACTATTTTCATTTTAAGGGACGTGAGGTAGGTTACATCCTTTACTCCTTCAGCATTACTTTCGTACCTCTTAAAGAATACAACCTTCAGACCCCTTCAGTTCTTGGTCAACCCTGGGAAAAGGGTCTCGTACCACTGCAGTGCGTGGTCTTTCAAGCTCGCTTGGAACATCTTACACATCTACGCATTGTTTGACTGGCTGGTGGCCATGGCCGACTAGTAATTCCTTACGTGCTGATACGTATCTGAGTCTCTTGAGTATCTATTGAACGTGGGGTGACTTCACTTCTTGGGGGGTTCGGCGTTCTGGATGAACTGAGCCAAGGGGTTTGGAACATCCTCTGAACCCTCTGCTCTGCTTCGGATTTCTTCTTGGACAACCCTTCTTTCCGTAATCTCTCAATCTCTTGGTTCGTCCTGATGTTATGAGAACGCTAGGTTTCCACGAGCTGCTTCATCACACCCAAGATGGTCGCTACCCTAGAAAACTCCATGTCCACTGCTGGTTGAAGGGTCGCCTTCCTCCTGCAAGTTGCTCACTTCGACCATTGAGATCTTCTATCTCGCCTCCGTTATCGGGTTGGGTAGAACCACCCCCTCCTTCTTCAATAGGTTTACCATATCCAACAAGGTGGTCTGAACAGCGGCAACAATACCGGCCAATTCGATCGTGCTCTTGGCGACTGATCTACGCAATTTAGGTGTATCAATTAATGTGCCATTATCTACATTTTGACTATGTTATTTACTTAGTATTGTTAGTTTTTACTTATTTTGTTATTTTTAGGTTTCAAATAAAAGAGACGGAGTAAAGAAGGCTACAAGCATGAAAGACATCCTAATGATGGAGATGAAAGAGAAGAATGGCCAAAATATTCTAAGGATGACATCAAGAAAAATAAGAAGAAAATGTTTCCTGTGTTAACCAGGAAAAGGAAGCTTCCAAAAGATTCTTGGAAGAAGAACAAATGCAAGATAGGCAAAACTAATTAAAAGACCATTCAAGAGGCCCAACATTGAAGACCAAGTTAGCCAATTTCGTGGAGAACAAGATATTGCAAGATTAGGATTCCCAAGTTGAAAAGAAGAAGGAAATCTATCAAAATAAGGAAAGAAGAATCTACTTGTACAGACTTTCCAACTTCAATGGACGACTGTGAACAACTCAGGAGAAGTTAGACGGTGATCGACCTATGGTTGGAAAGCTTTTTTAGTCTTCTTTCCAACGAGCCATAATTCATAATTTTTTGAGTCTACAACTTCAGGAAAGTGCGAATCTTTACAAGCTGCAAATTTAACCCGAGTAGAGTAAGGAAAACCCATTTTTGAGAGAAAAACCTAATTGGAATGCCAATACAAGCAAAGGCTGTCTCTCATTTTCCAAAGTTAGGCTTCCAAAATAACTCCATACTCTCTCTCGAAACACTTGAGAACCACCGACCAAACAATTATTCCCCCTCCACCAAATAGCACTTGATCCGCACCGGCTCTCAAGTATCATCCTCCATCCAAGAAGTCGTTACTCTCCTTGCGTTTAGGGTGATCCAGAAAATTTAAAATTGTAACAATGATCTCTTTACTCCATAGTTCTTTTGGGGTTTTATGGTTTTGTTTTTGTATTGAATTTGGTGTGAACCTTGGTTTTATAAATTATATGACTTTCAATAATTTTCCATGTGTTCTTTATTTTTATTTTTGATGCATATGTTTATGTGAATTTAATGCTTTGAGTGTAGAATCTTCGTTGTGTTCAATCTTAGAGTCAATGATTAGAGTATTAGGGCGATCCCGAGTACTTAGGAAAAATAATATGCATGTGCGTCTTAGATTTAAACAATGAAATTTTGTTGGTTATTTTTATGTGTTTAATTTTTAATTAGTCTAAAGGAAGAGATGTGATGATCAACATGTAAATAGTAATTAGGTTTATTTTTTTCATAACATGAATTAGAGTTTTATGGGTCTTTTGTGTGTTGCTTGTCTATGAGTTTATGCATGCTAGAGTCCTAGAAATTTTGGTTTGTGCTTATGAAGTTTTTAGGTAGAATTAATAGGTTATAAAAATACAATTCGACACCCCCTTCACTATACACAATAATTGCATGCACCCTTCAATCCCTGGTTTAGAACGATACCCTACTTATCAATGTTACATCTTCACAAAAAGGGTTTAAATTGAATGCGTTAGATTATGTATTAAATGCTAATTTACTGAATATTAAACGGTGTTTGTATATATATATATATCTACTAATTGTTAAGCATGTTAAAGGATAGTCTTAGATTTACATTGAGTACATGTGCTTGGTTGATTTGATCCCACTCTTCTGGAATAGATAGAGGCTCTTTTTCTTGTTTATCTCCTTAACCCCTCATGATGTTTGGAGTTTACAAAGAACTTGAGGGTGTGTGCTACCTCGAAAGTTTGGTGGATTGTTGGATATGGTGTCTAGATGGGTTATGAATGGTGACATGTTATGGATCTAAGAAAGAGAAGCATCAATAGAGTATATACCATTGGCCTGCTTAGCCTCGGGGTGTTTTGTCAAAATTAGTCCTGCCTCTCGTGTTATCTTTATCCCTACTGGAAATTTCTAAATGTTAAATAGGCCGAATAATGGAGAATAGCATACATTATCATGTGGGTCGCACATCCGAAAAGAGACCTAAAGATAAGGCTATATACTCTCTTTAAATCTTTGGCGAACTTAACCTAGACATGTTTGCTAAGAGCTTGCTCAAAATTTTTGAACGTGTAAGGCTATATCCAATGTTGCAATTTTAGCAGCATAACTCCCCTACGGTTTTGTGATGCTCGGATTTCACCACCGAGTACCTTAACCTAAGTGAAGTTAGGGACATGAGACCAAAGAAAGAGTCATTCTATTCATATTGTTCATGTAACTTGGGTATTTTCTGCAGATTCTAACTAATATTCTCTTATGCATTCATACCATGTTATCATTTATGTTGATCTTGTTTGATGCATTTAGCTAAAATTCCAATTAAGTAAATGTGTGATCCATGAAACATCAAAGTGTGACAATGTATGAAAAGTGCCACAAACATGTTCTAGCTTGTAATTTCCAACATGTGAAACTCATCTTGTATATATAGTTGTGCATTTTTGTTACTTTATCACATTCATATGCGTTGCATTTTGTTATATATCATCTTGCATTCATGGTTAAGTGTGTTTCTGCATTTGTTGTGCTTAAATAATTAGTTAATTGATTTTTGTGTACCTTGTACACTTTTGTATTTCTTTTGTCTTTTGATGATACTAACACTTGATATGTTGATGAATCAGGCAGTTTATGAATGATCGAGCCAGTATTGCGTCAACTTGAACTTAGATCTCGAGCTGTGCTTAGACATCAAAGTAATCCAGACACTGCGGAACAGGATCCGCCTGTTTTTGAGGAAAGTCCACCTACATCGCCATCAGTACATATTTCGGACGGCAAATCAAATATGGCAGAAGTAGATGGTGCAAAATAGTCCATCAGAGAGCAAACTTACTCAAACTTGGGTAACTTTGGTCCAACTTCCATTGTCTATCCTCAGCTAACTACAGGCCAGAGTGCCTCAGAATCGAAGAGTGGCATCATACACCATCTTTCATGCTTCCATTGCCTATCTACTAAAGATTCAAACACACATTTGACCACATTTTTGTTTCTGTGACTCGATGTGTCCCTCTGGTACTTTAAAGGAAGCCTTCAGACTTAGAGCATTTCCATTTTCACTTGAAGAGAAGGCCAAACATTGGTTATTCAGTCTCCCTGCTGGGTCAATCACAATGTGAGACAGGTGTTTGAAGGAGTTTCTCACCCGAGTACTTTTCAGCATCAAAGATTACATAACTGAGGAAGAAGATAACTTGTGTCCTGCAAGATCATGATGAGTCTTTCTCAGCTTACTACGAAAGGTTATAGGAGTTGTGTAAATCTTGTCCATCATATGGAATATCATAAAGCAACCTATTGTCTTGACATTTTTCTATGAAGGGCTCAAACCCTTGGAGAGAGAGCTCCTTGACACAGCAGTTGGAGGATCATTCGTGGAGAAGCCTACAACTATAGGCCGTGCACTATTAAACCAGCATGTTCTCAACACACAGAAGTATGAAGGCATGGCATTACAGCAAAGCAAAAAAGTTCATGAAGTGTCTTCCTCTAACACCACGGCAGAACTTGCCAAGCTCACTTCATTGATCACCAAGCTTTTGAAAACCAAATCGCCACAGCCAATACCACCTGCCACGCCTATTTATGGAATTTCCCTGCTTGATGGACATCACAATGATCAGTGTCCTCAAAACGCACCATCTCCAATAGTAGAGGAAGTCAACGCCATTGGTGGTTTTCAACACAACCAAGGCGCTACTCGGTACAATAACTATGGAAAACAAGTTGGTGCTGAATTGGGAGAAGTGTCACTTCATGGTAACGCAATGTATTGTTCTTGGACATATTATTTCTACCAGAGGGATCGAAGTTGACAAAGCTAAAGTGGATCTTGTTCGACATCTACCATCTCCAACAAGTGTGAGGGAAATTCGTTCTTTTCTTGGACATGCAGGATTCTACAAATACTTCATTAAAGATTTTTCTCATGTTGCAAGACCTTTGTGCCACCTACTTCAAAAGAAGATGCCATTCTACTTTGAAGATGAGTGTTAACATTCCTTTGTCAAATTGAAGGAGCTTCTGACTTCAGCTCCCATTCTTTGTGCCCCGGATTGGTCCTTACCCTTTGAGCTTATGTGTAACGCCTCAGATTATACATTTGGAGCTGTTTTGGGGCAACAAAAGGACAAGAAGCCATACGCCATTATTATGCCTCTCGAACTCTGGATGAAGCGTAGATGAACTACACAACAACCGAGAAGGAGTTACTTTCTATGGTCTATGCCTTGAATAAATTTTGATCATATCTTCTTAAGACTAAGGTAGTTGTTTACACAGATCATGCAATATTAAAGTATTTGATGGTAAAGAAAGATGCAAGGCCTAGGCTTATTTGATGGGTTCTACTTCTCCAAGAGTTTTATATTGAGATTCGTGATATGAAGGGAGTAGAGAACGTTGTGACAGACCATTTCTCACACATTGTACATGATCGAAGGGAGCTCGTTGACATCAAGGAAAAAATTTTAGACAAACATTTTTTCAGAATTCAAACAAGTTCACAGGAATTACCTTAGTATGCAGACATTGCGAATTCTCTTGTTACAATGGAGTTTCCGGCCGACATGCCTAAAGAAAAATGTGATCACCATAAGCATATGGCGTAGAAATATGTGTGGGATGAGCCTTATTTATGAAAACATTGTGTTGATGCATTAATTAGAAGGTGTGTTCCAGACATTGAGCATAGATCGATTCTCGAGTTCTATCATAATGAAGCTTGTGGAGGCCACTTTGGTTCGAAGAATACAGCATTGAAAGTGTTGAAAGAAGGTTTCTTTTGGCCAAAATTATTCAAAGATGTTGCTGAGTATTGTGCTACATGTGATAGATGCTAACGTAGTGGAAATTTGGGACCAAGGGATCAAGTGCCGATCACCTATGTGCTTCACGTAGAGATCTTTGATGTTTCAGCAAACGATTTTGTGGAACCTATTCCTACCTATGACGGTTTGAACTATATCTTGCTTGAAGTGGACTATGTCTCAAAATGGGTTGAAGCTAAGGCTACATGCACCAATGATTCAAAAGTTGTTACAGATTTCCTTCGTTCTAACATCTTTTCTAGGTTTGGCATGCCTCGTGTATTAATCATTGATGGATGGAGTCATTTTTGCAACAAGACAGTGGATGCATTGATGAAGAAATACGGTGTCACTCACAAGGTTTCAAACCATATCATCCATAAACCAATGGCTTAGCTGAAGTTTTAAACTGAGAGATCAAGAAGATTCTGGAAAGAACAGTAGAGCCTAACATAAAAGATTGGAACCAACGCTTAGAAGATGCATTATGGACCTACAGAACTGCTTACAAAACACCAATCGGAATGTACCTTACACATTGGTTTATGGAAAAACATGTCATCTTCTGGTAGAGTTGGAGTATAAAGCATATTGGACAGTGAAAATGTTTAATGTTTGCTATGATGAAGCAGGCCTTCATAAAAAATTGCAGCTGGATGAACTTGAAGAAGTCTGGAATGTAGCTTATGAGAGTTCTTCGATCTACAAAGAGAAGACTAAGGCATTCCGTGACAAAATAATCAATAACACGTCGTTTAAAGTCAGACATGAAGTATTACTCTTCCATTCTCAACTTAATCTATCTCCTCGAAAGTTTAGATCACGTTAGATGGGCCTCTTCCTTATCACGCAAAATTTTCCTCATAGAGCCATTCAGATAAAGAGTCCACTGTTAGGGAAAGAATTCAAAGTGAACGGTCATCGCTTAAAGCCATATTTTGAGGCATTTGTGGAACACGACGTTGAGGCAATGCCTTAAATATCCGGTTGTTTCCTATGATTAGAAGTGCATCATGTCTAGGCTGTAAGACATTAAAAAATAAGTGCTTTTTGAGAGGCAACCCAGTGGAGGAGATGACAACAAATTTTCTTTGTTTTCCCTTTCTCATTTTAATTTTCGTACCTTTCATTAGTTTTTAGTTAGATTTTCATAAAACCTATAATTCATGCTTGATTCTATATTTTACTTAATTACATTGAGGACAACGTGCGATTTAAGTGCGGGGGAGGGGTTTACAACTTATTTGAGTCATAAATTGCAAAAATTGGGTAGACAAAGGATTTCCAGCGGATGATGTCCTAAAAAAACTTTTTTTAGTCTTTTAATTAGTGTATTTTCAGAATCTAATTAGTGTAGTGGATGAACACTTGCCTTTAATAAGAATATCCTTTGTGCATTGGTGTCTAGAAGGGGACGGTTGCTAAGACGGATTTTGGATGTGAGAAAAGACAAGCTTGAAAATCACTCCTACCTCTTTTGGTCTCTCTAGTCGATTGGCCATTTCAGTAAGGATGCCAAAAGAAGACAAGGACTAAGTCTACGCTTGTTTGAGTGTCTAGAGTCTTTTTGTTTAATTTAGGATGCCCTTAGTTAGTCTCTGCTAAGAATTAGACCAAAGATAAAACATATGGCATTGCATAGAATTTCTTGTGCTAATTGAGATATTTTGATTATCATGACATATAGTGGATATGGTTTGCATAAACATGGTACAGATTTTGCATGTTAGAATAAGTTTTGAGAGCATATGATCTTTAAAGTGAGATTTTGAGCATACATTACTTCTTTAAGAGTGAATTTCATGTATAGATTTCAAAAATGGTTAGACGCCTCATCAAATTACTTGCCATAGATTTCAATGAACTAGAGATTTCTAGAACTTACTCAAGTAGATTTGCAAAGCTTTTAAGTTGGTATATGCTCTGATTTCGGATATGATTAAAGGCATTTAGGTTTCTCACCACTTAAACCAAATAGCCATGTGTCTCATTTGTGCGCACAAGTTGCGACACCCCTAGATAACCCATTTGTGCTTACGTTAAGCATTTTCTTTCATCACCATATATACCTAAAGGCTTAGCCTAGTACATAATATTCTTACCTTTGTTCCATAGACTTGATGAGAATTTTTGAAGACTAGCACATGAAGATGGCATGGAGATGATGAAAGAATGAAAATCATGGAAGAACTTGTCCAAGAGCATGAAAATGTGTGGGGAAAAAAAGGAAGAAAAAAAAAGGAGAAATTTTTGAGAGCATGAAGGAAAGAAAAGTAAAATAAAATAAAGCTCTCCGTCAATATGATCTAAGTGTGAAAGTTTGGATCAAGTAACGTTTAGAATGATAAAATTTGGCCCCCATTTTTGAAGATTGACACATGAGAAAGGATGAAGCTCAAATTGATAAAGGGTTGACTAAGTCTTTAGAATGTTTTTACCACAACTTATCTAAATTTCGAATGTCTTAGCCTCAGCCCCATTACAACCTTTCTAAAGACCTTTATGATCCTTAACATGAGTAACCTTCGATTGGTTAAGTAAATTACATGAGTAAGCATATGGTTTGGGTTCATTTGTGCAAGTAATTCATCATATTCATGAGGTTTTCAATTTAATTCATATATATCTTGAGAGAAACCCTTTTCATGAGTGAAAACATGATGAGTGCATCCATGTGAGATTGATTTGAACTTGTTCGAAACATGCACAGCTTTAACATCACCATTATTTTCTTCCAAGTCTTACTTGTTCATGACATGATCACATCTCTATTATCTCTTGAAATCATTGAGTTTTCACTCCACATTCTTGTTATTTTGTTGCCATATACACTTAAGAAAATTCATGAGACATTATTAACTAAGGGCTTAGAAGTGTTTTGATATTTGAGTCTTTCAATTTTTCTAAAAATTTTCAATTTGGAGACTAGCTTCAACGATTGGTTTGTGTGTTTTCTTATTTCTAGTCTTTGTTTTAGTTTTTTCTAAACACTAGCAAAGTTTAAGTGTGGCGAAATTTGATCTATGCAATTTAGGCGTATTAATTAATGTGTTATTGTCTACAATTTGACTATGTTATTTACTTAGTATTATTAGTTTTTACTGATTTTGTTATTTTTAGGTTTGGAATAAAAGAGACGGAGTAAAGAAGGCTATAAACATGAAAGACATCCTAATGATGGAGATGAAGGAGAAGAATGGCCTAAATATTCTAAGGAAGACATGAAGAAAAATGAGAAGAAAATGTTTCCTATATTGACCAGGAAAATGAAGCTTTTGGAAGATCCTTGGAAGAAGAACAAATGCAAGATGGGCCAAACTAATTAAAATATCATTCAAGATGCCTAAGATTAAAGATAAAGTCAGCCAATTTCATGGAGAACTGGATTTGGCAAGATTAGGATTCCCAAGTTGAAAAGAAAAAGGAAATCTATCAAAATAAGGAAAGAAGAATCTACTTGTACAGACTTTCCAACTTCAATGGACGACTGTGAACAACTAAGGAGAAGTTAGACGGTGATCGACCTATGGTTGGAAAGCTTTTTTAGTCTTCTTTCCATTGAGCCATAATTCATAATTTTTTTAGTCTACAACTTTAGAAATGTGCGAATCTTTACAAGCTGCAAATTTAACCCGAGTAAAGTAAGGAAAACCCATTTTGAGAGAAAAACCTAATTGTAATGCCAATACAAGCAGAGGCTCGACTCTAATTGTAGATATCTCTCATTTTCCAAAGTTAGGCTGCCAAAATAACTCCATACTCTCTCCCGAAACACTTGAGAACCACCGACCAAACAATGATCCCCCCTCTACCAAATAGCACTTGATCCGCACTGGCTCTCAAGTATCATCCTCCATCCAAGAAGTCGTTACTCTCCTTGCGTTTAGGGTGATCTAGAAAATTTAAAATTGTAACAATGATCTCTTTACTCCGTAGTTCTTTTGGGGTTTTGTGGTTTTGTTTTTGTATTGAATTTGGTGTGAACATTGGTTTTATAAATTATATGACTTTCAATAATCTTCCATGTGTTCTTTATTTTTATTTTTGATGCATGTGTTTATGTGAATTTAATGCTTTGAGTCTAGAATCTTTGGTGTGTCCAATCTTAGAGTCAATGATTAGAGTATTAGGGCGATCCCGAGTACTTAGGAAAAATAATATGTATGTGCGTCTTAGATTTAAACAATGAACTTTTGTTGGTTATTTTTATGTGTTTAATTTTTAATTAGTCTAAAAGAAGAGATGAGATGATCAACATGTAAATAGTAATTAGGTTTATTTTTGTCATAACATGAATTAGAGTTTTTAGGGGTCTTTTGTGTATTGCTTGTCGATGAGTTTATGCATGCTAGAGTCCTAGGAATTTTGGTTTGTCCTTATAAAGTTTTTAGGTAGAATTAGTAGGTTAGAAAAATACAATTCGACACCCCCTTCACTATACACAATAATTGTATGCACCCTTCATGAGACATGAAGAAAAATGAGAAGAAAATGTTTCCTATATTGACCAGGAAAATGAAGCTTTCGGAAGATCCTTGGAAGAAGAAAAAATGCAAGATGGGCCAAACTAATTAAAATATCATTCAAGATGCCTAAGATTGAAGATAAAGTCAGCCAATTTCATGGAGAACAAGATTTGGCAAGATTAGGATTCATAAGTTGAAAAGAAAAAGGAATCTATCAAAATAAGGAAAGAAGAATCTGCCTCTACAGACTTGCCAACTTCAACGGACGACTGGGAACAGTTCATGAGGAGTTAGATAGAGATCGACCTATTGTTGGAAAGCTCTTTGAGTCTTCTTTCCAACGACCCAAAAATCATAACTTTTTGAGTCTAAAACTCTGGGAAAGTGTGATTCTTTATAAGCTACCAAGTTTACCCGGGTAGAATAAGGAAAAATCATTTCGGAGAAGAACCTAATTGTAATGCCTATATAAGCAAAGACTCGACCCTAATTGTAGATATCTCTCATTATCCAAAGTTAGGCTGCAAAAACAACTCCATACTCTTTCCCGAAACACTTGAGCACCACTAACCAAAGAATTATTTTCCCTCCACCAAATCGCACATGATCCGCGCCGGCTGTCAAGTATCATCCTCCATCCAAGAAGTCGTTACTCTCCTTACGTTTAGGGTGATCCTGACAATTCAAAAGTGTACGTAACAATGACCTCTTTACTCCGTAGTTCTTCTGTGAATTTGTTTTTGTGATTTTGTATTGAATTTGGTGTTAACATTGGTTTTATAAATTCTATGACTTTCAATAATCTTCCATGTGTTCTTTATTTTGATGCATGTGTTTATGTGATTAGAGTATTTGGGCGATCTCAAGTACTTAGGAAAAATAATATGCATGTGCGTCTTAGATTTAAACAATGGAATTTCGTTGGTTGTTTTTATGTGTTTAATTTGTAATTAGTCTAAAAGAAGAGAGGAGATGATCAACATGTAAATAGTAATTAGGTTTATTTTTGTCATAACATGAATTAGAGTTTTTAGGGGTCTTTTGTTTGTTGCTTGTCTATTGAGTTTATGCATGCTAGAGTCCTAGAAATTTTGGTTTGTGCTGATGACGTTTTTAGGTAGAACTATTAGGTTAGAAAAATACAATTTGACACCCCTTCACTATACACAATATTTACATGCACCCTTCAATCCCCGGTTTAGAACGATACACTACTTATCAATGCTACATCTACACAAAAATGATTTAAATTGAATGTGTTAGATTAAGTAATAAATGTTAATTTAATGCTTAGTCAAGCGTTATCAGTGATCCCCTCCATTGACAATTGCAATGTGGTAATGTCAAGTGTCAGGTTTACGTACTATTCTTCAGCTTGGTGGTGGTCTTGTTTGACCTTGGCTCTCCACCTTCTGGCTCCTTCATTTTTCGGCTCTGAGGCCTCCTCATCAGCAATGTGGATGTCGTCCGAGATATTTCTCGGTGGACCTTATGCGAGATGGTGCTTCTGTACTTCAACGCCCATTTGTTTGAGGTGGTCTGGTCATTCTCCCTATGAGGGGTTATCTTCTTGCCGAGCTAGTCGTTCATATCAGTGTTGGTTTCCATACTTCCTCATTCATGAGAGTTAGCCTAGGGGTCTGCTCTCAATGAAAGCACCAATTTGTGAGAGAAGATTTCATCTTCCCTCTAGCTTGAATCCTCGTGAACCCTCAAAACAAGTCGGAGCATGGTGTGGTACTGTGCTTAGGCCCTCTCAAGCTTAAGTCAGAACTTATCTCAAGAATGAAAGAGTGATTAGGGCAGAATAACATTACCTTCGACCATGCCGGAATGTCCTATATATAGAGATTGTACTAGATCAAAGCATAGTCCTTATTGAGCCGGACTACTTTACTTTTATAAAGGTGGAATCCATTAAGGAATAGATCTCCATATCTAGGGCCAATCATGTCCTATGATTACCACAAGCCCTTTCGCATAATTCCTCTAGGATTCGTACAAATTTTACATTTTCCCTCGCGGATTCTGCCAATCCCGTGAGATTCGATCGTACAACCCCTCGAGGTCTAATCTTACTTTGGGATTTTCAAGCCATCGAATATTCCAAAAGCTTCTACAATGTTTCAGATATTTCCAAAAATCTCTAGATAATTCGTTCTCGACTAAAAACCCTAGCCAATCAAGCCTAGGCCAATTATTCACATTATCGGACCCAATCCAAGATTTGACCTGCAAAGCCTATCTTCCCCCGGCTGATGGTGGCCAAAACTGACTCGTACATATTGCTACAAGGTAATTCCCTTCAAACTGAAGAATGCAGAAGCAACTTACCAAATGTTGGTTTAAAAGGTGTTCAAACCATTGATCGGTGACACAAGGGAGGTCTATATAGATGACATTCTTGTGAAGAGCAAGAAAAGGCAAGACCACGTTAGAGTCCTCAGGGGATGCTTTGACCTTCTCAGAGAACATGGCATGAAGCTGAATTAAAAAAAATGCCCGTTCAGAGTAGGATTCGGGAAGTTTTTGGGATACCTCGTGACTCAACGAGGAATCGAGGTAAACCCGGGCCAAGTGGCATCAATAATTGATAGGTGGAAAACCACCTGGGAGAAGATGTGTGCTGCATTTATAAAGGAATTATATTTTGCTTCCCGCATCAAAAACTTGAAGAAGCAAATCAGTTCATTCAGGCAGAAAGATGGGCATGAACTACATGAAGCTTGGAGTCAATTTAAGGATTTACTTCGACAATACCCTCATCATAAATTTGATCTCAATACTCAAATGGAGTTCTTTTATGAAAGACTTGATTCTTTTAACAGATCAAAACTTGATTCTGCTTGTGGGGGAAGTGGTGAAACATTACTGGAATTGAAGCCAAGGAAATTATGGAGAATCAAGTAGAGAATTCAAGGCAATTTTAGTCAAGGGACAAATCTATGGGTGCAAGTAGAAGATCCCTCAATGCAGTCACAATTGATGGAGCCATGGAGAAGAGACTGAGCTCTATGGAGAATGATATTGCTTTGATCGCTAGTTCTTTGAAGGTGAGCAAGAAGGCAACAACTGCAGTAGCCCAGGTAGTATGCACTATTTGTTCAGCTAATGATCACCTGACAGAAGATTATCCTAAGTTCAGTGCAGAGGACGAAGTCAACTAAGAAGTGGATGTGAGTTTCATACAAAGGCAGGCTAACACATATGGTGAGAATAGAGACCATCCATTTCTTAGCTATAGAAGCAACACTATGCTCAATCCTTTAGCTACTCCACCTGAATTTCAGCAAAGACAATCTGCAAGAGATGGGCAACAATTTTTCCAAAGTCTTGTGCTTCAACAACAACCACCTCCCGCTCAAACATCAACAGAAACTTAAACTTTTGAAGCCCTGCTTCAACAAATGGTGTTTGGCAATAAGAAAAATAGGGACGAGAATAGTGTATTTTGCCAAGAGATGGGAACCTTTCGTCGGAAAATCAAAACCACAACTCAACAACAAGGAAAGACAATTGACTTGCTAGAGCGTCAAATAAGCCAAATTTGAAATAAAAAAAAACTCACTCAAGTCAACCAAGGTGGTCTCCCTAGGAACTCTCGCTAATCCTAATCATATGAAGCTCATTCTATGGTTTTAAAGAGTGGTAAGGTGTTGGGTAAGGTCCCAGTAGCCAAAAAGCCAAGAAGGAAGTGGGAGGAGCCTGTACTTGAAGAAATTGTGTTTGAAAATTTGTCAGAAGATTCTGCAGGAACCTCAATTCAATCCATCGAAAATGCATCTAAAATGGAAAAACTGAGAAATCCAACATCGGCTTAGGGATCTCCTGAATCCTCACCTTTAGTTACCCCTAATGTGCATTTTTCTAGCAGGTTGAAGAAGCAAGAAAAATATGACAAGCAAAAGGAGATTCTAGGTGTCTTCAAGAAAGTTGGGGTGAACATTCCATTATTAGATGTGATCAAGAAAATCCCACAATATGCGAAACTCCTCAAGGACTTATGCACTACAAAGAGGAAGTTCAAAGGAACCAAAACAGTTGCCTTAAGTGAGAGGGTGTTTGCTATTCTTCAAAGGAAAATACTAGCAAAGCTAGGTGATCCCGGTCGTTTCACTATTCTTTGCACCATTGTTGATCATAGGTTTGCTAATGCTCTTCTTGATTTAGGTGATTCCATAAATTTGATGTCATATGCTGTGTATGATAGAATGAATATGAGAGAACTTATACCTACTGGGATAACCATTGAATTTGTTGATAGATCTAACTATTACCCATGAGGTAATATGGAAGATGTGTTAGTGTAGGTGGGTGATTTGATCTTCCCAGCAGATTTCTTTGTATTAGAGCTGGAAGATGAATAGGTGCCCTCTAAGATACCATTGATTCTTGGTAGACCTTTATTGAGAATGGCTCGTACCAAGATTGATTGTTATGAATGTTCACTTAGCATGAAAGTAGCTGAAAAGAAGATCCAATTGAACATCTTTGAATCCCTCAAGCAACCTAATGGTGATGATATATACTTTTGTTGTTCTATTGATGTGTTTGAGAGTTTTGTGCTGGAGTTCCTTTCAATACTCATTGGAGGAGGACCCTTTACCGAAAGTCATTAAAGTGGCCAACAAAAAGGATGTTTCAGGTCAGACACTTCGACCCATCGAGGCATGCCCTCGACCCATTGAAGTCCACTTCCGAAGCAACCGGTGGCATGCACTCGACCCATCGAGGAACATCCTCGACTCGTTGAGGAACATTTTCAGGACAAGTTCATTTGGACAGAAGCTTACATTCGACCCGTCGAGAACATCCTCGACCCGTCGAAGGTGAGCTTGTTTTTGAGATTGCTTCAGCTGAACATCTTAAGATAGAGGAAGAGTATTATGCAATGGAAGAGGCATTCGACTCATTGCCAAGCATGAAAGGTAAGCCATCTAAACCCATTTCTCTTCTTGTTTCAACTAATGTTCTTGCTCCATCTATTCAGACAACACCCAAGTTAGAGGTTAAACCTCTACCAAAGCATTTGAAGTATGCTTTTCTTGGTACTGGTGAAACTTTGCCGGTCATAATTTCTTCAAAGCCCTCGAAGTTGTAAGAGGAGAAGTTACTAGTTGTTCTTAGGGAGTAAAAGCAAGCTTTTGGATGGACAGTAGTAGACATCAAGGGAATTTGCCCTACTTTGTGTACTCATATGATACATTTAGATGAGGGAGCTAAGCCAACAAGAGAAACTCAACGTCGACTCAATCCTCCCATGATGAAAGTTGTCAAGAAAGAAGTGATTAAACTCCACGATGCAGGTATAATTTATGTTATTTCTGAGGAAAGTGGGTTAGTGTTGTGCAGGTAGTACTAAAACGTCTAGGCATCACAGTGGTAAAGAATCATGAAAATGGTTTGGTGCCTCAACGTGTACAAACGGGATGGAAAGTGTGTATTAACTACCGCAATCTCAATGCCACAACACGCAAAGATCACTTTCCACTCCCATTCATTGATCAATTGTTGGAAAGGTTGGCAGGTCATGTATATTATGATTTTCTGGATGGTTATTCAGGGTATAACCAGATAGCCATACATGATGATGATCAAAAGAAGACCACCTTTACATGCCCCTATGACACATTTTCTTATCAACGGATGCCATTCGTCTTATACAATGCGCTTGGAACATTCCAGAGATGCATGATGAGTATCTTTTCAGACATGGTCGAAAAAATCATTGAGGTATTTATGAATGATTTTTCAGTATTTGGTGATTCTTTTGACATGTGTCTCCATCATTTATCGTTGGTCTTAGCACGTTGTGTGAAAACTAACCTTGTGCTTAATTAGGAAAAATGCCACTTTTATGGTGGAATAGAGTATAATTTTAGGGCATGTCATATCTGCTAAGGGAATAGAGGTAGACAAGGTTAAAGTGGATATTATGCGTACCTTACTATCTCCTTACACTATGAAGGAGGTGAGATCTTTTCTTAGACATGCAGGGTTTTATTGTAGGTTTATAAAGGATTTCTCCAAGATAGCCAGACCATTATGTGTATTGCTCCAGAAGGATGTCGCCTTTAACTTCATTGAAGAATGTTTACAAGCTTTCAACAAGCTTAAGGAGTCGTTGACTACAACTCCCATCATACAAGCACCAAATTGGAATCTCCCATTTGAGCTCATGTGTGATGCTTCAGATTATGCCTCCAGAACCTTGAATGATGCACATTTGAACTATTCAACTACTGAGAATGAGCTCTTAATAGTGGTTTTTCCTCTTGAAAAGTTTAGATATTCATTGTTAGGAACTAAAGTTATCATATTTTCTTACCATGTTGCTTTGAGATATTTGATGACCAAGTAGGATGCCAAACGTAGATTGATTCGATGGATGTTCTTGCTACAAGAGTTTGGTATTAAGATCAAGGATAAGAAGAGTTATGAGAATGTGGTTTTGGATCATTTGAGTAGACTTACCCGACCATGGTTCTAATGCAAAAGAGGACAATCTTCCTATTAGAGATAGCTTCCCAGATGCGCAGCTTCTTACTGTTCAAGAGATGGCACTATGGTATACTG
This sequence comes from Geum urbanum, assembly GCA_946800695.1. Taxonomy (NCBI): domain Eukaryota; kingdom Viridiplantae; phylum Streptophyta; class Magnoliopsida; order Rosales; family Rosaceae; genus Geum; species Geum urbanum. The sequence goes on from OX327001.1 coordinate 14,380,347, forward strand.
ATATTGTCAACTACAAGGTAAGTAAGTGGATTCCACCGGACTTCACCAAAGCTCAGAAAGACAAACTTGTCAAGGAGGCCAAGCATTACATATGAGATGAGCCATATCTGTAGAAATATTGCATAGATGCCATCATCCGTAGGTGTGTCCCCGAATCTAAATTTTAATCTATACTAGTTTTTTGTCACTCACATGCAGGTGTTGGACACATTGGAGGAAAGAAGACAACTCTCAAAGTGCTTGAGAGTGGATTTTATTGGCCAACTTTGTTTCATGACGCTCAGGTCATGTATAAATCATGTGAAAAATGTGAGATGGCAGGTAACCTCGGTCTAAGAGATCAAATGCCTCATCACCTCATTCTTGTTATGGAAATATTTGATGTGTGGTGTATTGATTTCATGTGACCATTTCCAAATTTTCAAGGTTATTTGTAGTTTCTCCTTGCTGTTGATTATGTCTCTAAATGGGTGGAAGCTAAAGCTACCCAGGCTAATGATGCTAAGGTTGTTCTATGTTTTCTTAAAGAGTTTTTTGCTAGATTTGGAACACCTAGGTGCATTATCAGTGAATGAGGATCTCATTTTTACAATAGGGTCTTTGATGCCTTACTTCGGAAGTACAATGTTACACATAAGGTGGCAACACCTTATCATCCTCTGACAAACGAGCAAGTAGAGGTATTGAATAGGGAGATCAAGCAAATAATTGAGAAGACAGTTGGGCCAACATGGAAAGATTGGAGTCAGTGCCTTGATGAAGTGTTGTGGGCTTATAGGAAAACGTATAAAATACATATTGGGATGTCTCCTTATAGGTTAGTTTATGGGAAATCTTGCCATATTCCGGTGGAATTGGAACACAAGGCGTATTGGGCTGTTAAGAAGTTCAACTTTGACACGGATGAAGCGGGCTTGCATAGGAAGCTGTAGCTGAACGAGCTTGAAGAGATTAGGCACTATGCGTATGAGTCCAGCAGAATATACAAGGAAAACATGATCAGAATATCAAGAAGAAAGAATTTGTCATTGGACAGAAAATTTTACTTTTCTGTAGTCGTCTACGATTGTTTCCAGGTAAGCATAAAAGTATATAGACTCGACCTTATGTTATCACTAATGTTTTCATTATGGTGCTATAGAGATTGTTAGTTCAAAAACAAGGAAGACATTCAAAGTAAATGGACATCGACTCAAGCCCTTCTATAAGTCATTTGTGGAGCATGTTTTTGAGGATGTAAACCTTGAAGATGCGCCTCCTATTGTGGATTGACTAGATTTACCGTCTGGCTAAAGGCGTTAAACTTAGCGCTTCTTGGGAGGTGACCCATGTTGATGGAGAAGCATGGCTACCAGATTTGCTCTCTTATTCCTTTTCCTTTGCTTTAATGTTCTCCACGTAGTGTGTTTTGTGTGTGACATGTGTTCCATTTCATACATGTTTGTTGTATTGCATGGTTTGATTGAATTTTTTACATCGAGGACAATACAAATTACAAGTTTGGGGTGGAGTTTATATCATGTCCTTAGCGTCTATGTATAAATTTTTCATTTTTAGTCAAGATTTTTGATTTTTGGAGTCACTTTGGGTTTGTCTTGAATTAAGTTCGACACGTCGAGTCATTTTTCTTGGCCAGTCAAGTTTATTTTTGTCAACGGAGTCTCGACCCGTCAAGAATTTTTCTCTACTCGTCGAAGTTATGTCCAGGGCGAGATAGTAGCTTTCCTTCGACTCGTTGAAGTGATGCCTCGACCTTTCGAATTTAAGGTGATCTTTTACGACGACCAGTTCGTCATGGAAGGGTCTCAGTGTCAATTTTTGGTATTTTTGAGTTTTTCTTTGTTTTTCTCGTGTGTTTTTGAATCTTATATGAAAATATGAAATAAAAAAAAAAGTTAAAAGTGTCAAGAAAAATACAAAAAGAGTATTTTAGTTTTTGTTTTGAGTCTTAGGTGCCCTTCACTAGTATGTGATGTGTTTATATCTTCCTACTTTGTGACTAAAACATGATCATGTGACTGGAGTTTCTTGGGTTAACCTTGATGCATGTGCATGTGCGAATGTGTAATGGATGTTGAAACAGGTTAACATGGTACAGATTTGAGGACCCAACCCTAGATTAACCAGTAATCTAAGATCACGCCCTAATAATAAGACTTAAACCACATATTTCTGTAAATTTTTTGACATAGTTTCCTCTGCGAAGTGGACTACCAGAAACCATCAAGAAAATCACACTTCGGATTTTTCACAAACAATACCGTGGACCACCAATGTCCATCCGAATTTCTCAATAAAGTGCGGAAGTAATTAATTAAAATGCTGGAACAATAATACATGAACTGAAAACTCATAATCCAACATTACTAACAATTCACTACCAACACTGAATAATATTTACAACACTAGTTTTCAGAGCAACTTCTAGGAGTAGCGGACCGAAACCTACAGAAAGGTACGATAATCCGGTGGACTCAAAGCCTCTAGGAATTAAAATCCAACTCAGGAGAAAAGCATTGTCACTTGGGCACGGAAAACAGAAAAGCCCAAGGAAAGGCATATAAAAACATAAAAACATAAAAACGTTAGTATGAGTTAAAAAAAAATCACAAGCAGTGTAAAATAGTAAAATATTCTATCTATGCCTTCCCGCTGATTTATGTGAAATTATGCGAGTTCAAAATAATAAACTGAATAAAATATGGAGGTGGGCGCTCATGGCGTTTGTCTAAACCTGAAGCGACTCCATGACTATAAATACAAGGTGATGAGATCGTCTAGGGTGTTTGTCCTAACCCGAGATGATTTGGGTTGGCAAGGTGTTTGCCCTAACCTGGTCTGACCCGACTAGTCAGTGATTAGCCAACTAGTCAAAGAATTGATGCAGAAAATAAAACCATCACAAACATACCTTCAAAATCGATTATAATAAAATACAAGAGACTGTAAATCTACATAAACATGAACTCGCAGCAATTGTGAAAATAAATAGACGTCCACTCACCGTACTATGCCAAGATATTTATAAAGCCGAAATCTGCTAATCGGCGCAATAATTATCCGACACGGCCTGCTAACTTGTAATCCTGAAACCACAATTATAATTAATATCTAATCGTTGATATTCATAGTGAATAGCAAGGCTCGTCATCCAATGAGCAATAATGTCGAGAATCTCACCTTCTCGAATAACGTATTTTCTAACCAATTATGAACGTAATCAAATTCCGAATTCAATTCCTTTCATTCATTTACTGTAAATCAATTTTAGAGTCGCAACATAAATCTCAAACATAAAGCGACTCGAATTTAAATCTATAGTCGGATTGTCCATTAATTATATCGTAAAATTAATTAGTTATTATCCGATTAAACACATGTCTAAATTAATCAAGTTCAGATCCATTCAAAAACCTCACCATTTCATTCCGCATGAAATTATGAGCGGAATGACATAAAATTTGCCAAAAATTCCAACCTCGCCGAAGCTCCGCCGTGCACGGCGGTGCGTGAGCAACGCATCACCACCGACGGTAACCAGAATCTCACCGGATCCAAATCAAGCAACCTACACATCAAAAAGTACATCTCAACAAGCCCAACAACATTGTAATACAACTCAAAACCAAAATCAAACCGGAAAATAATGAAATCAACCGTTGAAATTTTGAACCCTTATAGGAAATTCTCTTCCTCCATTCGTTGCCGTCTGGCAACGGCAGGGTCCGAGATCTGTCCCAATAGATTCATGGTCGTTTGGGCGTCAAAACCCCTGTGGTCATGACCTCCATTGCTGCCATGTGCACCGCCACCGTCGCCATCGAGATCAACCCAGAATGGGCCACTTCTCGACCTCGAATCGTCCTCCACTGGTCACCAATGTCGAAGATAGTGCAACCAATCAATAGAGGAGATGAAACCCAATAGTTTTTCACCGATCCCACAGCCGTAGGTGGGCGGACGGAGGCTCACCACCAATGAGAACCTCACGGCGAGGAAATGGACGAGAGAGGGGGGGGGGTCAACTCAGGGTCAACCCGGTTGCCCAAAAAAGAATTTTTTTTGAATTTCCCACAATGGAAACCCCTATATATAGTCTCTGTTTTACAGTAATACATTTTCTGATACAGTCTACAGAATCTACAACCTAATGCTCTAATACCAAACTAAAAGGATCCGATCCCGATTTGGCTGCCTCAACCAAATTAGGCCCTAACAAGTTTACTAATTTAGTATCTACACAAATTAGTACATAGCAAGAGTTAGATCCAAACTTTAGGAGACATAAACAAAGAAACTCTTATTAATCTCAATTCACAACTATAAGTAAGAAACATAAAACTATTTGTGACATCAGAGTAGCTAGACATTCTAAACTAACTATGCAACTAGAATACTAACTCGCAGGATCAACCTTGTCTCCTACGGTGGAAACTACTATGCCTCGAACTACATACGGACTCGACCTCAATTGAAACACTACAACCTAAGCGTTTGAAAATGAAAGGCCCAGGGAAAGACATTAAAAATATAAAATGTTATCGTGAGTGGACAAAAGTATCATATATTCTGCATAAATCGATAAAAAACTGAAGGTTCATGCATTTCCGTTGATTTTCGTATAAAAAACGAGTTCAAAATATAATAAACTGAAAAACAATGGAGGTAGTCGTTCAGGGTGTTTGTCCTAACCCAAAATGACTGTATGTATGAAAAGTAAGGTGATGGGATCATCTAGGGTGTTTGTCCTAACCCGAGACAATCTGGGTTGAGCAGGGTGTTTGTCCTAACCTAGTCCAACCGGTTATTCGGTGATCATCCGAATAGTTAGGGTATTGATGCTACTAAATAAACCATCACAAAGAAAAACCTCTAAATTAAAGTTCTATGAAACATACTGTAAAATATGCTGTAATAATAAAATGTTGAAAAATGAACTCGTTATCGAATGTGAAAAAAAAAACACACTTACCTAGATTACCAGTAAATAGCTAGCTTGATGATCCACTAACTTGAAAGTCTTACTTGGTTTCATTCCATATTCGATAATCGTGATTTGCTAACCTGTCATGTCTATCTACTCAACAAGTCATAATTTGATCACATTCATCTTATTGTACTACTCAAGCTCCATAGAAAGTGAAACTCGTTGAATGTGTCGAGTTGCTTCGAATCTTTTAATCTGTTGAAACGTTACCAAAAATATGCCAAGCTTATATGAAACTATATGAAAATTATCACACGTTAACATAGGGAACTCCTCTTAGGAATATTAGATTTCTGGTCGCAGGAGCTCCGCCATGCAAGGCATGGCGTGGCCTCCCTAATGCCTTTAAAAGTCCGGGAGCTCGTCGGAGATTTACGTCAATCAACTGCCATTTCTAGGCCGAGATGCACCACAAGACTGGTGGCGTTCGACACTTGGGATGATGGCCTTCAAAACCCCTCTAGTCATCGACAAAATTGGATGAAACCTTAGAGTTTCACTTTGATTTTAGGCTACGGTTGATGCAAATTAGAGGCTGCAACACTAAGGAATTGAAAGAGAGAACCGAGGCAAAGATTTTGACACCAAAATCGACCAATGTGGTGGTCGGCCGTGACCCTTCATCAGCTACCGCCGACGCAGGGAGAGAGAGTCGGGGAGAGAAAGAGAATTACGTGAGGGAAGAGAGGAAAAAGAAATCAGCCCAAAATGGAAATATGTCCCATGGCCATTTTCGGAAAGTTTCCTTATATATACACAAACTTACTAAATCATAAAATCTTGACAAGCTCCGATTAACCATAACTTTCTTGTTGTAACTCTGATTTTAACTTTTAACATGTCCACGTACTCGGCTCGACGAGCTCGAAAAATAATTTTCTTCATAACTTTCGTAAAGAAAGCAAGTCCAAAGTCATAACTTATAAAATGTCAATTCAAGTTATAACAAAATGCGAATCTCAATAACCATGTTAAAATAAAACTAACTTATCAAAACTTGACGAATGATGATTAGCTCGTTAATCTAGGTTTGAGTCATTACAATACGTGACGTACTTGTTCTTGTCTCCACCATCTTTGAAGTACATGAGGGAGAGCTTGGGGTCCAAACCCTCCGTGAGCCCGTGTGTGGGACTTGTGGCAAGATAATATATACAAGGCAATTCAAGAATGCAACGTACAGCACGATATGATCAAGGTCACAAGACAACTTCATGGTTAGAAAATGAAACCATGAGCATTTTACAGTTATCTGTAGAGACCTTGAGGAAATGATCGATTAAATGAAACGTACCAAGAGAGAAGGTAGGCTTTGCTGTTGAGTATTCAGGGGCGTCGATGCGAGCTTTCTTTTTCACCAAAGACAGGTTCAGCTGATTCTTAAGCTCCTTTTTCACTGCCTTAGGGATCTTCATTCACATGACCCTTTCTTTTCTCAATCTCCAAGGTTTTGACCAGTCGGCAACGAACCTTCGGGGGTGTTGGAATGGCTTGCTCCTTATCCTCTGAAATGGTTTCGAGGACGGGTTTGGCGGAGCTCAAGGCTCCCTTGTGGTGCACCTTCAGAGCTCGAGGCCTATCAAGCTCAAGAATGTGACACTCATGGGATACCTAGGGGAGGTCATTCAAACCCCTTGGAGCAAGGCACTCGTGGTACATCAACCATATGATGTTTCAAAACTAAATGGAGAGCTTGAGTGCGTCGTTCACTAGGTCGCGACAATGGTGCATTCTAGCTCACGTTATTCTAGCCAAAAAGGCCTCAGGTTAGGGTATTTGCCCCCCCCCTCCCCGGTAAAGACCTCGGGTCAGGGTCACAGTCCCCTCTGGCAAACATCCTCGGGGATCAGCCGGGACGCTAAGTGTATCGATACAACTACTACTGTGACTATACTCTGTGTAAACCCAATCATAAATAGTTTCTATGCAAATGTATAAAGCATAATGTAAATGCATGTTTGTATTGCACAATTATAAAAGCATATTCGTAAATGCGTAATCGTAAAACACATGCTCGTATAAACCATAATCGCATATGCATGCTCATGCCTGTAAAACATATAATAAAGACTCGCAACCAATCAGTGAAAAGAAATATGTCCACTCACAGACAAGCACAGTGCGAAAATGCACTAATCCTGAGATCCGGCGGAGGATCCCTCACTAAGCGTACGATCCCGATCTCCTGAATAATCACAAATATCATTGATCAAAATCACAATTCAATACTCTGAACCACACCTTGGAAACCAACCATTTCCGGAAACATATAACTCGAATATCAATAAAATCATCGAAAATCCTATAAATACTCCACATATCCCTCGACATAAAATCCACCACCCAAATCAACTCGAAAACCTCAAGACGACGATCGGGGTGCGATTACGAGTAAAATGGCATAAAACTTTCCAAAATCCAAAAAGTCAACTCTTTGCCGGAGCTCCGCCGTTGACCGCCGCCGCCGTCACCGGTGAGATTTTTCGGCGACCAAGACCACCAAAGCTTCCTCATCTCAAGCCCAAGTCAAAACTCTTCTACACCAACACCCGAATCGGCCAGCAACTGTGCCAAAAACACCCCGAAAGCTCACGGCCCAAAATCGCCGGAAAATTTCTCTGGCCAATTCCAGCGCCGTCGCTCCACCATACTTCCCAAAACCAAAGGGGTTTCCATCCTAGGCTCGAACCCAGTCCAAACCAACCCAAAACTCAACCAGAAAGTGGCCAGAACACCTTCCCTTACATAATTCTCCAACCAAATCCACACCAAAACTCACAATATATACATCAAATGAAAGCCCATAGGAAGAGTTTCAAAACCATACCTCAAACTCTGGCAATCATGCCGTTTTCCGGTGGCAACAACGACGGCAAGTCACTGACTCACTGATTCAACGCGGGTTGACTCGGTCAACTCGGCAAGAACTGGTCAACTCGGCCAAACAGCCCATTTTCGAACTTTTTTGATAACTTTACGACTATTCTGCTATTTATACGTCGCGAACCAACTCTATCCGCGATTCGGAGAACTCAAACTCAAACGGATAAACACGACTAACTCGACGATAATTTTAAATATTCATTTTATATTCCTCGATTATCCGAAAAATCCTCATAAATCTCCTACGAACTCAATCAAACCCTCTACCTTTTCCGCGAATAAACCCAAACCAAATTCGTGTCCGATAATTAAGTCGTGAACAAGGCCGCATAACCGATTAACTACGTCAAACCACAATTATATGTGAAACTCGCGAATTAAGTCGATTAATATACCAATTCCGATTCGGGTCGTCACAAATCTACCCCCCTTACAAAAATTTCAACCTCGAAATTTACGTACCTGCTAACTGAACAGATGAGGATACTGCTCCCACATGTGCTGCTCGGTCTCCCAAATGGCTTCCTCTACTGAATGATTCTGCCATAAGACCTTCATAAGCGGAATAACTCTATGCCTCAACTCCTGTACACGTCGATCGAGAATCTGCACTGGCTCCTCCACATAAGTCAAATGTTCCCGAATAGGAAGCTGATATGGTGCTAAAACATGCAATGGATCAGGAATGTACTTCCGCAACATCGATACATGGAAGACATCGTGCACTCTAGCCATCTCTGAGAGTAACTCCAACCTGTATGCCACAGCACCAACTCTCTCTGTGATCTTATAAGGACCAATATACCGTGGTCAGAGCTTGCCACGCTTCCCGAATCGAACTACTCCTCTCCAAGGAGACAATTTTAGGAAGACCTAATCGCCCACCTCGAACTCAAGACTCTTTCTTCTCACATCTGCATAGCTCATATGTTGATCTTGGGCAATCTTTAGTCTGTCTCTGATAATCTGAATATCCTCAGTGGTGCTCTTCACCAAATCAGGACCAATGAGCCAACGCTCACCCACCTCACTCCAACATGATGGAGTACGGCACTGCTTCCCATATAAAGCCTCATAAGGTGCCATATCGATGCTGGGCTGTATTGTAGGCAAACTCGATCAAATGAAGCTGCTGGTCCTAATTCCCTCTAAACTGCAATACACAGGACCGCAACATGTCCTCGATGATCTGAATGGTCCTCTCAGACTGCCCATCAGTCTGAGGATGGAAAGCTGTACTGAAATGTAGTCTGGTCCCCAAAGCTTACTGCAATGCCTGCCAAAACTCTGAAGTGAACTGACTATCTCGGTCAGAAACAATGGACACAGACACACCATGCAAACGAACAATCTCAGCCAAATACAACTTCGCTAATCTGCTCACTGAAATCTTTCTTGGAAGTGCAAGGAAATGAGCTGATTTTGTCAAACGGTCCACAATAACCCAAATACCAGTGTTACCAGCAGAAGTACGCGGTAACTGATACACGAAATCCATAGTGATATGCTCCCACTTCCAAACTGGAATCTCTAAAGGCTGTAGCTTTCCCGCAGGTTTCTGTCTCTCTGCCTTCACTTGCTGACAAATGAGGCATCTGCTCACATACGCTACAATTTCCCTCTTCATATTCCGCCACCAATAGTAGGCCCTAAGTGTGCGAAACATCTTCGTACCGCTTGGATGCATAGCGTAAGCAGAACAATGGGCTTCATCTAAGATCTCTTTCTTCAAGCCCTCGTCTCTAGGTACACAAAGTCTTCCTCTGAACATCAATGTACCATCACTACTCAACTGAAACTCTGTTGGCACACCATTCTGAATCGTGGTCTTCTTGTCCAACAAATAGGAATCCGCATCCTGAGCTTCACGGACCTGATCAACCAATACCGGTCGAACCTGGAAGCTAGCCAACAAAGTTCCATCATCATCCCACTCTAACTCAACTCCCGTAGCCCGTAACTCTGCTAACATGGAAACTCTGGCCACACACACATGAAACAATGAAGCTCCAGATTTTTGACTGAGTGTATCAGCAACGACATTACCCTTCCCTGGATGATACTCAAAAGTGCAATCATAGTCATTGATCAACTCCATGCATCTGTGCTGTCTCATGTTCAGATCTTGCTGCGTGCGCAAATAAGTGAGACTCTTGTGATCTATATATATCTTGCACTGATCTCCATACAAGTAGTGTCTCCAACTCTTCAAGGCTAATACAATGGTAGCCAACTCCAAATCATGCGTAGGATAATTGACTTCATGTGGTTTCAACTGCCTGGAACCATAAGCCACCACTCTGCCATGCTGCATCAAAACACAACCAAGACCCAATTTCGATGCATCGCTGTAAACCACAAACTCTCCACTGTCGTCAGGTAGACTCAGAACCGGTGCAGTAGTCAACTTCTCCTTCAAGAGCAAGTAACTCTCCTCACAAGCATCGGACCACTCGAACTTGAATTTTTTCTTCGTCAATTTGGTAAGTGGAGTGGCAATCCGTGAAAAATCCTGCACAAAGCGCCGATAGTAACCTGCCAAACCCAAGAAACTCCTGATCTTTGGTACAGTGGTAGGTCTACTCAAATTTAATACGGCTTCAATCTTGTCAGGATCCACGTTGACTCCCTTAGCAGATATCACATGACCCAAAAACTTTAAGATGCTCAACCAGAACTCACACTTACTGAACTTTGCAAACAACTGATTATCTTGCAAAGTCCGCAAAACAGCTCGCAAATGTTTCTTGTGCTGGCCCACACTTCTAGAGTAAATCAGGATATCGTCGATAAACACGATCACAAACTTGTCAAGGAATCGCCTGAACACCCTGTTCATCAAATCCATGAAAGCTGCAGGGGCATTGGTCAACCCAAACGGCATAACCAAGAACTCATAATGTCCAATACCGTGATCTAAAAGCTGTCCTAGGCACATCTGACTCTGTGATCCTCAACTGATGGTATCCAGACCTGAGATCAATCTTTGAAAAGACTGAAGCTCTCTTGAGCTGGTCAAACAAATCGTCAATCCGCGGTAACGGATACTTGTTCTTCACGGTGACCTGATTCAGCTTCTGGAAGTCAATACACAACCGCATGGAACTATCCTTCTTCCTCACTAACAATACAGAAGCACCCCACGGTGATACACTGGGTCGTATGAAACCTTTCTCCAGCAATTCTTGAAGTTGAATCTTTAACTCCTTCAACTCCGTTGGTGCCATACGATAAGGTGCCTGAGATATAGGTCCAGTGCCTAGTAAATGCTCAATGGTGAAATCAATTTCTCGAACTGGAGGGACGCATGGTAACTCCTCCGGAAATACATATGGAAACTCATAAACAACCTCAATGTCACCAATGTTTGGTACAGTAGTATTTGTATCCACAACATGAGCTAAGTATGCAACGCAACCCTTCTTCATCATCCGCTTGGCGTTCATCGCTGAAATCATACATGGCAGGGAAGTATTCTTCTCACCAAGAAACAATATCTCTGGGAAACCTGGATGTCGAAACACCACCTCCTTCTTGTGATAGTCGAACATAGCCCAATGTGTCTCCAAGAAGTCCATACCCAAAATTACATCAAAATCAACAATAAATCCGCGGCTAAACCATAACCTCCCACAAAGATCTCACAATCTCTATACACCCAACCAATATTCACAACCTCACCGGATGGATACAACATTCTCCACAACCCCAGAAGTGGAGATGCAGGCATAATAGCTAAAGATGACAATCTAAAAGATATGAATGAATGCGTAGCACCTGGATCTAGCAAAATAAGTACTAGATAGCCAAAAACGTGCAACGTACCAATAACAACCTCTGGTGAAGCTCCGCCATGACGCAATGACATGGCATGAACCCTGGCCTGTCCAGCTGGTCGTCTATACTGATGGTGACCCTGCTATCCGCCCTGTTCAGAAGACTGTACTGGTCAAGCTCCAGAAGTAGTACCTCGATCTCCTCCTGAACTCTGAGCTGCCTGTCCACCAATACCAGTAGACTGGAAACATTCCCTCGTAAAGTGACCCTCCTGGCCACAACGATAAAAAATGGTAGGGCCTCACTGACAAGTACCAAAATGGTGCATATTGCAGAAATTGCATAATGGATACTCCCTCGGTACAGCAAAAGTACCACCAGTACGTCGAGGATAGCTGGATCCACTAGAACTCCCACTGGGTTGTGGTCTCTGTGGCTGATTCCTCCTCCATCTCTGTCTCTGTCTAGCCATACTAACAGGATGTCTATAAGATCCACTGCCTGATGATGATGCCGATCCGGAAGTGCCTGAACTCTGCCTCTTGGAAGGTCCCTGACTCGGTCCACCCTCCTCAAATCGTGGAGACTGGAATTGCATTTGCCTTTCCTTCTCTATATCCTCGCCTTGGAGTGCAGCACTCACAAACTCATCAAAGTTGTTCTAAGGCATCGTAGTCAATGTTCCCTTGATATTCAGGTTCAAGCCCAACTCAAATCTCCGGCACTTGGCTTCCTCTGAAGCTACCATGTCGCGAGCAAATCGAGACAAACGAGTAAATCTATCTCGATACTCAAGTACTGACATGCTACCCTGTCTCAGGTTGGTGAACTCCTCATACTTCCTCTGCTGTGTAGCCTGGTTGAAATACCTCAGCATAAACAAATCTCTAAACAATGTCCATGGAGTATCAACTGGAACTCTGTCAGTGCTAACCCACCAGAAATATGCATCAGACTCAAGTAAACCAACCGCTGCCACTGTCATCTGCTCAGGAGTGAAATGCAGACGCTCACAAACTCGTTCAACCTGAACCAACCAAGCCTCACATATCTCTGGATCAGCTGAACCAGAGAAAACAGTTGCTCCAGCAGTTCGAGCTTTGACCACAGGGTCAAAATGCTCATCCAAACGCAATACTCACATAAGATAGTCATGCGTCTGGCGATCCTCATCAGGATCCACATCCCTATTGACATGAGAACCACATCTAGGAGGAATCCTAATGATAAAAGAAAAGCATTAGTCACGAGGCACAAGGAACATAATCATGAAACTTCAGACATTTGAAAACATACAACACCCGAAGCATTGATGAGTAACCACTGGCCAGTCGGGTCATCACTTCAGACATGTTGTACATTCTCAAATACCCTTAGCATCACAACTACAGAAGTCTACAAAACCTAAAACCTAATGCTCTGATACCAAGCTGAAAGGACCCGACCCCGATTTAGTTTCCTAAACCGGAATTAAACCCTTTCGAAAACGTGAACTTTCAAAAAAATTGGTAGAGTTTCACTATATCGCGAAGTTACCATTAACTTACACCCGGAAATACACTTCATCATATGGCACAAAAGCCAAACCGTGGGCACCAATCCCATCCGGATTTCTCAAAAACATAACATAATGTAAAGCAATAAATATAACTATAACTTTACAGAAATCCGGAAAAATCATATGGAAATATAAACATCAGAGTATTCAGAGCGACCTCTAGTATTTACATAAATACACAACAGTAGGCCAAACTAGAAACCTACTGAGAAGGAAAAGTAGCTCGAATACTAAGTCTCTAACCTTGACGTGCGACATCAGAATCCAAACTGCAAACTGGGCATTGAAAACAAAAGGTCCAAGAAAAGATATATAAACCATTAGAGTGAGTGGACGAAAATAAATGTCTTTCGCCAAATATTATATATGTTATAAAACATATGCGAGTCTAAATGCATGAAAATCAAATGGTACACAAGGGAGACTCTAACTCCTCACGCGTACAGAGCATGCATCGGAAATCCCGCGGGGTCACTTATGGACACAACCGCGCTAGTACAGTCTGAATCACGGGATCCCAGACCCTCACGTGATTCTAGCCAGAAAGGCCTCAAGTCAGGGTATCTGCCGCCCCCCCCCCCTCAATAAAGACCTCGGGTTAGGGTCACAGTCCCCCCCCCCCCCCCCGGTAAACATCCTCGGGGATCAGCCGGGATGCTAAGTGTATCGATACAACTACTACTGAGACTGTACTCTGTGTAAACCAAATCATAAATAGTTTCTATGCAAATGTATAAAGCATAATGTAAATGCATATTCGTATTGCATAATTATAAAAGCATATTCGTAAATGCATAATCGTAAAACACATGTTCGTATAAATCATAATCGCATATGCATGCTCATGCTCGTAAAACGTATAATAAAGACTCGCGACTAATCAGTGAAAAGAAATATGTCCACTCACAGACAAGCACAGCGCGAAAATGCACTAATCCTGAGATCCGGCGTGAAAGGACCCAAACCCGATTTAGTTTCCTAAACCGGAATCAAACCCCTTTTGAAAACACGAACCAACAAAAACCACGAAAATTTCGGCAGAGTAACGCTACTAACGGGGAATTGCCATTAACCTGCACCCAGAAAATACACTTCATCCTATGCCATAAAAATCAAACCGTGGGCACCAATCCCATCCGGATTTCTCAATATCATAACAGTAATGTAAAGTAATAAATAAAACTATACTTTACAGAAATCCGGGGAAAAATCATATAAAAGTGTAACATCAGGATGCTCAGAGCGACTTCTAGTATATATTTACAAATAGTAATCCAAACTAAGAACCTACCATAAAAGAAACATCGCTCGAACACTAAGCCTTCGACTGCGACGTGCGACACCCGAATTCAAACTGCAAACTGGGCAAAGAAAACGAAAAGCCCAGGGAAAGACATATAAACCGTTAGAGTGAGTGGACGATAATAAATGTCTTTCGCCGAATAATATATGTTATAAAAATATATGCGAGTCTAAATGAATGAAAATAATATAGTACACGAGGAAGACTCTAACTCCTCACGCGTACAGAACATGCAGCGTAAAACTCTGCGGGGTCACTCATGGACACGTCCGCGCTAGCAAAGTCGAAATCATGGCACCCCAGACCCACACGTGATTCTAGCTAGAAAGGCCTCAGGTCAGAGGTCTGCACCCCCCCCCCCCCCCCCGGTAAAGGCCTCGGGTCAGGGGTCACAGCCTCCCCCGGTAAACATTCTCGGGGATCAGCCGGGATGCAAGTGTATCGATACAACAATATATACTGTGACTGTACTCTGTGTAAACCAAATCATAAATAGTTTTATGCAAGTATATAAAGTATAACGTAAATGCATATACGTAATACATAATTGTATAACACATGCTCATATAAATCATAATCTCATATCCATGTTCATGCTTGAAAAACGTGTATTAAAGACTCGCGACTAATCAGTGAAAAGAAATTGTCCACTCACAAACTAGCAATACGCAAAACACGTAAATCCTGCAATCCGGTGGAAAATCCCTCACCAAACAAACGATCACGATCTCCTGAATAATCACAAATTCCACTACTCAAAATCATAACTCAAAACCTCGAATCACATCACGAGAAACAACCGTTCCCGGAAACATATAATTCAATATCGACAAAATCGTCAAAAATTCGATAATCACACCATAAAACCTCGCTATAATTTTTGATGCTCAATTCGAAAAATAAACCTCACCACTGGGATCGGTGCGCGATTCCGAGCAAAACGACATAAAACACGTCGAAAAACACTCCGGCTAGAAAGTCGCCGCCGCTGCCGCCGGCCGCCGGAAAATCTCACCGGCCCATAAAAATGCAACCTATACATGAATTTTAAGATCTCGACATTTCCAACAACTTTCCAGTTCAAAGTTAAGGCCAATTTTGACCGAAAAAGGTCCAAAACTCACCTCAAAGTCACAAACCCTTACCGGAATTTCAAGTACGTACACCGATCTCCTTCCTCCGGCCACGGCAAACCTTGAGACCACTTCCAATAGATTCCTCTCCTTAAGGCTAACAAAACCCCTCAAGGTTTCACCACCAACTTGGCCTCCAAGTCGTCACCCGAAGTCGAAGAAAACTCGCTGGGAAAATGCCGATTTTCGCCGCCACATTTCTTCCTCCTCCAGCCACCCCACGGGTCGATCCACCTCTCAAATTGAAGATGGCCACGAGCCCAACAAGTTCCATGAAGCGACCCCAGCCAACCGTGGCCGGAACCGGCCTCCACGGTGGTGCAAAGCTCACGGTATCCAAACGGCAAAACGAATCGTCTCCTTGACCCGTGGTCAACGCGGGTCAAGGCCCAGTTTCCCCTTATGGAAAGTTTCCAAAATCGGCAAATATTCTCCTGTATTTATACCGTACGCGTATCGAATCCTAAATGGATAAATACGACAATATTCGACAGCCGAAAATATTCACAACTTATTCCTCGTAACTCGGAATAATCCTCCGAAAGTTCCTATGAGCACAAAATTAAATTCTCTATAACTTTCGTGAAGAATTCCAAATCAAATTCTTGCCCGATAATTTAGTCGTTAACGAAGCCGCCATATTAACCAATTATGTCAAAATCGCGAGTAATCGCGAAACTCTCAAATCAAGTCGATAACCATTCCATTTTCGGTTCGGATCGATCAACGGTCCAAAACGGATCACAATCATGATTCGGATAACTTGAATACAAACAGATAAACTCGACGATATTCTGAAATTTCAAATATTCATATTATATTCCTCGGTCGTCGAAATAATAATCCGGAACCGCCCACGAACTCGAAATCACGCGTACAACAACTCTCGAGAAGAGACTCAACTCCAATTCTCGGCCAATAATTAAGTCGTGATTAAACAGGCAATTCCATCAATTTACAGAAAACTGCGATTACGCGCAACCTTGTGGATTACGCCGATCACACTACTTATTCTGTTCCGGGTCGTCACACGGCGGAAGATCCCTCACCAAGCGTACGATTCCGATCTCCTGAATAATCACAAATATCACTGATCAAAATCACAATTCATTACTCTGAACCACACCTCGGAAACCAACCATTTCCAGAAACATATAACTCGAATATCAATAAAATCGTCGAAAATCCAATAAATACTCCATATATCCCTCGACATAAAATCCACCACCTAAATCAACTCGAAAACCTCAAGACGACGATTAGGGCGCGATTATGAGTAAAATGGCATAAAACTTTCCAAAATCCAAAAAGTCAACTCTTCGCCGGAGCTCCACCGTTGACCGCCGCCTCCGCCGGTGAGATTTTCCGGTGACCAAGACCACCAAAGCTTCCTCCTCTCAAGCCCCAGCCAAAAAACTTCTACACCAACACCCAAATCGGCCAGCAACCGTACCAAAAACACCCCGAAAGCTCACGGCCCAAAATCGTCAGAAATTTCTCCGGCCGATTCCATCGCCGTCGCTCCACCATACCTCCCAAAACCAAAGGGGTTTCCACCCTAGGATCGAACCTAGTTCAAACCAACCCAAAACTCAACCGGAAAGCGGCCGGAACACCTCCCTCCGATTAGGCCGATTCCGTTCACCTTCCCTCACATAATTCTCCAACCAAATCCACACCAAAACTCACAATATATACATCAAATGAAAGCCCATAGAAAGAGCTTCAAAACCATACCTCAAACTCCGGCAACCGTGCCATTTTCCTGCGGCAACAACGACGGCGAGTCACGGACTCACTGAGTCAACGCGGGTTGACTCGGTCAACTCGGCAAGAACTGGTCAACTCGGTCAAACAGCCCATTTTTGAACTTTTTCGATAACTTTACGACTATTCCGCTATTTATACGTCGCGAACAAACTCTATCCGCGATTCGGATATCTCAAACTTAAACGGATAAACACGACTAACTCGACGATAATTTCAAATATTCATTTTATATTCCTCGATTATCTGAAAAATCCTCGGAAACCTCCTATGAACTCAGAATCAAATCATCTACCTTTTCCGCGAATAAACCCAAACCAAATTAGTGTCCGATAATTAAGTCGTGAATAAGGCCGCATAACCGATTAGCTATGTCAAACCACAATTAGACGCGAAAATCGCGAATTAAGCCGATTAATATACCAATTCCGATTCGGGTCGTCACAAGGTCGGGATCAGGAAACTTAGTCTGAAGATGATCTGAAAGCCATGGGTCTTTGTGAGCTTCGCCACCTTTTCCTAGCTGGAGGTGAAGGCGAAGCTGAAGTCCTCAGAGGTGCCCTGGTGAGTTGAATGAGGCAAGCATCTCATCAGACTCGACATGGATTGTGGCAGAGAACAAATCTCCTTGAGATTTCCTCAAGCTCGAATCCTTAAAGAAACATGCATGGAATAGAGTGTCCGTAGGGTCGAGCCGAGAGGAAGCAGAATCGGTTAGCTGCTCGACGTCAACCTTATCTACCTTAAAAGTAATGGACGTTGCTGGGCTCAGAGGATTTTCTTCGGTAGGCTTCTCGATAGGGTGATCAGAGGACACCTCCTTGCGGGGCTCGGTGGGTCCCTCTTCAGTCTGCTTCTGGAATTTATGGACGGGCACGACAACGATGACTGGTAAGGAGGTGGTTTCCATGATACTGGTTGGGTCGGCATTCTTAGGTAGTAGCAAACCGATGACATGAGGGATAACCTGATCAACGGTTGGTTGATATATGGTGGTGGAGTTGTTGTTATAAGCCATTGAAGATAGAAGAAAAGGTTGGATCGAAGAAAATAGGGATTTTTTTAAGATTGGGGGATTTTTCTAGGTTTCGCAAAGATGGAGTGGGAAGTCGAGGAAGAAAGGCGATTGATTTGTAGAAGGCGAAGGGAGATGTTGGTTGATGGCACAGATTGGGTGAATAGAGATATGGTTTTTGATTTTACGGTAAGAATGGAGGTTTTGAATGGGAAGAGTTCTGGGTAAGGAAGGTAACTGTTGGGAAATGATATGATGATGAAGAAGTGGAATATCCTGAAGAGTGATGATCGAAGTGAAAGAGTGTTTTGAGTTTTTGCGCGGGTGATTGATGAGACAAGCTAGGAAGGTTTTTTGAATTTTAAATTTGAAAGGTGGCTGACAACAGCAAGAGGACGAAGTGTGTCGAACCTCATACTGTTGCGGGGGGTATTTGTAGGTGTTAGTTTTGGTCACCGAGAGCTTAAGGGGTTTTTAGGTCTCAAGGTCTCTTGGTGATATTGGATCGACAATTTGGTTAATGGGTCTGGGCTTATAAAATGAAGGCGCAAGGTGAGATTCATTTATCTAGAATTATCTTGAATTATCTAGAATGATGTATAAGCCTATGGAATGTTCGGAGGATGGTGCGACAATCCTAATGAACGATGCAAAACTCTGGGCATTAATAGAATCCTTGAGGGAATATGAAATATTTGTACGAATCCTAGAGGAATTGCACCAAGTGGCTTATTATGGTAATTGTAATATATGATTATCTCTAGATATGGAGATTCATTCCTTAATGGATTCCTCCCATTCGAAAGTAAGTAGTCCTATTCATACACGGACTATGCTTAGACGTAGAATGATCTCTATAAATAGGCCATTCCGGCGTGACACAAGGTAATGTATCCTAACCTACTAAATCTCTTGCTTTTGTGAAAGTATCTAATTTAAGCATTGAAGGGTCTAAGCACGGTATTACACTGTGCTCCGACTTGTTTTGCAGGTTCACGAAAGGTACCACCTTGAGGGAGATTAGAATATGCTCTCACACAACACTCCAGCAACCAGAGACCAAGCAAGTAGAGCGTCAAAGTCTCGCGACGTTCAGCGTTCTTCATGACTCTCAACGCCGACAACCACCCAGCCCAAACTCTGAGCATGAACATCGTCATCGTCGTCACCTAGTTTGAAGTCCCAAACCAGAATGCTATCAAACTCCCGCCACAAAAAAACACCAATGGCAGCAAACCGACATTTTTCTCGCCACATTCTCTGAAGCCACTGAACTCGGTACTTTGTACTCTCGTCTGGTAGCGCCAAGCACAACGGCAAAGCAGAAGGTCCAGTATGTTGTTGAAATATCATCTTCGAGTAACTGAAGTAATATACCCCCAGAGTATAGTTCTTTTAGAATTTCCATAACATTATTTCAACATTTATTAATACTCAACACAAACAGCTTGACGTGAGTTGGGATAGTGTCTGGAAATTGTACACGTTAATGAAATTTACTCTTTTACACTAAAAAAGAAAGAGTAACACAAACATACCAAATACTATACGTCAAATTTAGCAACGAGCCCAAAAAATCTTATTAAAATAGCAAGCCCAAAAATGTAAACCGAAGCAACACAAATAGCAACGTAGCCTATTATGAGAAATATAGCTACGTAGCTTAGCACATGTATAAATGTCATATGACTCATTATTCAAAAAAAGTGTCCTATGACTCGGATCATCAGATTTGGAGATCGAAGCCTTCTCCATCATCACCAATTAGTGCAAATTTTGTGCTTGAAATTGGAGGGTTCGTACATGCAAATTCTAGAAACTGAGGATATTTTTCTAGCATAGTCATTTGCCTGTGATCCAAAGTTACCCACACTTCAATACCCTGATCGGATCGTGTTTCAACAAACACCGTCAGATTTCTAAATGCAGGTCCAACATTCCCCATTACTCCAACCCAAAATGGCCTCCCCCATCCAAAATCAACCGGGTCGAGAAATCTAGTCCAGCCCGTGAATGCATAAATCTCTGGTCCTGGCTGCCTCTTCAATCAGATCAAGAGTCACAAATGCCTCGAAATCCATCTTTACCTTTCAGAGTCTCCAAGTATTCACTGTTAAATTCTTTTATAGATTCACTTAGAACCCTAACCAAGTCATGTAGCTCGTGATTACTGGTCTCAGGTGTATCATTTAGATCGAGTAATACCGGTGCCCACCAAAAGATATTTCCGATGACATTTTCTAACAAGTTTTGCATGTTCATTGGAGGCCTCATAGCATGCACTGCTATAGAAACTTTTGTTGAGACACCTGCATGCAGCATGCAAGTTGTTTATTTTCTCATAAACGTACCTAAGGAACTTAATATTCCAAAACATAAATTAGGCTTTCTGTGAAACTTAGATACCTGATGACGACGATTCCCGCCGAGAAGCAGCCATTTGATGTTTCCAGAGGAAACCTGTGAGTGCCTCAATACGAGATGGCTTCAGCACGTCCTGCCTCTAGGCATTGTCTCGAAGTTTTGATATGGCTTTGACATCAAAGACGAATCTCCTTGTCACGTAATTATTTTCCTCAAACCACGTCCGATCCATCAGAGCTAGATACTTCTCAGGCAAGTATCTCTTGGCGGTAAAAGTAATGAGGCTCGGGAGAGATTAGCCTGTATGATTTTGTCAAGTCTCCCACGAAAAATAGCAGACCAAGACTTGAGGAAAGCGTTGGCCGTCTCCCCGTCGATGAGTTTGTGAGAAGCGGAGACACCAATTGCTATTCCACCATCGAAAACGTTCACCTGGACACCAATCAGCTCAGAAACCGCCGTTTCCTTGCGAAATGGATGGACTGGAACGAAGTCCTTTAGCATCTCGGTTTCTTGAATCCGAAGAAACTGAGACAGATTACAATTGACTCCGGTTTCAAAGTAGGGGACGCCGGGGTTTTTGGTCCTGCCGGCGAACGGGTAGTATATAGTGAGGGTATGGGAAAGGGCGTCGTTCAAGTCGGCAAGGGTTTGTGGAAGGTTGAACTTGGGATCGTTAATGGGGTAGAAGAAAATCATTGGGCCATAGGTTGTGGGAGCTAGCTGATCGAAGATGGAAAGCTTGTAAGGTTTGAGAAGGTCAAGTGAAAAGGAAGTGGCTGATGGTCTAATGCTGTGTTTGGAAGTAACACTGATCTCAATGTTCACCATTTTTGCCAAGTAGCAGAGAGAGGCTAGCTAGCAAGCTATCAGAGCCAATTGAAAGAATTATAGCCGGTTAACTTGTAGCTTACCTTGTACGTATCTGATCTAGACTTGAGAGTATATATAACTACCAGAAAAAAGTAATATAGCTCAGTTATTGTGTCGTCGGTAAAAGGTTGTTATCCATATTATAGCTGACAGTAATATTGCACGTCATCAGCTATAGTCTATACTATAGCCGACGACAATAAATCTTGTCGGTTTTAGTTTTTGGCTTTGTCCCTGAGGACCACTCTCTTTATAGAACATGAACTTTGTCCCGTATCACACTTCCTACTTGGCCAGAGTACCTCCGCACCGCCTTCTGCCCCAACTTCACCGATCCATCATGTTCGTTGGTCTCAATGAGCAGTGGCCCCCTTTCCTACACGTCTTTGTCAAGTTGTTTGTCGGAGATGGGACCTCTGGTCTTTTTTCTGCTGCCTCCGGCGTCTGTCACATAAGAAAAAGTGTAAAGAGATTCAAATAGGAGCACCCAATTTTATATACAGATTATTAATAAGCTATAAATTAAATAACCAATGTGTGTTTGATTTACCCAATTCTGACGTCGATATGTTTGATACCCTCGCACTATAAAGAGGTGTATCAAACGACACATAGACTTATGTTTGTTGGAAGTGGATGTAATGGGGAGCTACTGGGTCTATTGGCATAGGCACTCCCTGCGCATTGACAGCAGGCAAGGCAGGTACCTCTCAGGGCAGGAAGAGGTGAGGCAGCGGTCATGTTGGTACCCCCGACGACGAGGTACCTCCTGAAAGAAAAGGCATTGGCCGTTTAAGGGGAGGCATATTGTTGTATCCCGAAGGAGCGGGACCCGTAGAGTCGGCTGTTGTGGGCATGAGGGTGCTGCCTTCGTTGAATTGTAGCACCCTTGTGCTTTGTGGTCGATATAGCTGCGGTTTCGCATGCTAAATTAGTTGACGGTGTCGAGAGGTCAACTAAGGGCTGCCAACTGTGGAGTGTGGATTAGTGTTTGAGGCGCACCTAGAACTATCGGCACTAGACCCAGATCCTCTGGTCTTAGGACCATTTTTCTAGTTGTCGGTTAAACAATACATTATGCCTATGATAAAAACCAACAATATCAACCAAAATTTGTCCAACATCAACACATTTGCAAACGATAACCATAACCAATCATAAACTAACCATAACCATAAACTAAGCATAAAATTCAACAAACGATAACCACCTAGCATATCAAACTACTTCAAACCCTAATTATAACATAAACATGTCAACGAAATCATAATTAACTGTGCCAAATTTCACTTCAAACTTAAACCATAATCAAATTAATTAACAAAAAATTATCATAATCAAAAAAATAATTCAATCCAAAAAATTAATCCAATTCATCCAAAAATAGTGGCTTCCCATAAAAAAAATTAATCCATGGCAGTATATTAATCGAAAACAGTTGTTTCCCAAAAAAAATTAATTCAATCCAAAAAATTAATATAATCTCATTCCACTACCACATATTTAACCATTGCCGGCGATTTTTAAATCGCCGGCAATGTTTTTTATCATTACCGGCGATTTTTTCCGGAAAAATCGCCGGTAATGTCTTTTTTTTTTAACATTACCGGCGACTTAAATGTAAGTCGCCGGCAATGTTTCGATGGTAATGTAAAAAAAAAGACATTGCCGGCGACATAAATGAAGTCAATCGCCGGCAATGTCTTTTTTTTTTTTACATTACCATCGAAACATTGCCGGCGACTTACATTTAAGTCGCCGGTAATGTTAAAAAAAAAAAAGACATTACCGGCGATTTTTCCGGCAAAAATCGCCGGTAATGAAAAAAAACATTGCCGGCGATTTAAAAATCGCCGGCAATGGTTAAATATGTGGTAGTGTTCTTACAATCCTATCAATCCAATTCATTCTTACAATCCTAATGAATCCAATCCTATATCCATGGTAGTAGAAAAATCCAATCCTATATCCAATCATCAATTACACATCACAAATTCAATCCATGAGAGAGAGAGAGAGTTGTCGGCTATAGTTACTATAGCCAACGACTTTTGTCAATGTCGTTGGATAAAGTGTAAAAAAAATTGAAAAAATAGACTCATGTGAAAACAGTTTCACACAAACACTTGATTAACACAAATACCTGTTTAACTAATTAAGAAACATAATCAGAATCACCGCTATATTCAGAAGTGTGAAAATACCTTAAAAAATAGGTTTATGACCAACAAATACGTTTAACACAAATTCCTGTTTAACTAAAAGGGTCATAGTCAGAATCATCACTTGCATCTTTCTCGGTGTCCAAGTTAATTTTTGGTTATATGTGCCGCTCCTCGTCACCGGAGTTTTCGTTGCATTCACTTGGATTAACATCAATTAGTTCAACTTCTTCCTCACGAAATCGAACCACACGACCCGGTTGCACGTTATTCACGCGAATTGAAGAGGATTCAGGATTACCAATTGCTAATGGCTCTTGGTATGCAATATCCTCTTCATTATTTGTGCTCTCTTCAAGTGTAGTTGCACTGTATATGTTTCTAGAAACAACATAGTTGACTACTTTCCACCCTTCTTTGTGTACAAGATCATCAAGATAAAACACTTATTTTACCGTTGTGGCAAAAATAAAAGGGTCATCTTCATATTAGCTTGTAGCAGTATTCATCGAAAATATTCTGTACTGATCGGTCCTTGTGTTTTGAGGGCTAGTATCAAACTATTTACACTTAAACAAGTGCACTGTCATGTCTTCCCCGTAAACTAGTTCAACTACTGAATGATGAACACCGTAATAGTCAATGTCATTCTGCCCACCATACACCATTACCCCAAAATTCTGTGTTCTCTGTCTAACATCTCTATGTTCACATATAAATTGCACGTCATTGACCTTACACATCGGATAAACTCTTGAAGTTATCAGTTTCATTGCCAAAAGTCTCAACTCGTGTGACCACTGAGGGTGCCATCATTCTGTATATGGTGCATCTAAAAAAAATAATAGCAACCATTATGTTTGAGTATGAACATAGGAAATTATATATATAAATAATATATAGCAATAAATATATAAAGATGTATCCACAAACCAAAATAGTTTACAAACTCCCTATTGTGGTACTCAAGATCACCGGCAACGTCTGGATGGTAAAGATGCATGTTTTTCCAGTACTAAACTTCTGGATAGTTAATCAATACCCACCAGTGGGTAATGACTGACTCATATGCATCCAACTTGTACGAGTTTGACAACTTTCCATAAACTTCAACATCATAGGAAATAATAGAAAGATTGAAATGTGGATCATCTACTAGCATATGTTGTGGAGGGTCCTCCAACGCTCCAGAATGCAACTTGGTGTACGTTACGCGCTCATACGCAATATATGCTTCAACTATACATCTTTTGGGTGCGGATTTATTAGCCACATAGTCTTTGTAGTCCCCTAGTCGTCTATCAAGTAGCAAAGTTCATAATGTGGTTATTGAAATATACCAACTTATATAAAAACATATTGATATAAAAAATGTTGAATCGTACATTTCTATGGGATACATCCAAGTGTAGTGTACTAGTCCAGTAAGAATTAATTGTTTGGGAAGATGGATCATCAGGTGAGGCATGATGTCCAAAAAATTTAGGAAAAATATCCTCTCAAATTTGCACATGATAAAAATGATGTCCTATTGCATTTCCCTCAGGTCTAATTTTTTCACTTCTCTAGTGCATAACTTCTGAAAGAATCTTGACAACGCCACGAACGGCTCCACCCCTGTTTGGGTAGGTACCTTCGAATGAAAACGGGGAAGAGACGTTGAAGCAGTATATGGAAGTCATGACTCTTTAATCCGTACATCTTATTATCCCGGAAGTTAACACACCGATCAATATTTCTTGCATAGCCTAAAGTATACGTAACATGACTCATCTACCTAAAAATTTCATTCTTCTGCTCAGGCTTAACGGTGTAAGGAGTCTGAGGCATTTTTTTCTTCCTATCTTTCAACCACAAATGTTTTCATAATTTCATTCTTTTTAGATCAATGCATGCCTTAGGTGTGATGACCTAGAATAGAATCAGCAGTGAAATTAGCTTAATCTACGAGCTTGCACGTAGTCGCAGATTTCCGACAGTTGTTTGAATCGCCAGATTTGATAACGACTAAATCATTGGCCGAGAATTGGAGCTGGGTCTCTTCTCGAGAGTCGTTGTACGTGTGATTTCGAGTTCGTGGGTGGTTCCGGATCATTCTTTGGACGACCGAGGAATAAATTATGAATATTTGAAGTTTCGATATAATCGGGTTAAATTGGTGGCTCTTTTAGCGACTAAATTTTTGGGCGAGAATTTGGTTTCGGATTCTTCACAGAAGATGTTGAGAATTTAATTTCGAGCTTGTGGGAACTTCCAAAGCATTATTCCGAGTTACGAGGATTAAGTTGTGAATATTTCCGATTGTTGATTATTTAGTCGGTTAAAGTATGTGTTTGGGTGAACCGTTGACTTTTTATCGGTTTGGTCGATGTTTTTGACTTCGGGTGATAATTGAAGAATATATTGAGTCGAGTTTGTTGCCGCGAGAATTATCGAAATTGGAATTACGATGCGGAAGTTACGTACATTTGAAGTTTATCGAAAAGTGTGAATTATGGAAGTTTCCATTTTGGGAAGGTATATAAATAGAAGTTTCCTGTTTGGGCAAGTCAAAGATGTGTATTTATGTTGTTGACCGAGTTGACCGAGTCAACTCGGTGGAGAGATGGGTGGCGCGACATGCTCGACGTGCTCCACGGCGGCGACGCCGTCCGGCCACCTCCGAGTCCAGATCCAATCCCAATCAACTCGCCCCGGCCACCCCGTCCCATTTCCGGTATCCCTCCACGGCGTGGCTCGCCGGAGGTGCATGAATTTTTCGGCCAAAGTTTGCTAATTTTGGGTGAATTCGGGTTGTGTAATTCCGGCCGAATTGAGCTGCAATTTGGAGTGGGCTTTGAAGCTCTCATCACCTAGAAGCTACCATGTAAGTTTGGTGATCTAATTTTGTTTGTACATGGAGAATTTTGGATTTGAAAGTTTGGATCCAATTCGGTTTTACATGGAATTGGACTAGTTAGAGTGAGAATTGGCCTTTGATGCAGTTGAGAAAGTTGCTCAGTGGGTGATTTGGAGTGGAATAGAGGTTGCTCCGCCGAGAAATTTTCAGATTGGGTGGCGCCGCCGCCGCCGCCAGCGGTCGACGGCGGTCGACGGTGGTCGACGGTGGTCAACAGTTTGACTTTTTGGGGTTTTCGACAAGTTGCATGTCATTTCACTCGAAATCGCGCCCCGATCGCAGTGGGGATGTTCGTTTTTCGAGTTGAGCGTCCGAACTTATAGTGAGGTATTGAGGTACGGTGTGAATATCGGATTTTCGACGATTCGTCGACATTGAATTATGTGTTTCCGAGAACGCTGTTTTCTCGTGATTTGTCTTGAATTGTCGAGTTATGACTTTCAGAAATTGATTTTGTGATTATTCAGGGGTTCGTGATCGTTTGTTTGGCGAGGGACTTTCCGCCGGATCACAGGTTAACGCGAACTGCGTTACGCTAGTCTGTGAGTGGACAATTTCTTTTCACGGATTGATTGCGAGTCTTTATACACGTTTTACGAACTTGAGCATACATACAAGATTTCGATTTACATGAGCATGTGTTATACGATTATGCCTATACCAGAATATATTACGTATATGCACTTATATATTGTTTCATGCATTTGCATCGAACTATTTATGATTTGGTTTACACAGAGTACAGTCGTTATATATGTTGTATTGATACACTCGCATCTCGGCTGATCCCCGAGGATGTTTACCGGGGGAGGCTGTGACTCCTGACCCGAGGCCTTTACCAGGGGGAGGCAGACCTCTGACCTGAGGTCTTTCTGGCTAGAATCACGTGTGGGCTAGGGATCCTGTGGTTCTGACTGTACTAGCACGGATGTGTCCATGAGTGGCCCCGTGAGATTTTTATGCATGCTCTGTACGCGTGAGGAGTTAGAGTCTCCCTCGTATACCATTTCTTTATTTATGCATCTGGACTCGCATATGATTTTATAACATATATATTATTCTGCGAAAGACATTTATTTTCGTCCACTCACTCTAACGATTTTCATGTCTTTCCCCTGGCCTTTTTGGTTTCCGTGCCCAGTTTGCAGTTTGGATTCTGGTGTCGCAGGTCGTGGTCGGAGGCATAGTGCTCGAGCTACCTTGTTTCTTCCAGTAGGTTTATTGTTCTACCTACTGTGGTATACTTATATGATTATACATTAGAGGTCGCTCTGAGTATTCTGTTGTATATATTATACGATTTTACTCTGGAATTCAGTAAAGTACAGATATATTTATTACTTTACGTTATTGTTGATATATTGAGAAATCCGGATGGGATTGGTACCCACGGTTTGATTTTTGTGGCATAGGATGAAGTGTATTTTCCGCGTGCAGGTAATGGTAATTCCACGTTAGTAACGAAACTCTGCCGAAATTTTGTTGGTTTTTGTTGGTTCGCGTTTTCAGAAGGGGTTCGATTCCGGTTTAGGCAACTAAATCGGGGTTGGGTCCTTTCATTATGACCGTCTTTAATTTTCCCTTCCCAATTCAGCACTGTGCCCACCACACTTTCACACACATTATTTTCTATGTGCACGACATCTAGGCAGTGCCTGATCGGTAACTTAGGCCAGTACTGGAGTTCCCATAATATGCTTTTGTGTGTCTTTCAGGTATTACCGCCATAATATCAGGATGATTGTTGAGCTCCCCAAAATCTTATGCATTCAACACTTCCAAAATTCCATCCCTCGTCCATCTCCTGGGTTGCACATCCTATTCTACAGTCTTATCAAATGCCTTGTCATCCTGCCGCCATGGGTGATCATGTGGAAACCAACAACTATGACAAATCTGGACAATATTCCTGCAATAAGGTCTCGTGCACTCATTAGTCAGGCACTCTGGACAGACCATGTATCCTCTAGTAGTGTTGCCTGACAACATCCCGCGGGCAGGAAAATCACTGATGGCGCCAGCATGCATGGCATGCATCTGGAACATCTCGTGTTTGTACTTGTCATAAGTTTATGGCCATCGTCACTCAGGTACTTATGCTTTTCAATCAAGGGTCTCAAATACACATTGAGACACTTTCCTGGATAACGTGGTCATAGAATTAACAGAGTCAGCATATTGTATTCTTTTTTCATGCACATCCATGGATGAAGGTTGTACGGTACCAAAATAACTGGTCATATACTATATTGAAGACTCATGTTTCCAAACGGGTTGAATCCATCAAATGAAAGCCTAAGCCAAACATTTCGGACCTCTGATGCAAATTGAGAAAACTCCCTGACCATGTGCTTCGAAGCCTCTCCGTCAGCAAGGTGTAAAATGGTATCATCGTCAGGCAAAATCCTCTCTACTCACCATCTCATAGATTCAACCATGTGTGAAGACATGTACAACCATTTCAACCTATCCAACAGCGGGAAATACCAAAGTATCTTCACAGCTTTCTTATTCCCTACAGGAGTTGACTTATACCTATCTGTACCACATACCAGACATGCATCAAGGCATTCAAGATCATTCCCTTCAGGATCTCTATCCCAGAAGAGAACGCAATCATATCTACATTCATGGATTTTGATGTAGGTAAGCTCAAGATACTTCAGGATATGTCACACCTTACGATGAGTGGTAGGAAAGCGATGACCGAGGGGCAGCGCCGAAGTAGTCAACCGTAGATAATCATCAATAGCCTTGAGACTCAATTTGTTCTCCACTTTGAACTTCATTACTCCCATGACCATTTCAAGAATAGTCATCTTACAACTGTTGTACAACAGGGTCTGTTAGAAGGCAATCAGCTTGTTGTACTTGTCAATACTGACTGTGTTGATAGCTCTAGGGAATTGGTAGACTAGCTTAATAGTAGGGAAGCCCTCAACGGCAACAGAGATATCTTGTACTTGAGCAAATACATCACTCTCATAAGAAAACACATCGTTGATCAACCTCGTTGTTTGATCGTTGGATGTACTGGTCCTCTTACTGAATTGCTCATGATCATGCTGATCCGCTGATGATGTTTCACCGTGATAGATCCAACGTGTGTACTTATCCTAAAATCCGTTCTTCTTCAGGTGCTCCAATACTATATCAATGGAAAAATGACACAAATCGTTGTGACATTGACATTTCATACATGGACAATAATGAATTGTATTCCCGTTAGCATTAGCAATCACATATTCCATAAAACTTCGCATTCCAGCGCCATATCTTAGATCCCATTTTGGAAGGCACATCCAATTCTTTTTCATCCTGAAAATTTCAACTGTATATATACATGCACTGATTAAAAATTCATCATTATATCTATCTATCTATAAATATATATCTTTAATTAAACTACAAATTACATTAATTCTTCTACTCCTTAATTACAAATTAACACACACACACATATATATATGCATACTATATATATATATCAACAATTAACATATAATTATATATATATATATATTCATCGAATTCAACTCAGAATCAACTTAACTCAACTCACAATAAACTCAAAATCAACAATCAATCACATATATATATGTACCTATATATATGTAGCGGGATACAGCTTCACGAACTCATTTTGGACAGCTTCCGACAACACCCAACGATTTGAGAGAGATTTTTGTTTTTCTCACTGATTTTTTTTTTGAATGAATGAGCTGCTGTCTAAATCTGGAAACATTAAGAATTATAGCCGACGACATAAAATATCGTCGGCTTTAGTGAAACTATAGCTGACAATGATTTGGGACTAAACCCGATGATATTTTATAAAATCGTCGGCCTATTTTTTAACATTTCGTCGACTATAGTGTTTGTTCTCATAGTGTATATAATATATCGCCATGCATACTCGATAGATCTATAATGACCACTCATGTGGCAATAATTTATGTACAACTACCTCTGTAAGCTAGACATGGTTATATTTACTTAGCCAACATAGGTATGGATCTCTACGTACCTTGGTATGCAAAACTGATTAGTCCACAAATATGCACCTCCTAGATGTTATATATTGATGCCCATATATTTATTCTTTTGTTATTTATTCAACAAATAAATTTATATTTTATTATTTTGTAGGTAAATGAAGATAAATGAATAAAAGAAGAAAAATAGAGAATTTTTAGTGTAATATGGAGTTAAGAGGTTTGACTTGTCAAAGAGGAGAACCCAAAACTTAAGTAAAGAAGAATTAAATGTTGAAACCAAAAACTTCATGTGTAGAATTGTCAACTTCGACAGAGTATTGAGAGCATCTCAAAATGAACCAGATAAATATCTTTATATTCATGGAAAGCCATGGATGTCTAGTTTCCAGAACTTCTTCCAGATCGTGAATATCACTTTTCTAGAGAAAGTTATGGCTATTTTAGTACATGAATGTCAGTCTGCTTGGGAATCAGTCTTTGACGAGAAAGTTATGTTTTGAGGTCCCAGCCACACCGAGAAGCTCAAATCCAAAAAGGAAATCTAAAAACCCATTCAGTACCTTATTAAAACTCGATTGTAGGGTTTTGGGAGAAAGAATCAGCTTTTGGAGAGCACACAACTCAGGATGCAACAAGGAGCTGCATAACATATTTTTCTTCTTCTCTTCTCTTTTATCTTCGTTTCCATGGATTGTTGTAGTGTATCTTACTTTTCTATGAGTAGCTAAACACTTAGTTAAGGGGATTTTTTGAAGTCTCGTACAAGAAGTTTACATGATACATACTCGTTTTTCTAATTTTTCATATTGATTGAATGAGGTTTTCTTATATTGCTTTATCATAGATGATTTCTTTACATGTTGCTAACGAATGAACAATCTCAGTATGCATGTTTAGGAATTTACTTTAGGAGAATTAAGATAGAGGCACATCATATCCTCATTGATCTCTCCACGATAGGATCCAATGGAGTTGAGGAACCGTTGGATGTAAGAAACCCTAGGTCTAGCAAGTTATGCTTGTAACTAGCTTGTGAACCCTTATAGATTCCCAAACACTCTTAGAACATAATGACTTTGGTTGAATAGATGAGGACTCACCATAGTACTAAGTTTACCAACTAGAGATCACGCTAAGGCGGAGGATCATGATCATTCCACTTAGTATGCCTGGTAAGAGATGTGTAGATACGATTGGTACGTATGTCCGACTTGACTGACTCAATTGTGGAAACATTTATTCCTTAGATTGCATATTAGGTTAAGTATGTTTTATGTAGATTGAATGATGGTGGATAGCAACCCCCCCCCCTGTATAGATTCTTTATAGATTCTCAAACACTCTTAGAACATAATGACTTTGGTTGAATAGATGAGGACTCACCATAGTACCAAGTTTACCAACTAGAGATCACACTAAGGCGGATGATCATGATCATTCCACTTAGTATGCCTGGTAAGAGATGTGTACATACGATTGGTACGTATGTCCGGCTTGACTGACGCAATTGTGAAAACATTTATTCCTTAGATTGCATATTAGGTTAAGTATGTTTTATGTAGATTGAATTACGATGGTGGATAGCAACACCCCCCCCCCCCCCCCCCCAAAACTTGTTCTTCATATTTGGTTCACATTATTACTTTTCAACATTTATTTTTCTGCATTACCTGTAGATTTACCAATTTATTTCGATAACCAAATCAATTCTAAACCCTATGAAATTTTACGTGGTAGTCCACCACTGAGTCTAGTTCAATTTTTTAAAAAATTTCGTACCATTTGGAGTAATATAGGTTAGGTTCATAATTACATATTTCTTCTATGGTCGAATCTGCCAGATTTCTGATTTTTGCGTATAATTATTGTTCAAGAGTTTAGTTTTATCAATTCTCTGTGGATAATGACTCCTACTTACAGTATTCGACATTGACACCTTTAGGAAACATAATAAGAATTATCTATGTAAAGAAATATATCTTTGATAGGTGATTTTCTACCTATCAACAACCTGCACAAAGTGATATGTTGTGTGGATTTTTAGCTAGAGGCAGGAATTCGTCCAGATTTGGAAGAAGCATATCTCTTCAACCTCAAGGTTGTGTTCCGTTATGAAAATCTTTGAGGGAATCTAGCTTACTTGAAGGATTAGATCATTGAATTAATCCACAGTGATGTGGGGCTACAGTCCATGAAATTCCGTGACAAATCGATCCCTAAATTAAACACCAATCGGGACCATGTTGTATTCAAATTTGTTGTGGCAAACTGTTTATGGATCTTAATTTAAAGTCAATTGAAGATTAACCAGTTGCGCACAACTGAGCGACAAACTTTTTGAACAAGGAAGAGGCAAGATAAATGGAACAAAAAAAAGCTACAATATTTAAGCTAGCTAGCTAGTTCGGTTGTTCCATTCACTACTAGAGGAGATATTCGAGGCGACGAAGAACGGTGGTCGCCTCGTTTGGATTTCTCGTCGCCTCAATACGTCGCTTGAGATTGATCCATTCACCATTGGAGCGGCAAAGAATCAATCTTCGTCGCTTCATTTGATTTCAAGCGACGTAAACAAATTTACGTCGCTTCAATTTTTCTCTCCCTGAAGCGACGTAGATTGATCAATCTACGTCGCTTCATTTTATTTAATTTTTATTGATTTTTTATTTTTTAACAAATGAAGCGACGTAAATTGATCAATCTACGTCGCCTCAATGTATTTAATTTTTATTGATTTTTTCTTTTTTAACAAATGAAGCGACGTAGATTGATCAATCTACGTCGCCTCAATGTATTTATTTTTTATTTTTTTTATTTTTTAATAAATTAAGCGACGTAGATTGATCAATCTATGTCGCCTCAATGTATTTAATTTTTATTTTTTTTCTTTTTTAATAAATTTAGCGACGTAGATTGATCAATCTACGTCGCTTAAATGTATTTAATTTTTATTTTATTTTCTTTTTTAATAAATGAAGCGACATAGATTGATCAATCTACGTCGGCTCAATGTATTTAATTTTTATTTTCTTTTCTTTTTTAATACATGAGGCGACGTAGATTGATCAATCTACGTCGCCCATGTCATTTTTTTTTTCTTTTTGAATAAATGAGGCGACGTAGATTGATCAATCTACGTCGCCTCATGTATTCAAAAAGAAAAAAAAGAAAAATTAAATACATTGTACCAAGCCACGACCTATCGCAATTTACAAACACAAAAACTCATTCATCAAATCAAGTTATATAGAAAAATATTCCACAACTCAAAACGTTATACAAAGCGTAGATACAAAGCGACCTATCACACAGTAGACTATGAGCCAGGAGGTGGTGGAGGAGCTTGAGGTTGTTGACTCGCAGCCTGGAATGATCGCATTAGGGCCTCCATTTCTTGCATCCTTTGGGCGAGCGCACTGTAATCCTCTATGGCCTTCTGTGCCACCTCGCTCGATCTGTGCGCCTCCTCTCTGGGTGCAGCCACCTCCCTTTTCAGGGCTTCGGTTTCCTGTCCTCGGGACCCTCCTCTCAGTTTGGGGTCGCGTGTGAGAGCGCGCCCCACCCCTGTCACATCGAACAAGAACAAATATTAGTAATGGAATAGTAAACAAAAATAAAGCAAAACGTAAATCGAGATGAACGACGGTGGTTTGTTAGAGTATTACCTCTTATAGAGGTCCCGGGCCTTGAACCCACCTCTTCCTCTATGATATTTATTTGTGTATCAAGAGGAAGAGGCTGGGCTTGGGAAACCGAATCGCCGTCATCTTGGCCCGCAACACTGTCTTGTTGCGACAAGACTTCATCGAGTCTTCGCTTCACTTCCGCCTGCTCAATTAAAATATATTAAATAAATAATATTACAATATAGTAAACAAAAATAATTGAAATAACGTAACGTGAACCTATTTTCGCTTACCACTTTCTCAGCCGCATTCTTGTCCGGCTGGTATACATTAATCCACGTCTGGACGGCGGGCGCTCTATGACCCTCATTCTCCAACACCTCGCTTCGGTACGAGAGGGCAAGAGATCCCGAATGGTGGTTGAGCTGCTGCTTCTTGTTCTTGTTTCGGTTTCCTCGATTCCGTTCGCACAATCGCTGCCACACACACACAAAAATCATTTTAAAATAAGAATAGATAAACATGCATATTTTTAGAATGTTGGCTACCAAAACTGTGCGGATAGTTTATTAAGCTCACCAAGTAAGCAGGGTCTTCCAAGTGGGATTTTAACCACGCCCATTGGTCTTCCCTCCCGAGAAACTCGGCCGGAGTCTCCTGGCTGACGTGGAGATAATGTTGATGGCAATCGTACTTCCAATCCTTGTAGATTGTTTGCGCCGTCGCATCAATGAAGTTCCACATCTCCACATCAGTCGCCGGGATGTCGTAGTTCGTCTAACACAAGACATTTAAATTCCGTTATGTAAAAGTTATATTTACATAAACCATAAAGTAGGTAAGTAAGCTAAGGTCAGTAAGTATACCTCAATATTGCTATTGACGATATCGCGATGCAAATCGCTAAGTCCCAAAAAACTAGGTGCAAGCGTTGGAACTTTTCCGCGGATGATGTTACCGATGTCTCTGCACATCAGACTCCTCATTTCCCTCGTCGCAGGCCCCCAATGCCTCGTAGAGTAAGCGACTTGTAGTCGCCTATTATTGTTCATCCGGACAAGGTACTCCGTCTTCGTCCCGACAACGACTCCGCGCTATTGCGTCGTCGGATCTCTGGTTGCCATGTCCACCATGTCGGGGAGTTTGGTCTTCTTGCACCGGATGCTGAAGACGGGAGCGTGCTGTGAGGCCGCAGTGGCGTCGCTGTCCTCCATAGCTGGATTCGCATCCTCAAGCTCTGGGGCGGGCATTAAACCAGCAACTGATGGAATCGTCGGGGTCGCAGATTGTCCGGTGGGGCAGCCTGACCCGGAAGCCCCCTCTCTGCTGAATGGTCGCCACGCTGCCTCTGCAGCCTCCGCAGCTGCCGCAGCCGCCACCGCCGCCGCTTCATGACGCTGGATCGCCGCTTTCTTCTTTTGGTGACTCGTAATGCTGGGAGCCATTCTGTTAAAACCTACGTTAGTTAAACAACATTCACAATAAGACCTAGGTTACCCTTCCCTTAGTTAAACAGACACGTTAGGAAAATATGTCGGCTCAAACAGGAAATGGTCCGATTTCGGCATAAAGCAAAAGAGGCAACTTATTACTTATAGCTATGGAATTTGGAATGCCATGGAATTCCATCGTTTCCAGTTGGAACATCATAATTTTGCAATCATTTTGCAACCTAAGTTATTCGATTCATATAATAGTTACCTAGGTTACGCATATTCTTGTTCAAGTATTTCCATTGGTGCACTTTCGGTTTCGTTAAAGTTAAGGCAGTTAACCAAATTCTGACCATGTCACTATGTCTAGTTTTTCTCCATATGAAAAAAATAAGAAGCATGTAGATGACTAAGAACAAACTGATCGAACAATACAGAAACATTCATGCTTATCATCACATATAGCAAGTCGCTTTTATTTTATTTTCGTTTGTTCGGTTAGATATCAAAAAGAGTATGAACCGAAGTACCATCACATATAGCTTATCATCACAAAACACAACACATAAAACACATATAGCTTATCGCATTCGCACAAAGCATCATCACATTCGGATTCAGCATCATCACAAAACGCAAAACACATTCGGAATCAGCATCATCACATTCATTTATCGCATATAAGCAACACTTTTCAATATATCCTTGTCATCACAACCGAAGGAATTGAATCCCTCGAACACAAAACACAATACACAACACACAAAACACATATAGCTTATCACATTCGCACAAAGCATCATCACATTCGGAATCATCATCATCACAAAACACAAAACACATTCGGAATGTCGCATCATCACATTCAGATATCGCATATAGCTTATCAATTTTCAATATATCCTTATCATCACAACTGAGATCATCCTCATCACAAAACACAATACACATTCGGAGTTGGCACAGTATAAAACACAAAGCTCCATACCTTCTCGAGTTGGCTCAAATCGTTTGCTTTAGCTACACGGAGTTGGCTCGGAATCGGTTGCTTTAGCTACACAGATTTCGCCAATGCTTACATGAAAACAGATTGAAAACAGATTAGCTACACACGACGAATGTGATTGAAAATAGATTGGAAACATATCTTACAGGACTGCTTTATAAGATGAATGTGATGCTTACATCAAAACAAATGAAAACAGATTGAAAATTGAAGCAACGCGATGATGGCCACAGATTGAAGCAAGCAATGCTTACATGAAAACAAATTGAAAACAGATGAAAACAGATGCTTACAGTGTGATGGTTACACAGATTGATGGCCACAGATTGAGTCACGGTAGGTTGGAGGGGATTTGGTGGAGGGGTTAGGGTAATCTGGGTTAGGGATTTGGGGCGAGGGGGTTATTCGAAATCTGGGTTAGGGATTCAATCGAGGGGATTTACGATTCGGTGGATGGGATTTGGTGGAGGAAACCTGATACGATTTGGGGGCAACCTGCAATTGCGTTTCGGCTTCGAGATTCGACGGTGAGGGAGGGGGAGGAAGAAGATGGTTTCAGGATTAGGGATTTGGGGAGGTCGATTTGGTGGAGGGAGCTTCAATTTGGGGCGAGGTCGATTTGGTTTGGGGATTAGGGCTTTGGGGCGAGGTCGAACATAAAAGAAGTGAGAAGGAAACGAAATGAGAAGAAGAAGAAAGAAACCGTGATTCTGGAATTATAAAGCCAATGAGGCGACGTATATTGCCATCTTCGTCGCTTTTATATGTTGAAGCGACGAAGATCTCAAACTTTGTCGCTTCCTCTAATTTCAAGCGACAAATAATTCAATCTACGTCGCTTCAACATATTAAAGTGACGAAGATGGAGTTCTTTGTCGCTTGAAATTAGAGGAAGCGACAAAGATCGAATCTACGTCGCTTCATAAATTAACGAAAGTGAACTGAATATTTAATTGTTATTTTTTTCTTTTTGAATAAACCAGGCGACGTAGATTAATCAATCTACGTCGCTTCATGGAGCGAAAAAAATAAAAAATAAAAAATAAATACATTGAGGCGACGTAGATTGATCAAACTACGTCGCTTGAATGTATTTATTTTTTATTTTTTATTTTTGAATAAATAAAGCGACGAAGATTGATCAATCCTTGTCGCTTCAAATCCTAGATACTAATAAAGATTGAATCCTCGTCGCATCAAATTTATTGATACTAACAAAAAT
Source organism: Geum urbanum (assembly GCA_946800695.1). Lineage (NCBI taxonomy): Eukaryota > Viridiplantae > Streptophyta > Magnoliopsida > Rosales > Rosaceae > Geum > Geum urbanum. Next base: position 14,418,353 of record OX327001.1, read on the forward strand.
TGAATTCTTCATACTAACTGAATATGAAAGAAACGATGAAGTTTAGTCCTCGTCTTCGTCTTCGTCCTCGTCCTCGTCCTCGTCCTCGTCCTCGTCTTCGTCTTCGTCCTCGTCCTCCTCGTCCTCCTCGTCCTCGCCCTCGTCCTCCTCGTCCTCCTCGTCCTCGCCCTCGTCCTCCTCGTCCTCGCCCTCGTCCTCCTCGTCCTCCTTGTCGTCGTCTCCTTGTTCTTCCAAAAGTAGTTGAAAATCTGGGTAAAATTGTATCACCGTGGGAGTGTCCTCTTGGTAAGGCTCGAATATATGATCTCCTGTACGCGATATGTTTTCATCTATGGCAAGTACGTCGGCGCTGTAGACATTGCGGTGCGACATTTCTTGTACTACCTTCCAAGTACCACCAGCCTTTGGATCGTCTATGTAGAATACTTGTTTTGCTTTGGTTGCAATTATGAAGGGTGAATCCTCATAGTAACTGTTGTTTGTATTCACTGATATCAGTCCATGATCTTTTATAACGGTGTCAAGATATTCCTCGTCGTCGGAGTTGTGCCATGTGCACTTAAACAACACCACTGGCATGCGGCTTGCATATAATACTTCGACCACGTAGTTAACATGGCCGTAGAACTTGGATGAACCCATGTCTATCATGACACCGCTGTTTTGAGTCACGGTTCTTTGATCTCTATCAAACGAGGTGAACTTGACACCGTTCACATAACACGACTTATAAACCCGGAATTGCTGTGGTCTTTGAGCTAATGACTTTATTCCTGCAAGCAAGCTCGGGTCCGAGTTTTTTTCTTTAAGGGACACCTGAGAGATAAGTGTTAAGAGAAGTTAAAGATAAATGTTATAAACCCTCAAAGAACCTTACAAGAATTAATAGTTGGATGTACCCATGTTAAGAACCATCGAAGAAAACTCCTCCGACGACGAAGCTCGTCGAAATCTTCACCATTTTTAGCTTTGAACCTTCTGAGATGTTCTTCTAGGTAAGGTTTGACTTCGTCTGTTTCCACCAAGACTTGCTAGTGAGCCTCAACAGTCTCTGCCTCAGTCAACCTGAACTGGCAACGAGTCTCGATAATATCTGGTCTTACTAAGAGTGAAACACAGCTGATATTCCACTCAGGGGAAGTGTCGATATCTTCGTTGTCCATCCGTCTGAGATAAGACTTACAATACGTCACCGACTCATGTACGAGATACTGTTCAGCAATACTACCTTCCGGGTAACGTGTATTCCTCATAGACTTTTTATATTTTCCTAATTGCCTGCAAAAACACATAGAGGGTTAGTACAATATTTTCGTAATTGCCTACATATTACATAACTAACATAATATTAGCAATGAAAAATATTTTACCTTTCAATAGGATACATCCATGTATAGTGTACTGGACCTGTAAGGAATACTTGTTCGGGCAGATGAACCATGAGATGAACCATAGATGTAAAAAAATGTGGAGGAAATATGAGCTCCAAATTGCAGAGAATCATCACGATCTCAGTTTCCATGTCACGCACAACCTCCTTCTTAAGCTCCCTACTGCATAGTTGACGAAACCAATTTGATAGTGCTATCAATGGCTTCACAACGTTTTCTGGCAGGACCCTCTGATAACCACAGGAAGAAGCGTTGAAGCAACACATGGCAATCATGCGTCTTCAATCCATAAAACTGTGACGGGGAACTTACTTTCACCTTACTTCTCAAACTACCTGCATAACTAAGAGGATACTTAACATCCCTGAACCACTGGAACACATCTTCTAGATCATCCTTTTTAACTAAAAAGGGTGCATGAGGAACTTTCGCCGTACCCTCGTCACCCGCTCTTTGCCACTGGTTTTTTCGCACATTCCTCTTCTTCAAAGCAGTGCGAGCTTTTGGACCATCCTTAGACTTCTTATCAATCGCAAAAATGGTTCCAAGGATGTTGTCACACACATTTTTTTCAATGTGCATGACATCTAAGCAATGTCTGATCTTCAATGATGACCAATAGGGCAGCTTCCAAAATATGCTTTCGTGAGTCCAACACTGTTTGTTATTCGGATTGTACGGCACCTTCAAGTCGTCATGTTGGCTAAGAATAGGGTAAACGTGTGACCTAACGTCCTCCAAAATTTCATCTCCACTCTTCTGATAGGGTCTTCCGCCAAACTCCACCTTCCCGTTAAATGCCTTGCTCAATCGCCAAGGGTGATCTTGGTGGAGCCATTTTCGATGACCTTCATAAACTATCCTCCCACATATATGCTCTGAAGTTAGCTCATCTAGACAGATTGGACATGCCTTGTACCCTTTCACAGTTGACCCCGCAAGCATCCCTAAACCTGGAAAGTCGCTAATAGTCCACATTACCACTACCTTCATCAAGAATACCTTATTGTCTACTCGATCAAAAGTATGGACTCCAACGACCCATAAATGTATTAGCTCCTCAATCATCGGCTCAATGAGTACACTAAGGCACTTTCCGGGAGATTTAGGGCCTGGAATCAACACTGATAACATGTTATATTCCTTCTTCATGCACATTGATGGTGGTAGATTGTACGACATCACAACAACGGGCCATGTATTATGCAAAGTTCCCATTGTTCCGAATGGATTGAAACCGTCTGTTGCAACTCCAAGGCGCACATTCATGCAGTCCCGTGCGAAGCCTGGAAAAGTTCTGTCAAAATGTTGAAACGCTTCTCCATCAGCTGGGTGGCTGAGGCTACCAGCCATGCATATCCACTCCCCCAGCCATCGCATATGCTTGGCAGTGTGTGGGGACATAAACAAACGCTTCAACCTTGGTGTTAGAGGGAAGTTACGAATTATTTTTTTGGGAATATCATTCGTATGTGGTTTATATCTTTCAGAATAACACACTGGACAAATCCTCTCGTTTACAAGCGCCCCCCTGAACAACACACAGTTAAACTCACACGCATCAATTCTTTCGTAACCCAGTGAAAGATCACTCAAGATTTTTTTTATTCTCGAGTATGAACAGGGGAATGTGTGCCCTTTAGGAAGAAGTTTATTAATGTAAATACATAAAGAGTCAACACTTGTGTCCGACCATCCATTTTCATTTTTCATTTCCATTGCATCTAATATGGCACTCAAAACAGTTTCCTCACTGCCTTCATATAATGGGGTCTGTGACTCCTTCAATAATCTATCGTACTTTTCATAATCATCGTCTACCATGTCATTGAAGTTCATGCCCGAATTATCTTCCACTAATTGTTGGGGTGCATCTGCATGGTATCCAGGATAATAGGGATATGCATCATGTAGAATCTCCAACAGGGGGTTCACTGAAGGACCGGCACCACTAGAAGGACCGACTCTGTCTTGAAGCCACTGTCTTCGTTGACTGAGCATTGTCGGTTCACCAGAAACTTCCCCGTGAAGGTGCCAGACAGTATAATCCGGACTCAAACCACTGTGTGATAAATGATGATACATGACATCCATAATAACCTTGAACGGACCGTTCTTACAACGTTTGCACGGGCAGAAGTGATAATCGGCTCCGTTACTATGTCGCCGGGAAAAATTCATGAACTCGAATATGCCTGTGATGTACCTTGGATCAGCATGATGATATGTCATCCAAGTTTTGTCTGGGTGTCCGTCCATGTTTCCTGTCAACATAAACAATCAATATGAACAAAGTTACCACGCCACAGTTGCGATTCAACCTAAACCCCACACTTCTTCGCCTTATGCCTCCGGGTTGGGTCCTATCCCCTTCAGGGGAACACGACATTTGCCAACGCTCTTGCACCCATGCGTTTCAGCTCCAGTTTAGGGAAATTTCGGCAGCATCTCCCTACAGTTCCCCGAGTGCACACATATCTAAACAACCTAATTTGTACTCGGGGAACATTGAAAGGAGACACTATCGAAACCATATCCCAAAGCTGAAACTGAAATCACACGAATAGCAAAAGGATCAACAAAGTCATGTTCACCTCAAGTGTCCAAAAATGGGACAATTCGAGAATCAACAACTCAACTCGATCAACTAGATGAGTTGTTGATTCTCAAACGGGAGTTCTAAGTTGATAAACACCACAATTATATATAACCATACGCTCGATTTCATGATTAACACTAATAACACTACTAATTAAGGCTCGAATACACCTAATCTACACATTTTATCAATTAATTTCACTAAATTTAACCAAATTTCAAACATTAATCATGAACCCATAACATGATTTATCACAATTCAATGATTCAAACACTAAAACTACAACATAAGACCAAATTCAATTCAATTTCAAAAATTTCACATCACCTTCATTTTCACTTCTAATCATCAATAAATTTCACTAAACTTAACCAAATTTCAAACATTATTCATGAACCCATAACATGATTTACCACAATTCAATGATTCAAACACTAAAGCTACAACATAACACCAAATTCAATTCAACTTCAAACATTTCACCAAAACTTCAATTTCACTTCTAATTTAACATATTATGGTCATAAAGAGGCTTAAAGAGATACAAATCAAACTAACCTTACTCAAGAATCAAATCAATGGCAAGAACAACCTTCTTTCTCAATTTCCTCAAATTTCTCCCAAAATCGCACAAGAACAGCTCCAGAACGCGAATGAACTGTTTTTCTAAAATTCTAACTTTATGAACGGTTTGACTTTAAGAAGAAGAGTAGATCCAGATTTTTAAAAAAACGAGGCGACATAGATTGAGCAATCTACGTCGCCTCGATTTTCTTCGAAGCGACCAAGCTAATCTTCGTCGCTTCGAATAAAATCGAGGCGACGTATATTCCTCAATCTACGTCGCCTAGTTTTTATTCGAAGTGACGAAGATTAGTTTGGTCGCTTCGAAGAAAAAAGTAGTCGCCTTATTTTGTTGAAGCGACTAAGATCAATCTACGTCGCCTTAATTTTTTTAAGCGACGTAATTTTTATCAAAGGCAATCTACTCGCCTCATTGAAAATTGGAGCGACGTAGAAATGTAACTACGTCGCCCCGATTCTCTCCTCCAGTAGTGATTGTTCTTCAAGCCTATTCATTCAGAATATTTAAATGAGCATTAATTAATTCTTGGCCAACGCAAAAATAATACATACAAGGATTGAAGGACGCAAGAGGATTTGAAATTATCGTCTGATGAGCTAATCCCATAAATTTACCACTGTTTCTCTGTTGCATTTTAGATAAACTATTTTGTCAAAAATTTGCTGAAGTTTGTCTTCTCTCCACCTCTGAGATTTCAATATGCACCTCGGTAGATATAGCAGTACGAGCTAATTCAATTTCATTTTGGCCTCCCTTATTTTCTTGATGATCCAATCCAACGATTTCTTGGCCATCTTCAACAATCTCCGTTTGTGACATTTCCGCGAAAGTTGGTTGCCGGTGGTGAGAAGAGAAGTCTAGGGAGTTTATGGTTCTCCTACTGCTTCCTATAGTAGAGGAAAAATCATGACCGGATTCTGAATTGTTTAGCTTATTATTTTTTCTCTTCTTCTTCACGTCGGCGTGCCACTGCTTTATAACTTTTGTTGTATGCTCTTCAAGCACTTGTGTACTCTTGAAATTTGACCCCATCTGCATATAGAACAATGTACCACCAATCAAGTTTATTTATTCCATAAACAATCTTAGTCGTTTCTTAGAGATATTATGTCTTTTATAAGAGTGTACACGTTCGAATATATATATATATATATATATATATGACTGTATTCGTACCTGGGTGACTAGAGCATAGAGAGGAAGAGTGATGTAACTGCACATAACTTGGACTACAACCCTACAGAAATTAACAGCAGTGAACTTCAGTGATGAACATATCAACCAAGATTAGATGCTATAACTTATTGTGTAAATAAGAAAGAAAAGAAAAAAGTAGATGGATTGGCGCACTTACGCTAAGACGACGCGTATAATGATGATATCAATGTGTTCATGGTAGCAGGAGTGTATCCCAAATTGCAACTGATGAAATGATGAACAAAAGAGACAGTCAGATATTAAGCAATCATATTTTTAATAGATCTAAGACGCATCCAAGAAACGGTACGTAGCTGAAGAGAACCATGTAAAGTCTTTCATCACACCGTCTAGCTAATTTAGTGAACCAGTCTCCAACACGTTTTAATTCGAGCCATTTTAACAACAAAACAGACGGAATATTTGACGAGAGAACACTTCATAAACGTAGTTTGAATAAATTGAAATGCAGATATATACGTACCGTGACCCAAATGAAGAAAGCAAGTTCAAATGCATTCTGCAAAGAGGTAGAAATTACAAAAATAACTAGTCAGTTTTGATGTACCATTAAGCACTGTTACTAATAATACATCAGTTAAAAATTAGTTAATTACCATAAACAGAGTGAGATGAACGAGAGTCAAGACGAACTGTGGTCTATTAAACCAGAAGTGACTGTCCTTTGGTTGCACCAGAGGAGTTCCTTTAATTACATTATGCTGATCACCAAGCTGGTGAGCCATTTTGGCTACCACTACTTCCAGTTTCGTTCCAAGAACCAGAACTATCTATCAACCACAAAACAACTTTATTAATTAGCTTCCAATTAATTATATATACAAAAATAATAGTAACACTCTTAAATAACTTGCAATTCCGATGAAGTAAAAAAGATTATGTTGAGAAGATTGAGTACATACAATTAGTGGCAAAAATGACACCCAGAGATACACCTGCCATCCTGTTGTTCAAGACGCGCGCGATCGATTAAATTAACACAACATTCAGATAGCCATTAATTAGCTATAGTGATCGATTATAAAGGAAAACATGGTTTTTAATTATGGAATTTAATTACCATGCACGTCCACGAGGATGAAGATTACGACGATAAACCACATGAAAGGGCTGTCCAGTAATTAAGAAAAAAAACACAATTAGCACAGTGTATTTGGATGTGTACGTACGTAGTATTTTCACTAATGCACTGTCTGACAACATAATATCTCAAACAACGTTATGGCTAGTTAGGTGTATATATAAAGGTTTCTAATTAAGAATGCCAACCTTATGCCAACTACTTCTCTAAAATCATCCTCAAGCGATCTTTGAATGTACTCCTGGAAATTGAATGCGTTGTTTGTGGACAAATGAGTCTGCAAAGTATTTGAAATGTTGGTTATATATTTTGCATTATATTACGTGTGTGTGTATATATATATGTTACATAACATGATATTTTCTTAAATTTTAGTATCCATAGGTGGTACTCACAGAAACGAAACCGTGGCGTAACGTGAGATAATCTACTCTTTCAACTGAATGGAAGAATTGCCTGAAGAAGCACTTCTGCATGTAGATAACATTTCATAATTAATTTAAGTAATCTAGCTAGCTTAAACAAGTAGTTAAGATCCATGAATAGAAAATACAACAATGAGGAATAGAAAGTTAACTCACAATCCACAGTTGAATAGGTGTTCTTGTACAAGAATTCATGTGCCTTCGAGCGAAGGTTGTCTGCCTTGTAAACCTGAAGCGATTAGGATCTACATACACAGATTATATGAAACGAAATGCTGAATCAGTTTCTGGGTTTTGTAGGAGATCGAGATTACACTGGAATATAGACTTGTTGTTGACTCAAATCGATCGAATGAAAATATTGATTGATTTGGTATATCTTACCATTTGCGACTTGGTAATCCACCGTCTGAGTTTCTTTTTCCCATGCTTCCCAACGCCTCATCTATTGATTCATTTGGAACAAATTAACAAAAGTATCCTTACAAAGTAAAAACTTCTGATGATTTTAACATGACTGTTAATAGTAGAGTTTAAAGACAAAGCTACACTGGCCCGTAATTTTGGTGGAGCTATTTAGGGGCGAACCCAAGCCTTGCATAGTCAGATTACTTTGTTCTATTTCTTGTTTTTTCCCGGTATTATATATTACTAAAAATTCTACGTACGTAGTTGTCTCTCGATCTCTTCTTAAGTTGCTACATACATAACTAATTTGTATATTCCGATCCTTTGACTATATATCGATCGGTATGTGTGATCAGAATCTTGATGCATATATTAATCAATTTTGCGTCGTATAGACTCAATAAAGGTCCCTAGGTCCCATGTTTCGGATTGGCAAGTTCAGATGACCCTTTTAGGTCAGGACGAGAAAGTTGACAGATCCGGTATCAACAACTTTTTTTGAAGCGAAAGCGGAGATAAGACAGACGGGACGGTCAGAAGTTGGACGAGGAACCTTGGCTCTGATACCAAGTCAAACTGTAGCAAACGTGACATGTGGACCTCTAATATAACCAATATTATCCCAACTTGAACCACTTTTAAAGTGTTGGGTTTTATCCATGCCAAAAGACTTCAGTTAATATTGAGTATTTGAGTATGGTCCATTCACTTATAAATCATATTCTACTTGCCTCTTTTTAAATGCGAAATCTTTCCTCTCCAATAGTTTCCACCGCCTAAATTAGGTGACATGCCAACAAGTGCAGCAATTCTCCATGTAAACCCTCCAAGAATATTAAAGAGGCCGTGTCACCGACTCCTATTACTATTGAGCATATTGACAGTATAGAGTCAAATGTGGGAAAGCACACTAAAGTCAAAATTCCAGAGAATTAAACTCTATTTTTTTTAATAAAGAATTAAAGTATTGAACTCTAATTATGGGAAGAATTTGTCTATATCAAAGAGTAACCAGATATAACTTCAGCTGCAAAAAATTGTTGAAAGGTTAACGTTGTTGCCTGGGATATGTGGTCAGGAAAGTGCCTTTAAGCCAAAGGTGAATTGAAAGTGCCGGCAACTTATTGGCGTACGCGTCGTGGAAGAGCTAGTGAACAAGTATTGCCAATCGTTTTACATTAACTACATATAACTCGATCATATAAGCAACATGAATTGCATATAAGAAACTTCTAGCAATTGATGAATGTGTATCGTGCCGAGTATTGCAATCAACTATACACTGTTGCAAATTTCCCATGCATGCGGTGAAAAAGTTACGAAGATACTTATCTCCACACAACAAAAAAGCCATTAAAGCACCAAAGAAAAAATTGACAAGCTAGGATAGACAGCATGCAGGAGACTAGTATGCAATAATGCACATAATTAACATACCTTGGCTCTACCTAAAGCCATCGTCAGCACACTGTACACAATCTGCATAATTGCCAAAACAAAGATGAAGTTGTTGAGCTGATTTAGTCCCCCTTGTGATATAAACGCGCTCTTCCCCTGAAAAGTTAATTAATCCCACTAATTAAGAATAATGTAAATTAAAAAGATAATAAAGATATGATTGACCCTTTTTAATTTTGCATAATAAAATAATTCATACATACCTGGGACTCGCATTGTTCTTCCTCGGCAGAAGTGGTTGCATCTGTTTCTGCTAGTCTTCTGTGGATTACCTCCAAAGCGGCAGATGTGCCTGTACTCCACACGCGGTCGAAACCAAGTGTTTTGGTAGTTTTAGTTGGTGCTGATTTTCTGCAAGGAAGCATGGTGTATGCAGCTTTTGTGGGTATGCAAATTCTGGATATCCATCTCTGTGTTACTGTCAGTATTAAAGACATGAAACCCAGAAGCATAAGCACTGCATGCACCCAACAAGAACACGTCCACCAATATAAGGTTCAGCTAGCAAAAAAAAAAGCTTAAATCGGTTGTACGTGGCTAAAACTAGCTAGGCTAGCTAGGTCATGTAATCGATCGCGTACCTGATTTGAGCTTTTCTACGGCCTCGAACAGTGCAGTCTTTCTATGTCTTTTGAGAAACTGCAAAAAAAATGATGACCAAAATAATTAGATCGGGTGCACTTGGTAAATTCAATTTCAAAACTCAATGACTGAATGTTCTTCAGAAACTGAATGACCCTTAAGATTAAGATTATTAACGTACTTGGGAAAGAAGATGGATAAGGTGTTCTATGAAAATAGAAAGAAAAATGAAGACAAAGCAAACTGCAGCCAGAGCCCAAGTGGGAGTGTCTTGCAGTGATCGAACCGTTTCTTCGGAAGCCATGTTTAAGTTTACTTTCTCGGCAAAAAATAATCAAGTGATCAGCATCAATGGAGGAGCTAGCTAGGTGATCGATGAATAAGTGGTCGATCTATATTGAAGCAGCTAGCACAGAGGAAGGAAAGATAGGCTTAAATATGTAGCTCGAAGTTAAGGCGGACCAGGACCAAAATGTAAAAATTAAAGAAGAAGAAGAAGAAGAAGAAGCAGAAGAAGGATAACGATCGATGAAGAAGATGGAAATTTTCAATACTACAATTCTTGTATGCTCTCGTCAGTTTGGGGGTGCTTTGTTTAAGTCCAAGCAACTTGCAGCTTGTTACTAGTGAAGGTCATATCTAAATATATAGATCGACTTTGACACGGTTTGTAGAATTTTATTTATATTGATTATTTAAAGTGGATGTATATTGTTTTTCGGTTGGTTCATTTAGGACAGAAGCATCCAAGGGGTGGTCAATTAGGTCCAGGCGTCCAGCAGGCTTTAATTGGTTGAGTTGGTTCCATTGATTTGGGAACCTCATGGAGGCCTAGGACTCGATTATTGTTGTGGCGCGCAAATAAAAGTTGACCAGCTACTTCTAGAGTAAAGTACATAAAAAGTTTAGGAAAACTCATTACTTGAATTTTCGTTCTAATATTAAAATGATGTCCGAATTTAAAAAATTATCAAAGTAATACTCAGACTCTTAAAATTATATCTACGTGATACTTACTGTTAATTTTCGTCTATATTCAGTTATTTTTGTTGACGTGATAATTTAAAAAAAAAAATTAAAATAAAGAAAAGAAGACCGTAATATCCTTACAATTTTTTTATTTTCTGTTTTCCATTTTTCTTTTCTTTTTTTTATTTAGCTCTCTCTCTCTCTCTCTCTCTCTCTCTCTCTCTCTCTCTCTCTCTCTCTCTCTCTCTCTCTCTCTCTCTCTCTCTCTCTCTCTCTCTCTCTCTCTCTTCTTTACTAAGTGGATTAGAGGAAGCCAAACAAATTACAGTCTTTTTTCCTTTATTTTAATTTTTTTTTAAAATTGTCACGCCAGTAAAGTTAATTGAGTATAGACAAAAATTGAAGATAGGCATCATGTATAGTTTTAAGAGTCTGAGCATCACTTTGATAAATTTTTAAATTCGAGCATTCATTTTGATATTATGACGAAAGTTCAGACTCTATGGATGAATAAAAGTTTAGAAATCTATTATGCTTAATTCCCCTTCTATTTGCTCGACTTTGACCTGTTTAGAGGGGGATGTGACTCAAAATATCCTTGAATCATCTATTGCTATCAAAATTTCCGTGAATCATCTATAATCGAAAGAAAAAAAGGGGTCATTTAGAGAAACACCCTTGCAACATATATTTTCAAGTTTATAATCCATTAATTTTTACATTACTAGATTTAGGACAATTTTAAATGGCTAATACAAAATTGTATATTATTATGCCATATTGGTGAAGTAATTTACGGATTCTGCCATACCTATTAATTTCAAATTTCTGCAAATTCAATGTTCCCTTATTTTAACTTTCGTTATTTATTTATTTTGAAAGGGTAATTTTCGTGATTAGATAAATTAAGATTTAGTTGGGTAGGTAAATTAACAAGAAGGTAAATTAATTGGACCCAACTCCACGAAGTAGGTAAATTGCTAATTTACCTTTTTTGGTACTTCAATTTAATAACTGAATTTATCTAAATTTCATTTTTTGTTTAAGTTGGTATCCTATACGTTCACGTTTGTTACCCCAAATTAAAGGTAGACAAAATAGGTAAATTAGTAAAAGTTATATTAGATTAAGTAGGTACATTATGTAAATAGGTAGACCAAATAGGTAAATTAATTAGACTACAATAGAACATATAATCAAAAATATGCAAAAGAGCACGATATGAAATTGAGCATGTAATTAAAAGAGAAAAAATGATAATTCCTTCAGAATATTATCGATACAAATTCAAAATGTTAGTATTAGGTTAATGGGTATATTAGGGAACTCATATTGCATAGGGCTGATTTGTCGATCTAAAAATAGAAACAATTTAAGACTAACATTAAATTTAGGGACTAAATCCATTAACATTAAATTATTTGGAGTTTATTAAAAAATTCAAATGTGACAAGGAATTTTCCCTAATTTCTCCGAAAAAAATGTTGTGTGTGTAGGCTGGGATGTGTACACTATAGAGTTGGATAGAGCACTGTTGGAGTGTAAAAATCAACAAGGACTAGTTACCTCAACAAACACTAATCGTTCCATGTCTTCAACGCGCCGGAGTTTGATCCTTTAATCGCCGGGGGGGGGGGGGGGGGGGGGGTGGTGGACCTGCAAAGACAAAGTCACTAGGAACTCCTCTCAAGCAGGGTTTTTAGTAATAAGAAGTGAATCTTTTACAAATGAAATGAGTGATGGTATTTATAGGTGCAATACTCCCTCAAAGATATGACCGATTAGCTTGAATCCCAAAAAGCGGAACAACGACTGCCGTCAATATCCCCTCTTATTCATCGTCCTCAATCATCTCACCTGCAATCGCACGTCCTCAAATTTCCTCTCCTTTTCCATCTCATTCGCACCATATTCCCTTCAACAAACCTAACTGGTTCGTTTAGCACTCACATGTTTACCACGAGCCTTTTTATCGCCATCGTTTTCTCATCGCTGAACCCATCCTTCTTGATCCTTTTCTCTGAGCTTACCACATCTCTCATATTTTGGGCCTTTCATACCTTTTTTCGTTGCTAGACACATCTTCATCTTTTACTTTGGGCCTCCAATTTTGTACAACGGGGATTTCTCCGTGGTGTTAAGCCCAAGTCTCCCACCCAATTTCGTATGACGAGGATTCCTCCATGGTGTTAGGTCCAATTCTCTCACCAAATTTCTTATGATGAGGATTCCTCTGTGGTGTTAGGCCCAAGCCTCTTACCCTTTCTAACAGGTTCTCCAGCATTTCCTCGCTGATCCACTTGGCCAATAACACTTATTCGTTCCTGAGCTTATTTATCTCACTTGTTGTATCGGGCATAAGCCTCTCCCTCCATACTTCTTATTATATTATTTGGGCCTTGATGACCTCCCTACCTTATCACTCATGATGTTATCTTGGCCCAAATTTTATCACCCACAAATGCCCCCAAAATTCTCTTTTGGGCCCAAAGGGAATTTTCTACTCGGCAGTCAATGCTCTTTCATCTTCATTCCCATGCAAAAGTTTTCCTATGTGTACCACGTCCACTTCCAATGCTCTACCACATGAATTTTTTATCCCCCCTTGCCTTGCAGAGGGAGCAATATCATCTCATCTCGACGTTACTATTGTTCCTTCTTAGTTCAACGAGATGTTTCATTTAGCTTCGAGACTTTCTTGGTCTTCAAGTCTGACAACTATTCACATATTTTCAACTTACTTCGATATTCAATTTAACTTGATGTTGCATGCGTCACTTCTTCCTCATCACATACTCGAAAGTTCCTTAACTGCACCTTTACCATGCATCTTTCCCAACTCTCTGAGTCACGTACTTCATCAATCATGCACCTTGAGTCACGCTTATCCAATAATCGACGTGCTCTTTCTCTTGTTCAATGACTTTATTCTTGACTCTCATTGGTAATCACTTATCACTCAATCCTTAAGGATTGAAACTTGCTCCATTAACTGTGATTGGAAACTCATGTCTTATGGTTGATACATATACTTTCGCTCAACCACCATAGTTATTTGTGGCCTTCGACTGTACTCGGTCTCTACTTATTCATGTCCCCAGTGGCTCTTGTCAAGTTACACTTGGCACAAGACACTCATTTTATACTTTTCCTCCTTTAGGGCTGTCATCCTCATCGTTGAGTTTTTCTCGTCCTTAACACCATATCTTTACAGTTTTTGGTCATATCAATGCTATCTTGCCCTTGAATTTAAGCTATGCCTCTGTCATTTTGTCTTAAGTTTTTTGGCCATGTTAGTGTCATTTTGCCCTCGGCTTTTTGACATACCGTTATTTCTCAACTCCATAAGCAATCACTCAATCCTAGGCCGAGATATAATCATCGCAACATCAAAATGTCATATCATCAAAAGACATTGGTTGTTGTAAACAAAACAATGACATCTCTCCAATAGTTTTGGCCATTTTTCAAAGAAAACAATGTCATCTCTCTAAGAGTCTTGGCCAGTTTAAAACAAAAAACTCTCATCTTACCAAGAGTTTGACCATATTTTTGTCATTTTACCTTTAGTTTTTCTGGCCATGCCAATGCTATTTCACCCTTGGTTTTTCATATTAATGTAATTTCACCCTTGGTTCTTTGGCCATGTCATTTTACCCTTAGTTTTTCAGTTCATGTCATTTTACCCTTGGTATTTTGGTCATACCTTTTACCCTTAGTTCTTCAGCTCCTGCCTTTTTACCCTTCCTTGGTATTTTGGCCTACCCCTTTTTACCCTCGGTATTCTGGCCTACTAACATTATCTCGTCCTCAAGCTTCCCAACCCTTGGGGCTGAGATATATTCATTGAATAATAATGTCATTTCTCCAAGAGATTTGACCAATTTGTCAGCTTTGAAAAATGAGCTCTCAAGATCGAGATTTAATTGACACATAAAATAAATAAATATAAATTTACTTATTCACAACCAGTTTGTCATTGTCCTAGACTTTTGGCCTATATAAAAACAGACGTACCTTCCAAGGATTATATGTAATATTTTTCCAAGTATACGGCACTCCAAAGCCTCCGAAAATGTCGCCCAGTGCTAACTTTCTCTCGCCGACATGCCCCTGACTATAAGCCTTGATGATTTTTCATGTGCCTTCCCATACAAACTCCATTTTTTTCGTGCCGTTGAATATTATTCGTCACTGGATACCTCCACCACTGAGTGTTACTCGTCGCTGGATATTTATACCGTTGAATATTACTCTTCGCTAGATACTTCCATCACTGAATATTTCTCATTGCTTAATATTTTCATCGTACGCTTCAACACTAGCTCTTCTACCTCAAAAACCCGTGGGCGAACTCCTCTGTTGAAGTACTTCTTTACTTGGCATTGATAATTTGCTACCTGAGTGGCTGCAATTTCTCGTTGCTCCTCCATAAAGTCAAGCTTAGTAGTCAATCATTCTTTGTTATTGCCCCCAACGTATGCCACAACTCTAATGGTTGGATACACATTTTCTACTGGAATTATTGCTTCCACTCCATAGACTAGTGCATACGGGGTCTCTTTACTAGTCTTCCTCTGCGTCGTCCTATAGGCCCACAACACTTTAGGCATTTCATCGTACCACAACCCTTGCTTCTTTTCCAGCAGCCTTTTCTTGACCCTTTCGAAAATAATCCGGTTTGTGACCTCTGCCTTATCATTCAATTCCCTCTTGGATAATTAACTCCTCAAAGAAAACCTCAATTATATCCCATACTTTTCACAAAATCTACTGAAAGATGTCGCAAACAACTTCTCGTGGCACTCCAAACCTGCATACTATCTACTTTCATACAAAGTTGATCACATCCTTTGAAGAAATTGTCACATAAGGCTCTACTTCCACCAAACGAGCAAATGTCCACGATCCAGATTGTGTATTGACTTCTTACTCAGGCGCATGATTCAATGATGTATGTTCCTCCCTTATTCCCTTGATTTCTTGAGGATTTCATACATAACTTTCTAGCCTCAATGGATCCTTCAAGCTGAATTCCAAATTCTAAGTAATTGATTATCTCCCATCTCCAATCATTTGGAATTGAATCGATCACCATAACTCGTTGCTCAACTTTTTCCTCAATGCTGGGAACTTCAAGTACATTAACAGAACTGGTGATAGGCTCTTGAGTAAACCCCAAAGTCAATTTCGCCCACTCGTTCGCTCACTGATTCTCTTTTCGTGGTCTCATCACCAATGAGATTTTCTCAAACTCCCTGATCATGTTATGGACTAATCATCGATGCTCATACATCTTGGAATCTCTCGTTGCACAATCATCATTCAACTGCCCGACCACGAGCTGTAAATCCCAATGCTTTTGAACGCCGCTGATATGTAGTTGCTTGGCCAACTCTTATAGCCAGTATCTACTTTCCATTCTTTTTAAATTCATACGTCTCTTCCTCGGCCAACATTTCTCCCACCAAAATAGATTTCTTTTGCTCTCCGTCGAGGAACAACTTCTAGTCCCCTCTATGGCGATTGACATCTGTCCCATATCTTCATTTTTATTGGCCTGTGCCCCCAAAATTTTTAAAATTTCTATAATGTCGGTGGACTAGCCTCCTCTCTACCCTCCCAACTTCGATCAGGATACTCCTTTATTCCCATTTCGCATAAGCTTTTTACTTATGGTTGGTCCCCACGTACCAAAACAACTCTCTTGCGATCCTTAGAGATGAACTTCATCACTTGGTACCTCGTTGATGCTTCTGCCAATCTCGTCCAAGCATTACATTATACGCCAAAGTTTTATCAATGATAACAAAAGTCACCTCTACTCTTTTCCCTACTGTGATTACCGGCAAAGTAACCTCTCTATAAGGCCAAAATTGTGTGTCATCGTACTCCAACACAGGGTACTTGCTCCTCTTTACTATATTTGGATCCATTCTCAATTTTTTGAATGCCACATTGTAAATGATATCCTCACTGCTTCCAGCGTCGATTACTACTCGATGTACCATACAATTGCTTACCCTCGTGGAAATGATCAGCACATCACGGTGTAGGAACTGAATTTCAATCCTATCCTTGCTTGAAAAGCTTATTTTGGACTTAGCGTATGCCTTTTTCTCACTTATGGATCCCCATTCTACCTAACAAATCCTTCTTATCTTCTCAACTTGGCGCAACTCACTCTGATGCAAACCTCATTTTTCAGCATGGTTGATGGTCCCCTACGTACTCCGAGAATTTCTCACTGAAGGTTCCTCGTCAACATTTCTTCTTTGTTGTTAGACTTACGTTTCCTTCGTCAACATTTCTTCGTTGATGCTGAACTTCCACCTCCTATTGCTTGTATTGCAAGAGTTTTCATTGTCTCATGAGATCCTATATGGTTGGCTTATGACCTCACAAGTACTAATGCCATGCCCTTTAAACTTGTGGAATATACAATAATGTCTATGCTCAAACAGGTTTGAAGATTCTGGTTGTGAAGGTGGCTCCTTAAAAATTTCTTCTGATTGATGCTTGCTATATATAAATGTAGGACTACGAATAAACCATGGTTCTCTATTTACTTTCCCCTTCCCTTGATTTCCCTAATTTTTTTTAGGTTTGTTTTTTCCCCCAACCTGAGCTTTTCCTCGTTCCTGTTTTGCTTGAGATCCGGTCTCTAATTTATCCTCGACACTGGCTGGCATTCTCCCTTGTCAAGAACTCTTTCTAGCCTTATCTTATCTTCCACTTTATCAAGGATGTCAACCATATCCTTGGATGGTCTTTCAGTTAATTCTTTAGAGAGGGGTGACCTATCCAGCAGACCTTTGTTTCACGGTTAACAATACTGACAAATCTCTTCTTTGCTTCCTCGAACATAAGTATTGAGAGATGAATGCTTGGGAGAGTTCATCAAAACTAGAGATCGAGTTCGGTTCCAACTCCCTAAACCATTTAGGGGCTTATCCTGACAAACTTGATGGGAATATCTTACACATAAGCCTTTCATCAATGATCTCGATCCTTATTATATATCCTGGTGTATTCCTTCAGGTGATCAATAGGATCTGTTGTGCCCGTGTATTTTGTTAGCTCTGGGGCAGAAAAGTATTTTGGCTTTCGGGACCTCAAAATGCGACTGATGAACGGGGATTGAGTGATCCCTTTCGCCAATTCAGTGGCGATGTCTCGCAGCCTAGTTTCCTTGGCTTCTTTCATAGCTTATGTGACAAGTTCTTTCAAATATCGTCTGGTTGGTGCTGAATTTTCTGAACCTTTGTCAACACCAATCTTGCTTCTATGAATTTTCTTCATTGGTTCATAATCCTCATTGGATGATTCATCATCCTCCCACAAATTTGCGTCCTCAGGCAAACTGTCTTTTGAGGCTTCATCATCTTCCAGGATATCTTTGGTTCATCTTCGCTTCCTTTCTCTTTCTTTTTCCTTGAGGGGCCCAAGTTCTAACCACATTTTCTGGAAGTCAGCAACATTGAGATTTTGCTCACGGAGGTTCCTCCTCCTCCTCTTATCCGTCCTCCTTGAACTTTCTCCATTTTCATGGATGACTTGGACTTCTAACTCTGTAGGCCTTCTCTCCTTTCGCCTAATATATAGTTCCTCCTACAGAAGTCTCTCCACTTTCGGCTTCCTTCGATGAGTTGCCATCGTTGTTGTGTAGAAATGATTCATTGTCTAGCTACGTTTTCAAGTATGATTGATGTCATCGTTTCGCATTGACAGCGCCACTTGTTGGAGCGTAAAAAATCGGTAAGGACTAGTTACCTCAACAAGAAAAATCAATGAGCACCAATCGTTCCACGTCTTTGACACGCCAGAGTTTGATCCTTCAATCGCCAAAAGGTTGGGGGATACCTACAAAGACACTCCGACACTCAAGTCATTAAGAGCTCCTCTCAAGCAGGGTATTCAGTAATCAGAAGTGAATCTTTTGCAAATGAAATGAGTGGTGTTATTTATAGGTGCAGTACTCCCTCAAAGATAGGACCGATCAGCTTGAACCCAAAAAGAGGAACAACTGCTGTCGATATCCCCTCCTATGCGTCATCCTCAATCATCTCACTTGCCATCGCACGTCCTCCAATTTTTCCTCGTTTTCATCTTATTCGCACCATATTTCCGTCAACAAACCTGACTGAATTGTTTAGCGTTCACATGTTTACCACGTGCCTTTTTACCACCATCATTTTCTCATCGTTGAATCCATTCTTCCTAATTATTTTCTCTGGGCTTACCAAATCTCTCATATTCTGGGCCTTTCATGCCTTTTTTCGTTGCTAGACACATCTTAATCTTTTACTCTTGGCCTCCAATTTCATACGACGAGGATTCCTCCGTAGTGTTAGGTCCAAGTCTCCCACCTAATTTCGTACGACGAAAATTTCCCCATGGTGTTAAGCCCAAGTCACTCACCCAATTTCGTACGACGAGGATTCCTTTGTGGTGTTAGGCTCAAGTCTCTCACCCTTTCTCACACGTTCTCCAGCATTTTCTCGCTGATCTACTTGGCCGCTAACACTTCTTCGTTACTGAGCTTATTTTACTCACTTGTTGTGTCGAGTCTAAGCTTCTCCCTCCATACTTAACATATTATTTGGGTCTTGATGACCTCCCTAGCCCATCACTCATGATGTTATCTTTATCTAATTTTTATCCCTAATAAGCACCAACGCATAAAGTTACTCCAGTAGTAGATCATTTCTATGGAAAGAAGTATTTAGAGTTGTAAAAAAAATGTCATCTCTCAGTGAATCAGTGATTGAATTTAGTTTGCTTTTTATGGATTGATTATGGTCGGGGGTTTGGAGCTGTGGATTAGTTTTATCCGATCAAACTAGTAGATATGTTACGGTTTGTTTTTTTTACCCCATCAACTATCAGCTAATTAATTAATTAATTATAATGCTCAAATAATAACTGTACGTAGCTAGGTCTGTTGTTTCCAAATGTTAGTCCACAGAGGATATTTTATTGTTTTTCCTTTGCAAAAGGAAACAAATGTTAGTCGGGTAATACCTTCTTTTTTTTGCCCTTTTCGATTGAATAATGCCAATAGTTTCAATTCCTCGTTCCGAAGCAAATGAATCCCGTGTCTTTTGACCTAATTTTCTTTGTTTAATTATGCTGTTAAATCAATGAAACTATGGTTCGAGAGTTACTTTTTTTGGATTACTATTCGTTGCACACTTGCATTCTTGGTAGATTCTGTTGGGGTCGATTTTTCTCCGGCGAATAGATATGTGATGGTTTTAGGTAAACCATAAACTGTTTCTTTTATGCATGTTTGGCGTGTCACTGCCTAAGGCAGAACGTCGATATGCGTTGCGCTGCTACTAAACTTCTAAGAAGCGATTGAAGCGAGAAGAGCACCAACCTCACTCGATGAGTTCTTTTTTTCTAAGTGATTTATGACTTATGGTTTTCGTGTCTAGCTGCTGAACCATAAAAATCGATACCTCATAGCTCATTCGGTGCAAAGCAGAGCAATCTTCTTAGCAAGTATTAAGAACACTGGTTTGTGACTTTTTTGAATGCCGGAAACCTTCACACTCCTTCGGGTGAGACCTCATTTGATCGTCGTCGTCTGACAATAGAGAATCTTTGAATTTATCACGCTCTGTCGTGTGAGAATTCTGTATACGGCATCGCCGGTTCTCTTGCGAGGAGAGTTGTGTTTGTGTGACAGTAGAAGTCTGCGACTGTAGAAATGCATTTTGATATGGTCTTGAAGCCTCTATTTATAGTGTTTGTTTAAGCATATCTCTCGCCGAAAAGACTAAGAAATTAGATCCCTGATGGTTTCAGAATACCAAATTCGCTAAATTTCATTCTTTCTTGCTCAAAAAGATATACAATAAGATAATTTTGATTTTCTTCCCAAATTAGGCTTATTAAGTGGACCGCATGAATCGGTTAATAAAATATTATTTTATAGTCCAAACATAGCCCCCAGGCCTCGAGATTAGACCCAAGCCACATTATCAAAAAGGCCTTTTTAAAACTTGTGTCATTTCAAACCAAAATCTCGCGAGACAAACCAGTCAACTTGACTTTTGGATTACTGGACCTTCCCGCGAATAGAATGGTCACTTTAAGTCTATTGCAGAAGGTCACTACAAGAAAACAGCACTTAGACCACGGAAACACTAAGTCTCCGTCGTCCAAGTGACACCTGGACGACGGAAAATACTCCGTGGTCCAAGTACCACCTGGACGACGGAGAATACCATCTCCGTCGTCCAGGTGGTCACCTGGACCACGGAGTATTTTCCGTCGTCCAGGTGATCACCTGGACGACGGAGATGGTATTCTCCGTCGTCCAGGTGATTACCTGGAGGACGGACCGACACGCCGTCGTCCGAGTATACGAAACGTACTTCCACTTAGACGACGTACCGACATCTCCGTCGTCTAAGTGAAGCATTATATAAGCCCGATGCCAAACTGATCGAATTCATTCCTAGCCTCGATCTCTTCATGATTCCATTTGAAGAAGAATTGAAGGAGAAGGGAGAAGGAGAAGGGAGCTAGGTAGCTAGCTAGGCCGAGAAGAATCAGGATCGATAAGGGATCTCCGCTGACTAGCTAGTTAGCTTAATTAACGTAAAGATATCGAGAAGGCCAGCAGGTACGTACGTACGCAGTTAAAATTTGCTTAATTAATATGTATTTAGTGAAAACGTACGTACATATATATACATGCAAGGATGTTAGCTGATGTTAGCTATATATATATATGTACAGATCGATTAAATTACGTACATACGTACGTAATTGATGGATCGATATGTAGATCGAGTACGTATAATTAAGCGTAAATTAATGGACAAATATATATATATATATATGTAATAATTAATTAAGTATAATATTTTGTAGCAGTATGGACAAGAGTTGGATGAAGTTGAAGAATAGATGTGATGTGATGTCCGGTATATGGATGGAATTAGCGAATTTGTGAATTTTGCGATAGAACATGGTCAGGGAAAGAAACGTTTCAGGTGTCCGTGTCAGAAATGTCTTAATTGTCAGTATGCGGAGGTTAATGTTATGGTGCAACACTTGTACGAAAATGGTATGATGTGGAGTTACACTACATGGAGCGAGCATGGTGAAGCAGTAGAGTTCAGCGCAGCAGACTTCAGCTCAGGGTACAGTTACCATGGTGCCTCATCCAGCGGCAGTGGTGCCGGACCCCCAGCTTGCAACCCAACTGCAGATTTGGTCCATGATGCGTTTCCGGGATGTAGTCATGGCGGACACCAACACCAAGACGGAGGTTACAGTACCACCAATGAGCATGATGACACATTCCCCGCAGCTAGCTTGGCCACTGACACCAGTGAGATGGAAAAGTACAACCGGATGCTACTTGAAGCGCAGACCCCGGTATTCCCTGGATGTCGAGAGAATGTGTTGCAATATGTGATGGAGCAAATGAAGATAAAAGTGAAGCACAAAATGTCAGTGAGTGCTTTTGACGAAATTCAGGAGCAAATATGTAAGTTGCTTCCTGATGATCACAATCTTCCTAAATCTCATTATAAGGTTAGAAATATCCTGACAGCGTGGTCGGAACAATTCTCGGTATTAAGTTCAAGACTAAAGATACTCCCAAAGCGCGCAAAGATTTGGAATCAATGAATCTACGTCGTCCCTTGTGGTTGAGGAGGGATAGGAAAGGAGTGTACAACAAGATGCCAGATGCACCTTACACAGTGAAGCCGACGCTTAGACGTTCTGTATTTCACTGGTTTAAGGGCGTTCGTTATCCGGCTACGTATGCAGCTACTATAACTAGAGCTGTGGACGAGGTGCAACACAAGTTTGTTGGTCTAAAGACACATGACTATCACGTTATGCTGCAACGTCTGATTCCAGTGGTAATTCGACCATACTTGCCTCGGGACGTCGTAGAACCAATAGTGGCATTGTACAGGTGGTGGCAGAGGTTATGCGCCAGAGAATTAAAGAAGTCAGATGTGGTGGAATTGCAACAACAAATTGTGCACATCATTTGCAAACTAGAGAGGATTTTCCCCCCTGCTTTCTTTGACATCATGATTCACCTAATGATCCACCTGCCCGAGCAGGTGCTCATTTCTGGTCCGGTCCAGTACACTTGGATGTATCCTCAAGAAAGGTACGTACAACTAATTAATTAATTTGTTCCACTGGAGAATATATATATACTAGCTAGCTAGCTATATGTACTTATGTAATGTGTACGTTTGATTTTGTAGACAGCTTGGATAGTATAAGTCATTCGTCAAAAACAGGTCGGCCCCGGATGGCTCTATAGCAGAGACATACCTAATGCATGAGTGTGTTACTTACTGCAACAGGTACCTCAAAGATCCACCCCCTCCCAGTACTGCCTCCGATCGCAGTGCCCGCATCAATCTTTCTGTCGTGAGAAATGTCGTCCGACCGTTTAGAGGAGTATTAAAGGAATCGTTAACACGGGAAGAACTTATTGAGGCACATTGGGTAGTGTTGCGAGACTGTGACGAAGTTGAGCCGTACATGTTGTCATACAGGGAGAGGCTTCAGGCGTTAAATCAAAACAAGAGTTCGGCGTGGATTGAGAAAATGGTTAAGAAGAAGTTTCCCGATTATTTCTTCCAATGGGTACGTACGTACGTCTCGGTATTAATTATTTAAATACATATCGCTCATGTTTGTAGAAAGTAAACCCTTATATTAGCCCATTTTCGCAGATGATTGATCTGCAAAAATCTGATAACCACGGAGGGTGGTGGTCATGGCCAAAGCACTTGCTAGCAGGGAAGCCGGTTAAACACTATATTTATCCCGGATGTTTTGTGAACGGTGTAAAGTTCCATTCATTGGCCCGAGACGAAGGAAGAAGAACACAAAACAGTGGGGTAGCCGTTGGGAAAGACAATGATCTATATTACGGGGCTATTGTATATGTGGTTCAGCTATGTTACGGGAATGATGTCAACGTTTTCCTATTCAAGTGCAGATGGTTCAAGCGTACAAAGGAAGACCTGGGACTATTATCTGTCGATACAAACTCGCACTGGTATGAGGATGAGACTTTCGCTCTCGCCACCTTAGTTCGGCAGGTGTTCTATCTCGACGATCCGAAAGCCGGTGAAGGGTGGAAAATAGTGAACCATATCTCTCACCGAGGAATATGGAATACAGAGACAATTGAAGGGACACCGGCGACGACTGAAGATGCTGCTGAACCAGAAAGAGACATTCCTGCCTATCAAGAGCCTAATATTTCTATGGTCCGCTCCGATATAATGGACCTGGTTCAAGATGGTGAACGGTTACCCATGCCTGATGGTTGTACAGATCTAACTGAAGATGAGATTATCGATGAGGTAGATGAAGAAGACGAGCAGGAAGAGGACGCGGACGAGGACTCAGGTTATTCGTCGGACGATGTTGAGTACGATGACGAGGATGAGCCGTCGACTAATGGGGATGAGGACGATGATGATTATGACGAAGAGTACGGTCATACGACGAGGGAGATTAATTGGTAATTAATTACTGTAATTATTGTAATATATATATATATATATGATCGATGCCGGTTTACGGTAAGAAATTAATCTGAATTATATATCCTGGCCAACGGAGAAATTAATAAATATTGGCGCCAAATCTCAATCTCATATAAAACGTACCCTAGCTAAATGCTCGACCCTAAATCTAGCAAATCGGATCGATCGATCATTTATTTAATTTTTTTATGGTCATTCAAAATAATTGAACGGACACCTGAATTCTGTCCACGTTTATATTAGGTCCCCCGCCATATTCACCTTTGGCGCCATATAAAACCCTAAATCTTGGACCCAAAACCTAGCAGATCGGATATCGATCGATCAATTTTTTAATTATATTTTTGAATCAGAATAATTGAACGGACACACAAATGACCGGGGACGACCTAAACCGTAAACCCTAAGGCCCTAACCCCTGAATTCGGGGTTTTTACACCTGGACGACGGAGATGGTCAATCTCCGTCGTCCAGGTACAAACTAGGACGACGGATTCGGTCATTCTCCGTCGTCCAAGTTCACAAACCCTAAACCCTATACAGTAAGGCCCTAACCCCTGAATTCAGGGACTATGAACCTGGACGACGGAGACAATCATTCTCCGTCGTCCAAGTTCACAAACCCTAAACCCTATACAGTAAGGCCCTAACCCCTGAATTCTGGGTCTATGAACCTGGACGACGGAGACAATCATTCTCCGTCGTCCAAGTTCACAAACCAGACCCTAAACAGTAAGGCCCTAACCCCTGAATTCATGGTCTATGAACCTGGACGACGGAGAACGTCATTCTCCGTCGTCCAGGTGATGATCTGGACGACGGATAACTTCATATCCGTCGTCCAGGTGATTACCTGAACGACGGAAACGCTCATTTCCGTCGTCCAGGTGCAGATATCGTAATTTTTTCTAAGACAACGACCATCTAGACCTTCTTCTAATGCAAAGTCTTTTCATCAAGACTTTAGAGTAAACAATTCTTGGTGTGCGAGCTTCGACGGTTCGAAAATCGGAGTTGCGAAATGCCTTGTATCCACGTTTCCGGTTTGTGAAATTATCGGTTTTGCGGTTGACTGTGCCGATCAAACCCTTCCCGAACTTATTATTTTATGATCCTTTGAAGACAATTATATATTATGTTACGACAAACATATCCAACGGTTGTTTTGTCCAAATTCAATTTCGTTAATACTCTGCTGCAAATGAGCGTCTACTCATGAACACTTAAGTTGTAAAGATTAGTCGATACTTAACATGTTTCAATACGTAAAATTAATCGTCGGTTCAAATTTAACTGTTTATATACACGATGCGTTCATCGATATTGTACGACTATTTCACTCGAATGACAGATCGCTAAATTCCTACCGAATTATTTTTTAAATTTTTTTTTACGTAATTTGAACCTGGATGACGGATATGGTCATTTTCCGTCGTCCAGGTGTTCACCTGGACGACGGAAAATGACCATATCCGTCGTCCAGGTCCAATTTTTATGGCGGTTCAATTTACCGCTTCCGTTTTTGGGACCGCTTGAATTTTCACTTAGACGACGGAGAATTCATTCTCCGTCGTCTAAGTCCAAAATCATGGCGGTTCAAAACGTCCCGCCGATTAATTACGCGCCGATTGAAAATTTTTAAACCGCCACCTAGACGACGGAAAACACTATTCTCCGTCGTCCAGGTTCACTTAGACGACGGAGAATAGTGCTCCGTCGTCTAAGTGAAAGTCTATATATAGGCCGAGCCTCATCTTCTTTTCCTCATCCCTTACAACTTAATTTCTCTCCTCCATCTCCTCTCTGGCCAGTCATTCCGGTGAATCTGCTCCGGCGACGCTCCGACGACATTATTTCCGGCGTGGTTCCTCCTCTCCGACGACACAACTCCGGCGATTTTCCCGAAAACTCCCGAAAAACTCCGATTCGGTAAATTTCTATTTTTCCCTTATTAAAATAATTTTTATTTACTTAATTAGTTTTAAATATTTCTTAAATGATTATTGTAATATTAGAGAATTAATTATTGTTATTAATACTAATTAAATGAATAATTGTAAAATTATTGTTATTAATTATATTTAGATTAATTGTTGTTATTAAATAAATAAATGATTACATATTGTTATTAATTAATTAAATGGTAAATTATTGTTATTAATAATAATTAAATGAATAATTGTAATTACTTGATAATTTATGAAATGAATAAATATTATTGTAATTATTTATTAATTAGTTGCATAATTAAATAAATATGAGATTAAATTAATTAGTAGTACATGTTCGATTTAAATTTAGTACATAGGCTTGGTTTATTAAGTCGCACTCTTTGGAATAGATGGCGCCTCTTTTCCTTGCTTATCACTTTAACCCCTCGTGATGTGTGGATTTCATCACCGCACACCATAACCTAAGTGAAGTTATGGACACGAGGTTGAGGGCAGAATTTGCAAAGGACTTGAGGGAGTGTAAATTTTCGAAAAATTGGCCGAATGTCGGACATGGTGTCTAGAAACGGGTTATGACTGGTGACAGGATTTGGACTAAGAAAGACTTTTGTCGAAATTAGTCCTGCCTCTCGCGTTATCTCTATCCCTAACTGGCCATGTTTTTCGATTTAATAAAGGCTGATTAATTGAAAATTTACACTTTATCGCGCGGGTCGCACGTCCATTGAACGACCGAAAATGCCAAGCTAGTGTACTCTATTTAAATCTTAAACGTACTTAATTAATTAGCGTCAATTTTTAAGTTGTAATTATTATGGTAAGTAGGTATTTTAACCCCGTACTCTTAGGTTTAAATGGCTCCGCCAAAGACGACATCCGGCAAGAAGAAAGCCCAACAAGAGGCAGAAGATGCCATGCTCCGCCGCTTGGCGGACCAAGTCGGTTGGGAATTACCACCGGAGGGCAACGATGCTCTCAATCCGGACGGATCATCTGGTCCGTCCGTAGCGCCCTCTGGGGAAATTCCCACTCCCCCATTCATCTCGAGCGGTGATGACGTCGACCCCTTCCAATCTCCGACGCCCGGTACCCATTCAACGGGAAGTACTCAGGCGTCCTCCACCGCCGAATCAATCATGTACAGCGCCCGCCGTAGGCAAAGGAGGGCCCCCACTGACCCGGAACCGAAAAGGACTCGGGGTCTCGTTAAAGGGGGGAAAGCGGAGCGTATTTGCAAGGCGACCGGTAAAAAGATCGACTTGCCGTACGACGAATTCACCGGTGGCCCTCCCACAGCTCAACTAGCAAGTCTCTCGGCGCATGGGATAGGGTCAATCATCCGTAACCGGGTTCGTATCACTGCCCCTACTTGGAAGGAGGCGCCGGATCATGAGAAGGCGAAAGTCTTCAAAGATCTTTCGGTACGTAATACGTTCAATTTAGTTATTATATAATATTGTTAATCTCGGCCTAAAATTTCATAATATATACGATTATAATTTTCTATTTATTTTTCATAGGAACAATTTGACGTGGATCCGACACCGGATATGTTGAGGCATATCAATCAAACCGCCAACTCCATCTACAAAGATTGGAAGTACAGGTTCCATAAGTACTTCAAAGATGTCGGTCCCGTGCCTCCCCCGGTAGAGCTGCAAGGGGAGAGAGAAGATGAGTGGGAGTGGTTGTGTAACCACTTTGCCGATGAACAATTTAAGGTATTAATTTAATTTTTTTATTTCAATTAAAATAATTGAATTATTTAAATTGTAGTTATTCATTTTTTAATGATTTAATTATCTTGTGTAACAGAAATTCTCCGGTGTCAACAAAGCCAACCGGGGGAAGAAGGAGAAACACCATACTACCGGCGCCAAGCAGTTCATTCAAATTGCCAAGGAGCACAAGGATAAGGGTTCCAAACACCCTTTTATTGATGCAAGCGTAAGCGCGTACGTGACGCCAGGGCTCGATAATGAAGCGAGTCAATGCGGGGTAAGTGATATGTATATATATATATATATGTGCTTTTAATTATAGTAATTATTATTTAAATATGATTACAAAATTATAATAAATTAATTATAATTTTGTAAGCAAGGGCGATAGAGCGTGCGCATGAAGAGTTGGCCAACACTCAGCTTGCGTTCCCGGATGTGCCGCCGGAAGACCTGCCTCCTCTATCCTTAGAGAGCCAAATTACAATCGCGGATGAGGTCTACGGTCGTAGAGCTGGCAAGGAGGTTAGGCACTTTGGGCCTAGGGTGGTACGAGATTTGTCGACGACCTCCGGCTCATCATCTACGGGAGGTTCGAGGCAGCGGAGAATGAGTCAGGCTGCGGCCGTCGAAGCAGCCATTCAAGAGGCTCGACTGGCACGAGAGGAGAATCGACGGACACAAGAGCAGAATGAGTCAATGCGGCAAAGACTTGACGAACAACAAGCACAAATAGCCCAACTCATCGCGCTCATGAACCAAAATCGAGAAGTATGTCAACCTCCTCCGAACCCACACCCCGACGACAACGACCCGGCTGGAGGCGGAGGACTCGGCCCCGCATCTGCTCCTCCAGTGTATTAGCTAGCACGTAGTATATTATCTCGTTTCTTTCCGCATTCCTAACTATATTTTAATTTTTAATTTATGGGTTTTTTCGTATGTACAAATTAATTTACTTTGATTATTTAATAATTATATAATTAGTTATTAATTTTAATATTCAAAATTTAGTTTATTTATTTAATTTTAGCATTTTTCATTATTTAAATTAAAATAATAATAATAATAAATTAAATTAATAATTTTTAATTTCAATTTATTTTTTTTATAAATTAAATATTCACTTGGACGACGGACATTATGTTCTCCGTCGTCCAGGTGTAGAACCCTAAACCCCTAACCCCTAACCCCTAAACCCTAAACCCTGTCGTTCTCCGTGGCCCAGGTGTTCACCTGGACGACGGAGACTTAGTGTTTCCGTCGTCCAGGGGAACACCTGGGCCACGGATAAGCTACCATTATCCGTGGCCCATGTACACACCTGGACGACAGAAACACTAAGTCTCCGTCATCCAGGTGAACACCTGGGCCACGGATAATGTCCGAGGTCCAAGTGAACTTGGACGACGGATCACTAAATCTCCGTCGTCCAGGTGCTTGGACGACAGCACTTGGAGCACGGACCTTGGACGACGGAGTTTCCGTCGTCCAAGTACTTAGACGACGGAAAACTGCACTTAGACGACGGAAATGGTCCGTGGTCTAAGTGCAGTTTTCTTGTAGTCTAGGACTCACTGCACTTTTCGGCTAAGCTTAATCCGAAGCAGGATATAATTCCCAAAGAGCTTCATCCTAAGGAGAACTTTTGGGTCAACCTGCCCTTTGAAGGGGAAGTTGATATTAACGAGGTAGCTGGAAGCAACCTAAGAGGGAAAGCGGTAGACGGGGGAAGATCAGGCGAAAGAACAACTCGCAAGTGGAGCTCAGGCAAGAGAGAAACCAGCGAGAGAAAGCCAAAAGAGAAACTACTCCTTGGTGAGAGAAACTCCTTGGCGAGAGAAACCCAGGCAGGCGAGACCCAAGCGGATAGTGACTCTCACCCCTTTTCTTGACGTCTGAGGTGGATCTGGCCATAATCGAAACAATCTTTAAAGGATTTCCCGATGCTCAAGCGCCAGAAACGGTTGAATGTGAGCTCCTCCACTCCATCCTTTTCCAGCGAGCAAAGCCTAGCGAGGAAAGCAGAAAGCCCTCTTCATGTTGTGGGCTCGATAGCGGAGGCATCTACGAGTCCCGCTGAGTAGGTTGCTTCAGAGACGTCTGTACGTTACATTGAGACCACTAAAGAAATGGAAACTTGTATAACTTATGAGAATTATACCAAATTTTGGCCACAAGTGATGGCCTTTACAGTAATGTTTGCTAGCCCCCCAGTTTTGTTAGACGAGCGAGAAAAAAGACAAGCCTCTGAAATAGGCTATCTATGAACGCAAGAAAACTAAGTCACTTGGTCCGGTGTTAGATGTTTGTTGTAATTAGGACGCATCTATTTGTAAAGGTCCCCTAGCTATTATTGCAATGAGACACTAAAACCTTTGTCCCACTAGGCATGCCAAAATGTTTGGCTCGATTTTTTTCCAGCGAGTAGATGTGTGCTGGTTCTAAGTAAACCACAAATTGCCTCTTTTATGCGTACTTGGCGTGCCACTGCCTAAGGCAGAACGTCGATATGCGTTGTGTTATTACTGAACTTCTAATAAACGATTGAAGCGAGGAGAGCACCAACCTCGCTCGATGAGTTCTTTTTTTCTAAGTGACTTATGACTTATGGTTTTCGTGTCTAGCTGCTGAACCACAAAAATCGATACCTCACAGCTCATTCGGTGCAAAGCAGAGCAATCTTCTTAGCAAGTGTTGAGAACACTGGTTTGTGACTTCTTTGAACGCCGGAAACCTTCACACACCTTCGGGTGAGACCTCATTTGATCGTCGTCGTCTGACAATAAAGGACCTTCGAATCCATCACACTATGTCGAGTGAAAATTCTAGACCTCATTTGATCGTCGGTTCTCTCGCGAGGAGAGTTGTGTTTGTGTGACTGTAGAAGTCTGCGACTGTAGACATGTCTTTTAATCTGGTCATGAAATCTTTATTTATAGTGTTTGCTCAAGCATATCTCTCACTGAAAAGAGTAAGAAATCAGAATCCTGAATATCAGATTTGCTAGATTTCATTCATTCATGCTCAGCAAGATATATAGCAAGATAATCTTTATTTTCTTTCTAAATTAGACTTATTAGGTCAGCCGTAACAATCGGCTAATAAAATATTTTATGGGCCAAACAGGTTCGTTGTCATCTTTTGGCCCTTTTGCTTTGATTACTACTATACGTTTACTTCGCCATTGCACGCATATATATGTTTCATCAGAATTTTGGGTGGTGTTCGATGTCAAAAATGTGCCACGAAATGAATTTTTACGTACTATTGAAACTACGACATATATCTCATACATCATTTACACTAACTAGTACTTTAACCAGAATTGAAGCTAGCTAATCGTTGTTCTTCCACGATGCCAGCTAGTTTCTCCTCGTTCGAGCTTTGACTTGGTCGGCATATTACGCTCTCAGCTGGCTTCCATGCACGAATCATATATATAGCTATAATTTCAATTAATACTCGCATTTCCTCTGGAAGCAATCCCTAAACTTACTTAATTTAGGTACCCATTTATCGAAATTGCATATCTTTCTTAATTTCTTGATCGAGGTGGTGTACTGGCTAGTTCGGTCAGCTTATGTATTCTGCATTTTTGCATCGTCGAATTAATTCTGTGGATATATATTTATCCAGATAGAACCTTTTCTATGTACGTACTTAATTTCACTAATATGCAGCTTCTGTTTAATGCATAACTAGCTGGGGTTATTTAATTGATTAATTAGTTGCTAGGGTAATTGAAAAGGCTAGGGTTTGTTGATTATATATTCCCATATTCTTTTTCAAGCTCTTAAATAACGATGTTTGATTATCCACTCGTCAATCCTGACCATCCAGCTCTATTTTCTTGAGCAACCTAAATTATTACTATACTACTCCATCACGAAAGGCTAAACTAATATCCTTAATTTCAAAGGATGGAAAGATAGATGGAATCCGTTTAAAAATAACCCCCGCCCCGCCCCCTAAATTTGAATTGTATACCTGTTTAGTAAGGTTACTTGATTTTTTTTTTTAAATCCCAACTCTGCTTTGCCTATTGGGCCATTCCACACTAAAACTGTTTGAGAAGCATATTAATCATACAAAAGCGAGCAAGATTATATGTGATACTTTTCGCTTCACTATAGACACATGGTATTTTGATTTATATAAAGAAAAATTAACCCATCAGGATCTGAACGTTTGCAAAGTCTTCAATGTGATGTCCACACTTTGATCAGAATCTCAAAATCCTATCAACGTGATGTCTTGAACCATTTTCCGTCACAGAGTCGTTTATGTCGCTGATATAGCAATTTTTTTTATCGAAATTGAGCAAAAAAGACATTAATACCCTTAATATTTTTATTTTTTATTCCCCTCCCGATTGCAATCCTCACCAGGAGCGACTCCTTGATTATCAACTCTCAATACCTCGGTGCCCTAAAAATCCTACCCACAGCGTCTACAAGCTCCTCAAAAACATCCCCATGTCGTGGGAGAAGGTCCACCACATCAGCATCCTCTATCACATCACTGGCACCATCACATTCATCGACGAAACTCCCTTAGTCATCGAGCCCATCCCGCCAACGCCTCCATTTCTTCAAAGGCTGTGGCAGCTCCACCCACACCTCCCCAAACCTAGACTTCTACCCCGGTTCTTTAAATTAACCCGGCGAAATAGAGCATTCGGGTCAAGGCTGATTTCGGGTACCGGGACTTCACCCTCGACGACAGATGACGGAGGAGGTTTAGGTGGCAGTGGCACAATGATCGATCTTCAGATTTGTGAAGAGATGGAGATGCAAAATCTGCGAGTCATTCGTGCCCGAGAGAGGATCGTGAGGACGAGGCCAAGAGCGGAGGATTGGGCTGCTCAGTGGAACTATGTTGAGCTTGCTGGCATCGTGTTGAGTGGGGCTGGGATGTGTTATGCTGAGGGAAGCACGAGAGGCTTATGAGAGTGCAAAGCAGGGATGGTGATGGACACCAGTGGAGAGACCATGACGCGACTGAGGGCTCATGGCAAAGCAGTAAAGAGGATGAAGCAAAGGCGCAGCGGAGGCGGCAACGAGGGAGCAAAAAGGCGGTATCAGAATCCAGACGCACTGCTACTACATATATTTCTCAGTCGATCGATCGATCGATCGATCGATCGAGAGAGAGAGAGAGAGAAATTTCAAAAAAATATTAAAGATATTAATGTATTTTTTCCTCAATTTTAATACAATTATTGTCACGTCAGCGACATAAACGGTTCTGTGACGAAAAATGATCCGAGGCATCACGTTGATACGATTTTAAGACTCTGGGCATCACATTGTTAATTTTCAAAGTGTAGGCATCACAATTGAAGACTTTACAAACGTTCAGATCTTGGTGGTGAATTTTTTCCTCATATAAATAAAGTAAACTATTTCATAATTAAGGGATGAGAGATAATTCTACAAGGATGATTCTTGACTATCCATGGTGGGCATCAGTTTCTACCCACATCAAATGGCTAGGTGACAAGTGTCCAACTAAAGCATTTAATAAATTTCAAGTTTTCAAGTTTCAACAACACCTCTTTTGCTCAGCTCTGTCTCCGATCAAATATGGTATTGCATGTTACTACTACTGTGGTGGAGAAAACAACGACAAAGAGCTCATCAACGGCAAAGCAATAAGAACCTACTATCTTCCCATAATCCTCTTCTATTATGTTTTTCCAGCTGGTTGTGATTTTCAAATCCTTCCCTCTGTTGCATTACAACGATAACTATTACACCTCTCTCACACTCATTCCTTTTTTACCGTCGATTTCTCTGTTCATTTATCTCAGGCTACTTGCTTCACTACAACACAAAATAATTTTTCCGACCAAAAATTTCCGACAACAATTTTTTTGTCAAAAATAAGACATTTTTCTGAACATAAAATTTTTTTTGTTTAAAATAATTATATGGCATGACTTGTATTTCTGACCACAAAAGTTTGGTCATAAAAGACTTGGGTTTCGTCGGAAAAGATATGAATTTGGCAGGTAAATTTGGCACTAACATTTTTTCCAACGAAACTTAATTTGGTTGGTAATACTTAAGTTCTTTTTCCGACAAAACTCAATTTGGTCGATAATACTTAGGTTCTTTTCAAATGATTCGTCATTTTTTCGGTAATGATTTGTGTAACACAGATGTAAATTGATCTCAAGAAAGAGTGGGTAATGCTAACACTGTAATGCTTTGTCAATAATGATTCATCATTCGTCTTTTCAATAACACGAATGTAAATCGAACTCAACAAAGTGTGGATCTAACCCACTAAAAGCAAATAAAAATTAATTTGATCATCACATCCAATTTTGCTTCTAGAAAATTCATCTTTGATGTCGATGCATAGTACCAAACCTAAATCGAACTCAAGAAGCTAGTGGTGGTCTAACCCATTTAAAGCATGTAAAAAATGATTTGATCATTATATCTAACTTTTATTTTTGAAGAATTACGTTGATGTATACTATATCATAAACTCTAAACCATCGAGTGTTGTGTAGGCAGTGCGGCTTGGAGGCGTGGCGAGAGAGAAGGAGGAGGAGAAGAAGACAATCAAATAGCTTATCGGATGCTGGGATTGTTATGGTTGGCCAACGCTTCCCCAAGCTCAAGAAATTGAGCCTAATCTGGTGTTGTAATGTTTCCAGCCTTGGAATTAAACTCACTAGCCGACAAGTGTAAGTTGATGAAATCTTTGGGTTTGCAGGTCCGTCTTAGTTCCAATGCCTTTGCAATCATGCATCTTAATCGCTTTGTATTTGATGTACATGATTAGCACTAACCGTGGCATCATGTTATTTGCATTTCTATACAGATTAACAATTGTTGAAATCTAACTAACAAATGATAACGCTATTATGCTATTATGTTGTATAGCTTTGAGGTGATATATGATATGATAAGAGCATCTCCAATGATACTCCCTATATTTTCAATAGATATGTTGAAAATATAGTTAAAACCTACATTTTTAGAGAGCAAAGAAATTTGTGCTCCAACCATATTAGTGAAATAGAGAGTATGAATGTCATATTTATGATAAATTTATTACAAAAGAAACTATAATATAAGTTTAATTAATACATTAAGAGTCTCTAGGAGCTCCCTAGATTTAAGAGATACTAGCATCCTTCATATTTTAGGAGCGTAATAGGAAGTATGAGTGGAGTAATTTTTTTTTAACTTTTCTCTAAAATTTGGCTATTAAGCTCCAATAGAGAGTCTCATTGGTGATGCTCTAACATATACACAACACCAAATACGAAAAGGTGCCTTGATTTATGTTTCATTTTTCATTTCACTTTCCGTTTATGATGGATTGCAGCCTGTTTCATATCACTACAAGAAAACATCACTTAGACCACGGAAACGTGATTGTTCCGTGGTCCAAGTGACACTTGGACGACGGAAAAAGTCTCCGTGGTCCAAGTACCACCTGGACGACGGAGACTACCTTCTCCGTCGTCCAGGTGGACACCTGGACCTCGGAGCCTTTTTCCGTCCTCCAGGTGGACACCTGGACCTCGGAGCCTTTTTCCGTCCTCCAGGTTATCACCTGGACGACGGAGAATACCTTATCCGTCGTCCAGGTGATCACCTGGACGACGGAGTATTATCCGAGGTCCAGGTGGTCACCTGGACGACGGAGAATACCTTATCCGTCGTCCAGGTGATCACCTGGACAACGGACCGACACGCCGTCGTCCGAGTGCGCGCGTAACATACTTCCACTTAGACGACGTAGCGACACCTCCGTCGTCTAAGTGAAGCATTATATATAAGCCCGATCGATGCCAATTCAAACTGAATTCATTCGATCCATTAATTTTAAGAAGAGATAGAAGCTAGGGATCAGAGAAGGAGAAGGGAGCTAGCTAGAAATTAAAGCCGAGAAGAATCAGGATGGCGCGCCAGATAATTAAGGCTAGGGCCGAGATCTCCGCTGACTAGCTAGCTAGCTTAATTAACGTACAGATATCGAGAAGGCAACAGGTACGTACGCAGTTAAAATTTGCTTAATTAATATATATTTAATTAGTGAAAACGTACGTACATACATGCAAGGATGTTAGCGCGCTATATATATATATGTACAGATCGATTAAATTACGTACGTACGTAATTGATGGATCGATGTAGATCGAGTACGTATAATTAAGAGTAAATTAATGGACTAATATATATATGTAATTATTAATTAATTATAATATTTTGTAGCAGTATGGACAAGAGTTGGATGAAGTTGAAGAATAGATGTGATGTCCGGTATATGGATGGAATTAGCGAATTTGTGAATTTTGCGATAGAACATGGTCAGGGAAAGAAACGTTTCAGGTGTCCGTGTCAGAAATGTCTTAATTGTCAGTATGCGGAGGTTAATGTTATGGTGCAACACCTGTACGAAAATGGTATGATGTGGAGTTACACTACATGGAGCGAGCATGGTGAAGCAGTAGAGTTCAGCGCAGCAGACTTCAGCTCAGGGTACAGTTACCATGGTGCCTCATCCAGCGGCAGTGGTGCCGGACCCCCAGCTTGCAACCCAACTGCAGATTTGGTCCATGATGCGTTTCCGGGATGTAGTCATGGTGGACACCAACACCAAGACGGAGGTTACAGTACCACCAATGAGCATGATGACACATTCCCCGCAGCTAGCTTGGCCACTGACACCAGTGAGATGGAAAAGTACAACCGGATGCTACTTGAAGCGCAGACCCCGGTGTTCCCTGGATGTCGAGAGAATGTGTTGCAATATGTGATGGAGCAAATGAAGATAAAAGTGAAGCACAAAATGTCAGTGAGTGCTTTTGAAAAAATTCAGGAGCAAATATGTAAGTTGCTTCCTGATGATCACAATCTTCCTAAATCTCATTATAAGGTTAGAAATATCCTGAGCAGCCTCGGCCTAAAGTACAGGATAATTGACGCATGTCCGAATGATTGTGTGCTATTTTACAAAGAGTATAAAGAGTTGGACTATTGTCCCGTATGTGGCCAGTGCAGATTCCAGTTGAATAGGATGAGTTCGAAAAAGAGAATTCCTGTGAAAGCTGTTCGATATTTTCCCTTGATTCCCAGATTGCAGCGCCTGTACATGTCTCTACACACAGCAGAGGCGATGCGATGGTACGCAGAAAAGCGAATAGATGACGATGTCCTGCGATACGCCGCGGATGGGGAGGGTTTCAAACATTTCGACAGAGAATTTGGAGACTTTGCTTCAGAGGTTAGAAATGTTAGACTCGGCCTATCTACAGACGGATTCAATCCTTGGGGAAGTAATAGCTCCGCCGTCAGCACTTGGCCAGTTATTCTGATGCCGTACAACTTGCCTCCGTGGATGTGCATGAACAAGGAATTTAATTTTCTTACCGTACTAATTCCAGGTCCTAAATCTCCATCGAAGTGCTTAGATGTCTACCTCAGACCTTTGATCGACGAGCTGAAACTGTTGTGGGAAAATGGAGTCCCAACTTATGACAAATTCACTGACACGATGTTCACGATGAGGGCTGCCGTAATGCGGACGATCAGCGATTTTCCAGCTTATGGGATGTTGGCAGCCTGCAGGACAAAAGGATATAATGGATGTCCTATATGTTTGGACGACGTGAACTCTAGTTGGCACGCGGGGAATGTGTGTTACTTGGGTCACCGTAGATGGCTTCCTCACGACCACCCATGGCGACAGGATGAAGCTCATTTCGACGGTACGGTAGAGAACAATCCTAAACCCCATAGTTGGTCGGGCGAAGAGATTTTAGAGAGGTTGAGCTATTTCGACTTTGGTGTGTTGAGCAATGACGCGGATGTAAAGAAATGCAATCCAATTCCTCCACATGATCTGAGCTATTGGGATCACAAGAGTATATTCTTTGAACTCCCTTACTGGTCGAAGTTGAAGCTGAGGAACAACTTGGACGCGATGCACATAGAAAAGAATGTGTGCGACAGCGTGGTCGGAACAATTCTCGGTATTAAGTTCAAGACTAAAGATACTCCCAAAGCGCGCAAAGATTTGGAATCAATGAATCTACGTCGTCCCTTGTGGTTGAGGAGGGATAGGAAAGGTGTGTACAACAAGATGCCAGATGCACCTTACACAGTGAAGCCGACGCTTAGACGTTCTGTATTTCACTGGTTTAAGGGCGTTCGTTATCCGGCTACGTATGCAGCTACTATAACTGGAGCAGTGGACGAGGTGCAACACAAGTTTGTTGGTCTAAAGACACATGACTATCACGTTATGCTGCAACGTCTGATTCCAGTGGTAATTCGACCATACTTGCCTCGGGACGTCGTAGAACCAATAGTGGCATTGTGCAGGTGGTGGCAGAGGTTATGCGCCAGAGAATTAAAGAAGTCAGATTTGGTGGAATTGCAACAACAAATTGTGCACATCATTTGCAAACTAGAGAGGATTTTCCCCCTGCTTTCTTTGACATCATGATTCACCTAATGATCCACCTGCCCGAGCAGGTGCTGATTTCTGGTCCGGTCCAGTACACTTGGATGTATCCTCAAGAAAGGTACGTACAACTAATTAATTAATTTGTTCCACTGGAGATTATATATATACTAGCCAGCTAGCTATATGTACTTATGTAATGTGTACGTTTGATTTTGTAGACAGCTTGGACAGTATAAGTCATTCGTTAAAAACAGGTCGGCCCCGGATGGCTCCATAGCAGAGACATACCTAATGAATGAGTGTGTTACTTACTGCAACAGGTACCTCAAAGATCCACCCCCTCCCACTGCCTCCGATCGCAGTGCCCGCATCAATCTTTCTGTCGTCACCAATGTCGTCCGACCGTTTAGAGGAGTATTAAAGGAATCGTTAACACGGGAAGAACTTATTGAGGCACATTGGGTAGTGTTGCGAGACTGTGATGAAGTTGAGCCGTACATGATGTCATACAGGGAGAGGCTTCATGCGTTAAATCAAAACAAGAGTTCGGCGTGGATTGAGAAAATGGTTAAGAAGAAGTTTCCTGATTATTTCTTCCAATGGGTACGTACGTACGACTCGGTATTAATTATTTAAATACATATTGCTCATGTTTGTAGAAAGTAAACCATTATATTAATTTGGCCTTTTTCGCAGATGATTGATCTGCAAAAATCTGATAACCACGGAGGGTGGTGGTCATGGCCAAAGCACTTGCTAGCAGGGAAGCCGGTTAAACACTATATTTATCCCGGATGTTTTGTGAACGGTGTAAAGTTCCATTCATTGGCCCGAGACGAAGGAAGAAGAACACAAAACAGTGGGGTAGCGGTTGGGAAAGACAATGATCTATATTACGGGGCTATTGTATACGTGGTTCAGCTATGTTACGGGAATGATGTCAACGTTTTCCTATTCAAGTGCAGATGGTTCAAACGTACAAAGGAAGACCTGGGACTATTATCAGTCGATACAAACTCGCACTGGTATGAGGATGAGCCTTTCGCTCTCGCCACCTTAGTTCAGCAGGTGTTCTATCTCGACGATCCGAAAGCCGGTGAAGGGTGGAAAATAGTGAACCATATCTCTCACCGAGGAATATGGAATACAGAGACAATTGAAGGGACACCGGCGACGACTGAAGATGCTGCTGAACCAGATTCTGGTGATATTCCTGCCTATCAAGAGCCTAATATTTCTATGGTCCGCTCCGATATAATGGATCTGGTTCAAGATGGTGAACGGTTACCCATGCCTGATGGTTGTATAGATCTAACTGAAGATGAGATTATCGATGAGGTAGATGAAGAAGACGAGCAGGAAGAGGACGCGGACGAGGACTCAGGTTATTCGTCGGACGATGTTGAGTACGATGACGAGGATGAGCCGTTGACTAACGGGGATGAGGACGATGATGATTATGACGAAGAGTACGGTCATACGACGAGGGAGATTAATTGGTAATTAATTACTGTAATTATTGTACGTAATATATATATGATCGATGCCGATTTACGGTAAGAAATTAATCGATCTGAATTATATATCCTGGCCAATTATATAATCTGGTAAGAAATTTACGGTAAGAGGCAATTATATATCCTGTCCAGGTGAAGATATCATTTACGGTAAGAAATTTACGGTAAGGATTTAGCTAGGGTACGTTCGAAAAATTGGCCGAATGTCGGACATGGTGTCTAGAAACGAGTTATGACTGGTGACAGGATTTGGACTAAGAAAGACTTTTGTCGAAATTAGTCCTGCCTCTCGCGTTATCTCTATCCCTAACTGGCCATGTTTTTCGATTTAATAAAGGCTGATTAATTGAAAATTTACACTTTATCGCGCGGGTCGCACGTCCATTGAACGACCGAAAATGCCAAGCTAGTGTACTCTATTTAAATCTTAAACGTACTTAATTAATTAGCGTCAATTTTTAAGTTGTAATTATTATGGTAAGTAGGTATTTTAACCCCGTACTCTTAGGTTTAAATGGCTCCGCCAAAGACGACATCCGGCAAGAAGAAAGCCCAACAAGAGGCAGAAGATGCCATGCTCCGCCGCTTGGCGGACCAAGTCGGTTGGGAATTACCACCGGAGGGCAACGATGCTCTCAATCCGGACGGATCATCTGGTCCGTCCGTAGCGCCCTCTGGGGAAATTCCCGCTCCTCCATTCATCTCGAGCGGTGATGACGTCGACCCCTTCCAATCTCCGACGCCCGGTACCCATTCAACGGGAAGTACTCAGGCGTCCTCCACCGCCGAATCAATCATGTACAGCGCCCGCCGTAGGCAAAGGAGGGCCCCCACTGACCCGGAACCGAAAAGGACTCGGGGTCTCGTTAAAGGGGGGAAAGCGGAGCGTATTTGCAAGGCGACCGGTAAAAAGATCGACTTGCCGTACGACGAATTCACCGGTGGCCCTCCCACAGCTCAACTAGCAAGTCTCTCGGCGCATGGGATAGGGTCAATCATCCGTAACCGGGTTCGTATCACTGCCCCTACTTGGAAGGAGGCACCGGATCATTAGAAGGCGAAAGTCTTGAAAGATCTTTCGGTACGTAATACGTTCAATTTAGTTATTATATAATATTGTTAATCTCGGCCTAAAATTTCATAATATATACGATTATAATTTTCTATTTATTTTTGATAGGAACAATTTGACGTGGATCCGACACCGGCTATGTTGAGGCATATCAATCAAACCGCCAACTCCATCTACAAATATTGGAAGTACAAGCTCCATAAGTACTTCAAAGATGTCGGTCCCGTGCCTCCCCCGGTAGAGCTGCAAGGGGAGAGAGAAGATGAGTGGGAGTGGTTGTGTAACCACTTTGCCGATGAACAATTTAAGGTATTAATTTAATTTTTTTATTTCAATTAAAATAATTGAATTATTTAAATTGTAGTTATTCATTTTTTAATGATTTAATTATCTTGTGTAACAGAAATTCTCCGGTGTCAACAAAGCCAACCGGGGGAAGAAGGAGAAACACCATACTACCGGCGCCAAGCAGTTCATTCAAATTGCCAAGGAGCACAAGGATAAGGGTTCCAAACACCCTTTTATTGATGCAAGCGTAAGCGCGTACGTGACGCCAGGGCTCGATAATGAAGCCAGTCAATGCGGGGTAAGTGATATATATATATATGTGCTTTTAATTATAGTAATTATTATTTAAATATGATTACAAAATTATAATAAATTAATTATAATTTTGTAGGCAAGGGCGATAGAGCGTGCGCATGAAGAGTTGGCCAACACTCAGCTTGCGTTCCCAGATGTGCCGCCGGAAGACCTGCCTCCTCTATCCTTAGAGAGCCAAATTGCAATCGCGGATGAGGTCTACGGTCGTAGAGCTGGCAAGGAGGTTAGGCACTTTGGGCCTAGGGTGGTACGAGATTTGTCGACGACCTCCGGCTCATCATCTACGGGAGGTTCGAGGCAGCGGAGAATGAGTCAAGCTGCGGCCGTCGAAGCAGCCATTCAAGAGGCTCGACTGGCACGAGAGGAGAATCGACTGACACAAGAGCAGAATGAGTCAATGCGGCAAAGACTTGACCAACAACAAGCACAAATAGCCCAACTCATCGCCCTTATGGAACAAAATCGAGAAGT
The DNA here is from genome assembly GCA_946800695.1 of Geum urbanum. Taxonomy (NCBI): domain Eukaryota; kingdom Viridiplantae; phylum Streptophyta; class Magnoliopsida; order Rosales; family Rosaceae; genus Geum; species Geum urbanum. Next base: position 14,460,399 of record OX327001.1, read on the forward strand.
ATGTCAACCTCCTCCGAACCCACACCCCGACGACAACGACCCGGCTGGAGGCGGAGGACTCGGCCCCGCATCTGCTCCTCCAGTGTATTAGCTAGCACGTAGTATATTATCTCGTTTCTTTCCGCATTCCGAACAATATTTTAATTTTTAATTTATGGGTTTTTTCGTATGTACAAATTAATTTACTTTGATTATTTAATAATTAAGTTATTAATTTTAATATTCAAAATTTAGTTTATTTATTTAATTTTAGCATTTTTCATTATTTAAATTAAAATAATAATAAATTAAATTAATAATTTTTTATTTCAATTTATTTTTAAAAAAAAATTAAATATTCACTTGGACGACGGAGATTATGTTTTCCGTCGTCCAGGTGAAACCCTAAACCCCTAACCCCTAACCCCTAAACCCTAAACCCTGTCGTTCTCCGTGGCCCAGGTCTTCACCTGGACGACGGAGAAGTAGTGTTTCCGTCGTCCAGGTGAACACCTGGGCCACGGATAAGCTACCATTATCCGTGGCCCATGTACACACTTGGACGACGGAAACACTACTTCTCCGTCGTCCAGGTGAACACCTGGGCCACGGACATTGCTCGTCTGTCCGTGGCCCAGGTGTTCACCTGGACGACGGAGACCTAGTGTTTCCGTCGTCCAAGTGTGTACATGGGCCACGGATAATGTCCGAGGTCCAAGTGAACTTGGACGACGGATCACTAAATCTCCGTCGTCCAGGTTCTTGGACGACAGCACTTGGAGCACGGACCTTGGACGACGGAGTTTCCGTCGTCCAAGTACTTAGACGACGGAAAACTGAACTTAGACGACGGAAATGGTCCGTGGTCTAAGTGCAGTTTTCTTGTAGTGTATGCACAATTTGCAGTCCATCTAAACATGAAACCTTGATTTATGTTTCATTTTTTATTGGCAAAATAGCTTAAATGGTCACTAATATTTGTCCAAAATGACAGTTTTGTCACTATCGAATGGCATATGTCAAAATAGTCACTCGTCTTTTCTCAAAGTATATCAAAATGGTCACTCCGTTAACTGAGACGTTAAAATATATGTCTTATAAGGGATAAATTTGTCTTTCTATTTGTAAAATTCTTTTATTTACAATAATACCATTATTACTCTCTCTCTCTCTCTCTCTCAAACAACAAAATCTCGACAGTGGTATCCCGACTCCGGCATGCACCTCTACCGCGACCATGTAGCATCCCACTGTCCTCGCTGTCGACGCCTCATCCTCGCTGTCTTTGGTGCTTGTTGCCTCATGAATATCTCCTCGCTCCATTCTAGCCGCGAATCGTCGCCTCACCAAATCGTCACCGCGCTGCAACAAGGATCTCGCCTCGCTTGACCTCACCGGAGCCAACCCTAACTCTGCCTCAACTATCGTGACTCCTCTTTCGCCGACTCCTCCTTCCCACTCACCCTCTATCGCCGCCAACGCCCCTTCCTCCATCTCACCCGAGTAGGTTAGAACCCTAGACATTAGAATATGGGTTAAATTTGGGGGTTTTGATTTTAATTTCAAATTTAGTGCAATAGGGTAGGCGTTCAATGTGATGACGATGTTGATTGTGGGGAAGAGGTTCTACGACGAAGATGTGGTGAACCAAGCGGAGGCTCGAAATTTGCAGGATGTGATTAAGGAAGGTGTGGAGTTGTTTGCAATGGATGGATGTAACGGGATTGGAGAAGAAGATTGTGAGCTTCATGGTGAGGATGGGCAAGTTCTTGCAGGGTTTGCTTGACAAGCGCCGAAAAATTATGGCCGTGGTTCGCTTCGGTTTCGGCCGGAGATTGGGTTGTAAATACCCAAAGTAATTTTCAGATTGGGTTGTAAATACGCGAGTGGCAAACTCAGTTTCCGCGACTGGCTAATTCAGTTGCCGCGACTGATTAACTCAATCTAAGAAGTGTAATTAATAAATAATTTTTTTGCTAATTGAGGATAAAAAGACAAAAATACTCCTGAAAATGAATGGAATATTCTTTTTTTAACGGACATTTGAGATCGAATGACCAATTTGAAAATGAAACCTTAGCGAGAGTGACCATTTTGACATATGTCATACGATAGTTACCAAACTGTCGTTTTGGGCAAAGATTAATGACCATTTAAGCTATTTTGCCTTTTTTATTTCCCTTTCCTTTTATGATGGCATTGCATCCTGTTTCATTTACACAATTTGCAGTCTCTCAAGACGTGGAATAAATATACAGTAAGGATTCCTATGGTTGGTGGATTGCTTAAGATCCAGATGTCATCTACTATGTTCAAATGGTCCACTTGTTTTTATAGGTATGGTAGGATTTCTCTTTCTTTTTTTTTCGTGCAGTAGGATGCATTTTCTAATGTTGCTTGAACGTTACTCATTTTATGATTTTTTTTTGTTTAGGTCATCTGAATTATAAATGTTATACATGTCCATTTTTTTTCTAGGAGAGTAGGTTAATGAGTGAAGCATAGCAAATGCATCTGAGTTAGATTATCAAAGTCTCAAGAACAATTAGAGTACAATGCTACCTCATTAGGATATACTTACTGGACATGAAGAATGACAAACTGCACTGAAAAATAGAATGGATGATTGTAATTCCCTAGATCGCGTAAAGAGTATGTAGAGACAAAAAAGTTATAGAAGCAGATCATATTGTTTATTGTTTGATATTTATATTTTGAACCCAATGTAGTTTACTTTCCAATATGTGACTCTATGTTGTTTATTTACAAAATGTAATGTTACTATTAAAGAAATGTATGGTTGATAGTTATGTTTAGTTGGAAAAAATTATAATGACCAAGGAACTTGTTGGAAATATGCTGTCAGAAATAAATGTGGTTAGTAATGACAATTTCTGACAGAAAAAGTAATATGTATGACGAAATATTTGATTAAATTATATATGTTTTTGACGAAAACTGACGACAAATTGTGGTGGGAAATGATGTTTATTTCGACCATTAGTCGAAAAAACTAGTATTTCTAACGGGATCATTTCTAACGTATTTCGAAGAAAAAAATTCGTCAAAAATGACTTTTTCCGACAAAATTCTGTTGTCAAAAAAGACAATTTGTATTGTAGTGCTTGTTGAAATTGTCGTGAAATCAACATACGTATGACGAGGTGTTGTTTGATTGTCGATGAGGGAGAGAATGGCGTTGTTGAATTTGATCAACTGCTTTAAATGGACACTTGTCACCCAACCATTTGATAGAGGTAGCTAGGAACTGCTGCCCACCCATGAACAGCCAAGAACCATCCATTCTACAATGGGGTGACCTATCTAAATTTTGATCAATTAATTTAGTAGTTATTGTTGTAAAATGAGACATTTTTGTATATATTCGTTCAGCTTTAGGTAATTATTCTAACGAGTACCTTTTAACAACTGTGAGAACAAATTGTTGTCATAATATGTTGTAATTTTGGTTCAATTAATTATCTGTAACTGATATAAAAATGTCTTGATATAATAAATTCTAGTTCAATGAGTTATAACTTTCTTCAACTAGTTGTAAATAAATTTGTATGATAGAGCCTCTCTACCCTAGCTTTATATAGATATACCAAATTCCAGACTCATATGTGCGTATATACATTTATATATCTTATGTTTATATAACCCTAGAATGGAACAATTTCTTCACAGATCGAATTGATCATTTGGTCCCAATGCCAAAGGTCAGACAATATTTTCTTAATGAGCTCGAAATGTATGTATATCAATCTGATCGAATGTGGAACGGTACTTCGCTCTGTAATATCAAAATATTAAATATATACTTGTTAAGATCAGATTCCTGTCTAGGTGACTCGATCGGTTGTTGGATATTATATATATTCCTTTCAAACCCTAAACCCATATGCATATATTCTCTCAAATTTATTGCTTTTGAATACAAACCCTGACCGAACTTCATGTTTCTTGCAATATATAGTTTCTTGCATTGCATGCATGTATTTGAAAATTAATAGTCATTCTAGGACCAATACAATTGTACATGCATGCTCTTGGATGATCGAACTTCAGTTTCTTGTGTAGGAAAGATATTGCTTCTCGATCCATCGGTTTTGTGCAAGAGAGTCTTTCAGCAGACGAGTATTTTTTTTTATTATATATATTTCAAAAATATATAATTGTGACTGTAAAACAGAGTTCCACAGAAATACTTGGCTCGATAAATTGAAGCCTCTCTAACATACTACAATATTAACTCCTTGAAAACAAAATAACTCAGATGAACAAATCAAAGTAGCACAAACTAAAAATTGGGATACCAATGACTATAAGAAAAACTCACTTAGGCGACGAAGACAAAAAATTTGTCGTTTAAGTGTACTTAGACGACGAATTATAAAGTATCGTCTAACAGAGAGCAAAGTCGTTGTCTAAGTATTACTTAGACGACGAAAAAAAAACGTCAATTAAGAGAAAAATTTTGTCGTCTAAGAAACACTTAGACGAAGAAATTCATAATTCGTCGTCTAAGTGAAGCTTAAAACAACGAAAATTTTCGTCACCGTAGTAATCGTACCTAAACAATGAAATTGTTACCAATTCGTCGTCTAAGTCCATACCCTAAAACTAACCCCTAAACCCTGACCACAAACACTTAGACGACGACATGGATAACATTTGTCGTCTAAGGGCATAGAGTAAACAATTTTTAGACTGAAAGTGTCGACGGTTTGAAAATCGGAGTTACGAGGATTCATTACAACATTTATGTTTCGTTGAAATTTTGATTTTATGTTTGACTACGCCGATCAAACCCTTAACGAACTTCGTATTTACTGAAAATTTATCCACTTACATATTATGTTATGATGAATACATCCAACAGTTGTTTTGTCCAAATTTAATTTCATTAATATTGATGTGGAGTGAATATAGATACGCGAATACTTAAGTTATACAACATTAGTAGATAACAATTTTTTAGTCTAAAATTAATTTTTTATATTAATTTTTAATTAATTTCTATCTAGTTGATAAATTGAGTTTTTACGATAAGACAAACACTCGTAACTTTGAAAACAGGTTTACGAATTATTTTTTACGATCGTTTCCATCTTTTAACTATTTTTTGATAATCACTAAATTCAGTCGATCAAATCCTAAACTAATCTGATCGAATTAAGTTGAATTTTTTTCTACAATATTTTATAAATGTAATGGTTACATTTGACGATTGATTTTTAATAATTTTTAAGCAACTACTAAAAATTAATTTTCATATATTTTTAAACAATAATTCACTTAGGCGACGAAACTAGCTAATAGATTTCGTTGCCAAAGTGAATCATTTTACAAATAAAATAAAATATAAATAAAAAAATAAATTTTACTTAGGCGATGAAAATATATATATGCTTTCATCGCCTAACTGAAAATTATTTTTATTTTTTTAAAATAAAAACAAAATAAAAAAATTTCACTTAGGCAACGAAAATATATAGTTTCGTTGCCTAACTGAAATTTATTTTTTTATTTTATTTTATTTTAAAATTTATTTAAAAAAAATTCACTTATTTGACGAAACTAATAGGTTTTACCAAAAATTTGAAATCCTTCATGTGACGAAACACATTTCCTCCTTTTTTTTTCACAATCTCTCAAAATCTCTCTCTGTCTCTCAAACCTTAATTACACACCACTATCACCTCGGCACCACCAACACGAGCACCACACACCACCACCATTACCACCTCGATACCACCACCACCACCATTAAATTATTTATTAATTATAAATTTCACATTAATTAATATTTAAGTACGATTTAATTAACGTTTATTTTTGAAAAAAAAACCACTTAGATGACAAAACCATTAGTTTCATTGTCCAAGTTATTTATTTAATTTTTTTTATTAAAATCAACCGCTTAAGTGGATTATTTATTATTTATTTATTTTAAAAATCGACTCTTAGGTGACGAATAACCTAAAATTTCGTCGTCTAAGTGGTTTAACTTAAACGACGAAATTTTAGGTTGTTCATCGCCTAATAAGAGTAGAATTGTTTGTTTCGTTGTCTAAGTGTTAACTAAAACGAAGAAAATTTTTGTCGTTTTTTTGATTAATTTTTTGTCGTTTAAAATTCTAGACTACGAAATAAATTTCGTCGCCTAAGTTGTTAATTAGACGACGAAACTTGTTTTTAATTGTCTAAGTAACCTAGGCTACGACACTACGGCGACGAAAAAATCCATTTAGGTGACGAAACTGCTTCGTTGCTTAAGTGTGTTTTTCTGGTAGTGAATCCTTAGCTGCCGAGGCACCATATCTATTAGGAGACTGATTGACGGAGGTCTTCAATGGTTATCCCAGCGAGGAAGAGCACTGCCTTCTTCTACGGAGAGACCTTCTAGGTTGATGTGGACACTAGACCAAGCTTGGGCTTAGCCATCTTTTTCTTCTTCTCATCAGGTTGTCGGCATAGACCTCCTCTACCTCTTACGGAACTAGGAGGCTTCTCTTTCACTTCCTGCAGCTCTCCATCCGTAGCTACCGTAAAGGCTGACTGTTGCTGACTTGCTACAGGAAGCATATCCTGATCTATAACCAGGTCTAGATCAGGCAAAGCCGCCTCCGAATTGGGTACAGACTAGACCTGAGAACCGATAGACGCATCCCGTTTGTCGACCTTCAATGTCGTATGAGAACTGGATACCTCCTGACCACCCTCGAGAGGAGCCCCTAACTTAGTAGCTCGACCTAAGGGGGCGGATACTGGAAACTGTCCTGAGACTCCATCTGCAAAAAAACCACTTTGTTAGTTGGACGCTCCCCATAAAGGGCATTGTCCATCATAATAGTCCCTGGATTCTCAATCGGTAGGTCCACGACCGGTACGTCAACCTGCACGTCCCCTTTGTCTATCGTCAAACCAAAGAATGGTCCACCTTGCTCAAAACCGGTAGGGATGGATTGGGGCCCACGCTGAACTGACTCCAGAAGAGCCATCATGGAGGCCATGTCACTAGCCGGCATCTAAAATGGGTTACCAAGCATCCCGTCTATCCCAAGACCAACCCTTACAGCACTCGAGACCGAACCAGATGACCAACCCTGACCGGCTCAAGCAACCAAGGACTATTATCCCTTGTTAGACTGAAGCGGAGCAGGAGTTAGCAAAATGGTTACTCCACCAACCTCTAAAATTGTATCTAAAGCTAATAGACAACCCTCTACGCCATGCATAATGGAACCACAATCGCCGCAGTTACCACGAATATTCTCATATAGAATCAAAACATCCATAACATATGTCTCAAGAGAAACGAAAGCGGGTGCTTACCAGGAGAGGTCTGTTTAAGTCCACCTCGACTCGGAGCTTCATCTCCGAGCAGTGAAATAGAACATGCCGGTTGAACTCCACATATTGGCTGACCGCATTACCAATACGCTGACACCACTTCTCTTGTAGCACTCCCACCGCAATTCGGCCCTGCTTAGGATGAACCACTGCCCACATCCAGCCCTGGTTTGCCAAAATGTTAAAGGGGTCGTCGAATTCCCCCATTGCTTGAACAACCACAGTATTTGACAAGAAATACCAAGGTCCGCTCGTAATCACTCGGCGACGATCTGCGAGAGACCTGAACTTGCAGATGAACCTATCGATGTCATCCCAGTAAAACCAATGACACCCGAACTGGTTGCATGATGCCATAGGGAAATCATTCGCATCTTGAACACCTAGACCCGATCGTCATCTAGTTGAACCAAAGAGAATAGGCAAGCTTTGGAAAAGAACCAGACTTGATCTTCATCATCATCATTCCCCTCGGCCAGATTGACCTCGCTGAGTGCCGCCGTAAGAAACGTATTACGTGTAGAAAAAATTGAGTGATATTAAACTAAATATAATATAACAAATACTAATTAAAATAATTAGTAAAATGTAAACATAAGAACGAAGGGGTAAGAAGATGAACTAAGTTGAGTCACGTGTATCACACGTTTTCCATAAGAACTTTTACGTCGTCCACTGGCTTGTATGGCGTTGTTCTCCCAGGATAAAACAACTTCAAAGTTTTGTACTGCAACACAAGAATTTCTAGTCGAACTGAAGAATACTTTACTCTATCACCGGATTTGCACACTTTTGAGAGAGGGAGAGAAGTGATAAGAAGAGGAGATTGCTTTCTGATGGGATGCAAAATGAGGGAGGATGGAGCCTCTATTTATACATGGAGGAGATGTAGTATGATATTAAGGCCGGCCACTAAAATGTCATGAGTTACCACTCATTAACCATGCAACATAATTTCGGCCAATAATGGTGAGAAAACCCACAATAATTGTGAGAAAAATCCACCATAATTCGGCCAATAAACCCATCATAACTGGAGAAGTTGAAAGGTCTTGAGGAATGCAAAAAGTCTTTTCTGAGTGCAAAAGGAAACTCGTGTGGTCTGGCTCAAATCGGAACGACATTCGTATCCGTAGGACGCAGGTGCACACAAATCCATATCGCATACTCAATTCAACCAAGATTTGCACCCCCTCCTGCGTGCATGAGAGATAGGCTCTCTACTCACTCACTCAAGGCATACTAGGGTGCAATCATAAATAAAGACTTCCACATTCCTAATTTTTCCCATGTGGGATCACATTCATTCCTTTTGTTTCAAGTGGCCAACTTTGGGTGACAATTTCTCATTCACCCCTTAACCAATTTAAATAAATGAGTACATGATCTTTATGTACTCTTGTAGGAGAACACAAATCCATGTTTCCCTCACATCAAAATTGAGTGCAACACACTCAATTATTTTTTTTAAATTGTCATATTAAAATGGTGGAAAACCACCATTTTTTCAACAATTCCCCACATGAATGAACATTGGCAACTGAAGACTCAATAGACTTGGTGATAGATTCTACGGTCGATAACCTGCAGAGGATAGATAGGGGTCTACCCTTTGAACCTTCCCTTGTGAAAGCATGCTTACTTTACTAACTAAAAAGTAGACGCGATGTCTTTGAACTGTTTGTCATTTGTGTAAACGATGACATACTTCACACAGGTATCTTCCTGATATTTTCAGTTCTCACTATTGTTTCCATTTTAGCCCTGGACATGTACCCGGTTCTATAAGAGCTTAACAAGAATTGCGTCCTGAACAATTCCCTTAGAAGCGGCCTCACTTCCCTCTTACATAGGTGATTTCTTAATTAAGAGTAACCCATTTTACTCCGCTCAGATTTCCAATGCATATGAATCATTAAAAGCTTTGAGCTTAACCTCATTCCTTACGGGCATCACTGTTTTCATCATAGGAATGGACTTAGGAAAAATCCCCACAGTGATCTGGCTCGTTCTCTACAATTTTAGTTATCCTTTTTGAACCTAGATTTTAGGATCTCCAGTCAACTAGGTTGGGTGTCCACTGTAAAGACTATAACTCATGGGCTTTAGTCCCACTCCTCTCAATGATTTATCAACCAACACTCTGTTTAACCCTTTGGTTAACGGATCCGCTATGTTATCTTTTGACTTTACATAGTCAATGGAGATGACACCAGTAAAGAGTAGTTGTTTAATAGTATTGTGTCTTTGACTTACCATTGTACATACTGCTTTGTGCCCTGTCAATTGCAGATTGACTATCACAATGTATACAAATTGCAGGCACTGGCTTCGTCCTTTTTGGAATATCCTCTATGAATTGGCATAGCCATTCTGCCTCTTCCCCACATTTGTCTAGGGCACCAAACTCAGATTCCATCGTGGATCTGGTTATAACAGTTTGTTTTAAGGATTTGCAAGATACTGTTGCACCCCCTAGTGTGAATACATATCCACTAGTGGATTTTTCATATCAGAAATCCAATTTGCATCGTTGTACCTTTCTAAGCCAGCTGGATATCTAGTATAGTGAAGCCCATATGTACGAGTATACCTTAAATACTTGAGTATTCTTGCAGTTGTTTACCAATGCATTCCACTAGGATTACTCGTGTACCTGCTTAGCTTGTTCACAGCATAAACCAAATCTGGCCTTGTACAACTTGTTCAGTACATTAGGCTTCCAATGACTCTAGAGTATTCTAATTGAGAAACACTCTCTCCTTTATTTATTGAAAGATGAAGAGTCATGTCAATCGGAGTTTTGGCAATTCTAGAATTCTCCTTGTCACATTTCTAAGGATATTCTCCACGTAATGTAACTAATTTGATATCATCCCTTTTAACATTCTTGTGATGTTTTCTAAGGATTCAAATGCTTTTGCATTCCCAAATAGTACATGAACGACTTTGCAGTTAATTATAAATTCTATAATTGTTTGGGTAACTCTTTTCACTCATAACCATGCTAGGAGAAATTGATGTAGGTGAGGCGAGCCCCACTCAAGTATACTGTTATCAAAAATCTCCTTTTCTAGACATTATGAGCTACTAAGGTGAGCCATATTAAAAAATAGAGTTATAAATATTGCAAATCGAGTATGTATCTTTATCTTTATTTGACCAACTTATCATTGCTTCCAATGATAAGCATGTCATCTACATGCACACGCAAAGAAATATCCTCTCTCTGTGTATTTGACATATATAAATTATCACCTTCATTGGTATTAAAACCATTGGTGATCATGTTGCCAAATCTTCTATGTCATTGCATTTGTGTTTTTTTAAGCCATATAATGACTTCACCAATTTACATATTTTTTTCCTTTTGACCGGGAGCCAAGAAACCCTCAGGTTCTTCTATATAGATTTTCTCTTCTATATCTCCTTCCAGGAAAACTATTTTTCATATCCATTTGATGTACTTCACAGTTGTCTTACGTGGCAATAACAAGTACCATTATGATGAAAGTCATTTCCTCACTAGAGATTTAGTGTCGAAATCATCAAGACCTTCTTTTTGTCTATAGGACTTCATTTTCCTCTTGAATATCCACTTGAAACTTAAAATTTCATAACCAAGTGGAAGATCCACAAGTTTCCAAGTATGATTCACAAAGTCAGAATCATATTTTAGTGACATCTTCCTAACCAGGACAGTACACAAGGTACCTATTCCTTAAGGATTCAAGTTTACTCTTAACCATGCATGTTAAGAGTCAGAACCTAAAGATTTTCTAATCCTTATCTCAGTTCTTTGATTTTGGAAAATCCTCATTTATTATGCTTCATTTAAAAAGCATAACACTAAATAACACAAAACTAGTTTTGTGTTGATGACTTTAAACTTGTCCGTTACTCGCATTTATTTAACGGTTTATAAGTCATTAGTTTGCTCATCAACTACATTGATGGCTATTTAACCATTTGTTGCAAGCTACTAATTTAGCTGTTATAATCCATGATCAACAATTAAATGGATGTACTCGAAATTACATCTTCAAAGAACGATGTAATTTTCAGAGTTCCTTATCATGTCTTGTGTTTGTTACACACAAGAGATCGATAATTCATATCAAATGCAATTGACTATCTCCACATAATTTTATTTTTTGGGTAGAGATTATCCACCTTCACAAAACATCCCCACATTTGCAAAGTAATTATAGGATGATTTTCTTCATTTCCATATATAGAGTCATTTGTTCAACAAACTTTTTAGGTATCTTATTTAAAAGATATTTAGCTAATAAAATGGTATCTCACCACATACTTGGTGGCAATGCAAAGCTAAACAACATTGCATCCATTATATCCTTTAAGATACAATTCTTTCGTTCAATCATATCATATGATTGTGGTGAATAGTGTGTTATTCATGTATGATCACAAACTGAGCACAATACGCAAATAGTAATTCAAACTCACCTCCACGGTCAATCACTTTTTATGAACTTAATTGTTCAATTGAGTTGATTTCTCATCTCGTTTTATAAAGTCTAAATTTCTCTATAGGCTCATCTTTACTCTTCATGAGGTACATAGTGATAAAATACTTATTACCACTTTTGCTTGAGATGCCTTTAAATCAAGGGGTTCATTATTTCTTTCAATGCTTTTGAAAGATGATTTCGTTTATTTGTCTCAACACAAGTTCCAATCTTATGCTTGAAATATTGGTAAACTTCTTCAAGTTAATTGACATCCGCAGAGTATCATAATTAACTTGTTGTTGCTTACCATACCATGCATTGGTAAATACAAAGGTGGAAGCGCTAGCTTTACTCATATCATTGACCATGGTCATTACATTTCAATTTTTAATTTCCACCACTTGTAGCTCTATTACCAATATAAATTCTCTTTTCAAAGAAGAATTTGTTTTTATTTAATCAATAAACGAAAGTCATTTTCACTGAGGCTCAACTCAATTCTTAGGAACATACAGTACATTGTTTAGTTCCTTTCTAGAGATCATCATTCATACCTCATTTCTTGACCCTTGATTGTTCTTCTAACTTTGCATGGTCATATCATAGTTCCAAGTCTTCCATCTCAAAATCATAATCTTTGACTGCTTCCATGCCATGGGCGTCGTTTATGACGCCATTTGCCACGACACATCCTCATAGCAAGATATTACCTGTTTTGGCCAACCGCTCACGGTTTTGCTTTTGGGTCTTATCCCAAAATGTCTCTTGCTATAAAGAAGTAAGTCTGTACATATAAAGCATATCACCTCACTTTCTCCAAGTGATGTTGGATTTCACATCATCAAGTGCAAGCTACTCATAGTTTGCATTAATTAACACTCATTATCACATCTGCATTTTCAACCAAAGGACTCGATGTGGCCTATAGCTCTTTCAGTGTTTAAAATATTTTGTTGCCTTTTTTCTGAAAATACACACAACGTGTTATTTTCTAATCAATAAATAATATCTAATATTATTTCTCTATTGATTTCATGGTCAAATTCACAATGAATTTCTTATTGAATATCTCAATATTCAATCACTTGAATTTGGCATATAGCCAAATCATAGTGCTTCATTATTACAAGGAAATTTTTATTATCCTTAAAAAAACCTTCATTAGCGTAGATAGCTAATCGATAATTTCTTTGGACATTTTTCTTAGGCAACGTTTCGTATTTCACAATACAACTCCAAAGGCAACCACTTCCTTAAGGCAACATTATTTTTGTTTACACTACTAGCAGAAGTAGTATACCCGACGAGATTCCCAAAAAACGACCGACGATAAGGGTTCTCGTCGGGTATAGTAAACTATAACCGACGACAGGATTACCTCGTCGGTTATAGTTTTATTTCCGACGACATAATCTTGTCGTCGGTTTTAGTCGTCGGAATCTCGTCGGCTATAGTTTTCCACTATTACCGACGAGTTTTTTTTACTATTACCAACGAATTTTTTCTATCGTCGGCTATAGTTTCTTATTTCAGATCTGGGCAGCAGCTCGATCTGTCATTCAAAAATTTCTCCCAAAAAAACTGAAAATTAATGCTCGATCTGAAATCTTCGAGTGATGTGGAAAACGTACTGTCGAGAATGAGTTCGTGATCGATGATTCATTATATATAGGTACGTACGTATTTAATATATTATAAATATATATGCATGTGTGTGTTTATTGATCGATTTTGAATATATATATATTGATCGATCGAGTTAATTATTTGTTGAATTTGAGTAATTAATTGATTGATCGATGGTTGATTTTGATCGATTATTAGATAGATAAATTATATATATATATAGCTAGCTTAGCTAGCTTGCTAGGGTGATTAATTAATTTAATTACAAATAATTAATAGCATTATATTAATTATATATTAATTAATGTGATATTTAATTATATATATAGTATTAATAATTGTGATTATTTATTATATTATGGCCGGGTATAATATATAATATTGCATGTACGTGATCGATATGTTTCGATCGGTTAATATAATTGTGATTAATTAATTAATTATATATAATGTGGTTATATATATATTTTTAGATTAATTTATGTGATCTTGATTATATATATATAGTTAGGGCCGGGTACGTGTACGTGTACGTACGTGTATATATATATATTAAAATTATGGGAATTAAAATATATAATATATATTTATTTTAATTTATTGATCGAATGTTTTAATTAATAAGATCATGGGTATATATACATGCAGTACGTTATAATTTTCAGGATGGACAAGAGTTGGATGTGTCTTCCAAGATGGGATGTAAGATATCACCGTGGAATTAGAAGTTTTGTGGAATATTTGAAGGGTAATTGTGGAGGGATGACAATTCATTATTGTCCATGTACGAAATGTCAGTGTCGCAGCGAGCGATATCGTTTTCACATCGATAAAGTATTGGAGCACTTGAAGAAAAACGGGTTTTGGGATAAGTACACATGTTGGATTTATCACGGTGAGAGCTCATCAGTTGGTCAACATGATCACGGACAATTTTTTGAGAGTGGCAGTACATCCAATGATCCAACAACAAGGTTGATCAACGATATGTTTCCTCATGAGAGCGATATATTTGCTCAAGCACCGGATATCCCTCCCGCCGTTGGAGACTTCCCTCATATTGAGCCAGTCCAGCAATTACCTACAGCTGTCAACACTGCTAGTATGGACAAGTACAACAACCTCATTGCCTTCCAACAGACCCCGTTGTACAATGGGTGTAATAAGACTGTTCTTGAAAGTGTTATGGGAATAATGAAGCTCAAAGTGGAGAACAAAATGAGTGTGAAGGCTGTTGATGATTGGCTGAAGTGGTCTGGTTCGTTGTTGCCCCCCGGTCATCATCTTCCTACCACTCATCATAAGGTGCGACAGATCCTTAAACATCTTGGCCTCTCCTACATCAAAATCCATGCTTGTAGATATGATTGTGTTCTCTTCTGGGGTGAAGATGCTTATGGGAATGATCTTGAATCCCTTGATGAATGCCCGGTATGTAGTACAGATAGGTATAAGTTGACTCCTGCCGGAAACAAGAAAGCTGTGAAGATACTTCGGTATTTTCCCCTGATAGATAGGCTAGAATGGTTGTTCATGTGTGCACACACGGCTGAAGCTATGAGATGGTGGGCCGAGAGGAATTTGCCCGACGGTGATACGCTTATACACCCTGCTGACGGAGTGGCTTGGAAGCACATGGTGAAGGAGTTTTCTTATTTTGCATCAGAGGTTCGAAATGTTTGGCTGGGGCTTTCATCTGACGGATTCAACCCTTTTGGCAACATGAGTCTTCAATACAGTATATGGCTAGTTATTTTGGTACCGTACAACCTTCCTCCATGGATGTGCATGAAGAAAGAATACAATATGCTCACTATGATAATTCCAGGGCCGGGTTATCCAGGAAAGTGTCTCGATGTGTATTTGAGACCCTTGATTGAGGAGCTTAAGTACTTGAGTGAGCATGGTCATCCCACTTATGACAAGTTCAAAAATGAGATGTTCCAGATGCATGCCATGCTTGTTGGCACCATTAGCGATTTTCCTGCACGCGGGATGTTGTCGGGTAACGTTACCAGGGGATACATGGCTTGTCCAGAGTGCATGACGGTTGAGTGTTGCAGACCTCATTGCAGGAAGATTGTACAGATGCGTCATCGTTGTTGGCTTCCACATGATCACCCATTTCGGGAGGATATGGAGGCATTTGATGGGACTGTGGAAACATGTGAGCAGCCGAGGAGATGGACGGGGGATGAAATATTAGAAGTGCTAAATGAATACGATTTTGGGCAGCTAAGCAATCATCCTGAGATAGTGGCGTCAATACCTGACAAACCCGACATGTATAAATTCTGGACACACAAAAGTATTCTTTGGGAACTTCCTTTTTGGTCCAAGTTGCTGATCAGACACTACTTAGGTATCATGCACATAGAGAAAAATGTGTGCGAGAGTGTGGTCGGCACAGTGTTGAATTGGGAGGGAAAAACTAAAGACGGCCCGAAGGCACGCATTGATCTTAAAAGGATGGGACTGCGAAAATATTTGTGGTTGAGAGATGGGAAGAAAAAAATGCCACAAGCTCCTTATACCGTGAAGCCTGCCCAGAAGAATGAAATTTTTGGCTGGATGGGTAATGTCAGGTATCCTTCAGGCTATGCTGGAAATATAAGTCGATGTGTTAACTTCAAAGACAATAAGATGTACGGACTAAAGAGTCACGACTGTCATATACTGCTTCAACGCCTCTTCCCTGTTTTCATTCGAGGGTACCTGCCCAAAGAGGTGGTGGAGCCGTTAGTGGCTTTGTCAAGATTCTTTCAGAAGTTATGCACGAGAGAAGTGAAGAAATCGGACTTGTTGGAAATGCAACAGGACATAATTTTTATCATGTGCAAATTCGAAAGGATATTTCCTCCAAACTTTTTCGACATCATGCCTCACCTGATGCTCCATCTTCCGGAACAATTGTTGCTTACTGGTCCAGTACACTACACATGGATGTATCCTATGGAAAGGTACGTAATGCATCTCTGAATCTGGCTATATATATGTCGATCTTTAATATAATTTATTCACATATTGTTGCAATAAGCATAACATGCTCGATCTGTAATTACCAATTTACAGACAATTAGGGGACTACAAAAACTATGTGATGAACAAATCTACACCCGAAGGGTGTATCGCTGAAGCATATATTGCGCATGAGTGCGTAACGTACACCAAGTTGTATTTGGGAGCGTTGGAGGACCCTCCACAACATATGCCAGTAGATGGAGGGCAGTTCAACCTTTCGATCATCTCCGATGATGTTGAAGTTTCTGGAAAGTTGCCCAACTCGTACAAGTTGGAACCTTATGAGCTAGACATTGCCCATTGGTCGGTATTGATTAACTGTCTAGAAGTTCAATATTGGAAAATTTTGCACCTTTACTGCCCTGCTATTTCCGGTGATGTTGAGTACCACAACAAGACGTTCGCAAACTATTTTGGCAACTGGGTACGTTTATAGATAAATTGACCTGTATATGATGTTAAGTGCATGTCTCGCATCCTATTTATAGTTAAGTTAATAAATGATTATTTTCAGATGAATCATGTACAAGATGATGGTATCCCTCAGTGGTCACACGAATTGAGGCTCTTGGCACAGAAACCGGTAACTTCCAGAGTTTATCCTATGTGTAAGGTAAATGGCGTGCTATTTATTTGTGAACATAGAGATGTCAGACGAAAAACACAGAATTCTGGGGTAATGGTGCATGGTGGGCATAATGGAGTTGACTATTACGGTGTTCTCCATTCAGTTGTCGAATTAATATATGGGGAAGGCATGACCGTTCACTTGTTTAAGTGTAGATAGTTTGATACCGACCCTCAGAACACAAGGACCGATCAATACGGCATTTTTTCGGTGAATACTGCTACAAGCTGGTATGAAGATGATCCGTTTGTGTTGGCCACGGCGGTGAAACAATTGTTCTATCTTGATGATCTTATGCATAAAGGCGCGTGGAAAGTGGTTAACCATGTTCTTCCACGAAACATATACAGTGCCTCAACCCTTGGTGTGACCTCGGATAATGAAGAAGTCAGTGCATACCAAGAGCCGAACGCAACTGGTATTCCTGAAACCTCAACAATTCGCCTTAATAATGTGAGACAGGGCAGTGTGGTACGAATTCCTCAACCGAATCTTCTTGATGTTAATCAAAATGAAGACAATGAAGACTCAAGTGACGAGGACATACACATCTTACCTGAAATTAACTCGGAAACAGAGTCAGACTCAAGCGATGATTCTGATTATGTGCCTTAATTAGTGTATATATGTATGTTATTTTGACTTAGAACGTGCATATATTGTAAAATGAATTTTATTCAGATTATCGACTTTAAATTGTGTCGATCGATCGATGAAATTGCTATATCCCCATCATAAGAGAGAGAGCTCGAGAGATCGATCGAAAAAAAAATACAACCGATCGACGATCGATATAAATAAATGCGAAATATATAATATCGTATTATTAAATAATAATTTAATCATTTCGTATTAACTATTAATAATTTCGTATTAACTATTAATAAATTTATATATTAATACACTACATATTTAATTAGTTTACCGGCATAAATGAAAAATAAATAGAAGAACTATATCCGACGACATTCATATGAAATCTCGTCGGATATAGTTTTGGTTCAACTATAACCGACGATATTACTTATCTCGTCTATTATAGTTCTTGTTTATATCCGGATCTGGGTACATTTTGGGCAGAAACGAAACTGCCCAAAACGAGACAGCTGCCTCCGATCGATTTTCTCCGTTTCCTTCGTCTTGGAAGCAAGCAATCGAAGCTCCTGTGGTATTCCATCGATCCTCAAGCCAAAGCCCTCGTCGATTAGTTAAAAATCAGGTTTGAAATCCCTAATTTCAAATTTTCGAATTTTTTAAATTTAGGTTACATTTGAAGTTGTGGAATGTGTTGATCGATAATGTGGATGCATGTATTGATATAGTTGTGGAATTTGTTAATTTTATGCATGTATTGATATATATTGGAATAATTTTGAATTTTAGGTTAAATTGGTATATTGGAAAATAGCTAGGGGAATTTTAGGTTAAATTGGTATATTGGAAAATAGGGGAATTTTAGGTTATATTGGAATATATTGGAATTTTATGCATGTATTGATATATATTGGAATATATTGGAATTTTAGGTTAAATTTGGATTAAGTTTTTTGTTAATTGGATTTGTAATATATTATTGTTGAATTTGGATTTTTGGATTATTGATATATATAGTTAAATTATTAGATTATATATGTATTGGATGAATTATATTTGGATTATATATATATTGTAATTATTGTGGATTTTATGGAATTATTTGTGATTTTTGTGGAATATTTATATATTGGAATATATATTGGATTATTGATATATATTGGAATATGCATGTACTCGATTTTTTGGATGAATTATGAATTATTTTTAATTTTTATAATTTTATAGCAATGATGAATTGGTTTAATTGCGGACCTTCCTGAGGGGCCGGGTCGAGTTCGAGGGGGAGGTCCAGAGGGAGAGGGAGATCGGAACGTGGGGATGAGGGCTCGGGACGTGGGGATGCGGGCACCGGAAGTCAGTCCGCATCAGGATCCACCAGCGTCCCCAACATTTACAGTCTTCCGCTGACCTCTCGACACCGTACACTGATGGGCGAGGGACAACCTCAGCAGCAGCAGCTCGAGCCTGCTCGATCCTCAGGCGCGAGGAGGGTTCATCACGTCAGTCGCACGCCGGAAACGGATAGTGCGACTCAATCCTCGGTCCGAATGCCGGACATTCATCGCGAGGACCCTTCCCCCGTCATCCACCAGACAGCTCCTTATTCTTCCGAGGAGACTGGTGGATCCACTCAGTCCTCGGCGAGGATGCGACTATGCCCGCCGTCTACCTTATTCTTACCGTTGGAAATCCCGACGATACCTCACGTCGATTCCGACGGGATGCCTCTTCCGGGACAGCTAGGGTTCATTACCCCGGAGCAGGCATATGCGTATGTACCATTCCCGGAACCTCTCTGGAGTGTGAGGATTCCGGGACAACGCACCGACAAATCAGGTAAATATTAATTAGTGATATCTTTTTACTTAGTAATATTTAAATTCAATTAGGTGTTGATGTTTAAAAAATCGTCTACATAAATATGTGATAAGCGAGATCGTGCCCGGTGACAAACAAAAGAGAACCAGAG
Organism: Geum urbanum; assembly: GCA_946800695.1. NCBI lineage: Eukaryota > Viridiplantae > Streptophyta > Magnoliopsida > Rosales > Rosaceae > Geum > Geum urbanum. Next base: position 14,480,053 of record OX327001.1, read on the forward strand.
GCCCCGTCGTCGGCAAGTTACTGGACGACGCCATTCAGGCTTGCGGTGGTGGCCAAGTTATGATTCTGACCGGGGATAGAGGGTAGGTGATCGAGGGAAAGGTCACTCGAAAGTACGGGGGGATGGCGGGCAGCCTCATATGGGATAGAGTCCCAATGTTGTGGCCATATTGGAATTCAGTGCCGCAATCCGTAAAAAATCAGCTGCATAATGCGTTGTCGGTGAGTTGAAATGTATATTCATTATGTAAATTTTCCAAATAAATTTTTAATATTATTGATATATATATGTATGCATTGCAGAGGTGGTTCCGCGTAGATGCAGACATTAGACCCACGTGGGCGGATGAAGTGCATGGGAGCAGGTTTGCAGACCGGCATTTAATTTGTTTCAATTTTTTCGTTTCTTTTGATTATGTTCATACAATGTTGCAAGTTACTAACGCTTGATTTTATGGGTATATATAGGTATAAGGAGTGGAAGGGTAAGCTGAAGAAGCATTGGAAAAAGTACGGCGACGATCGTTCGGGTACCCCTAGCGAGTTTCGTTATAGGGAGTACGAGTGGCGATGGCTTGTGGTTCATTTCAACAACCCGAAATTGAAGGTACGCAACCTTCCATCGATTAAATTTTTTTTTTATCGTACTTCCCTTAAATTATTTGGCTAATGAGTGTTTTTTTGTTGATGTTGGATTAATTGAGCAGGCTCTTTCTGAAGTCAACACAAGGAACCGGGCCAAAAACACCAAAAATCATCATGCCGGTTCCAGATCATACTCGGGTTGGATCGAGGAGGCGGCCAACCACCCAGAAGAGGATCCCCTTGTCTATACGATGCAGCACGCGTATCCGCAATCCCCCGAATATGCTGTAAGTGTCCTTATAACAAAATAAACTTATTTCTTATTTATTTAGATATAATTTTTTAATTAATATTTTATTGTTCTTTGTAAATTAGGCGAGAATTCAGGAGGCGATTCCGGAGGTGTTGACTCAAGTGGCAAGAGAGCTCTATCCCGACACCCCCGATGCGGAACTCCCGATTGATCAGATTGATCGATCTGATCCGATCGTCAGGGCCAGGATTATGTCAGCTGCGATCCCTCCAGGGAAGAACACATTCTACTGCAGGGGTTCCGGAAAGTGAGGTTAAGGGCTGCTGAAGCAAACCCCTGAATTCTCTCGCGGATCGGGATCATCATCATCTTCGAGGACTAATGAGCTACAGGACCAGCTTCATAGACAAGCAATTGAGATGGAAGCTCAACGACGTCGGATGGAGGAGATGGAGCATGCGCGAGCCGCAGAGCAGAATCGGTTGGCCGAACAGCAGCAGCAGATGGGGACATGGATGCAGCACTGTTATGCACAGCTACAGGCATCTGGAATCCAGATAGCTCCCCCGCCTATTTTCGGTGCGCCACAGCCACAGCCTCAGCCTCAGCCTCAGCCTCAGCCGCAACCTCAGCCAGACTAGGACCAACCATCTGATGACAATCCGTTTGATCACATAGATTTAGGACACCCGTAGATTTGAACAATTGTCGGTTTTTTTTTTAATTATTTACTACGTACGCATGCATGCATATGTATACAGATTTGAACGATTTCGGATTTTTTTTATTTATTTATTACTATAGTTTCAATGGTTGTTGATGTGCAATTTGAACAATATTTGTGATTATTTGGGAATGCAGGTTTTGGGATAAAACCCAGAACCTGCAAAAAAAATTTAATTATTAATAACTATAACCGACGATATGTGTCAACATCGTCGGCTATAGTTTTCTCCACGGTCAAACATTTTGACCATGGAGAAAACTATAACCGACGATGTCATCGTCAGTTATAGTTTAAAACTATGGCCGACGATAATTTCTCGTTGCCTTTAGTCCCTTTTTTTTCCAACGAAAAACCTAATTCATCATCGGTTATAGCATCACCGACGGTGCATTATCGACGAGACTATAACCGACGATGCCTCGTCGGGTATAGGGTATGACCGACGATGAAAGGGAACAGATGGAGTCGTCGGCTATAGTTATTCTTCTGGTAGTGTTAGTAACCAATTCCTTAAGTCAACATTCTTCCGTTAGGCAACCATTTCCTTAAAGAAACCACGTTAGTCAATATCACATAATAAAAGTTCTTAAGATTGTAGGAAAAATTGAGTGATATTAAACTAAATATAATATAACAAATACTAATTAAATAATTAGTAGAATGTAAACATAAGAACGAAGGGGTAAGAAGATGAACTAAGTTGAGTCACGTGTATCACACGTTTTCCTTAAGAACTTTTACGTCGCCCGCAGGCTTGTATGGCGTTGTTCTCCCAGGATAAAACAACTTCAAAGTTTTGTACCGCAGCACAAGAACTTCTCGTCAAACTGAAGAACGCCTTACTCTATCACCGGATTTGCACACTTTTGAGAGAGGGAGAGAAGTGATAAGAAGATGAGATTGCTTTCTGATGGGATGCAAAATGAGGGAGGATGGAGCCTATATTTATACATGGAGGAGATGTAGTATGACATTAAGGCTGGCCACTAAAAGGTCATGAGTTACTACTCATTAACCATGCAACATAATTTCGGCCAATAATGGTGAGAAAAACCCACCATAACTAGAGAAGTTGAAAGGTCTTGAGGAATGCAAAAAGTCTTTCCTGAGTGCAAAGGAAACTCGTGCGGCCTGGCCCAAATCGAAACAACATTTGTATCTACAGGACGCGGGCGCACACAAGTCCATATTGCATACTCAATTCAACCAAGATTTGCACCCCTCCTACGCGCATGAGAGAGAGCCTCTCTACTCACCCACTCAAGGCATACTAGGGTGCAATCATAAATAAAGACTTCCACACTCCTAATTTCTCTCATGTGGGATCACATTCATTCCTTTTGTTTCAAGTTGCCAACTTTGGGTGACAATTTCTCATTCACCTCTTAACCAATTTAAACAAATGAATACATAATCTTTATGTACTCTTGTAGGATCGGAGAACACAAATCTATGCTTCCCTCACGTCAAAATTGAGTACAACACACTCAATTATTTTATTTAAATTGTCATATTAAAATGGTGGAAAACCACCATTTTTCCAACATTGCGGGGTCGGCAACCCGAGGTCGGCCGGATGAACCAGTATAGGCAGAAGAGGATAGAGAGGGAGAGGGTTCAGATTGGCCAAACTCCTCCGATTTCGACATGCATGAAATGATTTGGATTAAAGGGAGGAGAGATGAACAGTAGAGTGGTGCTCGATCTAGATTGTGACAGTAAGAGAGGTAACGACGGTGGTGTGGCGACTGTTTAGGATGCAAAAGTGAAGGTAGGATGGATTTTTACCAACATGGGATTATTCGAGTAGAGGAGAAGGAGAGGAATATGGTGATGGTGGTCGATTGGGTGCTAGATCGGTGAGGAGATGGGTAGAAAAGGCGACAGCGGCTAGTGTTCAAAGAAAATGCTATTGGGAGAGAAAATGCTATTGGGGGAGAGGGAGAGAAAAGAGGGAAGTCGTGTTACTCATTATATGTGTAGCTCTTTTTAGCAGACGAGTACTCTAGCTAGAGTAATTCTAGAAAGAAGAGGATCATCTCCCACCAGTATTTTGCAATAATACTTTGAAAATTAAAGGATGTCCATCATAATTATTAACGGATCAAGTAATTTTATGATCGAAAAGCAATTAAAAAAAAAAAGAAAAACAAACACATAGTTAAAGTCTCTAGCTTCCGCCGCGGCACCGCCTTGTTGGCATGGCCAAAGTTTCCACATATATTACATTTGAATTAATCGCTCAAATCGTCAATCACTATCGAATTGTAAATAACGATTGATCAAGTTGATACTAGAACCACTAAAAACCCATTGACTGGTCAGCTAACCGGACATCGATATATCGAAAGCAACAGAAATCTCAATTTCTTGTTTATCAGGTATAAGATAATTAGAACTAATTAAGTATGTGTATAATAAGTGACACAGATTTTACTAGATATAAATAGACTAGCCATCAATATTGAACTGGTTTTGCGGGACTGGGTTTACTTGGGGGAGTGGCTAGCTGTCGAATTCGTTAACAACTTTTGAGTTGGGAAGACTGAATTGGAACTGAAGTCAGCGGTTGAATATGTCGAGAGTTGAAATGTTCATGTAAGACAATATTCCAAGAACATATTAAGAAGAGAAAAGACATTTGTTAAATTTACTATCTAACAAACGTGGGTTAACTATTCCTACTGTTCCTACTTTTGGATATTGTTCACACGCATGTCAAGCGTGCGGCTGAAATCAAACCAATCACTCATCCGTCCTTTTGCTCATTTTCCAGACCTACTCTCACTCTCACATCGCAGCATCCAACACTTCAGCTTTCACAACCTCTCGATCATTTGAGCAATCTCATGCCTCCCTTTTCATCGTTTTTCACTCAGCCTCTCTTTCTCTCCATCCTCTTCACGCTCTCGATCTCCCACTCTTAACACCTATCTCATGCCTCCCTTTACTGTTTTCTACTCATCGTCTCCAAAGAGGTGTTCTCCTTGCGACATAAACCTGACCGCGTTCCCAAGAGAGTAAGCAAATTAACCTCTCTCTCTATCGTTCCCATTTTCATACCCACTTTCCAATCCGTATCTCAACACCGCCCAAATTCTCACCTCCTCCTTTCAACACCGCCCAAATTCTCCGCAGCTTTGCCTCGCCTCAGTTTTCTCTCAGGTACTGCTCTCTTCGATTTTGTTTCTGGGTTCTTCGATTAAGTTCATATTCATTTTACTATATTGAAATTCCTTGGTGGGCTTCGTTCGTTGACTGTAAAGTTTTCAACTTTAGGGTTCTTATTTATTGGGTTTTGTTTGTGTTGCTCACTAGGGTATAGATTGAATGAAATTACTTTGTGGGTTTTGCTCCTTTGATTGAAAAGTTTTCAGCTTTGTGTTCTGATCGAGTTATCGGAGAAGCTTTAGTATTGAATGAAAGTAAATGATGTTCAGCTTAGCTGAGCTTTGGTGCAGAAGGTAGATTCTTTTTCTCTACAAATATATGGTTTCTATTGTTCTGGGTTTCGGGTTGAGATGGGGTTTTGGTATTGTAAAGCAAACGATTTTCAAAATGATTGTGATTATGGTATATGGGATTTAGCGTCTTCATACACTGTGATTACTATGCTTTTAAAAAGAAGGGTGAATGAAGTTGGCATCCCAAATGCAATAGCTAAAAAAATAACGTTCGAGGAGAAGATCAACCAACATAATACTGGACATGCCACTTTCAGCTTTATAATTGATATCAGGGTATGCACATGATGATATTATACATAATATACTGGTGGTTGTATAACAGATGCCATAAAAATCATAGGTATCAGCTGATACAAACTATCTCACCATGCATATGAGTATTAAATATACTCTTACTGGAATTATCAAACTTGATAGCTATCATGTAAGCAGAATAAAGGAAGCATTCCAGCATGCATGTTATACATCAATCTAACATAATATATAGAAAGAACACAGAGTCATGGTACACAACATTATACATATCATAAGATAGTTACAGTACAGATTAAGCAAAATAGCTAATTGGTAGATCAAGAATAGTTTCCTGATCCTACGCTTAGCTGAATTTAAGCCCTGAAATTACAGTTTGATACTGATCAGTACTTATTACAAATAAACACTATCATAAGCAGTACTAAGTGGGAAGTACAGATGGGTTTGGTATATGGGTTTAAATCAAAATGATTGTGATTATGTTCTATGGGTTTAAATAATTTACACTCATGTAGATTGTCAGGAAACATGTATATTTGTTTGATTGGAAAGGGTTGCAAGTGATAGATCCATGTTGCCGAGTTTCTTCACTTTGAATTCAATCTGGATCCATGTTGCATCAGTTATTTTACTTAATATTTCACGAACTAATTGTGTTTTTCATTGCAATCCAGTATCCAAGGAGGAGCCTCATAGTTGGTTAATAAAGTCAAAGGTTAGTTTTTTCGATTTCAGATTGCTGATTTTCCCTGTATTGTTGAGTTGATTTGCTGCAGTTTGGACCAAATGCATATATGCTAAATCGTATCCTATGTACAACATGTTCTTTTAGTTGCTTTGGTTCCTGAAAATTCTGTTAAATTCTCATATTCTCTGCATTGGTTCAAGCTTATGGCATTGTTGACAATGACATTAGTAGGATATTTAGGTTGGAATGTTACTGAGAGTAGAGAAAATTGGACCAAGTAAATTGTGAGTCCAAGGTAAGCGTTTCCCAGAGGCTTGAATAACTTAATGTGGTGGAAATCAGTTGTGTGCTTTAGCGGTTATGTTGGTTCATGTAGCAGAGCCAATATGGGTTTTTGACCCGTTTTCTACAGCTTTATCTTGCTTAATATTACGAAGTTGTGCTGTCCCTGCTGTGTAGAATAAATGAAATGAACTTTCTAAATAGGAGGGAGGGTTTCTAGACAGAATTATAATATGTGAGCAGAATCAAATCCTCGGCAGTAATGTAAGTTGTAAATTTGCTGCCAGTTACTGGGGAATATTACATTGACGGTTGTGAATATGGTTGTTATATTCTAAAAACAGATCCATTTCTCATGCTAGAACAGTTCTGCATTTTATGTTTGTGTATCAGCTTTCTCATGCTTCGCTATCAGCTTTCTCATGCTAGAGCAGTTCTGCATTTTATGTTTGTGTATCAGCTTTCTCATGCTAGAACAGTTCTGCATTTTATGTTTGTGTATCAGCTTTCTCATGCTTCGCTTCTGTCTTATTTCACGAACTTATTGCAAACTGATTTGGGAAACTGCTGGTATCATGTGTTAGTTTATACTGTTTGACACAGTTTTACAATTTGAAGGTTTATGAATTTTGGAGACTGCTTGATTTTGTGAATTTTGGCGAATAGCAGTTACTGTATTGTGTGTTACAAGGGATGTTGATGATATTTCAGGAAGGTGGAGTACTCTCTTCCGGGTTGAGTGATTGTGTGCAGCGGATATCAAGAAGGAGAAGTGGAGAACAGCCCAACTTAGTCTTTGCTGCATATTCGATTCGGGTTAGTGATTCCCTTCTTTTTCTTTCTTCTTCCGCTTTTGATTCCACTGTGTTCTTGAGAGAATGTGCACACAACCTGTTCGACTGTTTGCCAATACAGTAACACACAATACAGTAACTGAAAGAACAGTTCTGCATTTTGTATTATGAAATGAAAGAACAGTTCTTCATTTTGTTTTTGTGTATGTGTGTGCATCATCAGATTATGTTTGTGTGGTTGATTTATTGGATGATTTGGAACTTCGATCTTGAATCTACTGACATAGCAGAGCTATTCCATTTCAGGGTTTTTCGTTGAAGTTTGTTTGTTTCATACGAATTGTATGTTGATGCAGCATATCATATTGTATATTGTTTTTACTCATTGTTCTATGAATTCTATACTTAGTCTCATTTGGTGTTATTATTGATACAGTTGAAAACAAACAGTCTCCTTATCTTTTGTTAGTTACATACCTGTGATGGGTTTCTATTTGGTTAGTTGAAGTAGATTATGATTTATGACATCGATGGTTTGATTAAGAAGTGTGAGAAGCCTTTTGTACATTTTTTGTGAAAGAGTATATTCTATTGTCATGCCTGATTTGGAACGTTAAAACGAAATATTCTATTGTTCGTTTGGATTTATAATTAAAACGAAAACCATTGAATTTTCTGGGTTTTATTATTGAGAAGATCTGTGCTACAGCTGAAACTGTTTATGAAATGGGATGGGTATGCAGAAATATCACAACCCCAGTAGGTAGTCAGAGGCAGTTTTGATTTTTTTTCTTCTCCAAAATGCTCAAGTACTACGATTTTGGGTTTAGGTGGCTCAACAACTCTTACTACTAACACTGTCATTTGAAAGTACCTTTAGAGCTCTTACGTTGCACTGAAGTAGCTAGCTAGATTACTTTTGATTTATAAATGATTCAACTAAGGAAACAATATGATCTATCATTTGGTTTATTCTGGATTGATGTTTATTTTCCTTTTATTGTTGTTTCTATTCATGTTGTTGTTTCTGAGTTCATATGTTGGCTTCATATATCAGGTCTACCAATCAATAGATAGAGCCAAGCATTCAAGTCTTTATTTTTTTTTGCTGTCTCAACAAGGCATGTTCCATTTTATTCTTTTGGCTTGAGTATATAAGCCAGGTTTCTTCCCTTATCTCCCTCTCTCTCTCAAATTTGTGTTTTGTGTTTCGTGGCTTAGAAATTGTTAAAGATGATTAAATAGTTTATGAAGTATGAATATTTGCTTAATTTTAGTTTTTGGTTGTTCATAGGTTGAGGAATAGAATCATAATTGTATGGATATGTTATTAACAACACTTACCAAAATTACATTGTTTCAATCATACCTTTATGATTTTGGATTTGGTGATGGAATTGTTGAGATTTCTGTTGGATGAAGAAATTTGATGAGTATTGAGATATTGGACGAAGATATTGGCTAGGTGCTTGATTTGCAAATCTGGGTGATGAAGAAAATTGCTTTTTTGGGGTTAATTTGATTTGAGACTCAGAAATGTAATATTGTGTTTCATAGATCGATTGAATTTATGCATTATGATTTTCTTTCGAGCATTTGGATTGGTCTTTGTCTTTGAGCTTCTCATGTTCTGGGAATGGCAGAGTTTCTGTTGCAGTACGAATTGTAAAAGATGATTGAACAGTTATGAAGTATGAATATAAGTTCTAATTTGGAATTTGGTTAAGAATATTTGCTTGATTTTAGCGTTCGGTTGTTCATAGGTTGAGGAATGGAATCATAATTGTATGGATACGTTATTAACTTGATTGAAATTTGCTGTATAATTTTTTATTATTTTGGATTTAATGATGGAATTGTTGAGATTTATAGACAATTTATGTTCTAGGCAGTGCAGGATGTATATGGGCAGGCCATAAGAGCATATGCACCGGTGTGCTCCTCTCATTTGCCTTTTCTTTTTCTATTTTCAGAGGAGCAAACACTATTTATGGAATAGGAGGAGTAATACTACTTTTTCGTGCAGTGGTATATAAATAGGAGGAACAATACCAGTCAAACGTAGATAGTGAGATCTGGTTCGAAGAGAGAGGAACTGGGACAAGTGGTAGTGGCTCTCTTTTTCATTTCCTACCAGCTCTCCTTTCTTACTCCCTTTTGTCTTCGCTTTCCTACTGTGTTGGCCATTTTTCAGCCTGATTACATTTTCTCGACTTACTCCCTTTTGTCTTCGCTCTAGATCCAAATCTGGGCCAAATCGACTTTCAGAGAGAACCGACTTTGAGCGAGAGTCGCACACAGATCTGGGTCGGAGACCAACTCCAAGCTTCTGGGTTCGTCGCTGCATCTTCTTCTCTTTTTTTGTCAAGTTTCTTTTTCTCTTTGTTTTCATCGTTAACTAATCCATGTGGTCGACTTTCATAATTTCCTAGGATGAATCGGTTGTTGACCTTTATTTTCTAGATCGTGTTTTCGTTTTTGACTTCGTTGTGGGACAGATTTCTCTCCTCTGATTGATTTTAAAGGTATGGTATCGGATATAGGTTGGTTTGTTGTTTTTTGTTCAATCATTGGTGCTTGATTGCGACGAGCGTAGGTAGAGAAGTTTGGAGTTTAAAAGAGAGAACTGCTTTGGAGTTTGGACTCTGTGGAGGGATAATTTGCAAAGCGGATCTAACAGGTAACAGACACCAAAATATGCTTGGATTGGTTTTCCAGTGGTGTGGAGAAAGTTTGCAGAAAAACAGCGACAATTGAATTGTGAGTTATCAGCAGGTCATTGCGCGCTAGCTCCAATGCTCCCTTTAGTGTAAGCATGGTGTATGTCACAGTGAATTACATAAATATGCGACCCAGAAGATCCCTAATTTTGGGTGCAGATCGAGAGACTAGAGAGAGAATTCACCCTTCAAATTCTTGCTAGCTAGATATATATAAGGTCAAAGACGTGAAACCGTGGATGATATATTGATTACTAGATCCACAGAAAAAGTCATACGATTTGAAGATAAAGGGAAAAGATTAAATTATAGAATTATAGCATGCAAAACGAACTGTGATTGCAAAAAGGTTTTGGCACATTCGATGCTCTTTGCTTCATTTACTTTTTGATTGTGTGAGATTTCTTTTGTTTGTTTGTGTTGCTGTTGTTCATGTTGTCTGTGGTGTTTGATGTTTTGGGATTGCTTCTATGTATTGAGTGAGGTAATAGTGTTTGATCCATAATACTTTATTTGAGTTTCGATTATATGGAAGGATTTACTCAATTGTGCTCCTTTTTTTTGGGCCAAACACTGTTATTTTCGATGCTCTTTGCTTCGTTTACTTTTTGATTGTGTGAGATTTCTTTTGTTTGTTTGTGTTGCTGTTGTTCATGTTGTCTGTGGTGTTTGATATTTTAGGATTGCTTCTACGTATTGAGTGAGGTAATAGTGTTTGATCTATAATACTTTATTTCAGTTTCGATTATATGGGAGGATTTCCTCAACTGTGCTCCTTTTCTTTGGGTTTTTGTGAATTTCCAGTTTGTTATTAGCTTATTGTTGTTTGGCTGTATAGTTTTGAAGGTTTGTTATGCAATGGTAATGAGATTTATGGCATATGATGGAGCTTATAAAAGGTTATGTCTTTACAGTATTTTGAAGTTCATCAAAGTGGTTGTTTCGACTCCAATCGAGATAGTAGTGGTATTGCACTGAAACAAAGGTAAGATTGTGTTTTTCTTCTGTTTGATTTTAAAGGTATGGTTTCGGATGTGGGTAGGTTTGATGTTTTATGTTCAGTTATTGGTGCTTGATTTGGTGTTGTGATTTAATCATGTTGTTTGTTAACGTTTGTTTCTTTTTGTTAGTCTCTGTGCGAATTGCAGGGAAAATGATTCGTTTTTAAGCAATAAATAAATCTTTAAAGTACCATGATCAGACTCTGTGCCTTTTATTGGTAGAACTGCATAGTTTGAGTATAGTTTTTTTTGGCAGTTTTTTCGATCTCATCTATTTTTATTGTGATGTTTTTTATTTTGTTTTTTTATTGGTTATATCTTTGCTATCAGATACTGTTTTGTTTATCCATTTGATGTGTTTCGTGAATATGTGTGTGTAATTGATTAAATTAAACCCTATCAAATAATGCAATGTTTCTTTGTTTGATGAATTTTTATGGTTCGATTCAGTACCCTTTTGTACAATAAGAAATTTCCTGATTATGGAGCGGGACTAAACTGATGAATTTTATGTCATTTTTTTATGGTTTAATTGGTATTTGGCTTTAATAGGAATTGATGTTGTGTTTTTTTGTGTATTTTTGCAGGGTGTTGTGGACTGTTAAGGATCTATTAGATTAGGTATTTGTTTTTGCTATATTTTTAGATTCAGCTAAATGTTATTTTCCCTTATCTGTGATTTGTCATAACTTTGTTTTTTATTCTTTTTGTTATGTTGCAGATTATTGTCTGAGCAGTCTCTTCACATTTAGCATCAACAGGTGATCTATTTGAATTTCATTTGTTTGTACCTTTTTTCTTCTTTGTTTCATTGTGATTTATTAATTGGTTTCTTATTGTGGTTGGTTTTTTCTCTGCTGTGGATTTCTTTTGTTGTGTGAGCTTTCTTTTGTTTGTCCATGTTGCTGTTGTTCATGATGTCTTTGGTGTTTGATGTTTTGGGAGTTTTTCTATGTATTGAGTCAGGTAATTGTGTTTGATCCATGATGATTTATTTGAATTTTGATAATATGGAAAGATTTGAGACAGAGATTTTGCAGCTTTGAATCTTGCTGTTATGTATCTTGCTTAAGATTAGGTATTGAACAAGCTATGATATTTTTGTTTTCAGAAAAAGTTTTTTGCCACCTATAATTGTTAGTATGATGTTCATTCGTGCTATGATGAAGAAGTTTTCATATGTGCTTGAGCTAGCTATATAACATTTGTGGGTTTCCTGTTCATTGTTTCTGTTCATTTTTTTTGAGATTATTCAAGGCGTGCGAACCGTGTGGGTAACTGTTTTGGGTGAGATTTTCAGCTCCGGATTTCCTGCTCTCTCTTTCAACCTCTCTTGATTTTCTGCTCTCTTTTTGAGATTGGAAGACAGATTAGGTAGGCCAACTCACATTGCAACCATTGCAACACAGTTATTTCAACTTTTTGATTTCCTGCTCTCTCTTTCAATCTTTTGCTCTCTCTATTTAGTTAATTTTCTTTCTGTTGCAACCATCGTCAAACGCCAACCTCTCCCAATTTCGTGCTCTCTCTTTCAATCTCTTGCTATCTATATTTCGTTTTCTCTGCATCGTAACTATCGTGAAACGCAAACCTCTTTAATCATCTCCAAGGCAAACTGATATCCGCTGTCTATCCGTAAGTTTTCCTTGAAGTTATTTTTTATATTAGTTTTAGGTTCTATGATTGATCCATTTTTGATAAATTGGTATAGAGGAGGAATTGGTATAGAGGAAGGAATTGGTATTGATCCATTTTTGATTGCAGTTGTTTCTGGGTTTTGGGTCATGTTTCTTTTGATTGATTCAGAGTTGTTTAGGGTTGTCAAAGATATGTTAATGTGGGTGTGAGAAAGAGAAAAGACAGTGGCATGCTTTCATGTATGTTGTATGGAAAGGCTCATATGAGTAGGTGTGGAATGTATATGTGAACTTCGTCAATTTGATCATCCTAAAATGTATGGAATGGTTCATATGAATAGGTGGTTAAGATCCATTGAAGTCTTCCATTTTGTATACAGATATACAGATAATGCTCCATGCATGTTGTAAGGATATTCACATTTTATTAGTCTGCTGTTTTTACTTGATATGGAGAAATTTTGATGAAGATGATTTTGGGTGTCTGTGCTAGAATGTGAAAACAATAGGCTGTTTTTTGACCCTCTTTTTTATAAACGTTATTTTATTTAGTTTTGATACTGTTCACTTTTTCAATGATGTTTTATTAAATCTTGCTATATATAAACATATTTTATGGAAATTGTGTGAGCCTTGAATATATTATAAATAAGGATTTTTTATGGAGATATTTAAAAATATTTTATAGGTATGGGGCGGAGGAAGAAGTCAGTAGCACCCTTAGAGTCTGTTCCAGGAAGCTCGCAAGACAAGAGGTCTCTAACCAAAAGACGGTGTTTTTTTCAAGCTGCTTCTAGAGAATCATCAGGATGTCATGACATGGATACAACACCACACAACAGTGACAACGATGTAGATATGCACCAGCTTATCTCAGGTAGTATACATTATAAATTGTTATCTTTTATTTTCAATGGACCTAATAATAATAGTTAAAATAATGTTGGTATGATATTACTGAGTCGTTTTAATTGTTTTAATTATATGATGCCTAAAATTTCTATTATTTTGTAGTTTTGGAATTCAAAACTTTGTCTTCGTTTGATATTCGGCAAGTTATTTATGGTGGTATACACATATAGTAGCATTATATATTCATGATGTAACATACAATTGAACATTCTATTTTTGCGAAATAAACCAAACTTAACCAAAGGTAGAGAGTGCCTTTAGAGTTTAGAGATATCCGAATCAAATGTATACCTTCAAAGTTTAGAGTATGTTTAGAGTTTAGAGTCAATTTGATAGCATTTGGCTAAAACGATATTGTTGAATTGTTAGTAATTCACAATAATAGGCTGCTTTCTTACAATCTTTCTTCCTAACATTGTTATGTTATTCTGTTTATGTATTGTTGGGTGTTGACCAACACTTCATTAATTCTTCCTGTATATATATAAACATATCATGTGGAGATTGTGTGAGCCTTTAAAATATATTATATATAAATAGTTCTTATGGACATATTTGAATTTGTTTTATAGGTATGTGCTCCAAAAAAGAGTCAGTGGAACTATTAGGGCATGTTGCAACAACCTCTCGCGACAAAAGGTCTCGAAGCAAAAGACAACGCTTTTTCAGTGCTACTTCTGGACAATCTTTAGGATGCCATGAGGTGAAGACAACACCACACAATAGTAACAATGATGAAGATCTGCATCAACTTATCTCAGGTGCGATACATCATAGATATCCATCTCCTATTTTGAATGTAGCTGATATTAATGCCTAAAATAATGTTGATGTGGTATTTTTTTTTCTTTGTTTTAATTATTAGATGGCCAATATTAGCATTATTTTGTGGTTTTAGAAATTAAAACTTTGTTTTGCTATGATTTTTAGCGAGTTATTTATGGTGCTATACACATATAATAGCTTATTAAATAGTAGAAATTATTGTGCCATTATTTAGGTCAATCTTATAGTATTTCGGTAAAATGATATTGTTGAATTGTCGATTCTTTGTAGGAGATAGACTTCTTATTTTGTGCTTGAGAAATAAAATTGTGAATTGATTTGTCTTCAAATGTGATGGAATTTGATTTGGTTGGGTTGACTCTATTTTGTTTAGGCAAATGAGTTTAGGCAACTATGTGGTTCTCAATCAAGTAATTGTGTCGATTAGAAATAAGATTTGTAACTGCAGTTTTAAAAGTTGAATTTGGGTTTAGGGTTTGTCATTATTGTGTAGCAATCTGTTGATGTTTGGAATTTGTTTTGGATGCTGAAATTGGTATTCTAGATATGTTACGAAAAAGAGATTATAGTTGTGTCAACAGCGGGATGGGGTTAGATCAGGCAAAACCTTCTTTCAATAAAAGACAATGCTTATTTAAAGCTGCTTCTCAAGAATGTCCACCGTCCCATGATTTAGAGACAGAGTCACTGGACAACACCGATCGTGAAGATGCTAATGAAGTTATACCAGGTATTGTAGGTGTGGCGGTTTATTACATGGCTTATTTGTTGCGGAATCTATTTGAATCAAACTGACAATGTTGCTTTTGCCTCCTAGGAAATGTAATCATGGATTCCAGTGACGTAGTAGAACCATCAATTGTAGCTGGGAGTGATGAAGATGTTGATGATGAAAATGAAAATGAAAATGTGTTAGGTAGTTATGCACATGTATAAATGCTTTACATATTACAATGGTTATGCAATAGTTTGTGTATAAGTAACGGTGCATTTTTGTCTTATAGGAAATGTGATTATGGATTCATCTATTTTTGGTCAATCATCCTACCAAAGAAAGCGCCAAGGTAAATGATGTTATTCATAATGTTTGCTTGATTAATGGAAATCTATCATTTTCTAAATATCTTTTTTGATGATCTGTCGCTTAGGTGTGGTCACTACGTACAATGACTCGGGCGATGATGACAACATGTGTAGTCAATGTAATGCTTTCTTTTGGTCAGATGAGGCATTGAAAAAAAAGGATAGAGGACAATTGGTTTACACCGCATGTTGTGCAAAAGGAGAGGTACGACTTCCATATTCTTTGCCGACACCTGAATTTTTAGAACAATTATTGAATCCAAATAATGGTCATCAAAGTAAAACATTTCGTGAAAATATTCGAGTTTACAATTCTATGTTTGCTTTTACTTCCATGGGTGCAAAAATTGATCACAATATCAACAATACCCCTGGTCCTTATGTGTTTAAAATTTCTGGACAAGTACATCATAGAATGGGATCTGTGCTGCCTTCTGAAAATGAATATCCTAGATATGCCCAATTATATGTGTATGATACGGGTAATGAAGTTTTAAATCGTATTAATGCGATCGATCCAAATAACGCCAATAAAAAACTTGATCCCATTATTGTTGAAAAATTGGCCAATATGCTTGATGAGGTAAATGAACTAGCGAAGAAATTTCGATCCGTTCGAGATGAATTTGAGAATGAATCATTGCCTAATCTTACTATGAATATCCTGGATCGTCAAGCAATCGATAGTAAACAATATGAAATGCCATCTGCTTCTGAAATTGGTGGTTTGATCGTTGGTGACATTGGAGAGTTTGATTCTAATAGAGATATTATTATTCGATCAAGATCTGGAAATTTTAAACGAATCTCAAAGATACATCCAAAATTGATGGCCTTACAATATCCCCTGCTTTTTCCATATGGAGAGAATGGGTTTGAAATAAATACACCACTGCGAGTTGTTGGATGGAAACAGAAAAAGAAAAAAACAAAGTTGACAATGGTAAAATTTGTTTGTTATCAAGTGCATGATAGAAAAGACGATTCAAGCACTTTATTAAAAGGAGGAAGATTGTTTCAGCAATATTTGGTTGATGCATATGCAACTGTGGAAGAAAATCGTTTAGATTATATTAGAAATAATCAGCCAAATATGAGGTGTGAACAATTTAATCAATTAACTACCCTTTCTTCAAATGGAGTCACAAAATGTTCAGATGTTGGAAAAACAATTATTCTTCCAGGTAGTCACACAGGAAGCCCCAGGGATATGCTCAATAATTATCAAGATGCCATGGCAATATGTAGATGCTACGGAAATCCAGATTTGTTTATAACTTTCACTTGCAATGTTAAATGGCCAGAAATTGTTAGATATTTTCAGAAAAAACCTGGATATCGAGCAGAAGATCGACCAGATATAATTTCTCGAATTTTTAAAATAAAAGTGGATGACATGATTGCTTATGTAAAAACTGGGGAGCCTTTTGGACCTGTCGATGCACACGTTTGTACAATTGAATTTCAAAAAAGAGGCCTGCCTCATGCTCATATCTTATTTTGGTTGAAAAGACCGTATAAATGTTATTCATCGACAGACATTGATTCAATTATTTCAGCAGAACTACCAGATAAAAATGCTCAACCAGATCTTTTTGAAATGGTTAGACAATTTATGATCCATGGTCCTTGCGGACAATTGAATCCCAAATCTCCGTGTATGCGAGACGGATCATGTACAAAATCTTTTCCCAAGCCATTCAAATCTGGTACTATGTTTCACGCAATCAAAGCTCCTGAATATAGAAGACGCGATGATGATTCAAAGTTTGTGGTCAAAAATGACATTCATATTGGCAATAATTTTGTCGTTCCATACAATCCAATTTTGTTGTTGAGATATAATGCTCACATAAATGTTGAATCGTGCTCTCAGTCAATGTTGATAAAATATTTATTCAAGTATATTAATAAAGGTCCTGATAGAGCTCGAGTGACGGTTGCTGACAATGTAAATGATGAAATCAAAAATTATTTGAATTGCCGATATTTAACTCCGCATGAATCTGTTTGGCGCTTATTTGAGTTTTCAATTCATAACAGATTCCCTGCAGTACAGTATCTAAAAATTCATTTACCTGGTCAGCAAAATGTATGTTTCAATGAAGGTCAGTCTCTTGATCAAGTTGTAGATAATCCAAATAATGGTCATACAATGCTGACTGCTTGGTTTGATGCAAATACTATTGATAAAAAAGCATGTAAATTGACATATGCAAAATTTCCATCTAAATATGTTTGGGATACAAAAACAAAAGCATGGATTCGAAGGAAATTTTTGGGCTCTATTGGTAGAATCGCGCATGTGCCGCCACTCGCGGGCGAATTATATTACTTACGAATGTTGTTAAATATACAAAAAGGATGTCGCGATTTTACTTCTATTAGGACAGTTCATGGAATTATGTACCCAAATTTTCAAGAAGCATGTCAGGCTTTGGGTTTATTAGATGACGATAAAGAATGGATGGAGGCAATGGTTGAATCATCATTTACAGGAACCTCTTATCAAATTAGACAATTATTTGTTACCATTATTCTTTTTTGTAATGTTTCTGACCCACGATCTTTGTTTGATGCACATTGGAAAAACATGTCTGATGATGTTGTATACAAAATGCAAAAGGAATTTAGCATGACCAATCTTACTCTGTCTGATAATGATTTGAAGAACAATGTTTTGCACGAACTCGAAAATTTATTGAGCATGTCTGGAAGTTCATTAAAAAATCACAATTTGCCGATGCCAAGATTGCGACAATTGCAAGAGTTTAACAACAAATTGATAAGAGAGGAGTTGGATTTTGATTGTGAAGTGCTCAAATATACACATTCAGAGTTGGTGGCAAAATTAAATTCATGTCAAAAAATGATATATGATCAGGTGATTGAAGCTGTGGAATCAAAAAATCATAAATCATTTTTTGTTTACGGTTGTGGAGGAACTGGAAAAACTTTTTTGTGGAATACAATTATTTCTAAACTAAGATCAGAAGGAAAGATTGTTTTAGCCGTTGCTTCTTCAGGTATTGCTTCTTTATTATTGCCAAAAGGTAGAACAGCTCATTCGCGTTTTATGATAAAACCAAATATGGAAAAAGTTTTGGCCTGTTCGATCAATAAAAAGACCAATCTTGCCTATTTAATTGAGAAAGCAGAATTAATCATTTGGGATGAAGCTCCTATGTGCAATAAATGTTGTATTGAATCTTTAGATAAGAACTTACGTGATATTATGTCAAAAAATTCTGATGATCCAAAAAAAGATATACCATTTGGAGGCAAATCAATTTTGTTTGGTGGAGATTTCAGACAAACTTTACCGGTTATACAAGGAGGAACCAAAGAACAGATCATTGAATCTACGTTAAATAATTCATATTTATGGCCTTCCTTAACAGTATTTCATTTAACAGAAAACATGCGATTGACATCAGCTAATTTAACTATTGCTGAAATAAATGAAATCAAAGATTTTGCGGAATGGATATTACAAATAGGAGAGGGTCAATTACCGTCACATTTTGTCACCAATGATCCTGATGCATCTTGGATTAAGATTCCCGATGATTTGCTCACAGATTCAACTATTTCTCCAATAGAATCGATATTTACAGCTACTTATCCAAGTTTTAATGATAAATACAGTGATACCAATTATTTGAGAGAGCGTGCTATTGTGACACCTAAAAATTTAATTGCTGACGAGATTAATAGATATGCAATTGATTTATTGCCAGGTGATAAAAGAACATATTTTAGCTCTGATTCTATTTCATTCAACTCAGGATCTTATGATAGTAACAATCTTTTATACCCTGTAGAATTTTTAAATAAACTTGAATTCAGTGGCATACCAACACATGAACTTATTTTGAAGATCGGAATGCCAATTATGTTATTAAGAAATTTGAATCAAATAAGAGGCTTATGCAATGGAACGCGCTTAATTGTAACGAAAATGTTTGAAAAATTGATTGAGGCAAAAATATTGACGGGAACTCATGTTGGAGAAAAGGTTTATATTCCTAGGATTGTTATGATTGCAAATGAAACAAAATGGCCGTTTACTTTTAAGAGACGTCAATTTCCTCTCAGAGCGTGCTATGCAATGACAATTAATAAAAGCCAAGGTCAATCATTAAATCAAGTCGGCATATATTTAACTGAGCCTGTTTTTAGCCATGGACAATTATATGTTGCACTATCAAGAGTCACATCAAAAAATGGTCTTAAGATTATTATAAACAATGGTGATGACATACCCTATAATTATACAAAGAATATAGTTTACAAAGATGTTTTACAAAATATATAATAGGAATTTAAAATACTTTGCATATATCTTTTTCTATACATAGCATCATTTTTTAAATCTATTTTTGCTATATATACATACAATGTATTTGACACTTTGTATATATGACTAATTTATAAGAAAATAAATTTGGCCATATCTAGGGATAGTTTGATGCACACTTTTCGTATTTAGATATTACAAAGCTTGAGACATATTCAGAGCTTTATTTTCACTATTTAGTCCACATTCTTCTCTGTCAGATCAACCACTACATTTGAATATATGAAAGAAAAAAATTGCCACGTTTTGGTTCTTATCCTTTTCAGAATACTCAGTTCATTCCAAATAACTCATTTCACAGTCCGGTTCAATCATGCACTCACACCTTCAGTTCGTTCTGAACCAAGCCATCCTAGATCAATCTGTTCTGTTTCCCATCAAATCAATTGTAATGATTCATCTAGATTTCGCAACTTGCGCTGCATCAAATTCCTTATTAAAAGATCCTGAAAAGCCTTGATCAACTGATCGTGGAGGCACTGTTCGCCCAATTCAAGGATGGATGATGTTACCTCCGATCATGTCACCTATGGTTTAAATAGAGGTGATGTGGCTGTGTATAAAAGGTAAGTTGCAAGAAAAAGAGTCGTTTCTAATGTGCAATCAAGGACAGAAAAGATGTTCCCAGTGAATGTCTCATATTTTTGCCTTTTTCCCTGTTCATGGAGTAGATGTATGTGAATGTTACTGATATGAAACTTCAAGCATATCTATTGTTGTGATGGGTTAAATGAGTTAATTTTCTGAGGTCAATATGTTGAATATTGATGCCCTTAGTTTGATAACATGAGATTGTTATGGTGATGCTCACCTAGAAGTGAATATACTTAGTTATTTGTCATTGATTTGCTTTTCATTTGATTTCAGGAGCTATTTTGTATAAGGAGGATTAAATTGCATAGGTTAGTTCGATTTGATCTTGCACGGAGAACTGTATCGCAGGTGATTTGATTTTATGTGGCTGTCTTTCACATCATCTTGGTTCAACCGCGCCTCTGGCGCGGGCGTCCACCTAGTATATATACATAATATGTGAAAATGTTTGACCGGCAGGAGTGTATACATGATATGTGAAAATGTTTGACCAATTGGTTACTAACATCACCAATTCACTTCTGAGAATATTTGTTTTCTTTGAAGGAAAACGTATTTTATCGTTGTTTTTTGTCGAAACGAGTAATACACACGTTAGAGATATATACCTAAATGGGACACAAATCCCCCAAGAAAAATAATTCTAGTATATACTATGTAAATTGGTAAGATATGAAATACATCAATTTATAAATTGGTGCCCAAAGTTATAAAATGAGTAATTACTATGAAAGAACTAAATTTACAAAAAGAAAGACTAATTTTACAACGTTGTGGATCAATTATGATGGACTAAAACTCAAAAGCCAAATAACACAATTATGTCTCTTTACGGTCTCTCCAAATAGGGTTCAAGACCAATACATCCGCATGAAGGACTGCTTTTGTTAGGGCTAATGCCGATTTCAGTTTTGTGGGAGAAACTTGGTAATTGGGTAAATTGTGAAAGTGATCGAGATAACGTAATTTCTCTCTATATATGTTAAGATTTTGGTACTAGTGAGAAGAATATTGTTTGGCATTTCAAAATGAGGTAGAGAAGTTTATGGGGTAAGCTAAATTTAGTTTTATTTTATAAGGAAAGATGTATATCTATATAAATTATTATTTTAATGCAGGAGAAGAAACAATTGGCCGATGAGGAAATGATTCGCATACAAACAGAGAACCCGGAGATGACGTCTGATGAGCTGCTTCCTTTACCCTTGTAGACTCAAATCGAGATTTACGATCGAACACTCGGCCGCCGACTAGGGAAGGAGATTCGTGGCCTTGGACGAATAGACATGTACGATTTGAGTCAGTCGTTGGCGTCGTCAGTTTCGTCCAATAAGAATTCGAGTGTGGTGGTTGCCAAGGAGCGGGTCCAATCGGCCTAAGAGTAGGAACCAAGGAGGACACTCAATCTCTTAGGGCTCAGTTCAATGAAATGTACAAATTCCTTAGAGGAATGGGCATAAATCCTCCTCCCACTTGCCATTCAAGTGTCACGCCTTGAGATCTGGCCGGAACAAGATGACCAGGATCCAGGCAACAACGAATTAATTGGCGGGAAATTTGTGCAACTCTCGATAGAAGTTTTGATTACGATGCCGCTTCTTTAATACCGTAGTTTATATTTTGAAACACTTTTTTCTACAAATTAAATATTTATTATTTTTAATAAAGATTTCCTAAATTAAACATTTTTAATAAATTTCTTTATATTCAATTGTTCATTATGCGATTATACTATTTTTGGCGGAAAAAAAAATTCAATATAACAAGACGACGAAAGTCAACATTTCGTCATCTAAGTAGATCATTTTCAGACGATGAATACAATATTTTTCGTCGTATAAGAGGCAAAGCATTGGACAACGAAATAGTTTTCGTCATCTTCCAGTGAATAGTTAGACAATTAAATGTATGTATTTTATCATTTAAGTGTTTCCACTAAAATGACTAAACACTTATGTTTCGTCGTCTAGGTGGGTTCACTAAGACGATGAACAATTTGTGCTTTCATCATTTAAGTGTTTCCACCTAGACAACAAAGCATTTTCATTCGTCGTCTAAGTGAAAAATCTTAAACGACAAACAATTTGTTTCGTCGTCTAAGTCCTATTATGCGAAAAAAAAATTCGTTGTTTTGGGTTACAATTTTTCATCGTCTTGGATGTTAGACGACGAAACCTATTTCGTCGTCTTAGAATTGATTTAAAACGATGAATCATTCAACTTTTGTCAGATAATATCTAAAAGACACAACTTATACGATGAAACTTAAATGTCGAATATTTTTCCGTCTAAGTACCAAAACAATAAAAAGTTGCACTTAGACCGCTAGTTTACCATCTAAGTTGGTTTTTTTGGTAGTGTGTACTACAACAATTGCCATTGAGGAGTGTGAAATGAGTGCCAGCTAGGAGAGGAGCTAAATCAAGGCAAGGTAGGGCAATATATTGCCCTCCCTTGATTCATAAATTTTTCAATACATGTAATCTAATATTAAAATTAATATATCTTATATATATAATGTATTTCTGTATAGATTCCAGCCACTATTTTCTCTAAAAATAAAATCTCGGTTGAGTCTCCTAATCCTAATCAATGCCATTCAAATCAATTAATATATGATTCTCTCTTACGTTTGTACCTTCAAGACACTTAGTTCAACAATTCGATTATCATCTCTTTGTACAGTTGATATTGACTCTAGCACTCAATTCATCCATCTTTTCATAATTTCTTTCTTCAAACTTTAAAGGATAGTACTTGGCTGCCCACATATGGATAGCTAAGGCTGCCCATACCCAAGAGAGTTGGACATGCGTCTTTTTTTCTCTTTATTCTTGTGCTTAACACATCTTCTTCTTTGTCCTCTGGTTTCTCAACTTCTTTGTGCTTTGATAAAAAACTCTTCCAATTTTTAGTGATCCAATGTTCCAAGCTCCACTACCAGAAATGGAGACATTACCGGCGACCTGCCGTCGCCGGCCTTGTCTTTTTTTTTCGCCGGAATTTTCATTACCGGCGACAAGTCGCCGGCAATGACATCGCCGGAAATTCCCCGCCGGTGTTAACATTGCCGGC
This sequence comes from Geum urbanum, assembly GCA_946800695.1. Lineage (NCBI taxonomy): Eukaryota > Viridiplantae > Streptophyta > Magnoliopsida > Rosales > Rosaceae > Geum > Geum urbanum. The sequence continues at coordinate 14,503,271 of OX327001.1, forward strand.
GACTGAGGTCCATGTCGCCGGCAATGTGTGGAAAAATTTTGAAAAAAAAACGCTGTTCTAGATTGGGCCCAATTCCAGAACCTGCATTGAAAGACATAAACCGTACAATCATACAAGTTCAACAGTACACATAAATGTCCAACGTACAGTACAAATAGCAACGACGATACGAAAATTAACTACAACTACAGGTCAGGGTCCAGGAACTTGCGGGTCAGGGTCGAAGTAATCCATGTACTCATTTGAATTCCGGTGGCTACCTTGGTCTTGCTCTGGCGTTGACTGGTGCGGTGGTGGTGGTGGATAGCTAGGGAAGGGAGGGATCGGGGGAGGTGTGGGGAACGGTTGTCCGGTAGTCTGAGCCTAGTACATCGTCCGCATCCATGTGTACATCTGAGCCTGCATCTGTGTCTGCTGCTGGACCATGTTTTGGTACTCGGCCATCTGCCTCTTTTGCTCCTCCAACTCCCTCTGCGTCCTCTGAAGCTCCGCTGCGAGGTTATGACTAGAAGTTGAACTTCTTGACCCGGTAGAGTATTGTGAAGTGTTTTTCAATACTCCTTAGCCCGCCGAGCCCATTCCCCTACAGTAGTAGGTATTCTTTCCAGTCCCGCACGCTTTTGCCATGACCTGAGCCGCTATCAGGGGATCAAGCGGATCGATCTGAGAGGCATACTGGGTGACTTCTTCCTCGGAGCAGTCAGGATGGTTAGTCCGAGCTATACTCATGGTCACTTCTACGGTCGCCTCCTCCACTCTCGCCTAATTGAAAAGCAAAAATGAACAACGTATTAACTAACAAAATCTATTAATATCGAAAAATAGTTTTATTAACACATAGAGAGGCGAAAGACTTACCGCTTCGTCAGGGCACTGCGGATAGAACTTCTGATGAATATACACCAAGGGGTTCACTTCTTGTTGTTGCTGCGCCTTAGTCGACCAACTCATGTAGTTGAGTGAACCTGCATGATGGGCCCTGGTGTTTTTCAATCTATTCGCCCGGTTCGTCTTCGAAATCGCCTTGTTTGATAAACATATGGAAAAAAATTAGTAACTAACTATTTCAATCTGATACGATACATTAGGCTTGTAAGATATATTAAGGATGCATACCTGAGCTTTGGGGTGCTCGAAGTGGGCTATCAGCCACAGCCACTCGTACTCCCTAAACCAGAATTCGCTAGGGGTAGAACCTCGGCCTAGCTCCTTGTATACAGTGTAATGGGAAGAAAGCTCGTTCTTCCACTCTTTATACCTATATTAAAACAAGGAAAAAAATTTAGAGATATTAAAACACTTGATAAACAAAAATCTAACTCGATATATATTCAAATAAGTCGAAGCACATCACCTCATATGTAGTTGACGCTCTACCCACGTGTGAATAAGAACTTCATCCACGTCAAACCACACCTGCAATATGAATATATAAAAGGTAAAATTATATATTTATTCGGACTTAATTAATAAATGTAAAATTTACGTAATGAAAATACGATTTTACTCACACTGAGCGCATTATGCACTTGCATCTTCACGTAGATAGGCATAGATTCCCAATCTGGCCAAAGCATTGGGACCTTGTCCCGCACTATCGCACCGGCCATGCTGACATATTTGCTCGTGGTGTCGAATGCCTCGATCACCTCGCCATCCTCATTGGCCCTTATGGGCGTTTTCCTTCCGCCGGTGGCCTGCTCAAGTCTCTTCCCGGTGCAGGTGCCTCTAGCCCCTTTCCGTTTTCCAGTCCCATTAACGAAATTGCCTAATAATACAATGTCAACAAATTGATATCATTAATTGAACCTATCGCAAGTCTTAAGTAATAATTAAGTAATCAATCTGATGTTAAATAAAATTTACTTGCATCGTCCGTTTGTTGGTTGGTGCACCTCACACTCCAAAGCTACACGGGGTCGAACGGGAGGAAGTTATACGCTTCCTCCACGGTCAGGAACTCCGGCCGTCCTTCAACATAAACAGGCATCCCCCTATCATCGAATTCAGGGATGACAGGAATCTCGTCGGGTAGGAAGAGACCGGACGGCGGAGATAGACGAGGCCTGGACGATGAGGCGCCAGCACCACCATGTGTCTCAGATGATTCCCGTGAAACGGGAGTAGGCACCGGGCGAATATGGGGCATTCAGATTGAGGGAGTTTCTGATGCCCCCGTTGACTGTCGCTCGTTTGAGGCTCTGCCACCGGAGGGACGTCTGCTGATTGAGCGTCTGGAGACTGAGGCTCGAGCCTCGGCTTCCGGTTGCACGGCTCTTGATCGTGCAGCTTCCTCCTCAGCTCGCGCCTCTAGCAAGGCTCTCGTGCGAGCAGTCATCATTGGCCCACTGGGCGTGTTGCTAACTGTGGGCGAGGAGGAAGCTTAACTACTGTTCCCTCCACTATTTCGGGAACCTCTCCGAAGCCAATTAGCGGCAAAACCTCCTGGACACCGTAATAGTCATGGATTCGGTTCTATAACAAATCAGAACCGGAATGGTTTGGAACCGGAACCGTTTGAACCTGGAACCGTTATATTACAAACGGTTCTGGTTACAAACAGTTCCGGTTCCAAACGGTTCCGGTTCCAAACCGTTTCGGTTCTATAACAAATCGGAACCGGAACGGTTTGGAACCGAAACCGTTTGAAACCGGAAGTGTTTGTAACCGGAATCGTTTGTAACATAACGGTTCCGGTTACAAACAGTTCCAGTTCCAAACGTTTCCGGTTCCAACGTACTAAGGTTCTATAACAAATCAGAACCGAAACGGTTTGGAACCGGAACCGTTTGAAACCGAAACTGTTTGTAACCGGAACCGTTTGTAACATAACGGTTCCGGTTACAAACAGTTCCGGTTCCAAACCGTTTCGGTTCTATAATAAATTAATCGGAACCGGAACCGTTTGGAACCGGAACCGTTTGAACCTGGAACCGTTTCGAACTGGAACCGTTATGTTACAAACGGTTCCGGTTATAAACATTTCCGGTTTCAAACCGTTCCGGTTTAAAACCGTTGTGGTTCCAAACTGTTCCGATTCCGATTTTTCACCTTAATTTATACGTTAAATTAACAACTATATCACCTTAATCCAAACACGTTAAATTCCGAAGCCGATTTTTCACCTATTATACGTTAAATTAACAACTATATCACCTAACTTAACATATATACATACATCATTTCCGGCTTTAAACTTTTCACATATATATACATCACATATACACTTTGTATACATCGATCATGCATCTTAATTTCACCTTAATTCACACATATATATATACATCACATATTAATCCAATTCACCCTAGCTAATTAATTTTCCACATTTTTCAAACATACGTATATATATACATTCCATATAAATTAATTAATTTTTCACATATATACATCACATATATTTCTCCTTCACCCCACAATTATCCACATTATTTTCCCACAATTTTCAAACATACCTTAATTACATTTTACAAATATTTTCCACATGCATACATACATCCCCCAATTATCAAAAATTAATTAATCAAAATGCATAAAAATAAAATGTGGAATGAGAGAGAGAGAGGGAGAGAGAGAGGGAGAGAGAGTGAGCTATTGCCTGCCATGGTCGAGCTCGACCCAACTGTTGTCCGACGACGGAGGTGAGGGGAGGAGGAAGAGGAGGAGGGGAGGAGGAGAGAGGGGAGGAGAGGAAGAGAGGGGAGAGGGGAGGAGAGGAAGCTAATTAGAGAGGATTGAGGAGAGGGAGGAGAGGGAGGTGAAGAGAGAATTTCGGTGTAAGAGAGGGAAGAGGGAAGAGAGATCGATGCGAAGAGAAATGGGGAGGAGGAGAGAGGGGAGGAGAGCTCGAGCTGCCCTGGAAATACCGCCACCATTGCCGGCGAGTTACGTCGTAACTCGTTGGTAATGACATTACCAACGAGTTGCTAACTCGTGGGTAATGTCATTACCAACGAGTTGCTTATCAACTCGTTGGTAATGTCATTATTTCTCGAAGATTATCCGATCGACCTATTTCCGACCAATTTCCGACTAAATAATTTCCGACAACATTTCCGACCATATATAACTACAATTTCCGACTACGATTTCCGACTACGATGGTCGACTACAATTTCCGACTACGTACAATTTCCGACTACGTACAATTTCCGACTACAATTTCCGACTACAATTTCCGACAACGATTTCCGACACAATTTCCGACTACGATTTCCAACACGATTTCCGACTACGTACAATTTCCGACTACAATTTCCGAGTACATTTTCCGACTACATTCCGACACGATTTCCGACTACAATTTCCGACTACAATTTCCGACTACAATTTCCGCCTACAATTTCCGACTAGAATTTCCAACGTACTAAGGATGATAATCGTAATCATCTTCATCACTTGAGTCTGACTCGGTTTCATAGGTAACCTCTGGCAATATGTGCCACTCCTCGTCATCTGAATCAGCGTCAACTTCATATGGATTAACATTGAGAAGTTCTGCTCCAGTAATTCGAACCACACTCCCAGATCTCACATTATTAAGGCGAATCATAGATGATTCCGGAATGTCAAAAGCGTTCGGCTCTTGGTATGCAGTAACTTCCTCATCATCTGCGGTCTCACCAAGTGTGGCAGCACTGTATATGTTTCTATGAGCAACATGGATAACCACCTTCCACGGGACTTTGTTAAGAAGATCGTCAAGGTAAAACACTTGTTTTACTGATGAGGCAAGAACGAAAGGGTCATCTTCATACCAGCTAGTAGCAGTATTCACCGAAAATGTTCCGTACTGATCGGTCCTTGTGTTCTTCGGGCTAGTATCAAACCATCTACACTTGAACAAGTGCACTTTCATGCGGTTCCCATAAATTAGTTCAACAACTGAATGAAGGACACCGTAATAGTCAACGCCATCCTGCCCACCATGGACCATCACCCCACAATTCTGTGTTTTCAGTCGGTCGTCTCGATTTTCACATATAAATTTAACGCCATTGACCTGACACATCGAGTAAACTTTTGAAGCTATCGGTTTCATCGCCAGGACCCTCAATTCGTTTGACCACTCTGGGCAACCATCATCTGCTACATGGTTCATCTGAAAACGTCCAGTAATACGTACACAAGAAATTATGTCATCTTGAAACCACAAAACCACGTACATACATACATGCTATATAAGGATATATATAAAAATAGACATATACACATATACCCTTACCCATTGACCAAAGTAGTTTGCAAACGTCCTGTTGTGGTAATCAACATTTCCGGCAATAGCAAGGCAGTGAAGATGATAGTTTTTCCAATATTGTACTTCTTGACAGTTAATCAGTACCGACCAGTGGGCAATGGCTACCTCATTTCCATCCAACTTGTACGACTTTGGCAAGCTTCCCTGTACTACCACGTCACTGGAGATGATAGAATGGTTGAACTGGGGTTCATCTATCGGCATCTGTTGTTGGGGGTCCTCAAGCGCTCCCAAGTACACTTTGGTGTACGTTACACACTCGTGCGCAACATATGCTTCAGCGATACACCCTTCAGGTGCATATTTATTCTTCACATAGCCCTTGTAGGCTCCCAATTGTCTACAAGTTAACAAGTGCATGTTAACTTACTTAAAAAATAAGAATTTACATATAAAAACATAGGCAAACCAAATGTATGAATCATTTGTACCTTTCCATGGGATACATCCAAGTGTAGTGTACGGGACCGGTAAGCAACAATTGTTCGGGAAGATGGATCATCAGGTGAGGCATTATGTCGAAAAAATTTGGGGGAAATATCCTCTCAAGCTTGCACGTGATAAAAATGATGTCATCTTGCATCTCCCTGAGGTCTGATTTTTTAACTTCCCTGGTGCATAACTTCTGAAAGAATCTTGACAAGGCCACCAACGGCTCCACCACCTCTTTGGGCAGGTACACTCGAATGAAAATAGGGAAAAGGCGTTGAAGCAGTACATGGCAGTCATGACTCTTTAATCCGTACATCTTATTGTCCCGGAAGTTAACACACCTGCTTATATTTCCTGCATAGCCATAAGGATACCTACATATATATATATATATCCATAGGCAACAATTATATTTCTCGCATATAACCATAATCCGGTAAAAATTTAAGGCCAAATTCCTGCGTAGCCATAAGAATATATACCTGACATTACTCAGCCATCGAAAAATTTCATGCTTATGCTTCGGCTTTACGGTGTAAGGAGCTTGCGACATTTTTCTCTTACCATCTCTTAACCACAAATGTTTCCGCAGACTCATTGCTTTCAGATCAATGCATGTGTGGCTTAGGGATGTCTTTTGTTTTCCCCTCCAAGTTAAGAACTGTGCCCACAACACTTTCACACACATTCTTCTCTATGTGCATGACATCTAGGTAGTGTCTGATAGGCAACCTGGGCCAGTATGAGAGTTCCCAGAATATGCTCTTGTGTGTCCAAAACTTATACCTTTCGGGCTTGTCTGGAATTGACGCGACTATGTCAGGATGATTGCTCAATTGGCCAAAATCATATTCATTCAACACTTCCAAAATTTCTTCCCATGTCCATCGCCTGGGTGCCACACCTATTTCCACAGTCCCATCAAACGCGTCTGGATCCTGCCTAAATGGGTGATCATATGGAAGCCAACAACGGTGACGCATCTGAACAATTTTACTGCAATGAGGACTACAACAATCAACCGTCATGCACTCTGAACAAGCCCTGTAACCCCTGGTAACGTTGCCCGACAACATACCGCGGGCAGGAAAATCACTGATGGTGCCAACAAGCATGGCATGCATCTGGAACATCTCGTTTTTGAACCTATCGTAAGTGGGGTGGCCACACTCACTCAGGTACTTAAGCTCCTCAATCAAAAGCCTTAAATACACATTGAGACACTTTCCTGGATAACCCGGGCCCGGAATTAACAGAGTCAGCATATTGTATTCCTTCTTCATGCACATCCATGGTGGAAGGTTGTACGGTACCAAAATAACTAGCCATATACTGTATTGAAGACTCATGTTGCCAAAAGGGTTGAATCCGTCAGATGAGACCCCTAGCCAAACATTTCGGACCTCTGCTGCAAAATGATCAAACTCCCTGACCATGTGCTTCCAAGCCTCTCCGTCGGAAGGGTGTATAAGGGTGTCATCGTCAGGCAAGTTCCTCTCAGCCCACCATCTCATTGCCTCGGCCGTGAAAGCACACATGAACAACCGCTCCAGCCTATCAATAAGCGGGAAATATCGAAGTATCTTCACATCTTTCTTGTTGCCTGCAGGAGTCAACTTATACCTTTCTGTAAAACATACCGGGCAGGCTTCAAGGTCTTCGAGATCTTTTCCCCAGAAGAGAATACAATCATATCTGCATGCATGGATTTTGATGTAGGAAAGCCCAAGATCTTTCAGGATATGTCGCACCTTATGATGAGTGGTAGGAAGACGATGACCGGGTGGCAGTAGCGAAGCAGTCCACTTCAACTAAGAATCAACAGCTTTGACAGACATTTTGTTCTCCATTTTGAGCTGCATCACTCCCATCACACTTTCAAGAACAGTCTTACTACAACCGTCGTACAACGGAGTCTGTTGCAATGCAATCAGGTTGTTGTACTTGTCCATACCGCTTGTGTTGACATGAGCTCTAGGTAATGGCTCGACTGGCTCGATATGGGGGAAACCCTCAACGACGGGAGGGACATTTGGTGCTTCATCAGCAAATACACCGGTCTCATGAGGAAACATATCATTGATTAACATCGCTGTTGGATCATAGGATGAACTGCCCCTCTCAGCAAAATCTCCATGATCATAGCGTGGACTGGCCCTCTCACCAAATTGTCCATGATCATGCGGACCCGCTAACGATGTTTCACCGTGATAAATCCAACAAGTGTACTTATCCCAAAACCCGTATTTACTCAGGTGCCTCTGGACTTTATCAATGGGAAAACGAAATCGATCGCTGAAACACTTACATTCTTTACACGGGCAATAATGAAGTGTAGTGTCTCCACAATTAGCCTTCACAAAATCCACAAAACTCCTAATTCCCTGGTGATATCTAACATCCCATCTTTCGAGGCTTATCCAACTCTTGTCCATCCTGAAAATTCTAACAATTTTACGGATTAATTATATATATATACACACATTCACTACTAATAATCGACGCGATATCTCAAATCAACTCTAATTAAATCAACACATGCATGCATATATATATATATCGATCTAATCTCTGAATTCGATTCAGTACTCGATGATGGTATTCTTCTTTTTTCAATTCAAAACGTATTTGACTAGGTAGGAAGCTCTGTTAAGCCTGGCTCCGATAACACTACGATAATATCAGTCGTTGATTCAGACACAAGATAAGATTAACTACAAGCAGTTTTCTCGTTTCCATGACATCAACAACATTTCATATATATCTCACGAATTGGATTTGATCAACACACACACACACACACATATATATATACATACACATATACGTATATATATACGTACCTATATATATAGCTTCCCGAGTGATCGAGTTTTCGACGCGCGCCTTAATTTTGACAATATACCGAAGGATCGATTTCAGAGCGTACGTTTTCCTTCTTTCGATTTCTCTGGATTTTTTTCGATCAAAATGAATGAATGATCGAGCTGCTGCAATCTGCGTCTAATATAAGAGACATTGCTGGCGACAGAGTAAGTCGCCGGAAATGAAGACATTACCGGCGACTTTACGCCGGAAAATCGCCGGTAATGTTTCAAAACATTACCGGCGACTCCAACCGTCGCCGGAAATGTCGAGCCACACATTTCCGGCGAAATTCCGGCCGGAAAATCGCCGGAAATGTTCTGCTTGACATTGCCGGCGACGGTTGGAGTCGCCGGTAATGTTTTGAAACATTACCGGCGATTTTCCGGCGACATTACCGGCGACGGAGTAAGTCGCCGGTAATGATGAACATTACCGACGACTTTTCCGGTCGTCGGCCTTGTCTCCGGTGATCTCGCCGGTAATGATGCCATATGTGGTAGTGCTCCCTAATCAAATAGAAGTGACAGAAGTAGAACAACAACCTTGTAGTGCAATCAAATAGAAGAGTAGGATGGATGACAACTAACAATGTGGGAAGAACCATTCTCACAAAACTCAAAACCCAGTAGTAAGACCCAAAATGAGTTGAACTTGAGAATAAAGAGAAAAAAAAATGACACATGTCCAACTCTCATTGGGTGTGGGCTGCCTTAGCTACCCACCTGTGGGCGCAGCCAAGTATTGTCCAACTTTAATTCAACAAGCTAAGAAGAACTAGGAGGTAACACGTTTTTTTATTTCTCAATTTCTTAAATTTTTATCATGTAACTCTAAAAATTGTACTGAATTTTATGTATCGATTGTGTGTTTATCTTGCTTGTGTTGCTTCCACATGATCGAAGAAGATTTTAATCATCGATTTTGAGATATGTTAATGTATGAATTATAATTTTATTGAATTTTATCAATTTTAACATAAACTTTGCATGAATTTCTCGGATGTATAATTTATATACAAGCTATGAACTTCTAAAATCCTATCCTCCCTTAACAAATTTTCTGACTCCACCCTTGATGATTACCAAATATCAATTTTGACCATTCAATTAATTATTTTTCTGATATTCATCTACTCATTCATAGATCAAAAGTCTCATGTAAACATAACATTTTAGGTATTTACGTGTGGCTGACAAAAAAGTTATGTAATCATGATTATAACTTGAATTTGGTGACAAACTACTTTTTAAAGACAGAGATTAGGTCTCCCATGAAGCACATTCTTGCCCAAGAACTAGTTGCGTGAAAAATATAGGTCCAACTGATTCAATAAGTCATGTACCCAAAAAATCATGACCCGTGTGGTCAATAACAAAACAACTTAAAAATGCAACTTACCTATAGAAACCAAGAAAAATATTTAATTAATTCGAGGGTGAAATTAGTGTTCGGGGACTTTGGTCCACTATTGTTAACACGATATTTCTAGGTGCGAATTCGAAGAACGTACACAGTTTCTTACTTTATTCCTAATTAAGGACTTGATTTTCTTGAGAGTAGAGAGTGGTAACTGAGAGTTTTTGTCCCATGACTTCCTTCTAAACCCTAGCCACCGTTCTTTTCGATCTTGGAGAAGAAGCCGATATTTGATAAGCTCCTCTTCCCGATGTCAACATCTTTTTCTTTTTCTTCTTCTTCGCCTCTCACGTAACCTAGGCGTACAGTGCTAGTGTCGGCCTCGTCACTATCATCAACGCTTTTCTTCTTTCCCCCTTCTCCATTTGACTTTAACTTGTCGAGTCCTCTTTGGATTTTTCAAAGCCCCAAACCCTAGTTTTCTTTCTTTACCAAAGCTTAGTTTTCTTTCATTTCTCCCCGAACCCTAGGTGTTTGTTCTCTTTTGATTTTCTTTGTGTTACAATCTTAGGTGGATATCATGGCACCAAACGTTTTGCATCAACCTTCTTTCTCTTTTGACCTATCTATTGGGGCAGAGGAGGAGGCCGATGATTACCACTTTGTGGTAATGAAGGTGTTATAACCAACAATCATCTCGAACGAGAAAGTCAATTCGATAAAATACTTGATGATTAGGCTTTAGAAGGGATCAAAGGGTTCGTGCGCCATATCTATCCGGTGCGAAACCGATGATCGCTTCCTGGTGAATTTTTGTGGCAAATGAGCATTCAAGAGGGCAGTGATCTGGAGTCCTTGGTTCTTTGAGGACACTATGATTGTCGTCAAGGAGTTGGATGGCTTTTAGTTTGTGGAGTCGATTGTGATCGACAAATTCAAAGTTTGAGCCAATTTCTATTTCAAAAGAGACGCTTTGCATGACGAGGAGCTAACTTTCGATTGGTTGGAGACACTAAGAAGTCACTTGGGTAGTTACGTGGACTATGATCGGGTGCTCTTAGATACTAATATTGAGATCTGATTGTTAGTGGAGGTCGATCTGAGCAAACCACTGGTTACTTACTTCAAGGTACTGGTGGGGACCAAGGCTTGGCTTGAATGTCAAGTTGAGTACCTGACCTTGAAAGGGATCTACATGGGATGTTGTACTTTTGATCATCTCATGCAGAGCTGTCTGATCCAATGTGCCAAATTGGAAGAGGAGCTGGAGGCCGAGGGCCAGTGCCGGGCAGATGAGAAGATGTGAAGGTTGAGCGATGAGATCTCAGTATACTCTGGGCCAAGAGGAGATGCTAGTAATTACCAGGAATTGGTAATAAATACTTGGGACAGTGACATAGCTAAGGAGTCTTAGGAGAAGGCAAGCAAGAGACGCAAGTTGGTCAGGGGACCTAGGCCACAAAAGGGCATTACTACTCGTCAGCAGCTGACATTTCACAACAGGTTTCATCAGGAGGTTGAAGATGTGGAAGAATCTACCATTAGGGACAGGGTGCAGGAGATGGACCTAGGGGCTCCAACCGCCATGTAGAAAGAGACCCTAGCTAACTAAGGAGTGGTACGCCCAAAGTTTTTTGAAGCCTTCTCGTGCTACTCTGGTTTGTTAGTCTATATTGTGTTGCGCATCATATTGTTTATCTAATATAGGTTTACTATAGGATTTCTCTTTTTTCTGGCCGGGTAATCCGGTAGAATTTTCTGTATTCTTATCACAAGTTTCGAGTGGATATAAAATTTTTGCGCTATTTCAAAAAAAAAGACTTAGTTTTCTCAAGAGCGAAGCAACATATATACATTTGTAATATAATATATTTTTATCTCTTATAGGAATAATAAGTTCCACTCCTCTTGTAACAACCCGAACCTAAATTACGCACAAATCGGCACAAATTAGGTTTATCGCGAATTTGTCGCATCGTGTGATTTGTTAATGAGTTTTTCACCGAGCGAGAATTCGATTTTATTTTCTTCATGGAAGTCGTAGAGCATTTTATTTCGAGATCGTAGGAAATTTTTGGGAAATTTTTCTGATAAGCAAGCTATTTTTTAATGATTTTTGGAAGTCTGCGTGAAGAAAATATTAAAAAGTATTTTTTTTAAGTCAGTTTGATCTAAACCGTTAGTTCCTGATTAGATCATATCTGGACCATTGATCTAATCGGAAGCTTAGGGGTATAAATTGGGGTATTTTTTGAAAAATAAATTAGAAATACAGAAAAATAAGAAAATCCGGTTTAGCTGTGACCCGTTTCGCGACTTGTCCCGACCCGATTTCAGACCTGCTCGAAAACGCCACCGTTGCCAGCGTTCTTGGTATGTTTTTGAAGCTCTCTCTTCCCTCCTTTTATTCATATAGGTGTTTTTAGTATTTGGCTTGATTTTAGGTTCGAATCATGTCGATTTATCCATCGGTTTTCGGGTTTAATCGACGGCGGTGCTCCGGTCATTTTCCAGCGACGATGTAGGTTGGATATGGTTGAGTTTCACCCCAGAGGTTTAACCCCTATGATTTGGAGGACCTAGGAGCGTTGAAGACATCGATTTTTGCCATAACTCGATTCCAGCGATTTTCAGGCCATGAGCTTTCAAGCCATTTTTGACCAAACGACGGCGATTTAGGAATAGGTCCAGTTGGGAATGTTATAGGGCTGAACGAGATCTTTGAAACCATGGGTCAAACGCTCCCATGGGAGCTGTTTCCACGGGAGGCGAGTGTGACTCACGCGCAGCCGCCTTTGGATGCACCTGAGGGACACGCGCCGCCGTCCACGGCGGGGATTCCAGGGTAGTTTCTGAGTTAATTTTTGCACATTTTATCAAATTACAATATTAAATGAATATATTATTTATTCTGGAGACCGTGATCGTGATTTTGGCGAGAAAACTTCCGCCGAACCACAAAACTAGCTGTGTACTGTGAGTGAACACTTTATTTTCACTGTTATTTTGCGAGTCTACAGTTATGCATTTAAAATTATGTATTATATAGTTATGCATTTTTTAATTATGCATTTACGATTATATCATTGCATGGAGGCACATATGATTTTGTTTTACACAACATAGTTACAGTTGATGCATTGATGCACTGACTTCTCGGTTGATCTCCGAAACGCTCCGGGAGGGCCAGAGACCTGCCCCGAGGATTTGCATAGTACCCAAGAGGGCCAGGAACCTGACCTAAGACACAACTTCCACACATCACATAGTATTCAGGAGTCCCAAGAATCCGACCTGGACTGGCATCATTTTACGTATATTTTATAGAGAAAGACATAATAATTATAGTTTTTAGTTTAAAGTGAAAGATGATTTTCGTCCACCCACTTTGACAATTTTATTATTTTATTATTTTATATACATTTCCCTGGGCTTTTTGGTTTCTTTTGCTCAGTTTACAGTTTTTATCCTGAGGTAGCACATCGTCGATGGAGGCATAGAGTTCGTGTTACTGTACTCATCTAGTAGGTTCCTAGCTTAACCTGCTAGTCTTGTATATTATATAAATTAAAAGTCGCTCTAAATACTATATATATTTTATTTCCGTTTATGTTGTATTTTTTCAATCAGTCTTTGGATTTTTTATCACCTTCTATAAACAATATATATTTCTAGTGGATTCAATGTTTGATTGATTTGAGAAATCGGGATCGAATTTTGTGCCCACGGTCTTTTTGTGGATCATTTAGGAAGTGTGGTTTCTTTGCAGGTTTTGAGTTTCTTGAATTTTAGAGGAAACTCGGACAAATTTTTTGTAGATTCTGTTGTCGTTATGTCCTAATTCTGGTTTAGGCAACTAAATTGGGATCAGGTCCTTTCACCTCCACTTCCGCATGATTCAAATTAAGCTAGTACATACCTAATCCTTATTTCTTAGGTACTTCTGTAGTGGTACATTATAAGATGTCCGAATTGTGTACAATTCAATGATTGTTTGTGTTTGAGAAAAGTGCTAGTTTGATCACTTATGTTTGACAGTTTAGACGGATTTGTCACTCATCTTTTATAAATATCAGATTGGTCACTCATGTTTTACATTATCATTCAAATTGGTCACTTTATCTATTTTGGACATTAAAAAAATATATTTATTTGTTTGTAATGTGCATATAAGTAAGTTTATTAGCTTTATAATGACAAAAAAAATTCATTTAAGTAAAGCATGTGTGTGTCACATATATGATTTTTAACATCGAAAATGGACAAAATGACCAATCAGAATGACAAAGTAAAACATGGATGACCAAAGCGATATGTGTCAAACATGAGTGACCAAACCATCAATTTTCCCTTCATGTTCCAAGGTGGAAAAAGCTAGCATAAGATTTCACTAGTACTAGTATCAATAAGGGCATTTGGTCTAGTGGTATTCAATTTGTCTTTTTTTCCCTATAGATAAATGGATTCCTAGTGACAACAGATTGAGATTGAAAAAAGTCTAATTTCTTGAAGTAAACTTTTCAAGGTGAGGTCATTCACATGAAAACTTTTGATTTTAGTTTTGAAGAAAAGATGAAAAATTTGTGATAAAGCTGCATTCTTGGCATGCTTGTAAATGACTGCATAAAATGGTTGTCAATAGCAGAAAATGTCCAGTACCACCCAAATGCATATAACAAAGATTGATTATCACTCAATGACTCAAGGTCCAAATCCCATGGAATAACTCATAGCGTTTACCCTTTCAAGTTTACAGAACCACAAATGGTAATTGATAGACTTGGTAATGAAGTCGAGGTTATACTAATTTGGCAGCACTGGATATGCATCATGGGGTGGCATGTCACAGTATTCACCATTAAAATAAATCATTTGAGGGAACGCCACACTCTTTGCCGAAGAAGAATTCGCGCCATCATCCTTCTGAAACACGAGTTCCGATTCCACACTACCAAGAGGCCCAGCTTGCATCAGTATATTGTTGTAGAACTTAATTCCCCACAGCATTGCAGTATCATCTGCAACGCGACGAAATATCAGAAACTAATGCATTATTATGAAGTATGAGCAAAAATTTCAGAAAACCATTGAGTCAGAATTTACGCACTTATTCCATTGTACGGAGTTAAAGATTTGTGGTTAAATCCAAAAATCTTGGTCAATTTGTCAAACTTTGGGTCCTGGATGACCAAGTTCCAATCTGAATAGTTCATCATGTAATTAAAATTTGTAACTTTGAGCTTCACTAGCCAATACTTCTTTTGGTTTTCTGTAACCTGCCAACTAATCTGGATTGGGCACATATGGCTAGTACATTGCACCAGTGGCGGCGTATAGCTCTTCTGCTCTGAGCTGGGAACAACTGAAGACAAATTCGGCCTGCAAGTGCAAAGGCACACACAACAGATGTGTTGGGGAATTTTTAACCAACATGTCAAACTGAAATTCTATGTGTTTCTTGATCGAGAAGCTCTCACTCACTCTATGCATTTGCTGGTGTTGTCTTGGCAGCCACATGAACATGTCTTTCAGGGCACAGTTGTGTTGTTGTAAACAGAAGAGAGTGAGACACAACATGTGGGCGTACTCTGAACCAAGAAGTGTGAGTTTGTACATGTAATGTTCCATGTCACTATCATCAATAAGGATCAACAATAAGCAAGAATTCTCAACTGGAAAGATTCAACTTAGCCAGTAACTTGTATCGAAAGAAATGCGTACTTGGCATTTTCAAACTTACTCATAGCTTTAGTGAGTCTTCTCAAATCCGGAGTAATAAAAAAAGTTGGTCTAACGATTTTCGCACTTCCACAACTATATCCAGGCCCTGGTGCACCGAGGGTGAAGTTCTTAGGAAGCCGGACTGTTCGGTTATTAGTTCCTGCTTCACCAACAGTTATCTGAAATGCAGCAACAGAATTAGCCGGATTCTGCACCATTGAACTTAGTACTCCTCCTTTGCAGCATCTTGGAGTTTGCTGATTTAAAGGAGTCGATGGCAATAGATCGACGATTGTTGGAGTTTTTCTACAAGAATGTGGGATAGTTCCTTTGAATCTTGAACAATTTGTTTTTCCTGTGGCTTCTGCTCCCATCATGCTCCATATAATCTCGTTCCCTCGCCATGTCCAACTCAATGACCAGCCTGGTGATTGAATGTGACGATATTTTTGGTAGTTGTACAGGTTCACAACAGCCTTAGATGAAAAGTATACTACTGTTAAGTGGAAATTAACAAAAGTAAAAATGACTAAATTAAATGAACCATGACAAAAAAGAATCTCGGAAGAATTGACTAGCATGCAACTGCTGGAGATCATAGTTGAAATTCGAAATTAATTTAGATTTCAGAACCACATGGTCTTCCATTATTTACTGCGCATTTCTTTCTATGAAGTCAACCGTTTCAATTGCAAGCTAGATCGAGGAATAGAGCTCATATCTACATCTCCATCATAACTTAAAACATATGTACATTTCTATAATCAATGGCTGAAAAAGCAACAACGATCGAGAACAAAATTCAGTATATCCGTCTGAACTAGCTGTATGATTCCGAAAGCTTCATGCTTGTTGATGAACGGAACTAAGAGGAAGATAGAGGAGTGATTGAGCTAACCTGTTGAAGTGAAGCTAATGCTACAAAGTCCAAATACAAGCAGCAATACAGTAAAACATTTTGAGCTAGAAATGATGGTGAACCCAATTTATCGCTTATTTTGTTCAGGCTCGCTCTTCTGATCTCAATATTGTCGTTATTCCCTTACAAACCAGAGCACGTATATATAAAAGAGTGAACTAGTGAAGTGACAAGTAGATCCGGAAATTCAATGGTGGGCCCGGCTTCTACTTAGTACTTATATTTTTTCATTCAATTTTATTGTTAATGTTGTAAATGAGATTTTTTTTTGTGTGTAATTTTGTTAACTTGTAGATAATTATTCCAACGAGCATTTATTTTTTTTTAAAGAACATAACCCTTCAAGAAAGGTTTTATTAATTGGCATGATTTAAATCATACAACAGGGCATCCAAGATAAAGCCTGGACCATTGAACCATTCTGAGCTACTACATGTTTCATAAGCATTTGCAGCTAGCCTAGGAGCAACTTTATTACAAGTTCTTGGAATATAAGTAAGATTATGACAGGGATGGTCACATAAGAAAGCCTTGATGTCTTCAATCACAGCACTAAGAGAAGAGAGATCGATCTTCACCAACCTGGGAATACCATTGAACTGCAGGCATGCAAACAGTCTCGATAATAGCTTGTTGGACGTCCAGGGCCATGAGAACAGGCAACCCTCCTTGATGGCCAACAACTCGGCATGAGTCGTTTCTCGAACAATGGGGTAATAAGAACTAAAACATGCCAATACATTACCGTTCTCATTTCGTACAAGGTTCCCTCCACTGTCACTACTTGCATTCTTAGAGCATCTACACCGGTTAGGATATCAGCACAAGCAGTTGGCGGGTCCCCCCAAAAATAGCACAAGTATGCAACAAAAATGGTGCAGAGGTGGAGATAGGCTAGGTTGATCGCATGTTGTAGGAAAGCACGAGCACGCCAATGAGCAAGAATTGCTCAAAGTGAGAGCACGAGCTGTCTGGCGGAGTTCACAGATGTGGGTGACGCCAGGTGTGTAATTTATTTATTTTTTTAATTTTTAGTATGTGTAGTTTTTTTTTAATTTTTGGTGATGATATCATTATTTAACTCGCTAATAACAGCCCGCCACGTGGTGAGGCTATCTGCCACAACAATCTCGGCCCAATGGGTAACTAAATCTGGATCGTTGATTTTGATTCGAAAATTCAATCTAACGGCCGAGTTTAAACCAAACATAATTTTTTTTAAAAATTTGAAATTGATAAATAAACATCTAAAATTCATACTAAATAGTTCTAGTGTCCGAAAAGTTATACAAAAATTCCTACGACTCGCAATAGAATACTCTACACACTACAAGAAAAACTCACTTAGACCACGGACCATTTCCGTCGTCTAGGTTAGAGTTTCCATCGTCTAAGTACTTAGACTACGGAATCTCCGTCGTCTAAAACCCGTCATTCAAGTGCCATAGTCTAAGCACTTAGACGACCGAAATGATCCGTCGTCCAAGTAAGGATTAGACGACTCAAATAAGATTTGCGTCGTCTATGTACAATTTAGACTACGTAATTATTACGTGGTCTAAGTGATGACTTAGACCACGAAACTATTTCGTAGTCTAAGTGATGACTTAGACCACGTATGTTTATATGATTTTGTAGTCTAAGTCATCACTTAGACTGTGAAAACATATATAATTTCGTAGTCTAAGTGATGACTTAGACTACAAAATCGTATATGCTTTCGTAGTCTAAGTGAATATGATTTTTTTATATTTTTTTAATTAAAATTTGAATTTAAAGTAAAATATTAATAAATTAGTTAAAAACTAAATTTAATTTAAATAGTAAAATAATTAAAAATTGTACGTACATCGATATCGTTCAGAAAATATGAATATTAAAAACTACATACAAACTACTAAAATACGGCAGGAGTAGTCGTACTGCCGAGTCCCCCGCCTCTAACCATGTCGTCATCGTCGGGATGTGGGGTCGGAGCAGGACGACAATCTTGTTGAACCTGGTTTTGCATGAGGGCAAGGGTGTTGGCTATCTGCACTTATTTCTTATTAAGCCTCTGACGCATAGATAGCGTTTACACCCGTGCGAGTCAAGCCTCCTCAAAGGCTGCTTGGACCGCCGCATCCCGAGCACTTGTCCTCGTCGAGCGTGCCATAGATGAGTCAGAAGATAAATCTCATTACACATTGCGTCCCAACCCCCTAACCTCCTTGTCAGCTCGACGGCCGTATACCTCATCGGCGATTGTAATTTGACTCTCCCTCGATAGAGGAGGCAGATCTTCCGACGGCAAATCCAGGTGTGCAAGCTGCGTGTTGGCCAATTCCTCTTGCGCCAATTTTACCAACCTTTCCTGAAAATAATAATAAAAATTAAATATTTTTAAATTTGTATGAGAGTTTAATAAATAATAAATAATAATTACGTTAATTGAGAAGAAATATATACGACACTTACGCCACTTTGACTCGCTTCATTGTCGAACCCCGGCGTCACGTAAGCTGTGACGCTAGCATCCAGATAAGGGTGTTTGGAGCCCTTATCTCTGTGCTCCTTGGCGATTTGTATCATCTGCTTGGAGCCAGAGGTATTATGTTTGTCCTTCTTCTCCCTATTGGCTTTGTTTACGTTCGATTGCGTCTGTTCGACAACAGAAATCATTAAAAAAATTAATAAATGACTTTAAAAAATATTCGATTTCGTCAATTTAAATAAATAAAAAAATACGAACCCGATACAATTCTTCTTCGAAGTGGTTTACCAACCACTCCCACTCATCTTCCTTATCCTTACGCAGCTCTACGGAGGTAGGCGAGCAGCCGAATTGGAGGTAATACTTGTGAAGTCTGTACTTCCAATCACAATAGATGGTGTTGGCGGTGGTGTTGATGTGTCTAAGCATCTTCGGTGTGTCATCCACCGCATATTGTTCCTACAAGAAAAGAATAAAAAAAATTATAATCGTGTATATTATAAAATTATGATTTTTATTGGTTATTAAAAAGTGAATTTAAAATTATATTACGTATCGAGAGTTCTTTAAACACCTTCCTCTTCTCAAAGTCTGGCAATTCCTTCCAGCTAGGCACAACCATACGAATCTTGTTGCAAATAATTGCCCCGATGCTGTGCGATGAGAGACTAGCAAACTGCGAGGTGGGAAGGCCATTGGTGAACTCGTCGTACTGCAATTGGATCTTTTGCCCGGTCACCTTGAACAACTTCTCATATTTTTCGCCATTTCCGAGTGATCGGGTCCTTTTCGGTTGAAGGTCTGATAGGGCCCTCTTGACCTTGCGCCACGCGCTGTAGAGAATAGAGGCCGACTACTCGGCACTTTTTGACATTGATGATCGGTCGGAAGGGGTATTATCGTCATCGGTTTGTATAATTGAGGCATAAGGAATTTCCCCAGTCTTCGCAGCCGAGGGACCAGCTGAAGGGTCCGAAAGAGCCGCGACGTTGTCCTCCAAGCTCTGCCAACCCACTTTCTCTGCGAAGCGTCGGAACTGAGCATCTTCGGCCTCTTTTGTGTCTTTTTACTCCATGAGGCCATTTTAATTAACCTAAAACTTGTAAAAATTAACTATTAATCCTATTTTACCATTAATTATAACTACTTTATCATTTACTATTTTTAATATTTTTTACTATATATTTATTATTTTTCATATTTACCACAAAATTTATTATTTTTAATATTTTTCATTTGTAAAATTTACCATTTTTGATATTTATCATTTTTAATATTAATTAACCAATTTATAATATTTACTATTTGTCATTTTTATCTTTTTTAACAAATTACAATTTTATTATTTACTATTTGGTTTTATAATGTTTCTATTTTACCATTTTTTTTCATATTTAGTAGTTTTAAATTTTATCATTTTTAATATTTACCTTCAATTTGTATATTTTTAACATTTTTATCAATTTATTATTTTTACCCTATTTACAATATTCATCAATTTACAATAATCACCAATTTAT
The DNA here is from genome assembly GCA_946800695.1 of Geum urbanum. Taxonomy (NCBI): domain Eukaryota; kingdom Viridiplantae; phylum Streptophyta; class Magnoliopsida; order Rosales; family Rosaceae; genus Geum; species Geum urbanum. The sequence continues at coordinate 14,523,817 of OX327001.1, forward strand.
AACTTTTACAATTTACAAAATTTACCAATTTATAATATTTGCTTAATTTATATTATATTTAACAATTTATTATTTTTACTATTTTTTAATATTTACTAATTTACAATAATTATCAATTTACAATATTTACTAATTTACAATAATTAATAATTTACAATAATTAATAATTTACAATAATATTTACCAATTTATTATTTTTACTAATTTACAATTTTTACTAATTTACAATTTTTACCAATTTACTAATTTATAATTAAACATAAATACACTTTATTATACCTAAATACGTAGTATTATACCTAAAGATATGTTAAAAAGAAATTATAAATACATAAGTACGTCAAAAAAATTAAAACTTACTGGCGGTGGAGATGGGCGGCCGATGGCGGTGATGGTGGGAGGCGTCGGAGGTGGAGGGAGGAGGCCAGAGGGAGGGACGGAGCGAGAAGGATCGACGTATGGGGTGGAGGGAGGGAAGAGATCGAGGCCGACGGTGAAGGAGTTGAGAGGCATCAATTATCTTGTACTTTAGGCCGAGGCTGCTCAAGATATTTCTAACCTTATAATGGGATTTAGGAAGATTGTGATCATCAGGAAACAACTTACATATTTACTCCTGAATTTCGTCAAAAGCACTGACTGACATTTTGTGCTTCACTTTTATCTTAATTTTCTCCATCACATATTGCAACACGTACATTTTCTCGACATCCAGGGTACACCGGGTTCTGCGTTTCAAGTAACATCCTCTTGTACTTATCCATCTCACTAGTGTCAGTGACCAAGCTAGCCGCGGAGAATGTGTCATCATGCCCATAAGTGGTATTGTAACCTCTCTTTTGGTGTTGGTGTCCACCATGACTAAATCCCGGAAACGCATCATGGACCAAATCCGCAATTGGATTCCAAGCAGGGGGGCCGCCACCACTACCGTTGAATGAGGCACCATGGTAACTGTACCCTGAGCTGAAATTTGTTGAGCTAAAGTCTACTGCTTCACCATGCTCGCTCCACGTAGTGTAACTCCACATCATATCATTTTCGTACAAGTGTTGCATCATAACATTAACCTCCACATACTGATAGTTAAGACATTTTTTTGCACGGGCACCTGAAAAGCTTCTTTCCCTGACCATGTCCATCGCAAAATTCACAAATTCTCTGATTCCATCCATATACCGGACATCACTTCTATTCCACAATTTTATCCAACTCTTGTCCATACTTCTACGAAATTTAATAATTATCATATTAGTCATCTATTATATTTACATATTTTCAAGTAATTATTAAACTATTATATATACAAATTTTCAACTACCTTAATTATTAATGTATCATTAATTAAAATATTTATTAATTATCTTTATTAATTAATGGTGAATATAATATACATCAATTACTTTAATATATCTAACATGCATGTACGTTTTAACTAAATAGTAACCAAATTTTTAAACATCCGTGCATATATACTAGTTAATTAATTAACTAATATATATATATAAAAATCAATTACCTAACTTAATTATAAATAATAGACGTACTAACAATGCAATCAATCAAACGTACAATTAATTATATATATAAATGTTAAGATTGTCAGAAATTAACTACGTACATACCTAGCCTTCTTCGATATATGGCGAATCGATGGTCGGAGTCGGAGATATATATATATATATATATAGTGGTTGTTGTACGTGTGAGGAGAGTCTGATCGAGAGAGAACGATATGAGAATGAAAATGAGACGAGCGAGTGAAGAGGAAAAGAGTCTGGTACAATATATAATGCATCACTTAAACGACGGAAATGACTATTTGTCATCTAAGTGGTTACTTAGACAATGCAGCGTCGGTGCGTCGTCTAAGTAGTCACTTAGTCGACGGATTGCGCGTAGTTTCCGTCGTCCAAGTGGTGCATGAGATGACGCACCGATGCTGCGTCGTCTAAGAGGTCACATAGACGACGGCATGTCGATATGTCGTCTGATCTCTAACTTGGATGACATAGACTCATTTTCGTCGTCTAAGTGACACTTAGACGAAAGAAAAATGCTTAAGACGACACAATTTATTGGCGTCGTCTAAATTCTCCTTCGACGATGAAACATTTACTGTTCCGTCGTCTAAAAGAGTTTTTCTTATAGTGACAACTCTCATAAATAAAGTATAGTTATATTCGTGTATGAAAAATAGTCGATTTTAAAAACTCGTATTTACGAAAAATTCGTCATCAACGCTAATCGTGTAATGACGAAACTAACAAACACGTATTGTGTATTTATTGATTGAATATATTACCAAGAATTAAAAAATAAGAAAAAATTCAAATCGGTGCTATTTTTTACACTGCTGCAAAAAAAACATGTATTTCTCCTCCTATTCGTTGAATTGTTACTGCACCTTCTATTCCTCAAATAGGAGGTGCGAGAAAATATAAGATACAACATGGTGCGGATGCTCTTAAAATAACCCCCATCACATGTAACTTTGATAATATTATTTTTGGGAAAACACCAATGCTTACACTTCATGTTATCCCTACCAGACTTGATTGAAGTTCTTTGTTGAGCTGTCAAAAACTTTTCAGGACACAACTATACTAACCAAGAGATCGAGGAGCTCGTGTGGTCTTATTTTCTCCAAGAGTATCATTTTGATTTTTCCATAAACTCCACAGAATCATCATAAGTTGCGCAAAAACATGGAAAGACAGAGAACTAGCAAGCTATGCCTGTGCATTTAAACCTGGAACCCGCAAATTTGACCCGATTCAAACAAAAAATTGGCGGATTCGTTCGATTTGGTGTGAGAAATATGAGTTTATGAGAAAACCTGAACCGTTTGCTATAAGTACTTCCATGCATGGGTTATGTTTTTTTGCGAATGACAACCCGATAGGAACCACCCATATACTTTTAAGTGTCGCATGTCTCTCTATAAATGAATGCTTAAAAATATGTTGATAGAGGTTATGATGCGTCTCATGATTCTCATCTTAAAACTGATGTAAATAAGCTTAAACTCTCTCTCTCTCTCTCTCTCTCTCTCTCTCTCTCTCTCTCTCTCTCTCTCTCTCTCTCTCTCTCTCTCTCTCTCTCTCTCTCTCTCTCTCTCTCTCTCTCTCTCTCTCTCTCTCTCTCTCTCTCTCTCTGGAATGTCGAGTTTGATTGCCAAAACTTCATTTTATTCCCCAAAAATCACAATTGATTGAATACAAATTCATCCCCTTCAATTTAGAGTTCTTGACTTCAATTTCTTATTGGTTTGTTGCAACAACTTGCTATTGTTTTAGAATTCAGACTCTCATGGTTTCAACTACTTCAATTTTTATTTTTATTTTGTTTGATAATTGAAAATTCATCTTCCCCCACAAAAGTCGTGAAATGTCTCTACTAAATAATCTCAAAAAAAATGTTCTAATTCTCGAAGAAAAAAAACTCAAAAATTGCAAAAATCGAGGACCCGAACCGAAACTATTCAAGTTTGTTCCTAAACGGGTTGAACCCAAAATAACACAAATCCGATCCGTTTTTATGTGTTTGATTTATGCTCCGGATCCTACATTTTTTGGCCAACCCGAACCGGGCCCAAGCCTAGTTCAAGCATCTATTCTTTAAAAATAAAGTTGGAAGTAACCGGAGCATGTACCTCAAATGGTGGTGCAGCAAGGATACTTCGGTCATGAAGGCACTGAAAAAACAGATGGCTAGTAGTTTCAATCTCATAGGGACACAACAAACAGTGAACTTCTCTAGTATATCCCTTAAGCATAAGACGATCCCTTGTCGGTAAAATATTGTTACACGCACGCCATACACAAATAACAACTTTACCGGGGTGTTCTTCAGTACTCCAGAGTACCAAATCTCTCCAGTTTTGGAGCGTTAGATCACTTCATTTCTGTAAAATTGGGGACTGCAGAAGTTATCTAACGCATAAAAACTGGAAAGTTTTTATACTTCGGAGCACTTTGCAACTTTGCCTCTGATACGCGCAAAACATGCATTTAACGTTAACACACAGTAGACCTTAAAAACACAGATTACGCGCATTGCAATTTAAAACCCTTCTTTTGTCATTATAATATTGGCGAGTAGGGATCGTTCTTTATCCGGGGAATTAAGGGCGCATGCATGGTTTCGTTAATAAGCGGAAATCTAAATGTTTGGGGGGATTGGAAATTGGTTGATTAAATGTCCTACTAAATTAAAGTGCAAAAACATGCAAACACAACAAAAACTCTTAGGCATCTAACATGTTTTACTCATAGACAAGTTTTAACAATCAAGAAACTTCAAGTCTAATTATGCTTGCTAAAAATAAGAAGTTAATCTATTAATTACAAGTGATCAACATATTCACTAACCGAACCTACTCCTTTGCTTTTACCTTATTTATCATCTACGAAATCCTTAATTTTAGTCGAGATACATACACATGCTTTCGTTGAATAAGAATGTCATAACGCATAACAACTTAAAACAATAGCTTCTTTGCCGAATCAATGAGGTATAATTTAGGACAATAAGTGACGCACCCTATCCTAAATCATACTCAAAGCATTAAGAACTTTAAAGCTAGCACATGCATCCAAACTAATAAAATCAAGAACACATGGAAGAATCGAAATAAGAGAAGAACATGGAGAATTTCTTTCATTACATAACCGAAAGTATTACAAAGATGAAGATGGAGTTTAGAGTACATGGTTACACTTTTTAGAGAGGTGACGCACCAATCTACTAGCGGTGGTTCTCAAGAACACGAATGACGCACTCTACGTTCTTGATCCGGAGGTGGCGGAGGACTTCGACTTCGGGAGGACTTCGGTTGTGTATGGAAGAGTAGTAAAGTGTATAGAGTTTTGGCTTATGAATTTATGTGATGCTTTATCATGGCCGAACTCCCTTGGTATTTATAGGCAAGCATATGCCTTCATCTCTCTTCCACCTTGCCTCCCTTCATTTAATGCAAGCCTTAGTCACATGGCAAGTCACTCCCTTAGTCACCAAGTGTGATCATCACAAAGCAAGAGTCACCATGGCAACTCACCATTTGTGAACCCTAAGCAAGAGTCACCATGGCAAGTCACACACTTAGTCATCTTTTGTGATGATCACAAGCTTAGTCACTAAGCCTTGTCATCAAAGCTTGACAAGCTTGACTTTTCAACTTCACCAAGTGGCCTCCTTGCCGAACTAGATGGGTTTGGGCTTGATAATGGGCCGAAACAAACTTTGAGAAATGGGCCCAAAAAATGCTTTTTGGGCTGGCCCATTTCCGGTGGTCCGAAATCGCAAAAATCGCAAAATCGCCGAAATTCCTCCGAATTGCGTCGTTATTAATCTCCACCGTAAATATCTTCAAAATAACAAATTAAATAAGAAAAACATAAAAACTAAGATAATAACATAGCTAAACGTAAAGGGAAATGCGTTAAGAAACGAGCATAAAATGCGTATATCAAATTCCCCCACACTTAGACTTTGCTAGTCCCTTAGCAAACACTAAGTTAAACTAAGACTCTTCTACGAATTTAAAACAAAGGAAAGAACATAACTAAGCCCTTAGCTAAAATTTGTCTCAAAATTTTCATAAGTATATGGCAATGTCTCACATGATTTTCAACTTTGTATGCTCAACGAATTCAAGAGATAATTGCGATATAATTTATGTAATGAACAAGTAAGACATAGAGAAAACAGTGGTTATGTTTATAGCTGTGCATGCTTTGAATAAAGGTTTAATCAACTCACAAGGATGCACTCATCATGTTTTTCACTCATGAAAAGGGTTCACTTAAAGTGTATATGAATTGAAATGAAAACCACATGAATGAAGTTTGATTGCTTGCACAAATGAACAAAAACCATAAGCTTACTCATGCAACTTACTCTACTAATTGAAAGCTACTCATTTTAAGGACCATAAAGGACTTTTTGTGAGGTTGTAATGGGGTTAAGGCTAAGGCATTCGAAATTTAGATATGTGGTGATAAAAACGTTCCAACGACTTAGTCTAGCACCAAATTCGTCCTCCATCTCCACCGTAACTAATATCATGTAAACATCAATCTTAAACTACCCTTTGATCTTTTCGGACAGGACAAAGACAATATTTTTTTCTATTTTTGGGCCTTCAATTTGTCGTAATCTCCAAATCCGCAAATAAGGGGGACGTTAATCCAATTGGTTTCTACTTTAGAACACAACATATTGCCATGAGAGATATATATAATTTTTTTTCTTTTCATTCTCTCAAATATAATTTTTTTTCTTTTCTTTTTGGCAATCTCATACTTTTTAAGTTATTTGGACAAGTCTTTCCCCTTACTCACATTAACTCTTTTAATCTTTCCTACCAAACCATAATCTTATGTGCTAGTTTCGAAAAATTCTCACCAAGTTTCCGGAACAAAGGTAAGGATATTCTATACTAGGGTAAGTGTTTAGGTATATATGGTGATGAAAGAAAAGCTTAACGTGGGCTCAATTGGTTTATCTAGGGGTGTCGCAACTTGTGCGTACAAATGGGATACATGGATATATGGCAATGTGGTGGAAAATCCTAAATGCCTTTAATCATTTCCAAAATCAAAGTATGTATCAACATAAAAGCTTTGCAAATTGACATGAGTAAGTTCTAGCATTCTCTAGTTCATTAAAATCTATGGCAAGCAATCAAATGAGGCATATATAAGCTAGTAGCTACGAAATGGATGCATATTCACTCGAATAAAAAACAGATAGCTCAAAAACTCACATAGGGTTCATATGATTAAAAACTTATTCAAGCATGCGATTTTCTGTACCATGTTTTACAATTTATATCTACTACATGTTAAAAACATATAGAATATCTCAATTAGCACAAGAATTCGATGCATGTGATTCATACGCCATATGTGTTCATATCGGTCTAATTTCATCATCGACTAGTTAAGGGCATCCTAAAGACTCTGAAAAACACTAATTTAGACACACTTAAATTGTAAACCCTTCCCCCACACTTAAACTCTACATTGCCCTCAATGTACTAAAGTAAAAGTATAGATTTTAAGCAAGAAGTATAGGATCTACGAAAATTCTAATGTAATACGCAAAAAGCCATTAAATTAATTTAAATGGGGAGAAGAAAACAAATCTGTTGTCTCCCTTCACGTGTTTGAGGTGGCCGGCTCTTCCAGCGATTCTTCCTCCACGATTTGATCTGTGAGTGCTTCACGATAAGGCTTCAAACGGTGGCCATTAACTTTGAACAAGTTCCCGCTATCCAAAGATTGAATTGTGACGGCTCCATAGGGGAAAACTTGAACAACCGTGTAAGGCCCATTCCACCTTGATCGTAATTTGCCGGGAAAGAGTTTGAGCTTTGAATGGAAAAGTAGGACTTTTTGCCCCGGTTCAAAACTCTTACCACGAATCATCTTGTCATGGATCATCTTGGTTTTCTCTTTGTAAATCCATGCGTTGTCGAAAGCATCATTTCGTATCTCCTCGAGCTCAGAAAGTTGTAGCTTTCGATGCAGTCCAGCCGCATCTCGATCCATGTTGAACTTCTTAACAGCCCACCATGCTTTATGCTCCAGTTCTACCGGAAGATGGCATGCCTTCCCATAAACTAGTCGAAAAGGTGACATACCGATGAGAGTCTTGTAGGCAGTCCTGTAAGCCCATAATGCGTCATCTAAGCACTGGCTCCAATCTTTCCGGTTTGGGCGGACGGTTCGCTCCAATATCTTCTTGATTTCACGGTTGGAAATTTCTGCCATTCCATTTGTTTGAGGGTGGTATGGTGTGGAAACCTTGTGTCTTACGCCATACTTCCTCATCAATGCTTCCACCGTGCGGTTGCAAAAATGACTTCCTCCATCACTAATTAGAACGCGTGGCATTCCAAATCTAGTAAAGATGTTAGTTCGTAGGAATTCTGCAACAACTCGCGAATCATTAGTACGGGTGGCCTTTGCCTCCACCCATTTAGAAACATAATCTACTGCGAGTAAAATATACGTATAACCATTGGAGGGAGAAAATTGTCCCATAAAATCAATACCCCATACATCAAAAATTTCGACATTAAGCATATAAGTTTGTGGCATTTGATCTGTAGGTCCTAAATTACCGAATCTCTGGCACTTATCACATGCAGCATAAAATGCATGAGCATCGCGAAATAAACTAGGCCAAAAGAAACTGCAATCTAAAATCTTAAGGGCTGTCCTCCTTAAACCAAAATGTCTCCCGCATGCTTCATTGTGACAAAATTCTAGAATATGCTTAAATTCACTATCCGGGATACATCTCCTAATGACTAAGTCGGAGCATTGTTTCCATAAATAAGGCTCATCCCAGATAAAAGTTCTAGAATTATTTTTAAGTTTGTCACGTTGAAATTTATGCATGGTAGATGGAAACTCACCGGTAACTAAGTAATTAACAATATCGGCATACCAAGGAGTTTCCGAAGCACTCACCTCAATTCCGAAGAGTTTTTCATCCGGAAAAGTTTCCTCAATTTCAATAGTCTCATGGTCACCTATCAAACGTGATAGGTGGTCAGCGACGACATTTTCTACTCCCTTCTTATCCTTGATTTCGACGTTGAATTCTTGGAGTAGAAGTATCCATCTGATAAGCCGTGGTTTTGCGTCCTTTTTCAGCATTAGGTACTTCAAAGCTGCATGATCAGTATACATAGTTACTTTAGTTTGAAGTAAATAAGACCGAAATTTATCTAAAGCAAAAACCACTGCAAGAAACTCCTTCTCGGTTGTAGTATAATTTCTTTGAGCTTCATCAAGCGTCCGAGAGGCGTAATAAATTACGTAGGATTTCTTGTCCTTCCGCTGACCCAAAACGGCTCCTACGGCATAATCCGAGGCGTCGCACATGAGTTCAAATGGCAGAGACCAATCAGGGCTGCTTAAAATAGGAGCGCTCTTGAGAAGTTCCTTCAACTTGTTGAAGGCAGCGTTGCATTCTTCATCAAATACGAACGGGGTCTCCTTTTGCAGCAGTTTACACAACGGGCGAGAGATGTGTGAAAAGTCTTTGATAAACCTTCGATAAAATCCTGCGTGTCCAAGAAAAGAACGAATCTCTCTAACCGAAGTTGGAGAGGGTAAGTGACGCACAAGATCTACTTTAGATTTATCAACTTCTAACCCTTTTTCAGAAATAATATGACCTAACACGATCCCTTGTGTAACCATGAAATGGCACTTCTCCCAATTAAGCACCAAGTTCGTTTCAACGCATCTTTGTAAAATAGTTTCTAAATTGTTTAAGCATGCATCGAAATCACTCCCAAATACACTAAAGTCGTCCATGAATACTTCAATAATTTTTTCAATGTACTCGGAGAAAATTGAGAGCATGCAACGTTGAAATGTACATGGTGCATTACACAGTCCAAATGGCATTCGACGGTATGCAAACGTTCCGAAAGGGCATGTGAACGTTGTCTTTTCTTGATCTTCCTCCGCAATGCTAATTTGGTTGTAGCCGGAGTATCCGTCGAGAAAACAATAAAATGCATGGCCGGCTAATCTTTCCAGCATTTGGTCGATGAATGGTAATGGAAAATGATCCTTGCGGGTTGCGTCGTTGAGCCTCCGGTAATCAATGCACACTCGGTGTCCAGTGATCGTCCTTTGTGGCACAAGTTCATTTTCCAGATTCTCGACGACGGTGATTCCCGATTTCTTGGGTACTACCTGCACTGGGGAAACCCAACGGCTATCAGAAATAGGGTAAATAACTCCACAGTCCATGACTTTAATTACCTCCTTTTTTACCACCTCCATCATCGGAGGGTGGAGCCGACGTTGTGCTTCCCGCGTAGGCTTGGTGCCTTCTTCGAGGAAAATCCGATGCACACATGTTGCCGGATTGATTCCCTTTATGTCCGCAAGCGTCCAGCCTATTGCGGTTTTGTACCTCTTGAGCACACTCACGAGCTTCTCCTCCTGCTCCTCTTCTAGCGCAGACGAAATAATGACCGGTAAAGTTTCATTCTCGCCCAAGTACGCATACTTCAGATGATCCGGTAGTAGCTTGAGTTCTAAAACTGGAGCTTCTACGATAGAAGGAACAATTTTATTAGAACCAAAAGTAATTGGTAAAGGAGGAGAAAAACTTACTTTTCGTGGTGCGGCATTTAGGGCCATGGCCATGTCTTGAATTCGAGGTTTAAACTCTAGTAAGGCCTCGAGAAGGGCGTCATCCCCGAGTTGAATGGCCATGTCGAGTTCATCCTCATTGATGGTGTCGAGGTGGCCTTGTGCTAAGGTATCCACGGGATCATATGTCGAAATGGCAGCTACGCTCGACATTGGAAACTTCATCCCGTCCAGGATGTTGAACTCGATTCTTTCTCCATCAATCTCCATGGAGAAAGTGCCTTGAAACACATCGATCTTCGTTCTCGCAGTCCGCATGAAAGGTCGCCCAAGCAGCAGCGGCGTGGTGTTCAGTGGACTCTCTTCCATGTCAACTATATAGAAATCGGCTGGGAATATTAAGTTGTTGACTTGCACGAGCACATCTTCTACGTATCCCCTCGGATACTTGTGTGTGCGATCGGCTAATTGGATGACAACACCATCTTGCTTGAGATCTCCAAGCTCCATCAATTCGTAAAGATAGTAAGGCATGACGTTGATGGAGGCTCCTAGATCAAGCATCACGTCTTCGAAGTGGTTGTCACCGATTACGCAGGGAACTGCAAAGCTTCCTGGGTCCTTCAGTTTTGGGGGTAGCCGACGCTGCAAAACCGCCGAAACGGTTGCGTTCACCTTCACAACCTCCTTCTCTCGAGTTTGCCTCCTCTGTGTGCATAATTCTTTCAGAAACTTCGCGTATATCGGCACCTGTTTTATGCACTCGATCAAGGGAAAATTCACTTGCACCTTTCGGAAGATGTCCAAGATATCTTCATATTGGGCATCCTTCTTCTTTGATTTTAATAATCTGCTAGGGAAAAGTGCAACAGCAAACGGAGAATTAGTAATAACCGTATTTGAAGGAATAGGGCTTTTACCTTTTATTGGGGTGGGTTGTGGAGGGGATTGTGCCTTGGTGACAATAGGCGTCACCTTCTTCTTCTCGGCTTCTTGAGTTGCCGGATCGATCTCATCATCGTCTTCGTTGGTGATGTCCTCGATGGTGACTTCATCGAGATGAGATCGCCTGTTCTTTGGTTCTTCTAATGTCTTCCCACTCCTTGTGACAATAGCATTCACGTTTCTTTGATTAGGAGTGGGGTGAGGTGGAAGCCGACCGGTTTCTTTGATTTGGCCCATGAAATCAACAAGTTGGCCAAGCTGCTTCTTCACTTCGGTGATGTCTCGGCCATGTGAGTCCAGTGTCTCCTTTGTCTTCGATTGTCCGTCGAGGAGAACTTGTGTGGAGGCCGAAAGTTGCGACAACATCTTGTCGTAATCCGGGTTGGTGAAGGATTGAGATGACGAACCATGCTGCATCGGTGGCCTTGGTTGAAATGGAGGGCGTTGGTAGCTTTGTTGAGGTGCTGGAGGGTTCAAAGTTCCCTCGTTGCTGCTCCATCTAAAACCTGGATGGTCTCGGTTGCCAAAATTGTTGTAGTTGTTGTACCGTTGGCCTCCTTGATATCCACCGATGGCGTTAGCTTGCTCCGGCTCGCTAGCTTGCTCTGGCGCTTGAGGGCATTGGTCATTATGGTGACCTTGTACTTGACATATGCCACAAACAGGCCCACGAGTTGCTTTGGCTCTTGTCGTCTCGAGCTCTAAAACCTTCTCTAGCATATGAGCTAGTTTGTCGTATTTTTCGTCCGCGTCGGGTTTAGAACTCGCTTCACCGACTGCTCGTCTGTTGGACATTCCATATTGTGCATCATTATTCGCCCGATTTTCTAGAAGAGTTCTAGCTTCAGTCTCGGTTAAGTCCATGAATGCACCGGTAGCTGCTGCATCTAGTAATTCCCTATCGATCGGCTTGAGACCATCGTAAAAGTAATTCATGAGGTTGGTCTCGGAAAATCCATGCGATGGGCAAGTGGCACACAAAACCTTGAATCGGTCGTAATATTGGCCGAAGGTCTCGTCCGGTTTCTGTGTAATGCCAGTGATTTGCTTCCTCAAGACGGTGATCTTTGAGGCCGGGAAGTACTTCGCTAGGAACATATCCGCAAGTTGCTTCCATGAGGTAATATGGTTCGGCGGTAGTTCCATAAGCCAAGACTCGGCCCTGTCGGTTAGGGTGAATGGGAATGCCTTCAGCTTGAAGAGCTCTGTATCAGCATCGGATGGCTTCATGCTGTTACAAACAAATTGGAATTGTTTGAGATGCTTGTTCGGATCTTCATTGGAAAGTCCGTGAAAAATGGGTAGTCGGTGGAGGAAACCACTCTTCAGCTCGACTTCCTTCATGTTTTCCTCCGGTAGTGGAAAAGCAATGCTCGAAGGCCCGCTGCTCCATTCGGTTGAGCAGGTACGCTGGCGAAGAGACTGTCCTGCATTGGCCATGTTGACGTCTTGTGCTTCCTGTTCTGAAGTATGGTCGGTTGATGAGGCTAAACTATGGTCGGTTGATGAATGTGAAGACTCGGAAACTTCCTCGATGATGGGATAATCCAGGATGTGTGTTTGAGCTTTAAGTCTCGCTATTCTCTCTGCGATTTCCTCAAACTTTGTTCTACATGGTCCAGGATTCCGATCGGACATTCATTAGCCTGAGCATCCACCAAAGACCAAGTGTTAGTATCAACAAAGAATATGAGATGAATATAGGAATACTAACCAAAATCGTAAGGCATATTTAGAAAACAAAGCGATAACACATAAAATAGTAAAACTATCAAAGCAAACTATAAACACTCACAAATACTTAAAAACTACTAAAACACACAAAATTTATAATAGTTAAGACACTAAATGTAATTTACTATGTAATGCAAATGATTTAATCAATTTTAGGGGCTATGCACATGAACGTAATAAACTTAAAACACACGTTTTCTGCAAATTAACACTATATAATGCTAAACCTAAGAATTTAGTTAGAACATATATAAACAAGGTTCAAATACAAGCAAACAATAATTCACATTGAATTTATGCACCACACATTTTTTCAATAAAATGCATCAAACAACAATTCTACGTGAAAGATGGAGTGAATGTATAAAAGAAAACGTTAGAACCTGCAGAAAACACACGAGTTGCGTGCTTAAAATATGAATGCAAAGAATGACCTCTTCTTCGGTCTTATGCCCCTAACTTCACTTAGGTTAGGGTACTCGGTAGTGAAATCCGAGTATCATAAAGCCTAAGAGAGACTATGCAAGCTAAATGTAACGTTTGTTAGTCCTTTACAGTTTTTTATGCACAAACAAACACAAAAGTTTGACTAAGTTTTATTTATTTCCTTTGGCCCCGATGGTACGTGGTGCAGAGGCTCTCGACTGTGCAATGGGTCTCGTTCATCCGAAGATGAAGTCTGATTCCACGAGGTCTAAGCATGCTTAATCCGATATACCATCTATTTAAAGGATTTATGTCGTATTTACTAAGTTTTGTATTTATCCGTATTCATATGCACTTATGATTTACAGAGAGTACACGAAATGATCTTTTAGTAAATTTCTTGGACGTGCGGCTCGTGCTCAAATGTATACTGACTCTCGCTAATTCAGCTTAGTTACGTTTAGAAATGGCAAGTAGGAATAGAGATAACGCGAGAGGTAAGGACTAATAATTAGAACAACCCGAGGCTTACTCGTAAGAGTATATACTCCAATGTTGTTCCTAGAGACACCCCGAGGCTAACCAGTTACGGTATATACTCCAATGGTGTTCTATTGCTTAGATCCGAAACCCGGCACCAATCATAAACCTGCTCACTATATCCAACAATCAGCCAAATTTTTGAGATAGTATATAATCTCAAGTCCTTAGTAAACTCCGCCCACAACCTCATGCCCATAACTTCACTTAGGTTATGGCGTGTGGTGATGAAATCCACACTTCACGAGGGGTTAAGGAGATAAACCAGAAAAAGAGGCACCTCCCTATTTCCAAAGAACGAAACTTAAAACCAATACTCGTACTCAATGTAAATCAATTTAAGTACGTCTACGTTTTGATTGCGCCTAAGATTTAAAAGGAATACGCGATTTAGTTATTGAGTAAATCTCTTGTCCGTGCGGCCCGCGCGAAAATGTATACCAACAATCGTTAATTTTCGTAATTGTTGGAAATGACCAGTTGGGATAGATGTAACGCAAGAGGTGAGAACTAATTTCTGGGAACAACCTGAGGCTAACTCGTAAGAGTATATACTCCATTGTTGTTCTTAGAAACACCCCGAGGCTAACTCGTAAGAGTATATACTCCAATGGTGTTCTGTTTTCTTAGTTCAAAACCAGTCACCATTCATAACCCTTCTAGACATCATAACCAATTATTACTCGAATTCACAAGATAGTATACAATCTCAAGTGTTTGTAAACTCCGCCCACAACCTCGTGCCCATAACTTCACTTAGGTTATGGCGTGTGGTGATGAAATCCACACTTCACGAAGGGTTAAGGAGATAGACAAACAAAAGAGGCACCACCTATTCCATAGAGATTTATTTAATAACTAAGTGCTAGTACTCAAATTAAATCAAAGACTATCCTTTAACATGAAAATAAATTATGCAGGTGTAAATACAAAGTGTAAATAAATTCGTAAAAGTAATAAGTAAGAATTGTAAACATGTATGTAAATTTCTATAAGTATAAACAAGTATGTATTTCGAAAATTATAGACATGCATTTATTTACCTATTTTTACATATATACAACGAAATCATACAAAAACATTTTAATTCCCCGACAGCGGCGCCAAAAATTGATACGCGCAAAACATGCATTTAACGTTAACACACAGTAGACCTTAAAAACATAGATTACGCGCATTGCAATTTAAAACCCTTCTTTTGTCATTATAATATTGGCGAGTAGGGATCGTTCTTTATCCGGGGAATTAAGGGCGCATGCATGGTTTCGTTAATAAGTGGAAATCTAAATGTTTGGGGGGATTGGAAATTGGTTGATTAAATGTCCTACTAAATTAAAGTGCAAAAACATGCAAACACAACAAAAACTCTTAGGCATCTAACATGTTTTACTCATAGACAAGTTTTAACAATCAAGAAACTTCAAGTCTAATTATGCTTGCTAAAAATAAGAAGCTAATCTATTAATTTATGAATTTATGTGATGCTTTATCATGGCCGAACTCCCTTGGTATTTATAGGCAAGCATATGCCTTCATCTCTCTTCCACCTTGCCTCCCTTCATTTAATGCAAGCCTTAGTCACATGGCAAGTCACTCCCTTAGTCACCAAGTGTGATCATCACAAAGCAAGAGTCACCATGGCAACTCACCATTTGTGAACCCTAAGCAAGAGTCACCATGGCAAGTCACACACTTAGTCATCTTTTGTGATGATCACAAGCTTAGTCACTAAGCCTTGTCATCAAAGCTTGACAAGCGTGACTTTTCAACTTCACCAAGTGGCCTCCTTGCCGAACTAGATGGGTTTGGGCTTGATAATGGGCCGAAACAAACTTTGAGAAATGGGCCCAAAAAATACTTTTTGGGCTGGCCCATTTCCGGTGGTCCGAAATCGCAAAAATCGCAAAATCGCCGAAATTCCTCCGAATTGCGTCGTTATTAATCTCCACCGTAAATATCTTCAAAATAACAAATTAAATAAGAAAAACATAAAAACTAAGATAATAACATAGCTAAACGTAAAGGGAAATGCGTTAAGAAACGAGCATAAAATGCGTATATCAGCCTCGGACTTTTGCATTCCATAAAGCTTGCATAGTGCACCAAAAATGTTACCATGTGATGACGACAAAAGAGTATTCCGAAGCACCATGTCATGTGCCACCCTATAACCTGATTTCACTATATAATGACCTCGGCATTCTAGTTTCCATGAGATCTTACCCACGGTATTCCTAGAGCTCAAAGGAATACTTAAGGATAGCTTGCACTATTTCAGGTTGGAATAACTGCTCAAGGTGATAAACATCAAATCTCCTAGTCTCTTCCTCAAATAAATCACTGACCACCACAGTTTGGAGGCCGATGTAAAGAAGTCGAGGCGACTAAAGGAATCCATTCGTCCTCCTAGATTTTCACCCGTTGCCCTGAACCTATTCTCCACAATACACCTGGTTGCAAAACTGAATGTGACTCCATCAAACTCCGCCATGAAAAGGAAGGAGAGTCACCCATATCCATATGAAAAATGGAAAAATGAGGATGATACACAACCTATAAAACCCGCGCTACTAAATATGAGTCTACAGGGTTCATAACCACTCCTCTTACTACAGGACGCTTACCGAGCCAACGTTTAGATCCGGCTTTCCCCAAATTTTTCTGGTTCACCCCAACATTCCCCACTTGTCCGACTGTTGCTGAGCAGTTTTTTGATATCAAACAGACCTCCCCAGAAGGTAATTTTAATGTGGTCGATTTCCCCTCTTTTGCTATCAGTTTCGCTACAGCACCTGCTGCTCTAGCTAATTGTCCACCCTTTCCAAGTGTGATTTCTATGTTATGTATGAACATAAGACACCAAACATTTTTAGCCAGAATAGCTAAGTTATGAGCATATAAATTCTTGAAACTCAAACATCCCTCCTTCTTATTCAAACATATGCGGTCTCAGGAACACCAATGAATGCACTTTGATTCATCAGTATAACAAAAAAAACATTGCAACACAACTGTTGTAAATCATCACACAGGCCTTTAGGAAGCAAATAATAGTGATCATGGTATATGTGAGAATAGTCTGTTGAGCCATAACTTTGATAAGGACTTCCCGATCAGATCCTTACCTGCTGCACTAAGTAATTTAGATCGCCAACTAACCAACTTTTTAGTTAGTCTCTCCTTTAAATTTCCAAAATAGCAATTTTTGAACATCTTATTTGAATACGAAGACCCAAATATTGTCCATGGTCCACGCACTATACTCCCATCAGAGAGGCCAGTTCTTCTTTTAAAGCAGGATCCATATTCTCGCTAAACATCAAACTTGATTTATCCAGATTTATCTTCAAACCCGAAGCACGCTCATATAACTGGAGAATATTCTTAACCTGACAACATTCAACTCTACTGTATGGTAGCTCCAATTTGTATGGCAGTTGAAAACTGCAATATTGTAAAATTGTATTTGAAAGGATTCGACCCCGATTTAGTTGCCTAAACTAGAGTTAGACCTTAACGGCTCTATTAATCCAAGTGTCTACTCAAATTATACAAGAATCAAACTGGAGATCCAAAATTCAAAAGCCATATATGAAGGAACTATTTTTTTTATATCAACTGAAAGCTATAAATAGCAATTATAAACTGTTTGCGACATCAGACCAGCTAGACATTCTAAACTAATAACAATGATGAGAATACTAACTTGTAGGATCTACCTCAGATCCTACGGTAGATACCACTATGTCTCGATCTGCGTGCGCACTCGACATCAAACGAAATCTGCAAACTGGGTAATTTAAACCGAAAAGCCTAGGGAAAGATACATCAAATAATAACCAATGCAATACTGAATGTATGTATATATATAGCCTCCAAAAATGAAACTGAAACTGATATAACTGAAAACTGAGCTGAATATAAATAATAAATAGACTAGCTAATCAATTGTGAAAATAAAAGTGTCCACTCACAGTACTGTTCCGTGATTTTCACCAAGTCGAAGCCTATCAGTCGGCATCTTTATACATTTGTCACTAGCTGCTAATACATCGTCATTGGCGACGACAACCGATTTAACCCGAAAAACCTAGCATTTCATCCCTCAAATTCTTCTATCTCGGTCTTCAATCCTCATAATTGATGCCATCAATCGAAAGACATTGTCGAGACCTTCCATTTCCACCCAATTTCATGGTCGAAGGTGGCAGGAATCCGTTGCACCATCTCCGCCGACTCTGGCGGCAATTTTGGGCCGCTGGAGCTCGGTCAACACGGGTCAAACCCGGTTGCCCAAAAAGAACAAAAAAAAATGAACACGACCTGATCATGAAGAGATTGGGGTAGATAAACTTAAGGTTAGTCCTGACTAACCAAATTAAATTAATAGAATCACAAGATAGTGAATAGATCTCCACTGCTGACGTCAATAAGAAGTTCTCTACACATCGAGGTGACCAGTGGTAATTTAATCAAATTTCACGTAGTCTCAGGCAACAATCTAACTCGACCATTACAAATTCGCTCCATAAAAAACCGTTAAACAAAGAAATCAAGCGGCTGAAATGAAATAAGTACGCATTCCAGCAATATTGTTTACTAAAATCATTGCGAATTGTGATGCAAATGTTAAGTTACAAGATGGTAACATAATCCACAATATTATTTCCATGTACAAACTGGCTGAGGCATAATGTAGTTACTCCTGACCTCCAACGTCAACCACGACACGAAGTGCATCACCGAA
Source organism: Geum urbanum (assembly GCA_946800695.1). NCBI lineage: Eukaryota > Viridiplantae > Streptophyta > Magnoliopsida > Rosales > Rosaceae > Geum > Geum urbanum. Next base: position 14,542,339 of record OX327001.1, read on the forward strand.
CCCAGTGATAAAGTTACATGAAGAGAAAACTATTTGATTCTCTTATACTAGTACTCATAGGCACCAAACTCAACAAAAATCGAATCAAGAGAAGGAAACCTCAGAACGATATCTGAAACACTAATAGAGGTTGATTGGAAAATATGACAGGAGATCTGATAGTTAGGTCGGTTCATGCTAGAGAGTAAAAATAGGGTTAGATAAAACTTACTCTTGATAAAACTCATGTTCCCCAAAAATATTAGAGAATTAACTTGAACTCAGCAATAAACTTCATCTTTAATTTCACGATTACACTTTATCCTTGCTACTCTATTCGCATCATTTACAACTATGATACCGCATGTTTTTCCGATGGAAAAGAAAACGCATCAACACAAAACACTTCATTTTGAAGCTACTGAAATCACTGAAATCGCTGAAATCACCAACTCGAGGGTCAATGACTCCGAAGTCTGAAGTATGTCCATCAAGAGCAATCTGGTCGCTAAGTCCATTCCTAAGGAAACCTTGATTCCCGTAGTTACCATCATAAACATCTCGTCTACTACAGTAATAATACTCATAACTCACATTGGTCAAACAAATCTGGAATGGAGGAAAAGACTAAACGAGCACAGGAATGCGACCAGAATCGAGGCCAATGGTGGCCGGACGGTGTCACACCGTTGAGGCTAGTCACGGCGGCAAAAAATCACAGAGAGAGAGAGACAGACTTAGTCAACGTCCAAAATGGAAGGTCTGACTTTCCATTTCGGGTAACTCCTATTTATAGTTGCATTTTATGACTATTGCATTTTCGATACACTTCAATTGATAAAAAATTTCTTGTCATAACTCCATTTTTCGCATCTACGGACTCATCTCGGCAAACACTATGACTTCTACTGGAAGTCAACCAACGTCGTCAATTTGATTAAAAAATCAACTCGAGATGTCTTGATATTTTATTGAAAGTAATAATTTTTTACCGCGATCACTAAATCGAACTCGAATTATTTATAAATAGTAACAATTATATATAAAGGTCAGGATATTATAACACTACCATCGATAGCCCCCACAATCGCGGATCAAACTTCTATATATTCTGTATATAAGCTGTATCAAAGCATATCAACACAATCAAGAAAACATCTTCACACTATTCTGTTTCTTTTGAATGTTTTTAATTTTCTTTTTATCTAGGATTTCCAAAATGTAAGATTAACTAGAAAAGGAAATAAAAAACTTGTACACACATCATGAGGCTACGAGAGTTAAAGTAGATATATCGAACAACAGTGACATGTGGTAGACTTGCAAATTGACTTGATTAATTGTGCTCAGCATGCCACTAACTTATATATGGTAACAGTACATACTAATGATACTATCGACGTCAAGATCGAAATAGATCCATCCCAATTACGTACGCCCCAACATCGATCGATCTCAATATGATCGATCCAACTTATTGACGGATATACTGTGCATATGTAAAATCTGTTCAGACTGAATTTGTCCTCTCCTTGTATTAACTTATAAATTTATAAATTGATACTCAAGTAAAATGAATATTTTTTTTATAATTTTAGTTCAATAATAATAATTATTTAAATAAAAATATTTTATAACTTTTAAAAAAAATTACAAGTTGAGCTAATCATTTTACAACTTTAAGAACCAATTTATAAATTAATGCATATCATGTGTTAAAACATATTAAATTTTTTTATGATAATATGTATACTACGTGTATGTATAATTTCATCTCTGCTTACATCATATATAGTATATAGAATTGGTCTATAATCAGTTTATATCTTATTTACACAAACGGAGTGGAGTGGAATGGAGTATCATCTCTGATTATATTCTCCATTCCATAGTACATGACATGGACGACAACTCTTCAAGTTACTTGCGTTCCTTCTAGGATATGAAAATTATTATATTTTTTTCGATTTAATTATTAGAAAATTCTTGATGTCCATTAAGCACAGTCAAGAATAAAATTAGTACAGAAATTATTATAGAAGAATCCAAAATGGTAGGCATAAATATAATCAGAAGAATAAAACGCTTCAACATCAAAGAAAAATTGCGCGATACGTTCTCCCTTCCTGTATTGTTAATCACGTATTGCAGTACGTAGCTAACTAATTAACAGTTAGAATTCTACGGACGACACTAAACCAAACCCAGTCAATTTTGCATATAATAATTTTCTTACGTGTGCATTATTGAGTTCGTACTTGTTCTACATGCATTTTGTTAATTCCCTCGTCACCTTATAGCTTATTCAGTCAAATCCATAACCTCAATGAAATTAATGGCTCTTATTGGAGCTTTCTAGATATTGTTTGGGAGTCCTCTGTATACTTATATGTATATTTCTAGTTAGGTTGTATGAGTTGTAAGGGCAACTTGAATTGGGGGTTATAAACTCTATATATTTGGGAGGTCTAGGAAAATGTAAGGACCAATGGTAGAAATCAGGGGTACTAAACTCTATGGATATAGCTCCAGGTCTCAAACGAAGTCTCATTTTGAGACTTCATATAAGACGCATCCTATAATTGCTAGCTAGGGCCACGTGCGTAGAGAGAGGCAAAGGATGAGAGAGTGACGCATGAGAGAGATGAGGAGCACAACTAAACATGCTAGCCGACAAAAAAAAGGGTAGTTGTTGAACACACAACGTACCAAGCAAAGGAGAGAATGATGTGCTGTTGAATTGGTGTGGACCCTTACAACGTGAATAGCCAGAGAGTGTTGCTTTCTCTTTGCAACCCAACAATCAACTTGTGAACGGCCTAGAATTAATGGCTTTTGAAATCAACGGCTCTCATTAATTACTGGTCTTTTTGTTTGTTTTTCAAAACTAATTACCGATCTAACGGTGACAAACATAGGTTAATATCAATCAAACATTTCATATTTAAACTAACTCTCATTTTTTTTTATATATGATTAGAAAATTGAAAAAAAAATTAAAAATTTCTGAAAACAATAATAATTATCTATCATGTACAATAATAATTTATAAAGTATAAATTCTTATTTTAAACAACATAAAATAAAAATAAATCAATTCAAATATATAAAGTTAGAACATTGAGATAAAACCTTACCATTGGAGATGATTGAAGTTTTATATGAGTAGTGTTTAAACAAGATCTCATAATAAGTATAAGACCGCATTATAGCATTTCCTCATTAGAGGTGCCCTAAGAATATAGAATGTTATCGTTTTGACTTTTGAGTTGGGAACTGCACTCTCGTATCTTGACCGAGGCTAGCTTCGGTTATCAGCGCTAGCCCTCGCATTGGCCGGCAATCCAATTAATCAAGGGCTGTGAAAGTAAGAGAATAATGACGGGCAAATCTTCAGCTCAAGAAAATTCCGAAGCTAAGTACTTGGTCATTAGTGTTGAATCCAGGTGTGATTATCTGTGAAGCTAAATTAATCTGAGTATTACTAATAGTCATTAGCTTCCCTTAATATATTGCATTCACCATTTCGTTGCAAAACACATTCAGATATGTATCGTATCAATATATTTTCAAGAAGAAGATTCGAACTTAATTAAGTATTTACGTACATATATCTCTTGTACTAGAATTTTATAGGGTGTGCACCAGGGGTGAATCCAGAAATTTATAACGGGTGGGACTTGAATTTATCACAATAGAAGACAAAACATTATGGTGCAAAAGCGGTTTTATTATCAAAGAGTCTTACTCCTTCAATTCAATGCATATTTATACCCAAAAAAAAGATCCACATAGCTCACTATTTGCAACATAAAGAAACTACACTACGAGGAGAAATTTTAAAAATAACTTATGTAAAATGAAGTGAAACTAACTGAATATAACCCCACGAATATCAGATAGATTCAGTCATTGTTGAGATCAGAGTAGATGAGTTTTGCTGCATTCTGTCTTTTAATTTGGGTTTCATTGTTTCTTTCTTGGCATGATTCTTCAATCGTGTATAAAAATTTGTGTTTTTTTTATTGATTTGTTATTTAGGATTCCACCCTCTATCAATTTTCTAGTTCAATGTTCACTAAGTACCGAATTTTGTTGTACTCTCTATAGCCTGCTATCATATATTGATACTGTTAATTAGGCATTAACAAGAAAAAGTGTAGCAGTTAGAAATCAATATTGTTGTATCAATTCAATTGTATATTTTTTTATACAAACTGTATTTTTTGTTATACATAACGAAATTCTTGGGCTATAGTACGTTGTACTTATATCAATTTCGTTTTCCCAATATATATTTTTTTTCCCTTTTTCCCTCTAGTATACTTAGTTATTTTTTCTTCTCCAACATTTTAGGTGAGACTTGAGTCCCATACTAGAAGGGCTAGATCCGCCCCTGGTGTGCACCTCGGATGTGCAACTATGCATGCATATCAAATGTGCAGTTGGAATTTGTCTTGACTTTCTTTCCTACATTCAAGAACGTGCTATTTTACTCATGAAAAGATATACGCACATCACTAAGTCGAACATTGCCGAATTCAAATTAAAAGATCAACACTATAGCATGCTCGATAACTAAGTTCATATATATATATATATATATATATATATATATATTCCTTTAACTAGCTAGTTCAAAATGAAAGAAACGTTTATAATCGCATTTGAACAACATTACAACTCGGTGTCGTTACTGGCTAGGCCAGGTAGGCCAGAAACGAATTAATTGAATAAGCTATATATATATTTGTTTAGCTAGCTAGTTTAAAACGAACACTAGCAGAAAAACATACTTAGCCAACGAAGTAATTTCGTCGTTTAAAATCCGTCGCCTAACTGTCGTACCTTAAGTACTTAATTAGACAACAAAACTTTTTTGTTTCGCCGTCTAAGTAAATCTTAGACGACGAAATAAATTTCGTTGCCTAGTTTTTTCGACGATGAATGCTAACTGGAAAAGAATATGAAAATTTTGTTAGACGATGAAAAGTTAACTAAAAAGTTTACTGAAAATTTTTCGTCGTTTTAGTGAACACTTAAACAACGAAACTAACAATTTGTTGTTTAAGATTAGATACTTAGATGACAAAATTATACAATTGTGTCGTCTAGATGCTGCATCTTTGACGACGAAATTGTAATATTTTCGTCGTCGAAGTGTTTAATTTTGTTCAAAAATAAATAAATTAATTAAATAAACCACTTAGACGACGAAACGACTATAATTTTGTCGTCTAGGTGTTGCAACTTATACGACAAAATTATAGTAGTTTCGTCGTCTAAGTGGTTGATTTAAAAAAATATATTCATTAAATACTAATTATTAATTTAAATTAAAATTCATAATAAATAAATAATTTAAATATAAAATTTATAATATAATTAGTTAATAAACTAGATTAGCCTAAACTAAATATACTAAATTAACCTAACCAAATTAATTAACTTAAATTAATTATATTGGTGTGTACGTGGTGGTAGTGGTGATGGTGCCACGCATGGTCACTACCACATATTTAACCAGTGTCGGCGATTTTTAAATCACCGGCAATGTTTTTTAACATTATCGGCGATTTTTTCCCCAAAAATCGCCGGTAATGTCTTTTTTTTTTAACATTGCCGGCGATTTTTCCGGCAATGTTCCGCCGGTAATTAAAAAAAAAAAAAAAAGACATTGCCGGCGACTTACATTGACTTAAATGTAAGTCGCCGGTAATGTTTTTTTTTTTTTAACATTACCGGCGACTTAAATGTAAGTCGCCGGCAATGTCTTTTTTTTTTAATAACTGGCGGAACATTGCCTGCAATTTTCCGGAAAAATTGCCGGCAATGTTAAAAAAAAAAAGACATTTCCGGCGATTTTTGGGGAAAAAATTGCCGGTAATGTTAAAAAACATTGCCGGCGATTTAAAAATCGCCGGCAATGGTTAAATATGTGGTAGTGGGTGGTGATCATGGTGGTGTGTGGTGGTGGTGGTGGTGGTGGGTGGTTTGATTGAGAGAGAGGGAGAGAGAGATAATAGTGAATTTGAGAGAATTGAGAAAATAAAGACAAATTCACAAAATGAACGATTTAAAGGGTTTTAAAACGACTTAGAGGACGAAAATTAATAGATTCGTTGCCTAAGTGATTTGAATTTTAAAAAAATTCGTCAACTTTTTGCATTTAGACAACGAAACCTAATAGTTTCATCGCCTAAAGTGTTTTAAATTTTCAAAAAATCAGCCAATGTTTTGCACTTAAACAACGAAACTTATATTTTCAAAAACTCCGCCAACTTTTTTAACTTCGATGACGAAACTAATAGTATCGTCGTCTAAGTCCGTAATTTAGCTTTTCAAAAACTCCGCCAACTTTTTTAACTTAGACGACGAAACACCAACTTTTTGACTTAGGTGACGAAACCTTATAGTTTCATCGCTTAAGTGATTTGAATTTTTTGCAAATATTTAGGGGAAAAAAACACCAAGTTTTTGACTTAGACGACGAAACCTAATAGTTTCATCATTTAAGTGATTTAAGTTTTTGGCATAAATTTTGGTGAAAAAAGTCAACTTTTTGAATTAGATGACGAAACCTAATAGATTCGTCGTCTAAGTTTTTAAATTTTTGCCAAAATTTTGTCGGTAAAAATTAATTTTTCAGATATTTATTAAAAAATAAAAAACATTATGCTTAGATGACAAAATAAAAAAGTTTCGTCGTCTAATTATAATTAACTTTGGGTAGTTACTTAAAAATCATCAAAAATCAACCATCAAATGTAACCTTTACATTTATACAATATTGTAGAAAAAAAATTCAACGCAATTCGGATTAGTTTAGTATTCGATCGATTGAATTTAGTAATTATCGAAAAATAGTTAAAAGACTGAAACGATCGTAAAATATAATTTGTAAAACCATTTTTGAAATTACGGGTGTTTGTCTTATCGTAAAAACTTAATTTATCAACTAGATAAAAATTAATTGAAATTTGACATAAAAAGTTTATGTAAGACTAAAACTTATTATATATCTACTAATGTTGTATAACTTAAATATTCGTATGTCTATATTCACTCCACATCAATATTAATGAAATTAAATTTGGAGAAAACAATCGTTAGGTATATTCATCATAACATAATATGTAAGTGGACGAATTTTCAGTAAATATGAAGTTCATTAAGGGTTTGATCAACGTAGTCAACCATAAAAATAAAATTTCAATGAAACGGAAACATAGATAAACGAATCTTCGTAACTTCAATTTTTGAACCGTCGATACTCACAGTCCAAGAATTTTTTTACTCATTGTCTTCGACAAAAAAAAATGCATTTTAAGATGGTATACATGATCATGCTCTTTGATCAGTGGCAGTGAAATTCATCTATAACGACGAAATAGGTATCATTCGTCGTCTAAGTGTTTATGGGTTAGGGTTTACAAGTCAGGGTTTACGAGTTAGGGTTTATAGTTTAGTGTTAGGGTATGAATTTAGACAACAAAATGGGTATCATTCGTCGCCTAAGTCGAACTTAGACGATGAACACAGAGTTTCGTCGTCTAAGTGTTTATGGGTAAAAGTTTAGGGGTTAGTGTTAGGGTATAGATTTAGACGACGAATGGGTACCCATTTCGTCATCTAATTACAATTACCATGGCGACAAAAAATTTTGTCGTTTTAAGTTCTACTTAGACGACAATATTTTTTACTTAGGCGATGATTTCTGATTTCGTCGTCTAAGTATTTCTTAGACGAATGATTTTTTTCTCCCTTAGACAGTGCTTTTGATTTTGTGGTCTAAGTGTTACTTAGACGACGAATTTTTTTCTCATTTAGGCGAAACTTTATTTTTCGTCGTCTAAGTGTTAGGCCTGGCTTGGTTCGGGTTTGTGCATAAAATAATAGGACTCGAACCCGAATATATTGTACAACACGGGTTAGGTTTCATTAATTTTTTAAGCAAACCCGAACTCAACCCAACCGAAATTATTCGGGTTCAGATTTGCTAAGTTTTCGGGTTCTAACAAAATTATAGATCGGAAAAAAATGAAGATACACAATCTCAAAGTACATAATTCATAATGCATACTACATAATCCCATTGTACTAGAAAAATTAATCCATTAGATCTTTATAGCCTGTTACAACACTTCAAGTGTGTACAATATAAAAATAAGCGTTAGAGAATTATAGTAGCCACAAAATACACAAATTTAAAATGGAGAATCTCAATTAGCAATTTAATGACAGTCAAATTAGTATACAATTAAATCTATCAAAAATTAGGGTTGCATTATATAGGTGGCCTTATTAATCATTGGGCTATATTGAAATAAATGTTATTGTAATAACCAATTAAAATGTGACATGTGTGTTACTAAAATTTTATTCGAGTTTTTCAGGTTTAACAATTTTACGAAAGGAATACCCGAACCCAAGCCCGAACTTTGAGTTCGGTCCGGGTTCAACATACACTACAAGAAAAACGCACCTAGACCACGGACCATTTTCGTCGACTAGGTTAGAGTTTCCGTAGTCTAAGTACTTAAACTATCGAATCTCCGTCATCTCTAGTCCGTCGTCCAAGTGTCGAGGTCTAAGCACTTGGACGACTGAAATAGGAAGTTCCCCCGTCCAGGAGGTCACTTGGATGACGCATATGGCCCGTCGTCCAAGCTGTGATGAGACAAGGCAAATGTGATTTGCGTCGTCCAAGTACAACTTAAACTACGCAATTATTGCGTGGTCTAAGTTACACTTGGACGACGCAAATATTGTGTGCGTGGTCTAAGTGACAACTTAGACCACGCAACAATTTTGTAGTCTAAGTGATCACTTAAATCACGTATGTGTATATTTTCCATAGTCCAAGGGAAGACTTAGCCTACAAAGCATATATGGTTTCGTAGTCAAAGTGAAAACTTAGACTAAAAAAGCATATTACTTTTGTAGTCTAAGTGAATATTTATTTTCTTTTAATTTTTTAATTAAAATTTGAATTTAAAGTAAAATATTAATAAATTAATTAAAATACTAAATTTAATTTAAATAATTAAAATTCGTACGTACATCAAATTAAATCTGTTGGAAAATACGATATCATAAACTACATACAAACTACTAAAATACAGCAGGAGCATATGCACCACCGAGTCTCTCGCCTCCAGCCGTGTCGTCGTCGTCGGGGGGTGGGGTCGGAGCAGGATGATACTCTTGCCAAACCTGGTTTGCATGAGGGCAATGAGGTGGGCTATCTGCGCTTGTTGCTCATCAACCCTCTGACGGATAGATAGTGTTTCCTGACGCATAAATAGTGTTTGCTCCCATGCGAGCCGAGCCTCCTCAAGGGCTTATTGAACCTAGTCTGAAAATAATAATAAAAATTAAATAATTATAAATTTGTACGATAATTTAATAAATAATAAATAATAATTACGCTAATTGAGAAGAAATATATACGGTATTTACACCGATTTGACTCGTTTCATTGCCGAACCCAGGCGTCACGTAAGCGGTGATTTGGAGCCCTTATCTCTATGCTCCTTGGCAATTTGTATCATCTACTTGGAGCCGGAGGTATGATGTTTGTCCTTCTTCTCTCAATTGGCCTTGTTTATGTTCGAGGTTTAATGTTGGACAATATAAATAATTAATAAATTAATAAATAACTAAAAAATAATAAGTCAATTTAAATAAAAAAATACGAACCCAATAAAAATCTTCTTTGAAGTGGTTGATCAACCACTCTCACTCATCTTCCCTATTCTCACGCAGCTCTACAGGGGTAGGCGAGCGGCCGAATTCTTCGTAATACTTGTGAACTGTACTTCCAATCACAGTAGATGGCGTTGGCGGTGGTGTTGAGGTGCCTAAACATCTCCAGTGTGCCATTCACCGCATATTGTTCCTACAAGAAAAGAATAAAAAATTATAATTGTATATATTATGAAATTATGATTTTTATTAGTTATTAAAAAATAAATTTAAAATTGTATTAAGTACCGAGAGTTCTTTAAACATCTTCCCCTTCTCCTCGTATGGCAATTCCTTCCAGGTAGACGCAACTATACAAACCTTATTGCGAAGGATTACCCCGATGCTGTGCGATGAGAGACTAGCTAACTGAGAGGTGGGAGAGCCATTGGTGAAATCGTTGTACGGCAACTGGATCTTTTGCCCGGTCGCCTTGAACAACTTCTCGGATTTTTCACCATTTCCGAGTCCTCCGGTTCTTTTCGGTTGAGGATCTGATGAGGCCCTCCTAACCTTGCGCCGCACGTTAATTGTAGAGAATAGCCTCGGAGGAGGCTGTCTCCTGGGCACTTTCTGACACCTGTGTTGGGTCGAAAGGGGAGTCATCATCATCGGTCCGTATAGCTGGGGCATTAGAAATTTCCCCAGTTGCCGCTGCCGACGGACCAGTTGAAGGGTCCGGAGGAGGCGCGACGTTCTCCTCTTGGCTCTGCCAACCTACTTGCTCTGCGAAGTGTCGGAGTTGAGCATCTTCTACCTCTTTTTTGGCTTTTTTTTACCCCACAGAGCCATTTTAACCTAGGAGTTGTAAAAATCAACTACTTTACCATTTATTATTTATAACAATTTACTAATTATTTTTTCTAAATTTTTCATATAAACCACAACATTTACTATTTTTAAAATTTATCATTTACAAATAATATTACTATTAATTAAAATAATAGTACAACTAATTAAATTCATACTAATTATTATAATTCATACTAAGTACAATATTTAATTATCATAATTATAATAATTACCATAATTAATATATATCCATAATTACATGAATACATGATGACCAATTTATTATTTTTACTAATTTATCTTAATTACAATAATTTACCATAATTACCAATTTATTATTTATAATAATTCAATAATTTACCGTAATAATTATTAGTTACCATAATTACAATAATTTACCATAATTATAATAAGTTAACATAATTACCATAATTACTAATTTATTAATTTTACTAATTTACCATAATTAAAATAATTTACCATAATTACAATAATTCACCAATTTATTATTTTTATTTATTTACTAATTTACCATAATTACAATAATTTACCAATTTATTATTTTTACTAATTTACCATAATTACAATAATTATCAACTAAATTGTTATTTTTACCGATTTACTAATTTATTATTAAACACAAATAAACTATATTTACACCTAAAAACATGTATTATACCTAAATACATATTTAAAATAAATTTAAAATACATACGTACGTAAAAAAATAAAATAAAAATTACCGGCGGTGGAGATGGGCGGCGGTGAGATTGGGTGGCGGGTGGTTGTGACGGTGGAAGGTGGAGGCGGAGGGAGGGAGTGAGGGCGATCGACGTACATCGTGGAGGGAGTGATTTAACGATGGTGGAGGAGGTGAGAGACGGTGGAGGGAAATAGTACGTCATCGGAGAGGGGAGTCGCCGGATTATGAGAGAGAGAGAGAGAGAGAGAGAGAGAGAGAGAGAGAGAGAGAGAGTGTGAGAGAGAGAGAGAGGAGAATTGAGGAGATGAAGAAAATGGATCGAATCTGCCTATTTATAGACTTTCACCTAGACGACAGAGGCATTTTTTTCGTCGTCTAGGTTCACTTAAACAACGAAAAAACTCAATTTCGTCGCCTAGGTGAACCACCATAATTTTAGGAAACGTCATCCAATTAATTGGGCAATGGGACTTAACTGCCATAATTTTGGGGAACGGTTCAAATTTGACTTAGACGACGGAAATGGTCATCTCCGTCGTCCAGGTCAAATTTGAACCGTTCCCCAAAAAAAGGCGATGGAATTTAGACCGCCAAAATTTTAAACCTAGACAATGGAGATGAACTATCTCCGTAGTCTAGGTGCAATTTTCTTAAAAATAATTTTTTAAAATAATTCGTAAGGAAGTTTCCGATTTGTCATTCGAATAAACATGTCGTAAAATATCAATTAAAGAATTGTATATATAAAAAGTGAAATTTAAGACGACGAAAAAATTTACATCTTTAAACTTGTTAAGTATCTACTAATCTGTATCACTTAAGTGTTATTAAGTATAGGCTCATTGCACATCGATATTAACAAAATTGAATTTGGACAAAATAACAGTTTAATACATTCGCCATAAGACAATATATAAGTAGAATAATTTTCACTAAATAGTAAGTTCGTTAAAAGTTTTATTGGCACAGTCAACAGCAAAACTGAAATTTTTATAAACCGAAAACGTGGATACACGATAATTTGTAAGTCCTATTTTGGAACCGACGACGCTCACAATCCAAGGATTTTTTACTCAATGGTCTTGACGAAAAGAATATGCATTGGGACATGGTTGTTTTAGATGTGAAAGTACAAAATTTTAACTTAGACGACGAAAATGTGTCTTTGCATCGTCCAAGTGCTTATTTTAGGGTTTAGGGTTAAGCGCCTTAGGGTTTAGGGTTTATTTAGACGAAGGTATGACCATTTTGCATCGTCTAAGTGCCATTTTTAGGATTTAGAGCTACATAATTAATTACTATTAATTGTGTTTACCTTGGTATGGACTACCAAAAGTCGTTTCGTCGTCTACGTTTTAGGGTTTAGGGAAAATGTGATTCTTGATCGATCCGATCCTCGCTTTGGATCTATTAATTAATTTTAATTTGTATTTCCGTCTATCGAAGCTAGCGACCTCGCTCTTTAATTAATTTGAAGCTAATTATGCGAAAAAGTTAAAATTAATTAATTAATTATTAAATTAAGTACAAAATTAATAATTGTACATACTCCTTCTCATAATATATATAATTAATCATGCATTGATCATTACATAAAAAAAGTTTAATTACCAATTAATATTCCTCTTCGTTATATTGTACTCTTCGTCATAATCGTTACCATCCTCCTCATCACTGTTATCTGAGTCCTCAAATATTCTGAGTCCTCGTCCTTATCGTCCTTATGCGCCTCTTCTTCATCTATCTCATTAATTGCATTAAGAATCTCATCTTCAGTTAGATCCGTACAACCATCAGGCATGGGTAAGCGTTTACCAGCTTGAACCAGGTCCATTATGTCGGAGCGGATGACAAAAATATTAGGCTCTTGATATGCAGTAATGTCTCTTTGTAGTTCAACATCTTCAGTCGTCGGCATCCCTTCAGCTGTCATGGTATTCCATATACCTCGATGAGAGATATGGTTAACTATTTTCACCCTTCACCAACTTTTGGATCATCGAGATAGAACACCTACCTAACTAAAGTGGCAAGAGCAAAAAGCTCATCCTCATACCAGCTTGAGTTTGTATCGACTGATAAAAGACCCAGGCCTTCCTTTGTACGCTTGAGCCACTTGCACTTGAATAGGAAAACATTGACATCATTCTGGTAACATAGCTGAAAGACATATACAAGAGTCCCATAATATAGATCATTATCTTTCCCAACCGCTACCCCACTGTTTTGTGTTCTTCTCCCTTCATCTCGGGAAAATGGGAAATATATATAATTAAAGGGTTTAATTTCTACAAACATGTATATAAATTAAATAAGTAAACATACGTACCCATTGAAAGAAATAATTGGGGAACTTCTTCTTAACCACTTTCTCAAATCACGCCGAACTTTTGTCCAGATTTAAGGCTTGAAGCTTCTCTCTGTACTGAATCATGTAAGGCTCGACTTCGTCACAGTCTCGCAACACTACCCAATGTGCCTTAATAAGTTCTTCTCGTTTTAACGATTCCTTAATACTCCTCTAAACGGTCGTACGATATTTCTGATGACAAAAAGATTGATGCAGGCACTGGGATCGGAGGTGGTGGGAGGTGGTGGATCCTTGTGGTACCTGTTGCAGTAAGTAACACACTCATGGATTAGGTATGTCTCGGCTATGGAGTCATTCAGGGCCAACCTATTTTTCATGAATCCTTTATACTATCCAAGTTGTCTACAAAATCAAACGTTCAATTAATTAATTGTATAATAAGTGCATATAGCTAGTAATCTCCAGTGGAACAAATAATGGATTGAAAAACTTGTATAATTAATTAGTTGTACGTACCTTTCTTGATGATACATCCAAGTGTACTGGACCAGACCAGAAATGAGCACCTGCTCAAGCAGGTGGATCATTAGGTGAATCATGATGTCAAAGAAAGCAGGGGGAAAATCATCTCTAGTTTGCAAATGATGTGCACACTTTGTTGTTCCAGTTCCACCACATCTGACTTCTTTAACTCTCGGGAGCATAACCTCTGCCACCATCTGATACACGTATTTTACTAAGTACTAACTAAACACTTAACACTCAACAAAAACGCATAAGCAATTAAAACCCTTTTTTGTATATGTAGCATTGATAAGTAGGGTATCGTTCTTAACCGAGGATTGAGGGTGCATGCATGACTACGCTATGGTTAATAGGGGGATTTTAAGAGGTTGTTATCTAATTCATATGAAATTAAAGACAGAAAATGGTTAGTAAATGCATAGAGAAATCCTAGGTTCTAACATGCTTCACTCATAGACAAGTAGAAAATAAGCAATAACAAAGAACCCTAAACATGTTTACTAGACCGAAATTATACCTAAGTTATATATTTACAAGTGACCGACCCATCTTATTCACCAACGTCTTACACTTAAGTCATATTATATACTCCCTATTAATTATCTAAGTCTTTAGCCAATTACATGTATGATCATTTATTGTGCTTCGGGAATTTGCCCTATGACACGCCTATCAACTTGACAAAGAATTTGCCTTAGCCTAAATTGATGCATTAAGACTAACATGTTCGACTAAATCCTAAGACTCGAAACAAGTTACACATAATATTTCAAAACTGTAAACAAAGCACTGTTATTCAAAACCAAAATACAAATGTTTACAAGGATAAGTAGAAAGATTAGAGTTACACTTTAAGCTCGGGAATTTTCCCTACGCCTTTAATGCAGCCGTCCTTCAATGGAGATGGTGAATAGCTAAGGGAATTTGCCCTATAGCCTACTCGGTAGAGGTAGGAAGCTTTTTGGTGGTGGAGTATGGTGGATCCTTGACAACCTTCAAACTTTGGGAGAGGAGAATAGTGTTTGCAGAGCTATTAGCTTCTAAGATGAGTGATGCTTGAGAATGAGGCCTAGCTCTTGTATTTATAGGTGAAGAATTCCAACTTTCCTCTCCAAACTAGGTTTTCCTAGTGTACCCGGGTAGAATTGACAGTTTGTGGCAGCCTGTCTTGAAACATCTTTTTCGGGAGTTCTAGAGCTCAGAAAATTGTGATTTTGGATTCGTTGGAAAGATCAGCTCGAGGGCTTGAGGAAGACATATATGATCACTATATTTGGAGTTGAATTGCAGATTCTGTGATCCATTAAAGATTGATGAGCTGGCAGGCATATCTTCCTCTTCCTACTAGGAGTAGGGAAATCTTGATCTTTCCATATCTTGTATTTCTTGAGCTCCAAGTCATTTTGGCCGAACCTACCATATATTGTAGGATATTTTGATCTTCAAATAAGGCACTTTTGAGATATACTTAATACTTTTGATCCTCCATCTATTCGGTAATATCTCCTTGCTTGATTTTGCCCAAAATGCTTACTGATTTTCGATCCACCATTTGAAATGTCTTCATTTTGCCTTGCGTCATTTTAGTAACTTGAGAAGACCATTTCGGATCCATATTTTGCTACGTCATTCCTAGTTGATTTAGGAAACTTCTCCACTTAGCTCATTTTATGCTCCAAATCACCTTCTCTATTGTACTCCTTTATTCAAAACCTAAAAACAATAAAGTAAGTAAGAACTGATAATACTAATGTCAAAACAAAGTAAAATGTAGAGAGAAATGCGTTAAGAATCTAGCATAAAATGTGTTGATCAAATTCCCCCACACTTGGACTTTGCTAGTCCCTAGCAAAAACTAATTAAAAGAAAGACTAGAAATAAGAAAACACACAAAACCAACGTTGGAGCTAGTCTCCATGCGTTGCAAAATTCTAAGGACTTGAAAAGTTTGAAAACTAAAAACACGACTAGGCCCTTAGCTAAATTTATCTCAGAAATTTCTTTAAGTATATGACGATTGAGTCACAAGATTTCATAGTGAAAAGTTCAAAAATTTCAAGAGATAAGAGAAATATGATCATGTTATGAACAAGTAGGACTTGGAGAAAACAATGGTGAATTTAAAGCTATGCATGTTTCGAATAAGGTTAAATCAAGCTCACATGGATGCACTCATCATATTTTCACTCATGAAAGGGGTTCACTCAAAACGTATAAATTGAATTGAAAACCTCATAATTACTTGCACAAATGAACCAAACCATATGCTTACTCATGTAACTTACTCAACCAATCGAAGGCTATTCATCTTAAGGATCATAAAAGTCTTTAGAAAGGTTGTAATGGGACTAAGTCTAACGCATTCGAAATTTAGATAAGTGGTGGTTAAAAGCATTCCAAAGAATTAGTCTAGCACTTAGAATTCTCAAATTTCGTGGCTCATCATTTCTACACTTCTTCTTGTGTCAAACTTCAAAATTGGGGGTCAAATTTCATCTTTTTGGGCCCTAACTTCATTCTAAACTTCACTTGTCCAAACTTTTACATTTATAACATTTGCCGGAGAGCTTAACTATTTTTTTTCTTTCTTCCTTTTTCTTTGCATGCTCTCGAATTTTCTTTCTTCTTTTTATTTTCTTTTCGGCAGTCACACTTTTTTTAAGCTTTTGGACAAGTCTTCCCTCTTTTTGTATTCTTTCATCACTTTTCCGCCACTTCTATTGTGCTAGCTTCGAAATCTCTTCACCAAGTCTTTGAAAACAAGGGTTGGAAACTCTACACTAGGATAAGTGTTTAGATATGTAAGTGGTAAATGAAAGAAAAGGCTAAACGTAGGCACAAAGGGGTACTCTAAGGGTGTCGCAGCTCGTGCGCACAATGGTACACATGGCTTTTTGGTTCAAGTGGTGGTAACCTAATTTGCCTTTAATCATATCCAAAATCAGAGCATATATCAACTTAAAAGCGTTGTAAATCTACATGAGTAAGTTCTAGTAATCTCTAGTTCATTAAAATCTATGGCAAGTAATTTGATGAAGCATGTTTTGTTCTTGAAAACCATATGCAAGAAATTCACTCTCAAAGGGAATAATGTAGGCTCAAAAACTCACTTTTAAGGTTTGTATGATTTAAAACTCATTCTAACATGCGTAATCTATACCATGTTTAAGCATACCATATCCACTACATGTCATGACAATCAAAATATCTCACTTAGCACAAGAAATCAGTTTGGTGCTTATTCAACGCCATATGTATTCTTTTTTTTTGGTCCATTTTCATCATAGACTAACTAAGGGCATCCTAAAAAATAAAAAATACTCTTTAAAAACCCTAAGTTAAATAGAAAGACACAAAATAAAAAAAATTTTAGGGCATCATCCGCCGGAAAGTTCCATTGTCCGCCCGGTTTTATGATTTTAAGACTCAAATAAATTTGTAAACCCCTTCCCCACACTTAAACTCTACATTGTCCTCAATCTATTTAAAGGAAACATAGAACTAAGTATGAAGAGAGAGACCCACGAAAAGTTTAGCTAACGAAAGTAAATAAACAATGAAATTAAAAAGATAAGGGATGAGAGAACAAATCCTTGATGATTCCTCCATTGGGTTGCCTCCCAACGAGCGCTTGTTTTTTAACGTCTTCCAGCCTAGACGTGATGCATCTTCATGTTGTGTTTGATAATATCGGTTCCTCGAGCCATGAGTCTTCAACAATTTCTTCCTTGATGATCGAATGATATGGCTTTAAACGGTGGCCATTGACCTTGAATTCATTGCCGGATATTGGGCTCTTGATAAGGACAGCTCCAATCCATCTAGAGCGTAGTTTTCCCGGAAATATCTTAAGTCGAGAATTGAATAAAAGAACTTGTTGGCCAATGATGAAGTTCTTGCGTCGGATCATCTTATCATGGAATAGCTTTGTTTTCTCCTTGTAGATCCAAGCATTGTCGTAAGCATCATTCCTTATCTCCTCAAGTTCACAAAGTTGTAGTTTTCGATGCAAACCAGCCTTATCGCGATCCATATTGAATTTCTTGACAGCCCACCATGCCTTGTGTTTGAGATCCACCGGAAGATGAAATGCTTTCCCATAAACTAATCGAAAAGGTGACATTCCAATGGGAGTTTTGTAGGCAGTTCGGTAAGCCCATAATGCATCATCTAGGCATTGGCTCCAATCTTTCTGGTTCGGCTTAACGGTTCTCTCCAAGATCTTCTTGATCTCACAGTTGGATACTTCAGCCATTCCATTTGTTTGAGGATGATAAGGCGTAGACACCTTGTGTGTGACACCATAGTTCCTCAATAATGCTTCCACCGTCTTGTTGCAAAAATGACTCCCTCCATCGCTGATTAGAACGCGTGGCATTCCAAACCTTGTAAAAATATTAGCCTTAAGGAAATCTGCAACAACTCGCGAATCATTAGTACGAGTGACTTTTGCTTCCACCCATTTTGAAACATAATCAACGGCGAGTAAAATATAAGTATAAACGTTAGACATGGGAAATGGTCCCATAAAATCTATTCCCCAAACATCAAAAATTTCGACATTTATCACATAGTGTTGTGGCATTTGATCTTGTGGTCCAATGTTGCCGCTCCTTTGGCACCTATCACACTTACTACAAAATTCATGAGAGTCACGAAAAATGTTAAGCCAAAAGAAACCACAATCTAAGACTTTTAAAACTGTTTTTCTCGAACCAAAGTGACCTCCACATGCATCGTTATGACAAAACTTAAGAATGGACTCAAATTCACTATCGGGGACACACCTACGAATTACTAAGTCAGAGCATTGTTTCCATAAGTAAGGTTCATCCCAAATGAAATGTTTAGCATTTAGTCTAAGTTTATGGCGTTGGACACTATGCATGTGAGGTGGAAACTTATCGGTGACTAAATAATTTACTGTATCCGCATACCAAGGAGTTTCCGAAGCACTTACCTGAATTCCGAAGAGTTGTTCATCCGGAAATGTTTCCTCTATTGCCACCGCCTCTTGTTCATGTACAATTCGAGACAAATGGTCAGCCACCACGTTTTCTACTCCCTTTTTGTCCTTAACTTCAATGTCGAATTCTTGGAGTAGAAGTATCCAACGAATGAGTCATGGCTTGGCATCCTTTTTCGCCATGAGATACTTCAATGCGGCGTGGTCCATGTAGACAATCACCTTGCTTTGCAACAAGTATGATCGAAACTTGTCAAGTGCAAACAGTACAGCGAGCATCTCTTTCTCGGTTGCTGTATAATTGCTTTGAGCATCATCTAATGTTCGAGAAGCATAGTAAATGGCGTAGGGCTTCTTGTCCTTCCTTTGCCCTAGAACAGCTCCAACGGCGTAGTCGAAAGCATCACACATAAGTTCAAACGGTCGAGACCAATCCGGTGCACAAAGGATAGGAGCACTCGTGAGAAGCTCCTTCAATTTGTCAAATGTAGCTCCGCATTCATCATCAAACACAAAGGGAGTTTCTTTTTGCAGAAGCTTGCACAAGGGACGAGATATGTGGGAAAAGTCCTTGATAAACCGCTTGTAAAAACCTGCATGGCCAAGAAAAGAACGTATCTCTCTAACCGAAGTCGGAGAGGGTAAGTACCGCACAAGATCTACCTTAGCTTTATCAACTTCTATTCCCCTTTTCAAAACTATGTGACCCAAAACTATCCGTTGAGTAACCATAAAGTGGCATTTCTCCCAATTAAGCACTAGGTTTGTTTTAACGCACCTTTGTAAAATTAACTCTAAGTTGTCTAGGCATGCATCAAAATCCCTCCCAAATACACTAAAGTCATCCATAAAAACTTGTATGATTTTCTCTATGTAATCGGAAAAAATTGAAAGCATGCAACGTTGAAATGTACCTGATGTGTTGCAAAGTCCAAATGGCATCCGTCGATATACAAATGTTTCAAAAGGGCATGTGAACGTTGTCTTCTCTTGATCTTCTTCGGCGATGCTGATTTGGTTGTAACCGAAATATCCGTCTAGGAAGCAATAATAAGCATGGCCTGCCAACCTCTCAAGCATTTGATCAATGAAGGGCAAGGGGAAGTGGTCCTCGCGAGTGGTGGCATTGAGCTTCCTATAGTCAATACAAACTCTATGGCCGGTTACAGTTCTTTGTGGCACAAGTTCATTCTCCGCATTTTTTACCACGGTGATTCCGGACTTCTTAGGAACAACTTGCACGGGTGAAACCCATCGGCTGTCCGAAATCGGATATATGACACCACAATCCAAGAGTTTGATAACTTCCTTCTTCACAACTTCCATCATAGGTGGATAGAGTCTCCTTTGAGCTTCTCTCGAAGGTTTAGCCCCATCTACGAGTAGAATTCGATGCACGCAAGTGGCCGGATTGATGCCTTTGATGTCGATAAGGGTCTATCCAATTGCTGTTTTATGACGTTTAAGCATGTTGATGAGCTTGCCCTCTTGTTCTTCCTCCAACGATGATGAAATGATAAACGACAAAGTGTCATTCTCTCCCAGGTAAGCATACTTCAAATGAGCCGGTAATATTTTGAGTTCTAACTCCGGTGCCTTGATTACGGATGGAACTAACTTGTTTTCTCCATAGGCTAACGAAATAGGAGGCGGTCTATTGACAATCCGTGGAGCCTCATTGAGTGCCATAGCCATCTCAAGGATCCTTGGCTCCAATATGTCGATTAGTGCATCAAAAAGGGCTTCATCCCCAAGTCGAGTCAACCCCGCTCCTTCTTGTATGGCAATGTCTAGCTCATCATCTCCAATGGTGTCTAAGTGTTGTTGAGCTGCCTCTTCCACCATGTCCATCGAAAATATGGCATTTACACTTGCCGTGGGAACCTTCATGGCATCTAAGATATTAAACTCAATCTTTTCTCCATCAATCTCCATGGAAAACGTTCCCTCGAAGACATCTATCTTCGTTCTTGCAGTCCTCATGAAAGGTCATCCAAGGAGTAGTGGTGTGGTGTTCAAAGGACTTTCTTCCATGTCAACTATGTAGAAATCTGCTGGACAAATTAGGTTGTTGACTTGCACAAGAACATCTTCAACGTATCCCCTAGGATACTTATGTGAACGGTCGGCTAGTTGAATGATGACGTTGTCTTGCTTGAGTTCGCCTAGATCCATAGATGCATATAAATAATAAGGAATTACGTTGATGGATGCACCAAGGTCTAGCATGACATCTTCGAATTTGTTGTCACCAATCACACAAGGAATAGAAAAGCTCCCCGGATTCTTCAATTTGGGGGGTAACCGACGCTGTAAAACCGCTGAAATAGTCGCATTCACCTTCACAACCTCCTTCGCTCTCGTTTGCCTCCTTTGGGTGCATATTTCTTTTAGAAACTTGGCATATATAGGCACTTGCTTGATGCACTCGATCAAGGGAAAATTTACTTGCACCTTCCGAAAGATGTTTAAGATGTCTTCGTATTGATCATCCTTCTTAGATTTCGTCAACCTATGGGGGAATGGTGCACGAGCAAACGAAGCATTAGTATTAACCAAAATTGAAGGGATAGGGTTAATACCTTTGTTTGGGGCAGATTGCGTGGTGACATGTGCCTTATTGGCGTAAGGAGCCACACTCTTCTTTGTCTCGGCTACCTTAGTGGTCGGATCTTCTTCTAAATCCTCCTCCTCATAAATGGCGTGAGGAGGTGTCTTGCTTTTCGTTGGCAAAGGAGATGCCAAAGTTCTCCCACTCCGATTTGGTGGTTGAGATTGAGGTGGAAGGTGGCCGAAGTCTCTAAATTGGCCCATGAAGTCCACGAGTTGGCCCATTTGCTTTTTGATTTCAGTGATGTCTCGGCCATGTGTTTCCAACGTCTCCTTTGCTTTTGCTTGTCCCTCCAAGAGAACTTGTGTTGAAGCGGACAATTGAGTGAACATCTTGTCATAGTCCAGATTTGTAAATTGTTGTTGGACTGGAGGAGATTGTTGCATAGGTTGCATCGTTGGCATGGGAGCTTGTTGCATTGGCTGCCTTGGTTGAAATGGAGCACGTTGCACTACAAGAAAACAGCACTTAGACCACGGAAACGTAATGGTTCCGTGGTCCAAGTGAAACTTGGACTACGGAGATTACTATCTCCGTGGTCCAAGTTCCACCTGGACAACGGAGAAGTCTCCGAGGTCCAGGTGAGCACCTGGACGACGGAGATAGTAGTCTCTGTCGTCCAGGTGCTCACCTGGACAACGGACCGACACGCCGTGGTCCGAGTGGCCACTTAGACGACGTACTGACACCTCCTTCGTCTAAGTGAAGCATTATATAAGGCTAATGCCAAACTCTCTTCCTCTCCTGCGTGCACGCAATGTAAACGACGATCGATGTCCTAGCTAGCTGGCTAGATATATAGCACTATATATATCGATCTTTGGCTCCGACCATAGATTAATTCGCCATATATATATATCGGAGAAGGCCAGGTACGTACGCAGTTAATTTTCCAACACCATTAACGTAGGTTTATATATATATATAATTAATTGCATGTACGTTTGTTATAACGCCGATTGTTAATAATTAATTAGTACGTCTAATTAATATATAATTAATATATTAATTTAGGAAATTGATGATATATATATTAGTTAATTATAGACCTGTAGTACGTATATATGTATGGATGTTTTCAAATTTGGTTAATATTTAGTTAAAACGTACATACATGCATGTATGTTAGCTACACATATTAAAGTACGTAATTGATCGATGTAGATCGAGTACATATAATTAATAGTTAATTAATTGACTAATATATATGTAATAATTAATTAAATATAATATTTTGTAGAAGTATGGACAAGAGTTGGATGAAGTTGCAGAATAGATATGATGTTCGGTATATGGATGGAATTAGCGAATTTGTGAATTTTGCGATAGAACATGGTCAGGGAAAGAAGCGTTTCAGGTGTCCGTGCCAGAAATGTCTTAATTGTCAGTATGTGGAGGTTAATGTTATGGTGCAACACCTGTACGAAAATGGTATGATGTGGAGTTACACTACATGAAGCGAGCATGGTGAAGCAGTAGACTTCAGCTCAGCAGACTTCAGCTCAGGGTACAGTTACCAGGTTACCTTATCCAGCGGCAGTGGTGCCGGCCCCCTTGCTTGCAACCCAACTGCAGATTTGGTCCATGATGCGTTTCCGGGATTTAGTCATGGTGGACACCAACACCAAGACGGATGTTACAGTACCACTCATGAGCATGATGACACATTCCCCGCTGCTAGCTTGGCCACTAACACTAGTGAGATGGATAAGTACAACCAGATGCTACTTGAAGCGCAGACCCCGGTGTTCTCTGGATGTCGAGAGAATGTGTTGCAATATGTGATGGAGCAAATGAAGATAAAAGTGAAGCACAAAATATCAGTAAGTGCTTTGGACAAAATTTAGGAGCAAATATGTAAGTTGCTTCCTGATGATCACAATCTTCCTAAATCTCATTATAATGTTAGAAATATCTTGAGCAGCAAGTACAGGATAATTGACGCATGTCCGAATAATTGTGTGCTGTTTTACAAAGAGTATAAAGATTTGGACTATTGTCCCGTATGTGGCCAGTGCAGATATGAGCTGAATAGGAAAAGTTCGAAAAAGAGAATTCCTGTGAAAGTTGTTCGATATTTTCTCTTGATTCCTATATTGCAGCGCCTGTACATGTCTCTACACAGAGCAGAGGCAATGCGATGGTACGCAGAAAAGCGAATAGATGATGATGTCCTGCGACACGCCGTGAATGTGGAGGGTTTCAAACATTTCAACAGAGAATTTGGAGACTTTGCTGTAGAGGTTAGAAATGTTAGACTCGGCCTATCTACAGACAGATTCAATCCTTGAGGAAGTAATAGCTCCGCCGTCAGCACTTGGCCAATTATTCTGATGATGTACAACTTGCCTCCGTGGATGTGCATGAACAAGGAATTTAATTTCCTTACTGTACTAATTCCAGGTCCTAAATCTCCAGGGAAGTGGTTAGATGTCTACCTCAGACCTTTGATCAACGAGCTGAAACTGTTGTGGCAAAATGGAGTACCAACTTATGACAAATTCACTGACACGATGTTCACGATGAAGGCTGCCGTAATGTGGACGATCAGCGATTTTCCAGCGTATGGGATGTTGGCAGCCTGCAGGACAAAAAGATATAATGGATGTCCTATATGTTTTGACGACGTGAACTCTAGTTGGCACGCGGGGAAGGTGTGTTACTTGGGTCACCGTAGATGGCTTCCTCACGACCACCCGTGGCGATAGGATGAAGCTCATTTTGAGAGATTTTAGAGAGATTGAGCTATTTCGAGAGATTGATCATCGGGCGAAGAGATTTTAGAGAGATTGAGCTATTTCGACTTTGGTGTGTTGACCAATGACGCAGATGTAAAGAAATGCAATCTAATTCCTCCACATCATCTCCGCTATTGGCATCACAAGAGTATATTCTTTGAACTCCCTTACTGGTCGAAGTTGAAGCTGAGGAACAACTTGGACGCGATGCACATAGAAAAGAATGTGTGCGACAGCGTGGTGGGAACAATTCTCGGTATTAAGTTCAAGACTAAAGATACTCCCAAAGCGCGCAAAGATCTGGAATCAATGAATCTACATCGTCCCTTGTGGTTGAGGAGGGATAGGAAAGGAGTGTACAATAAGATGCCAGCTGCACCTTACACAGTGAAGCCGACACTTAGATGTTCTGTATTTCACTGGTTTAAGGGCGTTCGTTATCCGGCTACGTATGCTGCTACTATAATTCGAGCAGTGGACGAGGTGCAACACAAGTTTGTTGGTCTAAAGACACATGACTATCACGTTATGCTGCAACGTCTGATTCTAGTGGTAATTCGACCATATTTACCTCGTGACATCGTAGAACCAATAGTGGCATTGTGCAGATGGTGGCAGAGGTTATGCGCCAGAGAATTAAAGAAGTTAGATGTGGTGGAACTGCAACTACAAATTGTGCACATCATTTGCAAACTAGAGAGGATTTTTCCCCCTGCTTTCTTTGACATCATGATTCACCTAATGATCCACCTGTCCGAGCAGGTGCTCATTTCTGGTCCGGTCCAGTACACTTGGATGTATCCTCAAGAAAGGTACGTACAACTATATTAATTATACAGGTGATTCGATTCATAATTTGTTCCACTGGAGATTTGTAGCTATATGTACTTATTCTTATTGTACGTTTGATTTTGTAGACAGCTTGGACAGTATAAAGGATTCGTCAAAAACAGGTCGGCCCCGGATGGCTCTATAGCTGAGACATACCTAATGCATGAGTGTGTTATTTACTGCAACAGGTACCTCAAAGATCCACCACCTCCCACTGCCTCCGATCCCAGTGCCCGCATTAATCTTTCTGTCGTCACCAATGTCGTCCGACCGTTTAGATGAGTATTAAAGGAATCGTTAACACGGGAAGAACTTATTGAGGCACATTGGGTAGTGTTGCGAGACTGTGACGAAGTTGAGCCGTACATGATGTCATACAGGGAGAGGCTTCAGGCGTTAAATCCAGACAAGAATTCGGCGTGGACTGAGATAATGGTTAAGAAAAAATTCCCTGATTATTTCTTCTAATGGGTACGTACGTACGTCTCAGTATTTAGTAATTTATATATATACATATCGATCATATTTGTAGAAAGTAAACCCTTATATTTTCTCATTTTCGCAGATGATTGATCTACAAAAATCCGAAAACCACGGGGGGTGGTGGTCCTGGCCAAAGCACTTGCTAGCAGGGAAGCCGATTAAACACTATATTTATCTCGGATGTTTTGTGAACGGTGTAAAGTTCCATTCATTGGCCCGAGATGAAGGAAGAAGAACACAAAACAGTGGGGTAGCGGTTGGGAAAGACAATGATCTATATTACGGGGCTATTGTAAATGTGGTTCAGCTATGTTACGGGAATGATGTCAACGTTTTCCTATTCAAGTGCAGATGGTTCAAGCGTACAAAGGAAGACCTGGGACTTTTATCAGTCGATACAAACTCAAGCTGGTATGAGGATGAGCCTTTCGCTCTCGCCACCTTAGTTAGGCAGGTGTTCTATCTCGACGATCCGAAAGCTGGTGAAGGGTGGAAAATAGTGAACCATATCTCTCATCGATGAATATGGAATATAGAGACAATTGAAGGGACACCGACGACTGAAGATGCTGCTGAACTAGAAAGAGACATTCCTGCCTATCAAGAGCCTAATATTTCTGTCATCCGCTCCAATATAATGGACCTGGTTCAAGATGGTGAACGGTTACCCATGCCTGATGGTTGTACAGATCTAACTGAAGATGAGATTATCGATGCCATTAATGAGGTAGATGAAGAAGACGTGCAGGATGAGGACACAGACGAGGACTCAGGTTATTCGTCGGACGATGTTGAGTATGATGAGGAGGATGAGCAATCGGATAACGGGGATGAGAATGATGACGATTATGACGAAGAGTACAATTATACGACGAGGATTATTAATTGGTAATTAAGTATTGTAATTATTGTAATATATGATCGATGCATCATCGATCAAAAATTAATATAAGGAGGAGTATGTATGTACGTATGTAAAACTATTATTTTTGTACTTAATTAATTAATTACACGCCCCGTCCATGCTCGGATCGGATCGACCGACGTATGTAAATTTAATTTAATTAATTAATTAATGGATCCGAATCAGATCGAATCGGATCGGAGCGGATCAGATCGACGAATTTTTAAGCAAATTGAATAAGAAGAATTGAACGGAGACACCTGAAAGACGGAGGATAAGTTTTCCATCGTCCAAGTACGCACCTGGACGACGGAGAATATCATATGCGTCGTCCAAGAGAAGCAAAAACCCTAAACCCTAAAAAGTTAGGCCCTAACCCCTGAATTCAGGAGTTTGCATTTGGATGACGGAAATGAGCTTCTCCGTGGTCCAGGTGCATACTTGGACGACGGAGAACTCATTCTCCGTCGTCCAAGTACGCACCTAGACCACAGAGAAGCTCATCCCCGTCGTCCATGTGCAGAATTTGTAATTTTTTTCTAAGACAACGACAATCTAGACCATCTCCCAATGCATATTCTTTTCGTCAAGAATATAGAGTATACAATTCTTGGTGTGTGAGCTTTGACGGTTCTAAAATCGGAGTTAGGCCCTAACCCCTGAATTCAGGGGTTTGCATTTGGATGACGGAAATGAGCTTCTCCGTGGTCCAGGTGCATACTTGGACGACGGAGAACTCATTCTCCGTCGTCCAAGTACGCACCTAGACCACAGAGAAGCTCATCCCCGTCGTCCATGTGCAGAATTTGTAATTTTTTTCTAAGACAACGACAATCTAGACCATCTCCCAATGCATATTCTTTTCGTCAAGAATATAGAGTATACAATTCTTGGTGTGTGAGCTTTGACGGTTCTAAAATCGGAGTTACGAAATGTCTTGTATCCACGTTTCCGGTTTGTCAAAATCTTGGTTTGCGGTTGACTGTGCCGATTAAACCCTTCATGAAGTTATTATTTTCTGAAAATCATTCTAATTATATATTATGTTACGGCGAACGTATCCAACGGTTGTTTTGTCCAAATTCAATTTCGTTAATTTTGAAATGCAAATGAGCCTATACTTAATAACACTTAAGTCATAAAGATTAGTAGATACTTAACAAGTTTAAAGACGTAAAATTATTCGTCATTTCAAATTTAACTATTTATATATACGTGCGTTATTTGATATTTTACGACTATTTCATTCGAATGACAGATCGGCAAATTCCTTGCGAATTTTTTTTTTTTTTTTTACGTAAATTGAACTTGGACGACGGAGAATGACTATCTCCATCGTCCAAGTTCAAAATATATGGCGGTTCATTTTGCCGCCTTAAATTTCGGCGCCGCTTCAAATTTGACTTAGACGACGGAGAATATATTCTCCGTCGTCTAAGTCAAATTTAAGGCGGTTGAAAAGCCCCGCCGATTAATTGGGCGCCATTTCAAAATTTTGAAACGGTTCTCTTAGACGACGGAAAAGTCCGTTTCCGTCGTCTAAGTGCACTTAGACGACGGAAAATAGGGCTCCGTCGTCTAAGTGAAAGCATATATATACAACAGTTCACCCTCTCTTTTCCTCATCCCATCTCATTTCAATTCCTCTTCTCTCCTCTCCTCTCCTCTCCTCTCCTCTCAAAACCTCTGGCCTTCCTCCTCCGGCGACGAAAATTCCGGCAACTTTCCCTCTCTCCGGCGACATTCCGGCGAATTTCCGGCGACATTCCGGCAAGGTAATAATTATATTTTTTAATTAACATTATTATTATTTAAGTAATTATTTAATTTGTAAATGCTTGTGTAATTCCCGTAATCTTCTTCCTCAAAACAGTGATCTTTGAGGCCGGAAAGTACTTAGCCAAGAACAGGTCAGCAAGTTGCTTCCATGTAGTGATGTGATTAGGCGGTAGTTCCAACAACCAAGTTTGAGCTCTATCCATCAAGGTAAAAGGAAAAACTTTGAGTTTGAAAAGTTGTTCATCGGCATCCGAAGGCTTCATACTCATGCAAATAAACTGAAATTGCTTGAGATGCATGTTGGGATCTTCATTTGACAGCCCATGGAAGATTGGTAAACGGTGTAGGAAGCCACTCTTCAACTCAATGTCCTTCTTATCCGCTTGGGGTTCCAGAAATGCAATGCAAGAAGGACCATTACTCCATTCCGTGGAGCAAGTACGTTGGCGATGAAAGGACCCAACCCCGATTTAGTTGCCTAAACCGGAATCGAACCCCCTCGAAAACACGAACCAACAAAAACCGTAGAAATTTTGGCAGAGTTTCGTTACTAACGTGGAATTACCATTACCTGCACGCGGAAAATACACTTCATCCTATGCCACAAAAAGCAAACCGTGGGCACCAATCCCATCCGGATTTCTCAATATTTCAATAGTAAAGTAAAACAATAAATATAATAGTACTTTATTGAAATCCGGTGTAAAATCATATAACGTGAACAACAGATTACTCAGAGCGACCTCTAATGTATAAACATATCAGTACCACAGTAGGTAGAACAATAATCCTACTGGAAGAAACAAGGTAGCTAGAGCACTATGCCTCCAACCACGACGTGCGACACCAGAGCCTGAACTGCAAACTGGGCACGAAAACCGAAAAGCCCAGGGGAAAGACATGAAAACCGTTAGAGTGAGTGGACGAAAATGAATGTTTTTCACCAAATAATATATACGTTATAAAAACATATGCGAGTCTAAATGCAAATGCATAAATAAAGGAAATGGTACACGAGGGAGACTCTAACTCCTCACGCGTCCGGGTACACGAGGGAGACTCTAACTCCTCACGCATACAGAGCATGCATCGTAAATACATCGCGGAGTCTCTCATGAACTACCACGCGATAGCACAGTCTGAACCACGGGATCCCAGACCCACACGTGATTCCTAGCCAGAAAGGCCTCGGGTCAGGATATCTGTCCCCGCTGGAGCGTACTCGGGGATCAGCCGAGAAGCCAGTGTGTATCGATACAACAACGTAACCGAGACTGTACTCTGTGTAAACCAAATCATAAATCTTTTTCATGCACATGCATAAAACATAATATATATATGTATGTATACTTGTATACGCATATCCGTATATGTATAATCGTAAAACACATGCTCATAAAATCATAATCAAACTGCATGCTCAAGTTCGTAAATCATAAATAAAAGACTCGCAATCAATCCGTGAAAAGAAATTGTCCACTCACAGACTGGCGTAAAGCGATACGCGTTAACCCGTGATCCGGCGGAAAGTCCCTCGCCAAAAGAACGATTACGAACCCCTGAATATTCACAAAATCCAATTCTCATAACCATAATTCGACAATTCAAAACAAATCACGAGAAACCACCGTTCTCGGAAACACGTAATTCGAATACGACTAATCGTCGAAAATCTATATAACACACCTCAATACCTCGCTACAATTTCGGCCGCTCAATTCGAAAAACGAACCTCCCCACTGCGATCGGGGCGCGATTTCGAGTCAAATGACATGCAACTTGTGGAAAATCCCAAAAAGTCAAACTGGACCGCCGTTGACCGTTGACCGCCGCCGCCGAACGTGAAATTTCTCGGCGGAGCAACCTTCATTCCATACAAAATCACCCACTGAGCAACTTTTTCAACTACATCGAAGGCCAATTCTCACTCTAACTAGGTCAATTTCAAGCAAAACCGAATGTACACACAAATTTCAAATCCAAAATTCTCCTTCCACAAATCGAATTAGAACTCCATACTTACATAGTTAGAATCCTTGAGAGGAGGGCTACAAAACCCAGTGCATCTTAAAGCTCAATTCGGCTGAAATCGATGGACTCGAATTCACCAAGTTTCTTCAAACTTTTGGCCGGTTTTGTCTCCTCCTCCGGTGAGCCTCGCCGCGAAAGGAGGCCGGAAAGGTGGAGAGGATCACTGGGCGAGTCGAACCAGACCAACCCCGCCCCACGGGGTGGCCGGACGGGGAATCGCCGTCGGAAACCGTCGCCCTCCAACTCAGTCAACATGAGTTGACCGAGTCAACCACAATGAATGCAGGTTTGACTTTCCCCTTTTGGTAAGTCACTATTTATAGCTTCCCAAAATGGAAACTCCAAAATTCAAATTTCGATAAACTTCAAACACGCGTAATTTCCTCGTCGTAATTCCGATTCCGTTAATTCTCGCGGCCACAAACTCGTCTCGACATATTTTTCAATAATCACCCGAAGTCAAATACATCGGCCAATCGGATAAAAAGTCAACGGTTCACACCAACACATATTAAATCGACAAAATAACCAACAATCGGAAATATTCACAACTTAATCTCCGTAACTCAGAATAATGCTCCGGAAGTTCCCACAAGCTCGAAATTAAATTCTGAACAACTTCCATGAACGAACTGAAACCAAATTCTTGACCGGTAATTAAGTCGTTAAGAGATCCATCATTATAATCTGATTATGCCGAAACTTCAAATATTCATAATTAATTCCTCGGTCGTCCAAATAACGATCCGGAACCGCCCACGAACTCGAAATCACATGTACTACGACTCTCGAGAAGAGACCCAGATCCAATTCTCGGCCAATAATTAAGTCGTTAACGAGCCTGGCGATTCAAATACTGTCGGAACTCTGCGACTACGCAGTAACTCACGTATATAGCTGATCATACTGCTGATTCTGGTCCGGGTCGTCACAAATCCACCCCCCTTAAAAATTTCGACCTCGAAATTTCCAAGTCTGCCGACTACAAGGTAGGAGCACTGCCTCTGCATACTGCTCAACTTTCCAACGGCAACCTCAACTGAACAACTCTGATAACTGTCTCCACAATAGGAGATAACTCTGTGCTGAAATCCCTGTACCCACAAATCTCGAATCTGAACTGGCTCCACACAATAGCCAAGTGTTCCTGCATAAGGAACAGGTAGGGTACACAACATGTAACAAACCTGAAACGTAGTTCCTCCACACGGAACACAACACACACAAAAGCCAATGCTATAGGCGATGCCGAACTATACGGCACAGCACAAACTCGCCTATGACCACACGCGGATCAAAATAACATAGCAAATCACAACTCAATCTGCACACATCAACATAACTCAAACATCGAACTCAAGCAATTATCAACCCATTTCCGCTAACCTGACAGTCTGCGGTAACACATTCCACAAAATCCGAATCAAATGTCAACTCAAACCAAACTCGTTCCAGCACAAAGGAGTACAACATCGTTCCTCAAAACGACATCATGCAACGTCAATATCACAGTGGTCAACAAACTGGTACTGTAAGCAATCTCGAACAACTGAAACTGCTCGTCCCAAATCCTCCGGAACTGCAATACCGATGTCCACAACATGCCCTTCAAGGCCTGAATAGTCCTCAAAGATCGCTCGTCAATCTGAGGATAAGAACTGGTACTAAACTGTAATCTGGTCCCCTAATGCTTGCTGCATAGCTCGTCAACACTTTGTTGTAGCTGATTATCTCGATCAGTGAACTGGCACACAGGTACACCACATGAATGGACAACCTCCGTCAAACACAGCTATGCCAGCCTGCCACTAAAATCTTTCTCGGAAGTACAAGGGAATGTACCAAATTCATCAAATGGTCCACAATGGCCTGACAACTAGTATCACAAACCAAAGTGCATACAATCACACACACACAAGATCACAGCAAACAAACGCCACGTCTAACCGGAAATCTCAAATGGCTGATACTTCTCGGCAAGTCTCCGCCTCCGAGCCATGGCCAGCTGACAAATGTGGCATCTGCACACACATACTGCGCACGCACAAGCTGCTATATTGCTCTTCATGTTGCGTCACGAGTAGTAAACTCGAAGTGTCTGACACATCTCCGTACCACTAGCGCCAAACACGCGCAAAATCACGAGCCTCAACATCATCACACTCAAACTCAGCTCCCATAGCTCGCAACTCGGTTAACACGGAAACTCGAGCCACACATACACATGAAATACTGAAGCTCCCGACTTTCGACTGATTGCATCAGCAACAACATCCCAGATGAATAGTCAAAGTACAACCTCTAATCTTTCCCGAACAAGCTCAAGGTGCAGCCATAGTCGTTAGTCGACCCCATCCATTAACACTGCCTCAAGCCCAAATCTGGCCGAAAATACAAGTGGATGAAACTCAAGTAATCAGTGTACGTCCTACACTGCGCTGCACGCCATAGCTGTAGTATCTCGAACTCTTCGATGCTAACATAAGGACAGCTACACCCAAATCATACACAGGATACGTAACTACACAAAATTCCACTGCCTGGAGCCATGAGCCACCGCTCTGCTACACAGCATCAATACACAACCAAATCTAAACCTCGATGCATTGCCATAACCCACGACCACGAACTCACCATGATCGTCAGGTAAGGTCAAAACCGAAACAACGGTCAACCATCCTGCAGGAGTAAGTAACTCTCCTCGCGTGCATCGAACCACTCAAACTTGACACCTTCTTTGTCAATCCGGAAAAATAATGTGGTACTCCGGGAAAATCCTGCACAAGCCGTCGGTAATAGCCTGCCAAACCCAAGAGACTCCCGATCTCTGGTACAAGGGTAGGTCAACCCCAAATCAACACGGCTTCCATCTGGTCAGGATCCACGCCAACTCCCTCGGATAACATCACACAGCCCACAATCTTCACGCTAACCATTCAAAACTCACACTGGTTGAACTTTGCAAACAACTGATCACCTCGCGAGGTCCGCAAAACCGCTTGCAACTGCTTCAGGTACCGGCTCACACTCCTGGAGTACATCAGGATATTGCCAATGAACATGACCACAAAATCGTCCAGAAACCGTCTGAACACCTGGTCCATCAAGTCCACATGATCAACAGGGCATTGGTCAACCAATGGCGTGACTAAAAACTCGTAATGCCTGCACCATGATCTGAAAGCTAACATAGACACATCTGACTCATCGATCCTCAACTGATGGTATCTGGACCCGAAATCAATCTTCGAAATGACTGAAGCTCTCACAAGCTGATCAAACCAATCGTCAATCCGAAGCGGAGGATACTCACTCTCCTCTAAAGCAAATCAGGCTTCGATAGTCAATGCACCATCTCGACGAACCATCCAACATCCGTAAACACAATGCAAAAGCACACCACGCAAATACGCGGGGTCGCATGAAATCTCCTAAAACCTCCTCCAGCAACTCCTGGAGTTGAAACTGTAGCTCCATCAGCTCCGCTGGCTCCGAACGACAAAATGCCGGTAAAATGAGTCCAGCGCCCGGTACAAGCTCATGGTGTAGTCAGTCTCCCGAACTGGAGGAACACCTGGTAACTCCTCCGGAACACACCTGGAAACTCGGGAACCACCTCAATGTCACCAACATCGAGCACAGCAACCAAAGTGTCGACATCATACGTTAAGCATGCAACATAATCCGTCTCCATCATCTACTGGACCATAACCACGAAACAGTGTCTCGGGGAAACCTGGTCGTCGAGCACAACCTCCTTCTCAAGGCACTCGCACATAGCCAAATGCGTCGTCAGAAGTCCGTACTCATGGTCACATCAAAACCACGATGTCCAGCTATAACAGATCCGTGGCTAACACATAACCTCCAACAAGGATCTCACAACCTCCGGATGGATACAACACTCTCCAAAACCTCGGAAGTGGAGATGCATGTACAATAACCATGGATATCAAGCAACAGTAACCTCGGAGAAAAGTCTGTCCTCAAACAAGGTCATGGCACGAACTCCAACATGCCCAAGTAGCCGCCCACGTCAATTGCGATTTTCTGAATAGCTCGTCTAGAAATCTGGGTTGATCAAGCTCCAGAAGCAGCATCATGATTTCCTCGTAAACTCCCAGCTGTTGAACCGCTAACAAAGATGGCTGAGGGCACTCCCTCGCAACGTGACCCTCCTGGTCACCGAAACAACAACTGAAAGTACTCCTCGAACACAAATCACTGCAACACCTGCTGCGTGAAAGGATCACCAACGATCACCCAAACTCATGCCACAGGAGCAAGTCCGCTACTCTGTGATCTCCGCCATCATCAAATGGATTCTCTGCCTGACCTGATGACCCTCAACACAATCGAAAAGGCCACAGCCTGATGAAGTCACTGATCTCGAGGTGCCTGAACTCAATCTCATCAAATTCTCGACAAAGTCCACTTCCTCAAACCATTACACCGAAAACCGTGTACGTCTTTCCTTCCCAATAGCCTCGCCACTGAGTGCAGCACACTAAGCTCCTCACGGATGTCTCAAGGCATAATCAATCAGACTCTCTCTGATGCTCAGGTTCAAACTCATCTCGAACCTCGTGCACTGCTTCCTCTGAAGCCACATAACTCGTGCAAATAGGGGCAACATATGGACAATGCATCTCTGCCTCAGGTGGATAAACACTCCACATTCAAATACTGGGTAGCCTGATAAAACCATTACTGTATAAACAATACTCTGAATGTAGGCCATGGAGTCGCAACCGGAACTCACACGATATCAGCCCACCAAATACAACAATCTGACTCAGGCAAACATCAACTGCCACAAATCTCAGCTCTGAGGCAACATGTAGACGCTCATACACACACAACTAGGCAAACCGTGCCACAAAATTCTCTGAACTCGGAATACTCATCCAAATCCGCAGTTCACTGGCAAATCGCGCGTCGATTGATTCTCAATAGGATCCACAACCGAAACGACACGGAAAGCACGTCAGGAGGCATCCTAATGAATAAAATATCGTTCACAAAAGGTGGAACGTAATCATGGAACTTCAAATATTTGAAAGTATACAACACCCGGAATATTGATGAGTATCCACCGGTCGGTCGGGTCACCATTCCAGACATGCTGTACATTCTCAAATATTCTTAGTAAACACGACCACAGAAGTCTACAGAACCTATAACCTAATGTTATGATACCAAGCTGAAAGGACCCAACCCCGATTTAGTTGCCTAAACCGGAATCGAACCCCCTCGAAAACACGAACCAACAAAAACCGTAGAAATTTTGGCAGAGTTTCGTTACTAACGTGGAATTACCATTACCTGCACGCGGAAAATACACTTCATCCTATGCCACAAAAAGCAAACCGTGGGCACCAATCCCATTCGGATTTCTCAATATATCAACAGTAAAGTAAAACAATAAATATAATAGTACTTTACTGAAATTCGGTGTAAAATCGTATAACGTGAACAACAGATTACTCAGAGCGACCTCTAATGTATAAACATATCAGTATACCACAGTAGGTAGAACAATAATCCTACTGGAAGAAACAAGGTAGCTCGAGCACTATGCCTCCAACCACGACGTGCGACACCAGAGCCTGAACTGCAAACTGGGCACGGAAACCGAAAAGCCCAGGGGAAAGACATGAAAACCGTTAGAGTGAGTGGACGAAAATGAATGTCTTTCACCAAATAATATATACGTTATAAAAACATATGCGAGTCTAAATGCAAATGCATAAATAAAGGAAATGGTACACGAGGGAGACTCTAACTCCTCACGCGTCCGGGTACACGAGGGAGACTCTAATTCCTCACGCATACAGAGCATGCATCGTAAATACATCGCGGAGTCTCTCATGAACTACCACGCGATAGCACAGTCTGAAACACGGGATCCCAGACCCACACGTGATTCCTAGCCAGAGAGGCCTCGGGTCAGGATATCTGTCCCCCCCCTGGAGCGTACTCGGGGATCAGCCGAGAAGCCAGTGTGTATCGGTACAACAACGTAACCGAGACTGTACTCTGTGTAAACCAAATCATGAATCCTTTTCATGCACATGCATAAAACATAATGTATATATATATATATATATGTATGTATACTCGTATACGCATATCCATATATGTATAATCGTAAAACACATGCTCATAAAATCATAATCAAAGTGCATGCTCAAGTTCGTAAATCATAAATAAAAGACTCGCAATCAATCCGTGAAAGAAATTGTCCACTCACAGACTGGCATAACGCGATACGTGTTAACCAGTGATTCGGCGGAAAGTCCCTCGCCAAAAGAACGATCACGAACCCCTAAATATTCACAAAATCCAATTCTCATAACCATAATTCGACAATTCAAAACAAATCACAAGAAACTACCGTTCTCGGAAACACGTAATTCGAATACGACGAATCGTCGAAAATCCATATAACACACCTCAATACCTCGCTACAATTTCGGGCGCTCAATTCGAAAAACGAACATCCCCACTGCGATCGGGGCGCGATTTCGAGTCAAATGACATGTAACTTGTGGAAAATCCCAAAAAGTCAAACTGGACCGCCGTTGACCGTTGACCGTTGACTGCCGCCGAATGTGAAATTTCTCGGCGGAGTAACCTTCATTCCATGCAAAATCACCCACTGAGCAACTTTATCAACTGCATCGAAGGCCAATTCTCATTCTAACTAGGTCAATTTCAAGCAAAACCGAATGTACACACAAATTTCAAATCCAAAATTCTCCTTCCACAAATCGAATTAGAACTCCATACTTACATGGTTAGAATCCTTGAGAGGAGGGCTACAAAACCCAGTGCATCTTGAAGCTCAATTCGGCTGAAATCGATGGACCCGAATTCACCAAGTTTCTTCAAACTTTTGGCCGCTTTTTGCTCCTCCTCCGGTGAGCCTCGCCGCGAAAGGAGGCCGGAAAGGTGGAGAGGACCACTGGGCGAGTCGAACCAGACCAACCCCGCCCCACGGGGTGGCCGGACGGGGAATCGTCGTCGGCAACCGTCGCCTCCGTCGCCCTCCAACTCGGTCAACACGAGTTGACCGGGTCAACCACAATGAATGCAGGTTTGACTTTCCCCTTTTGGTAAGTCACTATTTATAGCTTCCCAAAATGGAAACTCCAAAATTCAAATTTCGATAAACTTCAAACACGCGTAATTTCCTCGTCGTAATTCCGATTCCGTTAATTATCGCGGCCACAAACTCGTCTCGACATATTCTTCAATAATCACCCAAAGTCAAACACATCGGCCAATCGGATAAAAAGTCAACGGTTCACACCAACACATATTAAATCGACAAAATAACCAACATTCGGAAATATTCACAACTTAATCTCCGTAACTCAAAATAATGCCCCGGAAGTTCCCACAAGCTCGAAATTAAATTTTGAACAACTTCCGTGAAGGAACCAAAACCAAATTCTCGACCGGTAATTAAGTCGTTAAGAGATCCATCATTATAATCTGATTATGCCGAAACTTCAAATATTCATAATTAATTCCTCGGTCTTCCAAATAACGATCCGGAACAGCCCATGAACTCGAAATCACATGTACTACGACTCTCGAGAAGAGATCCAGCTCCAATTCTTGGCCAATAATTAAGTCGTTAACGAGCCTGGCAATTCAAATAATGTCGGAACTCTGCGACTACGCAGTAACTCACGTATATAGCTGATCATACTGCTGATTCTGGTCCTGGTCGTCATAGCGAAGAGATCGCCTCTCATTGTGATTGACGTTGAGAAGGTTATGAGGGTTGTTACGTGCCATTTCTTGCTCTTCTTCTTATGAGTGCTTGGTGGAGTGATGAGATGAGTGTGGAGAGTCCAAGCCTTCCTCAATGATAGGTTAGTCGAGATCTTGCTCCGTAGGATCCACTTGAGATCTTAAACGAGTTAGACGATGTGTAAGTGCTTGGATATCAATATTAGGAGTTGAATGGGAGTTGGACATTCATAGAATCTGATCATCCACCAAAGATCAAGTGTTAGTATCAAAAGAATATACAAGTAATGCAAGATACTAACCAAAAATGTTGAAAATTAAAAGAAAGAAATAAAAACACACAAAATCACACCAAAACAAATCACACGAAGAAAAACAAACCAAAAACACACCAAAAAAACACACGAAAGCTGTAAAACACTAAATTATGACGTTTTTAGACTCCCTAAAATGAATGTAAAATGGTAACAATGATCTAAAGACAAACTAAAATACAATATACACATATTCTGCAAAATTAGGCATATAGATAATGCAAAACTTAGAATTAATGTTAAGAACACATATATACACGTTAAAATGCAAGCACGTAATATTCACATCGAATTCATGCATAACACACTCAAATCGTCATCCAAATGCATCAAACAAGAACCTAAGTGAAATATGAAGTGAATGCATAAGAGAAAACGTTAGAAACCTGCAGAAAACACACAATGTTACGTGCTAAATGATGAATGCAACGTGACCTATCTTTTGGCCTCATGTCCCTAACTTCACTTAGGTTAGGGTACCCGGTGGTGAAATCCGAGCATCACAAAGCCGCCAGAAGGTTATGCAAGCTAAAATGCAATGTGGTTAATCTTTTACAAGTTTAATAAGTATACTAATGTCAAAACACACGAAAATTCGTAAGTATTATGCACAAGTATTTTGTTTATTGGGTTTTTTGTCTCTCTTCAAAGGAAATGAACAGATTTGATCTTTTAGTCGTTCAATGGACGTGCGACCCCCGCGATAAAGTATAAACTCTCAATTAATCGG
Organism: Geum urbanum; assembly: GCA_946800695.1. Lineage (NCBI taxonomy): Eukaryota > Viridiplantae > Streptophyta > Magnoliopsida > Rosales > Rosaceae > Geum > Geum urbanum. The sequence continues at coordinate 14,581,547 of OX327001.1, forward strand.
CCTTGGTTCAATCGAAAAACATGGCCAGTTAGGGATAGAGATAACGCGAGAGGTAGGACTAATTTCGACATAACACCCCGAGGCTAACCGGGCCAATGGTATATACTCTATTGATGTTAGTCTTTCTTAGATCCAAAACCTGTCACCAGTCATAACCCGTTTCTAGACACCATGTCCGACATTCAGCCAATCTTTCAAAAATTTACACTCCCTCAAGTCCTTTGCAAACTCCGCCCTCAACCTCATGTCCATAACTTCACTTAGGTTATGGTGTGCAGTGATGAAATCCACACATCATGAGGGGTTAAGGAGATAAGCATGAAAAAGAGGCGCCATTTATTCCAATGAGTGCGACCTAGTGAACCAAACCGATCCACTCCTTCAATTTGAGACACCTTTAACGTGGTAATTATCTACATGGCTGCAAAAACAGATTTGTTAGTATGAACAAGTATTGGTTACGTATAGAATTATAAACAAGTATAAAAAATTTCGAAGTTATTTACATGTTTTTGTAATTTCACACAATTTCACACATGTACAAACGAAATCACACACTTACTTTAAACTCCCCGACAACGGCGCCAAAATTGATACACGTATTTTACTAAGTACGAATTAAACACTTAACACTCAACAAAAATGCATGAGCAATTTAAACCCTTTTTTGTAGATGTAGCATTGATAAGTAGGGTATCGTTCTTAACCGGGGATTGAGGGTGCATGCATGACTACGCTATGGTTAATGGGGGGATTTTAAGAGGTTGTTATCTAATTCCTACAAAATTAAAGACAGAAAATGGTTAGTAAATGCATAGAGAAATCCTAGGTTCTAACATGCTTCACTCATAGACAAGTAGAAAACAAGCAAGAACAAAGAACCCTAAACATGTTTACTAGACCGAAAATAAACTTAAGTTATATATTTACAAGTGATCGACCCATATTATTCACCAACGTCTTACACTTAAGTCATATTATATGCTCCCTATTAATTATCTAAGTCTTTAACCAATTACATGTATGATCATTTATTGTGCTTCGGGAATTTGCCCTATGACACGCCTATCAACTTGACAAGGAATTTGCCTTAGCCTAAATAGATGCATTAAGACTAACATGTTCGAAAAAATCCTAAGACTCGAAACAAGTTACACATAATATTTCAAAACTGTAAACAAAGCACTGCTATTTAAAACCAAAATACAAACGTTTACAAGGATAAGTAGAAAGATTAGAGTTACACTTTAAGCTCAGGAATTTGCCCTACGCCTTTAATGCAGCCGTCCTTCAATGGAGATGGTGAATATCTAAGGGAATTTTCCCTATAGTCTACTTGGTGGAGGTAGGAAGCTTTTTGGTGGTGGAGTATGGTGGATCCTTGACAACCTTCGAACTTTGGGAAAGGAGAACAGTGTTTGCAGAGCTATTGGCTTCTAAGATGAGTGATGCTTGAGAATGAGGCCTAGCTCTTGTATTTATAGGTGAAGAATTCCAACTTTCCTCTCCAAACAAGGTTTTCCTAGTGTACCCGGGTAGAATTGACAGCCTGTGACAGCCTGTCTTGAAACGTCTTTTCTGGGAGTTCTATAGCTCAGAAATGATCACTATATTTGGAGTTGAATTGCAGATTCTGTGATCCGTTGAAGATTGATGAGCTGGCAGGCATATCTTCCTCTTCCTACTAGGAGTAGGGAAATCTTGATCTTTCCATATCTTGTATTTCTTGAGCTCCAAGTCATTTTGGCCGAACCTACCATATATTGTAGGATATTTTGATCTTCAAATAAGGCACTTTTGAGATATACTTAATACTTTTGATCCTCCATCTATACGGTAATATCTCCTTGCTTGATTTTGCCCAAAATGCTTACTGATTTTCGATCCACCATTTGAAATGTCTTCATTTTGCCTTGCGTCATTTTAGTAACTTGAGAAGACCATTTCGGATCAATATTTTTCTACGTCATTCCTAGTTGATTTAGGAAACTTAATCACCTCATTTATTATACTCCTTTATTCAAAACCTAAAAACAATAAAGTAAGTAAGAACTAATAATACTAAGGTCAAAACAAAGTAAAATGTAGAGAGAAATGCATTAAGAATATAGCATAAAATGCGTTGATCACCATCTGCACAATACCACTATTGAATCTACGAGGCAAATATGACCGAATTGCCACTGGAATCAGACGTTGCAGCATAACATGACATTCATGTGTCTTTAGACCAACAAACTTGCGTTGAACCTCGTCCACTGCTCCAATTATAGTAGCTGCATACGTAGCCAGATAACGAACGCTCTTAAACCAGTGAAATACAGAACCTCTAGGTGCCAGCTTCACTGTGTAAGGTGTAGTTGGCATCTTATTGTACACTCCTCTCCTATTCGTCCTCAACCACAAGGGACAATGTAGATTCATAGATTTCAGGTCTTTGCGCGCTTTGGGAGTATCTTTAATCTTGAACTTAATACTAAGAATTTTTCCCACCACGCTGTCGCACACATTCTTTTCTATGTGCATCTCGTCCAAGTTGTTCCTCAACTTCAACTTCAACCAGTAAGGGAGTTCAAAGAATATACTCTTGTGATACCAATAGCTGAGATCATGTGGAGGTATTGGATTGCATTTCTGTACATCCTTGTCATTTGTCAACACACCAAAGTCGAAATAACACTACAAGAAAAACTCACTTAGACCGTGGAGCGTTTCCGTCGTCTAAGTGTGTTTTTCCGTCGTCTAAGTACTTAGATGACGGAGGCTCCGTCTTCTAGGTTCCGTGCTCTAAGTGCTATCGTCCAGGCACCTGGACGACGGAGAAATTAATCTCCGTCGTCCAAGTGAACTTGGACCGCGGACACTCTCCCCGGCCCAGGTAAGCACCTGGACGACGGAGATGAACTTCTCCGTCGTCCAGGTGCTTACCTGGGCCACGGAGAAGGTGACATTCTCCGCGGCCCAGGTAATCACCTGGACGACAGAGATGAACTTCTCCGTCGTCCAGGTGGTTACGTGGGCCACGGAGAATGTGACATTCTCCGCGGCCCAGGTAACGACCTGGACGATGGAGATGAAATTCTCCGTCGTCCAGGTGATTACTTGGGCCGCGGAGAATGTCACCTTCTCCGTGGCCCAGGTAACCACGTGGACGACGGAGATTCTCCGTGGCCTAGGTAAGCACTTGGACGACGGAGAATTTCATCTCCGTCGTCCAAGTGCTTATTTAATTTTTAAAAAACATTAAATTATTATTAAATATTAATAATTTAATTTATTATTAATTGAATTTAAATAATGAAAAATGTTAAAATTAATTAAATAAACTAAATTTGTAATATTACTTAATTAATTAAATAATAAAATTAATTTGTACATACATAATCGAAAAACGCATAAAAATTAAAATATTGTTCGGAATGTGGAAAGAAACGAGATACTAGCTAATATACTGGAGGAGCAGATGCGTCGCCGAGTCCCCCGCCTCCAGCTTGGTTGTCGTCGTCGGGGTATGGGTTCGGAGGAGGTTGACATTCTCCTCGAGCTTGTTGCATGAGGGCGATGAGTTGGGTTAGTTGTGCTTGTTGCTCATCAAGTCTTTGACGCATGGATTGATTTTCCTCTCGTGCGAGTCGAGCCTCTTGAATGGCTGCTTCGACGGCCGCAGCCTGAGTACTTCTCCGCCCCGAACCTCCCGTACATGATGAGTCGGAGGTCGTCGACAAATCTCGAACCACCTTAGGTCCGAACCCCCTAACCTCTCTGCCAGCTCTACGACCGTAGACCTCATCCGTGATTGCAATTTGGCTCTCCATCGATAGAGGAGGCAGGTCTTCCGGCGGCAAATCTGGAAACGCAAGCTGAGTGTTAGCCAATTCTTCCTGCGCACGCTCTACCACCCTTGCCTACAAAAGAATAATTAAAAAATTATAATGAAATAATATTTTATTACTACAATTAACTAAGCACATATATATATATATCACTTACGCCGTATTGACTCGCTTCATTATCGAGCACAGGCGTCACGTACGCGCTTATGCTAGCATCGAGATAAGGGTTCCAAAAGGGTGTTTGGAACCCTTATTCTTGTGCTCCTTGGCTATTTGAATGAGTTGCTTGGCGCCGGAAGTATGGTGTTTGTCCTTCTTCCCCCGGTTGGCTTTGTTGACTTCGGAGAATTTCTGTTAGACAACATAAATCATTAAAAAATTAATAAGTAACTAAAATTAAAATAATTCAATTCTCTTAATTGAAATAAAAAAAGTAAACACCTTAAATTCTTCATCTTGAAAGTGGTTACGCAACCACTGCCACTCATCTTCCCTATCCCCACGCAGCTCGACGGGGGTAGGCACGGAGTCGATATTTTCGAAGTAATTATGAAGCCTGTACTTCCAGTCACGGTAGATAGAGTTGGCGGTTTGGTTGATATGCCTAAGCATCGCCGGTGTGGGATCAACCTCAAATTGTTCCTATCAGAAATAAATAGGAAATTATAATCGTATATATTATGAAATTATAATATTTATTGGTTATTAGAAAATAAATTGAAAATTGTACGTATGACGTACCGAAAGTTCTTTAAAGAGTTTCGCCTTCTCTTCATCCGGCAACTCCTTCCAATTAGGGGCAATGAGACGAACCCGGCTATGAAGGATTGACCCTATGCAATGCGCCGAGAGACTAGCTAGCTGAGCTGTGGGAGGGCCACAGGTGAATTCGTCGTAGGGCAAGTCGATCTTTTTCCCGGTCGCCTTGCAAATTTTCTCCGGTTTGCCGCCTTTAACGAGACCCCGAGTCCTTTTCGGTTCCGGGTCAGTCGGGGCCCTCCTTTGCTTACGCCGGGCGCTGTAGAGGATAGATTCAGAGGTCGAGGACGCCTGAGTACTTGCTGTTGAACCGGTACCGGGCGTCAGACTTGAATAGGGGTCGTCATCACCGCTGGAGATAAATGGGGGAGCGGGAATTTCCCCAGAGGGCGCTACTGACGGACCAGATGAAGGGTCCGGATTGAGGGCGTTGTTGCCCTCCTGTTCAACCCAACCGACTTGCTCCGCCGCATCTTCTGCCTCCTGTTGGGATTTTTTCTTGCCGGAGGGAGCCATTTAAACCTTGGAGTACGTTGTTAAAATACATGATTACCATAATAATTATATACAAAAATTTATGCTAATTAAGTACGGCTAAGATTTAAATAGAGCACACTAGCTTGGGTTTTTGGGTCGTTCAATGGACGTGCGACCCGCGCGATAAAGTGTAAATTTTCAATTAATCAGCATTGATTCAATCGAAAAACATGGCCAGTTAGGGATTGAGATAACGCGAGAGGCAGGACTAATTTCGACAAAACACCCCGAGGCTAACCAAATCAATGGTATATACTCTATTGGTGTTGTCTTTCTTAGATCCAAAACCTGTCACCAGTCATAACCCGTTTCTAGACACCATGTTCGACATTCGGCCAACCTTTCGAAAATTTACACTCCCTCAAGTCCTTTGCAAACTCCGCCCTCAACCTCGTGTCCATAACTTCACTTAGGTTATGGTGTGCGGTGATGAAATCCACACATCACAAGGGGTTAGGGAGATAAGCTAGGAAAAGAGGCGTCATCTATTCCAAAGAGTGTGACTTAATAAACCAAGCTTATGTACTAAATTTAAATCAAAGACGTACTACCATGCAATTTAATAGAAAATACACATAATTATCAATTAATTAAAACAATAAATAATGACAGTAATGAATTATTATTTATCATGCATTTAATAATAATTATTCATTTACTAATATAATTAATTATTATTAAAAATAATTATTATTACTATTATTTAATTTTAACTAATAATTATTCATTACCAACTAACAAATGATTACTAAATAATTAAAAATTACTAATAATTATTATAATTACAACTATTAATTATTTAAAACTATTTAGAAATTAAATAATTACTTAAATAAAAATAATGTTAATAAGGTAAAAAATAGAATTATTACATCGCCGGAATGTCACCGGAATATCGTCGGAGTAGAGTCGTCGGAGAGGGGGAACCACGCCGGAATTTGAGTCGCCGGAGCGTCGCCGAAGGAGGAAGGCCGGAGGAGAGGAGAGGAGAGGAGGAGAGGAGAGGAGATGGAATGAGAAAAGGAGGGGGGTACTGTTCTATTTATAGACTTTCACCTAGACGACGGAGCGCTGTTTTCCGTCGTCTAAGTGGACTTGGACAACGGAAACGTGCTTTTCCGTCGTCTAGGTGAAGCGTTTCAAATTTTCGAAGCGGCGCGTAATTAATGGGCGGGACGTTTCAACCGCCATAAATTTGAACTTAGACGACGGAGAATGAATTCTCTGTCGTCTAAGTGAAATTTGAAGCGGCGCCGAAAATTAAGGCGGCACATCGAACCGCCATATTTTCAACTTGGACGACGGAGAATGACCATCTCCGTCGTCCAGGTTCAAATTACGTAAAAAAAATTTAAAAATTATTTCGCAAGGAATTTGGCGATCTGTCATTCGAATGAAATAGTCCCAAAATATCGATGAACGCATCGTATATATGAACAGTTAAATTTGAAACGACGAATAATTTTACGTCTTTAAACTTATTAAGTATCTACTAATCTTTACGTCTTAAGTGTTCATAAGTATAGGCTCATTTGCACCAGAGTATTAACGAAATTGAATTTGGAAAAAACAACCCTTGGATACGTTCGCCGCAACATAATATATAATTACAATAATTTTCAGAAAATAATAAGTTCGTGAAGGGTTTCATCGGCACAGTCAACCGCAAAACCGAGATTTTCACAAACCGGAAACGTGGATACAAGACATTTCGCAACTCCGATTTTCGAACCGTCGAATTTCACACACCAAGAATTGTTTACTCTAAAGTCTTGACGAAAAGAATATGCATTGGAAGATGGTCTACATGGTCGTTGTCTTAGAAAAAATTACGAAATCTGCACCTGGACGACGGAGATGATCTTCTGCGTCGTCCAGGTACACACCTGGACGACGGAGATGAGCTTCTCCGTCGTCCAGGTGCATAGACCCTGAATTCAGGGGTTAGGGGGCCTTAGGGTTTAGGGTTTGTTCACTTGGACGACGCAAATGCCCTTCTCCGTCGTCCTAGTGAGTACCTGGAAGACGGAGAAGGTCATCTCCGTCGTCCAAGTGTACAAACCCTGAATTCAGGGGTTAGGGCCTTAGGGTTTAGGTCGTCCAAGGTCATTTGTGTGTCCGTTCAATTATTCTGATTCAAGTCAATAATTAAAAAAATGATTGATCGATCCGATCTGCTAGATTTAGGGTCGAGGGTTTAGGGAGATAGCTCAAGGTATTTATGTATGAACCTTCCTTCTAGTATGATATATAGATTTAACGCCGTAATTAAAACAACATATATATATATACTACATTTGTGCTCATAATAATACTATCACATGGCATAATCAATCATAGAATAATATAGTATAATTTCTAAAACATTTATTTCATTAATCTCTCGCAATAATCATATATAGGGACCCATAATTAATCCAATTTACACATAAATATTATTTAAAAACAATTAAACAAACGAAAGCTTCCTGAGGAAGCTTCTTGGACATAATAGAAAGCTTTCACCTTTTTTACTACCCAAAGCCCAAAATACCCAAAAGGCGAAATCTAGAATTAATTTCTCCGTTGTCCAGGATATATAATTCGGATTAATTAATTAATTTAATTTAATTTAAGTACGTACGTCGGTCGATCCGATCTGATCGAGCATGCATAGACGCGTGTAATTAATTAATTAAGTACAAAAATATTAAGATCTACGTACATATATACATTCTCCTCCTTATAATATTTATATTAATTATTGATCGATGATGCATCATATATTACAATAATTACATAAATTAATTACCAATTAATTTTTCTCGTCTTAGTTAAGTAGTCTTCATCATAATCGTCATCATCCTCGTCCCCGGTATCCGATTGCTCATCCTCCTCATCATACTCAACATCGTCCGATGAATAACTTGAGTCCTCGTCCGCGTCCTCATCCTGCTCGTCTTCTTCATCTTCTTCATTAATGGCATCGATAATCTCATCTTCAGTTAGATCTGTACAACCATCAGGCATGGGTAACCGTTCACCATCTTGAACCAGGTCCATTATATCGGGGCGGATGACAGAAATATTAGGCTCTTGATAGGCAGGAATGTCTCTTTCTGGTTCAGCAGCATCTTCAGTCGTCGTCGGTGTCCCTTCAATTGTCTATGTATTCCATATTCCTCGATGAGAGATATGGTTCACTATTTTCCACCATTCACCGGCTTTCGGATCGTCGAGATAGAGCACCTGCCTAACTAAGGTGGCGAGAGCGAAAGGCTCATCCTCATACCCGCTTGAGTTTGTATCGACTGATAATAGTCTCAGGTCTTCCTTTGTACGCTTGAACCCTCTGCACTTGAATAGGAAAATGTTGACATCATTCCCGTAACATAGCTGAACCACATATACAATAGTCCCGTAATATAGACCATTGTCTTTCCCAACTGCTACCCCACTGTTTTGTGTTCTTCTTCCTTCATCTCGGGCCAATGAATGGAACTTTACACCGTTCACAAAACATCCGGGATAAATATAGTGTTTAATCGGCTTCCCTGCTAGCAAGTGCTTTGGCCATGACCACCACCCCCCGTGGTTTTCAGATTTTTGCAGATCAATCATCTGCGAAAATGGCCAAATATATATAAGGGTTTACTTTCTACAAACATGATCGATATGTATATAAATTACTAAATACCGAGACGTACGTACGTACCCATTGGAAGAAATAATCGGGAAACTTCTTCTTAACCATTTTTTCAATCAACGCCGAACTCTTGTTTTGATTTAACGCCTGAAACCTCTCCCTGTATGACATCATGTACGGCTCAACTTCGTCACAGTCTCGCAACACTACCCAATGTGCCTCAATAAGTTCTTCCCGTGTTAACGATTCCTTTAATACTTCTCTAAACGGTCGGACGACATTGGTGACGACAGAAAGATTGATGTGGGCACTGCGATCGGAGGCAGTGGGAGGTGGTGGATCTTTGAGGTACCTGTTGCAGTAAGTAACACACTCATGCATTAGGTATGTCTCTGCTATGGAGCCATCCGGGGCCGACCTGTTTTTGACGAATGACTTATACTGTCCAAGCTGTCTACAAATCAAACGTACAATAAGAATAAGTACATATAGCTAGCTAGTAATCTCCAGTGGAACAAATTATGAATCGAAAAACCTGTATAATTAATTAATTGTACGTACCTTTCTTGAGGATACATCCAAGTGTACTGGACCGGACAAGAAATTAGCACCTGCTCGGGCAGGTGGATCATTAGGTGAATCATGATGTCAAAGAAAGCAGGGGGAAAAATCCTCTCTAGTTTGCAAATGATGTGCACAATTTGTTGTTGCAATTCCACCACATCTGACTTCTTTAATTCTCTGGCGCATAACCTCTGCCACCATCTGCACAATGCCACTATTGGTTCTACGACGTCACGAGGTAAATATGGTCGAACTACCACTGGAATCAGACGTTGCAGCATAACGTGACAGTTATGTGTCTTTAGACCAACAAACTTGTGTTGCACCTCATCCACTGCTCCAGTTATAGTAGCTGCATACGTAGCCGGATAACGAACGCCCTTAAACCAGTGAAATACAGAACGTCTAACCGTCGGCTTCACTGTGTAAGGTGCAGCTGGTATCTTGTTGTACACTCCTTTCTTATCCCTCCTCAACCACAAGGGAAGACGTAGATTCATTGATTCTAGATCTTTGCGCGCTTTGGAAGTATCTTTAGTCTTGAACTTAATACCGAGAATTGTTCCCACCACGCTGTCGCACACATTCTTTTCTATGTGCATCGTGTCCAAGTTGTTCCTCAGCTTCAACTTCAACCAGTAAGGGAGTTCAAAGAATATACTCTTGTGATCCCAATAGCTGAGATCATGTGGAGGAATTGGATTGCATTTCTTTACATCCGCGTCATTGGTCAACACACCAAAGTTGAAATAGCTCAACCTCTCTAAAATCTCTTCGCTCGACCAACTACGGGGTTTAGGATTGTTCTCTACCGTCCCGTCGAAATGAGCTTCATCCTGTCGCCAGGGGTGGTCTTGAGGAAGCCATCTACGGTGACCCAAGTAACACACCTTCCCCGCGTGCTAACTAGAGTTCACGTCGTCCAAACATATAGGACATCCATTATATCCTTTTGTCCTGCAGGCTGCCAACATCTCATACGCTGGAAAATCGCTGATCATCCACATTACGGCAGCCCTCATCGTGAACATCATGTCAGTGAATTTGTCATAAGTTGGGACTTCATTTTCCCACAACAGTTTCAGCTCGTCGATCAAAGGTCTGAGGTAGACATCTAAGCACTTCCCTGGAGATTTAGGACCTGGAATTAGTACAGTAAGGAAATTAAATTCCTTGTTCATGCACATCCACGGAGGCAAGTTGTACGGCATCAGAATAACTGGCCAAGTGCTGATGGCGGAGCTATTACTTCCCCAAGGATTGAATCCGTCTGTAGATAGGCCGAGTCTAACATTTCTAACCTTTGCAGCAAAGTCTCCGAATTCTCTGTCGAAATGTTTGAAACCCTCCCTATCCGCGGCGTGTCGCAGGACATCATCATCTATTCGCTTTTCTGCGTACCATCGCATCGCCTCTGCTGTGTGTAGAGACATATACAGGCGCTGCAATATGGGAATCAAGGGAAAATATCGAACAACTTTCACAGGAATTCTCTTTTTTGAACTCTTCTTATTCAGCTCATATCTGCACTGGCCACATACGGGACAGTAGTCCAAATCTTTATACTCTTTGTAAAATAGCACACAATCATTCGGACATGCGTCAATTATCCTGTACTTTAGGCCGAGGCTGCTCAAGATATTTCTAACCTTATAATGAGATTTAGGAAGATTGTGATTATCAGGAAGCAACTTACATATTTGCTCCTGAATTTCGTCAAAGGCACTCACTGACATTTTGTGCTTCACTTTTATCTTCATTTTCTCCATCACATATTGCAACACATTCTCTCGACATCCAGGGAACACCGGGGTCTGCGCTTCAAGTAGCATCCGGTTGTTCTTATCCATCTCACTAGTGTCAGTGGCCAAGCTAGCAGCGGGGAATGTGTCATCATGCTCATGAGTGGTACTGTAACCTCCGTCTTGGTGTTGGTGTCCACCATGATTAAATCCTGGAAACGCATCATGGACCAAATCTGCAGTTGGGTTGCAAGCTGGGGGGCCGGCACCACTGCCGCTGGATGAGGCATCCTGGTAACTGTACCCTGAGCTGAAGTCTGCTGAGCTGAACTCTACTGCTTCACCATGCTCGCTCCATGTAGTGTAACTCCACATCATACCATTTTCGTACAGGTGTTGCACCATAACATTAACCTCCACATACTGACAATTAAGACATTTCTGGCACGGATACCTGAAACGCTTCTTTTCCTGACCATGTTCTATCGCAAAATTCACAAATTCGCTAATTCCATCCATATACCGGACATCACATCTATTCTTCAACTTCATCCAACTCTTGTCCATACTGCTACAAAATATTATAATTAATTAATTATTACATATATATATATATATTAGTCCATTAATTTACGCTTAATTATACGTACTCGATCTACATCCATCAATTACGTAATTTAATATGTATAGCTAACATCCATGCATGTATGTACGTTTTAATTAAATATATATTAAGCAAATTTTAACTGCGTTCGTACCTGCTGGCCTTCTCGATATCAGTTAATTAAGCTAGCTAGCTAGCTAGTCAGCGGAGATCCTGATCCTTCTCCTTCTCCTTCTTTTTCGATCTTTAAAATTTCCCGCGGGAGAGGAAGAGAGTTTGGCATCGGGCTTATATAATGCTTCACTTAGACGACGGAGGTGTCGGTACGTCGTCTAAGTGGACGTTACTCGGACCACGGCGTGTCGGTCCATTGTCCAGGTGAGAACCTGGACGACGGAGAATACCATATCCGTCGTCCAGGTGATCACCTGGACGACGGAAAAGTCTTCGAGGTCCAGGTTCTCACCTGGACGACGGATAATACCATCTCCGTCGTCCAGGTGATCACCTGGACCTCGGAGACTTCTCCGTTGTCCAGGTGAGAACTTGGACGACGGATAGAGACTTCTCCGTCGTCTAAGTAACACCTGGACAACGGAGAAGTCTCCGCGGAGAAGTCTCCGTTGTCCAAGTGTCACTTGGACCACGGAACAATTACGTTTCCGTGGTCTAAGTGATGTTTTCTTGTAGTGTAACTCAATCTCTCTAAAATCTCTTCGCCCGACCAACTACAGGGTTTAGGATTATTCTCTACTGTCCCGTCGAAATGAGATTCATCCTGTCGCCACGGGTGGTCGTGAGAAAGCCATCTACGATGACCCAAGTAACACACCTTCCCTGCGTGCCAACTAGAGTTCACGTCGTCCAAACATATAGGACATTCATTGTATCATTTCGTCCTGCAGACTACCAACATCTCATATGCTGGAAAATCACTGATCGTCCACATATGGCTACCCTCATCATGAACATCGTGTTAGTGAATTTGTCATAAGTTGAGACTCCATTTTCCCACAACAGTTTTAGCTCGTCGATCAAAATTCTGAGGTAGACATCTAAGTACTTCCCCGGAGATTTAGGACCTGGAATTAGCATAGTAAGGAAATTAAATTCCTTGTTCATGCACATCCACTGAGGCAGGTTGTACGACATCAAAATAACTAGCCAAGTGCTGACGATAGAGCTATTACTACCCAAAGGATTGAATCCATATGTAGATAGTCCGAGTATAACATTTCTAACCTCAGCGACAAAGTTTCCAAATTCGATGTCGAAATGTTTGAAAGCCTCCTCATCCATGGCGTGTCTCAGCACATCGTCATCTATTTGTTTTTCTGCGTACCATCGCATCACCTCTGCTGTGTATAGAGACATGTACAGACGCTACAATCTGGGAATCAATGGAAAATATCCAAGAACCTTCACAGAAATTTTCTTTTTCGAACTCTTCTTATTCAGCTCATATCTGCACTGACCACATATAGGACAATAGTCCAAATCTTTATACTCTTTATAAAACAACACACAATCATTTGGACAGGCATCAATTATCCTGTACTTTAGGCCGAGGCTTCTCAAGATATTTCTAACCTTATATTGAGATTTAAGAAGATTGTGATCATCAGGAAGCAACTTACATATTTGCTCCTGAATTTCGTCAAAAGCACTGACTGGCATTTTGTGCTTCACTTTTATCTTCATTTGCCCCATCACATATTGCAACACATTCTCTCCACATCCAGGGTACACCGAGGTCTGCGCTTCAAGTAGCATCATGTTGTACTTATCCATCTCACTAGTGTCAGTGGCCAAGCTAGCAGCGGGGAATGTGTCATCATGCTCATGAGTGGTATTGTAACCTCTCTATTGGTGTTGGTGTCTACCATGACTAAATCCCGGAAATGCATCATGGACCAAATCCGCAGTTGGGTTCCAAGCAGAAGGGCCGACACCATGGTAACTATACCCTGAGCTGAAGTCTGCTGCTTCACCATGCTCGCTTCATGTAGTGTAACTCCACATTATACCATTTTCGTACAGGTGTTGCATCATAACATTAACCTCCGCATATTGATAGTTAAGATAGTTTTTGCACAGACACCTGAAACGCTTATTTCCCTGACCATGTTCTATCGCAAAATTCACAAATTCTCTAATTTCATCCATATACCGGACATCACTTCTATTCCGCAACTTCATCCAACTATTGTCCATACTTCTACGAAATTTAATAATTAATTATCCTATTAGTCAACTATTATATATACAGATTTTCAAGTAATTATTAAACTATTATATATACAAATTTTCAATTACCTTAATTATTAATGTATAATTAATTAAAATATTTATTAATTACCTCTATTAATTATTGGTGAATATACTAGACATCAATTACTTTAATATGTCTAACATGCATGTACGTTTTAACTAAATATTAACCAAATTTTTAAACATTCATGCATATATATATATATACGTACTACTGGTCTATATTAATTGACTAATATATATATATATATATCAATCAATTACCTAACTTAATTATAAATATTAGACGTACTAACAATGCAATCAATCAAACGTACAATTAATTATATATATAAACGTTAAGATTGTCGGAAATTAACTACGTACCTAGCCTTCTTCGATATATGACTAATCGATGGTCGGAGCCGGATATATATATATATATATATATATATATATATATATAGTGCTGGCTAGTTGTACGTGTGAGGAGAGTTTGATCAAGAGATAGAATGATCGATATGAGGATGAGGATCGATGAAAATGAGACGAGCGAATGGAGAGGAAGAGAGTCTGGCATGGACATTATATAATGCTTCACTTAGATGACGCAGCGTCGTTGTGTCGTCTAAGTGACCACTTAAATGACGGACTGAGGTAGTTTCTGTCGTCCAAGTGGCCACATAGACGATGGACTGACATGCTGTCGTCCAAGTGGCCACACAGACGATGGACTGACATGCTGTCGTCCAAGTGGCCACACAGACGACGGCGTGTCGGCCCGTCATCTATGTGACCACTTGGACGACGGAAAAAGTATTTCTGTCATCCAAGTGTGTCTTAGACGACACAAAGTTTTTCCGTCATCTAAGAGTGTTTTTCTTGTAGTGATATTAGACTGTTTTTGCTTCTAAGACCTGACCCAAACCCGAAATTTTCGGGTAATTAGGTTTGGGTTCTTAAGTACTCGGGTCTAACGAGCCAGCCGTACTAAGTGTTACTTAGACGAAATTTTTTTTGTTTTAGGTGGCGAAGTATGGTTTCATCGTCTAAGTAGTACTTAGGTGAGGAAACCTCAATGATTTCTTCGCCTACGTGCATTTTTTTGGTAGTGGAAAGAAACATATATAGTCGCATCTGAACAACATTAGAATCTGGTATAATTACTGGCTTGGCCAGGCCAAAAACGAATTAACCGTATAAGCTATATGTACAATTAACTAGAAAAAAATACACACACTATATGTGTGTTTTAAAATATAAATATATAGTGAAAAACCAAAATTAATTAAAAAAAATTATAATTTCTGAAGAAAAAAAAATAGTTGATTTTGTTTTTAGGTGTTAAAGGTAACCCAAAAACTTCCTAAGCTCAGGATAATTTCTCCGACCCATGTGAAATGGTCAAATTGTGCAATACAGCATAATGCTTCCGTGACAGGACTCAATATTTTCACTGAACCACTTACCGTGATTTTTTTTTAATTGAAACATGCGTGAAAAGTGGAAAACGAATTTGGGTAGAGGAAAAATAGAAAACTGCAGCGGAAAAATAGGAAAGAAAAATAAAAGTTTTTTTGGATAAAAAAAACTTATTTTCTAATTACAATAATAATCTTAGTTGATTTTACTCGCCTAAATTAAATGGATAAAATAGGAAGAATC
This sequence comes from Geum urbanum, assembly GCA_946800695.1. Lineage (NCBI taxonomy): Eukaryota > Viridiplantae > Streptophyta > Magnoliopsida > Rosales > Rosaceae > Geum > Geum urbanum. Next base: position 14,597,126 of record OX327001.1, read on the forward strand.
AGCAACTTTAGGAACAAATGAGTTTTTTAAAGAATATATAGATAAATAAGCGGTCAAAGAAAACTGTGTGAAAAGTTGATCAAGTAGTCAAGGACTCGTTCTAACTTCTAAGTCCCTCTTTCGCTTTCTCGCTCTTTAATTATGTTTCTCTCTCTTTCAAGTCCCTTCCTTGCCGCGTCCCAGAAGTCAATATGTTCCACGGAAGTCATTCCCATTTTTCGTTCTTTGAGCTCTTCATAAACTCCCTTGGTCCCTTATACCTACCGCAACCTCAACGCACTTTCCTCTCACCTTAAATTCTGTTCCTCTGTTGGAATTCTCTTCATTCATATGTTGAGCTTCTTTCATCACTTCGATTCGGAAATTAAGCTCATCACAACGACGTAAATGGCGGCATCAACCTCCGGAAGATCGTTGGAGCAAACTCCGACATGGGCCGTCGCCGTCGTCTGCTTTGTATTGGTTCTAATCTCAATCATCATCGAATATATAATCGAGCTTATAGCAAAGGTACGTAACTATCAAGATCCAAAACAACTCAAATCTACTTCAAAGTAGTGGCCTAGTGGGTGCACTGTGCACATACTAAATTTTTTGCGCCAAATTTGCCGCAGTGGCTAAAGAAGAAACACAAACGAGCTCTTTTCGAAGCACTTGAAAAGGTCAAATCAGGTACGTATAGTCGGTATAGATATACTAGCTGCTTAGAAAAATTACCATTTCATGATTTCATTCTTAATTTCTGGTTATTGAATTGGGTGGGTAGAGCTTATGCTATTGGGGTTCATATCGCTGCTGCTGACGGTGGGGCAAGGTCCGATATCGAACATATGCATATCCGAGAAAGTTGGGAGCACTTGGCACCCGTGTAGCAAGAACCAGGAGGAGGCGAAGCCGGAGGAAGTAGAAGAGTACGAAACACCGAGCAGGAGACTGCTTGCGGCTTTTGAGTTCGGTTATGGAGGTGGAAGCGTCCGCCGTGTTTTGGCGGCTGCTGGCACCGACAAATGTGCAGCGATGGTACGAATGCATCTCGACCACTTAAATTAAGTAACGAAATATCTTTCTAATTAATCTACTACGTATACATTCCATGTTCTCGTTGACTTTCTCCGCCACTCAAATACGTCCATGGACCGTGGGGTTGGAACAAATAATTTCAAAAGCATAGATTTTCACGCAAAATATCTATAAGATATTAAATCAACTTAGCATTTATAACGATCGATCGAGAGTTCGTTGGCTAATTCGATCTAGTAAATTTAATTAGCAGGTTAATTAATTACCGATGAGAACACTAGAATAAAATTAGCAGCTATACATAATGCAAGGATCGATATATGCATGTTGAGGAAGAAATATATGCAGTGATTTTATGCAAGTAATATATTTTCACCTATATTGTTTTGAGTCGGCCGATTATATTACTGTAAAACATAAAAAGCTCGCCTGATCACTCTCCATCGAATTATGGCAGGGAAAAGTTCCATTTATATCTGCGGATGGTATTCATCAACTTCATATATTCATTTTCGTGTTGGCCGTTTTCCACGTACTGTATTGCATCCTCACTATGGCTTTAGGAAGAGCCAAGGTATGTAATTTCCCAGCAATTGTAACAAATCTCCATTAACTTTTTAATTAATTAATTAATGGTGTACGTAATGGCTTATAATTATGCAAATACTATCTCTTGTGATGAATTCAGATGAGAAGCTGGAAGAGGTGGGAAAAGGAGACGAGAACGGCTGAATATCAATTCTCACACGGTTCGTGTTACACTAGCGCGCCATTGCTAAATATGCATGCAATATATAAATTAATCAATTAATTAATCATTTAATCTATGGTCCCGTAGTGATCTACACCAATTGAAAAACAAAAGTATTGTTTAAAACAAGATGAAAAGTCATAAATTTAACAACTTGAGATTATATAGGGACATTAATTTTTATTTTTATAACAGACCCAGAACGATTCAGATTTGCCAGAGACACATCTTTTGGAAGGAGGCATTTAAGTTACTGGACCAAAAGGCCTTTCCTCATGTGGATTGTAAGAATTTCTTCCTCCTAGGTTGAACTTTAACTTTTAACTTAAGTTATCCCCATGTGCATTTAAGTTAATACTTTGAGTTTTTAACCTAACTTATCCAACTGTTAATTTGGAACTTCACAAAATTCTGTTTTAAAATATTGTATTAAGATTTTTATCCAAATCTTTTCATTAATTACATAGTAGTGCATTTAGTTGTAGATCGAAGAGGATCCAAAATGAATCGAGCAATGGAAAATTATACACTTGAAATACTTGCATGCTTAGTCACCATAATTTATTGTACTTTTAGAAGTGTATGCTCTTGTCAAACACTCCGCATGTTTAATAAATTGCTGGTTGGGAGCAATCATTCTTATACAAAATTATACTACGCTAGATAGTCTAAGGAAACAAAACCTTTTCACATCTAGAATAAAACATATAATCATGTCAGGTCCAAATTAATTCTATTTATACAATTTTTGATTTATAATATTACAATCGAGACCTCATACACTATTAGAATATAGGACAATAAGCACACACATATATATGGCCAAGAGGGAGGTGACAAACAAAATTAGTGACTATTAAGCTTTGGAAACAAGCTGTCACAAATAACGGGGTGACAATTCACGTTTTTGGTGACAAGAATAAGTATAGTGGTGGTAAAAATAGATATGTTTGTGGCAATAATAGGTATATTAGTAGTAATGAAAGTTGACCCCACCATTCTACTTTTGGAAGGAAAATTGTACGTAGCTTTTGCTAAGTATTGTAGTAGTGATATCTTATAAATCATGGGTTGAAGATGACCTCACCCAAAAATTAAAAAATAAATCAAAAGGAAGATTGTTTGGATATATAATTTTATTAAATAAATAGACGATTATTGTGAATTTTAATCTTACATTAACAAATGTCTATTTGTTTTGTAAAATTTAATGAACAAACGATATCCGATTTAATTAAATTTACATACATGATCATTATAAAATAAATTATATGTTAAATATTTTAATTATAAAATTACAAATCAAAAATTATATAAATATGAGTAATTTAGACCTTCTCATCTTTGTAGTCAAGTATTGTCCGATTAAGAAAACCTTAATCTGATTGATAGCATAAGACAAACATAGTTGGTACTGTGAAACGTCTAATTGAGATGTTTGGGTTCATAGATTGCATGGTAAAGTATATTTCATCCACTTGTGTCTTGTGGTAATTAAACCCTTTCATCTCCACTTAAACTCTACTATCGCCAATTAGCTAGTTATACGTGTATAAATTAACGGTGCCCAGGACTCCAGGAGATAGGCTGTGAGAAATTAACTTATCATTCCTTAATTGATGCATGTATTGGCGATTCTATTCAATGCCATAAGTCCACGAGAGTGACGGCTTTGGTCTCTTGCTATTTCTCTTGTATTATTTTTACGAATGATTAGTGTGGAAGCAATAATTTGAGGTCGGGTACGTACAAAGACGAAGATTCCATCGGCCACTTACAAAGTGCTTTTCTTCTCTTCAGTCTGAAAGTGCTTGCTGCCCCTTTTTCGGAGTGGCAAGAAAAGAAACCTAGGTCAACATTTTTTAAATTTTTTTTGCATGCATTCGAAGATAATGATGCCTTTCCTTTCATGCATCTCAGTTTGATGGCCTTTCCTTTTTGAATTTAAGACAAGACTCTCAAATGTTAAAACCCTTCTAGAATTTCCCAGAATATGTACATGCAAATTCCTTACGAAGCTTCCGAGAAGAAACTAGCTACCTGCAGGTTTCTGGATCCAACCTCCCCCCGTAAAACCCTTTCTATCATCAGAAGACGAAGGACGTTAGACCTAATTAAAGACCCAAAAAAAGATGAAACTTGGTCTTAGTACGTTATAGTTAGTTGTCGCGACGATATTGTGCCAGAGATTGACCGAAGAGTATTACAGTGAAGGTACATGCATGTCACTCGAAGCAGGGAAATGATTAATTGTGGCCAATTTTTTTTTTTTTTGCCCTTTTCAAATCTTCTCTCAACTTTGACTTTTCTCATGGGACACCTTATTTGATTTTATCTTCATCGCCTTCAACTTCATATTTTTCACGACAATTTGATGAGCTAAACTTGAGCTGGAGATCTTCATGTCAATCATTTCTAGATGATATGTAGTTAGTTTTATTTTCGCTATCCAAACAGTTGACATCCTGCATATTTTATGCTTAGGTTATTTAATGATCATTATTATGTGTTCGATGTAGGTTTGTTTTTTCAGACAATTTGTTAGGTCAGTTCCCAAAGTTGATTACTTGACCTTGAGGCATGGATTTATCATGGTAAGCATCTTACAAATGTCGCACGAATTCACCTATAAAACTCATTGATGTGACCAAAAGATTACATTTTGCACTTCCATGAGTTTGAAAATGAATATTGTATATAATATATCAGGCACATTTGGCACCTCAAAGCCATCAGAAATTCAATTTCCAAAAGTACATAAACAGATCACTTGAAGAGGATTTCAAGGTTGTTGTGGGAATCAGCCCTCCAATTTGGTGCTTTGCCGTCATATTTCTACTCTTTAATACTCATGGTGAGTAAAGTGTGACAATATTTTCTCAACTATATTTCGATTTTTAGTACGTTATATATAGTGTATATTTTCTTTTCATACGTACAATATTATGTTCCGAGTGTTTACTGATCCTTGTATATGTTTTGGGCAGGCTGGTATTCATATCTTTGGCTACCCTTTATCCCACTCATTGTAAGCGAATTCTCTCTTTGCTTAAGTTCCTTCCTTATATGCTCATTATGCTCAAGTGTTTCAATGCATTTGATCATACTATTACAACGTATACGTACAACTGTTGTGTATAGTTAGGCCAAAGGTGTTGACAATGTTCTTGAATACAGATCATTCTATTGGTGGGTACCAAACTACAAGTGATCATAACCAAAATGGGTCTTCGAATTCAAGAAAGAGGGGAAGTTGTGAAGGGCACACCAGTTGTTCAACCTGGTGACGACCTCTTCTGGTTCAACCGCCCTCGCCTCATCCTTTACCTCATCAACTTCGTTCTTTTTCAGGTACCGTGACCACTAATCATACGTTGATAAGTTCAAACTTGAACATTAATAGGATAAGATCTTTGGGAGTGCAAAATTAATCATGTGAGTCTAACTTGGTTTTAATTTGTATCTTTTCAATTTGCAGAATGCCTTCCAACTTGCTTTCTTTGCATGGAGTTGGGTAAGCTGCAAATTTTTATCCTCGATCTTTCAGTTACTTCACCTTTGTTCCTATAATAAGATCATGATGTTAACCCATATATATATATATATATATATATATATATCTTCCTATTCATTATTTTCAGTATGAATTTAGTCTGAAATCTTGCTTTCACGAGCATACTGAGGATATCATCATCAGAGTGTCAATGGGGTGAGTCTCGCGTAACTACTTAATTGGCCTGGGCTTTAAAAAATTCTAAAATCCCTAACACTCACACAAATATATATATATAATAGTGTTCTAACAAATTCAATTCGTTGTGAATATTTCAGGGTCCTCATTCAAATTCTTTGCAGCTATGTCACTCTCCCACTCTATGCCCTTGTGACGCAGGTAATAAAAATGAATCGATCCTTATAGGAAAGGTTTAGTGGTCAAAAGTCAACGTTTTTTGATCTATATATAAAATCAAACTGTGAGTCTCAATTCAACAACGTCCTCAGATTCAAATATAATCTTAATTAGTTGATGTTTATGTTTGCGTTGACATGATCGAGCAGATGGGATCGACTATGAAACCAACAATATTCAACGAGAGAGTAGCTACGGCTCTACGCAACTGGCATCACACGGCTAAGAAGCACATCAAGCAGAACAAAGGCTCAGTAACACCCATGTCTAGCCGACCCGGCACTCCATCCCACCATGCGTCCCCCATCCACCTCCTTCGGCACTACCGCAGCGAGGTAGATAGCTTCCACACATCACCGAGAAGATCAAACTTTGACGTTGAACAACGGTATGAGACCGACTCCCCCTCCCCCGCGCACCACCTCAACGTAGATGGGCCGTTCTCGTACCAAGTGGAAGTAGGGAACGTGGAGCATGACCGGGTGGATGCTTCTGATCCCGCCTCGGTTCAGGCGGCTCCGGCTACTATTAGAGGTTCGCAATCGACTCGTCCCCAACATGAAATTAATATTGGACCGCCCAAGGACTTTTCGTTTGATAAGAGGCAAGGTACTGTATAAATACATGTGGGACATACACAGTTTGGAGATTTTGTTGCATTGCCATCAGACGATTACAAGCAACGACGATGACGGCAATGCTATAATTGCACACACTTAAATAGCCATAGATATCATGTACTTCTTTTATATGCTTCAAAAGTTGACAGGAGATGGAGATATATATAGTGAACATTTCAATTTATTGTTTAACCACTACTAGTAGTCGTTTTCTTTTTGTTAAAAAAAATTCAATCACCCGAAATCAGTTTTATAGGGAATTAAAACTTTGACCTCTCAGTCTATTAGTGTAATATCCAAAATTTACCAATTTTTCCCCAGAATAGGAATTTTACCTATTAATAGAGAACTGCCCGGCCCTGCACACGTGTCTTGTTTATTTATTGGACTGTTAACAAATTATCCCGCAACTAATGCTTGAAATCCAGCAAATGGAAGCCATCAAGATCGAATTGGCAACTAGCAGATATGGTGATCCTCAACATCGAAGTGTGAGTGTGTTCACAACTCAAGAAACACATTTGCTGTCGTATTACACATGCAACGAAACCTTAGCTTTCGGTTTCAGAATTAAAGTATATCTCCTGCAAAACGACGATCCCTGCCTTCGTAATCAGTACGTCCCTGGTTTTGTTCTGTTGTTTTCCAGCAGCTGTTTTTTCATATCCTCTCGATCTGCCCCTGGTTTCTGTCTTTCTTTTCCAAATTCTACGCACCCCTTTTGAGCATTCTCTGCTCTTTCTTTCTATATATAAGACGCCATACGTTGGACGTACGTACTTCTCAATCATCGTATCGAAGAGGTCAGAGAGTGAACAAATGGAGATAGTGGAGGGTTTTCTTGGCAGGTTGGTCCGTCGGTGCTATGCGATGTTGTGTCTCGGAGTGCTGGCTGTGTCGGTGATGGTGGCTCACTAGTCGGAGCTGTGGATCAGCCAAAGGAGCTTAGAGAGCGCAACAAGCGTCGTCTCCAGGCGTTTCATGGTCCACCTCTTCGTCCCAGCTACTGATCACTTTGCTTATGCTTGATACATTGATAGATCTTACTAGCTAGCTAGCTAGTTACCATGACAGTGCATCTTGGGGAAATTGGCATGGCGTGTTGTGGCAGACTGGCAACGTACGTAGTTATGTATTTATGTATGAGTGTATAACTTTTTCTTGTATTGCTATGAAGAAGTCTGTAAATATTTCGATCAAATGTCATATATTGATATATATATATATATATATATCTAATATCAGCCTACAGGGTTAACAATATTCAGCAATGTTTAATCAGTATATATCGGGTAAATTCATGACAGCAAATGTGGCAATTGAGCAACCAAATTATGGGTGACTGGCCACAAGTCCTCGACGGATTTTTATTTCAATCGATATAGGCCTTCCGCCTCTTTCGGCTACAGATGTGGTGGGCTGGAGTTTACAGCGTGAACTTATTTTTATTTTCGAGTTTTCGGTGGATGTAGGCTGTAAATAAGTCTCAGGTAGGTGCATTTTAGGTGTCAGAGAATGGTTTAATCGGGTGGGTGTAGGTTAGGTTGATGTGGTTTGAAACTCAAAGCGCAGCCATCACACATGTTACGATTTGTTGAAAAATACAGACTACACTCGTTTTATTTATTCGATGCACCACATCTTCGACATGGAGAGATACAATTTTAGTAATTGACTAATATTTAATAATTTTTAAATAACAAGTAAATTTACAAATTTTAATATTACATAATCAATATCTAAGAATGTCAAAAGTTTGAATATTACATTAATTTAGTGGTGACGGAAATCGAGAAGTCAATTGATATTGTCGTTATATATATATATGGTTTTTTCTAAACCACTATAGGGTTTTAGTAGTTCTAATATTTATATACTTGGACTCTTGACCCAGAGTTTTAAAGTGACCAAAAAAATCACCCAAACTTATCTTTTGACCCACAATAATTTTAATCCAAAACATGTGTTTCTACCCAATTTTGTAATTGCAAATGGGTCATCGGCAGATGTATGTTTGCTGTCGGCCAAAGGAATTACAAAATGACCAATTATGAAATGGCCAATTGCAAGATGACCAATTACAAAACGGCCGATGATAAGGTGATCAATGCCTTGATAGCCAACATCAAGTTTTGACCAACACTCATGGTGGCCAACCACTTTTTATGACTAATGGTACTCACTTGGTGACCAACGTCAATACATCTAGTGACCAAAGTTATTTATTCTGCGACCAATCGAGTTGGTATTTTGATCATATGCCCAAGTTGGCGAGATTTGACCAACAAGCGTGATTGGCGAGATTTGACCAATAAGCATGATTGGCAAGGTGTGACCAAGTTGGCGAAATTTGACCAAGTTCAAATATGGATTGGTCATATTTTGTTTGGGGCTTTAACCGAGGGTAAGTTGGATTCAAGTCCAGTTATGGAAGTGCAACAGTCTGGATAAGGGAAGCGTTCAATTTGAAGATCTGATAATTGGTTAGATTGAACTTTAATGGGCAGATCGTCATCAAATCAAGAGTGATCGAATCTGAGAAGTAGTGCATCAAGTTTCGGTCAAGATAAGAAAGGTTTTACTCGGTTGAAATCGACGAGTTCGAGTTCTATTGGGATTCGTTGGCCAGATAGAGGAGTCGGTTAGGTTAGAATTTTGTACAAATTGTATATATAGAACCTTTATAGCACATTGTAAGGGGTCTTGCACCAAACACACGAACTTATATACAAGTTTTCCTATCTTTTGTATTTTTAGGTACTGTACTTTGTTAATCCTTTACTTTGATAATATAGATTCACTTATCGTCATTTACATTCTTGTTCTTTATTTTCTTGCGATTTATTTTATGTTCTTTAATTTTTTTGTACTTTCAATTCCTTGCACCTAGGAGTAGAAGGTTAACTTAGCACTCTCTACTCATCGGTCTCTTTCAGCCAGTCTGGATTGGGACGATGTGATTCGCTGTTCACACACACATCACCTCACAAAGATTTGACGACTGAGTCTATTTCACCTTTATCTTCACTGTGATCTGTGAGTACATCAACCCAGTTAATTTCTCATTGGTCACGCGCACTTTCGAGTTCATTCAGAGCTTGGATGTGATCGAGAACCAAGATTAAAGCCTTAGTCAAGTCCTTTCGTACAAGGAATTTGAACCAACGGCCGAGAGGGTTCCTTCCTCGGCCATCAATCACTTGAAGAGTGAGATCTAGTCCAATATATCAAAATCTCACTCGGCCAGTAGGCCACGAGTTGGCTGATTCATGTCTTTTCAAGCATTTAATTTAAACACTCAAACAAACACGAATACAATTAAAACCCTTCTTTGTTGATGTAGCAATGATAAGTAGGGATCGTTCTTAACCGGGGATTGAGGGTGCTTGCATAACTATGCTAGGTTTAAATGGGGGTGCAAAGTTGGTTTGTTTAATCTACGAAATTAAAAGACAAAAGATGGCAAGTAAACACACATAGAAATCCTAAGTTCTAACATGTTTCACTCATAGACAAGTAGAAACAATTAAAGAACATAAAAATCATAAACATGCTTACTAGACCAAAAATAAAATCTAAGACTAACATATATAAGTGATCGACTCATCTTTTTACCTAGCCTTTAATAACCTAACCGATTTCATGCAACCTATTTAGTATCTAAGTTTTTAGCTACGTTTTGCATGCATGTTCCATAGTTAAAGTGCCAAACTTGGGAATTGCCCTACATTCAAACACTTTCATAATCTAAACCGGGAATTGCCCTGCATTCAAATTAAGCATTAAGTGCCAACAAGCATGTGTAACTAAATTCAAAGAACACTAAATAAAATACAAGAAAAACATATTAGAATTATTTAACCAAGAGACTTCTTGAAACCAATCCATAATAACTGAAAATACATACAAGGAAGAATAAAGAGAAGAAGACATGGTTACACTTTTAAATCAGGGAATTGCCCTAGACTAGCCATGTAGATGCTCTTCAATGGAGAAGACGTTGACACCTTGGGATTGCCAAGCTATGCCTTCGGCTTCAATGGAGGGGACGACACCTTGGGATTGCCAAGCTATGCCTTCCTTGGAGGATGGTGACGACGGTTTGTGGTGGAGGGGCGGCTTCCTTGGAGACTTTTAGTGTTTTGGAGAGTAAGAGAGCTCTTGGACAAGATTTTGGCTCTAAGATGAGTGATCCCCCTTTCTTCCCCAGAGCTCTCTTTATATAGTAGCTGATTTTTGAACTCCCTTTGCATGTACAGCCATGCATGTATATGGCTCCATGCCGTTTCAGCAATTAAGCCTCCGTTTGAAGTAGCAATTAAGCAGCAATTAAACCTCCGTTTGAATTGAAGTAGCAATTATGCTTCCGTTTCAGCATATTAGCTCCATGTCGTTTGGTGCAATTATACCTCCGTTCTGCAATTATGCTTCCGTTTCAGCATATTAGCTCCATGCCGTTTGGTGCAATTATACCTCCGTTCTTCTTCTAGCTTATCTACAATTAAGCTCATGCAATTATGTAATCAAAACCATGCATCATCACTTGCTCGTACGTACAGCCATGCAATTCAATTAAGCCATGCAATTCAATTAAGCCATGCCATTAAACATTAGCCATCAATTCCATGCATCATCACCATGCCATCCATGCAAAGCTCCATGTAATTCCACGTGACCATTTATTCTTCGAAATTTAGGAACGTCTTCCTTATCCCACATTTTGCTCCAAGTCGCCTCCTTTATTATTTCTCCTTTATTTTCTACCTAAAAACATAGAACAAGTTAGAAACATATTTACTAAGCTCATAACAAAGCAAAATGTAGAGATAAAGACATTAATAATCAAGCATAAAATGCGTAGATCATTGGCACACCGTGCATCCAAGAAGAACACTGTGAGCCAAAATCCCACGGTCGGTGACAAAGGCCGTGACAATTTTTGAGTAAATATCTTTTGGGATGCCAAGTGGGACGCTCCATTAAGGCATAGTCGGTGAATGCAACCGAACACATATTCGGTATACAGAGGAGAAACTTGTCTCAAGTGTCGACAAACCGACCATACATCGGCAAATTTCCCAAAGAGAAGATTTAAAAACACTAAGTTAACGATGAATTTAGCCGGAGCAACAGGTAACTCGCTGCACTTGAGCATCTCGGTTAACTGAACCTCTGCTTTAGAAAGCACCACGAGTGCTTCAACTACAACCCCTAATTCGATATTTCATACGTCTGGAGCATCTCTAAGTGAGACGGTTGACGCAACTTCATCAGATCAATACAATACGCCCAACCAAGATCAAATTGCGGGAGATGACCTTTCTCTTACCAATAGGCACAATAGGTTCGAATACTTTTTTCTTAGGAACCAAGGTTTCTCGACCGAGGGTTTTGCTAGAATGATAGCCAACGAATCGACACGAATAATTCAACAGAGTCAAATGACTATTAGAACCGTAGGTTGGGACATGAATGTTGGTTTGCATAATTTGAACCAATTGGCCACAAACACTAACATAAGGATTGGAGAAATGAACAACACATTAACACTCATTGATGCGCAATTGGTGGCTAACAATGCTCAGTTGAATGCAACATAACCACCACAAGTGCCGGCCCTAGCATTGGTCAACCATGTAAACGGTCAACCTCATGCACTATAAAATCAGCTGGGTAACAACCAAAATGACCGAGGTTTGCAATCCCAGAACCTTTAGTTACCATTACCCCAGAATCATCAACCACCACAAAGGATTCAATATTAGCCTTATGGTATGCCCGTGGAGATAGGATTCAGTCAACAAAGGTATATGCAGCAGCCGAATCTACTCAACCAGAATGTAGGGATTCACCATCAACCTAATAACCAAGGAGGTTTGGTGAATCAACAAAATAATTTTGGAAACGGTTTTCCATTCTCGAAGAATAATATAGGTCATGTACCACATCACAATCATCACAATGAAGGAGAGCTTGACCGTCCCATTCGACTTAATGAATTTCAAGCCTTGGTTGAAGATCTTATGGGAGCATTGCCAAGGCGAGAAGAAAGACCGGTCTATGCAAAGCCACATCAAGCACACATTGACCAAGTTCAATATCGGGCGGGATATCATATTCCATCTTTCACCTTGTTCTCAGGGGATGCATATCAGTCCACTACATAGCATATTAGCCAATTTATAGCCTAGTGTGGTGAGGTGAGTTCTGACGACCATAAGCTAAGGTTATTCATCTACTCCCTAACGGGTCTAACTTTTTTGTGGTTTGTGAATCTCCCGCCAAACTCTATCCATAGTTGGAGAGTAATGGAGCTAACCTTTCATGACAACCATTATCAAGCTCAGTAAGACATTCTTCTGGCGAATCTTGCTAACATTTCTCAAATGAGTCACGAGACATCTCAAGAATATTTGACTCAGTTCAAGTTCACTAGCGCAAGATGTAGAATCCATTTAGCCGAGTCAGATTTTGTGGATATGGCGGTTGCTGGTCTAACCTTAAAGTTCTGAGAACATTTTGAAGGAGTGGTGTTTAGCGACTTGTTTGAACTCGGAACCAGGATTGATTGATATGATAATACGTTGAAGGAAGAAACGCAAAGACATATCGCTTCTAAGGGTATATACTTTAAAATCAGGCCGTTAATGCGGTTGATACCTCAAAAATTTTGGAGGATGAAGACCCAGTGAAGGTGGATCTAGCCAAGTTGGCCGTCAAGCAACCTCGGGTGTGCAAAGCTTTGGAAGAAGTTGACCCAAAACAAACAACACCAAAACAAAGTACGAGCACAAAAAAGACCAATACACGCACCTACACTTTCAATATAACCAAGGCCGATTTGATCTTTGATTAACTCTTGGTTGACAATATGATTAAGCTCCCTTCGGCCATGTACTTCTCAAGGCCGAAGATGCAAAAGGGAAATCTTTTTGTAAGTATCATAACTCATGGAAGCATACAACTAATAATTGTGTTTTTTTGTGTGATATGATACAGGATCTTATTGACACTAGCACGCTCAAGTTTCTAGAACCAAAGTCCGCAATGAAGGTGGACATGAACCTTTCCCTGAAACCCATATCAACATGGTGCATGTGAGATTATCAGAGGAAAATGATTCACTTAAGGGTAGCAAGAGTGAGTCGGCCGTACCCAAGGCAACAAAGATCACCATTGAAAGTCTCAAGCTGGAGTCGCCTAGAATGGCGGTTACGTGCCCGCATTGTCAAGGTGGTGAAATGGTACTTGAAGGTACTTTGAAGCTCAATATGCCAGAAAATACGAAAGAAAGGTCACAGCTGGCCAAGTCGGTCGAGCCGGCTGACCAAGGTATACCAAAGCATAATAGGGCACGTCCCTTGCTTGGAAAAGGGGTTACACACCCATTTCAAACCATAAATCAAGGCTCTTTGAAGATCAACACTGCTTACAAAGATGACAAAAGGGTTTGGAAGTCGATCAATGCGGCCAACTGAAGGGAAATCATAAGTCCTTATGATCGTCTGGATGGAAGGAGGAATTAGTCTCGCTCGGCCGAGTTGGCCGAGTCAGAGCCAGGATATGATAAGAAGGACTACTCAGATAATAACCATAGATCAGGGTCATGGACAAAGATGACTATCTCGCAACCCTAATTTCTCAATGAAGCACGATTCTCTGAGCCCAAAAAATAGAGCCAAGGAAGTGTTCCACCGACTTGACAAGGCAGTCTCCAAAGCTAGGGTGAGAGAACCCGTGAGGAGGAGGGTTAACTTCGATAGGCCATTTTTATGTTGAGGAATATCACGACCAACATAATTTCAGGGCAAATGACTATCAGTAGGGAAATGGCAGTAGCCGAGACAGTTATAACCGCCAAGCAACCTTTGTTCAACCGAAAACTTACAAATCGCAAATTGTCCACGATGATAGGTAGTATGGTCGAAACCCACATGATTAGTCAATCAGTGTTTTGACCAAGACACAAAAACGTAGGCTTCAAAGGGAAATCCAAAGTGAAAAGAAAGCAAGGCTCGACCAATCATCTAGTACCAAACCCAGAGGTAACTCAAGGTATGATAACTTGGACACGAGCTATAGCTGGACTAGGAAATCGAAAGATACATCGTTTGATGACAGGGCTAGGTTCAAGAACTAAGAGATCCAGGCTATGGAAATAGACAGGAGTATGTCAGGGATTTTAAAGGCCAAATTCAGAGAGTCTAGTCCTCATCCTTTGTCATTGTTGACAGAAAACGTGAACCTCTATTTACAAAGGAAGGTTTGGTTACCATGAGAGATTACTACCTATTACATTCAACCATAGTGTTATATGCTCTAACACATAACCAAATATTCCAATTAGAGGAAATACGCGCTGGGATAATATGCCATACGACCTGATGTTACCTAGCATGACCAGAGGGACCAGAGCTGAGTATCAGAGACATCGTGAACCATATTACCCAGAAAAATTTGAAAACCTTTCGATCTCAAAGGATGACCTAACATTTCTAAGAGAATACTTCAAAGAACATTCAGTTGAGGATGTTTTCAGTTTGACGATAGAAGAGCAATGGTTGACCAATGAGTTTGAATGAGAAATGAAGAAGCTGAGTGGCAGACTTGACGCCACCATTCTCAGCAATGGGACTTGATAAACTTAAGAAACATCACTAGACCTATTCAGCCTTGGCTATTTACGGACCAATGGATAAGGATGTAGACATCTTGAAGTTGATCGAGAATCACCCCTCCAAAGCCTCAAACTTCTTAGACCTAGAGGCTAGTCCAGGCCTAAAGGTTCGGTATTAAGTTGCATATGAGTGTGTTGAGCTTTAGCTAACACGGACGACCTCCCGCTATCTTTCAAAGATCTGAGATTCCTAAGGAAATATCATAAAGTCGTCTCTGCTATCGAAACTTATGGGTTAACTCCACTTGCAATTCAGGTCGCGAGTGACAAGAGAACCACAAGAGTTTATTTTAACAAGCCTAATGAGTATATGACTAGGTCACACAGTCTTCTGTACATCAGCGCCATGTTAGGCGGGTGTAAGATCTCTCTAGTGTTAGTTGATGGCGGTTCGGCTATTAACATCATTTCTCTTTCGGTCTTGGCCCAACTTCAGAAGATCACTCAAGACTTTTTCCCTTTTGATGTAGATCTATTCGACTATACCGAAAAATACTCTCAAGTGAAAGGTGTTCTTCCTATCGAAACCAGCGTTGGGATATGTCATACAACAACCTAATTTTTCTTGGGGGATACTGCTCATCAAGCGCTCCTTGGTCGTGGTTGGATCCATAATAACATGTGCATCCCTTCCTCATTGCACCAAATCTTGTTCATATGGAAAGGAAACGAGATCGAGTTAATAATTTCGTAGTTCCAAGGATCAAAGAAGATACAACCATCAACAAGATGTATATCCTCCCGTCTGAATTCCAAGCCTAACTAAGGCAAATAAGCATGATGGATGGCGACATTCTAGAAGAGAGCATTCATGAGGTTCAGGTCATAGAGGTGGCCAAAGCTTGTTTTGACTAGCCAACTGTGGCTATGAACAAACATTTCAAGCCATTGTACATCACAGCTCAGTTGGAAGGATATCTGATTTCTAAGCCATTGCATCAACTTCTTATACTTTGGAATGATGATACAGTCAAAGTGGTAAAGACCGATGTTGCACCTTGGAAAGCATCGGCCAACGCGGTTGACGCACAATACTATTATGATGATGTTAGGTGTTCTCAGCTACAACGTGATAGTGATACCGGTTGGGTCATAGGGATCACACTAAAAAAGGGTTTGGCCTTCCGCGCTGAGGTTGTCCGCAAGGACTTGAAGTGGCCATTGTTAGTGGATCTATTTGACTCAATAATACATGGATAACAACCAATAGATTGATGTGCGAATTCAAATCGACTTCGAAGAGATTGCTGTCCTATTGGGCCGAACACTCGATTGCGAGTGATTTGGCCATAAATTTGTTAGATTTTATTCCAGAAGGAAAGGAAGATGACCAACCAGAGTTTGTGGACATCGGCCCTGCACTAGCCCAGTTGGAGAAAGATTTATTTGAAGCAATTGACCCAATGGAAGAATTAAATCTGGGAACAACTGATGAATCACGAATGGTAAGGATCATCAAGCTCTTACCCCCAACGCTAAAGAAGGAACTAATAGCTTTGCTGACAGAGTTTCAAGACTGCTTTACTTGGAGTTACCATGAGATACCAGGCTTGGATAGGAATTTAGTTAAGCATAGATTAAACTTAGATCCAGCTTGTAAGCCTTATAGGCAACCACCTCGGTGATCTAATGCCAAGGACTTACCAAAAATTAAAGAAGAAAGGGAACGATTGTGAAAAGCCAGTTTCATCGAATGGCCTGCTATATTGAGTGGTTATCTAACATTATGCATGTTAGGAAGAAGAATAGGAAGCTACGCATATGTGTAGATTTTAGAAACTTGAATTTGGCAACACTAAAGGATGAATACCGTATGCTCGTGGCTTAACAACTCGTTGATGGAGCAGTTAGACATGAAATCCTTTCCTCCATGGATGGACATGCTGGGTATAACCAAATATTTATAGCCGAAGAAGACGTTCATAAAATGACTTTTCGTTGTCCCAGGTTAGTTGGTATATTCGTATGGTTGGTCATATCTTTTAGCCTCAAGAATGCTGGGGCAACATATCAACGTCCCATGAATATGATTTTTCATGACCTCATTGACCGAATCGTAGAAGTGTACATTGACGACGTCGATGTCAAGTCGGCCAAAAGACAAGATCATATAGCTGACATTCGCTAAACAGCTAAAAGAATGAAGGCACATAAGCTCAAGATGAATCTATTGAAGTGTGACTTTGGTGTGTCGACTGAGAATTTTTTGGGTTTTGTAGTCCACCAAAAATGTATTGAAGTGGACGAGGTCAAAACAAGGGCTATCAGAGAAGCACCTCCACCAATCACTAAGAAAGAGTTCCCATCTCTTTTGGGGAAGGTTAATTTTTTGAGACAGTTCATTTCT
This sequence comes from Geum urbanum, assembly GCA_946800695.1. Taxonomy (NCBI): domain Eukaryota; kingdom Viridiplantae; phylum Streptophyta; class Magnoliopsida; order Rosales; family Rosaceae; genus Geum; species Geum urbanum. Next base: position 14,614,451 of record OX327001.1, read on the forward strand.
AACCTGGCTGGGAAGATTCAACCATTTTCATCGCTTCTTCGGCTAAAAAGTGAAGTCAACTTTGTGTAGAAATAGGAGGATAAAAAATCTTTTCATGAGCTCAAGCGATATTTATCCAATCCTCCAGTGTTGGTACCCTCAGTCCGAGATCGCCCATTGAAGTTGTATCTTTCGGCCTCGGATAATTTCATTAGAAGTCTACTTGCACAAGACAATGAGAAAGGCAAAGAATATGTTGTCTGTTATCTGAGTTGGGTTTTGACCAAAGTGGAGATTCGTTATTCATCAATTGAAAAATTATGTCTGACTTTATTTTTTTCGGCAACCTAGCTTTGACACTACATGGTACCGTCTGTTGTCTAAGTTATATCAAAGACCGATTTGATCAAATACATGCTTACTCGGCCAATCATCCGTTGCCGAATAGGAAAATGGACAATGGCGTTATCAGAGTTTACATTCTAATATGTGCCACAAAAGGCAGTCAAAGGACAAGCTTTGGCCGACTTTCTTGCCCACCACTCGTCTATAGATATTAAAGGGGCTGAATATTTTGATATTGGTGCCGTTTATGTGGCCTCGATGGTTAACAACCATTGAATGCTGTTTTTTGGTAGGTCGAGCACTGAATTCGTTGCAGGTGCCATGGTTGTTATAGAGACGCCAGAAGGCTAGAAATTCTAGTTCGCCTTTCAATTGGATTTCAAATGTACAAATAACCAAGCCGAGTATGAGGCGCTTATCATCGGATTCGAGATCCTCCAAGAGATGGGTGCTAAAAGAGTGTTAGTTTATGGTGACTCATAACTAGTTATCAACCAAATGATTACAAAGTACAAGTACACAAGCTGAGAATTATTGGCTTATCATGCTATGGGCGACCAATAAGCAGACACATTCGACTGAATATCTTTTTCCCATTGGTCCAGGTCGGCCAACTCTGAAGCTAATGAGATGGCCCAAAGAGCATCAGGGATTCACATCCCATACCATGAAAGTAGCAAGGTAGTCAAAATTGGAAGACTGGTCATCCTCGCTCTAGAGGACAAAGGAGTGTTCGACGATGTTTTCTCTATTGACTTTGAGCATGTTGACTAGCGATACTCGATTGTCAACTTTCTCAATAACCCAGAAGGACAACACGACTGAAAGATTCGATATCTTGTGAGGAACTTCATCATATACAAAGAAGCAGTATACTGCAAGGGATTAGACGACCTACTACTTCTTTATATAGAGGGGGGGGCAAGAGACTTTGGAATTCATGCGTGATGTTCATAAGGGAATATGTGGGGCTCATGAAGCCGGAGTCAAAATGAGGTCGTTGATCAGACGACGTGGTTTTTATTGGCCTACAATTTTGAAAGATTGCATTGAGTTCATCAAAGGTTGCAAGAAGTGTCAAATTCATGACCCAATACAAAGAGTGATAACCGACGTCCTTCACCCAATCGTTAAACCTTCGCCATTTCGAGGTTGGGCAATGGACATCATTAGAAACATTAAACCACCATCCTCAAAGCAACACGTATGGATCCTGGTTGCAACATATTACTTTACCAAGTGGGTCAAAGCAAAGGCATATGTTACAATTACAAGTGCAACAGTGATTCAGTTCATAGAGGAGTACATCATACATAGGTTTGGGATTCTAGAGACTATAACGGCTGACCAAAGATCAGTGTTCATAGCAGAAGCCATGCATGATATGACTAAAAAGTTGGGCATCAAATTGACGCATTCGTTACCATACTATGCTCAAGAGAATGATCGAGCTAAAATAAGTAACAAGGGAATCATCAACATTCTCAAGAGGATGGTTAAAGACAACCCAAGGGATTGGCACAATTTGTTGTTTGAAATATTATGAGCCTTCAGAATGTCAAAATGAACAACCACTGGAATAATGCCATTTGCCTTGACGTACGGGCATGACGCTATATTGCTAGTCAAAGTGAAACTTTAAGCTCTTCGGGTTGCGGCTCAATATGAGATAGAAGCAGAGGAATACTCTCAAGCAATGATATAGAACTTAGAAGAACTCGACCAAGAGAGAATGGATGTGTACAATCGCATGGAGGCTCAAAAGAAAATCGTAGCTCATGCATATAATAAACGGTCAAATTCAAGTCATTCGCCGAAGATAATTTGGTGTGGAAGACAATTCTACCTATTGGAACCAAAGGCAGACGATTCGGAAAGTGGTCACTAAGGTGGGAAGGTCTATATGTTATTCAAGATGGTGAACTACATAGCATGCCAATAAATGGCCAATTTCTCAAGAAGTATTACCCGACCATGTGGGAGATGAGGGACAAAGAGTCTCTTGACTAACATGGTTAGTTAGGTTGTAATGTTCAAGTTGGCCGAATGACAAGTTTGTAAATTTGACCCATCAATTGTATATTAGTGTGAAAGTGATAGCTTCATTTTTTTTACTCCTTAACACATCACTTAACATAACTCTGATCTTATCCCTAAACACTGTGTTGGCCTACTTTCATTACTCGACCAATTTTTGTACTTGGCACACTCTAATCTTGCTTGGGAGACTTTAACTTAGCTTGGCTGATTCCAATTATGCTTAATTGGTTATTATACTCGAGATTAAACTGATTCCTCGGCCAATTATGGTTATTGGGCTCGACTAAGAGGCCAAGTCATCAACTAAGCTGTGACATAATGGATGGCTAAAAAACATAACAACATAATGAAGTTCAAGACAATCGCATCCAAACAAAGAAGAGCCATAGACATACATTCTTATGCAAAAGCAACAAGTTTTGGTTCCTTAGACAATTATAAAATAGATGTCAAATGGGTTCTACCAACACAAAATATGGCTCAAGGCATAAATCATAGCACAACCATGTCATACTCTAAGGGAGACGTGCTTGCATCAAGACCTTCATAGTTTCTAAACCATCCACACATTTATCGATTCTCACCTTATGAACGGGCAATTGGCGTATATAATCATTTGTAGCCTTGGACCCTGACTTTGGATCATAGTCTTGATGTCTTGCAAAAAACTCTTGCGTCGCTAGGTTTGTTTGATCAGTCGCTTGGTTAGCCTCGGTTAGCTGTTTCTTCAAGACCTCGATCTTCTCTTGAGTTTGGTTTAAAGCATGTTTGATGATTCCCTATTAAGCAAAAATTTGGTCATATTTTTCTTTGGCCAACTTACCTATCTCGACCTCCCTTTTAGTCTTGAGAATAGATGACACTATGTTCAAGTGAGACTCTACTAAGGTAACGTCTGAGGCCAAAAATTGATTAGTAGAAACCAACGTCTCTATGGCTATCTTGAAGGCGTGGAAACTAGTTTCATCAACAGAATTGGAATCTATGGGTAGGAATCACCTGACTTCATCCTATTGAGCCGTGAAGTCCCCAGCGTCGAGACCAACATCTGGGGAGGACATAACCTCATACTCCATAAAAATAAAGAAAGTGATCAGTCGACGCCATATGAGAGTTACTCTATGAAGTGACTTGCAATCAAAATAAAGCCTCAACAAGTATCCTCTATATTCATACTACGTGGTAATTAATATCATTGGCCGTTTTCTCAAAATTTGTTTGCCAAAACATTAGTCGAGGATGCAAAGGTTGAGTCATTCTCTATGCTTGCAAGAGCTACAGACTTGGGGTGCGTAATGATCTTGGAGCGTGTGGGCGTTGGCGATAGACTGTTTTGGCCAATGTTGGCCACGTATGACCTAACCTACATACCAACATACATGGATGAGACACATATCGTACATAGATTACTAAATGTGCAAGTATGTGACCAATCAAAAATCTTACACTATTGTCATTTTGGGTATCACAAGACTCGGCATCAATTGGGTCATCCACCCTTGAAACCTGTTGGATCATCAATTCAGGCATGACATGCGCAAAAGTTTCAATGTCATCTACAACAATCTCCAAGTACATCAACAGTATGAGTCAAGGATAATTACTCATGCAAAGATAGTTAGCTAAAGAAAGTGAAAATATATGTTTACATCTGTGTTGGTCGCCATATACTTGGGATCGTGCAAAGTTGTGGAGTGCTCGCCATTATCATCATTGTCATTCTAGCAGTCCATGCAAAAGAAGAGAGAAAAAAAAAATGAAGATGTAGAACCCCTCTTCTAATAAGTGAGCTGTAAAGATGAAGGTTGCAGAGATAAAGGTTGTGGCAGAAAGAAATGAAGCATAAGAAGAAAGAAATAAAAAAAGGAAAGACACGTGCAAAAGAAGAGAGAAAAAAAATGAAATGAAGATGGAGAATGGCACACCATTCAAGGTGTCAAAAAAAATTGAAATAGGAAGTGGAAGGAGGAGGTATACATTTGCAGTCTTGGCCGAGTTGTTCTGTATTAAGAGGTGTTTGATGGAAATTTAATTTACACTGGGCTATCTCATTGTTGGTGAAGTCGGCAAAAATAGGAGGATGCGATTTCTTGTCATTTGGGTGTGATCCACAAAGAGTCGATGTTTATTACTTGTCGGGATAGCATGTGTCTGTCCAAAGATTGATAGATGGTTTCCATACTTTAGTCTCATGAGACTAGGGGCGCATTATTTGTACCCAATTTAGTAATTGCAAATAGGTCATCGATCGATGAATGTTTGTCGTCGGCCAAAGGAATTACAAAATGACCAATTGCAAGATGACCAACGCCAAGTTTTGACCAATTGTAAAATGACCAATTGCAAAATGACAAATTATAAAATGGCCGATGATAAGGTGACCAACGTTCATACATCTTGGTATTTTGATCATATGCCTAAGTTGGCGAGATTTGACCAACAAGCGTGATTGACAGGATTTGATCAAGTTGGCGAGATTTGACAAAGTTCAAATATGGATTGGTCATATTTTTTTGGGGGGCTTTAACCGAGGGTAAGTTGGATTCAAGTCCAGTTACGGAAAAGCAATAGTCTGGATAAGGGAATCGTTCAATTTGAAGATTCTGATAATTGCTCATATTGAGCTTTAATGGGCATATCGTCATTAAATCGAGAGTGATCGAATCCGAGAAGTTGTGCATCAAGTTTCGGTCGAGAACTGAAATCGAGGAGTTCGAGTATATCATCCTTTACTTTGATAATATAGATTCACTTCTCGCCATTTACATTCTTGTTCTTTATTTTCTTGTAATTTATTTTATGTTCTTTAGTTTTTTGCACTTATTCCTTGCACCTAAGAATAGTTTGTTAACTTTCAACTCTCTACTCTTCGATCTATTTTGGCCAATTCGGAATGGGTTGATGCGATTCGCCATTCACACACAAATCACCTCACAAAGATTTGATGACCGAGTCCATTTCACTTTCATCTTCATTGTGATCTGTGAGTACATCAACTCGGTTGATTTCGCATTGGTCACGCGTACTTTCGACTTTACTTAGAGCTTGGACGTGATCGAGAACCAAGATTAAAGTCTTAGTCAAGTTCTATCGTACAAGGCATTCGAACCAACGGCCGAGAGGGTTGATTACTCGGCCATCAATCACTTGAAGAGTAAGATCTAGCGCAATATATCAAAATCTCGCTCAACCAATAGGCCACGAGTTGGCACGCCGCGCAGCCAAGAAGGATATTGTGAGCCAAAATTCCATAGGCGCTGACAAAGGCCGTGACAATTTTTGTGCAAACAACATGTTAGAACGACCCTTCATTATAGAAATATTTATGACATGCCATTATGCTAAATTTCATGAAAATTATGTTTTTCGCCACTGACATAAAATGATGGAATATCTCGTATTATTACATTCCCAGATTCGGATCTTGAACTCCTGGCTGTAACGACTTTACACAACCTGGCCTTGCCCAGAAATTTCCGCACTCGAACTTGTCGGCTCACCCAGAGATATGCCACACTAAACCGTCCCGCTAGAGACGACAAGAACGAGCCACGACGGGTGTCAAGAGAAAATCTTATTTACCTCCACTCGACATCGATCTGTGATGCCAACCGTCATCCTCGACAACTTGGACCTAGAGATGGCAAGGGATTGGGTTGAGGGGGTTTTGGGTAACTGAACCCAAAACCGAAATCAACTTGTCTGACCGACCCCGATCTGACCCGAACCCAAAAAAATTTAGTTCAGGTTTTCGCCTGATCCGAATCAGTCAGATATATTATACCCGAACTCGACCCGTTTTAACAAATCAAAAATAAATAAAATAAAAAATATATAAAAAATAGGATTGTATTTATACCATTCCATATAAAAAAAATTAGATATAAATTATAAAATATAACAAATTTCTTTTAAAAAATAGGCGGGTTCGGGTTCGGGTTCAGTAGATGCATACCCGTACTCGACTCGAACCCGCCAACATACGGCCAGGTTTGAGTTTGATAAATACTCGATACCCGTTATTTGCCTTAGAAATCGGGTTCGGTTCGGGTGGATACGTATGAGTTCAGACTATTTTTCCATCCCTACCTAGGCATCGCCCCACAGCCGCTCTCCATCGATATCGACCATGGTTGTCCGGCATAGTTGGGGTGCCCACAAACGTGGGTGCCCAGAGTAGGCTAGATTTTAGTTTTTTTTAATACATAGTATCTTTAGTAAACGTATATGGTATATTTAGTAAACGTAAATTATATCTTTAGTAAACGTATATAGTATCTTTAGTAAACGTAAATGATATCATTAGTAAGCGTAAATAGTATCTTTCCAAACTAGACATAATGTATACTTATGAACCTGTCCTGGTATCTTTATAGTGTTGTGTCGGTATCTTTATGATGTGGGGATGGTATCTTTAGGACTCTGTGATTGTATCCTTATGTTGTATCCATAACAAATATTCATGGTATCTTTATGACACTCTGATTGTGTTTTTATAACATTGAGATAGTATGTTTATAACGCTGAGATAATATCATTAAAACGCTGTAATGGTATCCTTATGGTGTATCCTTAAAACAATTTCATGGTATCTTTATGACACTGTGATGGTATCTTTATGAGGCTGTGATGATATCTTTATGACACTAAGATTATATCTTTATAACATTGTGATGGTATCCTTAAAATGTTGTCATGGTATCCTTAAAACATTGTCATGATATCCTAATGATGCTATGATGGTATCTTGATAACAGTGTGATGATATCTTTAACTACAGGGAAAAAACACTTAGACGACGAAGCTATTTCGTCGTCTAGGTTCAAGTTTTTGTCGTGTAAGTACTTAGACGTCGAAATCTTCGTCGTCTAAAGTCCGTTGTTCAAGTGTCGTAGTTTAAGTACTTAGACGACGAAAATATAACATTCCGTTGTCTAAGTGAAGGCTTAGATGACGTAATTGATCCATCATTTGAAACACTATTTAGACGACGAAATAATATTTTCGTCGTTCAAGTACACCTTAGACTACGAAATTATTTCATAGTTTAAGTGATGACTTAGACTACGAAATTATTTCTTAGTCAAAGAATTGACTTAGGCTACGAAATTGTTTCTTAGTCTAATAATTGACTTAGACTACGAAACTGTTTCGTAGTTTAAGTCATCACTTAGACTACGAAATATAGGATTTCGTAGTCTAAGTCAATTTAATTTAATTTTTTTTAAATTTCCTTAAAATTTGAATTTAAAGTAAAATATTATTAAATAAAATAAAATAATAAATTTAATTAAAATATTTAAATAATTTAAAATTGTACATACGTACATTGATATCGTTCGAGAAAAATGAAATATTAAAAACTAGGTACAAACTAAGTAAATACGGCAGGAGTAGCCGCGCCGTTGAGTCCTCCGCCTCCGGTCATGTCATCGTCGGAGTGTGGGGTCGAAACAGGACGACAATCTTCTGGAACCCTCGCTTGCATGAGGGCGAGGAGGTTGGCTATTTACACTTATTACTCATCAAGCCTTTGAAGCATGGATAACGTTTCCGCCCGTGCGAGTCGAGCCTCTTCAAGGGCTGCTTGGACGGCTGCATCCTGACCACTTTTCCTCGTCAAGAGTGCTGTAGATGAGTCAGATAAATTTTGTTGCACTTTGCGTCCCAACCCCCTAACCTCCTTGCCACCTCGACGGCCGTATACCGCATCCACGATTGTAATTTGGCTCTTCCTCGATAGAGGATGCAGGTCTTCCGGCGGCATATCTGGGTGTGCAAGCTGCGTGTTGGCCAATTCCTCTTGCGCCAGTTCTAGCAACTTCGCCTGAAAATAATAATAATAATAATGAAAATTAAATAATTATAAATTTGTATGGTATTTTAATAAATAATAAATAATAATTATGTTAATTGAGAGGAAATATATACGATACTTATGCCGCTTTGACTCGCTTCATTGTCAAGTCCAGGCGTCACGTAAGCGATGCTGTTGGCATCCAGTTAAGGATGTTTGGAGCCCTTATCTCTGTACTCCTTGGCGATTTGTATCATCTGCTTGGAGCCAGAGATATGATGTTTGTTCTTCTTCTCCCGATTGGCCTTGTTTGCATGCGATCTCGTCTGTTTGACAACATAAATCATTAAAAAATTAATAAATCAATAAAAAATAAATTATTCGATTTCGTCAACTTAAATAAAAAAAATACGAACCTGATACGATTCTTCTTCGAAGTGGTTGACCAACCACTCCCACTCATCTTCCCTATTATCACACAGCTCTACGGAGGTAGGCGAGCGGCCAAATTGAAGGTAGTACTTGTGAAGTCTGTACTTCCAATCACGGTAGATGACATTGACAGTGGTGTTGATGTGCCAAAGCATCCTCGGTGTGTTATCCACGTCATAATGTACCTAGAAAAAAAAAGAAAAAAAAATCATATATATTATAAAATTACGATTTTTATTGGTTATTAAAAAAAAAATTTAAAATTGTATTACCTAGAGTTCTCTAAACACCTTCCCCTTCTATAAATCCGACAACTCTTTCCAGCTAGGCGCAACCATACGAATGTTGTTGCGAATAATTGTCTCGATGCTGTGCGCAGAGAGACTAGCTAGCTGTGAGGTCGGAGGGCCGTCGGTAAAATCGGCATATAACAACTGCATCTGTTGCCTCGTTGCCTTGAACAACTTTTTGGATTTCCGCCCTTTTCGAGTCCTCGAGTCCTTTTCGGTTGAGGGTCTGACGGGGCCCTCCTGACCTTGTGTCGCACGCTGTAGAGAATAGACTCGAAAGCCGACTCTTGGACACTTTCTGGCATCGACCATCGAGCCGAAGGGATGTCACCGTCATCGCTCGCTATAACTGGGGCATTAGGGATTTCCCCAGTCGCCGAAACCGACGGACCAGCTGAAGGATCTGGAGGAGCCGTAACAGTGTCCTACAAGCATCACCAACCCACTTAGTCTGCCAAGTGTCGGAGCCGAGCATCTTCGGCCTCTTTTTGTGCTTTTTTCTTACCCCATATGGCCATTTTAACCTAAGAGCTGTAAAAATTAATTATTAAACATATTTTACCATTATAACTATTTTACCATTTACATTTTTAACAATTTACAATATTTACTATTTTTAATATTTACCACAAAGTTTATCATTTTTAATATTTACCATTTTTAATATTTACTATTTTAATATTTACCATTTTTTTAATATTTACTATTTGTATTTTTTACCTTTTTAAATAATTTACCATTTTCATTATTTACCATTTGGTTTTACCATGTTTTGATAGTTACCATTTTTTGATATTTACCATTTTTAATATTTACCTTTTTATATTATTACCATTTTTACCAATTTATTATTTTTACCAATTTACAATATTTACCATTTTTTACCAATTTTTTTTACCTAAATACACATTATTAATTTTTTTTACCTAAATACATATTATTTTTTGCCAATTTATAATATTTACCTAAATACACATTATTTACCATTATTTACCAATTTATTATTTTTACCAATTTATAATATTTATCTAAATATACATTATTATAATATTTATACACATTATTAAAATCAAATACACCCTATTATACGTAAATATACATTATTATACCTAAATGCATATTTTAAAAAATTATACGTATGTACGTAAAATTTTAAAATTTTGAATTTTACCCGGTGGTAGTGTCGACGGTGGGAGGGGGTCGGTGGGAGGAGTTGGAGGCGTTGGGAGGCGGTGGGAGGAGGTGGTGCCGGTGGGAGGTGTCTGAGGGAGACGGAGGCGCCGGTCGGGGGGATGAAGCGTTTGAGAGAGAGAGAGAGAGAGATATTTGTGTGTGTGAGAGACAGATTGATATCGTGAAACTGCAAAATATACAGTTTCACCTAGACGATGAAGGGCCCAATTTTGTCCTTTAGGTGAGGGTCGATTTAAGTTAGATAACGAACCCTAGGTTTTTGACGTCCAAGTGAACACTTAGACGACGCAAACTTAGGGTTCGTCATCTAAGTGCATCTCGGGTTTCTCCCATAATTAATTGGCGGGTGAAAGTTGATGGCCCAAAATTTGGAATTAGACAACGGAAGATGCCGTTTTCGTCACCCAGGTGCGTAGTTAGACCACGAAAACAGCCTGCTTCATCGTCTATTACGAAAACGGCCTGTTACGTTGTCCTCAATGTAACACAAAGATAAAGCATGCAATACATCAAACAAGTATGAAGCAAGACACATAACTCATCACAAAACACACTACATGGAGAAAAATAAAGTAAAAAAGAAGGGATAAGAGATCAAATCTGTCAGCCATACTTTTCCATCAACATGGATTGCCTCCCGAGTAGCACTAAGTTTAACATCTTCAGCCAGACAGTGACACTAATCAATCTGTGATTGGTGCTAGATTGAAGAACGCAACTTCTTCAACCAAACACTCTCCTACAGGCTCATAAAAATGCTTGAGCTTATGTCTATTCACTTTGAATGTGCTCTCATCTCTTGAATTCGGAATCTCAACTACACCATGCGAAAACACATTGACCATAGTAAAAGGACCAATCCATCTAGAATGAAGATTACCTGGAAATAACCGTAGACGTGAGTTGAATAACAAGACCTTTTGTCCAATAACAAAAGACTTGCCCTTTATCATCTTATCATGAAAACCCTTGGTTTTCTCCTTGTAAATCTGACTAGATTCATAAGCATTGTTTCGAATTTCATCCAACTCATTCAGTTGTAGCTTCATATGCTCACCAGTAGATGACATGCTTTGCCATAAATCAACCTATAATGAGACATCCCAATATGTGTTTTGTAAGCAGTTCGATATGCCGACAAAGCTTCATGCTACCCTCGACTCCAATCTTTCCTGCTAGGAGCTACAGTCTTTTCCAAAATCTTTTTCATCTCCCAGTTGGAAACCTCTACTTGCCCGCTTGTCTGAGGATGATAAGGTGTGGCCACCTTATGTGTGACATTGTATTTCTAAAGCAAAGCATTGAAAGTCCTCCATCGCTAATGATGTACTTGGGTGTGCCAAATCTTGCAATATGGACTTTAAGAACTTCAACATAACAGCATAATCATTAGTTCTAGTGGCAACTGCCTCCACCTACTTTGAAACATAATCAACCGCAAGAAAGATATAAACATTAGAGTGAGAAGAAGGAAATGGACCCATAAAATCAATAGCTCACACATCAAATATTTCTACAACTAAAATTAGTTATTGAGGCATCTGATCTCTAGCTCCTACATTACCTATGAGTTGGCATCTAAAACATGTCACACTAAAGACGTGTGCATCTTGGAATAATGTTGGCAAAAAAAACCACATTCTAACACTTTCCTCCCAGTTTTCTTTTCACCAAAGTGGCCTCCTCCCACCTGTGTATGACAAAAAGATATGATTGATTAAAATTAAGAGTCAGGAACACAACTGCGAATAATGGAGTCAGGGCAACGCTTCTATAGATATGGATCATCCTACACATAATACTTGGCCGTCTTCACCAATTTTTCTTTTTGTGCTCTGGTGTAATCACTTGGTACCACCTTTGAAATTTTGTAATTGACAATATCCGCATACCAAGGCTCAGAATCCTGAATAGCAAAGAGTTTGTAATCTGGAAAGCTTTCACGCAAAGAGGATTGTCCTCCTCTGCATTGGATCCATGAGTCAGGTGACTCAAGTCATTTTCAGTCCCTTTCTTGTCTTTAATCTCCACATCAAACTCCTGGAGGAGGAATAACCATATGATCAATCTTGGCTTTGTATCCTGTTTTGTCATAAGAAATGTCAAAATGTAGCATGGTCAAAGAAAATAATCACTTTAGTTCCTAGCATACAAGATCTTAATTTCTCTAATGCAAATGCAATAGCCAAAAGCTCTTTCTCTATAGTTGAATAGTTTAACTGTGTATCGTTAAGAGTCTAAGAAGCATAATAAATCACATGGGGAAGTTTGTCTGGACATTGCCCCAATACAACACCTACAACATAGTCAGATGCATCACACATGAGTTTAAATAGAAGATTCCAATCTGGTGCTTAGATAATCAGTGCGGTGGTCAAGAGCTCCTTCAGCTTGTTTACCACACTAAATTTAGTGTCATATCCCCCAAAAATTTGGGTTTTGACATTAGTTCCCCTCAATATTTTGGCAAAGTGCACACCCTAAAAAATTTATTTCAATGAATCACACTACGGTTACCCATCGTGTTAAGTTCATTTATAGCTGACACCCTAATATTTAGACACTTAGACAAAAAAGTAATGCCCTCTGCTGTAACTCGCCGCTCAAACTCTCAACTCTCAAAACAAACTTAAAACACATCACCCACACAACTTAGCTAGCTTATCTCATCCAAAACGCACAGTCAGCCTCTCCTCCTCGCTTAAAACGCACAGCCCACTCTCAAAAACTCATCTTTGACCTAGATTCCACCACTGTAGCAGCCCATCTCCTAACCAAGACTCCACTACCGTCCCTATTTTTTTGACCTAGATTCTATCACCGACCCTATTTTCTGACCTAGATTCCACCACCGCAGCTCAATCCTGAGTTCCTTACCTCGACGCCGATAACGCGCAAAGCATGTATTAAATATTAACAAAAAGTAGACACTTAACACGTAATTAACACATAAACAATTTAAACTCTTTTTGTGTAGATGTAGCATTGATAAGTAGGGTATCATTCTAAACTGGGGATTGAATGGTGCATGCAATAATTGTGTATAAAAGGGAGGTAAAAAGAGTTGATTTTAAATCCTAAATTACTACCTAAAATATCACATACACAAACAAGTATTCCTAAGACGCTAGCATGCATAAACTCATAGACAAGCAACACATAAAAGACTCCTAAAAATCCTAATTCATGTTATGACAAAAATAAAACCTAATTAATTATTTACAAGTGATCATCCTATTTCACCTAGCCAATTTTCTTTACATATTCAAATTACTAATAAAATTTAGGATCCTAATTCTTATTATTAACATGCCATGTGGTTTAAAGCTTAGTGCCTTAATAACTAAAAATTATTGGATTAACTACGAGGCGAGAGGCTTAACGCAATCATCCAGAACTACCCAATGCATTAAGAACTAGACATAACATGTTTCAAACAAAATTAAGAACATAAAAACATGGAAGATAGATATGAATAAGTATTATAAATCCAAATATATTCACCAAAAAGCAATATCAAACAAGAAGAATTCAAGAACAAAACAAGAATACAGAGTAAAGGGTTCATGGTCACATTTTTAGAAATCTTGCTTAACGCTGCAAACTCCAAGGTGTAGATGATTCCAAAGATGATGGTTGTCACTTGTATAGACTTAACGTATGTAAGTGAATCGAGACGATGATGGATGGCGGTGTAGTCGGCTTATGCACTCGACCTTGGTGTTTGAGGGAGAGGGTTGGAGAGTATTTTGGCAGAGCTTAGGCTGAAATAAGAGATGATCTTGATTTGGGACGTGCCTCTTATATTTATAGGCCTTTACAAAATAGTTTTCCTCACAAAACAAGGTTTCCTAGCTCCACCCGGGTAAGTCTGGAAGCTTGCAAAGAATCACACTTTTTCGGAGTTGCAGACTTCCAAAAATTATGATTTTAGTGTCGTTGAAAAGAAGACTCGAAGATCTTTCTAACCATAGGACGATCGCTGTCTAACTCTTTCTGAGATATTCGCAGTTGTCGTTTAAAGTTGGCTAATCTGTACATGTATATTTTGCTTTCCTTATTCTTCATGTTTTTCTTCTCCTACACAACTTAAGAATCCTCTTCTTGCCATAACTTGGTCTCCATGAAATTGACTGACTTGGTCTTCAAGTTTAGAATTTTCAAATGGTCTTTTAGTTAATTTAGTCCATTTTCATTTGTTCTTTTTCCAAATTCCTTTCGGAAGCTTCCAAATCCTAGTCAACATAGGAAAGATTTTACTAGTCAACAAATGATTTCTTTTTCTCTTCAATTTTCTTTTCTTTTTCCTTGGGAATTTTGAACCAAATTTCTCCTCTCAATAATTTATTGCGTTTTAGCATCTTGTAGACTCCTTTACTCCGTCTCTTTTGGTCAACACTTGAAATTAACAAAAGATATTAAAATTAATAATACTAAGTTAATAACAAGGCACAAATATAAAAAATATATATATTATTAAATACGTCTAAAATGCATTGATCAGATGCCAGCATAGCGCCACCTCTGCCGCTCAGTCTCGCAACCCTAGAATCCGCTCTGCCACGCGTCGCCGCCTCGCTCTTTCACTCCCTCCACCGACACCTTGCAGCCTCGTCGTCGTAGCTTCTCTGCCTTGGTTATGACTTCGTCTTCTCTCGGACTCGTACCTTAGCCATGCGTCGCTCCATCTCTCTCAGCCGTCGACCTCCAATAGCAATATGTTAGCTTCCATCAGTAGATCGACATCTACCGCGGCCTAACCATCCAAGGCCCTCCTTCATTCTAGGTTACTTTTCATCAGAAGCACTTTCGCTATTGTTGAGTCACACTTTTGCCCCGACGAATTTGCCGAGAGTCGAGAGATGTAACAATTTAAACCGTAATTTATCAACTTCGATTTGAAGATTCTATGGCCATTAGAGCAGCTGCAGTGGGGGGAGGAATTCTGGGAATTCCTCGATTTTTTGGTGGGACCCATGCCGGCAGAGGAAGTTTGGGAGGAATGGAGTGTGCAGCGGGGGAGAGGAGGGGCGTTGATCGGACGGCGACCGAGAGGAATTCCTCTCGGACTTCCGATTTGAGGAACCGGGAGAGGAAGTCCTCCTGACGTAACCACTCACGTGGCTGACGTCAGGCGGGAAACTTTTTTTAAATCCGGCGCATGTAATACACCCGCCCGGTAAAAAAAAAATTTAAAAAAATTTACTGAATTACGGACGAATCGGAACGCGACACGTGGCAGCTCCTAAAACTATTTTAAATAAATTATTTACTCTAAAACTTAAAAAAAATCATAATAAATAGCTCGGACTTCTGAAAAATTCAATAAAAATACGGACAAGTTCATAGTAATGTCCTCTATAACTTTCGTGAAGAAAATGAATAAAAAATCATAACTTAAAAAAATGTCATTTTTGAATTGCGACGAAATAATGAATCATAATAAGCACGTTGTTATAAGGAATGTATACTCAACAAAAAACCTAAGTCCAACATGACTCGGATTACATTTAGCGCGACCCCCGTATGCTACCGACATACAAAATTGATTCAAAACATATTAACGCGCGTCTAAATAGTACTTCCTATTACTTGAAAATTGGTTGAAAATATTACCCGAAAATAAAAAATTAAAATTTTAAATAATAATGAATAGTAATAGGAAGTCCTATTTTTAGCACCACTGCACGAAAAACAAGAATATAACTTCCTATTGAAGAGGAATTCAACAAATGGGTGATGAATTCCTCTCCATTTCATGGGTGCGGATGCTCTTATACTTGGATTTGTGTACTAGTTTTGTTTGAATAATGCATAAATCATCGGCGAGAATCGGTGTAACGGTGGGGTCTAGTCTATAAAATCCTTTGGTAGATACCTACCGAAGCCAAAGCAAGGCGGCTTCGTGAGTCATTATTGAGTTTTGTGTACATTTCAGTATGTATTGTTGTATGTTTGTGTGAAGTAATTGTGCTGTTTGTCTACTGTAGATATCATTGGCGGGTGGGCCTTATGGAGTATATGATAGTGTGGGGAGTAGAGTCCGTTCTGATTCGGGTTCGGGTGCGACAGCAGGGACTAGCTTGTATGGCAATATGGAGGTTACTTATCGGATTCAACGACAGGATGTTGTGGTGAGTTAGAATGAGTTTTATGGAAACTTTGGATGCATTTTCTTATGTGATGTGTGTGTGTATTCTATCTGTTTGCAGATGACATCAGTGATGCCCGGGGTTTATGGTGTAGATGTCGTGGGTGTCAGTGTTTGTGCCTGGTCTTGGTGTAATATAAGGGGCTAGCAATGCGTGGTTATCCATCTCCTTTAGGAAGTCAAAGTTTGTTAAGCCAAAGACATGAGGTTCCTGCTCCTCAGGTACGACTGATATGTGCTAAATGCGGAAAGCTCAAAGTAACTCAGAAATTCTTATTTAATCAATCAATGCTCTCTATCTTATGTTCCATGCATTTACAATTTCGTTTTTTCAGTAGTGTTCATATGTGGTGTGAATCAGTTCAATGCTTTAAAAATTAAAAGTAAGAGTCCTGTTTCGTTTGTGCTTGCATCAGTTGCTGTATGGTCTCTCCCTCCATTAACAAATTGACAAGTACGAGCCAAGTGAATATCAAATGTCCCTTTTACTACACTAAAACAAACAAAAAAGAAAAAGAATAGAGAAGGTTTTACTTTTGTTTTTGTTTTTTTGTATCTTCAAATTGCTTTCTCTCTGTTGGGACAGTTCATGGTTACACAATCTCGACTTTTGGCAGACAAAAGAACACAAAGAAGGGAATGGTGCTTTTTATTCTTTCATTCCAGTGTATTGGATGCTTTGTGTCATTGTTCTCTTTGAAGATCCAAGAAGTATTTATTATTATGTACCTCGGGATTGCCAAATTTGTCTTTGTTTACTTTCTTCATGATTAGTCCCATAAGCACAATCCAGTTTCAGTTTCAGTTTCCTAGCTTTGTTCTTGCATCCATTTCCTTTAGGTGCTTGTTTAGTTGTCCCCAACCTTTAAAAATTCAGTTTGATCGTCTATATCACTTCATGTCCTTCTAACCTTTTATTTTCGATGCACATATTATACTTTTGGTGCTTAATTACGTACATGTAAGACTTGTTCTGATCGTAAATAAACAGGGTCACAGTATTGCTGCAATGGGTTCCTTTAAAGGATTAAAAACACCAAGGAGGATTGTGGAAGACTGCATTGAGAATAAGATGCATCTCATATTTCATATCAAGGTGATTGTATTTCTGATCTCCAAGATTTTATTTTCAATTTACAGTATCACAAGATCTACCCAAAGATCTGTAAATGCCCAATCTTAAATACCTTTCTGTTTTCACTCCTGATAATAGATTCTCATGGTGAGAAAAGAATTTGAAAAGGATCCAACACTGGCAGAAGAGAACTGGGACAGATTTCTTCTGAAGTTTAAGAAGTATTCTTTCATGTGTTGCTAACTCTGTATATATGTTTCTTTAGGTTGTTTTGTGTGAGGTGTTATCCTTTTGTTTATGAACTCTCCCTTACTCTTTCTCAAACCAGGAAAATGTCAATCAACCCAAACAAAAGAAGAGTAAAAAGAAGAAAGCAGAGAGGTAACATATCCCACCTCCCTAACCACCTAGTAAGGTAAGAGATTTCTATATCACATGCTCTTGTCCTGTAATGGTCATAATTTCCTTATGTTTGTTGCCATTTTGTTTGGCATTTGAATTGCTTGGTGGTCATAATTTCCTTATGTTTCTGTCAGAGTGGAGACAAAGCAATGGTTTTGTGCTTCGTGGAGTTTGCGGATCCACAGTGCGCTTTGACTGCTATGGATGTTGTACAAGGTATAATATAAGAAGAGTCCACAATCTATCCATGCATAATAATTGCATTTGACTACATTACAGAGCATGATAGTAAGCTGTATCAGTATTTTAGATGATTCATGTATGATCAATCATGTAGTTTTTTGTATTGTGGTTAGTGAATAAAATAGGCTTTCACCATTGTCAGTACTCGAGCTACTGATAGTTTCCTTGAAATATTGCTTTGGTGACTTATTTGGATATGTACATTGGTTTTCACCAAGGCATTTGTGGGAAGTTCTGCGAAGACCAGACCAACCATGTAAAGACTTTGAAAGGCATTTCCTAGCTTGTAGTTTAGTTTTAGTACGTGGTGTTGTAGTTCAGTTTGTGTGTTACTACTATAAATTAACCATGTAATAGATGCTACTTTGTTGGTTTAGTGATAGTTGGAAGTATAAATTGACATAATATTAGTGTAATTTGAATTGGTATTGTTTATGTACCATATAAGAGCATATATTACAGGTCATTTTTTCCTAAATATATTGGTCATGATCATATCACACGATGCTTGAAAGCATACAAATTTTCTATCAAATACAACTTAGACGACGATCATATAATATGTGACTGTCGTTTGATATACTAACAAAAAATGGTTACCAATCGTCTGATATACTATTAGAAGACGATTGTCCATCGTCTGAATGTATGCCACACAAAGCTTTGGTGCATGTGTGGATGCCACCTGTAGTGTGTTATTTCAGTTGTCGTACTTGTGATCGGTATACGACGGTTACTTTGGTGATTTACCCATTATCTAAATCAGACGACAGCTCGATAGATGACGGTCAAGTTGGTCTTCAGACGGATCCCTCAGACCGTCGTGCGAAGCATTTTTTGTAGTAGTGCAATTAAAGTCATTAAGATCTGTAGAATTTTTAAGAAACAACAAGGCTTCAAAAGCTACTGGTAAGTGTGTTAGAACTCATCCCAAATTACTGTAGTAATCCAGGGTAAGTCTTGCGGGACCTGTATTAGAGTATCTAGCACTGACTAATTGGTACCAAGTACTTTAACACGAGCAACCCATAACTTCAACTGGAAACCTACATTGAGAAGACAGAAGTTGTGGACTCTCATGCCTTGTACTCCAGACAGTCACAACTTCATCTGACAAACCTAAAAACTGTGCAATTTAAAACAAAGGGCCCAAGGAAAGGCATAAAATATAAAACGTTAGGGTGAGTGGATAAAAATCATAAACTGTAAATCTGTAAAACTCTAATTGTATGCCTTTCCGCCAAATTCTGTGAAATAATCCGAGTTCAAGTATCATAAACTGAACTGCAAATGGAGGTGGTCATTCACGGTGTTTGTCCTAATCCGGAACGACTGTATGTATGAAAAGTATGGTGATGAGATCGTCTAGGGTGTTTGTCCTAACTCAAGACAATCTGGGTCGAGTAGGGTGTTTGTCCTAACCCGGTCTACCAGCTATCCAGTGATCAGCCGAATAGCTAGAGTATCGATGCAACTAAATAAATCCATCGCAAAGTAAACCTCCAAATTAAAATGCTATGAAATATACTGCAAATTAAACTGTAATACTATAATGTTGAAATAAAATGAACTTGCAAAACTGAAATATTGAAATTCTAAAAAAAAATAATCTCGCTATCAATTGTGAAACTAAAAGGTCAACTCATAGTACAGTGCCATGATTTCTAATAAGCCAAAGCACGTATGTTGGCACTACTATGCATCTGTCACTAGCCGCGAACATATCATCATGAAACAACGATTATTACTTAATTAATAACTAATAGTTAAAAATCAAAATGCATAGCCTAACTCGTTCAGTGACGAGTATTATCGTCGAGAGCCTCGCATTCTCGAATAACGTGATTTTCGAACTAATGACGTGCTTTAATCTAAATCCAAATTTTGATATATTCCTGAATCCTTTTTAAGTCGCACCACATTCATCAAAAGTTACGCGACTCGAAGTCGAATCGACTATCGACTCAATCGTTTAATATAATCGTAAAATCATTTAATTAATATCTAATTAACAACATGTCATAATCTACAATGTCCAAATCAATTCAATAACCTCTTTATTACATTCGGTACTTAATTACGAGCAAAATGACATAAATTTTACATCAAAACACCTTTCGTCGGAGCGTCGCCGTGGACCACCACCAACGGCAGCGGCGACTGTGACTTTTTCCGACGTCTTGAACCTAAAAACATCCAAAATCTTGCAAATAAAAAAAAATTCTCATGTACACCAAGGTCCAATTCAACCTCCAACTCGTCCAATTTACCTTGGAACCTAAATTCCCCCAAAACTTCAATCATTTGATTCTCCTTGCTCCGGTAGAATTAGAACGTGTTCTTGGTTTCCTTAGCTTCATGGTGAGGAGAGCTTTAAAGCCAAATAGGTTTCCCTGGTTTATTTGGCCGGAAAAACATCGACCCAAAACCCATAACTTCTCGATTTTTCTTCTTGAATTTCCAGCTAACTCTGGTTGATTTGGTGGTGGAGACCATAGGGGAAAGAAAGAGGAGAGTGAGACGCTTCTTTTGACACCTTGGTCGATGGTTTTGGTGGCCAGCCGAGAGACGTCGCCGACAAGCCACAGTGAGGAGAGAGAACCGCACGGGAGAGAGAGAGGAGAGAGAAAAAGTCTGACCCAAAAAGAAAAGTTTTGACTTTTCATTTTCGGAAAGTCCTATTTATATGTGTAAATTGCGTCTAATCAATTTCGTAAAACCGTACAAAACTTTCGCTGACCATAATTTCTTCGTCATAACTTCGATTTAAACACTTGACGTGGCTACAAACTCATCTCGATAAACAGTACGACTTTCCTCAATATAATTTTCCAAAACAGAAAGTCCTATTTATACTTGTCCATTTACGACTATTACATTTCCGATAAACTTCTGCTGATCATAACTTTCTTGTTTTTAACTTCGTTTTCGGCATTGATCACGTCTACGAACTTTTATCTTAACAATTTATGTGA
Organism: Geum urbanum; assembly: GCA_946800695.1. Classification (NCBI taxonomy): domain Eukaryota; kingdom Viridiplantae; phylum Streptophyta; class Magnoliopsida; order Rosales; family Rosaceae; genus Geum; species Geum urbanum. Next base: position 14,635,374 of record OX327001.1, read on the forward strand.
CTTCCACCTGAAGCCAACCAACTTCAAAAATCTGATAAAAAGTCAACTAAAAATTTCTCAATATTGACCGATGGTGACAAAACTAACTACCTTTCTTGATTAACCTGAAATAATTCATAAAAAAAAATAAAAAATCTCGGGACGAGATGTCACAAAGTGCTTTTACATGACCTAGAAAAATCTTCACATAACGAATAATTTTGCTTTGCCTCTCCAGAATACATACCGATGTCAACACTCGCATATATATTCAAGACCATAAACCTTAACACATATATCTAAGCGTGCACTCAAAGAAACATGTGGTAAAAATTATCAATGATGAAATAGTGAAAAAATTCTCATAAAAAATTATATAAATCACAAGGGGTTCAAAATCAAAACATATCTAGAACTTCGATCAACCCCTAACAAGAGAATTTAGCTATTTCATAAAATAAAAATTTGAATCAAAGGAATCCATAGAATAGAAGATGATACAAACAAGATAGATGGAGATGACCGCCGGCTGAGCCACTTGCTCCCTTTTTCTTCTTTTTCTTTCGTTCTCTTCTCTCCTCCCCTGCGGCACTCCTTTTGTTTCTGTATATTCCCACGTGCCTTTCCAACAAGTATATGAACTCCTTCTATATCTCCACCGAATCCAAGTATAACTAGGTTAATTAACCTGCCCCATATTCACGTGCCCCAGCTGCAAGAATATGGACTCCTTTCTTCTTTCTTTCTCTAGCCCACTGATCGATCAAATCCGTCTTGCAGTAAGAGATTTTTATTCTCTTTTCTCCAATTTTTGGCTTCAAATGCCTAAAAATAATAATAACTAATTAATAACAAGAAAACATCACAAATATAATAAGTACCGGAAACAATTAAACACACAAAAGTCATATATTTATACGATTATCAGCAGATATACTAACCTTTTTCTTTCGATCTCGAGTGGGCTTGGCTAAAGGGATACAAGCTAATTAACTTCATCCTTTTCAACGACAACAGAACTAAGAGTACAACAATGCACATGGTCATTTCAAACTTCAGTGTGGTCCTTGGGAGGAAAAGGATGCACTCAAGCTTAGAGTTTTTGGTTCATCTCTCTCCGGACCAGCTTTGGTAAGGTGCACAAGTCTGCAACCCAACTCTGTTCCATATTGGCCAACGATGGAGAGGTTGTTCGGGGGACTTGACCCAAAAGTAAAGGTCTCAAGTTTGTGCCAAATGGTACAATAGCCTTTTGAATCACCATTATCCTATATTTGCATCGATTTAGAGCCGACAATACCAAGAGCAAGACGTCCTTGACTATGACAGAAATTTTGGACATTACCATTGGAGAACTTGAAGATCGGCTACACAACAAGTTCGAGGGTACTATATTTGCATCTTTGAACAATTTGATTGACGCTGTATCGAGGGCATATAATGCTTTTTAGGCATAAGACAACATATGTAATGCGTCGAAGGGCACTTATGCCTCGAAAGCACCGTACATTCCCAAGAAACACAAGTCAGTCGCAGCGGCTTACTTAGAGGAGAGAGAAGCGAAAAGTTTTGACTCTGAGGAAGATGACGTCTTTGCAATAGAGTTGACTTCTCAAAACATTGTGAAGTCCAAGAAGGTGCATCCCCATAAAGGGGAAATCAAGATTTTGACAAGTGCTTTCGCTAAACTAGAATTCGAGACATATACTTATGACACAAACCTAGCTCATGAGAACCTGGATGATTTGATTGAGAAGAGGATGACGAAGACAGACTTCAAACCTTTCCCAACCACTGAGCACCAAAAGGGAAAGAAATATTGCAAGCTCCATAACATATGGAACCATACTACCAAGGATTGCGTCAAGCAAAAAGATGCTATCCGGAAGTGGATTAAAGACCTCAAGCTCACTATTGACGCAGCTCTATACTAGCTTTGGTGGATGTCCAAGCTTTTCCTGACCAAGGTGTGGTAATGCTAGACCTAGTAATGGATGAATCTCTACAATGAAAAGGTAAGAAAGCCCGACTATAATCCATGGTATCAAAACGTCTCAGCTCAAGCAGTGGTGCACCTTTCGAGAGGATAGGGCTCCCGAGATTTTGGAACATCTTTTCAAAGCTGGGATAGCCAAGGTGCCATTTGGTCCAGAGCCAAACCCTCAAATAGTTCAAGGTACGTAAGCCATATTGTAGGTTTCATCATGCTACTAACCAGTGCACCAACTTGCAGTGTCAGATGCAACAATGGATCGATGAAGGAGAAATCACCATCCTGAAGGTTGATACAGGAGCTTCACCCGCCGATGAAGGAACTTTCCTAGTCGGTATGTTGGAGGTTTCATGGAATGACAAGATAAATAGGTGACAAGTGATGGATGTCACTACTTCAGGAAAAGCCAAAGCAGTGGCTGACAAACGCAAAACAACCTCCAAGGGAAAGGAAAATATAGAATTTCCATAAGTGGTGCTAGTCGTACTCTGCACCAGATGCAGAGAAAAATACGGCTTGAAGATGTCATACGATGAGTTCAAGGAAGCGATAAAAGCTGCCTCAAGAGTCACGTTGCTGCCAGAAAACTACCAGCCTTCCAGTCCAAAGGTAATGGTTCCTCTATTGAAGGATTCCAACGCCTTCAAAAGGATAAGAGCAGCAGAGAAATGTATTAAGGCGGATGCGAGCAAGGTAGAGCTATCTAAGTAGGCTACCAAGCCTTATATACTACCAGCATCCATGCCCGCCATCAAGGAAGATGTATGGTATGTTAAGGAAAAGGGAAAGATTATAGAGATAACCCTATCAAGAAAGAGAAAGCTATAAAGGAAATTCAGTGCAACTAAGAGGACGTTATAAGCCTTACACGGAGGCTTAGTTACTCCTGACCAGTTTGTTGAGTCACCAGAGTAGATCCAACTGAGAATGAATAGGCTAACCACTAACCCGGTGATATCTTTTTATAAGAATGACACTAGACCCAAGGTCAGAGTAGCAAGGACCAGCATGTTCTCCAGAATCAGTGAACCTGAACATGCACCTAAGGTTTAAAAGGCTCCTAAGAAGACCAAAAAAGGGAGTAAGCCTAAAATTCCAGGAAAGGGAGTAAGGCCCTTGGTTTTTGAAAGATTACAAACCATCCCAGTAGAGCAGTGGATGTCAAGTCGAGCGAGACCAAAGGTCTTCGGTGGTGGCCAAAACTGTTGGTAATTGAAGAACAAAAGAAGCTCGTCAACACATCCAAGGTGAGTCTGGTAGCAGAAAAAGCACCATCCTCGGCACCCGCTCCAGCGACGATGCAAGGAACAGAGCAAGTAATGGAAGCCTCAACCATAGCATAACCTATCCATGAGGTTTACTTAGTCGAGGTAGACTGAACTGCAATGAAAACAGCGGAGCCAATCAATCAAGAAATGATTGTGGGAGTTAAAGATGACTTGGATCAGGACAAAGAGCTCAAAGATTACAAAGATGAATACAACATTGAGAATATTTATGAGGAGGATACAATATTAAACATCATTTACGTTCTCCCTCCAAGTTTACCAAGCCCACCACAACAACGGAAGAAGTAGCAACGCTCTCCAAGGCCGTGGATGGCATCATATTGGGTGAGCCTAAGGTTCATGAAGGATCAGCACAAGTACTAGACCCAACTATCAAGAAATCCTTCATGATGTTCTTCAAACCTAGATGGACGATGGCAATGCATATGTGACCCCTGTATGTCATATAAAACATAGGGGGGCATGCAGCTTAGCAATATAATGGTTGATACAGGCGCAACAGTCAACATCCTCACCACCAAAGCTATGGCCTTATTAGGCATCCCAAAGTCTTTCATCCGAGCCACAATAATGACTATCAAGAACTTTGTAGGATCGATATCCAAGACTTTGGGCTTGTTGTTTCTTCAGGTAGGGCTTACAATGAGGACTCACACTTTCTTCGTTCTCAATTGCAATACTCCATACAGTGCAATTTTAAGACAGGACTAGATACACCATAACTGCTGCATCCCCTCATTGCTTCATCAACAGCTGCTACTATGGAACATGGAGACATGAGAAGTTGAATTAGTAAAATGCTAATCCCAGACCTTAATTTTCTGTTTGTTAATGCTTTGGATGCCAATTATTTCAATGGAACCCCGACACCGTTGAAGGTGTGTGGCGTCAATGACAAGAGCCGATCTGTTGGAATAATGACTCTGAATTAGCTCAATGGGGAATTATGCAGTCCCACAATGACAGGGCACACTCTTGCTCCCTTGAGCTACCATCAATTGTTGATCAATGATATGACCTTCTAGAGAGTCAGAAGCTAAGGCTTACGTCTCTCTTTGCGAGCAATTACAGACCTATCTATTAAAGAAACAAGCCTACGAGCGCCTCCCTGCCATTACAGCGACAAAGTGCGTAAAGGAAGACGTGTTGCAAGAAATAGAAGAGGAGGATGTTATCCAGTTATGAGCCAAAGTCAAAGATCCAATTGAGAAAGTCAATTGTGGAACAGAAGATGAGCCAATGAATATGACTATTAGTAACTTTTTTGAGCCTATGGAGAGGAAGAGGCTCATTAAATTGTTGCATAAATATAATGATTGTTTTGTTGAGAGGTCTGAGGATATGCTTGGTCTATCGCCACATTTGGTATGCCACAGGCTGCCATTCTTGCCAAACAAGAAACTAGTGAAGCAAGAGATGCGTAGGATGAACACTGAGATGGAAATTCTAGTGAAAGAAGAGGTAGAAAAGATGCTTAAGTCAGGCATGATTTGGGTAGCCAAATATAATGAGTGGTTATCTAACATAGTGCATGTTCAAAAGAAAAATAAGAAGATAAGGGTCTGCGTTGACTCTAGATACTTCAACAATGCAATTCCAAAGGATACATACCCTATACCAGTAGCAGATTTGCTTGTGGATTCGGTGGCTTGCCACGAAATGCTTTGGATGGAACAGTAGAGTATCACCAGATTCCCGTAGCTGAGGAAGATAGGCACAAGACAACCTTTTGATGCCCAGGATTAACGAGGGTGTTTAAGTACATAGACATGCCGTTTGAATTAAAGAATACAGGGGCTACTTACTAGAGGGCCATGCACTTTTTTTTCCACGAACTTTAGGGTAAAACCATGGAATTCTACATAGATGATGTGATTAAATCCAAGCACAAAGAAGACCATGTCCATGACCTTTGCCGGATGTTTGAAAGGATGAAGAAACATCAACTAAAGATGAATCCAGCCAAGTGCCTCTTTGGTGTACAAGCAGGAGATTTCTTAGGGTTCTTGGTTCATCAACAGGGAAAAATAGTTCCAGAAGATAAAAAGGCAACGGTAATCAACGCTTCACCTTCAAAGAATAAGAAAGAACTTCATCACTTGCTTCATAAAATTAACTTCCTATGTAGGTTCATTGCCAATGCCACTAGAAAGACTTGTCCTTTCTCACTGCTTCTTACATTGCGGGGTCAAAATGAGTTTGTATGGGAGCCTGCTCATCAAGAGGCTTTTAATGCAATCAAGCGGTATCTTGCTAATTCCCTCGTCTTGGTACCCCCAAGGCTGGAAGTGCCTCTCAAGCTATATACATCTGCAATGGAGAAGTCATTAGGCAGCTTGTTAGTACAAGAAGATGATGCTAAAGTAGAGTGATCGATCTTCTACCTCAACCGTAAGTTAATAGATTGCATGACCAGGTATTTACCCATAGAAAAGCTTTATCTTGCTCTTTTTTTTTTTTTTCAGATTACAAGCCGAGGCACTACATGCTATCCTTCATAACATGTGTCATCGCTCACACGGATTTAGTCTGATATATGTTTTCTCGCCCTATACTTAGAGGGCATATTGGTAAGTGGATACTTGCGTTGTCAGAATTCTTGTTGTGGTACGTACCCCAAAAAATTCAAGGGACATGCAGTGGTCGAATTTTTGGCACACCATCCAATGCTCGAGACACAAGAATTTAAAGAACTAGATATGGCTCGAGATTCTATAGCCCCGTGGAGGTTATAGTTGGTGGTTCCAGTACTAGCACGCTCACAAGAGAAGGCATTGCTTTGGTCAACCCTGATGGTGAAAGTTTTGCTTATTCTTTCGATTAGACTTTTGTTGCACTAACAATGTTGCAGAATGTGAAGCCCTGATCATCGACTGAGAGAAGCTGACCCCGATTTAGCTAGCGAAACCAAGATTAGGCCTTAATGACTCTTAGTACCTACACAGACTAACAAAAACCCAAACCAAACATTCACCATTCTAAAACCAAGAATTAAAGGAAAACTTTCTCATAACATTACATAGGAATGAAATATAGTTTGTGACACTAAAGAAACTAGACAAGCTGTACAAAGTAAGCTAATTAAAAAACTAACTCGTAGGATCAATTTCGGATCCGACAATGGATATTATTATACCTCAAACTATGTTTGCGTCGGACCTCTGATAGAACTATGCAACCCAGGCATTTGAAACTGAAGGGCCCAGGGGAAAGACATATAAAACATGAAAACCGTTAGAGTGAGTGGACGAAAATAAATATTCATAAGAAATCGTAAAACGTATGTTTATGCCTTTCATCATACATGTATAATAAATAAATAGCAAGTCTAGGATAAACATAAAATCATAAGTGTGTGAAGGCTATGACCAGAGCATAAATCCTCTAGCCATCATAAACATAATTATAGCAGGCTCAAGTGCACGTGTGGTGACCTGTCCGGTGCTATTCGAGGATTAACCGAGTGGATGCATCGATGCACAAACATAGACATATCGTGTGAAAAACGTAAAATCATAACATAAGGCCCCCGTGCATAAACGTAAACATTAGACATACCATAGTAGTTTAACATAAATGAAAGTGTATAAATCTAGACTCGCAACGATAGTGAAAAAGAAAGTGTCCAGTCACCTGGTTTGCCAAAAAACCAATATTTGAACCATTAACTCGAAATTCGTACCCAACGTTCCTAGGCCAAATCAAAATATAAATCATTTACTATATTGTTTTAGTCGTGTAACTAAAATAGATAAAGGAATCTGAGGCAAGATGTCGATCAGAAAACTTACCTTTACCCTAATATTTGTTAATCGCTACTCTTGCATGCCCCTAGAATTTGACAAAACACGTCTTCATCCATATCACCGCATTGTACTGCTCAATAGAGTTAGTCTAGACTCGACATACGACAATAGACAATGTCGAAGGTCGAGTCACCTCGAAATCTATGTGTAAAATGAAATGTTATGAAACTTAATCAAATTTTACTCGACTACATAAAAGATCATCACAAATCGGTTAAGGGAACTTATCGTGAAGAATTTAGATTACTGGGGCCCGTCGCACACAGTGGCGCATGGGGCCCAGTCATCACCGCAGGCGGCAACTGAGGTTGGCCTGCAAAAAAATGTTCGATCCATATATCAAATTAATCATCTAATCAAGCCTAACAATACTTAAGTACAAGTCGGAGTCAAAATCTGGCTGGAAAGCGTTGAAGATTACCTTGGAAATTTCAAAATCTCGCCGAAAAATCGAATTGGTTGATCAGTCTCATCGGACAATGGCGAGGAGACCGGTGGCAATTGACTTAAGGATGGGAGGGCTTCAAAATTCCTAAGGTGGTGCCGCCCAAATCCGGTTGAGACGCCGTCGTCGACGGAGATCGAAGCCATAAGTTCTTACCAAACTTTGTGACTTTGAAACTCTCTCCCATAGTGATGCATGGTGGTTATAAGGGAAAAGGGAGTTGGAGGACCACGAGAGGTTCAATTTTTGACAAGAGTGGTGTTCAACGGTGGCCGGACGAGCAAGATCCAACCAGGTTACCGATTCGGGTTAGACTTTCCGTCGGGTCAATTATTCGGGTTGTGCGAATGGGTTCTACCCATTCGGGTAGAAACTTCTCAATTTATACCCTTAGGTTAAAAACAAATCAATGGTCCAGGTTGATCAACCATTAAATCTCACGGCCCAGAATAATTCGCACTGAAAATTTTAAAACAAATTAGTTAAATGCTTCATATTTCAAAAATTCTTAACTAATTGCTCGAACCCCTGAAAATACAGTAAAAATACGCATGAACTCGTAATAATATACTCTACAACTTTTATAAGGGAAGCGAATTCAAAATGAAAACTTATAAAAAATCAATTTTAGTCGCAACAAATATCAATAAACATGACATATCATGCTTATGTTAATAATTAGCACAATAAACGACGAATAACTAACTAATTTGATTCGGGCCGTTACATCGACTTAGAGTTATTACTGGACTTAGAGGCGACCAACGTGAACATCATGGGAGACTCATTACGGATCATTCGACAGCTGGAGGCTACGTTCAAACCGGGAGTCATCTTGGAACCATACGGTTAAATGAGCCACCGAGCTGTTAGACCTATTCACAAAGGTCTCTTTGGAGCACATTCTTAGATAATGTAACGATGCAACAAATGAACTAGCTCAATTGGCCACAGGAATCAGCCTCGGGGATGAAGTTAGGGAACGGATCTTGAAGGTTGAACGTCGTACCTTACCGTCATTCATGGTCTAGGAAGAGGAAAATGATGAGTAGTATATAGCAGCCTTGGATCACATCGATAAAAAATGGCAGCAACTGCTGATTGCATACCTAAAAGATCTTAATACATCTGCAGATAAGTGGACTTGGTTCTTAGCTATCAACTATGTGTTCAGAAACAACGAGTTACTTTGGACTTAGGTAGAGAGAAGACGAAGTTGATTTGGGAGGCAAAGAGGTTGTTGCAAGAGGTTCACTTTGGGGTCTGTGGAACTCATCAAGCTGGACCCAAAATTTGTTGGTTATTGTGACGACATGGCTATTACTGGCCAACTATCTTCAAGGACTATATCTCACTCGCTAAGGGGTGTGAAGACTGCTAGGCGCATGGACCAGTCCATTATTTTCCAAATATTCCCATGCAATCGATTATCAAGCCTTGGCCAGCTCGTGGGATGGCGTTGGATCTGATTGGTATGATCAATCATCATTCCTCGATGAATCACAAGTTCATCATAGTGGCTACAAATTTCTTTACAAATGGGTTGAAGCCAAACCATTGAAAATTGCTTCACCGACAGTAATTAGGCAGTTCCTATAAGAGGACATTATCTGTCGGTTCGGGAATCCGTAACGCTTTGTCTTAAACAAGGGGGTAGCATTTATGTCAGGAGAAGTTAAAGAGCTGATGAGAGACTTTGATATCCAATCTTTGCACTCTTCATTCTACTATGTCCAATCCAATGGACAAGCATAAGTGTGCACCAAACTCATATTACACAACCTGAAGTGGATGCTCGCTGAAAACCCTTGACTATGGCATGATGAACTTTGCAGCACCTTGTGGGCTTATCAGACATCAAAGAGGAATCCAACTACCACTACACCATATGCCATTATATTTGGGCATGGCATTTTCCTTCCTTTGGAGATAAATATGCAGTCATTGCAGGGCATGGATCAACACAACCTTATAGGGAAGATTATGTCCAAGCAATGCAAGAGTATGAAGACTTTGATGAGCAGTAACTGGAAGCTCTCAGTAGCTTACTCGCTGAGAAGAAGCAAATGTCCCGGTTGTATGATACAAGAACACGGAGGCAAAGCTTTGTTGAACGAGACTTTGTATAGAAGACAGTGTTGCCCATTAGTGAGAAGAAAGATGATAAGGGAAAATGGACAGCAAAACGGGAAGGACTATATGTCATAGACAAAATTTTGGGCATAAGATCTTTTCACTGAAGAGACACCGACGACACAGTTCACTACAATCTTATTAACGACTATTTCCTGATGAAATACATTAGGTCTGTGTGGGAGTACAGAGATCCTCTTGATCCAGAGGCTTAGTTTTGCTATGTTCACAAGAAAGCCTGCTTAAAAGGGTTGTGTTTTTTTACTTTTTTTACCTAACAAACTTGGGGCAACCCACATACTTAACAGTTGATACTCGTGGCCAACACATTGTTGTATTACAAAGTTGGATCAATGCAAATTTTTCAATGCAATTTTTTTGACATTTTCTAACATTTTGGTATAACTTGCAAACTAGTTAAGTGATTTCTTTTACGATATGACTTTACTCGTTGTGGGAAGCAATATAGGTATGAAAATTATGCAATACAAAGTGAATACAAAACACGAATGTTTATTCATAAGATAGGCTTTGCAGCCTCGAGCGCTGATACCATGTATAACTGGAAACAAAATAAAAAAGGTGAAAGTTTGAATCTAAAAAGAATAGGAAAATCCTTTTTAAGCTCCCTAGTCTTAACATATTGAACGAAAACACAAAGCCAATTTAGTGGCTCGTGTGGCAGACTTTAGAGGCACCGGCTGAGGTTTCCAAGGGATGGAGCATAATAACTCACCCTCTGATAAGAAGCCGTCATCCGCTTGGTGAGGCTAGAGTGTTTGAAGCATTCTGCCACCCGGATGCTTGTTGGCATTGTGGTAGGAGGAGCTTCTTAGAGCTGGTGTCACTAACGTAGTTGCTTTGCTACCGCTTGCTGAAAGGGAGCACGCCATGAGACGCGTAGATTTCCTTATGTATCGCGGTAAAGCCTACAAACGACGTGCCCATGCATCCCTTCAAGTGTCAGTCCTATCGAGTGATGCTTTGTGATCTTCCTCTGCAACAGAGGAAGAGGACATAGACAACAGACGTCTCCAAATTTTATTCCCAAAGTCTCACTTCAAGCTTGACCATACCTTAGGTTTTCTAAAGTGAACAACCCACAGGAGTACCTGAGTCTAAGTATTATCCCTTAGACCAGGTTTGAGTATAGGTATTATCACTAGTAAAGGCAGGGCCGGTGAATAAAATCTGAAGGCTTGACATTGACGATGTAAATGTGGACAAGTATGATAAGCAATTTGGCCATGGTAAAGAACCTGTGTTGTTGAGATGCGTCCTTTCTTGCGGTGAAAGGGGGCATTTATTCACATCTAGGTTTAAGAAATCCTTGCATAAACGAAAAGATTAGGTGTCGATGCATTGGACGTATTTAACAGAAGTAAATGCAAGTGTATCAGTAGTTTTTCCACAATTACATATGACTCAGTCATTTACGAGACTTAGCATTTACTTTCACATTAGTCCACCTGGAATGTTGGGTTTAAATTCAAGACAAAGACGTGTTTTGATTTGTTGGTCCAAGGAAGTGGACTTTCTTTTAGGCAGCAAGACTTTAATACTAAGTTATATATCAAGCTCTTTAAATTACAACAAAGGCCCGCTAAGGGGCCCATAAAGAAAATTACACTTATCTTAGATGAGCCGAGCAATTTTCTTAATCTCAATCTTAGCGTGCTCATACTCCACCTAGACTTTGGTACTTTTGGTATTAAACCACTTGGCTAGTAAGTTGATCTCATCAAGAGAGTCTGCACACGAGGTGCTCAGCTTCAACATCTCGAGGGCCTCATCTTGGGCTGGTTTGAAGTTAGCACGCATTTGAGCCTGGAGCTTAGTAATTTCCACTTCCTTCAGGGCAAGGGAGCCATTCTTGTCCGAGACCTACTTAACATAGGCCATGAGCTTTTCATGGTTAGCATGCCAAGTCCGAGTTTTAGTTAGCCGATCACGCTTGAAGGTACTCATTCTCTGGTTTAGCCTATCTTTCCATTCCTTGAGTTTAGCAAGTTTACAGAGTTTGGGCACCAATGTGGTTAGGATGGAGGAAAGGGAAGGTGTGGCTGTTTTTTGTAAAATCCTGAGATTGTGCAGAACCTCGTCAATGGTGTAGGGTGCCTCAAAGTCCATATCTTGAAGGTCTCTAAGGAAGGCCTTGGAAACAGTTATGGTAGTTGGCTCCTTTTTAGCAGAAACAACTTTCTCATATTGATGAGCGAGAACATGTAGCTTCTTCATGCTGGGTGACTTTGTACAATCAGCTTGTTCCTGGTTGGCAGTAGAAGAAGCAGATGAGCTCGGGAGCCCCAAGGAATAGCCTTGGGGGGGGGACCTCGATCAAAGGAAGTGATTACCTCTCCTAAGGCTGCCATAAGGGTTTAGTCTGTATCCTACGACAAGCGATCAAGACAAAAGAGCATCAGATGCCAAGCAGTCAGTAGCCAAATGTGGGAGGCCAGAAGAAATACTTACCAAGCTTGGCTCAATAGCTGTGGTTGCTAGCTCTTCAGCCACTCTAGCGATGGGAACGTTGTCAGGTGTGTTCGTTGAGGTAGGGCCTCTTAGGGGCAAGGAATCTGGAGCTACCATCTCTTGCGCACAGGACTCTATGACCTATTAAATGTGTAAAGCCATCATTGGTAGCTATGATGATCAAGTTTTAAAAAATATGTAATACGTACTGTTTAGTCTAGACTCGACCCATCTCCCGTTGAAACATCTCCCGCTAGACTTGACATTTCAGCAGTGTCGGCGTCTTCGTCAAACTGAACTCCATTTCAGAGAGAGGTTTAATAGGAGGGTGGGTCCGTGTTGGGCCAGAAATCTTCATGAACAGTGTTCTACATCAACAGAAGTTTAGCAAGGGATTAAAATTAGCCAATAGTTAGCTCTTAGAGCAAAAGGGATTGTACCTTGGCCACCAGAGGAGTAGATGTGTATGGGTTGGTCTCCTTATTGGTTGGTGACACCATTGAGGTAGAAGACGGTTCAGCCTTGTCAATTCCAATATCTACAACCACTTCCTCGCTTATTACGGGTGACTGAGGGGTAATAAGAGTCTCTCTACCCAAGGGAGTTAGCTGCATCCACAATTTACTCTAATGTGGAGCATTTTCTCCTTCTTCAGTAGGATTCTAGTGAGAGGGACTACTGTCTGAGTGACTGCGGAGGCTGGCAATTGTCGCATCATCATCATCAGAGTCAATGATAGCTCGTCATTTTCGTTGACGGTGTTGTAAAAGAATAATGAGGATGAGTAACTGAGCATTTGATGTGCTAGCTTAGCTAATGCGAAAAATGGAAAGTGGCTTACTAAGTTTTCTTCTTCTTCTTCTTCTTTTTCCTCTTCGCTCCCTGCCTAGTCCACCGTAAGTTCGGGTACTGCTGCTTGTTTCTATTTCTTTGGATGAGGGGAAGGTTTCTTTTTCCCCGAGGGGCCAACGTAAGTACTCGTTGCAGCGGTCGTCTTTTTAGCCGCCTGATAAAAGCACATAAAGTAAGTATCACTCTTATCTAGGACTAGTAAAAGTAAAGGGGCTAGATGTGTTCCAGAAAGTACCTTTGGGTTGCCATGAGTGATTGGTTTCCTCTATAAGGCAGCGAGCAGGCTGCCTTCATCTCCTTTAAGGGCGACCTTATCTACTTGAGAAGCAACGAAAGCTGAAAATTTTGGCGTTTTCATTAGAAACTGTACCTGATCTCCAGGAGGTATATTTGTTCTTCTACCCGAGTAGGGAAAGAGGGACAGCATGTGCCAGATCAAATTGTCGAGCAAAATGGTTGGGAACATAGAGTTCATACCCTAAAGCAAGTATGTGTAGTTGAAGGTGAGCATGAAAAAACGACCTGGCTTCTGGGGTATGTAAAGGACATAAGCATAATCCACTAGTTAGCTCCTGCGGGAATCGTCAATCGAGGATGATGCGGGTAATTTCTTTAGGAAATTGGTCCAACGAATAGAAAAAATTGAAGCATGTGAGGTAGGTGAGGGAATCGAAGTTAGCAGACTTAACAAGAGTCCGCCCCAGGAGCCAGTTTTCTTTGAATGGCCATACTCTTGGATGGTGAAAGATTGGAAACTAGGTTTAGAGCTACAAGTCCAATATCCATAGTAGGTCAGTGACCTTATACTTCAACGACTTCAAGGGAATCCATGCCATGCTTTGGTAGAGTAGACAAGGACAGATTGGGCACGACCAATCTTGTTCCCATTATACATGGCTTCTACTATCTTAGACCAGCTGGCTATAATCTTCTTCGAGGAAGTACATAAGACAAACTTGCAGAGCCAGTACTCTTGGAAGGCAATGCCGCCTTTGTGACTATCCACGTTCTTATAGTCGTTACGCCAGGTAGTATAGGAGCGATCATGTGCCTTGCGGACAGGATAAGCTTTGAGGTCGTAGGAGGAATGATCTAAGTCGTTGTGGGAGTATGGGGTGCTAGTGATAGGCAATCCGATGATCGCGACCAAATCCACTAGAGTAATGCTCATTTTCCCACATGGGAATTTGAAGCTGTTGCTCCTCGGGTCTCAAAAACACATGGCGGCGATGAGCAGCGTTCTATTCCCGTCGGGGATAAAGAGAAGCATAGCTTTAAGAAGAGAACAATTCCTACTTTTTCCCATTTGGTGGTGTCCGTTTTGGCACGAGCTTTATACCATTTGAGATCATCATCATGAATGGTGGGCCATCTGCCTAATTTACAGTCAGTGTCTTTATGGTCCCAGGCCATCGATGAGGCTCCTCCTTGTCGAAAAATGAGCTGTTGGTGGCATGTAGGGGCCCGAAGGGTTTTGAGCAAATCTAGGTGAATTGGTGATTTGACCAAAGGCTTGAGATGAGCACTGTCGTTGTCAACTAGACAAAGCGAAATGGATGTGATTGGACTTCTTCACTTGATCACGGTGCATGCCCGCTTTGCAAATTTCTAGGCATTGTCTTCGTTAAGGACTGTGTTAAGCTTGATTTTGTGAGGGGCAATTTCTGGGTTCTTGATTGAAAGTCAGAGGCTTCGCAAGAAAATTTTGAATTTTGCAAGAAGATCAGTGAGAGAAGATGAATATGATTTTTAGGTTTGCGTAAACCATTGACGGTCGCGTGGCCTTAAGTAAGCATTAAGTCACTGGGCACAACTTTTTAGAAGAGTACTTGAAAAGCCTAAGCGAGGCTAGTCTTATCGTTTAAGGGAGAAGTGACACGTCGTGTCAACAAAGACCTCTTCGATTGCGTCTAGGCTTGTTCACGAGGTCTGGGGACAATGTTTGGGTCAAAAATAATATTTTAGGTATTTGGTTGATATTAAATCCCACAAGAGTTGATTCCTACGGCGCACGTATATAATTGTTCCTAAATTTGGAAGGAAATCTAAAGCCACCGAGAATCTTTATCAAATAAGGAATACGTGACTGATTACATTGGATAGTCATGATGCACTGAGGATTTTAGATTTTCTACTTGATATAGAGTTATGATTAGTGAACACGCTAGTATAAATAGAAGGATTCAAGGAGAATTTACACACATACGCAAATTTTCTCTCGGCAAACAAGCTCCCTCTCATGAGAAACAATCGACAGCAGCAAACTATGAGTTTTCACCAGAAAAATTTGGCGGTTTATTCTTGTCAAATGACGACGATCAAATGAGGTTTCACCAGACAAGGTGTGAAGGTTCCAGCGGTTTACAAAATCACAACAAACCTGCGTTCTCAACAAACGCCAAGAAGGTTGCTCTTTTTTGTACCAGACAGGGTGTACAAAGTATCAATTTTTATGGTTTTGCAGTGAGACATGAACTCAAGTCCTATGACATCTATGCAGAAAGAATTCATCAAGCGAAGTTAGTGCTCTTCTCGCTTTAATTACTTTTGTATAAACAAATCTAACGGCACAATGCAAATCAACATTCTGCTTAAGGCAGTGGCACACCAATCATGTATAAAAAGTACAGCTTGTGATTACCTAATATATATCTGCTGAGAAATCGAGCGAAACAGCCTCGATATGTAAGAGATTTGTATCCCAAGTAGATCTATAAAAGCTATGTGTCTTTATCGATTAGGTGGTGATCATCATAGAGGAAACTTTTTTTTGTAAATTTTTTCTCCCGACCAAAAATAAAATTTAATCAGGGGTGAAACCAAAGAATGAAATATCGATATTATCCTTGATATTTCCGCAATATTTTCGTTTTTTGGACTTTCCGATATTAATCTTACATATCAATATCTTTCGCTCGTTATTTTCAGAAATATTCAATATTTTACGATCTTTCGCCGAAATCCTCGATATTTTCAAATTTATCCAAGATTTTGAATTTACATATATGTTGATCGCACAAAATCTACCACGCCAATAATTCAAAAGCTTAATCAAATAATCTCTATTAAAAATCAACAAAACACAAGTTACAAGTTTCAAAACACATATTGATCATATAAGAATGTATAAAATTTCAATAAAAATTCTCATATATTTATCTTAATTTTCTTCAATTTCTTACTGAATCGATATTTCATCGATATATCCGTATTTTGAACAATCGATATATCTTCGATATCCGATATTTTACTACTTAGATGAAACATTATTTCAAATTACTCTATATATAAATGTATTTTTATCTATGGTTACCAAGTTATTCACGCGGCCAAGTCACCCTGTTGTTAACACTACATTGTCTAGATCCAAAACATAATTTCGATCGCATCGCAATTCTACATTGCTCGTTTGCCCTCTCTCTCCCTCTCCCAAGTCTCTCTCGTTTGTATCGTTCCGACCATGGCTCGAGGCTCATCTCAGTCCCAAGCGACGTCGTCTTCCACGGCTTCACGGCCCGGCGTCGTGGCTCCTCGCGGATCAGCAGCAGCCACAGCTGGAATGCGCCGCCGTCGCATCGGCGGAGGCGGCAGCTCCAGCTCCGGAGGTATGAGCGGCGGCGGCGGATCCGGCGCCGGAAACAACATGCTGAGGTTCTACACCGACGACGCTCCAGGCCTGAAGATCTCACCGACCGTCGTCCTCGTTATGAGCCTCTGCTTCATCGGCTTCGTCACCACCCTCCACGTGTTCGGCAAGCTCTACCTCCACCGATCTACCGGCGGAGCTTAAAATTCTGGATTCTAACTTAGATCCGGAGCTCGATCTTTGTAGACGGAGTAATCGGTAATTTGGATTTTATGTACCTTTTTGTTTTTGATTTTGCTCTGTAGATTTGCGCAGGTTGACCTCATTTAGGGTTTCATCTTGGGTGTAATGTTGGATTGGTTTGGTCTTACTTTAAATGAAATCGACTGCCTTTGTTAACCGTTAAGAAATCTTACTTTGATCTTCTTCTTTGCAATATTCATGATTCGTTTTAGCTCCTGAAAGATCCGATCATAACTATTGTGAATTTTGTAGTATCAACTTGGGTCAAGTGATCTACTTTATCAGTAATTGATGCCAGGATTGTTCATTGAAATTTATGATAGAGTAGATGGAAGGTGAAGATCAACTGGATTTGGTTTGGCATATAATAGTATCAAGGATAACTAAAGAAAGTAAGTAGCTTTTGGCAAATTTGTTATTTCCCGGAATAATGTCACACGATACTTATGCGGTTGGTTAATTAATTACGTTAATCGTTGATGATAATTAATCTTTATCTTTGATTACTTTCGTTGGCGTTTCGTCGAGATTTTATTAACTATGTTTTTCAAGAAATTTCTTTGGATAAAATCATAGAGTTTGTTGAAATAAATTTGTGGCCACGTCAAGTGTTAAAATTAGAGTTACGACGAGAAAGTGATGATCAACGAAAATTTTACAAAAATATTGAAAAATGTATTCCGTAAAATCACGACTATATATAGGGGTTCCTATTTTAGAAAAATCTGACATTTTCTATTTTTGGCAATCGTGGTTGACCCGTGTTCACCACCCCTTTTGACCCGTTTTTTTCGCCGTGATGTTCTCATCGACGGTGAGCCTCCGGTCGATCACCTTCGGCCGTGATATTGGTGGTAAACCGTTGTGTTCCATCTCCTCTATCGATAGGTGGTAGAATCTCCGACATTGGTGACCGATGGTGAGCAAATTGAGGCTGTGAAGGTGGCGGATTCCAGGTTGATTTCAACGATGACGGTGGCGGTGCACACGACGGCGATGGAGGTTGTGACCAAGGAGTAAAATATCGAAGACCGAAGATATATCGATTGTCCAAAATATGGATATTTCGATGGAAATATTGATTCAGTAAAAAATCGACGGAAATTAAGATAAATACATGAAACTTTTTATTGAAATTTTATGATATTCTTATATGAACAATATGTGTTTTGAAACTTGTAACTTGTGTTTTGTTGATTTTTAATAGAGTTTATTTGATTGAGTTTTTGGGTTATTGGCGTGGTAGATTTTGTACTTTGGATTTAGTGTGATCAACATATATGTAAATTCAAAATTTTGGATAAATTTAAAAATATGGAGGATTTCGGCGATATATCAGAAAATATCGAATATTTCGGAAAATATCGGGCGAAAGATATTGATATGTAAGATTAATATCGGGAACTTAAAAAAACGGAAATATCGAGGATATTATCGATATTTCATTCATTAGTTGTGATCATAAGGTTTTTGAAGCGCAGAGGACCACGAATCTATTGGGACAAGTCTCGGACCCTGCCGTGGTAGGACGACGACAAATGGAGGAAAAGAATTTCGGCGAAGGTCCACGGTTTTCAGGCGATTTGGAGGTTGTCCGATTAGATTTTCATATTGTGTTCTTCATGAATGTTGTTGGGTTTGTTAAGATGGATGTTTTGCTATGCAGGTTGCTTGATTTGGAGCCGGTGGAATTCTGGCCGCCGCCGGCGGTGGTGCGTGGCCACGCGGACGAGGTTGAAATTTTCGGCAAAATTTTATGACGTTCTGCTCGTAATTTTTTTCTGAATACAATGGGGATGTTCTTGAAAGAATATAGACTTGATTAATTTAGACGTGTGTTTAATCGGATAATAATTAATGGATTTTACGATAATATTAACGGATGATCCTACTATCGATTTAAATTCGAGTCGCTCGATGTTTGATTTATGTTGCAACTTTAAAATTGATTTACAGTGAAGGAATGCAAGGAATTGATTAAGTTTGTAATTAGTCAGAAAATACGTTAGTCGAGAATGCGAAAATTTTGACATTATTGCTCGTCGGATTATGAGCTTAGCTATTCATTATGAATATTGATTATTAGCTATTAATTATAATCGTGGTTTCAGGATTATGAGTTAGTGGGCCGTGTCGAATGATTATTGCGTCGATTGACAGGTTTTGGCTTTATGAATATCCCAGCATAGTACAATGAGTGGACTTTTATTTTTCACGGTTGTTTGTGTCTTCAGGGATTTATATTCATACTATACTTTCAGTTGACAAATTATAGTTTTCAGTTTACAGTATATTTTAAGTACAGCGATGTGGAGGAGTGTGTGTGTGTGTGTGTGTGTGTGTGTGTGTGTGTGTGTGTGTGTGTGTGTGTGATGACTTATATGCTAGCTATATCGATGTGCTGACTATTCAGCTGATCACCGGATAATCCCTGGTCATGGGAGGTCAAGTTGCCTCGTCGGACTCGTCAGGGGAGGTCAGGCTGCCTCGTCTGGCCCATTAACTTTTATTTTATTTGTCGTAGCTACCATTCAGGGGAGGTCAGGATACCTCGGCTGGTCCATTGTTCTATTCATCGTAGCTACCAGTAAGGGGAGGTCAGGAGTCCTCATTTGACTACCTCTATGATTCTTGTAGTTTTGTACCTATTGAACTCACAAGTTTTCATAGAAATTAGCGGAAATGCATAAATGTTATTATTTCACAGTGAATATTGAGATTTTGTCTACTCACGCTAACGTTTTTATGTTTTTATCTGCCTTTTCCTGGGTCTTTCGATTTCTGTTGCCCAGGCTGCACGGTTTCTGAGCTGGTCAGGTGTCATCGAAGGATTGAGTCCACCAGTCATGTTTTGCCTCAGTAGGTTTCAACCCATCATCAATTTATTTTATATGGTTTTCTTTGTAACTAGAAGTCGCTCTGAACACCAGTATTGTATATGCTTTTAGTAATAATCTGTAAGTTCACAGTATAGTTGATTTCGTGTTTTAGATCATGTATTCTAGTTTCGGTAGTTATTAAAAGTTATAGTTATTTATTTATTCAGAAATCTGGATCGACATCGGTGGTCCACGGTATTGTTTGTGGGAAATACAAAGTGTGATTTTCTTGCAGGATTTTGGTAGTCCACTTCGTAAAGGAAACATTGTCAATTTTATTTTTTTTACAGAAATATGTGGTTTAAGTCTTGTCATTAGGGCGTGATCCTAGATTACTAGTTAATCTAGGGTTGGGTCCTTTCAGTTTGTATCAGAGCATTAGGTCACAGATTTTGTAGACTTCCTTGGTTAGATCAGTTCGAACATTTGATAGTGTACAATACTCCCGGGAGAGGTAGCCCGACCGACTGGCGGATCCCCAACACCTACAAGTGTTGTGCATTATTAAGTGTTTATAGTCTTCTAGTTGAGATAGTTTCTTTGGCCTCCTTGTTTGGGATGATCTATCATGGACTCGTAGATCATTATGCCTCGAGAACCAGCTCAATAGGTTATGGTGCTGTCTTTGGCCCAGTAGTTGCGTGAGTTATTGGCACGCATGATGCCAGTGCCTCGTGTAGATCGTGAGGATTTAGTTATCAAGACCGGGAAAGTAGATGTGCATTTCCCATGTTTCCACGATCTCGAGGTTTGGAAGAATTGACTTATTGTGATCAGTTAGGTTTGCGACCGTTTACGTCCTCCGCTGACTTCTGCATAGAGAACGAAGTTAGTTATTGACCTACGGCAGTACCATGCCTATCGTTGCTGGATGAGCACCAAGAGGCAGGAGGTTGCTACCTCATGGGCTAAGATCAGTGATTTATTGAGGTGTCGCTTTCCAGTAAGGCAACTGAGCAGAGGAAGCATGTAGAATTCGTGAATCTTGTTGGAAAATTTACACCCCCACACTTAGTAAGCTATTTGCTAACTCATAAGTGCAAGAACGATCTTCACCCGCAAGTATACGGGGACAAGTAATAGTATAGAATAGGAAATCGAGTGTCGAACCCACAAGGAGTAAGCACTTAGATTCCTTAGCTCGGGTGAAAGCACAAAGATTACGACTCACTAGACACTACACTACTTGACACTAGAGGAAATAAAATGTGAAAGTGTATCTCACACTACCAAATCTTTTGGAGATTTGGCATTGCAAGGGATGATGCAATTACGGTGAGTGATTAACGAGTTGGTTGATGGTTGATTGATTACACTAAATGCGAACTAAATGACACAAATTCAATGTAAGGGAAAATAGGTCAACTAGGAAAATTTACACTAACCATATGATGCATCAAACAATGTCCCGGTTTATGTAATAGATGAAAGTCCGTTCACTCAAGTTAATGTCTATATCGTGACCTTTTGGGCCACGTTTGATTTTGAACCCAAGTTCCTAGGTCATCTCGGACACTAGAAGACTTAAACCCGACATTGAAGTATTTCGTGGATCGGAATCAAGACCCAAGCCATTTTGGAGCTCGCATCTCGATTGTATGTCACGTTGTGAAGTTAATAAGCATATCGTGTGAATTATGTGGAAAGTTCCCCTCTCGAATCTCTATTGGAGAATCCGAGAGAAAGTCTATGTGATTCCCTCAACTCGCACCTAGTGAGTTACGAGTCAAGTGAGTCTACTATTTGCCACAATAACCTTTTGGGTTTAATGTGTGCCTAACTAGGTTCCTTCAAGTCTATAGAGACTCAAAGAAGCTTTAGTTCATGCTAAGTGCTAGGGAATCAAATCTTAAGATAAATCTCATAGATAATACCCTAATCATGTTTACATGCTCATCTTCCCTTAAGTGAGTAGCTAATTCATTCAAGGGTCATTGTTAAGTCCTTTAACACATACATCAACCTAGCTAGAGTCAACACATGCATATGAGAACTACACAACAAGCTCAAGCATATAAACATACCACAATCACACAATGAACTAATTCACAACACAAGTTTGCATAACATACACTAAAACCATGAAACATACATAATTCAAGACATATTCATCACATCACATGGCTAGGGTTAAAACCCTAGCCTCCCAAAATCTACTACTCACTACCCATAACAAGCATAGAGTCTAGATACATGATTGAAATACAAAGTAGGATGAGAAATAACCAAGAGTCCCCAAAAAGCTCCAAGGTCTTCTAGCTCTTCTCTCCTTCTTGCTCCAATCTTGCTCCAAAGCTCCAAGAGTTGATTCACCCACCAAAAGCTAGAGGAATGGTGATGTAGATGAAAGTATGGTGGTGGTAATGGAGGTTTTTAAGCCTTTTAGTGGTGTTATGGGTGCTTGAGAGGTGGAGAAGATGACTTTTTGAATGGGAAATGGATGGAGGCTCAAAAGAGAGAGAAAAACTTGAGAAATCTGAAAATTGAAGTAAGTTCTTTTTGGGTGCCAAGGGAAGCTCGAATTTGGGCTGATTGGGGAGACAAATATGGACCCTTAGATGATAGGAGGTGGTGAGATAGAGAATCCAGAGGTCAACTTTGAATGAGGGAGACCATTATCCACTATTTTAGGCTATGGAAGGCTAAGCCCCAAAAATGGTGACATCATGCGGTCCAACTCCTTCTTTTTCTCTCCAAATCAGATTGGTACGCATAGATGGGCTCAATGGGCCTCCATTGGGCTAGACTCCATGTGATTGGGCCGGCCGGCCGTGACGAATTCCGGCGAGTTTCGGGCAACTTCCAGCGACCTCCAGTGAAGCTATTTCGTCATTTTCCCAAAATTGCTCCAAATTCTCCCTTGACCTTGGAAATGTATATGTCTTCTCCAATAAGTATCTAATTCTTCATATTTAATACATTACCGAGCCAACTCCACATTTCCTAACAAGAACAAGAAACGTCATAAGAACAATGCTTTATTCATAGAAAACAAGCTATAAGCATAAAGTTAGGAGCGTAATATACACATAATTATGGTTCTAACAAATCTACGGTGAGAAAATTTATTAGCTATGGTGTATCGGGACTGTTTTTATTGTCCATTCTGATTTGTATTCTGTTCTATCCGAACAGTGAGATAGAATTGCTGGAGGTACGACCAAGGTTTGTGACCTATAATTTCTTCATTTATGGCGAGCGTGCCATACACGGACTTTGATGAATATGTATGTGTTGCGGTTTAATGTGAGATTCGACCTCGATTTCTGTAGGGTGTTATTTGACGATTTGAGGGAGGTAGACCACGTCAGAGATATTCAACGAGTAGAGGTTACAACATAATTGGTTCCACATCATCTTCTGGCAAATGATCTCATACCTCAGCTCCTAGTGTCCATCATTCGAGTTATTTTCCGAGATGGAGGAGGAGACAACACCAGAGACAAGAGTTTTGAGTGAGGTCCGATGGATCTAGATTTGTATCCCCAGCACCCAGAGATCCTCTTTTATGTAACATTTTCCAAAAATGTTGTTTTAGCAGTGCCAGTTGAGGATTTTAGTATGTTACCGCTATGGTCAGGTGGACCATTTTGCGAGGGATACCTTAGACGAATTTTCAACTTTTAGTTCTTGTGGCGACCAGAGAGTTACTTCGGGTGCCAAACCTACACTGCCATTTGGGCAGCCAGCATACCAAAACCGAGGTTAGAAAGGACGACCAACGAAACTGTCAGGTTAGGCTCTCCTTCACCGGATGACTTAATTTGTAGGAGAGTCGAATATCTTCGGAGGTCATTCTTGATACGTTGAATATTTTCGACTATGTCATTTATATTTTGTTTGATCTAGAGGGTGACACATTCTTTTATATCGATAAGGTTTGCGTCCATAGTCAACGTACCTATCACATCCTTTTTGAAATTGTGGCGAGTGAATTTATCCCTCTGGCGAGGTGATTTTAGTTGGATTATTTTATAGAGATTGCAGTGTAATGTTAAGAGGTTTTAGTTTGTCTACCGATCTAATACTTCTGGATATAGTAGATTTTGATTTGATCTTAGGCATGGACTTCTTGAGCCATCATCAGGTGTTGGTAGACGGTTATCAAGAAGAGGTATTTTGGAGTCCAGTGTTGCCTGAGATTTTGCCCCGTGGTGAGATAAATGTGTTATATGTGTGCCTGAGTTCGGCCATGAAGGCTGTGATGATGTTGCGGGAGGGACGTACCGCATACTTAGCACATGTAGTGAAAACTTTGTGTCTATACTTTATGTACCAGGTTTACCTATAGTTTGGGAGAGATTTTACTGTTAAGTTATGATCGGGTACCGATCCTATAACTCAAGTATCCTATCAGATGACTCTAGCTGAGTTACGAGAGTGACAAACTCAACTTCAGGAATTGATCGACGAGAATTTTATCCATCCCAGTATTTCATCGTGAGGAGCCCCAATATTATTCAAGAATGTGAATGATGGTTCAACGAGGTTACGCATCGCTTATTGGAAATTGAACCAAGTTTTGGGAAAGAACAAATGTCCATTACTAGGGGTCGATGATTTATTTAATCTTGATATTCCTTTTTCGAAACACATTCATTCTTTGAGGAATTCCAATAATTCAGTTTTGTTAACCTAAAATATTTTCACTTTTGCTGTTTCTTATATTGTTTGTGTTCATTTTATGTCGTGAACACATTCCCTCATGAAATGATACTTTTCACTTCGTACCACCAATCTGAAAATGTATTTCTTCTAGTTATTAATCACATGAGTTAGCGGAGGAAAAATTATTATATTAACATTGGACCGGTGGAGTGTATGTTATGCCGTATTGATTAAATCATTTCAGCTCGATGTCAGATATGGGTTTACGAGTGTTACAGATGTACGTGGAGATTAGTAGCAGATGAGTATTATTTGAAATTTGTATGTTGCATGTTTTTCAGATTTCTCCTAGACGTGATTTGGAGCATCCTATTGATAATTCAACGTTTATCACACGCAGTAGTATATGAGAATTTTACACACGAGCGCGAATTCCGACCAGGGTTATGTTTGGTGAGGATGATTTAATTTTTTTTCCAGCTTTATAAAATCCAGAGTTCTAACGGTGCATGTTATTGAAAACTATCGTGTTTCTTGGATTTCGCAATACTCTGACCTTCTGATTAATTTTTATAAGTTGATTATCCGGTGTCAGATGAATTACAATATCTACGATAGTATAGTGTGGAAGAGTGCAACAATTTGATTGTTCAATTTGGGACGATATTTTGATAAATAAATTGGCATCCCAGTATTATATTATTTTCCATGGACTGTTATTGTCAGCTTACGTGTATATGTATTTGTGACCTATGCTTAATTCCATTGGGTTTGTTGGCTCGTGTCAGTAGTAGCTATGTGGATGTGTGAGCCATATAAGTAAATCGTTGAGGTGCAGTTTTATATACGGTTAGTTTTCAATTCGAGTATTTGAGCTCCAGAAATGATTGAGTGAATACTGAGGTTCGGGTTACGCATTGATATTTGTTTGGACTGCGGAAATATTGGATAGTATTGACTTAACAGTGACGACTATTTAAGAACTTCATATGGCATGCCAAGTTTTTATCTCCAAATTCGTAGTAAATTGCGATGTAAGTTTGACTTCCTCGTTCTCGCCCATAGATTTGAATTTATTTGAGGCTTACTGTGGATATATTATTTTAATCCTCTTTATGGTGTTGTAGATGTTTGTTGAGGTAGTATGTTCTTGGGAGTTATAAATGGTGAAGATGTATGGTTTGGTGATCAATATGATTCATGAAATCAGATAAATATTAGTGATTTATATTCATGGTATAGCTATGTTGATTTATGAGGAATTCGAAGGGGATGTGGAGCCCATAGTGTATATTTTAAGATGAGATTATTGAAATATTTTCATTATACAGGTTTTTGGGTTCCTTACGTTTTAGAGGAGATTATAGCCAATTTTCTGTAAGAAATTTTGAAAATTGTATAAGGTTGGAAGTTCATTGCGGATCGGCCAAGTACCCATATTTGTTGTGATTTTAAACTAGTTGGTTGGGTCCCGTGTTTTTGGTTTTAGTGGTTTTAGTATCCACCTTATGGTTGAGTGCTCGTGATTGGACATCTCAGTTAGTTCCCGGTGCGGGGTTCTAATGGTGATTTAGGTGCCATTTCTGTGTTGGAATCGCACCACTACCCATGTAGTTATCTTTGTGGGACCCTGGTCTGAGCATTTTTGGGTAAGTCTGGCCGATTGTGTTTAAGTATGTTAGTAGAATTGGTCATTAGTTTTGGCACGGATACCATAAGTTCTAAGAATTATGTTATCGAAATTAAATTATGTCGCTCATTGTGTCAGATTTATTTGGAGTAGTTATGATGTCTTCAATTTTATGGGAAGAGACTTGATGACGAAATGTTAGCTTAGTAACATAGTTATCGATCAAGCTAACAATTGTGGATATTCTTGTGAGCTAGAAGGTGCTGACTGGAGCAGTAAGTATGAGAATTCATCTGTTATACGTATGTGTAAATTTCAAGGACGAAACTTTTGTATGGGGGGTAGATTGTGATGACTCGGAATTATATCACGCGATAATCTAAACTTATGTGGATAGTCGCTAATTAATTGTGTTAATCCTCAATGATAATTAGTCTTTACCGTCGATAACTTTCGCTGCTATTTCGTCTTGATTTTATCGAATAGGTTTTTTGAGATTTTCGATAAAGACGTAGAGTTTGTTGAAATGAAATCGTGGCCACATCAAGTGTTAAAATAGGAGATACGATAAGGAAGTTATGATCAGCGAAAATTTTATGAAAATATCGAAAAACACATTACCTTAAAATCACGACTATATACAGGGGTTTCAATTTTGGAAAAGTCTAACATTTTCTATTTTTTGCAACCGAGGTTGAACACTCGTTTCGACCCATTTTTTTCGCCGTGATGTTCACACCGACGGTGAGCCTCCACCCAGTCACCTCCGGCAGTGATATTGGTGGCAAACAATTGAGTTTCATCTCCTTTATCAATAAGTAGTAGCAACTCCAATATTGGTGACCGGTGGAGGGCATATCGAGGTCGAGAAGGTGGCGAATTCTGGGTTGATTTTGACGACGACGGTGGTGGTGCACACGACAACAATGGAGGTCATGACCATAATAGTTTTGAAGCCCAGATGACCATGAATCTATTGGGACAGGTCTCGGACCCTGCCGTGGCCGGATGGCGACAAATAGAGGAAGAGAATTCCGACGAAGATCTACCGTTTTTCGGCAATTTAGAGGTTCTCCTATTAGATCTTGATATTGTGTTCTTCCTGAATGTTGTTTGGCTTTTTGAGATGAACGTTTTTCTATGCAAGTTGCTTGATTTGGATCCGGTGAGATTCTGGCAGGTGGTGGTGCGTGGCCCCACGCGCCGCTGTGCACATCTGACATCCGGCGAGGTTGGAATTTTCAAAAAAATTTATGACTTTCCACTCGTACTTTCGTGTCGAATGCAATGGTGAGGTTCTTGAATGGATCTGGACTTGATTAATTTAGACGCGTGTTTAATCATTTAATAATTAATCGATTTTACAATAATATTAACAGACAGCCTGACTATTGATTTCAATTCGAGTCGCTCAATGTTTGAGATTGATGTTGTGACTCTAAATTAATTTACGGTGAAGGAATGTAAGGAATTGAATTCAAAATTTAATTAAGTTCTTAAGTAGTCAAAAAATACGTTATTCGAAAATGTGAGATTCTCGATATTATTGCTCGTCGGATTATGAGCTTAACTATTCATTATGAATATCAACGATTAGATATTAAATATAATCATGGTTTCAAAATTAGGAGTTAGTGGGTCATATCGGATGATTATTGCTCCGATTGGATGGTTTCAGCTTTATGAATATTCTGGCATAGTACGGTGAGTAGACTTTTATTTTTCACAGTCGTTTGTGAGTTCAGGGAATTTATATTCACACTGTACTTTCAGTTTACAGATTATAGTTTCCAGTTTACAGTATATTTTCAGTACAACGTTCTAAAGGTGTGTATGTGTGTGCAGTGAGCGGACTTTTATTTTTCACTGTCGTTTGTGAGTTCAGAAATTTATATTCACACCGTACTTTCATTTTACAGATTATAGTTTCCAGTTTATAGTATATTTTCAGTACAGCGTTCTGAAGGTGTGTGTCTGAAAGGATGTGTGTGTGTGTGTGCTTTTCGGTAGTATTGTAAGTTCACAGTATAGTTGATTTCGTGTTTCAGATCTTGTATTCTAGTTCCGACAGTTATTACAGGTTATAGTTATTGATTTATTGAGAAATTCTGATGGACATCGGTGGTCCACAGTATTATTTGTAGAAAATCCGAAGTATGATTTTTTGCAAGTTTCTGGTAGTTCACTTCGTAGAGGAAACTATATCAAATTATTTTTACAGAAATCCGTAGTTTAAGTCTTGTCGTTAGGGCATGATCCTAGATTATTACTTAATCTAGAGTTTGGTCCTTTCAAATCAGTCAACTGAATCCAAAAGAAGTAGTAAAGCCTTGAAAGATGTATAGTCTTCTACGAGTCTGCCTTTTCTGAATTATTCCTGGTTTTGTACTTTTTGTTCTTGATAACTCAAAAATCTGCAGCATGAACATGGTCTTCAATAGGATATTAACCCTTTCATACATATTGGAAACAAGACTCGAGTTGTTTTGAGCATTACTTATAATATGTTTGATTTTAAGATTCATCCATGATAGTTTTCACATAGCCATACAAACAAGATAAAACCGATTTTTTTTCATGTTACCCTTATAAATGAGCATTCACCTGCTATATCACCTGGTCAGGACATAAGTTAGTACTCACCTTTTCTTCCGATATATTATGCCTTTGGTTCTATTGTAGAAGTGTTAAACTATCACGACTTATCGTGTACATTGTTCAAATCTTTTAACTTCACCTTCATCCCAATGACATTTTCATCGGCTCTGTTACAACCAAGATCCATTGGAGAAAATGCAGGACCATAAGCTTTAGGGACTCACCTGAGTTTTCATTTGGGAGTACGAATTTGTGTGAGTAGCTTAGTTGGTAGATTCAGCAAGGCTGAGTGAGCATAGGAAAAATGGGATCGAGTCAATTTAGTGTCTACAGAATAGAGTATGCATGTGTTGAACCTCTCCACAAGCCTTATGTTTGAGTTGAGCCTTAGGTTTTTGTTAGGTCTTGGTCTTGAAAACGAGTATCATTAGTGCACTTTGGACATTCAGTTAGTTTTGGATCTGGCCTAACTCTTAGCTGGATAAGTTTTTAGAGAATATTCTTGTTCATTTTGTACTCTGAATCAAATAGTTTTCCATGTAGAGCATCACTCTTAAGCTTAGTATAAGTGATTGTTGGAATCTAGTACCAGTGCGTGTAGAACCTACATCGCAAGATTCTGAAAATTTTGCAATATTGACTCGTATACGTTCATATCTAGTTTAGCTGTCAACATTGTGTATAATAAGGTTGCACATGTGTATGTTGCTTCATTCTCATGTCTTTGTGATCACAGGTTATGGCTTAGCAGCTCGATCTGTTAGTAAATTTGTAAATTATTCATGAATTGACGAATTTTTGAAAAAAAACATCGATTTCTCGAATTATTCACAAAGATTCGAAGAAAAACAAAACCTGTTGTTTTTATCCGGCCGGATTATTTGCAAATAATTCACAAATTTTACGTTTTTTTAATAAAAAAATGTGAATTAAAAAAGACTAATTTTTTTATTGGAGTTCTCTAATACTCTTCCTCTAAAAAAATTAAAAATAAAAAATTATGGCCGAATGTTTACGAATTTCATTCATATAAAACTATCAAATTATACACGTACCGCTACTAGAAAAACACTGCCTAAGTGGTGTTTTTCGTCGGCCTGGTACATAGAAATCATAGCCTAAGTACTTAGGCGATGAAATTTTTTTGTTTCTTCACCTAAGAAGCTACTTAGGCAATGAACGATGGTTCATCGTTTAATCACTTAGACGTCGAAACAATCTTCTTCTAAACGACGACAATGGTCGTCGTTTAAGAACCATCTTAAGCAACGAACAACTAGAGTCGTCATCTAAGTGTTGCCATATAGAAGACGACTTGATTTCGTCATCTAAGTGAGAGCACTTAGACGATGATAATTGGTTATCGTCTAAGTGATGCACCTACATGTCGACCTGTTTGTCGTCGTGTAGGTGTGACCACTTAGGCGACGAACGGTTTCGTCGTCTTAGTAATTCACTTGGATGACGAAACGAAGAGTGTTCATCGCCCAAGTTGAATTTTTTTTTTAATTTCTATTTTTTTATCTGAATTATAAAATAAATTTAAAATATATAAAAATCTATTAATTAAATTAATAAAATATTCATTAAATATAAAAAGTGTATGTATATCTATAGAAAAAATAATAAAATAACAACAACAAAAAACTACGAAACTAAACCAGGGGTAGACATGTGGTCAATTCTCTCGCTGTCGCTTAGATCATCGTAGCTGGGGCCAGAAGTGGGGGGGGGGGGGACCACCCTAGTCATCAAAATCAGGAACGGGCAACCCCATTTGTCTGCATGCCTCATAGAAGGCGGCCATCTTACGGTTGTGAGCGACAAACCGCGCCTCCACCAACCTCGAATGCTCCCAGGCACGATCAGCTGACTCCTATACGAATCAAAGGTTGGCTCGGAGCGCCTCCATATCCTCCCTACCCCGCCAAGTTGACGAAGTGGACAAATATTCTCTTTGCACTGTCCGTCCAAGCCCACAAACCTCTTTGCCAGGTCGATGGCCGTAAACAACATTGGCAATAGCGATTTGATTCTCAATCGATAGGGCGATTTGACTCTCAACCGATAGGGCGATTTGACTCTCAACCGATAGGGAAGGCACATGTTCAGGCATCATCTCTGGGTTGGCCAGCTGGGTCGCGGCCAATTCCTCCCCAACCATTTGTATCAACCTCTCATGAAATTAATCAAGTGAAGAATACATAAATATAATTTTAATTTCTAACAAAAATTTGGCATAATTTTCCCTAAAATTTTTCGAAAACTAAAAAACCTGCAGGCAATATTACACTTTGAATAACCAATTACAACAACACAATTACACCGTGGGCACCGATTCTCATCCGGATTTCTCAAGTTGAAAATCATAATTTAACCAACTAAACTAAAGCATAACCAAATTTAAGTTCAAAATCATATTCCAATAGTACAACCTAACTAAATCATGCACTAATCATAATTCAATTTCTTAAAAATAAAATTAGTGTTATACTAAATCTCAATATGCTTTGAAAGTACAAGTAAATTCAATTGATTTTAGAAATGTGAGTTACTTACCCCTTGTTGACTCGCTTCAGTGACTACCCCAAGCTTCACATAAGCTTGGATGCTGGCATCCAA
This sequence comes from Geum urbanum, assembly GCA_946800695.1. Lineage (NCBI taxonomy): Eukaryota > Viridiplantae > Streptophyta > Magnoliopsida > Rosales > Rosaceae > Geum > Geum urbanum. The sequence goes on from OX327001.1 coordinate 14,666,509, forward strand.
GAAGCAATGCTTCGAACCCACATCTCGGTGCTCCTTTGCGATGTAAAGGAACTTTCGCAAGCCCGATCCATGGTGTTTTGCCTTATACCGATTTGCCTTGTTGGCTTCCGACCTTGTCTGTTACACAACAAAGATAATTAAATAATAAAATAATAGTTAAAAATAATAAATTATGAAATTTTCATTATATTAAAGAAAATGAAGACGAACCTTATATTTGTCGAACTCAAAGTGTCCGACCCACCATTGCCACTCCTCTTCCCTGTCATTCCAGAGCTCTAGAGGGGTAGACGAGGTGTCGTGTCGCTAGTAGTACTAGTGGAGGTCGTACTTCCAGTCCTTGTAAATGCGGACAGTCGTCTCCTCTATATTCTCTATCATCTCCGCCGAGCCAGAGATTTCAAAATGTGTCTAGAAATATAAATAACAAATTAAAATTAAAATTAATTATAGAAATAATGTATTTATGTTTTGTAATTACTTAAAAAATAATAATAAATAGTATTACTGATAGTTCGTGGTACACCCTAAACTTTTTAGATCAGGGCAGCTCTTTCCACGAAGGGGCAACTATACAGATGTTGTTCCGTATGATTGAGCCGATAGAGTCCGAGGTCAGACTCCCGAGCTGTGCGGTCGGAAGGCCTCGGGTGAACTCGTCGTACGGGAGGTCGATCTTCTTCCCCATCGACTTCATTATACGCTCGCCTTTGACGCCCTTTTGAAGTCCCCGAATCCTTTTCGCAGGCGCGTCTGATGACTGCCTCCTGACCTTACGTCAGGCACTATAAAGAATCGAGTTGTTGACTAACTCATCTGGATCGTCTGACGGCATAATGGATTGGCCCCCCTCCGGCTCGTCTGTAAAGGCTGAGGCCTCCTCACGTGGAGCATGAGGGATTTGGCCTGACGCCGGAGCCGGATATTGCTGCAGAGAATTTGTAATGGTTTCTTCAGAATCCTGCCTCCAACTTATTGCTTGTGCAATGGCTTCGTGTTCGGCCTCCTTGTCTGCAGTCGTGCGCCTCTTCCATGGAGTCATAATTAAGCTGGATAAATGAAATACTTGCGCATAATTCATCCAAATATCACTACCACATTTTAACCCATTGCCGGCGATTTTTAAATCGCCGGCAATATTTTTTATCATTACCGGTGATTTTTCCCCCAAAAATCGCCGGCAATGTCTTTTTTTTTTTTTAACATTACCGGCGACTTAAATGTAAGTCACCGGCAATGTTCAGCCAGTAATTAAAAAAAAAAAAAAGACATTGCCGGCGACTTACATTTAAGTCGCCGGTAATGTTAAAAAAAATATAAAAAAAAGACATTACCGGCGACTTAAATGTAAGTCGCCGACAATGTCTTTTTTTTTTTAATTACTGGCAGAACATTGCCGGAAAAATCGCCGGCAATGATTAAAAAAAAAAAGACATTACCAGCGATTTTTGGGGAAAAAATCGCCGGTAATGATAAAAAATTTAAATCGCCGGCAATGGGTTAAATGTGGTAGTGTATATCCAAATTTATCCAAAAATTCAAAGTTCACAAATATATCCAATGTATCCAAATTTCACAATATTTTTCAAATTTATCCAAATATAGCAAAATTTATCCAATTTATCAAAACTTATATTAATAAATATAATACACCCAAATTAATCAATTAATATTATATATATCATTATACCTAAATTAATCAAAATACAATACGTATATCCAATTAAATTAATCCAAATACAATATACCCAAATTAATTCACATATAATATATTAATCCAAATATACTCAAATCTAATATATTAATCACAATATACTCAAATCTAACTAAATGAATTCAAATATAATATACCCAAATTAATTAACATCTAATATATCCAAATATACTAAAATTAATCCAAATACACATCTAATATATTAATTCACAAATTATTTTTCAAATACAATATCCCCAAATTAATTCACATATAATATAATAATCTAAATCTACTATATATAATTAAACCATTTTTTATATCAAATATATATAATTTATATATATAACCATTAATCTAATTGATATATATATATATAAACGTGGAGAGGAGAGAGATATACTGATTGGGGGGGGGGAGGAGAGGAGAGAGAGAGAGTCCGGCGGTAGAGAGGAGAGGAGAGAGAGAGAGAGGTCCAGCGGGGAGGAGGGAGAGAGAATCCGGAGGGGAGGAGAGAGAAGGAGAGAGAAAGAGAAAAAAAAAATGAGAAAACTGGATCGAAGTCGATCCAGTTTTTAGGATATATCAATCGACTTAGGCGATGAAAAAAACAAATTTCGTCACCTAAGTAGTTTTTAAATGGGACCCAAAAAATTGGCAGAAAAAAATGAACCTCCAAAAAAATTGGCCATAGGCGACAAAATGAGTGGATTCATCGCCTAAGTACTCACTTAGACGACGAACCGTTTAGTTTTGTCGCCTAAGGTTTTGGGGTTTAGGGTAAAGGGATTACTGTTAGGGTTTAAGTTTAAGGTTAGGGTTCACCTAGACGACGAATATATTGTTAGCGTCGTCTAGGTAGTGAACCTTAGACGATGAAATGAATGTTTTCATCATCTAAGTGAACCTTAGACGACAAAATGAATGTCTTCACTATCTAGCTAAGTGAACCTTAGTAGACGAAATAATGCATTTTCATCGGCCAAGAGTAAATTTGATTTATTTTTAATTTTTTTTCCAATTCCAAACTTAATTTTATTTCAAGCATCACTATCTGGCCTTTCTAATTCCATTTTTGTTCTTCTGATTCATAATTTTATAGCCTAGTCTATTTAATTTTATTCATTTGATATAATTAACTACTAATCCTGCCTCATCATAATCATCATCATCTGAATCATCTTCCTCACTATCATCTGATTGCTCCTCATTATCATACTCTACATCGTCTGAATTGTATCCGACGTCGTCGTCATCCTCAGGCTCCTCAACTTCTGGGCATTCTGCGCTAACTCTCTAATCTCCTCTAGAGTAAGATCTGTGATGCCATCAATCGGGAGTAAGCAATCGTTATGCCGAACCAGTTCCATTGCGTCAGGGATGACTGAAGTATTAGGCTCTTGATATGCATTATCTCTATGTGCTTCAATATCAGTCACCGATGTCCCATCAAGTGTAGTTGCACTCCATATTCCTCGGTGTGACATATGATTTATTATTTTCCAGCCTTCACCAGCTTTTGGATCATCCAGATAGAACACCTGCCTAACTAAGGTGGCAAGAGAGAATGGCTCATCTTCATACCAGCTTGAGTTTGTATTGACTGATAAAAGTTTCATATCTTCCTTGGTATGCTTGAACCATTTACACTTGAAAAGAAAAACACTGATATCATTATCGTATAGTAGCTCAACGACATGTTCAAGAACTCTATAATAGACAGCATCGCCTTCCCCAACTGCGATCCCACTGTTTTGTGTACTTTTTCCTTTATCTCGAGTCAATAAATGAAACTTTACACCGTTCACAAAACAGCCAGAGTAAATATAGTGGTTAACCAACTTATTGGCCAGTAGATGTTTTTCCCACGACCACCACCCCTCGTGGTTATTAGATTTTTGTAGATCATCCATCTGCAAAAATGTGAAGAATATATATGAATGTGTAATTTAATTTCTAACGAAATTTGACATAATTTCCCCTAAAAATAAAGGAAACCAAAAACTTGCATACACAAACTAAGGAAAAACACTTTGCATAAACAAACACCAAATACCATACGAATTATATATTAGAAAAGAGTTTAAAATAATTAAAAATACGTACACATTGTCGGAAATAATCGGGGAACTTCTTCTTAAGAATCTTTTCAACTCAAGCAAGAGTCTTGTGCGGTTTAATCGTCTGAATGTACTTCCTTTAATACTCCTTTAAATGGTCGTACAACATTTGTGACGACTGAATGATTGTGGCGGACATTTAGATTGGCTTAGGCTGGATCCTTGAGGTACCTATTACAGTAGGTAACACACTCATGCATTAGATATGCCTTTGCTATGGAGCCATCCGGGGCAGATTTATTTTTCACAAATCCTTTATACTGTTCCAGTTGTCTGCTAAATCATACAATTAATAATTTGATTAATAATAGGAACACAAAAAAAAATGTAAAAATGATGAATAACCGCTATAAATAATTGTACATACTTGTTGGTTTAGGTGCATCATGAGGTGAATCATGATGTGAAAGAAAACAGGAGGAAAAATCCTCTCTAATTTGCAAAGGATGTGCACTATTTCGTATTGAAGATAGAGGACATCTGACTTCTACAACTCTATGATGCATAACCTTTGCCACCATCTGCACTACTATTGGTTCGACAATGTCATGAGGTAAATATGGTTGAATTATCACTAGGATCAGACGTTGCAGCATAACGTGATAGTCATGAGTCTTTAGACCAATGAACTTGTGATGCACCTCGTCAACTGCTCTTATAATATTCGCTGCATAAGTAGACGGATAACGAACAGTCTTGAACATGCTGAATACAAAACCCATATGTGTTGACTTCACCGTGTAAGGTGTATCTAGATCTTTGTGCACTTTGAGAGTATCTTTGATCTTCAACTTAATACCCAAAATTGTTCTCACCATGCTGGCCGCACACATTCTTTTCTATGTCCATGACATCAAGGTTGTTCCAGAATTTCAACTTGGATTAGTGGGGCAGTTCAAAGAAAATACTCTTGTGATGCCAATAGTTGAGATCGTGTGGAGGGTGTGGATTGAGTCTCTTCACTTCTTTGTCATTGGTCAACATTCCAAAATAAAAGTTGTTCAACCTCTCTAAAATCTCTTTGCCAGACCACTGTCGAGGTTTAGAATTATTCTCTACCGTCCCATCGAAATAAGCCTCATTCTGTCGCAACGAGTGATCGTGAGGAAGCCATTTACGGTGACCCAATTAACATACCTTCCTCGCATGCTAACTGGAGTTGACGTCGTCCAAATAGACAGGGCGATAATTGTGTCCTCTGGTTATGCAAGATGCCAACATCTCATATGCAGGAAAATTGTTGATTGTCCACATGACGACTGCTCTCATCATGAACATCGTGTTAGTGAACTTGTCATAAGTTGGAACTCAATATTCCCAAAACAGTTTGAGCTTGTCGATCAATGGTCTGAAGTAGACATATAAACACTTTCCCAGATATTTAGGAGCTGGAATTAACAGAGTAAGGAAATTAAATTCCTTGTTTATGCACATCCACGGAAGCAGGTTGTACATCATGAGAATAATTGGCCAAGTGCTGACGGCAGTGCTGTTACTACCCCAAGGATTGAATCCATCTGTAGATAGGCCGAGTCTAACATTTGAACCTCTGCTGCAAAGTCTTCAAATTTCTTGTCGAAATATTTAAAAGTCTCCCCATCTGCTGCATGTCGGAGCACATCGTCATTTACTCGTTGTTTCGTGTACCATCTCATCATCTCTGCTGTGTATAGAGACATATATAGACGCTGCAATCTAGGAATCAACGAAAAATAGTGAAGTAACTTCACAAAATTTTTCTTCTTCGAACTACTCCTATTCCGGTTTTAATATTTGCACTGGTTACATACGAGACAGTAGTCCAAATGTTCATACTCTTTGTAAAACAGCACACAATCATTTATGCAGATGTCAATTTTCCTGTACTTTAGGTCGAGGCTACTCAAGATATTTCTAACCTTATAATGACTTTCCGAAAGTTTGTGATGATCAGGTAGCAACTTACATATATGCTCATGTATTTCATCAAAAGCACTGTCTGACATTTTATTCTTCACTTTTATCTGAACTTCCTCCATTATATGTTGCAACCCTCTGGACATCTAGGATACACCAGGGTCTAGGCTTCAAGTAGCATCTTTTTGTACCTATCCATCTCTGTAGTGTCACTGGCCAAGCTGGCAGTGGGGAATATGTTATCATGAGTGGTATCGTAACCTCCTTCTTGGTGTTGGTGTTCACCATGACTAAATTCTAGAAAAGCATCATGGGCCAAATCCACAGTTGGGTTCCAAGCAAGGCCTCTGCTATCGCTGGATGAGGCATCATCATAACTGTACCCTGTGCTAAAGTCTGGTCCTGAGCTGAAGTCTACTACTTCAGCATTCTCGCACGTAGTGTAACTCCACATCATACCGCGCTCATACAGGTGTTGAGCCATAATGTTAAACGGAACCAACTGATGGTTGAGACATTTTCTGCACAGACGTTAGGACCATAATTGTGTTCTAATTATGTACTTAACATTATGCTTAAAGCTTGCCTTCTTGGAATAAAGCATCGTTTTTAATACATTTCCTTATCATGATAGGAAATGAAAAGTTTGCGAGGAAACGAGCTAAAAGATGGCAATTAACCACTTTTTGGAGAAGCGAAGCAAGTTTCCTAAGCATTGGGAGAATAAGGAGTAAAACTGAGAAAATGACAAAAGTCAACTGTCGGTCAAAGTCAATTTCGACCGGTTAACGGTCAACTTCGGCGACCCCTTGCCGGAATGTTTTAAGGCTCAAGAATTCCAAGTCCAAGCCCATAAGCCCAAGGGAGAAGATATTTTGGTAGAGACATGTGTCACTCACATGCTTGGTGAATCATCTTTGGACCACTAAGTAAAGCCTAAAATTTTGGATCATGTCCAACCTTAATTTTGAATTTTTTGATGCCAAAATATCTCATTCAAAACTATATGGGTCGAGCTCCCCACTACACCCACAAACAACTCACTTCAATTTTCAGATTTTCATAGTTTTAGTCTCTCTCTTAGGCCTCCATCCATACCCAACCGATATAGCCATCTCCTCTACCTCTCAAACACCCATAACCACCATCTAAAGCCTAGAAATCTCCACCACTACCATCATACTTCCATTTACATTACCATCCCTCTAGATTTAGGTGGGTGACTCAACTCTTAGAGCTTTGGAGCAAGGTTGGAGCAAGAAGAAGAGAAGAGCTAGAAGACCTTGGAGCTTTTGGAGACTCTTGGTTATTTCTCATCCTACTTTGTATTTCAATCATGTATCTAGACTATATGCTTGTTATGGGTAGGGAGTAGACAATTTTAGGAGGCCAGGGTTACAACCCTAGCCATGTGATGTGATAAACATGTCTTGGATTATGTATGTTTCATGGTTTTAGTGTATGTTATGAAGATTTGTGTTGTGAATGAGTTCATTGTGTGATTGTGGTATGTTTATATGCTTGAGCTTGTTGTGTAGTTCTCATATGCATATGTTGACTCTAGCTAGGTTAATGTATGTGTTAAAGGACTTAAAAATGACCCTTGAACGAATTAGCTACTCACTTAAGGATAGATGAGCATGTAAACATGATTAAGGTATTTTCTAAGAGGTTCAATTTGAGACTTAATTCACTTAGTACCTAACATAGACTAGAGCTCCTTTGGGTCTCAATAGACTTGAGGGACTCTAGTCAAGCGCACATTAAATCCAACAGGTTATTATGGTTATTAGTAGATTCTCTTGACTTGTAGCCCAATAGGTGCGAGTTGAGGGAATTACATAGACTTTCTCTAGGATTCTCAAATCGAGATTCGAGAAGGGGAACATTTCCACATATATCGCATGAGATGCTTGTTGACTTCACAACGTGACATACAATCTAGATGCAAGCCCAAAATGGGTTGGGTCTTGGTTTTGATTCACGAAATACTTCAATGTTGGGCTCAAGTCATCTAGAGTTTAAAACGACCTAGGAACTTGGGTTCAAAGGCAAACGTGACCCAAAAGGTCACGATTTGGACATTAATTTATGTTAACAGACTTTAATCCATTATATAAACTGGAATATTGTTTGATGCATCATATGGTTAGCGGGACTTCCCTAGCCGACCTACTTTTCTTAAATTGATTTCGCATCGTTTGAGCTTTCATACCTTAGTGTAATCACAACCAATCAATCAATCTACGTTTAATCACTCATCGTAATTACATCATCTCTTGAAATTCTAAGCTTCCAAAGGACTTAGTAGTATGAGATTCACTTTCACATTTTATTTTCTTTTAGTGTCAAGTATTGTCTAGTGAGTCGTAGTCCTTGTACTTTTCACTCCGAGCTAAGGAATCTAAGTGCTTAATCCTCGTGGGTTCGACGCTCGATTTCTTTTTCTATACTATTACTTATCTCCGTATACTTGCAGGTGATGATCGTTCTTGCACTTATGAGTAGCCAATAGCTTACTAAGTGTGGGGGTACAAATCTTTCAACAACGGACACCTGAAATTCTTTTTTCCTGAGCATGTTCCGTCGCTAAATTCACAAAGTCTCTGATGCCGTCCATATACTGCATATCACTTCTGTTCGCCAACTGTATCCAACTCTTGTCCATATTTCTGTGTAAGGATAATAAATTGATCTATTAATTATATAATTTTTCAACCAATAGTACTTTAATCTAATATACTTTCTATATATATTATTAAATGCATCGCACATAACACATACTTGTAATGAATTAATTAATCTTATACTATAATTAATCTAGATAATAATTTTTTTTGAAAGTAATATATATATATATTATATTATTAACTTTATATAAATACATGCATTAATTATATATGTATATTTCAACTAATTATTCTAACATATATATATATTAACTATATATATATATTACCTAGCATATGCATGTTTTAATTAACTAATTAATCAAATTAAAACATATATACTAATTAATTAATTAACCAATTAGGATATAGCTTACAAGTAGCTTAAAATGCAATACAACAATGGAAATAATGCTAAGGTCGCCGGAAAGTACTATATATTCGCCAAAAAAATCAATCTCTGTACGTAATTACGTACGATATTAAATTAAAAAATTTAATCGAGAGAAATGAGTTAATATCTTCACCGATAAGGAGATAAGTGGATAAAACTAGAACTCCGGGAGTTGAAAAATCAAGTTTTGATGAATTGTTGCCGGATATTATTCGGAGCCGTCGGCGAAGAGTTTTTTTGAGTGAGGAGAGAGCGCTAGCTGAGAGGGAGAGAGAGATAGAGAAGTGATGAGGAGATCTGATCGAGAGATCTAATAATTGACTTTTCTTAGATGACGAAACATTTCTTCGCCTAAGTTTCATATTTCGTCACCTAGGTTATCACATAAGCGACAAAAACAGTTTCGTCACCTAGGTAAACATAACTGTATAATATAGAAAATCTGGGAAAAACCACATAAAACATGTATTAGTATCGTATCAGAGCGACTTCTAGTGTATATATACAAAATATATAATAGTCGGCAAAACAAGAAACCTACTGGAAAAGACAGGTAGCTCGAACAACTAGCCTCCGACCGCGACGTGAGACACCAGAATTCGAACTACAAACTGGGCACAGAAATCGAAAAGCCCAGGGGAAAGGCAATAAAACGTTAGAGTGAGTGGACGAAAATAAACATATGCCTTTCACCAATTTCATATACAATAAACAATGTAAGTAATGCGAGTTCGGAAAGTATATATGGAGGTGTCAGGCGAATCTCTCAAGCCCGACGGTCAGGCGAATCTCTCAAGCCCGACGGTCAGGCGAATCTCTCAAGCCCGACGGTCAGGCGAATCTCTCAAGCCCGACGGTGATAGGCCAGGCGAATCTCTCAACCCCGGCGGCATAACAGGGGAATCTCTCAACCCTGCCCAGATGAATCTCTCAACTCTGGTCAGACTACCAGTGATCAGCCGAGTAGCCGAAGCATCGATGCAAGTATGCCATCACCATAAAAATATAAAATAATACCTCCAAAAATAATAAATAAGCTCAACATCGTATATAAACAAATACGAAAAATCACGAACTCGCAACGACTATGAAAATATAAAAGTGTCCACTCACAGGTGAGCAAAGAGCGTACTCGCTCTAATCACGTGGTCCGACGGAAGATCCCTCACCCGAAGCACGATCTCGATCCCCTGAATAATCATAAAATATATCTTATCAAAATCACAACACTGTACCACACCTCGGACACCAACCGTTCCCAGAAACGTATAACTGATACAAAAATAATTAACGAAATTCCCGAAATCTCCACTCAAACCCTCGACTGAAAATCCAGTACCCAAATCAACTCGAAAACCTCAAGGCGATGATCGGGGCGCTACTACGAGCGAAACAACATATAACTCGACACATTTCCAAAAAAGTCAAACCTCCGCCGGAGCGCCGCCGCCGGCGGCGGCGCGGCGTCAACGGTGACGGATTCCGGCCAAACTTTCCAGAAATAAACTACTCCTCAAGCCCAACATATTTCTCTTCTACACCGAGACCCAATTCCAAGCCCACCGGCCGGAATTGAGCTCGAAACTCACGGAATCCATGGATTCCGGTGAGATTCCAGCGAGCTTCAAACGGCAACCAAACCCAAATTCCTACTACCAAAAGCATCTATAGCTTGAGGGGAACCTTTCCCCCCAAAGCCCCGACCCCAAAAGTCGCCGGAGAAGGCCACCCGAATTCGGCAAAATCACACAACTTCATCGAACTCGTTCTCCTTCAATTCTCAACCAAATCAAGAAATTCCAAGTTCTAACTAGTTGCAAATCACGAGAGGAAGATTTTACCTTCCAAGGTCGTGGCCTAAATCGGCCGGGAACAGAAGCTCCGATGGTGAACAGTAACCGAGTGAATAGTTCCCTCGGGTCAACGGGTTCAAATTTTGGTCAACGCTCAGTCAACGCCTCAAACAGTGTTTTCGATCATTTTTTGACTATTTCCGATATTTATACTCGCGGCTCAGGATGATCGACGGTCCAAACGGATAACAATCACAATTCGGATAAACTCGATACGAACGGATAAACTCGACGGGATTCTGAAACTTCAAATATTCATATTATATTCCTCGGTCGTTGAAATAATTATCCGAAACAGCCCACGAACTCGAAATCACACGTACAACAACTCTCGAGAAGAGACTCAACTCAAATCATCCAATAATTAAGTCGTGATCAAAGCCGCTAATGTGACGATCCGGAACAGAATCAGTAATGTAATCGGCTTAATTTGTGACTTAGCGCGTAATCGCAGTTCTCCGATAATTGATTGAATCGACGGTCTTGATCACGACTTAATTATTGGTTGAGAATTTGAGTTGAGCCTCTTTTCGAGAGTTGTTGTACGCGAGATTTCGAGTTCGTGGGCGGTTCCGGATTATTATTTCGACGATCGAGGAATATAATATGAATATTTAAAATTTTGGAATATCGTCGAGTTTATCCGTTCGTATTCGAGTCTATCCGAATCATGATTTTGATCCGTTTTGGATCATTGATCGACCCGAACCTTAAATGGAATGGTTATCGACTTGATTTGCGAGTTTAGCGATTAGTCGCGATTTTGACGTAATTGATTAATATGGCGGCTTCGTTAACGACTAAATTTTCGGGCAAAAATTTGATTTGGGATTCTCTACGGAAGTTGTAGAGAATTTAATTTCGAGCTCGTGGGAACTTCCAGAGGATTTTTCCGAGTTACGAGGAATAAGTTGTGAATATTTTCGTCCGTCAAATATTGTCGTATTTATCCGTTTGGGATTCGATACGCGTATGGTATAAATACGAGAGAATACTTGCCGATTTTGGAAACTTTCCATTTTGGGAAATCTGGCCCGTTGACCAGTTTGACCCGTGGGTCAAAACTGACCCATTCCAGGCCGATTTTTGTTTGCCTTCGTTGAGCTTGATTCCGGCCTCTTTTGGCCGTGGTGTCTTCATGAAAGTTGTTGGGCTTGAGCTCCTCTTTCTTTTGATAGGTCATTCGTTCAATTTGGTTGGCATATGAAGAAGTTATGACTTGTCAAAGTTTGGGAATTTTGGGTGTTTTTCGGCGAGATTTCGTGGTGGTCGGAGGTGTCTTTTCCGGCCGAATTGGTGGCTCCTCTTTGAGGGGTTTTGTTAGCCTCGAGCTAAGGAAGCTATTGCAAGTGGTCTTGAACGTTGCCGTGACCGGAGGAGAGAGATCCGTCGATTTGAAATTCCGGTAAGGGTTTGAAACTTTGAATTGATTTTTGGAGGTTTTCTGGTCAAAATTGGCCTTAACTTTGAACTGAAAAGTTGTTGGAATCGTCGAGCATGAATTTTTCTAGGCAGGTTGGATTTTCCGGCGGTCCGCGGCGGCGACTTTTCGTCCGACGTATTTTTCGATGAGTTATATGTCATTTCACTCGGAATCGCACCCCGATCGCAGTGGTGTGGTTTGTTTTTCGAATTGAGCATCGGAAATTATAGCGAGGTTTTGTGGTGTGATTATTGGATTTTGACAATTTCGTCGATATTGAATTATATGTTTCCGGGAACGGTTGCTTCTCATGATATGATATAAGGTGTCGAGTTATGATTTTGAGCAGTGGATTTTATGATTATTCATGGGTTCGTGATCGTTCGTTTAGTGAGGGATTTTCCGCCGGATCACGGGATTAACGCGTATTGCGTTACGCTCACCTGTGAGTGGACAATTTCTTTTCACTGATAATCGCGAGTCTTTATACATGTTTTACGAGCATGAGCATGCATATGAGATTATGATTTATATGAGCATGCGTTATACAATTATGCTTATACCATTATACATTACGTATATGCATTTATATATTGCTTTACGCATTTGCATCGAACTATTTATGATTTGGTTTACACAGAGTACAGTCACAGTATATGTTGTTGTTTCTACCGAATTACGCGCAAGGGCGCAATGGGGCAGAAGCAACAGTGATGTGCTTCCTTCCTTCCCGTACGTCCGAACGTTGGGACCGTTCGGATGGGCGGGCGCTTCTCCTTCTCTTTGTGCGCGCGGGCTTCTCCTTCCTGTCGTGCGCTTCCTCTTCCTTCGGGTGATCGGGCGGGTGCGTTCACGTGCGGCTGTTAGAAGAATACAACAATGAATAGACGATCAGGGGTCGAGACGGGGTGGCCCGCCTTCAACGCTCCGATGCCTAAGTCAGATGATGTATCGGATATAACAGTCAACCGAACGAGTAAGTAGTGTGTTTGGGATGTCGAGAGATATCTTACCTGTAATAAATACCTGATATATATAGGTGGTTGAGTTTGGAACCTGGTGGTGTTCTTCGATGTGGGACGTCCTGCACTCCTGGTGTGTGTTTTACTCATTCAGGCGCACCTCCTCTGGGCGCGTGCGCGCTCGGAGGGGGTGGGTCCGGTGAGTGAAGTTGGAGCTTCCTTGGTGGTCTTGCATGTGGTCGAGTAGGTGTTGCTAATCTGCTTAATTGGATAAATATGTTAATCGTACAGCTAATTGGTGCAATACTAACAAGTCCCCCAATTCCCCAAGTCAAAGAGCTCTTTCTTGACTGGGGAGTTGAAAAAGGGTGTGCGATTAACAAGAATACTTATCTGATTGAGCAATGGTGTGTGATCCTGTAACCCCCAAGTCCCCCAACTCTCCGGTCAATAAAGGGATCGCATGACGGAGTGGGACCTGGGCGTCCGAGCGTGTACCTGTTCGTGCCGTGGTGTACCTATATATGTTTCCTGTGGGGTGTTTCCTGGTGGTGTGTTGGTGTATATATGGGGCCGGCCTCCCAACCAGACTTGCTATATTTTGAGAGCCGCGCGCCCGGGTGGGTTTGGTTTGGAACGCATACATAAGTGCAAAACAAAGGGATATACAGACTCGAGTGCAAATGTGAAAGTGTGGTATGAATGCATGAATGTATGGTATGAGTGTGTGTATGCAACGAATGCTGTCCGTACGCCAGCGATGGAGCCAACTGCGCACGCCGCACGTCAATGGGGATGCCATCGCGTACGCTGTAGCGTCAGCGGGGAGATCAGGACCGCGACCTACAAGTGTTGCGGCACCCACGATCACGTACTCGTGCCGCCCATCGGCCTTAGCGCGCGCAGAGGCCTCTGCCGCCTAACCCGGGAAGATTTCGCGCCCAGGGAGGACGGACCCCACGCCTGGTCTACGCTCATCGGTCTCGGGCCCTTGAAGGAGAGGACGGACCCCACACCCTTACCGGTACCCGAGTCGGAGAATCGATCATTAACGTTACGCGCACGAGGGGGAAGAACCCCACGCCCGTGCCGCCCATCGAGCTTAGCCCAGCTAATTAAAGCTTTTACTTTTTCGAGCGTCGAGCAAGGAGCGCACCCCTCACCCGCGTCGTGTCCGTTGCCTATAGGGGGGGCGGACCTCACGTCCCTACTAGGACTTAGCGGCATACGGAGGGGAAGAACCCCACGCCCGTGATGGCCTATCGAGTATAGCATACGCAAAGAGGGGACGAACCCCATGCCTGTTGCGGGCTACCGATTTTCGTCAGGAGAGGGGACGTATCCCATGCCTCTGCTAGGAAGGATCTAACGCACGGAGGGGAAGAACCCCACGCCCGTGGTATCCTTGGCACGCGCAAGAGAGGGGACGGGCCCCATGCCTGTTGCCGCCCATCGAACTTTGGAATATCCAGAGAGGGATGTACCCCATGCCTCTGGTTGGGATGAGGCGGCGCACGAAGGGGAAGAACCCCACGCCCGTGGCAACCTTGGCGTGCGCAAGAGAGGGGACGGACCCCATGCCTATTGCCGCCCATCGAACTTGGAATATCCAGAGAGGGATGTACCCCATGCCTCTGGTTGGGATGAGGCGGCGCACGGAGGGGAAGAACCCCACGCCCGTGGCTACCTTGGCGTGCGCAAGAGAGGGGACGGACCCCATGCATGTTGCCGCCCATCGAACTTGGAATATCCAGAGAGGGATGTACCCCATGCCTCTGGTTAGGATGAGGCGGCGCACGGAGGGGAAGAACCCCACGCCCGTGGCAACCTTGGCGCGCGCAAGAGAGGGGACAGACCCCATGCTTGTTGCCGCCCATCGAACTTGGAATATCCAGAGAGGGATGTACCCCATGCCTCTGGTTTCTTAAGCCAGCCTGTGTTTGTGCGAACGGGGAGGACGTACCCCGTAGCCAACGCCTGTCGGTCTTAGGGTCTGCAAGGGGAGGACGAATTCCTTGCCTTTCGTAATAGGCGACCTGTGTTTTTTGTGCCTACGGAGGGGACGTGGCTTTCGTTTTCAGTGCCTACAACCTGCCAGGACTGAGAAAACGGTGCCGGTTGGTTGTCTTATCGCTGCGCGCACGACGGGGGATCCCCCCATTCGTGTGCGCCCATCGATTTTAGCGCGCCATGCCAGTTGCCGCGTAAATCATGCTGCCAATTCTTACCAATGGGCGCCCGTTGGCCCGTAGTGGTGCTTGCCTTGTTTGGACGTGGGCGGGTGGTCTGTTCGTCGGGCGTGCGTGCGGAGTGTCTTGCCCTGAATTTGGTGGTGCTTCTGATGGGATGTTGTTGAGGAGACATTCTCCCTGGTTTCTCTGGGGATCTATGCGGCCGTCGTCTTTAATGCTGGTGTGGGTCAGGTCTTGAACCGTCGATGTTGTCAAGATTGCCAGGAGGGCAGGCGTCGCGCGTGTGGGAGCGTGGGAGTGTGGCATGGGTGACACGCGTCGAGCCGTTGGAGACCGTGTTAGGGTTGAATTTAAGGCGGGAAGATGATGGGGTGGCACGGTTACCTAGGAGGGCAAGTGAACCGCTCTGCACTACGTGGCGTGATCCGACGGTAGACACGCGAAAAAACGAACGGCTGGCGTTCGTCAGCTGACGTCGTGCGATCAGTATAAATAGGGGTGTGGTCTTCATCTGCTTCATTGATTTTATACCTTACAAAATTTTTGCTGAAACTGCCCTGCGGTCTGCCTCCTTGAGCTTTGCTGTGTTTGTGTGCTCTGTTGCCGGAATACGTGCATACTCCGCCCTACAAACTCGATCTGGTGAGGCCCTCGTTCCTGGTTCTCTTTGTTTTCCCCTCTTTGGTTTTTATGTGTTTCTGGATCGTTTGGGCGTTTTCTGGGTTATTTCCTCTCAAGAACAGGGCGTGTTCTTGAGGTGGGGTGGGTTTTGATCTGTTTTTGGATGAATTTGTGGTGGGTTTTGATGTTTCTGGTGGTATGTACTCATTCGCCTTCCCTGGTGTTTCTGAAGTGTTGCCTCTTCGTTCGCCCAACCGAAGTGCCCTGGTGCTCCTAAGCACGGGCGGAAGTCCCCCAGTGTGCCCGATGCGAGCGAGTGCCAAACGGGCGGGTTGTTGTTTGGCGCAAAATAATAGAGATAGGATAATATCTGAAGCATTGTTTGTCTTTCTAACCTTGCGTGCGTGTGCTTGCAGTGCAGAATCAAAGTTCAAGGCGATCGACATGGACGCTTCGCTCAAACGTCGCCTGATCAAGATGCGGGGTGCGATAGGGAGGGTCCATGGGGTGGCGGAAGATGGTGGTTGTTCGTTCGTTCCGTCGGGTAGTGTTGAGTCCAAGACCTCTGTCTCCGGTGTGGTTGCTTCCGCCTCTGCGTCCGCCCAAGAGGTACGACCGGATGCTCCGCGTCCGCCACCGGGTGATGTGATTGTGCCCAAGGCCCAGACCCGGGCGGAGTGTGAGCGGCAGCAGGTCGGGCGAGGAGATGTAGACGGCAAGCGAGAAGTGCTTGCGCTGCAGTCCTCCGATCGTGCGCTCATTGTGCGGCCGTTGTCGAGTCCACCTTCAAGTCCTCCACAATGCTCCGGGAGTGAGCGTGCTTGCTCTCCAAATCCCATATCTCCGCCCCGGGGGCCGCCAGGGTCTCCCAGACAGAAGGGAGGTGAGGAGCGGGCAGACAAGCGTCCCCGGGTGGAAGAATCCTCCGCCGATCCTGCCCCTGGGTCGGGCCGAGATGCCGTGGACGGGCTACGCCGCATGCTGGCATGTGGTGCTGCTACTCTAGGGTCTCTGTTGGAGTCGCAGGAGGATGTCGCGCCCGAAGGGCTGGATGCGGTGTTTGCCGGGTACGACCGGATGCTGCAGCAGGTCTTCCTTGTCCGCTCGCGGGAGGCTGCGGAACTTGCACGCCTCAGGGTCGAGGTGCGTGACCACCAGAGGGTGATGGAGTTGATGGTGGCCAGCAAGGACAAGGCCCATGGTCTGGCGTCCCGGTATGTCAAGCGCGCGGAGGCAGCGGAGTTCCGGGCGGATGAAGCTGTTGCCCGCGAAGCTCTGACTAAGATCGATCGGGACAGAGCCCTGGCCGAGGTGGAGCGGTTGCGCGCAGAGCTGAAGCGCGTTCGTGCTGGAGCAGCCGCCCAGGAGGCGTGCGATGCATCTGATGCCGAGGAGTGGCTGGGCGGTGAGGTGCCCGCGTACGAGAGGGCGGTTGGGCTAGGTGGGGAGCCTCCCAAGGTGAAGCTAGAGCCGGTGATCACGCGGATGGAGCCAGGCGGGCGGGTGGAGACCGTGGAGGTGGAGTCGTCGGAGGGTGAAGAGCTGGATGTTGATACCGGGGCGGAGTAGAATAGTGTTCTCCCCCCCTTTTTTTGTTTGTAATCGATCGGATGAATGAAACTGCTGTTCTTTCCGTTTGTGTGCCTCGCTTTTTTTTTGGCATCTTTTTGAATAACTCGCGCGAACGTGCGCCTACTCCCCGCCATGGGTTTCAACCAAGTGTTGTATTTATGCGGACAGCCTTTCCCCAGTCCCCTAGTGGGCGGGCAGAGTAAGGATGAAACGGGCGCATAAACACAAACCAATAGAGAACCACAGGAGAGTACTTCCCCAAGTGTTGCCTTCTTCCATGGATGGGCATCCCCGCATCCGTGGGTTTGCCTCCAAGTCCCCCAAGTACGGTTGCTAAGGCGTGGTCCTTATCGCCCGTGCCTGGATCGCGCCCCTCGATCCGTGGGTTCCAAGGTGAGAACCTCCTGCCTGCCTCGGGGCTCTGCGGTTTCCTCATGGTTGTATCCTCGAACGTGCCCGATTTCACGGTCGGTTGGGAATTTTCCCAAGAGCAGATGTCCTGCGATGATCAACTTCAGCCTGCAGATCCCTGGCCTCCCGAGTATGGCATTGTAGGGAGAGGGGGTGTCCATGATGATGAAGTCCGTTTGGATCTCTGCGTGCTGAGAGTCGGGTGCGCCAATTTCGACCTAGAGGCTGTCACTCCCTATCGGATACGATGTTTCGCCCGTGAAGCTGGCGATGCACTCGTGGTCCTGCGTCATCTTACTAGTGGGTCATCCGAGCGCCGTGTACGCGTCGAAGTAGATTACGTTGACGGACGCCCCGTTGTCCACTAGCACCCTCCTCACAAGGAATTGGTCGACGATCGCGTCGATCACGAACGGCAGGGTGCTGCTCCTCGGGCCCTTCTCCTCGTCGCCCGCCGTGAAGCTGATGGTGGGCGTTTCCTTCCTTCCTGCCTTGGCCGCTCGTCTTGCCCCGATCGTGAGCACCTCTCTGCTCGAGCGATCGGGCGATGATGTTCCCTCCTTGTATTTGCCCCCGGATATCGTGCTGATAGTCCCACGGGTGCTGGCGCCCATCTGGCGCTGCTGTCCCTCCAGTCTGGGAGGGTTTGGTCGCTCATCCTTCATGTCTTCAAGGGCCTTCTTAAGCATGATGCAGCTGTTGGTATGATGGGTGGTGGCGTTGTGGAACTCACACCATACGTCCGGGAGTTGGCCGGTTGGAGTCATTGCTCTCGTCATGTTGTTCGGCGGCGGTATTCGGTGTCGATGCAAGCGGAGAAGCTGCTCAAGTGGTTGCCAATCAATCGTGAAGACCTGCCCCGCCAGTCGATAGCGTGGTGCTGGCGGAAAATGGGAACCTTGCTGCGCCTGTCCCCGCGCCTGGTTGTAGTTGTTGCTCTGCTGACCGCGGAGAAAAGGTCGCTGGAAATTTTGTCTGTGCACATCCCGGTTTCGCTTGAAGCCCCCGGTTGGCCTCTCGTCGCCTGCCAGCTGCAGCGGCTGGACGCCCGTCGCCCCTGGTCTGCTGGAACTGGGCTCGGAGCCTGACCCGTACACTCGCGTCTCCACCAACGCCTTATGCACAATCAGATCTATGATCTCATCGTAGTCGAGATGCTCCTTCCTCACAAGTTTTTCTACGAATGGAGTGGCGAATAGATTGTCCATCAGGGCTACCTTGGCCACTCGCTTGTCAAGGTCCCTGCATGTGCTTGCGAGCATCCTCCGTCGGTTGATGTAGCTCGACAGGCTCTCGTCCGTCCCCTGGTGGACCTTCAGGAGGATGCTCGTGGTGTTGTACTTGCCCTGGAGCCGATACCGCTTCTGAAAGCTCTCCGCCAGCTCGAGGAATGAGTGGATGGATCCTGGCGGGATTTCGTAGAACCAGCTCCGTGCCTCCTTCGCCAGCGTTTCCTGGAACAGGAAACACAATGTTGGGTCCGAATATCGAGTCCCGTCCGTGGTGGACCGGAACTCGTCCACGTGCGCCCGTGGATCCCCGCTCCCATCGAACCGAGCGATCTTCGTTATCTTCGCGTGGGGATCCCTTCCCTGCTCCAGGATGTGTGCCGAGAACGGGCTGACCCGGGGGGCGAACGTCCCACCCTGGCCGGCCAACTTATCCTTGCGCAGGCGCGAGACTTCCTCCGCCAACTCTTCCATCCTCCGAAGGATCAGGGCATCGCCCGTTGGGGGCATTGACTCCTCCCCAGGTGAGGGTGCTCGGTTCGTTCGGGCATCGAGCCCGCCGAACGGGTGTTGCTCGCTGTTGATCTCCCGAGCCTCCCCTCGTCGCTCCGTCTGCTGGATGATGAGTGTGTCCAGTCGATCCTCCAACCTCTGGCAGATTTGGCGCTCCTCTGCTCTCTCGAGCGCCACCTCCCGCAGCTTCTGGATCAAGCTGCCAATGCGTCCCTTGCTGTCATCTCCGCCAGTCGCCAGTACGTTCCGCCCCTGCGAGTCCGGCGGTGTCTCCCCATCGGGCGTGCTGCTATCGTTAGTCACCGGGTTGAGCATGTGGACCTTTGGTTTTTGTGGTGTTTATACGAGGTTTAAAATTTGTAAGTTTCCCACAGACGGCGCCAGATGTTTCTACCGAATTACGCGCGAGGGCGCAATGGGGCAGAAGCAACAGTGATGTGCTTCCTTCCTTCCCGTACGTCCGAACGTTGGGACCGTTCGGATGGGCGGGCGCTTCTCCTTCTCTTCGTGCGCGTGGGCTTCTCCTTCCTGTCGTGCGCTTCTTCTTCCTTGGGGTGATCGGGCGGGTGCGTTCGCGTGTGGCTGTTAGAAGAATACAACAATGAATAGACGGTCAGGGGTCGAGACGGGGTGGCCCGCCTTCAACGCTCCGATGCCTAAGTCAGATGATGTATCGGATATAACAGTCAAGCGAACGAGTAAGTAGTGTGTTTGGGATGTCGAGAGATATCTTACCTGTAATAAATACCTGATATATATAGGTGGTTGAGTTTGGAACCTGGTGGTGTTCTTCGATGTGGGACGTCCTGCACTCCTGGTGTGTGTTTTACTCATTCGGGCGCACCTCCTCTGGGTGCGTGCGCGCTCGGAGGGGGTGGGTCCGGTGAGTGAAGTTGGAGCTTCCTTGGTGGTCTTGCATGTGGTCGAGTAGGTGTTGCTAATCTGCTTAATTGGATAAATATGTTAATCGTATAGCTAATTGGTGCAATACTAACAGTTGTATCGATATACTTGCATCCCGGCTGATCCCCGAGGATGTTTACCGGGGGAGGATGTGACCCCTGACCCGAGGCCTTTACCGGGGGGGCAGACCTCTGACCTGAGGCCTTTCTGGCTAGAATCACGTGTGGGTCTGGGATCCCGTGATTCGGACTGTACTAGCATGGATGTGTCCATGAGTGACCCCGTGGGATTTTTCTATGCATGCTCTGTACGATGGAGGAGTTTGGGTTCACCTCGTGTACTGTATCATATTCATTCATTTTGACTCGCATATATTTTTATAATATATATTATTCGGCGAAAGACATTTATTTTCGTCCACTCACTCTAACGGTTTTTATGTCTTTCCCCTGGGCTTTTCGGTTTCCGTGCCCAGTTTGCAGTTCGGACTCTAGTGTCGAACGTCGTGCTCGGAGGCATAGTGTTCGAGCTACCTCATTTCTTCCAGTAGGTTTCTTGTTCTACATACTGTGGTATATTTAGATAATTATACACTAGAGGTCGCTCTGAGTATTCTGATGTATACTTTTATACGATTTTTCCCCGGATTTCTGTAAAGTATAGTTCTATTGATTACTTTACATTACTATTATGATATTGAGAAATCCGGATGGGATTGGTGCCCACGGTTTGATTTTGTGGCATAGGATGAAATGTATTTTCCGGGTGCAGGTTAAAGGCAATTCCGTGTTAGTAGTGTTACTCTGCCGAAATTTTTATAGTTTTTGTTGGTTCGTGTTTTCAGAAGGGGTTTGATTCCGGTTTAGGAAACTAAATCGGGGTTGGGTCCTTTCAGCTAATTCGATTCATTACAGAAAACTGTGATTACGCGCAAATTCGTGGATTAAGCCGATTACTCTACTGATTCTGTTCTGGGTCGTCACAATCACTGTCGAGCAAATTCCTCTCGGCCCATCATCTCATAGCTTCAGCCATGTGTGTAGACATGAACAACCGTTCTAGCCTATCTATCAGCGGAAAATACAGAAGTATATTCATAGCTTTCTTGTTTCTGGCAGGAGTCAACTTATACCTATCTGTACCATATACCGAGCAACCATCAAGGGATTCAAGATCATTCCCATAAGCATCTTCACCCCAGAGCAGAACGCAATCATATCAACAAGCATGGATTTTGATGTAGGAAATGCCAAGATGTTTCAGGATATGTTGCACCTTACGATGAGTGGTAGGAAGGCGATGACCGGGGGGCAACAACGAACCAGACCACTTCAGCCAATCATCAACAACCATCACACTCATTTTGTTCTCCACTTTCAGCTTCATTACTCCCATAACACTTTCAAGAACAGTCTTATTACACTCGTTATACAACAGGGTCTGTTGGAAGGCAATGAGGTTGTTGTACTTGTCCATTCCAGCAGTGTTGACAGCTATAGGTAATTGCTGGACTGGCTCAATATGAGGGAAACCCCCAACGGCAGGAGGGATATCTAGTGCTTCAGCAAATACACCGCTCTCATGAGGAAACATATCGTTGATCAACCTTGTTGTTGGATCATTGGATGTACTGCCACTCTCAAAAAATTATCCCTGATCATGCTGACCAACTGATGAGCTCTCACCGTGATAAATCCAACATGTGTACTTATCTCAAAACCCGTTTTTCTTCAAGTGCTCCAATACTTTATCGATGTGATTACGATATCGCTCGCTGCGACATTGACATTTCTTACACGGACAATAATGAATTGTCATCCCTCCACAATTAACCTTCACATATTCCACAAAACTCCTAATTCCATGGTGATATCTTACATCCCATCTTGGTAGACACATGCAACTCTTGTCCATCATGATAATTATAGTTGTATATATACCCATGATTTAATTAATTAAAAACTCATCATTATATATATATATCGATATTTAAATTATAAATTACATAATTTAATTATTCTACTCGATCGATCCCTAATTAATTACAAATGAACATATATATTTTGTCTAATATATAATAACCAAACTCCAATAATCACAATTAACCAAAACACACAATAATCACAATATATATTAACCATATATAATATATAATCACAATTAACTACCCTAGCTATAATAACCACAAAAATTAAATAAATCATCCTATATTCACAATAATCAACGACAATTATTACAAATTAACTATCGATCACTCAAAATCAACCATCAATCACTCAAACCCAACAATCGATCAACTCAAAATTAACAATATATATATATATATATCTCAACCCAATCTATACATCATGCATATATATATATATATATATGTACGTATGTACCTATATAATGAATCACGAACTCATCGTGGACAGTTTTCGACAACACCCAATGATTTTGGAGCGTTTTCAGTTTCCGTGAGAATTTTTTTTCGAATGACCAAGCTGCTGCCCAGATTGGATCTATAAACCACCCCTATAGCTAACGATTCTATAAAGTCGTCGGTCATAGTAAAAAACCTCGTCGGTAATAGTTACGAACTATACCTGACGATTTTCCGGCTACTATAGCCAACGACTAGAATCACGTCGTCGGTTATAGTTCTATGACCGACGACTGGAGAACCTCGTCGGCTATACCATACTATAACTTACGACAAGGGTTGTCGTCGGCTTGGTTTCCGAAAATTCGTCAGCTATAGTGTTTCTGCTGGTAGTGAGATTAGAGAGGCTATACTGAATCACGGCCAGTTCTTCGGTAGGGACTGAATTTGATAAGGAAAATGAGGTCATCCAATAAGAAATCCCAAAACCTAAAGCTCATACCCAAACTTTCCCTGCAAGTCAGGGGCAAAAATTCAAAAATACCCTTTACACCTTCTGTTATTGGAGGGCCTGAAGGACACGTGGCACGACGGCCCTACTGAAGAACTACTCATGAATCACTGATGTTATCTTTATTTGTGACGACCTAGTTGCCAAATTCTGGAGAAGAAGCAAGAACATGCATGGCGCTTTTTTGGTTGTGTGCCTGGTGACTCTTTCCCACTCATGTTTTCACATTGGTTTGCTTCCAGATGTGTGGCGTAGATGTATAAAGTATTAAAGGAAATAACCTTGAAGCCAAGGCAGAGTGTGGATCAAAGCATCATGGACTGACTTTCTCAACTCGTTTATGACTTCATCAGGAACATACTATGAAGGAAGGAATCTATAATCATCTGCTCTTCTTCTTTTTTGGTGATCTTAACAATGTTCTCAATATGCAACGTAGGTCAATCCATCCAAAGACTTGCCTAGCTGAAGATATTACACATCCAAATATTATGGCCATTGTCCTCACTGCATAAATTAATCTGAAGGCATACAAGTATTCACTACCAGAAATGGAGACATTACCGGCGACCTCCCGTCGCCGGCCTTGTCTATTTTTTTCGCCGGAATTGTCATTACCGGCGACGGGAAACGGCGTCGCCGGTAATGTCCGAGACATCACCGGCGACGCAAGACATTACCGGTGACTTAGGTGATGTCTCGGACATTACCGGCAACGGCGTCGCCGGCAATGGCAGCGCCGCCGTGGCCGGAATGTGAGACATTGCCGGCGACTGAGGTCCATGTCGCCGGCAATGTCTGGAAAAATTTTGAAAAAAAAACGCGGTTCTGGATTGGGCCCAATTCCAGAACCTGCATTGAAAAACATAAACCGTACAATCATACAAGTTCAACAGTACACATAAATGTCCAACGTACAGTACAAATAGCAACGACGATACGAAAATTAACTACAACTACAGGTCAGGGTCGAGGAACTTGCGGGTCAGGGTCGAAGTAATCCATGTACTCATTTGAATTTCGGTGGCTTCCTTGGTCTTGCTCTGGCGTTGACTGGTGCGGTGGTGGTGGTGGTGGATAGCTAGGGAATGGAGGGACCGGGACCGGGGGAGGTGTGGGGAACGGTTGTCCGGTAGTCTGAGCCTCGTATATCGTCCGCATCCATGTGTACATCTGAGCCTGCATCTGTGTCTGCTGTTGGACCATGTTTTGGTACTCGGCCATCTGCCTATTTTGCTCCTCTAACTCCCTCTGCGTCCTATGAAGCTCCGCTGCGAGGTTACGACTAGAAGTTGAACTTCTTGACCCGGTAGAGTATTGTGAAGTGGTTTCCAATACTCCTTCGCCCGCCGAGCCCATTCCCCTACAGTAGTAGGTATTCTTTCCAGTCCCGCACGCTTTTGCCATGATCTGAGCCGCTATCGGGGGATCAAGCGGATCGATCTGAGAGGCATACTGGGTGACTTCTTCCTCGGAGTAGTCAGGATGGTTAGTCCGAGCTATACTCATGGTCACTTCTGCGGTTGCCTCCTCCACTCTCGCCTAATTGAAAAGCGAAAATGAACAACGTATTAACTAACAAAATCTATTAATATCGAAAAATAGTTTTATTAACACATGGAGAGGCGAAAGACTTACCGCTTCGTCAGGGCACTGCGGATAGAACTTCTGATGAATATACACCAAGGGGTTCACTTCTTGTTGTTGATGCGCCTTAGTCGACCAACCCATGTAGTTGAGTGAACCTGCATGATGGGCCCTGGTGTTTTTCAATCTATTCGCCCGGTTCGTCTTCGAAATCGCATTGTTTGATAAACATATGGAAAAAAATTAGATCTCACACTATTTCAATCTGATACGATACATTAGGCTTGTAAGATATATTAAGGATGCATACCCGAGCTTTGGGGTGCTCGAAGTGGGCTATCAGCCACAGCCACTCGTACTCCCTAAACCGGAATTCGCTAGGGGTAGAACCTCGGCCTAGCTCCTTGTATACAGTGTAATGGGAAGAAAGCTCGTTCTTCCACTCTTTATACCTATATTAAAACAAGGGGAAAAAGTTAGAGATATTAAAACACTTGATAAACAAAAATCTAACTCGATATATATTCAAATAAGTCGAAGCACATCACCTCATATGTAGTTGACGCTCTACCCACGTGGCCTGCTCAAGTCTCTTCCCGGTGGCCTGCTCAAGTCTCTTCCCGGTGCAGGTGCCTCTAGCCCCTTTCCGTTTTCCAGTCCCATTAACGAAATTGCCTAATAATACAATGTCAACAAATTGATATCATTAATTGAACCTATCGCAAGTCTTAAGTAATAATTAAGTAATCAATCTGATGTTAAATAAAATTTATGCATCGTCCGTTTGTTGGTTGGTGCACCTCACACTCCAAAGATACACGGGGTCGAACGGGAGGAAGTTATACGCTTCCTCCACGGTCAGGAACTCCGGCCGTCCTTCAACATAAACAGGCATCCCCCTATCATCGAATTCAGGGATGACAGGAATCTCGTCGGGTAGGAAGAGACCGGACGGCGGAGATAGACGAGGCCTGAACGATGAGGCGCCAGCACCACCATGTGCCTCTGATGATTCCCGTGAAACGAGAGTAGGCACCATCCGAATATGGGGCATTCGGATTGAGGGAGTTTCTGATGCCCCCGTTGACTGTCGCTCGTCTGAGGCTCTGCCACCGGAGGGACGTCTGCTGATTGAGCGTCTAGAGACTGAGGCTCGAGCCTCGACTTCCGGTTCCACGGCTCTTGATCGTGCAGCTTCCTCCTCAGCTCGCGCCTCTAGCAAGGCTCTCGTGCGAGCAGTCATCATTGGCCCACTGGGCGTGTTGCTAACTGCGGGCGAGGAGGAAGCTTGACTACTGTTCCCTCCACTATTTCGGGAACCTCTTCGAAGCCAATTAGCCACAAAACCTCCTGGACACCGTAATAGTCATGGATTCGGTTCAATAACAAATCGGAACCGGAACGGTTTGGAACCGGAACCGTTAGAAACCGGAACTGTTTGTAACCGGAACTGTTTGTAACCGAAACCGTTTGTAACATAACGAGAAAGGTTAGAAACAGTTCCAGTTCCAAACGGTTCCGGTTCCAAACCGTTTCGGTTCTATAACAAATCGGAACTGGAACGGTTTGGAACCGGAACCGTTAGAAACCGGAACTGTTTGTAACCGGAAATGTTTGTAACATAACGGTTCCGGTTACAAACAGTTCCGGTTCCAAAGGGTTCCGGTTCCGCGCGGTTCCGGTTTAAAACCGTTCTGGTTCTAAACCGTTCCGATCCCGATTTCCACCTTCATTTATACGATTAATTAAGAACTATATCACCTAAATTAACATATATACATTTTCGATGTATATATATATATACATCATGCATCTTAATTAAATTTAATTTTCACATATTCATCCAAATCAGAAACCCTAATTAATTTTCCACATTTTTCACACATATATATATCATGCATCTTAATTAGGTTTAATTTCCACATATATATACATCACATATTCATCCAAACCACATATATACATAATTTTCACATATATATACATCACTTAATTTTCACATACCTAAATATATATATACATCACATATATATACATTGCATATAAATTTACAACTTATCACCCTAATTTCCAACTTAGCACCCTAATTAATTTACACATACACATACACATACACATACACATACACATACACATACACATACACATACACATACACATACACATACACAAAAATAATTAAAAATTGAGAGAGAGAGAGAGAGAGGGAGAGAGAGAGGATCAGACCTGCCATGGATTTCCACGTACAATGCTTTGCAGACTACAATGGTGAGGGGAGGAGAGGAGGGGAGGAGGAGATTTTTGGAGGAGGAGAGGAGAGGGGATCGGTGGAGAGGAGGAGAGGGAGAGGAGGAGTAGAGGATAAGGAGGAGGAGTGGGAGAGGAGGAGGAGGAGGTGAGCTACTTTGAACTCACCGGACCGATTTGGGAGGAGGAGAGGGAGAGGAGAGGGAGAGGAGGAGGAGAGGGAGAGGAGGAGAAATGAAAGGCTCGGGCTCGACTGGGTTTCTATCCAGAAAACATTGCCGGCGAGTTTCTTATAACTCGTTGGTAATGTCATTACCAACGACTTCCTCGTTGGTAATGACATTACCAACGACGAGTTAACTCGTTGGTAATGTCATTACCAACGAGTTGCTTATAACTCGTTGGTAATGTCATTATTTCCCGAAGAATATCCGACAACAATTTCCGTCTACGATTTTCGGCTACATTTTCCGACTACAATTTCGATTATCAATTTCCGTATACGTACGATTAACGACTACATTTTCCGACTACAATTTCCATTATCAATTTCCGTATACGTACGATTAACGACTACAATTTCCGTCTATGATATCCGGCTACGTACATTTTCCGACTACAATTTCCATTATCAATTTCCGTCTACGATTAACGACTATAATTTCCGTCTACGATTTCCGGCTACATTTTCCGACTACAATTTCGATTATCAATTTCCGTCTACGTACGATTAACGACTACAATTTCCGTCTACAATTTCGACTACATTTTCCGACTACATCATATTTCCGACAACAATTTCCGACTACATCATTAACGTACTAAGGATGATAATCGTAATCATCGTCATCACTTGAGTCTGACTCGGTTTCATAGGTAACCTCTGGCAATATGTGCCTCTCCTCGTCATCTGAATCAGCGTCAACTTCATATGGATTAACATCGAGAAGTTCTGCTCCAGTAATTCGAACCACACTCCCAGATCTCACATTATTAAGGCGAATCGTAGATGATTCCGGAATGTCAAAAGCGTTCGGCTCTTGGTATGCAGTAACTTCCTCATCATCTGCGGCATCACCAAGTGTGGCAGCACTGTATATGTTTCTATGAGCAACATGGTTAACCACCTTCCACGGGACTTTGTTAAGAAGATCGTCCAGGTAAAACACTTGTTTTACTGATGAGGCAAGAACGAAAGGGTCTTCTTCATACCAGGTAGTAGCAGTATTCACCGAAAATGTTCCGTGCTGATCGGTCCTTGTGTTCTCCGGGCTAGTATCAAACCATCTACACTTGAACAAGTGCACTTTCATGTGGTTCCCATAAATTAGTTCAACAACTGAATGAAGGACACCGTAATAGTCAACACCATCCTGCCCACCATGGACCATCACCCCACAATTCTGTGTTTTCAGTCGGTCATCTCTATTTTCACATATAAATTTCACGCCATTGACCTGACACATCGAGTAAACTTTTGAAGCTATCGGTTTCATCGCAAGGACCCTCAATTCGTTTGACCACTCTGGGTAACCATCATCTGCTACATGGTTCATCTGAAAACGATAAGAAACCACACAAGACATTATGAACATAGAAACCACAAAACCACGTACGTACACACATGCTATATAAGGAAAATGGCAATAAAAAAAAGACATATACACATATACCCTTACCCATGGACCAAAGTAGTTTGCAAACGTCCTGTTGTGGTAATCAACATTTCCGGCAATAGCAGGGCAGTGAAGATGATAGTTTTTCCAATATTGTACTTCTTCACAGTTAATCAGTACCGACCAGTGGGCAATGACTACCTCATTTTCATCCAACTTGTACGACTTTGGCAAGCTTCCCTGTACTACAACGTCATTGGAGATGATAGAAAGGTTGAACTGAGGTTCATCTATCGGCATCTGTTGTTGGGGGTCCTCAAGCGCTCCCAAATACACTTTGGTGTACGTGACACACTCGTGCGCAACATATGCTTCAGCGATACACCCTTCAGGTGCATATTTATTCTTCACATAGTCCTTGTAGGCTCCCAATTGTCTACAAGTTAACAAGTGCATGTTAAAAGGGGTAAAACTAAGACTTTACATATAAAAACAGAGGCAAACCAAATGTACCTTTCCATGGGATACATCCAAGTGTAGTGTACGGGACCGGTAAGCAACAATTGTTCGGGAAGATGGATCGTGAGGTGAGGCATGATGTCGAAAAAATTTGGCGGAAATATCCTCTCAAGCTTGCACATGATAAAAATGATGTCATCTTGCATCTCCCTGAGATCTGATTTTTTAACTTCCCTGGTGCATAACTTCTGAAAGAATCTTGACAAGGCCACCAACGGCTCCACCACCTCCTTGGGCAGGTACCCTCGAATGAAAATAGGGAAAAGGCGTTGAAGCAGTACATGGCAGTCATGACTCTTTAATCCGTACATCTTATTGTCCTGGTAGTTAACACACCTGCTTATATTTCCTGCATAGCCATAAGGATACCTGCATGTATATATATATATATAGCCATAGGCAACAATTATATTTCTCGCATATCACCATAATCCGGTAAAAATTAAAGGCAAACCAATTTCCGTACTGCATAGTCATATATAAGAATATTTACCTGACATTACTCAGCCACCGAAAAATTTCATGCTTATGCTTCGGCTTGACGGTATAAGGAGCTTGCGGCATTTTTCTCTTACCATCTCGTAACCACAAATGTTTCCGCAGTCCCATAGATTTCAGATCAATACTTGCCTTAGGGATGTCTTTTGTTTTCCCCTCCAAGTTAAGAACTGTGCCCACCACACTTTCACACACATTCTTCTCTATGTGCATGACATCTAGGTAATGTCTGATAAGCAACCTGGGCCAGTAGGGGAGTTCCCAGAATATGCTCTTGTGTGTCCAAAACTTATACCTTTCGGGCTTGTCTGGAATTGACGCCACTATGTCAGGATGATTGCTCAGCTGGCCAAAATCATATTCATTCAACACTTCCAAAATTTCTTCCCCTGTCCATCGCCTGGGTGCCACACCTGTTTCCACAGTCTCATCAAACGCGTCTGGATCCTGCCTAAATGGGTGATCATATGGAAGCCAACAACGGTGACGCATCTGAACAATTTTACTGCAATGAGGATTGCAATAATCAACCGTCATGCACTCTGAACAAGCCCTGTAACCCCTGGTAACATTGCCCGACAACATACCGCGGGCAGGAAAATCACTGATGGTGCCAACAAGCATGGCATGCATCTGGAACATCTCCTTTTTGAACCTATCGTAAGTGGGGTGGCCACACTCACTCGGGTACTTAAGCTCCTCAATCAAAGGCCTCAAATACACATCGAGACACTTTCCTGGATAACCCGGGCCCGGAATTAACAGAGTGAGCATATTGTATTCCTTCTTCATGCACATCCATGGTGGAAGGTTGTACGGTACCAAAATAACTGGCCATATACTGTATTGAAGACTCATGTTGCCAAAAGGGTTGAATCCGTCAGATGAGAGCCCTAGCCAAACATTTCGGACCTCTGCTGCAAAATGATCAAACTCCCTGACCATGTGCTTCCAAGCCTCTCCGTCGGAAGGGTGTATAAGGGTGTCATCGTCAGGCAAGTTCCTCTCAGCCCACCATCTCATTGCCTCGGCCGTGAAAGCACACATGAACAACCGCTCCAGCCTATCAATAAGCGGGAAATATCGAAGTATCTTCACAGCTTTCTTGTTGCCTGCAGGAGTCAACTTATATCTTTCTGTAAAACATACCGGGCAGGCTTCAAGGTCTTCGAGATCTTTTCCCCAGAAGAGAATACAATCATATCTGCATGCATGGATTTTGATGTAGGAAAGCCCAAGATCTTTCAGGATATGTCGCACCTTATGATGAGTGGTAAAAAGACGATGACCGGGTGGCAGTAGCGAAGAAGTCCACTTCAACCAAGAATCAACAGCTTTGACAGACATTTTGTTCTCCATTTTGAGCTGCATCACTCCCATCACACTTTCAAGAACAGTCTTACTACAACCGTCGTACAACGGAGTCTGTTGCAATGCAATCAGGTTGTTGTACTTGTCCATACCGCTTGTGTTGACATGAGCTCCAGGTAATGGTTCGACTGGCTCGATATGGGGGAAACCCTCAACGACGGGAGGGACATTTGGTGCTTCATCAGCAAATACACCGCTCTCATGAGGAAACATATCATTGATTAACATCGATGTTGGATCATAGGATGCACTACCCCTCTCAACAAAATCTCCATGATCATAGCGTGAACTGGCCCTCTCACCAAATTGTCCATGATCATGCGGACCCGCTACCGATGTTTCACCGTGATAAATCCAACAAGTGTACTTATCCCAAAACCCGTATTTACTCAGGTGCCTCTGGACTTTATCAATGGGAAATCGAAATCGATCGCTGAAACACTTACATTCTTTACACGGGCAATAATGAAGTGTAGTGTCTCCACAATTAGCCTTCACAAAATCCACAAAACTCCTAATTCCCTCGTGATATCTGACATCCCATCTTTCGAGGCTCATCCAACTCTTGTCCATCCTGAAAATTCTAACAATTTTACGTATTAATTATATATATATACACACATTCACTACTAATAATCGACGCGATATCTCAATTCAACTCTAATTAAATCAACACATGCATGCATATATATATATATATCGATCTAATCTCTGAATTCGATTCAGTACTCGATGATGGTATTCTCCTTTTTTCAATTCAAAACGTATTTGACTGGGTAGGAGGCTCTGTTAAGGCTGCCTCCGATAACAATACGATAATACCAGTCGTTGATTCAGACACAAGATTAACTACAAGCTGTTTTCTCGTTTCGGTGACATCAACAACATTTCATATATATCTCACGAATTGGATTTGATCAACACACACACATATATATATACCACATATACGTATATATACACCTACCTATATATATAGCTTCCCGAGTGATCGAGTTTTCGACGCGCGCCTTAATTTTGACAATATACCGAATGATCGATTTCAGAGCGTACGTTTTCCTTCTTTCGATTTCTCTGGATTTTTTTCGATCAAAATGAATGATCGAGTTGCCGCATCCGGCATCTAATATAAGACACATTGCCGGCGACGAAGTAAGTCGCCGGAAATGAAGACATTACCGGCGACTTTACGCCGGAATCTCGCCGGTAATGTTCCAAAACATTACCGGCGACTCCAACCATCGCTGGCAATGTCTAGCCACACATTTCCGGCGAAATTCCGGCCGGAAAATCGCCGGAAATGTTCGGCTTGACATTGTCGGCGACGGTTGGAGTCGCCGGTAATGTTTTGGAACATTACCGGCGAGATTCCGGCGACATTACCGGCGACGGAGTAAGTCGCCGGTAATGATGGACATTACCGGCGACTTTTCCGGTCGCCGGCCTTGTTGGCCGGAATCTCGCCGGTAATGTTTCATTTTCTTGTAGTGATTGTCTATTCCTTGCAATTGGACAAAACATAGTAGATGAAGGATCATCAATGAAGATGTTGACATAGCCTACCTTATCTTAATGGAAAACAGGTTGATCATTCATTTGCATAATATGTTTTCATTTAGGATAGCACACTAGGTATGTATCCCTGATAATCTGGAACGTTTTCATGTATGATATTTTATAGCTAAGGTTACTTCTAAAATCCAGAATATATGTGTTCAATCTGTGTGTATTTTGACAGTGAAAAGCTGTTTTGAATTAATGATGATTTCTAGGAGAAAGTTACTTTTGATTCACATGTGACTTCTTGGGATTAGTTTTGTCTTCTAGTAATCTGTTTTGCTTTAAACAGCTGTGTTTGCTATATGCCATCCGTAATCTACTTTTGTGCTGCAAAAACGTGCTTGCTTTATTGACCACTGAAATGGCTTTTCTGGAATGAGAGCATGAAAACTTTTTGCCTCTTTTTGACAAACTATGCCTTTTTTGGAAACCCTAAAGTTGTCTTGGTTATTTGTCATTTGAGCATGTTATTGTCCCATCAATTGATGGCAGTTGTAATATGTCTGATATAGGTCTGTTTTAGGACTGTCTCCTACGTTCCTAAGCTGTCAAAACAAACTGGGCTCTTTTGCCTATATAAGAGATCCCAAGGCAGCCTCGGCTCTTAGTTGAGTATGTATTATTTTGGGTGATTCTTTGAGAGCACAAAATTGTGTAGTTTTCTCTCTTTACTTCTCTTCCCTTTCTGTGTCTATGCTTACTCCTTGCTGTGCATTTAAGCTGTAGATTATCATTCATAAAAACTATTTTCAAAATCCATATGCATCATTGCATAAGTGCATTCCATTGAGATAAGTATAGAGATGCTCAACCCGAAGAAGTAGATCAAGAAGATTTAACTTGCAAATAGTTAAGATCTGAGTTGATGCTTCTAGACACTTTCTAAGTTGTAAACACATAAGTCAAGTAGTGTAGCTCTGTTTAGAACTGGTAGTTAGACTAGTTAGGATAACATACGGGCAATGTATCCCCAGAGTACAAAAGTCTTATAATTGTGTGTGTTACTTTATAGTGAAAAAGTTTGTCTCTCAAGAGTTAGGGGCACCCAGTTTTTCTCCCTGGTTGCAGTGTTTCTGCGTTAAAGAAAAACATCCTCGTGTTATTATTTACTTACTTCTTTTACAGTTCAAACACTCGTATCCTGTAAATCAAGATAGGTTGCCAATATGCTATCCCCGAGTACAGTTTAAGCGAAAAAGTTGTAAAGGCCTATTCACCCCCCCCCCCCCCTCTAGGACCTTTAAGTGGTATCAGAGCGGCCACTAGCCTTTGCTAGTGAGATCCTCTGAGGGACCAGAAATGGAATGTGAAAAAGGCTTATCTATAAATGTCCCTCCCTTTTTCAATGGACATGATTTTTCACAATGAAAAATCATGATGAGTGCCTTCCTCTCATACCAAGATGATAGTATGTTGTGGCAGGTTGTGGAGGAAGGTTGGACACATCCCACAAAACCAAACGGCGATGGATCTAATGAGAAAATTCCAAAGCCAAGGTCCAAATGGGGAAAAGTTGACAAGGATTTAGCTAGAGCAAACATCAAAGCTCTAAGTTGTCTCTTCAATGCCGTATCCGAAGCAGAACGTCAAAGGATATCCATTGCCCTACTGCTAAGGAGGCATGGATGTGCTCATCAACACTCATGAAGGTAACTCTCGAGTTAAACAACAAAAACTTCAACGTCTTATTTATGAGTTTGAAGGTTTATCCATGAGTGAAAAAGAGTCGATTGATGAATTCTATGGCCATGTACTTAACATAACAAATCAATGTCGTAGTTTAGGCATAGCCATAGAATCAAAGAAAATTGTTAGGAAATTCTTGAGTGCTTTACCCCCTTTCTTTGACTCAAAGATGAATGCTATCGATGAAGTTCATGATCTAGACACTTATCCTCTAGAAGAGCTAGTTGGCAATTTGAAAACTCATGAGACACTCAAGAAAAAGCCTAAAAATCAAAAAATATGTTGCTTTAAGTTCGGTTAAAATTGAAGATGAAAAAGTTCCTGAAAATGAAGATGATAGTAATAATGAGATTGCTTATTTAACCAAACAATTTGAAAAATACTTAAGTAACTTAAAAAGGAAACCTTTCAATTCTAATCAGAATTTCTCTAAAGGATCTAGCTCTAAGTTTTTAAGAAACAAGGATTCCCATAGAGATCGGGATACCAGGTCCACTTCTATCCCAAGAATGGACAACAAGTGCTTTGAGTGCAATGGGGTGGGATACAAGGCTGTTGACTTTGCAAATAGGAAAAACAAGTCTCACAAAGTACTCAAATCAACTTGGAGTGATAGTGATTCCAATCAAAATTCTGAATCTGAAATAGAAGAGGATGAGAAAGTTTCTTTTGTCACCAAAGTCACATTAGATAAGTCTCTTGAAGACAAGGATTTTGATGATGAAGGTCATGATATGTATGTTCGGTTGTGCAAAACGTCTAAGTCTCTACTTGCTAAAAATGAAGTTCTAACTAATGAATTATCATTAAGTAAGGAGGCACATTCTAGGATACAAGAGAAGTACATATCCCAGAAAGTAGAATGGAATTATGTTAAAACTTAACTTGAAGAACGAGTGAACTTTCTCAAAGAAGAGCTAGATTGTCAATCCTCCTTGATAAAAGTTCTTACTACTGAAAAATTGGAGCTCGAAAAATCTCTGTTGGATACCAAAAACCAGTTTGCAAAATTCTCCATCGGCTCGAAGAAGCTATCCCAAATCTGTAGCAAGAAGGGTTTGGGGTTTAAGGATGATGGAAAACCCAAAAGCTCAGGGAAGACTATATTTGTTAAAAGCACCAGTTCTGTGTCGGGAAAGCCTCCACCTCAACCAGAGATCAATGCCTGTGAAGTTCCCAAGGTTTCCAAACTCAAGAAGAACCCACCAATCAGATGC
Organism: Geum urbanum; assembly: GCA_946800695.1. Classification (NCBI taxonomy): domain Eukaryota; kingdom Viridiplantae; phylum Streptophyta; class Magnoliopsida; order Rosales; family Rosaceae; genus Geum; species Geum urbanum. The sequence goes on from OX327001.1 coordinate 14,702,137, forward strand.
TTTCACTATGGGAACAGTGGATACATTCGAAGGTTATGTTACAAGTTGAGAAGAGACCCTGTACCGGCAAAGATTCCACAGAACAATGATCTACTCGTCCACTTCAGAAATCACTCGATGAACTGAACAGGATTGCACAGTCTCTTGCTATACTGAAATAGAAGAACAAGCTAGTCACTTCAAACTGGGTCAGGAAATCAGTTCAAAAGACCAGGGATACCAGTAGCGTCATCTTTTCGAAGGAACCTAGTGTCAAGGAGAAACAAGAAGATGCGATTTGTTTCTTTTCAAGAGTCAATGTCTCACCACTGTTGCAAGGAAGATCGTAGCCGTTTGTAACGTTGCCCTAACCGCCCTCTCTACCAAAAAGTCCGACTTTTGGTATATGGATAGCGGTTGCTCAAAGCACATGACCGGCGAAAGGAAATGGTTCACCTCTATGGATGATTCTTACCCAGTTGGAGATGTCATGTTCGGTGATGGAGCCAAAGCTGAGATTATTGGAAGTAGGATGGTTGACACTCCTGGTCTCCTGGGACTGAAGAATGTTCTTTTGGTAGCAGGATTGGAAGTATGTTTGCTAAGCGTAAGTCAGATTGTTGATGAGTATGAGACGGTAACATTTAACAGGTCTCAATGTACTGTTCTTGATGGGAAAGGAAGATGAGTTATGAAAGGCGAAAGATCTAGGGATCATTGCTATTGTATTCGAGCCAACAATAGGTTGGAACCAGAAATCTTCTTTTGGTCTCTGTCACAAGAAAGTTTGCTCGATCTATGGCATAGGAGGATGTGCCATCTCAATCATCAAGATGTGGTGAAGCTGTCTTCGAATGATGGAATTCGAGGATTGCCCAAGATGGGTAAGCTATCCCGAACATCTCATCCTGTTTTAAATGCTAAACCAACTTCTAATACTCTTGAATTACTTCACCTAGATCTAGTAGGCCCTGTTGAAACTGAAAGTATTGTGAGAAATAAATATGTGCTTGTTGTGGTTGATGACCTCTATAGATTCACATGTGTAATGTTCTTAACTGATAAAACTCAAGGTCAAACTTTTGGGAAGTTTTTAGAATTGGCAAAACGAATTTCAAATAAAAAGCTCTCTGAAAACAAACACATAATAAGAATTAGGTCAGATCATGGAACCGAATTTGAGAACTCTCTGTCTGCTGAGCATTGTGAAGAGAATGGTGTGCATCATGAGTGTTTTGCCCCCATTACACCAGAACAAAATAGGATAGCAGAAAGAAAGAATAGAGTCTTGGTTGAGATGGGAAGGGTAATGCTTAGTTCAGCTGACTTACCTCACATGTGATTCGCCTGAAGCAATTTTCAATGCATGTTATACACTTGACCGTGCGATTTTTAGGCCGGACACTGGTAAAACACCATACAAACTTTGGAAAGGAAATGAGCCCAATATTTCACATTTAAAAGCTTTCGGTAGTTCTTGTTTCATTTATAGAGATCGTGAATATTTGACAAAGTTTGATGCTAAATGTGATCGAGGTATCTTTCTAGGATATGCGTTAAATAGTCGTGCTTATCGTGTCTATAATAAAAGAACTTGCAAAGTTATAGAAATAGTAAATGTGGCTATCAATAACTCTCTTGTATGCTCTCACAACCACTCTTCAAGAAATGTGCAGGATGAGGATATGAGTACTGAGACATCTCCTACATCTGCTGAGACTCCTATTGATAAGTAGAACCCCATTTCTAATGAAGTATCCTCGGATACAGAATCTGACACTGACGGTGCCAGGATAGATCAGACTCTTGCTATCCAGAAGTCACACTGCATTGGGAAGCGCCATGTTCAAAAGGATCACTCTCCCTCGGATGTGATAGGCATGGTTGATGAACCAAGGAAGACTCGGAGTAAGTCAAACATGTATGTAAGTAACCTTGTTACTCTCAAAAGTTTTCTTACTGTGCATAGGCTAGTTATCAAACAAATTGCATGCTATGGATTTGTTTCAAATGTTGAACCTAAGAACATTAAAGATGCACTAAAAGACTCGGATTGGATTGTAGCTATCCAAGATGAACTTAATCAATTTGAGAAAAGCAAAGCTTGGCATTTGGTTCCTAGACCTGATGATAAGAATGTAATAGGAACAAAATGGGTTTTCAAAAATAAGAATGATGAAAAGGGAATCATTACTAGAAACAAGGCTAGGTTGGTTGTGCAAGGATATTGTGACAACCCGAATCGGAAATGGTATGTTTATCGGCTTGATTTGAGAGTCTTGCGAATAGTCGCGATTTTGTCGTAATTGGTTAATATGGCGGGCTTGTTAATGACTAAATTATTGGGCAAGAACTTGATTCGAGTTCCTTCATGAAAGATGTAGATAATTTAATTTCGAGCTCGTGGGAATTTCCGGAGGATTATTTCGAGTTACGAGGAATAAGTTATGAATATTTTCGGCCGTTGGATTTAGTCATGTTTATCCATTTGGTTTCGATACGATTTGGACGATACGTGTACGGTATAAATACGGGGAGAATACGTGATGATTTTGGAAACTTTCCAAATTGGGAAATCTGGCATGTTGACCATGTTGACCCGTGGGTCAAAACTGACCCATTTCAGGCCAAGTTTTGTCTGCCTTCGATGTGCCTTATTCCGACATCTTTTGGCCGTGGTTCCTTCATGAAAGTTGTTGGGCTTGAGCTCCTATTTCTTTTGGTAGGTCATTCACTCAATTTGGTTTCCAGATGAAGAAGTTATGGCTTCTCAAAGTTCGGGGATTTCGATGGGTTTTCCGGTGAAATCGCTGGCGATGGTGGCGACGGTGGAGGCCGAGATGGTGGTCGACCCTATAGGGGTTTTTTAGCCCTTGGGGAGAGGAAACTTTTAGAGTGGTTTTGCACCTTGCCGTGGCCGGTGGTGGCCGATCGGAGTGCATGAATTTCGGCGAGGGTTTTCGACTTCAAGTAGAGATTTGGACCTTTTTCGGTCAAAATTGGGCTTAACTTTGAACTAGAAAGTTGTTAGAAATGTCGAGATCTTCAAATCCATGTGTAGGTTGCAATTTTCTAGGCCGATGAGATTTTCCAGCTGCGGCCCGGCGCGCCGCCGTGCGCGGCGGTTTTCCGGCCGAGGTAGTTTTCGACAAGTTTTATGTCGTTTTGCTCGGAATCGCGCACCGATAGCAGTAGTGAGGTTTATATTTTGAATTGAGCATCAGAATTTGTGGCGAGGTTTTATAGTGTGTTTATTGGATTTTTGACGATTTCGTCGATATTCGAGTTATATGTTTCCAGGAATGGTTGGTTCTCGAGATGTGGTTCAGGATTTTGAAATGTGATTTTGAACAGTGGTATTTGTGATTATTTAGGGGATCGTGTGAAAGGACCCAACCCCGATTCAGTTGCCCCAATCGGAATCGAACCCCTTCTGAAAATACGAACCAACAAAAATCTTTCAAAATTTCGGCAGAGTTTCGTTACTAACGTGGAATTGCATAAACCTGCACCCTGAAAATAACACTTCGTCCTATGCCACAAAAGCCAAACCGTGGGCACCAATCCCATCCGGATTCCTGAACATCATAATATAAACAATAACAATAAACATACTGTACAATATACACATCAGTAGGCGAAACAAGAACCTACTGGAAAACACAGGTAGCTCGGATCACTAGCCTCCCACCACGACGTGAAACACCAGAACCTGAACTGCAAACTGGGCACGGAAACCGAAAAGCCCAGGGGAAAGACATAAAACTCATTAGAGTGAGTGGACGAAAATAAATGTCTTTCACCAAGTAATATATATATATACACACATAAAAACATATGCGAGTCAAATGCATGAAAATCAAATGGTACGTGAGGAGGCGCTAACTACCACCCACGTACAGAGCATGCAACGTAAATATATCACGGAGTCTCTCGTGGACTACCACGCGATAGCACAGTCTGAATCACGGGATCCCAGACCCACACGTGATTCCTAGCCAGAAAGGCCTCGGGTCAGGATATCTGTCCCCCCCCCCCCCCCCCCCCGGAGCGTACTCGAGGATCAGCCGAGAAGCCAACGTGTATTGATACAACCCTGATAACTGAGACTGTACTCTGTGTAAACCAAATCATAAATCCTTTTCATGCACATGCATAAAACATAATATATATGTATGTATAATCGTATACGTATATTCGTATAGGCATAATCGTCAAACACATGCTCGTAAAATCATGATCAAACTGCATGCTCAAGTTCGTAAATCATATATGAAAGACTCGCAATCAATCCGTGAAAAGAAATTGTCCACTCACAGACTCGTGTAACGCGCACTCGCGCTAATCTCGAGGCCCCGCGGAAGATCCTTCGCCAGAAGTACGATCATGATCTCGATCTCGATCCCCTGAATATTCACAAAAACACAACTACTCAAAATCATAGCTCACAACCCTGTACTTAACCACGGAAACCATCCGTTCCCGGAAACATATTAAACTGAATAAAATAACCGACTGAATTTCCAAAATCTCCACTCGAAACCCTCGACTGAAAATCTACTACCCAAATCAATCTGAAAACCTCTGGACGATAATCAGGGCGCGATTACAAGAAAAACGACATTAAAAACGTCGAAATCTGAAAAGTTGACTTTCTCGCCGGAGCTCCGCCGGCGGCGGCGCGCCATCAATGGAGACTTTCTCCAACGGAGAAGCTCCAGATCACAAGAGTTCCACAAGCCCAATCTTTTTCTTAACTACCACATAGCTCAAATCAGAACGGAACCTAACCAATTCCAACTCGAAACAGATCGGAATTCCTCCTCCGGCAATCAAATCGGACTCCACCAAAACTACCTCCTCAGACCAAACTAAACACAGGGGAGGCATCACCAAGGTGTGGGGAGTTGAAACCCTATCAACCCAACCTCCACCACTCGCCGGAACCACCCTAACCGTCACCGGCGAACAACCCAAAACTGCCCCGATTCGTTCTTCCACAAACCTCCATCAATTTTCACAATTCAAAGCACAAACCAACTTAAAATCAAGAGAGGATGAGAACCATACCCTTCGCGTAGCCGAAGGTGGCCGGAAAATGAAAATCGGCCGGCGAAACCAAACGGGAAACTTTCCCCTTCGTGGTCAACGGTCAACTTTCCAATTTTGGAAAGTCAAAGTTCGGTCAACGTCAAACAGTGTTTTGCGACTATTTTACGACTATTTCCGATATTTATACTCGCACCTTAGGTCGATCGACGATTCGAAATGGATAACCATCACGATTCGGATAAACACGAAACAAACGGATAAACTCGTCGAAATCCGAAACTTCGAATAATCATATAATATTCCTTGGTTATCGAAAAAATCATCCGGAACCGCCTTCGAGCTCGAAATCACGTACTCTACAACTTCCGTGAAGACACTCAACTCAAATTCTTGGCCGAAAATATAGTCGCGAATAGAATCGACAAACCACACATATATCGTAAAACTGTGACTATGACCAATCTCGTGAATCGTGCAGAATACACAACTGATTCTGGTTCGGGTCGTCACATCGTGATCATTCGTTTGGCGAGGGATCTTCCGCCGGATCTCGGGATTAGCGCGTCTGCGCGCTGTGCTTATCTGTGAGTGGACATTTATTTACATCGTCGTAACGAGTTCTTGGTTTCATTATTTATTTCCAGTATAGTATTGAGATTTTTTATTGTTTTGGAGGTATTGTTTTATGTTTTATTGGTGATGACATTTACTTGGCATCGATGCATTGACTACTCGGTTGATCACTGGTAGTCTAGTTCCAGGCTTGAGAGATTCGCCTGATGTGCCCACTAGGCTTGAGAGATTCGCCTAGTCTATCACCGCCGGGCTTGAGAGATTCGCCTAAAGCCTCCATTTATTTTAAGAACTTGCATTATTTTTATGTTATGTAAATGGTGAAAGGCATATGTTTATTTTCGTTCACTCACTCTAACGATTTTATTTGCCTTTCCCCTGAGCTTTTCGGTTTCCGTGCCCAGTTTGCAATTCGGATTCTGGTGTCGCACGTCGCAGTTGAAGGCTTAGTATTCGAGCTACTTTTCTTTTTCAGTAGGTTTCTTGTTTAGCCTACTGTTGTATATTTATGTATATGTATATACTAGAGGTCGCTCTGAATACTCTGATGTTTATATTTTCATATGAATTTCCCTGATTTCTGTTAAGCTATAGTTTTGCTTATTATTTTAAATTATGATATGATTTTGAGAAATCAGGATGGGATTGGTGCCCACAGTTTGGCTTTGTGGCATAGGATGAAGTGTGTTTTCGGGTGCAGGTTAATGGTAATTCTGAGATATAGTGAAACTCTGCCGAAATTTCTATGGTTTTTGAAAGTTCGTGTTTTCATAAGGGGTTTGATTCCGGTTTAGGAAACTAAATCGGGGTTGGGTCCTTTCAGCTTGGTATCAGAGCATTAGGTTTTAGATTCTGTAGACTTCTATAATCGTGTTTACTAAGGATATTTGAGAATGTACAACATGTCTGGAGCAATGACCCGATCGGTCGGCGGATACTCATCAATGCTCTGGGTGTTGTATGCTTTCAAATGTTTGAAGTTCCATGATTACGTCATGTTTGTTGTGAATAATGTCTTATTCATTAGGATGCCTCCTTGACGTGCTTTCTGTGTTAATAAGGTTGTGGATCCTATTGAGCATCAGTCGACGCGCAACTTGATAATATGAGTTGTGGGTTTGGATGAGCATTCTGGATTCAGAAATATGTGTGGCATGGTTTGCCCGGCTGTGCATGTTTGGGTGCCTACATGTTGCTTTTGAACAAAGGTTTGTGGTAGTTGATGGTGTGCTTGAGTCAGATCATTGTATTTGGTGGGTTAGTATTGTGTGAGTTTCTGTTGAGACTCCATGGCCTACATTTAGGGTATTGTTTATACGACAATGGTTCAATCAGGCAACCCAACAACTGAAATATGAAATGTTTACCAACCTGAGGCAGGGATGTATTGTTCACATGTTTGTTCCAGTTTGCACGTGTTATGTGGCTTCAGAGGAAGCAATGCAGGAGGTTCGAGATGAGTTTAAACCAGAGCATCAAAGGGATTTTGACTGTTATGCCTCGAGACAACCGTGAGGAGTTTGTTGTACTGCACTCAGATGTGAGGACATTGAGAAGGAAAGGCATATGCGGTTTCAGACATGTCTGTTTGAGGAAGGTGAACTTAGTCGAGATACTTTGATGAGGTTGAGTTCAGGCACGTCGGGATCAGTAGCTTCATCAGGCTGTAGCCTTTTCGATTATGTTGAGGGTCATTTAGACAAGGCAGAAGATCCATTTGGTGGAAAAGGAGATCACAGAGTAGTGGACTAGTTCTTGTGGCATGAGTTAGGGTGACCGTTGGTGATCCTTCCACACAGTAGGAGTTTCCATTGTGTAACCTTTACAATAGGCGTCACTGTGGTTTGTGTCATAGAGGCATTCTCAGTTGCCAGGAGGGTCACGTTACGAAGGACTGTCCTCAGTTAGCTGCTTTTCGTGGTCCTGCAACTCACAGTTCAGGAGGAGGTCAAGGTACCATTTCTGGAGTTTGACCAACGTGGACTTTTAGATAAGTCAATCAACAAAGTCACAATCAACGTGGACGGTTAGTTGGACATGCCAGAGTTCATGCCACGACCTTGTGTGAGGGCAGAGTTTTCCTGAGGTTACTGTTGCTTGACATCCATGACTATTATGCTTGCATCTTCACTTCTGGGTTTGTGGAGAATGTTGTATCCAGTTGATGAGATTGTGAGTATCAGGTGGGGTATCGAGACTATGAGGTTTACAGGAGGTTGTGGACTAGCTGCGGATTGGTTGTTCGTCGCAAGAATGATGTAGTCCTTTGACGTCCAGTCGTGCCATAGATCTTGTTTAGAGGTGAAAGAAATGCTTCTCTACTATGTATGGTTTCAGCAATGAGGTTGAGCTGATGATGAAGCAAGGATGTATGCCGTACTTGGCACATGTTCATGATGTGGAGGTTGTTGTACCTGATGTTCGCAATGTTGAGGTTATTTGTGAGTATTCAGATGTTTTTCAAAGAATTTATCAGCGTTGAGGGAGTTGCATATTCAACTTCAGGAACTGTTTGAGGAAGACTTCATTTGATTCAGTGTTTTACCTTGGGGTGTTCCAGTATGTTTTATGAGGATGTATGATGGTTCAATGAGGTTGTGCATCGACTACCGGAAGCTGAATCAGGTTTTAGAGAAGAGCAAGTATCCTCCACTTCGGATTGATGGCCTGTTTGATCAGCTTATTAGAGCTTCAGTTTTCGGAGATTGATTTCAGATTTGAGTATCATCAGTTTCGATCAGAGGGTCGAGTTTGAAATGGTCAGATGCCTGTAAGGAGAATTATGTGCTGTGGTTAGAGGAGAGGTTGATTACTGCGCCAGTGTTCACATTATGTGATGTCAGTGAAGTGTATGTTATGTATAGTGATGTTTCGAAACTAGATTTTGGTCATGTTGGGGTGCAGCATGGTAATATGATGGTATATGGTTCTAGACAGTGGAAGCTTTATGAAGTTACATATCCTATGTATGATTTGGGAGCAGCTGTCTTTGTGTTAGCATCAAAGAGTTGGAGACATCACTGGTATGGCGTGTAGCACAGAGCATGATATACACTGATCACTTGAGTTTCATCTACTTACATATTCAGCCAGATTTGAGCGTGAGGCGGCGTAGATGGATGAGGTTGATTAACGACTATGGCTGCACATTTGAGTTCATCCAGGAAAGGCTAATGTGGTTGGACTTTGAATATCATTCAGGGATATTGTTGTTGATGCACTTTGGAGTTTCTATGTTTTATGTACGTGTTGCAAAAACCTCATTGTTAGTTGAGTTGCGAGCTACGAGAGCTGAGTTAGAGTGAGATGATGATGGAGCATTGTTGGCTAGTTCCAGGATCGACCTGTGTTACTTGATCAGGTCTGTGTGGCTCAGGATGCGGATTCCTACTGGTTGGACAAGAAGAATGCGATTCAGAATGGTGTTCCAGCAGAGTATCAATTGAGGAATGTTGACACTTTATCGTGCAGAGTGAGGCTAGGTGGGCCCAGAGATGATGAATTGAAGAAGGAGATACTTATTGAAGCTTATGGTTCTATATATGTTATGCACCTTGGTTGTACGAAGATGTATCAGATACTTAGAGTTTACTACTCGCGGCGCAACATGAAGAGGGAAATAGCAGCTTATGTGAGCAAATGCCTGATTTGTTGGCAGGTGAGGGTAGAGAGATAGAAACTTGATGGAAGTTACAGCCATTGGAGATTTTCGATTAGAAGTGGGAGCATATCACTGTGGATTTTGTGTATCAGAAAGATTTCAGTGAGCAGGCTGACAGAGTGGTATTTGGCAGAGGTTGTCCATTTTCATGGAGTGCTTGTGTCCCGGGTCTCTGATCGAGATAATCAGTTACAACAGAGTTTTGGCAGACATTGCAGTCAGCATTGAGGACCAGATTACAGTTTAGTACAGTTTTTCATCCTCAGATTGGTGGGCAATCTGAGAGGACTATTCAGACTTTGGGGGACATGTTGTGGTCCTGTGTATTGCAGTTCAGAAGGATTTGGGACCAGCAGTTTCATTTGTTCGAGATTGCTTGCAATATCCGGTTGCAGACCAGTATTATTATGGCATTGTATGAAGTGTATATGAGAATTAGTGTTGCACTCCATTGTGTTGGAGCGAGTTAGGAATGAGATGGCTTTTGGTCCTGATTTAGTGGAATGTGTTACTGTAGACCTTCGGATTAGCAAGGACAAGTTGATAATTGCTCGAGTTCGATAGAGAAGTTATGCAGATGTGAGTATGTTGAGTCATTGAGTTTAAGGTTGATGACTAAGGTTTCCTTGGAAAGGTGTGATTTGTTTTGGGAGTTATGGTATACTTTACCACGTTATATTGGTCCGTATGTGATCATGGGGCGAGTTAGTGTTGTGATGTATAGTTTGGCATTATCTGTAGTGTTGGCCAATGTGTATGTTGTATTCCAGGTGGTGGAACTACATTTCAGATTTATTGCATGTTTTACACCCTATTAGTTCCCTATAAAGGAAGACTTGACATTTGTGGAGGAGCCAGTTCAGATTCTGGATTTGAGGATGCACAGATTATAGCATAGATATATTTCCTATTGTGAAGCTTAATGGCAGAGTCATTCAGTTGAGGTAGTTACTTGGGAGTTTGAGCAGTATGCAAAGGCAGTATCCCTACTTTTCAGTTGGCAGGTTTGGAAATTTCGAGGTCGAAATTTTTATAAGGGGTATAGATTTGTGACAACCCGAATCGGAAATGGTATGTCTATCATGGCTGTTTTGAGATCAATATTTGTGGGTAGGTTATTATGTGCTATAGTCAACTTTATGTGTTATAGATATACTCTTTGCTGCATATGTTGTCTTGTTTGTTTGTCATTTGAGCATGCTATTGTCCCATCATATGATAGCAGTTGTAATAGGTCTACTATAAGTCTGTTTCAGGACTGCCTCCCACATTCCTAAGCTGTCAAAACAGATTGGGTTCTTTTGCCTATATAAGGAATCCCAAGGCAGCCTTAGCTCTTGGTTGAGTATGTAATATTTTGGGTGATTCTTTGAGAGCACAAAATTGTGTAGTTTTCTCTCTTTACTTCTCTTCCCTTTCTGTGTCTATGCTTACTCCTTGTTGTGCATTTAAGCTGTAGATTATCATTCATAAAAACTGTTTTCAAAACCCATATGCATCATTGTATAAGTGCATTCCATTGAGATAAGTATGGAGATGCTCAACCCGAAGAAGTAGATCAAGAAGATTTAATTTGCAAATAGTTAAAATTTGAGTTGATGTTTCTAGACACTTTCTAAGTTGTAAACACATAAGTCAAGTAGTGTACCTCTGTTTAGAACTGGTAGTCAGACTAGTTAGGATAATATACGGGTAATGTATCCCCAGAGTACAAAAGTATTGTAATTGTGTGTGTTACTTTATAGTGGAAATGTTTGTCCCGTTAAGGACACGCAATTTTTCTCCCTGATTGCAGAGTTTCTACGTTAAAGAAAAATATTCTCATGTTATTCTTTATTTACTGCTTTTATTGTAATCCTGTAAATCGGAATAGGTCGCCAATCTGTTATCTCTGAGTACAATTTAAAGGAAAAAATAGTCAACTTTCCAGAACCCGTCCCCAACGATGCATGCTTCAGCCAGAAAAAATGAAAAATAAGAGGCAGAAGAGATACAGCCAGAGAAGACAACAATGCCACCACCGAGTCTCCCTCTCTTTCTCTTACTCGAGTTTCTGCGACGGAAAAATGAGCGTCATCGACCTCCTCTCCCGCGTCGACTCGATATGCCAGAAATACGACATCGACAAGCAGCGCGAGCTCAGCGCCCTCGGTGACGATGCCTTCGCTCGCCTCTACACCTTCGTCAACAACGAAATCCAAGCCTCCCTCCTCGTAACCCTCGCCTCTCTCTATTTGGATCCCATGCCGTTGTTTTTGTTACACTAATATTGATTTCAGGATGTGATTTTTGATTTCAATATGCACAAGGCGGAGAGTAACCGCGCTGTTGCTGTGGCTACTAATGTCGAGATTCGCCGCACCAAAGCCCGATTGATGGAGGAGATTCCCAAGCTTCAAAAAATGGCACAGAAGAAAGTCAGTGGATATTGCTTTGCGTTTTTTTTAATATTTTTTTTGTTTTATATGGGTGATTAATATGTGATTGGGTTCTGATGAATTTCGATTTTCAGGATGTTATTGTGTTTGGATATGTTAGGGATTGTAATGGTTCCAAAAACAGGCCATATTCTCATCTGCTAGGTATTATCTGGCTTTTTCTCCAAAGCCCTTTGTTTGGTTGTTTTGGGAAGAGGTGTGGATTGAGTCTGACTGTTGGGTAGAGGTGTGGCCACTAAGATGAAACAAGATGAGCAAAACAAGAGTGCTTGTTGTGATGGAACAAAACAATCATGACCTCAGAAATGTGCTACTGTAGAAGAATCTAGGAGGAACTAAGCTAGAAAGTCGAGAAATTAGGACAGGAAGGACACAGAAGCAGCCTATGAATGCCCAAACACGATGTGAAAACCCAACAACTGTAACCTTAGTAGACATCTTCCATGAAAATCTTTGTGTTTCCTTTTTTCCCAAGATAAGTCTAATTCGTTAATGATTGGCATAAGAGCCTGTATTTGACTAGGCTGGGTAGATTCTACAGAAGATAGGAGAAACTTTTCTTGATGCTTAGTTAGTTGCATAGAATCATTTGTGTATTTCAATGCCTTGGCATGCATGAGCTTCACTGGCTTGATGGGCATAGGTTCTCTGAGATTTCTGGGAGGCCCTTTATTTTGTCAAACCTTTCAGTTTCTCCATTTATATGGAGCAAAGGAGAACCTGTACAAAGGGTTGCAGATCATATTTCTTTGTTCAACTCATTCTAGCCTGATTGGAAGTTACCTAGCCATTTGTGATCATCTTCTTATTTTTATTATCTCTCTAAATCTTGTGAAATGACCTCGTATAATTTATGGACCCCTTCCAGAATATTTACGTGCCATGACACCTTAGGATGTCTTCTACTGCACCTTTGGTGGTCCTTCTTATTTTCATTTTTATTTTTTCTTTAGCTTACTCGTGATTCTACTTCCAGAAAGACTGCAAACCTAATTGATGTGGCCAAAACTAAAAGGTACACACTTGATATGCATACAATTTGTTTATGATGATTGCTCTTGCATTATGAGAACCATTTACTGAGAGAAATTCTGCGGTAGTGCTAGGCCTGCAACACCACAGCATGGCTTGGAGTACGGATGGTACTTCATGTTTCATGAGAGTACACCAGGCATATCCTTGTTATATTTGGATTTGTGGCAACCATATGAGATTTTTCCAGCACACATACACAGAGATATATACTTTGGTCATTTTAAGCACACAAATTTATGCACAGATGTGTTATTGATCATATGTGATGATTATCACAAGAGGATATATGGCTGGCATGGGCAACACATTGAATGCTTATTCTAAGAATTTTTATTTTCTTTTGAAACTAGATTTATTCTATCACCACATCACCACAATATCAACAGACTCAATGTAGGGGAATCTTCTTGGTTTATGCATCTGGCCAAGTTGGACTATTTTCAAAATCATTAGTACAAGCTGTTTAACCTGTCTTTGTAATGCCATCCGTAACAGGTTAAAGGACTTTCCAAGGAAGAACTAGAAACACGTAATGACCTGGTTCTTGCATTGCCTGAGAGGATTCAAGAAATACCAGATGGGACAGAAACCGCTGCCACAAAATCTGGGATTTGGGCACCTTCAGCATCTCATAAAATTATCAAGTTTGATTCATCAGGTAACCAATGTTTTCTTTTTAATGAATTTCTAACTCTTCAATGAATATTGGCCCCTTGATATATTGTTTTTTCGTCGATCACATGGAAATTTTGGGAGTGAGTTTTTCCTGCAAGGTGAAGAGTCGAACAAATTCCGACAGGAATATGAAATGAGGAAGAAGAGATAGGCATATAACAACTCCCCACTCATTTAGTGGCTACTAGGATTGGCTCTTTAATACATAGAAGCAATTGCAATTAGTGTCTTGTCATATTACTTTTGAGTAATTTGATTCATTTGGCCATTCATACAGGATGAAGGTCTAGATGTCATATCAGAAGGATTGGGAACACTGAAAAATTTGGCCGAGGATATGAATGAGGTTGGTTGTAATGACCATAACTGTGTTTCCTTGTGCTATCAGAATACATAAAGATTGATAATTGTTTTTACCATGTTCAGGAATTAGACCGTCAAGTACCTTTGATTGATGAAATAGATACAAAAGTGAGTTTCTTCTGTGACTGCAATAGTTGTCTTTTATATCACACTGGGAGACAGGCGATGTAAAACTTCATTCTTAGTGATGCTTTGGTGCTTTTACAGGTGGACAAGGCGACATCTGATATAAAAAATAATAATGTGAGGTTCAAGGAAAATCTTTACAAGGTAGCTATAAGCTGATCATAATGATCAATTATAAGTTTAACACTGTACAGCCTACCTAGATAATGTCTCTTTTCATCTGAGACACTGGTGTGATTCCAAATCTTGGTTCTTGCAGATGAGATTGAGCCGAAATTTCTGCATTGACATTGTCCTGTTGTGTATTATTATGGGAATCGCTCTCTATCTATACAAGTAAGTATCTCTATACATGTAAATACTGAAAATAAATTACAAAAAAAAAACTGGGAGGCTTGTCTCATATAATGGCAATCCTACTTCATCACACATTTTTCTCTCCTCGGTTTTTATTCAAGTGGTTCGATTATCTTAATGCTTCCTATCTGTTAATGGATATTCAGTGAAACTGTTTTGCAGACCCAATAGTCGGTCCATCTCAATTGCTGAAACTTTGTTTATAAATTTTCAATCCATTTTCAATTATAAGTTTCATTTCTTTATTTGATGAAGTTTTACACATTTTCATCTTTTTTTTTTTTTTTTTTGCAGTATACTACAATGAAGTTACTTCTAAAAAGCTTCATTCGCTCTTTCAACTATCTGGTTTGTATCTTTAATAAGTTTAACATTTTGTTCATATGACTCTTGACAATCAAATAACTCCTGTTACTTGAAAATGGTTGCAATATAATTTCTTAATAATGGTCGTCCTTGTCTAAACAATTGCAGTTTAAATATATTTGTGTCTGTGTTTACATGTTATGTTTTGGGGAATCAATATGTATTTAGAAAGTTTTCTATCTCTTCGGATTGTAAATAATGTCGACAAGTTTTATAATGTTTTGCATATATAGAATATGGAAACAGTATATAATTTTGTGAAAGGAACCAAACTGCTCAGGATAATGACTAATATATAGTATTGGGTATAAGGATTTTATTGACATTGAATTATTAAGGATCACTATGCATATGTACAACATTTTTTTTCCTATTCCTGGTCAAGCATAATTCCTATCTATAATGATAAGTCTATTTATTATTGGTAAATAGCAAATATACACATCCAAGAGAACCTGACACATAAACAGAGTTACTAAACTATACATAACTGATTATTGTTATATCCATTGCCCAGTCTTGGACGCCAAATCCACACTGTACACGTTGCTGTTTTGCCTGTTGACTCTGTCCTTTCGATGACAACACTTAGATATCTGCAAAGTATTTACTAAGGATGGCCATTCCGTTAAGCTCTTCAAAGTTGGTGGTATCTATTGCAATATCTTTGAAAATGTCATTTTGAGTGGGAATGGAGTTATAGCAGTTGATATAGTTTCCTTCTAGTCTCTTGTTAAGAACAAGATCCTCATCACTGATCTTGCTGGCTAGATTGTTGTCGAGTTGAAAGGGATTTTCTTTTGTAATTTCTTCAGTACTTTTCCTTTTTAGCATATCGGGAGTAATGCCCAAAGAAGAAATGGATATCGTGGAGTTTACCTTATAATTAGTACCAACATCATGACCATCATTGGTCCATTGATAGCTCCCACTGGAAATAGGTGGAGCTTGACCTGCGTGGATGCAAGCTAATAGGTTACAGTCATTGTCTAGGAGATCATTGATTATATCAGCGTTGGTGTTTGCATATGGAGGCTGTGTCTGCTCCACTTTCCGTAGGCAACTCCAGTTATCGGGGCTAGAACCTTGACTGTTGCATGTATTCTTTGATGTGTTTCCTTTCTGTTGAACCCGGCATAGTACCCAATCATCCAGCTGTTAGATAAAGAAGCAACTTTTGTTATTCTTGCATTCCACAATATATTTCTATTAGTCGTTTTCTCTTATTCTGTTGTATTCCTGTAATACAGAAATGGAGTAAAATAAAGCATATATAGGACTTCAATTGAACCAAGGATTCTGTTAGATTGTAGTTACATTTGTATATGGCTAGCTGTTTAAGTGATTGATCACGGTTTTGTTGTTATCTCCAGCCATTTTAGCAGATTATTGAAAATATTTTCACAGAAAAACCTTTTCTTCTGGTTTTATATATTATCTTAAAGAATATAACAGTACAGATCAATTGTCAAACTGTGGTAACTGTTGAGATCTTGAATAGCAAATGAAAAAGGTGAAGAGAAAAGGAACATTTTTTTTTCTCTAACACAACTAACATCCTGATTACATAAGTCTCTTGAACTATTTCCAACTCCTGTCAGTTTTCTAGAAATAGCCTAGGCTAGCATGAGACCTAAGCTTGTGCACAGTGAAGCATACATAAGTACTGATTTGTTGGTGAGCTGTTTGAATCAAAACGTTGATTTGGATCGGCTGTGACTCTGTGAGACCCAACGCTGACCACATTTATCAGTCATCCACTCTTACGTGAGCGACTGAAAAGTTAGTCATGGATGTAATTTAGTAAGCTTAAACCAGAAGCAAGGTGGTGTTGGATACAGGATACTTAATACATCTAGGTGTGCCAGGAATTGTTTGAGCTTCTCCTCAGTTCTCTTCCAACAACACTGCTCTATTATTCGCAAGTAATTTGCAGTCTGTTTTGAGATACACATATTGATATATGCAATCTAATGAGCTCATTGAAAATTTCACTTACTCTCATAGACCCTTTTGACCTTGAGGGTTTAGCTGAACTGTCGAGTAGTCTATACTCGATCATGATCCATTCAGTCTTGGATCCTGTCGGAACTCGACCAGTATAAAAGACCAAAGCCTTCTTGACTCCTATTCTCTTTGCTATTCCACAAGAGGTGAGAATTGGCTTGTCAATCCCAGCAGCCTTCCAGTAACCAGAACCTGCTGCTCTATTAGGCCTCTCTCCATTGGGATACTTCCTGGCCCTCGGGCTGAAGAAGTACCATTCATTTTCCCCAAATAAAGCCATCTCTGCACAAGCCATGCCATGAAACAAACAGATATATTCAGATATTATTTTTTGATCTGAACATAAGGAACTATGAAAGAAAGGAGTGGATGCTGCAGAACTGACTAGGTAGCTCCCATGGATTATACTTATAGAGATCAATTTCTGTGATCAATTGTGCTGGAAGTGGGCGCGAAGTGACTTTTCTTTGCAGGTAGTAAACAATGAGTTCCACATCAGATGGATGAAATCGAAAACCAGGAGGTAACTGGAAATGAGGTGTAGCACTAAAGGTTGGTTCTATCTCCATCGAAGCAGAGAAGTGTTCTTGGAGATTGGAGGAATATAAAAGAAGCACCGATGATATCAAGCAAAACAGTTGGAAATGTAAAGCAATGTTTGTGGAGCAGCCATTATATATACGTGAATTTTCATGCAGATACCGACATTATGTAAAATAGTTAGCAAAGAGTGTTGATCCCTCTCGCACGTAATGCTAGCTTGAACTCTTGAAAGAAAAGGACCGGGGGACAGCAACCTCTTTGGATTTACAGATTGGAATTACGTTCTTCATACCAACTTGTTTGGATTGTATGATTCTCTGCCTGGCAGACTTATTTTAAAACAGAGCATTTGGGGAGTAGTAAGGCACATCAAGTCGATGGAACTTACCTCATCGATTATTAAGCAAGATAATTGAATTTTTACAGCAATGTTTTTACATGTAATTAGCATGTAGTTGCTTTGAATTATGGATAAAGCTCGAATGATATAACAGATGGTGAGCATTCTGCAGTAAGCAGTACCATTCTACAGATATCGTCTATTATCGTGTTCATGCTGCAAAAAAGAAAAAAAACTTGGAATCTGCTTGGACAATGCTGAGTTCGACGTAATTTGCGTTCTCTTAAATGTACTGATGCAGCTTAGCCTAAGTTCCGTCACAACGATCATAGTTTTAGAGGCGTATTTATTCGATCTATATATTGAGTTAATACTCTAATGTACGTAGTGGCATCTTGAACGTGGAGAACATAAAAAAAGAGTAAAAGTTTGGTGTGAAAACAAGAAACCAATATGTTTAGATTGTTTATCTTTCAGAAGAGATACCATCCTGTCTAGCTTATTGCTTATAGTTGTTGTGACCGAATATAGCTGGAACCCTAATTCTAACAACACAATACCCTCGGAACTAAATTTGGTGGGTCCACATCCCACAAGTCGTGGATCAGTCATAATCCTATAATCATAATCATCAGCTATGTTTCAGTTAACCTAGTTTACTTGTGGTGATGGCTATGAAAGTGATTCTTCATTTTCATTGCTAGTTTGAACGTTTCAGGACAATAAACACAGTGAATAAATATTCTTCACCAACATTGGTGCTGAAATTTGTCTGGATCTTAGTGCTTTGTCCATTGCTTTATTTAGACATAAACAAACTGATGAATAAAAATTCAACCAACTCGATATCCGAGTCTCTGGCTGGAAACAGTCTGATTATGACAAAAAAAAAACATGTACGTATAGTGCCACTGCATGCATCATTGTCTTGGCGGTGGTTTTAAAACTTCGATCGGATTATGGAATTATATGCCCCCAAAACAGTGCAGCATAGTTTTTCACGAACGTACCGAGCTTACTGGAGAAGCTGTACACGTGTCCACAGCTTCTACAGTGCAGTGAAGTCACCAACATAAACACTAAACCACAGTATTTTAATTTTCCCAGTTCTCAGACCAAAAGAAAATCCCATTTCGAATTCTTGCCCTAAGACGAACATTATTGTCCTTCATATACCAGGAAACGGAGGAACCCAATTAATCACGGCTATAGCGCTCGAGGATTCGACTCAAAACTAGCTGTGTGCTAATACTTGATGGATAAGACTTTAGAGATCGATCGCTATGTCTTATAATTCCCATGTCCCCAAGCTTGCAGTGGTCTAAAATTCCTGAGAAACCTTATAGGGTGAATGAAGAAATGCTCTTACATATACAGTCATACCTAGCTAGTCATACCTAGCTAGTCAATCTTACAATTCCAGTGTGCACATGGTGCGCTAGTAATAAGCGGGCAGAGTAGTAAACAAAGAAGAAAGACAGGAAGGATGCGCGGTACGTAGTTCACAAACATGGAAAGTCGCGAGCCATGCCCGTTGCCCTAGTGCCCAAGCCAACGTACACCATCGTATTTCAATCTAACAAAATTATTGCCCCAAAAATAAAAATCTATTCAAATTGACTGCTCAACGAGTTCCACCTGCAAAGGCTAGGCTCATTAACTACTAAATTCTAGGGTTTTTAAGGTTTCCACTCCACGCGTGACAACTAGGGTTTTTCTCATGCATGAAAAAATTCCTTTCACGTACCTACGTCATAGTTTGTCTGATTTACTTGCATGAAGTTCTTAATTCAAACGTTATCAAATATATTTAAACTCGATCAATGGCTAAGATACTAGAAAAATATAAAGCAAATGAAGTACTTCACCTTGTATTCTTTGTTTAATTGGTGCAGTTTATGATATAATGTATTAATCGAGTCATCTGGTTGAAGTGTTTCACTTCTTATGAAGTTTAGACTTTATGTACCATATTAAATACGTATTTAATAGCATAAGATCCCTTATTCCAAAAAAAAAGGTACCAGACAGATTTAATTATAATTAAATCGAAGCTCTTGTTAGAGTTGAAGAGATCGAACTAACTCATGTGTCGAAGAGTATAATGATAAAATAAGGCTAGCTAAGTTTCATTATCTTCGATGAAAACATCCCCGATGAAACCCAGGTCTTACTTTGTTCCGGCATACTCTGTATACTCGAACCCTATCGATCTGCTGTTATATAGACATGGCTATGAAGAACCTTGTTACAATCGACACGGTTATGTCATGTTATGCATGTGGGAGATTGATGGAGATCGAATCCTAGGTGAGCTTTTGTCTTATTCTTTCCCTGATCGAACAAGATCTAACTTTATCTTGTTTTTGTAATGAGCCTGAACGCGAGGACGGTAATTGGTAAATCAAGTATGCATAGACGGTATAGTACGTAGTTCTTCAGTTACCGATCTGGTACATAATTTCTTTGTTTTGAAGAACATCGACAGGCCTGAACATCGATCTCGTCCATACGTTCAACGATACTGGCCGTGAAATATGCCAACTGCACTGACCTCGCTCGATCTCGATCTTCCTTGCGGCCCTGCGGATATTGCTCTTTGCTTAGTAAGGGCAACTCCTACTCCAATTTTTTTTTAAAGGTAATGATCGATAGGAGGGCCTATGATGTGGAGGGTCCAATCTAACGTGGCGCAACACGTCATGGCCACATTATTTATTAAAATTATCAATAGCAAATTACTCTTAAGAATAGTTTGGAGTAGCCAAATACATTTAAGGACAATGTCCCTTATTTTAGACAATAAATGACAAAATCTTACAAATAAGGGTAAGTTACTTGTAAACTGCCATGTGACAGATATAAATCTACTTATACCCTGCCTTATTTTTTTGTGTGTATTTAATATTTATTTTATCTGAAATTACTTAAAGTTATTTGTTTTCTTTCTTTTTTCTTTCTAATACTTTTTAGTCTGACTATTTTTTCATTCAAATTCTTTCTGTATTCAATTTTTTTTTCAAATTGAATTGATTATTCAATTTATTAGCACTATTAATAAACATTCAATATTAATTCATTCACAAATTTAATAATAATTTTGATACAAATTCACTAGAGGTTCCGATACAAATTGAGTAACAATTTCGATACAAACTCAGTAGCAATTTTGATACACATTTTATAACATTTTCAATACAATTTAATCCCTGAAATAATAGTAGCAGTTGGCGATAACATTGTAGCAGTCCTCGAACCAAAAATACAGTAGCAGTCCCAAAAACGTAGTAGCAGTCCTCGAACTACAAATAACCGAAAATGCAGTAGTAATCCTCCAACCGAAAATTCAGTAGTAGTCCCAAAAACGTAATAGCAGACCTCTAACCAAAAATGTAGTAGCCGTTTAAAAAAACAAAAATTTCAGTACATAAACACAATGATAATTTCACAAATCTTAATTTAAGTAGAGCTTTGGAAAATTAAATAACACTATTCAAAATATAGTAACAGTAGCAGAAGTTAAAACACATTAATACTTGAAAAACACAGTATCAGTTTCAAAATATGCAGTAGCAGCTTCAAAAATATGCAGTAGCAGCGTCAAAAAAATGTAGTAGCAAGTCAGAAAAATACAGTAGCAGCTCAAAAAATGTAGTAGCAGCGTAAAAAAATTATGCAGTAGCAGCGTCAAAAGAATGTGCAATAACAGCTTACAAAAAGTAAATTTTAGTAATAGTATTGAAAGAAAATAATTCACACCTTAGAACATATCGATTAATTAGTCGCTTCTGAAAAAATCAATAACAATAAAATACAGTAGCACATTTGAAAAAAATCTTAAACAACTTTTTGAAAGAAAAAAAAATCTAGTAGCAATCACAAAAATAAAACAATAAAAAATATTGATACTGCAAGACTTCACATCAACACAAAACAAAAATGTTATTGCATGGTCAATAATGAGTATGCTTCCAATTGAAAAAACCACACACAAACAAACTGAAAAAATCAACAAAATAAGTGTTGTTGCTACTGTGCAATCAGGAAAAAAAAAGCAAAAAATAAGACAAATTCAAACGATACATATTCAACAGTTGCTACTATGTTGGTGTGCCAAAATTCAAGGCCAGATCGGTGGCAATACGTCAAGGACGATACCAGGCGATGTTTTGCAGATTTACTGGTGGAGCTCAACGCTAGACTGAGTCGGTGCTATTTCAAGCCACATCAGGCTGCGACGGGAGGCTGAAGGCAGCATGACGAGGCCGAGTAAGAGCGAGGCTGCACGAGTCAAAGCTGTGGCATTCGAGGTGAGCCAAGGACAAGCATGTTGCGGCCTAATGGAGGTCGGCCGAGGATGAAGTTCGAGGCGAGGTTTAAGGTGGTGGCAGTCGGCTGTAAGAGACGAGAGGCAATGGCCACGACGGTGAGAGATGTGATGGCGCTGTCAGAATGCTTCTGCTTGAGGAGAGACATCGATCTGTGAATGGAAGAGGTGGATGCAACAGGCTAGTGCTGGGGTGAACAGCGACAAAGGCCGCATGTGTAGGGTGGAGGATGGAGGCAGAGAGATACTCCAACTACTACTGTAAAATCTGTTTTGGATATAGAGAGAGAGAGAGAGAGAGAGAGAGAGAGAGAGAGAGAGAGAGAGAGATTTCAGCTAGGGTTTTATGAATATATAGAAGGGTAAATTTGTCATTTCATCAGGTTTAATGGGTTGGGTATCTGCTACTTTGTTTTGGGCTTCTATCCCATGTCCTTGGTTGTCTAATTATAGTGGTGGTTGGGTTATGTGTATTTTATATCTTCACCTTGTACTTGTATGTCTTTTTCTAAATTATCAATTGATATAATTAAAACTTGAGGATAGGCACACCCGATGTGTGTGAGAGGAGGTAGTTTTTTTTTTGAGATGAAAAACTGTAAATTGTCAAATTTTTTTTAGTAAATGTGTTTATATTGTTTGACTATATTGCCCTTTCTTTATTAAATTTCACTGCATTGAATTTTATATTATAAGGGGTAGTTTATGACATTATTAATGTTTGACTAAATAACTGTAAAAGCTTATTCTCTTTTAATTAATAGAGATTTTTACATCATATTTTCTTTCTAATCTATATTTAATAGTAATTATTTCTTAATTAATACTCACTACAAGAAAAGGAGACATTACCGGCGACGGGAGGTCGCCGGCCTTGTCTATTTTTTTCGCCGGAAATGTCATTCCCGGCGACGAGTCGCCGGCAATGACGTCGCCGGAAATCTCCCGCCGGTGTTAACATTGCCGGCGACGGGAAACGGTGTCGCCGGCAATGTCGGAGACATTACCGGCGACTCAAGTCGCCGGCAATGTCTCCGACATTACCGGCGACGCCGTCGCCGGCAATGGTTCCGCCGCCGTGGCCGGAATTTGTGACATTGCCGGCGACTGAGGTCCATGTCGCCGGCAATGTCAGAAAAAATTTTGAAAAAAAAAACGCGGTTCTGGATTGGGCCCAATTCCAGAACCTGCATTGAAAGACATAAACCGTACAATCATACAAGTTCAACAGTACACATAAATGTCCAACGTACAGTACAAATAGCAACGACGATACGAAAATTAACTACAACTACAGGTCAGGGTCGAGGAACTTGCGGGTCAGGGTCGAAGTAATCAAAGTACTCATTTGAATTCCGGTGGCTACCTTGGTCTTGCTCTGGCGTTGACTGGTGCGGTGGTGGTGGTGGATAGCTAGGGAACGGAGGGACCGGGTCTGGGGGAGGTGTGGGGAACGGTTGTCCGGTAGTCTGAGCCTCGTACATCGTCCGCATCCATGTGTACATCTGAGCCTGCACCTGTGTCTGCTGCATTTGGTACTCGGCCATCTGCCTCTTTTGCTCCTCCAACTCCCTCTGCGTCCTATGAAGCTCCGCTGCGAGGTTACGACTAGAAGTTGAACTTCTTGACCCGGTAGAGTATTGTGAAGTGGTTTTCAATACTCCTTCGCCCGCCGAGCCCATTCCCCTACAGTAGTAGGTATTCTTTCCAGTCCCGCACGCTTTTGCCATGATCTGAGCCGCTATCGGGGGATCAAGCGGATCGATCTGAGAGGCATACTGGGTGACTTCTTCCTCGGAGCAGTCAGGATGGTTAGTCCGAGCTATACTCATGGTCACTTCTGTCGTCGCCTCCTCCACTCTCGCCTAATTGAAAAGCGAAAATGAACAACGTATTAACTAACAACATCTATTAATATCGAAAAATAGTTTTATTAACACATGGAGAGGCGAAAGACTTACCGCTTCTTCAGGGCATTGCGGATAGAACTTCTGATGAATATACACCAAGGGGTTCACTTCTTGTTGTTGCTGCGCCTTAGTCGACCAACCCATGTAGTTGAGTGAACCTGCATGATGGGCCCTGGTGTTTTTCAATCTATTCGCCCGGTTCGTCTTCGAAATCGCCTTGTTTGATAAACATATGGAAAAAAATTAGTAACTAACTATTTCAATCTGATACGATACATTAGGCTTGTAAGATATATTAAGGATGCATACCTGAGCTTTGGGGTGCTCGAAGTGGGCTATCAGCCACAGCCACTCGTACTCCCTAAACCGGAATTCGCTAGGAGTAGAACCTCGGCCTAGCTCCTTGTATACAGTGTAATGGGAAGAAAGCTCGTTCTTCCACTCTTTATACCTATATTAAAACAAGGAAAAAAAGTTAGAGATATTAAAACAGTTGATAAACAAAAATCTAACTCGATATATATTCAAATAAGTGGAAGCACATCACCGATTATGTAGTTGACGCTCTACCCACGTGTGAATAAGAACTTCATCCACGTCAAACCACACCTGCAATATGAATATATAAAAGGTAAAATTATATATTTAAGTGGACTTAATTAATAAATGTAAAATTTACGTAATGAAAATACGATTTTACTCACACTGAGTGCATTATGCACTTGCATCTTCACGTAGATAGGCATAGATTCCCAATCTGGCCAAAGCATTGGGACCTTGTCCCGCACGATCGCACCGGCCATGCTGACATATTTGCGCGTGGTGTCGAATGCCTCGATCACCTCGCCATCCTCATTGGCCCTTATGGGCGTTTTCCTTCCGCCGGTGGCCTGCTCAAGTCTCTTCCCGGTGCAGGTGCCTCTAGCCCCTTTCCGTTTTCCAGTCCCATTAACGAAATTGCCTAATAAAACAATGTCAACAAATTGATATCATTAATTGAACCAATCGCAAGTCTTAAGTAATAATTAAGTAATCAATCTGATGTTAAATAAAATTTACCTGCATCGTCCGTTTGTTGGTTGGTGCACCTCACACTCCAAAGATACACGGGGTCGAACGGGAGGAAGTTATACGCTTCCTCCACGGTCAGGAAATCCGGCCGTCCTTCAATATAAACAGGCATCCCCCTATCATCGAATTCAGGGATGACAGGAATCTCGTCGGGTAGGAAGAGACCGGACGGCGGAGATAGACGAGGCCTGGACGATGAGGCGCCAGCACCACCATGTGCCTCAGATGATTCCCGTGAAACGGGAGTAGGCACCATCCGAATATGGGGCATTCGGATTGAGGGAGTTTCTGATGCCCCCGTTGACTGTCGCTCGTCTGAGGCTCTGCCACCGGAGGGACGTCTGCTGATTGAGCGTCTAGAGACTGAGGCTCGAGCCTCGAATTCCGGTTCGACGGCTCTTGATCGTGCAGCTTCCTCCTCAGCTCGCGCCTCTAGCAAGGCTCTCGTGCGAGCAGTCATCATTGGCCCACTGGGCGTGTTGCTAACTGCGGCCGAGGAGGAAGCTTGACTACTGTTCCCTCCACTATTTCGGGAACCTCTCCGAAGCCAATTAGCCGCAAAACCTCCTGGACATCGTAATAGTCATGGATTCGGTTCAATAACAAATCGGAACCGTTTGAACGGTGTGGAACCGGAACCGTTTGAAACCGAAACTGTTTGTAACCGGAACCGTTTGTAACATAACGGTTCCGGTTACAAACAGTTCCGGTTCCAAACCGTTCCGGTTCTATAACAAATCGGAACCGGAACGGTGTGGAATCGGAACCGTTTGAAACCGGAACTGTTTGTAACCGGAACCGTTTGTAACATAACGGTTCCGGTTACAAACAGTTTCGGTTCCACACCGTTCCGGTTCTATAACAAATCGGAACCGGAACGGTGTGGAACCGGAACCGTTTGAAACCGGAACTGTTTGTAACCGGAACCGTTTGTAACATAACGGTTCCAGTTACAATAAGTTCCGGTTCCAAACCGTTCCGGTTCCAAACCGTTCCGGTTCCAAACCGTTCCGGTTCCAAACCGTCCCGATCCCGATTTCCACCTTCATTTATACGATTAATTAACAACTATATCACCTAAATTAACGACTATACATATTCGATGTGTATATATATATACATCATGCATCTTAATTAAATTTATCCATCACATATTCATCCAAATCACAAACCCTAATTAATTTTCCACATTTTTCACACATATATATATCATGCATCTTAATTAGGTTTAATTTCCGTATATATATATACATCACATATTCATCCAAACCACATTTATACATAATTTTCACATATATATATACATCACTTCATATTCACATACCTAAATATATATATACATCACATATATACATACATGCTAATTTAGATCTTATCACCCTAATTTCCAACTTAGCACCCTAATTAATTTACACATACACATACACATACACATACACATACACATACACATACACATGCAAAAAAATAATTAAAAATTGAGAGAGAGAGAGAGAGGGAGAGAGAGAGGATCGGACCTGCCATTTTCTTCCACCTACAATGGTGAGGGGAGGAGAGGAGGGGAGGAGGGGAGGAGGGGAGGAGGAGATTTTCGGAGGAGGAGAGGAGAGGGGATCGGTGGAGAGGAGGAGAGGGAGAGGAGGAGTAGAGGATAAGGAGGAGGAGTGGGAGAGGAGGAGGAGGACACTCACCGGACCGATTTGGGAGGAGGAGAGGGAGAGGAGAGGGAGAGGAGGAGGAGAGGGAGAGGAGGAGAAATGAAAGGCTCGGGCTGGATAAAATCACAAACCAGAAGACATTACCGGCGAGTTGCTTATAACTCGTTGGTAATGTCATTACCAACGACTTCAACTCGTTGGTAATGACATTACCAACGAGTTAACTCGTTGGTAATGACATTACCAACGAGTTATAAGCAACTCGTTGGTAATGACATTACCAACGACGAGTTAACTCGTGGGTAATGTCATTACCAACGAGTTGCTTATAACTCGTTGGTAATGTCATTACCAACGACGAGTCAACTCGTTGGTAATGTCATTATTTCCCGAAGAATATCCGACAACATTTTCCGTCTACGATTTCCGGCTACATTTTCCGACTACATTTTCGATTATCAATTTCCGTATCCGTACGATTAATGACTACATTTTCCGTCTACATTTTCGATTAATGATTTCCGTATACGTACGATTAACGACTACATTTTCCGTATACGTCCGATTAACGACTACATTTTCCGTATACGTCCGATTAACGACTACATTTTCCGTATACGTACGATTAACGACTACGATTAACGACTACGATTTCCGTATACGTATGATTAACGACTACATTTTCCGTATACGTCCGATTAACGACTACATTTTCCGTCTACGATATCCGGCTACATTTTCCGACTACAATTTCGATTATCAATTTCCGTATACGTACGATTAATGACTACATTTTCCGTCTACATTTTCGATTAATGATTTCCGTATACGTACGATTAACGACTACATTTTCCGTATACGTCCGATTAACGACTACATTTTCCGTATACGTCCGATTAACGACTACATTTTCCGACTACAATTTCGATTATCAATTTCCGTATACGTACGATTAATGACTACATTTTCCGTCTACATTTTCGATTAATGATTTCCGTATACGTACGATTAACGACTACATTTTCCGTATACGTCCGATTAACGACTACATTTTCCGTATACGTACGATTAACGACTACGATTAACGACTACGATTTCCGTATACGTATGATTAACGACTACATTTTCCGTATACGTCCGATTAACGACTACATTTTCCGTCTACGATATCCGGCTACATTTTCCGACTACAATTTCGATTATCAATTTCCGTATACGTACGATTAATGACTACATTTTCCGTCTACATTTTCGATTAATGATTTCCGTATACGTACGATTAACGACTACATTTTCCGTATACGTCCGATTAACGACTACATTTTCCGTATACGTACGATTAACGACTACGATTAACGACTACGATTTCCGTATACGTATGATTAACGACTACATTTTCCTGCTTATATTTCCTGCATAGCCATAAGGATACCTGCATATATATATAGATGAAGCCATATATATGGACCAATTATATTTCTCGCATATAACCATATATACTCCGCTAAAAATTTAAGGACAAATTCATACATAGCCATAAGATCGAATATATACCTGACATTACTCAGCCACCGAAAAATTTCATGCTTATGCTTCGGCTTTACGGTGTACGGAGCTTGCGGCATTTTTCTCTTACCATCTCTTAACCACAAATGTTTCCGCACACCCATTGCTTTAAGATCAATGCGTGCCTTAGGGATGTCTTTTGTTTTCCCCTCCAAGTTAAGAACTGTGCCCACCACACTTTCACACACATTCTTCTCTATGTGCATGACATCTAGGTAATGTCTGATAGGCAACCTGGGCCAGTAGGAGAGTTCCCAGAATATGCTCTTGTGTGTCCAAAACTTATACCTTTCGGGCTTTTCTGGAATTGACGCCACTATGTCAGGATGATTGCTCAGCTGGCCAAAATCGTATTCATTCAACACTTCCAAAATTTCGTCCCCTGTCCATCGCCTGGGTGCCACACCAGTTTCAACAGTCCCATCAAACGCGTCTGGATCCTGCCTAAATGGGTGATCATATGGAAGCCAACAACGGTGACGCATCGAGACAATTTTACTGCAATGAGGACTGCAACAATCAACCGTCATGCACTCTGAACAAGCCCTGTAACCCCTGGTAACGTTGCCCGACAACATACCGCGGGCAGGAAAATCACTGATGGTGCCAACAAGCATGGCATGCATCTGGAACATCTCCTTTTTGAACCTATCGTAAGTGGGGTGGCCACACTCACTCAGGTACTTAAGCTCCTCAATCAAAGGCCTCAAATACACATCGAGACACTTTCCTGGATAACCCGGGCCCGGAATTAACAGAGTGAGCATATTGTATTCCTTCTTCATGCACATCCATGGTGGAAGGTTGTACGGTACCAAAATAACTGGCCATATACTGTATTGAAGACTCATGTTGCCAAAAGGGTTGAATCCGTCAGATGAGAGCCCTAGCCAAACATTTCGGACCTCTGCTGCAAAATGATCAAACTCCCTGACCATGTGCTTCCAAGCCTCTCCGTCGGAAGGGTGTATAAGGGTGTCATCGTCAGGCAAGTTCCTCTCAGCCCACCATCTCATTGCCTCGGCCGTGAAAGCACACATGAACAACCGCTCCAGCCTATCAATAAGCGGGAAATATCGAAGTATCTTCACAGCTTTCTTGTTGCCTGCAGGAGTCAACTTATACCTTTCTGTAAAACATACCGGGCAGGCTTCAAGGTCTTCGAGATCTTTTCCCCAGAAGAGAATACAATCATATCTGCATGCATGGATTTTGATGTAGGAAAGCCCAAGATCTTTCAGGATATGTCGCACCTTATGATGAGTGGTAGGAAGACGATGACCGGGTGGCAGTAGCGAAGCAGTCCACTTCAACCAAGAATCAACAGCTTTGACAGACATTTTGTTCTCCATTTTTAGCTGCATCACTCCCATCACACTTTCAAGAACAGTCTTACTACAACCGTCGTACAACGGAGTCTGTTGCAATGCAATCAGGTTGTTGTACTTGTCCATACCGCTTGTGTTGGCATGACCTCCAGGTAATGGTTCGACTGGCTCGATATGGGGGAAACCCTCAACGACGGGAGGGACATTTGGTGCTTCATCAGCAAATACACCGCTCTCGTGAGGAAACATATCATTGATTAACATCGATGTTGGATCATAGGATGAACTGCCCCTCTCAGCAAAATGTCCATAATCATAGCGTGGACTGGCCCTCTCACCAAATTGTCCATGATCATGCGGACCCGCTACCGATGTTTCACCGTGATAAATCCAACAAGTGTACTTATCCCAAAACCCGTATTTACTCAGGTGCCTCTGCACTTTATCAATGGGAAATCGAAATCGATCGCTGAAACACTTACATTCTTTACACGGGCAATAATGAAGTGTAGTGTCTCCACAATTAGCCTTCACAAAATCCACAAAACTCCTAATTCCCTCGTGATATCTGACATCCCATCTTTCGAGGCTCATCCAACTCTTGTCCATCCTGAAAATTCTAACAATTTTACGTATTAATTATATATATACACACACATTCACTACTAATAATCGACGTGATCTCTCAATTCAACTCTAATTAAATCAACACATGCATATGTATATATATCGATCTAATCTCTGAATTCGATTCAGTACTCGATGATAGTACGTATTCAGTACTCGATGATAGTACTCAATGATATATCGATCTAATCTCTGTTAAGTCTGGCTCCGATAACAATACGATAATACCAGTCATTGATTCAGACACAAGATTAACTACAAGCTGTTTTCTCGTTTCGGTGACCGTACATCAACAACATTTCATATATATATATATATATATATATATATATCTCACGAATTGGATTTGATCAACACACACACACACACACATATATATATACCACATATACGTATATATACACCTACGTACCTATATAAATAGCTTCCCGACTGATCGAGTTTTCGACGCCCGCCTTAATTTTGACAATATACCGAATAATGATCGATTTCAGAGCGTACGTTTTCCTTCTTTCGATTTCTCTGGATTTTTTTCGCTCAAAATGATTGAATGATCGAGCTGCCCGATCCGGCATCTAATATAAGACACATTGCCGGCGACGGAGTAAGTCGCCGGAAATGAACACATTACCGGCGACTTTACGCCGGAATCTCGCCGGAAATGTGCCCTAGACATTACCGGCGACTCCAACCGTCGCCGGCAATGTCTAGGGCACATTTCCGGCGAGATTCCGGCCGGAAAATCGCCGGTAATGTGCCCTAGACATTGCCGGCGACGGTTGGAGTCGCCGGTAATGTCTAGGGCACATTACCGGCGATTTTCTGGCCGGAATCTCGCCGGTAATGTGTGCCGAGACATTGCCGGCGACGGTTGGAGTCGCCGGCAATGTCTAGGCCACATTACCGGCGAGATTCCGGCAACATTACCGGCGACGGAGTAAGTCGCCGGTAATGATGGACATTACCGGCGACTTTTCCGGTCGCCGGCCTTGTTGGCCGGAATCTCGCCGGTGATGACTCATTTTCTTGTAGTGACTCATCGATATATTTCTGATTTCAATACACTGCAATTAATATAGTCTCAATTAATCACATCTCTTTTTCATTTTTCTAAGCTATACTTACATATCATTCATTCTATTAAAATAATTGTATAATTTTTATTCTTTTACATGACAGATTGAAGAGAAAATTATTCGATATATCACATGTATAAACAATCTCAACTCCATCAACCATGCATGCTGAAAGTAATACAATCAAAATAATATTGTATTCAAACGATACTCAAAAATACCATGAAAGTTTTCGAGAACCCTATAATTACAGAGATCGATGGACGATGATTGACAAAATTTTGGCAATGAAGTCTCCTTTTTTTAAGTGAAGACTTATATTTGAAACTCATAAGTTTACTCTCCAACAACATCATGGATCTCATATTATGATTTTAAATAGATGAGGTTGAGGGGTTTTAAATAGAAAATATAATTCTGGTTAGATGTATGATTAATGATATGTAATTAAGATAAAAATCAAAATATTTAAAATTTTAATAATGACATGGATATGAGGGTGTCATGCCATGTAGTTTGGGGTCTCCACATCATTGGCCCCAATGGGGCCTAAAATCATTTCCCTTTCTTAAATCTCTAATAGTTATAATTAGGAGCTGGAATCCGAAATGGTCTCGGAGTTGGAACTAGAGCCTACTTTCAAACTAACTCCAACTATTGTGTGAATTCCATCGAAAAGTATGTTGTTCACTTGCGGCACCGCGACAAATAGTAAGTTTAATTGAATATAAATTGGTGGTGGGTTAATTTTTAATTGAATGAATGTATTCTAGGTTCTTAAATAGAGAGTTGGAGCTAAATGAATAGTAATGAGGAGGAGCCAAAATGACTCCAACTCTCCCAAATGGCTCCTCCATAGTTGGAGTTGCCCTAATGTGCTGCCTTGAATTAGTTTCTAAAACGCGTGCTCCATACTGAATGTGATGTCATTGCATGCACACATAATTGATGGTGGGTGTGGGGATGAAACTTGCTAACCATCTTGTTTTCTTTGGTCATCAAAACAACCACTCATTTTACGCCACGTGTACTCTTCTATCACCCATAGTTAAACACTAAAACCATGGTCATGTTCTCTCTCTCTCTCTCTCAAGTATGGTGTGGTACTGTTGTGTGTTTCTTTTTGTAAGTTTTCATTCAATTGAGTTTGGAAAGTTTTGTAGAACAAAAGAATGCAGTACGTTTTGGTTTTGTGGGTTTAACAGTAGATGGTTGAGGTTAGCACTTAGCACTAGAAGTGTGTAGTATGGAATGTCGAGTTTAGGAACTGATTATGGGTATTGGATTACAATCATAATGCACAAATCAATATATGGTGAAATGAAAACAGTTTCCTATTTGATTCTTAGTAGTACATGGTTTCTAATAACCATATATGAAATATCATTCAATCATTTTTCTATTTGGTGACAGTAATTGATAGAAGTATTTGATTTTGGGTTCCTCTTAGATTTGAAATGTGGAGGCTCAAGTTAGCTTGAAGTTTAAAATCTGGCAAAGATGAACAATAAGTTCTGCAAAAGATGGACGAAGGCTGGGTTGCATGAGAGAGAGAGAGAGAGAGAGAGAGAGCAATCAACTATGATTGATACACGTGGCATAAAATGAGTGGTTGGTTTGATGACCAAAGAAAACAAGATGGTTAGCAAATTTCATCCCGCGGGTGTGAGGTTCGTCGAGGTGCACGTCAGTTGGTGTTTTGCAGTTTACCATAAGAATTAATTAAGAATTAACATCAACATTAAAATTTCTAAAATTCATTGAATTAGTGGTTTAGGGTTCTGCTACCTAGCTACATCTGAAAATTAGCATCATACAGTAATTATGTTGGATTTGAAAGATCCTATCAGAAGGAAAGGGAGGGAGACATAGTTTTTGGGACTTCAAATTTTCTCTGGAATTACACCTCCTCTTTCACAATTTCACATTATCAAGCAAATATGTATTCAAATTAGGTACCAAAATTGATATATAAAGGGGTGGTTATGGTTTGTAAAGAGTGTTAATTTCAGACTTCTAACCAAAGTTTCAACTCGAATTATTTTGAGAGAAAACTACTTCATAAAGACTATGCATAGGGTGCAGGGTTGGATTGTTTGATGATTGCTTTGATAATTTCACAAGGACTCCATGTTAATCGAAGAAACAATAGCATCTCAAACAAACAAGACTTATATTTAGCTTATTGATGCTACACTATTATACATGATATGCACTAATGAGGACAAAACAGTAAAAAATATATATTTTTTAAATTATTTATTTCTGATATAAACACTCTTTAACTTTTAGTTAAGATTGAGTTAATAAAAACTCGCACCACATAGACAGTACAAGTACCCTTCTGTGTACCAATACCTTCTATTTACTTTCACAATCCTACCGTTTTATTACAAAACCACGTTTCCTTCGTTTAAAAAAAACAAAATTACATTTCAGCGCATCACAATGACAACATATTTTCAATATTACTCTAACTAGTTTTGTTACATACCATTCAGGTAAAAAAATGCATGCATCTTGTTATAAACTATATTGCAGCTACATAATTGTCCAATAAAAATAGGGGTTTTTTTCACTAGCGCAAGAATAAGAATTTTAATTCCCACTACCCTAACAAAAGAATTTTAATTTCCACTAGCCTAGTATGACAAATATACTCTCAATTTAATTTATGAATTACCTCATTACATTACTTTCTCATATCATCTCACTACCAGAATAACTAACTTAGAGGATGAAACCTTTTCGGTTTGGTCGTTTAAGACAGACTTAGGCGACAAAACAACATTTTGTCGCCTTAAAACGTTTTATACAAGAAAAATTTGTTTCGTCACAATTTCGTCGACTAAAAAATATATAAGATAATGAAATACTTTTTTGTCGCAACTTTCGTTGTCTAAGTGTCTTCCAAACGAAGAATATCATATTCGTTACAAGTTTCGTTGTCCAAGAGAGAAGTTAAACGGCAAAATATTTCATCGTCTAAGATAGTAGTTAGACGACGAATTTTGTTTCTTGGATGTCATCTAAGTGAAACAATTAATAAGAGACAGTAGCAATTCCAGATCAAACTTCATCTTCTCACAACCCCTCAAAAACTATCTAAACACCTCCTCCGGTGATTTTTCGATCTCTAAAGATTTCGTCGTCTAAGCTTTACACTAAGATGACATATAATATATTTCATCGTCTAAGTTTGACATATCTAGACAACGAAACAATCTTCATCGTCTAAAGGGTCACTTAAACGATGAAATATGTAATTCGTCGTCTTAAATGTACCCTAGACGATGAAAACACTCTCCGTCGTCTAGGTACATACTTAGACGACGAATACTATAATTCGACGTCTAAGTGATCACTTAGGCGACGAAAGTAGGTTAATCGTCTAAATACACACCTAGACGACGAAAGTTTACACTTAGACAATGAATTATTTCTTTGTCTAAGAAAACTCAATTATTTAAATCAGATTCATTTTTAGATCGAACATTTATCTCCTCTCAACTTCTCTCTCTCTCTCTCTCTCTCTCTCTCTCTCTCTCTCTCTCTCTCTCTCTCTCTCTCTCTCTCTCTCTCTCTCTCTCTCTCTCTCTCTCTCTCTCTCTCTCTCTCTCTCTCTCTCTCTCTCTCTCAACACCCACCTTCGGCCGGCCACAATTTCAATCATCAGTTTTAATTTTCAACCCCCGGAGTTCTAGTTTGCCCACTTATCTCTTTATTAGTGATGGTACTAACTCATTTCTCTCAATTAATTTTTTTGAATTTAATTACGTACGTAATTACATACAGTGATGAATTTTTCTGGTGAAATATTCAGGCGAATATATAGTTTTCGGCGACTTTAGCTTAATTACTTGTTTTATTGTATTTTTAATCTAATTGTAAGCTAAGTAGTTAGTTAGTATATTTAATTTAATTAATTGGATTAAAAAATATATTAGATTAAGCTAATTTGTTCTTTAATTGTTAAGCTAATGGTTTAAGCTAGCTAGTTAAGATTAATTAATTACATGTATGTTTAATATATTATTAATTAAGCTAATTGTAATATATTCTAATTGTTTAATTAAGGTAACTGTATGTTTAATTAATTTTTAAGCTAGTTGTTTAATATATGTTAGAATAATTAGTTGAAAAATGACATATATATAATATGTAAATGCATTTATATTAAGTTAATAACAAAATATAATATTAGCTATATTAATTATAGTATAAGATTGATTATTGCATATTAACTTAATTAACTAACTGTGTTATGTAATTTGATAATATAGTATATTAGATTAATTAATTATTGGTTGACATATTATATAATATGATAGTTATTAACTTACGCAGAAATATGGACAGGAGTTTGATACAGTTAGCGAATAGAAGTGATGAGAGGTATATGGACGGAATCAAAGAGGTATATGGACGGAATCAGAGAGTTTATGTTATTTGCACTAGAACATGGTTAGGGAAAGAAGCGATACAGGTGTCCGTGTAGAAAATGTCTTAACCATCAGTTTGTGGAGATTAATGTTATGTCTCAACACCTGTATGACCACGGTATGATGTAGAGTTACAATACATGGAGTGAGCATGATGAAGTAGTAGACTTCAACTCAGGACCAGACTTCAGCTCAGGGTATAGTTACCAAGGTGCCTCATCCAGCGGTAGTGGCGTCACTTCTTGGAACCCCACTGTGGATTTAGTCCATGATGTTT
The DNA here is from genome assembly GCA_946800695.1 of Geum urbanum. Taxonomy (NCBI): domain Eukaryota; kingdom Viridiplantae; phylum Streptophyta; class Magnoliopsida; order Rosales; family Rosaceae; genus Geum; species Geum urbanum. The sequence continues at coordinate 14,737,934 of OX327001.1, forward strand.
TTCCAAGATTTAGTCATAGTGGACACCAACACGAAGAGGGAGGTTACAATACTACTCATTATGATACAGTCCCCGCTACCTTGGTCATTGACACTACTGAGATAGATAAGTACAACAAGATGCTACTTGAAGCCCAGACCTCGGTGTACCCTGGATGTCCAGAGAATGTGTTGCGATATGCAATAGAAGAAATTCAGATACAAGTGAAGAACAAATTAAATTTTAGACCGTGCTTTTGACGAAATGTAGGAGCATATATGTAAGTTGTTTCCTGATCATCACAAACTTCCGGAAACTCATTATAAGGGTAAAAAGATCTTGAGCAGCTTCGGCCTAAAGTACAAGAAAATTTAAGCGTGCATAAATAATTGTGTACTTTTTTACAAAGAGTGCATATTTGGTTTAATATCCTGTATGTAACCAGTGCATATATTTGAGCCGGGGGAATAAGAGGAGTTCAAAGAAGCAAATTCTTCTGAAGGTGTTTTGCTATTTTTCGTTGATTTCCAGACTGCAGTGTCTGTGCATGCCTCTATAGACAACAGAGGCGATGAGATGGTATGCGAAAGAAAGAACAGATGATGATGTGCTCATACACATGGAAAATGATGAGGTTTTTAAACATTTCGACAAGGAATTTCAAGACTTTGCAACAGAGGTTCAAAATGTTAGACTCGGACTTTCTATAGATGGTTTTCAATCCTTGATGTAATAATAGTGTTGCCGTCAGCACTTGGCCAGTTATTCTCGTGATGTACAACCTACCTCAATGGATGTATATGAACAAGGAATTTAATTTTCTTACTCTACCAATTCCATATCCTAAATCTCCTGGAAAGTGTTTAAATGTATACCTCAGACCATTGATTGACGAGCTAAAAATGTTGTGAAAAAATGGAGTCCCAACTTATGACAAGTTTACTGACACAATGTTCATGATGAGAGGAGCCATAATGTGGACCATCAGCGATTTTCCTACGTATGAGATGTTGGCATCTTGCATAACCAAATGATACAATAGTTTTTCTATCTACTTGAACAACGTCAACTCTAGTTGGAACGCGAGGAATGTGTGTTACATGGGTCACCATAGATGGCTTCCTCATGATCACCTATGACGACATGATAAGAATCCTAAACCCTGACAGTGGTCTGACGAAGAGATTTTTGAGAGGTTAAATAGATTCTATTTTGGTGTGTTGATCAATAACGCCGATGTGAAGAAACTCAATCCACACCCTCCACACGATATTAGCTATTGACATCACATGAGTATTTTCTTTGAACTGCTTTACTGATCGAAGTTGAAACTTAGGAAAAACCTAGATGTTATGCACATAGAAAACAATATGTGCTATAGCGTGGTGGAAACAATTCTCGGTATTAATTTCAAGACTAAAGATACTCCCAAAACGTGAAAAGATCCGGAATCTATAAGTTTATGCCGTCACTTGTGGTTAAGGAGTGATAAAAGAGGAGTGTACAATAAGATGTCAGATGCACCTTACATAGTGATGTCGACACTGAGGGGTTCTGTATTCAACTGATTTAAAAGTGTTTGTTATACGTCTAGTTATGCAGCGAATGATCCACCTAAAAGTGTTTAGTTTAAAAGTTTTTGTATCTTCGATGTCATGATTCACCTAATGATCCACCTTCCCAAACAAGTGTTGCTATTTGGTCTGACACACTACACTTGAATGTATCCAAAGTTATCGTGAGTCAACGTGGTGTAAGTAATTTTTTTCCGAAAGTGATTGAATTTAATCTTACGGTTGATTTGAAGAAATTGAATCAGGATTATGACATTTATTAGGTTGTGTTATTGGAATTTGGTTTAGTTGTCTAAATTAAACATTATTCTAAACTTGAAAAATCTGGATGGGAATCAGTGCCCACGGTTTTTCTATTTTGGAATTTGTTATTCAAAGTATTTTTGTTTCAAGCAGATTTTTGGTTTCCTTCATTTTTAGGAGAAACTATGTCAAATTTTTCTTTAGAAATCGACATTCATATATTGTTCACAATATTAATTTTAAGAGAGGTTGATACAGTTGGCCGGAAAAGAATTGGTGTCTGCACATTAGCAAAACCCGGAGATGACGCATGAAGAGTTGTCTCCTCTATCGAAGAAGACTTGGATCAATATTGCAGATACAGTTTTTGGTCGCCGACCTGAGAAGGAGGTTCATGGCCTTGGATAGGCAGTCAAGTGAGATTTGAGTCAGCCTTCGGTTTCATCGACTAGGCGTTTGAGTACAACGGCTACCAAGGAACAGGTCCAAGAGGCCGAAGAGGAGGCTCGAGTAGCCAAGACTTGGACTGATACAATACAATCTCGGATGGATCATATACTCAAGTGTCTCAAGACTAGGCTAGGGATGGATCCTGATTCTGTGTGTCACCCAATTGTCACGCCTCGAGATTCTGGACACGATGATAACAATCCGAGTACCGGGGGAATCAGCAGGATCCAAACTCTCGCAGATGTCGATATTAATGTTTAGTTTCATTTATATTTCGATCAGAACGATACAATTTTTATGTACAAATTTTATATTTAAAATATTCAATGAGTATTTTCCTAATTAACTATTTAATTTTTAATTCAATTTTTATTTATGAAATAATTATAAATAAATAAAAAATAAAGGGACATGTTAGATGGCAAATTTGTTACTATTTCATCGTCTAGCAAGAACATTCAGACGAAGAGAAAACTTTTGTTGTCTCGAATGAAGTAGTTAGACGATGAAATATCATAATTCTTCGTCTATGGTAATTCCCTAAGACGATGAAAACGTATGATTTCTTAGACGACGAAACTGTTTCGTCTTCTAAGTGAATTACCCTAGACGACGAAAAATTTGTCTTCTATAAACTTATACGACGAAGTATATTTCGTCTTTTAAGATGTGACATGGACGACAGAACTTTTTTTTTGTCGTCTAAGTGCTTACACTAACACTTAGCCGACGGAACTTAGACGACAAAGTTTTCGTCGTCTAAGTACTTAGACAACGAAAACTGCATCTTGTTTCATCGTCTAAGTACTTTTTTCTGGTAGTGGTAGTTATATATGGATAATACCAAGTAGTTGTGGTGTGTCCACTACTTGAGAGAATATAGGCATGTATGTCATGTGTCCCGGCCCTAAAGGAAGTTGGGGGTGTCAACTTCCATAGCATCCGTATGAGAATTGTGAAGGTACATGCTAGTTTGTAGTTTGTAGTTTGTATTCCGTTGCGTATATCAATAAAAAAAAAAGAGGAAATGAGAGTTCCACAAACTAGTGCATGTGAGTTCCTTGTTTTGAACCCATCACTCGTTAGAACTAGGATACACTTGTGATTAGATAGCAGGGGCCCTCGCTCTGTAAGGGAAAAGCGCCGACCTCGCTTAGTACGGCCAACGTCTACATACAGCGTCGTTGTTTGTGGCTGGTTTAGATTGGGAATCAAGATTCACCTAGGTGTCATCACAGGTTAGGACGGACTGTCATGGAAAACAGCACTGTAAACGAGTCATACCAACTGGGGCTTGTGACAACGTGTGTGGTGACATGATCGCCCTCATCAAACATTTGTGCTTGGGTAGGCTATTCACGTACTGCTCCTACATCACAAGAATATGGCTACCGCGCGCACTTGGTTATCGAACCACTTTAACATTAGATTTTCCCATCTTCATTTTCAATTTATTCGTTGTATTTTCAGGCAAGGTCTCAATCGGCCCCCTGCCATGTGATCAACCTCCTTCAGAATTGAATGTATTTCCACCTTAATTTTATTAATTAGTTAATACCATATAACCATTTGCCAGAATTTCATATTATAACATTTAGGGAATTAATTAAATAATATTATCGCTTACTAACGTACTTATATTAACAGTCATTCTAGCTAGCATGTGATATGATCATAAGTTCAGTAGTATAATCGCTAAAAATCAATTTAGCTCAATAATATTCTATGACATTCGATCCCGTGCAAGTAATTAATCAATCAATAGTACGTTGCGGAGGGATTCCTCTTTGACGGGCGCGAAGGGAGAGTTCCCTTGGATATATGCATCAACAGGCCTCGATTTGGAGGTGACGACCTGATGTGAGTGTTTCTCAAGCACGGAAGAATTGTGCAAGTGTTATTATTCTAGGGAAGCTTAATAAGGTTACCTCAGAAGACGAAGATATATGATCGAAGAAATGGTTCCAATAATTCGGAATAAGGAATTCGGAAGTAGTACGTTCAAAGCCCGTAGGCGTTGAGCTAGTGTGATATTTCATATCCCGTATGTAGTCGTTGTTTAGTCGAGTATAAACAGCTATAGGGATTTACCAATACGTATTTATACGTACGCACAATGAAGTTCAAATAGGATGAAATCTGTGACAATGATTAAAAATTTAGCAGAAATAATGAACTTGAAAAAAGAAATGAGATTTACCCTATTTGGTTTGGTTTGTTTACCCGAAGTAAGAGACTGATGATCAGTCAAACACCTCCTCACTCGACACCAGAGAGGAGAGAGAGAGGATCGAATTTCTAGACAACAGTGTTGAATTGGGAGAGCCAGGTGAAGGTACGCGTGTGAAGGCAGAGACTGACTCGAGCGGGATCGAGATCGAGATCGAGATCGACAGAGAGAGAGAGTCTTGGAGTCCCGTGCGTTTTGGTCGATCGACATATCAAGCGGTACCAGTCATCTCTTGTCTACGTATTATCATCTTTCCCTTCTGACTGTCTGTCACTTCTGACAGTCTCCTCTCGCGGGCCCCCCACCTCCCTCACCTCTCACGGACGGCACCATGCCGCGCCCCCCCCCCCCCCCCCCCCCCCCCCCCCCCCTCTCTCTCTCTAGATAATAGATATGCATCATATTCTTGGTCCTCACACAATTATGGCGTAATGATTTTTGACGCTCATGTCAGTTGCTGGCTGTATAGGCGTCTCACTTTTCTCTCATTAGTCTCACTCTGCCATTTTCAATTCGATCGATCCATCTTCATTTCACTTGTGTTGTTATTATATTCGAACAGAGAGGAGAGAATGGTCCAGCTGAGTCTATGGCTGACCGACTTTGACAAGGAAAGCAATAAGCAGCCGTATTTAGATAAAGAAGGCAGAGAGAGAAAACAATTGTTTTCATTTTCTTACTTAATATTTTTCTTTTCCAAGTTTATAAAACAAAAACCGGGATTCCTTCTGGTTTTATTGATTTCTAGCTGCTTCTCTCTCTCTCTCTCTCTCACTCTCTCTCTCTCTCTTTCTCTCTCTCTCCAGCTAGCTGCGGGGAGGATCGATCCAACACGCTAAAAGCTTAGCTCGATTCTCAGATTTTAGTTGTATATTGTCTCCTACACCAGTTAAAGCTTTTGTCTTTTCTAGTTTTCTTTCATTTTGTTGATAGTTCTAGCTAGCTTTTGTTTTACTACTTTGTTTTGAGCAACTTCATTCTCAGCCTCAAGAGATGATGTCATCTGAAGATGGTCTTTCGGTTCCCTCCACAATCAGTCGAGGGTTTCTTCACGAAGAACCGAATCTGGCTTCTAACCCTAACCCTAATTCCACTAATCCAGCTGTACTCAAGAGGAAGCGAAATCTACCCGGAACGCCAGGCAAGTAATAAATTGCATGTACTTTAATTAGATTAGATAGATTAATATCAATGATATGCCGGCCTTTTCATTCTTTTTTCTCCTTTTTCTTTTGTGTTCGTGCTTATTTCAGATCCAGATGCAGAAGTGATAGCTCTGTCCCCAAAATCTCTAATGGCCACGAACCGATTCCTATGCGAAATATGCAACAAGGGCTTCCAGAGAGACCAGAACCTCCAGCTCCACAGACGCGGCCACAACCTTCCGTGGAAGCTGAAACAAAGATCCAAACTTGAAGTGATTCGGAAGAAAGTCTACGTGTGCCCCGAGAAGAGCTGCGTGCACCACGAGCCTTCCAGGGCACTCGGAGACCTCACCGGAATCAAGAAGCACTTCAGCCGAAAGCACGGCGAGAAGAAGTGGAAATGCGAGAAATGCTCGAAAAAGTACGCCGTCCAGTCGGATTGGAAGGCTCATAGCAAGATTTGTGGGACTAGAGAGTATAGATGTGACTGTGGCACACTCTTTTCCAGGTAATTAACGTACCCCATCTTTCTCTCATTTCGAAATATATAATTCTTCAAATCTCTCTCACATCGGCTAGCCATGTCACAAAGTAGTGTGTAGATTTCTTACAATAAATGAATAAATTCCCTAGTTGAATTAGGACTTTAATTCTGTGAAGAATATGTATTAAATGCCCCTCCATATCTGAATTTAATGCAATAAGTATGACCAGATTTTTTATCTTTCCTAAACAGGAAAGACAGCTTCATAACTCACAGAGCTTTCTGTGATGCATTGGCGGCTGAAGAAGCTGCAAGGTTTGGTTCAACTTCAACACTAGCCACCAGAATTAACATTCCAAGCTTCATGAATGGATCCATTACCAATAATCAGCTCCATCATCAACAGCAACAACAACAACAACAAAGAAGCATGCCCCATTTCTTACCAATGTTCCAACATCATCCGCAACAGCCCGAATTCTCATGCTCGGATCAGCTCTCCGCAGCCAACTTAGGCTTGCCGGATATGGTGCAAACAGCGTCGTCGATGGACATGTTTGGACAGTCTTACTCTCAGAACCAGTGGCTGAACAAGTTGCCAGACTTGTCATTTAGTAATGGGAATCTTTCGATATCGTCATTAATGCCGCGGGGACCGAAAGATAAGGAAGACTCCAAAGCAAACTTGAATTTGTCCAATACGATGAGTTCGAGCTCTTTCTACAACAACAGTAATCAGAATCCAGGTAGTCACATGTCAGCCACCGCGCTTTTGCAAAAAGCAGCTCAGATGGGCTCTACAACGAGCAACAGCAACGACGTCGTTCCGGCTTGCTTTGGCTTCTTAAACTCGTCGTCATCTTCACCGTACAGCCACAACAAGAACGACGACAACTTCAACGTCTTGCTCAACTCTCTATCATCTTCTTCGGGTCAAGTCGGAGACGGGTCGTCCTCATTCTTCTCGAGCTCGTTCTTGAGTAACAAAATCAATCATCTAGACCAAATGATGATGCTTCAGTCAAGTACTAGTAGTCCTGCTGGTGCAAATGAGAGCGAGAAGAGTAGTTTAACCAGGGACTTTCTCGGAGTAGGTGGAATTGCGAGAGTACCTTTCTTTCAACAAGAGCTAGGAGCAGCGAGTTTAGCTTCCATGGGTTCAGCCATGGATCAGTTGGTCCAGTACAGTAGCAAGACTAGTGGTGCTACTCAGCAATCAGCAATGAGATCGAGACCTAGCCTTTTCATAACAAGGTAGACTACACCCTTCAGCCAAAGTTGGTTTTGATGTACCATAAGTGAGTGTTAAGTAGATGAAAAAACATGCATGATTTTACCAAGTATGGAAACCAGAAGATTAGCAGGACAGGGAGCCGTTGAGGGCCGTATGTGTTTTGGCTCTAAGAACAGGGAAGATGAACTATCGGGCCCTTCATGCTGTAGATTTCTCTTTTTCCTTTCGTTTAGTTTCTTTCGTACGTTTGGTCAAGTTGTAGCTAGACCTTTTAGTCAATGATATATAAAGGCTTAAAGCCTGAAACATTGATTGTGTCAACTTCAATTCTGTAGATGAACTTCGAGCCTTCGACACTACGTACCAAGCTTTCTCCTTCTTTCACTGTTACAAAACAAAATTAAAATAACACGGCCATCTTCCTCCGTACAGTACGTTTAATAAAGCTAGTTGGGAATCAAATGTATATATACCACGTACAGATTACTTATACTAGCTAGCTAGCTCGATCTTTCACATTGTTTTCTTGGTCATTAAGGCAATAGTTTTAATGATATATATATATATGTGTGTGTGTGAAAGCTTATGAGCTTCTATGATTGTGTTTTGAGAGAAAAGCTAATCTGTATTGATAACAAATAAATGGTTCTTACAAAAGCAATACAAGCCTGAGCTACTTATAGGTACAGTAGGATAAGCGTGGCCGTCAAAGACTAGATGACAGCAGTAAATGTAAATGAGCTGATCCCAAGATACGTACTAGATTATAACAACTATACTGACTAGACTTGACTAATTATAAGACTAAGGTTATTCAGTTAATACCCACCCTCAACTCGATAGTGCTGCTTGAACCATCAAGTTGCCACAGAGATAATTGTGCTGATCGAGTAGAGCAAAGTCCCTGAGTAAATAGGTCTGCAAGTTGTTCTTGAGTAGATACAAACTGAAGTTTAAGTGAAGCAGCCTTGACATGATCTCTTGTGAAATGAACAACAACTTCAACATGCTTCATCTTTGAGTGTTGTACAGGATTAGTGGCCAGAGCTAAGGCAGAGATGTTGTCACAGTGAAGCTTAGGAATATCCAGTAGACTAATATGAAGATTTGCAAACAAATGTTTCAACCACATGATTTCTGTAGTAGTGTCAGCCATGCTTCTGTACTCAGCTTCTGTAGAAGACCTTAACACCATGTGTTGCTTCTTTGAGCACCAGAAAATACGAGAATTATTGAGTAAAAACATAAAAACAGTTGTTGATTTTCTGTCATTAGGATCTCCTGCCCAGTTAGCATCACAAAAAAGCATTGAGAATCAAGAAGGATTGTGAGGACTGGCCCTTGAAAAACTGTATTCCATGGCCAAGAGTTCCCTTTACATATCTCAGAATCCGTTTTGTTGCAACAAAAGGATCTTCAGTAGGATAGTGAAGAAATTGACATACTGCATTTACACTGAAGGTTATGTCTGGCCTAATGAATGTTAAGTAATGAAGACATCTAACCATACTTCTGAACCTTGATACATCAATGGAAGACAAATGAGTTTATGTATCCTTAAACAACTTTACTCCAGATTGACAAGGAGTAATCTGAGCATGACATACATCTAATCCTGATTTATGAACCAAATCTTTTGCATATTTTCTTTGAGACGCAAATATACCAATAGAAGAATATTGAATTTCAAGTCCCGGAAAGAAATGCAGATCACCAAGATCCTTCATTTCAAACTCACACTGCAGAGCATGCTTTATTTCACTAATAACTTTTTCATCATCCCCAGTTAGTATAATATCATCAACATATAGTAAAAGATAGGTCCTTACTATTCCTAATGCTTTGATGAAAAGAGATGGATCTGAGTAACAACAGTGAAAACCAAGAGATGGTAGGAAGTTGGTGAATCTTTCATTCCATGCCCTTGGTGCCTACTTCAGACCATAGAGTGATTTCTTCAATTTGCAGACATGTGTCTTCATTTCTTCATGCTCAAGACCTCCAGGTTGAGCCATGTAGACTTCTTTGTTTAGAACACCATGAAGAAAAGTATTTTTTACATCCATTTGATGTAGCTTTCATCCAAAATGAGCAGCAAGAGCTAATATAATTCTCACAGTAGTGTGTCTTAATACAGGTGAGAAGGTCTCTTCATAATCAACTCCATGTTCCTGTGAAAAACCTCTTGTTATAAGCCTTGCTTTATGTCTAGCAATAGTCCCATCAACATTGCGTTTAATCTTAAAGATCCATTTGCATGACACCAAATTTTTTCCATATGGAAGAGGTACCATATCCCAAGTTTTCTGCTTCATTAGAGCATTGTACTCTTATTGCATGGCTTGAAACCATATTGGACTAGTTATAGCCATCTTGTAGCTAGAATGTTCAATTTCTATCAAATCTTGGCTTGAGTTGTGAAGAACAGACATAAAGCATTTACTTTTGATCGAAAATCCCTATTTTGCTTCTGGTTATCATACTATGATCATTCATTGTAGTATTGGTCTGCCCCATAACATGATAGAGTATATTGGAATCAGCCACCTGAGAAGAAGTTCTTGATGGAGAATGCTCAAGCACTACTGATATACTAAGACTATCTTGTGAAGTGATAGACAAGTTTCATGTCTCTTCTTCAAATCCAACTTGAGTATGATTATGAGGACTAAAAACTTGCAAGTCAGAATTACTTTGATGTGAAAAATAAGCTGGTCCCCATAAAGATGGTGAGATAGACACCAATGTATTAAACTCAGAAATATGAGGGATTGAACTAGTTTCACCAATAGGAAAAACTTTAATTACTGCAGCTAGTAGTATGATCAGTGGTGTGATCAGAATTATCACTAGAATCAGCATCATTGTCTTATGACATGTTAAGCTGATTATCAAACTGAGACTTTGAGGTTGAGTTTAGAGTGGTACATGAGCATGTGTTGTTGTTAGAAATGTGTACAAGGTGAGGAAAATTCTCTGAGGGCTATGAAGTAGACAAGGCTTCTGTGGCACTTGAGAAATAGTTGTGTCTGACAGCACTGACTGTAAAGGCATCTAAGAAGGCACAACAGTAATAGTTTTCCTAGGTGTATAGGGAAAATAGTCTTCATTTAGAAACACGTCTTGATACAAAATATTTTCTTCTTATAGGATCAAAACATATATATCCCTTATATCCTGCTACAAAACCAATAAACACACACTTAACTATCTTAGGTTGAAGCTTATTATGAGTATGAGAAGCCAAAAGAGGGTAATATGCACAACCAAACACTCTAATCTTTTCAACAGAAGGAATCTTGTTATACAATTTCTCAAAAGGAGATTGCCTTTGCAGAATTGGAGAAGGCATTATGTTTATTAAGTAAATGGCCATTGCACATGCATGATACCAAAAATATTCTGGTAATGAAGCAGTTTGTAATAAAGTAACAACAGTCTCTCTTAAGTGTCTATTTTTCCTCTCTGGTACACCAATTTGCTCTGGTGTATAAGGACATGATACTTGATGAACAATACCATGAACATGTGAGAAGTGCTTGAACACATTGTTGATATACTCTCATCCCCTATCAGACCTTAAGGACTTAATCTTAGTTGAGAACTGTGTATTTACAAGTGCATGCAGTGCTTTAAAATAGGCAAAAACTTCACTCTTATTTTTCATAGGAAAAATCCATGTATACCTTGTAAAATCATCCGCAAACAACACATAGTATTTATATCCATCAAGAGATACATAAGGAGAGGGGCCCATACTTTAGAGTATACTAGATCAAAAGGAGCTACACTCTTAATACTTGATGATACAAAAGGTAGTTTGTGAAACTTTCCTAACAAGCATGATTCACACACATCAGAGTCTGAAGGTCTACTAATGATATCACACTTCTTTAGCATAGATTGAACTACTTCATTTGAGGTATGGCCAAGTCTTTGATACCACAGTGATTGTTGCACACACCTTCCCAAAAATGCAGTTTGAGTAGAAGTACTCCTAATTGATGAATCTAAAGAAGACTTATCTAAAATTGTAGAAGAGCCTACAGTATGCACTGATCTAGTAGTCACTTTGTCTTTATTCTGAGGAGGAAGATCAAACAGTATTGGATATAAGCCTTGCCTACACACCCCTTTGTACAGTGTAGTTCCCATCACCTTATCCTGTATACAACACATGAACTCATCAAACCAGACTCTATACTTATTTTGTTTGCATAACTGATATATAGACAGTAAATGTGCAGCTAAACTTGGAATAAGTAAGACATCATCAAGTTTTAAAGAGCCAAGCATTGCATCACTAGTGTGTGTGTGATAAATAATTGAGCACTATTACTAACTTGGACTGAATCAAGAGCATTGTATGGAGCCATATTGTTCAGCAGAAGAGCTTCACTGGTCATATGATTGGTTACTCCTGAGTCAGCAAGCCAATATTGAGGATCAATAGGAGCAGGAGTGGCCAACATAGCAGTTGGAGGATTGACTTTGCAGCGTGATTCAACATCAAAGCTGCCATTGCTTGAGTCAAAGCCTGTGTAACTTGATCACCTTGAGAGAAATTGCTAGCTGAAGAATCGTTTCCTAAGTGATTATATTGAATGGTATTATGGCCTGAGTTGTTGAAATTAACTTGCTATGGAATGCCTTGAAACATGCCTTGGTTATTGTTGCTTTGAAAGCCTTGAAGATTTCATTGGTTGTTGTTCTGAAATGACTGATAATTTTTTAGAAAATTCCCTTGATTGTTGTTATTCTGAAATTGCTGAAAGTTCCTTTGACTGTTGTTCTATTGATTCTGTTAATAATTGCCTTGAAAGTTGCCTTGATTGTTGCAGTATTGTAACAACCTGAAACAAAGTTCACGTATAAATCAGCACGAAATTGTATTATCACGAATTAGTCATATCACATGAGTTATTAACGACTTTTTCATCGGGCGAGAATTTGACTTGATTTCCTTTACAAGAGTTGTAGAATATTTAATTTCAAACTAGTAGGAATTTTCAGAGAACTTTTCTGATTTGCAAGATATTTGTTATTAATTTTAGAAATTTTGTTTTCGGATAACTATTGCGATGTTTATCGAAAATTGTCATAACGGATAAATCGAAAAGAAACTTGTTTTTATCAATTAATTAGTGACCGTACGATCACGATTTAGTCGAATAATAGCCGTCAATCAATTGAGGAGCTTCCCCTATAAATGGAAAGTTTCTTAAATTGGTCGGGTTACCCGATTTAGAAAGTCAGTTTGGGTGTTGACCTTGTGTTGACCCACAATTGACTAGACCTGGTTTGCCGACCCGTTTCCTTGACCCGCCAGAAATTTCACCGTCCAGCCACCTTTTCAGGCGATTGAGGTATGAACTTTCTTCTCCTCTTGCCTATGAGTGGCTTGGTGTGATTATTTGGGACTTTTAGGTATGATTTGGAGCAACCCGAACGGGTTTTTGGTACGGTACCCATGGACGCCTTGGGTGATTACGCTCCGGCCATTCTCCGGTGACGGTGTGGGGTGGATTCGACTGGGTTTTGTCCTAGGAGTCGAAACCCCTTAACCCCATGGGCCGTCGTGCGCTGTAGCTGGCGTATTAGCATCGAGAAGATTCTGGCGGGTTTTGGACCTGCCGACTTTCGAGTGGAATTCCGGCGAAGTACGCCAGAATTTGATGTGGCCACAGAAGGGAAAGATGTAGGGTTTGGAAAGAGGAAGAGATTGAGGGGCCGAACGCTCCAAATGGAGCTATCTGACCGGGGGGGGAGCGTGTGGCTCTGGCGAGGAAAAATTCCGAAATTGTCCGGGGTAGTTTCTGAGTTGATTTTTGCACGTTTTATCGAATTCTAGTATTAAATGTTTCTGTTATTTATTCAAGAGATCGTGATCGAGATTTTGGCGAAGGAACTTCCGCCGGACCACAGAGTTAGCTCTGTACTGTGAGTGGACACTTTATTTTTACAGTTGATTAGCGAGTCTGTTTATTATTATATTCAGTTCCAGTTCAATTTGTGCTTTCAGTATTCAGTATCTATTTTTGGAGGATTGTTTCAGTTAGTTTTGCATCGATGCATTGGTTACTCGGCTGATCCCCGAGTGGCTCTAGGGAAGTAGCAACATTTACCCCTTGGCATTCACGTCGTCTTTGTGTCAGGAATCATCGGACGAATTTAGTGGCTCGAGGTCAGAGGACCCCAGTCACTGCCTCCACTTGAGCACGATACTCGAGAAGGGTCAAGTGTCCCCCTCGACGTATCCTTATTGTACATTTTCAGTATTCTTGACTCGCTATCAGAGTTGATGATTTTATTTACAGTAAGGCATAATGTAGATTTTACTTTATATATTTTGAAGTTATTATCGTCCACTCACTCTAACGGTTATTATTTTATATACCTTTCCTGGGCTTTTTGGTTTTCTCCGCCCAGTTTGTAGTTGTTATCCTATGATTGCATGTCGGAGGCGGAGGCGTAGAGTTTGTGTTACTGTACTCATCTAGTAGGTTCCTAACTTAATCTGCTAGTCTTGTATAATATGTATATTGGAAGTCGCTCTGAATACTGTGTAGAGTTTGACTCAGTTGTGTTTTATTTTCCATATAGTTCTCGGATTTCTTATCACCTTCTGTAAACAGTATTTATTTATAGTAAATTTAAAATTTGGTTGATTTGAGAAATCCGGATGGGATTTAGTGCCCATGGTTTGTTTTTGTGGATATTTTAGAAGTGTGTTTTCCCTAAAAAATTTTGGGTTTCTGTGACGACCCGAACCAGAATTAGTTGTGTATTCTGCACGATTCCCGAGATTGGTCATAGTCGTAGTTTTCCGTTATATATGTGGTTTGCCGATTCTATTCGCGACTATGTTTTCGGTCGAGAATTTGAGTTGAGTGTCTTCACGGAAGTTGTAGAGTACGTGATTTCGAGCTTGAGGGCGGTTCCGGAAGATTTTTCCGATAACCGAGGAATATTTTGTGATTATTCGAAGTTTTGGTTTCCGACGAGTTTATCCGATTGTTTCGAGCTTATCCGAATCATTTCGAACATTCATTTCGGATCGTCGATTGACCCGAGGCGAGAGTATAAATATCGGAAATAGTCGTAAAATCATCGAAAATCACTATTTGGCGTTGACCGTTGTTGACTTTCCAAAAATAGCAAGTTTGACCGTTGACCCGAGGGGAAAACTTTCCCGTTTCGGCTTCGCCGTCCGACGACCGTTTTCCGGCCACCTCCGTCCTTGTGGAAGGTATGGTTCGCTTCCTTGTGTGATTTCGAGTTGAATGGTGTTTAGATTTGTGTGAATTGGTGGTGTTTGGAGGTAACCCGAATCGGGTTAGGTTATTGGATTTCGCCGGTGACGGGGGTGGCTTTTCGGCAAGCCACGGTGGCGGGGAGGTGGGGGTTTCGCCTCCCCTTGGCCTAGTGAAGCTTCCCATGTGGTTTAATTGAGGTTTAGTTGAGGTTTTGGGAGGACCCGAACTGGGTTGCCGGAGGAGGATTCCGATCAGTTTCGGGCTGTTTTTGGCTGGGTTCCGGTGTGAATTGGAGGTTGGTGTAGTTATGGAAATGGTTTAGCTTGGAAGGACCTTGAATTCTGGAAAGTTTCGCCGTGGAATTCCACCGTTGATGGCACGCCCCCGCCGGCGGTGGCGGTCAACGGCGGAGCTCTGGCGAGGGGTTGACTTTTTAGAATTTGGTGTTTTTAATGTCGTTTTTCTCGTAATCGCGCCCTGATTATCGTCTAGAGGTTTTCGGTTTGATTTGGGTAGCCGATTTTCAGTCGAGGGTTTCGAGTGGAGATTTCGGGAATTTCGTTAATCATTTTGTACTGCATTGCATATTTCCGGGAACGGTTGGTTTCCGTGGTTCAGTACAGAGTTGTGGACTATGATTTTGATCAGTTATGTTTTATGAATATTTAGGAGATCGAGATCGTGATCGTGTTTCAGGCGAGGGATCTTCCGCCGGACCACGAGATTAGCGCGAGTGCGCGTTTTGCTCACCTGTGAGTGGACAATTTCTTTTCACGGAATTCTTGCGAGTGTTTTATATGATTTACGAACTTGAGCATGCGTATGAGATTTCGGATTACATGAGCATGTATTTTACGATTATACATATACGGATATACGTATATGAATATACATACACTTATATGCTGTTTCATGCATTTGCATCGAACTGTTTATGATTTGATTTACATAGAGTACAGTCTCTGTTACGTTGTTGTATTGATACACTTGCCTCTCGGCTGATCCCCGATGGTAGGCTCCCAAGAGGGGCGTTACCCCGACCTGACCGGCGAGGGGCGTTTCCCCGGAACCGAGGCCTTTCTGGCTTAGAATCACGTGTGGGTCTGGGATCCCGTGATTCAGACTGTACTAGCACGGATGTGTCCATGAGTGACCCCGTGGGATTTTTACTTGCATGCTCAGTACGCTGGAGGAGTATGATTTTACCTCGTGTACTTTGTATTTCTATTTACCTGGACTCGCATATGTTATTTTAAACATATATATCAATTGGTGAAAGACATTTATTTTCGTCCACTCACTCTAACAGTTTTCATGTCTTTCCCCTGGGCTTTTCGGTTTCCGTGCCCAGTTGCAGTTCAGGTTTGATGTTTCACGTCGCGGTTGGAGGCTAGTGATCTGAGCTACCTGTGTTTTCCAGTAGGTTCTTGTTTCGCCTACTGATGTGTATATTGTATATATTTACACTAGTGGTCGCTCTGATACACTCTGATACGTGTTTATACGGATTTTCACGGATATACTATATATAGTACAGTATGTTTATTGTTTATTGTTTATAATATGATGTTGAGAAATCCGGATGGGATTGGTGCCCACGGTTTGGCTTTTGTGGCATAGGACGAAGTGTTATTTTCAGGGTGCAGGTTTATGCAATTCCACGTTAGTAACGAAACTCTGCCGAAATTTTGAAAATTTTTTGTTGGTTCGTATTTCAGAAGGGGTTCGATTCCGGTTTAGGTAACCGAATCGGGGTTGGGTCCTTTCAGTTTCTTGATTCTAGAAGAAACTCTGGCAAAATTTTTTGTTGACTCAGGTGTCGTTGGGGCTCATTTCCAGTTTAGGAAACGTACTAAATCGGGATTGGGTCTTTTCAAGTATCCAGTGTTATTGTTGTTTTGATTCTAATAGCCAACATTATTCTGATGTCTATGACTGTTGCTGAAAGGATCCAACCCTGATTTAGTTACCTAAACCGAAATTAAGCCCTAACGACTCTGCTAACCTTAGTTACTATTCACTAATTAACATCCAATGTGGAGATCCAAAACTCAAAAGTCACAAAATAAAAAAATTCCCACATATAGGTTCACTACTAAAATATATAATATGTACAACATTTTTTGACATTAGAGCAGCTAGACAAATTAAACTGAGTGTGTAAAGTAAAATACTAACTCTCATGATCAACCTTGGATCCTATGGTAGATACTGCTATGCAATGAATTGCATGTGCGCTCGACCTCAAATGAACTCTGCAAACTAGGCAATTAAACCGAAAAGCCCAGGAAAAGACACATAAAATAATAAAACTGTTAGAGTGAGTGGACGAAAATAAAGTATTTCACTTTAAACTGAAAACTATAAATAATATGTCATTCACCATAAATGTACATAAAAATGATGCGAGTCAAAATATACATGCCTAAGTCAGGTGTTTGTCATAACCTTCTTGGGTACCATATAATGTGTGTAGGTAGTAACTTGAGTACATTTTCCTCAAAGTTACTAGAATGCCTAGGTTAGGTGTTTGTCCTATCCCTCCCGAAGCGTCTCGGGGATCAGCCGAGAAGCCAGTGCATCGATGCATCAATTGTGACTATGCTCAGTGTTAAAGAAATCATATGTGCCTTCATGCAAACGCATAATCATTAATGCATACTCGAAAAATACATAATCATAAAATGTATAATCATAGACTTGCAAATCGACAGTGAAAATAAAGTGTCCACTCACAGTACTATACCGTGATTTCCACCAAAGCGAAGCTTGTCAGTCGATGTTTCTATACATCTGCCACTGGCTGCTAATACATCATCCTGAAACAATGATTTATATTTAACAAATAATCGTTAAGAATAATATTAAATAACTAAGCTTGTTCACCTAACGAGCAATATTGTCGAGAACGTCGCATTCTCGAATATCATGCTTCCCGAACTACAAACAAGCTTAAATCTAATTCCATATTCTAAATCTTGAATCCTTTTTAAAGTTTGTAACACAATTCTTGAACGTTACACGACTCGAGGTTGATTCGACATTCGACTCAACCGTTCAATATTGTCGTAAGTTCGTTTAGTTAATATCTAATTAATCACACGACTTAAACAACTATGTGCAAATTAATTAAATAACTTATTTATCACATTCCTTACATAAATATAAACAAAATGGTATAAAACTTCTGCCGAAATCCCTCCGCCGGAGCGCCGCCGTGAACCTTCGCCGATGACTTTTTTCAGTGGACCACAACCCAATCTGTTCAAAATTCACCCAACAACACAATTTCCTTCTACCACCATGTCCAATTCGAATCAAAAATAGCTCAGTTATACATTTGAAATTCAGATCATAAACCCCCAAAATATTGAATCACTCGATTCTCCGAGCTTGGAAGGAATTAGAACAAGTTCTGGACATCACTAGCTTTGTACAGAGGAGAGCTTCAAAGCCCAGTAGGTTACACCGGCCGATTAGAACCGAAATCAACAACCTCCAAATTCAAGGGTTCAAAGAATTTTGAAGCTTCATCAACAAAACTAAGCAAACTCAGGGATACATAGGTTCAGGTGTTAAGAGTAATTGATAGAGGGAGTGAAGAGGAGAAGATTGATATCTTAAATCGCCGGTTTGGGTGGCCGGACGGCGACCTCCATCGACGACAGTGGTGAGCCGGCGAGATACCACGCGGAGAGAAGAAAGAGAACGAGTGGGAGGAGAGAGAAATACTTTTACCCAAAAGGGAAATGTTCACTTTTCGTAAAAGAAAAAATTGGTATTTATAGTTTCGACTAATTGATTTCATAAATTTTACAGAACTTTAACTGACCGTAATTTCTCATCGTAACTCTGATTTTAACACTTGACGCGGCTACGAACTCGTGTCAATAAACTCTAAGACTTTCCTCAATATAATTTATTAAAATAGAAAGTCTCATTATACTTGTTCAATTACGATTATTACATTTCCGATAAACTTCTATTAATAATAACTTTCTAGTCGTAACTCTGTTTTTGGCATTCTTCGCATCTACGGACTCGACTTGACAATTTCTACGACTTTCATCTGAAGTCAACCAAGTTCGATAATCTGATAAAAATTCAAATAAAAAGCTCACAATATATACCGACAGTGACAAAACTAACTACTTTTCTCGATTAACTTTAAATAAATAATAAAAATAAAATTTTCAGGACGGGGTGTCATAGTTGCCATTTTTGTTGATACCACCAAAGTTGTTGTAGTTCTTATTAGAGTTATTCTGTTGACCTGGAAAACCTTTAAGCCAGTGACAATCTTGAATGGTGTGATTAGTTTTACCACAATGTGAGCAAAGTTTATCCCTGGCATTATAGGTTCTACAATTCCTGGCCCCATGACCAATTCTCCCACATAATTGACACTACCTCAAAAATGTCATTTCCAGTGAAAGAGTTACTGTTGTTTCCACCAGAGTTGTTGGCATTGGAATTAGTAAAACCACCACTACCTCCATTAAACTTCTTGGTAATACTACCATTATGAGACTTGTTATGATTCCTTCTAGCAAAGTAACCTGACATTGCACTTTCAAGTAGTGAATAAGCATTCTAAACTTGACTATCCTGAACTCCAGATGTATCAGTCTGATTGACTTGAGTGACAAGGCCTAGTGGTGCACTTGATGAAGAGACACTAGAATCATTTTGTGCTACCATTGCAGTGAGGAATTGAGGTGGTAGTTCAGGATTCTCATCTGCCATATTAGCTTCAGAACTTTGTAGAAAGACCTTGAGCAAATCTAGAGAGCAATGAACAAAGTTAGCTCTGATTTGACTCTTGGCATAGTTGTAAGATGGAGGTATTCCACTAAGAATAGTGACCACAACATCCTTGTCATCCATTGTCACACCAACTATTTCAAGAGCATCATGTGCCTTTTTGATGTGATCCAGGAACACATCAACGGAATCAGAACCTTTCTTAATCTTCTGAAAATTGGCTTTCAATTGTAGGATATTTCTCTCATCAGGAGCTGCAAACTTTACCCTCAATTTAGTCCAAACTTCCTATGAAGTAGTACATCCAACCACACACTTCACAGCTGAAAACTTAAGGTTTGGCCAATCATATTAACAATTGCCTTATCCTGAGTTCTCCGAGCAACATATTCAAGATTAACAGTTGGAGTACCATTAGAATCATCAACAAAGGCTGGTGGACATGTCAGGGTACCATCAACATAACTAAACAGATTTTGGCCATGTAAGAACGATTCCATGAAAAATAACCACTGAGCATAATTGGTGGAATCAAGCAAAACATTCGGTAGATACACTGTAGTGTGATGAGCTTGTGAAGTGGCTATTGTAGCTAGGGTTTTGAGTTAAACACAAATTCTTTGAGAATCTAGGAATTTATGAGTAGAACACAGCAATAACTAAATGTATATGCTTGAAACACAGTATTAAACCTTCGATTCACACACAACAAGGCTAAATCAAAAATGATGATGAATTGAGCAGAGATCTCACTATTGTAGTACTGAAACTGAGATTTGCAAAACTTGAAGAAACTTATCTGATGTGTTTTGACGCAACAGAGAAGATACACCGAGTATTTTGTAAATTTTGCTTGCTTCTATGGGTATTTTGTCTTTAGGTGTTGTCTCCGGCGAAGCTCTCGGTCTCTATCGCTCGTCGTGTCCTAGGTAACAGCCAAGTGCTTTAGTGAAGCAGAAACCGACTTCGATGACGACGAAGGTGAAAACCCTCTTCGATGATGACCAAGGTGGAGACCAATACCGCCTTGGAGGTGGTTTGCTAAGTGCGACGAAATAGTTTTCCTGCATCTAATAGGTTTGCATAACCTAGGTCTCCGATCTGCTCTCCTCATCTTGGTGTGGCTTTTGCTCTTTGACCTTTCGCTCAACCGCTTTGCATGTTTCCAACCCCTAAAAATCCATAACCTGTGAAGAATTGGGTTTCTTTTGATTTTGAGTTATCCAATTCTCTCATATTAGAATATGAATATACGTTCGATCGTCATTTGTGTTTTCAGGCATCTTTCGCTTCAATCGTCATGTATGCTTTTCATTCTCTCTTTGTTTGGTTTATGTGTGGGACCTTTTTCGTCTGCTTCTCTGGTCAGTTCAATGAAATGCTTTCACAATTGATTGAATCATACATGTTCACTATGAAGCTACAAGTATGAACTATATTGATTGGCATCAGGTCGATATTAGATAAAAAATAATTGATCATGTGATTTATACATGGTTTGCTAGGGTTTTCAATTTTTTACTTTAGCTGGTTGTGTCTTCCATCTTCTTTTCTTTCGCTTTTTATTGTTAGTGTATTCTGCTCCATTTGTGAATCCTACCGCGGTACGTGATTCAATTTTGTTTGTCTGGATTCATGATTGATTTGAATTATATCTATTCTGGGTGTAGCAATCTATATGTATGCATACAGAATAGAACATACATATAAGTGATTACATATAAACGTGATTACTGATTATACGTATAAGTGGTTACATAGTGTTCTTGCGGAACCCATTCCATCCTTTAATTTTGTTTTCGTGATTACCAATTTGCCATAGCATTTAGATTCCCACTTCACAACTGGACTTTATGCAATTTTCATTTATACGAAGTCATATCCTTTGTGACATGGCTTTCATTTTTCGGGTTCATGGTTTTCTTCTTTTTCACCACTTATACAGCAAGAGAGAAGGGGGTAATACAAGCTTTATTTCGATCTGATCATTGTGGTTGTTTTTTCTTTAAATCCGCTTCCTCAGGCAACAAGGATGAGAGTCTATTGTCATCATCTGAGATTAGTGTGGTGGTTTGTTTAATGAAAGTAGTTTCAAATTTTGTTTGTAATTTGCGAATTATATACTACACCAACAGATTTGTAGTTTTGTTTTGGTAATGGTTGTTTTGGGCTTCTTAGGCAAGAAAGTGGATTTACCAAAGATTTAAGTGACTTGATTTTTGGTAATTTACTAATTCTTTTTATGTTCTATTCTGTCAAACTTGATTACTGTTAAAACACATTTACTCTCAATATGTATGCCCCATCTTGGTGTCTATGTTTGCTTCTTTCAATAACTTGCTTTAATATGTTAATTATGGAGTTTAGAAAATTTCGTGAACCACAGACAGTGTGCAATTTTTTGTATCCCTGTTTCGTTAAGTTATTGTTTTCTCTTTTTCCTTTGGTTTGGAACTATGTTTTTGGTTGCTGCTTTAGTTTACTTTCAGTGAAGTCTTCCTCATGTGCATATGAATTACAATTTTAAATAAGAATTTATCGTATGCAATTGAATTATGATCCTCATGTTTATAACTATAATGTTCGTTGTTGTATACTGTAAGAAATTATTCAGTTGTTTGACTCCGTTGAGCTTTGGTAAATACATGGGTTCATTATACAAAACGCTATTTTTCATAATCTTATTTTTTGCGCTTTAATCTTGGTAGTTTAAAACATTACACCATGCTTACTCATGTTTTTATGCTTTTTCTATGTGTATACTCTCTTCTTACAAACTCAATGGAATACATCTTCAGTCATTTTACGCGCACCTGTTTGAAAAAAGGACTCCATTGAGCAATAAATTGAGAAATATTCGGTTCTTTCCAGCTATTCCACCAAAAGAACGTTCACTACTGGAGGAGGGCAACGGGGCGACGTAGTTATATTTCTACGTCGCTCCGATTTTAGATGAGGCAACGTACTTTGGCTTTGATAAAAAGTACGTCGCTTCAAAAAATTTAGGCGACGTAGATTGAAGTACGTCGCTTGAACAAGCTGAGGCGACAAGTTTTTCATTCGAAGCGACCAAACCAATATACGTCGCTTCGAATAAAATCGAGGCGACGTAGATTGAGCAATCTACGTCGCCTAGATTTTATTCGAAGCGACGTATATTGGTTTGGTCGCTTCGAATAAAATCTAGGCGACGTAGATTGCTCAATCTACGTCGCCTCGATTTTTTTAAATCTGGATCTACTCTTCTTCTTAAAGTCAATCCGTTCATAAAGGTGGTATTTTAGAAAAACAGTTTCCCCGAGCTCTGTAGCTGTTTTGGGCGATTTTGGGGAGAAATTAGAGGAAATTGAGAAAGAAGGTTGTTCTTGCCATTGATTTGATTCTTGAGTAAGGTTAGTTTGATTTGTATCTTTTTAACCCTCTTTATGACCATAATATATTAAATTAGAAGTGAAATTGAAGTTTTGGTGAAATGTTTGAAGTTGAATTGAATTTGGTGTTATGTTGTAGTTTTAGTGTTTGAATCATTGAATTGTGTTAAATCATGTTATGGGTTCATGAATAATGTTTGAAATTTGGTTAAGTTTAGTGAAATTTATTGATGATTAGAAGTGAAATTGAAGTTTTGGTGAAATGTTTGAAGTTGAATTGAATTTGGTGTTATGTTGTAGTTTTAGTGTGTTAAGCATTGAATTGTGATAAATCATGTTATGGGTTCATGATTAATGTTTGAAATTTGGTTAAATTTAGTGAAATTAATTGATGATTAGAGTAGATTATGTGTATTCGAGCCTTAATTAGTAGTGTTATTAGTGTTAATCATGATTTCGAGCGTATGACTATATATAATTGTGGTGTTTATCAACTTAGAACTCCCGTTTGAGAATCAACAACTCATCTAGTTGATCGAGTTGAGTTGTTGATTCTCGAATTGTCCCATTTTTGGACACTTTAGGTGAACATGACTTTGTTGATCCTTTTGCTATTCATGTGATTTCAGTTTCAGTTTTGGGATATGGTTTCGACAGTGTCTCCTTTAAATGTTCCCCGAGTGCAAATTAGGTTGTTTAGATATGTGTGCACTCGGGGAACTGTAGGGAGATGCTGCCGAAATTTCCCTAAACTGGAGCTGAAACGCATGGGTGCAAAAGCGTTGACAAATGTCGTGTTCCCCTGAAGGGGATAGGACCCAACCCGGAGGCATAAGGCGAAGAAGTGTGGGGTTTTGGTTGAATCGCAACTGTGGCGTGGTAACTTTGTTCATATTGATTGTTTATGTTGACAGGAAACATGGACGGACTCCCAGACAAAACTTGGATGACATATCATCGTGCTGATCCAAGGTACATCAACGGCATATTCGAGTTCATGAATTTTGCCCGGCTACATAGTAACGGAGCCGATTATTACTTCTGCCCATGCAAACGTTGTAAGAACGGTCCGTTCAAGGTTACTATGGATGTCATGTATCATCACTTATCACACAGTGGTTTGAGTCCTACTTATACAGTCTGGCACCTTCACGGGGAAGTTTCTGGTGAACCGGCAATGCTCAGTCAACGAAGACAGTGGCTTCAAGACAGAGTCGGTCCTTCTAGTGGTACCGGTCCTTCAGTGAACCCGCAGTTGGAGATTCTACATGATGCATATCCCTATTATCCTGGATACCATGGAGATGCACCCCAACAATTAGTGGAAGATAATTCGGGCATGAACTTCAATGACATGGTAGACGATGATTATGAAAAGTACGATAGATTATTGAAGGAGTCACAGACCCCATTATACGAAGGCAGTGAGGAAACTGTTTTGAGTGCCATATTAGATGCAATGGAAATGAAAAATGAAAATGGATGGTCGGACACAAGTGTTGACTCTTTATGTATTTACATTAATAAACTTCTTCCTAAAGGGCACACATTCCCCTGTTCATACTCGAGAATAAAAAAAATCTTGAGTGATCTTTCACTGGGTTACGAAAGAATTGATGCGTGTGAGTTTAACTGTATGTTGTTCAGGGGGGCGCTTGTAAACGAGAGGATTTGTCCAGTGTGTTATTCTGAAAGATATAAGCCATATACGAATGATATTCCCAAAAAAATAATTCGTAACTTCCCTCTAACACCAAGGTTGAAGCGCTTGTTTATGTCCCCACACACTGCCAAGCATATGCGATGGCTGGGGGAGCGGATATGCGTGGCTGGTAGCCTCAGCCACCCAGCTGACGGAGAAGCGTTTCAACATTTTGACAGAACTTTTCCAGGTTTTGCAGGGGATTGCAGGAATGTGCGCCTTGGAGTAGCAACAGACGGTTTCAATCCATTCGGAACAATTGGAACTTTGCATAGTACATGGCCCGTTGTTGTGATGCCGTACAATCTACCACCATCAATGTGCATGAAGAAGGAATATA
Source organism: Geum urbanum (assembly GCA_946800695.1). Classification (NCBI taxonomy): domain Eukaryota; kingdom Viridiplantae; phylum Streptophyta; class Magnoliopsida; order Rosales; family Rosaceae; genus Geum; species Geum urbanum. The sequence continues at coordinate 14,762,706 of OX327001.1, forward strand.
ACATGTTATCAGTGTTGATTCCAGGCCCTAAATCTCCCGGAAAGTGCCTTAGTGTACTCATTGAGCCGATGATCGAGGAGCTAATACATTTATGGGTCGTTGGAGTCCATACTTTTGATCGAGTAGACAATGAGGTATTCTTGATGAAGGCAGCGGTAATGTGGACTATTAGCGACTTTCCAGGTTTAGGGATGCTTGCGGGGTCAACTGTGAAAGGGTACAAGGCATGTCCAATCTGTCTAGATGAGCTAACTTCAGAGCATATATGTGGGAGGATAGTTTATGAAGGTCATCAAAAATGGCTCCACCAAGATCACCCTTGGAGATTGAGCAAGGCATTTAACGAGAAGGAGGAGTTTGGCGGAAGACCCTATCGTAAGAGTGGAGATGAAATTTTGGAGGACGTTAGGTCAAACGTTTACCCTATTCTTAGCCAACATGAAGAGTTGAAGGTGCCGTACAATCCCAATAACAGACAGTGCTGGACTCACGAAAGCATATTTTGGAAGCTGCCGTATTGGTCATCATTGAAGATCAGACATTGCCTAGATGTCATGCACATTGAAAAAAATGTGTGTGACAACATCCTTGGAACCATTTTTTCGATTGAATCGAAGTCTAAGGATGGTCCAAAAGCTCGCGCTGCTTTGAAGAAGAGGAATGTGCGAAAAAACCAGTGGCAAAGAGCGGGTGACTTGGCTACGGGGAAAGTTCCTCATGCACCCTTTTTAGTTAAAAAGGATGATCTAGAAGATGTGTTCCAGTGGTTCAGGGATGTTAAGTATCCTCTTGGTTATGCAGGTAGTTTGAGAAGTAAGGTGAAAATAAGTTCCCCATCACAGTTTTATGGATTGAAGACGCATGATTGCCATGTCTTGCTTCAACGTCTTCTTCCTATGGTTATAAGAGGGTTCCTGCCAGAAAACGTTGTCAAGCCATTGATAGCACTGTCAAATTGGTTTCTTCAACTATGTAGTAGGGAGCTTAAGAAGGAGGTTGTGCGTGACATGGAAACTGAGATAGTGATGATTCTCTGCAATTTGGAGCTCATATTTCCTCCACATTTTTTTACATCTATGGTTCATCTCATGGTTCATCTGCCCGAACAAGTATTCCTTACAGGTCCAGTACACTATACATGGATGTATCCAATTGAAAGGTAAATTTTTTTGTTATTGCTAATATTATGTTCGTTGTGTAATATGTCGGCAATTAGGAAAATATTGTACTAATCTTGAGTGGTGTTTTTGCAGGCAATTAGGAAAATATAAAAAGTCAATGAGGAATACACGTTACCCGGAAGGTAGTATTGCTGAACAGTACCTCGTACATGAGTCGGTGACGTATTGTAAGGCTTATCTCAGACGGATGGACAACGAAGATATCGACACTTCCATATCTGGGTGGAATGTCAACTGTGTTTCACTCTTAGTAAGACCAAATATTATCGAGACTCGTTGCCAGTTCAGGTTGACTGAGTCAGAGACTGCTGAGGCTCACTGGTAAGTCTTGGTGGAAACAGACGAAGTCAAACCTTACCTAGAAGAACATCTCAGAAGGTTCGAGGCTAAAAATGGTGAAGATTTCGACGAGCTTCGTCGGAGGAGGAGTTTTCTTCGATGGTTCTTAACATGGGTACATATGCCTATTAATTCTTGTAAGGTTCTTTGACGGTTTATAACACTTATAACTAACTTGTTCATAACACATCAATCTCTCAGGTGTCCCTTAAAGAAAAAAACTCGGACCCGAGCTTGGTTGCAGGAATAAAGTCATTAGCTCAAGGACATCAGCAATGTCGAGTTTATAAGTCGTGTTATGTGAACGGTGTCAAGTTCACATCGTTTGATAGAGATCAAAGAACCGTGACTCAAAACAGCGGTGTCATGATAGACATGGGTTCATCCAAGTTCTACGGCCATGTTAACTACGTGGTCGAAGTATTATATGCAGGCCGTATGCCAGTGGTGTTGTTTAAGTGCACATGGCACAACTCCGAGGACCCTGAAGATCTTGCCACCCTTATAAAAGATCATGGACTGATATCAGTGAATACAAACAACAGTTACTATGAGGATTCACCCTTCATAATTGCAACCAAAGCAAAATAGGTATTCTACATAGACGATCCAAAGGCTGGTGGTACTTGGAAGGTAGTACAAGAAATGTCACACCGCAATGTCTACAGCGCCGAAGTACTGGCCATAGATGAAAACATATCGCGTACAGGAGATCATATATTCGAGCCTTACCAAGAGGACACTCCCACGGTGATACAATTTTACACAGATTTTCAACTACTTTTGGACGAAGAAGGAGACGAGGACGAGGACGAGGACGACGAGGACGAGGAGGAGGAGGAGGAGGAGGAGGAGGACGAAGACGAGGAAGAGGAGGAGGAGGAGGAGGAGGAGGACGAGGACGAGGACGAGGACGAGGACGAGGACGAGGACTAAACTAATATTATTATGAATTTGAAACCTAAAGCATAATTTATGTATTCGAGAAAATATTACTAACTTTATAATTCTAAACTTCATTTATTCAAAAAAACAAAATTAAAAATTAAATGCAAGGAAGCGACGTAGATTGATCAATCTACGTCGCCTCATTTATTTAAAAAAAAAAATTCATTCCAAGCGACGTAGATTGATCAACCTACGTCGCCTCATTTATTCAAAAAAAATAATAATAATTAAATACAAGGAAGCGACGTAGATTGATAAATCTACGTCGCTTCCTTTATTCAAAAACAAAAAAATAAAAATTAAATCCACGCGACGTAGATTGATCAACCTACGTCGCCTCATTTATTCAAAAACAAAAAAATAAAAATTAAATACAACGAAGCGACGTAGATTGATCAATCTACGTCGCCTCCTTCATTCAAAAAAAAAATAAAAATTAAATCCATGCGACGTAGATTGATCAATCTACGTCGCCTCATTTATTCAAAAAAAAATTAAAATTAAATACAAGTAAGCGACGTAGATTAATCAATCTACGTCGCTTCCTTTATTCAAAAACAAAAAAATAAAAATTAAATACAAGGAAGCGACGTAGATTGATAAATCTACGTCGCTTCCTTTATTCAAAACCAAAAAAATAAAAATTAAATACAAAGAAGCGACGTAGATTGATCAATCTACGTCGCCTCATTTATTAAAAAAAATTAAAAATTAAATAAAACTAGGCGACGTATATTGATTAATCTACGTCGCCTCATTTATTAAAAAAATTAAAAATTAAATACAAGGAGGCGACGTAGTTTGATCAATCTACGTCGCCTAATTTATTAAAAAAATTAAAAACTAAATAAAACTAGGCGACGTATATTGAAATATACGTCGCTTAGATTAATAAAATGAAACGAAGCGACGTAGAAGTCAAAATACGTCGCCTCGATGGTTATATGTATTCCAGATTCACAATTTCTGGAATCAGTTCCTCATTTCGTTTCCTTCTTCCTAATTCACTTCGCCCCGATTCCTTCCATTCCTAAACCAATCGGCCCGAAACCTCTTCAACCCCGAAACCAAATCTTCCACCCCGAGCTTCCTCTCCAACCTCTTCGTCTCCTTCAATTGGACCACCCCGAGCTTCCTTCCACCCCGAAACCTCTTCAACCCCGAAACCAAATCTTCAATCCCCTCCATCGAACTCCAACCCCGAAACCAAACCAGATTGTGCCTTCCATCTTCGAAGCCATTCACCCCATCTTGAGCTACGAAATCTGTAATCAAGGTATGATTTTATTTCAATTTTCAAATTGATTCGAGTACTTGTGATAAGTATTCCTAATGTCTTTATTAATTTCTATCACTACGTCGTGATTTCAAAACGCATTCCGGGTCCGGATTTCCGTCTCTCATTCTCCGAAAACTCTCTAAGCATCTATGTAAGTTCGGTGCTTACATTTCATGGAATCTGTTTGTGGCTTGTCAATATTGTCAATATTGTCATGGTGTTGTGTAAGCATCACATTCTATTTTCAATCTGTTTTCACAGTGATGTTGTGTAAGCATCACATTCAATGTGATTTGTGTTTTATATGGAATTATATGTGATTTGTGTATTATATGGAATGAAGTTGGTATGGAATTCAAAAATGTGATTTAGGATTTACAGTGGTTTAGGATTTACAGTGTTTATCAATGTTGCCCACCAACTGTTCGATGAAATGTCTCCACCAACTATGATTTAGGATTTGTTTTCTCTTTATAAACAAAAGTGTAAGCATCATTTGTTTTTAAAATCTAAATTCCGTATACAGATGGTTATGAACTACATGTTACAGTAAGATTACAACATCAACTATAAAGCCTATAATTACAATGGAAATTACAGCAATATGTTAAAAGCTTGAAGTGAATATGAAGTATGTTCACCAATTAGGATGAGGCATTTCGGAAGTACAGTAGTTACGATATTTCCAATATTTTCTTCTGCTTAACAGTTTAACACCATCATTTATAGATACAGTAGTTACGATAGATACGTACCACTGGGAATGAGGATTCTAGATGTACAAATTAGAGATCTTTGGTACAAATTGTAGATACTTTTTTAAATGATGTTTCCGAATGTGTATTGTGTTTTGTTATGATAAGGATATATTGAAAATTGAGTTTGGTTCACCGAATATGTAGTACTCTCGGGATTAAGGAGTCTATGGTTGTAATTGTGTGTACTTTACTGCCTATATGAGTTAAGTATATTTGGTACCTTCTGATAAGAAAAACTGCTTATAGAAGTTACAAATATGCTACTGTTATTGTTATGAGATTAGTTCATCAGAACTTTGATTGAGTTGTCCTGTACATATAGCGGACAGTTATGTGATTCTTCCTCTGCGAATGCGATAAGCTATATGTGTTTTGTGATGATAACTATAGCATTATAGAAGTACAAATGAGTAAATCATCTAATTAATACATAACAGTTTAGTTTTAATAGAATGGCTCCCGGAGATACTGGATACAAGAGGAAGATAGCGGCGAAGCGGCGTCGTGAAGCGGCCGCGGCGGCAGCGGCGGCAGCTGCGGAGGCGGCGGAGGCGGGGTGGCGAGCATTCAGCCGAGATGGGGCTTCCGGGTCGGGTTGCCCCACGGGACAATCGGCGACCCCGTCGATTCCAGAAGCTCCCATGATAACGCCCGCCCCTCCACTTGAGGATGCGATTCCTCAAATGGATGACAGCGATGCCACTACGGCGTCACAGCACCCTCCCGCCCTCAGCATCCGGTGCAAGAAGACCAAACTCCCCGACATGGTCGACATGGCAACCGGAGATCCGACGACGCAACAGCGCAGAGTCGTTGTCGGGACGAAGACGGAGTACCTCGTCCGCCTGAACAACAATAGGCGACTACAAGTCGCTTACTCTACGAGGCATGCGGGGCCTGCGACGAGGGAAATGAGGAGTCTGATGTGCAGAGACATCGGTAGCATCATCCGCGGAAAAATTCCAATGCTTGCACCTAGCTTCTTGGGACTTAGCGATTTGCATCGCGATATTGTCAGTAACAATCTTGAGGTATACTTACTGGCCTTAGCTTACTTACCTACTTGTAGTAAATGTAAATATAACTTTTACATAACGGAATTTAAATGTGTTATGCTAGACGAACTACGACATCCCGGCGACTGATGTGGAGATGTGGAACTTCATTGATGCGACTGATCTACGCATTTTAGGCGTATTAATTAATGTGTTTTCTCTACATTTTTACTTTGATAATTGCTTAGTTTTATTAGTTTTAACTTATTTTGTTAAATTCAGGTGTTGACCAAAAGAGACGGAGTAAAGGAGTCTACAAGCACGCAAAACGCAATAAATCCGGAGAAGAAATAGTCCGAGGAATGGTCTTAAAATGGTTACTAAAATGCATTCCCATATGGTGTCAAGAATTGGAAACCAAATGCCAAATGAAATGGATACCAAAATGGTGAACAAAAAGATGAAGACATTTCTCCTGCGCGACCCAGGAAAGAGCAAATATGGCGGAATATATGGAGCATATAATGGACGAATTTTTGAAGGATATTCCATGAAGAAAAATAATTTATTTGAGGGCCAAAATATGTGCAAGAATATGGTATATTCGGCCAAGAAGTATTGGGGAATAAGGAATGCAAAATTTGAAGATATAAAGATTTCCTTTTCCTTGAAGAAGAAGAAAACTGGGCAGTCAGGTCACTCAACTTCTAAAATCCGTAGTAAATTCAATTCAACTCCAAATATGGCGTTCATTATATGAATTTTATAGCCCTTTGAATAAGCTTTCCAATGAAACAAGAATAGGAATTTTCTGAGCTCTAGAACTCCCGGAAAAGACGTTTCAAGTCAGGCTGGCAGTTCTACCCGAGTACACTAGGAAAACCTAGTTTGGAGAGGAAAGTTGGAATTCTTCACCTATAAATACAAGAGGCTCGGCCTCAAAACAAATCATCACATATTCTAGGCCTAAGCTCTGCAAAATTACTCTCCACCCTCTCCCTCAAACACCAAGGCCGAGCACAAAGTGACTACACCGCCATCCACCATCACTCGGATCGCTTGCACACGTTAAGTCCATACAAGTGAGAACCACCATCCTTGGAGTCATCTACACCTTGGGAGTTTGCAGCGTTAAGCGGGATTTCTTCAAAGTGTAACCATGAACCCTTTACTCCGTAGTCATATTTTGTTCTTGTATTCTTTTTGTTTGACATTGGGTTTTGGTGAATACTTTTGGATTTTTAATACTTACTTGAGTATATCTTCCATGTGTTTATGTTCTTAGTTTTGTTTGATGCATGCTATGTCTAGTTCTTAATGCGTTGGGTAGTGCGGGATGATTGTGTTTTAACCTTTCGCCTGGAAGTTATTCAATGATTCTTAGATTTTAAGGCGTTAAGCTTTAACCCACATGGCATGTTAATAATAAAAATTAGGAGCATGAATTTCGAAGGTAGCTTAATTAGGTAGAGAAAATTGGCTAGGTTGAATATGATGATCACATGTAAATAATTAGCTTAGGTTTATTTTTGTCGAAAATATGGTAAGGGTTTTTGGGATTTTCTTATGTGTTTGCTTGTCTATGAGTTGATGCATGTTAGAGTCCTAGGAATACTTGCTATGTGATTGACGTTTTTAGTAAATAAATTAGTAATTAAAATCAACTCATACACCCCCCATTTTACACAAGAATTGCATGCACCCTTCAATCCCCGGTTTAGAACGATCCCTACTTGCTTATATTATACTACATCTATAGGGTTTTAAATTGTTTATGGTTGATTTATGTGTTTAATTTAAATGCATGTTTCCGTCATATCAATTTTTGGCGCCGTTGCCGGGGATTGTTAATTGTTTGTAATTTTTGTGTGTATATATGTAAATTTATACTTGTGCATATTACTAACCATTTTCTTTTTCAGGAATTTTCGAAGTATATATGCTAATTTTACTTACAAATTTTCGATGCCTTGTATATGTGCCCTAATTGATTTAATTTTTCGTAAATAAATACATGTGAATAAATGTTAGTGTAAATTTTAATTTTTGTAAATATTAATCGGTGTTTGTATATATATATCTAATAATTGTTAAGCATGTTAAAGGATAGTCTTAGATTTACATTGATTACATGCTTGATTAATTAGGTCTCACTCCTTGGAATAGATGGTGCCTCTTTTTCTTGTTTATCTCCTTAACCCCTTATGTTTACACATAAGGTTGAGGGCGGAGTCTACAAGAACTATGAGGGAGTGTGAATTTTTGAAAGTTTGGCTGAATTTCGGACATGGTGTCTAGAAAAGGGTTATGACTGGTGACAGGCTCTGGATCTAAGAAAGACTTGCATCAATGGAGTATATACCAATGATCCGGTAAGTGGATGAAAACTTGTCTTTGAGTAAGAAATCTTTGGTAACTTGGTGTCTAGAAGGTGACGGTTTCTATGACGGGTTCTGGATCCGAGATCTCAAATCGGTCCTACCTCTCGTGGTCTCTCTTGCCAACTGGCCAAGCTTATTAAAGTTGCCCAAAGAAGACAAGGACTAAATCTACTTTCCATGATCGGTAAGCCTCGGGATGCATCGTCGAAATTAGTCCTGCCTCTCGCGTTATCTCTATCCCCAACTGGCCATGTTTTTCGATTGAACCAAGGCTGGACAATTGAGAATTCATACTTTATCGCACGGGTCGCACGTCCTTGGAAAGACTGAAAAATCAATGCCTTGTAATCCTTGTAAATTTTTGGCGAAATCAATTTGGGACATGTGTTCTAAAAATCTCGAAAATTGTTGAACATGTAAAGAACTTTCCAACGTTGCAGGTACTTAGTTGCATTAACTCCCCTGCGGTTTCATGATGCTCGGATTTCATCACCGGGTACCCTAACCTAAGTGAAGTTAGGGACATGAGACCAATGGACGAGTCATTCTATTCATGATTGTTCATGTAACTTGGATGTTTTCTGCAGGTTCTAACCATTTTCTCTTATGCATTCACACCATTTTATCATCTAGGTTAATCTTGTTTGATGCATTTAGTTAATTCTCATTAAGTAAATGTGTGATACATGGTAAATCGAAGTGTGACATTGTGTGAAAGGTGCCCTAAGAACATGTCCAACGTGCAAAACAAATTTTGTGTGCTTATATACTTAAATTTCTCATTGGTTACTATATTTCTGCATCATTTGCATTGCATTTTTGTTATATATCATTCATTCATTCATGCATTACATAATTGCATCATCTTGCATCATATTCATCATACATTTAATGCATATCATGCATTTGCATTGGATTTTATGTTTGTTGAGTTTTGAAGGATACGAAGGAGGAACGTGCTCCAAGTGTTTTCATAATTCGCAGCTTCTGTCCAAAACAGAACAGTCAACTTTGAAAAGTCATAACTTTCAGCTCGTTTGGAGTTAGCACGAGTTCTTTATATGAATGGAAAGCTTGAGACGTCTAGTTTTCAGTCATATAAAGATCACGAATTTCTGAGCTCTAAATCGTTCGGAATTCCAGTTTAAAGACACGGAGGTCAGAACATTAAGCTGCAAAGTGGAAAGAACAAATGGAGGAGATGCACCTTCAAGATCAGGCTGTTCCAAGAGCATAAATGAAGCATCATGTCTAGGCTGTAAGACATTAAAAAACAAGCGCTTGTTGGGAGGCAACCCAATGGAGGATCGACACACAGATTTGCTTTCTTTTCCCTTCCTCCTTATTAATTAGTTTGTTAGTATGTTAATCAGTTAGTTATTTTTGGTGAATTCATTCTCCATGCTTGGTTCTATGTTTTTCTCTACTTACATTGAGGACAATGTAGGATTTAAGTGTGGGGGAGGGGTTTACAACTTTCTTTGAGTCATAAATTATAAAATTGGGTGGACAAAGGATTTCCGGCGGATGATGCCCTAAAAAAAAATTTTTTTTTTTTAATTTTCGTGGGTTTTTAGTTTTCAAAAATTTTAGGTAGTTTTTGAGTGTATTCTAGTGTTTTTCAGAGTCTTAGGATGCCCTTAACTCGTCAATGATGATATTTTTCTGAGACAATTTCGAGTTCATGGCTTTCATATTATTAAACTATGGAATTCTTTTGTTAATATAGATGTTTTGATTGCATTAACATGTAGTAGATATAGATAGTAAAACTTGGTACAGAATTCGCATGTTAGAATAAGTTTTAAATCATACAAACCTAAAAGTGAGTTTTTGAGCCTACATTACTTCATTTGAGAGTGAATTTCGTGCATATGGTTTTCAAAAACAAAACATGCTTCATCTAATTACTTGCCATAGATTTTAATGAACTAGAGATTACTAGAACTTACTCATGTAGATTTACAACGCTTTTAAGTTGATATATGCTCTGATTTTGGATATGATTAAAGGCAAATTAGGTTACCACCACTTAAACCAAATGGCCTTGTGTCCTTTTGTGCGCACGAGTTGCGACACCCTTAGATTACCCCTTTGTGCCTACATTAAGCCTTTTCTTTCATTTACCACATACATATCTAAACACTTAGCCTAGTGTAGAGTTTCCAACCCTTGTTCAAAGACATGGTGAAGGAGTTCGAAGCTAGCATAAAAGAAGTGGCGAAAAAAAAAAGAGATGAAAGAATACAAAAGAAGGGAAGACTTGTCCAAAAGATGATTGCCGAAAATACAAAAAAATATAAAAAAAGAGAGAAGAAAATATCGAGAGCAAAAGAAAAAGAAAAGAAAAAATGTATGAAAAAGCTCTCCGGCAAAAGTTCTAAGTGTAAAAGTTTGGACAAGTGAAATTTAGAATGAAGTTAGGGCCCAAAAAGATGAAAATTGGCCCCCGATCTTGAAGTTTGACACAAGAAGAAGTGTAGAAAGGATGAGCCACGAATTTGAAGAATTCTAAGTGCTAAACTAAGTCTTTGGAACGTTTTTACACCACCACTTATCTAAATTTCGAATGCCTTAGCCTTAGCCCCATTACAACCTTTCTAAAGTCTTTTATGATCCTTAAGATGAGTAGCCTTCAATTGGTTGAGTAAGTTACATGAGTAAGCATATGGTTTGGTTCATTTGTGCAAGTAATTATGAGGTATTTCGATGCAATACATATACATTTGAGTGAACCTCTTTTCATGAGTGAAAACATGATGAGTGCATCCATGTGAGATTGATTTAAACTTTTTCGAAGCATGCATAGCTTATAAATCACCATTGTTTTCATCTAAGTCTTACTTGTTCATGCATGAGAATATATTTATTAACTCTTGAATTCCTTGTGCTTTAATTTTGTGAATTTTCATGGAATTTTCGAAATTCATTTGTTAAAGGGCTTAGTAGTATTTTTGTTGGAAAATTTTGAGTCTTAGTTTAATTTAGTATTTGCTAAGGGACTAGCAAAGTCTAAGTGTGGGGGAATTTGATCTACGCATTTTAGGCGTATTAATTAATGTGTTTTCTCTACATTTTTACTTTGATAATTGCTTAGTTTTATTAGTTTTAACTTATTTTGTTAAATTCAGGTGTTGACCAAAAGAGACGGAGTAAAGGAGTCTACAAGCACGCAAAACGCAATAAATCCGGAGAAGAAATAGTCCGAGGAATGGTCTTAAAATGGTTACTAAAATGCATTCCCATATGGTGTCAAGAATTGGAAACCAAATGCCAAATGAAATGGATACCAAAATGGTGAACAAAAAGATGAAGACATTTCTCCTGCGCGACCCAGGAAAGAGCAAATATGGCGGAATATATGGAGCATATAATGGACGAATTTTTGAAGGATATTCCATGAAGAAAAATACTTTATTTGAGGGCCAAAATATGTGCAAGAATATGGTATATTCGGCCAAGAAGTATTGGGGAATAAGGAATGCAAAATTTGAAGATATAAAGATTTCCTTTTCCTTGAAGAAGAAGAAAACTGGGCAGTCAGGTCACTCAACTTCTAAAATCCGTAGTAAATTCAATTCAACTCCAAATATGGAGTTCATTATATGAATTTTATAGCCCTTTGAATAAGCTTTCCAATGAAACAATAATAGGAATTTTCTGAGCTCTAGAACTCCCGGAAAAGACGTTTCAAGTCAGGCTGGCAGTTCTACCCGAGTACACTAGGAAAACCTAGTTTGGAGAGGAAAGTTGGAATTCTTCACCTATAAATACAAGAGGCTCGGCCTCAAAACAAATCATCACATATTCTAGGCCTAAGCTCTGCAAAATTACTCTCCACCCTCTCCCTCAAACACCAAGGCCGAGCACAAAGTGACTACACCGCCATCCACCATCACTCGGATCGCTTGCACACGTTAAGTCCATACAAGTGAGAACCACCATCCTTGGAGTCATCTACACCTTGGGAGTTTGCAGCGTTAAGCGGGATTTCTTCAAAGTGTAACCATGAACCCTTTACTCCGTAGTCATATTTTGTTCTTGTATTCTTTTTGTTTGACATTGGGTTTTGGTGAATACTTTTGGATTTTTAATACTTACTTGAGTATATCTTCCATGTGTTTATGTTCTTAGTTTTGTTTGATGCATGCTATGTCTAGTTCTTAATGCGTTGGGTAGTGCGGGATGATTGTGTTTTAACCTTTCGCCTGGAAGTTATTCAATGATTCTTAGATTTTAAGGCGTTAAGCTTTAACCCACATGGCATGTTAATAATAAAAATTAGGAGCATGAATTTCGAAGGTAGCTTAATTAGGTAGAGAAAATTGGCTAGGTTGAATATGATGATCACATGTAAATAATTAGCTTAGGTTTATTTTTGTCGAAAATATGGTAAGGGTTTTTGGGATTTTCTTATGTGTTTGCTTGTCTATGAGTTGATGCATGTTAGAGTCCTAGGAATACTTGCTATGTGATTGACGTTTTTAGTAAATAAATTAGTAATTAAAATCAACTCATACACCCCCCATTTTACACAAGAATTGCATGCACCCTTCAATCCCCGGTTTAGAACGATCCCTACTTGCTTATATTATACTACATCTATAGGGTTTTAAATTGTTTATGGTTGATTTATGTGTTTAATTTAAATGCATGTTTCCGTCATATCAGCGACGGCGCAAACAATCTATAAGGATTGGAAGTACGATTGCCATCAACATTATCTCCACGTCAGCCAGGAGATTCCGGCCGAGTTTCTCGGGAGGGAAGACCAATGGGCGTGGTTAAAAGCCCACTTCGAAGACCCTGCTTACTTGGTGAGTTTCATAAACGAACCTACAGTTTTGGTCAAACGTTCGAACAATATGCATGTTTATCTGTTCTTATTTTAAAATGATTTTTGTGTGTGTGTGGCAGCGATTGTGCGAACGCAACCGAGGAAACCGAAACAAGAACAAGGAGTAGCAGATCAACCACCATTCGGGATCCCTCGCCCTCTTGTACCGAAGCGAGGTGTTGGAGAAGGAGGGTAGGGGTCATCATCTGGCCCGTGGGCCTCGTGGGCCCGTGGAGGCCCGCAAGCCCGTGGGCTAAAAGCCCGGCCCGGCCCGCAAAAAAGCCCGCAAAAGCCCGCCAAGGTGGTTGGTGGGCCGACCATGGTTTAGAGATCTAAAGCCCGGCCCGGCCCGCGGGCCCGGCCCGCCAAAAGCCCGTCAAGGCCCGTTAGGCCCGGCCCGTCAAAGCCCGCACACATATTGACATATATCATTAAATCATTTAATGAATTTTAATCATTATACAATTTATACTTAGTTAATGTTTACCTACACACATATTGACATATATATATATATATATAATATAGTGACTAGTAGTCTAATAGACTAATACTATATAGATATATATTTTACATTTGTGTATACATATTAATATATTACATATACATGGATAGATTGAATATTTGAATTCCATATATAATTAAATTTGTGTATCTATTTTACTATTAAGTCATTATTTAAAGTTTAGCATAAGTTAGGGTTTAGGTTTAGGGTAAATTAGGGTTTAGGAGATTAAGATTTATGGTAAGTTAAGGTTTAGGAATTTGAGGTTTAGGGTAAGTTAGGGTTCCGGTTCTAGGATTTTATTGTAATTTTTTTAGGGTTTAGGGTTTGGGGTTTAGGTTTTAGGGTTTAGGGTTTAGGTCCAAAATTTATAAAAATTAGGGACGACCTACTTAGAATATTATGAACAACCAATCCAACAGTCAATTTTTTATATATATAAGATAGTAGTACGTATATCATTATACCTACACTTATATATATAATATAGTGACTAGTACTATATATATATTTTTTATATTTGTGTATGTTTATATTAATATATTACATATACATATATTGATCAAATATTGGAATTCCATATATAGTTATATTTGTGTATCTATTTTACTATTAAATCATTGTTTAAAGTTTAGGATAATTAAGTTAGGGTTTAGGTGTAAGGTAAGTTAGGGTTTAGGGGATTGAGATTTAGGGTAAGTTAAGGTTTAGGAATTTTGAGGTTTAGAGTAAGTTAGATTTTAAGTTTTAGGAATTTTGAGGTTTAGAGTAAGTTAGGGTTTAGGGGTTAGGGGTTAGGGTTCAGGGGTTAGGGGTTAGGGTTTAGGGTTAGGGTTTCATTGTAATTTTTTTATCGATTTACACTGTAAAACAGTAAATATAATAGATGGTTCAGATTAGATCTTGTATTTCAATGGTGAGAGTTTAATTGAGAGTGTGTGAAATGACATCAATACCCTTCTCTTATATATTGCTTATTTTTCCATGGAGAAACTAGATAAATTAAATTTTTATATCAATTTTTTTGACACTATGAGATAGATATGTAATTTACAAGAATGTGTGTTAAAATTTTGATCTTAAAAAATTCCTTTAGGGATGGGTAATTTATGTTTTAGTTGTAAGGGTACTACGGTCACATTTAGCGAAACTCATAGATGTAGGTCTAAATCAAGTCCAAAATTTATAAATTTTTAACGGCATGCTTAGAATATTATGAACAACCAATCTGACAGTCAGTTTTGTAAACTGATGATACATGATCGATTACGTTTCACAAAGGACTTTCAACCCATATAACCAAGTAATAAAGGTAAGAACATTAGTGTGCATGTAGAGAATTCAAGCAATATAGGAATTAAAAATGTTTTAACAATAAAGAAGGCCATATATAATAGTTCACCTTGTAATAAAAGACACCGTACGTAAAAATTAGCCTAATCGAAGTACGTTTGGATCCCAGTCAATACAATTAAACAAAATTTGTGAAAACACTAAAATACACTCATCTTATTTTTCTTATTTTCCTATGGGGGGAGTAGATAAATCAATTTTTTATGTCAATTTTTTTGATACTATGAGATACATATGTATTCCATAAGAGTATGTGTCCAAAATTTGATGTTAAAAAATTATTTTCGGGAGGGGTAATTTCCGTTTTAATTGTAAGAGTACTATGGTCACATTTGGCGAAATACATGGATCGATGTCTAAATCAAGTCCAAAATTTATAAAATTTTAAAGGCATGGTTATAATATTCTAACCAATCAATCTAACGGTCAATTTTATAAAATAATTAAACATGTCCGATTAAGTTTCACAAAAGTATTTCATTCCATATAACAAATGAACAAACGTAAGAACATTAATATACATATGGAGAATTCAAGCAATATAAGAATTAAATATGTTTTAATAATAAACGAGGACATGTAGAAAACTCCATCTTATAGTGATAAACATCGTACGTAAAATTTAGACTCGTCGGAGTACGTTTAAACCCCGGTGCATGGATGAAGGTTACGTTTATTTTGAAATGTCTTAATTTTTTAATAATTAAAGCCCGATAGGCCCGGCCAGCAAAAGCCCGCAAAGGCCCGGCCCGCAAAAGCCCGCAAAAGCCCGCAAAACCCGCTTGAATGGGCCGGGCTCGGATCCTTATATAAAAGATAAAGCCCGGCCCGGCCCGGCCCGCATATATTAAAATGTTGTTGAGGCCCGGCCCGGCCCGGCCCGTGCCGGCTATACATGGGCCGGGCCGGGCTTTTTGCCGACCCCTAAAGGAGGGTCATAGAGCGCCCGCCGTCCAGACGTGGATTAACGTATACCAGCCGGAGAGGAATGCGGCTAAGAAAGTGGTGAGCTCAAATAGGTTCACGATACGTTATTTCAATTATTGCTATTTTACTATATTGTAATATTATTTATTTTATCTATTTTAATTGAGCAGGCGGCAGTGAAGCGTCGACTCGATGAAGTCTTGTCGCAACAAGATAGTGTTGCGGGCCCAGTTGACGGCGAAGAGGTTTCCCAACCCCAGCCTCTTCCTCTTGATACATAAATAAATATCATAGAGGAAGGGGTGGGTTCAAGGCCCGGGACCTCTATAAGAGGTAATAAATCTCCAAAACGATTATGTCGATGCATATCTCGATTTACGTTTTGCTTTATTTTGGTTTACGATATAGTTTACTAATATTTGTTCTTGTTCGACGTTACAGGGGTGGGGCGCACTCTCACACGCGACCCCAAACCGAGAGGAGGGGCCCGGGTACAGGAACGCCAAATTCAAATGCAAAAGGAGATCGATGAAGCCAAAGAGGTGGCGCAGAAGGCCATAGCGGATTACAGTGCCCTCGCCCAAAGGATGCAAGAAATGGAGGCCATGATGCGATCATTCCAGGCTGCGAGTCAACAACCTCAAGCTCCTCCACCACCTCCCGGCTCGTAAACTGTATCTAGGATTTGTATAAACTTGATTTGTGTAAACTTGATTTGTATAAACTTTTAACGTTTTGATTTGTGATTGAATGCGTTTTTGTGGTTGAATGCGTATCTGCAATTTGAATGCGGTTTTGTGTTTGTAAATTGCGATTGGTCGTGACTTGGTACAATAATATTTAATTTTTATTTTTTTTATTTTTTAATAAATGAGGCGACGTAGATTGTTCGATCTACGTCGCCTCATTGTCTAAAAAAAAATATTAAATACATTGAGGCGACGTAGATTGTTCAATCTACGTCGCCTCATTTATTAAAAAATAAAAAAAATTAAATATTAAATACATTGAGGCGACGTAGATTGAGCAATCTACGTCGCCTCAATTTATTCAAAAATAAAATAAAATAAATTTTTGATAAATTTAAGCGACGTACATTGATCAATCTACGTCGCCTCCATGTATTCAAAAATAAAATAAAATAAATTTTAAATAAATTGAGGCGACGTAGATTGATCAATCTACGTCGCTTAAATTTATTAAAAAAAGAAAAATAAATTAAAAATAAATAAAATTAAGCGACGTAGATTGATCAATCTACGTCGCCTTAGTTGAAGCGACGCGATCAATCTACGTCGCTTCAATTGAAGCGACGTAACATTATTTACGTCGTGTGAAATAAAACGAAGCGACGTAGATTGTATCTACGTCGCCCAAATGGTGGCGTGATCAATCTGAAGCGACAAGACGAGGCGACGTAGTTTTGGTCACAAGAAATCGAGGCGACGTAAAATCAAGCCGAGGCGACCACCTTTCTACGTCGCCCCGATTCCTTCGTCCAGTAGTGGTTTGTCAAAGAGGAATTTTTTTCCAACAGTTTTCCAACAGTTATCCAACTATGAGAAGGACTTTATGGACGATGGAATCACAACAACATCACATTATCATCGAAATGCGGCTACCAGCCAATCAAAACCGAGTCAAGAGTCAAAACAGTTACATGAAGAAAATGTACATTCTGTTATGTTAGGTACGTAGCATTGTTTCATGAGAATTGCTCCACAAATTGAATTTCATGTTTGCATTTGACAGTATACCAAGTGTTCTTCTTTGCATGCCATTTCAAATCTTATCTTTCAAAAAATGTGTTATCACATTCTTAATGATGTATCTTCTCCTTTCTTGCACTAAAACTCAAATTACGTTTATTGTGGCCAAATTCTGTTTGTAGAGAAGGAAAAGATGCATCAACATCATCATCAACTTGGGGCCAGCAGAAAAAAGAGAAAAAAGATGAGTGAATATGGAACAAACTTTCTCTGCTTTTTGTTTCTGTATCTACAGTTCTACACTAATATGTTGCTCAAATTACAACTAACAAAAGTTCTATTTGTGGAATAGCAATTCAATCAGGAGCTCAAAATTTTGCTAAAAAACCATCAGAGTAAGCAACATGTTTTGGGACAAATGAGACCACAGCTGGAACTTTTGCATAAGAATAACCGGAACACTCCAAATCAGACTCCGCTTCATTGAGTAGAACTTTTTTAGCAAATGAGACCACTTTTGCAACATATATCACATAGCTCATGCTACGAGTTTGTAAACTGTTATAAATATGTAAATTATTATAAGTTTGTACTGCCATTTCAGTTATATGTAAATTACCTCTATTGTACGAATAAATTCATCATTTTACCCTACAATACAGTAACAATCATCGATACGCAATCTTTCTAGTATATATGAATTGCTGGAGACTTCAAGTAGTGGCACATTTAAGTAAGTTGAGCCGAGGACACAAAGATTGTCTCACCGACGATTATAGATTGACCACTAACTAGCCATTGATCTATCTTTGTGCCAGCTAAACAGTTAATGTACGGCTAACATTCATATTTCAAGCATCTTTAACATATTTTTCCTTCTTGATTAGTTAGTAAAACAATGAAGGAAACCATAAAATCAAGGTAGAAGTTGTGGGGAGAGAACTAACGATTTAGAAGTTTAGAAGCACAAACGCAGACATCAAACTGAGCATCCATAATGAGAGCTTGGACATGAAACTAAAGACCAGGAGAGTGAGGAGACTCGATCCCATCGACATTTGTGATCAAGACCACTGATTTAATTTGCAGAGAACTCCTTGTAATTGGTGTTCTTCGGAGGCAGCAAAGAGCAATGTGGAAGAGAAGATTGAGAAACTTTGTATGGGTCAGATAACATGTTGCCTGCACGTCACTATAACTTTTTAAGGCCAACGCTTGTCAAAGATAGAGATCAAACTCACAGAAGACATAAAATTTCTCTCTACATATCGAGGTCGTCATTGGAGGGTTCAAAGTTGGTAGTTTTTGGAAATGAAAGTAAGCAATTTATTATTGTGAGTTCATGAACGAAAAGAAAATTAAAAGAAAGGTTATTAGAGACATTTTACCTCAATATTTGGGTAATTTTCATTGTTTTCTTAAAGTTTGGACAAAAACTATTTCAGAGGCAAAAAAGTTGGCATTTATCAAAATTTCTCAATCTTAATAGCTTAAAGAACATCATCTATCTATACTATTATTAAGAGAATCTATGTATACTATTATTAAGAGAATTCCCCTTGTTCTCCATTTTTACCAAATGTTCCAAAAATATCTTTTTCACATAGACTAAAATAATAACTCGAGACACTATTTTTTTAGGAGGCGCAAAATTTATCCACTCTAGGATCAAAATCGGTAGCAATACAGAATTCCACCGGATTACCCGACATGCTAAAGAGACAAATTATATCGTAAGGTCTGAGGCAGCAAAAACAATCAACCAAGTAGCCTATTGGAAGAGTAAGTTAATCCATTTGAGGATGATCAACATGCAAGCCCACAAAAGGTGGCCCAATCCAAATCATATATCCCACCCTGTTTGGAGAGATCAGGCCCAGAGCCCACTGGTGGCAAAACCCTAACTGATGAAAGGCAACTGACAGCCTCAGCCTTCGATCGTTAACGCAGCCGATCCTCTCCTCGTCGAGCCAACCCATTGCTTCCTTCCCAAAATTCGGTCACCTTGAGCGTCGCTTCCATACGTTGATACACACTCAGTTAGGGTGGGGCCCTACTTTGTACCTCTAACGTCGCCGCCCCAATAAGAAGCCATAATGTGAAATAGTTATCCCACTGGCGAGGCTCACCATCTAACCACCGCCGGGATCCCAGAAGTCGTGGGGCATAACCAAGAGGTCGAACGTGACACCATGCCGACCTGACTCGAATGTCAGCGCAGATCCGAGCACCACCACCAAGCTACCAAAAATCGTCATGGAAAGAGAAAAAAAAGGAGAAGAGTGAAAAGTAAAGGACGTCGATGAGACAAATCTCGGTTCTCACCGAGAGAGACGAAGCCCAGAACAGTCGTGTTACAGAAAACAGTCTTCGGCCTTAGAAAGGCGACGAAGCACCAGAAAAAGAGAGGGAGTCATCAACGACGGAAACCCTAGCCCAGAGAAAAGGCTCAGAAACATCCCATTATTAGAAAAACTTGAGACACTATTGTAATTACATAATAAGAAAAAATTAAAATAAATTGAAAACTTCAAAAATCATCTCTAATTTTTCTCGATCTCTGTATGTACTTTCTTTTCAATCTACCCCCCACTTTTCTCGTTGATCGATAAAAAGCTCCCCAATTTTCTTTATTCTCTTTCCCAGTAACTACATTCTTTAAGAATAATTATACGGTTAAACAAATGCAAAGCATCTGTACAATTTTAGGATACATTGATTTGTCGCCTTAGTCGCGTTGTTTTTCTGGTACTGTGTTGCCTTAAATGTAAAACAAATGAAGTAGTTTTTGTTGCACTCATTGCTAATTGGTGCAGTTTATGATACATTGTATTAGTTGAGTTGCCTGATATTATTTCGGGCGTTTCTATTTTATGGGTTTTAGGCTTTATGCACCCCCCCCCCCCCCAAAGCCCCCCTTGTATTATACCATTTCATTAATCAAGGTCTAAGGGTAGCCAAAAGGCCTTATTCCAAAAAAAAAACATGTGTACAATTTTTTGGTACTATATTTAAAAGAAAGAGAGATTGTTAACAATAACTATTTATTTTATTATTGTTTTACCCTTTTAAATTAGAATTTGGTTAATTAAAGAAGAAGAAATTGACGTAAATAACTAAGAGCATCTCCAACAATTACTCTATAATGAAGATTTAATCTATTTTAGTGTAAAAGTACATGTGTTTTGCTCCAACAGTTACTCTAAAGCTCTCTTTCTTTTTGAGCAAGGGATGAGAGAGAGCACAAAAAACTCTATATCTATAGAAAAATCAAAAACTCTAAACCATACTCACAATCTCTAAAATTTAATGCATATTTATTATTTTCACGATCTCTTTCTTCGTCATCTCTCTATTTTACCTCTTCTCTTTCATATTCAATGATTTAATTTGATATAAATTTTAATTAAAAATTGTTTAAGGAGATTTATTTCCATTAATCCCGGTGTGTGTCTTGTCCTAGTTAGATACGGTTATTGATTCGATAGATACAGAGAATCCCTATTATATCGGGATAGTGATTGTAACTGATTGTATCAGCCTATATTTAAGGCATTCTATCAATGAGAAGAATATAAGTTTCTGTCTATTCTACTTTCTTCTGCAATACGTTATCAGCACGACTCTCAGAGTTAATAGAAAAACCATAAACTAGGAGAAACCACTGCCGCTGTCGCTGACTACCGCCGCCACCGTCAGCCGCCGCCGCCAATCACCGTCGGCCTCTCTTTTTCGTCTTCAACAAATTCCAAGAAATTTCAAGAAATTGACAAGATTGCACGACTTCCAAGAAATCGTTTCAGAAGAACTTCTTCTTCATCAAGAGTAGCGGTCATACCGAGCATAACACCCATCAAGGTAAACTTTTCTAAACCGTCAATCTCTAGATCTAGCAAAACTTACCTACTGTAAAACCCTAGATCTAAGTTGATGATAACTGCAATATGAGTTGTGATTATTACATGTTTATACCCCTAGCTCTTATGGACATATATCCATAGAGTATACGTGACGATCCTGGGGGAGTCACGGTTTGGAAAAGAAAAAGAAAAGAAAAGTGAAATCGATTATATGTGACTGTTGTGTCACGAACGCTGGGTGTGGTTTTTACCACCGTTTTACAATCGATTTTGTGACCATACATCATGAATCACGTTCTTATTCAATTAAACTTGAAAGTATTGTGATCGTAGTACTCGATCGTTTTTAATAAAACATCTCCGTGTGTTTTTGTAGATGAGTTCGAACGAGCCTGCAAGGCCGGAATTCGAGATCCTTGACCTTGAAGGCAAGGAGTACCATCGTTGGGTCTCTGATGTAGAGAACACATTCATCAGAAAGAAACTAACCAACACCATCAAACCCACTGGGCCTGGAACAAATCTCCTCCCACCTACTGAAGAGACAAAAGCTCAAGCCCTCATGTTTTTGAGGTGTCATATTCACCCATCTCTGAAGAAGCATTACTTGAACAAGACAGATCCCATGGTTTTGTGGGATGTTCTAAAAAAGAGGTTCAATAATGTGCATAATGCACAGCTTTCAGAATTGACTGCGAAATGGAACAACACCAGAATGGTGGATTTCCCAAAGATCAACGCTTTTAACCAAGCTATGCTCGATCTGCAGTCTGAACTAAGCTTTTGTGGTGTGGAAAAATCTGAGGAAGACATGATTGAGAAGGCGTTACAAACCTTTCCCACATCTATGAGTCTTCTAGCTCATCAGTACCGGATTAAGTACGAGCAAGGGAGGATTACCGAATTCAGTGATCTCATTAACACTCTTGCAACTAAAGAAAAGCATCATGAGATCATCTTAAATAATAACTCAAGACCGGCTGGTACCAAAAAACCTGAGAGTTATAATACGGGAGGAATGGCTCGAAAAGATAAGAAGGTTGCCCGTACAGAACCATATAATCGTGGTGGACATGCTGCACATGGGGGAAGAGGAGGGCGTGGGCGTGGCCAAGGCCGCAGCCAAAACATGACTTGGCAAAGAGATCAAAACGCCCCTCCTCCAAAGAACCAGTCTGGTTTGGTTCCTGATGGTCAACGGTATCAACAATCTGGTAAACTTAGTTATTTCAAGTGTGGCTCTGCTAGACATATGCACAAACAATGCCATGCTAGTAGAGAAATCCAAAATATCTACAAGAAGCACAAACAGTATTTGGCTCAAAAGTCGAATTACACTGGAGAATATGAGATAGAGATTGACACCAACCTAGTTCTAGCAGATGATAAGGGGAAAGAACTTGCTACCCCGGATTTTGATTAAGCCTATGTAAAAGGCAGTTGTCTCTGTAATCTTTCAAGTTCTAGTTTTGTTTTTGACTTACTTTTCGGTCAAGAATTTTTAAGACATTTGTCTTTGTTTTATGAATTAGAACACATCTATGATGTAATTTTTGTTGGCAATGAATGTTTATCTATTTTCGGTATATGAAAATATTTGAGAATGTTCTATTCCATATGATTCTTATGTATGGTTCGATATTTACACATATGGAAAAAGGCAAAGCCAAGATACCACTCTGAAAAAAAAACGTTGAAAAACTTCTTTGAAGCAGTGCACAGAGCAGCTTCAACCCGTCGAAAAATTGAACTAAACAATTTTCGACCGGTCGGTTCTTCTCTTCTGTTTGAAAATGGCTCAAATTTGACCCGTCGAAAAATTGAATTGAACAATTTTCGACCGGTCGATGCCATGCTTCTGTTTGACTTTGGTCCAAATTCGACCCGTCGAGAAATTGAACTGAACAATTTTCGACCCGTCGATGCGACGACACTGTCCCATATTTGGTCCATTTTTGACCCGTCGAAAGTTTTTTTCGACCTGTCGAAATTTGGTATCGAAAAATCACAAGTTATTTTGGGTTTTCTCGACCGGTCGAGGCCTTTCCTCAACCCATCGAAAATTCAATCTGAATGTGATGTTTTTAGATGAGTTTTTCATCTGTTTCATTAGCTTATGATGTTAGTTATACATCAGTTTTATTGAAAAACATCGAAAAACTTGGATTTCAACATCAGATTTTGTCATTACATCGGTTTATACCATGCCATATCAGCACTCAACAAGGGTCACACCCTTCTCAAATCTTTGAGTATATACTTGAAGTGTGTGCCTCGTCTTTACTACAAAGACTCACTTCCTTACATTGCTTTTATAGATGTATCAAGGCGAAATTGAGTGTCTAGCAGACAATTGTACTACTCATACCATTCTGCGGAATAGGCAATTGTTTGTAGATCTTTTTCCATACAAATCCTCAGTGACAACCATGATTGGTGCAGCGCCCGTTATTCAGGGGCGTGGTAGTGCAGAGTTTCTACTGCCCCATGGTACAAAATTATATATAACTGATGCATTATATGCGCATAAGGTCAATCGAACCTTGCTAAGTTTTAAGGATATTCGCGCCAACGGACTTCACTTGGAAACCTATTGTGAGAATGGAAAAGAATTTTTGTGTATAACCTCTGTTAAATGTGGCCGTAAGCGCATTCTAGAGACGTTTCCGGCAATTTGTAGTGGTTTGTACTTAACCACCGTTCGGATAATTGATTCCAATGCCATGACTCATACTACTACGTGTGATTCTGATTCATATAAGCTTTGGCATGTACGATTGGGACATTTAGGTCGTGATATGATGATCAAAATCTTAAAAAATACTCATGGTCATCCATTCTTTAGAGCCAAGAAACATATGGGATTACCTATTTCCATCGGTTTAGATGGTGAGGATGAGACTACCCATCTCAATCCTAACTTGGTCTCCACGACAAGTATAGCACATTCCCAACAATATATTATTGAGGCATTGTGCGTTATCTCACTGGATTCTTATGTTGCCATCTTTGATGCGCATCGCTCGGTCTGCAAAGCTTGTTCTTTAGCAAAATTGACGGCTCGACCTTCTTTTGCTGTTGATAACAATGAAAATATTCCATTCTTACAAAGGATCCAAGGTGATATTTGTGGACCTATCAAACCTGAGTGCGGACCATTTAAATATTTCATGGTTTTGATAGATACATCAACGCGATGGTCACACGTTGCTTTGCTATCCACAAGGAATGCTGCGTTTGCAAAACTCCTACCTCAAATCATTAAGCTCCAGGCTCACCATCCGGACCATCCAATCAAGTCTATTCGATTGGATAATGCAGGAGAGTTTACATCAAAATCTTTTGATGATTACTGCATGTCTCTTGGGATTGATGTTGAACATCTCGTTCCCCACGTCCATTCTCAGAATGGTTTAGCAGAGGCTCATATCAAGCGGATACAGCTTGTGTCTAGAGCTTTGGTAATGAATACAAATTTACCGGTCTCTGCTTGGGGTTATGCAGTGTTACACGCAGCAATACTCCTTCGTTTTAGACCTGTTACCCGTCAACCATTCAGTGCATACCAGTTGGTAACTAGATATGAGCCTGACATTTCACATTTACACATTTTTGGTTGCACGGTCTATGTGCGTATTGCGCCTCCACAACATACTAAGATGGGTCATCAACGAAGATTGGGCATTTATGTTGGTTTCAAATCACCCAAGATAATCCGCTATCTTGAACCTTCGATAGGAGATCTTTTTACTGCTAGATTTGCAGATTGTCAATATCATGAGACATATTTCCCGCCGTTAGGGGGAGATAGGAATAGTTCTATTCCAGTGCAACGTTAGAAATTGACGTGGTTTGATCCCACTGTGTCTCATCATGATCTGCGCACATCTCAGAGTGAGATGGAAGTGCGTAGGATACTCGATCTTCAGCAAGTAGTAGACTCCATGCCTGATTCATTTGCTGATATCGCTAAAGTGATAAGATCAGATATACCTGCTACGAATGTTCCTGCAAGGTTGGAAATCCTGGAAAATGGATTTGTTGATAGCAACACTGGGCAAGGAGGCGTTCCTCCTGCTCATGTGGATGGTGTTGCTTCGGCCTCGGCTCCCACTAGAAAGAGGGGGAGATCAAGAAAATCCACAGATGAGCCGCCGGTTAAAAGGCAGGCCATCAAGGCACCAAAAGATCCACTTATCATCAACGTTGTGAATCCTTCATATGAGATTGTCTCTGATTATAGTTATGTCCTTGAATCACAATTGGCATCTCTGGGGAACGCTTCAGAACCTTTTGTGATATCAGAGAACTCAGAAATCTCATTTAGAACAAATAATGCGCATGTTCTTATGGATAGATCTTCCATGTTAGTTGATGATATGTTTGCTTATTCCGTTGCTCAGGAGATTATTGACGACAATGAAGTGGAACCCCACTCAGTTGATGAATGTCAACGTAGAGCAGATTGGCCGAAATGGAAGGAAGCAATTCAAGCTGAACTAGACTCTCTAAATAAAAGGCAAGTTTTCGGTCCGATTGTGCTATGCCCACCGAATGTTAAGCCAGTTGGACATAAATGGGTTTTTGTTTAGAAGTGTAATGAGAAGAATGAGATCTTGCGTTATAAAGCTAGACTTGTAGCCCAGGGTTTCTCTCAGTGCCCTGGAATTGATTATGAGGAGACATATTCTCCAGTTATAGACATCATCACCTTCCGCTACCTGATAAGCTTGGTAGTGTCCGAAAAGCTTAGTATGCAGCTGATATATGTGGTTACTGCATATCTCTATGGGGATCTTGATTAAGAAATATACATGAGAGTGCCAGATGGCATTGCTATACCCAAATCAAGTAACTCTAGACCACGGAGTGCTCATGTTATAAAATTGAGACGTTCACTGTATAGATTGAAGTAATCCGGTAGGATATGGTATACACGCCTCAGTGACTACTTGATTGGGAAGGGATATAAGAATGATGATTTATGCCCTTGCGTGTTCATTAAAAGAACAAGTTCAGGATTTGTGATAGTAGTTGTCTATGTTGATGATATGAATATCATCGGAACTCTTGAAGAGATCAATGAGACTGTTTGCTACTTGAAATCTGAATTTGAGATGAAAGACCTTGGTAGGACTTAATTTTGCCTCAGATTAGAGATAGAACATCGAGTTGGTGGAATTTTTATTCACCAGTCTGCTTATGTCCAAAAGATGCTCAGGCGATTCAATATGGACAAAGTACACCCTGTCAGCACACTAATAGTTGTACGCAGTCTGGACCCCAAGAAAGATCTGTTTCGTCCGTTAGATGATGATGAGGAGATCTTGGGAGCTGAAATTTCATATCTTAGTGATATTGGAGCTTTGTTGCATTTAGCTCAGTGCACACGTCCAGATATTTCATTCTCAGTGAACTTGTTGGCAAGATTTAGCTCTGCACCAATGCAACGTCATTGGAACGGAGTGAAACAAGTCTTTAGATACTTGAAAGGTTCCATTGACATGGGTTTATTCTTCCCTTACAAAGAATATAGAGAAAAACATGAGATTCTTGGAAAAGAGAAAGTTGAGACAAATTATGGGGATTTCGACCCGTCAAAACCTGCACCCTGGATCGACCAGAGTCACTTCATCAACCGGTCGAGGGATTCTCTCGACCCGTCGAAAATTGGTCCTGTTTCAAAAGGTTTTCATGTTGTCCCCTATTCCAAAACACCGGTTGATGTGTTGGTTGGATTTGCTGATGCTGGGTACCTCTCTGACCCACACAAAGGTTGTTCACAGACCGGTTATGTATTCATTATAGGAAACACGGTGATCTCTTGGAGATCAACAAAGCAAACCCTTGTTAGTACTTCCTCGAATCATTCTGAGATAATTGCTTTGCATGAAGCAGTTAGGGAATGTGTTTGGCTTAGGGAAATCAATGGGCACATTCGAGGCTCTAGTGGATTGAAATCTACTGTTACTGATCCTACTTGCATCTTTGAGGATAATGTTGCATGCATTGAATAGATGAACTTGGGTTTCATTAAGGGTGACAATACAAAACATATATCGCCGAAGTTTTTCTTTAATCAACAACAACAGCAGTTGTTGAACATTCATGTGAGCCAGATAGGTTCTATTGATAATGCTGCGGACTTGTTTACCAAATCACTTCCTAAATCTACTTTTGTGAAACATGTGAGAAGCATTGGTATGCGCAGGTTATCAGAACTCCTAGACTGAGTTTACAGTCAGGGGGAGTTACATTTCTGTAGACATCAGGGGGAGTCTACCTCACATGTAATAGCTTTAGTAGTTGGTGCGTTATACTCTTTTTCCCTTAGACCAAACTTTTGTTTTACCAATGGGGTTTTTGTTTGCTTGGCGAGGTTTTTAATGAGACAACAAGTCATGCATCATTCTTATGGCCATCGACATAAGGGGGAGTGTTTAATGAGATTTATTTCCATTAATCCCGGTGTGTGTCTTATCCTAGTTAGATATGGTTATTGATTAGATAGATATAGAGAATCTCTATTATATCGGGATAATGATTGTAACTGATTGTATCAGCCTATATTTAAGGCATTCGATCAATGAGAAGAATATAACTTTCTGTCTATTTTACTTTCTCCTGCAATAAAAATATAATTTATGTTGATTTCATTAAACTATAGAGAGCAACATTAAATTATAGACTAAAATTTGAAGAAATTGTTAGAGTTAGAGTCAAATTTTTTTATAGAGATTTTGACTTCTGCATCTCTATAATAGAGAAATTTTAAAGAGATTGTTGGAGATGCTCTAAATAAAACAAAAATAAAAGGCTAAAAAAAAGAAAAACAGTTATAGAAAATTGCTAAAAGCAGTTATTTGTACAGAAAAATTGAAAACGTTGTTGTTTAGGGTGTGTGTGGCGCGCTCCCTAGTATAGTATATTGGTAAAAGAGCCCACGCTTTGCCATGGTGTGAAAGTTGATATTTTAGTGTTCAAAACATCAAATCTCTGGTCTTCAGTTTCTCTACTTCTTCAAAGTATCAGAGACTCGGACCATGCACTCTTCTCCTTCCCCAAATTCCATGTGCCTTGTTGACCTTAGGATAGTCGCAGGTTATGATCAAATAAACATTGCCTCCTAGCGGTCGGATGAAAGATAATGTCGACGTCGAACGTTAGTAACATATTAGAAAAGTTGTTCTGAAGTAGGCTCTAATGCATAACTTTCATCGGGAAAGCTGGTTGTGTTTTTCGATGTGCCACCATTAGCTTGAATCAAATAGAATAGTTGTTGAAGAGCTGTTCTCTGTTATTTGGTGCCTTTTTGTTTACATAGTTTTAGTATAATTTTTCTAGTTATTATTCGAGATGCTTTATCTGAATTTTTAATAATGTGAGATTCAAGTTCTATATCCAGGGGCGGAACCAAGATTTTAATTCAGGAGGGGCCTTTAAAAAAATATATAAATATACCAATAACGAATTTAGACTCAAAAAGTTGATGAGTGAAAAAAAAATCATAATGGATGAAAAAACTTGATGAAAATGTCAACTTTTTCTCAGTCTTTTTCTTTATGGAGATTAAAAAAAACCTTAACATGTGTGATATGATGTTCATTTAAACAGCAACAAAAAGACCATTTCAATAAAATAAAAAAAAGACAACAACAAAAAGGACATGCAAGCTTTGAATTGATAGTTTGAAAGGATAAAAGAACAAAATGTTATAAAAATTGTGGAATGAGTAATTTGAACTCAAGACCTCTCCAATAAAAAATTGATCATCTACCACCGGACCAATTTACAATTCATATAATTATTGAACACAAATTATACTTAATTAAATTTTAAAAGGGACTCTCTGACCTCCATGTAGCTCCGTCCATGTCTATATCTCCTTCCTATGTATTCAAAAGTCTCAATAATCGAGCATTAAAGACTGCCATATCACGCTTATTTATTTAAAAAAAAAACAATATATATGAAGTGTATGTTCACTGTCCATTACAGAGAGTCAACGTCCAGTTAGCTAGATAAATACGTACGTACAATGATTAGTTCCTTCTCCTTTGCGGTTGAGAGTGACAACTTTTTTATATTTTGTTCAAAATAAACAAAATTGAACACTTGGTTGTGGGTTTATAAATATATGGGTCCCCAACAGTCCAACACGCATAATGAAAATTAGTTGTAACTTTGTTACGTTTAAAGAAGTTACGTACTATTTTTTTAGAAATTGTAGTTACGTACTATGATTTTCAAGTTTTGTTATGAAAATTGTTTCAAAATTAATGGCCAAACAGTAGCCTTTCTATTTGTTGGTGCTTAACACAGCTCAGGAGGGTTCTAATCAATCCATTCAATTTTTATATGCATGCATCAAATGCGGAAGCGGATCCAGGATTAAAATGTTGCCGGAGTTAATTTATTTTTAACAAAATTTTGATCATACTAGAGAGCTTTATTGACCATAGAAAATTTTTGTTAACCAAAAACTTTGTTATAATTTAGATGGAATTTGTTGGTTATATTTTTAAATGAGAAGTAACTAAGATAAACTAGATTATGAGAACAAAATGGACGGCTAAGATTGAATATGCAGAGAAACCCAAAAAAAATTCATCTATGTTTCCTCCACTTTTGCTTGTGTAAATTTTTTTCTGGGAAGATGCAGATTTCGACGACACCGAGTTGGATTACCCATTTGTTCATCTTTTAGTCATTATTTCTCTGTGATTGGATTGCCCAAATTGTCATCTGGGTCTTTCTTCAACATCTTGGGTTTCTCGATCTTCTTATAATCTTGTCTGCAATTTCATGTGGGAAAAAACAAAAATTGATCAACATATAAAAGAAGATGAGTTTCAGATCTGGTCATCTAACTAATAGCTAATGAGTTCGATCGAATGAGCTACAAGAGAGCAGCTCTGGGTAAACTAGTAGTACTTGTTTGTTTTACCTGAAAAATCTCACCAAGATTTAAGCTCTGATAATCCAATAGGTGTATCAGCGCCTGGTCAGATGTAGAATAACTGGGTGGTAGAAACTCATATTGATAACTAGCTATTGGTTTTTTTTTTAATGTTTTGTCTTTCCAATTTTGGGGATGTCCTTTTTCTTTCACCTTCTCAATTGGCCCACCCTGAGTTGGACCCTCACTCCGTTACTACAAATTCGAGCCCCAACATTCACAAGTCCCTTATTGAAAGGTTGTTAAGTATTGTGATTCTATGAGACCCATACGACACTGACAAAAAGTGTCAGCTACTACCATAATTATTGACTTAGACGATGAAATGATTCAGTATTCGTCGTCTAAGTCCAATTAAGATGACAAAAATTTATTTTCCATCTAAGATAACAAATTTGTCGTCTTAGTGTCACCTAAACGATGAAACAATTTTTGTCATAAATTCGTCGTGTAGAACACCTGACTATACGACGAAATTGTCTAAGTAAATCCTAGACGAGGGATTTAGAATTCACCGTCAAATCTAAGTGGAATTTTAAATGATGAATGATTTTGTCATCATTGTAGTGCGACGTAGATAGCGATTTGAGAACCTATTCCTTGATTAAGACACTACCATAAGCACTAACTTCTAACCCTAAACCCTAATATCCAAACCCCCAAACCCTGAAACAATTAGAAGACGAATATATACGTATTCGCCGTTATAGTCATACTTAGATGGCGAATGGTGAGCCAATTCTTCGTCTAAGATGAATTTTATTGCTTCAAATCAAAGAGCATGACAATGTATACCATCTTTAAATGTGTATTTTTTTCGTCAAGGGCAGAGAGTAAACAATTTTGAGACTATGAGTGTCAATGATTCTAGAAACGGAGTTACGAAGATTCGTTCATTGAAATTTTGGTTTTATGGTTGACTACGGTGATCAAACCCTTAACGAACTTCGTATTGATCAAAATTTTGTCTACTTACATATTATATTGTTATGAATATATCTAATAGTTGTTTAGTCCAAATTCAATTTAGTTAATATTAATGTAGCGTAAATATAGACATGCGAACACTTAAATTATACAACATTAGTAGATGTACAACAAAAAATTTCTCTTGATTCAACTTTTTATTTTATAATTTTAATTAATTTCTATCTCGTTAATAAATTTAGTTTCGTGAGTGAAAATGCTCGTAATTTCGGAAACGGGCTTACAAATTAATTATATTTTACAATCGTTTTCATATTTTAATTAACTATTTGTCGATTATCAGTAAATTATGTGCATCGATTGAATCCTAAACTAATCCGAATCGGGTTAAATTTTTTCTACAATATTGTATAAATGCAATAGTTACAAGTGACGATTGATTTATGATGATTCTTAAGCAGGAACCCGAAATTATTTTTTCAAATATCTCCAAAAAAATCTAAACATTAAACATTTAGGCGGCAATCGAGAACACAAAGGGTCCTTGCCTAAATTAAAAAAAGTACTCAAGCGACGAAGTTCTTTCGGTTTCATCATCTAACACCAAAAATTTGGCTGGTGAGTTTTTCTGCCAAATTTTTGAGAAATTTTAAAACACCTAGACGAAGAAATGAGGTGATCTTAGATGACAAAATCCAATCCCTTAATGATGAAATCCTTGTCGTCTAAATGTCTATACGAAGTCACTTAAACGACGAACCTTAAATGACAAAGTTTTCGCCGTCTAAGAGACCAAACGGCGAAATCTGATTCTTAGACGGCAAAATTGTTTCATTATCAAATTGACGAATTGTGGTAGAAGCGTCCAGAGTGTCCGGGTCATCATCTCGAGATCCAATTGTCGGATTCCTGTGGGTAGGGGTTGATAATGGACCTAGCCGCCAAAGCCCAAGCTCATCGGGCTTGGACAGGGCTTGGGCTTATCGCCTCCAAAATGTTGGTCAGGCCAGATTTTTTTGAAAATTTAAAGCCCATGGGCCGCCTATGGGACGGACCTTATGGAGTTTTTTAGGCCAAGCCGGGCTTTTTTGTGTATTGAATAAAAAAACTTGAAAATGTTGAAGGAGGAAAATAGTATAACTGTAGACTGAAACTGTATCTTTATTCATTGATAGATGACTTTAAATACATGCATTACAATCAATTACAATCCATATCCCTATAAATCATCTAATCATGGATTGCTATAATATCTACTTCTACTCTAATTAGGACAAGACACGCACCGGGATACCAAGAATATAATTTTCTTAAGCATAAAATCAATTATGTTCAACAATCAAATATACAATAGAATCTCGATAATTTAATACTCGATTAATTAATAACCTCGTTAAAATAATATTTTTTGCCAGTCCCGACTTGAGGACAACGTGATAAATTAATAATTCGCTAAATTTATAAGATAATAGAAATTCGAGAATTTATATAGACCCTATGTAATATATAAATTAATAATGTCTAAATACATTTAAATAATTATTTTTTTAATGATTTCATGAAGAATGACTCAATTGTGGCTTGTTGCTTGTTCAAATTGATGTCACATCTAATTTCATCTTAGACATTTCTTAACATGGTAAGAATTTCTGGCGTTGTCTTCTCATAGCACATTCAATAATGTATATAAAATAAATTTAAGAATGATGTATATTGAACAAAGTACAACAATAATAATTTTATAAATCAATAAGTTAAAACTAACGAACAAATTAATAATTTATTAATATATCTCACTAAATAATAGAGTTTATAGAGGTTTAATTGTATCAATATATAAGCTAAAAAGTTGTATATGAATAATTGCTATTAAGGTATATAATGATAAACTAATCTATAATTATTTATTTTTGTTGGGCTTTATGGGCCGGCCTAGACAGGCCTAGAGGGGAGAGGGGCTCGAAGGGTCGGATTTTTTTTATCCTATGAGCTTTGGGACCTCAGCTCAAGCTCGGCCTTATACCTATAGGGTCGAGCTTTTTCGGGCCTAAATTTGGATCAAGCTCGGGCTCAATGAGTTTCGGATCGTGCATGGATTTTTTGGGCCTATGAATTAAATAATGACTCATATTTGTGAAATTTCAAGGTGAAAAACCTTGGACCAATAAAGTCTTACCGCTCTGATGTGAAAATTGGTTTGACCCAGATGTTAGTTGGGTCCCGGCGCCACAGACGATTTACATTGTTCCCGCTTCCTCCACCCAATTCAAGTACTCATTTCCAAAAAAAAAAAACAGCTTAGGTGGGGTACAGCTTTCCTTTGTTTTTCTCATCAACAATTTAAATATCGTAAGACCGTGAATTCCACTTTACTTCGAGTCTTCTCAATTCTCATGAAATGTAAATGATTCCGGTTTCCGAACAACTTACTACCGTCCCTAATGTTTTAAAATTCAGTGATTTTACACAATATATAGGCTTGAGATGAATGAAAAAAATTCAAATACATGATCACAAACTGACATGCACATCAAAATAGGTCAAAAACAGAAACAACAATTATTCCAAAACCATACTCGATCACCCTCTTCCTTTAATAAATCAAAAAAACTCGCTCATTGTCACAAAAACGTCACGGCGGCAAAAACCACCGCAAGTCCAATGGAGATGAACCTATTTCTGGAGAGATCACAAATTACCGATCCTGCAGCTGATTTCACTGACGCAGTTGAGGCATCATCATCTGAAGCCCCCTTCTTCTTATGTTTTACCTTTTCTGGTGCAGGAGCCGGTGCCGGCGGCAGTGGCCTCGGAGCGAAAATCCCATAAGGCTGGAGCACACTGTCGACTTGGTATATCGCCAGCTGGTTATCCGTGTACACAGTGCCGGAAATGGAAGTGTTGACAAGTCCAGTGGTAATGTTGACGGTGTTTCCCGACGTGGTGATGTTTAGAGGAAACTCAAACCCGTCTCCGGCTTGGGTCCGAACCGGGTTGCTTAAAGTTTGGAAGTTTGAGATGGAGAGAAAGTCTGGGATGAGATGGAACTGCAAGAGCTGATCTTTCTGGGAATCGGTGAGGGAGTTGAGAGACCCTGCTTTGAGTTTCGAGAAGGCAGAGTCTGTTGGGGCTAGAATGGTCAGTCGGCTATTGGAGTCGTTGAGCTGACTGTAGAGCTGCGTGTCGACTTGGGTGGTTTTCAACAAGCGGATGAGGAGGTTATAGTTGCCGGACTTCTCTAGGATTTTGGTGACGTTGGTCGGTCCCGGCGGCGCCGGAGCGTCGGCTAGTGGACCGGGGTTTGGGCTTGCGGCTGGGCCTTGTGCCGAGATGCTGGTGCAATGAGAGAGGAGGATGAGTAAGAGTAGGGAAAAGAGCTTCTGCTTCATCATGTTTGAGGTTCTTGGACGATTACCGAACAGCTAGCTAACTAGTGTTTGATATATTATGTAGTGAATAAGGTGTTTGATATGTTTTTGGGGAGGAAGAAGAGGGTTTTTAATAGATCGATCCTGGGAGAGATGATCATGCATTAGGTAAAAGAGTGCAATTAACATGTCTTTATTCATTGTTGAGAATGAAATGAATGGAGGGAGTTGGATTAAGGTGTCAGAGCTACTAGTTTGCTTGGGAAGGCAGGAAAAACAGGGGGACATTTTCATCAAAGTGGGTGCGAGTAAATAAGGACGTGCATATATGATTGCTTTGCTTTCACTTATGTTATCTATAATAATGACTTTAGACTGAAATTAGTAAAACTAAAACCCATCAAATGAAAGCAAATCCAGAGAGAATTAACGAGTGCAAGTATGCATTCTAATTAGCAGTATTTGTTACTGTCATCGGTTCCCTATAGGATCCCTCAAGGAAATACCGAGAAAATTCGTGCATTTATGATTTGTTGCTACAAATTTGAGGAAGAAGGATACAAGATCATGGGTACGTCTGGTGTGCACAGTGGGCATGTTTTTTTGACACACAAATAAGTGGGGCCCGTATAATAAAAAATACAGGAATCCACCTATTTGTGTGTTAAAAAAATCATGTTTACCATGAACACGGTGTATATGCGACTTTTCGCAAGATTCAGTACGTCTGGTGTGTATAGTGAACAGGTTTTTCAAGACACAAATAAGTGGAGCCCATATAATAAAAAATACAGGGACCCACCTATTTGTGTGTTAAAAAAATCATGTTCATCGTTAACCCGGTGCATATGAGACTGTTCGCAAGATCCGGTAAGTCTAGGGTTGTTAATACCGAACCGAAAACCGAAAAAAAATTGAACCGAAAACGAATCGTAACCAAAAAAATCTAAATCGAATAAATACCAAACCGAAAGATAAAAAAATCGAACCGAAAAATTCGGTTCGGTTTCGATTTTCGGCTCCAAAAAAACCGAACCGAATCGTTTGAACCAAAATGAATAAAACGACGTTGTTTTACAAGTGTCAATCAAGTTTGATGTTGTTGGGTATGTTGTTGAGTATCTCTCTTTGTCCCATATGAAAGTAGTATTTGGTATGTGCCATAATTTGATACTTAACAATGATTATTGGGGTTCTTGTAGGTTTAAGAAAATGAATGCTAAGTTGCCAAAGAAAAACCCCATAGCTGAGAAAGTGAGAATGATGGACAAGTTGAGTATAGTTTGAGAATTGATTCAATTGAGTGTTTTTATGTGATATTTGAATTGTATTTTTATTTGGATGGATTGTAGATTGTTTTAAACTTGGACTATGAAGTGTGGACTTTGGTTTATGTTTGCTGATGTTTGAAACTTTGAATTTGTGATGTAAAATTTCGGTAAATATTTGGCCATTTGGTATGGTTTGAAACTTTGAATGTGTGATTTGTAACTAATTATATTTGTTGTAGTTTGATTCGATTTGACATAAACTATGTTTCACACTTTCACAAAGTTATTGAAAAAAGCAGTTAATGAAAATCTTCGAATTTTCGAAACTAATAGAAAAAAACAGTATTTTTTTTAGAAAGTTTTTTTTTATTTAAAAAAAATGAACCGAACCATTCAGTTTTTTGTAAAAAATCAGGAAAACCGAATTGAACCGAACCGATTAAAAAATACGATTCGATTTTCAGTTCGGCCTAATAACCGAACCGTTTGTACCGATTAACAACCCTAAGTCTGTCTGGTGTGCACAATGAACAGGTTATATGATGTTGAAATGCATAGTACAAGAACTATATAGTGTATTGCCTATTGGCACGGCCCCATGGCCCAATTTTAATGAAATATTGTTTGATCTGATTTGATGCTTGAACGTTCAAGTAGGTCACGTACCTTCCCTTCAATATCAGTTTCTCAATATTTTTCCTTGATTTGGTTCAAGTGCGTTTGTGCCAAGGCGATTGCAGCCAAAGGCAATATGGATGCAGTCGAGCCTATTTATGAGCTAACTAAAAATAAATTATAGTATAAAAATTCTTGTGTCTTGCTCACCAGCCGTTTCCTCACAACTTCTCTCGCTGGAGACATTGCCTAATCTCGATCAGTTCTCCTTTGTCCATTGTGGGTTTGCCTCTCTCTCTCTCTCTCTCTCTCTCTCTCTCTCTCATGTTAGAGTTCCTCCTTCATCGTTGTGCATGTCACTGTTGTTCCATAGGGTTTGATCTTGATTCTCTTACCACTTTTTTTGAGTAATTTCTCATATAAACAATTGTTGAATGGCTTAATATCATATCTCATCTCTTCTTTACTGCTTACTGTGAGTCTAAGTTTTATTTTCTTCATGTAGTAGTTGAAGATACTTAGCTTAGTTACCTATTTGTTGATGTAGCCTCCACTCATTTTGTAGAGAAATTCATATGTGTACTTATGTTTGGCCTATAACAGTGATGTGCAAACAGAAAATCCTTGAAAAGAAATTCTCTTGCTTCTCAAAGCTACCTTAAAAAAATTTTCCCGCTTCAGGTACTTTACTTATAATGATCGATGAAATCTCAATGCAATAGAGCACAGTCAGCCATATACAAGGGCAGAGCCAGGTTTTATAGTGAAGGGGAGCCAAAAACAATTTTAAGCCAAAATTTGAAAAACTGAAAGAAAAAAACTGAAAAATGTTGTATTATGTTGGGTTGGTGAATCGAACTCGAGATCAACTGAACATATATCAGAGACTTTACCACCAAACCAAACTTGCATCTTGATCCTTATATGAAACTAAAAGGCTATATATTTAAAAGTTAAGGGGGCCAAGGCCTGCGCTCGCCTTAACGTGCCTCCGCTCCTAGCCATATATGATATGGTTTCTTTGTTTTTGTAACAAAGTTGTCATGATTGAGTTCATATCCGAGAAGAATTCATCACATCAATGTTCCCAAAGTGATTTAATAAAAAAATAAAATGTTTCCAAAGTGATCAGCTCTCTTAATCTCTTATTTGAACTAGTCGACTGAATGAACAGAGCCCAAACAGATTCCCATTGGGCTTTGAAAATGGTTTAAAAATGGTTTAAAAACTGAGCGTTCTTTTATTTTTTTCAATTATTCTTTAAACAGAGCCCAAATAGATTCTCATTAGACGTGTTGAAGGGGAAAATAGATACGGAAGAGATGGATCTGAAACTATGCTTTATTTATTGATAGATGATCTTAAATAGGCATTACAACCCGTTACAATTAATATTCCTATAAATCAGGGATTGAGAGAATATCTACTTCTACTCTAATTAAAACAAGACTCCCCAGGAACATTATTTCTTTAAACACTCCCCCTTGTGTCGCGATCCTAATGGATGATTCATAACTTGTTGTCTCACTAAAAACCTTGCCAAGCAAACAAAAAACTTCTTGGGTAAAAACAAATGTTTGGACTAAGGAAAAAAGAGTACAATACATCAACTACAAAAGCAATCATAGGGGATGTAGACTTCCCCTGATGTCTACAAAATGAACTCCCCCTGATCAGTAACTCAATCTTGGAGTTCAGACAATCTTCGCATACCAATACGTCTCACATACTTTGCAAATGTTAATTTTGGCAATGACTTGGTAAACAAGTCTGCAACATTATCCACAGAACCAAACCCGGTTCATACAGATATTTAATAACTATTGCTATTGCTGATTGTAGGATTACTTTGGCGAAATGAATTAAGTATGACCACCCTTAATGTAACCCAACTTCATTTTTTCAATGCAAATTGCATTATCCTCAAAGATGTAAGTTGGTGTTATCATAGTAGATGATAATCCTCTAGACCCTCGAATATAGTGTAGTACTGCCCTAAACCAAACACACTCATAAACCGCTTCATGTAAAGTTATAATCTCAGAATAATTCGAGGTAGTAGAAGCAAAGATTTACTTTGTTGATCTCCAAGAATAGTCATGTTCCCATGGTGAATACGTAAACAGTGTGGGAGCATCCTTTATATGGGTAAGAGAGATACCCAATATCAGCAAAGCTAACCAAGACATCACAATGTGTCTCTGAGTAGGGGACTGCATTGAATTGAAGAACAAGTGCATGTAGATGGAACAACCTTCGACGAGTCAAAGAATTTCTTAACGGGTCGAGAGACAGGTTCTGGTTGATCGAGGGGCTACCATTAGACGGGTCAAAAATCTCAGAATCTGTAGGCTGCGTTTCAGCCATTCCTTTTCTGGAATTTCAAGTTTCTCTCTGTATTCTTTATAGGGAAAGAATAGGCCCAAGTTAATGGCTTTCTTCAAGTATCAAAAGGTATGATATACTCCATTCCAATGACTTTGCGTTGACGCACACCCAGAATGTAATGTCTGGATGTGTACACCAAGCTATTTTTAACCAAGCTCTAACCGCACCAAGATATTGAATCTCAACTCCAAAAGCTTATTACCATCATCATTCCGATGAAATTGATCTTTTTGGGTTCTAGACTGCAATCAACCATTGGTGTGCTAAAAGGGTATGCTTTGCTCATTACCTGATTTCGACATAAGCAATCTGGTTAATAAAGATTTAACCAAATCGATGCTCCATCTCAAAATCAAGACTTAATCGAGTCCTACCATTGTCTATCTTCTCAAACAACTTGTTCATCTAATGAATACGCATGGACATAACTTATCATTCTTGTATCCCTTCCCAATCAAGTAGTCACTTAGAGTAGTGACATCTCAATTTGAACACATGACTAGTCTATGGTTTAGAGTTACTTGTATTGGGTAGAACTATGCCAAGCCGGCACTCTCATGTATATCTTTTAATTAAGATCTCCATAGAGATATACTGTAACCACATACATTAGCTACATACTCATTTTTGTGGACATTACCAAACTGATAAGGTAACGGAGAGTAATGACGTTCATTACCAGAGAATACGCCTCCTCTCATAATCAATACTATGTTGTTAAGAGAATGCTTGCGCCATAAGTTCTTCTCATTGTGCTTCCCAAACATAGACTTATTTGTGTCTAACCGTCTTACCATTCAGTGGTTATAGCACTACTATACCGAGAATTTGCCATTTGTAAGAGAGACTCTAGTTTAGCCTAGATTACAACTTTCCATATCGATCAATTTGCTCTACATTGAGAATCCGCAACTAAGCCAGGTTTCACTTCATCATCGTCAATTCTTGAGTGAAAGAATAAGTAAATGCATCATCAACGAAGAACCATCCATAATGCCGCTAACATTTGTTTAACTTGGTGAGATTTCTTTGTTTACTGACATCGTCATTGAATTTGAGGCGTCTCCCAATGTTTCTCAATGTAGATTTTTAGATACATTTACTACTTGATGTTAACCAATCTCATCACTATCATGATATCAGTATAGGAGTTAAGCATCAAATCACAACTTTCTAAAGATCATGAATACATTTCACTTCAATCTCATATTGAGATGTGCAGGGAGGGGATCATGATGAGACATAGTGGGGACATACCATGTCAATTTTTGATGTTTAACCAAAAAGAAATCATTCCTATCTCCTCCTAACAGTGAAAAATATGTCTCATAAAAGTGTCATTCTGGAAAACAAGCAGTAAAGAGATCTCATGTCAAAGGTTGTAAATAGGGGACATTCGTTGGAGAATTATAACCAACATAAATACATAATCGTCGTTGATGACCCAATTTGTACGCAGTGGAAGTGTATTATGCACATGTACCACGCCACCAGAGATGCGTAGATGCGAGATATCAGGCTCAAATCCAGTTACCAATTGGCACGCATTGAATGGTTGGCGGGTTACGAGTCTCAGGAAAATAAGTATAGCTGCATGTAACATTAAATATCCCCAAGAAGATACCGATAATATTTTATGCATTATCAAATCTCTGGCCACAAGATGTAACCGCTTGATTTGTGCCTCTGCATGACCGTTCTGTGAATAAACATTGGGGAACTCTTGCATTATCCACTCGAATATACATGATTGGATTGCCCAGATGGTGAGCCTAAAACTTAATAATTTGTGCTAGGAGTTTTGCAAATGCAGCATACTATGTGGATTGCAAGGACGTGTGACCTATGTATCGATGCAGCAATCAAAACCATATATAAACAGTCAGTATACCGGTTTGATTGGTCCACAAATATATTCTTTGGAATCTGTGGAGGAATAGAAGTCATGTGTACAACAAAAGACCATCATGCATGTAAATAACATTACAGACATGAACAAGCTTTGCAAACCGAGAGATATACATTGGATTTTGCCACAAAGGCATCTGGGGGAAAAGTACTATACTTGTCTTGACCGAGTGGAATACTCTCACTCCCCCCCCCCTCCCCCCAAATCTACACCAATGGTTGTAGATATTACCACATGCTTCTTTGCTCTTAAGAACAGATAACCATGAAAACTTCTGAATATCTTGATCATCATAATGAAAAATCTTATATGAGGCAGAGTCACACATAATAATATAAGTGAATACATTGGATTCAATGATCTAAACCATAGAAATAAACCACTACAAATCCTCATAAACCTCTTCAGATTGCGTCGTTGGCAGCATTCTATGGAGTTTGAACACAAAACTCTTTATCATTCTCAAAATATTATTCCAAATAAAAACCGTTAGCACAAAACTTTTCAAAACTTTTCAAAACTTAACATGGTTCAATTAGAGTGTCGATCATAGCAATATCAAATAACCGATGTATAACAGCATCTGACCGGTCGAAATTACCATTGTAGATTAAGTTCCATGACATGATAAAGATCAATGTAAAACCACATCTGGTGCAAAATTTCAGGTTGAAATTTTTTGAACCTTTATTTTTCAAAATTTCAGGTTGAAAAACAGATCAGAAAAACACCAAATCCGAGTACAACCTTCGACTGGTCGAGAGATATTCTCGATGGGTCGAGGATTGCATAATTTTGTCACAGAAAACGTCCTTCGATGGGTCGAAAAAATCTCTCGATCGGTGTTAGGTCCATATTTATGCGTTAATAATCTCCCTAACTTCATACTTATTGCTTGCGTTTTATGAATAAAGCATCATTTTTATATCATTTTCTGTTTATGCTAGGAAATTGGAAGTTGACACAAAAACCCTCTTAAAGATGAAAATTAATCAGTTTTTGGAGAAGCCAAGCATATTTCCAAAGTCACAAGAGCATTTGGAGCAACTTTGAAAAAAAGGACAAAAAGTGGTCACCGGAAGTTATCGAAAGCTACCGGAGAATTTTTGGATTTGTCTATAGTTGGTCGGACCATCAAGTATGGCCCAGACACTCCAAGCTAGTCCCAAGGGAATCTGTAAACCACCTAGGTACAAACCCTAACTGATTTGGTTAGGGTGTCATACATATGAATTTTGGATGTATTGGGCAAGGTTTGGAGTTTAGCCTAGAAGCCAAGAAAAGGGGATCACAAGTTGTAGTCCTTAGATCAAACTGTATGGCCACTCTAGTACATTTAACGGCTCATAAAACACCCTATTTTATTTCCCATATCCTCCCTAGGTCGAGCTCCCCATGGATCACCAACACAACACATCTCATTTCTCACATTTTTCTTAGTTTTTGCATCTAGAGATTGCCCTCACTCATCCCCTAACCCTCTAGGTCTCTCCTCTACCTCAAACACCATCTCTATTACAACCAAAAGACCTAGGAATCTTCATCATCACCACCATACTCTCATATCCACCCTCTTCACCCTAGCCTAAGGTGGATTCATCCTCTTTATAGAGCCAAGAAGCAAGAAGGGAGCAAGAAGTGAAGAAGGAGCTTGAAGAGCTTGGAGGCTTTGCTTAAGCGACTTTTTGGTTATTTATTGTACCTATTGACTCTTCTTTATGTATCTAGACTCTAATTTTACTATGTGTAGTGAGTAGTCATATTTGGTAGGGTAGGGTTAGAACCCTAGCCATTTGATGTAGATAAATGATGGATTGATGTATGTATGGTTTATGTTTTTGTGTATGTTGTGTGAAACATGTGTTTGTGAATGAGATTACTATGTGTTTGTAGATGTTTATGTGCTTGAGGTTCATGTATGGTTTCATTTATACATGTGTTGACCTTAGCTAAGTAGATGTATACATTAAAGAGCTAAAAATGGGACATTGGTTGAATTAGTTACTGACCTAAGGCTATATGAACATGTAACCATGATTAAGGTCTATTCCAAGAGGGTTTACCTTAGCTACTGACCTAACATTTTGTTTCCTTAGCACTAAGCAAGGATTAGAGCCTCCTTGAGTCTCAATAGACTTAAGGAGCTTTGGTAAAGCACACATTGAATCCAGAGGTTATTGTGGCTACTAGTTAGGTCTTTCGATTCGTAACTCACAAAGTGTAGATTAAGAGATTCACTTAGACTTTCTCCTGGATCTTCCAATAAAAGTTCAGGAAGAGGAACCTTCCACAAGTATCATATAGTGCGCTTGCTTGCTTCACTCACATGACATACGGTCAAGATGTAAGCTCGAAATGGCTTAGGTCTTGATCTCGGTTCACTTAATACTTTAAGGTTGGGCTCAAGTCGGCTAGAGTCCGAAATGACCTAAGAGCTTGGGTTCAAACCAAACATGATCCACAAGATCACAATTTAGACATAAACTGTGTGAAACAAACTTTAATAATCTACCTACATAAATGAGGACCTTGTTTGAGAATTAAATGGTTAGTGGGGAATTCCCTAGCCAATCATTCTCTCTTATTGTGAATTTGTTTGCTATTTAATGTCTT
The DNA here is from genome assembly GCA_946800695.1 of Geum urbanum. Lineage (NCBI taxonomy): Eukaryota > Viridiplantae > Streptophyta > Magnoliopsida > Rosales > Rosaceae > Geum > Geum urbanum. The sequence continues at coordinate 14,805,828 of OX327001.1, forward strand.
TGCATTAGTCTATAATTAATCAATCAACCCGTATAATCACTTACCGTAATCTAATCATACCTTGAAATGCTAGATCTCCAAAAACTTAGTAGTGTGAGATACACATCTGCGTTTTATTTTAGTTTTAGTATCAAGATTAATGTCTAGTTTAGCCTTAGTTGAAGCGCTCTATCAATTCGAACTAAGGAGAAAAGTGGTCAATCCTCGTGGATTTGACACTCGACTTCTTATAAATACTATAACTTGACCCCGTACACTTGCGGGCAAAACTAACTCTTTACACTTATGGGCTCGTTCTTAGTGCATAAAGTGTTTTAGGGTAAACTTTTCAACAAGTTTTTGGCACCGTTGCCGGGGATTAGGCTCATCTTAATTCTTTAGCTTTGGATAGCCTTGATTGCGGTAAAGCCGGACATATTTCTTGATAATTGTTTCTTAACTTTGTAGTTTTATCCATTTTATCACTTAGGACTTTGTTTTAATTGTCTTTGATCCCTTGAATACTTTTGTTGATAGCTTTGAGCTGAATTTGTGGTAGAACTTGTGCTACTAACCTTTTATAGGGCATTCTGCTTGAGCCGTTGAGCATCCTTTCAACCCGTCGATAATTGGCACAGAGGAGACACAGAAGCTTATATTCGATCTATCAAGACGTAGTCTCGACCCGTCAAAAGTGGCATGTCTCATAAACAGGAGCGTGCTTTCGACCGGTCGAAGAAAACTTTCGACCCGTCGAGAAATTGTTGTGTTTGAAGGTTGTTTCACTTGTCTTTTACTCACTTACTTTGAGTTATCTATGTTCTTGGGAGCATATCTAAGTAGTGTCTTTATTTTATACATCGTAGTTAGTGTGTCTACATTTAGCAAACTTAATTTTTGATACTCCCTATATTCTTAGGAATTATTTGGCAATTCCGCTATATTAGATCATGCATGCCTTTACCTCGGTTTATCTCAGTGTCCATAGCATTGTGAAGCGCCGCATACCGAAATCCCATTCTAATTCCTAGAGTACTCATTGATGTTTCCTTGAGAGGGGTGTCAAAGAAGCACCGTGGAAGGCGCTCAAGGCTTTAAGTATTTTGAGGGTTTGGAGGCCTAAAATCAAGTGATTGCTTAGTGTGTTTTACAGGTTTATGCCCTTCAATCATTCGAACCTACACACACCATCTTCTAGCACACCATCCATATTGTGGAGATCAAATTTGGGGTTTGAAACCGTGGCTCCGTATATGGAAGGTTCAAGTACAAGTAGTGAATTAGAGGTTGGTATACCGTTGTTGAGGGTAGAGAATTGAGAAGCACTTGGGAAGTTGTTTGACCTAGCTATAAAGGATAAATGCGAGAATCTATTAGTTGGAGCTCGTGTTTTTCGGATTGAAGTAGATCTTTAAATCGAGAAGGAAGTTGAGCTTCAAGAACTAGATTCACTAGTTGAGGAGGAGGTTAATCCTCAAGAGCTAGATCGAATTACTATGAAGGACAAAGTTTACGAAGGAAGACCATTGAAGGAATGTGCATTACCCTCTTTGGTAGCGCACACCAGACGTATTATGTTGCAACCATTGGCGAAAGAATCTTTTGAGATCAAGCCGCGTTTCCTCAAAACTCTCCCCACTTTCTTGGGCCATGCGAACTCCGACCCTTACTCACATCTTTTGATGTTTGAGGAGGCATATGCTAGGTTGAACATCTGAAACATGATGTGGGACAAGGAGTGGCTCAACAAGCTCTCACCCAACTCAATCAACTCTTGGGAGACCTTGTAAAGGAAGTTCATTACCAAGTACTTTCCTTTGGGCAAGATTAATGAACAAAAAACAAGTTTCATGACTTTCTAAGAAGAAGGGGAGAACTCTTTTGTGAAGCATGGGAGAGCTTCAAAGATCTAGAGCTTGGTTGCCCAAATCATGGACAAACACAAGATATGCTTATGTTCCTTTTCTACCAAGGGTAAAGTATGGTGATAAGGCGGAAGGTAGATAATGCTTGCAGAGGTGATTTTATGGATAAGACCGTGGAAGACGCCCATATTTTGGTTGAGAAATTGGCGGAGAGATCAACTTTGTAGGATGTGACGCCATGTGTGAGGAAGCCCACAGCTTCTATGAGGGAGACTAGCCAAGCCAACCGGGGTAGTATTTATGAAGTCAAAGGGGCCGCCCATATGCAAGATGTATTAAGAGGCTTGAAGATTCAATGAACAAGAAATTTGGGCTTTTAATGAAGCAAAATAGAAGTGGAGGTCTAGACCACCAAGTGTCGTAGATTAGTGTGAAGTCGGCCACTTGTTTGATTTGTGAGAGCACAGTGCATGAAACTCTTAGTTGTCCTCACCAAGAAAATTATCCAAAAATTATTGAAAAGTGCAAAGGAATCTTCTATGACCAACAAAAGAGGATTTTCTAATGCCTCGGGTGGTAACACTTCCCAACCATGAGCATCTTTTGTGTCAAGGGCTCAACAACCACCATTGATCCTCGCACCAACTCCTCCACCACAATTGGAGGCTCCTAAATCTATCACGGATGATCTCCTTGCTAGGCTAGAGAAGAGCCAAGAGGAGCTTGCCAAGACTCAAGCAAAAGACAAAAAGACATTCCTTGAGATCTTTATAAGTATGAAGGGAGACAATCAAGCACTCCGGAACAAGAGTCAAAGTGTCATCCACAAGTTGGAGATGCAAGTAAGCCGATTGACTAAGGCACATCAAAGCTAAGGGAGTGTCAAAGATCCTGAGTTTCCCTCCGCCACCGAAAGAAGTCCCAGCACCAAGTCAATGTAGTGAAGTCGGTGTTGAGATCTGGGAAAGGATTTGAGAACTATGGTGATGTTCCTATCATGGAAAGTGATGATGAGGATGACTTAAACATACTATTTGTATCTAAGAACCATTCCAGAGTTGAGAAGGAAGGTACAGATAGGATATTGCAAACTTTCTCTCAAGAAATGGTACCTTCATCCCCACATACTTTTCAAGCGACCAACGAAAGAGATTGAGGAGAATTAGTCGAGATTTTATTTGGGACAATCCCTATTTGTACAAGGAAGGTAGAGATATGATTCTAAGAAGATGTATGCCACATGAGGATATGCATAGTGTGCTCAATTTTTCCCATACACTTGAACATAGAGGACACTATGGGCCTTCAAAGACCTCCTATAAGGTTCTCCAAGCCATATTTTGGTGACCCGACCTTTTTCAAGATGCCCATTCTTTTGTTAAGACTTCAACAAGTTGGGAGGATCAAGTCAAGGGACCAAGTTCCATTGAAGATAATCGTGGAGACCGAAATCTTTGGTGTTTGGGGTAATGACTTCATGGGGCCTTTCCCTTGCTCACATGGAATGTACTACATCTTAGTGGCGGTGGACTATGTATCCAATTGGGTGGAAATTACGGCATGCCCAACCAATGATGGCAAGGTGATGACTAGGTTCCTCAAGGTTACCATCTTTACAAGGCATGAAACCCCAAGGGCCATCATAAGTGATAGGGGCTCCCACTTTATTAACCATAAGCTCAAGGCTCTCTTGAAGAAGTATGAGGTTGTTCACAAAGTAGCAACACTATATCACCCCCAAACGAGTGGATAAGTAGAGATAAGCAACCGGAAACTTAAGAGTATCTTAGAGAAGACCATGAGTGCCAACTGGAAAGATTGGAGTCAAAATCTTATTGATGCACTTTGGGCATACTGGACCGCCTTTAAAGACTCTTATAGGCATGCCACCCCATACTTTTCTATGGGAAAGTGTGTCACTTATCGGTGGAGCTTGAGCATAAAGCAAGATGGGCCATTAATACATTGAACATGAACTTGGGGGTTAGTGAAGAGAAAAGGAAGCTTGACATTTTAGAGCTTGAAAAGTTGAGGTTAGAAGCCTATGAGAGTGCCCGAATCTACAAAGAGAAAACGAAGAGGTACCATGACAACCGCTTGAGGCATACGGAGCTTGTTATTTGAATGAAAGTGCTCTTGTACAACTCTAGACTCTTCATACATCTGGGAAAGCTAAGGTCTAGATGGAATGGTCCGTTTGAGATTGTGTAGGTTTTTCCTCATGGAGCGGTTAATTTGAGAAATTTGAGAGATGAAAGTACTTTCAAGGTGAATGGGCATTGGATCAAGTCATGGGAAGGAATAGCACCAAGCGACCATGTTATGAAGGTGAAATTTATGCATCTTCCGCACACTATGATGCTTTGAATTTTTTCCCTCCGCCTTAATTGTGTTAAGGTCATTAAACTTGAACCTGTGATAGTCGTACACCATTGAGAGAGCTAAATGAATAAAGTGTGAGGTAGAGGTTGTGATCATGTGAACCCGGAGAAGCAACTTTAAAGGAAGCTAAAGATACCTAGAATGGAAGGCAAGACTAAGATTGATCTTGCATGTTGGTGACTATGGATGCCATGTTTCGATCTTCAAGGGGGAGCACTTCTAATTTCTTACCTCACTTTCAATTTCTATGTTTGTTTATGTTTTTATGTGTTAAGTATGTTATTTTTGTGCATGTGAAAATTATGGTAGGAAAGTGTGTAAGGTGTGTGACATTTTTGGTTGAGAATTAGTGCATGTTTAGGAGGCAAAAACCTGGGAATTCTCGACGGGTCGAAGAATGAAAGTTATTTCCCTTTGACCCGTCAAACAAGGACACAAAGAGAGACAATAGTAAACATTCGACAGGTCGAGACAATCCTTCAGCCCGTTGAAGACTGACCTGGGACTGGTATTGACCGAAAATTGACTTTTATAATCCCTTTCTTTTCTCTCTTTTCTCTTCTTCTCTCCGCCTCCTTTCACTGTTATTCGACTTCTTTCTTCTTCTCCTTCGTCTCTCTTTCCCTCTAAACTTTCTCTAACTCACAAATCACTCAATTTCACTCAAAAATCTCTCAATTTTTTGAAATCAAGGCTTGTGTTTGCTTTTGTGCGGTGATTGGAGAGGTTGTGAGTCATCTTTCTAGAGGTATTTTTCTTGAACTCCATATTTTTGAATTTGAATTTTGTGTTGATTTGATGTGATTTTGTGATGTTTGTGGTTAGTTAGAGCTATATTCTTTAATTTAGATGTATGAGTTGTGTGATTTTAAGTTCTATATGCATGAAATTGTTGAAATTGGATGAGTTGTGTTATGTATAAACCCTAACTTCGAAAATTTTGGGATTGGCTTGTGTTTATTGTTAATTGAGTCTTTTTTGGCTTGAATTCATGATCTATGACTAATGGATAGTTGAATTTGAGGTCAATTACATGATAACTTACCAAAAATTTTGGTGAATTGTTGACTATCTATGATGTGGCCGAAATTGTGAAACAAGTTTGTGTGTGGTTTTTTGTTTTGTGTATTTTAGTCGTAATGTGATTGTCTAGGTGAGGATTATTGATGATTTGGTTCAAAACTGGATAGCATTGCTTAATTGGACTAAAGGCTTGATGACTCTAAATTGACGATTATGTTACATTGTGTGTTAGTGATGTGAAATTGTGCATTTGAGACTCTTCTTGGTAAGTTTTAATTGAAATTGATGAAATCGAGACCAGCATGCTTTGAGATGACTTGGTGACATGAATTTGGGTCTTAGGTGTAATAATTTACGTGTATGTTTGATGTGAGTACTAAGTTTATGTGCATAAAGCTTTCTAGGTGCTCGAGTTTCATCTATCTAATCCATCCCATCATAATGGTTCGCAAGCGTGCAACACCAACTGATGCTCCTACTCTCAAGGCCGCCAAGATAAACAACTTTTATAAGCCGGATGAACGCAACTTTCATTCAGAAATGGGTATCAACATCATCTCCAAGAGGGGCGAGATTCGTCACGTCATTGAGCTCATCTAGTGTCATAGGTTTTAACCATTTGGCCGACATATCTCGTCTTGGGTTTCAAAAGGCAAGTGGTATGTGATTTCTATACCGTACTTGCAGACACTCCATCCAACAAGGGAGAAGGAAGAACATTCCTGATGGGTAGGAAGAAGATCATTTTCATCCCTGAAACAATTGAGAAGTATCTCAGGATCCCTACCCTTACAAATACAGAGCGGTAAACGTTTAAGAAGCAGTTTGATGAGGTCTGGTTGGAAGACTTTGTTCAAGAGGCATGCAACGAAGGCAAGCTCCCGAACATTATAATGGGTGCTTCCATAGTGGGGATCTTAATCCCATTTACCAAGTTTTGTGGCTCTTTGTCAAGACAACAGTGAAGCCCCATACCTACAATAATGAAATCCCCATAAAGGGTTACCGTACATTGATGATGATGATTATGATGAGGGAGGGAGTCAAAGTTGAGTTTAGGAAACTTATCTATGATTCTATCATGGATGGTCCAAGAGTAAGAGTGCATACCTGTTCCCCTGCTTGTTTAATCGTTTTTGCCAAGAGAAGGGAGTGGCGGGGATTCTAGAACACCCATATAAGTGGACATCTCCCAAGGGTATGATTAGTGATGCTTCCATAGCTAGGAGTCTTGGAATGACTCCTCAACTTCCCCCATCTACTCAAGGGGAGGAAGCCTCCAGTTCTCAATCTCAAGGTCCACCATAAGGTTCATCTCAAGGTCCACCCCAAGGCATGACATCAAAGATGATGCCTACTTTGAGAGCTACTTTGGTGTGATGTAGAGCAACCATTCAGAAGTAATGCTTGAAATGAGCACCCTCAGTGATTGGATGAGTGCTCTTGAGCTACAATACCATGGAAGCATTGTCGATCCTTCCACCATGGGAAATGAGGCTATAGAGTAGGATGATATGGAGCAAGAGGATGAAGAGTGATGGATTGGATGGATGATGAATGAAGACCTTAGAATTTTTACTGTGTTTTTCTTTAGCTTATGTGATGTACTGTTCATCTAACCTCTTCTTTTCAGATTTTGTCAAAATTTTCATGGTTGTGTAATTTTCATTTGAACATCCTAGACTAATTTCGGTTGATTTCAATGTGGTTACTTGCTATGCTTTGAGTCTTTGTAGTGATGCTTGTCCTTGTTGTGTCTATGTGCTTATGTGATACTTTAATGATGGTTTGGATTAGCATGTTGCCACTTTCTTTGTATTTAGCTTGTGTGCTAGTCATGTTTAATGTGTGAAATGATTTGGGAATACAGAAATTTGAAATTCTGGAGATGGGAGTTGGATGCATGCAAGCCAAACTACTAAGGCTCACATTCTGGGTCTCCTCGATGGGTCGAAGGTTCTTCTCGACCCGTCGAGAGCAAGCATCTGCCCAGACTTTGCTGCCTCCTCAACCCATCAAGCCATGCCCCTAGACCCATCGACTGTAATCTGGATAATTTTTGACCCGTCGATAGAACATCTCGACATGTCGAATGCTAGCTACTGTCCCAAAATTGAACATTTTTTGACATGTCAAGGGAATTCTTCGACCCGTCGAAGATTGTCCTGCCACAGTTGACTTTTGGAAGACTAAGGAGCTTGATGCTTTAAAGAATGGATCATATAGCAATACCGTGAGGCCGAACCAAGTTTGAGAGCACCGGTGGCGACTCATGACCAATCTGCATACACCCTTGGACAACGAGGCCTAACTTGGCCTTCATTAGTTTACATGTTCGTGCCTATGGAGCTAGGAGCCAGTTAACAAAGCATTTGCATTCTCTTTCTCTTTACCCTTTTATTTCCTTGCTTCATATGAACATGTTTAAGAATGATGCTTAAGTCACATTAATGTATAGTTTGGAGTCATGTAGAATGTGGTAGTCTGTTATGTACTTGATTACAATGTCATTTTTCCTTTAAAATATGATTAGTATGCATGCCTTCATTGTGGTTGATAGGACTCTAATAGCTTTATCACTTCTTGGAGATTATATGGCCCTTTAAGTGTGAATGCATGCTAGTTATTATGCATAGGAGAACATGTGTTAGGAGAATAAAATGTGAAATGATGATGCATGCCTATGTTATCTCTTGTACACTTTTGTTTACTATATGGCTTAATGCAAATTGAGGACTATTTGATTCTAAAGTGTGAGGTAGTAAGCTAAGTCATATCACTCTTTATCCTAATAATCCAAAAAATTGAAAATTTTGAGAAAATGTAATACAAAAATATGTGTGTTTTAGTGTGTCTGTATCCCAATAACCACTCCCAATGATGAAATTGAACTAATGGCTAGTAGATTGCATAATTTTGAGCATATTTAAAAAGAGAAAACAATGCATGTTTAATCGGTTTGAAAAGTGCACATGTCATTCAAAATGAGTTTACATGAGAAAAAGAAGGATTGATATGTTTTCAAATCTATCCATGCCCCACGAGAGATTTTGAACCTTGTTGTGCATGCATAGCTACATTATGCACCTATTTTTTCATGTGTGACATCGTTTGATTATTGTGTAATCTAGAACTTGCTTGAAACCACGTAAAGCGTTTTCCAAATCATAAGTTGTTTTCAAAAGTGATAGAGCCATTAGGATGATCACCACTTTGGCCAAATAACCATGTGTCCCTTATATGCGCACGAGTTGTGACACTCCTATATATCCTATTTGAGCGCACGTTTAGTCTTTCTTTCATCTCCATGTATGTACCTAAACATTTAGCCTAGTGTAGCAATTCTTACCTTTGTTCTAAAGACTTGGTAGGAGATACCAAAGCTAGCATTCAAGAGATAGAGTGTAGATAAGTTTGTCTAAAGCATAGTGTGTGTGTGTGTGTGTGTGTGTGTGTGTGTGTGTGTGTGTGTGTGTGTGTGTGTGTGTGTGTGTGTGTGTGTGTGTGTGTGTGTGTGTGTGTGTGGATAGACTTCTCCAAACAATTTGTATGTGTTGATTGCCGAAAAGAAAAATAAAACAAGAGTAATGTTGAGAGTTAGAAAAGAATGTTAAAAAAAGAAAGATGTGAGCTCTCCGACAATATGTTTAAGTGTAGAAGTTTGGATTAATGTCCCCCATACTTATGGATATCGAGTGTATTACTAAGTGAAGGTCTAAGAGTAAGAAGACATAGCCTTTGGCCTATCCACAAAGCTAAAGGGTAGTTTAGAATGATACTTGGGTCCAACAAGATGAAATCCGGCCCTTGCTACTAATGGGTTACATTGTGTTGCTTTGGAAAGGGAAAGAGTGTGTAAGTAACAAGTTTGGGTAATATGACTAAGTCTTTTGAATGTTTTACTATCACATATCTAAATATCGAATGTCTTAGCCCTAGACCCATTACAACCCTTGATGAAGTCCTCTTGATTTGAAATGCTTGTGTTTACGGATTATTGGAGAACTTGGTTGAAAGTCAAGCTTATGGAAAATATATGATTAATGCGATCTTTGAGTGCAAACACTAACCTTCAAACACTTGTGTGTATTGAGTGATATCTAGTGAGTTTGATGGTTAGGAGACATGTTAGTTTGAATACATCTCATTGTGATGCATTTGGGTTGACATATAGCATGACCATTTTGGGGCTTATTGTGACGACCCAGAACAGAATTAGCAGTAGAATCAGCTTTATCGATGAGCCTGCGCGTAGTTGCAGAGTTGCGACAGTTGTTTTAATCGCCGAAGCTTCTTAGCGACTAAATTATTGGCCGAGAATTGGAGCTGGGTCTCTTCTCGAGAGTCGTAGTACATGTGATTACGAGTTCATGGGCGGTTTCGGATCGTTATTTGGACGACTAAGGAATTAGTTATGAATATTTGAAGTTTCGACGGAAACAGATTTAAATGGCAGGTTTGTTCGCGACTAAATTATCGGACGAGAATTTGGTTTCAGTTCCTTCACGGAAGTTGTTCAGAATTTAATTTCAAGCTTGTGGGAACTTCCGGAGCATGATTTTGAGTTACGGAGTTTAAGTTGTGAATATTTCCGTTTGTTGTTGGTTTAGTCGATTTATTATGTGTTTGGGCTGAACAGTTGACTTTTTATCCATTTGGCCGATGTGTTTGACTTCGGGTGATTATTGAAGAGTACCTCGAGACGAGTTTGTGACCGCGAGAATTATCGGAATCGGAATTACGACGAGAAAGTTACGCGCGTTTGAAGTTCGTTTAAACGGATAATTACAAGTTTCCTAATCGGGAAAGGCTATAAATAGCAACTTGCCATTAAGGGAAAGTCAAAACAGGAAATAATATGTTTGACCGAGTTGACTCGGTCAACTCGGTGGAGAGAGGGAGAGAAGCGACGGTGGCCGACATGCTCACTTCCGGCGAGGGACTTCCGGCCACCTTATGGCTCGGGAAGGGTCTCTTTGGCCTCGTCTCGGTCCTCTGGTGGTGGTTCCGTGCTTAGTTTCCGGCGTGGCTCGCCGGAAAGGGAAGAATTCCGATCAAAAGTTTGAGAGAAATTGGGGTGAATCGGGTTCCATTTTTCAGGCCGAATTGAGCTACAACTTTGAGTGGGCTTTGAAGCTCTCCCCTCAAGGATTCTAACCATGTAAGTATGGTGTTCTAATTCGATTTGTACATGGAGAATTTTGGATTTGAAATTTGTGAGACAATTCGGTTTTACATGAAATTGACCTAGTTAGTGTGAGAATTGGACTTCGGTGCAGTTGACAAAGTTGCTCAGTGGGTGATTTTGAGTGGAATAGGGGTTGCTCCGCCGGAAAATTTTCAAGTCGGAGGTGGCGCCGCCGTGGGCGGTGGTCAACGCGGTGGTCAACGCGGTGGTCAACGGTCAACAGGTTTGACTTTTTGGGTTTTCGACAAGTCGCATATCATTTGACTCGAAATCGCGCCCCGATCGCAGTGGAGAGGTTCGTTTCTCGATTTGGGCATCCGAACGTAAAACGAGGTATTGAGGTGGTATATATGGATTTTCGACGATTCGTCGTATTCGAATTGTGTATTTCCGAGAACGGTGGTTTCTCGTGGTTTGATTTGTATTGTCGGATTATGACTTTGAATATTGGACATTGTGGATATTCAGGTGTTCGTGATCGTTTGTTTGGCGAGGGACATTCCGCCGGATCACGGGTTAACGCGATACGCGTTACGCCAGATTGTGAGTGGACAAGTTTTTATTTTCACTGTTGATTTGCGAGTTCGTGGATTTATGATTTTCCGTATTTGTTTTATACGATGATTGAGATATATGTGTTATTTTCGGAGGTGTATTATATGTTTATTGGTGATGGCATTTATTGCATCGATGCTACCAGAGTTGAGAGATTCCTCTGGCCCAGAGTTGAGAGATTCCTCTGAAGCAGGGTTGAGAGATTCCCCTGAGTGCCGCCGGGGTTGAGAGGTCCCCTGGCCTGTCACCGTTGGGTTTGAGCGATTCACCTGACGTCGGGTTTGAGAGGTCGCCCGACAACCTCTATATATATATGTGTTGTGTTTTCCGAACTCCCACTGTTTTATATTGAATGTGTATAAACTGGTGAAAGGCATATGTTATTTTCGTCCACTCACTCTAACGTTTTATTTGCCTTTCCCCTGGGCTTTTCGGTTTCCGTGCCCAGTTTGCAGTTCAGACTCTGGAGTCGCTCGTCGTGGTCGGAGGCATAGTGCTCGAGCTACCTTATTTCTTCCAGTATGTTTATTGTTCTACCTACTGTGGTATACTTATATGGTTATGTATTAGAGGTCGCTCTGAGTTCTCTGTTGAATATGTTATACGATTTTAAACCCGGATTTCAGTAAAGTACTATTATATGTATTGTTTACTTTACTGTTGAGATATTGAGAAATCCGGATGGGATTGGTGCCCACGATTTGCTTTTTGTGGCATAGGATGAAGTGTATTTTCCGCGTGCAGGTAATGGTAATTCCACACTAGTAACGAAACTCTGCCCAAATTTCGAAAAGTTTTTGTTGGTTCGTGTTTTCGAAGGGGTTTGATTCCGATTTAGGAAGCTAAATCGGGGTTGGGTCCTTTCACTTATTCTATGGCATTGATTCTATGTTTTAAAGTGTTGCTCAAAAGAAGATCAATTCATCTAGCCATGGTTCTTTAAGGGAAACCGATCATCAACTTGGGATACTTACATGCCTTGTGTGTTTTTGTGCTTTGAGTCTAGCTTAGCTTAATTATTTTCTTCTTTGTTTGCTTGAGGACAAGCAAGCTTAAGTGTAAGGTAGTTTGTTAGGTCCATATTTATGTACTAATTATGTCCCTAACTCCATGACTTGTCTTCTATGATTAAAGCATCGTTTTTATATCATTTTTTGTTTATACTAGGAAATTCTGTGTTGGCACGAAAATTCTCTTAAAGACGGAAATTAGTCACTTTTTGGAGAAGCCAAGCACATTTCCGAAGTCATGAGAGCATTTGGAGGAACTTTGAGAAAATGACAAAAAGTGGTTGTTGGGAGTTATCGGAAGCTACCGGAAAATCATCGGATTTATCATTGGCCAGCTGGGCCATCAAATATGGCCCAAACACTCTAAGCTAGGCCCAAGGGAAGATCCAAACCACTTAGATACAAACCCTAGCTAATTTGTTAGGGTGTCACACATTGAAATTTTGGATGTATTAGGCAAGATTTGAATTTTAGCCTAGAAGCCAAGAAAAGGGGATCACAACTTGTAGCCATTAAATCAAACTTCATGGCCACTCTAGCACATCTAAGGGATAAAAAAATACCCCATTTTCTCTTCCTTATCCTCCCTAGGTTGAGCTCCCCATGAATCATCAACACAACACATCTCATTTCTCACATTTTCATTAGTTTTTGCATTTAGAGATAACCCACACTCATCCCCTAACCCTCTAGCTCTCTCCTCTACCTCAAACACCCTCTCTATCACCACCAAAAGGCCTAGAAACCTTAATCATCACTATCATACTCTCATATCCACCCTCTTCACCCTAGCCTAAGAAGGGCTCATCCTCTTTGTGGAGTCAAGAAGCAAGAAGGGAGCAAGAAGCGAATAAGAAACTTGAAGAGCTCGGAGGCTTTGCTTAAGGGACTATTCGGTTATTTCTTATGCCTATTGAATCCTCTCTATGTTTCTAGACTTCACTTTTACTATATGTAGTGAGTAGTCCCATTTGGGAGGTTAGGATTAGAACCCTAGCCATTTGATGTAGACAAATGATGGATTGATGTATGTATGGTTTATGTTTTTGTGTATGTTGTGTGAAATATGTGTTTGTGAATGAGATTACTATGTGTTTGTGGATGTTTATGTGCTTGAGCTTCATATATCGTTTCATTTATACATGTGTTGACCTTAGATAAGTAAATGTATACATTAAAGAGCTAAAAATGGGACCTTGGTTGAATTAGCTACACATTTAAGGCTACATGTGCATGTAACCATGATTAGGGTCTATTCCAAGAGGGTTTACCTTAAGTTTTGGTTTCCTTAGAACTAAGCAAGGACTTGAGCTTCCTTGAGTCTCAATAGGCTTAAGAAGTTTTGGTCAAGCGTACATTGAATTGAGAGGTTATTGTGGCTACTAGTTGGGTCTTTCGATTCGTAACTCATAAAGTGCGGGTTGAGAGATTCACTTAGACATTCTTCCGAGTCCTCCAATAGAGATTCAGGAAGAGGAACCTTCCACAAGTATCACATAGTATGCTTGTTTGCTTTACTCACGTGACATACGGTCAAGATGTAAGCCCAAAATGACTTAGGTTTTGATTCCGGTTCACTAAATACTTCAAGGTTGGGCTAAAATTGTCTAGAGTCCGAAATGACCTAGTTTTAGTCCAAAGTGTCTAGTAGTGTGACATACACATACACATACAAATCCGCATTTCATTTTAGTTTTAGTGTCAAGATTAGTGTCTAGTTTAGCCGTAGTTTAAGCGCTTTATCAATTCGAACTAAGAAGTAAAGTGGACAATCCTTGTAGGTTCAACACTCGACTTCTTATAAATACTATAACTTAACCCCGTATACTTGAGGGAAAAAATAACTCTTTAAACTTATGGGCTAGTTCTTAGTGCATAAAGTGTGTAGGGGTAAACTTTCCAACAATGGGTCAAAGCAAATGCTAAAACTGTATCGAATTATCGATATATTTTTTCGTTGGGTCGAAGGATGCGATTTTGGAGACCGAGACCTTCCTTCGATGGGTCGAGTGATTCACTCGATGGGTCGTAGGTTCTCAGATCTTGAACCCAAGGACTGCCTTCGATGGGTGGAAGGAAAATCAGGCAAAGTTTTTGACGGGTCAAAAAAATGCCAAAAATTGAATCAGGGTATACCCTTCGACGAGTCAAAGAGTTTCCAGGATTAAACTGTCCTCTCTTTTGTCTCCTTTTTATGATACATTTGTGTCATAACGTCATAGAATTTTGTAGAATTTGAACCCTGTAAGCAATATGTATAACCATTCTTAACACCTTCACATACCTAAAGAAAGAACTTTTATTACTTTGCCAACATCAAAATTTCCATCAAAAAATCGTTCTTATTCAAAATAAAAACTTACTACAACAAGTCTCAAACTATGGCTAAAACTAAGCCAAAAATAAAGCTAAACTTGATTACATAGCAAGAATAATAGCCTAAGACATGGACTACTCAAAAACCGCAGTCTTCAGACTTGCTTTTGTGTCATATGCTACAATAACATTGACTTCACCGCAATCTTCCATCTCATATTTTTCAGTACAGTTGGTCTCATGTGCCAAATACTGCTTGCACATTTTGTAGGCATTCTGAAGATCCTCGGGTGCACTGGATTGTTTGTGCATGTGCTTGCACTATAAGAAAAAAGCACTTAGACCACGGAACCTTTATGGTTCCACGGTCTAAGTGTAACTTAGACGACGAAAATAATTTATGTCGTCTAAGACACACTTGGATGACGAAGAGTTTTTTTCTGTCGTCCAAGTGGCCACTTGGACAACGGACCAACACGCCGTGGTCTGAGTGGCCACTTGGACGACGGGGTCTAGCTCTGTCGTCCATGTATCCACTTGGACGACGGAAACAACCTAGGTTTTTCATCTAAGTGGTAACTGAGACGACGCACCGTCGCTCTGTCGTCTAAGTGACGCATTATATAAGGTCCATGCCGAACTCTCTTCCTCTCCGCTTGCTCATCTCAACTTCATCCTCATATATATCGATCATTCTCTCTCTTGATCAAACTCTCCTCACGCGTACATGCCTGCAATTCAAACTAGCTAGCTAGCTAGCACTATATATATATATATATATATATATATCTCCGACTCAGACCATCGATTCGCCATATATCGGAGAATGCTAGGTATATACGTAGTTAATTTTCCAACACCATTAACGTTTATAAAATTAATTGAACGTTTGATTAAATTGATTGCATTGTTAATTAATTAGTACGTCTAATATATATTTATAATTAAGTCAGGTAATTGATGATATATATATATATATATATTAGTTAATTAATATAGACTAGTAGTACGTATATATGCATGGATATTTAAAACTTTGGTTAATATTTAGTTAAAACGTACGTACATGCATGCATGTTAGACATATTAAAGTAATTGATGTAGAGTACATATATTCACCAATAATTAATAAAGATAATTATTGAAGGTAAATAATTAATAATTTAATTTAATTAAGGTAGTTGAAAATTTGTGTATATATATAATAGTTTAATAATTACTTAAAAATCTGTATATATAGAATAGTTAATTGACTAATATGATAACTAATTATTAAATTTCGTAAAAGTATGGACAAGAGTTGGATAAAGTTGCAGAATAGAAGTGATGTCCAGTATATGGATGGAATTGGCGAATTTGTGAATTTTAGGATAGAACATGGTCAGGGAAATAAGCGTTTCAGGTGCCCATGCCAAAAATGTCTTAACTGTCAGTATATGGAGGTTAATGTTATGGTGCAAAACCTGTACGAAAATGGTATGATGGAGTTACACTACGTGGAGCGAGCATGGTGAAGCAGTAGACTTCAGCTCAGCAAACTTCAGCTCAGTGTACAGTTACCATGGTGCCTCATCCAGCGGCAGTAATGGCGGCCCCCTTGCTTGGAACCCAACTGCGGATTTGGTCCATGATGCATTTCCGGGATTTAGTCATGGTGGACACCAACACCAAGAGGGAGGTTACAATACCACTCACGGGCATGATGACATATTCCCCGCTGCTAGCTTGGCCACTGACACTAGTGAGATGGATAAGTACAACAGGATGCTACTTGAAGCGCAGACCCCGGTGTACCCTTGATGTCGAGAGAATGTGTTGCAATATGTGACGGAGCAAATGAAGATAAAATTGAAGCACAAAATGTCAGTAAGTGCTTTTGACGAAATTTAGGAGCAAATATGTAAGTTGCTTTCTGATGATCGCAATCTTCCTAAATCCCATTATAAGGTTAGAAATATCTTGAGCAACCTCGGCCTAAAGTATAGGATAATTGACACATGTGCAAATTATTGTGTGCTGTTTTACAAAGAGTATAAAGATTTGGATTATTGTCCCGTATATGGGCAGTGCAGATATGAGCTGATTAGGAAGAGTTCAAAAAAGAAAATTCTGGTGAAGGTTCTTCGATATTTTCCATTGATTCCTAGATTGTAGCGTCTGTACATGTCCCTATAGACAGCAAAGGCGATGCGATGGTAAGCAGAAAAGCGAATAGATGACGATGTGCTGAGACACGCCGCAGATAGGGAGGATTTTAAACATTTCGACGGAGAATTTGGAGACTTTGCCGCGTAGGTTAGAAATGTTAGACTCAGAGTATCTACAAACGGATTCAATCTTTGGGGTAGTAATAGCTCTGCCGTCAGCACTTGGCCAGTTATTCTGATATCGTACAACTTGCCTCCGTGGATGTACATGAACAAGGAATTTAATTTCCTTACTCTGCTAATTCCAGGTCCTAAATCTCCAGGGAAGTGCTTAGATGCTTACCTCAGACATTTGATCAACGAGCTAAAACTGTTGTGGAAAAATAGAGTCCCAACTTATGATAAATTCACTGACACGATGTTCATAATGAGGGCTGCCGTAATGTACGTAGACGATCAGCGATTTTCCAGCGTATGGGATGTTGGCAGCCTACAGGACGAAAGGATACAATGGATGTCCTATATGTTTGGACGACATGAACTCTAGTTGGCACGCAGGGAAGGTGTGTTACTTGGGTCACCGTAGATGGCTTCCTCACGACTACCAGTGGCGATAGGATGAAGCTCATTTCGACGGGACGGTAAAGAATAATCCTAAGCCTCGTAGTTGGTCGGGCGAAGAGTTTTAGAGAGGTTGAGCTATTTCAACTTTGGTGTGTTGACCAATGACAAAAATGTAAAGAAATGCAATCCAATACCTCCACATGATCCCAAATATTGGCATCACAAGTGTATATTCTTTGAACTCCCTTACTGGTCGAAGTTGAAGCTGAGGAACAACTTGGACGTGATGCACATAGAAAAAAATGTGTGCGACAGCGTGGTGGGAACAATTCTCGGTATTAAGTTTAAGACTAAAAATACTCCCAAAGCGCGCAAAGATCTAGAATCTATGAATCTACATCGTCCCTTGTTGTTGAAAAGGGATAGGAGAGGAGTGTACAACAAGATGCCAGCTGCACCTTATACAGTGAAGTCGACACTTAGACGTTCTGTATTTCACTGGTTTAAGAGTGTTCGTTATCCGGCTACGTATACAGCTACTATAATTGGAGAAGTGGAGGAGGTGCAACACAAGTTTGTTGGTCTAAAGACACATGATTATCACGTTATGCTGCAATGTCTGATTCCAGTGGTAATTCGCCCATATTTGCCTCGTGACGTCGTAGAACCAATAGTGGCATTCTGCATATGGTGGCAGAGGTTATGCGCCAAAGAATTAAAGAAGTCAGATGTGGTGGAACTGTAACAACAAATTGTGCACATCATTTGCAAACTAGAGATGATTTTTTCCCCTGCTTTCTTTGACATCATGATTCACCTAATGATCCACCTGCTCGAGCTGGTGCTCATTTCTGTCCGGTCCAGTATACTTGGATGTATCCTCAAGAAAGGTACGTACAACTAATTAATTATACAGGTTTTTCGATCCATTATTTGTTCCACTGGAGATTACTAGCTATATGTACTTATTCTATAATGTATTAATTGAACGTCTGATTTTGTAGATAGCTTGGACAGTATAAAGGATTCGTCAAAAATAGGTTGACCCCGGATGGTTCCATAGCAGAGACATACCTAATGCATGAGTGTGTTACTTACTGCAATAGGTACCTCAAAGATTCACCACCTCCCACCGTCTCCGATCCCAGTGCTCGCATCCATCTTTTTGTCGTCACAAATGTCGTACGACCTTTTAGATGAGTATTAAAGGAATCGTTAACACGAGAAGAAATTATTGAGGTACATTGGGTAGTGTTGCAAGACAATGACGAAGTTGAGCCGTACATGATTGGGTACAGGGAAAGGCTTCAGGCGTTAAATCTGGACAAGAGTTCGGCGTGGTTTGAGAAAATGGTTAAGAAGAAGTTCCTCGATTATTTCTTCCAATAGGTACGTACGTATGTCTTGGTATTTAGTTTATATACATATTTGTTGAAAGTAAACCCTTTAATTATATATATATATATATATATCCCATTTTCCCAGATGATTGATCTGCAAAAATCCAAAAACCACGGGGGGTGGTGGTCCTGGCCAAAGCACTTGCTAGCAGGGAAGCCGATTAAATACTATATTTACCCCAGATGTTTTGTAAATGGTGTGAAGTTTCATTCATTGGCCCGAGATGAAGGAAGAAGAACACAAAACAGTGGGGCAGCGGTTGGGAAAGACAATGATCTATATTACGGGGCTATAGTATATGTCGTTCAGCTATGTTACGGGAATGATGTCAACGTTTTCCTATTCAAGTGCAAATGGTTTAAGCGTACAAAGGAAGACCTGAGATTTTTATCAGTCGATACAAACTCAAACTGATATGAGGATGAGCCTTTCGCTCTCGCCACCTTAGTTAGGCAGGTGTCCTATCTCGATGATCCAAAAGCTGGTGAAGGGAGGAAAATAGTGAACAATATCTCTCATCGAGAAATATGGAATACTACCACAACAAAAGGGACACCGACCACTGAAGATGTTGATGAACCGGAAAGAGACATTATTGCCTATCAAGAGCCTAATATTTTAGTCATCCGCTCCGACATAATGGACCTGGTTCAAGCTGGTGAACGCTTACCCATGCCTGATGGTTGTACGGATCTAACTGAATATGAGATTATTGATGCAATTAATGAGGTAGATGAAAAAGACGCGCAGGATGAGGACGAGGACGAGGACTCAGGATATTCGTCGGACGATGTTGAGTATGATGAGGAGAAGGGGCAATCAGAATGGGGATGAGGATGATGACGATTATGACGAAGAGTACAATATAACGACGAGGAATATTACTTGGTAATAATTTATTGTAATTATTGTAATGATGCATGATCTATTAATTATATATATTATGAGGAGGAGTATGTACAACTATTAATTTAATAATTAACTAAATATCGTGGTCGCTTCGACCGACGAAAATTATAATTAATTAATCCGGAGGATCGATCGAGAATCACATTTTCACGAAACCCTAACACGGGGACAAAAGAACGACCTTTCATAGTCCATACTAAGGTAATTAAACACAATAGTAATTAATTATACACATATAAAACCCTAAATCCTAAAAAAATAGCACTTAGACGACGCAACAGGGTCAAACCGTTGACTAAGTAGACCCTAAACCCTAAGGCTCTAACCCTAAATTACAAAATTTTCACTTAAACGATGCAAGGACAAGTTTGCGTCGTCCAAGTACACACTTAAACGACACAAACGTGTCTTTGTGTCATCTAAGTGCTTACTTGGACAACGCAAACTTGTCATTGCGTCGTCTAAGTGAAAATTTCATAATTTCATCTAAGACAACGACCATCTAGACCATGTCCCAATGCATATTCTTTTCGTTGAGACCATAGAATAAACAATTCTCAGAGTGTGAGCGTCGACGGTTCTAAAATAGGACTTACAAATTTTCGTGTATCCACGTTTCCGGTTTGTAAAAATTTCGGTTTTGCGATTGACTATGCCGATGAAACCCTTAACAAACTTACTATTTTGTGAAAATTATTCTATTTATAAACTGTCTTATGGCGAATGTATCCAACGGTTGTTTTGTTCAAATTCAATTTTGTTAATATCGAAATGCAATGAGTCTATACTTAATAACACTTAAGTTATACAGATTAGTAGATACTTAACAAGTTTAAAGACGTAAGAATATTCATCATCTTAAATTCAATTGTTTATATATATGATTCTTTAATCGATATTTTACGACTATTTCATTTGAATGACAGATCGGAACTTCTTTAAAAATTATTTTTAAAAATTATTTTTACGAAAATTTCACCTAGACCAAAAACATAGACCATCTCTGTCGTCTAGGACAGGGGCAGAGCCAAAATTTTAATTCAGGAGGGGCCTTTAAAAAATATATAAATATACCAATAACGAATTTAGACTCAAAAAGTTGATGAGTGAAAAAAAAATCATAATGGATGAAAAAACTTGATGAAAATGTCAACTTCTTCTCAGTCTTTTTTTTATGGAGATTAAAAAAAACCTTAACATGTGTGATATAATGTTCATTTAAACAGCAACAAAAATGTCATTTCAATAAAAAAAAAAGCAACAACAAAAAGGACATGCAAGCTTTGAATTGATAGTTTGAAAGGATAAACGAACAAAATGTTATAAAAATTGTGGAATGAGGGATTTGAACTCAAGACCTCTCCAATAAAAAATCGATCTTCTACCACTGGGCCAGTTTACAATTCATGTAATTATTGAACACAAATTATACTTAATTGAATTTCAGGGGGGCCTGGGCCTTCCCTGGCCTCCATGTGGCTCCGTCCATGGTCCAGGTGACCACTTGGATGACGGAAACAGACCATCTCCGTCATCTAGGTGACCACTTGGACGACAGAGATGGTCCATCTCCGTTGTCTAGGTTGAAAAATTATGGCGATTCAATTTCCACAGCCACATTTTTGGGGAACGGTTCAAATTTCACCTGAACGACGGAAATAGGTATCTTTGTCGTCTAAGTGAAATTTGAAACATTCCCAGAAATTAAGGTGGTTAACTCCCACTCGCCAAGTGCACTTAGACAACGGAGGTGTCATCTCCGTCCTCTAAGTGAACCTCTATATAAAGGAGTTGGCCGATCCTTTTTCCCTCATCCCATTCTCAAATCAATCCTCCTCTCCTCGCTCTCTCTCTCTCTCACTCTCTCTCTCTCTCTCTCTCTCTCTCTCTCTCTCTCTCTCTCTCTCTCTCTCTCTCTCTCTCTCTCTCTCTCTCTCTCTCTCTCTCTCTCTCTCTCTCTCTCTCTCTCTCTCTCTCTCTCTCAAAAATCCAGTCTCCCTCCGGCAATTCAAAATCCGGAGACTCCCTCCCTCTCCACTCTGGCGACTCCCTACCCCCGGCAACTTCGCTCTCCCGCGACTCCTCTTTTCAGTATTTTTTCAATTTTTAACATAATTATAATTTTATTAAAAATTAATAAATTGGTAAATTAATTAGTAAAAATAATAAATTTGTAATAATTGGTAAATTGGTGATAATAATTAATAATAGTTGATAAATTGGTAATTATAGTAAATTATGATAATTATGATTAATTTAGTAATTAATTATTGTAAATGCATGATAATTATGATTGTAATTATTGAAAATTATAATTATGATTGTAATTATATATTGTTGTAATTAATATTATAATTGGTAATTATTATTTCATGTAATTATAATTTGTAATTATTGTAAATTTGTAAATATGGTAAATTATTGAATTATTAAAAATAATAAATTAGTATTTATGGCAATTTCGTAATTATTATAATAAATTATAGTCATTTAATAATTAATTACTGTAATTATTGTAAATGATAATTATTATTGTAATTATTAAAAATTATAATTTGTAATTATATGTTGTACGTTGTAATTATAATTGGTAATTATTATTGTAATTATAATTTGTAATTATTGTTGCAATTATTGTAAATTTGTAATAATTATGGTAAATTATTTATTTATTAAAAATAATAAATTGGTAATTATGGTAATTTAGTAATTATTATAATAAATTATTTAATTATTGAAAATAAAAAATTGATTATTTTACCTAATTTAGTAACTATGGTAAATTTTTATATATTATTATTATGGTAATTATATTTTATCAACTCCTAGGTTAAAATGGCCCCGTGGGATAAGAAAAAGTCTCAAAAGGATGCCGAAGATGATCTACTCCGACGCTTGGCAGAGCAAGTAGTTTGGCAGTTAGAGGAGGACAACGTCGCGCCTTCTCCGGACCCTTCAGCTGGCCCTTCGACAGCAGTAACTGGAAAAATTTCCGCTGCTCCTTTCGGTCCGACATCGATATCAGAAAGTGCTCAGGCACCGTCGGCCTCCTCCGAGTCTATCCTCTACAAAGCACGGCGCAAGGTCAGGAGGGCCTCGATAGACCCTCAACCCAAAAGCTCTCGAGGACTCGTCAAATGTGGGAAATCCGAGAAGTTGTTCAAGGCGACCGGGCAAAAGATCCAATTGTCGTACAACAATTTCATCGATGGCCCTCCCACCTCTCAGCTAGCTAGTCTCTCCTCGCACAGCATCGGGTCAATCCTTCGCAACAAGGTTCGTATGATTGCACCTACCTGGAAGGAGTTGCCGGCCGAAGAGAAGGCGAAAGTGTTTAAAGAACTTTTGGTACGTAATACGTACAATTTTAAATTTATTTTGTAATAACCAATAAAAATCATAATTTCATAATATATACGATTATAATTTTTTAGTCTTTTCTTATAGGAACAATATGAGGTGGATTCCACACCGGAGATGCTTAGGCACATCAACACCACCGCCAACGCCATCTACCATGATTGGAAGTACAAACTACATAAGTATTATGAAGATATCGATCGAGTGCCTACCCTCGTACAGCTGCGTGGGGATAGAGAAGATGAGTAGAAGTGGTTGGTCACCCACTTCCAAGCAGAAGAATATAAGTTGATTATTTTTTTTATTTAAATTGACGAAATTGAATTATTATTTTTTTAGTTATTTACTAATTTTTTAATGATTTATGTTGTCCAACAGAAATTCTCGAAAATCAACAAGACCAACCGAGAGAAGAAGGGCAAACATCATACCTCCAACTCCAAGAAGATGATCTAAATTTCCAAGGAGCACAGAGATAAGGGCTCTAAACACCCTTATCTCAATGCTAGCGTCAGCGCTTACGTGACGTCTGGCCTCGACAATGAAGCGAGTCAATACGGCGTAAGTGCCGTATATATTTTTCTTAATTAGCGTAATTATTATTTAATTATTATTTCTTAAACTGTCGTATAAATTTATAATTATTTAATTATTATTATTATTTTTAGGCAAGGTTGGTAGAACGGGCGCAGGAAGAATTGGCCAACATGCAGCTTGCACACCCTGATTTGCCGCCAGAAGACCTGCCTCCTCTATCGATGGAGAGTCAAATTGAATCGCCGATGAGGTATACGGTCATCGAGTTGGCAAGAAGGTTAGGGAAATTGGATGTAAGGTGCAACTAGATTTGTCATTTGACTCATCTACGGGATGTTCGGCGAGTAGAGGTGCTCGGGATGCGTCGGTCTAAGCAGCCCTTCAGGAGGCTCGACTCTCACGGGAGAAAACGCAATCTATGTGTTAGAGGCTCGATGAGCAACAAGCGCAGATAGCCCAGCTCATGGCCTTTATGCAAAATCAGGCTCGACAACAGTGTCAACCTCCTTCGAACCCATACTCCGACGACGACGACACGACTAGAGGCAGGGGACTCGGCGGCGCGTCTGCTCCTCCTGTATTTTAGTAGTTTGTATTCTAGCTACGTAGTTTATCATGATATCCTATTTTCGATTCCGAACGATTTAATTTGTTGTATGTACAAATTTTAATTATTTAATTGACAATTTAGTATTTTAATTAATCTATTAATATTTAATTATTTAATGAGAATTTAGAATTTTAATTAAATTATTAATATTTTACTTTAAATTCAAATTTTAATTAAAAAATAAATAAATAATCACATGGACTACGGAAGATATTCATATGCGTGGTTTAAGTGTTGACTTAGACTACGGAATATAACTAGCTAGATATCCGTGGTCTAAGTGGTTACTTAGATTACGAAAAATAGATATCCGTGGTCTAAGTGAACACTTAGACCACAGATTTTTTGCGTGATCTAAGTGCTCACTCAGATCACACAACAACTCTCTAGTCTAAGTGACCACTTGGACGACGGAGAGTTTGCGTTGTCCAAGTGACACTT
Source organism: Geum urbanum (assembly GCA_946800695.1). Classification (NCBI taxonomy): domain Eukaryota; kingdom Viridiplantae; phylum Streptophyta; class Magnoliopsida; order Rosales; family Rosaceae; genus Geum; species Geum urbanum. The sequence continues at coordinate 14,830,115 of OX327001.1, forward strand.
AGACCATGGAGATTTTGCGTCGTCCAAGTGGTACTTAGACGACGCAAAACGTCCGCGGTCCAGGAGGCGACTTGGACGACGGAAACGTCATTTTCCGCCGTCTAAGTATCTAGAAGACAATAGTTGGAAGACGTACCCTGGATGACTGAGATTCCGTCGTCTAGGTACTTGGACGATGGAGTTGTGCACCTAGACGACGGAAATGGTCTGCGGTCTAGGTGCATTTTTCTTGTAGTGTTGGTAGAACCACACCTATAGGAAGGTGACAAGCGAGAAGTAGAAGTAGAATTTGAAGAATTCCCTCCATTCCTAGAACCAGGATTGGATTGATTATTGTTGGAGTTGTTGTAGTTATTGTTATGGCGAGTCCAAGTTAAATTCTAACTATTTCTTCTTCTACCACGACCTCTACCACGTCCTCCGCTACCACTACGAGTTTGATAAGGTTCAGAACATTGTTTCCCCTTATCCTTTCGTTCCTTCCTAGCATGATTAGCCTCATGGACTTTCTTTATACTGGCTGGCCTAGCATTGTTGTGGAGAAGAATCTCATAATGTCTCTTTTTCTTGGCTAGCACACTCATAAGATCACTGAATGATCGAAGACTTCCTTACTCATAATCAATATGATACTAATGTACAAGGGTGTCCATAGAGGTAGGAAGGTACTCAAAGACTTCTCAACCATAGCCCGATCAGTTTTTACAACGCCACAAATACTTAACTCCAATTGTAGCTCCAACATGGCTTGATTGAATGCATCAATCTTTGGATAATTCAATGACCGAATTAAATCCCATCTTTCTAACAGTTTAAGAAGTTGTGCATTATGTACATTATTGAACCTTTCTTGTAAAGTCGCCCCAAAAACCAAGAGACAAGAAATGTAATTTAGTGTTTGATCGAATAAACTAAGATCACTAATATCAAGTTTAGGAAATAAGAACCGTGATCATTGATGTTTGGTCACAAAAATATCGATGCAAAATCGGTGGCTTTATACCACTCCTCATGAAACCGTAACTGTCAAATAGTCGCAAATATCGACTTCCCTTTTTTTCAATGTAAAATCACAATTAACCTTGATATTCACTAATAACCGTGACTCCTCCAGGATCGTCACTAATCTTCAATTTTGAGGAATATGAGATTAAATCCTCTTCACTCATACCTGCATTAATCCATAGGAACTGGAGGCATATAATAATTCTCAGTATTTAATACTAAATCTAGACCTAGATTTAGGGAGTTGTGGTAATTAAGTTTTGCAACCTAATTCTAAATCGAATAAGGTTAGTCAATTTACCTCGAGGGTGTTATGCTCGGTATGAAAACTTTGATGTGAAAGAAGTTTGAAGAAAAGAAAATACATCCACGAAACTTCCGGCGGGAAAGAGAATTCCAGCGTCGAGCTCCGGTGGTAGTGATCGGCGGTGGAAGGATTCGTCAAGGAGGAGGCCGGCGGTGGAGGTGTAGTGTTTTTGGTCTTTTTCTTGTTAGGGGTTTGGGGTGATGACTATCAACTCAAGAGCTGCTAAAAATGTATTGAAAGAGAAAATAGGTATGTAAGAGATAAATCTGAAACTGTGCTTTATTCATTGATATATGGCCTTAAATAGGCATTACAATCTGTTACAATCAATATCTATATAAATAAGGGATTGAGAGAATATATACTTCTACTCTAATTAGGATAAAACACATACCGAGATATCAGGAATATTATTTTCCTTAAACAAGAAGAACACTTCGATCATTCTAAGAGGAAGACCTAGCAATGCTAGTTAACCCAAGAAAACAAATACATGAAGAAAAATGAAAAGGAAGCATAAAATACAAGAATGTAGACTAAATCCACCATACCAACATAGGCCGGGACAGGGTAAGTCGAGCAAAAAAGGATGAGCTTATGAAAAGCATTAAGCATAACATTTATGTGCCGAGTGAGAGGTTTATTAAGCTTTGTGTATTACAGAGATGATTTGCGCACGAACCCTAAAATTTTGGTCGCACTTTTTATTGGTTTTCATGCTAACAAGTGTGTTTTGGGGCGGTGATGGACATTGTGACGTGAAGAAGGGGCTTGGGAGACAAGGTCTTGGCCATTTCTTAGTGTGGTTCCCAGATCTAAGGGTTTGGGCGCATCTGCGGTAGTGGGTCGGGCGGGGTGAGAAGGTAGGGTTGCGGCCTCGTCGAGCAAGGTTGAAAAAGGTTGCTGATAGTGTCATGGCTTAGAGAACGGTGGTGGATCTCGAATGGCGTTGACAAACTGTGGTAGAGGGCACAATTGGTTTGGTTGTTTTGCGTGGCATGGGTTGGCAACGACTGGTGGTTTGGTTGGATGCGACGGTGAGGGTGGCCTCATAGATCTCGGTTGGTTGTTCACTCGGGTTGGTCTGGTCGGCCTGGTATGCTGGATCTTGGCAGGCGGTACATTGACGGCTGGAGAGTATCACGACTGGTTGTTGAAGTTTATCTCGGTTGGCGTACTTTGCCAATTTTTTTGGGTCCAACGAGGGAAACTCGACGAGTGCTTGGCCAAGGAGGAGGATATTTCAGGTGGCTGCGTGGCGAGGCAACAGGGGGAGGTGTGTTGGTGCTGCCATACAAATGGATGAAGGAAATCCCCTATGGCTGTTAGAATCCCTCGGGCCATGTTCCTTTGGGTCTGTTCTAAATTGGGCTGGTATGCATCTTTTGTTTCCCATGTTGGATATTTGGGGCCTTTCTCCCTGGGCCTAGGGCTGGATATTTGGGGCCTACTGTTTTGGAGACGCTGGTGTTTTAGTTTGGAATATGGGGATCTTGTCTCGACATAAAGATGGTTGCCTAGCTAGTTAAGGAGTGTTGCATCAAAATGTTGCAGTCCATATGCTACTCTACTTTGCTGGTATAGGTTTGGGCTACGGTGTATTCTTAGTATAGTGGTATGTGTAAGGTTTTGCTTTATGGAGACGGATAATCAGGAAGAACTCTGTACAGTTATCATATTTTTATAGATTTGATCAATCAACTGAAAAAAACATTCATGTGCCCTAGAATCCTTTTACCACTTTTAGGATATATACTTGCATTTTAATCAACCTCTTGGCTACTAAGCATATAACCAAGCTACTCTGGTGGCTACAATCTTGCTCGTCTCGGTTTCTTCCAAACTCCAAACGAACAGAAGAATGATCCTTCTAATTAATTATATCATACGTATATACACAATAGAACCTAGGGTTAGCCATGCATGGGACAGTTAGGCTGATTTCCTGTCGTCCTTATCCAAATTTTGCTTGCAACGGAACAAGACGTGATTAGGTACATACTTGAAAATTTGAACGCGATGATCCAAAACTCGAATGAGACGATGCGGGCTTAATTTTAGATCATTTTGAACAACCACTTCACATAGTACAATTTTATATTTTATTAGATGGACACTTTATCATACCACTTTTCTTACTACTCCATACATTTAAATCCGTAATACAAATTACAATCTACTATAGTTTTGCCTAACAAGTAATAAGATCATAAAGTCATTAAAATCAAGACTCGTATATAAATGCACCATACAAGTTTAAATATCTTTAATTTATAATAAAACTAGAATGTTAATGTGCGAGAATGTGTGTGTAAGAAGAATCGATCACACTGATGTCCCCGTTATTAATGGATTAGTCCACACGGATATAATTTCAATGCAAAACAATAATATCTCCAAGTGCTCGAGACTATATTTGCAAGTTGCAAGTGTACGTTAACTATCTGTGAGGTCACAAATAGCTTGAAACATAATATAATTAGAGGATAAAATAATTAAAATATAATAATAAGGAATATGTCGAGCATTTCGGGTCTTAAAAATCTAGACCTTATCTCGTACTTTTTTTGGGGGACGGGATAGGACATGATGAAATAGTAGAAATTTAAAAATTGATCTCGTCTCATCTCTTGCAGGAGATTAATTCGGGCTCGAGATTCAAACTTGTTTCCCACTAGCTAGGGTCGGGCTTTTATCAACATTTGTCATGTCCTATCCCGTGCCTAGCCCTAGTTACATGATCTACATCACATTGCTTCATACAACACAAAAAAACTTGTGGATCTTGTAACGAGGACTGAAGTTGCTGGGTGTATAAGTTTTTGGTCAACAGAAGTGTCAGAACGACGACTGGTTGTGCAACAAAAATTCAATGAAAATGTGTGTTCTTTCTATTAGTTAAGTTTTCGATTGATCATCTTTAGTGTTGAAGATGTTGGATCAAGTGCCTCCTTCATTAGGGGCACCTGGTTTTGTAGTAGGCCTAGCTAGAATTTAGGACCAAATTGCGCTTCCAGATTGTTTTTAGATCTTGATTTGGGATCCTAGTGGGATGTTAGTTTGGGTTAGATTTAGGCTACATATATCTATAGGTCAAGGAATGGTAGTGTTCTAGCTACTTAAGCTACTTGAGTAGAGTCACTTGGTTACTTGTATGTTTAATACATGGTTGCATCTCTATTAATCTTTATTAATTTTTTTTAATGGTAACGGGTGAAACGTCAATTCTCATTTAGAAGAAAATGTAGACACAAATACAACTATGACTGCCCACTGAAGGGCAACGTAAGAAAGAAGTCATAGTCTAGACAACATAAGCGGCCAAGATCACCTAAACTATTCAATTATTTGTATCCTAGAAATAAGCACCAGGACCAGTAAGCAATGACATAGTAGAACATGAGACGATAAGCAATACTTACCCCATGTTCAACTGTAAGTTCGTAACGAATGCCAAACAAAATAAACCACAATCCAACGAAAATTAAAAATTCAAAATAAAACATAACGCAAAAGAAGCACGCCACCCTACTCCGATGGAATAGGAGCCTCGTCCTTCTCGTCACCAGGCTCCAATTCCATGGCTGAAGTGCTTGATTTCATCCCAGCTCCAACAAAGCCATCAAAGACCGGGGTCTGCCAAGCCCAATTAGATGAACCTGGGGATGTCTCAGGTAACATAACAAGAGTCAGCGCCTCGTCCTCACAAACTGGACGTAGTTCCCCCACCTCTATGCCGGATGTTTTTGTTGATTTAGCTTGCTTCCTTTGCGCTGATATCTTTATGATTCTCCTCGGAGTCTCCTCTCTATCATCACTAAAAACAAGATTTTTATTTTTATTCTTAGAACCTACCAGTCTTCCACGTTTGGGTTTCTTCGCTGGGGACTTCAACAACATTCCGTTGTACTCTGGTATAGCAAATTCTAGATCAAAGTTCCTTGTAGGGACAGTCAGCTTCCTTTGAGAGGTACACAACTTCTTTGCCAGGACCAAAGCATCTGAGCCACTTTTACACTTTAGGGGGTCTTCTAGAGCCGCAAGTGGGATCGGGATGTTCTGAAAAATAGAGTCCACAGTTACAAATGATTATGCCGTCATTACAGGAATACGGAAGAGTAAAGGACTAGATTGAATAGATGGCGGGGTAACCTGCACAGAGAGAGACAAGTTAGGGTTAGAGTTAAGGTTCGGAGCCCTAACAGTATTCACACCCACCGTCGTGCATGGCGTCTCTTCATCTCCCCCGATGAAAGCCGCAATCGATTCCAAGATCACATTCTTTATAAAGTTTGGCGCTCCTATACAACCCGTGTTAGGGTGCTCTATCAATCCACAGACACCATAAAACCCTTGCAGACGCTCAAACTTGAAACAGAGCTTGGCTGAAATTCCTTCTTCAACTTCAAATTCCCTTGCGGAAAAAGGTTGCCCGACTTTAGACTTGATTGGGAGATGAATCCGTACCCTTGCAACGTCACGATGGAAACTTGGATTACAGATCCGTTCATAGATCCTAATAGCATTAGCGACCATATGCATTGCTTTTCGTGTAAAAACGATCAGCTCGAGGCCTTGTATCACAAACCCCACCAGAATATAGAGTAGAGGGACTTGAAGAGGATCACCTCGTCCATTATATATGGGGCCATAATCAAAGACGCTTTTCCGTAAACCTAGCCTTTTTGCCTCAGCTGTTCTATCCTTTTTGCCTTGGCCGCCAGTGAGAATTCCATAAAGAGACGATCTTCAATTGGCTAGATCAATAGTCGCCTTCCATAACCCCACAACGATCCAAGTGAACCTGCGGCAGCTTGAATATTCGGCTTCCCTTTTGCCGAAAGCAATCGGGCTACCACAAAGGTGTGGTTTGACACATCGGCCGAGCCTTTCACACCAAAAGAGGTGTGGCCTTCCTCGAAGAGCGATAATGACGTCCTCATTTGCTCCGTCATCTGTTTCATCATCGACGAAAGGTGAATTCTGCTCTAAGATTTCTCAAAAAACCCTAGGCAGCATAGAGAGGCTCTGTTAGGTTTTCATGCTTCTTTTTCTTTTTTCATCTTTTTTAATCTCTATTAATGAAGATAGAATGAGGTTTTACAGTTATTATGGTCAAACATTCATAATGTCATAGAATACCCCAAACAATATATATATAGATATATAATAGAGTCAAACAATATAACCAGACTTACAAGAAAAAGATAAATTGATGATTTATAGTTTTTCATCTCTCAAATAAAAATTAAATCCTCCCACACTCATCGAGTGTACCTATACTAGATTTATGTATTATGCGATTAGTTTCGGCTAGTTCACTATCCATACAAATTTCCTATATAACAACTTTGAGTCCAAAGGGTTTACTGTACATTTTAATGTATATTTCACTGTTTATGGGGTAATTGGATCTTTTGCTTTCTCTATCTCTCTCCCTCTCTTCGTCTATAGCATAACGATTTTCGATCTCTCTCTATTGATCCTTGCCGCCTCAAATGTAACCTAACCTGTTTGGCTCGATTTTCGCAGCAGAGATGTGTTGGGTAATCACAAACTCTCTCTTTTATGCATGCTTAGAATGCCATTGTCGATGGCAGAATATTGATTTATGTCGCGCCGCTAGACTTGCTTCTACACAAGAGGCTGAAGCGAGGAGAACACCAACCTCTCTAGATGAATTCTTTTCTCCTAGTGACCTGGGACTTTCACCTAACAGATTAGGACTTGAGTTCGTGTCTCAGTACAGAGCCACGAAAATCGATACTTAGTATACTATGTCTGGTACAAAGTAGAGCAATCATTTTGGCGAGTGTTAAGAACACTAGTTGTGACTTCATCTCCCACTGGAACCTTCACACCCTGTCTAGTGAAACTTCCTTTGATCGTCGTTGTTTGACAAAAGTAAACTGCCAAATGTGTCACTCCCTGTCTGGTGAAAGCTCTTAGTTCGATGTTGCCGATTGACAAGAGAGAATTTTTGAATCTTTCACTCCTTGTCTAGTGAGAATTCTAGATTCGCCATCAATAGTTTCTCTCATGGGGAGAGCCGAATTTGCTGTGAGCAAATTTGTGTGTGACTATAAAAGTCTGAGACTTGTAGAAGTGTCTTTTGATCTCATCATGGATCTTCTATTTATAGTGATCGCTCAAGCATATCTCTTGCTGAAAAGAGTAAAAAATCTAAATCCTTAAAGGATTTTGAATACTTGATTCGCTAGATTACGTCTTCCTTACTCTACAAGGGATACAATGAGATAGTCTGATTTTCTTCCCAAATTAGGTTTATTAAGTGGGCCGCGAGAATCAGCCCAAACAAAATGTTATGTTAGGTCAAAATATTTCCCCCCAGGCCTCGAAATTAAGCCATAAAGACGCAATTGAAGTGGCCTTGTTAATCCAGTGAGAAACATCTTTATCTAGAGCGAGGAAAGCTTTGTCGTCGCCAAGGGCTTGATAACAGACATGCATGTGGGTCCCACCGAGCAGGCTGCTTCAGAGAAGTCTGCATCTCCCACGAAAACCACTGAGGTAAACTTTTTAACGTTTTGAGAACTATATCATGTTTTACTGCACCTTTCAGCTAAGCCTAACTTGATGCAGGATGTAATTCCTGAAGAGCTCCATCTTGAGATGAATTCTCCTATTAACCTGCCCTTTAAAAGGGAAGTTGATACTAACGAGGTAGCTGGAAACGCGGAAGTTCCTCAGTCAGCGAGCAGCATTCCAGCGGAATAGGAATATGCGGGAGCAACCCAAGCTGGAGAGCGGCAGACGAGGGAAGATCAAGCGAGAGAGTAACCAAATAGTGGAATTCAGGCGAGAGATGACACTCAACCTAGTTCCTGACTCGGCTAGTTCACTATCTATACAAATTTTCTATATAACAACTTTGAGTCCAAAGGGTTTACTATACATTTCACTGTTTATAGGGTAATTGGGTCTTTTTCTCTCTCTCTCTCTCTCTCTCTCCCTCCCTCCTTCTCTTTGTACGTAGCACAACGATTTTTGATCTCTCTCTATTGATCCTCGCCACCTCAAATATAACCTAACCCACCAACTCAATCTCTTCTTATCTCATGCGATCCATTTTACCTTCGTCGTTGTGCGAGAAGCTCATCGTCTCCGAAGACAATCTCGCGCGTTTGGGCGCGGGCAATTATACTAGTTATATATAAGCCTGAACATGGGTTTATAACTTCTTGTCGTATTGTAAATTTGTAATGGACGTTTATTTTCTCTATGACAGTGTGTTTGGATGAAGAATTCTTAATTCTTATAAGAATTGACAAATGACGGAAATTAGAACTTTAGTATTTTAAATTACATTATTTGTGAATTCTTGCATTTGGATGTCTTCATAAAGAAAATTTAATAATGACAAGAATTACAAACTTTTAAAAAAAATTTGAAGAAATTGTAAAATGACACTTCTTTTTTGAGAAAATTTGAAAAAGAATTTAACTCTTCAATTCTTTTTATTTAAAAAAAAAAGAAATTATAAAATTCTCAAAATAAAAATTTCAAATACAAAAAATTAAGAAATGAAATTCTAAATTATTAAAATTAAATTAATTTTCTCTCATCCTACTTTACGAACACATCATTACGAATTCCCCGACTTTAAAATTGATCAGGATAAAATCGATATGAACCGAATAATATATATTTCGAGCACGTCGATCTATTTTTTTAATTTTCTTCTCAATTCTCTGACTAACACTTCACACGTGCATGCACCCCCCTTACCGTCGCCTCTTCTGACCCTCCACCTCGTCCACTCCCCCACAAAAGTATACTCTCCATTAAATCAACCCGCTTCCAGAAGGGCCAATTAAAGTTCAAGTCCCCACAAACACTCCAACGCACCGCGTCGTACCTGATCATTCCTCCTCTCACAACGAAATGAACCGAACCGAAGAAACTAAAAAAAAAAAAGAGTCAAACAAAGGACTCTTTCTCTCAAATACAACTCTCACACACTCCGATGATGTGTCTTCCTCATCTGTGACTTGTTCCTCGATTCCCTCGAAAGCCAGCCACGATGTACTTGAACAACGGCTACGGCAGCGGCAGCACCAAAAGCGGCGTCAATCTGATGTCGTCCAATAATACGACGGCAGCAGCAGCGGCGACGACATCGACGACGTCGTCGTCGTCCGGCCCACAAACCCAGTCGCTGATAAAAGCCTACTTCAAGACCCCGGAGGGCCGGTACAAGCTTCACTCCGAGAAGACCCGACCGTCGAATCTCCTCCCCTATTCCTACGCCAAGACAATCTCGCAGGTACTTTTTGATTCTTCCGAGGTTTGTGTTTGTGTTTTCTGTGTTCTCTTTGAGTTCTGTTCTTCTTCTGTTGACTCGAGATCAGTTGGTGGTTGGTTTTGGGTTGTTGGGGGTTTATAGGTGACGCTGGCCCACCTCAAGGAAAGGCCCAACAACGCGGCGGCACCGGGGCCGGTTCCCGGGAACATCGCCAGCGGAAGCGTGCGGCACGCGGCGGCGAGGCTGTTGGGTGTCGGCGCCGGAAACGGGAGCAAGGCGCTGAGCTATTTAGGAGGGAGTAGTAGCAAGACGAATGGGAGTAGTAGGAGCCATTTTGGAGGTTTAGGATCCTCTAATGGGTATGGGGCCCACTTGTCGCGGAATTCGAGCCAAGGCGGCAAAGGGTTCTTCTTGGTGTTCAATGTAGGAGATACTATATACATATGCGACCTCAATTCACCAGATAAGGTAAAAGTTTGGTGTGATCTTGAGGAATATTTTTTTTTAATTTATTGTTGTGCTGTTTATGTGGTGATTGAGTTTTGTGTGTAGGATCCAATAAAAGCATTGCATTTTAGCAATTCGAATCCAGTGTGTCACGCATTTGATTCAGAAGCTAAGGATGGGCATGACTTGCTTATAGGATTGAGCTCCGGAGATAGTAAGAATGAATTACTTTTTGTAGTTTATGTGATGCTATTAGAATGAATTACTTTTTGTAGTTTATGTGATGCTATTTATGGGGTTAGTGAAGTTCGGGCTGTTTTGTGACTTGGTTATTCTATGTGTGGTGTGGTAGTTTATTCGGCGTCTTTGAGACAGCAGTTACAAGATTCTGGGAAGAAGCTTGTTGGTGCGCTACATTATAACAAAGAAGCTTCTGTAAATACCAGGCAAGTATAGTTCTTTCTCTTCATAAGACTGTGCCTTACTATCTAAAATCAGGTTATCAACTATGCTGTGGCTAATATGTTATATGTATGTCACAAGATAGAGAAAACATGATAACATGTTGCTTATGTGGAGTTGAAGTTCTGTATAACTACAAGTGAAGCAGTCTGATATTGTAGTATTTGTACCAGAGATATGAACTAACTAGGCGGGACTAGTCTTTTTCCGGTGTAATTAGGGGAACTAATTCAACTGCTTAGCCTTCTTTGATACAAAGTGGCAAACTAATTAGTTGGTTTTAACAGTCGCTGTACCAGTATTGCATGGGTTCCTAAAGGCAATGGGACTTTTATTGCTGCTCATGCTGATGGAAACTTGTATGAGTATGAGAAGGTAACCCTTATCGTCCCGTATCTTATCCATTTAGAGATCTCCTTTGTTGCGTGTGCCTCTTTTTGCTTTTCTTGATCCTACTGCATGAAACTGAAGTCTATGCACTTTATATTAGGGCAAGGATAGTACTGGCGATACTTCTTTTCCAGTTATAAAGGATCCTACTCAGTTTTCAGTGTATCATGCAAGATCTAGTAAGGTAATATCAATACTCCAAAATATCTCTGGATGTATGAAGTATTTTTTATTTTTTTAGAAGAACATATGAAGTAATTCATTGTTTTTCAAAACCAAATGTAGAATCATACTAATAATGCCGCAGGCAATTCTAACCAACATTAAGTGCAATATTTATTTGGCTTCTGCTATACTCAAGTGTACATTATGCAGTTCGGTTTAAAAGATACAAATATAGAACTGTTGGCAATCCTGGTCACGGGGTGTCCTTTTGTTCATAGTTGAGCTTTTTGTGCAGAGTAATCCAATTTCCAGGTGGCATATCTGTGAAGGTTCAATAAACAGCATTGTATATTCAGCGGATGGTACATATCTGGCAACAGTTGGTAGAGATGGTAGCTTTCAAACTTTTAGGCTTCTGATTTCTTGGGCGAGTGCTTTTGATTATTGGTGCTGATATTAGGCGTTACATGTAGGATACTTGCGAGTATTTGACTACTTTAAAGAACAACTGATAGGCGGTGGCAAGAGTTATTATGGTTCTCTGTTATGTTGCGCATGGAGGTAAAGAGTTAAAAGAAACACTTATCTGAATTTTAGTGGGCATATTGCTTGATAAAGCATTGCATGTCATGCTGTCATCATACTGCTTCACACTTATCTGCAATGATTGCGTTTCTTCTCAGTCCCGATGGAAAGTATGTTTTGACTGGAGGTGAAGATGATCTTGTTACAGTATGGAGCATGGAGGATAGGAAGGTTGTAGCTTGGGGTGAAGGTCATAACTCATGGGTACAGTTCCATTGAAACACGAGTATGTTAGGTTTTTAGTTTGCAGAATTCAAGGACATTCTACACCTTATAGCTTTCATCTTTGCAGGTCAGTGGTGTGGCTTTTGATGGTCATTGGTCATCACCAACTTCAGATGGCACAGAAGAAAATCTTGTGTATCGTTTTGGCTCTGTTGGTCAGGTATATGTTTTTCAAAACTTCTTCCCTCCCTAAAAATTTGCCAATGAAATGCCATATCTAGAATTTTTAAACCAAATCAATGTAAGGCTTTATGCTAATCAGCCTTGACTCTCACCATCCCCACATCTGAGCTGCTTTTTATTTTCTCATCCTGGAAAGGATTTCGTGAAAACTTAATCAGCATATTAAGTGACATAATTTTCTTCTGTAAATGTTAAAGTTGATCAAATAATGCATTTTGATGTTTGCAACTTCCCTACTTTTATGTACATTTACAGGACACCAAATTGCTCCTATGGGATCTCTCAATGGATGAGATTGTAGTTCCACTTCGTCGGTATTCAGTTGGTGGATCTCCAACATTCAGCACCGGTAACCAGTCATCCCATTGGGACGCCAGTTACCCAGTTGGCACACTCCAACCTGCTCCAAGCATGCGAGATGTTCCCAAGCTCTCCCCACTGGTGGCTCACTGTGTTCACACTGATCCCCTTTCTAGCTTAGCTTTTACCCAGGAAGCTATTCTCACTGCATCTTGGGAAGGGCATGTGAAAATTTGGATGAGACCAGGTGAACCTGACAATAAATCCAACAACACTGAAGCTCTGGCCGCTGCTAGTTTGAGGGACCAACTGCCACCAACAGGAAAAGGTTACTCAGAATCTCCTAAGGGTTACCTGTTGCCTGAAAGCAAATCTAACAATTCACAAGCCCTTCCAGGTGCTAGTTCAAAGGAGCAACAGCCATCAACGGGAAAAGGTGGTGCTAGTTACAAAGATTTTGCTAAAAGCAACCGATATCTTCCCTAGAGAATCGCAGAGTGAACCTGTAATTACGAAACATCAACTTCTTTGCTTCGGATCGTGATATGTATGCATGCCAGGTCAGAGTTTATTTTAGTCGATGACTATGCACATAGGTATTAATCTAGCTCTTTGGTAACAACTGTAGAGTTGTGTTATAATTATCCATATGAGATCTAGTGAAGTGTTCTAGGAATTTGCAAGGGTAGGTTTACAACTTACACTCACATTTTTCAGTTAATGTCTACTGAGAAAATTGTCTATATGACAAAAGAAAAATATTTGCATAAGTGCCATTATTTTGTGACCGAGAATCAGCCTTTCTGTAGTGTGTATTATTGCTAATAATTTCGGTTGAGGTATTGTTGAGTAACAGTAAGATGAGATCGAGTGAGTAGTATCAGGTTGTATTATATAATTACAAAAACAATAAGATTTTATTATATCAAATTTGTGAGTGAATTTCAGAAGTTGGAAAGGAGACACTGGAAGAAACCAAACAAGTTGTGTTGTGATACCTTGGCAAATTTGTTTAGTACACTCCAATTCTTGCCTACAGCTTTTAAATGGAGTAGTATCCAGGGACTTCAATGTGGCAGTAACCACAAATTCCATTTTAGATGTCGAAAGTAAGAAATGGAGGAAATTAAACAAATTACTACTCATTGAAAGTACATTTGGTTAGTTTCCTCCATTTCTTACTTGCTACTCCCAATTGCATATGAAGTTTTAAGTAGGTATATATGTCACTCTAGATGCCGGATATAAGATATTGGAGGAAGCTAAAAAAATTAGTACTGCCAGCACGTATAACTGTGTTTAGTGTCCTCCAATTCTTACGTACGGTTTCTAAAAGAGCTAATTATAAAATTGAAGTGTTTTACTTTAGATTCCGGAGGTGAGATATTGGAGGAAATTAAACAAATTATTCTTGTTCAAGATTAACTTTGTTGAACTCCCTCCAATTCTCACATGTAGCTTTAAAGAGAGACTTGGGGTTTTAACAGATGCAGGAGATGAGATATTGGAGAAAACTAAACAATTTTTTCCTATTCAAAGGTAGCTTTATTTGGTTTCCTCCATTCTCACATACAACTTGTAATTAGAAGAGAATGTCATAACATATCAATTTTGATGTCGGAGATGAGATATTGGAAGAACCTGGAAGAAACTAAACAAATTGCTTCCTACTCAAAGGTGACTTTGTTGAGTTCCCTCCGATTCTCACCTACGGCTTCTAAAAGAGAGGATGGATGTTGGTGAAAAAGTGGGATAGTATTATTCTGTGGAAGATGCTGAAGAGCTGAGGATCAACCATGTACTTATAGGCATGTTGAGATCTCTATTTCTTAACGGAAGGCTCATGTTTCTTTCATGCATATATCTTACTATTATTATGTAGAGGTGTCAGCTGGAAAATTATTCTATACACTGCGGAGCATGTGCACTGCCATAAAATCCGCAGTGCACTGCCATAAAAATAAGAGTAAAAGAGGAATTTAACCTTGTCTTTATTATTTTTTATCCAATATTTTTTATTTTTAATTAGCTTTGAACCAATAAAAACTTGATATGTAGACGGTGCAAGTGTATTGATGTGTATGAAATATGTGACAATTGTTGTGACAATTGTTTTTGGAGACTTGTCATATCGCATGGATCACCTCATGTAACCACCATATCATCAACATACACAATCAAGACTGTAGTCTTACCATTCTTGCGCTTAACGAACAAGGTGTGATTCTTACACTGGCGATACCCAAACTTCTTCATTGCCTTGGAGAAGCGTCCAAACCACGATCTAGGTGATTGGTTCAAACCATATAGAGACTTCTTTAAATGACACATTTTCCCCTTATTGCCTGGTTTGCAACTTGATGGAGTGTCGTCCATCTATACTTTTTCCCTTATGAGAAGATAACACCAGGGGTACGTTTACTAATTGGGAATGAGAATCAAATCTCTAGGAATGATTCCGGGAGGAGAAAGTTCATGCGTTTATTTACACATTTAGGAATGAGAATGGAGTGGGACCCACCTCCTTATCAGGAATCAATTCCTGATAAACCATGAATTCGATTCCTTAGGGGGGAGATGGGTTCAGGAATCAAAACTCTCCCCTAATCAAATTTTTTTACCCAAAATATCCTTATAAATATTCAAAAACTACAAATTATCCAACCTTAAAAATATATATACCATTCTCAATAGTCAGTAGACGACAACAACGAACGACAAAACCAAAACAAGTCGACTCCTCCATTGTACTCTGGTGAGTGATTATTGTCCTTTTTTTCGTTTTTAATTTTCAAATTCATTGAAGCAGAATGTATTGTAACCATATATAGGAGGAGTTTACATGAAGATCAATAGTCTTGATTTTTGACAAAAAGTTTTGATTGTTCATTAGTCTAATTTTTCAATGAACTTTGCTCATTTTATAAGGAAAGAGGAAAAAAAATTCAAATAATATGGAAATATAGTACAAGGTTATTTTGGTAATCAAGTTAGTTTGATTCCAATTCCATACGGTAAGTAAACGTTAACAATCGTAATCATTCATATTCCTGTTCTGATTCTAGATGGTAAGTAAACAGCTCAATCGAAATGAAATATTCCCATTCTGATTCCTGTTGATTCTAATTCCTGATGATTCACATTCTCGATTAGTAAATGTACCCTTAAAATTCTTACCATGTTAATAAAAATCCAAGATGGACAGAGAGAGCACCGCACCACTTTAAACAAACTTCTCTTTGCTTTCACTCGTCCGGTGGCCCTTGACATCGTCGGTGTTCGCTCTGGGGTGAAGCCGGACAAAGGAGGCTCCTCGGCCCAGTGATGGGTGACAGAGGAGATTGGATCTCGTTGTGCAGTGGTAAAGTTTCTTTGCTTTCGTCGGTTTGCAGTGGTGGTTGTAGAGAGGGACGGTGGATGGCTTGTGGTGTGAGGAGAGGGATGGAAGCACAGCCGGTACCTTGGATCCAACTCGGTGGTGCGTCGCAGACGGTGGACTGCACGTCGGTGAAGCTTGGAGGTTGTCGGACTATTATTACGATATCTCGGTTGTCGATGTGTGTTGGTTGGAAGGGAGAAGACAGTCGAGGTTGGGAAATTGCGATGGAGGAACGATGTGGATGGCTCTGTTAAGAGGTGGAGGTTGGTGATCATATGAGGGATAACGGCGGCATAAATGGGGGTGTGCGGGGCAGTTGGTGGGCGCTGGTGCCTGATGTCGGTAGGGATGCCTCATGGCTGCAAGTTGGGCTCCAAAGTTGGGCCTGGCTACAAATCCTAGGCCTGAAATGTGTTTTTTTTAATAAGTTTATTTAATTTTATTTTATGTTTTTATTTGTTTTGTTGAAAATAAACTTATTCTCAAGTGAGATAGCAGAAGTGGGCTTTGTCTCGGGCTGTGCACTTTTGGTGCCTTGTTTGCTCTACGTCAGGACGTTCATTGGTTCGTTGCATGGGCGCACCCTCCTAGAGGCATGATGAAACATAGTGCCGACGGAAGTTCCGTTCGGTAGCATAATGGGAAAGTTATTTAGAGTGAATTGATACATCGCCATATGTGTGTTATATTTCTGTGACTATGTCGCCTTATTTGTAAAGCAAATGAAGTAGTCAGTGTTGCACTCTTTGCTAAATGGTGCAGCTTAGAATACAGTGTAATCGAGTTGTCTGATATTATTTCGGGTGTTTCTTTTTGTCTGGGGTTTAGGCATTATGCCCTCCCCCTCCTTGTATTCTACCATTTCATTAATCGAGACTTAATGGTAGCTTTAAGCATTTACTTTAAAAAAAAATCCGAGATGAAATTCAAGATGTCATCAATTTTAAGTCATTATTAATTTATATATTGCTTGTGGTCTATATGAATTCCTGAATTTCTATTATTTTATAAATTTAGCGAATTATTAATTTAGCACGTTATCCCCATGTCGGGACCGACACAAAATATTATTTAACGAGGTTATTAATTTATCGAATATTAAATTATCGAAGTTCTACTGTACTAACATGCCGAAATATTTATGTCTTAATCATATATAGAATGCATTGTAGCATTTTATTATTCACGGAGTTATCATAAATGAAAAATTAATTTTATGTGTTAAGTCATTATTAATTTATATATTGCTTGGGGTCTGTATGAATTCTCGAATTTCTATTATCTTATAAATTTAGCGAATTATTAATTTAGCACGTTATCCCCAAGTCAAGGCCGACAATTTTTTTTATTTAACGAGGTTATTAATTAATCGAATATTAAATTATTGAAATTGTACTGTACTAACATGCCAAAAGATTTATGTCTTAATCATATATAGAATGCATCCTAGCATTTTATTGTTTAGCTATTCAATCAATTTTATTGAAATAGTTGTTTGACTCCAAAATCTTAAGAAAACGGCCGTTGGTAGGATTAACATGAATTGTTCCATCTCGATCTCGTAAGCGAATAACTTCTTTTCCTAAGAGTCGATCAATGATGTATGGCCTTTCCCACTTTTCTGACCATTTTCCTCGGCCTTCAGTCTTCTCGCCAACGGGTAGTATCACTCACCAAACCAATTTTCCTTCTGCGAAACTCATGCCCCTAGAACATTTGTCATAGGAACGAGCCATTTTACGTTTCTCGACACAGAGACTGTCATAAGCTTCTAATGTCTTCTCATCCAATTCTTCATGTTCCTGCCACATAGCCTGTACATAATCCTCACCGATCAGATTGTTTTGCTCAATTACCCTAAAAGATTGTACGTTAATTTCCAAAGGCAGAACAACATAGTGGCCAAACATTAAAGCATAAGAAGTTGTTCCTGTTGGGGTGCGTTTGCTTGTTCGATAGGCCCATAAAGTGTTGAATAGCTCTTCATGCCACAATCTGGCATTGTGATCAAGCATTCGTTTAAGGAGGTGTATGATGATCTTGTTGCTTGCTTCAGCTTGACCATTGGATTGAGCATAATATGGAGAAGAATGGAGAAAATGTATCCAAAAATCCTTCATAAGCTCATCGACTTCTCCAGACATGAATGCTGCCCCTCTGCCTGAAACAAAACTCACAGGGATGCCAAATCTACAAATGATATCATCAAATAAGAACTGGCGAATGGTCTTTGCAGATGATACTCGAGAGGTCTAGCTTCAACCCATTTCGTGAAGAAGTCAGTAGCCACTATGATATACTTGAGCCCATCTGATGAATGAGGATGAATCATCCTAATTAAGTCTAAAGCCCATCCTCGAGTTGGCCAAGGCTTGATTATAGGCTGTAATGGAATTCCGGGTATGTGGCTAATTGGACCATGTTTCTGACATTCTTCACATCCTTTTGCGAATGTGATGCAATCTTTGAGCATACCTAGCCAATAGTAACCATGTCGTTATATCAACCATCGCATATTTGGACCGGCCTGATGTGCTCCTACTACTCCTAGATGGACTTCCCTCATCAATCGCTTAGCATCACGTCCATACACACATCTTAAGAACAAGCCTTCTCTCCTCATTTATATAAATCTTCATCCTTGAGTATATAATTTGGAGTGAAGAAATGGATCTACTTGTCTGCTGGATCATTGGGATTCTAGAGATATGAGATAATAGGTTGTCTCTAATCCACATCAATACGATTAAGTGTGGCAACGTACCATTCGTTATTGTCTTCTTGGCGAGCGATGAAAGATGGCAGAGTTCTTCGTTCAACCTTCAATATATGTTCACATACTCCATCTTGCAAGCTCACCCCCGTTCCTAGTTGTGCTAACTCGTTTGCAGCATAGTTCTCCTCGTGAGAAATATGGCTCAATTCTACTTCAGTAAACAACTTGAGTAAATCACAGGCTCGTTTGGCGTACGGCTCTAATACTGGTCCAACCTTATATTTAGTCTCGAGTTGTCTAAATACTAACAGGGAATCCATGTATACGTGCACATCTATAACTTCCATATCTAGTAAAAGTTCCAAACCTATGATAAGTGCTTCGTATTCCGCTTGGTTATTTGTACACCGGAAATCCAACCTGAAAGAAAAAGAAAAGGTTTGGCCGCGCGGAGAGATCAATGCCACTTCTGCCCCAGCTATAGTGCTCGTGCTTGACCCATCAAAGTATAAACACCAAGGTGCTAGATCAATATGAGCTAACTCTAACTCCAGCCTCTCGCGAGTATCCTCCATTGGATAATGAGCCAGAAAGTCAGCCACTGCTTGGCCTTTTACTACTTTTTGGGGAACATACTGTAAAGAGAATTCTGACAGTGCCAGAATCCACTTCCCAATCCTTCCCCTCAATATGGGTCTCGAAATCATATACTTTACCAAATCAGTTTGTGCTATTACGCATGTGGTGAAAGATAACATGTAATACCTCAGCTTGCATCCTGAAAAATACTAGGTTAAGCACAATTTTTCCATTGGAGAGTATCTTGTTTCACAATCGGTCAAGGTATGACTGAGGTAGAAAATTGCACGTTCAACTCCTACTGTGTCGTCCTGAGCTAATAGACTTCCAATAGAGTGATCAGTAGATGATATGTATAGCTTGAGAGGAACCCATGGCCTTGGTGGTACCAAGACTGGTAGGTTCGCTAAGTATACTTTGATGGTTTCAAAAGGTTCTTGATGAATAGGCTCCCATACAAAGTCTTTATAATTCTAAAGCTTGAGCAAAGTGGAGAATGGTTGTGTTTTTGCCGCAGCATTAGCAATAAACCATTGTAAGAAATTAATTTTACCCAGTAGGCGCTGTAATTCTTTCTTACTCTTTAGCAGGATTGCATTAAGAACTGCTTCTTTCTTGTCATTTGGTATCTCAATCCCACGTTGATGAACCAAAAATCCCAGGAAATCCCCTGCTTGCACTCCAAATACACACTTAGCTGGATTCATCTTCAACTGATGCTGCCTCATACAGATAAACACCCGCCTCAAGTCTTCAATGTGATCAATTCTGCATTTCGTTTTAACTACGATGTCATCGATATATATCTCCATGGACTTGCCAATGAGGTCATGGAAGATCAAGTTCATTGCTCACTGGTAGGTTGCCCCTACGTTCTTGAGTTTAAACGACATGTCTACGTACTCAAATACTCCGACAAAACCTAGGCACCGAAATGCGGTCTTATGTCTGTCTGCTTTTGCCACTGGTATTTGATGATAACCAGCCGTCCCATCCATATATGATAACATTTCTTGACGAGCCATCGAGTCTACCAACAAATCAGCTACTGGCATTGGGTATGCATCCTTCGAGGTTGCATTATTCAACTCTCTATAGTCAACATAAACTCGCATCTTGCCATTCTTTTTCTTAACTAGGACTACGTTTGATAGCCACTCATTGTCAAAATATTTATGTCTTAATCATATATATAATGCATTGTAGCATTTTATTGTTTAGCTATTCAATCAATTTTATTGAAATCGTTGTTTGACTCCAAAATCTCTCTGGCGAGGAGCGCGTAGAAAGCCTCTTGCAAACTGTCTCTTTTATGGATTTCGGATAGTATAACCGCAGGTCTCGGCTCATCCTGTTATGCTCTGTGTGCTAGTGTGCCACCGTCTCATGACGGAATGTGAATGTGTAGCTACGGTGCCTGAGTTCTTGATTAAGTGATTAAGACGAGGAGAGCACCAACCTCGCCTGAATGGGTCCTTCTCGCCTAGTGACCTAGGACTTTGGGGTTTCGTGTCATACTACCCTTTACGAGTGCAAATCAGAGCAACTTCCTTGATGGTGTGTTAAGAACACTAGGGTTTTGATTCCTTAGATATCCAAACTCTCACTCGATATGTGACAAACTCTTCAATCTTCCAGTTGCATTGCTTCCTTTGATCTTGATACTCTCACTCGATAGGTGACAAGCACTTTGATCATCTAGTTGCAGGATAAATCTCTGACGAGATGTGTGTTTGCGTATAGCAAAGCTTTTGTATTTGATCGGGGACCCTTACTCTATTGCTCTCGCTCTCCTTATATACTGCACAGTAATCGTATTTCAATTCTCTTGTATGTCTTCAGCTATTTGATTCTCAATATAACTCTGAGTTTTTACCAGCACACGGTCTTCTCTTTATATAGTTTCGATGCTATCCCAATTCCTTTCTCAAAGGAAACCTAACCGATGTAGGAAAGGTCAGATAAACATCAAGCTGTTTGGATTCTAACCTATAGTCATAACCCAACACGGATTCGGGCCGCTCGCCAGACTTCAGCCCACTTGGGCTGCTCGCCAGACTCGGCCTTCCAAGCCCAATATGAAATATTTTATTTCAGGCCCAAACAATAGTATTAGAGTTTTAAAAGTGAATTATGAGTGTAGACTGAGAATCTAGTATAAAATAAAATTTTCACATTTAGTTGAGTTGGTAACAGTTGTTCAGGTGTTGAATGATCGATTCTGACATCATACACTCGAATTCTAATCACTCGGATACTAATTAGCTACTGACTTAATTAAAATGTTAAATCACATTAAAATACTCTTGTTGCCCAATGAATTGGTTAAACAAATTTAATCTTTGGATCTCAAAAGTCTTTAATAAACAAAGTAATTTTGATAAAGAAAGAAGAAGAAAACCTATTCTTAGGTGGAGTTTTATTTTTGATGCTTACATGTGGATCGAGTTGCTTGCACAAGTAAAGAAGCATATATTGTTGAATTGGAGATCCCACATCGAAAATATGATAAGATAAAATACAACTTAAATGAAGATAAACTGTTTGGACTCAAAATAAAAAGTCTTTATTTTTAAAGGTTTTATATTATAAATGGGCTGATACCGGTGGCCCGCAAGTGAAATAACTTTAATAATAATAGGCCAACACCAGCTGGCTTCGCAAGAAACAAATAAGATTTCCTAAATAGGGAAGGATTCCTTAGTGGTCTTGTCATCAAGTCTTAGATTTTGATTGAAAGACCTAAGAAGTAAGAATCCAGGCAATTAGAGTCATTAAGTGAGTCTAAGTGCAAAGAATCTTAGGGTTACTATGAAAAAGCACCATATTTTCCTATATATTGAGAAAATCTCTACGTAATCAAAGATCCATGATCACATAACCTTTGCTCTCGGCAAAACAATCTTCTCATCTCGAGAAACCTTGGCAACCGGCAATCAAATGATCTTCATCGGAAGGAGCGTGAGTATCTGGAAATTCAAGGATGCACCCCTGTGCTCTCAAACTCATCAAGAAGATTGTTCTACTTTACACCGAAGGAACTGTGAAGTATCGATTTCTGTGGCTCAGCGAAAGACACGAAAGAAACAAAGTCCTAGGCCTACTAGGAAAAAAGGATCCACCGGATGGGGTTGGTTCTCTCCCCGTCCATAGCATCGCTTCTTAGAAGTCAGGTAGTGGCTCATGCTACACTTAACACCCTTCTGATTCAGGGAAGTGGCACGACGACGCATACATACATCACGGTCGAGTAAAAGAAACAGTTTGCCGACTTCTCAACACCCTGAGAATTTCTGAGCCAAACAATTTGGTACGCCCAATGGGACCATTAGTTGTGTCTCTAAGCAATAATTGAGGACCTTTACCGAAGGCCTTACCCGCAGTGTTGCAGACATACTCAATTGACCTACCAGGATCATACGTCTGTTGAGTATCGCGCACTCTCCACAAATGCAGTAGACTTAAGATTCGGGATGACACAACCCCAACCAATGAACCAATGAAGTTTGAGTTTTTTTCTTCTGAAGAGGAGATCAGGGGCTTGACGTACGAAAACTATCGCCCATATGCCGCCAGGAGTGACCGATACCAAGCGGAACAGCTTGATCTCATCAACCAAAAACTAGCCGACCAAGAGGCTTTTCTCATTGACAATGGCGAGAAGAGTGATGCCACAAATGCGTAGGTGGTAGCTTTAAGGGTCGAGTTCGCCAAGGGATTGGAGGAACAAGCGGCCTAAAAGGCTCAGCTTGCAACCTTAGTAGAAGGGCAAGATAGGATGTGCGCCAAACTTTTGAGTGTTGATGAGGTCACAATGACGTGACAGAAGAAGGACAGCCGATAATGACATCGGACAGCTCACCAAGCCTGTGTTTGACTTCACGAGAAATCAACGGCAAGCTGATACTTTCCCAGTCGCTTGGCAGGAGAAGTTTGAGGAGTTCATGGATCAATGCAACATGCATGTTCCCAGGCCTCATAAACAAGACGAGACCACTTAACCTTTGTTGGGAGTATCAATATCAGTTGG
The DNA here is from genome assembly GCA_946800695.1 of Geum urbanum. NCBI lineage: Eukaryota > Viridiplantae > Streptophyta > Magnoliopsida > Rosales > Rosaceae > Geum > Geum urbanum. The sequence continues at coordinate 14,853,154 of OX327001.1, forward strand.
CAATGGCCTAGAAACTATAAGCCGATTAGCTTCCAAACCTTCAGTGGGGATGGAAGCTGGAGTGCATCAACTCTCTTAGCCACTTTCACATTACAGCTCGGGCTATGGGGATAGGACCCATAATTGAAATTAAGGGTTTTCAGCTCTTCCTTGATTGGCTCAACTATGATCTGGTACACCGTCCTCGATCCTCAATCTGTAAAGGAATGGGCCGACATGGAGAAGCTGTTCTTCGATCACTTCGACACAACTTTGCCAGAAACTAGTATAAGCAAACTGGTTGCCATGAGCCATGCACCATCTGAGAGTCCGGTAATGTTCTTGCACTGCTTCAGGTTAGAGTATACTTTGTGCAAGACTCCTCTTACAAAGGACACTATCATTGACATGGCGATCAATGGTCTCGAAGACTAATACCATCGTTTGTTCCTCAGCAGTAAGCATCCTTCATTGAAAGAGTTTATCGTTACTATTACAAAGGCTTACAATGCCATGCAAGAGAGGATAACAAACGTAACTCTTCGAAGGGGACTTATGCACCCAGCTCATCCTACACGGAGAGAAACAAGCTAGCAATTGTGGCTTATATTAAAGACTCTGCTGATGAGGAGTGCGAATCCGAAGGCGAGCACGTTCGCGCTGTCGAGCTAACTTTTAAATCAGTGCTCAGGCCTTGGAAGCTCCAGCAGAGCAAGGGTCCAGTAAAGCTCTCAATAATGGCTTTTACCAAGCCAGAGTTTGAGACATACACATATGATGCCAACCTGGCTCACGAGATCCTGGATGAGTTAATCAGTTCACGAGTGGCGAAAACAGACTTCGGACCCCTCCCTAGGGCTGAGGAACTTAAAGGAAAAAAGTACTTCAAATTCCATGGCATGTGGAACCACTCCACCAAGAAATGTGTCATACTCAAGGAACAAATCCAAAAATGGATTAATGAGGGCAAGCTTGCCCTAAAGTCATCACCTAAGATGGTCTCACTAGTTAACTCCCAACCATTTCCTGATACATAGATCAACATGGTGGAGATACAAGGATTCTTGGCTAGGTGAGAGGCAGAGAAGAGAGGGATACGGTTAAATGAGCCTAAGCGAGTGCAACCAATGAAAACGCCCAGGCCATCACGATGGTACACTTTCAACCAGGATCACATGAATGGAATACTTGATGAATTAATTATGGAGGATCTGATCAATTATAGGCCTGTAAAGAGGCTTGAAGATCTAGCCTACATGGGGCCAAGTGACTATTTTTATAGGTACCACAATAAGTTTGGACACACAACTTCTTCGTGCTTTAGTTTGAAGAACAATGTTCAAAGCTTGTTAGACTACCGAGTGATTGGTTTCGGCCAAGGGGAAGGATCAAGCACTAATCCCAGACCACTGCCACATTTTCACAAGAAGCTTAGGCAGGTATTACCAGCCTCAAAGGTAGAACCTACCAAGAAGCTTGAACCAGCCAAGAAGCCAAAGCAGCGGTTCACCTATGATGTTTCACGAGTGTCAGAAATTCTAGATTACCCGATACAGGTGAAAATCACCGAGGTACCTAACGGGCCCTCGCCAGACCCTAAAAGTGTGGAAGGATTCCAGTACTACCGTTTCCACCATGTCTGGACTCATACAACTGAGGAATGCACAAGTCTGAAGTTCAGAATTCAACGGTGGATAGACAAGGGTGAAATAGCCATCGAGCTACGAGGTGATAATTCATTTCCAGACACCGATATTGGCGACAGTTTGATTGTTGGCATAGTGGAAGTGCAAAGGTCCAATCCCAATAAAAGGAAACAGACCTTGGATCTCCAAACTGAGGGAGAAGTAACTAAGGTAGCAAAGTCATTGCCTTCTTTGAAGGGTAAGGAAAAGGTGAACTCAGGGGCAGAATCCCCATCGTGTGGGCTGAAGATATCTTATGAGGAATTGATGGAGGCAATCAATCTATGCCTTGAATTGGTCTCTTTTCCTGAGCATTACTAGCCTAGAAACCCTCAAGAGTTGAACATAAGGGATTCACAAGCCTAAAAGCGAATGCGAGCAGCATAACAATTCTTAAAACTAGCGGCAACAACAGGGTTCAAGGAAAAAGAGGACCTCACCAAGCCTTACATACCACCGTCATCAAGAAACATCACCAAGGAGAATGTTTGGTATGTTAAGGAGAAGGGAAAAAGAAAAGAGGTCACTCCCAGCAAGCGAAGGAACTTACAACATCGTTTTGGCCAGTCCAAGAGCGCACTGAAATCCTTAGACGTGGGCCTCGTTTTACTAAAGGGCTTGGGCTATACACTTTGGGAGTTGGAGCAAAGGCTCAACATGCTGGTCGCTAATCCTATAGTGGTATTTGGTAAGAAATCTCATAAGCCTAATGTACGAATAGTAAGACCCAGCGTCTTTTTGCGTAACCCTGAGTTGCTTTCAAAGGTTCAGATGCAAGAACTTATCCTTGAGGTTCAGCAAGTCGATAGGAAATCTAGGGGCAGCAAGCAGGTCGCCAGCTTCAAAGATCCAAGGCATGTTGTGCTCAAAAATATTCACTAAGCAACTGAGTCCTACGAAGCACAGGTCATTGAAAATGAAACAAAAGGTCTGAGGTGGAGGCCCAAGCCACTGGTGGTAGGAGAAAGGAAGAAGTCCTTGGCTCAGACTCAAACCCCAGCCACATCTTCTTCAACAAGTCAGAGCAGTGAATTATTTCCTCCTGTTAGCGTTGAACCTACACCTGAGGTTTTTTTTAGGACCACCTAGTAGCTGCTTTAGGAGCCACAAACCCTGTCGACCAAGACATGGAAGAAGCTAAATTGCAAAGTATGACTACAGGTGGAGATGAAGAAGTTATTGATGACAAGGAGTTAGTCGACTACAACGAAGATGAGGAACCAGAAACCTAGGTTTATGGTGAGGAATATGAGGTGAATATGGTCTTCGTCGTACCCTCCAAGTTTGCAGGATCTACAGTGCGACTACCAAACTCCACACTTTCCCTCGCTAGGGAGGTAGTTTTGGATAAGCCAAATACAGTGAGCAACTTGGTGACAACCACCTAGGAAAAGGAAAAAGGAGAGCAACAACTACTCTCGATGCAGCCTATGATCGATCTATCGCTAAGGAAGGTATAGATGTTATTTAACAAGCCAACCTTGAACATGGCCATGCACATGCGACTCCTTTACATCACCCCCAAGGTTCAAGGAATATCCCTTAACAAAATCTTGGTAGATTTGGGAGAAGCTGTGAACATCGTCACCGTCAAGGAAATAGGACTATTAGGTATCCCTAAGTCCGCCATTCAAGAAACGGCTCTCAATGTACGGAATTTCCAAAGTAACATATCTAAAACCCTGGGTATTGTCTTTCTTCATGTGCAAGTCGGACCAGCAGTTGGGAAACATACCTTCTTTGTGGAAGAATGCACTGCACCATACAAAGTTACACTCGGGCGAGACTGGATTCATAGGAGTTATTGTGTGCCATCTTCCCTCCACCAGCAGATTGTTTTGTGGAACATGGAGTCGGGCGAAGCAGAAGTCATTGATGCAGACCCTCGTCCATATTTGGTGTCAGCCAACAACATAGATGCCAGCTACCACAATGGAGACATGCGGCCATTGGAAGTGTGTGGCATCGACCAGAAGGGCCGCCCTATGGGGGTGACAACTTCTCAATTAGCTCAATGGGGCATCATAAAGGCGAGCGAAGATGAACGTCGCCCTTACACCATTGAGCTACCACAAAAGGTGTGAAAGGACCCAACCCCGATTTAGTTTCCTAAACCGGAATCAAACCCCTTCTGAAAACGTGAACCAACAAAAACCATTAAAATTTCGGCAGAGTAACGCTACTAACGCAGAATTGCCATTACCTGCACCCGGAAAATAACACTTCATCCTATGCCACAAAAGCCAAACCGTGGGCACCAATCACATCCGGATTTCTCAATATCATATCAATAACATCAAACAGTAAACGTAACTGTAATATATGGTATATCCGGGAAAAACCGTATAAAACATGTATTAGAATGTATCAGAGTGACCTCTAATGTAAATATATACAAAATATACAACAGTAGGCGAAACAAGAAACCTACTGGAAAACACAGGTGGATCGAACAACTAGCCTCCAATCACGACGTGAGACACCAGAATCTAAACTGCAAACTGGGCACGGAAACAGAAAAGTCCAGGGGAAAGACATGAAAACCGTTAGAGTGAGTGGACGAAAATAAATGTCTTTCCCCGAATAATATATGTTATAAAAACATATGCGAGTCTAAATGCATAAAAAATCATATGGTACACGAGGGAGACTCTAACCCTCACGCGTATAGAGCATGCATCATAAATACCACGGGGTCACTCATGGACTCCCTCACGCTAGTACAATTTGAATCACGGGATCTCAGACCCGCACGTGATTCCAAGCCAGAAAGGCCTCGGGTCAGGATATCTGTCTCCCCCCCCGGAGCGTACTCGGGGATCAGCCGAGAAGCCAATGTGTATCGATACAACCCTGATAACTGAGACTGTACTCTGTGTAAACCAAATCATAAATCATTTCCATGCACATGCATAAAACATAATATATACATATGTATATTCATAGATGCATATTCGTAAATGCATAATCGTAAAACACATGCTCATTTAAATCATGATCATAACTGCATGCTCATGCTCGTAAAACATATATAAAAGACTCGCAATCAATCCGTGAAAAGAAATGTCCACTCACAGATGAGCAAAACGCGTACTCGCGCTAATCACGTGGCCCGGCGGAAGATCCCTCGCCCGAAGCACGATCTCGATCCCCTGAATAGTCATAAAATATATCTAATCAAAATCATAATCCACAACACTGTACCACACCTCGGAAACCAACCGTTCCCGGAAACATATAATACTGTGCAAAATAATCGACTAAATTCCCGAAATCTCCATTCAAAACCCTCGACTGAAAATACGATACTCAAATCAACTCGAAAACCTCAAGGCGACGATCAGGGCACGAATACGAGAAAAACGAGATTAAAAACATCGAAATCCAAAAAGTCAACCGGTCGCCGGAGCTTCGGCGTTGACCGCCGCCGCCAGCCAACCGGAGAGTTTTCCCGGTGACCGAGCTGCCAAATTAATTTCCACATCAAAGCGAGCAACTTTAACAAAGGAACCACCACCATCCAACCACTACCGTGGCCGGAATCCAGCTCGAAAGCCACGGTGGTCCAAATCGGCCGGAAAACTTCCCGGACCGATTCCGGCGCCGTCGCGCCACCTCGTCCCCCCAAACCAAAAGGAAAATGATCCTGAGCTAAAACCCAACAAAAACCACCAAGTCTCATCGCTGGAGAGCAACCGGAGCACCGTCCCCGTTCAAGGCTGATTCCGGTGAAAATCCCCAAAATTCAAACCCTCCGTTCTACCTCATTCCGGCATCAATTTCAACAATTCCAAGTTCTAAACTGTAGGACTTTGAAAGAGGAATCGATTCATACCAATATCTCGGCCGGAGGTGGCCGGAATCGTGAAATCCGACGGCGGCAGCACGGTGGAGAACCGGTCAACGAAAGTCAACGGTCAACTCTCTGGTCAACGCCGGTCAAACTTCCCAAACAGTGTTTTCGACAATTTTTCCGACTATTTCCGATATTTATACTCTCGCCTCGGGACGATCGACGGTCCAAAATGGATAACCATTATGATTCGGATAAACTCGATACGAATGGATAAACTCATCGATAAACCGAAACTTCAAATAATCATATTATATTCCTCGGTCATCGAAAAAATCATCCGGAACCGCCCACGAACTCAAAATCACATGTACTACAACTCTCGAGAAGAGACTCAACTCAAATTCTCGGCCGATATTTAAGTCGTAAACAAAACCGGCAAACCACACAATTATCGATAAACCGCGATTACGCGCTAACTCGTGAATCATGCTGATTACTCTACTGATTCTGGTTCGGGTCATCACAAGGTGTCCTAATGTTAGAGCCTCTAGTAGACATGGAAGAAAAAGCTTGTTATTCTCTCCATGATCGTCTATATGAAAACCTGATGGAGAAACAAGCCTACGAGCATGTTCTCATGATTGCAGCCTTAGAATATGTGGATGACGATGTGCTGCACGAATCGGAAGATGAGGAGTCCATCCAACTAGCTTCAGCAGCCTTGGATGATACTTCACCTAAAGTTAAGGATCCCATAAAGAAAATTATTTTGGGAACCACAGAAGAGTCAATGATTGTGGCTATTAGTACCTTCTTAGAGCCTGAAGAATGAAAAAGGCTCATTGAATTACTACATGAATATGCCGACTGCTTCCCAAAGAAATATGAGGATATGCCTGGACTATCACCAGATTTGGTATGTCATAACCTTCCAATCATGGAAGGAAATAAACCAGTGAAGCTAGAGATGCATATAATGAATAACGAGACGAAAATTCTAGTTAAAGAAGAGATTCAGAATATGCTCATGTCAGGCATCATCAGAGTAGCCAAGTCCAATGAATAGTTATCTAACGTCGTCCTAGTCAGGAAGAAGAATGGGAAGATGCGAGTCTGTGTCGACTACCGTGATCTCAACAATGCCACTCCAAAGGATGCATATCCCATGCTAGTAGCAGACTTGCTGGTGGACTCCGTAGCTCACCACGAGATGATGTCCTTCATCGATGGCACAACAGGGTATCACCAAATTTTGGTGGCCGAAGCTGACATGCACAAGACGACATTTAGATGCCCTGGTTTTGCTGATGTTTTTGAGTATGTGCACATGCCATTTGGACTCAAGAACGCCATCGCCACTTACCAACGAGCCATGAATTTAATCTTTCATGACCTCATAGGTAAAATCATGGAGGTTTATATTGATGATGTAATGGTTAAAACCAAGCATTAGACAGATCACATAGACGACTTGAGGAAAGTGTTCGATCGTATGAGGCTTCACCAGTTGAAGATGAACCTCGCTAAGTGCATCTTTAGGATTCAAGCTGGAGACTTTTTGGGTTTCTTGGTTCACCGGTGAGGGATTGAAGTGCTTGATGACAAAAAGGAGGCGGTTCTCAATGTCAGCCCACCAAGAATAAGAAGGAGCTTCAACGTTTGTTGGGGAAAATTAATTTTATGAGGAGATTCATTACAAATGCAGCAGAGAAGGTTCAACCATTCTCGCGGCTACTCAAACTCCAGAACCAAAAAGATTTTTTATGGGAGCCTGTTCATCAAGAGGATTTTGACACCATTGCAAAGGACTATCTTGCTAACCCACCAGTCTTGGTACCACCAAGGCCTGGAGTGCCTCTCAAGCTCTATATATCTGCTACTGAGCATTCCATTAGGAGTTTGTTGGCACACGTCGATACAACCAATATAGAATGGGTCATCTTCTACCTCAGTCGCACACTCACTGATTGTGAGACAAGGTACTTGCTCATGGAAAAATTATGCCTGGCCTTTTATTTTTCGATCAGGATGAAAATTGAGACACTACATGCTATCCTTTACCAAATGTGTCATTGCTCAAACAGATTTGGTAAAGTATATGCTCTCACAATTGGGAAATGGATCTTGGCCCTTTCTGAGTTCTCACTGCAATACGTTCCACATAAGGCAGTCAAAGGCCAGGCAGTGGCCGACTTTCTAGCTCATCACCTAATGCTCGACGCTCGCGAAGGCAAGGAATTTGAGTTGTTACGTATTACACTCACCCCTTGGCTCTTATACTTCAATGGTTCCAGCACCAATACCATGACTAGAGCAGGAATAACCTTGGTTAATCTAGACGGGGACACTTTTTCCTACTCTTTCAGGTTGGACTTTCATTATACCAACAATCAGGCTGACTACGAGGCACTCCTCATTGGTCTGAAGATGCTGATAAACCTGGATGTCACTAACATTCATATCTGAGGGGACTCTTTGCTCATCATATGATAGTTGAAGACCAAATATAGAGTGGGTGCCATACTCGAGTAGTATGCGAGAAGAGCAGCAGAACGATTGGGGTTATTCACTAAAGTAACACTGGGATATATCCCTCACGACCAGAACCAGGCGGCTAATGAATTATCTCAACATGCTACAGGTGTCAGTCTCCAAGATGGCGTTAATGAACGAATTTTGAAGGTAGAGCGAAGAATGTTACCATCCTTCAGAACCAGACAGGAAATGGTATGTGGCCACACTCGATCACATTGGTACGGATTAGCGACAACCTATCATCTTGTATCTTAAAGACTCAAATGTCCTCATTGACAAACACATCCATTTTTTAGCTCCTAATTATGTACTAAGGAATGATGAGTTATACCGGCGAGGGGAAGAAGGGATCCTTCTTCGATGTATGTACGGCTGAGATGTTAAGTAGTTGATGAGACAAGTACACCAAGGAGCAGCAGGGACACATCAAGCGGGCCTCAAGATGCGCTGGCTATTACGGCATCATGTATATTATTGGCCCTCCATCCTCAAGGACTGTATCACATTCGCCAAAGGGTGTACAGACTGTCAGGCTCATGGACAGGTCAGTCACATAACTAATACCCCCATGTAGCCTTTCATAAGGCCTTGGCATACTCGAGGCTGGGCATTGGACTTCATCAGAATGATTCACCCCTACACTTCTAAGGGCCACAAGTAGAGGCCAAGCCCTTAAAAGTAGCTTCAGCAGGTACCATTCAGAGGTTTTTATTCGAAGATAACATTTGCATGTTTGATATCCCGGAATACTTTGTTTCAGATAGAGGAGCAACTTTCATGTTTGGCGAGGTCGACACCTTGATGCAAGATCTAGGCATTCATTTTCTCCATTGTACTCCATATTATGCTCAATCCAACGGTCAAGCCGAGGCAAGCAATAAGATCATCTTACACATCCTCAGACATATACTGGAGAAAAGCCCTCGCCTGTGGCATGCAGACTTGTTCAACACACCATGGGAATATCGTACAAGAAAATGAAACCCCACATGGACCATTCCCTATGCCTTAATGTTTGAACACGATGTCGTTTTTCTCTTAGAACTTAACGTCCATTCACTAAGAGTAATGGAGCAGCACGACTTGATTGGCGAAGACTATGTTCAGGCTATGTGGCAGGATTTAGAAGACTTAGACAAGTAGCATCTAGAAGTTTACGAACATCTCTGTGCTGAGAAGAGAAGGGTTGCTCATTCTTATGACAAGTGTATAAGGGGCATGAGTTTCATGGAAGGAGAGTTAGTCTGGAAGGTGGTTCTATCCCTTAGTGAGAAGTTAGACGGCCACGACAAGTGGCCTTTCAAGTGGGAAGGTCCATATGTCATCAAACATCTTCTGGGAGAAGAGGTCGTTCGTCTTTGCGATTGCGACAGTACAATCCATGTGAACCCCATCAACAGTTGTTTCCTAAAGAAGTACATCATGCCAGCGTGGGAACATGATGAACCACCTGCAACGACTTAAGTTTGGCCATTCTCGGTTACTTTCGCTCGCATGATCAAACTCAAGGGGCAACCTATATAGTACATTTCTAAAGCCAATCTCTGTGGCTAAATTTTTGAAATTTTTGACATTTGTAATTTCCAATTTTGTGCTTAAAGTTCAAAATAAATACGTCGCCAATTCCTGTGGCCAAACATCATGAAATTACAGATTTGTTTGGATTTCATTTTATAAAGCCAACATTTGTGGCCAAGTTGTTAAGTAATACGATGTTTCTCTGATTTATTTGGCAAGGGGATCAATGCTTCACAGTACTAAGGCAAAATTAGTTGAAGTATTACAAAAATATACATAACAAGTACAAGGAATCAAGTCTTTATTGAAATACAAACTATTACAAAGCCTTTGCGGCCTCAAGCTCTGATACCATGGAAAAGAACAAGTGCATGCAAGCCCAAACTAAAGCTTTGCCAAAAGAAAGGTGGCATGCAAGCCTAACAAGAAGGTCTTCTAAAAGAAGAAGGATGAGGACAACGAAAAGAAAGAGGGACTGGAACACCAGACCAAAGACCACCAAAAGGGATGCATACTTTCAGTCAATTATAGTTGGCACTAATGAGGTAGTCTCGACCTTGGCGTCTCCCGGGAACGAATATGTTGTTGTCAACTTCTCGCCTCTCGCTTACCACCTCTCAGACCCACGTAAATAGGGATTGGTAGCACAACACTCCTCGTTCTTCCCCAAAGATTAACATTGATACAGAATGTGTCTAGCTTCTTTAAGAGACGAAGTGTAGAACTGCTGTTAGTGAGTTTTGTTGGCGATGACTCTCCCTGACGTTAAGACTCTGCTCTCCTAGAGATACTAGAGGCAGCTTTACCAAGGTCAAATGTGGGAATAGATATCACTATCTAGCCCAAGTTTGGGCATTGATATCACTATCTAAGGCTTGAGACATGAGGCAAGAGAACTGGTGAAAATCCTTTGAGGAGGAGCCAGAGGAAATTTCTTGTAAGGGACATTTTTGCTCTAAATGAAGGATGGATGTTATGTACGTCTGGCTAAATAGGGGTATTTATAGGATTCTAAACCTAGAGGCTCTGCATGAAAATGAAGCGATGAAAAGCATCGGTTCAGTGCACCAATTAATGGTGGCGATACGCTGGCTCCGAGATCCTAACCGCTATAATGACAGTTCATCCTTTCCAAGAAAGGATGATTACTGCCATTTTTTCCCAGACAGATGAAGGGAGAAGGTGTGTTCCTTGGAAGTCAGAGAGCAACGTGATTGATTTGATAGAACGTTTTTTCAAATTTAAAATTTGGAATTAAATGACTTAATGGGTTGAGTCCATTAGTTGGTTTGCTGTGATTCATGTCAAAGACCTATAGTTGAGGCCCACTTGAAGGTAATTGTGTGTTTTCAGGCCAGGGCCAGAAACTTGAAAACGACTCAAGATAAAACTAATTGGAGCACAGATGTAGTATTTGGGTTAATACTGCAAGGCCCATTAACATTAATAAATATCAATTTACAGAGAAATGTCCAAGGTTTACATAAGGATAATAGTTAACTTAACCTCTACTTTGGCATGCTTATATTTAGCCCATGTGTTAGAAAATGCATCAAAGGACTAGGTAAAGTCTCTCTCAGCTTCTTTGAGGGCACTGACTCGGGCAGCATTCTCTTACAACAGTTGCTCACCGGTCACATAGGCCAGCCCGGAGGTGGCTCGCATGGAAGCTACCTCTACTTGAAGTCTGGCTGGATCTGCCTCCTTCTCTGCTAAACTCTGTTGCGATCCTCGATGCTCTTGAGGAAATCTTAGAGTTGGTAGCGTTCATAGTGGACAAGCTATGCTCGCTCCCATCTAACCTCAGATTGTTGGTGCAGCAGACGAGACTGTTCATTCTTTTCAAGCTGCAACCCTTGGAGATGTTGGAGGCTCTGATGGTACCGAGTCATCAGAGAGGTGAACTCGTGAGGAGTAATGGACAACATTTTTGCGATCGCACCCAAGATTACCTTGAGGACTTTAGGGTCATCAAGGTCGATCTTTAAAATGACCCATATACTATTTTTGGCAAGAGCAATCTCCGCAGGGCTAGGAGTTGTGGTCATGAATTTGTCAAACAATGCCCTGAGCTTGCAAACCTGAGAAAAAACAGCTGCGACATCCACAACAAGGGAAGATGAGCCCGAGGCCTGAAAAAATTTCACGCTAGGATTGTAGAAATCCTCGAAAGCTGGAGCAGGTGCCTTAAGAGCATCCTGAATTGCGGCTGCGAGATTGTCTTCCTCAACAGTCATTAGCTCTACAGTGATGGATGGAACGATGTTTGGAGGCGAATGGGGCTTGGCGATCGTTGTTTCCTCTGGGATATCTTCTGGAACAGTCTCCGGATCTCTCTCAAACAAGATAAAAGCATTAGAAGGCCCAGGCTTCTGGAGAACTAAAAGTTAAAAGGAGAAGACAGGCAGTAAAAAGTGGCCACTTGGATTTGTAATTTTTTTTATTGCTTACCTCAGTATCACTAGAGGTATTATGAATGAGCAAAGTTGGAACTTCTGCTGGACAGTCTTCTAGAGGCCTAGGTTCCTCGTCAATAACGTCTTCTTATGGGCCAGCACTGGGGCTCTCCACTCGCTCCTCTTGGTGGGGGGTAGAAAATGGTACAATCGCCAGGATAACTTCCATTTGCCCCTCTTAATGGGGTCAAAATGTCCATGACAGTTGAATTTGACTTTGGCAAAGTTTGAAGGTCCTTCCTGTTCATGGTCGCGGTCATCCACGACATGAGCGGCGAACTCATTTGCGTGGGAGGTCACCTCCTTATCGTCAATAACATCTGTGTCAATAGCCTCCTTAGGAGGTGTGTTGACCGAGTGACCAGCGTCAGACTGAATTTCCTCGTGGTCCATGGCCTGCGGATGCAAATCAAATGAAGGTCAAATCAGAGGAAAGCGAAGCATCATTAATCTAAGTACGTATGAGAAAGGAAAAGTGTTACCTCACGAAGGTACTCGGCAGAGGGCTCTACCAACAACAACTTTTGTTGTCGGCTCAAGAGACAGGTTGGTGAATAATCAAGAGGGCTCTCGGAATTCCCAAACTGGATGAACTTCCCTTTCCATCGGTCTACCCAGTGCAGTTGGTCTTGCTGATCGCATTGGAGATCAGTTTCATCAAACATCCCGAACCTCCATCTAGGCTAGGTTAAAGGAGTGGGAGTGGAGCAAGTACAAAGGCGACGACCCTGTTGACCCCATTGGAGGTCGCGAGCATCTTTTTTGAGAGGGGCTCGTCGAGCTTTCTTGCGAAGACCATGAGTTAGAGTGTTCAACCTAAATTTAGAAAAGTTTCACATGGCATGGGTTTAATCCAAGATGTGATATGAATCGAAACTTATAGGTTGAGCAGATGAAACTTCCTCGTTCTCCGCATCACCTGCTTGGCATGACGAGAGTGTTTCTTCTTCTGAGTCTGACGAAACAGTACGCTTGGCACGACGAGAGTGTTTCTTCTTCTTCTTCTTCGAAGGGCCTGCATCAAGACTTCCCATAAGGCCACGCTTCTTCTCCTCCTGCAAAGCCTACGAGCAGTTAGAATTGCCAATATCAGTGGCGAGGTTAGGAATCAAAGGATTGAAATAATTACTGTGGGCCATGGTCTTATTGCATCAGGTTCATTTAGGCCGACATATCAAAGGGTGTCTTTATTATGAGGAGAAGTGAAAAGAGAGTCGAAACCCTTAAGCATTGCAGTAAATATAGTCATAGGCTACATGTTGTGAATCCCATCCTAGAGCTGCTCGCCAAGCTCAGTAGTGGAAAGTTACACCGAAAGAGGGGGTGAGGGGAATAATGAAGGCTTCATTTGGCATCACCACAAAGGGAAAACCAAAGTGGGGGTCTTCTACGTCAGCCATGAGGGGAGCAGTATGTGCCTGCCAGTTGCTATAATGATTAATAGAGTTGACCAGGGGCATTGGTGCATCTTGAGTCACCCCGAGTTAACGAGAAAAGTTATTAGGGGCTTATAGTTCTTGGTAGGCCTTGTTAGGGTCAAGAACCTTCAAATCCCCACAAGTATCGCTCAAAAATAAAATTATCCTCGCCACATCATTTTGCTCGTGTAACGTTGGAGAATCAGACCCGTGGTTTCCTCAAGGAAGCGACGTTGGAGACTCAGACCCATGTTGTCCACAGGGGAGCCAGTGAGCAAATGGAAGGTGATGAAGTTGTTCTGGTAAGTCAATGAGTTGTCACATGAGGGTCTTCCCCATTAGTACTCCGCCTTGGAATGGTCGCACATTCGGATGACGAAACACCAGAAAATAGACCTGCAGCCAGAAGTTACCATCCATAGTGGACCAGGGAAGTCAAACTTCATTTGATCTAGAGAAATCCATCACAAGTTACGGTATAAGCAAGTGAGGATAGATTGAGCAAGGCCAAGCTTGGTGCCCTCGAACAGAGCTTCAGCGGGTGTCATCCAGCTCTTATTGGCCTTGGTAGTACAAAAAATGTACTTAGACAACCAATATTCAAGGAATGCAATACCTCCATGAGATGTTGGATTGCCCTTGAAATTGTTAAACCAAGTGGTATAGGAGCCAGATTGAGCAGGCCTGGCTATTTCCTTCGCGAGATAAGGATCACCTTGTTTCCATACTGGGTCTATGACAAGAATGCTGAAGATGGTGGCAAGATCGAGTAGGGTGATGCTCATGTCCCCACAAGGGAAGCAAAAGCAATTGCAGCTTGCCTCCCAGAAGCACATTGCTGCAACAAATGGTGCTCGATGACCCCCTTTGGGTAACGAGAAGTAGAGATCCAGGAAATGGGATATGCTAGCCATTTCACAACGTAGGTGGTCGGATTCCTTACGAGCAAGGTACCAAGCCCGTTTGTCTCCGGAAGTAAACGACCACTTACTCATTTGACAATGGACGTCTTTGTTATTCCACCTTGTCGGCGCAGCCACCGGGATTTTTTGAAAAATCAGAGCGGAGTGACAGATGAAGGCATGAAGAGTCTGGAAGAAGGTCTAGTTGAACAACGTTTGGATGAACGGACCCAATCGGCCGGTTGCGGTATCAAACAGCTTTAAGCCGATGGTAGGGCCAGATTAATTCCTTTCGGTAGTGAAACACACAATGCCCGCAAAGGAGTCAGTGGCATCTTGCGAGATATGAGGCTGATGGTTTGATCGATAGTGAGGCGGCATAGAGGTGACCAGAAAAGTTGACTAAGGAAGAAAGATGAAAGCTTCGAAAGGAAATTTAGTCGATCTGGGAGACAAAAAGCAGAATAGTGTTTTGGGAAATAACAATCTGACAAATCGTGTAAGCTTAAATTGCGTTGCATCATTAAGGGCGCGACTTTTCAAAAATGAAACGAGCTGAAGTGGTGTTGCGAATGAGAATTACCGTTTGGCCCCAGCCGATGTGTCGCAGTTACAAACCTCTTCGATTACACCTGGGCTTGATCTCGAGGCTTGAAGGGAAATATTTGGACCCAAAATAAATAGTCTTTATTTTAAAGAGTTTTATATTATAAATGGGTTGATACCGGCAGCCCGTAAGTGAAATAACTTTAATAATAATGGGCTGACACCAGCAGGTTTCGCGAGAAACAAACAACCTTTCCTAAAGAGGGAAGAATTCCTTAGTGATCTTGTCATCAAGTCTTAGATTTTGATTAAAAGACCTAAGAAGTAAGAATCCAGGAAGTTAAAGTCATTAAGTGAGTCTAAGTGCGAGAAATTTTAGGGTTTCTACGACAAAGCACCATATTTTCCTATATATTGAGGAAATCTCTACGTAATCAAAGATCCAAGATCATACAACCTTTGCTCTCGGCGAAAAAACCTTTTCGTCTTGAGAAACCCTAGCAACTGGCGATCAAAGGATCTTCACCCGAAAGAGCGTGAGTATCTAGAGATTCAAGGACACACCCATGTGCTCTCAAAATCATCAAGGAGATTGCTCTGCTTCACACCGAAGGAGCTGTGAAGTATCAATTTCTATAGCTCAATTAGAGACACGAAAGAAACAAAGTCCTAAGCCTACTAGGAAAAAAGGATCCACCGAACGGGGTTGGTGCTCTCCCCATCCATAGCATCACTTCTTAGAAGTCAGGTAGCGGCCCATGCTACGCTCAGCACTCTTCTACTTTAGAGTAGTGGCACGCCAACACACACATATATCACGATCGAGTAAAAGAGACAGTTTGCGTACTTCACAGCACTCTGGAAATTTCTGAGCCAAACAGACTATTCCTAATTCAGGGGCGGAGCTATGAAGGGGCTAGCAAGGGCCCAAGCCCCCCTAACTTTGAATAAATTCCCTTAGTTTCCTAGAAAGTACGTGAAATCTGTGATGGTAGAGTGGTAAAGTGGTTGTGTGATGTTGAATTGCTCATTGGTTCGAACCTTCTACTCGTAAAATGCATAGTTTTTTATGTTTTTTTTTCTTTTCATTATTGGACCCCCAATTTTTTTTTGGCCCCCCCATAACGTTAATTCTTGACTCCGCCCTGTCCTACTTGTACAGAGGTATTTTGTGGATAAAATTTAACATCTTAAAAGGGTTAAGTTGAGACTATATTGATACAATGACAGACTCCACATACCACGCTTGTCACAATTTAACCTGGATCAGCTTACAATCCGAATGATGAACCTACCAATTAACTTTGCAGCTAATATATAATTTCTGTAAAACGTTGATATGGCATGTGACTAAGCTAGCTTAGGCCGCTCAGCTATATACCAAGTCTCAATATATAGGAATTGCATGAAATAGTCAATACTAAGTATATACCACCATATAAATGATCTATGTAAGGAAAAATCGATTTATTAATGGATAACGGGTCCTTGATAATAATCTATACTATTATTAAAGGAACATATTTTGTTTCCCTTATTTTACCATTTATTTATTTTATATCTTTTTTTCTTTGATAAAATTAAATTACCGGAGGACATTATTGTAAATAGAAAATTATAATTATTAAAAAAAAAGTTCCTGGATTCTCTCCGACACCCACGCACATAGGTTCACGTACTCTATCCCAGCCTTCTCTTCCAACTAAACCGTGAAAACCTAAATTTTATCCTTATCAGAAAAATAAAAAAACTGATTTCTATTTTTACATTTTTTTTCAAATTCCAATAACAATTTAATCTTTTTTCATTTTTTTTCATTTAGTTATTATACACACACAATTTTTTTTTATGAGGAAAGAAATGTAGCTACAAAGAAAAACCGCTAAGACCTCTAAGGCCTTTGAGGTCATGATACAGAGCTAAAGAAGCAGCACTTTGCACTAATCCTTCTCAAATGTGGAGCAGTTCTTTGTGTATGTCCGATATTAGCTAAGGCGTCAGCAACAAAACTTGTTTCCCTGAAGGCATGCTGGAAGGTGATGACATTGAACAAACTGACTATGCTTACGACGTCTTGAATGGTAGATTTGATACACCATGAAATGATGCAGTCTCCATTTAGGCACTTAATCACTAACTGGGAGTCACCCTCAGCAATGATGTTGTCCAATTACTTTTTGCTTGAATGAGGGCTTCCTTGAGAGCTAAGGTTTCAGCTAGGGGAATTGTAGTTCTTCCAAAGTTTGTGGATCCAGCAATGATAGGAGCGCCATTGCAATTCCTAATAATAAAACTTCTAGCAACACTCCCAGTACCCACATCTAAAATTGAGCCATTAAAGTTTATTTTAATAAAGCCAGTAGATGGAGTACCCATTTGATAAATGTTAGAGAGTGAATAGATCCTTCAGGTCTTCTGTTATGATCTTTGTACTGGGACCAAACCATTGCAGCACAAATTACCACTACATTATGATCAAAGTTCTTGCTTTTGAAAATTAGGAGATTTCTGGCATGGTTCTCCAAATTTTCCAGTAGGTCACTATAATTTTTTCCATAATCTCGTTTGCATTTGTTTCTCCACTGGAAATATCTCTTAATTGATCAAAAAATTCTCTTCCACTAGAAGGGAAGAAACAACCTAAAGCATTCCAAACCTGGTTAGCAAATCTACAGTTAGCAACACAAATGATCAATAGTGTCACACCCCTAAGTCTGGGGCCAGTACTATACTGAAATATAGTGTAAGGATTTGTGATGTGAATAAGAAACCCAAATAATTTCAAAAATCAAGGTGTCTGAATAGTACATTTATTGAAAAGTGAAAATGCTAATATTGCAATACCGAAGTTTTTGAAAATAATAGTCATTACATGTATTCAATTCAAAATGCAAGTAGAAAATAATTCGTTTATTTAGTAGGCGATGTATCCCATTTTTCCCAAACATTCTACTCATCACCTGAAAAGACAACGATGTAGTATTATGAGCCACACTGACCCAGTAAGTACAGCTTACAAGCATATACTAAATTATCTCTAAAAAACATCAAACTGAATAACCAATTCAAAAGGTGAAATATTCAAACCGGTTATTCTCCCATACTTATACTTGCGTCTTTGTAATATATACATATAGGTACATAATATATGTACTTGTACAACTTCACATCTATACACAAACACACCAATACTTCCGAAGTGAATTCTTTTAGATTAACTAGTAATTACTCAAAAAAAATCATGTGCTTAGTCTCACAATACCAACACACATATAAAGCCACAGTATTCTAAGGCCACCTGTCAAAGCATGTATACTCCCGGTTTGACACAATTCATTCCTTAGAGTATAATAGTGCACTATCTGTAAGGGACTAGGGCCCTTGGCTAACTCCCACAATAACAATACAATTTACCAGAAATTCACTTAAGCACGAGTTAATTCATACTATGCATCCGACTTCACACCTCAACCATAACGATCACAAACATGTCTTTAGTTAAGACTATATATATATATATCATAGAGTATATATTTATATGATAACCTTGTAATAAATATATTTGTAACAGAATTTATATGATCAAACTTAAACGCATTTAGATAGTTAACAATTTTGGTCCAAAAGTTTTATTTGGCGGTAGTCCGCACAAAATCCTCCATTTGTCCCGGATTATACTTGAAATTAAATAAGCGATTAAATAAAATTGAAATGAAAGTACAAGGAATGAAATTAGTTATCATCGGTCTAAAAGTTTCATTCGGTGGTAGTCCGTCCGAAATCCTCCATTAGTCCCAAATCAAAATGAAGAAGTAAATAATGCGAGTAAGTAAATGAAAACAAAGTACAAATACAGAAAATAAAATTATTAATCCTTGGACCAAAAGTATCATTCGACGGTAGCCGGTCCAAAATCCTCCATTTAATCCGTTTTATAATTAATCCATATTATGTCCAAATCAAAGAAGTGAGTTCACCATCTCAAAGTATTTTTCGAGAGGAATCCAATGCTAATAATCACAAAGTTCGATAGGTAGTTCTCAAGTCCAGAAACAAAGATGTTTAGCAACTGTCCGGAAATAGTTACGCTCAGTATTAAGTTCATTTGCACAAATTAATTAGTTAGTAAGTATTAACCGATGCCTTTCAAACTTTCCAGATTGATAGTTGAACTCTTAAGCTTCGTTTGGATGTAAAGAACACTAAATTTGGTTAAGAAATGAGTGAGATATGAATATTTCAAGTTAAGAGCACCTTAAGAGTTTTCAAACATGATTAAGGAAAAGATTAGCAAAATTTGTTTTAGTTATAACTTTCTCATTACTTAACCTTTTTGAGTGATTCAAAAGCCAAAGTTGAATAACTTTTTGTGTAGAGTCTAAATATGTAAAAATATTTGACTAATTAAAACTTTGACAAAAACGAAAATAATAAATTTACACTAAGGCTCATTATTTCTCTTTTATTCTTAGCCATGCACTTTGATGTAATCCTAAAGATAAAGAAGTATAGGAATATACTCATGTACTTACTCAAGAATTTTAGTAGGTGATGGAGGTATTTGATTAACTCAAGTGACCCTCTTGATGCAAATGAATTAACTACTAAAGTACTTGGAAGAAAGATAGCTTGGTGTGAGATTTTAGGGGAGTTGTATTGCAATTTTAGGAGGACTTCAAATCAGTACGTAAGGGGAAGATTGAAGTGGTGCAAAAATCAGATTGAACTCAAGGGTGATTTATATAGACATGGGAGGAGACATGAGAAATAAATTCATAACCATTGTTATAGACTTTTGTAGACAAGTTGACAATGAAATAGTTGGGCTACTAATTCTAGGGTTAAAATGCACTTGTAAAAACAATAGTAATATGGTTGGAAATTTGATTGAAATGTTGAAATGTGATTATGTATGCATGTGAATGCAATACGTAATGTGATGTGTGAAGAAAATGTGTGGTTTTACTAATAAAGTGTAATTTAGTGTAAAAATATATATATCAACCAATAATAATTAGCACCAAATTGATATAAGAGCATGACCTCTAAAGGTATGAATTGTAATCTTAAAATACAAAGTTCGATTCGGAGAAGAGATTCGAACAAGAAAAATTTGGTCGTTTTGCTAAAATTCCATTTTTGAAAATTGGCTAGTTGGAATTAGGGTTTCTTACCGTTTCTAGCTGGAGTAAAAATATTTTTATTATTTTTAATAACCTATAAAATGGAATGTTTCACGATTCCAGCTCGTGGCCTCGAATGCAAGAACAGGGAGTACTTGACTTGAACTTGAGTATCTACTGGATCATTTGCCCCACTCCGTTAATATTTCTCTAAAACTCGTTTTTATACATTGTCTTCGCCAGACAATTTTTTATCGAATTTCTAAAAGCTCTAAGGTCAAACTAAATTATGGTGATTTCTAAGTTTAACGAGTCATACAATAATCTAAACTATTATACTAATTTTTGGGGTATTACAAATAGTTTCCTCATGGTTTTTACAAAGGGGGCATAAATTAGTATACAACATCTTAATCTTGTAAAGCCTACTCCTTGTATTTAATCTCTTATGTAACATTAACTAGGAATTTTTTTTAACCTTAATAGGAATGCAGAGGCCCCAGACCTTGTTGATCAAATCCTGATTCCTAAGTGTGTCTTCCTTCTCACTTTGAATCCAAGTTGTAGACTTCACAGAGAATTTTCCATTTGGGCTAGGGCGCCAAACAAAGATGTCTTCACAATCCCTATAAGGAATAAGGATTGCAAGTCTCTTTTTTGAAAGAGATTTCTAGTTTGCTTGTGTCCCACGCTTTATCACAAATCAAATCTTTTACAGTATCACTCCAGCAGATTTTGGAGCTAGAACTAGGCTTGGCTTCCCTACTAATGGGGTAAGGAAAGGTCCATTTCTGATTCCAAAAGCTATGTGATGACCGACCCTTATCGAAAATCGTCAAAAATAATAAATAAATACGAGAATCGAGGAAGTACTCGATCCAAAAATAATTTCGACTAATCTAGTCGAAGAACATGTCAAACAACTTGTTACGACGAAACAATCATAACAATAAAAGACAAATCTAAATTCTTGGTAGACCGCATCACCACTAGTAGAGACCCTTGTCGCCAATGCCTACCCACTGGGCCGACGAAGCCTAAACAACAAACAAACCTCACAACTATTTTCGTATTGTCGATACGAACCTAATGACATATAACTCGACAAGTTTTTTGAAAGAATATTCCGGTCACGGGCCACTGGCAACCACCGTCGGTGGCGGAGATCGACATATCACTGGAAAGCACTTGAAGAGCCTAACAACTTTCCTCAAATGACCTATACCTGATTCTAGCTTATTTAGCCGGAATCGACCTCAAAATAGTTTTGCCAGAAAATCTTTCCGGCGACAAAACTCCACCATTGAGGCACCAATGGGCTCGAGGCTGGACTCAAAAGAACCAGGGGAAGGAGGGGAACCAAAACCCCTAACCAAAACCTGAAACCCAGAAAAAACCTAAGGGGATTTCACCTCTTAGATTCTCTCTCTACATGCTATAATTCCTGAAATTGAAGGTAGATATAAAGAGAAGATGTCAAGAGCTGCAAAACCCGTCCAAAAATCATGGCCGAAGGTGGCCGGAATTCGTCACACCGTCGCCACCAACTTCACTGACGATTTTCATTGCGGTTGCTCTGGTTAATGCGGGTCAACACTGGTTGGCACGAAATGGAAAGTCTAAACTTTCCAAAAATGGAAAGTCTTATTTATACTCCGAAATTTATAGTAGTTCGATTTCTGATAATTCGTCGAACTTTCGCTGATCATAACTTTCTCGTCGTAACTACGATTACGACATTCTAGGCGTCTACAAACTCGTGTTGTCAAATTCTACGATTTATACACAAAGTCAATCGACTTTGTTAATTCGAATAAAAATTCAACCTTTGACATCACAATATTTACCGATGGTAAAAACCATTTACTGCAGTCACTAAGTCAAACTCGAATTATCCATAAATATTAACAATTATATAAAAAGGTCGGGGTATCACAATCTATGTACCCTGTTAAAATAATTTTGCCCTCGAAATTATAAAACAAGTATCTTAGAAATTTTTTGTAGAAAATTGGATAGAGTCTCCCCTAAAAGTAGGAGGCTCAAAACTTGTAAATGTCCAAATACACTTCTATAATCACAAATCTCAACCTATACCATGAGCCATTGATGCTCGTCCAGATTTCTCCACTAACATATCAACAATATCTCAAAAACTGCATACGAAATACTCAAGTATAATCAAACTCAATTTTCTTATCTAAATAAATCTTGAATGTTGAAAAATAAATCAAACGGAATATGTTGTAAACAATGAAAACAGTATGTGTAACTCGAAAAAGTCTTGAAACCGTGAACAATCCACCATTGGGATTGGGCACTCTGATGATAAAATATCGTTGCGATAAAATCGCTAATCAATGTTTCAAGTTTTTAATCATCATTTTCCACGTAAACACGGAATCATATAATCTTGTGCACGTTTCACGAATTCAAAAAGTATTGTATTCTCGTACTCATCAAATGAGTATATTATATTATCATACTCATCGCACGAGTAAATATAATTTTGCAATCTCATATTTCAAATTCAAATCATCTCAAATTCGTATGCTCATCACGTGACCGAATATTATATTATATCGTCATGTTCGCTACGCGAACAAATATCACATTGCAATGCTCGCATTGCGAGCTCAATTTATATCGTATTGCTCATCTTGTGAGCTCAATCTTATCTTGATACTTGCCTTGCAAGATCATTATATCACATCATCATCCATCGAACGACGGTAATCAAATTATACATCTCAATAAATTATTTAACATTTCACGTTATCATTTTACGTTTCAAATCAAATCCTCATATATCATATACTCTCGAGTTAAGGACATTAAGAACACCCCGTCTATCAATGGTAATAAAATCTAATATACTCTCCCGTATACATGGTATCTCATGAATTAGGACATCGAGAACACCACCTGATTGGTTTTGGGTCTTTCACCCCAGGGAGGCACAATCTCTACTTAATTATTGCCAGTAAACGAACCCTAATCAGGATTTCAAACCAACACCGCAGCCTAGCGGCCCCACCAATATATATGGCAGCCTTTCCATATATCTCATATATATAATCATCATATGTATAGTATAGTCAACTTTTTGGTTTCTCATATAATAGTTCTCGTTTATAGTTGTAATCGTAACAGTTTCAAATTCATAATTTTGGATGAATCCCTATGGATTCTAAATAAGTCAATTGATCATTAATTATATCATCAATCATATATTTGCATCGATATGCAAATAATCATTTCGTACATTTGTACAAATTGTACAATTAATCACAAGTTTAATCAGATAGAACATTTCTCATTCCTATTTCGATCTCAAGTTTCAATTCGCATCGTTTTCATTTGTCATTGTAGTAACATCTCGTTTTCATTTCGTTTGACAACCAATGTTGTCATTCCATTACCACTTTGTAACGATTTCGATTTTCGTGTTTCAATTACCGTTTGTTTTAGTACAATGTACATAATCAATATAATATCAAAAATATATAGATAAACAAATATCAAAGAAAATGTATAGATAAATGAATATCGATAAACTAATATCAATAAAATATATCGATAAATAAATATCGATAATGGATACACAAATATACAATACAAAATAAGATAAAGAACTGTGTATCTCAGGTCCAGTAATGGCAAATGTGTAACCATTTCACGTCCAAGACCACTATACAGCGTCTTCGTGGCGATTACAAGAACACAAATATACAAATTTCTAGACTCAGGGTTTCACGACAAAACTCAAAACAAGAAACACAACAGAAGCGAAGTCCGAGATTTGAACCGCGCTCTGATACCATTTGTGATGACCGACCCTTGTCGAAAATCGTCAAAAGTATTAAATAAACAAGTAAATTGAGGAAGTACTCAATCCAAAAATAATTGAGACTAATCTAGTCGAAGAACATATCGAAAAACTTGTTATGATGAAACAGTCGTAACGATAAAAGACATATCTAATTTCTTCGTAGACCGCACCACCACTGGTGGAGACCCTTGTCGCCACCGTCCACCCACTAGTTCGATGAAGCCTAAACAATAAACAAACCTCACGACTATATTCGTATCATTGATACAAACCTAATGACATATAACTCGATAAGTTTTCTGAACGAATATTCTGCCCACGCACCCCCACCGGCGACCACCGTCGACGGCGGATTTCGACACATCAATGGAAATCTCTTGAAGAGCCTAACAACTTTCCTCAAATGAGCTATACCTTATTCCGGCTTCGACCTTGAAACAATTCGGCAGGAAAATCTTTCCGGCGACACAACTCCTTCGTTGAGCCACCAACGAGCTCGAGGCTGGATTCAAAAGAACCAAAAGGAGGAGAGGACCAAACCCCCTACCTTCACCGCCCAATTCCCACCGGAAAATACTGTGTCAGGCAGAGCCCAAAAATAGGTTCATCGGAATTCAAACTCGATTTCATTCAACCTCACCTGCAACAAAACAAATCACAAAAATAATCACAATCTAGAAACCAAGAGGGTCAAAACTATACCAAAATCGTGGCCAAAGGTTTCGCCGGGGACGGCAACCTGAAACCTAGAAAAAACCTAGGATTTCACATCTTTGATTCTCTCTCTACAAGCTATAGTTTTTGAAACTAAAGGTAGATAGAGAGAGGAGATGTCAAGTGCTTCCAAACCCATCCAAAAATCATGGCCGAAGGTGGCCGGAATTTGTCGCACCGTCGCCACCAACTTCGTCGGTGATTTTCGTCGCGGTTGCTCCTGTCAACGCGGGTCAACACTGGTTGGCCCAATATGGAAAGTCTAAACTTTCCAACAATGGAAAGTCCTATTTATACCCCGATATTTATGGTACGTAATTGGATTTTCGATAATTCGTCGATCTTTCGTTGACCATAACTTTCTCGTCGTGACTCTGATTATGACATTCTACGCATCAACAAACTCGTGTCGTCAAATTCTACGATTTATACACTAAGTGAACCGACTTCGTCAATCTGAATAAAAAGTCAACCTTTGACCTCACAGTATTTACCGATGATAAAACTCATTTACCGCAACCATTAAGTCGAACTCGAATTATCCATAAATATTAACAATTATATAAAAAGGTTGGGGTATCACAAGGTAATCTCCTCACAATTACCAATAATCCATATCATTCCTTGAGTTAGGACATTTCTGTAGTCCCATATCTCTTTCCAAGCTACAGAATAAGCTGATTTCTTTTTAGCATTTAGAAAGTCAGAATTCGTCAAAATATTTCTTTCTCATAATATCCACCCCACCAGTTATCTAGTTTGGTTAAAACTTTCTAGCCTAGCTTTGCTAGCGTAGCAATATTATAGCTGGAAGCAGACCTTACCCCAAGTCCTCCCAATCTCTTGGGTTTGCACACACTCTTCCAACTGATAGGACTAAAATTTGAGTTTTCCCCCAAAAAAAATTATTGATTTGTCTATCAATATCCTTACAAACTTTCCCAAGGGGCATTTAAAGCAAGACATTACATGGTTTGACATTCCTGCTTAGCTGCACTTTATTAGAGTCAATCTACCTGCTCGTGAAAGAGTCTCTTTTTCACCTTGCAAGCTTATTGGAAATTTTAGATAAAAGATCACCAGAATTCACAGGGTCTTTCCAGGAGACAATATTGTTAATTCCAAGGTATTTTTCAATGGTAGTCTTGTGTGGAATGCCTAAAGTTTTAGCTATCTCATTCCTTAATCTTGTTGTAACTATATTAGAGAAGAAAATAGAGGATTTTTGAAAGTTTATCTTCTAGCCAAAGGCTAAGGAGAAGTCTTCTAGGATCCTTAGAGTGTTCCTAGCTGCCTTAGGAGTAGCTTTGCAAAAGATCAAGCAGTCATAAGCAAAAACGAAGATTAGAAATTTTGTGTCCTTTTGGGGAAGACAAAATTCCTAGCTGACTTTTTGAGGTGTGTGCTTTCTTATTCAAATGTCTTATCAAAGGCTCCATACAAAGAATAAAAATGTAGGGAGAAATTGGATCCCCTTGCCTGATTGCCTTAGATGGGATAAAGAAACCTTTAGGTTTACCATTTATAATCATAAAGAAAGAGGTTGTAGTTATACAATCAAGAACTAAGTTATCCAGTTTTGGCAGACGCCAAATATTTTAAGCACTCTCCTATGTACCTCCAGCTTAGGAAGTCATAAGCTTTCTCCAAGTTAATCTTTGTAGCCATATGACCTATTTTTCTTTTTGTCCTCCTAAACTCGTTGAAAAGCTCATGAGCAAGGAGGATATTTTAGATCTACTTAGGGAAAAAGTCCCCTAGTTGATAGAGATACATTTCTCTAGTAGAGACTTTAATCTCATAAACTGTTTCAGGTTCCTCAACCTTTGGGATTAGAGCTATGTTAGTGTGGTTTAATATCTTACAGGAACCTTTTCCTTCAAAAAAAAAATGCAGAATCATATCTTTAACAGAGTTACTTACCGCATTCTAGTTGTTTTGGTAGAAGAACACATGGATACCATCTGGTCTTGGAGCTCTAATAGATTTCATAGCTTCCTAAATTTCTGCTTCTGTAACAGCTTTGCTCAAGTGGAAATTTTCTTCTTCATCAATACATGGTTCTATAATACTCAGGAACTCATCACCTTTGTCAAGGCTCGGATTTCTATTTGCTTGAAATCTTTTCCTGAAATCATCAACAATGACAGACACTAAATCATCTTTGTTAGTAATCCAGTCACCTTTTGTATCTTTTAATCTAGTAACTTTATTCCTTTTCTTCCTGATATTCACTTGTGCATGGTAGAAGCTAGTATTGCTGTCTCCCAATGTAAGCCAGTCTGCTTTTGCTTTTTGGGCCCAGAAAAGCTCTTCTTCCTTATGAGTCTCCATTAAGGAGTTTTCAATCTCCCTGCTTCTCTCTTTCAGGCTAATAGATTCTAGATTGTCCATTAGTTGTTTCTAAATGATCTAGCTTTCTTCCTGCAAGTGCTTTAGCTTAGTAAAGAAGTCACCAAAGACAGTTTTGTTCCATATTTCAGCATGAAGCATAAAACAATTTGTCATTGTATTCAAATTTTTCAAGTCAAACCTTTGAGCCCAAATGTTTTTTTACCAAAATCTTTGAAGTTAGGGTGCATCTACCACATAGCTTCAAATTTAAACCAGTTGTTCTTTCTATCTCTTCCTTTGTCAATGGTAAGATGAACAAGGTTATGATCAAAGCCATTAATAGGCATGTTGACCACCTCCATATCAGGAAAACTGTTTAAACCTGCAGTATTAGCACAAAATCTATCTAGCTTTTCAAACACCAGGGTATCATCCTTGTGTTTATTTGACCAAGTGTAAGGAATTCTCAAACTAGGGATTGACACCATACCACAATTGTTTAAGAAATCATTAAATTCGATCATATACTTTGTAAAAAATTTATTGCCTCCCCATTTGTCAGAGAGGTTCAAGATCATATTAAAGTCTCCTGCCATGAACCAAACTTCATCATTTATAGGTCAAATGTCTCTTTATCTTTTTAGGGATAGCCATACACAAAAGTAAAGAACAGAGATTTATCAGAATTTGGACTCTTGATACAGTAGTGAACAAACCGATCATAACTAAAAATAACATTAAGGTTGACTGTTCTTGAATTCCACAAAAGAAAAATTCCACCATATTGACTCATAGAGCGAACTACCAGTGTTTGGTCAAATGAAACTTAGAAACAATTTTATTTCCGTTTTCTAGGCCTGCTTTGGTATCTAGCACACACAGAACAACAAGGCTTAATAAAGAAACATAGAAGTTGTCTTGCGACCTAAAGCCAGGCCAGGAACTCCCCTGACTTTTCCAGATGGCAACTTTCATTTGACAATTTTAGAAGTACCCACATCTGCCTCCATGACTACATTCTAATCCATCTCCCATTCAATAATCATTTCCCTAGTCCTTTTGTTAAGGCTCTTGTATCCAGAGCTAACATCCATAAGCTCATTTTCAATTGCTTTAAGCCTCCCCGAGTTAGCAGCAGACCCAGTAGGGATATTCCTATCCTCTTAGTACATAGGACCTTCAATGTCCTCAAAATTTTCCTGGTTATTATGGATGTCATCATAAAACAAGTAGTTATAGAAGTGAACAACTGTACCAGATCAAGATTTAAGTCTGGAATCACTCACCAGGTCATTAGAGCCAACTGAACCAATAAGTGTTTCCTTCACAGTATTTGCATTCCCACTCCCTCCAATGATGATGGAGCCTCTACCACCTCTGCTTGCTTTGGTGGCATCCTTGTATGACACCCATTCCTCAGCATAACTGTTAAAATGGTTAGGCATGCTTCTCATGCCTGTGGTGGCTCTTCCAACTCCATTGCCTCCAGTGTAAGTTTTCCCTTTGCCATATAGGGTCATTCAGCAACATCCTTCCCTTTTTCCTTACCAATGTTCTCATTAGCAGACTCCTCATTTCCTTGGTAGTTGTATAAATCCATGCTTGGCTGTGGAAAAACAACCATCACTTTATTAGAAATTTTGTTTCTGATTTCAGGTCCTACTTCCTTGTCTGCCGGATAGATTTCATCATCATTTGATTTTCGCTCCATCAAGAGATAGTCTTCTCCTCTTGCTTTCTTGGGGCATCTTCTCTGCTTGTGTTGTGGCTTACCACAATAGAAGCACACAGAAAACAAATTTTCATAGGAAACCAGGATCTTCACAGGCCTGGGCATAGCATCTTTGGTATAAACAATAATTACCCGAGGGAGAGGATACCTGAGGTGAAGCTCAAAGCAAACTCTCGCATACATGCACTGTGTGCATATTTAGTTGCTTTATCCATGTTTAGATACCCTCCAATAGGTTTGAAAATGTCCCGAAGCTGCTTGTCGTTCGAGTAGTTCAGAGGTAAGTTTGGAAGTCTTACCCAACATCTCAAAAAATCAATGGTCTCATAGATAGGGTTAAAATTCTGGCTCCACCTTTGGACAGGGAAAATCATCTGACTAATGATCCATGGACCATGTTCAAGGATATAGTACAGGTCTTCCTCTAGGGAAAATTTCATTTTGAACCGTCCATTTGCAAGTTTGCTCATGGAGAGGGTACCTTCAACATCTTTGAAGATCTCAGCAGCTTTTTCCATGACCAAGTCATTGTCCACTGACTTCCCAAATATACAGCCAACAAGACATGACCTAAAGAAGTGATCAGTGAACTCATTTTCCGGCGCATTGACATAGACATCGGTTTCCTTCTGATCAATGAAGAATCGGGCATCACCAAGAGAAAACTCAATCAGAGGTTCATTAGGGGCGGGCATTTGAAACTGGTTTTCTCTAGAGGTTTTTCATGTCTAGGGAGTTTGGACTAAGAGCTATATTGCTAGAGGGAAAGATTTACAAGTTGCTCGAAGGCAGATGCTTATCGATGTGAATTTAGACTACAATCTTCTCGACATTTGTAGGGGGAATGGTTCCCGACATGGTCACCAAATACAACCAATCTTCAGCCCTCACATGCAAGGGTACATGTAGAGTTAATCCATGTGTCTTAAACCCAGTTCTTGACGAAACGAATCAATTGCACTGCTTATTCATTTGGAGCTGACGAGGACTTGGTTTTGGGAATCTTACAGATACGACAGACCTTAATGCTAGGCAAATGATTGTCTGAGAATTAATAAGTCTTAATACGTGTAGTAGTTGAAAGGATCTAGCATGGTTATCTTGGTGCTACTGAGTAATGATAGAAACCAAATTTGCTCCCCACCCTTACTTCCTCACCTTCTTCCCCACCCACCTAAATGATTGACACCTGTCCATTGTGTCAATCAGATGATAATAAAATTAATTAGATAGACATGTGTCAATCATTTAGGTGGGTGGGGAAGAAGGTGGGGAAGTAAGGGTGGGGAGCAAATTTGCTTCCGTAATGATATCTCATGTGAGTACACCAATAGCTCATTCTTAGTTAAGCTCGCCAATGAGATTGCAAGGGGTTTCCGGCTCATGATTAGCATCAGACCAATCAAAGATAGTGGGAGAAGTGGAAATATTTCTGAGGTGAATGAGCTTGACTCGCGTGCTTGAGAGGTTCATAAACTTTAAAGGCTTTTACTGGGTAGATGAAAGGTATATCGTTTTTTATTGGAGCTAGGGATGAATTGTAATGATTACAAATATTTGGCCAAGGTGGATGCAGCCTGAAAATCCAGGCAAGGAAGATGAAGATTTGAAAACCTATAAAAGATTTGGGCAATTTGTGATTGCACGTGATGTTAGAGTGAGTCATATTCTTTGCATATTTAGGTGTATATTCTATAAATTAGGTAGGATCTTGTAATTGATTAGGTTTCCTTTTGTGACTGTAAGTACGCTTGTATATATACCCAATTCGAGTTTGATCAATATATCAAAAAATTCTCTAAACACTTATGTTCTATTTGACTTGTAGAACACGTTCCTTAATTTCTCCCATTTTTAACTGTTATACACATACAAAGTTGTGTGCTACTTCTAGTACTAGTTGAAGTAAGTGATCCAAATCCTGTGCATGTCAAATGTGAACGGTATATTATGTGATAAACTAGTTAGTGTCCATTCTAATCTTAAAAACAATGTCTACTAATCTGCCTGCTGAGCAATAATGCCTTTCTCTTCAACTCACACAACTCTACGAGTCTGAAGAACTTTTTTAGGCCCAAAGGGGTAGAATTAATTAGTTACAACTGGGTGACCAAAATACTAGATATTTTCAAATGCAAGCTTTGATTAGGAAAAAGTGTAAGGCCTTAACTTACATTAAAGATGATGACGGTTTCATTTTTACCTAGCATGTTGACATTGCACGAATTCTAGTTCAATCGTTTAAAAAGAGATTTACTTTGACTACTCCTGTTGCTCATTCTGACATTGATGAATTTCTTGTTTATATTGATGCTTGTATCACAGATAATGATGAACATCTTTTGGGTCCAATTGATATTGAAGAAAAATTAGAGATGCCTTATTTAGTATGGGGCAGTTAAAAGCTCCAGGGTCTGATGGTTTTCATGCCATTTTCTTCCAAAAAAATTGAGATACTGTTAAAGACTCCCTGCTTAATCTTGTTAACCATTTTTTCCTTCATGGGGAGGGGCTGGGTACCCTAAACCATACATTTATAGCGCTAATCCCTAAAGTTGAGCACCCCGAGGGGGTTAATCACTTTCGGCCAATTAGTCTGTGCAATGTTGCTTACAAAGTTATTAGCAAAATTCTTGTCAATAGGCTTCGACCTCTATTATCTAAATGTATCTCTGATAATCAAGGAGCATTTGCTCCAAGAAAATCAATATTTGATAATATCCTTATAGCCCATGAATTGTTCTCATCTTTTAACAAGAAAAAAGGTAAAACTGACTCTTTACCTTTAAAACTTGATCTAGAAAAGGCTATGATTTTCTTAACTGGAATTTCATCCAGAGTTGCTTTACTAAATTTGGGTTCCATCCTCGATGGATTAACTTAATTCTCAAGTGTATTTCTTTGGCCTCCTTCTCAATTTTGGTAAATGGTTCTCCGGAAGGATAGTTTACCCCGTCGCGGGATATTCGTCAAGGAGATCCTCTTTCTCCTTATATTTTCATTATTTGCATGGAACCTTTAATTTGTATGCTTAATTTTCATACTTCTAAATCTAAAACTCAAATTGGGTTACTATCATCCCCTTGTGGGATTAGGATCTCGAATCTAGTTTTCGCAGATGATTGTCTTATTTTTACAAAAGCTTTTCCTAGAGCTGCCAAGAATCTTAAAGTTATTCTTAATAATTTCTCTAAAGCTTCAGGTCACCAAATAAATTTTCATAAATCAACTTGCCATTCTCTAACAATGTCAATAGAAGCACCAAAGATAATATTTGCAATATCATTGAAGTATCTCATAAAGCTAATATTGGGAAATACATAGGATCAATAATTTAGTGTTTTGGAAAGATCTTATTAATGTTTCCGAGTTACTTCTCAAGATTCAAAAAAAGCTAGTTGGCTGAAAAGTGAATACTCTTTCTCGTGCCAGAAAATTAACTCTTGTTAAAGCCAATTTAACAGGAATGCCTAATCATGTTTTATCTTGCTTCAAATGTCCCTCTAAAATCAGCAAAAATCCTGATGTTGAATACCCGTAAGTTTTTCTGGGGTAATAAGACTCCCGCAATATCTTGGAAACAAATATGTTCTCCCAAATCTGTTGGAGGTCTTGGAGTTCGTTCCACTACCTACTTCAACCAAGCCGCCTTGGCTAAGCTAGGTTAGAAAGTTCTCTCAGACCCTCAGAACTTGTGGGTTCGTATTGTTACACAAAAATATTTGCGCAGAAATACCTTTCTTAATTCCCGAGTGAAACCCTCCCACTCCTCGGCATGGAAGGGTATTTTAGGTGCTCGCAATATCCTGCACCAAGGCATAAGATGGATAGTTGGTAATGGTTCAAATATCAATCTCTAATTATTTAACCGGTTTTCCCGTATCCTTTAATACACTTAGTTCCAGAACATCTTTGTAATAATCTTGATCTTACTATTACGGTGGATAAAATTATTATTAATAAGTCTTGGAATCTTGATCATCTCAGGGATTTTCTCAATCAGGATACTTTAGAAGCGATTAAAGCTATCCCGATTCCTCTTTTCCCTGAAACTGACCCTTTTGCCTAGGGGCTCATGGGTAATGCGAAATTCACTGTTAAATCAGCCACGGATCTTCAAGTGGCTGCTACTAATACTCATGTTTACTCTAATTTGCTCAAAGTGATGTGGGGTCTTAATATCCCAAACAAAGTCAAATTATTTAGCTGGTTTCTAATCTGTCGTCAGTTGAAAATTAGAAATAGATCGGACTTCATTCTTTTCTCCCACATATCCCTTCCACATGTGCCATTTGCGGCCATGAGGATGAAACATTGGAACATCTTTTATGTCACTGTAGTCTTACACACTCTGTGTGGAACCTCTCAAATTTATCTATCTACCCTCCCTCTACCACAGTAGATTTCATTCACTGGATTAATGAAGTATACTCTAATTCCCATAATAAAGTTGTGCTTGAAAAAATTCTAATGACTTCCTTTCAAATTTGGAAATCACGCAATGCTTTAATTTTTTGAGATAAACCGTTTAATCCAAATGTGATTGTGTTTGAAAGTGCTAATCTACTCCGTATTTTTCAAGAGGCAAATGCACCAAAACCTACTTCTCTCCCTGCTAGATCAGTCATTAAATGGAAGGCACCCCCATGACCTTCCCTAAAATTAAATTTTGATGGCTCTGTTATTCCAAATTCTCAAGCTGCTTCAGGCTTTATTGTTCAAAATCATTTCAGACATCCAACTCTTGCTGGGGCTAGCAGTTTGGGTCGGACGAATATTTTAATTACAGAAGCTACTGCCTTAAGAGATGGCCTCTATCATCTAAGAAGAACGTTTCAACAATCTGATGATTATCCTTTGCTGCATATCGAAGGAGATTCCAAGATTTTAATTGATTCTATAAATAGGAGAGTGGAAATGCCATGGAATTCAAAAATCTTATCCCTTGTTCGGGATATCTGGTGTTTAGCTCAACTATTTTTGGAATCATCTTTCAAGCACATTTATCGAGAAACAAATTTTATAGCTAACAGCCTGACAGCAATAAACCATTCAGTTCGCATAATTACAATCTAGTGTCAGAGTCTTCTCCGTGAAGCTTCATCCACTTTAAATTTTAATTTAAGAAATATAAGATATATAAGAGGTTTTTCCCTTCTTTAGTTATACATTGTGTAGTTCTTTTTGTGTCACAACTCCCTCCTTCTTTTTCTAAAAGCTACCGGTGGATCTACTCACACTCACATATACATTACAAACAACAACTCTCTCTTATAAGGGTAATTTTGGAAACTTAAAAAAATAAAATGACCTTATGTGTGTAAAACTTATTAATTAACCTTATGTGTAACTTAAGGCCTCTAACTGACCTTAGCTGTAATTTCCTATTTTTAAAAGCTATACCAAACAATATATAGGCAAATAAATCTATCTAAAACTATGACTAACTTGTATTGGAATCCTTATCCTATTCTATAAGCCAGCACAACTCAAGTAAGAATGATGACAGAAATAAGGAAGAACTATATAGGATATATTGATCTTGATACCATTTTAAGAGAATGCCTTTATTCCCTGAGAGGTAGACAAACTTGGGGATAAAGTCTTACTTGTCTCCCACAATGTCTATTTACATGTAGCTTCGACTGCTAAACTCTTTGCTACTCCTTTACATGGGTTACCAAATGCCTTGGTCGATACTTCAATGCTACAATTCTTTAATCCAACGCATGCCTGTAAGGTACCATTTGTCAGTAAACCCAATATCATAAAGAAGAGGTAAAACGTAGTTGTGCACTGAATTCTAACTGTATATGAAGCGAACATCACACCTTCTGTACAATGGATAGAGCGCTAGTGCTCCTGCACGAGCCATGGCTAAAGCTCCCACAAGTCCCACTAGGTCTTCCGTAACTTGCAAACTTGATTGAAGAAATGACTTGATTAGGAAATGGGCACTCCAGTGATAGCCTAGGCGATAGCTTCTTTCCTGCTTTCGACTCTGGACTCCACATATCTACTGGCGATGGGTGAGACTCTGATATATGAGAGCACAAACTTTCTGCCTGCCTTGTGGCAAAAGATAATTGTGTCGGATCACCCCCAATCTCTTCAAACAATACAAGAATGTTGCCGCTGGGTTTTAGCCATGAACGAGGCACATGATACCTGTAAGAATAATGGTATCAGAATCGACGTTTGAATTCCACTTAATTCCGCACATTATCTAGCACTTACAGTTCCTGAGATGGCTTGCCACAGTTTGTTCGGCATTTCCCTGAATTATAAGCTCCTCTGTAATCGCAAGAGGCAGAGCAGCCAGTAGTTGGAGCAATATAAGTCGGCCAGTAACGCCCAATGCTTTGTCCATTCACCCATGCCTCACCCTTCCCCATTCCTGTAAAGTCTAGCGCCACGGGATTAGTGCCACCAGGGGCATCAAATTGGGTCTGAAAATAAAAAGAATAATTACTCCAGTCAGTATCTAAAAGAAAAGAATGACCTGCTTATAGTCATTTGTGAGTGTCATAAGAATCCTAAGTTCCTACGTTAAGTTCACAGAACATCTTGAATTCATTTATTCCTTTTACGCTTAAGGCTGCATTTCTTCCTCCCTTATCTCATTAAATTTAGTTGCTCTTTTATTTCTCATATGCTTCTCCTCTCACTTTCATAAAATTCATCAAATGGAGCCCTATATCAAACCAAAAAATAATAGCTTCATAATAAGTTACCTTGTACCACGTCAACAGTTGTTTCTTAGGTAAGGTAGGTTGTGAAACCCACTGAGAAGAACTTCCACTGGGAAGATCATCATGTTCACCTTTAAGTCCAATCTGCAGTCATAATGATGTTGTTAGTTTTCTCCCATTTGAACTTTATGCAGAACACCCAGTATAGCCAAGTTTTCAGTAAACACCCATTTTCCATTGAATTTACAATTAATACTGACCTGATATGTCCATTGTTGAGAAGAAAGATCATTAGTAGTGCCATTTGTTGAGCCTTTAAGTTGTACAGGACCAGTGACTCCAGCACCAACTAAGTCAAAAAAAGCGCCATAGTTCTGATTGGACAATATAATGGTTTGGCAAAACAAAGACTTCAGTCAACAGTAGACTTCAATAAGATCAAAGCTTGGAACTTGTTTGTGAAAATTACCACAGAACAGCAGATGAGATTCTATTCGAATGAAGTGAAACAGTCAAACTCAGAAGATTAAATTTGCATAAAGAAATAATTTTCAATATGGCCAAACCTGAAGCCCAACAGTCAGACTCAGAAGATCAATTGTGTTCTTCCCAGATGCAAACTGGACAGGGATATCCACCGAAATCTGGGCATGGTCACTGTGGCCAGTTCCACTCCCTGCAAAAGGATTCAATTGAAAGATAAATATGGTAATTGCTCAAAACAATTCAAGCGACAGGCAGTAGTACTTGCTAATTTAACATCTTCTTAACTTTGAAACTAACGATCACAAGTATTTAACTTTTCAACCAATAAGTTTGATATCAGAACCTCATTGTACTTGGAGGCCTATGAGAGGCATAAATTTGAAGCTCGATTGTACTCTAGTTGGCTTGAGTATCTAATGAATACGTTTTACAGCAAATAATTGCTAATATAAACAAATTTTAACTTGAGCAAAAAAGGTCATCATCATTCCTCAACCCTCTTCAAGGATACCAATCGAGGCTCAAAAGAGGTTTGAGCATTGATCCCCTAGACAATATCAATGTGGTCGCCAGTGTAACCATAGAAGACACCAGATTAACACCAAGGATGCCAAAAAAAGTACAGGACATATGTACAATTGAAATAAAAGATTACAAATATCTGAGGGGTAAAAATTAAATATTATATAGTTTTCATAGAGCACCTGCAAGCTTTCCATTAACAAATGTATGAAGAGCATGACCAAGCGACTGCACGTGAAGAACAGTTTGATATCCACTTTGGGCATCAATGCTGCCCAAATAGGAAAGGAAATTTAATGTTAGAAGAAATCAAGAAAACTAGCTGAAAAGGCAATTTATTGTGATAATATATACATCTTGAGAAAGCAATGATAAAAACCATAAGGTCTGCATACCTTGTAGAGTACCATAAATAGTCACTTTTATCAGCTGTAGTATTTATTTGCTCCAATAATCCACTCCTGGTAAATGCATCACTTTTTGAGATACCCACTGGTTCGCTTATCCAACTCCAGCCTGAGCCCAAAGCTTCATTGAACCCAAGATTAGCTATAAGTGATTGACGAGTGAAGCTTGGAATCATAGCGGCAGTGTTAATCTGTCATGATGATGTGATATAGTTTTCTCATAAAATGAACACATGAATACTTATGAATAAGATCATGCATATAGAAGCTAAGGAGGCAGACCTTTGCAGTGTTAAGCACTACATTTTTGCAGTCTGGTAAGATGCTCACAGACCATGCAGGCAATTGATATGAATTACCATTGAATTTAACTGTGGCATCTGATTTTGTGTTAATATTGGCAAGAAAAGCAGAACAGACTGATCCTGTTTTGTAAACAGCTACCTGCATGTAGATATGAGCACCAGTAAACTACTAAAGTTATATGATGTTTTAGTACGCACAAAACTAAAGGCTGAAAGATGTAGGATCACTATATTAAAATTTTGGACATTGTTAATAAAAAGCTTTGGGTGCAACAACTATATACACTATTACTGGGGAAATCTGAAGGACTATAAGTCTTTTACATGGGAAATCTTCAGTACAGGTATCCCAGACATTGCTTCACACGTACACTAAAATGCTTAATGTCCAATTTGAAATGTCTATTGTTTTTTTTTTCTGCGCTGGTAAATACTAAATAGGTAGCGCCAAAAAAAATTTCAATTTGAAACTTGTCAAGTTAGGTTACCAATCATTTTCTAACAAGAGAAAGGATTCTACCTCCACGTTTGAACCGATAGAAGAAATTTTTGGGTCAGTGGCCACCATTGCAGGTTCACATAGCTTTATAGCCTTATGCACATCTTTTAGATGGCCCCACTTTGGCTGCCTAAGAAGTCCTGCAAAACATCATAATGGTTAAGTGCCAAAGAAGTCTGGCGACGTATATTAGTCATTATGGTCTAATTTAGTATGTCTTCTAATGATAGAATTTAATTTTAAGATTAAGAGTACTACTCGTACCCTTGATGTCGAAGCATTGACAGCAAATTTCAGTTCATCACATACCATTAACACCAATTCTACAGACATAGATAACCGATAAACCCAATACCATTACAAGTAGTGAAGCATGGAGGGATTTTTTATGCTCATACCGTACTCATCAAGTGGAGCATCATAGTCATAACTTGTAGCAATAAAGGGACCTCCAGTAGTCCGGCCAAAGTTGGTTCCACCATGGTACTGTAAAAGATCATAATCAACATTAATGTTTTCTTGATAGTTTAAGATATACTGAACTTTGTCCTGAAGTATCAGAACATTCCTATAAATGTCATACAATTGTCATTTAGATATGAATAAACTCCATTCACAATTGCAGTACCATATAATAATTTTGGAAAGTTCCACCTCGCTGGTAGAAGCGTGCCACAGCAAACGCAAGGTCTTCCGCTGGCCTCTGAGGTACAGCACCACCAAAGGCAAGAAACCTAGTGACATTCGGAAGGCTTAATCAAGTTTACAGAAAACCAGTTCAAAATCAACAATTAAACATCACTATTTAGGCCTCATACCATCCGCTCCAATTCTCAGTCCACATTTTGGGTGTGCTGTTTTTATTTGGGCTGAATTGATCACAGTAGAATCCATTGCAAGTGTTAATCTGTAAGAAATTACAGTGAGAAAGGTTTCTATTTTTACACGAGACCAATACACAATAGCGGAAAAAGTGAATAAGAATGTCTTACTACTGAAGGAGGAGCATCTGCTTGCTGGCACATGACCCAGGGTACTCCTGTATCCAAAGACACTGCCATCTTTGCTGCCCAGTTTATGTAAGTTTTGGCAGCAGGCCCATATGCTTTGTCAATGTTTCCATACTCATTTTCAATCTGATACAATTGAAAACAACTAGTCAAACAATTAAAGCTCATTTTCCATACTCATTTTCAATCCAGAACCAAAGTCTCAAACACCAAAATTGGGCAAGAAGAAAAAAACTCAGATACAAAATTCAACCTGGGATAAAATGATGGGTCCACCCTGAGATGCATAAAGCTTCTCATCCTTCATCATCTCAACGATTTTGGCCGTGAACCGCTGCATTTCAGCCTGAAACCGAAATGAAGTTGAGAAAATAGCAGAAACACACACAAATTTAGGCAAATTGGGATTGAAGAGATCAGAAACCTTGTACGGCTCATTATCAGTGCGCAGCTTGATTCCGGGTATGAAATGCAACCAAAGAGGGAAGCCCCTGTTCAATAAGATAATGAACCCAAGAAAAACATTCTTCAGATACAAAATAGTGCTCTCTCTTTATTCCCAGAAAGGAAATAAGAAAAAGACCGATCACTCAAGAACTACAAAAACTAATAAAAAAATCATTACCCATAATTCCATTCTGCGCAAACATAAGGCCCAATTCGAAGATGCACATAGAGCCCTGCTTCCGCCACAGCCTTCACAAACCTAACCAAATCGTTCCTCCCTTCAAAATTGTACTGCAAAATAAAACTCTTGAGCTCTCAGTCACTTTCACAAGGCACCCAGAAACCAAAAAGAACCAACGTTTTTGGTTGCTGAGTAAACAAACCCAAGTAAATACCAAACCCAAAATTAAAGATCGTATCTTTTTTTTATCACTTGCCTGACAGTCGTTACAGTAAGTAAAACCCAAATGGCAAACAACATGGGTCGAAGAACTAGAAAAACTAACAGACCTGTCCTCGAACTGGTTCATGTATGTTCCAGAACACATATGTCTCAATCACGTCTAGTCCTCCGTCCTTGGATTTCTGAATAAGGTCCGGCCACATCTAAAAGAAGAGAGCAACATGCAGTTCAAACATGGATTCAAATACAAAGCAAAATGGGGAGAGAGAGAGAAATGAACCTCAGGAGTGCTTCTTGGGTAGTGAATAGAGCCAGAGACCAACACTCTCCTCTTTCCATCGATCACAAGCGCCCTGTGATCGTAGCTAACTGTCGTGCAATACGACGACGTCGCCAGAACACTAAACAACACAAGCACAACTATCTTAACCTCGCTTCCTCTCATTGTTACTCTGCTACGTACTCAGACCAGTTTGTGATTTTGAGCTACTATTTAATGCAGGGTTTTGTCGAGTCTCGACGTCGAAGCAATGGTCAATCAAAATAAATGAAGTCTAAAGACGGTTTCTTGGAGCGTTAGCTTTGCTTATGATGCTTTGTTTTGTTGCCGTTGAGTATTAATATCACTGGTTTTGGTTCTTGCTTGGCCGCTTCTTCAAACCAAAGCTTGGAACCAAAGAGATAGAGGGTGACGATTTGAACGACGTCAGTGGCTCAGCTGTATCGTCGTCTTGTTCTGGTTGTTGCTTCTTCGGTTCTTGCTGAGGCGCTTAGCTACTCTTAATACAGTGCAGAGTGCTCTGCTCACCTAATTTGGCGAGAAGAGAGTAAAGGAAGTGGTTTGCTTGGCCTGTCATGTGACTCATGTCATTAACGCGGTAATAAGACATTTTTTAATTTTAAATATATTTTTGGTCCCG
This sequence comes from Geum urbanum, assembly GCA_946800695.1. Classification (NCBI taxonomy): domain Eukaryota; kingdom Viridiplantae; phylum Streptophyta; class Magnoliopsida; order Rosales; family Rosaceae; genus Geum; species Geum urbanum. Next base: position 14,893,415 of record OX327001.1, read on the forward strand.
TATTTAATTTTATTTCCTAATTTGTCTCGGCCAGATATTTTTCGTTTTTTAGGGGGGAGATTTATAAGGTACGATAAACTCTTCCCAACGAATTGAACCAAAAACTTTATCCACAATTTCTTAATTGGAAAACTTTATCCACAATTCGAAAAAGCTGTATCCACAATTATGGTTTTTAATTTAAATAAAAATAAATAAGATTTTCCAGCCTTGTAAGGTATAGCTAATTTTTCATATTAGTTACTCTACCTGGAGAGCCAACTAAACCAATCACTTTCCTATCGATCTAATCTAGCGGGTTAGTAGCTAGCCGAACGTTCTCGCCTAAATGTTGCTCAGAGGGAATGTGACTAACAATCACACACAAAAGGGGGACGGAGGTTGCTTCGTATTTGTGGGCCCTATAATTTTTTACAGACAAAAAACATCAGTTCACGCTACACCTGTGCAAGTGAGCCGTGCCGGATTAGTAGCAGGGTTTCGTTGTATTTTGTGTTTGTTACTTCCTTTTACTTATTGGAAAAATATATTTTTTTAAAAAAAAATCTCTAATATGAACAAGTTCATACCGTATGAAAGACATCAGAACCTAAAACTTGCAGGTACATGAGTGCATCACACGCTTTAACCCAAAAATCTTGTTTGTTCAACGTCGTATACAACCTCATTGAATTGTTGCATGAGAGTGTAGTAAGACTGGACGTGTTTGTGATCGGGGATGTGGAAAACTGGTGAGTAGAGACAAAGGAGGTACATGTAGAGGGAGGAGTGGATGAGGTTTGGGAGGGTGGTTAGGGTTGGTCTCTATTTGAACATATTTCTTTCCATGATCGAATGCTTTTGACGACAAGATAAAAACTCTTGAAGTCGGTCGAATCTCATATTCGAAGGCTCGGGTGGAAGTTGTAGCCTTCGTAAAAGCTACAGTTGGTGATGGGAGGTGTTAGTTTGGTGGCAAACCTCTACTAGCTAAGGTCAAGTCTAGTAGAACCGTCAAATTCCACCTAAACAGTGAAACGGTAATATTTGACCCCAAAAAAAAAGTTGCATTTTTAGCAGTGTAGCCAAAATCACATGGTTGATCACTGAACCTATGTCCGTCAAGTTTGATAGCTTCAACATGCAAAACTGTCAATCTCTCTCTCTCTCTCTCTCTCTCCCCAATAAAAACCAATCCCGATCCGGGGATGAACAAAGCCGATGGGTCATCATTTTATGCTGCCGCACTCGACGCCGATCGAGTAGACCGGTATCATGACGAACACCGACGGAAGTGAGAATCCATTGAAGAGCTCGTCTGCAGGTAATGGGTCAAGATGGCATCGTTGAAGGTTGGGGAGGCGAGGGAAGAGATCGGGTTAGGGGGTGGGGGGTTGCTATCTTTAGTGCTATAATTCTTGAAAAATTATCAGGGAAGATGGTTCAAAGTCTACTCCTGTGCTTGGTTTTTGCGTTCAACAAATTGCTTTAGGCTACAAAAATTAATAACATAAGAATCACGTATAACAGTTCTGCTGGAGCAGAAAAATTAGCAAAATGTCAATTGCCAAGTCAGATGTTGAATTTGAATCTGACAAAAGGGAAATGACAAAAGGACGTCTTTGATTAGAGTTTGTTAGAGATCGTGTATAAGCTAATCGTTGATTTGTAAACCGTTTTTAAAAAGTCATAAAGTACTCCAAATAATTAGATAGTAATTGATAAGATAACATAACTACGTGGATAGATTTTATGTACATATATAAAAATAATAGTTTTATTCTCTCTTTATTTTGGTGAAAATAGTAGTTTTATACTTTATTTGGTTGAGTCTTCTTCAATGAAAAGTTATTCTCGAAGATTTTTCCATTTTCAAATAGAAAAAATTAAAAAAATAAATAAAACTTTACCCACCTCTTCCTATCAGTGAGTTGACTACCGCCATAGTTTGAAGGAAAAATTGTCATTGTATTTGCAATAGAATCGCAGGCGAGTGTGTGTCTTATTGTCTATCATGCATCCGTGTGGGAAAGTGTGAAGCTGGTGAGCATCTGCTGCGAGACCAACAAAAAACAATCTCGTGAAGAAGTGAACAAGATCGAGGAGCAGGCTCGCATGCATGTAGATCTAACTAGCCGACGGTATAGAAGTGAGGCTGAATTAAATTTTTTACTCGGCGCAAAGAATATACTGAAGATAATTGGTGGAGGAGGAGATGCTGAAAAAGAATTTTGATCGTAATCGGCCCACGCATATTGACGTTTATTGTTGAATGTTGTTGAATTTCGTACTCCTAGTCGCAGTCGCAGTCACAGCCCGTTATTTATATGCATGCATTGAGGGTTGGACTTTGATAACACCAAACCCAGAAACAGGCTAGACACCAGAATTTCTAGTAACGATACTCTATCTTTCATTATCTCCTCTGAAAGAGACAGTATATATATGGCTACTTAATTATATGACTTAGTCCGTGAGCTCCATCGATCCAGTAGGATGAAGCATATATCCAAATGCTCATACTAATTAACTATTAGCTAGGTACCAGGTACGTATCCTTAATGATATGTATTACACGTCCGCGTACGTACATGGATGCATGCATGCATGCATGTTAATACAAGTATACAACGTCGACGGAGGAAAAACTAGGACGTATTGTGGACTACAATTTTTTTGGGTTAAAATATTGTGGACTACATTGGGCCCGATCAATGTAGAGAGAGAGAGATCGAGCTCCATTAGCTTTTCTGTGATTGTGTGTGTGTGTGTGAGAGAGAGAGAGAGAGAGAGAGAAGACAGTCCACTGGAGAAGGACTCCTCTGTGGTCTAGCGCAGCAAGGCTCTATAGGAAGCCGTCAGCTCTAGTATGTCGGCCAGAGGCTTCAATCGAACTTCCAAACAGTGCAAGTGCAAATGGAAGAACCTGCTCGTTCGCTACAAGCAAGGTAAGCTTAAATTGATTAATTTGAACAATTAATGAATTTTAGGGTTTAGGTTGGGGTTAATATCATTGAATTAGTGACTAATTACAGTAGCTATTGTTGCTCAGGGGAAGGAGACGTCTGATCCGGATATCGGTCGGAAGTGTCCGTTTTTTGAGGAATCGCATGCGGTGTTTACGGAGAGAGAGAGAAAGAAATATGCAAAGATTGCTACTTGAAAACGATCTCCAAGCCTTCAAGCCATGCATATCTGCCTCTGCATCAGCGTTTCTTTCTTCACATCTGCGAAGTGCACCTACAACAACCATACAATCATGTTCTATCGAGTCCCAATAGAGTAGTACTATCCAACAACTAGAGTAGTATTTTCTGAAAACTACAGTAATACTTTCAACAAACGGTTGTAATTAGAATGCATCAAGTCCCAGTAGAGTAGTACTGTCCAAAAACTAGAGTAGTACATTCTGAAAACTACAGTAGTACTTTCAACAAACTGTTGCAGTGTTTTCTATGTCATAACATAGAATACATACAATATGATTCTTCATTGTATAATACATACTACTTTAATGTAATTTTTCCTTATGCAATTGGTTTAACATACTAATTCGAGTTTGTTGTTCTTTGATTTTGCCATTTTGGGTTGGTCAATTGTGTGTTTTTGTATGTGACAGCGCTTTGTGTGCAAAACCAACTACATTCGTACTATCCAACAACCGTAGTAGTACACTCACCATACAACAAATTACTCACAGTCACATTACAAACTACTACAGAACACACTACAAACTACTCACAGACAAACTACAAACTACTCACAGTCACACTACAAACTACTAAAAGACAACACTACAACAGAAAGTACTACTTCACAAAAATTTAGTGTATTACTAACACTACATATTATTCACAGAACACACTGCAAACTACTCACAGTCACAGTACAAACTACTCACAGAACACACTACAACAAAAAGTACTACTTCACAAATGTGCTTGTGTATTACTACTACTACTACTGTTGTATCCATTAAGTAGTACCAATATCCAGGGTACAATGCAAGTACTATTGTTCAGTAACATCAAACGCTAACAGAAAAGAATGTATTACATCAGACCTAACACAACATATAATCACTACTTGGACTTTGCTTTGCTTCTTCTTGTAACTCGGTAATCAAAAAGTGGCTCCTTTGTCGTAGTGTTCCTCTTTTTGTTCTTGTGTGAATCATCAAATGTCATTAAGCCTTGTGCAAACAACCATATGAAACTACCAAATGGTATTTTCTACATAATCCTCACTGTCTTTGGAGGCAATTTTTTGTGAAGGTCACTCATGACTTTGCAAAAGCCTCTTAATGTCGATCTTATTTTGACTTTTGGTTTCTTAGGGTCTTCCATTTGTGCCATTTCTGCAAAATAATGTAATAGACCATCAAATAAATTTTGTATTTTACTTACAACAATTCTACATACTACTAGAAAATACACTACATACTACTCACAGAACACACTTCAAACTACTCACAGACACACTACAATCTACTACAGAACAAACTACAAACTACTCACCGACACTACAAGAAAATGAAACATTACCGGCGAGATTCCGGCCAACAAGGCTGGCGACCGGAAAAGTCGCCGGTAATGTCTATCATTACCGGCGACTTACTCCGTCGCCGGTAATGTTGCCGGAATCTCGCCGGTAATGTTCGAAAACATTACCGGCGACTCCAACCGTCGCCGGCAATGTCTAGGCACACATTTTCGGCGATTTTCCGGCCGGAATTTCGCCGGAAATGTGTGCCTAGACATTGCCGGCGACGGTTGGAGTCGCCGGTAATGTTTTCGAACATTACCGGCGAGATTCCGGCGTAAAGTCGCCGGTAATGTCTTCATTTCCGGCGACTTACTCCGTCGCCGGCAATGTGTCTTATATTAGATGCCGGATTGGGCAGCTCGATCATTCAATCATTTTGATCGAAAAAAATCTAGAGAAATCGAAAGAAGGAAAACGTACGCTCTGAAATCGATCATTCGGTATATATATTGTCAAAATTAAGGCGCGCGTCGAAAACTCGATCACTCGGGAAGCTATATATATAGGTACGTAGGTGTATATATACGTATATGTGGTATATATATATATGTGTGTGTGTGTGTTGATCAAATCCAATTCGTGAGATATATATATATATGAAATGTTGTTGATGTACGGTCACCGAAACGAGAAAATAGCTTGTAGTTAATCTTGTGTCTGAATCAATGACTGGTATTATCGTATTGTTATCGGAGCCAGGCTTAACAGAGCCTCCTACCCAGTCAAATACGTTTTGAATTGAAAAACACCAGAATACTATCATCGAGTACTGAATCGAATTCAGAGATTAGATCGATATATATACATATGCATGCATGTGTTGATTTAATTAGAGTTGAATTGAGATATCACGTCGATTATTAGTAGTGAATGTGTGTATATATATATATATAATTAATACGTAAAATTGTTAGAATTTTCAGGATGGACAAGAGTTGGATGAGCCTCGAAAGATGGGATGTCAGATATCACGAGGGAATTAGGAGTTTTGTGGATTTTGTGAAGGCTAATTGTGGAGACACTACACTTCATTATTGCCCGTGTAAAGAATGTAAGTGTTTCAGCGATTGATTTCGATTTCCCATTGATAAAGTCCAGAGGCACCTGAGTAAATACGGGTTTTGGGATAAGTACACTTGTTGGATTTATCACGGTGAAACATCGTTAGCGGGTCCGCATGATCATGGACAATTTGGTGAGAGGGCCAGTCCACGCTATGATCATGGAGATTTTGCTGAGAGGGGCAGTTCATCCTATGATCCAACATCGATGTTAATCAATGATATGAGAGCGGTGTATTTGCTGATGAAGCACCAAATGTCCCTCCCGTCGTTGAGGGTTTCCCCCATATCGAGCCAGTCGAACCATTACCTGGAGCTCATGTCAACACAAGCGGTATGGACAAGTACAACAACCTGATTGCATTGCAACAGACTCCGTTGTACGACGGTTGTAGTAAGACTGTTCTTGAAAGTGTGATGGGAGTGATGCAGCTCAAAATGGAAAATAAAATGTCTGTCAACACTGTTGATTCTTGGTTGAAGTGGACTGCTTCGCTACTGCCACCCGGTCATCGTCTTCCTACCACTCATCATAAGGTGCGACATATCCTAAAAGATCTTGGGCTTTCCTACATCAAAATCCATGCATGCAGATATGATTGTATTCTCTTCTGGGGAAAAGATCTCGAAGACCTTGAAGCCTGCCCGGTATGTTTTACAGAAAGGTATAAGTTGACTCCTGCAGGCAACAAGAAAGCTGTGAAGATACTTCGATATTTCCCGCTTATTGATAGGCTGGAGCGGTTGTTCATGTGTGCTTTCACGGCCGAGGCAATGAGATGGTGGGCTGAGAGGAACTTGCCTGACGATGACACCCTTATACACCCTTCCGACGGAGAGGCTTGGAAGCACATGGTCAGGGAGTTTGATCATTTTGCAGCAGAGGTCCGAAATGTTTGGCTATGGCTCTCATCTGACGGATTCAACCCTTTTGGCAACATGAGTCTTCAATACAGTATATGGCCAGTTATTTTGGTACCGTACAACCTTCCACCATGGATGTGCATGAAGAAGGAATACAATATGCTCACTCTGTTAATTCCGGGCCCGGGTTATCCAGGAAAGTGTCTCGATGTGTATTTGAGGCCTTTGATTGAGGAGCTTAAGTACCTGAGTGAGTGTGGCCACCCCACTTACGATAGGTTCAAAAACGAGATGTTCCAGATGCATGCCATGCTTGTTGGCACCATCAGTGATTTTCCTGCCCGCGGTATGTTGTCGGGGAATGTTACCAGGGGTTACAGGGCTTGTTCAGAGTGCATGACGGTTGATTGTTGCAGTCCTCATTGCAGTAAAATTGTTCAGATGCGTCACCGTTGTTGGCTTCCATATGATCACCCATTTAGGCAGGATCAAGACGCGTTTGATGGGACTGTGGAAACAGGTGTGGCACCCAGGCGATGGACAGGGGAAGAAATTTTGGAAGTGTTGAATGAATATGATTTTGGCCAGCTGAGCAATCATCCTGACATAGTGGCGTCAATTCCAGAAAAGCCCGAAAGGTATAAATTTTGGACACACAAGAGCATATTCTGGGAACTCCCCTACTGGCCCAGGTTGCCTATCAGACATTACCTAGATGTCATGCACATAGAGAAGAATGTGTGTGAAAGTGTGGTGGGCACAGTTCTTAACTTGGAGGGGAAAACAAAAGACATCCCTAAGGCACGCATTGATCTGAAAGTAATGGGTCTGCGGAAACATTTGTGGTTAAGAGATGGTAAGAGAAAAATGTCGCAAGCTCCGTACACCGTAAAGCCGAAGCATAAGCATGAAATTTTTCGGTGGCTGAGTAATGTCAGGTATATATTCTTATGGCTATGTAGGAATTTGGCATTAAATTTTTACCGGAGTATATATGGTTATATGCGAGAAATATAACCGTTGCATATATATGGCTTTATCTATATATATGCAGGTATCCTTATGGCTATGCAGGAAATATAAGCAGATGTGTTAACTTCCGGGACAATAAGATGTACGGATTAAAGAGTCATGACTGCCATGTACTGCTTCAACGCCTTTTCCCTATTTTCATTCGAGGGTACCTGCCCAAAGAGGTGGTGGAGCCGTTGGTGGCCTTGTCAAGATTCTTTCAGAAGTTATGCACCAGGGAAGTTAAAAAAGCAGACCTCAGGGAGATGCAAGATGACATCATTTTTATCATGTGCAAGCTTGAGAGGATATTTCCCCCAAATTTTTTCGACATAATGCCTCACCTGATGATCCATCTTCCCGAACAATTGTTGCTTACCGGTCCCGTACACTACACTTGGATGTATCCCACGGAAAGGTACAAATGATTCATACATTTGGTTTGCCTATGTTTTTATATGTAAATTCTTATTTTTTAAGTAAGTTAACATGCACTTGTTAACTTGTAGACAATTGGGAGCCTACAAGGACTATGTGAAGAATAAATATGCACCTGAAGGGTGTATCGCTGAAGCATATCTTGCGCACGAGTGTGTAACGTACACCAAAGTGTACTTGGAAAATGTAGAGGACCCCCAACAACAGATGCCGATAGATGAACCCCAGTTCAACCTTTCTATCATCTCCAGTGACGTGGTAGTACATGGAAGCTTGCCAAAGTCGTACAAGTTGGATGAAAATGAGGTAGCCATTGCCCACTGGTCGGTACTGATTAACTGTCAAGAAGTACAATATTGGAAAAACTATCATCTTCATTGCCCTGCTATTGTCGGAAATGTTGATTACCACAACAAGATGTTTGCAAACTACTTTGGTCAATGGGTAAGTATATGTGTATATGTCTATTTTTATATATATCCTTACATAGCATGTATGTATGTACGTGGTTTTGTGGTTTCAAGATGACATAATTTCTTCTGTACGTATTAATATATGGACGTTTTCAGATGAACCATGTAGCAGATGATGGTTGCCCAGAGTGGTCAAACGAATTGAGGGTCCTGGCGATGAAACTGATAGCTTCAAAAGTTTACTCGATGTGTCAGGTCAATGGCGTGAAATTTATATGTGAAAATCGAGACGACCGACTGAAAACACAGAATTATGGGGTGATGGTCCATGGTGGGCAGGATGGCGTTGACTATTACGGTGTCCTTCATTCAGTTGTTGAACTAATTTATGGGAACCGCATGAAAGTGCACTTGTTCAAGTGTAGATGGTTTGATACTAGCCCGGAGAACACAAGGACCGATCAGTACGGAACATTTTCGATGAATACTGCTACTACCTGGTATGAAGATGACCCTTTCGTTCTTGCCTCATCAGTAAAACAAGTGTTTTACCTGGACGATCTTCTTAACAAAGTCCCGTGGAAGGTGGTTAACCATGTTGCTCATAGAAACATATACAGTGCTGCCACACTTGGTGATACCGCAGATGATGAGGAAGTTACTGCATACCAAGAGCCGAACGCTTTTGACATTCCGGAATCATCTACGATTCGCCTTAATAATGTGAGATCTGGGAGTGTGGTTAGAATTACTGGAGCAGAACTTCTCGATGTTAATCCATATGAAGTTGACGCTGATTCAGATGACGAGGAGCGGTACATATTGCCAGAGGTTACCTATGAAACCGAGTCAGACTCAAGTGATGAAGATGATTACGATTATCATCGTTAGTACGTTGGAAATTGTATTCGGAAAATGTACGTAGTAAAATGTACGTAGTAAAATGTACGTAGTAAAATGTACTCGGAAATTGTAGTCGGAAATTGTACGTAGTCGGAAATTGTACTCGGAAAATGTACTCGGAAATTGTATGTAGTCGGAAATCGTGTTGGAAATCGTAGTCGGAAATCGTAGTCGGAAAATGTACTCGGAAATTGTACGTAGTCGGAAATTGGTCGGAAATTGGTCGAAAATTGGTCGATCGGATAATAGTCGACAAATAATGACATTACCAACAAGTTGATAAGCAACTCGTTGGTAATGACATTACCCACGAGTTGCTAACTCGTTGGTAATGACATTACCAACGAGTTGATAAGCAACTCGTTGGTAATGACATTACCCACGAGTTGCTAACTCGTTGGTAATGTCATTACCAACGAGTCGAAGTCGTTGGTAATGACATTACCCACGACGTACGTCGTTGGTAATGTCATTACCAACGACGTTGACCTACCTCGCCGGCAATGGTGGCGGTATAGGCAGCTCGAGCTCGATCTCCTCCTCCCCATTTCTCTTCGGCCTAATTCTCTTCTCTCTTCCCTCTTCCCTCTCTTAGGACGAAATTCTCACCTCTCCCCTCTCCTCAATCCTCTCTTCTCTCTTCCCTCTCCCCTCTCTTCCTCTCCTCCCCTCTCTCCTCCTCCCCTCCTCCTCTTCCTCCTACTCCTCTCCGTACACCGTCGCCGGCACAGTTGGGTCGAGCTCCACCATGCCAGGTTTGAGCTCACTCTCTCTCCCTCTCTCTCTCTCCCTCTCTCTCTCTCTCTCATTCCACAATTTTTTTTTGTGTATTTTGATTAATTAATTTTTGATAATTGTGGGATGTATATATGTATGCATGTGGACAATATTTGTAAAATGTCATATCGGTATATATGTTTGAAAATTGTGGGAAAAAAATGTGGATAATTGTGGGGTGAAGGAGCAATATATATGATGTATATATGTGAAAAATTAATTAGCACGGGTGAATTGGATTAATATGTGATGTATATATATATGTGTGAATTAAGGTGAAATTAAGGTGAATGATCGATGTATACAAACTGTATATTTGATGTATATATATGTGAAAAGTTTAAAGCCGGAAATGATGTATGTATATATGTTAATTTAGGTGATATAGTTGTTAATTTAACGTATAAATTAAGGTGAAAAATCGGAATCGGAACAGTTTGGAACCACAATGGTTTGGAACCGGAACGGTTTGAAACCGGAACGGTTTGAAACCGGAACTGTTTGTAACCGGAACCGTTTGTAAAATAACGGTTCCAGTTACAAACAGTTCCGAAGCCAAACCGTTCCGGTTCCAAACCATTGTGTTCTATAACAAATCGGAACCGGAACGGTTTGGAACCGGAACTGTTTGTAACTGGAACCGTTATGTAACAAACGGTTCCGGTTACAAACAGTTCCGGTTTCAAACCGTTCCGATTCCACACCGTTCCGGTTCCAAACTGTTATAGAACCCCAGTCGGTTCTGAACCGGAACTGTTTGTAACCGGAACCGTTTGTAATATAATGGTTCCAGGTTCCAAACGGTTCCCGTTCCAAACGGTTCCGGTTCTGATTTGTTATAGAACCGAATCCATGACTATTACGGTGTCCATGCCAGGAGGTTTTGCGGCTAATTGGCTTCGGAGAGGTTCCCGAAATAGTGGAGGGAACAGTAGTCAAGCTTCCTCCTCGCCCGCAGTTAGCAACACGCCCAGTGGGCCAATGATGAGTGGTCGCACTCGAGCCTTGCTAGAGGCGCGAGCTGAGGAGGAAGCTGCACGATCAAGAGCCGTGGAACCGGAAGTCGAGGCTCGAGCCTCAGTCTCCAGACGCTCAATCAGCAGACGTCCCTCCAGTGGCAGAGCCTCAGACGACCGACAGTCAACGGGGGCATCAGAAACTCCCTCAGTCCGAATGCCCCATATTCGCCCGGTACCTACTCCCGTTTCACGGGAGTTTACTGAGGCACATGGTGGTGCTGGCGCCTCATCGTCCAGGCCTCGTCTATCTCCGCCGTCCTGTCTCTTCCTACCCGACGAGATTCCTGTCATCCCTGAATTCGATGATAGGGGGATGCCTGTTTATGTTGAAGGACGGCCGGAGTTCCTGAGCGTGGAGGAAGCGTATAACTTCCTCCCGTTCGACCCCGTGTATCTTTGGAGTGTGAGGTGCACCAACCAACAAACGGACGATGCAGGTAAATTTTATTTAACATTAGATTGATTACTTAATTATTACTTAAGACTTGCGATAGGTTCAATTAATGATATCAATTTCTTGACATTGTATTATTAGGCAATTTCGTTAATGGGACTGGAAAACGGAAAGGGGCTAGAGGCACCTGCACCGGGAAGAGACTTGAGCAGGCCACCGGCGGAAGGAAAACGCCCATAAGGGCCAATGAGGATGGCGAGGTGATCGAGGCATTCGACACCACGCGCAAATATGTCAGCATGGCCGGTGCGATCGTGCGGGACAAGGTCCCAATGCTTTGGCCAGATTGGGAATCTGTGCCTATCTACGTGAAGATGCAAGTGCATAATGCACTCAGTGTGAGCAAAATCGTATTTTCATTACGTAAATTTTACATTTATTAATTAAGTCCGAATAAAAGCACACATTTTACCTTTTATATATTCATATTGCAGGTGTGGTTTGACGTAGATGAAGTTCTTATTCACACGTGGGTAGAGCGTCAACTACATATGAGGTGATGTGCTTCGACTTATTTAAATATATATCGAGTTAGATTTTTTTTTATCAAGTGTTTTAATATCTCTAACTTTTTTTCCTTGTTTTAATATAGGTATAAAGAGTGGAAGAACGAGCTTTCTTCCCATTACACTGTATACAAGGAGCTAGGCCGAGGTTCCACCCCTAGCGAATTTCGGTTTAGGGAGTATGAGTGGCTGTGGCTGATAGCCCACTTCGAGCACCCCAAAGCTCGGGTATGCATCCTTAATATATCTTTCAAGCCTAATGTATCGTATCAGATTGAAATAGTTAGTTACTAATTTTTTTTCTTATGTTTATCAAACAAGGCGATTTCGAAGACGAACCGGGCGAATAGATTGAAAAACACCAGGGCCCATCATGCAGGTTCACTAAACTACATGGGTTGGTCGACTAAGGCGCAGCAACAACAAGAGGTGAACCCGTTGGTGTATATTCATCAGAAGTTCTACCCGCAGTGCCCTGAAGAAGCGGTAAGTCTTTCGCCTCTCCATGTGTTAATAAAACTATTTTTCGATATTAATAGATTTTGTTAGCTAATACGTTGTTCATTTTCCCTTTTCAATTAGTCGAGAGTGGAGGAGGCGACCGCAGAAGTGACCATGAGTATAGCTCGGACTAACCATCCTGACTGCTCCGAGGAAGAAGTCACCCAGTATGCCTCTCAGATCGATCCGCTTGATCCCCCGATAGCGGCTCGGATCATGGCAAAAGCGTGCGAGACTGGAAAGAATACCTACTACTGTAGGGGAATGGGCACGGCGGGCGAAGGACTATTGAAGAGCACTTCAGAATACTCTACCGGGTCAAGAAGTTCAACTTCTAGACGTAACCTCGCGGCGGAGCTTCATAGGACGCAGAGGGAGTTGGAGGAGCAAAAGAGGCAGATGGCCGAGTACCAAATGCAGCAGACACAGGTGCAGGCTCAGATGTACACATGGATGCGGACGATGTACGAGGCTCAGACTACCGGACAACCCTTCCCCACACCTCCCCCTGTCCCTCATATCCCTAGCTATCCACCACCACCACCGCACCAGTCAACGCCAGAGCAAGACCAAGGTAGCCACCGGAATTCAAATGAGTACATGGATTACTTCAACCCTGATGACCCGCAAGTTCCTGGACCTGACCTGTAGTTGTAGTTAATTTTTGTATCGTCGTTGCTATTTGTACTGTACGTTGGACATTTATGTTGAACTTGTATGACTGTCTTTGCTATGTGTACTGTTGAACTTGTATGATTGTACGGTTTATGATAGCTTCAATGCAGGTTATGGAATTTGGCCCAATCCAGAACCACGTTTTTTTTTCAAAATTTTTTTCCCACATTGCCGGCGACATGGACTCGAGTCGCCGGCAATGTCTCACATTCCGGCCACGGCGGCGCTGCCATTGCCGGCGACGTCGTCGCCGGTAATGTCCGAGACATCACCGGCGACTTCAGTCGCCGGTAATGTCCGAGACATTACCGGCGACTTCGGACATTACCGGCGACGGCGTTTCCCGTCGCCGGCAATGTCAACACCGGCGGGGAATCTCCGGCGACGTCATTGCCGGCGACAAGTCGCCGGTAATGTCAATTCCGGCGAAAAAAAAAGACAAGGCCGGTGACGGCAGGTCGCCGGTAATGTCTCCATTTCTGGTAGTGCGATACACTATAAACTACTCACAGATAAACTACAAACTACTCACAAAACACACTACAAACTACTCACAGATAATACTACATACTACTACAGAGCACACTACAAACTACCACATAACACACTACATACTACTCACAGAACACATTACAGACTACTCACAGACACACTACAAACTACTACAGAATACACTGCAAACTACTCACATACACACTACAAACTACTACAGAATACACTGCAAACTACTCACATACACACTATAAACTACTCACAAACAAACTACAAACTACTCATAGAATACACTACAAACTATTCACAGAACACATTACAAAATACTCACACTACAAACTACTACAGAGGACACTACAAACTACTACAGAACACACTACAAACTACTACAGAGGACACTACATACTACTACATAACACACTACATACTAGTCACAGACAACACTACAAACTACTACAAAATACACTACAAACTACTACAGAGCACACTACATACTACTACAGAACACACTACATATTACTCACAGACAACACTACAAACTACTACAGATAACACTACAAATTACTACAAATAATACATACTACTACAGAGCACACTGCAGACTAACATAAACACTATCCCAAACTATTGTAGATGCTGCTCCATAAAAACTAAAGAATATCAATTTGTACATACTACTACAGACTAACATAAGTACTACCACAGACTATTATAGACACTACTACGTACGTAACATACGAAACACAAGGAAACAATAATGTTGGACAACTCAATTTAAAGAACCATTTCCGATACACTGTCATAAACAACACATGATCCAGCTATAAGCCCACTGCTCCTAAATTAATTCTACATGCAAAAGCTTATAAATATATTCAATTTTCAGGCCTTCACAAACTACTAAGCCATCCAACCTTTAAAGATACAATGTAATGTGCCAATTTTGGACGATGTGCAAGAGCATTTGCTGGAAACTTCGTCGTCACCTGCCACAAAACACAAGGCTCATAAATCTCAATGCAAACCTTTTCAAATCATCGAAGCAGTGAAAATGAAAAAAAAGAAAGTAAATTCCAATAGACTAGAAGCAGCTAGAAGATTGCCAACAGTTCAACTACATCCATCAGTGACTGCAGCCTGCAAAATTAGCAAACCAAAAGAGTAAATCAGATGAAGAAAACTAACCTCGTTAAATATTCAAAAATGGAGAAAATGAAAATAGTCCAGTACCTCGTGAATGACAGCCGTTAGATTAGCCGTGACCTTGTTGTTGGCGATTGTGTTTTTGGCGGTTCGCTCGTCCAATCCGACCTTAAGGAAGAGCTCGAGATTGTTCTCCTTGTCGAAGCCGGAGCCGGAGCCGTCGTCTTTTCCCGGCATCTTTGAAACGACGACGGACTTGGTTTGAAGATTTCGACTGAGTGGAGGAGGAGAAGTGAAACTTCTAGCTAAGGTGAGGTGTGCTGCTGTAAAGGAAAACCTAGTGAAGCGTGGAGGGAGACGAAAAAGACAAGCCAAAGCGAGACGGAGGAGCAGAGACTAATCAGTTGAGGCTGATTTTGGGTTTGGGAATTTTTGGGGGAAATTTTGTTCTGGCAAAGAGAGAGCAGTTTAATAGGATGACACTAAATGTAAATAAATTGAACGATATGGTTTTTTGTTAAACACATGTGACCTTATTTGGGATAAAAATGTGGAGTGACCTTATGTAGAATATATCTTATCTATATGACCTTATGTGTAATTTACATTATATGACCTTATATGACCTTATGTGTTTTTAGAAATTTTCTTAACATGAAAAAGTACTTTTATAAATTTTATGTTCTCCCTAAACCCTAAATCATGTTCTTTCTACAAAACTGATTTTAGAACTTACAAGTGATTCCCTAAAAATTTTCAAAACACTTCTAATTATAATCTAAAATTTTAGTGTTTGGTTATAATTGGAAGTGTTTTGAGAAATTTTAGTGAATCACTTGTAAGTCCTAAATTCAATTTTGTAGAAAGAACATGAGAGGTGCTTCTATTTAAAAGTGTTTATAGTAGGAAGCGCTAAATATAAAAAATCACTTTGAAAATCAATCCCATTTCAAATAATTAATTGAACAGGATACATTCAAAGCATACAGATCAAAATAATGTACTTGGACAAGCTTAATATTGCAGCCCCCTTATTAGTTTATCATCGCTAAACTTGTCATCCAAACCCAATACACACGCATAGAATGAACATTTGATTGCTCGAAACAAATGTTTATTTTTCTTGATAATACTATCAGATTTGAGCGAGTCCAGATTGCCTTTGGAACCTGCAAACCTTGCAGACAGGTGAAAGGAGTGATGGGGTTTCGTACTTGTCTTCGCCGCCCATCATTGGCATTGGAACCCCAACCTTGACCGGACTAACATAACCTGGCCTGTAAGTCTTGCCCAAAACTCCTTCCACAAGACCTGATAACTTAGAAAACCTGAACTGTGTCTCTAAGTGAGCGAAAGTGTCATCAGCGGGGATTTGGTAGTTGTGAGCCTTGTTCTCTTGTGCTCCAATAGGCCTAACCCTTATGTCCATCTCCACCAGCCCTGCAACTGTGACTCTGACGTAGTTAGTATCATCAGTTCTTTCAACTATCACCTCTCCTCCATCGGCCATGATTCTCCATTCGGCTTCTCCATCAGTAGGAATGCTAACAGACTCACCATCCCACTTCACTATGAGGGCATCAACTTTATCATCCCACTTTGAGACTCTCTTTGCTGCAATCACTAGGGTGTGGCTGTCAAACATGACCGAGAAAGCTTGAACCCATGTGTAATCACGAGTTCTTCCTGTTGGTCGAGTTCCGATGAAGTGAGCATTGATTTGGAGGTTGTTGTCTGAAACAATGGCAAAGTTTCCTCCTTTGGCTCCATGGAAGTAGAACATGACACCATCACCACCAACAAACCTTGGGTCGTAGCAGAGAGAACCATAACCATTACAGTTGGCTTTCCTATCTGTCGAACACCAAAGATGATCATCAGTTAAAGTTCAACCACAGGCATATCTGTTTCTCTTTAATTTACTGATTAAAGCTGAAATACACCAACTTGCTCAACTGCACCAAAAAAAGAATTTACATGTTAAATTCAGACTAGGGAATGGGGATAGAGGCCTTACACTTGCAAGTGACTTCACATTTGCTGCCGCAGTTGATGAAACAACCCTTATGTTTCTTGTTCTTCTTTGGCTTCCTCTGAGGGCATTCTGGTGGACATGTAAGGGTCTTGTAGTAGCAGTTTCCCTTTGCTTTGCAGAACCCTCTCTCCTGTCCGGATGCCAACGGTGTCAATGCATCATAGTGGGAGGTAGCAGTGTCATCAGATTCATTGCCGTTTCCGTTACTGCTACTATTTCCATTGCCGTTGCCACTGTTTCCGCTGGGACTGTTACCATTTCCATTGCCTTGTCCCAGAACAATGAACGAGGCTTCCATGGAAACAAGCACTACAAGGAGGGCCACTAACGTATGAGACATTTTCATTGTAGCCATTTCTGGCTAGCTCTTCTTTGTGTTTCGTTTCTCCTTCTGTCGATTTACTTTGAATGATGAGCTAGAAGGGTATGATATGAAAATGGAAAGGTGCAGATAGAATTATATATAACGGAGCAATAGGGATCTTTAGCCTTTGGATTCGCCTTAAGCCTCGCGCTTATTGCTTCTACATGTAATGCAACAGCTTAGGACCAGCTCTGCTGCTAGTATTCTACAAGTCATTCTTCGTTGACCAAATGCATCGGTATTAGCTTTGGATCCAAAGCTAGTGAAGTTGTAGCTTCACAATTTGTATTCTAAATTACACGATTTTCCAGAATTTGTAATAGTCCTCAACTCCTCGATTGCTTCGAGTTATAATGGTGCATTTTGCACATATAGCAACTTCACATGAGCATTGCTTACGGCTTCATCAAAGTGATAGAATAACAGAGAAATTCGTCCAAAGCCACAGACCAGAACATGCATGATCCCTTGCTTCGATCACTTTGTTACCAGTTGACATTTGCATTACCATTCGAAAGAAAGCACGGAGTAATATGTACATCATAACATTTACTAATCACATGTTTCACAATGCATGATACCTTGCTTCACTTCGTTTTTCTCTCGTGGTGAATTATTTTACACCAGGGTTTGTTTTAGTGAAACTAGCTAGCTAGCTACCTGACTTAGTCTCCCTTATTCGAATTAAGAGATTACTTGAGGTTTCTCAAAGTTCCGATTCCGGTGAGCTGCATCTTTCAGATTTCATATTTTGCTGGTACGTGTTCTTGTCCGGGATCGGAGGTGAAACGTAAGTATGAAATCACTTCAGAATGTTATGAAAACACAGATACTCAAAACCCAGATATATACTCAATCACCGTGCCAGTTCATGAAAATGTGCTTTTAAGCTCTATAACTTGGAAACTTAGACTGCCAAATAATTATGTTCAGCTATCTTGCCATAACTGGTTACGTAAGACTGAAATATCCACCGGATCTCATATGAAATCTAGTTGACATAAACATGTTTTTGTTGAAGGAGAAAAGTGTTTTAGGAATTGTGATTGTAGAGAGAATAATATGCAGCAATGAATTGTGTAACTTTATTAATGAAGAAGCAACTCCTTTATATAGGAGAGTACAAGAGATACAAACAGGAAAGTAATCCTATTATATCTCTGGATAAGATACACTGTCATATCGTGTGATCTCCACCATAACTAGAAACATCAAATATCTTACAACACTCCCCCTTGTGCCGGTGTATGGTGGTGACGCTTCTTCATTTGCTTCATTGATGCCTTATCAAAAACCTTGCTGAACCAAAAATCTTTGCAGGAGAAAATCGGTCTCACCAAGTAATTAAAAAGATTGCAGATTGTCGTAGACGATGATATAACATATAACTATGTTGGCTCATTAAAACCTTGCTAAGTAATAAAAATTCAGTGGGATAAAAACAACCTTAGTCAAGGAAAAAGAGTACAACGTGTCCTTCACATCCAGAAACGCTCATGTGCATGTTAGACTCCCCCTGAAATCTGCATCTCCCCCTGATATCATCAAGGGTAGCTTGAATAAGTTGAGCAACCATATGCTCTACACGTGCTTCTCAAATGTGAAATTTGGCCAATGACTTAGAAAGTCTGCCACATTATCCTTAAATCAAACTTGGTCAACCATAACCTTGAGGAATTGCTATTGTTTGCTGACTATAGAGTAACTTATGCGATATATATTTGGTGTTGTCGCTTTACATGTAATCTAGCTTCATCATCTTGATGCAAGTAACATTATCCTCATAATGCATGTAGGTTCATCAGTGGTGATACATAAACCACTTGATCTTCGATATGTGCACTTATGGATCTCAATCATATGCACTCCATAACAACTTCATGTTAGATCAATAATCTCAACATGGTTCGAAGATGTAGCGATAAGAGTCTACTCTCTAGACTTCAAGATATCGCGGTGTTACCCATGGTAAAGACATAACCAACTTGGGAACAACTTTTGTGTGGATCAGAGAGATATCCAACTTCAACAAAACTTGCCAACACATCACAACGATTGTTGGTGTAGAGGGTGAAGGGAAATCAACGCCACTCTCTTTGTGGTGCCTTTACTTCCAACGCAACTCTCTTTATGGCCTCTATGTAGGGATAGATTAAGCCCATATCTTTCATACTCTTTGATACTAAAAGATTGTCTTTAAACCATTCCAATGGAATTACGTGGGCGCATAGCTACATCTAGCTATTAAGTTCAACAAGAATAAGGAGCCAAGTCTTGTGTATTATGCTAAGTACACTCTTGCACTTAGATTAGGCACTTTAGCCTCTAACATGTCTTCGTCATCATCCCTTGGACGAAAACGGATCCCTCTAAGGGTCAAGACTATACCAGATCATGGGAATACTCATAGACTTCACTTTATCATCATAAAGTGCAACATATCTTAGAGTATAAGCCGATGATGGAGACACTAGCTATGACTCCTTTATTCGAGACAAAACCGTGTCTTTCCAATATCTTTCATCTCAAATTCGGATTTCAAACACTTTGGAAATCCTGAACTTGTCCTATAAATGAACACGCATAGGCATATCCCTTTCCAATCAAGTAGTCACTTGGTGAACATTTCAATCTCATTGCAAACGCGCTCTGTGGTCTAGAGCCACTTGCTTTGGGTAAATGAAGTCCATCTAAGACATTCATATCTATCTCTTATTCTAGATCCCTATAGAGATACGTCATGACCACGTTTATAAGATGCATGTCAAGTTTTTCGGAAACTACAAAACTGACAAGGTAGTTGAATGCAATGACATCCATTATGAGAGAATTTATCTCATCGTAGTCGATTCCAGAGCGTTGTGAGAAGCCTTGCGCCATGAGGCGAGTATAATCTCTTTATTCTCATCACGCTTTCTAACAAAGACCCATTTCGATAGGTTTTGCACTTGGGTGTGTCAGCATCACTAACCCAAAGACTTTTCTCTTTGTTAGTGAACATAATTCAATCTGGATCGCTTCTTTCCATGTAGGCCAATTGCTACTACATGTGGGAGTTTCATCGTAGATATGTTCGATAAGTCTCAAAATTCCATAATCTGATATACACTAGTGTAGTTTGTAGAGATCTCTATATTATGAGGAATTGGTTTTAACATTAAGTTTTCCCTCAATGATAACCATAATCCAAATATATTCTCATGAGATAGAATAGAGTATCAATGATCAATAGATCATATTGTGCCAAACTCGCTCCCTTCCTTGGACGAGTATTTATTGAACATTTAGGTCTCCTACGCACTCTAGCGAAACTCATGGCCTCTGACGACACTATGCCACTTTGTGACGTCATCATGCTACATTCTATGGTGGCAGCGCCATAACCAACTCCTTTTGGTGGCGCCATGTCCTCTCAAATGAACATGAATACTTACAGGCATGTTTGTAACAAGTATATGTGATCTTGTCACTTTCACGTTACTAGAAAACGTATCAGGCATCGAATCTATTACGTTCTATCGTTTGGGAATCATGATGAGACATAGTGAGGACACGACCCTTCATGTCGTTCTTATTTGAACATGCTTGTTCTTATCTCCCCCTAACGAGGGGAAGACTATCTCATCAAAGTGACATCCGCAAAAACTAGCGGTAAAGAGATCGCCTGTGAAGGTTCTTATAGCGGATTCTAGTTGAAGACTCATGTCCAACATATGTATTCATCCGTCTCGATTGACCCATCCTAATGTGTTGTGGCAGAGCAATTTTGGCACATATATGCGTAAGTGCGAGATATTATCTTCGCACACAGTCACTAGCTGCGCAAAACAAGATTGTGTGATAGTGGATCATAGATGATGAAGTATAGCTTCATGCGATATTGCATAACCCTAAGCAGAAAATAGTGGTGCGCATTACCAATGCTCAGACTACTATCGTAGCTGCTAAACAGTAGTTTTCTGCGAGACCATGAACTCGGAAAGCAGGATAGGAAACTAGCACGCCATCGTCGGCGTTTAGTTTTCTCATCTTGGAGGAAGAGGCGTCGATCACTAATCGACGTTTGGACGATGGAGCCACCACTGAATGGTGCCTAACTCCAATCTCTTATGAACCATTTCTGGTTCTTGCTTCCTTTCACTCGAAAGAAGGGATGTCTGATTGACTTTCTCAAAATCTGGATCATCATATCACGACTTGGGTATCCCAATTTGTCGTATCAAAGCCTATATGTGTCTAAATCCCTTAAGTCCTCTCACATGACATTATTTGATTCTACAACTTTCTTTTAGTTGTCTTACATAGCCCATCTGGCTGACACATAAGTTTCTCTAATATTCGGATCATACCGCAATTATTAGAGATAATGCAAAGGAACTCATATCCATTCTCACTTGAAAATTGTTGGCATAGATGATAAGAAGACCCATGTCCTTTCTCAGAATATAGAAACATAATCGACAAGGCACAAAGTCGATGTAAGTTGTCTATGTGATAACATAGTATATGTCATTCCCTCTTCAATGAGACAATCAAAGTTCTCGGGGGAAATACTTGCAAAGAAACAAGTCTTTCATGAGGAAAAATTAAAAAATAACTCGAAAGTTTAGTTTTCTAGGGATATGCCTTCGATCCATCAAAGCACCCCTTCGGGTTAATCACTCGATCCATCGAGGACACCTTCGATCCATGAAAGGTTTCCTCATGAAAGGTTTCCTCAAGAAATTCCTCGATCCATCGAGGATACCTTCGATCCATCGAAGGGCCTCCTCGGGTTTTCCTCAGGTTTTGGCCTTCCTCGGGTCAAGCAGATCTCTGTGTACTTAAACAGGCATAAATTTGTCTAGAAAATAGCTTTTGACGCTTTGGATGAAGTTCTAGAAACTAGACATCCGTAGTTTTTTGAGCATATATTACTCATATGATGAGTCATTCTAAATCAATCCCAGATTTATGTCAAAGCTAAGCAATCTGTACAGCCAATTGTGTTATGTCGGTTTCAGACCTCTGTCTAGTAAAATGAGCATAACCTTTTCTAGAAAATAGATATCGACGAGCCAGACATAGTTCTGAAAACTAGAGGTCCATATATTTTCAACCATATACCATCCATATATTGGTTTATTTTGGAAAAATTCCAGTTTGTCGTCGAAGTCGACTGATCTGCAGAGCAGATTTTGTTATGTCCTGTTTATGACCTTTGTCCAGTAAACGAGCATAACTTTTTCTAGAAATTAGCTATCGACAATCTGAAGGTAGTTCTAAAAACTAGGCATCCACATCTTTTCATCCATATACAATTCATATGCTGATTATTTCTGAGAAATTCCCAGTTCTTTGTCGAAGCTGGCTGTTAGTGCGGCAGATTCTGTTTTCTGTGTTTTCGAGGATTTAGAGCACTTTTAGCTATCCCAATTGATACATGGAAGAATTTGCAAGTTTGCTAGGACATCTAAAGTTTTTTGGGTAGCTCTTTTCACTTATGATCAGGTGAAGAGAGATCAATGTAGGTGGGACATAAAGTCCGCTCAAATACCTTTATCGAAAATCTCTTGTTCTAGACTTCACAAGTTACTAAGGTGAGCCCTAGTAGACGATAGGTTTGTAGCAACTACAAAGCATGTATATCATACAGAAAATGTAGACAAGCCTGTTATTAATAAGCCAAAATAATGTCTTTATTAATAATGCCAACATCATACATCGAAGTTTGTTAATCCAAAGTAATTGACCAACATTGTCAAACATAATACTTAGGCACACACGCCTTTTTATATGAAAAACATAAAGCTCTAATCAAAATTCGGTGTCTCAGTAATTGAGTCTCTGCCAATTTTGAAGTTTGCGTTAATGAGATTAGTCTCTGCTCCATCTTTATCTTCTGCTTCGTTGTTTATTTGATCCTTAAACTTCGCAAAATATGAGCACACTTGTTTGTTGATTTTCTTCCTAATTATTGGTGTATCAGAATGCAACGAAATTTTTCATACCAAAACTAGACAAGTATATGAACACTTATGCAAATTTTCATAATTTTTAGGGACTTATAGCTAGGTCGAATAATTTGTACAATAGTATGCAGAAAACAGTTCCGAAAACTGTTGTGTTCAAGGATCAAGTAGATTCGGATTGGGTGGTTTCAATGTAACGATGATGATCTTGGAAATCCATAGATCCCTCACATCTATTGCCTATCAATGGTATTTAATACGTATTGACCCAAAACTTCTGAAATCTATCTTCTCAAACATTTTGAGAATAAACAACTCATTTGATTCGAGAAACATTATGCGTCTTATCTTGACCTCTTGTGGCATTGGTACCTCAGCCTCCATGGCTTCCTTGGTCACCACGACCTCTATAGCTGGCGCTTCCTCTATCATGGTCATCGATCATAAACTTCATGCGCCAACTTATGACGTCCTTCCTTGTGGGCGGTTGTAGAGACCAAAAACTGTCTCATCAAAATTTCCTTAACTTAAGGGTTCCGCTCCTTGCGCCATTTTCTTGATGCACTTTCATAATTCGCATAGTGAATACTCTTGGTTTCAACTTGCCTTGAATTATGATTATGTAGAGAATTTTCTCTATCAAATTTTGCTCTTCAATTGCTTTCCGCATAATTGGAGCATGGATCTAAGCTTAAGCATCTCATAGTTGATTGATGCAATTTTCTTGAAGTCGGAAAACCACATGCTATTCCACTTCTCTTTTAGATCCAGGAGCATGGTGTCAATGCACTTTTGCATATCAAACACCATGAGAAAACAGAAGATGTATTAGTTTTGCTGTCATAAGAAACTTCCTCGACAACTAATTTGTTTTCCAATATAATATTTGGATTAGATCTTTACTTTGATGTATATGGTCTTACGAACTCTCTTTGTTCATTTTAATTGATATTTTTATGAACACTCTTTGTTCAATCGATTTTGTGAACTCTCTTTGTTCAATTAATTTTGTGAACTCTCTTTGTTCATGATGAACGCTCTTAGTTCATCTAGGAACTCTTTTTGTTCCAAATTTCCACATTCAAGAAAGGTGCGGTGTAGAACGGAGGGATAAGATGGTATCCCAAAATCCCTATGGAAAAATTCAAATTTCTCAAAAGAGTAGGTTATTTTGAATTTGAATTGAAGTTGTGTTCATAGAAAACTTACTTGAGATTATTACAGAACGATCTTCTTCTTCTCTTGTTTTCTCCAGAACAATCTTCTTCTTCTTTGAGATACGCGTACTTGGCTAGAGTCTCGTGCTGATAACGTGTTTTAGAAATTGTGATTGTAGAGAGAATAATATGAAGCAATGAATTTTATAACTTTATTAATGAAGAATCAACTCCTTTATATAGGAGAGTACAAGAGGTACAAACAGGAAAGTAATCATATTACATCTCTGGATAAGATACACTATCATATCCTGTGATCTCCACCATAACTAGGAGCATCAAATATCCTACAACAAAAAATAAATAGATATGCAATAAACTAAGACTGTACTTTATTCATTAATAGGTGACCTTAATATAGACATTACAATCAATATCCCTATAAATCAGGGATTCAGGGAATATCTACTTCTATACTAATTAATTAAGACAAGACACACACCGGGATACTAGAAATATTATTCCCTTAAACACTCCCCATTGTGTCATGATCCTAATGCATGATGCATAACATGTTGCCTCACTAAAAATCTTGCCAAGCAAATAAAAACTCATGGGTAAAATAAAAGCTTGATCTAAGGAAAAAATATTACAACTCATCAAATACAAATACGACCACATGTGATGTAGAATCCCCCTAATGTCTATGAAATGAACTCCCTCTGATAAGTAACTCAATCTCAGAGTTGAGATAATCTTCGCATTCCAATACGTCTTACATGCTTTACAAATGTTGATTTTAGTAGAGACTTGGTAAACAAGTCTGCAGCATTATCCACCAAACCAATTTGGCTCACATTGATATTCAATAACTGCTGTTATTGCTGATTGAAAAAATACTTCGGCAAAATGTGTTTTGTATGATCACTCTTGATGTATCCTAACTTCATTTGTTCAATGCAAGCCGCATTGTCCTCAAATATGCAAGTTGGTGCTGTCATAGTAGATGGTAATCCAGTAGACCCTCGAATTTGGTGTATAACTGACCTAAGCCAGACACACTCCTTGACAGCTTCAGGCAAAGAAAAAATCTCAAAATGATTCGAGGAAGTAGCAACAAGGGTTTGCTTTGTTGATCTCTAAGAAATCGTCGTGTTCCCTATGGTGAATATATAACCTATTTGAAAACGTCATTTATGTGGGTCAGAGAGATACCCTACGTCAGAGAGATACCCTACATCAGAAAACCAACCAAGATATCAGATGGTGTCTCTGAGTAGGGGACCTCACTGAATTGAGGTACAGTGCTTGCAGCCGGACATTCTTTCGATAGGTCGAAGAATTCACTCGACGGGTTGGGTGACATACTATAGTCAATCCAGGGGTTTCTGTTCGATAGGTCGAGAGAACCACTCGACAGGTTGAAAATCCCAGTTTGAAAGCGATGTTTCAACCATTCATTTTTCCCATATTTCAAGCTTCTCTCTTATTTCTTGGTAGGGAAAAAAAATCTCAAGTCAATGAAACCCTTCAAGTACCTAAAGATGTGCTTTACAACATTTTCAATAACATTGTGTTGGCATAGAACTGAATCGAACCGAGCTAACAAAATCACGGAGAAGGCTATATCTGGACGTGCATGTGCACTGAGCCGAACACAACAAAGCTCCAACATGTTGGATATTTTATGTGTGTGGGTTATGGAAAGAGAAGGAAATGCTTCAAAGGTACATAATAGTTTACAATTTCTTTTAGACTTTATTTTCCCCACTACTAGTGTGTAAAAGGGAATGATCAAATAAGTTTTTATGATACAATGAAGTCTAGCAACTTGCTATTGTTGATCGTTGGTTTGCACTAATGAAGATCAATCCAACACTCAATCAAAGATTTTACAAGAGACTCAAGATTACTAGAAACTATTTTTGTAGAATAATAGTTTCTAGAATTTCTTTAAAACTAGAGAATGATGGAGAACTTGAGAGAAACTAAAAGAGGAAGAGAAATGAAGTTTTTGGTTATGTGAAATCTGCTAAGAATTACTCATATTTGTAAAAGTGATTATGCCTTTCACCTTTGAAAGATTGCATCTTTCTGGTTATTTTTCAATGAACATGCATCTTCATTAAGAGATGCATCAATTTAGTTTATTTCCAATGGATATGTTTCTTCACTAAGAGTTGCATCTATTAATTTTTCATTGAACATGTCTATTAATTTTTTAACAGACAAACCTCTTACTCTTTATATTTTATTTTGTTGAAAATTATTCCAAGACAACCGCACTAATTAAGGCATGGTACCTCAGGTCTCAAAAGTTCATCATCGTCATCTTTCAGACGGTATTGATCCTTGTTAGGTTCCAGACTATGAACAACCATTGGTGTACTTATCCATGTTAAATCGCATAAGCAACTTTTGGACATATGCAGACTGATGAATAAGTATTCTACCAACTCGATGTTCCAGCTCTAAACCAAGACAAAATCTAGTCCTAACAAGGTCTTTCATCTCAAACTCGAATTTTAAGTAGCCAACCGTCTCATTGATTTCATCAACAGACTCAATGATATTCATATCATCAACATAGACCGCTATAATGGTAAATACTAAACTTGTTCTCTTAATGAACATGTATGAGCACAAATCATCATTCTTGTATCCCTTTCCAATCAAGTAGTCACTTAGACGTGTGTACCACATCCTACTAGATTGTTTTAATCCATATAGTGAACGTCTGAATCTAAATACATGAGCACTCCATGGTTTAGAGTTACTTCAATTGAGTATGACAGCGCCTTTTGACACTCTCATGTATAACTCTGAGTCAAGGTATCCATAGAGATATGCTGTAACCACATTCATCAGCTGCATGCTTAGTTTTTCGGACACTACCAAACTAACAAGGTAATGGAAAGTAATGATGTCCATGATCGGAGAGTATGTCTTCTCATAATCAATGCCAGGGTGTTGAGAAAATCCTTGTGCCACAAGTCTAGATTTATACCGCTTGACTTCATTCTTCTCATTACGCTTCCGAACAAAGACCCATTTATGTCCTACTTACTAGTGGGCATAGCACTATCGGACCGAAAACTAGCATTTTCATCAAAGAGTCTAGTTCAGCCTGCATTTCTCTTTTCTATTTCTGCCAATCCGCTCTCCGCTGACATTTAGCAACAGAGCGAGGTTCCACTTCATTATCGTCAATAATTTTCTGAGCGATGGAATAAGCAAAAGCATCATTAACTACCTTGGATGATCTATCCATAATAATGCCTGCATGATTGTTAGTTAGTGAGATTTCACCGTTCTATGACATGACATATGGATCTGAAGTGTCCTCCAGATATACTATTTGTGATTCTAGGACATTACTATAGTCATGAACAATCTCATGCTAAAGATTCACAACGTTGATGATGAAAAGATTATTCCATGCCTGGATGGACTGTCTTTTCACCGGTAGCTCATGAAAGTACTTGAAAATGCCCTAATGACACTTAATGCCTACAAATTCTAAACCAAAGATCTAAATGAAGATCAATAATCAAAAGATCATAACTTAAAGAAACTATTTCTCAATACTGAATACATAGACTCTTTTAGACATCAGAGCAGCTAGACATACTAAACTAGCTACACTAAATAAACTACTAACTTGTAGGATCATCATCGATGCCTACATAAACTAAACCATAAATCGAAGCAAAGATAAATAATCGATGACTATAATTTAGATGAACTATTTCTCAATACTGAATACATAGACTCTTTTAGACATCAAAGCACATAGACATACAACACTTGCTATACTAAATAAACAACTAGCTCGTAGGATCCTCATCATATCCAACGGTGGGTACCGCTATTCCTTGATCCAAGTGCATGTCTAACCCCCACTGAAAATTTACAAATCTGGGCATTTCAAACCGAATGGCCCAGGAAAAGTCATATAAAAATATAAAAATCGTTAGAGTGAGTGCACAAAAATAATAATCGAGCATACATGAAAATAAAAATGATCTATGCCATTCCACCGAAATTGATCTGTATAAAATACTAAGCAAGTCAAAAGTAAACTCTCATGTGTAAGTGAAGTGGATGCATCGTCTAGGGACCTGTCATCCGAGATGATAACTGCCAGGTTGGGGCTCTAACCCATCTTGAAGCCCTCGGGGAACAGCTGAGTAACTATGCATCGATGCAATAATGTAAAAGTCTGCACACAAGCCTCAACATTAAAAACTAAAAATTATACACTTAAACTAAAACTTGCACATTAATAAGTAATATAATAGTGACTCGCTACGATTAAGAAATTAAAATGTGACCACTCACTAGGGCATGGATAGCCATAAAAGCAGCCATTGATCCACAAACTGAAAAATTGTATTCGGAGCCCCTAAGTCAATATGAAAATCTAGCTAGTTAATAAATGTTAAATTATGCGACTAACATGGATTAAAAAATCCAAGACGAAACGCATATCAAAAACTCACATTCAACATATTCGTTGAAAATAATTTTTCCTACTATCCGATAGACGACACGAATAGGTGTCCGTGTTCCTCCTTATTGTCATCGATTAAAATTCAACATCTAGTTTGGTGCCTTGAATCTTCACATAAGCCGAAAGTCACAAAAATAGTCAGACCATAGGCCCACGCATCGATGTGCATGTCAGAGCTCCAGCGACCAAAAACCTTGGATTTTGCGGGAAGTTTCCTAAGCCTAAATATTTATAGATTTTTATGTTGTATCTTAGGGCATTGAGAGAAACCCTGTGCCACCAGTCTAGTTTTATAACGCAAGACCTCATTCTTCTCATTACGCTTCTGAACAAAAACTCATTTATGTCCTACTGGCTTAACATCCAGTGGGCATAGAACTATTGAATCGAAAACCTGCCTTTTATTCAAAGAGTCTAGTTCGGCCTGGATTTCTACCTTCCATTTCGGACAATTCGCTCTTCGTTGTCAATCTGCCACAGAGTAAGATTCCATTTCATCATCATCTATGATCTCTTGTGCGACGGAATAAGTAAATGCATCATCATCTAACATGGATGATTTATCCATAAGAACGCGCGCATCATTTGTTCTAAGCGAGATTTCTTTGTTCTTTGACATCACAAGAGGTTCTGAGGCATCCCCCAGACATGTCAATTATGATTCAAGGACATAACTGTAGCAGAGACAATCTCATGTGAAGGATTCACAATGTTGATGATGAATGGATCATTTTGTGCCTTGATGGCCTGCCTTTTAACCGGCTACTCATCACTAGATTTTCTTGGTCTCCTGGTGGGAGTCGAGGCCGACGCAACACCTTCCACGTGGGCAGGAGAAACGTTCTTTGCCCGATGCTGGTACTAACCAATCCCCTTTTCGAGATTTCCAGCCTTGCAGGAACCTGTGCAGCAGGTATATCCGATCTCGTCACTTTAGCGATATCAGTAAAGGAGTCAGGTATACAGTCTGCTACTTTCTGAAGATCAAGTATTCTTTGCACTTCAATCTCACTCTGAGATGTGCAGGAATCATGATGAGACATAGTGGTATTAGACTACGTCAATTTCTGACGTTGAACAAGAATAGATACATTCCTTCCTCCCCCTAACGTCGGGAAGTATGTCTCATCGAAGTGACAATCTGAAAATTTTGCAGTAAAGAGATCTCCTTTCGAATGTTCAAAATAGTGGACTATCATTGGAGCTTCATAGCCAACATAAATGCCTAATCTTCGTTGAGGACCCATTTTGGTGTGTTGTGGAGGCGCACTAGGAACATATACCGCACAACCAAAAATGCGTAAATGTGAAATGTCAGGCTCATATCCAGATACCAACTGGTACGCACTAAATGATTGGCATCCTACAGGTCAAAAACATATCTGCGCGTAACAGTGCATAACTGCACACGGATATCGGTAAGTTTGTATGCATTACTAATGCGCGAGACACAAGCTATAACCCCTTGATGTGAGCCTCTGCTAAACCGTTCTGAGAATGAATATGAAGAACAGAATGTTCAACTTCAATCCCAACAAACATGCAGTAATCATCAAAAGATTTTGATGTAAACTCTTCTGCGTTGTCCAATCTACTAAACCTGATTGGATGATCCAGGTGGTGAGCCCGAAGCTTAATCATTTGTGTTAGGAGTTTTGCCAACGTAGCATTCCTCATGGATAGCAAAGCAATGTGTGACCATCGCATTGATGCATCTACCAAAACTATGAAATATTTAAATGTTTCGCATTCCGGTTTGATAGGTCCACAAATATCACATTGGATTAGTTGTAAGAATGGAATATTTTTGGTATTATCAACAACAAAAGAAGTACGTGCATGTAACTTTGCTAAAGAGCAAGCTTTGCAAAACGAGCGATGTGCATCAGATATTGCAACATATGAATTTGGTGGGATAACGCACGGCACCACAGTGGTACTTTGTCGGGATTGTGCTGCACTCATCTTGGAAACCGAGCCAGGATTGAGAGATGTAGTCTCATCCACCCTATCTAAACCGATGGATTTAAGTATTCTCACATGCTTCTTCGCTCTAAAGAATGGATGACCATGAATATTTTTCAATATTTTGATCATCATGTATGCCAAAGCTTGAATGATTCTAAGTCACATGAAGTTGTATGAGTCATGAAATTGGATTCAATAATCCAAACCGTAGTTAGATATAAACTACTATGAATAAATGAAAACTTCTCTAGAATACGCTTGCGACCGCATTCAACGGAGGAAATACACAATAATTCTTGTCTATTCTCACAATATGTTTCCAAGTGGAAACCGTTGGTGTGAATATCTTTGAAACTTAACAAGGTTCGATTGGGCTTTGGAGAGTATAAGGCATCAGTGATAAACAATCTTGTACCATGAGGCAGCATAAATTATGCTAAACCACGCTCTTTAATGACCGGCGTTGCACCTATCATGGTAGTCACTGAGGAGTTGTATCAGAAAATATCCACAAATAATTACCTATTTGTGTGGGTAGTACCACTATCTGCAAAACACTCAATCTCACCTTGAAACATCTACAAAAGCAATGTAAATAAATGAGTCTTTGAACTAAATACCAGGCGGACACTTAAAGTAGATACTTAAAGATTTTAATAGGGATGTGACCCTTGTAAAATACATCAAAAACATCACAAAACCGGATATAACCTTCGATGGGTCGAGTACACCTATCGACGGATCGAAGAAACCCAAAATAAAATGTGATTTTTCGATTCCAAGTTATCGACGGGTCGAAGTAAATTTTTGACAGTTAGAAAGTTTTTTCAGGGGCATATATTTGATTGGTCGAACAAATTTTTGACAGGTTGAAGAAAACCTAAAACCGATATCGATTTTCCGATATCTATACTTTGACGGGTCGAGTATTATTTTTGACGGGTCGAAGTTGGACATAAATTGAGACAAAAGCAAACATTCGATGGGTCGAGGAAAAACTCGATGGGTTGAAAAAGTGTAATAACTGATCCAGAATGGATCCTTTGACGGGTCGAGAAGAATCTCGACAGGTCAAAAAATTCCTGAGATCAAAACATCTTCTTTTTCGTGTCCTGTTTGTACTGTATCATTATGTCATTATGCCATATAAAATTGTAAACATCAAACCATACACTACATAAGTAGTGAAATAACATTTTCAATACTTTCATAAACCAAAAAATAGAGAAAATTTCATTATTCGCCAACTAAAAAGTTACATCATATATGTTCTTATTCAAAAATCAAATAAAAACCAAGACAATAGTCTAAAAAAATGGCAAAAAACCAGCCAAAAAACAAACCAAAAACTTGAGTCTATTACATAGATAACGCATTTTTACATAGGCTATTCAAAATTCGGAGTAACAATGGTCGTCTCCTTTTCCTCTACAATCACGATATTAGTATCTGCATCCATCTCAAAATCTCCAGCAAAATTGGACTCTTGAGCCAAGTATTGCTTGTGCCACTTGTAGATATTATGGATTTCTTTGCTAGCACGGCACTGCTTGTGCATATGGTTTGTTGAACCACACCAATAACAGGTGAATGTCCAAGAATTGGAATGCCTTTTTCCATTATTACCCGAACCAAATTGGTTCTTGTTAAAGTTGGTGTTCTGATCTCTATGTCAAGTCAGATTTTGGTTGCGGTCTCGGCCACGCCCACGCCTTCCTCTCCCGTCACATGGAGCTTGTCCACCATGATTGTAAGGTTCTGAACGACTGTTTTTTTTTTTGTTCTTACGGGCCTTTCCTCCAGTTTGATAACTCTCAGGTTTTTTAGTACTACCTGGTCTTGCGTTATTATTGAGAATGATCTCATGATGGCTTTCTTTTTAGCTAGGCTATTAATGAGATCACTAAAGGTAACAATCTTCCTCTGTTCGTACTTGATCTGGTACGGAAGAGCATAAGTGCTCATAGAGATTGGGAAGGTAGTCAGAGCCTTTTCAATCATGTCTTTCTCTGACTTGTCCACCCTATAGGAGCTCAAATCATACTGCAAATCCAAAGCCGCTTAATTAAAATCTTGGATCTTTGGAAAATTCATAAGCCTAAGGGCTTCCCATTTTGCAGTCAACTCAGGAAGCTGTGCATCATGCACATTGTCGAAGCGTTGCTTCAAAGCATCTCACAAGTTTAGGGGATCAGTTTTCTTCAGATACTGCTTCTTTAGAGTTGAATGAATATGACGCCTCAAAAATATAAGGGCTTGAGCTTTCGATTCTAGTGATGGTGGAATCATGTTTTGCCCAGTGAGTTGAATGGTGCTGGGAAATCTTTTATCGATGAATGTGTTAACCACATCAGAGACCTAGCAATGGTGTTACTTTTCTTGAAGATCAATGAGGTCAAACTCTGGCCTGACCAACTCATTTGCGCTCATCTACAAGATAAAAAAAGAAGATTGTATCAGTATCTATCAAAAAATCACGATCACTAACATCAAGTTTTAATGAATAAGAACGTGATCCATGATGTATGGTCACAAAATGGATCATCAATAAACGGTGGCTCAAAAAACCACACCCAGAATCCATGAATAACCATCACATTTGATCGATTTCCCTTTCTTTCTTTTCTTTTATTCTAAACTGTGACTCCCCCAGGACCGTCACTCATATTCCTGGATACAAGTCCATAGGAACTAGGGCATAGATATTCAATAATCACAAAACAATATCACAATCCTAGATCTAGGGTTTTGCAGGAAGTAAGTTTTAGTCCTAGATCTATAGATTGATGGTTTAGAAAATTTACCTCGATTGATGTTATGCTCGGTATGAGGTACTAAAGTTGGACGACGTGGAGGAAGAGCTCGTCTATAGTGGTTCTTTGGAAGTCGAGCAATCTTGGCGAAGGAGAAAGATCATTGGAAGCAAGGACGATTTGATGGTGATAAAGGTTGTTGCCGACGATGGAGGTCCTTAGTGGTGAAGGCCGGTAGTGAAGGGTTTTAGGGCTAGGGTATTTTATTTTTCTTTTCTGCAGTGATAGCTGGCTATTAATTCAGAGCGTGCCTGATAACGTATTTGAGGAGAATAATCTGATAGACTGAAAACTGTAACTCTTTCATTGATAGAATGTCTTAAATATAGGCTGATATAATCTGTTACAATAAATGTCCCGATATAGCAGGGATTCTCAGTATCTCTATCTAATCTAATCCGTATCTAATTAGAACAAGATACACACCGGAAGTTATGGAGAATAAATCTCCTTAAAAAATATATTAATTAATTTCCTTATTTGAAAAGAGGCTGGGCTTGACGAGACTTATGAGGCCAAGGTTGGGCTAGGCCGAAGAAGCTCAAATGGGATGAGCCAAGAGACTGAGATCGGCTTCAAATGTATAGCCCAGACCCTACCCTATTTCAAAAAAGGCTGAGCCGGCCCGGCCTCAGTTAAGGTTAGGCTGGGCAAAATAAAATGAGGCTCAAGACCGAATGGCAAAATGATGAGACCTATAGTAAAGTATGGGGAGAAATCCGGTCCTTATATATCTTCAAATATTGTGATTGACCAAAGCAAAATGGTTGCGTGTTATTAGAGCAAATGATGAAAGGATACTACCCCGATTTAGTTTCCTAAACCGGAATCAAACCCCTTCTGAAAACACGAACCAACAAAAACCATCAAAATTTCGGCAGAGTAACGCTACTAACGCAGAATTGCCATTAACCTGCACTCGGAAAATATACTTCATCCTATGCCACAAAAATCAAACCGTGGGCACCAATCCCATCCGGATTTCTCAATATCATAACAGTAATGTAAAGTAATAAATATAACTATACTTAACAGAAATCCAGGGAAAATCGTATAAAAGTATACATCAGAATACTCAGAGCGACTTCTAGTATATATATTCAAATAATAGGCCAAACTAAGAACCTACCATAAAAGAAACATCGCTCTAATACTATGCCTCCGACCATGACGTGCGACACCAAAATCTGAACTGCAAACTGGGCACGGAAACCGAAAAGCCTAGGGAAAAAACATATAAACCGTTAGAGTGAGTGGACGAAAATAAATGTCTTTCGCCGAATAATATATGTTATTATTGAGATAATATCCACAAATAATTGCCTATTTGCGGAAACCGAAAAGCCTAGGGGAAGACATATAAACCGTTAGAGTGAGTGGACGAAAATAAATGTCTTTCGCCGAATAATATATGTTATAAAAACATATGCAAGTCAAATTGAAAGAATATGATATAGTACACGAGGTGAACACAAACCCCTCCAGCGTACAAAGCATGCATGTAAAAATCTCACGGGGTCCCTCATGGACACATCTGTGCTAGTACAGTCCGAATCACGGGATCCCAGACCCACACGTGATTCCAGCCAGAAAGGCCTCAGGTCAGAGGTCTGCCCCCCCCCCCCTGGTAAAGGCCTCGGGTCAGGGGTCACAGCCTCCCCCAGTAAACATCCTCGGGGATCAGCCGGGATGTAAGTGTATCGATACAACAACATATACTGTGACTGTACTCTGTGTAAACCAAATCATAAATAGTTCGATGCAAATGCGTAAAGCAATATATAAATGCATATACGTAATGTATAATGGTATAAGCATAATCGTATAACACATGCTCATATAAATCATAATCTCGTATGCATGCTCATGCTCGTAAAACGTGTATAAGGACTCGCGATTATCAATGAAAAGAAATTGTCCACTCACAGGTGAGCGTAACGCAATACGCGTTAATCCCGTGATCCGGCGGAAAATTCCTTGCCAAACGAACGACCACGAACCCCTGAATAATCATAAAATTCACCGCTCAAAATCATAACTCGACACTTCAAATCATATCACGAGAAACAACCGTTCCCAGAAACATATAATCCAATAACAATGAACTCGTGAAAATCCGATAATCACACCACAAAACCTCGCTATAATTTTCGATGCTCAAATCGACCCAGAACAGAATCAGCAGTGGAATCAGCTTAACCTACGAGTTTGCGCGTAGTCGCAGATTTTCGACAGTTATTTGAATCGCCAGACTTGTTAACGACTAAATTATTGGCCGAGAATTGGAGTTGGGTCTCTTCTCGAGAGTCGTTGTACGTGTGATTCGAGTTCGTGGGCGGTTTCGGATCGTTATTTGGACGACCGAAGAATAAGTTATGAATATTTGAAGTTTCGACGGAATCGGGTTAAATTGATGGTGCTCTTAGCGACTAAATTACCGGTCGAGAATTTGGTTTCGGCTTCTTCATGGAAGTTGTTAAGAATTTAATTTTGAGCTCGTGGGAACTTCCGCAGCATTGTTCTGAGTTACGAAGATTAAGTTGTGATTATTTCCGATTGTTGATTATTTAGTCGGTTTAAATATGTGTTGGTTTGAACAGTTGACTTTTTATCGGATTTGCCGATGTGTTTGACTTCGGATGATAATTGAAGAATACGTCGAGTTGAGTTTGTTGCCGCGAGAATTATCAGAATTGGAATTACGACGAGAAAGTTACGGATATTTGAAGTTTATCGAAAAGGGTGTTTGAAAGTTTCTATTTTTGGAAGGTCTATAAATAGAAGGTTGCTATTTTGGGCAAGTCAACAGTTGCCATTATGGGAGATGACCGAGTTGACCGAGTCAACTCGGTGGAGAGAGAGAGATTCACGACGGCAAAGGCGGCCTTGGGCACGTTCTCTTCGCCTCGACCTCCTCGTCCCAACCCCGGCCACCTTTCACGGCGTGGCTCACCGGAAAGAGAGGAAATTCCTTCCAAAGAATGGAAGAAACTTGGGGTTTTGGTTGGTTTTGATTTCGGTCGAATTGAGCTACAAATTGTAGTGGGCTTTGAAGCTCTCATCACCATGATTCTAACCATGTAAGTATGGAATTCTAATTTGATTTGTGCTTGGAGAATTTTGGATTTGAAATTTTGGGAACAATTAGGTTTTACTTGAAATTGACCTAGTTAGAGTGAGAATTGGCATTCGATGCAGTTGACAAAGTTGCTCAGTGGGTGATTTTTCATGGAATGATGGTTGCTCCGCCGGGAAAAGTTCAATTTGGTGGCGCCGCCGCCGGCGGCGGCGGTCAACGGTGGTCAACAGTTTGACTTTTGAAGTTTTCGACAAGTTGCATGTCATTTCACTCGAAATCGCGCCTCGATCGCAGTGAGGAGGTTTGTTTTTCGAATTGAGCGTCCGAACTTACAGTGAGGTATTGAGGTGTGATTTCCGGATTTCCGACAGTTTGTCGTAATCGGATTATGTGTTTCCGAGAACGGTGGTTTCTCGTGATTTGTTTTGAATTGTCGAGTTATGACTTTGAGTAATGTACTTTGTGAATATTCAGGGGTTCGTGATCGTTCGTTTGGGGAGGGACTTTCCGCCGGATCACGGGTTAACGCGAACTGCGTTACGCTAGTCTGTGAGTGGACAATTTCTTTTCACGGATTCATTGCGAGTCTTTTATATACGTTTTACGAACTTGAGCATGCAGTATGATCATGGTTTTATGAGCATGAGATTTCATACGAGATTATGTTTATTATGAGCATGTGTTATACGATTATGCTTATATCAGTATATATTACGTATATGCACTTATATATTGATTCATGCATTTGCATCAACTTGTTTACGATTTGATTTACACAGAGTACAGTCTCAGTTACGTTGTTGTATCGATACACTTGCCTCTCGGCTGATCCCCGATGGTAGGCCTACCAGGAGGGGCAGTACCCCTACCTGACCGGCGATGGGCAGTACCCCGGAACCGAGGCCTTTCTGGCTATGAATCACGTGGAAGTCAGGGACTCTGTGATTCCGACTGTACTAGCATGGATGTGTCCATGAGTGACCCCGTGAGATTTTCCATGCATGCTCTGTTTACGAGTTGGAGTCAGCATCTCCTCGTATACTATTTGATTTGTTTTATTTATATTTCGACTCGCATATGTTTTTTATAACATATAATACTCGGTGAAAGACATTTATTTTCGTCCACTCACTCTAACAGTTTTCATGTCTTTCCCCTGGGCTTTTCGGTTTCCGTGCCCAGTTTGCAGTTCGGACTCTGGTGTCGCACGTCGTGGTCGGAGGCATAGTGCTCGAGCTACCTTGTTTCTTCCAGTAGGTTTATTGTTCTACCTACTGTGATATGCTTATATGATTATACATTAGAGGTCGCTCTGAGTATTTTGTTGTATATATTATATGATTTTATTCCGGATTTCAGTAAAGTACAGATATATTTATTGTTTTACTTTACTGTTGATATATTGAGAAATCCGGATGGGATTGGTGCCCACGGTTTGATTTTTGTGGCATAGGATGAAGTATATTTTCCGCGTGCAGGTAATGGTAATTCCACGTTAGTAACAAAACTCTGCCAAAATTTCTACGGTTTTTGTTGGTTCGTGTTTTCGAAGGGGTTTGACTCCGATTTAGGGAGCTAAATCGGGGTTGGGTCCTTTCAGCTTGGTATCAGATCATTAGGTTATAGGTTCTGTAGACTTCTGTAGTCGTGTTTACTAAGGATATTTGAGAATGTACAGCATGTCTGGAATGGTGACCCGACCGGCCGGCGGATAATCATCAATATTCCGGGTGTTGTATACTTTCAAATATTTAAAGCTCCATGATTACGTTCCACTTGTTGTGAACGATGTTTTATTCATTAGGATGCCTCCTTGACGTGCTTTCCGTGTCGGTACGGTTGTGGATCCTATTGAGGATCAATCGACGCGCGATTTGCCAGTGAACTGTGGGTTTGGATGAGTAATCTGAGTTCAGTGAACTATGTGGCACGGTTTGCCTGGTTGTGTGTATGAGCGTCTTTATGTTGCCTCAGAGCTGAGAATTGTGGCAGTTGATGTTTGCCTGAGTCAGATCATTGTATTTCGTGGGCTGATATTGTGTGAGTTCCGGTTGCGACTCCATGGCCTACATCCAGGGTGTTGTTTATACGGTAATGATTTAATCAGGCTACCCAGCAATCGAATGTGGAGTGTTTACCCACCTGAGGCAGAGATGCGTTGTTCACATGTTTACCCATGTTTGCACGTGTTATGTGGCTTCAGAGGAAGCGGTGCACGAAGTTCGAGATGAGTTTGAACCTGAGTATCAGAGAGAGTCTGATTGATATGCCTCGAGACATCCGTGAGGAGCTTAGTGTGCTGCACTCAGTGGCGAGGCTATTGAGAAGGAAAGACGTACGCAGTTTTCGATGTGGTTGTTTGAGGAAAGTGAACTTAGTCGAGACTTTGATGAGGTTGAGTTCTGACACTTCGGGATCAGTGACTTCATCAGGCTGTGGTCTTTTCGATTATGTTGAGGGTCATCAGATCAAGCTGAGGATCCGTTTGATGATGGCGGAGATCACGGAGTAGCGGATTTGTTCCTGTGACATGAGTTTGGGTGATCGTTGGTGATCCTATCACACAGCAGGTGTTGCGGTGACTTGTGTTCGTGGAGCACTCTCAGTTGCTATTGTGGTGGCCAGGAGAGTCACGTTACGAGGGAGCGCCCTTAGCCAGCTGTTATAGCGATTCGACAGTTCAGAGTTCACGAGGAAATCTTTATGTTGTTCCTGAAGTTTGACCAATGTAGCCTTTCGATAAGTTATTCAGCAAGTTGCAATTGACGTGGGCGGCTAGTTGGGCATGTTGGAGTTCGTACCATGACCTTGTTTGAGGACAGACTTTTCTCCGAGGTTATTGTTGTTTGATATCCATGGCTATTGTACCTCCATCTCCACTTCCGAGGTTTTGGAGAGTGTTGTATCCATCCGGAGGTTGCGAGATCCTTGTTGGAGGATATGGCTTAGCTGCGGATCTGTTATAGCTTGATATCGTGGTTTTGGTGTGTTTGTGAGTATGGACTTACTGACGACGCATTTGACTGTGTTTGAGTACCTCGAGAAGGAGGTTGTGTTTCGATGACCAGGTTTCCCCGAGATACTGTTTCGCGGTGATGGTCAAATGGATGGTGGAAACGGGTTGTGTTGTTTGCTTAGCTCATGTTGTGGATACTTCGGTTGCTGTGCCCGACATTGGTGACATTGAGGTGGTTCCCGAGTTTCCAGGAGTATTCCGGAGGAGTTACCAGGTGTTTCTCTAGTTCGGGAGACCAACTATACCATTGAGGTTGTACCAGGCGCTGGACTCATTTTATTGGCATTTTGTCGTTCGGAGCCAGCGGAGCTGATAGAGCTACAGTTTCGACTCCAGGATTTGCTGGAGGAGGTTTCAGGAGATTTCATGCGACCCCGCGTATTTGCGTGGTGTGCTCTTGCATTGTGTGTACGGATGATGGATGGTTCGACGAGGTGGTGCATTGACTACCGGAAGCCTGATTCGCTTCAGAGGAGAGCGAGTATTCTCTGCATCGGATAGACGATTGGTTTGATCAGCTCACGAAAGCTTCAGTCTTTTCGAAGATTGATTTCGGGTTGGATACCATCAGTTGGGGATCGATGAGTCAGATGTGGTTTGGACAGTTATCGGATCTCGATGTGAGCACTAGGAGTTCTTGGTCACGTTGTTAGGTTGACTATTGCCCCATAGATCTTGCGGACTCAATGGACCAGGTGTCCAGACGATTCTGGACGAGTTTGCGGTCATGTTCGTTGGCAATGTCCTGATGTACTCTGGGAGTGTGGACCAGTACCTGCAGTAATTGTGAGCAGTTTTGCGGACTTCGCAAGATAATCAGCTGTTTGTGAAGTTCAGCCAGTGTGAGTTTTGGCTGATTAGCATGAAGATTTTGGGTCACGTGATGTTATCCGAGGGAGTTGGCGTGGATCCTGATCAGTTAGAAGCCGTGTTGATTTGGGGATTGCCCTACCATTGTACTAGAGATCGGGAGTTTTTTGGGTTTAGCAGGCTATTTTCGGTGCTTTGTGCAGGATTTTCCCAGATTGCCACTCTACCTTCCGGATTGACGAAGAAGGCGTCAAGTTCGAGTGGTTCGATGCACGCGAGGAGAGTTACTTACTCCTGCAGGATGGTTGACCGTTGTTTCGGTTTTGACCTTACTTGATGATCGTGATGAGTTCGTGGATTACGGCGATGCATCGAGGTTTGGATTTGGTGGTTATACGTGATGCAGCTTTGCAGAGCGATGGCTCATGGTTTCAGGTAGTGGAAACTTTACGAGGCTACGTGTCCTATGTATGATTTGGGTGTAGCTATCCTTGTGTTTGCATCAGAGAGTTCGAGACACTACATCTATGGCGTGCAATACAGTGTAGGACGTACACTGATCACTTGAGTTTCATCGACTTGCATTTTCGGCCAGATTTGGGCTTGAGGCAGTGTAGATGGATAGGGTCGATTAACGACTATGGCTGCACATTTGAGTTTATTCAGAAAGGCTAGAGATTGTACTTTGACCATCCGTCTAGGATGTTGTTGCTGATGCATTCAGTCAGAAACCGGGAGCTTCAGTGTTTCATGTGTGTGTATGGCTCGAGTTTTCGTGTTAGCCGAGTTGCGAGTTATGGGAGCTGAGTTCGAGTGTGATGATGATGAAGCTCATTGTTTGCGTGCGATATGCAATAGTGGTGCGAAGATTTGTCAGATGCTCCGAGTTTTCTACTCGTGACACAACCTGTGGAAGAACGTAGTAGCTTGGGTGTGCAGAGGCCACAATTGTCGACTGGCGATGGCTAAGGGGCAGAGATTTGCTGAGAAGTGTCAGCCATTAGAGATTTCCGGTTGGACGTGGCGTTTGTCACTGTGATCTTGTGTGTGTTTGTGCGCACTTCGGTTTGTGATACCAGTTGTCAGACTATTGTGGACCATTTTACGAACTTAGTACGTTTCCTTGTACTTTCTGGAACAGATTTCAGTGGCAAGTTGGCATAGTTGTATTTGACGGAGGTTGTCCATTTCGTGGTGTACCTGTGTCCCAGTTTGCTGATCGAGATAATCAGCTACAACTATGTGTTGGCAAGCTTTGCAGCGAGCATTGGGGACCAGATTACAAGTTAGTACCGATTCGTATCCTTAGATTGGCGAGCGATCTTTGAGGACTATTCAGACCTTGGAGGGCATATTGTGGACCTCGGTATTGCAGTTGCGGAGGATTTGGGACCAGCAGTTTCACTTGTTTGAGATTGCTTACAGTACCAGTTTGTTGATCACTGCGATATTGATGTTGCTTGATGTCGTTTTGAGGAACGATGTTGTACTCCATTGTGCTGGAGCGAGTTTGGTTTGACTTGATGTTTGATCCTGATTTTGTTGAATGTGTTACCACAGACTTTCGGATTAGCGGAAATGGGTTGATAATTGCTCGAGTTTGATGTTTGAGCTATGTTGATATGAGTGTATTGAGTTGTGATTTGCCATGTTGTTTTGATCCGTATGTGGTCATAGGCGAGTTTGTGTTGTGCCGTATGGTTCGGCATCGCCTATATTGTTAACTTTTATGTGTGTTGTGTTCCGTGTGGTGGAACTATGTTTTAGGTTTGTTACGTGTTGTGTACCCTATCTGTTCCTTATGTAGGAACACTTGGCTATTGTGTGGAGCCAGTTCAGATTCGAGATTTGAGGGTACAGGGGTTTCAGCACGGAGCTATCTCCTATTGTGGAGTTAGTTATCAGAGTTGTTCAGTTGATGTTATCATTGGAGAGCTGAGCAGTATGCAGAGGCAGTGCTCCTACTTTTGTCGACAGATTTGAAATTTCGAGGTCGAAATTTTTTTAAGGGGGGTGGATTTGTGACGACCCAGAACAGAATCAGCAGTGGAATCAGCTTAACCTACGAGCTTGCGCGTAGTCGCAGATTTTCGACAGTTATTTGAATAGCCAGACTTGTTAACGACTAAATTATTGACCGAGAATTGGAGTTGGGTCTCTTCTCTAGAGTCGTTGTACGTGTGATTTCGAGTTCGTGGGCGGTTCCGGATCGTTATTTGGACGACCGAAGAATAAGTTATGAATATTTGAAGTTTCGACGGAATCGGGTTAAATTGATGGTGCTCTTAGCGACTAAATTACCGGTCGAGAATTTGGTTTCGGCTTCTTCACGGAAGTTGTTAAGAATTTAATTTCAAGCTCGTGGGAACTTTCGGAGCATTATTCTGAGTTATGAAGATTAAGTTGTGATTATTTCCGATTGTTGATTATTTAGTCGGTTTAAATATGTGTTGGTTTGAACAGTTGACTTTTTATCGGATTTGCCGATGTGTTTGACTTTGGATGATAATTGAAGAATACGTCGAGTCGAGTTTGTTGCCGCGAGAATTATCGGAATCGGAATTACGACGAGAAAGTTACGGATATTTGAAGTTTATCGAAAAGGGTGTTTGAAAGTTTCTATTTTTGGAAGGTCTATAAATAGAAGGTTGCTATTTTGGGCAAGTCAACAGTTGCCATTATGGGAGTTGACCGAGTTGACCGAGTCAACTCGGTGGAGAGAGAGAGAGAGAGATTCACGACGGCAAGGGCGGCCTCC
Organism: Geum urbanum; assembly: GCA_946800695.1. Lineage (NCBI taxonomy): Eukaryota > Viridiplantae > Streptophyta > Magnoliopsida > Rosales > Rosaceae > Geum > Geum urbanum. The sequence goes on from OX327001.1 coordinate 14,936,660, forward strand.
ACGGCGGCTATGGGATTCCGGCCACCCTACGGCTTGGCCTTGGGCCCGTTCTCTTCGCCTCGACCTCCTCGTCCCAACCCCGGCCACCTTTCACGGCGTGGCTCACCGGAAAGAGAGGAAATTTCGTCCAAAGAATGGAAGAAACTTGGGGTTTTGGTTGGTTTCGATTTCGGTCGAATTGAGCTACAAATTGTAGTGGGCTTTGAAGCTCTCCTCACCATGATTCTAACCATGTAAGTATGGAGTTCTAATTTGATTTGTGCTTGGAGAATTTTGAATTTGAAATTTTGGGAACAATTCGGTTTTACTTGAAATTGACCTAGTTAGAGTGAGAATTGGCCTTCGATGCAGTTGACAAAGTTGCTCAGTAGGTGATTTTGCATGGAATGATGGTTGCTCCGCCGGGAAAAGTTCAATTTAGTGGCGCCGCCGCCGCCGCCGGCGGTCAACGGTGGTCAACAGTTTGACTTTTGGAGTTTTCGACAAGTTGCATGTCATTTCACTCGAAATCGCGCCCCGATCGCAGTGAGGAGGTTCGTTTTCGAATTGAGCGTCTGAACTTACAGTGAGGTATTGAGGTGTGATTTCCGGATTTCCGACAGTTTGTCGTAATCGGATTATGTGTTTCCGAGAACGGTGGTTTCTCGTGATTTGTTTTGAATTGTCGAGTTATGACTTTGAGTAATGGACTTTGTGAATATTCAGGGGTTCGTGGTCGTTCGTTTGGGGAGGGACTTTCCGCCGGATCACGGGTTAACGCGAACTGCGTTACGCTAGTCTGTGAGTGGACAATTTCTTTTCACGGATTGATTGCGAGTCTTTTATATACGTTTTACGAACTTGAGCATGCAGTATGATCATGGTTTTATGAGCATGAGATTTCATACAAGATTATGTTTATTATGAGCATGTGTTATACGATTATGCTTATATCAGTATATATTACGTATATGCACTTATATATTGATTCATGCATTTGCATTGACTTGTTTACGATTTGATTTACACAGAGTACAGTCTCAGTTACGTTGTTGTATCGATACACTTGCCTCTCGGCTGATCCCCGATGGTAGGCCTACCAGGAGATGCAGTACCCCTACCTGACCGGCGATGGGCAGTACCCCGGAACCGAGGCATTTCTGGCTATGAATCACGTGGAAGTCAGGGACTCCGTGATTCCGACTGTACTAGCACGGATGTGTCCATGAGTGACCCCATGAGATTTTTCATGCATGCTCTGTTTACGAGTTGGAGTCAGCATCTCCTCGTATACTATTTGATTTGTTTTATTTATATTTCGACTCGCATATGTTTTTTATAACATATAATACTTAGTGAAAGACATTTATTTTCGTCCACTCACTCTAACAGTTTTCATGTCTTTCCCCTGGGCTTTTCGGTTTCCGTGCCCAGTTTGCAGTTCGGACTCTAGTGTCGCACGTCGTGGTCGGAGGCATAGTGCTCGAGCTACCTTGTTTCTTCCAGTAGGTTTATTGTTCTACCTACTGTAATATGCTTATATGATTATACATTAGAGGTCGCTCTGAGTATGTTGTTGTATATATTATACGATTTTATTCCGGATTTCAGTAAAGTACAGATATATTTATTGTTTTACTTTACTGTTGATATATTGAGAAATCCGGATGGGATTGGTGCCTACGGTTTGATTTTTGTGGCATAGGATGAAGTGTATTTTCCGCGTGCAGGTAATAGTAATTCCACGTTAGTAACGAAACTCTGCCAAAATTTCTACGGTTTTTATTGGTTCGTGTTTTCGAAGGGGTTTGACTCCGGTTTAGGGAGCTAAATCGGGGTTGGGTCCTTTCAACCCCACGGGACGATCCACCTACCAATCCGAAGAGGAGCACGATCCCAACATTTCTCATGAAGAGACCCCGGCCAATCGTGGCCGGAAAAGGGTCCAAAAACCGTGAAAACCGAACGGCAGTTTTGGGGTAAAACGGGTCGCCCACCTTGACCCGTGGTCAACGCGGGTCAAGGCCCAGTTTCCCAATATGGCAGGTTTCCAAAAACGGCAAGGATTTTTCCATATTTATACCGTACGCGTATCGAACCCCAAACGAATAAATACGACAATATTCGACAGACGAAAATATTCAGAACTTATTCCTCTTAACTCGGAAAAATTCTCCGGAAGTTATCACGAGGTCGAAATTAAATTCTCTACAACTTCCACGAAGGATTCGAAATCAAATTCTCGCCCGATAATTTAGTCGCTAAGGAAGCCGCCATATTAACAGATTATGCCGAAATCACAACAAATCGCGAAACTCGCAAATCAAGTCGATAATCATTCCATTTACGTTTCGGATCGATCAACGGTCCAAAACAGATCACAATCACAATTCGGTTAGACTAGAACACAAACAGATAAACTCGACAGTATTCCGAAATTTCAAATATTCATATTATATTCCTCAGTCGTCCAAATAATAATCCGGAACCGTCCACGAACTCGAAATCACGCGTACAACAATTCTCGAGAATAGACTCAACTCAAATTGTCGACCAATAATTAAGTCGTGATCAAGACCAGCGATTCAATCAATTATCGGAGGACTGCGATTAGGCGCTGACTCACGAACTAAACTGATTATACTACTGATTCTGTTTCGGGTCGTCGCAATGCACCCATTGCTTGAGTAGTTTGAAATCACCAAACTGCTTAACCAAGAGCAAAACTGAATGCAGCAGTTTACAAACTGCTTGAGCAGTTACTATTCAGTGACCGAATGAGGGTGTGACACATGTCATCTTCGGTTAATGATATCGAAAAAATAATTGAAGCCAATTTTCGGTGAGATTTCTGACCAATGAAGATGTGACACGTGTCATCTCCGGATAACGATATCTACGAAATAATTGAAGCCGATTGTCGGTGAGATTTTCGACCAATGAGGATGTGACATGTGTCATCTCCGGATAACGATACAGACGAAATAATTGAAGTCGATTGTCGGTGAGATTTCTGACCAATGAGGATGTGATACGTGTCATCTCCGGATAACTATGTCGACGAAATAATTGAAGCCGATTGTCGGTGAGAATTTGCAATAAAATTATCATCTCTCTCATTTTTATCACACCAACAACCACATTTTCTAATCCTTGAAGCATCACTCCGATGAATCCTTTTAGCTTCCACAACTTTTTCCAGTGGAGGCAACATCAAAATCAGGAGGATGACGGGATAAAGCAATCTTTCGTCAATCTCGTGGCCATGGAGGACGCACAACTTGGTGATGAACCACAAGGTCGTGGATCACGTCGGGGTCGCAAAGCAAATTGACAAAGTTTGAGGGCGTCGAGGGGAGAGAATCTCGTGGAAGATTACTTCATCGAATGCTCCATCTTCAACGTGTAAGAATTTTGGTAGAGATACCGAATGAGCAGAGACTTATTCAACACTATCATGACGGATCTCTACAATTTCAACCAATATTGGCATCAAAGAGAGGATGCCACTGGATTGCTAGGCCTCCTTCCCCAACAAAAGATGACCGGTGCTCTGCGAATACTGGCGTACGACGCATCCGCAGATGAGTGTGCCGAAATCACAAGGATGGGTGAATCCATTACACTAGAATGTATGAAGGAGTTTTTCCGACAAGTGGTTCACCTTTATGGTCAGTGTTACCTCCACACTCCAACAGAACAGGACCTTATAAGCCTTCTAGCTAAGAGCTAACAACGAGGTTTTCCAGGTATGATTGGAAGCATCGACTGCATGCACTGGGAATTGAAGAATTTTCTAACAGCTCATCAAGGGGCATACTCAGGGCGAAAGGGTCGCCCCACCATTATCTTAGAGGCGGTGACCTCGTATGATACATAAATATGGCACAGTTTCTTTGGGGTTCCAGGCGCTCAAAATGACATTAATGTGCTCCACCAATCAGATGTGTTTCATGAAGTCCTTGTCGAACGAAGCCCAACCGCCGTATTTGAAGTCCATGGAGAGCCGTACTCCAACGCTTATTATCTTGCTGACAGAATATACCCAAAGTACTCTACATTTGTCAAAACAATTTCTAACCCCTAAACACCGGCATATAAGTTGTTTGCAAAGAAACAGGAGGCATACCGGAAAGATGTGGAGAAATGCTTTGGCATCCCGCAATCCCGATGGGCAATTATCCGTCATAGCTGTACATTGCACAAGATATCGGTAATCAAAACTATCATGTTAGCCTGCATCATATTGCATAACATGATTGTCGAGAGTAAGTTTGTAGATGAAGAGTTTGAGGAGAATGCAGAAGAAGACATGCAAAATCCAGTACGAGCTTTCCAGGTTTATGATGGGCATGTTGATGAGGATGATAATCGAATTCCTTTTGAGCCAATGAGTAGAGATTGACATAATATGTCATGGTTTCATGATCGTGTTGCCGATCTCGAATCTGTTTATATCTATAAGGAGCTTCAGAAGAACTTTGTGAAGCACAACTGGATGCTTGAGACTGGAGAAAGACTATAATTATGTGTGTTAAAAATTTTACTATATGTGTTTAAATTTCATTAAGTGTGTTTCAAATTCAGTATGCGTGTTTCAATTTCTGAAAGTGTGTAATAAATATGATATGATTCAATTTTAATTTTTAGATTATGCCTTGAATCAGGTTTATATGCTGCCAACATACGAAGGTCTCGCTGACCGGTCAATGACTCAGGGACCAGGGGTGAAGCACCCTGGTGGGGGGGTCGGGGACTCGGGGGCAACACCCTCGAAGCTAATTTGTAATCCGTATTATGCTGGGATTATGTTTTCTGTCGTTGGATCAGATTTTGGGTTCAAAATCAACGGCCCAGATCAACTGGCCCGTTAGTTTTTTTTTTCCAACCGGTGCGCCACGTGTCGTCCTCTCATTGGCGCGTATTTTTTTATTTTTTACTTATTACTAGCGCGTGTATTACACACACTTGGGTTAAAAAAATGACAGCAGCTGGCATCACCCACGTGAGCATGGGCTCCACCAGCCGCTCGATCAGCAGCTCAACCTAGAATTGCTCGAACTTATTGACTGGCAAGGTGCTCGCCCTGTTTCCTCCCTGGTGCATCACCAAAAAACGTCTTACTCAAGCAACTCCGGCGAGTCCCTCCACTTGCTCGAGCAGCCGACCGATTTTCAACACCCGGTACGGATGCTCTTATATATAGTTTTTCTATTTGACTTTTTTACAGTTTTATAACTATGATGATGCCATGTAGTACATCCTTTTTGAGAACCTGGAGCATTGTTGCTAATTAACTCGAGTTTCTAGTAAGGAATTAATAAGACTAAGCACGACTTTTTCGGACAGTACTAACCTTCAGGTCCTCGCTAGACAAGCATGTAGTTGGCTATTTTGCATCATCATCATTTCTTGAGGACAATAAGGAACTGCATTCACTTATGCATATATCAACCTGATCGTAGTGCATTCACTAAGAATTACTAGCTAGGCTGAGAATTTCCAGTACGTACTGCATTTAATTTGGGTGCTCTCACGTATGTGTTAAGTTTTGAAAAACCTATCATGCATACACCTTTAATGTATGCAATGACATAACCCCGGGTTAATTTAACTAATTAACCTGATCGAAGAGTTGTCCAGATTGAAGATACATTGAACATTAACTTGAACTAGCTAGTAGTGTCAAACATGTTTATCAATTAATAATTATCTTGTATGTGAAATCACTTGACGCTATATGCCTATATACAACCAATGGTAACACGTAATTGATTCAGTGAAAGTATTGGGTCTCGTCACGGGAACGTTTGATATGGAACCTCCACGTCATGTATTCGAACGTTGGCGGTATCAAAATATGTTTGTTAAATTATAAGCGTGGTCCGACACTACTGCAATTTACAGTTGAACCATTTAACATGAACAGAGTTATTTGGTCCAGGAAGTCTTTGGGTAATGCTCCACTTGCTAGCTAGCCATTTCTGTAATTAAGTTCGTCGAAATATTGCTGTCAGCCTAATGCTTATTCTGCAATCTTATTACAATGCTAACTCATCCCACCTCAACGCAAAATTACTCTGAACTAAGCATTAATTCTGCTATATTAGGTTACGAAAAGATTCAAAAATCTATAGAACGTCTCCTGAAATTTAGTTCAGGTACACGTACATATTGGATTTGAATGATTGAGCAGGGGTCTTTTCTTTTACTTTTTTTTTTAAAGGAGGAGCATGGGTCTAGGCAGGCCTGGAGTAGTGATCAACACATATTACCCATGCAAGATACCTCTCCAGAATAGGCAGGCCGGAGTAGTGATCGAATCGGAAATGGCACCTCGATGAGTTTTTGAAATGACAAATGTCTTATCTTCCAATTAGAGGTATCTCTATTCTTCCACACTCCCAAATCACCCGTGTTGCTGATTTCATAGATACCAACACTCTTCAATGGCATTTAGATGATATTGCCCCCCTCTTGATGACAACATTCAGGCTGCTATCCGTGATGTTCCCATTATCCATTATGTCCCACCGGACAAACTTATTTGGCCTGCTGAAAAATATGGTATCTTCACCGTCAAATCGGCTTATCATCTTCACAGGAATTTTCGGACACACATTCCGACTGCTCACCCTCATAAGTAGCATTTTGTTCAGTCTTCCTTCTGGAACCTACTATGGAAAGTCAAATGCATTCCAAAAATTAGGATCTTCCTTTGGTGAGCTGTTTCTGAAACCTTGCCTACGCTTGCCACTCTATTCCGTAAACACATGGGTCACTCTGACATATGTCCTCTTTGTCTGAAGGAACCACGAACAATTGAGTACGCCCTCCTAACCTGTGCTTGGACTCGTGTGTTTGGTTTGGGCATCACTGTTGACCTCAACTCAATCTCTACTCTGGATCTTTGGTTGTTTCCTATTCTCTTATCTAGTAATAAGAGCGCGTCTTCTATCGATGACATTGCTACTCACGTCTCTTTCATTCTATAGCATATTTGGAAGCATCGGTGCACCTCTGTGTTCAACCAAACTGCGCCAGACCCGGCAACCGTCATTTGTAAGTCCTTTGGGGGCTGCTTCTGAGTTTCTTTGCAACCCCCCTTCTATCACAAGATCCACTCTGATCCCGACAGAAGTTCCCAATCATCCTGTCTGGGCTCCTCCGCCTCAGAATATTCTGAAATTCAATACGGATGCGGCCTGGAATTCTGATACCTTTCAAGGAGGCATAGCTGTCATTGTTTGCGATCATTATGGCACCTTTCTCACGGGGGTTGCCAAGTCTATCCGGGTCATCTCTGCTACTGCCACTGAATCCACTGTGATTATCGAAGCCCTTAACCTTGCTCACACCTTGAATGTCTCTACAATTATCATTGAGTCCGACTGTCAACATGTTATCCATGCAATCAAGTTTCCTAAAGCTCAGGTGGACTGGACTATGGTTCCTCAAATCTCTCACATCACTTCATTAGTTTCTTCATTTCGAAAAGTTTACTGGCCAATTCTGCAGCCGATTGTATAGCAGGCCTGGCTTCCAAGAAGGTGTGTCCCCCGGATTGGATTTCCAACCAACCTCCCTCTCTTTCCCATGCTCTTTTTGTTGATGCCATTCCCAGCGTTCTTCCCCAAGATGATGGTGGCTAGTTGTTGTGGTATTTTAGTTCCTTTGTCAAAAAAGAAAGAAAGTAGAGTCCCTGAATTATAGCTGCGATTTTACAGTCTTTTTTATCAATTGGCCGGTAAGCAAATTAAAGGTCGTCTGAGATTGATGATATACGTAATCCCGAAAGTCTGTTTAGTATACCAGAACAAATTCCATAAAAAAAAAGGGCATGTGACAATTGCCGTGGTCCATCAACTTGGAATCCCCTAGAAAAGTAACAAGAAATAATCTGCTAACTAATAAGGAAATCCCTTTTTTCAGTATCTGTATTTTGATTTCGGTGTATTTGTTCTTGTCTTGGTGCTATTTGTAGGTGTTCGAATGGAAGTTCATTGTTCAAACAATCAAACCTACAAAGATAGAAAGAGGATGCACGTACCACTGGAAGTAAAGCTTGACACCGAATTAGTGCACAAAATGTGACATTCTCAGGATATATACACCATCAGATATTTGAAATGCAGAATTGTTGCCTGCCTTAAACTAAACCAGTCAAAGGAATAACCATCTGAATAATAATTGGTCCCAATCTGTGACCTTTAACAAATATCATATATGAGTGAAATAGACTACAAAAGACTCCAGAATTTAGAATTTATCATTTGTCTGATAGCCACTATAGATATACAGGGAGGTCAATCTTTGTTTGTTGTGTTAAATCAAGATCTGCCCCAACAGCAGTGATGCTACTTGAGGTCCCTCCTTCAGTTTCGGTTACCATCTTTAAGAAGTAACTATGCCTGCAGAACAAAATATTTAGAACCTGAAGTGAATTTAGGTTATGAGAAGTTGAGAACTGGCCAACAGAAGGTTAGTATACCATCGAGTGTCTGCAGTCAGTTCAGGGTGGAAGGCAGTTGCTAGCAAATTCTTTTGTCTAACTGCTACAATCACTTTCTTCTCAGACTCATTTTCCTGAAATACCCAGACATACGTGTGAAAAATAGCCAGCAAAATATGGTGAAAAATAACTTCATTACAGTCGTATATCAAACTTAGCATTCACAGTAGACAATGGTGAATCAGTTTTTTGTAGCAATTTAAACCACAGGAAGAAAATTACTGACAATACATTTCTGTCCAATTCAAATCGGTGGCCACAAGATAAGGGTTCAATGACATGATACAGCTATTGACTGGTGATTCTAATAAACCCCAAAACAACAAGACTGATCAAATGGGCAAGGTGAAATTATATGTTTCTTACTAAAGGAGAATCTTGTGCTCATAAACTATCAAAGAATTCTCTAATCTGCTTGTTCTCAACAATTTTCAGTCATAGTCACAAGTGCTGTTAATTGCAGATAGTTAATCTAGTATTTATCAAGTAATAACTTCTTCCTCAAACATCAATAACTCAACTGTCATAAATTATATGTAGCTTATTGCAGGAGAATCTTGTGCTCATAAAGTATAAAAGAATTATCCAATCTGTTTGTTCTCAACAATTTTCAATCTTAGTCATATGTGTTGTTAATCGCAGATAGTTAATCTACTATTTATCAAGTAATAAGTTCTACCTCAAACATCATCACCTCAACTGTCATGAACTTTCATATCGATGACCTTTTTCCAGGTTAACTAAAACTTTTCCACAATGATTACACTCTACTACATGATAATCTGACCAATTCTGTCCACAAACAATAATATTACCCTTTCAAGAGATGGAGAGAGTTGAATTTCAGTAAGAAGTCTCTCTGTAATTTTCACATCACTCGTACATATGTTTCAAATATGATTTACCAATTACAAACTACTGACAAAATGTTAAAATTTAATCAGCATTTTAACTCATCTACACTTATTAAATATGGTTTGGTTGAATTTACCCATATATAACAAAATTCAAAAATTTGAAATGGAGAAATGGTCTTTGGAAACAAATAACTCGAATACAGTTATACTGCAAAATTAGATGAAAAAAATGAGGCCTTGACTACCAAAATGATTATATCAACTACAGATAACCAAGTTTCTCGAGTAAAATTATGAACCTCATGGCCCTCGACATCTGGATTTGAATTCTTCACCTTATTAGGAGGGACAGTATAATCAGCCAGCACCTCAACTTCTGGTCCTACCTCAAGGATTGCAGGAGCACGAATGAAAACTCCACGAAATAATTCAGAACCACCTTCTTTTGAGGCAAGATCTGGTACAGAAAGTTCTGCCTCAAAACTTCGAATCTGTAAATGTTTGACAAATTGAGTAAACCACTATTGAATTAAGGATAAACACTCAAAATATTACATCAAAGTATAGTCCCTAAATAAATCAGTTCCTTACAATCGATTAACTAAGATTACACTCTTTAGCCTTAAAACCAAAATTTTATAAATGGTCCCAATTCTTATTACACAAGTACTAAACCCTCTGACCTATACTATACACACATGTATAAAGCTAACCAGGCCTAGACTTTGAAGATATCAATCACTGAGCTGTTAGCTTTCAGATATTATCATCATAGTTTACCACATTTTTAAATTAGCAAGTCAAATTGAATCCGATTATTATAGTATGCTCCAATCCAGAAAAAAAATATAAAAAAAATAAGAAAGAAGAAGATAATTATAGTATACTAAAACTTAAAGATCGCATATGTGGCCATTCTGGAAAAAGAGACTTTCATTGTAACTAGGTGACGAAATAAATAGGTATGAAAACCATTTATTAATTCATTACAGTTTGCAAAACCTTCAAGATAACATGAGTGCAAGTGTGTAGCTATAGAATATTGGAGTCTTTCATGGTAGTGAATAAGTACAGAAGTTTTTTTTCTTTTCTTTTTTTTCAAAGTAAAAAGATTATATAGAGGAGGCCACAGGTAACACAATAAATAACTAACACAAAAGCCATTCAAAAGTTACAGTTTGTACCTAAGTGCTTAACCAAATCTTTTTGTCAAGACCTCTAGGACTACTATGCAAGTATATACTGACAAAGCCTACCAATATATGAAGACCTTTATCTTTTATTTACACACATATCTATCGTGATAAACAGGGACTGTAGAAGTGATTGCCTCACCTGACTGCCAAAGAAATTTCTGTGAACCATGCAATCTAGGCCTCCAACAAGTTCCTGTCCTCCTTGTTTCTGTCCTGAAAAATGCATTCAACTCATCTCAACAACAAACACAATTGATGGCTGCTTCAATCGCATTGAGTAATAAAAAAATATGAATTACTAATCATCTTTGCAGTATAGAGTAAAAAGTAAAGAAAAAAGTGCACCTGTAGCTTTGTTTGCTAAGAAAATAAGCCCAGCGCAGGTCCCCCAAACAGGCTTCCCCATCTTAACAAACTCGCGCAAGGCAGGAAACTGTAAACCAATTCAACAAATAGCACAGTCATTCATCATTCTTGTAAACAATTTCCTGGTGTCCAAGTCAAGTTCATAGCTTTAGTAAAGTCCATAGCCTTTTGCTTTCCTAATCAAATTCTAACCAACATACCAAAATTTCGCAGTTCCACGGCTTCTACATACCCAAACAACCCAAGAACAAAACCCATTACACCATTTCCCCCATATTAATGGTATACCAAACCCAATCTCTTACTGAAAATTATAGCTCAACAGAAAGCATTTGCATCTTGAACCAACCCAAGCAGTAATAAAGTACAAAACTTTACTTTCAAAATAAAAGTGGTACAAAATTTTGGAACGAATCAACAACACACAAAACGATAGTGAGCGAGTGAGTGAGTGAAAGAGTGATAATGAAACCAGGTTGTGATAATCGGCGAGCTTAGCCATGGTGGTACTCTCTCCTCCAGGGATTATAAGGGAGGCCACGCTCTCGAGTTGCTCTGGCTTTCTTATCTCGACGCCCTTCACTCCTAGTCTTCTCAGCACTAGAACAACAACCACCAAGTTTCAATAAAACATTTACAGAAAAACCCATTCGAGAGAGAAAGAAAGAGGTAAAAAGCATGCCTGCTATGTGTTCGTTGTAAGAGCCCTGTAAAGCAAGCACGCCGACGAGGGCCATATTTGGTTGCTTCAGAGAGACTTGGGGGGACGATCGAGAGAGCCTGAGAGAGTCGTAAAGCGATGAACTGCACTTGTTCGCTGAGTGGTTCCACTTTTTCTTAGTTTGAATGATGCGTTCGTTTTCTTTTAACTTGTATTGAAATCTAGTTTGAACTTGGAGAGCTTGGTTTATTGAGGTGAGAAGATAAGACTTTACTACTTAGTAAAGTAGGGGGAGTGTAGTACTACGTGGGCTGTGGATTATGCCCGAACTTAAGGAATGGTCAACTTCTGTATTGAAAGAAGAAATGAAAGCTAATCCTGCTTTTGATCAAGTTTGAGGTGCTCATGTGTTCTGCTTTCATCCTCTGAAACTTAAGCTAGTTGCATTATCAAAGAGCAGGTACTGCTATTAATTAGTTGATTTTATGGGAATGAAACCGAGGATTTCATCCTCAAATGTTCATGAGTTTATGGTACCAATTTTCTACACTAGTTATATTCAGTAGTGGAACTGAGATGGTGATAGTATTTTGTTGTTAGGTAGAGCTGTGATCTCTGATCCCTTTTTCTGGTGATATATTGCAGATACAAGCTTGTTGTTTCAGTTCCCGAGCCCAAAAATGTGCATCACCCACCATTACAAACATTCAGGTGCACTTATATATGAATTGTTTGTTGACTCCCTATTATTGTTTCTTTTATTTGACAGCTTTAAGTGGGATATCCTGATCGCTGGTCATTTATGGAATGTCAGGCTAAAAAAATTCCATCTACTACCTCAAGACATCATATTGTTATTGTACGTATTATTTCTTTTAGTTTTTAGTATGAGTATTGCCTAGCTTTGTGTGAATTTGTTAGGTAGATATATAGGTGCAACTGGTAGATCAATTGTGTGACAGTGTTTGAATGTCTTGGTGTGCACGAGTTCTTTTGAGAATTTGCTGATCTTGTCCTCTTTGCAGCCCTGTTCTGCGTACCTTTCTGAATGATGCAGTAACATAGGCATGGGGTTATATATCTGGTGAGAGTGATGGCTGAATTGTTTGGGTTTCCCTTTCATGGTGGTCCACTTTCTCAACCCTATGCAATTCCCACTCCTGGAGCTGTGCATGGACCTGTTGGACCTGTTCCTCGTGCCCCTCAACTAGAAAGTCGAAGTTTTTGGGGCTGGACGTGGGAATGCTGGTACTCCTATTAGCAGCCATCCCCCCGCACCAGCAAGGCACCGTTGGAAAATTGTGGTTTTCCACCATTTTAAAGTGACAATTTAAACAAAATAATTAAGTGTGTTGCACTTAATTTTGATGTGAGGGAAAATGGATTTGTATTCTCCTACAAGAGTACATAAAGATTATGTATTCATTTGTTTAAATTGGTTAATGGGTGAATGAGAAATTGTCATCCAAAGATTGCTACTTGAAACAAAAGGAAGAAATGTGATTCCACATGGTGGCCGGCCAATTATGGTGATAACTCACAACCTTTTGGTGGCCGGCCATTATGGCATTCTCCTTCTCCTCCATGTATAAATAGAGGCTCCATCCTCCCTCATTCTTCATCTCATCAGAAGCAATCTCTTCTTCTGATCACTTCTCTCCCTCTCTCAACTCAGAGCAAAATTCGGTGATAGAGAAATATATTCTTTAGTTCGAAGAGAAGTTCTTGTGCTGCGGTACAAAACTTGAAATTATTTTATCCTGGGAGAACAACGTCATACAAGCATGTGGGCGGCGTAAAAGTTCTTAAGGAAAGCGTGTGATACACGTGACTCAACTTAGTTCATATTCTTAACCAGAATTTATTCTTCGTTCATATATTTATAATTTACTAATTATTTTATTAATATTTTATTTATTATATTTAATTTAATATCACTTACTTTTTCTACAAGCACACAGCAAAACATCAGAAATCTGGGGTCTAACTACAACTTTCCTGCTTCGGAAAATCCTAATAGCTAGCCATCCAACCTGATTTGTCAATAATGTTCGTATCTTTCTCCTCTTCATTGCTAGGATGACATTTAAATGTTGCATTGCCAGTCTCATGTAAATTTTTGCCTGAGATGGATGCCAGGTCAAGGGCCAAGCCAAACATTTCATGATGGATATTCCTTGGGAAGCATGTTATGCGAGCCATGCTAAATGTATACTGCGTCTTTCTGTTTGTTTCTCCAATCACATGTGGATGTGGTATATGATACTCTTCATCTGTTTGATAAAGTTGCTCAACATATTTGCTGGCTACATGAGTTCTATGTGCTCCCAACCTTTTAATTTACTCATTACAACCTACATGAGTCCTCTGTACCCCTAATTGTTACTACAACACTCATTTGTGGATTTGCAGGTTATGTTGTTTCCGTCTTTGTAATAGATCAGGAACGGACAAAACAATTGATACAGAGCACCTCAGACTTTGGAAGCTGACCATGTAGTCATTAATTTTCTTTTGTATTTCATCAAGTAGATTAAGTAGATGATTAAGGACCACAAACCCTAAGCAACTACTATTGGTAGTGCATTTGAAATTTACTGAACTGTGATGTATACATTTATATGAGCTAATACATATTGTAATGTAGTTCACTTTCTTGAATGTTTATTAGTACAAGTTTTAATGATGGGTGTGGAAGAATATGAGGAAGCATTTTATGTGTCATCTTTTAGATAAGAGGACACAAATTGAATGGTATTGCAATTTGTGTCCTCTAATATATTTAAGGGCACCCATATTGTAATTTTTAGGACACAAACAATGTGTCCTCTTATGTGTTTAATGACACCTTTTAGTAAACGATATATGAGGGAGGAAAGATCACAGTTGTCCGTGAAGATGAACCTCAAGAAATTCATGAGGGAGGAGGTTTATTGATCTCAGAGCATCCGCATCCATTTTATGGAGAGGAAGTCCTATTTGAGAAATTCCTCACCCATTTGAGGAATTCCTCTTTAATAGAAAGTCTTATTCCTGTTTTTCGTGCAGCGGTACCAAAAATAGGACTTCCTATTACTATTTATTATTATGTAATTTTTTTTAAATCCGATTAATATTTTCACCTAATAATTAGCCGATACATGTCATTCCGGATCAGATAATTGGTAGCGGATTTCCGATAAGATTTCTTACAAGTAATTTTGAGACACGTGTCATGTCTACGTGTCGGTGTCAGCAAAATTATTGATTGAAAATATTCGATAAGATTTCCGGTAAGATTACAAACCAATGAGAATGGGACACGTGTAATGTCTACGTGTCGGTGTCGGTAAAATTATTGATGAAGATATTTGGTAAGATTTCCGGTAAGAATTTCAACCAATCGACGGTCGACACGTGTCGTTATATAAAAAAATCTGGTAATTCAAAATGGCTATAAAAGAAAGAGTTATGGGAGTGGAAGACTCACATCAACTACACATCACTTGTAGTTCTACTCGTATCTAAGCCACTCTAAACACTTCTTCACATTTTGGTTTCATCAAGATGAATCCTATGGGTTTCGGTATTTTTTTCAGTAGGAAGTGACAACAATGCCGGCGAAATGCAAAAATTGTCAATCAATTCGTTATCGACATGGTGGCGATTGATGCAGCATTTGATGATAAACCACCACCACACCGCCGTGCAAATCAACCAAGGATGAGGGAGTGTAGGGGCCAAAATATTATGGAAGATTACTTCATCAAATGCTCAGTCTTCACCGACCATGAATTTCGTCAGCGATTTCGAATGAGCCGAAATATATTCAACCATATAATGATGAACTTCTGCAACAACGACCCCTTTTGGCATCAAAGAGCAGACGCCACTAGAATGGTCAGACTACTTCCCCAACAAAAGATGACAGGTGCTCTTCGGATGTTGACCTACGGCTCAGCTGCTGATCAGTGTGCCGAAATCATAAGGATGGGGGAATCAACAACTCTGGATTGCATGAAGAAGTGGTGCACCCAAGTTGTAGAGCTTTATGGTACCCGTTACCTCCGCGTTCCAGATCAGACAGACATCACTCGACTTCTAAGAAGGGCTAGACAGTGAGGATTTCCTGGTATAATCGAAAGCATTGATTACATGTATTGGGAGTGGAAGAACTGCCCAACCGCTTGGTCCGGGGCGTACTCAGGGAGGAAGGGTCGTCCAACTATCATTTTAGAGGCAGTGGTCTTATATGACACATGGATCTGGCACAGTTTCTTCGGGGTACCAGGAGCTCAAAATGATATCAACGTGTTGTACCAATCAGATGTCTTCGATGCAATGCTTGTTGGAAGAAGTCCTGCTGCAACTTATAAAGTGAACGGTATGGCATACCGTAACACTTATTAACTTGCTGACGGAATATATCCGAGGTACTCCTCGTTTGTCAAAACGATTTTTAATCCTCAAGATCTTCCACAAAAGCTTTTTGCGAGGAAGCAAGAGTTGTACCGCAAAGATGTGGAGAGGTACTTTGGCATCTTACAAGCTTGTTGGGGGATAATTCGTCATGCAGCTCGGTGTCACCGCCTTTCAACGTTAAAAAGCATCATGTTGGCTTGCATCATAATGCACAACATGATCGTTGAGGACGAATTTGTGGAGGATGAGTTTGAGGAGAACGAAGAAGAAGATCTCCAAAACCAATCTACCGCATTCACAGCTTATGAAGGGTCAGTAGATGAAGGGGGAACCAGATTCCTTTCGAGCCGGTTGGAAGAGATGGACAAAATGAACCACGGTTTAATGACTGTTTTGTAGATCTCCAATCTGCTTACATCCATGGAGAGCTTCAGAAAGACTTTGTAAAGCACAACTAATTTCTTGAGACCGGTGAACAACTATAAATATGTTGTTTTAATTGTTTGTTTGCATTGTAATGTGTTTGAATTATGTCTTTCTATTAAGTGTGTTTCAATTTTTGTAATGTGTGTGAGCTTGATGGAAATAAAGAAAGTGCAATTTTATTTCTTTAAAAGGGAAACTACATAGTACATAATTTAAATGCTTGGAAATTTAAATTACATAAACGATAATTTAAGTGCGTGAAAAAAATAAATGGTGTAATTTAAGTGCTTGGAAAAAGGGGGCGATAACAATTATAATAGCTTTCTTCGCTAGCTTCTTCTTTAACCTCATCCAATTGAGAAATGATTTCGGCTTTCCTCTTTGTGAAATACCTCTTAGATTTAGGAGTCATGCTCTCGGTATCCATTGACATAATCCGAGTTTCCTCCGCCAAAGCCGTCAATTGGATGTCTTTCTTTTGAAGGGCGATTTGCTCTCGCATAAGGGAAATCTCAATTGCATCACTATCTTTTATTTTTCGCTTCCTTGGCCGCTTTCACTCCCATAGGACGCTCCGGAGAAGAGGGACATTGGTTGCTCATTGGTGTGGCAAATGCATCATCCTCATCCAAGTCGACGGTAGAAGGCATTGAGCTTGCGGGATATGATGATGAGTAAGACGGAGTAGATGATAAGTAAAGCGGAGGTGTACTAGCTTCGACATGGATGAAGTAAGGATGATTCTTCACCACTTTCCAACAAGCAAAGTCTTTAAACTCTTTCTTTTTTTTGCCACATAAAATGATTGAGCACATCTCATCTAAAAAAATAAAATAATAACATGGAATGAATAACTTGTAATTCATAAATAACGTGCCCTAAATAAAATGAACATAGCTTATATTAAATAACATGAAACAAATAACTTGTAATTCATAAATATCATGAAATAAATTGAAAGGACCCAACCCCGATTCAGTTACCTAAACCGGAATTGAACCCCTTCTGAAAATACAAACCAACAAAAACTTTTCGAAATTTCGGCAGAGTTTCGTTACTAACGTGGAATTGCATAAACCTGCACCCTGAAAAATAACGCATCATCCTATGCCACAAAAGCCAAACCGTGGGCACCAATCCCATCCGGATTTCTCAACATCATATTATAAACAATAAACAGTAAACATATTGTAGTATATATATATGTCCAAGAAAATCCGTATAAAACATGTATCAGAATGTATCAGAGCGACCTCTAGTGAAAATATATACAATATACACATCAGTAGGCGAAACAAGAACCTACTGGAAAACACAGGTAGCTCAGATCACTAGCCTCCAACCGCGACGTGAAAACACCAAACCTGAACTGCAACTGGGCACGGAAACCGAAAAGCCCAGGGGAAAGACATGAAAACCGTTAGAGTGAGTGGACGAAAATAAATGTCTTTCACCAGTTGATATATATGTTTAAAACAACATATGCGAGTCCAGGTAAATAAAGACAATAAAGTACACGAGGTAAAATCATACTCCTCCAGCGTACTGAGCATGCAAGTAAAAATCCCACGGGGTCACTCATGGACACACCCGTGCTAGTACAGTCTGAATCACGGGGTCCTTGGTCCATGTGATTCTAAGCCAGAAAGGCCTCGGTTCCTGGGAAACGCCCCTCGCCGGTCAGGTCGGGGTAACGACGCCCCTCCTGGAAGGCCTACCATCGGGGATCAGCCGAGAGGCAAGTGTATCGATACAACAACGTAACTGAGACTGTACTCTATGAAAATCATATCATAAACAGTTCGATGCAAATGCATGAAACAACATATAAGTGTATGTATACTCGTATACGCATATCCGTATATGTATAATCGTAAAACACATGCTCATGTAATCCGAAATCTCATACGCATGCTCAAGTTCATAAAACGTGTATAAAGACTCGCAAACAATCCGTGAAAAGAAATTGTCCACTCACAGGTGAGCAAAACGCGCACTCGCGCTAATCTCGTGGTCCGGCGGAAGATCCCTCGCCTGAAGCACGATCACGATCTCGATCTCGATCTCCTGAATATTCACAAAATATAACTGATCAAAATCATAGTCCACAACTCTGTACTGAACCACGGAAACCAACCGTTCCCGGAAATATGCAATGCAATACAAAATGATTAAAGGAATTCCCGAAATCTCCACTCGAAACCCTCGACTGAAAATCGGCTACTTAAATCAATCCGAAAACCTCTGAACGATAATCAGTGCGCGATTACGAGAAAAATGACATTAAAAACACCAAAATCCAAAAAGTCAACGGGTCGCCGGAGCTCCGGCGTTGACCGCCGCCGCCGCCGCCGCGCCGTCAACCGGAGAGTTTTCCCGGCGACCGAGCTACCACAATAATCTCCTCAACCAGGCGAGCAACTTTAATGAAGAAGCCACCACCATCCAACCACCACCGTGGCCGGAATCCAGCTCGAAAGCCACGGTGGTCCAAACCCCTCCAGCGAACTGTTTGCCTTCGCTCCTCTGTCCACGACGCACGACTGACCTCCAAACCTGTCCCAAAAGGATCACTATGCACCCCTGATCAAAACCCCCTAACCCTCCGGCCACCACCATGGCCGGAGCGCCACCGTCACCGAAACCCAAACCGGCCGGAAAACTCTCTATCTTCAAACCGTGATTTCTCCCTCAATTCTCAACCAATTCACACAATTCCAAAGGCAAAACAGCATAGAATCACAAGAGGGACACTTTACCTTCAAGGGTCGTGGCCTGAAATGGCCGGAATCGGCCAGTCCGGCAAGAGAATCCAAACGGTCCGTTCCTCCTCCTTGGTCAACGCAAGTCAACGTGGTCAACGGTCCTGTTTCGGTCAACTCGGCCCAAAATCAACTTTTCGACAATTTAACGACCATTCCCGATATTTATATTCGCGCCTCGGGTCGATCGACGATTCGGAACGGATAATTATCACGATTCGGATAAATACGAAACAAACGGATAAACTCGTCGATAACCCGAAACTTCAAATAATTGTATTATATTCCTTGGTTATCGGAAAAATCTTCCGAAACCGCCCTCGAGCTCGAAATCACGTACTCTACAACTTTCGTGAAGACATTCAACTCAAATTCTCGGCCGAAAACATAGTCGCGGATAGAATCGACAAACCACATATTTATCGTAAAACTGCGACTAAGCATAATCTCGTGAATCATGCCGAATATTCTACTGATTCTGGTTCGGGTCGTCACATAAATAACATGTATTTCATAAAATTTAGAAAACATAATTTGAAACAATATGGTAAAAAATACAACAAAAAAAATTGGAAATCAAAAACATTACCTCATCGTGTATGTTGGAGCCGGAAGATGCATTCCTTCGTGCGAAAGAAAGAGCACTACCCCAAAGTTTCAAATTTGG
Organism: Geum urbanum; assembly: GCA_946800695.1. Lineage (NCBI taxonomy): Eukaryota > Viridiplantae > Streptophyta > Magnoliopsida > Rosales > Rosaceae > Geum > Geum urbanum. The sequence goes on from OX327001.1 coordinate 14,956,487, forward strand.
CTTCAACTTTGCGAAATGAGAGGATAATGCATTTTTGGTCCTAGTTTCCAGCATCGATTCACCATAACCTGGCTCCCAATTCTCCTTGAAATCGCCATAAACCTTTTCTCACAATTTTTCGACCTTTTGTCGATTTCCGGTGATGGAATCAACACTAAAACGAAAAATAAGAGATGCTCAATTGTACATCTTCCAAAATAAGCCAATTTGTTGCCATTTTTTCCCACAAAAAAAAGGATTTAGAGGAAAGATAGAGAGATGGAGAGAGGGAGAGAGTGAATTTTTTGTGCACAAATTGGTGTGAGAAATGAATGAAATGAAGGTAGTATTTATATATAGAAAAAATGTATAGGTCATTTACAATTTTTTGGGATTTTTTTGTAATTTTTTTGGGTTTTATTTTGCAATTATTTTATTTCTGGCCGAAGTGGCCATTGTATTTAAATTTGAGCCGTCGGATGGCTTAAATCCGTTTAAAATGGATGGCCCAGATCAACTTAGCCGTTGACCTGTCCGTTGCCCAGGAGCCGCTACGTGTCGCCTTCCTATTTGCATGTAATTTTTTTTTTACTTTTTCACCGGTGCGTGTAACCTGGCAGAAAAAAAAATTACGTCGGCCTGGCGTCACCCACGTCAGTGGGGCCCACCAGGCCAACGTTCCCTCGTTCTTCCTCAACCGAGGACGTCGCTCCGGTCAACGATCGGTCTCCCTCCGTTTTTTCCCCGCTGCACTTCCCTTGCTTGCCGGACGTCCTCTAACCGGCGGGGCCCATGCCAGACGTCCCCGAAATCCTCCACTGCTGCAGCTGCTCTAAAAGAGAATATGACAAAAGTATTCTCACGTGTAGGTCAAGTGCCAATATTTGGATGGAAAAGTTCAGAAGTTGATTATGGATGGCAAACTGGCTAATTAGAAATTCTAGGATAACAAATCGGCAGAAAAAATTTATAAGGTAGTAAATTGGCACTAGAGTGAATCCTAGGATAATATTTTGGTAATTAAGTTTTATTTTTTTGTGTGAGCTCTTATCTTTCTTCTAAGAGAGATCTCGGGCTTTGTTCATCGTTTGTTAGAAGAGAAACCCAAAGAATGTGAAGTCACTTTGGTTTTTTGTTGTTGTCTGTTTTCTGGTTAATTTTGTAGTCTTTCGTATTGGGTTTAATTTCTAGAAAATGAATGACTGAATGTACTTAGGAGTTTTGAAGTAAACTAGGTTTGCATTATGCTAGGTTAGTTTTATTTTGATGTTATATGTTTTAGCTATTTTCTATATACATGTAATGTTTGTGTCATCAGAGTGTTGTATGTTAGAGCATCTCCAACAGTAAAATTAAAGTTATAGCTACTATTAACTAAGAAAACTAAATGCAGTTTATCATTTTTTTACTTCAACTTTAACAGTAGTAGTCATTCTAAAGTTAAAATTAAATATATAATGTTAAATGCTATGTTGCACGGACACGGACACGGTAAAATCTTAAAAAGTAAGACACGGACACAGGTGAGACACGACAATTTAATTAAATTTAAATTTAAATATTTAATAAATATAAAAAATAATTGAGTGAAATAATCAAAATTATCCATAAATATAAAGATCATGTAACTTAAAAATCCATAACAAACTTTAAAAATTCATATGTCATAAAAAAATACTAAAAATCTAAACAAGACATAAAGATCATTTAACTTCATGGTATGATGATAAGTTGCATTCTCGTTGCCATCATTTTAAGGTTCCAAATAATACGCTCTATATTGTTAGTTCGTCTGGAGAAAGATTTTTGAGCTCAAGAATATCTCATAATCCTATAGTGAATAGGATTCTCATTTATTTACGTTAAAAAATATATATTATTTAATACGTTAAAGTGTCCCCGAGCATCTATGGAGTATCCCCGAGCGTCTACGGAGCGTCTCCAAGTGTCCGAAACAAGGTTCTAAAAATCGCTAGGCGACATTAATCGGTGAATGTACCTTCTAGCGCCTAGGCGGCTAAACGTGGATTAATCGAAATTAGACGTTTTCCAGGCGTTTTCTAGGCGGTATTAATTCAATATATATATATATATGTGAAATAATGAATATTTAAAACATTTTTATAATCAAATTAACAACAAATATAGTCTAAATTGTCATAATATGATTAATATCCCCACCAAAATATAATAAAGTAATAATTTTAAAGCTCAAATGAAATAAGTAACAAATCACATAACACAATCACATATATCCATCAAAAGTAAAGACATAACAAAATAAAATCAAACCCCATAATTTTCATCCACATTGTCACCCTCGAAATCAAAGTCATAATCTACAACATCATCGGTCTCATCATCCGATGTAAATCCTTCATCATCGAGTTCTCTTACTCCAACATTACGAGAACTTCTCCTAAGCTCTTGAATACCTTCTTCATCCCAAGTAATATCGGAATCCACATCATCATCACCTCCTTCAACAAGCCATCCTTGAGCTTCATTTGGATCCTTAGCAACAAGTGGATCTTTCACACTTTTCCTTTTATTGCTAATCTTAGCATTAAATTGCACATAAACCAAATGGCTCACTCTTGTTGCATCCAATCTATTCCTTTTTTTGTATGCACCTACATCCAATCAAATATAGCACCAACTATTTTAGCTAACCATAACTAAAAATAGTAGCTAAAAACAGCTCCAAAACACAGTAGCAAACAATCTCCAATTTCATAAAAAATAGTAACTAAAAACAGTTTCAAAAACAATAGTTAAGAGCCTCCAATTTCTCCAAAAACAGTAGCTCAATTTCACCAAAAACAGTAGCTCCAAAAACTACAACTAATTCAAATATAACATCCTAATATTGAGTACTTACTCCTTCAAAAGCACTCCAATTTCTCTCACACTCGGAAGAGCTAGTGGTCAATGAGAGGATCCTTATAGCCATCCTTTGCAGTTTTGGAACATGATTTCCATAAGTAGCCCACCAATCAACTAAATAAGCAAAAAGTCCATAATTAATTGAGAACGTCTAAAGATGATAAAAAAAAATATAACTAGCAAATTGTAAAAGTTCATACCGGGATCAAAATTGGACTTAGAACATGTGATCAAGGCATTAGGTCTTCCAAAATTAGCTTCTTTCTTTTTGTACATCTTAAACTCTTCACTAGTTATGTGGCTTTGCATTTCAACATCATCTGGAAAGAATCTCTCCACACAATCAAGAAATCCGGTCATGACATGTTGATTCAAACGTATACTCTCATCTTGGTAGAAGTAAAATGGGTTCAAGAGATATGCGGTCAAATGCAATTGACTATCGAGCCTACCACTTGCTTTTTTCTCAATGATATCCAAGATAGGACGATATGTAACTTCCACACCGTTGAATGCTTTCTTGATCCCTTCTTTAGCTTGTTCAAGTTCTCCATGCAACCATCCCATGGACGGTTTGTCTCCATCAACCATTCGAAGAATCTTAAACAAAGGACCAAATATGCTCAAGCAAAGTGAAACCCCACTCCAAAAGCTATTACTCAACATAGAGTTAAATGCCGCTTGACCCTTTAACGTCTTGGATTGTTTCAAGTCACGCCAATCATCACTAGCGACCATAGTCCTCAACTCACTTCTTTTATCATTCAAGCTTTGCAATGTTAGAAAACTTGTTGCAAATCTTGTGACTCCCGGCCTCACCAAGTCTCCTTTCCCCATATTCTTTCTCATCAATGCCAAAGTCTTATGATGTGCATAAATGAAAACGGTGAAAGCTTTTACCTTGTCGATCATAACCTTGAACTTCGGTTCATTGCCAATATCCTTGAGCATTAGATTAATTGTGTGAGCCACACATGAAGTCCAATATATACTTGGTCTTTTCAACTTCAACAAATCTGCCGCCGCCATATTGTTACTTGCATTATCCGTAACCACTTGAACCACCTTTTCTTCGCCAATATCTTCAATGCATTTGTCGACGTACTCGAAGATATACTTTCCGGTGTGTGCATCCTCTGAACATTCTTTAGAGGAAAGAAAAGTAGTGCCTTCTTTACAATTGACACACAAATTCATGATACTTCTTCTCTTTTGGTCAGACCATGCATCCGTCATAATTGAACAACCATGTCTAGCCCACTCCTCTTCTTGATTCTTAAGAGACTTCTTTTTTCTCTCAACTTCTTCCTTCAATAAAGGCTCTCTCAACATGTATTGGCTTGGTGGTTTATACCCCGGTCCAAATTGACCAACCGCCTCTACAAATCTCAAAAAACTATCACAATCAATTACATGAAAAGGAATCCCGGCTTCATAAATTCATCTAGCCAAATATTGATGCACATTATGTGTTCTTTCTTTTGAAATTGCATCATGAATATTTTGTTGTCGCATACTTTTCCTTTTTTCTATAGCGGGTTCCGGATCAATGTTGGATACAAACTTATCCATCGGACCAAGATGATGTGGTCCTTTTCTTGCCCCTTGAATCTCTACTTCTTGTTCGTCGATGACTTGAACTTCTTGTCTTACTTCACTTTGATGAGTGTATTTTTGCCTCTTTCTTTGTTTTGGCGCGAATAACGCCTCTATACATTTATTCTTGTCATCTGGAGTAGCATTGGGACACCCCTTTATATTTGGTGAATTACCGGCAATATGTTGTTTTACTCTATATACTCCCCCAGTCATGAGTTTTCCGCACAACTTACACTTTGTTTTATCCGCATCTTTACTATCCCTCAATTCACCATACAACCATCCTATATCTTCGGAGTTACGTTTCAAAGGCATCGTCGATTCCGCACTGCTTGGATTCGATGCCGCATATGATCCAGACGTTGGATTACTACTAGGAGTGCTTGCCATTTTTCCTGCAACATTCACAAATAAAAATGCAATAATTAATGGCAAAGCATGCAACGCTAACTCTCTTGAAATTAGCTAGACTAGAGTGTCTAAATGATGAAGAAACATCAATACAAGGTCAACATGGATAACAACTAATTACAGTCCTTTGACTCCTTTCTAAACTGGAACAAGCCAACATTGATTGAAAGATGAAGAACAACATAAATGTACATGATACATGCTTCTAAGGAGTATACGGAAGCCAGCTAGCTAAATTGATACTTAAGGCTAACCTTTATGGGAATAATGGTTTGTAGGTCGCATGGGAACAAGGCAGATATGCAAAGGCCAGAGCAACAAGCCCAAAATGACTGAATAGTTGGTCTCATACATCTCTGTGTCTACAATTTACATCCATCTCTGTTGCAAACGGGAACCTACTGTTTGGTCTACTATGTCTGTTATCATGGATATCGATTTGTCAAGATCATGAAGGTGTTGATCAATACCAACTTGTCTACAATATTGATTACACTACTACTCCACAGAGCCACCATTTTCACATACATTTCATGTCGGTACTGCTCGAACGTATGTAGCATCAATTTATCCATACTGTAAATGGAAAATGGCCTAGATTGATGAAGGCATGAAGCCACTGCACTAATGGACAATGCAACAGACTATTCTCCAGAAAACTATAACAACAGAATTCTCAGACTCGAGTCACTCGACTATAATAACAATGGCTCATAGGATACCAACTGTGATGGACTGCACACTTAAGCTTCCAAAGCAGGAAGACTAACTTAGCAACGTTATTTCCATATTGGAATTAACATGCCCCTATATAATTATGTACGCAAATGCATCTCAAAAAAAGAGTGATTGTGTTTTGAAGATGTGTTTGTTTGCTTAAGTATACGTCTCATCGTGACTGACTGGCAACATTTAATTAAGCTAACATGCATGATATAATCGAATTGAACCTTGAACTCAATTCTCAGACTCGAGTCACTCCAGTATAATAACAGTGGCTCATAGGATACCAACTGTGATGGACTGCACACTTAAGCTTCCAAAGCAGGAAGCTTATCTTGTAGAGTTGTAGCATACATATTCATACAATCCATACAAACAGGGCATACGAAATTGCTATACAATATTTTCTATACAATTTCATACAACCCATTGAACCCAGTACCTGACAGAGAGATTTGATGAGGATGAGATCAATGGTGAAACTGTCGAGGAGTGGAGACGCGCCACGGAGGAGAAGCAATGAGGCACAACCGCACAACAGAGGAGAAGATGAGATGAAGCAAAGGCTATAGAGGAGAAGCGGAGCAGAGGCGGAGTGCGGTGAGCGGAGCTCAAAGAGCCGTTGAGGGCGAAGCTTGAAGGAGAGGCGCGGAGAGCCGGGAGAGGTGAAGAGGGACTGAAAGAGGACTGAGGAGATAGCTTTTTAGATTAAACTTGGGTCTTCAAATTTTTTTCTTTCGCCCAGAGTCGCCCAGCGGCGCCCAGCTCGCCCAGAAGCCCAAAACGTGGAAACTCACGATTAGAGGCCTTATTCCCTCATTTTGGCTCGCCTAGCGCCTAGGCGCTCGCCTAACTCGCCTTTTAGAACACTGGTCCGAAATGAAATATTTTTAAACACGCCATGTGACACTTTGGACATGACGTCCCTAAGTGTCCTCAAGTGTCGGAGTGTCCCAAGTGTCAGACACGTGACACGACACTACAATGGAGTGTCGGTGCTATAAAAGTTAAATGTTTAACTCTAAGTCATTTTCTCTTTTCTTGGTAGTTAAATGTAGCTACAAATTTAACTAAAATTTATATTTGACTTTGACTATACTAAAAAATTCAAAAAAAATTAAATTTTAGTCAAAGATGCTCAAAAATAAAGTAAAAGTATGAAAGAGATACCAAAATCATTTAAAGGAAGGTGTAGTAGTGTGATAATTGAATTTTTTGAAGGGCAATGGGAGGTCACATAGATGGGAAAGAATGGACATCGACAGGAAAATTGGGTGTCATTGTGGGTGATTAGATCAGGCAAGTACATTCTTTTAGGGGTGGAATTTCTAAACCGAAAACCGAAAAAAACCGGGCCGAAAACCGAACCGAAACCGAAAAAAACCGAACCGAACGAAAACCGAACCGAACCGGATATGTTCGGCCTGGTTTCCGGTTTGGACCCCTTAAAAACCGAACCGAACCGAAATAAACCGAAGTCAACGGTCAAACATAAAACGACGTCGTTTTGATGAAGTAAAAAAAAAAAACCGGAGGTGAAGAAGAATTGGAGACAAAATTTTGGAAAAGTGATGTAGAAAAACCGAAAAAAACCGAAAAAACCGAAAAAAAACCGAAAAAAAAAACCGAAAAAAACCGAAACCGAACCGAACCGACGGTTCGGTTTGATTTTCGGTTTGTATAACTAAACAGTAAAAGACCGAACCGAACCGGACCGAATTTTTTTTCCGGTTTGGTTTCCGGTTTTGCCTCCAAACCGAACCGAATGGGACCGAATCCACCCCTACATTCTTTGTGGCAGACCTCTAGACCTTTTCCAGATAATCAGTACTACTCTTCTACATGTTATGTGTCATTTCTGTCAGTATCCTTTTTATTCCCAACATCTCCATAATCTAAAGCCCCCCAGTCAATCAAAAGGGGCACAAAGCGGTCACTACGCCCACCCACCGTTCACTCCCTTCTTCTTCTTCTTCTTTTTCTTCTTCTTTTTCTTCTCTCTCTCTCTCTCTCTCTCTCTCTCTCTCTGAACGTTAAGCAAAGCAACCATTTTTAGGTCCTCTTTCCTCTTCACATGTACACGCCCCACCCCTCAAATAGTTCGTTTGTTTCATCGCTTCTCTTTTTTTCTCTTTCTTTTTTCTTTTCCCAAATCCTCTTTCTCCTTTCTTCAATCCCCAATTCCTCAGATTCAATTCTAATCCTTCTATCGATTGCGCAGCTTACGTTTCAGCTACTGTAAGCTTCTATTTTCTTCTGAGAATGTTGCTATTGATTCACTTTTGAATGTAAATTAGGGTTTCTGATTTCAAAGCTTCTTGCTTTTTATTGTTCGAAATTTCTTTATCCTCCTTACACAGCTTTTGATTTGGTTGAGATTGGGGTTTTCAAATTGGGATCTTTCATTTACAAAGCTGGTAGCTATTTCTCAGCGCTTTTTTTTTTTTGGTTGATTCCAAGCTATATTGTCCAAGCGTGTTCGATGGTGGTCTGAGAATTCCACGCAAATCTGTCCTCTAATGAAATTGATCTCTGCTGATTTATATTTGGTTGCTGTGACTATGCTAAGATTATTCATTTAAATAATTGTTGTTAATTATTTAAGATTCTGTTGCCTCTGAAATTATTTCAGGACAAGGTCAACTTACTGTTGTTGTTGGTTGGGGGTGGTGTGGGTTAGAGCCTGCATTAGTGGACATATATATAAACTGGAGTCATCGCTATGCTGTGTTTGAATCGTGATGGTTTCAATGTTGCAAGTTTTTTCTTTCATTTGGCTGAGTGGCATCCACTTGAATAGCACAGCTGACTTGGGCCTCAAGCCCTCACCCCTCCCTCAATAAAATCAGGTCTGTGTCGCTGCCGCAATCTCAATTTTAAACTTGTGATTGATAGTGAAGTTCTTTTTGTATATATGTTTTCAAAATTAGGAACTTAATAGAATTTTTGTGTTGTATAATCTAGGGGAAACCATTTGGTGTCTACTGGAGAACTTTATTATATGCTGTACATGAATGTTGTGAAAAAATAATACGTTTCAATCATTACCTTTTGGCATTGTGAAATAATCAGCAAGTTCTTTTGCAGGATTTGGAAAATCATTTGGTTTTTGCTGGGAGCTATAGTAACTATTTCACACATCAAGTTTCTAATGATCCACAAGAGTGTCTGCATTGCTAGGATGATGGGATGCTGCAGTTGCTTTGGTTTTTCTATTGCTGGAAAGCCCAAACGGAAGCCCACTTATAACCTTGGTAATCACCCTTCACAAGAGCATTTGTTGGAGGATGATTTAGACGATGAGGATGATTGCTCATATAATGATGATGCGACAAGCATAGGTAATGCTGAAGAAAGTGAGCAGCAACCTCGTGTCACCAAACATCCAGAGGAGATTCTAAATTTCAGAGAACAAAACGGAATGATTTGTAGGCAATTTCCCGTGAAGGAAACCCACAAAGTTCTTCGTACAGAGGTACTTGATCATTGTCTTTTTCTTGTCTGTGTTGGAGTCTTCAATTCTCTGAAAATGACTTTAGGTGCTTAGTTTTGCATGGCATGGTCAGTGCTTGTGGTGAAACCATAGCAAGCCAGTCAAATATTGTATGAAACATTGCGGGTTGGTCTGCAAGATGTGCCTACTTTTTGTAACTCAATGTTTCATGTAATTATTATTTCTTTGTGTTGTATGCTTCTCCTATTGTGTGTAGTGTGTACTAATATGTGGTTTCCAGTTATGAATATTTTTTGGCGTTATGGTATGTCTGAGTTTCATACTGTCATTAAGGATCAATTTTTATCCTAGGTAACAAGTGCCATCAATTTGGAAACAGGATGAAGTTGCCCGACTTTTTTTTCTTTTTTTCTGTTGGGGTTTATGACGATTCGCTAATCAACTGAACATTTTGGACATTAATAGCTGTCCAGCTTGAAACCCATTTTTTATGTCATATATAACTTTTGCATGGACATTCAGGATGACGATGGGAATAAGATGGTGAATGAGTATGTTCGTGAGTGTAAGATTGGTTCTGGCAGTTATGGGAAAGTGGTGTGTTGAGTACTGATACTTTCTTATTTCTGGTATCTTTTGCTTTCTTTAATTATTATTTTTAGCATTTTTTAAGTGTTGTATGTGTAACAGGTGTTGTATCGAAGCCTTGTAGATGGCAAGCACTACGCATTGAAGGTACATTTTTTATTTCACATATTTATATCTTGAATTTGGGTCCAAAGAAGATAAGGAGTAAATCAGGAAAACAGATGTATCATTTATTTTATCCTATCTTATTTCAGACAAGACATGCTGTTTTTTTACCTTTCAGATTTAACTTTCGAGTTTTCAAACATCCCTTTTGATTGTTGATAAGTTTGTAAGTTTAGGTTGAGGTTTACAGTGTCATCATATGCTGAATTTTGCAGGCTTTTCATAAATCTCATTTATTGAAACTCCGAGTTGCACCTTCAGAGACAGCCATGACAGATGTTCTTCGTGAGGTATGTGTTATCTGTCCTTTTCAAGTTGTTACTGCCGACTCGTGGACCATGGTTTTCTAGTTGGCTGTTTTGTTTTCTGATGACTATAATATCAGTTACTTGGATACAACGTGATGAGAAAATACATATTGTTTTTTTTGCTGGCTTTGCATAGCATTTCTTTCTTTCCCCTTTCTTTTCTGCCATGATCATGTTCTATTATACTGGAGGTTATGCATGTTAGTCTTTCTTTCTTTCTTTCTTTCTTTTCTTTTTCTGTTTTGATATATTGTTTGTTCTAAATATCTTTGGCTAAGTAATAATCAAATCAATTTCTATTCACTATTGTTCTACCATACAGGTCCTCATTATGAAAATGTTGGAACATCCAAACATAGTTAATCTTATCGAGGTGATTGATGACCCAGATGCTGATAATTTCTACATGGGTAATTATTGCCTATTTCTTCTCTCTTTTTTTAATGCTAATGACACAGTAAAGGCTAAACATATTTGCTTGTTCTTTAATGGCTCTTCTTTGAACTTTCCCCAGTAAAAGAGATTAATTGTTTGCGAGTTTAGATGCTTATCGGGGAACTTTGTTTGTATATTATGTTAGCTATTCAATCAATGACTCCATATCCCGTTATATATAATTTAAAGTAACCCCAATTCAAAGCATGTTGTAGTACAACAGTCAACGAAAGTGTTCTCTATGAAAAAATGTATTCTACGTCCAGGTCATTAGTTCCTCTTTACAATTATGTTATAATAGTAATAGAGGTGAGTTTTTTATTTATGTCTATCAATTGCCTCCAACATAGTACTTGATTTTTTTCAAGAAATTATAACCTACCAAATCAAAGAAGAAACATAGATCTGTAATTAGATATTAAATTTAATAAACTTCATTAGTAAAAAAGTCAAGCTGAAGAGATACCAGTCATAATTTGTACAAAAAAAAAAAGAATTAACAAGAGATTGTGAAGAGATACCAAAGTCATGATTTGTACATAAAAAAAAGGAAAAATTAACTAAAAGAATGCAGACCAGTGTACTAAAAGATTGTGAGTATGCGAAGTTTATTTTCCAAATGGTATCCTTGTGTCATGGCTGACTACGAGGTTGTTGTTTCTTTTATTTAATTATGTTCTTTTTTATCTTCAGTTCTTGAATATGTGGAGGGAAAATGGGTCTGTGAGGGTTCTGGTCCACCAGGTGGCCTAGGTGAATCTACTGCAAGGATGTACCTGCGGGATATTGTTCGAGGGCTCATGTACCTCCATGATCATGTATGATTAGCACCTTTGATCTCTCTCTCTCTCTCTCTCTCTCTCTCTCTCTGTATATATAGTATACAACTATATATATTATTGATCTATATTTTGCGGGAGGAATTAGTTTTCGTGGCTTAAATATGGAGCTGGTTATGCTATGATAACAAATCCTCTAGCATAAAGAATATAAATCATCCTCTTTTCTTTTCTTTTTGTGGTGAAAGAAAATGAATGGATTAATCATTCTGGATGTATATCTTGGCTGAACATAGCTGTATATATTCAATGCTGGTGCCTTCTATCTACATTATTTTGTTGGTTATTGCAAGCAGCATATCACTTTGATAAAAGCCATAATACACCGAGTTAACCTAATGCTATACTGAGATGGTTCTTTTTATTTAGTTTGGAGTAGAGATAATCGGGTGTCTTTTTCCTAAACTTGTATGAAAGAGATTGAACTTGTAAGGGATGGAGAGAAAGAGATTAAACTTGTATTCCTGTATATTTGTGTCTCTTTTATGGTTGATGTATGATTGTTTAACGTATATTTTCATATTTTAAACTGTTCCCTAAATTGTAGTACTTCAAAACTCAAAAACACATGCCCTGCATGTGCAAAGTTTTCTGGGATGTTTCTTTTAGGAAGTGGAGTAGTGAGAACTTCAAATCAGTTACCAAATTTATTTTATTTCCTATTTCTATCGTGGGTTTTTACCTTTTTATTTTTGATGATTAGTTGTTATCAATGGTTTTCTAATCTTTAAAGGTTATTAATGTAATGAAGATAGTTATGGACCTATGGTTGCCAAGAGGTGTTTTCTTAATAATAGTATAGATGTATACTGACAGGCTTCCTGTAATCTACAGTGATGGGATTGTCATTGCTGAATTTTCTTGTGTTCATTTGAAAACAGAACATAGTGCATGGCGATATCAAACCTGACAATCTGCTGGTTACTCGTAATGGTACAGTGAAGATTGGGGATTTCAGTGTTAGCCAGGTTTTTGAGGTATTAAAATTTCTTAAATGTGGTGGGTTCTTTCTTGTGTTCGCCATATTGTCCTGTAGATGTACTGTTTTCTATTTTAAACAAATGCATCTTATAGCTCTTTTCTTTATTGTTTGTATTGATGATGTTCTTTTGATTTAATATTTCAATAAGGTATTCTACCTTTATGAAAATAGATAGTTCAATTTGTCTTGTGCAGGATGATAATGATGAGCTCCGCCGTTCTCCCGGGACTCCTGTTTTCACTGCACCTGAATGTTGTTTAGGTCAGATTTTTTTTTGTTTTTACTGCACCTGAATGTTGTTTAAGTCTCAGAGTTTTTTTTTTTTCTGTTTTCACTGCACCTGAATGTTGTTTAGGTCAGAACTAGGATATTGTAGCTCTCTCTCTTTAATGACCATTGGCCTCCCTTGAGAATACAGTTAGAAGAAGCTCCTGGGATTCAGTGAGATGCTTATAAATATACGCACATAACTAATAAGTTCAGGATGTGTAGACCAGCTTCTCTTATGGTCTAACAATATGAACTGCAATCTTCAGTGTCAATATGAATGCACTTTGTTATACAAAATCCAGATTTTAGGTAGCATAAGGATCCGTGAGCTCTGACTTTCTTAAATATACCATTTGAGATTTCTATTGCTACTCGACTTTAGAACCTTGATTGAGCTGGATTCAAATCAAGTTCAGATCATCGCTATCTCATTTCTTATTCCAATTTGTTAACTGCTGTTTAACAGGGTTAACATATCATGGTAAGGCTGCTGACACATGGGCAGTGGGGGTTACTTTGTACTGTATGGTATTGGGACAGTACCCATTCCTTGGAGAGACTTTGCAGGATACATATGACAAGGTATGGAATTCCTGGTTCTACTTATTTGGATGTCACTTACTGAGGTTGTATACTTCAACCCCTGGATATATGGCATTTGGCTATAACATTTCTCATTCTTGGTGTTTTCCACTGCTGCAGATTGTTAATAATCCTTTAGTAATTCCAGATAATATGACCCCACAGTTGAAGAATTTAATCGAAGGGCTTCTATGCAAAGGTTGGTAGCATTCGGTTATTTTTCACTTATGTTTTACAATTTTTGCTCACCGCACGTTCCACCTATTTGACGGAGACATTTATGCAGACCCAGCAATGAGGATGACTTTGGAAGAGGTTGCAGAGCATAGCTGGGTTGTTGGAAATGATGGGCGAATGCCTCATTATTTATGTTGGTGCAAGCGTCGTTGTAAAAGCTCGAGTATCCGAGAAGAATATAATGGAACAAAGGATGACTGACATAACCCATACTAACTTGACTTTTTTAGAGATTTGTTTTATGTATAGCAGTAAAGCTAGGTTTTGTTGTCGTCTTTTCTTTTCTTTTCTAATCACAATCTGGGATGAGATTCATGATGAAAACTAGTCTCAGATGCTTTTGTTTAGTCTTAGCCTGAAAAATGACTCAGGTCCTGGCTTACCATTTTATTTTTGGGTTACCAAAATTATTTGTTTGATGGCATCTGCGGATTTTTATGGAATGTATGTTAATTTTTGAATGAGAAACAAAATTGAGTTCTCAATAATTTGAAGAAAAAATAAACATAAAAAAGTTTCGGTACTGTTCTGAAACGGGATAAAACATTTTTTTTGAATAAGATAAAACAACATTGATACCATGGAACTAGGGCTGGGCACGGTCCGGTACGGTCTGGTATCCTCTCAGAACCGGTACCGGACCGGCACTATTTAAACGGTCCGGTACGGTTCGGTATTGAGGCCGGAACCGTTTGTATCCCGTACCGTTTCAAACGGTACGGTACCATGCCATACCATGCCAAACCATACCAACGAGGTCAATAGCAGAAATATTCAACATTCACATTCATAACAAGAAATTTAACTTCAAAGTTTCCAAATCCATCAAGACATCAATAATATAATCCAAAGTTCAACACAACTTCAACACAAATTCAAGAGTTCTGTTCTAGCTTAAACTAAATAAAGTTCAAGTGAAGTTACATTACAACAAACAAACACTTCACAAATCAGTGAAATAAAGTTCAAGTTCCATCAGTGAAACAAAGTCTAACAAACACTTCACAATTCATAAAACTAAATCACAATTCATAAGTGAAATCACAAGCAAAACCATCATCAATTCAATACTGCTGCATAAAGAGATCAGTTTCCTATATCTTCTTCATCTGCATTGGTGGTTGAATTTCCAGCTTTTGCATTTGCCAACTCTATAATACAACAAACAACATAATTAAAAAAGTGGAAACAGACTAAAAAGCAAGTTAATAAACAATATAGCATTGAAAATGGAATTATGCAAACTTGCAGCTAATAAACAACAAGTACATGTCTCAATTCCTTCATAAAATTCCAGTTCTTCTGTGCATGGTTCATCTTCAAACTGAGTTATTATGTCATCTCCTCTAAGCCAGTTCTGCATACAAATTAATGCCTCCACTGATTTGGGAGTTAATGAGCTCCTAAAAGCATCAATTACTCGTCCACCTGTGCTGAAAGCACTCTCAGAGGCAACTGTCGACACTTGGATAGCAAACACATCTCTAGCAATTGATGCTAAAACAGGATAGTTGACAGCTGCAAGTTTCCACCACTGCAGCACATCAAACATTCTGTATTCCTCTTCAACTGCCTCTTCATTGAATGCAGTGTCTTCTTCCTCATCCTCATCCTCCTCAGCAGGTTTCCTTCCTATTGATTCCAAAGGATCTTTGAGATACCTATCTATCTCATGTGTGATCACTGCTTCATCGGTTTGTTCCACATGCTTAGTCCAATCCACCACAAACACATTTGTACTTGAGCTGCCACGCAGAGATGTAGCCTTTTGCCTTTTCAGATTGCTTGCTCTGCTGCCATCTCTATTCCTCTTCTTCACATGCTTACCACCCTCCAATTTGTCCACATACTCATCATAGAGAGCAAACATGAAGGTTTTGATCTCTGATTTCTTGTCATCCACTTCGTAGTCAGTCCACTCCATGACTGTGCTCAACACATGAGTCACATGTCTAAGTTTGAACCTTGGGTCCAAAACGAGCCCTAAAATGACAAAAGGGTTCAACCTTTTGAAATCACCGAAGTATTTGTTATACTTGGTTTTCATTAGAGACCCAATTTCAGCCATCAAATGATTTGTGGATGTATCATCATCTTGCACACTAGGAAGAGTGAACAACCTATCCATAGCTTGTTCAATTGCAATTATGTCATACAATGTGGTGTGGATTGTAGGGCGTAGTGATGCACTAACCCTAAGGGTTACTTCATAGAAAATCCTTAGAAAACTGACAAATACATCACACTTTTCCCAATCATCTTCAACTGGTGGCCCAACCTTCTTCTTGCCCCTCCTTGCCACTATCACATTGCCATCATCATCATACTCTTCCTCAGGTTCATTGAAATAGGCTGCAAAGGGACCAGTAGGGTCTTGCTCCATTCGTTTGAAAGCCCTCTTCAATATCAAAGCTGATTCCAACATTAAGTATGTGGAATTCCATCTTGTGCGAATATCTAAACACACCAGCCCCTTAAATGGTAGTTTCTCTCGTGCAACTGCTTTCTTGAACAACTCAAGCCTATTTGGAGAGCTTCTAACAAACTTAACAGCATTTCTAATAGCTAAGATGCTAGAATTAAGCTTCTTCAACCCACTTCCCACAATTAGGTTTGTAATATGGGCTACACATCTCATATGCATGTTTTTCCCCTCCAAAATAGACTGTGGACTATCACAATCATTGAGCTTTTCCCTTAACAAGTCCAATGCTGTCTGATTAGCAGAAGCATTGTCCACTGTAATTGTCAAGACTTTATCTACCCCCCAATCACTCAAACACTGCTCTATAAGATCTGCTATGGTTATGCCCTGATGATTGGTAATTACACAAAAGTTTAACACTCTTTTGTGCATTTTCCATTCAGAATCAATAAAGTGGGCAGTCAACACCATATAATTGTAATTCTAGACACTTGTCCAGGTATCTGTGGTTAGACAGATCCTATGAGACTTCAAATCTGTTTTCAGTTTCATTTTCCTATCTTCATACATATCTAGGAATGTTCTAACAAGAGTTCTCCTAGATGGCACTTTAAACAATGGCATCCCTTTACTGCAAAACCTCCTAAACCCCTGCTTCTCAACAAAGCTAAATGGTAGCTCATCAAGAACTACCATCTCAACACAAGCCTCCATGGTTTCCTTTTGATTGAAACCTTTAGCTGTCAACTGATTGAAATCACCCGAACCTAACACTTTCTGTTTTTTCAAGTCTACATTGCCTGGATAATACCTACATTGCTTATTGAGTATATGTTTTCTTGGCCCTCCCGTCCCATTAGGTCCACTATCACAAGCATAATCCCCTTGACCTTTTGGACAGTACTTACACTTGGCCCTCATTTTCCATGTTACAACCTCTACTAATTTCTTTGTTTGTGAATCTTTCTCATATGTCCTATGTTTAACCCAATAAGGAGTAACATGTTCCCAAATTTCAGCTCTAAAAACACGTTGCAAACCTGGTGGTGGTTCATATACGATATCAGGACCAGTTGGTAAGTTGTTGGTCACCATTGGAGTTGGCCTGGTCGCCACTGGAACAGGTGGCGCCACTGGAGCAGTTTGTGACACTGGCGTTTGTGGAGGAGGCATCAAATTCTCAGGTTGCGCCACTGGGGAAGCGGACGAGGAAACCATTGAAGAAGATGACACCATTGAGCAGGTGGCGCCACTACCACTAGCATTGCCCGTCGACTTTGCTTTCTGCCATTCAAAGCAGAAAACATGAATTAGAGAACCACCAAATCATGAACAACCAAACCATTGATTTATAATCGAATAGATAATAGATAATACTTAAAAATCGAACAGAGAATAGAGAATAGAGAATACATACCATTCTGGAAGCTTTGGAGCTTCAATTTGGGGATTTAGGGTTTCGAGTGGAATTCGAGGTTTTAATGAAATTGATGGAAATCAGAGAGTTTAAGGGATAGAGGGCTTTTGAACGGTGAAGTTTATGGTGGAATTGATGGAGAAACTGGACAAAATCAAAGGGCTTTGAACGGAAAGATTTCACGGCGGAGAGCTCTGGAGTTCGAGTTTGAGGAGAGTGTCGAATGAATGAATTCGTACTGAGAGAACCCTATCAACGTTTTTTCATTGTCTGTGGTCAAGCATAACTTAATTTTGTACACTCTATGTTTATGACCAATAAAAACATGACATGTGTACGCTATAAATAGTGTTCGGTACGGTCCGGGATTGCCGGTTCTCAAATCTCAGGACCGATCCCGTACCGGTTCCAACCGGTACGGTATCGGTACGGGACAAAATTGTCCGATACCGTTTGAAAACCCTTATTTCGGTCCGGTACCATGCCGGTCCGGTCCGGTACAATGCCGGTCCGGTATTTTTGCCCACCCCTACATGGAACAATGAAAAAAACTACTACAAAGCTACAGAACGCGATAGCTCAATAGCTCCTATTTATATAAGCAAGTATTTATATATGGGGGGTGAAATTGGTACTCCAATTTTTACAAACTACACCTCTCCTATTGTGTTTTTTCTATTTATTTTTGTTTGAAATTGTGAAGAAGAGGGTGTGGTTTGTAAAAAATAGGTTGTCAATTTTATCACCCTATATGTATATATATATATATATATATGTATGTATGTTTCAGCTCTTATTTTTAATAAGCAAGTGTTCAATAGAGCTGAGACTTTATATATCAATATAGTCATGTTTTTTCAAAATGTTCGTTTCTTTCAATTTTATCCTTTTTACTTTGATTGTTGAAAATAAGTCAGGGTTATTACGGTAATTAGTAATTAAGATTTTTCTTCACTTTTTTTTTCTGTGGCAGTTTTTGTGTTTAAATATTATTTAAATCTTCTTCTTTTTTATCTCCATTACTTTCTTCTTTCTCTCAGCAATAACTTCCTCAAAAAATAAGTTTTACGTCTCACTTTTCTGTAATATCTACTTCTTTTCAGATAAACTTCTTTCTCCTTTTCAGACCCATTAGTGTCTTCTAGTATATACACTCCCCTTGCACTTAGGTATCCCTGATTTTGGATAATTTTCGGGGATAGCTCATTAACCATTGGATCTACTTTACTATTTTGGAGGGCTAATATTAAAAAAAAAATCTCTTTTGATTTGGATTTTTCAATATGCCTACAAGTACAGACCTGATATTGTGAATTGTGTATCCTCTTTTGTTTGAGGAAAATTCTGGAATGCACCCCAAGTCTAAACACCCCAGTGCTATTTTCTAAATGTGCCACGTGTCACATCACTATTGGTTCGTTTTGCCAACTCTTATCATTTTGATTGAGCTTATGATACTGCCTCTCTTTACTATCAACCAAGCATTATACCGTCGTTGTCCAAACAATCAAAAAACTAAGCCCCGTCGGTATGACGCTAAGGCTACTTCAGGTCGGGTAGCGGGAGAGGCGAGCGATGGTGGCGTTGAAAGAAGAGAGTGGGGGTCGGTTCGGGTTAGACTTCGGGGGAGAGAATTTGGGTTGCTTCAAAAGGTGGGAATGGGAGGAGGAGAAGGGAGATGGTAAAGTGGAGTTGAAACAATCGTCGTTCATGGCTGACGACCGCCTACCTGGCGGAATTTGAAAACTCTAGACATTCAGGTCTCATTTGAAGAGAAGACAATCATGTGGATTTTGAAATTACTTAAACCCTAGAAATTAGGGAAAATAAAAAAAACCAAAGGAAATTGAGGAAATAAAAACATTCCCTCAGTTCTTGAGAAACCAATCCAAAATGTGAGTTTGGATCTTCAAATAACGATATACTTTATCAGTGTGTTTGGATGAAGAATTTTTAATTTTTATAGAAAGTGACAAATGACGAAAATTAGAATTTCAGTATTTTAAATTACATCATTTTTGAATTCTTGCATTTAGGTATCTTTATAAATAAATTTAATAATAACAAGAATTACAAACTTTTAAAAATGATTCGAGAGAATTGTAAAATGACACATCTTTTTGAAAAAATTTGAAGGATAAATTTAAGTCTTCAATTTCCCTCATTTTTAAAATAGAAGAATTGTAAAATTCTCAAATAAGTCATTCAAACACAAAATATTAGGAGATGAAATTCTAAATTCCTAGAATTTAATTAAATTCTTCTCATTCTACCTCTATCCAAACACACCACGAAGATGGTAAAATCAATCACACTTCTTTTCAAGTCCTCAATTAACCTTCATTCCAACAAGCTTCGTGGTCAAATCCCAGCTTGAGAAGTATGGGTTCACAAGGCCAGCCGACTTTGAACAAGGGGCTGACGATGATGGCATAAGAGAGAATTACATAAATTAAGCTTATGATAGACTCAGTTAAAATGAAAAAAGTTGGACAACATTAACCTTTGTTTGAAAATTGGTGTGCGATGAATCTTAGAACCTTTTGACCAAAAACCAAATCCAGAGATAATTTATTTGTTCGAAGATCTGGGCTGTTGAAGTAGAGGAGAAAATTGGTTTTAATACTGCCAATGCAAAATCTTTCATTCAATTTTAGCATTGAACGACTATTGAGTAGTCAGGTAGTTCATGAGGAGTTTATCAGAACATGAATCTCAATTTCCTCATTTGTCTCTTAATATTGACCAACGTACCAGTATGCATTTTTCGAACCAATTTCTTGGATTATCACCAAAGCTTAGAGACCCAGATCGACACCCAACTTCAATTTCTTAATCAGTTCCATCGATTACCGTGGATGCTCAGCTAATTGAATAGAGGATTTGGGTTACCAAAAACGTACCCAGACCGTGGTTGAAAGAGAGGGAGAGTCCATTCAGTTTCAATTAAACAGATCCAACGGTAAAAGAGTTGTCCTGAAATTACTTAAAATCAAGATACTGAGTGGAAGGGGCTTTCAAATATATATACATAGTTCTGCAAAGATTCGTACTAAAATTTCAGTGTGAAATTACATTTTACACAAAATTGATAAAATAATTCAATTATTGAAATCACTCATCTTTTAGATACCCATACAAAGATCATGCTTACAAAATTTCGGCCTAATTGGATATCGTTTAACAATTTGATCACCACATTTAAGATTTGAGCTAAATTAGACAATTTATATGCATTATTAAGTAATGTTACGATCAAATGGCTAAACGATCTCTAATTGAGCTAAAACTTTATATGCCCGATCTTTGCATGGGTATCTAAAAGACGATTAACTTCAATGGTCGAATTACGTTATCGATTTTGTATAAAATGCAACTTCATCCTTAAATTTCAATGCGAAGCTTCGTATTTGATGAAAACTATATATATATATATAGTTGATTGACTTCAATGATCGAACCCGTTCATATGAGAACCTCCCCTATATATATAAATTGAAAACTTACTATTTCAAAAACCCAATATGCATGGAGGTTTTTGATAGTGGTTAACTATACCAAGGAACTAGTTTACTATGCTAAGATAGAGCCCTGTCTCAATACATGAGTTACTCCGTCTGAAACTAGAGAGAGAAAAAAAGATTAAACTTGAGGATAACCAAATGAGAGGTGCTTCTTATATAGCCCTTCACATCCAGAAATTGCGGATAGGGAATCTGCTTTTCTCAGACGAGGCCAAAAACAGGAAGCAACACAAATTAGCTATGTTTTTGTCTCGTGAGTGAACAGTAAAAAGTTACGATTCATGAATAATGGATTGTCGGCTTAGTTAGATTCTGCATATGGATCTTGATTGTCTTCATAGTCGGCCCATTTGACTGGATTATTAAGAGTGTTTTGATGATGATAACTGCATGTTGATGATGAGGACCGAGAAGAAGTTTCTTCTTCATCTTCATATTCAACTTCATCACTACTTAGACTAGCCGCTTATTCCAAGAGTTTTTTTTGGCTAACTCTTTCAATTCTGATGACTTGAGGCTTTCAGTTCTAATGACTTGAATGATGTTTCTGACTTTGTTTCCCCTTAGACTTAGAAGAGGACCATGACTTGAGAGACAATGATTGTGAAGTAGATGCTTCTAAAACTGGTTGTGATAGAGTGACTGGCGATCTTGAAGGAGGCGGTTGTGATGGAAAGACTGGAAATTCTTCATTGAATTGAGATAAAACTCTATCAAACTTGAACTTATCCCACCATTTGACTTGTAAGTGTCTTGATAATACCTGACCCTTGAGCTCATAATGCCACTTAAAGATCCAATGTAGTTTGTATTTGGCCAAAAAATGTAGAGTGACTTGAAAATTCTTGTCATATGTTGTAAACATCATGACTGTTGAAAAATGAGTGCCTGCCTCTTTTAAAGGTTGAGGAAGGATATCAAATGGGCATCCATATGTTGGCCACAAGCGAAGGAACCACATGGGAAATTATCCATTGAATTTTTTGTCAAAATTTAAGAACCAAGAATGACTGAAATCTTCGTTTTGGTGAAGGAAGATTTTGACTCATGCTTCCATATAATCACAGTAATTGAATGATAAATCTCCTAATTTGTGGTTGGTGAATGGCGGATCACCCCATTGAGCCAAGGAGATAATGTTAACTATATACAGGGAATGATACAGGATTTTAGTTAGATCCCGTTGGTCTAAAATAGGTTTAATAGTTACTGATTGTGATTCAAAAAGAATATCTCTATAAAATTTTAGTGACTGAGAATGATGACTAGGAAGAAAGTGAAAATTAAGGGGGTAGAAAGATTTAACTAAAGACATTGAACTTTTGAGGTGACTGATGGTTGGCTCAACATAAAAAAGAGTATGACTAACTTGCTGAAAATAAGGGGAGGATTTCTGATAATTAATTGGAGTTGGGGAGTTAGTTTTAAATGAGTCATATTAGTTGACTAAGACTGACTGGTAATTAGGGCGAACATGACTAAGGGTACTACCAATGGTATTGATGATTGAAATTAGGGATTGCCCAGGAAAAGTGACAATGCTAGAGAATGATTCTTGCTTTACTTTTATTGTATTTTGAGGAGCACCCCAACTTGGACTGATATCAAAGGGTGGAGCACCTGGACAAAGATCAAAGGGTTCTTGTTTTATGGGATTTCTCCTGATGGATGGTCAAGACTTCATGTTTGGAACCCTATAGAAATTATCTGGTTAGAAAATCAAGAATATGGTTGTCACTGCCTTTAATGAATGCAATGTCGAAATAAAAAATACTTAAAATTGCTTGCCCTCTGGTAAAGATTTGTTTACTAACAATATTTTGAACATCTTTTTCCAAAACATCTATAACACTTTAGCAATAAACTCCGATTAAAAAATTTTAATTTAATAAATTATCTTGAAATTTACTAACACGTAAAATAATAGATAAAATTTCTGTTTTGATAGTATTGTAGTTTTTCTGTGATTGGGACCAGGTTCCATGGTAGAATCTAACAATTTGCTCAGGATGAGCAAGAAAAGTTTGTTGTTTTAAAATACCTCCGTAACCTACTTCAGAAGCATCTGTTTCAACAATTTTAAAGGAATTGGCAAGGGGAATATCAAGACATGGTAGAGTTGTGACATAACTCTTAATTTCTCTGACTAAAGAAGTGTGAACTGAAGACCAAGGAGGGGGGTTTGTTTGTAATCTATCAAATAAAGGTTTGTATTTTTTCTTAGATTTTGATAAAAATCTGCTACATAATTTAACGAACCCAAAAACCTTTGCTATTGGTTTATGTCTAGTATTATATCAGAAAATTTATCAGCAAACTGGATGACTCGGTCTATTGGACTTATTTGGAGATGATGGATACTGAATCCTAAAAATTATATATTTGTTTAGAACAATTTGATTTTTGAACCTGAGACTACTAGACCATTATTTTTTATAATAGTAAAGAATTGGTGCAAGTGTTTCCATTGTTGATATATGGATTGAGAAAAGATAAGGATATCATCTATGTATGCAAAATTGACTATAAGGATTGAAAATATCTTTCATAATATTCTGAAATTCACTAGGGGAATTTTAGAGACTAAAATGCATTACATTCCATTTGTAATGACCAAAGGGTGTGACGTAAGCCGTTTTGTATTTATCTTTTTCATGAATTTGTATTTGCCAAAATCCTGATTTCATATCAAATTTAGAAAAAATGACAGAACTATGTAACCTGTTAATGAGGTCTCTTTTATTAGGGATAGGATAACGTATTCATTCTAGTACTGTGTTGAGGGGTTTGTAATTGATGACTAAACAAGGAGTTCCTCTTTCTAATTTAGCATTTTTTTAACGTAAAATGTAGGACACGACCATGGAGATTTGCTGTGTCGAATAATTCCTTTGTTGAGTAAATCTTTTATTTCTATTTTACAAAATTTCATAACTTCATGATTCATTTTGGATTGGACGAGCCTTAGTAAGAATGTTTTTCTCATCAAATCTTTTAATATAAGGAAGAGTGATAAAATATTTTTTTCTATGCCAAAAGGCGGTAGGAATATCGGAACATAATTTTTTAATAATTTTTGTTTCAAAAGCTTTGATTTTTTGTTGAAGGAAGGAGTCTTGTAATTGGGTGTCAATGCATTTGAAATTAATTTCTTCTCTAAGGAAAGTTATTTGCTTGAATACAATTGAGTGTTTTCGAGATAGAATTTTGTTGGAAAGCCTTAAGGGTATGAATTTCAGGGTAAGAGAGAAAGGTAAATTTGACAGGTGCATCAAATGGATAGGTGATAATATCATCATATTCTGTTGTAAAAGGATAAATTAGAGTAATGAAAGGAAGACCTAAAATTACTTTGTGACTCAATTTTTAACTAGGACGAACGGTGTTTTGAAGCAAACAATATTGTTTTGGCAAATGTGTGCTTTAGAGATTTCGTATTTTTATCCAATTTTGTTCCATAAACTAAACTTAATGATTCTTTTATTTTTTTCAAAATATTTGGAAGGTATCAGATCTTCTTTTATGCAGTTGAGATCTGCACTTGTTACTAACTATAAGTCTTTGATTTTAAGTTGTATGGTGGTATACCATTTTTTTAAGTTGAATTTGCCGAATAGTACTAATAGTGGCTTGCTTAGATGTTTTGCGGTATTTTGCATAGGTGGTTCTCTGTGAATAGAGTCTATGAGAGGATGTTGTAGTTTTAAGAATTGATTATCTATTTTAATAATATTTAAGTCGTATTTTTGATTCTTCATTGTCATGAATGAGTGCTGAGTGTGATTTTTGTAATGATTGTAATTGTGCTTTGATGATTTTTAATTTTTGTTGTAAATTTTGGATGATTATTTCTTTTTTACTTGTTTGGAATTTGTTAAGAGTTGAACTAAAGTAAATTTTTTACCGTGGTATGTTAACAATGTTTTCTTGTGTGATTAACTTTTTCAACTTTTTGAGATAATCTGCTTTCAACTCCGGGTTATCGATTTTGCTAATTAGATCAATTAATAATTCTTCACGTTCTTCTTGTTTTGCAACAAGTATTTTTGCAACCAAAAGTAATATCTGGTGTAGAATTTTCATCCGAATCACTTGGAGTAGATTCTGTGTGTGTCATGGTATTTCCATTATGTTTGTTTTCGGAATCAATGTTTCTTAATTTTAGAAGTCGGATTAGATTGTCAAGTTCATCTTGACTGATCTTTAATTGGTTAATAATGTTTTTAACTGGACAATTGTTTGCAAAGTGACCAGTTTTGTTACATTTATAATATCTGGCTTTGTTGGCAAAAAACTTTCTTTTTTGACGGTTTGTTTAGTTAGGCGAAGATTTTTGAAATTTATTTTTAGAGTAAAATTTATTTGGTTCGAAATCGTTTTTATTTTTAGGATAAAATTTATTACGGATGAATTTTCATTGATAGTTGGATTCATTGTTTTTATTTTTTCTTTTTAAAGGGGGCAATGGTGGTAGACCATATTGTACGCAAAAGTTGCCTAATTTATATTTGGCTTTTTTCTTCTCGGATTTCACTTGAGAATTTATTTTCAAATCTATGCACATTTTTAATCCTTTTTTTTGATAACTGTGATAATATCCCCGTACGTAAAAGTATCGTAATTGATTTGTCCTGTTTCATTACTTAAGACTTGTCTGATTTTGTGAGCAAATAGTTTAGGTAAGCCATTTATGAATTTTCTTTCTAAAAGGATTGATTACTATCATCTCTAAGCATTACTCTAGAAATGAAGACATCTTTATACCATTTAAAATCATTCAAGGTTGGACATTAATGTTGCTAAGTTGATTATAGATTGTAGAGGTAATGTGGTCAGGTGTGCCTATGAAATGTTGAATGATGGTGTAAAATAAGATGTTGACAGCATCAAAAATTCTCATTCCAATACTTTCATCAAAGATTGAAATTCCACCCGGTCATGTTTGACCGCGTGTTTGATTGCCTTTCTAGAATTAGGAGTGAGATGTTTTTCCCTCCAAGAATAAATCATTCATGTGAATCCTGTAGAGAGAATATCAACAATTTCAGGCTGGCTGAAGTTATGATTGGTGACATTACTATTAGTCGCCATGGACATGTAGTGTAATTTATTTAAAATTTCTTGTTCTGATTATCAATATTTCATTCATATATTTTATCACCAGAACCGAAAATTGATCGTTGGAATAGATACTCAGTTAGATATCTAATGGCATAGGACATTCAGTCCAAATTTTTGAAATGTCGTTTCTTTGGATGTGTTATTCTACTTAATTATAGATCTTAAAATGTTTGATTTATTTTGGAAATTATACTAGAATCATTGTCAGAAGAATCTAAAGATGAATCATGGGTATGAATGACTGTAATCTTGTTGGGTTCAGCTTTTAGTTCTCTTAACATTTGTTCTATTTTTTGAGTAGTGGAGATGGTTTGAGAGCAGATTTATTGAATTCACCAAAATGTATTAATGGTGTTTCTGTTTTTTGTTGAGATAGGATACTGACTTTTGCAAAGACGTTATCTACTGTTGTTTCTATTTTGTCTAATTGATTTCCCATAGTTATTAGACCTTGATTTGTATAATTATTCTGTTCAATAATTTTTTTCAGATCTAGATCATCTCCAGCAAGCTTAAAGGGTGAAGCTATTATGTGTGTTTGGAGATGATCAATGATTAGAGTTTCAATAGGGGGATGACTGGAAGAGATAATGGAATTAATGGGTATCTTCCATTTGGCTTTTGTTAGAGTTTGGATACTTTTTTGATTAAGTTGGTCAATGCAATCAAGAAAAAATATTTCAGATTGGGTTTCAAGCTTAAAAGCTTGCCAATCCTTAAACAATTGCTTTCGTTGTTCGATTAAAGGATATTATTTTCTGTATGCATTTCGTCTGTGAATATTTTTATTGGACTCAAGGTTTTGATCTAGTTTTAAATAATTAATTACAAATGGTCCACTAAGTGTACTTAATTGAGGGTTTATAGGAGGAATAACTTCAAAATTAGTTGTTGTGGGAGATGTTTGTTCTTCATCAGTATCCTGATGAGTTTCGGTTTCAACATAACTGGGGTAACTAATTTGAGAGGTAGTTTTAATGTTTTTAATTTTTGTAATTCTTTTATTCTAATTTTCTTTATTTGTTTATCTAAGTCACTATGTCGTCTTGTCATGGTTTCGGTAGAGGTGGAACCAGCAAAAGAATGTTTGGAGGATCGTCCTAATTCATGGATCTTAAGATTTTGATTTAATCTGGGATTATGAAAGTTAATTCTTACTGTACCATCATTGTATTGTTGTATACAATTTAAATCAGATTGATTGTGTTGTATGTTGATATGTTGGTTTTCACTAGTAAGAGACCATTCATAAGGGAGATGGACATCAGACAATCTGATTGTATGTGGAACTCTAATATTAGTATTTTCTTGACTACTTTGAATCAAGAGGGTTAGATCTTTTGGGCTTTTACTTATATCTTAGAAATTTATATTTGTACGAGTTACTTTATAATGGATTATGTGAGAGTTTAGATACCTTCTAAGACATGGTAACAAAAAATTTTAATATTTAAAGTTAGGGCCTTTAATATGTGAGGGTCACTGATGCTGATTATAATATGTGAGGGTCACTAAGGCTGATTGTAAAATCTGGGTAACAATCAAAATGAATTGGACTATTGAAAAGACTCGACTCTATTATGCCAGTGGTACTATTATTGAAGTCAGTAAACCTTACATCTCTAAGATAAAGAATAATATAGCCATTGAGGCCTTTTTGGGTTAGTGCTTTAATGCCGATTTGGACCAGGCCTATATGAAGGAAGTTGTGACCATCTTTTTTGTGTTTTTTAATTGACTCAGGACTAAAAAGTTAGCAAGTTTCATGTTGTTTACTAAGGGCATAAACTTGTTCAACTGTTTTAATATGATGTTCACTTTTAAATGAAGAAATGAACCATTTTTTCTTATAAGTTTTATTACTAGGGACTCTGGGAATGTTTCAATCATTCATATATATATATATATTATCATTTGAGTGAAATTCAATTTGTTCTTCATTAACTATGTCAGGAATTCTATTAAGGGAGGTTTTAGATAAACTGGAGGTAACTGAGTTAGATCTGAACAATTTACTCATTGTGGAAAGTGAAAGGGGAGGCTGGACCAAAATCGTTAGATTCGAAAGTATTAAGTACCTTAACTTATTGCCTTCAGGGCAAAATTCTCTCTGCTCCGCTCATGCCTCACCTGAGACTTAGTGTGTGGACCTGGACTTATTGTTTGGTTGGAGAAATTTTTTAACAAAAGGTGGATAAGAGAAAGTAGATAAATACTGAAAAATTTAAGAAAGAGAACCAGATACCCAATCACTTAACAAAAAAGTAGAAATAGAGAGATCAACTCAAATACCTCACCTATTTGAAATAGAGAGATCAACTCTTATTTGTTAATTACAAATATGTCCTTGTTAATTACAAATATCCGCCACCTGGGGTTTGAGAAGTTTTCTAAATAATAATCATAACTCTTAGGGCTCTGATATCAGAAATCCAGCGGAAGTGGAGAATATAACAGAAACCTAGCAAAAGTGGAGAATATAATATTGCAAAAATTGTAATACCAGAATTGAAATGACTTTGAACTAAATTGACTAAATTGAACTAAACTATAATACATAATATATATATACACAGTTTTCATCTAATGCGAAGTCGCACAGAAAATTTGGTGTGAAGTTGTATTTTACACAAAATTGAAAACTTAATTCGATCATTGAAGTCAATCATCTTTTAGATACCCATGTAAGGATCGTGCATGCAAAATTTCAGCTCAATTAAAGATCTCTTAGCCATTTGATCGTGACATTGTTTAACAATGCATACAAATGATCTAATTTAGCTCAAAACTTGAATGCGGTAATCAAATGGTTAAAACATCTTCGATCAAGCTAAAATTTTGCATGTCCGATCCTTGAATGATCGATTTACGTTTTTCGATTTTGTATAAAATGCAACTTCACACCTAAGTTTCAGTGTGAAGCTTTGCACTTGATATAAACTATATATATATATAGACTATTATTAAGTGAACTATGGTTGTTCTCTCTTTTTTCCACGTCTTCCGATGTTATCCTTTTTATTTTATAAAAGTTTAATATTTCAAGGACATATTTTTAATTAACAAATAAACATAAAAATAAAAAAATTACATATCCCTATTTTCTCTCTTACTTTTTGGGTACGGCTGTGGTGAACGGATTCAAGGTGAACCCTTTGATTTTTACACATAAAAAAGGTGGGGCCGTATTTGAGAAAAATTGGTCCACCTATTTTGTGTGTAAAAACAAGGTGTTCACTTTGAACCCGTTCACATGAGAACCTCCCCATATTTTTTTTCTACAACAACTACTCCAACAACAACTCCTCTGCTTTTTGTCTACGATAATCACAAATATTTTTTTTTTATTTATTTATTTTTAAAAAATTATGCACATGCATAGCATGTGTATAGTAACTAGTGTGCGTGTGCGTGTGCGTGCGTGCGTGTGTGCGTGTGTGTGTATAAGTGCGAAGTTTCGCACTGAAATTTCGGTGTGAAATTCTATTTTACTCAAAATTTACAAAATAATTCAATCATTCGAATCACTCATCTTTTAGATACCCATGCAATGATCTCGTGCTTGCAAAATAAAGCATAACCGGATATCATTTAGCCATTTGATCATCGCATTCAAGTTTTGAGAAAAATCGGACAACCTGTGTGCATTGTTAAACAATGCTACAATCAAATAGTGGAAACATCTCCTACTGAGCTGAAATTTTGTATGCACGATCATTGCATATGTATCTAACAGATGATTGACTTCAATTATCAAATTATATTGTCTATTTTGAATAAAATGAACTTCACACCAAAATTTCATTGCGAAGTTTTACACTTGGATAAAATCTGTATATAACTCCTCTACATGTTCAACTCAGTTATAAAGGAAGGAGGCAAACTCATATGCATTTTAACCACTATAAATAAAAACCACAATTGACCAGAAGGCACACTCTTTAATTGCCCATCTTTTGTCAAAGTTAATCAAAAGTTAGTCTAGGATAAAATACTTAAAAAAACTCTTGGAGCAGTAAATACACATACCCCTTGGTAAACTTGAACAGGCCAATAGGTTTTAGACCAAAATAACCTATGTGTATTTATAGTCTGTGGAACATAAGTGTGCGAGATATTTGTCATAATTTTATCGACGCTGAGTTTATTTGAATAATACATAAGAGAGGTAGATTGTAAATTACTCTCTTGTACATTTGTGTTCTGCGCATTGTAGAATTACTCCAAAAAATAACATGCCAACAGCTTAGCACGCTTCCTCTTCCTATTGGTTATGTCCCTCGTTGCCCTGCTCTAACTTTCTTTGGTAATTATCTCTTTCTTCTCCTCCTAATGTAATTTATGTACCTCGAATTCTTTCAAATCAACATTGTTAAGGGAGTTCTAATGGCTATGAAGAGTTAGAAGAAATTTTTATTTTAATGTGGTGGTGAGATTAGAAGTCATTAGATCACTTGAAAGAAATAGATTAGTCGAACTCTCTGTAAAGTGTACTACAGAGAAACCGAATCAGATATCTCAACAACATTGATCAATCTCTCGTGTTTTTTTTTCAGTTACAAAAAGCGACCCAAAAGGCCCAAACAAAGAGCAACTACAGTTGTACATAACTCCTATGACGGTCTAGGGAAATGTTGACCCTCTCATATCATCAAGGGAAAATTATTGAAACTATCACTCATCTTTGTTACATTGGACAATTTGATTATTCTATTTTCTAAAATATCACTGAACTAATATACGTCGTATCAAATTAATCTATCATGTTAAAAATAGATGTTAAGTCTTTGTTATTCTGTTAGTTTACAGGGTATTCTTGTCTCTTAATAATTCTTCCTTCTCCATCATTTCTAGTTCTAGGCATGAATATTATTCTGCCATGGTGTACTCTACTCAGCCCAGAACGTACAAGATCCATTAGTGTGATGATGGGTAGTAGTCCGAGATTTGATATGTATGGAAATCAATTTGGGGTGGGAAAAGCTATGCGCTACGGAGTGGGTATGCAAACACGTGTTTTTGGCAAATTGTCATCATTTCAAGGAGCCCAGTCTTAAGTGCATCCCAGGTACAGAGATCAAACCACATCGTCACTGAGCTACTTCAAATGCGTTCCAAACCACATCCGCACATCGTCTCCGCAGATAACATTCTCACTACTTGTTCTGCACTGCTTTGCAAATCAAGAAGGTTGGGCTCGACAACCTATTCTCCTTGTTGGTCGCCGATGCCTCGAATTGCTGACGCGTGATGCCATCCGTCGATCTCGACCTCGACCTCGACCTCGACCTCGACGGAGGAACCGCTCCACCGCCTGGCGTCGCCGGTGGACTGATTCCACCTCATATTTGTGGATCTGAACCTGTCGTCGTCTCACCTATCCCAAACCCGCGTCAATGTCGCGTTTCAGGACCGATTGAATCGGATCAACCAAAATTACAGAAAAAAAAGAATGAATTGCAAATTAATTTTTATTTTTCAAATAGCATGGCAAATGACCAAATTATCCCCAAATATATATATAAATATATATACATGGTTTCTTGATGCGGACCTCCGCATATATTCAAATATGCGAATTTTCTTGATTTGGCCAATCTTTTGGTCACATAATCACATCTCCACTGTTCTGTTTATATATATATATGTATAGCTCAACCCTGTGATCATTTGGGTTCTCAAAATCCTGATTTACCACTTATATACACGAACAGTTCCGGTTTTACTGATTTATGTCTATTCCTTAATTTGATTTAGTTAGGTAACTTAACCATCACCAAATTGGATGAAACCGTGCAGAAGTGATTTATACACTAAGACCTAAAATCTAAATGGTGGAGATGTGAATATATGACCTAAAAGTTAGCCAAATTAACAAATCCACATATATTGAAATATGCGGAACTCCGCACTTAAGAATCTCTATATCTATATATACCAAAACCCTAGTATGTTACTACCCTAGCTATATATATCCTGTATATCTAGCTTATCTTGCTACGTAGGTAACTTAATCATCACCAAATTGGATAAAACTTTACAAAAGTGATTTATACACTAAGACTTAAAATCTAAATGGTGGAGATGTGAATATATGATCTAAATGTTAGCCAAATTAAAAAATCCAGATA
The DNA here is from genome assembly GCA_946800695.1 of Geum urbanum. Taxonomy (NCBI): domain Eukaryota; kingdom Viridiplantae; phylum Streptophyta; class Magnoliopsida; order Rosales; family Rosaceae; genus Geum; species Geum urbanum. The sequence goes on from OX327001.1 coordinate 14,988,563, forward strand.
TATTAAAATATGCGGACCTCCGCACTTAAGAATCTCCGTATCTATATATACCAAAATCCTAGTACATTACTACCATAGCTATATATATCATATATATCTAGCTTATCTTGCCACCTGATGCATTCCTCTTTCATCTCTCAAACCACAAACCGAACGTGAATTGTTTAGTTTGTTAATGGCCTCCATGCAACCTTTAGTCAACGATTCTAATGTCAAGAGAATTAAGTTTCTCCGGAAGTTGAAAACGAGAACACTTCTACACCTATTCTAAATTTTATATTTTTTGTATATAATTTTGCTTATATATAATCGTTTTCTCTTTTAACATATTTTTTCACGGATAACGAGGGGGGGATACGGATATCCTAGTATCCAACGGATACTGGTAAGGGTAACACCTTATAAAATATCACGGGTATCGGGACGGATATAGGGACAGAATATAGACTCGGGTATAGGCATGGTATTTCAATATTCGTACCCTACCCTACTCATTGTCATCCCTAATCCGTTCTTAGCGGTCTTTTTGACCATCTCTGACCAATACATTAGAAATTCTATCTACTATTTCTCCATATTTTTTGAAAGGGTGCGTCGATTCACAAAATCACACTCTTAAATTGCCCCTTAAACCTCCATCGATATATTTATGCATCAAACTTCCAAACTTGCCCTAATTTCTTTTTCTCTCCACACCTCTCGTGGTCTTCTTCCACCTTCATCTCTTTTGAATCTTCTCTGAACACATGTGGATTGAAAACCAGATTTCAATAAAAATATTATTAGAAACCATTTTGCTTCTTTTGAGAGGCTATCCCTCTAATTCATCATGCTCTTCCACTCACGTACCCACCCTTCTTCTTCAACTAGTCCACTATGTATGTATAGATGTATATAGATGTATAATAAGACTGAAGTCGTAGACAAGAGTTCTACGACAGATGACGATATAGGCAAAAGATGAACCAATTACGAATACAGTTATTACCTCCATCGTAACCCCTCCCTCTCGTTAAAAATATATTGGATGTGATGAAATTTGATTTAGCACTCCTCTTAGGAAACCTCTTAGAATTCATCCTTTAATGACAATTGATTAGTATCTAGAAGCTGGAAATCAAACAAGTGTAATGAAATAGCTCTTTAAACAAATGAGATTTAATTAACTCAAGAAACATTTTGAGGAGATGATCGATGATCTTAATAAATGTTGAGAACAATGATGCAGCAACGAGAGTTATTTTTTTTCTTTTCAGTTCACTGTTATATCAGGGTGAAGTTGGAACTAAAATCATTCAAAAATTAGAGAAGGTGCAAAGAGCAATTAAGGAGGTGTGAATTGACTGTGCTGCCAAAATAAAACAAAATAGATATTGTTGCAGGAGAAAGTAGAATAGACAGAAACGTAGTTACTCTTCTCATTGATAGAATGCCTTAAATATAGGCTGATATAATCTGTTACAATAACTGTCCCGATATAACAAGGATTCTCTGTATCTGTCTAACTAATATCTATATCTAACTAGGACAAGACACATAGCAGGATTAATGGAGAATAAATCTCCTTAAACACTCCCCCTTATGTCGATGTCCATAAGAATGATGCATGATTTGTTGTCTCATTAAAAACCTTGTCAAGCAAACAAAAATCTCATGGGTTAAACAAAAGCTTGGTCTAAGGGAAAAAGAGAACAATGCACCAACTACTAAAGCTACTACATGTGAGGTAGACTCCCCCTGATGTCTATAAAAATGTAACTCCCCCTGACTGTAAACTTAGTCTAGGAGTTCTGATAACTTGCGCATATTAATGCTTCTCACATGTTTCACAAAAGTAGATTTAGGAAGTGACTTGGTAAACAAGTTCACAGCATTATCAACAGAACATGTCTGGCTCACATGAATATTCAACAACTGCTATTGTTGCTGATTAAAGAAAAACTTCGGTGATATATGTTTTGTATTGTCACCCTTAATGAAACCCAACTTCATCTGTTTAATGCATGTAGCATTATCCTTAAAGATGCAAGTGGGATTAGTAACAGTAGATTTCAATCCACTAGAGCCTTAAATATGACTTATGATTGACCTAAACCAAATACATTCTCTAACTGGTTCATGCAAATCAATTATCTCAGAATGATTCGAGGAAGTAACAACAAAGATTTGCTTTGTTGATCTCCCAGAGATCGCCATGTTTCCTATAGTGAAAACATAATCGGTCTGTGAACGACTTTTTTGTGGGTCAGAGAGGTACCCAGCATCAGCAAATCCAACCAACAAATCAACCGGTGTTTTAGAATAGGGGATAACATGAAAACAGCTAGAAGCAGGATTATTTTTCGACGGGTCAAGAGAATCCCTCGATGGGTTGAGGGAATGACTCTGGTCGATTTAGGGTGCAGGTTTTGATGGGTCGAGGAAAATCCTCGACGGGTCGAAATTCCCGGAATTTGCTTCAACTTTCTCTTTTTCGAGAATTTCATGCTTTTCTCTGTATTCTTTGTAAGGAAAAAAAAACTCATGTCAATGGAACCTTTCAAGTATCTGAAGAGTTGTTTCACTCTATTCCAATGACGTTGCGTAGGTGCAAAGCTAAATCTTACCAACAAGTTCACTGAGAATACAATATCTGGACGTGTGCACTGAGCTAAATATAACAAAGCTCCAATAGCACTAAGATATAGATTTTCAGCTCCCAAAATCTCCTCATCGTCATCTAACGGACGAAACGGATCTTTCTTGGGGTCCATACTGCATACAACCATTAGTGTGCTAACATGGTGTGCTTTGTCCATATTGAATCACCTAAGCATCTTTTGGACATAAGCAGACTGGTGAATAAGAATTCTACCAACTCAATGTTCTAGCTCTAATACGAGATAAATCGAGTCCTACCAAAGTCTTTCATCTCAAATTCAGATTTCAAGTAGCAAACAGTCTCATTGATCTCTTCAAGAGTTCCGATGATATTCATATCATCAACATAGACAGCTACTATAGCAAACCCTAAACTTGTTCTTCTAATGAACATGCATGGGCATAAATCATCATTCTTATATCTCTTCCCAATCAAGTAGCCACTAAGGCATATGTACCACATCATATCGGATTGTTTCAATCCATACGGTGATCGTCTCAACTTTATAACATGAGCACTCCGTGGTCTAGAGTTTCTTGATTTTGGTATAGCAATGTCATCTGGCACTCTCATGTATATCTCTGAATCAAGATCCCCATAGAGATATGCAGTATCCACATCCATGAGCTACATACTAAGCTTTTCGGACACTACCAAGGTTATCAGGTAGCGAAAGGTGATGATGTCCATAACTGGAGAATACGTCTCCTTATAATCAATTCCAGGGCACTGAGAAAAACCTTGTGCTACAAGTCTAGCTTTATAACGCAAGATCTCATTCTTCTTATTACGTTTCTGAACAAAGACCTATTTATGTCCAATTGGCTTAACATTTGGTAAGCATAGCACAATCGGACCGAAAACTTGCCTTTTATTCAGAGAGTCTAGTTCAACCTGGATTGCTTCCTTCCATTTCGGCCAATCTACTCTATGTTGATAATCATCAACTGAGCGGGGTTCCACTTCATCGCCGTCAATAATCTCCTGAGTAACAGGATAAGCAAACATATCATCAACTAACATGCAAGACCTATCCATAAGAACATGCACATCATTTGTTCTAAGTGAGATTTCTGAGTTCTCTGATATCACAAAAGGTTCTGGAGCATCCCCTAGAGAAGCCAATTGTGATTTAAAGACATAACTATAATCAGAGACAATCTCATGTGAAGGATTCACAATGTTGATGATAAGTGGATCTTTTGGTGCCTTGATGGCCTGCCTTTTAACCGGCGGCTCATCTGTAGATTTTCATAGTCTTCCTATCTTTCTAATAGGAGCCGAGGCCGAAGCAACACCATCCACATAAGCAGGAGGAACACCTCCTTGCCCAGTGTTGCTATTAGCAAATCCCTTTACTGGAATTTCCAACCTTGCAAGAACATTAGCAGTATGTATATCTGATCTCGTTACTTTAGCAATATCAGCAAATGAATCAGGCATGGAGTCTACCACTTGCTGAAGATCGAGTATCCTACGCACTTTTATCTCACTCTGAGATGTGCTTTGATCATGATGAGACACAGTGGGATCAAACCACGTCAATTCCTGACGTTGAACTGGAATAGAACTATTCCTATCTCTCCCTAATGGTGGAAAATATGTCTCATCATATTGACAATATGCAAATCTAGCAGTAAAGGGATCTCATGTCAAAGGTTCAAGATAGTGGATTATCTTTGGTGATTCAAAACCAACATAAATGCTCAATCTTCATTGAGGACCCATCGTAGTACACTGTAGAGACGTAATAGGCACATAGACCGCGTAACCAAAAATACGTAAATGTGAAATATCAAGCTCATATCCAGTTACCAACTGGTACACACTGAATAGTTGATGGGCAATAGATCTAAAATAAAGGAGCATTGCTGCGTGTAACACTACATAACCCTAAGCAGAGACCGGTAAATTTGTATGCATTTCCATGGCTCTAAACACAAGCTGTAACTGCTTGATATGATCATCTGCTAAACCATTCTGAAGATGGACATGGGGAACGAGATGTTTAACATCAATCCTAAGAGACATGTAGTAATCATCAAAAGATTTTGATGTAAACTCTCCTGCATTATCCAATCGAATAGACTTGATTGGATGGTCCAGGTGGTGAGCCCGGAACTTAATGATTTAAGCTAGAAGTTTTGCAAACACAACATTTCTTGTGGATAGCAAAGCAACGTGTAACCATCGTGTTGATGCCTCTATCAAAACCATGAAATATTTAAATGGTCCGCATTCAGGTTTGATAGGTCCACAAATATCACCTTGGATCCTTTGTAAGAATGGAATTTTTTCATTGTTATCAACAGCAAAAGAAGGACGAGCCGTCAATTTTGCTAAAAGGACAAGCTTTGCAGAACGAGCAATGCACATCAAAGATGGTAACATAAGAATCTGGTGGAATAACACACGATGCCTCAACAGTATGTTGTTGGGAAAGTGCTATACTTGTCGTGGAGACCAAGTTAGGATTGAGATGGGTAGTCTCATCCTCACCATCTACACCGATGGAAATAAGTAATTCCACATGTTTCTTTGCTCTAAAGAACGGATGACCATGAGTATTTTTCAAGATTTTGATCATCATATCACGACCTAGGTGTCCCAGTCGTACATGCCAAAACTTATATGAATCAGAATCACACGTAATACAGTGGCATTGAATTCAATAATCCAAACTGTGGTTAAGTAAAAACCACTACCAATTGCCGAAAACTTCTCTAGAATGCGCTTTCGGCCACAATCAAGAGAGGTTATACATAAAAATTCTTTTTCATTCTCACAATAGGTTTCCAAGTGAAATTCGTTGGCACAAATATCCTTGAAACTTAGCAAGGTTTGATTGGCCTTTGGCGCATATAAGGCATCAGTGATATATAATTTTGTACCATGAGGCAGCAGAAACTCTGCACTACCACGCCCCTGAATAATGAGCGTTGCACCAATCATGGTTGTCACTGAGGATTTGTATGGGAAAAGATCCACAAATAGTTGCCTATTCCGCAAAATGGTATGAGTAATACCACTATCTGCTAGACACTCAATTTCTCCTTAATACATCTACAAAATCAATGTAAACAAGTAAGTCTTTGTAGCAAAGACGAGGCATACGCTTCAAGTATACACTTGAAGATTTGAGAAGGGTGTGACCCTTGTTGAGTGCTGATATGACATGGCATAAACTGATGTAATAGCAACATCATAATCCAATGAAACAAATAAAAAACTCATCTAAAAATATCACATTCAGATTGGATTTTTGATGGGTTTTAGAAAGGTCTCGACTGGTCGAGAAAACCCAAAATAACTTGTGATTTTCCAATACCAGAATTTTGACCGGTCGAGAAAATTTTCAACGGATCGAATTTGGACCAATTTTGGGATAGAGGCATGTTGTCGACGGGTCAAAAATTTCTTAGTTTAATTTTTCGACAGGTCAAATTCGAACTAATGTCGGACAGAAGTGTGGCTTCGACAGGTCGAAGCTGCTCTGTGGACTGCTTCAATTTTTTTTCAATGTTTTTTCTTTCTTTCTTTTTTTTCAAAATGGTATCTTGGCTTGCTTTTGCCATATATGTGTAAATATCGAACCATACATAAGAATCTCATGGAATAGAAAATTCTCAAACACTTTTGTATACCAAAAATAGAGAAATATTCATTGTTTGCCAACAAAAATTACATCATAGATGTGTTCTTATTCATAAGACAAAGACAAGTGTCTTTAAAAATTCTTGACCGAAAAGTAAGCCAAAAATAAAACTAAAACTTGAAAGATTACAAAGACAACTTCCTTTTACATAGGCTTAATCAAAATCTGGGGTAGCAAGTTCTTTCCCCTTGTCATCTGCTAAAACTAGGTTGGTATCAACCTCCATCTAATAATCTCTAGTGTAAATCGACTCTTGAGCCAAATACTGTTTGTGCTTCTTGTAGATATTCTGGATTTTTCTACTAGCATGACACTATTTGTGCATATGTCTATTAGAGCCACACTTGAAACAACCAAGTTTGCCAGATTGTTGATTGGCCATGCCCACGCCCTCCTCTTCCCCCACGTGGAGCATGTCCACCACGATTATAAGGTTCTTAACGAGCAACATTCTTATCTTTTCGAGCTTTTCCTCCCGTATTATAACTCTCATGCTTTTTGGTACCGGCCGGTCTTAAGTTATTATTCAAGATGATCTCATGATGCTTTTCTTTAGTCGCAAGACTGCTAATGAGATCACTGAATTTGGTAATCCTCCCTTGCTTGTACTCAATCCGGTACTGATGAGCTAGAAGACTCATAGATGTGGGGAAGGTTTGTAACGCCTTCTCAATCATGTCTTCCTCAAATTTTTCCAGACCACAAAAGCTTAGTTCATACTGCAAATCGAGCATAGCTTGGATAAAAGCGTTGATCTTTAGGAAATCCATTATTCTGGTGTTGTTCCATTTCGCAGTCAACTTAGGAAGCTGTGCATTATGCACATTATTGAACCTCTTTTCTGGAACATCCCACAAAATCATGAGACCTGTCTTGTTCAAGTAATGCTTCTTCAGAGATGGATGAATATGACACCTCAAAAACATGAGGGCTTGAGCTTTTGTCTCTTCAGTAGGTGGGAGGAGGTTTTTTCTAGGCCCAGTAGGTTTGATGGTGTTGGTAATTCTTTTTCCGATAAATGTGTTTTCTACATCAGAGACCCAACGATGGTACTCCTTGCCTTCAAGGTCAAGGATCTCAAATTCCGACCTTGCAGGCTCATTCGAGCTCATCTACAAAAACACATAGAGATATTTTATTAGAAACGATCGAGTACTACGATCACAAAACTTTCAAGTTTAATTCATTAAGAACGTGATCCATGATGCTTGGTCACAAAATCGATTATAAAACGGTGGTAAAAACCACACCTAGCGACCGTGACACAACAGTCACATAGAATTGATTTTCCTTTCCTTTTCTTTTCTTTTCCAAACAGTGACTCCCTCAGGACCGTCACATATACTCTATAGATATATGTCCATAAGAGCTAGGGTATAAACATGTAATATTCACAACTCATATCAGAATTCCAATAATCCTAGATCTATGATTTTGCAGTAAGTAAGTTTGGCTTAGATCTATCAATAAACGGTTTAGAAAATATTTACCTCAACAGGTATTGTGCTCGGTATGACCGCTACACTTGATGAAAAAGTTCTTCAGAAACGATTTCTTGGAAGTCGTGCAATCTTGTCAACTTCTGAAACTTCGTGGGATTTTTTTGAAGAAGAAAAGAGGCCGACGGTAGATCTTGGCTGCCGGCGGTGATCGGCGGCGGCGGTGGTATTTGACGGTGGTGATGTTTTCTCCAAGTTTTAGGGTTTCTCTATTAATTCTAGGAGTCGTGCTGATAACTTGTTGCAGGAGAAAATAGAATAAACAGAGGTTTCATGTTATGTCAATTGAACAGATTGAGCGAAACGTAGTTACTCTTCTCATTGATAGAATGTCTTAAATATAGGCTAATATAATCTATTACAATAACTATCCCAATATAACAGAGATTCTCTATATCTATCTAATTAATATCCGTATCTAATTAGAACAAGACACACACTTAAATTAATAAAGAATAAATCTCTTTAAATATATATAAATATAAAAATAACAAAATCCCTCATTAGATTCTCTATTTTGCTTGGAATTTCCACTCGTTGTTTAAAAGCTGGATTTCCTTTTTGACTAATTGGTTCAAGCTGTTGTTAGAGACTTTAATCTACATCTTACAATGCAAACAATATTCTTCACGTCTCTATTTGTTTTCCTTTTTGTCTTTCGGTGTGGGAAGTTGGAATACAATTGAAGCAACATGTGGATTTGGTTACAAAGATAATGATGATGATGATGATGATGATGATGGGGGTTGACGAATGGGCATTCCAAAAATGACAAGAAGGAGAAGATTTGGGGTCTGCAAATTTGCAAATGCAAGCCTGTCATTGACTCATTTTTTCTAAAATAATAGGCTGAGCGCCGAGGCTGTTCGAGACCACCCAAAATCTTATGAATTATATATTCAAAGGCATCTTCTTGTTTTATTTCTTGGCATGCCAAGGTGGATTTGGCCCTTGTTCCTTTTTAGAAGCTTAAACTATTTGCTTTGGCAGATTACATGAAAACGAAATGAGAGTAGCTTGATACCAACATTTCCTCGCTCGACTCCCTTAGTTTTTCTAATTTGAGATCTTCTTTGACTTGGAGAAGTTCTATTTATATTGCACATTTGGTTTTATGGTAGTCGAAACATGAAATAAAAATGGATAAATTTTAGTATTATGAGATTTGAGTCTTTTTTTATGTCGTTACTTGATGTTTTAAAATTTTTAATTTACTAAGTTTGGATTTTTTTATTGTTACTATTTAAGCTTTTATTTTATTTTATTCAATTTCCTACCCAGTGACGTAGCCAGAAACTTTATTCAGCAGTGTCGAATAAAAATTTCATCTAAAAAAGACAAAAATTAAACTCATCGAGAACTAAAAAAAAAGAGATTTGAGATACTAAACGATTAAACTTATTTATAATAAAGAAGATAAACTTTAAATAGTACACTAATCATCAGTAATATTAATAATTACATTAGAATTTGGTTAATTTGGAGTTTGGGACGTATGAAACAAATTTATCATTGAATAATTAAGACAATTTGAACTTTTCTAAACATCATCAGCCGTGTCAAAATGAATTTGATTTTACAATTTTATGTTAATTGAAAGAACTTAAATAGATAATTAAGGAAACATAAAAAATTGAGCAGTGTCATGTGACACCTCAATCTACATTGGCTACGCCCATGTTCCTACATGAGGTTTCATTTTCTCATTATTTCTTGTTTTTGCTTTAAAAAAACATGTAATGTAAGAGAGTATTTTGGTCAATTAATTTATTTTTAATAACAAAAAAAGGTTATCTTCTAAAATTGTTCTTCCTAACAAATAAGTTATATTAATTTTAGAAAAAATAATTGATTGTCTAAGTATGTCATGCTCACCCTTGATTGTTTAGGACCGTATGTATATTATGACATATGAGCGACATAATTTGTGGAAACTCATAAATTTGGCTCGTTTGGCAAAATATGTATCTATTCACACCTTCTCATTTACTATTTGTACCTCTTCCAATATTTTTGTACACTAACTTTCCAGTTTTACTCATATTTACTTTTTCACCTCTTCTTCCCACCATCTAAACTTAGCAATCACGTCTGAGAACAAAAAATTCTGTGTTATTTGGTTGTTCTCATCAACAATCTTAATCACCCAAAATTTTAATCAAGAAACCAGAGTATTAAGCTTGAACTGTTTATGGTTTGACAATTGAATTAAATTATGTAGATCTCTCCAAACATATCAACCTAACACCCAGATCAAAAGCAACACAATTTTTTTTAAAAATAAAATAAAATTAAGAATGATGAATCTCCAGAAGTACTAATTACCTTGAGTTACTTTGAACCAAATAATTATAATGGTACAAGATGCAAGATTTCTTGATGGTATAGTGATGGAAGATTAAAACAACTAAAAGGAACTCTGCCCTCTATAAATCAAAAGGAATTGTAGAATAAAAAGGGGATCAACATATTGATTTTGAATTCTTGATTGATCTCATAAAGCAGAATAGTACGAATCCTTTAATCTCTAGGGTTCTTCTATTATCAATTGTTTGTTGTGATCAGTTGTAGTTGTCATCAAAATTTAGTTTACGATAATTTTGTTTAAGGAGCAAGGGTAAAGGCAAATTTGGATTTTGAAAGTTCCAAATAATCAAGAGGATCAACTAGAAAATATATAGGTGTGAATAGACGCACCCCTTAACTTAAAAAAGAGACCTAAGATTGTTCTTTTATAATAAAATAAGTGCAAGTACAATTTAGAACATTAAGATCACTTATTTTGTTAAGAAGAACAATTTATATTTTTTTTAAAGCTGAGGGCCGAGTTTGCAAAACGAGCCAACTTTATGAGTTTCCCTAAATTATGTCGCTCATATGTCTTAATTAATATCCATACCGCTCTAACTAATCAAAGATGGGCATGCCATATTTAGCCAACTAGCCATATTTTAGAAAATTAACATACCTTATTTTTTTAGGAAAAATAATTTTAAAAAATTAAACAAATTTATCATTGAAAATAAATAAATTGACCAAAATACCCTCTTGCATTACATACTTTTTTAAGGAAAAAATAAAAAGTGATGAGAAAATGAAACCTCAGGTAGGAAATTGAAAAAAATAAAAGCTTAGGTAGTAGCATGAAGAAAAACCCAAACCTCAAGTAGTAAACTGAAAAATTTAGAATCTTAGGTAACAACATGAAGAAAGACAGAAACCTCAAGGTACTAAAACAAAATTTGCCCAACAAAAAGTTTCCCCATGTTTCGTCGGGATTGAAACTAACTTATGTAAATTACTAAATTAAATGTAAAAATGTGCTCTACAATAATAATCAAACTTTTTCAAAAAAAAAAAAGAATCAAAAGATGATGTCCTAGTGAATCGTTTAAGTTCTTCAATTTACTAAGAACTTAGTTGTGTGTGGATTTGGGAAAAAAATAAGGAATTTTATTTAAAATCGGAAATTAAAAAGTTCTATTAACTTTTTTGTTTGTCAAACAATAACTAAGATATTAAGCAGCGGACCCGGTGCAAGGATTCTTGCAAAATGTTCTAGGAGGTTTTCTAGCGCCTGCCCAAACTAGTGAGCCGATCCCTACTCCGATAGTGGCATCGACCCCTCCTTTGGGTGGACCCACCACTGACAATAAGGTTGTTTTGCAGGTATCTATGTCGGATTCCCCGACATCAGGTGTCATTATCAAAGTCCCACGTCACATTTCAATATTTCTAAAGGGTTTGCTGCAATGACTACAGATGCTACTATCATGTCCGCAGTGGACAATGAGGTGGGTGGAAGTTCCACCGTCCCATTTCATGTCTCTGGTCTGGATTTGATTGTGATTGCCCAGGAGCGTGGAAGCACCAAACAGTGTTGCACGATCCCCCCAAAAGTAAGAAGGTCAAATCCAGCCTTGGCCCTTGGGGAGGTGAAATGAAGAAGGTGTCTGTTGAACGTTTTGTACCTCTTAAACTTATAAACTATTGACTAACTCATAAGTACAAAGAGTTCTTTACTCGCAAGTGCACAAGGTCAAGTTTTAGTATAAATGTAGGAAGTCGAGTGTCGTATCCACGAGGATTAAACACTTAGACTCCTTAACTCAAAATGTTTAGCACAAAGACTACGACTATGTAGACACGGCTTGACACAATGACTAAAATAAAAGGTAGAAATGAATCTTACACTGCTAAGTCCTTTGGAGACTTAGCATTGCGAGGAATGGTGAAATTATGATGAGTGATTAACGAAGTTGATTGATTGATTTGATTACACTAAAATGTCAAAGCTAAAATAACACGAATTCAATATAAGGAAAGATGGTCGACTAAGAAAATCTCTACTAACCATATGATGCATCAAACAATGTCCCCGTTTATGTAATGGGTTAAAGTCCGTTGACAAAAGTTAATATTCAAATCGTGACCTTTTGGGTCACGTTTGATTTTGAACTCAAGTTCCTAGGTCATTTCAAACTCTATATGACTTGAGCCTAACAATGAAGTATTTCGTGAATCGGAACCAAGACCCAAGCCATTTTGGGCTTGCATCTCAATCATATGTTATGTTATGAAGTCAACAAGCATATCGTGTTATACATGTAGAAGGTTCCCCTCCCCGAATCTCTATTGGAGAATCCGAGAAAAAGTCAATGTGATTCCCCCAACTCGCACCTATTAGGTTATGAGTCAAGTGAATCTACTATTAGCCACATAATCTTTTGGATTTAATGTATGCTTGACTAAAGTCCCTGAAGTCTATTTAGACTCAAAGGAGCTTTAATCCATATTAGGTGCTAAGGCAACCAAGTCTCAAGGTAAACCTCTTACAAAATATCCTAATCATGTTTACATGCTCATCTAGCCTTAAGTGAGTAGCTAATCCAATTAAGGTCTATTTTTAGTCTCTTTACACATACATTAACTTAGCTAGGGCTAACACATGCATAAGTGAAACTAGACATGAAGTTCAAGCATAATAAACATCCACAAACACATAATTGCTCATTCACAACACACAATCACATAACATACATTAAAATCATAAATCATACATAATCAAAGACATTATTTGTTCATCACATGGCAAGGGTTCTAACCATAGCCTACCAAATAAAACTACTCACTACACATAACTAAATACAATAGTTGATAAATGCTTAAAGTAGGAAGAGAGTAGAAATAACCAAGGGTCCCTTAGCCAAAACTTCGCCAAGTGACTCCAAGCCTCCTAACTCCACTTCTTTTCTTCAACAAGCACCAAGTCTTCAAGAGGAGGTAAAGTAAACCTTTAGGATTCCAAGAAGCAAAGGGAAGAGGGATTACTTCCCACTCCTTTGAACACTAAAAGCTTAGCCAAACCCTAGGAGGTGTGGATGAGAGGAGGAATACTCAAACTAAACCAAGTGCTGGAGATGTGGTGAAGAGGTTTGGCTCTACCCAAGAGAGGGAAGAGCTAGGTCTCTAGTAGTGGTGGTTATGGAGGTATTTTGGCCTAGAAAGGGAGGAGAATAGGTAGAAGAGAGTGCTAGAGGACTGGTATATGGATCAGGGGTCTAGAAAGAGTGTAAAACTATGGGAAATCTGAAAATGAAGTGAGTTGTGTGAGTGGGGAGAGGGGAGCTCGAATTTGGCTGAGTTGGGAGACTCCATTTAAACCCTAGGATGATAATAAAAGAGGAGGTGGAATATCTAACGGTTATCTTTGAATTAGGGAAACCATGATCCACTATTTTAGGCTATAGAAGGCTAAGCTCCAAAATAGTGACATCATGTGGTCCAACTTCTTCTCTTTCTCTTCAAATCAAATTGGTAAGCATAAATGGGCTGAATGAGCCTCTATTGGGCTGGACTCCATGTGATTGGGCCGGCCGACTGTGGCAAATTCCGGCGGGTTCCGGGCAACTTTCGGCGACTTTCAGTGAAGCTATTTCGTCTTTTTCCCAAAGTTGCTCCAAATTCTCTCGTGACCTCGGAAATATATACGTCTTCTCCAATAAGTATCTAATTTTTCATATTTAATGCATTTCCGAGCCAACTCCACATTTTCTAGCAAGAACAGGAAATGTCATAGAACAATGTTTTATTCATAGAAAACAAGCTATAAGCATAAAGTTAGGAGCGTAATAGGCATATAATTATGGTTCTAATAGTGTCCCCCAAAATTTTTGCCATCATGTTACTCGCGGATATGGATGTTGAAACCTTGCGCCGGAACACTGAGCAATAGAGGAGGTTCCTAGCTAATTAAGGAGTGGTGTGCCCAAAATTTTGACAGTTACTTGTGCTACTCTGGTTTGTTAGTCTAGGGCTTGTTCGTCATTATTAGTGCAGGGATACATTAATATTTCTCTTTATCATGTCGGGTAATCCGGTAAAATCCTGTATTGCTACAATCTTTTTCCTATAGTGAATTCTTGATCGACCCCTAAAAAAAACTAAGATATTAAGAAATGGTCTGGATCAGGGGACACATATTTTTACACAAAATTTAACACAGTTTATAAGCCTTTGGATTTACAGACTATCAATGGCTGAGATCTCTTGTTAGTATTTAATTTTTACATAATATTTTTGTTTTCATTTATCTATATTCTATTTATAAAAGTAACACCAAAATTCAATTTCTTTTCTCAATCAAAAATCATGTCCTTCTAGAGAAGATGAAGAGACAAGCGATCAAGCAAACCCCCACGATGGTAATGCAACCAGATCATCATCTCTCAGACTCTCATCCAAGCGTGCCCACCTCTTCTCCGTCTCATCTTCTTCTTCCTTCAATTAAGATTTAGCATCCTTTCAATACTCAAAACTCATTGAGTCCTATTTCGACCAAGTTCAATTCCATGGCCTAATGAATTACTTGGCAATGCTACATGTGATAAATTGGGTTCCTCTTTATATTCTTGCACTTCCATATTTGGGCTCAGTGGCGGATGTAGGTGATGGCTAATAGGGATCAAGCCCATATAACATTTTGGGAGTGCAAAATAAATAAATTATACACATAATAAATAATAATAATAATAAATGTTGAGTAACCTAAGTTAGTAGCCGCAGCCCGCAAGTCCTCACGAAACAAACAAGAAAGTTAGATTCCTTTCCTATAATGTATAAATTATTTTGTTTAGGATCGACTCTTCCTGTTTTTATTGCAATCACAAAGAGTGTTTTTTCTGCCATGAACATCATTAAGAATAGGCGTACAAGCAAAATGGATGATAATTTTCTTGATGATTGTATGGTACTTCATATTAAAAAAGAATCCGCATATGCTATTGAAAATAATGATGTGATAAAAGAGTTTGAAACTTCAGGGTTCCATAGAGTAAGATTTAGCAATCCTTTATGTATGTGCTTTGTGTTTTTTACTATATTTTATGTTTATTTCAGTTTAGGATGTGTAATGTGAGAGGCGAGGCTCAAAATGTCCCCCACCCCAAACTATTATATCATCCTTTTCAATTTATAGAATTCTCTCGTGCCGTCGAGTTTTGTTCACAAAAAATTAGCC
The DNA here is from genome assembly GCA_946800695.1 of Geum urbanum. Classification (NCBI taxonomy): domain Eukaryota; kingdom Viridiplantae; phylum Streptophyta; class Magnoliopsida; order Rosales; family Rosaceae; genus Geum; species Geum urbanum. The sequence goes on from OX327001.1 coordinate 15,003,877, forward strand.
CGGGTAAGTTTTTGATCCTGGATCCGCCACTGTTTGGGCTGCATGTTGCTTTAATACCGATATCTTTTATCAACATAAAGTGAGTATATATTGAAATTGTACATAGGTGATCCACCATGGGCCTTCATCGCAGAAACTCTTTGCTGGGAAAAAAGACCAAGATAAGAAGTCGACGGCTAGTTTTTTTTCGATATAAAAAGAAAACAACAAAAAAAAAGAAGAGAAACCTCTTTCACAACCTCCACCACTAGGTCAAACCTAAGAGTTGAGTTGGAGGAGGAATGAAGGCTAGAATACCAAACGGTAGTGTTGTTCAATTGATGACCAACTTGAGCTAAGTTGTCAGCTAAGAAGTTAGCTTCTCACAGTATGTGGCGAAACAAGGATTTCGAAAAGAAGGTTGTGAGATGTCTGATATCCTGAACAATAGTTGATATCCACCACGGGGTGTCCGCGCAATTGTTAAAAGCATTGATCAAGGTTTTTGAGTCTCCTTCAATGATGAGAGGAGGGTGAAAATCTTCAGGATGTAAAGAGTTATGAACTTGTAACAAGCCTTCATGTAACGCCAGTGCTACTGCTACAAGGATTTCAACCTGTCCAAGGGACCAAGCTGAGGTGAGAATTGGTTGGCCACTTGCATTTCGAATAACAAAGTCTGATACCGAATTAATATTATTGACAACAGAGCCATCAAAGTTAAGTTTAAGAGCCGGAATTTCTGGCGGATGCCATTTAATATTACTAGGATGTCTCAATTTGAGACTTGGAGAGTAATTTGCCTTTTGAAATTGAATAAGCATATTAGCTGCTGCCTAAGCAAAATTGTTTGGTGTTGGTTGAATTGCTTGAAAAATTAATTTATTATGCGAGTGCCAAATATTGTAACAAATTGTTAGAAATCTATCAAGTCTTTCGGTCTTGCCTTTATCGTCAAGTCATATTTGACTAATCCAGTGAATAAAATTAGTATGATTCTGAAAGAAAGTCGTAGAGAATCTAGCAAGACACAGATAGAGATAAAGTACAATGCATAAAAAGATGAATTAAACTCTTCATAGTGTCTGCAAATATCACAATTAGTAGGAATATTATGACTAAACAAACTTAGTCGGTCTCTAGTTTTAAGTCTTTTACAATTAAGTAACCAACTAAAGATTTTAATTTTATTTGAGATTTTAAGACCCCACATAATCTTGAGAACCATAACGATGGTTAGTATCATTACTTAATTGAATATCACAAGCTGACTTAACAGTAAATTTTCCGTTGTCAGTAGGCCCACACAAAAGAATCTTCAGTAGAGAAAAGAGGAAAAGGAATAGCTTTGATTAGATTGATAATATTATTATCTAGGAAATTCTGGACAATGGAAAGCTCCCAATAATTATTGGTAATTACTTGATCAACTGTCAAGGAAAGATCTAAAGAAAGTTTCAAAGATTCTGGAACAAGATTAATTAAATGCATCGAAAGTGCCCAACTAAATATCCAAAAATTAATTTTGCTACCATTACCAACGACCCACCTGATACCTTTTAGAAAAATGTGTCGAGAATCAAGAATTCCTTTCCAAGCATTTGAATTATCATATTTCTTACAAACATTTAGAAAAGAGGCTTTTCGAAGATACTTTTTAAGTAACAATTCGGACCCACCAATTAGTAGGATCCGTGAGAATTTTTCAACCTAATTTAGCAAGAGCAGCTTGATTGAAATGGGCCGCAGAACGCACCCCCGAGACCCCATTTCTCTTTAGGGGTGCAGACCTGGTTCAAAGCAATAGCTGGGGTTTTATTTCTCCAGATGAACATTCTGCATTCAACATCAATTCGATTAGGAACTCTAGTAGGAAATTTAAAGCAAGGTAGTATGGTTTGGCATGACAGAAAGATTGGCTTTTAGGAGAGAAAGTTTTCCTGCTCTCGATAAAGTATTTGCTTTCCAGCTAGATAGCTTATTTTGGATTTTATGGATTAAATCTGAGGCATTAATCGGGTCTTTCCAGAAAACAATGCTATGAATTCTGAAGTATTTTCCAATACTAGCTTTATGAGGAATATTTAGGAGGGCACAAATATCCTCTTTTATGGTCCGGTGGACATTATTTGAAAAGTAACAAATAGATTTATGAAAATTAATTTGTTGTCCGGAGAATTTTGAGAAATCGTAGATGTAAAGGCTCACACGATGTGTTAAATTTTTTGTAAAAAAAGTGTCTCTGGATCCGAAGCCAGAAAGAAATTTAAAGACATGAAATTCTGACTTTAAATTTTACCTATATATCTAATATAATTGTGATTGTAACGACCCGAACTTAAATTAGCGGCATAACATTCGTTAGTCGAGTTAATTATCGAGACAATCACTATATGATACATTTATCAATATTCGTCGCAACTAAAATATTGTCCATTTATAGGTTATGATCTTGGACTCACTTTCTTCACAAAAGTTGTAGGGGATATTATTTTGATTTCGTGCATAATTTTATTGGATTATTTAGAGGTTCGAGCTAATTATTATGAATTTTTTAACTTTGAAGTATGTATGTGATTATTTGGAAATCTACCAATGGTTAATTATTCTGAACCATCAGATTTGTCAATGGTGAAATCGTGACCGTTGAGCATTTTATTCACCATGGGTATAAATTGAAAACCTCTACCCATATGGGTAGTCACTTCGTGCCACCCGACTCTCAGACCCCACCCGAAATGCTGACTCGGTCGGATCCTCGCCATCCGGCCACCTTAGCTCGCCATACCACCTCAAATCGAAAGCCCTTTCTCCCCTTAACCTCCCTATGCAGTTGTTTCATCCATGCAGTACTCGTATTACGAGAATCAAAGCCGAGAAGATTTCTTGGTCCTCTCGGATTTCTCGTTGCCGGAGGTGGAGCTCTACTGGACGAAGGGTGGCAATTCCTTGAGGCTTTTTAATCCCATCATCGAAGCAACCGAATGGGTCCAGGCTCAGACCTCGATGTGATATGAGGGTGCTGGTCGGTCGATATGAAATCCGGTGAGTTCTCCGACTTTTCGAGGTAAAATCTGATCACTGTGATAAGAGCTGACCTTAGTTATAGTTATGGAAGTTGTTTGGTGTGTTGTGATGATCATTTTGACATGCAAGTCGAAGATTTATGGGCCAGTCAGCCTGAGCCGTCGCCAGTGGTGGAACGTGGGCCCCACACGTCGCAGTGTGTAGCAGAGCTCCGTCGACTTGAAGCCTAGTTTTCTCACGGGAAATTTCCTAAGACCTGTTGTAACCATTTTTGTGTATTTCAGTATCATTAGACCATTTTTGTAATAAGTAGGCTCATTTTCAGGAGTTAAGGCAACTTGACACCTTCGACGTGGCCGATCATTGTGTGTCGAGTCGACGCTCACTTTTCTATGGATCTTGGACGTCACGGCACAACGAATAAATTCACGACGTGGTGGAGTAACGAAGCTTAGGTATCAAAAATGGAATGTGAGTATTTGATATACGAATCATCTCTGGTTCTTAATCTACTTTAGTGGTATGATTTGAATATTATATTAATTGAACTAGATTTTTTATTGGCTTAAGATCGCCAAGTACATTCCTCGAGTTATGGATCAACAATTCCTTTTCTTGCGATCTAGTGAGTGGACAATGTGCTTTTCACTGATTGTAGTGAGTCTAGGAACATTATTATGCATTTATTTTCGTAAAGCTTTATGATTTATGATTTCATGATTACGTTTATGTTTATGTTTATGCACGGAGGCACTTATGTTATGTTTTACAATTTACGCACACGTTATGTCTATGATAATGCATCAATGCATATGCCATCCCGATGATCACTGAGAGCAGCCCCGACAGGACACTTCACGTTCTAGAACCGGCTACGAGTACGAGTACAATATGATTGCCACTACACACACATGCTATTTTATCTCTTAGACTTTTTGTATTTTTATTTTGCTTTATATTTGGAGAAAGGCATCAATACTATGTTTCTCGTTACTTTAAGATTATTATTTTCATCCACTCATTCTAATGATTTTCTATTTTTATATGCCTTTCCCCTGGAACCTTCGTTTTCAATTGTGCGGGCTGCAGAGTTTCTGAGGTGGTTGGGTGCGCATGCAAATCGAGACATAGCATTATACATCGTAGGATCCAAGCTGATCCTACGAATTAGTATTTCAATCATCATAGTTAAACTAGAAGTCTCTGATGTCGTAAACAATTAACAAGTTTTATTCCTAGTTGTGAGTTGACATCAGAAATAGTTTTCTTTTATTTATGACTTTTGAATTATGGATTCCCATTTTAGATTATTTAAAAATTGTGTGTTGTATCTATGTTAGGAAAGTTGTTAGGGCCTAATTCCGGGCTAGGTAACTAAATTGGGTTCAAGTCCTTTCATTCATTTCTGATTTTTATCTTTTATTACTACTTTAACATATCTCAGTAACACAATTTGAGAATCCGTGTGGATATCCAAACAACTAAAAACTGATATACTAGAAATCGAAACGCAATAATTGTAAGTATCGTCATTTAGAATTTTCTACAAATTTTGAAACTTCTCCATCTAAACATAGTCTTAAGCCGATCAATGATTAGGCCTAGGGTTATACTTTCGAATCCAATCATTTCCCTCTTCCGCATTGTCTGATTATTAAACTTCTTGTAGTGATTTTCTCCACCTAACCTTATATTCATATCATCTATTGAATGCAAATTTAACGACAAGTAACCACGAATGAACTGACCACCAGATGAATGACTAGTGTGACATAATACTGATATTGCCTTTATTGATAACAATTTAAAGTGTGCGTTATGTCTAATCTAGTTAGGATTTACGCACACGTTATGTCTAATCCAATTAGGACAAGACACACACCGGAAGATACGGAATATATTTTCCTTAAACACTCCCCATTGTGTCAAGCTCCTTATGTATGATGCATAACTTGTTGCCTTACTAAAAACCTTTCAAAGCAAACAAAAACATCATGGGAAAAACAAAATCTTGATCGAAGGAAAAAAAAAAAGTACAATGCATCAACTACAAAAGATACTTCATGTGATGTAGTCTCCCCTTGATGTCTACCAAAATGTGACTCCCTTTGATTGGCAACTCGTTCAAATAATCTTCACATTCCAATGCGTCTCACATGTTTCACAAATGTAAATATGGTTAGTGACTTGGTGAACAAGTTCGAGGCATTATCCGCGTAACCAATCTGACTCACATGGATATTCAGTAACTGTTGTTGTTGCTGATTGAAGAAGTACTTCAGCGAAATGTGTTTAGTATTGTCAGACTATCACCCTTAATGTAATCCAACTTCATTTGTTCAATGCAAGCTGTATTATCCTCAAAGATGCAAGTTGGTGCTGTCATACTAGCTAGTAATCCACTAGACCCTTGAATATAGTGACCACTGACCTAAGCTAGACACACTCTTGAACAGCTTCATGTAGAGCTATGATCTTAGAATAACTAGAGGAAGTAGCAACAAGGATTTTATTTGTAGATCTCTAAGAAATCGTCGTATTCCCTATTGTGAATACATAACCAGTTCGGGAACATCCTCTATGCGGGTTAGAGAGATACCTAGCATTAGCAAATCCTACCAACACATCATACAGTGTCTCAGAGTAAGAGACTACACTGAAAGGTGGATCAGTGCTTGCAGCCAGAGCATGCTTCGACGGGTCGACATGTTGATCCGCCCAGGATGCCATCTTCAATGGGTCAAGGAAATAACTTGACAGGTTGAGAGACATGTGATCGATCCAGGGAGCTAACTTCGATGGGTTAAGGGAGGCTCTTGACGAGTCAAAAGTCCAAAAATCAAAAAGTTAAGTCTCAACCATTCCTTTTTCAAGAATTTCAAGTTTCTCTTTTGCTTCTTTGTAAGGAAATAATAAGCCTAAGTCAATGGATCGCTTCAAGTACCTAAAGATTTGATTACGTTGCGTAGGCACAGAGCTAAACATAGCTAATAAGTTCATTGAGAAGTCAATGTCTGAACATATATACTGAGCCAAATAAAATATAGCTCCAATAGCACTGAGGTATGGAACATTAACCCCCAAGAGTTCCTCATCATCATCTTTTAGACAAAACGAATCTTTTTTGGGTTCCAGACTACGGACAATCATTTTTTTGCTAAGAGGGTGTGCTTTGCCAATGTTATATCGCATGAACATCTTTTGAACATAACCAGACTGGTGATAAGGATTCCACTAACTTGATGTTCCAGCTCTAAACCGAGACAAAATCGAGTTCTACCAAGGTCTTTCATAGTGTCTGATTAATCGCATAAAGAGACCCGATGATGTTCATATCATCTATATAGACTGCTACAATCAAAAATCCTAAAATTGTTTATTTAATGAACACGCATGGTCAAAAATCATCATTCTTGTATCCCTTCCCAATCCAGTAGTCACTTAGACGTGGTTACAACATCCGACCGGATTGCTTCAATTTATAAAGTGAACGTCTCTATCTTATCACACGTGCACTCCGTAGTTTAGAGTTACTTGAATTGGGTACAACTATGCCTTCTTGCACTTTCATGTATATCTCAGAATCAAGATCCCCATAGAGATATGCTCTAACCATATCCATTAGCTGCATACTTAATTTTTTGGACACTACCAAACTGATCAGACATCGGAAAGTAATGATGTTCATGACTAGAGAATACGTCTCTTCATAATCAATACCAGAGCGTTGAGAGAATCGTTGCACCACAATTCTAGCTTTATACCGCGAGACTTCATTATTCCCCTTACGGTTTTGAACAAAGACCATTTATGTCCAACTGACTTGCCATTAGGTGAGCATAGCACTACCGGATCGAAAACTTGCCTTTTCTTCAGAGAGTCTAGTTCACTCGGATTGCATATTTCTATTTTGGCCAATATGCTATACCTTGACATTTAGGGACAAAGCGAGGTTCCACTTCATTGTCGTCAATAATCTCCTAAGCGAAGAAATAAGCAAATGCATCATCAACTAACATGGAAGGTCTATCCATAATAATGTGCTCATCGTTGTTACTTAGTGAGATTTGTTTGTTCTCTGACATCAGATATAGCTCTGAAGCATCCCCTAGAGTCGTTAACTGTGATTCTAGAACATAACTATAGTGAGGAACAATTTCATATGAAGGATTTACAATGTTGATGATGAAATAATCATTTTGTGCCTGGATGGCCTGCCTTTTAACTGATGGCTCATTTGTGAATTTTCTTGGTCTCCATCACTTCCTGGTGGAAGCCGAGGCTAACACCACACCTCCACCTTGGGCTGAAGGATCGTCTCCTCGCCCTGGTGTGGCATTTACTCGCCCTTACTGGGGACTTCCAATTTTGCAGGAACGTGTGCAGCTGGTATATCTGATCTCGTCACTTTTGCCATGTCAGTAAATGAGTTAGGCATCGAATCTGCTACTTTCTAAAGATCAAGAATACATCGCAATTCTATCTCACTCTGAGATGTGTAGGGATCAAAATGAGACATAGTGGGTTTGACCATGTCAATTCCTATCTCACTCCGATCTCATCACGTAAAGAGATCTCCTGTTAAACGATTTAGATAGTATAATATCGTTGGAGATTCATAACCAACACAAATGTCTATTCATCGTTGAGGACCTAAATTTGTATACAGTAGAGGCGTAATAAGCACATACACAACACAACCAAATATGCGAAGATGTGAAATGTCAGACTCATATCTAGTTACCAACTGGTACGCACTGAATGATTGGCGTGCTACGGGTCTGAAACAAATAAGCATTATTGCATGTAAAACTTAATATCCCCAAGCAGATACAAGTAAATTAGTGTCCATTACCAAAGCTCAAGCCACAAGCTGTATCTGTTTGATTTGTGCTTCTGCAAAACCGTTCTGTGAATGAACATGGGGAACGATTTACATGCAGTAATCATCAAAAGATTTTGATGTAAACTCTCCTATGTTATCTAATCTAATAGACTTATTTGGATTATTCGGGTGGTGATCCCGATGCTTAATGATATGTTCTAGGAGTTTTGCAAATGCAACATTTCTTGTGGATAGAAAATCAATGTGTGACCAACGCGTTGATGCATCTACCAAAATCATAAAGTATATAAATGGTCCATATTCAGGTCTGTTAGGTCCACAAATGTCACCATAAATTCTCTGTAAAAATGGTATATTCTTAATGTTGTCAACAACAAAAGAAAGTCGTGGATGTAACTTTGTTAATAAGCATGCTTTACAAAATGAGTAGTGTGCGTCAGAGATTGCCACGAAGAAATCTTGAGGGATAACGCACGATGTCTCAATAGTATGTCATCTAAATTGTGTTGCACTCGTCTTGGAGACCGAGAGTAAACTTAGAGGAGTAACCTCATTCCCTCTATCTAAATCAATGGTTTTGGTATTCCCACATGCTTTTTTGCTCTAAAGTACGGAAGACCATGAGAATTTTTCTATATCTTAATCATCATATCTCAACCTAGATCACTCAGTTAATAATGCCAAATTTATATGAGTCTAAAGCACAAACTGTAGTGTGAGTGACTGTATTGGATTCAATGATCCGAATTGTAGTAAGATATAAACTACTACGAATGCTCATAAACTTCTCCAGAATATACTTTTGGTCACATTCTACGGATGTAACACATAAGAATTATTTGTCATTCTCACAATATGTTTCCGAGTGAAAACCGTTGGCTAGAATGTCCTTAAAACTCAGCAATGTTTGATTGGCCTTTGGCGCGTATAAAGCATCAGTGAAATAAATTCTTGTACCATGTGGTTGCAAAAATTGTATTGAACCATGTTCTTGTATAACCGGTGTTGAATCAATCATGGTGGTCACTAAAGAATTATATGGAATAAGATCCATAAACAATAGCCAATTCCGCAGAATAGTGTGTGTAGTACCACTATCAGGTAAACACTCAATCTCACCTTTAGACATCTACAAAAGAATGTAAACCAATCAAACTTTGTACTCAAGACATGGTGAACAATCTAAGTGAATACTTAAAGATTTTCAAAAGGTTGTGACCCTTGTAAAGTGCTTGACATGGCATGACAAAACTAATGTACAAATAATGATCTATGCATTTTATGCTTGATTCTTAACATCTTTCTTTTTACATTGAGCTTTGTTTTTACCTAAGTATTCTCTATTCTTACTTAGTTTGTTGTTTTTAGGTTTTTAATAAAGAAGATGAAGAAAGGAGTGGAAATGAGCTTAAAACGCAGCAACATGAGGTTTCCTATTTCAACTAGGACAAATGTTTTTTTCCTACTTTGACTAGGATTCCTACTCGAATTATGAATGCAATTGGTTTGAGATTCTAGAAGTTTCGCGGAGCTGAAAAATGAAGTTTTCTAAATCTACTAGGAATGGCATGGCAGAATGTGCCGGAATGCGCAAAATGATTCAGAAATGGTCGTTGCAAAAGTTACTAAAATGGTGCGCAAAAATGGTTTCCCAAATGGTACCATGTCGAGAATTAGCAACCCAAATGAAAATGATGCCAAATGGTACAAATGAAAAATGAAGGCGTTTCTCCTGCTCGGGCCAGGAAAGATCAAAATGGTGGCAAATCAAGAAAGAAGATGTGGCCGAAAATATTATGTATCAAGAATATCAAGTGTATCTCAATTATGCCTGATTTGAATATCAAAATATATGCACAAGATATGGTATATTCAGCCCAATCAACTTGAAGAAGAAGGAATGCAAGATATGGAAAGAAAAAGATTTTCTACTCCTACTAGGAAGAGGAAGATTTGCCAGCCAGCTCATCCAACTTCAAGAAATCACCGAATCTGCAAATCAACTCCAAACATAGTGATCATATATGTTTTTGGAAATCTCTCGGAGTCTTCTTTTCAACGAGTATAAGATTATAATTTTCTGAGGTCTACAGCTCCCAAATACTCTTTTGAAGACAAGCTAGTAGATTTACCCGGGTACACCAGGAAAACCTATTTTGGAGAGGAAAGATTCAATCCCTCATCTATAAAAGAAAGGGCTCGACTCCTCATTCATCATCAATTATTCTACATGCCTAAAGCTCTACCTAAACACTATCTCCTCTCCATGAAGCCAAGAAACTCTCCAAGAAGTAGCTTACACCATCGCCTGCCACCACAAACTTCCTCCATAGACATATAGAGCAATCTCGAGTGTCTCCACCACCAATGAAGAGTCGTTTACACCTTAGCTCCATAGGGAAATTCCGAAAACTAAAAGTGTAACATGATTCCTCTTTACCTTATAGCTTCTCCTCGTATGAATTATTGGTTCTATGAAGTGGTTTTTTGTATTTCGGTTTTTCTTTACTTGTTTCCATTTCAACTATTTTTCATGTGTTCTAGTTTCTTAGTTTTTATTATATATGTTTATCTATGCTTAATGCTTTGGCTTAGATATAGGGCAATCCTGAGTCTAAATCAATGGTATGTGTATAGGGCAATCCCGAGCACTAAAAATAAATATGAGCGTGTGTTTTATAAAATTGAGAAGTTAGGGTTTCGATTGATGTTGTTTGACTTGCAGGTTATGAATGAGTAAAGGTAATTAGAGTGAGTCGATCACATGTAAATATGTTAATTTAATGTTTTATTTTTGATCTAGTAAGCATGTTTAAGATTTTATGTTCTTAATCTGTTTCTACTTGTCTATGAGTGAAGCCTGTTAAATTTAGGGTTTCTGAATATATTTGTTAGCCATTGTTTGTTTATTTTCGTAGCTTATAATAACCAACTCTTAAACCCCCCTAAGCTTAGCGTAGTCATGCATGCACCATCAATCCCCGGTTAAGAACGATACCCTATTTACCAATGCTACATCAACACAAAAGTATTTAAAATTGTATTGTGTCTTTGCTGATTATTAAGTATTTAATTTAGTAGTTAGTTTTGGCATAATTAATTTTTGGCCCCGTTGCCGGGGATTGTAAAGTAAATGTGTGATTTTGTTTGTACATTTGTGAAATTGTGTAAATAATATAAAAGCATGTTAATAATATACGAAATTTTACTTGTTTATAATTTATAATTGTTCATATTAACAATCTGTTTTGCAGCCATGTAGATAAAACGTTAAAGGTAGTCTTTGATTTACAGTGTGTACATGAGCTTGGTTGATTAAATCTCACTCTTTTAAATAGATGGCATCTTTTTTCCTAGCTTATCTCCTTAACCCCTCGTGATGTGTGGATTTCATCACCGTACACCATAAGCTAAGTGAAGTTATGGACATGAGGTTGAGAGCGGAGTTGCAAAGGACTTGAGGGTGTGTGTCTTGCTCTAAAGTTTGGCTGATTGTTAGTCACAGTATCTAGAAGGGTTATGGCTGGTGACAGATTTTGGATCTAATAAAGAGAGCATTAATAGAGTATATACCATTGGCTCGAAATTAGTCATACCTCTCGCATTATCTCTATCCCACATGGCCGTTTCTAAACATACCTAAGCTGAAAATTCGTGTTTGACATACATTATCGAGCGGGTCATACGTCCATTGAAATACCTAAAGATCAAGCTAGTGTACTCTCTTTAAATCGAAAGCGCAACTCAATTTACAAAATACTTGTGCATAGTACTTATAGATTTCGTGTGTTTGTACATTTTTAAACTTGTAAAGGATTAACCACATTGCATTTTAGCTTGCATAACCTTCTAGTGGCTTTGTGATGCTCGGATTTCACCACCGGGTACCCTAACCTAAGTGAAGTTAGGGACATGAGGCCAAGAGATAGGTCACGCTGCATTCATGATTTAGCATGTAACTTGTATATTTTCTGCAGATTTCTAACATTTTCTCTTATGCATTCACTCTATATTTCACTTAGGTTCTTGTTTGATGCATTTGGATGATGATTTGAGTGTGTTATAAATGAATTCGATGTGATTTATTTTTTTCTTGCATTCTTAACATGTATATATGTGTTTCTAACATTTATTCTAAGTCTTGCATTATATATATATGTGTCTAATTTTACAGAAAACGTTGCATATTTAAGTTTTAGTTTGTTTTAAGTATTTTAGAGCATTCTAACCACTTTGCAAATATTGTAGGTTGTTTAAAGCATTACATTTACGTTTAAATTACATTTAGTGTTTAGACGTCATTTAGTGTGTTTTAGTGCTTTTAGAGTCTTTTGGTATGTTTTAGTGTGTTTTTGTTGTGTTCTATAGTTTTTCAACATTTTGGCTAGTATCTTGCCTTCATTTTGTATTCTTTTGATACTAACACTTAATCTTTGGTAGATGCTCATGCTTATGAATGATCGATTTCAATGTTTCATCTTCTAGTACCAACCTACACACACACCCGGACCGAATAGCACAGTTAAGGTCTCAAGTAGTTCCAAGAGAGCAAGATCTCGACCAGCTTCTCATTAAGGAAGGTTTTGACTCTCCACATTCATCTCATCACTCCACCGAGCATTTTTCTGAAGAAGAACAAGAGCAAGCTCTAATGGCTGGAAACAATGAACGCAAATCACTTCGCCAACGCACCTGCTCAACCGAATTGAGTAGTGGTCATTCATGCATTGTGTTTCCAAATCCTCAAGCCGATAAGAAGAACATTGAGCTTAAGAGTGGCTTCCTTCACCATTTGCCTATTATTCAAGGAATGTCCCATGAAGATCCGAACATGCATCTAAGGCAATTTCAGTTTGTATATTCGAGCATGAAGCCCACGGATGCGGATGAAGAACTTTTGAAGCTCAAGGCGTTTCCTTTCACTTTGACGGATAGAGCTCAAACTTGGCTTATGGAACTTCTACCGAATCATATCACTACATACAAACAATTGGCGGATGCTTTCCTAAGCAAGTACTTTCCGGCCTCAAAGATTACTGTTTTAAGGAAAAAGATCACGGGAATTGCAAAAGCATCCAATGAGTCATTTGGCTAGTACTATGATCATTTTAAATTTCATTGTGCCACATGCCCTTCCCATGGTTTTTCGGAGACCAACCTCATGAACTACTTCTATGATGGTCTCACACTAATTGATAGAGAGCTTCTTGATGTCGCTGCGACTGGAGCATCCATGGACTTAGATGAAGGGGAAGATCGTACACTTTTGGAGAATCGAGCAAACAATGATGCTCAATATGGATGGCTCCACGAAAATCAGTGCATGAAGTGAATTCCAAACAAGTTCTAGACAAGAAATATGATTAGTTAGGTTCCATCCTAAAACAAGTGCTAGAGCTCGAGACAAAAAGATCCAAGGAAGCCTTAAGACCTATTTGTAGACTATGTCACGTGTAAGGACATCATAATGATCAATGTCCTACGTTGATGGACCTAAGTAATGAAGCGGAACAAGTGAATACTATTGGTGGATATCAAGGAGGCCAATGTGACAACAACTACAATAACAACAATTTTGGCAACTATGATCATCTGAATTTCAAGTGGAGCTTGAATGAGGGATGTTTAAACCCTCTGGCACCTCAACAAGGATACCAATGTCCTCCCTTCCAACCTAGGTCGTCAATACCTCAAGCTCAAATGCAACAAATGCAACTTATGCAACAAGTTCCCCCAGTTCAACAATTCACTCATCCGGATCACGACAAAATGTTAGCTAAATTATTTGCTTTAACATAAGTTCTTTTGGATGGACACGCCAAAACTAAGGAGACATTAGATAGTCATCGCCGAGATTTTTTAGAGATGAAAAAGCAAAGACGCCACATCGTTGACTTCATGGACTAGATTAGAGAAATTGGGCAGCTTCCTCCTCAAACACTTCCAAATCCGAGGAATGTAAGAGCAATAACAACAAGGAGTGGGAAGGTACTACAAGGTCCATCCCCAAAGGCAAGAAAAGCATCTCCATATGATGTTTTGGAGGATAAGGACTTAGAAGAAGATCCGGAAACAAAAGGGGCTGAAAAGAAGAAGAATGTGACGCCTCAAGCCACTAAAGCATAAGTCACCATGCCATCTACCCCAATCAAAGGTAAAATTCTATCCCTTCAAGTATGGTTATTACTAGTTCTCTGTTTCCCCGTGCACCATTTCCCAGCAGGCTTTCAAAGTCAAAGAAAGATGATCAATACAAGAAAATCCTAGATATCTTTCGAAAGGTGTTAGTGAATCTTCCCTTGATCGAGTGCATCAAGCAAGTGCCTATTTTTGCCAAGTTTTTGAAAGAATTATGCACCTAATTGAGGCAAACAAGAGAAAAGGGGATGGTGAAGGTGAAAACAACCGTTTCTACGGTTTTCCAACGTCGGCTACCCCCAAAATTGAAGGATCTAGGGAGTTTTTTAGACCCTTGTGTTATTGGTGATAAGAGGTTTGAAGATGTCAAGCTAGACTTGGGTGCATCGATCAACATCATGTCTTCCTACCTCTATGCATCCATGGATCTTGGTGAGCTCAAGCATGACAATGTCATCATACAACTAGCCAATCATTCGCATAAGTATCCAAGGGCATACGTTGAAGATGTTCTAGTGCAAGTCAACAATCTCATATTTCCCGCTGATTTCTACATTGTTGGCATGGAAGAGAGCCCATTGAACACCACGTCATTGCTACTCGGACGACCTTTCATGAGGACTGCTAGAACAAAGATTGATGTCTTTGAAGGAAAGTTATCCATAGAGATTGATGGAGAGAAGATCGAGTTCAACATTCTTGATGCTATAAAGTATCCAACGTCTAGTGTTGGTGATGTTTGTTTGATTGATGTTGTGGTTTCCATGGCACAGCAACACTTAGACACTATTGAAGAAGATGAACTCAACATAGCCATTCAAGAGGGAGCAGGGCTGACTCGACTCGGGGATGAAGCCTTTTTTGATGCTTTGATCGAGATATTGGAACCAAGAATCTAAGAAATGGCCATGGCACTTAATGAAGCACCACGGGTTGTAAGTCATTCTCCACCAATTCCTATCAGGTATGGTACTAACATGTTAGTTCCCTCCATTGTCAAAGCACCAGAGTTAGAGCTTAAGATGTTACCGGATCATTTGAAGTATGCATACTTGGGAGAGAATGAAAATTTGCCGGTTATCATCTCATCAATGTTGGAGAAGGAATAAGAAGAGAAATTAGTGCAAGTTCTCTCGAAATATAAGACAACCCTAGGTTGGACGCTTGCAGACATCAAAGAAATTAATCTTGCAACATGTGTGCACCGGATTTTACTTAAAGATGGTGCTAAACCTTCCAGGGAAGCTTAAAGAAGACTTCATTCGCCAATGATGGAAGTTGTGAAGAGGGGGGTGATCAAACTCCTTGATTGTGGAGTCATTTATCTGATTTCGGATAGCCGTTGGGTTTCACCTATGTAAGTAGTGCCTAAGAAGTCTGGAATCACCGATGTAAAGAATGCAAAGAATGAGCTTGTCCCTCAAAGAACTGTCACTGGACATCGAGTTTGCATCAATTATAGGAAGCTCAACGCCACCACTCACAAGGACCATTTCTCATTTCCATTCATCGATTAAATGCTTGAGAGATTGGCTGGCCATGCATACTATTACTTCCTTGATAGATATTCTAGTTACAACTAAATCAGCATTACGGAGGAAGATCAAGAGAAGGCAACATTCACCTGTCCATTTGGAACATTTGCCTATAGGAGGATGTCGTTTGGTTTATGCAATGCACCAGGTACATTTCAACGTTACATGCTCTCTATCTTTTCCGATTAAATTGATAAAATTATTGAAGTTTTCATGGATGATTTTAGTGTATTTGGGAGGGACTTTGATGCATTCTTGGGTAATTTAGAATTAATTTTGCAAAGATGCGTTGAAACTAACCTAGTACTTAATTGGGAGAAATGTCATTTCATGGTTACTCAATGGATAATTTTAGGACATATAGTTTCGGCTAAGGGAGTAGAAGTTGATAAATCTAAGGTAGATCTTGTTTGCTACTTACCCTCTCCAACTTCAGTTAGAGAGATTTGTTCTTTTCTTGGTCATGCAGGTTTTTATCGAAGATTTATCAAGGAATTTTTCCATATCTCTCGCCCTTTGTGTAAGCTGCTCCAAAAGGACATTCCCTTTATATTTGATGATGACTACCGAGTTGCCTTTGAGAAATTAAAGGAGCTTCTCATGAGTACTCTTATCCTTTGTGCACCGGATTGGTCTCAGCCTTTTGAATTAATGTGTGACACCTTGGACTATGTCGTTGGGGCTATTGTAGGTCAGAGAAAGGACAAGAAGCCATACGCCATTTACTATGCCTCTTGGACGCTCGATGATGCTTAAATGAACTACACAACAATCGAGAAGGAGTTACTCATAGTGGTGTTTGCACTTGACAAATTTTTGTCATACTTGTTGTAAAACAAGGTGATTGTTTATACGAACAACGTTGCCTTGAAGTATTTAATGGCGAAGAAGGATGTTAAGCCACAGCTAATTAGATGGATAATTCTACTCCAAGAATTTGATCTCAAAATTAAGGACAAAAATGGAGTAGAAAACGTGGTGGCTGACCATTTATCAAGGATTGTAAATGAAAAAGAAGCCATTGCAATCGAGATAAATTTTCCGGATGAACAACTCTTCGGAATTCAGGTAAATGCTTCTGAAACTCCATGGTATGCGGATAAAGTTAACTACTTAGTTACTAATGAGTTTCCGTCTTTCATGCATAGTACTCAACGTCAAAAGCTTAGGAATAATGCTAGAACTTTTATTTGTGATGAACCTTACTTATGAAAACAATGTTCTGCTTTAGTTATTAAGATGTGTGTTCCGGATAATGAATTTCAGTTTATTCTTGAGTTTTTTCATAATGGTGCATGTGGAGATCATTTTGGTTCGAAGAAAATAGCTCTTAAAGTGTTAGATTATGGATTCTTTCGGCCAAATTTATTTCATGACTCTCATGAACTTTGTACTAAATGTGATAGGTGCCAAAGATCTGGTAATTTAGGACCTAAGGATCAAATGCCACAAAAGTTTATCCTTAATGTCGAAATTTTTGATGTCTGGAGCATTGATTTTATGGGACATTTTCCTCCATCTAATGGTTTTACTTATATTTTACTCCTTGTGGATTATGTCTCGAAATGGGTGGAAGCAAGAGCCACCCAAACTATTAATTCGTGAGTTGTTGCAAATTTTCTCAAAGCTAACATTTTCACAAGGTTTGGAATGCCACGCGTTCTAATCAGCGATGGAGGGAGTCATTTTGTAACAAGACGGTGGAAGCATTATTAAGGAAGCATGGTGTCACGCACAAAGTTTCTACATCGTATCATCCTCAAACTAATGGAATGATTGAAGTATCCAACCGTGAGATTAAGAAGAGTTTGAAGAGAACCGTTAAGCCGAACCGGAAAGATTAGATCCAATGTTTAGATGATGCATTGTAAGCGTACAAGATTGCCTACAAAACTCTCATTGGAATGTCACCGTATCGTTTAGTTTATGGGAAAGCTATCTTCTGGTGGAGCTAGAACACAAGGCATGGTGGGCTGTCAAGAAATTCAACATGGATCGAGATAAAGTTGGTCTGCATCGAAAGCTACAACTTTTTTAACTTGATTAACTACGGAATGATGCTTTCGATAATGCATGGATCTACAAGGAGAAAATGAAGACATTTCATAACAAGATGATTCGAATAAAGGAGTTCATAATCAGCCATCAAGTTTTGCTTTTCAACTCCCGACTTAAGTTATTTCTTGGCAAACTACGCTCTAGATGGATTGGACCTTTCATTGTTTCGAACTTTTCCCATGGACCTGTGCTAATCAAGAGTCCAACAATCGGCAATGACTTCAAAGTAAATGCTCATCATTTAAAGTCATATCATTCAGTGATACAAGAGGAGATCGTTGAAGAAGATAAGCTAGAGGAGTCGGCCACTTCAAACAAATGAAGAAGTATCACGTCTAGGCTGTAAGACGTTAAAAAATAAGCACTTGTTGAGAGGCAACCCAATGGAGGAGTCTACAACTCAGATTTTCTTTCTCTTCCCCTTTTCTTTTTATTTCGTAGCTTTTTAATTCCTTAGATATATTTTTCGTAAAACCTACTCCATGTTTGTTTCTATATTTTACTTCATTACATTGAGGACAATATAGAGTTTAAGTGTGGGGGAAGGGTTTATAACGTTATTTGAGTCATAAATTATAAAAATCGGGCGGACAATAGAATTTTCCGGCATATGCTGCCCTTAAAAAAAATTGTATTTCTAGAGTCTAATTTAGTGTAGTGGACGAACACTTGTCTTTTAGTAAGAAATCCTTGTGACTTGGTGCCTAGAAGGGGACGGTTGCTAGGATGGATTTTGGATGTGAGAAAGAACTTGTTCGAAATCACTCCTACCTCTCTTAGTCTATCTCGCCAACTGGCCATTTCAGTAAGTTTGCCCAAAGAAGACAAGGACTAAATCTACACTTATTTGAATGTCTTGAGTCTTTTTGTTTAACTTAGTGTTTTAAAGAGTCTTTAGGATGCCCTTAGTTAGTCTATGATGAAATTTGACCAAAAAGAATACATTGGCGTTGCAAAATCACTTAAAACGATTTTTAGTGCTAATTGAGATATTTTTATTTTCATAACATGTAGTGGGTGTGGTTTGTATAACATGGTACAGATTTTGCATGCTAGAATAAGTTTTAGATCATACAAACATTAAAGTGAGTTTTTGAGCCTACATTATTCCTTTGTTGAGTGAATTTTGTGCATCACGGTTTCAAAAACAGCTACATGCCTCATCTAATTGTTTGCCATAGATTTCAATGAACTAGCGATTACTGGAACTTACTCATGTAGATTTTCAAAGCTTTTAAGTTGATTTATGCTCTGATTTTGAATATGATTAAAGGCATTTAGGTTTTCCACCTCTTAAACCAAAAAGACATGTGTCCCTTTTGTGCACACGAGTTGCGACACTCCTAGATTATCCCTTTGTGCCTACATTAAGCCTTTTTTCATTTGTCATATATATATATATATATATATATCTAAACACTCAGCCTAGTATAGAGTTTCCAACCTTTGTTCTAAAGACTTAGTAAAGAATTTAGAAAGCTAGCACAATGAAGATGGCATGAAGATGATGAAAGAATGCAAAATAGGGAAGACTTGTCCAAAAGCTTAAAAAGTGTGATTGCCGAAAGAAAAAAATAAGATTAGAGACCATGAAAAAAAAATAAGCTCTCCGGCAAAATGTTCGAAGTGTGGAAGTTTGGACAAATAAAATTTAGAATGATGTTAGGGCCTAAAAAGATTAAATTTGGCCCCTATTTTTGAAGTTTGACACATGAGAAAGGATGAGCTCGAATTTATGAAGTGTTGACTAAGTCTTTGGAACAATTTTACCACCAAATATCTAAATTTCGAATGTCTTAGCCTCAACCTCATTACAGCCTTTCTAAAGTCCTTTATGATCCTTAAGATGAGTAGTCTTCGATTGGTTGAGTGAGTTGCATGAGTAAGCATATGGTTTAGATTCATTTGTGCAAGTAATTCATTATATTCATGAGGTTTTCCATTCAATTCATATACATTCTGAGTGAACCATTTTTCATGAGTGAAAATAAGATGAGTGCATCCATGTGAAATTGATTTAAACTTGTTCGAAGCATGTATAGCTTTAACATCACCATTGTTTTCTTCCAAGTCTTACTTGTTCATGACATAATCATATCTCTATTATCTCTCGAAATTATTGAGCTTTCACTCTAAAATCTTGTGATTCCATCGCCATACACTTAAGAAATTTCTTAGACATTTTTACCTAAGGGCTTGGAAGTATTTTTAGTATTTGAGTTTTTAAAGTCCTTAGAGTTTTCCAACATGGAGATCAACTCCAACGTTGGATTTTGGTGTGTTTTCTTATTTCTAGTCTTTCTTTTAATTAGTTTTTGCTAGGGACTAGCAAAGTCTAAGTGTGGGGAAATTTCATCTACGCATTTTATGTTTGATTCTTAACGTCTTTCTCTTTACATTTAGCTTTGTTTTGACCTTACTATTCTATATTCTTACTTACTTTGTTGTTTTTAGGTTTTTAATAAAGGAGATGAAAAAAGGAGGTGAAAATGAGCTGAAAAAGCAACAAATGGAGGTTTCCTATTTTGACTAGGAAAAATGGTATTTTCCTACTTTAACTAGAATTCCTACTCGAATTAGGAATGCAATTGGTTCGAGATTCCAGAACTTTCTCGGAGCTGAAAAATGAAGTTTCCTAAATCAACTAGGAATGACGTGGTGGAATATTCCGGAACGTGCAAAATGATTCAAAAAAATGGTCTTCGCAAAAGTTATTAAAATGGTGCGCAAAAAAGGTTTCCCAAATGGTACCGTGTCGAGAATTAGCAACCCAGATGACAAATAAAAATGATGTCAAATGGTGCAAATGAAAAATGAAGACATTTCTCTTGCTTGGGCCAGGAAAGATCAAAATGGTAGCGGATTAAGAAAGAAGATGTGGTCGAAAATATTATGTATCGAGAATATAAAGTGTATCTCAATTATGCCTGATTTGAATATCAAAACATATGCACAAGATATGGTATATTCGGCCCAATCAACTTAGAGAAGAAGGAATGCAAGATATGGAAAGAAAAAGATTTTCTATTCCTACTAGGAAGATGAAGATTTGCCTGCCAGCTCATCCAACTTCAAGAAATCACTGAATTTGCAAATCAACTCTAAACATAGTGATCATATATGTTTTTAGAAATCTCTCGGAGTCTTCTTTTCAACGAGTATAAGATCATAATTTTCTGAGGTCTACAACTCCCAAATACTCTTTTGAAGACAGGCTAGCAAATTTACCCGGGTACACCAGGAAAACCTATTTTGGAGAGGAAAGATTCAATCCCTCATCTATAAAAGAAAGGGCTCGGCTCCTCATTCATCATCAATTATTCTACACACCTAAAGCTCTACCTAAACACTATCTCCTCTCCATGAAGCCAAGAAACTCTCCAAGAAGCAGCCTACACCATCGTCTGCCACCACAAACTACCTTTATAGACATATAGGGCAATCCCGAGTGTCTCCACCACCAAAGAAGAGTCTTTTACACCTTAGCTCCATATGGCAATCTCGAAGACTGAAATGTGTAACATGATTCCTCTTTACCTTGTAGCTTCTCCTTGTATGAATTATTGGTTTTATGAAGTGGTTTTTAGTATTTTGATTTTTCTTTACTTGTTTCGATTTCAACTATTTTTCATGTGTTCTAGTTTCTTAGTTTTTATGATACATGTTTATCTATGCTTAATTCTTTAGCTTAGATATAGGGTAATCCCGAGTCTAAATCAATAGTATATGTATAGGGCAATCCCGAGCACTAAAAATAAATATGAACATGTGTTTTATAAAATTGAGAAGTTAGAATTTCGATTGATGTTGTTTGACTTGCAAGTTATGAATGAGTAAAGGTAATTAGAGTGAGTCGATCACATGTAAATATGTTAATTTAGTGTTTTATTTTCGATCTAGTAAGCATGTTTAGAATTTTATGTTCTTAATTGTTTCTACTTATCTATGAGTGAAGCATGTTAGAATTTAGGGTTTCTGAATATGTTTGTTGGCCATTATTTGCTTATTTTGTAGATTATAATAACCAACTCTTACCCCCTCCCCCCCCCTAACCCGAGCGTAGTCATGCATGCACCATCAATCCCCGGTTAAAAACAATACCCTATTTATCAATGCTACATCAACACAAAAGGATTTTAAATTGTATTGTGTGCATCTATACATCAAAATTTGATGGTTTACTAAAACAAGGTATACTGTTTGTTGAAATAAGTAGTCTAACATCATGAAATAAGTAGACTATTTCGTAAAATTAGTAGACTAACCTTGTAAAACAAGTAAATTTACATTGTGAAATAAGTAAACTGATTAGATAACTTGTTTCACGAGGTTAGTCTACTTATTTCACGAAACAATCTACCTTATTTTAGTATACCATCTAATTTTAATATATCGATGTGTTAGTGTACCTAAGTTTATCCACTCAAATATCCTATCTTAGCTTTTAAACTGTTTGTTGAAATAAGTAGTCTAACATCATCAAATAAGTAGACTATTTCGTAAAATTAGTAGACTAATCTTGTAAAACAAGTAAATTTACATTGTGAAATAAGTAAACTGATTAGACAACTTGTTTCAAGAGGTTAGTCTACTTATTTCACGAAATAATCTACCTTATTTTAGTATACCATCTAATTTTAATATATCGATGTGTCAGTGTACCTAAGTTTTATCCACTCAAATATCCTATCTTAGCTTTTTACTTCAATCGTGCGATTACGGTTAGACTATCTCCCTATTTTTTTTCTCTATCCAGTACCAAACCGCATCAAAGCTCAACCTTCCTCTTCTCTTATTCTTTCTTCCATCAGAACATCTCTAACAGTTACTTTATAATGGGGATTTCATTTATTTTAGAGTAAAAGTACTTATTTTTTGCTCCAATAGTTACTCTAAAAATCTTTCTGTTTTAGAGGAAGAAATGAGAGAGAGAACCAAAAACTTTATATTTATAGAAAAATCAAAAACTCTAAATCTCACTCACAATCTCTAAAATTTAATGCATATTTATTATTTTCACTCTCTTTCTTCATCATCTCTCTATTTTACCTCTTCTCTTTCCTATTCATTGATTTAATTTGATAGAAATTTTAATTAAAAATATAATTTATGTTGATTTCACTAAATTATAAAGTAAAATTTGAAGTAACTGTTAAAGTTGGAGAAAATTTTTTATAGATATGTTGGCTTTTGCATATCTATAGTAGAGAATTTAAATAGATTGGTGGAGATGCTCTCACCCTTCTTCTTCTCCCGTCAGAGCATCTCTAACCATGAGAGCATATAGTAGCTCTTTTCTAGATCATGAGGATCCATCCTCACAATCCAAAACCTAATTAAAATCTCCGCCCATTTTTGTTTATAATGGAAATATTCATCAATTTTTCTTAATTCTTATTTTCTTTTTCTCTTTGAATTTCTCAGACTTTCCTATACCCAGAAAACTTATCTAAGATTACATCCTTTCTTGTTCATTTTCTATTGACACATTCTATCGAAATTCATCAGAAATTCTAAAGAATGAATTTTGTTTTTTTGCAATCGCTTTTCAAACCAAAGCGAGAAACTTTGTTTAATTATGCTTGTACTATCAAGATGTAATGAAATATTCTTTAAATAAATTTTCAGTTTAGGCATTTTAGTTTTGCAAGCTATATGTCACTCCCACTTTTTTCCACAAAGGAGCTTGTCCTTTATCTGAGATTCGTCTATACTTCTTAAAATCATAAGCAATTTTTCAATAACCTCCCGATTTGACTGATTTCCAACCACAATTTGGTATAGTTTCTAAATTTGGAAGCACAAATATCCAAATGGGGTTCCAAATCTAAGATATTAGATAAAAATGAAATTTATGTAAGGATGTGGCTGTTCACACTCTAATTTTTTCTCTCTTCACTCTGTTATTCTTTATATCCCATAAAAATCTTTCAAAAAATATGAAATACTTGATATATACATCCTAATTATTTACCTAAATATCATTTTCGAGTGTATATATTACCTAAATATTATCCTACGATTTGTCAAAAGTTTAATTTGACGAACAATCCAATTTTTAAACATCCTCGTTGATAACGACAAAAATAACAACGATAATAACGACTTCAAGAAAATTGAAGAGCAACTCGCCCAACTCCTTCCATGCTGTACACAATTTAACTAGTATAAATTGAGTGTGGAAGCTATAAAAATGTAGAATAATGACGTTTTTATAAATTTAAATAAGGATAAACTAGTCATTCAATAATTTAAATGATATAGGATAAAGAGAATAAATTGAGTATAATAAAAATAAGCGCTGCTTTATGTAAATGTTTAAAGAGATTAAACTGTTTTAGTAGAGAGCTAGGGTAAGAATACAAAAAAAGCACAAAACAGTAGATGAATTACTTTTTTAATATTGGACTGGGATGTATATATTAAGTATATATCAAGTATTTCTTATTCAAAGTAGATTAGTAGAGTAGACTTAAATGAGTCAATAATAAATTAGTAGAGTAGACTTAAATGAGTAAATAATAAAATCTTCATAAGTTACTTTCTTAATTGTTTTCCTTAAATGAGTCAAAGATAAAAAAATTTAGTTTTCCTTTTAATTTTTTTAAATTTCTTAATTGTTTATAGATGAATTACTTCTTCTCTTTTAAGGAATAGATGAATTTCTTATTCAAATTAGATTAGTAGAGTAGACTTAAATGAGTCAATAATAAAATCTTCATAAGTTACAATCCACCGCCAGAGCCTTCGTTTGGTTCTTTGCTCAGTTATTATATATCATATCACTCTCTCTCTCTCTCCTTATCATCCTTTTCTCTGTTACCTTCCCTGGCCGGAATCCGGCAAAAATGCTCGGCGCAAAAAAATTCCGGCTTCATTAACCGGCCGACTGAACCACGAGATCCATAATCGATTCTGCCACTTTCCGGTAAGCATGCATTCCCTTCTTATTTTTTCCGTCATCATTTCCCCCAAGGCTATTACTTTTTCTCAGATTCTCTTTGCCCGAGATCGGAATCCGATTCCGATTGCTATTGGTTTATGCTGGCATTGGATTCGGATCGGACCTTATCTCTTTGTATTGCTATTATGATGATTATTGATGTGGTTGTTGTGGCTCTGTGTTTTTATTTAATTTTATTTATTCTTTCGTTTACCAGTCAATTATTTCAGTTTGTGATTTGATCTTGAATTTGTTTGTTTGTTTGATTTTTGGGATTGCAGATAGTCCTTTTTGGATTGATGGAAATTAACGGAGAGATTTTGGTCGGAGCTCTCGATCGTCTCAGGTGATTATTCCCGAACACTGAACCTTTTCGACCATTCTTTTGTATTGTCCAATCTGTTGGGCAGTGGCTGAGATGGTCTGAAATTTTGTTTTCGATATAGAAACTTGGTTTTGACATAGTTGGAAGTATGTCATTGAGTTTATAACATCATTGGTATAGTTGATGAAGAAGAATAACTATATGGAGATCGAATGCCGGGAATGATCGAAAATTTTGTTGACTTATTTGAAGCTGAATTAGTCTGGAGCTGTGGCTTAATAAGGTTTTCTGACGCCGGTTTATGAAAGATTGCTTTGTGTTTTGGTCTGGGAGTTTTGGCTGGGGGGTATACTAAAGTTTTGTTAACATGAAAAACATGTGTCCTCCTTTGGATAATAATACAAAAGAAGATACGGAAGAGGGAGTAAATACTACTGCAATTGTGAGTTCAAAGGGGAGAATGACTGATGGCCGACGAAGATATGGATCAAGTGATTCGTTTTTCCCCGGTCTTGTAGACGATGTGGCTCTGCATTGCCTGGCTTGGGCTGGTAGATCGGATTATGCTTCATTGTCTTGTACTAATACAAGGTTTAATAAGTTAATTAAGAGCGGGTATTTGTATGGGTTGAGGAAGCAGTTGGGAATTGCAGAGCATTGGGTGTATCTGGTCTGCGATTTGAGAGGTTGGGAGGCGTTTGATCCGATGAGAAAGAAGTGGATCTCATTGCCTAAGATGCCATGTGACGAGTGTTTCAACCATGCAGACAAGGAGTCTTTGGCTGTGGGAAGTCAGTTGATGGTTTTTGGTCGTGAGTTTCTGGATTTTGCTATTTGGAAGTATAGTGCAATACATCATAGTTGGGTTAAGTGCGAAGGAATGAGCAAGCGCCGCTGTTTGTTCGGGTCTGGGAGCCTTGGTTCGATTGCTATTGTTGCAGGTGGGAGTGATATAAATGGAATTGTTTTGAAATCAGCAGAATTATACGATTCTGTATCTGGTACGTGGAGAACCTTACCTGACTTGCATACACCGCGTAGATTGTGCTCTGGTTTTTTCATGGACGGCAAATTCTATGTGATTGGGGGGATGTCAAGTCCCTTTGATTCACTGACATGTGGGGAGGAGTATGATCTGGATACTGGGAAATGGAGGAAAATTGAGAGTATGTATCCGTATGTCAATAGGGCAGCACAGGCTCCTCCACTTATTGCAGTAGTGGATAACCAACTTTTTGCAGTTGAGTATGAAACCAATATGGTGAAGATGTATGATAAGGTGAAGAACACCTGGGATGATATAGGAAGACTTCCAGTTAGGGCTGACTCTTCAAATGGCTGGGGCCTGGCTTTCAAGGCTTGTGGAAAGAAACTTCTTGTTGTGGGTGGCCAAAGAGGTCCGGAAGGCGAAGGTATTGTCTTGAACTCTTGGTCTCCTAAGTCAGGCGTTGAGAATGGAACCTTGGATTGGAAGGTCATTGGTGTAAAAGAGCATGTTGGGGTGTTTGTTTACAACTGTGCAGTTATGGGTTGCTGAAGATTCTTTTTAGATTAACCACAAAGGAAGGTTCTGGTATCTGCAATCTGACCTGGCCCTTCACGGTACTTCTTGTGCATCTATCTGATCGACTAGAATTAATTGTTCGCTGGCTGAGAAGTTGGTTCTCTTTTTTAACATGCCCGCATTGGGGGTGTTCCATACTTCCATGGATCACCGTACTGATTTACTCTTGAAGAATTGAAGTAGGATCACATGGGTAGTATGCTTCCCCCAATCTTATCTTTCAAGTTGTGTTCATCTACATCTCGTTTTTTTTTAATAAATTGAAACTATATTGTTTATTGATTTGGTTTTTATTTGTGCTTGATCCGGTGTTACATGTCAGATTTATTTCCATTTATCAGGACCAAGAGAAAGAAATGTTATCTTCATCTTGATTTACCATACTGAATGTGCTTTGACTAGATCCAGATTTCTTCTTGTTTTTGTTTTGTTTTCAGATTCCGTTTTGACTAGACATTTATCTGACAGTCCACCTTATTAGTCCAAATTTCAGTCTGATTATATCATCGGACTGTTATCCCACTAAAGCATTTATGGTGCATTCACCTATATATATTGCTGAATGCTTTCTTCATATACATTCTTTGCAGCTTTACATCTCGCCAATTATTTTGACGTTCACTGTGCTAATAGTCCTAATACTAGGGGTCTGGTCATTAGTGCATTATTGCCCTACATAGTCGAGCCATGATGTGCAAACAGTTGAATGGCATAGCTTTGGGTATTCTGCATTGTGCACAAAATGAGTTCCCGAGGTTTTGATGTTACTGCTCATTTTGTGATTGTTTACTCTTTTGGCATCAGTGTGCCAAAATCTAGACAGGGAGACATAATCCTTCTGTCCCTCTGAGAGCTTACCCCTTCTTCATCAGCTTTGTTTCTAGTTTTTCATTTTCCAGTGCCTCAACCCCAGCTGCTTCCATTCCCTGCCAACTGATTTGGAGATTGTCATATCATCGGTCATTTTTATGATATGACAGCTACAGTGTTTCAGAACTTTGTTAAACTTGGTAGCTGCTAGACCTGTAGGGTACTCTTGTTTTGCCAGGACTACCTGTGTTGCGCTGAATAGAGAGACAGAGAGATTGAGCAGATCTTGGGTCAGGCCGTCAGCACCAGAGTACAGAATGGTTCAATTTCGCACCTGTTTTTCCTTTTGGTCTGGATAAGCTCGACGTTTATCGAGAGTTTTCCAAAAGTTGCATTCATGTAAACACCAAGATGATATAGGTCATTTAGCCACTCTAATTCCTCCAAAACGTACACGCGGATCTTCATATTCAGAATGTGGTTGATTTTGCATTTTCTCTCTTTCTTTCTTCTCCATTACTCAACAGATTCAACGGCACTGTTCACATTGGCGCTTTAAAGCCTAAATCAAAAGCAGAAACCAGTCCCAAAATCCTCTTGGAATTCTAACAACGCCCAAGAGCTCGAGTCTGTCCATTAACAACGCCGCCCAAGGCTTCATCTCTACTTCCACTCGATTCTGATGTACCGGATAGTGGATACCCACATCTTCATCTATTCTTTCGTCTTGCCAAACTGCGGAAAGTAAGGTATATTTCTCAATTTATTAAAGAATGATGTGTATTGTAGGGATTTGCTAGATGTGATGGTGATGAAATGGTTCATAGGATTAGCTTTCTGTCATAAATTATTTTAAAGACTAAATTCACCCATAGGTTCTAACACTTTCGTTCAAGCCAATTTGATGTCCAACCTTAAAACACTATCAAAATTATGTCAAGACTTCTAAAAACTGCGCTATCCGAGTAGTTCTGGATCGCCTAGGAACTGTAATCGATGTACTTTTCCTTATAAGTATTAACCTCATCTTATGGTACTAATCAACTCTAAGAAGAGGCCTACCAAACAAAACTAAAAGATGAACTTATGATGTTTCTAGGAATGAGTTGTGTCAATAAATACGAGAAACATGATCAATATTTGAGATCTGTTTAAGGAAAGTATATTATTGGTATTTTGGTCTATGTCTTGTCGTAATTAGATTAGAAGTAGATATTCTATCAATCCCTGATTTATAGAGATACTGATTGTAATTGATTGTAATGCCTGTATTTAAGGTCATCAATCAATGAATAAAGATACAGTTTCAGTCTACAATTATTTTGTTTATGTTTATCCTTCAACACATTATCAACAACTCTTGAGTTGATAGCCATCACCTCAAACCCTAAAACCTAAAACACCTCACCTTCTCAACCATTGTCGCCGCCCCTCGCATCCTTCAACATCACCACCGTCGGCCACCTAGCAAACCGCCGGAATTCTCCATTGGCCACCAAAGAAAAAAGAGAAACATATTCTTTAAGTCGTCTTATTGCATCTCTGGTTCGACGAGCTCTTCCTCCTTGTAACAAGTCATTACCTATACCGAGCATAACACCAATCCAAGTAAAATTTCTAACCCTCTTGAATTTAGACATTAGGTTGCAAAATTTAATTACCGCAACATCCTAGATATAGGACTAGATTTAAGTTGAAGTTGATTATTATTGTAATCTATATTGTGAATTGTATGTGAGAGAAGAGGATTTCATCACCCCTTCAATCAAAATTGTTGATTTAGTGACAGTCCTAGGGGAGTCACAGCATAAAGAAAAAAAAAAGGGAATCAATATTTGTGACTGATATGGATTGTCATGGTTTTTGGGTGTGGTATGAAACCACTGTTTATGCATTGATTTTTGTGACCATACATTTTGGTTCTTATTCTCTAAATTTGATATTAGTTATCGTAGTTTTCGATCAATACTAATTATCTCCTTTCTCCATTTCGTAGATGACTTCATCTGAGTCAACAAAGCCTAAATTTGACATCCTTGATGCCAATAGAAAAGAGTACCATCATTGAGTTTCTGATGTAGAAAATGCCTTTATTGGAAAAGAACTCACGGATACTATCCACCCACCATCCGATATGAATGCAATCCAACCCACTCCAGCTCGTAAAGCTCAAGCCCTCATATTTTTGAGGTGTCATATCCATGATCTACGCATTTTATGCTTGATTATTAATGTCTTTCTCTCTATATTTAGCTTTGTTTTGTGCTTAGTAAATATGTTTTTAACTTACTTTATGTTTGTAGGTAGAAATAAAGGAGGAAATAATAAAGGAGGCGATTTGGAGTGAAAAGCGTGCTAAGGAGGAAGTTCCTAATTCCGGAGAAGAAATGATCCGAGAAATGGTCTTCAAAATGGTTATTAAAATGTTTTCCCACATGGTGTCAAGAATTGAAGACCAAATGCCAAATTAAATGGATGCCAAAATGGTGGACAAAAGTTGAAGACATTTCTCCTGCGCAATCCAGGAATGAGCAAAAATGGCGGAATATATGGGGCATAAATGATGGACGAATTTGGAGGATATTCCATGAAGATTTATACCTGATTTGAGGGTCAAAATATGTGCAAGGATATGCTAAATTCGGCCAAGAATTATTATGGAATAAGGAATGCAAGATTTGAAGATATGAAGATTTCCTTTTCCTTGAAGAAGAAGAAAACAGGGCAGCCAGGTCATACAATTTCTAAAATCCGTAGTAAATTCAATTCAATTCCAAATATGGTGTTCCTTATATGGATTGTATAGACCTTTGCATAAGCTTTCCAACGCAACAAGAATTAGAATTTTTCAAGGTCTACAACTCCGGGAAAACGCGTTTTACTACAGCTGGTCAGATTTCCCCGGATTTGCTAGGAATCATTGTTTTGGAAGGAAAGGTCCTCATTCTTCTTCTATATAAAGGAGGGCTCGACTAGGGTTTCAACATCACACATCATAGACACCAAAGCTCTGCCCAAAACACCTCCAAGTCTTCCTAAGCCTAATTCCCTCCAAGGCTGAAGCTCCCTCCTCAAGGATCAAGAATAATCGGCGCTCTTCGTCTTGTTCTTGAGAATCCATCCACTTGAGGCGTTGTTAGTGCTCTTCACAGACTCCAAAAGTGTAACCATAAACCTTCTATCTCATCTTTTGTCTTGTAAAGAATTCGGTTTATGACTTGTGATTTGTTTAATAAAGGCTATACGTTTTTACTTACTTATGTTACCTTCCATGTGTTCTTAGTTTTTGGTGTTTGACTTGTATGCATGCTTGTATGCTTAAAGATTCTTAATGGTTGGGTGATACGCTCTTCATTCCTCCCTAGCATGTTTTGTATGAATCTTAGATAAATTAAGGTGTAGGCACTCTTCGTCGCACTCTTAAAAACATGTGTATAAATTGCAGGCTGAAAGGTAAGAATTTCGTTGATACTGAGTAAGTGAAGCATGAAAATGGTGGAGGTAGACATGATGTGATGATCACGTGTACATAGTAGAATTAGGTTTAAATTTCGTAGGTTATTAGTGAAACAAACCAAATCTCACACCCCCATAAACAAACCTAGCATAATTATGCATACATCCTCAATCTCCAGTTAAGAACGATCCCTATTTACCAATGCTACATCTACCAAAAAGGGTTTTAATTGACTCATTGTTGTTGAGTGTTAAGTGTTAATTTAGTACTTAGTAATGGTGAGTACCAATCCATCCAATTCTGAAGAAGCAGTACTTAAAAAAAGGATGATCATATCCCAAGGATTTATAGGAAGTTTTGACCCAACGCTTCAACAATGTGCATGACACACAACTTCGAGAATAATAGAGAGATGTGACCAAATTTATTTGTTAGATTATCTGAAGATTAATTCCTTCAATCAGGCTATGTTAGATCTACAATTGGAGTTGAGCTTCTGCGGAGTTGGAAAGACTGATCAAGCTATGATCGAGAAGTCTTTGAACACCTTCCCTCTTTCATGAGTCTTCTCGCTCACCAGTATCAGATTGAGTTCAAGCAAAGAAGAATTACCACTTTTAGTGATCTCATGAATATCCTAGCTAAAAAGGAGAGACATCATGAGATAATTCTCAATAACAATGCAAGGTCTACTGGGACCAAAAAAATACCTGAGAACTACAACACTGGTGGGAAGGCCCGTAAGGAGAAAAACAAGAATCAGTCTAAGCCTTACAATACCCGTGGTGGGAGAGGAGGACGTTGCAGAGGTCATTGTAGAGGTCGTAGTCAGAATTTAACTTGGACTCACCAATACATATGCCCCAGTAACTCCAATAAGAATAAGTCTGGTTCCGGTCAAAGGAATGATGAAAATTTTTCACAATCTGCTCCATCTGGCAAGTATCCATGCTTCAAGTGTGGCTTTACTAAACATATGCACAAGCAATGTCGTGCAAACAAGAATATCCAGAATATCTACAAGAGGCAGAAGCAATACTTGGCACAAGAGGCTAATTTTTGCTAGAGGAGAATATGAGATGGAAGAAGACAATGAAGTCAATCTCATAGTAGTAGACAACAAGATGGAGAACATTGAGACTCCAGATTTTGAGTAGTCTATATATTAGGCAGGCTGTTATTTCTGCTATGTATTCAAGTTTTATTTTTGTTTTTTGGCTTGTTTTAGTCATGTTTTGTGACTATTATTAGTCAGTTTTTGGAATAAAATATCTTTGATGTAATTTTGTGTTAGTGAGTAATGAAATTTCTCTATTTTTAGTATATGAAAGTGTTAAGAATGTTATTTTACTTCCCAATGCATGAATGGTTCGAAATATCCAATATTCCATGGCATTATAACACCAAAACCAAGAAAAAAACGAAGAAAAAAACAAGAGGATGTTATGATCCCCAGACGTCTCGATCCGTTGAGATTCTTTTCGACCAGTCGAAATGATCACTCTAGATCATTTTTGGCATGTTTTCGACCCGTTAAAATTTTTGCCTAGTTTTTCTTCAACCCCTCAAAGATTGTCCTCCGTCCACATTCAAACACCTTCGACGCGTCCAAGGAGAATCTCGACTAGTTGAGACCAAGCTCCTAGATCGTTTTTCAATATTTTTAATCCATCGAGATTTATTTTTGACCCGTCAAATTAAAACTGAAAATTCAATACCGATTTTTGGATACTCTTGACCTGTCGAGAGTTATGCCTCGACTCGTTGAGGACGAGACCCTGGACTCAAATTGAACTAGTTTCGACCCGTCAAGGTTAGTGATCAGAAATGGTATTGCTTTGATATTATTTGTACATAAGTTTTGTCACATCATGTCAAGCACTCTACAAGGTTCACAACCCTTTTGCAAATCTTTAAGTGTTTACTTAAAGTGTTCGCCATATCTTGAGTTCAAAGACTAATTAATTTACATTCTTAGTACTACAGCTCAGATCATTGAATCCAATGTAGTCACTCATAACTATTGTGTATGACTTAGACTCATATAAACTTTGGCATTATTGATTGGGTCATCCAAGTCATGATATGATAATCAAGATATTAAAAAGTTCTCATGATCATCTATTTTACAGAGCAAATAAGCATGTGGGAATACCTCAAACCATCAGTTTAGATGGAGGGATGAGATTAGTCCTCTCAGTCCAAACTCGGTCTCTAAAATGAGTGCAGCACAATCTCGGCGACATACAACTGAGGGGCCATACATTATCCCACCAGATTCCTTTGTGTCAATCTCAGATGCACACCGCTCGTTTTACAAAGCTTGTTCATTAGCAAAGTTACATGCATGATCTTCTTTTTCTGTTAATGTCACTGAGAATATACCATTCTTACAGAGAATACATGATGACATTCGTGAACCTATCAAACCTGAATGCACACCATTTAAATACTTTATAGTTTTGGTAGATGTATCAACACATTGCTTACATATTGCTTTGCTATCCACAAGGAATGTCGCTTTTGCAAAACTCCTAGCATAAATCATTAAGCTCCGGGCTCACCACCAAGACCATCCAATCAACTCTACCATATTGGATAATGCATGAGAGTTTACATCAAAATATTTTGATGATTACTACATGTCAGTTGAGATTAATGTTGAATATCCTGTTTCCCTTGTTCATTCATAGAACGGTTTTGCATAGGCACAAATGAAGCAGTTAAAACTTGTGGCCAGAGCTTTGGTAATACCTACAAATTTACCTGTATTTGCTTGGGGATAAGCAGTGTTACGTGTAGCCTTTGGTAATGCTTATTCGTTTCAGATCCGTAGCACGCCAACCATTTAGTGCATATCAGTTAGTAACTGGGTATGAACCTAACATTTCTCATCTACGCATATTTGGTTGTGCTATGTAGGAGGTCGACAATTGGCCGAGCCACCAAGCCCAAGCCAGTCGGGCTCGGGCTCGGGCTCGGGCTTGGACCGGGCTTTTTGGTCACGTCTCCAAAATTCGGGTCGGACTGGATTTTTTTGTTTGTACTAGATAAAAAATCTTAAAAATTAATAGTATTTAACTATAAAATATATCAACAATTATAGACACTAAATAATATATAATCCTCAAAAAATTAATATTTAGTATATGAATGAATTATATTAAGGTAAATTAGAGAGCTTAGATGTTTATATTGATAAAATTATCTATAATATAAATAATTCATTGGCTTAACCCTACGAGTCGGGCCAGTGGGCTTGACGCACCGGGCTTTTTTGAGCCCATGGGCTTTGGAACCTCAGCCCAAACCCAGCCATAGAGCCGGGATTTTTCGGGCCAAAATTTAAGCCGGGCCAGGCTGAGCTTGGGCTTTTTGGGCCTTGGGCCAAATGGTGACCCCTACCTAATACGCCTCAATTCGTACAAAAATGGGTTTTCAACGACGATTAGGAATCTATGTTGGTTATGAATTTCCGACGATAGTTTGCTATCTAGAAATTTTGACAAGAGATCTATTTACTGTTAGATTTGCAAATTCTCACTTTGATGAGACATATTTCCCACCGTGAAGGGGAGATATGTATGTTTCCACAGATGAGCCGCCGATGAAAAAGCAAGTCATCCAGGCACAAAATGATCATTTCATCATCAACATTGTGAATCATTCACATGAGCATGTTCCTGACTACATTTATGTCCTCGAATCACAATTGGAATCTCTGGGGGATGCCTCAGAACCTCATAACCATATGTGATGTCAGAGAACAAGAAAATCTCACTAAGTAAACAATGCTGCGCGTGTAATTATGGATAGATCTTCCATGTTAGTTGATGATGTATTTTCTTATTCCGTCTCTTTGGAGACCATTGACGACGATGAAGTGGAACCTCGCTTCGTTGTAGATTGTCAACGTAAAATAGATTGGCCGAAATGGAAAGATGCAATCAGGGATGAATTAGACTATTTAAAGAAAAGACAAGTTTTCGGTCTGGTAGTGTTATGCCCACTGAATGTTAAGCTAGTTGGACATAAATGACTCTTTGTTCGGAAGCGCAATGAGAAGAATAAAGTCTTGCGGTATAAAGCTAGACTTATGGTACAAGTATTTTCTCAATGTCCTAGCATTGATTATGAGGAGACGTATTCTCCAATCATGGACAACATTACTTTTCGATACCTGATCAGTTTGGTAGTGTTCAAAAATTGAGTGTGCAATTGATAGATGTGGTTACAACATATCTCTATGGGGATCTTGATTCAGAGATATACATGAGAGTGGCAAAAGACATAGTTGTACACTAGTACCCAATTCAAGTAACTCTAAACCACGGAGTGCTTATGTGATAAGATTAAGATGTTCACTTTATAGATTGAAGCAATCCGGTCGGATGTAGTACACATGTTTAAGTGACTACTTGATTGAGAAGGGATACAAGAATGATGATTTATGCCTATGCGTGTTCATTAAACGAATAAGTTTAGGATTTGCCATTGTAGCAGTCTATGTAGATGATATGAACATCATCGGGTCTCTTGATGAGATTAATGAGACAGTTGGCTACTTGAAATTCGAGTTTGAGATGAAAGACCTTGGTAGGACTTGATTTGGTCTCGGAATCCTTATTCACCAGTCTGCTTATTTCCAAAAGATGCTCATGCGATTTAACATAGACAAAGTACACCCTTTTAGCGCACCAATGGTTATTCGAAGTCTGGAACCCTCTCATATGAAAGATGATGAGGAACTCTTAGAAGCTGAGGTTCCATATCTTAGTGTTATTAGAGCTTTATTATATTTAGCTCAGTTCACCCGTCCAAATATTACCTTCTTAGTGAACTTATTAGCTAGGTTTAGTATTGCGCATACGCAACGTCATTGGAATATAGTGAAACACATCTTCAGGTACTTGAAGGGATCCATTGACTTGAGCTTATTCTTTCCGTACAAAAAAGAAAGAGAGAAACTTGAAATTCCGGAAAAAAGAATTATTGAAACACAACTTTCTGACTCTACCCAGTTCGACACGTCAAATATGTCCCTCGACCCTTCGAATCATGTGTTTAGGACGGTTTTTCTAGAGTCATTCAACCCGTCGAGTAGCTCTCTCAACCCGTTGAAGGTCAGTCCCTGGATCGATCATAAGGAGTCACTCGACTTGCCAAGTTAGACCTTTGACCAGTCGAAAAACCCTCCGGTTGCAAGCACTGATTCATCTTTTAGTGTAGTCCCCTATTCTGAGACATCGTGTGATGTGTTAGAAGGATTTGCTGATGTTGGGTATCTCTCTGACTCACATAGAGGACGTTCCCAAACTAGTTATGTATTCACCATGGGGAACACATAGATTTCTTGGAGATCTACAGAGCAAACTCTTGTTGCTACTTCCTCGAATCATTCTAAGATCATAGCTCTGCATGAAGCTGTTAAAGAGTGTGTTTGGCTTAGGTCAGTAGTACACCATATTCGAAGATTTAGTGAATTACCATCTACTATGACAGTACCAACTTGCATATTTGAGGATAATGCAGCCTACATTTGAAGTTATGATACATTAAGGGTGACAATACTAAACACATTTCGTCGAAATAATTCTTCAATCAACAACAACAGGCAGATTGATTATGCGAATAATGCTGCGGTTTCACCAAGTCACAATCGTAATCTAGGGGTGGGCATGAATCTCGCAAATCCAGAACCCGACCCGATCCTATTCCAATCACGCTCGGGACGGGACGATACAAAAAATAATTTTTTACTAATCCGTCACGTCCCGATCCGTCCCCTTTTTTAGGGACGGGATTGGAGATTGATTTTAAAATCTCGATAGATCTATCTCGTTTGCATATTATATTTTGTCTATTTTATTATTTATTTTATTAATAGTTGACATATTAATTTATCAAACCAATAGCATCATTCAACAAAAAAAAATTACCTTCTAACGATTAAAGTATTATACTTCTTGTAGTATGAATTAAATATATGAAGTAAACATGAAATAAAATTACTTGTAATTTTACTTCTTCTAATTAACCATTGAGTAAAACGGTATTATTTTGTGTCGTTGTAGACTTTTAAGTCTTATCAAATTATATTTATCTTATATTGAACTCGAAGTTTGGTTCGTCTCATCTCATTCAATTTTTTGTTGTTTAATAATTTTATTAAATGTTTATTTTAAATTGGACCCAAAATTAGACCGGTTACGTCCCGTCCCCTTCAGATTTCGGGATGAGCAGGATAGACTTTTAAGATACTCAATCCCGTCCTGACCCGTCCCGTTCGAGATAGGGATAAGGATAGACAAAAATGGACCCGACCCAACCCGTCTCGTCTCGTGTCCACTCCTACCCAAATCTATATTTGTGAAATATGTGAGATGAATTGGAATGTAAAGATTATCTGAACTTCGAGATTGAATTACTGATCAGGGGGAGTCACATTTTGATAGACATTAGGGGGATTCTACATCACATGAAGTATCTTTTGTAGTTGATGTGTTGTATTTTTTTTTTCCTTGGACCAAGTCTTTGTTTTTCTCATAAGATTTTTGTTTACTTGACAAAGTTTTTAATGAGGCAACATGTTATGCATCATATATTAGGATCTTGACACAAGGGGCCGGAGAGTGTTTAAGGAAAATATATTCCTGATATCCCGGTGTGTGTCTTGTCCTAATTAGATTAGAAGTATAGATTCTACCAATTCATGATTTATAGGGATATTGATTATAATTAATTTTATAACGCTGTATTTAAAATTATCTATCAATGAATAAACATACAATTATTCGAGTCTATCTACCCAACCAATTTGTACCAACGCGATAGAAAAAGGTTCAAAATCAAGATTTTTTTGTCGTATAAATTATCAAAATAATAATTTATATTTACGAAACGGGTACCCGGGTTGGGCTCATTCGGATCAGAACCTCCACAGTCCACATCGCTAAAAGCCCTCGCCCCTCGCCCCTCGGGCTTTCTTCGAGGTTTACTGACTTTACTCGCACCTAAAAAGTCATAACAGAATTTACAAACAATGACGTACGCGGTGATTGGCGAATTGTTGTCTCGCTCGCTCGCTCGCTCGGTTTGGGTCGGCGGTTGTTCACCCAAATAATCCAGTTATCCAGATTCAATTTACCTCCAATATTCCTGTGGCTCCACAAATGCTTTCGCTTTCTGGGTTTTCCTCGTAAACTGTGAGTTTATGATTCGCGAGTACCCTCCTCCTCCTCCTCCACCTGGCAATTGGGTTCCGGGGCAGTACCCTTATGGTGCTTCCCCGCCACCTCCTCCTGGTGCTCCTTTTGTTGAGCATCAGAAGACTGTTACTATTAAAAATGATGTGAATATCACGGAGGACTCTTTGCGTGTTGAGCCGGATGAGGAGAATCCCGGGAGGTTCCTTGATGCGTTCACATTTGATGCCGCAGCGTCCAGATGGTAGACTTGGTTGTATTGTATTGCTTGAATGTGTGTTGTGTACTCGTGTATCAGTTTATGTGTGTGAGAGTTTAGTTTTGACATAGTTGATCATTTGAGTAGTGGTGTTTGACTACTATATTGAATTGCATTGAGCTTTTATGAACTGAGCATTGAGTTTTGTTGG
The DNA here is from genome assembly GCA_946800695.1 of Geum urbanum. Lineage (NCBI taxonomy): Eukaryota > Viridiplantae > Streptophyta > Magnoliopsida > Rosales > Rosaceae > Geum > Geum urbanum. The sequence continues at coordinate 15,042,174 of OX327001.1, forward strand.
TGACATGTAGGGGCTATGTTAGGAAATAGTTATATGCCTCTAAAGTAGAGTAGGAGTTGTCCTTGATCAAGTCAACAATTTGAACCTGTAGAAAAAATAAGTGTGTGTTGTAGCTTAAAGTCCATTGAACTTATTTAGTTGGTTGTAGAATTGTAGAGTTTATGAACCTATCTGTGTTGTACAGAATGATAGAAAAGTAATGAGATGGAATTTAATGGTTTGTTAAGGTGATGAGAGCTATATTTTTTTGAAGAGAATGAGTAGAATGGTTAAGAACTAATGATTAAGATTCGAGTATGTGTACTTTACCGGGGCATATTAAGGCTAACATTAATGGTGGTTAGCTTATTTTTTCAGAGGTTGATATCATGTGCTCGTGGGCTGCTCTATTCTTCTATGCACACTTCTTTTTACTTACCTTTATTATCTGTTCTGGATCTGCAGCATTGTCGTTATGTTTTTCACTCAAGACGATGCCAAATGTAACTTGATTGCAACAAAGGAAAGCTTGCTCAATCCCGTTACAGTGCCCTTTGAGGAAGGTCTTGGTCAAAAGTTTAGACAACCTTCCAGAACTGAGATTGACTTTTCAATGTTCGAGGAGATAGGATTGACAAAAGAGGGTGATGTTGAAGTTTATCCTCTTGTGGTGAAGGCTGAAGCAGACCTTGTGAATGATGTGGAACATGAATCAGATAGAAATTCCCCTGGGAACTCTCAGATCACACAGGCAATGTTTGAAAAGAAGGAGAATGGTGACTACAAAGTGCGGGTGATGAAACAGATACTATGGGTGGATAATATGAGGTACGAGCTGTAGGAGATCTATGGTATTGGAAATACAGTTGAAGGTGATCAAAATGATAATGATGCTGAGAAAAAAATGTATAATTTGCTTGTCAGAACCTCGAGACACAACTGTGCTCCCATGCCGGCATATGGTACGTCGAGATTCTACTTATTTCTTAATCTTCTATTTCTCGTTTGGATGAATATACTGCCGCTCCTTTAATATTTTCTTTCATTCTTTCAGTGAGAGTTGCACACAAGTTCCACCCTTAATTTTGAGCATTAGGCCTTTGAGGAAGTGTGTTTCTCAACTATTTCTTTTGTGTCAATTCGCTTTTATGGCCCACTTATTCTCAGAGAGTCATACTTTATTTGTCCACTGAAGACATCGTGTTTCCTTTTAGAAAAACAATGAGTGCTCCTTGCCCCAAAGAAAGTTAGAAAATCACGGGGAGTGGTTCAAATGAGCAAATCCTCTTTGTTAATCACTCCCTTGAACCTTCATCCAGCATTAATGGTCTTTGGTTAATATTTGATTCTGTGAGCTGTATTCTTAAGCTGTGTTTGGGTTTTATTGTAAAAAGTTCAATTCTGTCTAGTTTTATTTACTGCCTTTTGTATTGTGGTTGCAGTTTATGTGCAGTGGCTGTCCCAAGGTTCTGAGGTTTCAGACAAATAGATGCCCCGTCTGTAGGCAACCAGTTGAACGGCTCCTGGAAATTAAGGTGAACAATGGAGCAGAATCAGCCGATGGTGCTACAGGTTAGCATACCATCAATCAAATCTTGTAACATCCATCTAACAAAACAAAGACAAAATTGAAAATCAGAAACGTACAGATATTACACAATACTACGTTCCTACTTCCCACCTTGTGTCAGCGAGTTGCTTATACTGTAATTTTTCAGAAAAGAATAGAATGGTGAAAAATAATTCTGTCACTTTGGTTTTCAGAAAGGGTTTTCATTTCTTGTGTTATGAGTGCTTGACAGAGTTTGCGAATTCCTTGCTCTTGTCAGCCTTTTAATCAGGCTTGACATGTTCTAGACCTCTTTGGATTTCGTATATGTTTGCACAGTTTTGCGTTTATGCAACTTTGGATTGGAGTCATATTTGCCCGAGTTTTTTTTTTCCTCTCCTTCGGGTTTGTTCTTAGTAGTATGTACATTAAATTATTATCGTGCGATTGAATGAATGATTTTCAACTGCCAGCAAACGACTGAAACAAGCCATTGTAAGGCAAACCAATTGCCTGGTACAAGGATGAAAGGGTTGCATATAAAGTACTAGCTTTGACGGCGATTGGGGTTTTACAGAACAAGTCTAGGTCATTAGGCAATCCTTAACACAAATCTAAAGACAGTCTCTTCTGAACAATGGAAGCTCATCAATGGACAATGGTAAAGTAATTTAGTACTCTGCTTGTGTTGGACCATATCTGTACATAAAGGACAACATAGTAGGTTGATGCTGGGGATGACAATGGGTAGGGTAGGGTAGGGTACAAATATTGAAATACCATACTCAAGTCTATACTCTGTCTTCATACCTGTCCCGATACCTGTGATATTTTATAGGGTGTTACCCGTACCCGTATCCGTTGGATATAAGGATATCCGTACCTGTCCCTTACCTGTGAAAAAATATGTTAAAAGAGAAAATGATTATAAGTAAAACTATAAACCAAAACTATAAAAATTAGAATAGGTGTAGAAGTGTTCTTGTTTTCAACTTCTGGAGAAACTTGATTCTCTTGACATTTGAATCGTTGACTAAAGGTTGTATGGAGGCCATTATCGAACTAAACAATTCATGTATGGTTTGTAGTTTGAAAGATGGACGAGGAATGTATCAGGCGGCAATATAGGCTAGATATACAAGATATATATAGCTAGGGTAGTAACGTATTAGGGTTTTGGTATATATAGATATGGAGATTCTTAAGTGTGGGGTCTGCAATTTTTAATATATGCGGATTTCTTAATTTGGCTAACTTTTGGGTCGTCATATATTCACAGCTCCACTATTCAGATTTTAAGTCTTAGTGTATAGATCACTTCTGCAAGTATTCATCCAATTTGGTGATAGTTAAGTTACCTAACTAGATCAAATTAACAAACGGACAGCAATCAGTAAAACCGGAAACGTTCGTGTATATAAGTGGTAAATCACGATTTTGAGAATCCAAATGATTAGAGGGTTGATCTATACATATATCTATAAATTGAACGGTGGAGATGTGATTAAGTGACCAAAATATTAGTCAAATCAAAAAAATTTGCATATTTGAATATATGCGGAGGTTCGCATCAAGAAGCTCTGTATATATATATTATAGTTTTTATATATAGTTAAAGCCATGTATATATATATATTATAGTTTTTATATATAGTTAAAGCCCTGTATATATATATATTATAGTTTTTATATATAGTTAAATTAATGATTATTTACTTAAAAATCTTATATATAAAGTAATTATTATAGTAATATCAATTATATATCCGAACCGGATGAATTTTGCTCGACCAAACCCAAACCCCTCGCACCGACGAACAAAACCCAGCGGGCTGCTCATTGACCCTTTGGTCGATCGATGGAGTGAGCAAACTTTGCTCCGGTTTCCACTCGAGCGCCTGGTTGAGCCCACTACACGTGGGTGACGCTAGGCGTGTTGGATTTTTTATTTTATTTCAGGCAAGAGTTAAAAAAAAGTAACAGACGAATAAGGGGTTAACACGTGGCTTATCGGGCTGAGTTTTACACTCCAACGGTCCTATTGGTCTGGGCCTTCTATTTTGAATTTGAAATTTCGATCCAACGGTCTACATTCAAAGACAATGACTATTATTCATTCATAACAGAAATAAACGGGAAACTCCTCTAAAAAATTGTAAAAACTTCCCAAAAATTTCAGAACTTTCCCAAAAATTTGCTTATAAATACTGCTTCATGTTTTGATCAAGTCACACCAATTTGTGCATAACAAATTTCACATCTTCCTCCATCTCCTCTCTCATTTCGTTTAGCATTTTTTTCCAAAAAAATGGGCGCCCATTGGCTTCTTTCCAAAGATTTACAAATGTGCATCTCTTTTGTACATCAAGCGTTTTCGACAACGCTATCTCGTAGTGACACATGTCGCATCGTCATTGGAATAAAATCTTACTAGAAATCTGGTCCAATTATTTTATTAACGACGCTATCTCGTAGCGACACATGTTGCATTGTCATTGGTTGAAAATCTTACCGAAAATCTAGTCTAATTAGTTTGCCGATAATGACACGTGGCAGTAACAAGTGTCAATTTTTTATTAGTCAAAAAATTTATCAGAAATGTTGTATAATTATTAACTCTATAACGATACGTGTCATACTATTATTGGTCGTAAATCCATCCAGTAAATAATTTTTTTAACTTTTTACAACATATTGAAAAAGATTTGCGGTTTTAGGGTGTGTACAACATTAGAAGGAATAGCCTGGGTCCGAGTTGGAATTTAAAAGTTAAAACCTAAAAGATATTAGAAGGAACCGGACTGAACTGATCTCAGCAGCAGCAGCAGCAGCAGCAGCAGTGTACTTTGCACAAATGGAGGCTACAACTGACCAGCCCAAAATCTCAAACCCACGACCACCAATCAACGGTCACGATTCGACCGACCAACCCCAACCGCCGCATGACCCGGAAACCCAGGCTCTTCCACTAGACGACGCCGTTTCCGGAGACAAGCGGAAGCGAGAGGATGAGGAAGGCGGCGCCGGGAAGCACCCGCTGTGGAAGACGAGCCTGTGCTCCTTCTTCAGGCGCCAGGACGCGTCGTGTGAACACGGAATCGGGTGCCGGTTCGCTCACAGCGAGGCGGAGCTCCGGCCCCGACCCGACAACACGTGGGACCCGACCTCCGAGCGGGCCAAGAAAGCTGCGAACAAGTCGGGTGAGGAGGACGAGAGAGAATGCGCGCAAGTGGACGAGGTGATGATAACGGAGGCGATGGATGGTGATGATAATGATGATGGGCTCGGGTCGGATCTTGCTCTTAGTAAATGCCTGGTCCATTTGCCCAGGAACTGGAAGTTGGAGAAATTGAAAGACTTCCTTAGCGAGCAGGCAAGTAGTGGCCCCTCTTTTTTACATTTACTTTTCATTACCTCCAGTTTTTGACTGTGTAACGTTGGTGTGTGATGGCAGGGCATTCAATATAAATCGGCCAAGAAGAAGCCAGGCATGGCTTTGGGGTTTATCAGTTTTGAGAGTAAAGAACAACTAGAAACAACTGTTAAGGTACAAATATATTAATGTGTTACGGATTTGTACTAGAAGTTTTTAGTTTTTTTTTTCAGTGATGATTAGTAGGAAATGGATGGAGTGATTTAAAGGGAAGCTTAAGTACTGTCGAATCAAAAGTAGCTTGAATTGAATGAATGAAGAAGAGGAAACAAGAAAGAAGAGAGATGGAGAGAAATATTCTTGACAATTTGGCACTTTTAAAAACCAATGGTGTTTCAGTAGAGTATAGAAGTGTTCTAAAAACTTCGAATATAAGAAAGTAGACTCTGCTGTCAATTTTGAAGGCCTCGAATATATATTACTAGATACATATTGGTGTTGTATAAATGTGTGTTGTGAAGATATATATGTTTCTTTTTTGGAGATTAAAAGAAGGATTCTGATAGGGTCGGCTTATGTACATCTGATACACTCTGGAAACCAGTCTACAATTGACTGACATTTCAAAATATCTATGTGACAGGCGCTGGATGGAATGTCAGTTGGAAACAACAATATAAAGGTTGCAGATGTTCTTCCACGATCATTCCAAAAGAAAACTAAAACAGCAATGGGTTTACCATTGGTTGGGGAGAATGGGGAAGACTCTTTGGTATATGCAGTCGAGGATGGTGATGGGCCGAAAGGACGAAGTGCCCGCTCTGTAGTGACTCCCCTTGCTCATATGTCTTATGCTGACCAACTGGAGCATAAAAAAAGCTCTGTTGTCAAGATTCTAAAAAAACTTGTTAGTGGCACTTGTTCATGTTTTCTCATTCAGTTGTCTCCATACATACCCTTATTGGATGGTGACTTGTTAACTATTGTAACTTTTGTTTTCAGACTAAAAGTGCTCGGAAAGCTTGTCCCAATGGTATACCCCTTCCAGAATGGATTCAGAAGTCAATAGGTGATGTTCAAACATTTATATAGAAGCATATGTGAAACTTTTAAGATCATAGTGATCCAAAGCTTATATCTAGTATACATTTCACCATTCTACTCACATTTTGGTTCTTGAATACTCTAGGTGGACTTCCCTGCATATTAGAGGGTATATTAGCATCCCCAGTTGTAAACGGATACCGTAACAAGTGTGAATTCTCGGTTGGACTCTCTCTAGAGGGCAAAGTAACTGTGGGTTTTATGCTTGGAAACTTTAGGTACTTCACTTTTAATATATACTTTTGGTTGTTCATCTTGTCATTGTTAATTTACTGAACATATTCTTTCCAGGGAGGGTGTTACAGCAGTTGAAGAACCTTTAGACTGTCCAAATGTTTCTCCAATTTCGTGCAAATATGCATCTATCTTTCAGGAGTTTTTGCAACAATCAAGCTTACCGGTCTGGAACAGATATAAGAATACTGGATTCTGGCGTCAATTAACAGTATGTGTCCATTTGCAAAAGATGTGTATGATAAGTATAGTAATAGTTTCTGTGCAAAGTATTGATGTGCATATACTGTTATGCGTCTGAACAATGGTGTTAACCTTTCAAAGATTGAACATTTGTCTTCTAAGGTTCGAGAAGGGAGATCAGGCAAGGTCTCTGATACTGCAAATTTAGAGCAAAACATATTTGAAGTCATGCTTATGGTTCAGGTTAGTATCATATACTCTAAAATATATATTTTCTTAATCTCCCACCTCTCTAACTTTTTAGGTAGGCATCTTTTGTTGCAAATTGGATAAAAATTCTAATGAAGTTCTGCCAAACTGTTTTACCAAGTTCAATTTTCTCACGATTTGCTATATTTACAGGTTTCAACTGCGGGATTTGATGATTCACTGATAACCAGTGAGTTTGAGAGCCTAGCCCTGGCTTTTACTGTAGGTGCTGCTGCAAAATCTACATCATTACCTCTAACTTCTTTAGTAATTCAGGTAATATATCCTTGTGATTTTTTTTTCTTTTATGCTTGTTAACTTAAGTTGGTAAATATGTTGCAGATGATTGGTTATGCTTAATAGTGGCTTGATCTCTTGGCCAGAGACTGTTGATCATTTTAGTTTATGTTCTGCGTGTATGGTTTCTTCTATATGTAGATGTGCCCTCTGAATATGGGTGCCTTCTTTGCAGGATCACCAAGGAATATCAAATGTAGCACCAGCTGATGCTCCATTGCGATCATTATGTATTTCTCAAGAAGATAATGGTTCTGAAGTCCAGTCCACCAACAATCTAGAAGAACCAAAAATTCATGACTATATATGCGGTCTTCGCTTCTGTATATCACCAACAGCATTTTTCCAGGTTGGATTTCGCGTCACTGTATTTTTTAATGCTTGGTAGATAAAATTTATCTTGTCAACTGTAACCATACTTCATTCCAATATATCTGTAGGTTAATAGCCTTGCTGCAGAAAAACTATACTCTCTTGCGGGGGATTGGGCTGAATTGGGTCCTGAGACATTGCTATTTGATGTATGTTGTGGGACTGGAACAATTGGGCTGACTTTAGCACATCGTGTTGGTATGGTAATGATCATCATCTTGAATTTCCCTATGTTGTTTTTCTATTTTCCTCAAATTCTTAATTTTTCTTTACCTGCAACTTTCGCCAGGTTGTTGGCATCGAAATGAATGCTTCTGCAGTGTTAGATGCCCAAAGGAATGCTGAAGTTAATGGCATAAAGAACTGTAGATTTGTTTGTTCCAAGGTAAATTATGGTGGTTTTGAATTATTTTTTTTCTTTTTATTATAAATTTTTATGGGATAAATAATCCATGGACGAAACAAAAGATTGGCCCACCAAATCACTTGGTAACTTATTTTTTGTTGAAGAGTTGGTGGTTTTTAATTGGTTTATTTGGGTTGCTGTTATTTATGATGCAATAGGCAGAGAATGTGATGCGGTCTTTATTAGAAGAGTACCTTATTGTACCTGATAAACAAGACAATGAACCCATTGAAAGTAGTAACACAGCTATAGTTACTGATGAAGAGAGAGTAATTGTTACTGACGAAGAGAAAGCAATTCTAATTGATGATAAACCCAACCCTGAAGAGAGTTTAAGCCATGAGCCTGAAAATGGTAAAACTGCATCTGGAGGTATCAAAAATAGCAAGCAGGAAGTTGAGAAGAGTTGCACCTCTGAAAATTTGAAAAGTCCAGTCCAATGTTTCAAGAAGGGCCCTTTCAAGAATGTTGTGGCTATTGTTGATCCTCCACGCAGTGGGCTTCATCCTACAGTAAGTAGCATTCCCTGAACTCCATTTAACATATATACCAAATATTTGCCTCCAATTGTTTTTGACTCACAATTGTTTTCCTGGGAAATGTTACATACATTGTGTTAGTATCATCACATTCTTTAATTTTATAAACTCTGGTTGAGTATGCAGGAATATGCAGATTGTTGGGAATCTATTGTGCATAGTTTACTTGAGAAAAAATGCAATGTAACCAAATCTGGAGTTAAATTTAATATATTTTGGATACTCATTGTGCACTATGAACTTTCAATCCAATTTCTTGATTGGGTTCCTTTGAATGTGGCTGTGTGATATGACACGTTGGATATGTCTCAGAATGATGCCGATGCTTCAACAGCTTTTGTATTTTGGTGTCAAGATTTTCTGCTTATCTAGTTTGAATGACAATCTGGTGAAGCTGACTTATGTTCATTGATATGCAGGTGATAAAAGCTCTGAGGACTCATCATGGACTGCGAAGGCTTGTGTTAGTATTCATGCTTTGTTTTCTGGGTTACCTGTGTTTGTACAGTTATTTATTGAAAGCTAACTTTTGTTCTTATTTGCTGTAGCTACATTTCCTGCAATCCTGAAACCTTAGTGGCAAATGCCATCGAGCTTTGCACCCCTTCTCCTGATACAATTGAGAAGAACAAGAACAACCGAGCATGGAGAAACATGAGCAGTGCCGGTCTGGCACGTCACAGGGCTAAATCTATGCCCCCTTCAGAGCCTTTTCGACCTGTAAAAGCAATGGCAGTTGACCTTTTTCCGCATACTGTACACTGCGAATTGGTAATGCTACTTGAGAGGTAGGTGAATTCGGAAATGTTATACCATGCTGGATTGTCACTGAATCAATTGCATTCAGCAGAAAATTATTTATGTAGTTTACCTACATTTTTTTGGCAGTTTATTAATATAGCATCTACACGTCATATTATATAATTGGAGATTTACCATATTTGTATTTTTAGACCTAGATCTTTCAAGAATAAAACAGCGGGTCCGTCACGTATTTGGTAGACCGATGTTACATCACCAAACGAAGACTCGGATTTTTCATTTTCCTCTTTGGTAGGCCATTTTAGTGTCCAGTATGTAACTATAAAACAGTGTCACATCATTTATTGCTCAAGTCTTAGTCTGAAGTCTTTAGTTGTCGTTGTCGTTTCTAGCCAATACATAGATGGTGGGAAAAAATTGCCAAAGCAAAGACAGAATGGCCATGGATCTCAATGAACGGTTTATCCAGATAGGTCTCATCTTTCTCCTTCTCATACCATCCAGTCATTCCCAACTATTCCTTGATGCCATTACTCCAAACCAACCCCTCGGAGATGGCCGTGCTTTAATCTCTAGCCGGAAATTCTTCGCACTTGGGTTCTTGCGCATCGGAAGTTTTGACAACTACTACCTGGCAGTATGGTTCAACAAAGTTGTAGGGAACACAGTTGTCTGGGTTGCAAACGGAGACAAGCCTCTAAGTGGTTCCCCTGGAGTTTTGGCTATCAAAGATGATGGAGGCCTTGCCGTATATGCAAACAACAGTAGCAGTACAACACCTGTTTGGTCGGCTAACGTTACCCTCTCTTCAAACAATTTCACAGCCAAGCTTAGGGATACAGGAAATCTCGTTCTGCTTGAGAATGGCAGCCAGAGAGTGGTGTGGCAAAGCTTTGATTACCCTTCAAACACAGTGCTTCCATCTATGAAGATCGGCCTGGACCGCCGAGCCGGTATAAACCGGTTCCTAACTTCTTGGAAGTCCAAAGACGACCCGGGAACCGGAAGCTTTACATGGGGGTGGGACACAAGTGGATTTCCACAAATGACGTTGAACAAGAGAGGAACTCGGGTGTGGCGGGCCGGACCTTGGACCGGTGAGAGATTTAACGGTATACCCGGAAAGATTTCTTCGTACAAAGGACTCTACGATGTAAGTATTGTCAACAATGAAGATGAGCTAACTACTATGTATACCAGTGTCAACGACTCGCTCTTCACGAGGGCAGTGGTAGACGAATCAGGAATTATTCAACGGTTCATGTGGAATGATCAAAAAAATGAATGGATCCTACTGAACTCCGAGCCGAACGATTGGTGTGATAACTACGGAAAGTGTGGTCCGAATAGTAACTGCGACCTAAACAGTGACTATACTTTTCCTTGCACGTGTCTCCCCAGCTTCGAGCCCAAATCGCCCCGAGATTGGAATTTGCGAATTGGGTTGGCCGGCTGCGTTAGGAAAACCGGAGTGTCTACTTGTCGAAGCGGAGAGGGATTTGTACAAGTAAAGAGTGTGAAGATGCCCGATACATCTACGGCAAAGGTTAACTTGAGTATGACATTTAAAGCCTGCGAGTTGAAATGCTTGATGGATTGTTCGTGCACGGCCTATTCTGGTACAGACGACGAGGAGAGCAAGAATGGTTGCCTAACATGGCATGGGGACTTGATGGACATGCGGACTTTTCCTAACGTTGATCAAATTATAAATGTTCGAGTTGATGCTATTACCGTCGGTATGTACTCTCTTAGTTTCTTATATTTACTGCTTACGATTGAGTATACACCACAAATACATAATTAATGTCTAACAAATATATATTTTAGTACCACCAACTGTTCCATTTCTAAATTTTAGTTCTTCCACTTTTGGCTCTTTGTTTATCGTTAAATATTGTAGCTCACCTTTCAAAAAAAAATGTTGTAGCTCAAAATGCAAAGTCAAGTGGTGCAAAACCAATCAAGAAGGGTCGGCTGACAATTTCACTCTCTGTTCTTGCTGCTGTTCTCCTAGTTACACTTCTATGTTGGTTGATATGGATGAAGATAAAAGGTAAAGCCACACCATTCGCTTGTTTGGATATGATACTCCATAATATTGCTTTACGAAGTTGTATATATAGGACAATTCTAAGATAGGGTGACTATCATTTTTTAAATATTTTAATCTATTAGATTTGTAGAGGGATTTTCAGGTGCGGACGTCCGTACCGTACGGATTCCGGCTTTTCCGGCCACTTCCCGGCCGAATTTGGGTAAACTTCCTTCTAGACATATGTACATACATCTGTGTAGATCATTTGTCTAGAAGAAACTTTTGGCTAATTCGATCTCTAAGGCCCTCAAAATCGCGTTTCAAAAAAACTGGACATAAACCGGTCCGATTTATGTCCAGTTTTTTTGAAACGCGATTTTGAGGGCCTTAGAGATCGAATTAGCCAAAAGTTTCTTCTAGAAAAATGATCTACACAGGTGTATGTACATATGTCTAGAAGGAAGTTTACCCAAATTCGGCCGGGAAGTGGCCGGAAAAGGCAAATCCGTACCATGAACAGTGGATGCGGACGTCCGCACCTGATCCGGACCGTAGATTTGTAATATATCTAGCGGTCATAATTATTCAAAAAATTACTCATTTAACTCTAAAATAGTAAAGTTACTAAACTTACTGTATACCTAAAAAGTTATGGTACGTAAGTTCAATGGCATGACATTTTTTACACAAGTTTTGACACAATTTTCAAGCCATGAGATTTTATGTCCTTCAATGGTCAAGATTAGATCATGAGATGACATGGAAAACTTAAAATAAAGAAGCTGAATATTTATTTTTTCTCTCTTATTATTTTTTTTTGAAAGGGATTTTATTTTCATAATTGTTGTATTCGAACCAGAATCTATTCCTTTTTCTCAACCCAGGTGTTTTGTAATTCAATAATAGAAGACAAAAGGAGGTCGATCTATTGAGCAATTTAAGAGGTCTGAATAGAAATTCTCCGAAAGAAATAGGGTTAAAAATAAGGTACAATATAGTAATCAATAGCCTTTATTTTAATTTCAAAACTAGCTTTGAATAAATTTAGTTTGTAATCCCACGAATTTTGGAATGAGTAATCGCGCCGGCCCGATGAACTTTATTTTTGTACAAATAATTACAATCACCATGAGATATTGATTATGTTCTGAAATAAAGGTTATTTTCACTAAATTGAATGTGTCTCCTGATTCATGTAATTTGGTCATCTTTTATGTATTTATGTTTATTTTTGAATGATTACAAGTCTTATAATAAATGACAATTAAAATGACAAACGATCTAAAACATAGTAAAATTCCTTCTATTTTTTGTAATTGCTAAGTTTGAAACCAAATTTACAATTTTATTTATATTTTTACGATATAATAACAAATAAGCTAGATATCATTGTGATAAATATTCTATTTAACACAATTGTCCTTAATGTTGTAAAATAGTTCTCTATGACGTAACTATCTTCACTTTTGAGGAGTTGCATCTTTTACAATGGATGTTATTAAAACAAGCAACAAGTGACGTAAATGTAGTAATATTTTGTTCTAACTTTCATAATTACTACACTTAATTAACAATTTTAAAGAGATTTTTACAATATGAGAACAAATATGATCTAATTGTGGTAAATCTTCGTATTTGTACAAAATAGATTGTGTACCTTCAAATATCTATTTTGTAGTTACCTTCATTTTTTAGGAATTAGGAATTATAAATTCGATAACAAATTTACTATAAAACATGATAAATGTTGTAAGAAGTAATAATTTTGTTATGCTTTTAGTAATCAAGTAACTTGACTTTATTTGCAATTTTAATATCATTTTTATGACATATATTGAATACATGTGTTACAAAATTGATGTCAATGTTGTAATAATGTTCTTTATATGGTAAAAATATGTCTCATTGTAGTATATTGTAGTATTTACATGCATGTATGACAACAAAATGGTCTTATTTATGATTAACTTATTTTTCAAATCGTAATTTTAGTCATCTATGTTGTAATAAATTAATATGTTTTGACTCTTGTTAAAAGTTTGATCAAAATTACAAATAAAGAAAGATTACATTCTCACTTTAATTGGTAATTATTATTTCTTTAAATAGACACGTGTCACAAAATGAGTGATTTTTTTTTCTAAAATAAAAAAGAATATCTAAGCTACCGTAGCTTGACCCATATATATAAAGGAAATTTAACTGGCAAGCCTAGTATTCCATATATTGGTTCTTGAAAAATGTCTTCTACACAAGGCTATAAAGATTTGTGTTGTTTTGGCACATGTATGTTTGATTACAGGAAAGCGTGGACAAGATGAGGATCCGTTTATACTTGACACTGGATTAACCTACTTCGATGAATCTGATAATGGATCAACAACTCTTGATGAGAGTAGAATAAATTCAGAGTTACTGTTCTTTCATCTGAATACCATAGAAAAAGCCACCAACAACTTCTCCCTTGCAAACAAGCTCGGAGAAGGAGGTTTCGGCTCTGTTTATAAGGTATCATTCCACTTCAATCATACCTGCACTATTTTTGGTGTATCATTCATGTCAACCAATTAATTTTTGAGTTTGATTCGTAATTTCAGGGTGTCCTTCCCAATGGCAAGGAAATAGCAGTGAAAAGATTATCCAAGAATTCTGGCCAAGGAGTTGAAGAGTTCAAGAATGAAGTGCTTCTGATTGCGAAACTCCAACACAGAAACCTTGTTAGGATATTAGGTTCTTGTATTGAACACGATGAGAAGATTTTAATCTATGAATACTTGTGCAACAAAAGTTTGGATTCCTTCATTTTCAGTAAGTTTTACTTTCCTTTAAAATGTTATTTCCCTTTCTTCTTTCAAACTGGAGTAAGGAATGGTTTTCTTACTTTTATAAATCCAGATGAAACAAAGAGAGCAGCTTTAAATTGGACAAGACGCTATACGATTATCTTTGGGATTGCTAGAGGAATACTATATCTTCACGAAGATTCAAGATTAAGAATCATCCATAGGGACCTAAAAGCAAGCAATGTCCTCTTGGATGGTTCTATGAATCCAAAAGTTGCAGATTTTGGTATGGCTAGAATGTTTAGAGGGGAGCAAAGTGAAGCAAACACAAATCATGTGGTTGGAACATAGTAAATAACCTCTTAAACTATTTTACTCTAATTTTCTAATTCTTATTCATTAGTTATAAATGTAAACTTAACACTTCCTTTTCTTTTGGCAGTGGTTATATGTCACCAGAATATGCGATGGAAGGACTATTTTCAGTAAAGTCTGATGTGTATAGTTTTGGAGTTCTACTTTTAGAAATCATTACTAGCAAAAAGAATGCTGGTTATCACCATGAGGAACACCCTGATTCCAATTTGGTTGGACATGTAAGGCAGATGAGCTAAGCTTGCAATTTGCATACAATGACTCATATCTGGCTTCGTGCATATTACTTAACTTGAAGTTTTCACTCTCTTTGTTTAGGTTTGGGAGTTGTGGAAAGAAGGTAGAACGTTGGAAGTCATTGATTTATTTATGTGTAAACTATACCCTGCCGATCAAGTTCAAAGGTGCATTCAGACTGCACTCTTGTGCGTGCAAGAGTTCCCAAGTGATCGACCAAGCATGTCAGAAGTTGTCTTCATGTTAGGGAATGATGCAGCTCTTCCTTCACCAAGTAGACCTGCGTTTGTGTTGCAGAGAATGAATGCTATTACAGACCCATCAAGCAGTGAAGGAGTTAATTCGATAAATGATGTCACATGTACAGCGGTAGAAGCTCGCTAAAATCTATTTTTAGATGTAGTGCTATGCTATATATGATAATCTGATTGGCATGTCACAAACTGCAGTGGTTAAATGTCACTGGATTAATGCAATATACTATAGGAAATCATTACTGGAATCAAACTATGCTACTATGTATATATATATTTCGAATAAAGAAGAATAAAGAAGAGTTGATTAAAATTTTCATGGCTGAAAAAATTCATACACAATTGATAAATAACTTTAATTCTATTAAGAGAAGAAGAAATTAATCAAAACAAGAACTAATATTTAAATGTTGAACCCAAACTACGTCGGGCTTACTCGCATACAAGGACCACGTAAGACATGAACGCAATGAGCTAGGTGAACATACCCATAAGTACTCAATTGTGGTTGATAAGTTCAACTCTCATACGCAGTCCAAAAGAAACAAATAAATCCTGGTTCCAATAGTACGTACCCGACTCTAGAGTCCTAAACAAGGGGACTACTAAATGTAATTACATGATGAGTTCCTTTCATGAAATTCCTACAACGCTCCACGAGGAGCAAATTTGATCACCATGGTTCTTGTTCTTCCTGTTCAACTCTTTATTTCATTTAAATATGGCAAAACACCTAAGCACCGAGAGATTGGGTAGAAACCTAGAGTGAATCCTATTAATTTTCATTTTTTCTTCATCGCCCCTGGAGGACACATAAGCCCAGAAAATCCCACCACTAACCACTCCTATAAATTATCCATAAGTCCATGACACTGTTGTACAATCAAATCCTTTCCCTTACCGTTCTCCTTTGCTATTCCATAATTTATAAGTTGTTTTGCCTAATATGTTGAGAGCCATTGCTTTAATTCCAAATATAAGATTCATGGTTTAGGAAACACATATTTAAGAATGAAATCAAAACAAAAGCGTTATCTGTTCAAGGTCTTATTTATGAAGAGAGTAATGTAATCTCTTTAAATCAAAAATGTAATCGACCAAAGCCGATGAAGGTTTCGATGCTTGTATTGAAAGAGATGCTTGGGAAAAATATAATGAGAGACAAGAATCAGCTTCAGACTTCTAGGTTTGATGACTCCAAATGGTTCGGCAGAAAAATTAGAAAGAGTTAGTGAAGGATCAAAGAAAATAATACTAACATCTCCAAACTTCAAGATTTTGGTATTGTCTACAAATATGTACAGAGGATATAATAGACCATTCCAATCTGATTTTGGTTAGTTTTTAACAACTATACATAAAGACGATAAAAACTATTTTGATGATCCAATTTAGGGCATTTTTCAAAATTTCTCAACATGTTTAATGCTTTATTCAATTCCTGTAATCTCTTACATTCAAAAACACTGCATACTTGTCTTTATGTTTTGTATTTTTTCAGTTGAGAATTGAAAGCAATCAAAATAAATATAAACTGCACTAAGTAATTAACAGAGGATCATATGAAATGGGTGAAAAATTTGAGAGTAATGGAAGAATACCCGATTGATTAAAGCTAGTGAAAGAGGAATTAGAGTTTGGATCGAAGACCAAAATGGAGGGAGTGAATAATTGGAACAACAACCAAAAACCCACAACCAAAAGCAACTGATGAAATGGCAATAGAAAGCTACCTGACTATTTCTTTGCAGCTTGCTTGGTTTTGTTTTCCGATTGTACCTGGTTACCAAAATGAAAGTATGTTTCAAAATCAATCCAAAAAAGCTGACGGGAAAATTCCTCCCTATAGGAATGAATGCATTCTAGTTAATCCAGAGCAGATAATTTGGATGAAAATCAACCTACCAATGTACCGTGAATTTTATGTATGCTTCTAGTTCCTATAAATTATTGCAGGTATAAGTGAGTGAAGGATTAAATCCTCCTCCTCAAAGTTTAAACAATAGTGACTATCCTGGGAGAAGTCGATAATTTGTGACTCTGAGTCAGTCATAATTTTATGGGGTGTGGTATGAAACCACTGGTTATCGCATCGATATTTGTGACCATACATCAATGGATCATGTTTCTTATTCCCTATACTTGATTAGTGATCGTAGTTTTTTGATCGGTAAACTAATTTCATCTCTTATTTTTTGTAGATGAATGAGCCAGCAAGACCAGAATTTGACATCCTTGATATTCAAGGAGCAAAGTACCACATGTGGGTTTCTAATGTGAAGAATACTCTCATAAAAAAGAAACTCATGGACACCATCAAACCACTACCATCAAGCACTCAGGCCAATGATGATACTATGGCTCGAAAAGCTCAAGCTCTCATGTTTCTTTAGAGACATATTCATCCTGCTTTAAGCAAGCAGTACTTGCTAAAGGATAACCCCATGGATTTGTGGATGACTTTACAAGAACGATTCAACAATGTACATGATGGACAGCTTCTTGAACTCCTAGAGAGATGTGATCAAATTTGGTTATTGGATTATCCCAAGATCAACGATTTGTTTCCAGAATATGTTAGAGCTATAGTCTGAGCTTGCTATTTGTGGCACTCTCAAGAACGACAAGGCCATGGTTGAGAAGTTATTGACTACCTTGCCTACCTCTATGGACACCCTTGCTCACCAATATCAGATTGATTATGAGCAAGGAAGACTTAGATCATTCAGTGATCTTATGAGTGTCCTGGCAAAGAAAGAAAGGTATCAGGAGATTCTTCTCCATAACAATGCTAGGCCAGCCGGTACAAAGAAAGTCTCGGAGGCTCATCATACTGGAAAGGCACGAAATGATAAGCAGAACAATCTTTCGGAACCTTATAAAAATCGTGGTAGTAGAGGTGGACATGGTAGTGGTCGTGGCAGAGGAGGAAATAGTCAGCATTTGACTTGGACTCGCCAGGACAACTCGAACAACAAGAATCTATCAAGTTCTGGTTCCAGGAACAATGGAAATTCTTCAAGGTTTGCTCATTCAACACATAGCTAAGCACCTTGCTATAGGTCTGGTTTAAACAAACATATGCACAAGCAGTGTCGTGTACCCAAGGATATCCAGAATACCTACAAGAGATGCAAGCAGTACTTGGCTCACGAGACCAACTACACTACGGATGAAAAGATGGAAAATGGCGGAGAAGCCAACCTAGTTGTAGAAGATATCACAAATGTAAACCTAGTGACTACAAATTTTGCTTAGATGATATCTCTACTATGTAATTAAGTTTAGTATTGTATTTGACTCTATTTTTAGTCATGGTTCTTTGAATAAGAACAATCTTTCTGATGTAAGTTTTGATCTTGGCAAAGCAATAAAAGTTTTTTTCTTTCGATATTTGAAAGTACTAAGAATGGTCATGTTCATGCATATTGCTTACCAGGTTCAAATTCTACAAAATCATATGGCATTATGACAAAAAGTTCCATAAAAACGAGATAAAATAAAGGAATATGGATTCTAGAACTTTTCAACCCGTCGAAGTTTTCCTCGACCTGTTGAATGCACGGTTCTATCTCGAACTTGTCACAAATTCAACTAGTCAAAATTTCTAATCGACCCGTCAAGAAAGATATCGAAAAATGGATATTGGTTTTTAGTTTCATTCGACCCGTTGAGGTATCCCTTCAAATCGTCAAATGTTTGCCTCTGTGACAATTGTTCCCAATTTTTGACTTGTCGAGTGGCTTTTCTGGATCCGTCAAAAATGCTACCTGGGAATGCTGTTTTTGATGTATTTTACATCGATTTGCTTACACGTCATATCAACACTCTTTAAGGGTCACAACTCTTTGATAAATCTCTAAGTCTTCACTTAAAGTGGTCAACAAGTCTTGAAGACTAATTAATTCAAATTCTTTTGTAGATATTTGACGGCGAGATGGAGTGTCTAGCAGATAGTGATATTACTCATACTATCCTCCAGAATAGGCAATTGTTTATTGATCTTATGCCATATACATCATCAGTGACAACTATGATTGATTCTGCTCCAGTTATATAAGGGCGTGGTTCAACAAAATTCTCGCTACCACATGGTACTATATTTCATATCACAGATGCATTGTATGCGCCTAAGGCCAACCGAACCTTGCTAAGTTTTAATAACATAAGAGCCAACGATTTACAATTGGAACTCATAGTGAGAATGTAAAAGAATTTTTATACCTAACTTCATAGGAGTGCGCTAGAAAGCACACATTGGAAAAGTTAGGGGCAATTCTTAGTGGATCATATCTTACTTTAGTTCGGATTATTGAATCCAACATTGTCACACTAGCTACTGTGTGTGACACGGCCTCATACAAGCTTTGGCATTTTTGACTGGGACACCCATGTCGTGACATGATGATCAAAATATTAAAAAACTTTTATGGTCATCCATTTTTCAAAGGAAAGAAGCATGTGGAAATCCCCAAAACCATAGGATTTGATGGAATGAATGAGACCAATAATCTCCATCCGGTTTCAACACCTAGTATTATTCCACAAGATTCCTTTATGACGATCTATAATACTCATCGCTCTTTTTATAAAGCTTGTGCATTGGCAAAGTTGCAGGATAGATCCTCCTTTGCGGTTGATAACACTGAAAATATTCCTTTCTTACAGAGTATCCATGGTGATATTTGTGGACCTATCAAACCGGAATGCAGACCATTTAAATATTTTATGGTTTTGATAGATGCATCAACGCAATGGTCACACGTTGTTTTGTTATCCACAAGGAATGTTGCATTTGCAAAACTCCTTACACAAATTATTAAGCTTCGGGCTCACCACCCGGACAACTGAATCAAGTCAATTCGATTGGATAATGCAGGAGAATTCACATCAAAGACTTTTGATGACTACTGTATGTTAATTGGGATCGACGTTGAACATCCCGTCCTTCATGTTCATTCTTGGAACGGTTTAGCAGAAGCACAAATTAAACGGTTACAGCTTATGGCCAGAGCAATAGTTATGCACACCAATTTTTTGGCCTCTGCTTGGGGATATGTAGTTTTACATGCAGCAATACTTCTTCGCTTGACACCTGTAGCCCGCTAACCATTAAGTACGGACCAGTTGATAACTGGATATGAGCTTGACATTTATTTTTTACGCATATTTGGTTGTGCAGAGTATGTGCCAATTGCGCCACCACAACGCACTAAAATGGGCCCTCAACGTCAATTAGGCATATATGTTGGTTATAAATCTCCAATAATTGTCCGTTACTTAGAACCTTCGATAGAAGATCTCTTTACTGCAAGATTTGTAGATTGTCACTTTGATGAAACAACTTCCCAATGTTAGGGGGGATATGAATACCTCAATTCTGGTTAAACACCATGAATTGATGTGGAAATCTCCTCCCACTATATTTCAAGAAAATCCACGCACATCTCAAAGTGAGATTGAAGTGCGACGTATACTTGATCTTCAGAAGGTAGCAGACTCGATGCCTGACTTCTTCACTTATATTGCTAAAGTGACGAGATCACACATTCTTGCTACAAATGTTCTTGCAAGGTTGGAAGTCCCCAAGGGCTAGTTTAAAGTAACTCCAAAGCAGAGTAACGCGCATTTTGCCCATGTGGATGGAGTAGCATCAATCTCAGCTCCCACCAGGAAGAGGGAGAGACTAAGAAAATCCACAGATGACCTGCCGGCAAAAAGGCAAGGCATCCGGGCATAAAATGATTTTTTCATCATCAACATTGTGAATCCCACACATGAGATTATTTCTGACTACAGTTATATTATAGAATAACAAATGGCATCTCTAGAGGACACTTCAGATCTATATGTGATTTCAGTAAACGGTGAAATCTCACTAAAATACAATGATGTGCGCATTGTAATGGATAGAACATTTAAAGTAGTTGATGATATTTTTGCTTATTCCGTCGCTCAGGATACCATTAACGAGGATGAAGTGGAACATCGCTCGATTGTTGAATGTCAGCGGAGAGCGGATTGGTCGAAATGGAAAAAAGCAATACATGCCAAACTAGACTCTATAAAGAAAAGGTAGGTATTTGATCCAGTAGTGCTATGCCCACTAAATATGAAGCCGGTTGGACATAAATGGGTCTTTGTTCGAAAGCATAATGAGAAGAATGAAGTCATGCTATATAAAGCTAGACTTGTGGCGCAAGAATTCTCTCAACGCCTTGGCATTAATTATAAGGAGACATACTCTCCGGTCATGGACATCATTACTTTTTGCTACCTTGTCAGTTTGGTAGTGTCCAAAAAACTGAACATGCAGCTGATGGATGTGGTGACAGCATATCTCTATAGTAACCTTGATTCTGAGATATACATGAAAGTGCAAGAAGGCATGGTCATACTCAATTCAAGTAACTCTACAACATGGAGTGCTTATGTAATTAGATTAACACGTTCATTGTATGGATTGAAACAATCCGGTAGAATGTGTTACACACGTCTCAGTGACTACTTAATTAGGAAGGGCTACAAGAACAATTATTTATGCCCATGTGTGTTCACTAAGAGAACAAGTTCAGGATTTGCAATTGTAGCGGTCTATGTTGATGATATGAATATCATTAGGTCTCTTGATGAAATCAATGAGACAGTTAGCTACTTGAAATCCAAGTTTGAGATGAAAGACCTTGATAGAACTCAATTTTGTCTTGGTTTGGAATTTGAACATCGAGTTGGTGGAATATTTATTCACCAGTTTTCTTATGTCCAAAAGATGCTCAGGCGATTTAACATGGACAAAACACACCCTCTTAGCACACTAATAGTCGTACGCAGTCTGGAATCCCATAAAGATCTGTACCGTACCGTCTGAAAGATGATGATGATGAGTTATTGGGAGCTGAGGTACCATACCTTAGTGACATTGGAGTTTTTTTGTTTTTAGCTCAATGCACAAGACCAAACATTGCATTATCTGTAAACTTGTTAGCTCGGTTTAGTTCTGCACCTAAACAACGTCATTGGAATTGTATAAAACACATCTTTAGGTATTTGAATGGTTCCATATACTTGGGGTTGTTCTTTTGAAAGGACCCGACTCCGATTTAGTTGCCTAAACCAAAATCAAACCCCTTCGAAAACACGACCTTAAATTTTTTTTGCCAGAGTTTACTTTAAAATACGTGAACCATTCTTAGAACCTGCAAAGAAATACACTTCGAATATTCCACAAAAGTCAAACCGTGGGGATCCGTTCCCCATCCGAATTTCTCAACAACATATATATAATAAACTCAAAGGTTTACAAGAAATCCAGAATCATTCAGAAGTATACTCAACTGAAACACAGTATAAGTACTCAGAGTGACACCTATATACAACATTTACAATGAGTAGGTCAAACAAGAAACCTACAGAAACTGAAGAGTGATCCGAACTTTGCCTCCACCGATGACGTGCAACACAGAAACTCAAACTGTAAACTAGGCAACGGAAACTGAAAAGCCCAGGGGAAAGGCAAATAAAATCGTTAAAGAGAGTGGACGAAAATAAACATATGCCTTTCACCATTTATATAGTCATAAAATAATGTGAATTCAATAGTACATAAAAGTCGCCACTCCGACGGATTTCCCTACCAGAGTATTAGGTCGGGTGAATCTCTCAAACCCGACGGTGATAAACTAGGCGAATCTCTCAAGCCTAATAGATGGACTACCGGTGATCAGCCGCGTAGCCAATGCATCGATGCTAAATAAATAAATGCCATCACCGATAAAATAAACAATACTTTTCAAACGATAAATAATCTGAGCATTGTACTGGAAACAAATACTGAAATCAAGAACTCGCTACAACAATGTAAATAAATGTCCACTCACAGAGCAAAGCGAGCCCTAATGTCCAGCGGAAGATCCCTCACCAAACGCTCGATCTCGATCACCTGAATAGCAGGGATACGATCAATACATATTGAAACACATAATACGGAGTTAATACGTCAAGAACCCTGCGTTCTCGAAAGACTTACCGCTCGAAATATCGACGAGGATTACAAAATTCACAAAATATACTCAATTAACCCTAGTCCCAAAATATAATACTCAAATCAACCCAAAAACTTCAAGACTACGCTCGGGACGTGATTACGAGCAAAACGGCATAAAACTCCCCAAAATTCAAAAAAGTCAACCCTTCGCCGGAGCTCTTCCGTTGACTACCGCCGCCAGTGACGGCGCGGCGTCAACGGTGAGATTTTCCAGCAGGGAAAACCCAGAACTCTACTCCTCCTCAAGCCCAATAACTTCCTCTTCACCACCATCTTCCAATTCCAAACACACCAGTCGGAAATTGGCCCGAAACCCACGGCCTCCATGGATTCCGGTGAGTTTTCGGCGAGCTCCAAACGGCGTCAAATCCCAAAATTCTTCCACCCAAAATCATCAATAGGTTGAGGGGAGCAAAACCCACAACCCTAACGACCTCAAATCATGCCAGAAACCACCACCCGAATCCGGCAAAATCTCAAAACTTCACCGAGTTCGTTCTCCCTCAAAACTCCATAAATTCTCACAAAATCAAGTTCAAAACAATAGGAAATCTCGAGAGGATTCTAACCATACCCAAATCTTGGCCTGAAATGGCTGGTCAGACGGCGGCAATTCGCGGTCACAGTGGAGCTCCGGTCAACGCGGGTCGACGTGGTCAAACTTGGTCAACAACGGTCAAACTTCCCAAATGTGACTTTTCGACAATTTTACGACTATTCTGATATTTATACGCGCGACCCAAGATGATCAACGGTCCAAAATGAATCGAAACCAAAACGGATAAACACGACTAAATCTAACGGTCAGAAATATTCATAACTTATTCCTCGTAATTCGAAATAATCCTCCGAAAACTCCCACGAGCTCGAAATCATGTACACTACAACTCTCTTGAAGGAACTCATATCAAATTCTTGCCCAATAATTTAGTCACAAACAAATCCGCCATATCGACTAATTACGACAAACTGCGATTATTCGTGAAACTCGCGAATCAAGCCAATTAACATATCATTCTGATTCGGGTCGTTACAAATCTACCCCCCTAATAAAAAATTTGCCCTCAAGATTTACATACCTGCTAACTGAAGAGATAGGGATACTAATCTCGCATGTGTTGCTCTGTCTCCCAAGTAGCCTCTTCAACAGAATGGTTCTGCCACAATACATTCACAAGCGAAATGGCTCTGTG
Source organism: Geum urbanum (assembly GCA_946800695.1). Taxonomy (NCBI): domain Eukaryota; kingdom Viridiplantae; phylum Streptophyta; class Magnoliopsida; order Rosales; family Rosaceae; genus Geum; species Geum urbanum. The sequence goes on from OX327001.1 coordinate 15,066,145, forward strand.
TCTTAACTTCTGGACTTTCTGATCAAGAATCTGAATTGGTTCCTCCACGTAGGTCAAGTCCTCCCGAAAAGGAAGCTGATATGGTGCCAACACATGGGAGAGATCAGAAATGTACTTCCGCAACATGGATACATGAAGCACATCGTGGACCCTGGCCATCTCGGAAGGTAATGCTAATTTGTATGCCACCGCACCAACTCCCTCAGTGATCTCATAAGGGCCTACATATCGCGGACGAAGTTTACCGTGCTTCCCGAAACGAACAACACCCTTCCAAGGAGAAAGTTTCAGGAACACCCAATCACCAACCTCGAACTCGAGATCTTTTCTTCGCACGTCAGAATAACTTTTCTGTCGATCCTGAGCAGCCCTCAATCTGTCCCGAATAAATGGAACGTCTTCCAAGGTACTCTTTACTAAATCAGGGCCAAGCAGCCATTTCTCGCCAACTTCACTCCAACATAATGGAGTTTGGCACTGTTTGCCATACAACGCCTCGTAAGGTGCTATCCCAATGCTAGCCTGATAGCTGTTGTTGTACGCAAACTCAATCAAATGAAGTTGTTGATCCCAATTCCCTTTGAACTGCAAAACACAAGATCGCAACATATCCTCTAGAGTCTGAATAGTCCTCTCCGACTGACCATCTGTCTGAAGATGAAAAGCTGTGCTGAAATGTAGTCTAGTCCCTATTGCCTTCTGTAATGCTCGCCAAAATTCGAAAGTGAACTGACTATCCCGATTAGAAACTATAGACACAGGTACACCATGAAGTCTCACAACCTCTTTCAATTATAGCTCCGCCAATCTGCTCACGGGAAGCTTTCCTGGAAGTGCTAAGAAATGAGCTGACTTCGTAAGGTGATCCACAATCACCTAAATACCAGTGCTACCACCAGAAGTACGAGGTAACTAATACACGAAATCCATAGTAATATGCTCCCATTTCAACACTAGAATCTCCAAAGGTTGTAGTTTACCTGTCGGTTTCTGACGTTCTGCCTTCACTTGCTGACAAATCAGGCATCTGTTCACGTACATTGCTATTTCCCTCTTCATGTTTCGCCACCAATAATGAGCTTTCAGTGTCCGGGACATCTTTGCACTACCCGGATGCATAGCATATGCAGAACAATGGGCTTCGTCGAGTATTTCCTTCTTTAAATCCTCATTTCTGGGCACACATAATCTCCCCCTGAACATCAAAGTGTCATCATTCCTCATCCGAAACTCGGTCGGTACACTATTCTGAATCAAATTCTTCTTGCTCAGCATATATGCATATGAATCTTGAGCCTCACAAACTCGATCAAGTAGTACCAGACGAACTTGGAAACTGGCCAACAATGCTCCATCATCATTCCACTCCAATTCTACCCCCGATGCTCCGAACTCTGTCAAAAGTGACACTCTAGCAACACGTACATGGAAGAGAGAAGCACCATATTTCCGACTGAGAGCATCCGCAACCACATTAGCTTTCCCTGGATGATACTCGAAAGTGCAGTCGTAATCATTAATCAGCTCCATCCATCTCCGCTGCCTCATGTTCAAATCTGGTTGTGTACGTAAGTATGTAAGACTCTTATGATCGGTGTAGATCTTGCACTGTGCCCCGTACAAATAATGTCTCCAACTCTTCAATGCTAATACAATGGCAGCTAACTCTAGATCATGAGTAGGATAGTTAACTTCATGTAGTTTCAACTGTCTCGAACCATATGCCACCACATTTCCATGCTGCATCAAAACACAACCCAGACCTAACTTCGAAGCATCAATGTATACCACAAACTCACCGCTATCGTCAGGTAAGGTCAACATCGGTGCAGTAGTAAACTTTTCCTTCAAAGTCAAGTAGCTTTCCTCGCAAGCATCAGACCATTCAAACGTGACTCCTTTCTTCGTCAAACGGGTAAACGGTGTTGCTATCCGTGAAAAGTTCTGCACGAATCGGCGATAATAGCCTGCTAAGCCTAAGAAACTCCGTATCTCTGCCACGTTGGTAGGTCTGCTCCAATTCAGCACCGCATCAATCTTATCAGGATCCACGCTGACTCCCTTAGCTGATATCATGTGACCTAGAAACTTTACCCTGTCTAGCCAAAACTCACACTTCCTAAACTTGGCGTACAACTGAGCATCTCATAAAGTTAGACTGCATGTAAATGCTTCTTGTGCTGCCCCACACTCCTGGAATAGATCAGGATGTCGTTGATGAACACAATGACGAACTTGTCCAGATAACGTCTGAAGATCTGATTCATCAGGTCTATGAAAGCAGTGGGCGCATTGGTCAACCCAAACGGCATAACAAGGAACTCATAGTGCCCATAACGTGATCGAAACGCCGTCTTGTCCACATCAGACTCCCAAATCCACAATTGATGGTATCCAGACCTGAGATCAATCTTCGAGAAAACTAAAGCTCATTTCAGTTGATCGAACAAATCATCAACCCGAGGAAGTGGATACTTGTTCTTCACCGTAACCTGATTCAACTTCCGATAATCAATGCATAGCCTCATCGAACCATCCTTCTTCCTCACAAACAATACTGGAGCACCCCAAGGTGAAACACTAGGTCAAATGAAGCCTATTTCGATAAACTTCTGAAGTTGAATCTGCAATTCCCTCAACTCTGCAGGTGCCATACGGTAGGGTGTCTGCGAAATAGGTCCGGTACCCGGAAGTAAATCGATGGTGAAGTCAATCTCCCTAACTGGAGGAACACCAGGTAAGTCCTCGGGAAGCACATCTGGATACTCACAAATCACCGTAATATCACTAATGTCCGGCACACGAACACTCGTATCAATCCCATGTGCTAAGTAAGTCTCACAACCCTTCCTCATCATCCGATCAGCCTTCATTGCTGAAATCAAACAAGGCAAAGTAGTAGTCTTTTCACCCCGAAACAAGATTTCCGGCATGCCTGGACTTCTGAATACAACCTCCTTCTTGTGACAGTCAAGAACAGCCCAATGGTTCTCCAAGAAATCCATGCCCAAAATCACATCAAAATCCACGATATCCAGCAGCATCAAGTCCGCGGCTAACCCATAACCTCCAATAAAAATCTCACAATCTCTATATACCACCCGACACACACTACCTCGCCAGATGGATACAACACTCGCCACATACTAGGGAGTGGAGATGCAGGTATAGTAGCCAATGATGCTAGTCTATATGACATGAATGAATGTGCAGCCCCTGGATCTAGTAAAGTAAGAACTAGATGACCAAAAATATACAATGTACCGATGATAACCTCTGGAGAAGCTCTGCCCTCACATAGAGACATGACATGAACCCGGGCATGTCCAGCTGGTCGTCCACGTTAACCACGATTCTGCTGACTACCTTGTCCAGAAGACTATGTTGCACGATCACCAAAAGCAGTACCCTAATCTCGTTCAACATTCTGATCCGCAACACCACCAAAAGTGCCACGCTGAGGACACTCCCTCGCATAGTGACCCATCTGGCCACAACGATAACAAGTAGAGGGACCATACTGACACTGACTAAAGTGATGTCTGTGGCAGTTGTTACACAATGGAGTTTCCCTCGGTGTAGCTGATGTGCTGAAGAAAGGTCGAGGATAACTCGAGCCACTAGTACTCCCACTCGACTGCTGTCTCTGTGGTCGACTCCTCCTCAATCTATGACTCTGCCTAGCAGTGCTGGTAGGATATCTGTAAGGTCCACTACCCAAAGATGATGTCGATCCAAAAGTACCTGAACTCAGCCTCTTCGAAGCACCCTGGCTAGGTCTACCCTCTTCAAATCGACGCGTCTGAAACCGCATCTGTCTCTCCCTCTCAATATCCTCACCTCTGAGTGCAGCACTAACAAACTCATCAAAGTTATCTCGAGGCATAGTGGTCAAAGTCCCCTTGATATTCAGATTCAGACCCAACTCAAACCTCTTGCACTTGGCTTACTTTGATGCCACCATATCACATGCAAACAGAGAAAAACGAGTGAACTTATCCCGATACTCAAGCACTAACATACTCCCTCGCTTCAGGTTGGTAAACTCCTCATATTTTCGCTACTGAGTAGTTGGATTGAAATACCGACACATGAACATCTCTTTAAACATCGGCCAAAGAGTATCAATAGGAACCCTGTCTGTACCAACCCACCAAAAGTGGGCATCTGACTCAAGCAAACCCACTGCAACTACAATTTTCTGTTCAGGAGTAATAAGCAGGCGCTCACAAACATGCTCAACCTGAACCACCCAAGCGTCACATACTTCAGGATCAGGGGAACCAGAGAAAACAGTTGCTCCCACTGTTCTGGCCTTAGCCACTGGATCAATACGTTCTTCCAAACGCAATACTCGCATAAGCAAGTCATACATACGTTGATCCTCATCAGGATCCCCAGTTCGTTCAGCACAGACTCCACGTCGAGGAGGCATCCTAAGGATAAAAGATATTAGTCACAGGACAGAAAGGATGTAATCATGAAACTTCAAACGTTTGAAAGCATACAACACTCTAGAGCATTGATGATCATCCGCCGGGCGGTCGGGTCATCACTTCCGAAATGTTGTACATTCTTAAATGCCCTTAGTAACATAATTACAAGAGTCTAAAGAACCTGAAACCTAATGCTCTAATACCAACTGAAAGGACCCGACTCCGATTTAGTTGCCTAAACCGAAATCAAACCCCTTCGAAAACACGACCTTAAATTTTTTTTGCCAGAGTTTACTTTGAAATATGTGAACAATTCTTAGAACCTGCAAAGAAATACACTTCGAATATTCCACAAAAGTCAAACCGTGGGGATCCGTTACCCATCTGGATTTCTCAACAACATATATATAATAAACTCAAAGGTTTACAAGAAATCCATAATCATTCAGGAGTATACTCAACTGAAACACAGTATAAGTACTCAGAGCGACGCCTATATACAACATTTACAACGAGTAGGTCAAACAAGAAACCTACAGAGATTGAAGAGTGATTCGAACTCTGCCTCCACCGATGACGTGCAACACAGAAACTCAAACTACAAACTAGGCAACAGAAACCAAAAAGCCCAGGGGAAAGGCAAATAAAATCGTTAGTGAATGGACGAAAATAAACATATGTCTTTCACCATTTATATAGTCATAAAATAATGTGAGTTCAATAGTACATAAAAGTCGCCACTTCGACGGATTTCCCTGCCAGAGTATTAGGTCGGGTGAATCTCTCAAACCCGACGGTGATAAACTAGGCGAATCTCTCAAGCCTAGTCGGCATATCAAGCAAATCTCTCAAGCCTGATAGATGGACTACCGGTGCTCAGCCGCGTAGCCAATGCGTCGATGCTAAATAAATAAATGCCATCACTGAGAAAATAAATAATACTTTTCAAACGATAAATAATCTGAACATTGTACTGGAAACAAATACTGAAATCAAGAACTCGCTACAACAATGTAAATAAATGTCTACTCACAGAGCAAAGCTAGCCCTGAGGTCCGGCAGAAGATCCCTCTTCAAACGCTCAATCTCGATCACCTAAATAGCAGTGATACGATCAATACATATTGAAACACATCATACGGAGTTAATACGTCGAGAACCCGCGTTCTCGAAATACGTACCGCTTGAAATATCGACGAGGATTACAAAATTCACAAAATATACCGAATTAACCCTCGTCCCAAAATATAATACTCAAATAAACCCAAAAACCTCAAGACTACGTTCGGGATGCGATTACGAGCAAAACGGTATAAAACTTCCCAAAATTCCAAAAAGTCAACCTTTTGCCGGAGCTCTGCCATTGACTGCCGCCGCCGACAGCGGCGCGGCGCGGTGTCAACGATGAGATTTTTCGGCGGGGAAAGCCCAGAACTCTACTCCTCCTTAAGCCCAACAACTTCCTCTTCACCACCATCTTCCAATTCCAAACACACCGACCGGAAATCGGCCCGAAACCCATGACCTCCATGGATTCTGGCGAGTTTCCGTCGAGCTTCAAACGGCATAAAATCCCAAAATTCTTCCACCCAAAAGCATCAATAGGTTGAGGGGAACAAAACCCCCAACCCCAATGACCTCAAATCATGCCGGAAACCACCACCCGAATCCGGTAAAATCTCAAAACTTCACCGAGTTCTTTCTCCTTCAAAACTCCATCAATTCTCACAAAATCAAGTTCAAAACAATAGAAAATCTCGAGAGGATTCTAACCATACCCAAATCTTGGCTGGAAGTGGCCGAAAACGACGGGTCGGACGGCGGTAGTTCGCGGTCACGGTGAAGCTCCGGTCAACGTGGTCAAACCTGGTCAACAACGGTCAAACTTCCCAAATGTGACTTTTCGACAATTTTACGATTATTCCGATATTTATACGCACGACCCAAGTTGATTAACGGTCCAAAACGAATCGAAACCAAAACGGATAAACACGACTAAATCCAACAGTCAGAAATATTCATAACTTATTCCTCGTAATTTGAAATAATCCTCCGGAAACTCCCATGAGTTGGAAATCATGTACACTACAACTCTCGTGAAGGAACTTATATCAAATTCTCGACCGATAATTTAGTCGCAAACAAGTCCGCCATATTGACTAATTACGTCAAACTGCGATTATACGTGAAACTCGCGAATCAAGCCAATTAACATATCATTCTGATTTAGGTCGTTACATATTTCCCTACAAAGAATACAGAGAGAAGCATGAAATCTCCCGGAAAAAGGATGGTTAAAGCGCAACATGCTTATTCTAGAACTTTCGACCCGTCGAAGATGTCTCTAATTGAATGTTGCATCCTGGACAGGAGAACAATAACTTCGACCCATTGAAGGAACCACTCGACCCATCGAGTAATGGTCAGGATGCGAGCATTGTTCCTACATTCAGTGTAGTCTCGTATTCAAAGATATCTTATGTTGTCTTGGTTGGTTTTGCTGATGCTGGGTATCTCTTTGACCCACACAAAGGACGTTCTCTAATCAGTTATGTGTTTACCATGAGGAACACAAGGATTTTCTTAGAGATTAACAAATAGACCTTGGTTTCTAATTCCTCAAATCATTATAAGATCATTGCTTTACATAAAACGGTTAACGAGTGTGTTTGACTTAGGTCAATCATACACCATATTCAAGGAACTAGTGGATTACCTTCCACTATTACAACACCAAGTTATATCTTTGAGGACAATGCGACTTGCTTTAAGAAAATGAAGTTGGGATACATAAAGGGTGATCATACCAAGCACATATCACCGAAGTTTTTCTTAAGTCAACAACTATTGAACATTCATGTGAATCAAGTTTGTTCGGCAGATAATGTTGCAGACTTGTTTATAAGTCATTGCCTATATCTACATTTGCTAAACATGTGAGAAGCATTAGTATGCGAAGAATGTCTGAACTCCAAGATTGAGGTACTGATCAGGAGGAGTTCATTTCTGTGACATCCATAAACTTTTATATAATTGTTAATATTTACGTATGATTCGAGTTTGATTTGATGTTGCGGTAAAAGATTTTTACCATTGGTAAGCACCAAGATTTCTCGGTTTGACTTTTTATCAAATTTTTAAAGTCGGTTGAATTCTATGAAAATCATAGAATTTGTCGATATGAGTTCGTGGACACGAGAATCGTCGGAATCGGAGTTACGATGAGGAAGTTATTAACGACGGAAGTTTGTCGTAAAGTTATTAAAATATTACTATTTTTGGAAAGATTATTTAATGGGGAACTTACCTCTTTTGAGAAGCAACACTGTTTTGGGGAGTTGAGCTCGGGTCAACTCATCCCTCCCGAACAGAGAGAGAGAGTTTGCGACGTTGAAGCGGTGCGCCGGCGGTGGAGTGTCGTCCGGCCACCTCGACCTCAAAATTTGGTGAGTTCGACTCGGTTCAACGTGCTCTACCCATTCCTGGGTTTTATTGACGACGAGTTTGCTGGAAGAGAGAGAATTGACGGAAAGAAATTCAAGGGTTTTGGCTCGCCATCTCTGGTGTGGTATTCCAGCCAATTTCAGGTATAATCAAGGTGATGAGAACCTCTTTATGATTTGTATAAGCATGTATTGATCAAAATTGCAGGTATTGCATCGATTTGATTCAGAATCAAACGATTCTGATTTGGGTCGTTTTGGCCTCTGTCGTACGTGGTGGAGCTGGTGTTATTTGGCAGCGTGGATAGAGGGGTTATGCTCATCTCTCCTTCTCGAGTCATTTGAGAGTAGTCTTGAGCTCCTCTATGACTCGACGGCGTAGATCGGAGCCGAAACCCAATTCTAGCCATACTTCTTTCGGGGGTGATTCATGCCAAACTTGACAGAATCTTCCCTAGGTCATTTTGTTACTGTTGTTGGATTCAATGAGAGCTTTCCAGGGATGCATTATTCTCCTCCATTGGCGGTGGTCTCCAGTGGTGGCGTATGGGCGGCATGCGCTGCTGTCTGTGGCAGCGCGTGGCTGGAATTTCTAACCGGAAAACTTTATTTTATGAAACATACCGAATTATATGTCGTTAGGTTCATATCAATGATACGAACACATTTGTGAGGTCTAAAATGTCATTTATGCTTCGTCGTCCCAGTGGGTGGGTGGGCGGTGGCAACGGGGTTCGTCACTAGTGGCGGTGCGAGCGACGAAGAATTAGTTTTGTTGTGTATCGTTACGTCTTCTTCGTCGTAATCAGTTATCGTATCTGTTATTCGACTGATTTAGTCAATTTTAGTTTCATATCGAGTACTTCCTCTATTTATCTTATTATTTTATTTATTTTGACGATTTTGGACAAGGGTTGGGTCGTCACAAATGGTATCAGAGCACGGTTCAACTCTCGGACTTTGCTTACGTTGATTCCTGTGTTAGTCGTTAAATGTGAGTTTAGAATTTGTAAATTGTATTATTTTATAATCGTCGTGAAAACGAAGAAATGGTGGTCCTGACGTGAAGTGGTTTCACATTTGCCGATATGGGACCTGAGGTAAGTGGTTCTATACTACGTATCGTGGATACAATGTAGTTATTGATATTTATTTATCCATATATTTTATTGATATTTGTTTATCGATATGTTATTGATATTTAGTTATCAATTATTTTATTTGAGGTTTGTTTTCAATATATTTTTGAATATTATATTGTTATACTATATTACAACATACGATATTTGATAACACAAAAATCGAGATCGTTACAATGTGGTAATGCAACGACAACATGAGTTGTCAAATGAAATGGAAACGTGATATTAGAACGATCAACGAAAATGAAAAGTATATTATTTTATTGTACTTGCGATTATTTGTCATTGGGAGCATAGTATTATTTCAGTTTTAGTTTGGTCTCAGTGTTTGTCGCTTCAGATAAGCATCCAGCTCAGATAAATATCAGCTTACAGTATTTCAGTTTGTGGCTCTTATAGCCATTACTCAGAAGGCTCAGTTCAAATCAGATACAAATGTGCATACGAGTCACTTAATTGATCATATTGTTTATTATTGTCTACGGATTATTCTGTCTGATTTATTTTTAAGCATTCGAGATTTTTCTCGATATGAGTTGTTGAATTTGTTTATACTTAAGCATTTATCATTATGTGCTAGTGGAGATATCCAGACAAGCATTAGTGGCTCGTGGTATAGGTTGGAAAATATATTGTGATTATAGAAGTGTATTTGGATATTTGCAAGTTTTTGGGTTTCCTAATGATAGAGGAGACTCTGCTCGATTTTCTGCAGAAATAGTCTGCGATTTTATTTTCATAATTTCGAGGATGAAATTATTTTAACGGGGGTAGATTATGACATCCCAAATTTTTTATATAATTGTTAATATTTATGTATGATTCGAGTTCGATTTGATGTTACGGTAAAAAAAATTATCGTTGGTAAGCACCAAGGTGTCTCGGTTTGACTTTTTATTGAATTGTCGAAGTCGGTTGAATTTCTTTGAAAATCATAGAATTTTTTGATACAAATTTGTGGATACGAGAATCGTCAGAATCGGAGTTACGGTGAGGAAGTTATTAACGACAGAAGTTTGTCGTAAGTTTGTTGTAAAGTTATTAAAATATTACTATTTATGGAAAGAGTATTTAATGGGGAACTCACCTCTTTTGGGAAGCAACATTGTTTTGGGGAGTTGAGCTCGGGTCAACTCATCCCTCCCGAGCGGAGAGAGAGAGATTGCGACGGTGAAGCGGTGCGCCGTTTGGCCACCTCTGACCTCAAAATTTGGTGAGTTTGACTCGGTTCAACGTGCTCTACCCATTCCTGGGTTTTATCGGCGACGAGTTTGCTGGAAGAGAGAGAATTGACGAAAAGAAATTCAAGGGTTTCGGGTTATTTCGGCTCGCTGTCTCCGGCATGGTATTCCGGCCAATATCAGGAATAATCGAGGTCATGAGAACCTCCTTATGAGTTGTATAAGATTCTATTGATTGAAATTGAAGGTATTGCACCGATTGGGTTCAGAATCAAACGATTTTGATTTGGGTCGTTTCGGCCTCCGTCATACACGGCGAAGTTGGTGTTATTTGGCGGCGGGGATAGAGGGGTTATGTTCCTCTCTCCTTCCCAAGTCGTTTGAGAGTAGTCTCGAGCTCCGCCGTGGATTGACGGCGTAGATCGGAGCCGAAACCCTAATTTCGGCCAAACTTGACGGAATCTGCCCTAGGTCGTTTTGTTAATGTTGTTGGGCTCAATGAGAGCTTTTCAGGGATGTAGTAATCTCCGCCATCGACGGAGGTCGCCGATGGTGGCGCATGGGCGGCACGTGGCCGAAATTTCTAATTGAAAAACTTTATTTTCCGAAACATACCGAATTATATGTCGTTAGGTTTGTATCGATGATATGAACACATTTGTGAGGTCTAAAACATCATATAGGCTTCGTCGTCCCAGTGGGCGATGGCGATGGCTACGGGGTTCATCACCAGTGGCGATGCGGGCGACGGAGAACTAGATTTGTTGTATATCGTTACGACTGCTTCGTCGTAATCAATTATCGTATCTGTTATTCGACTGATTTAGTCGATTTGAGTTTCATATTGGATACTTCCTCGATTTATCTTATTATTTTATTTATTTTGACGAGTTTTGACAAGGGTCGGGTCATCACAATTTCGTAGACATCATGGGGAGTCTACATCACATGTGATCGTTTTGTAGTTGATGCGTTGTACTCTTTTTCTCTTTGACCAAGCTTTTGTTTTACCCAAGAGGTTTTTGTTTGCTTGGCAAGGTTTTTAGTGAGGCAATATGTTATACATCATACATTAGTAATACGACACAAAATGGAGTGTTTAAGAGAATTATATTTCTGGTATCTCGGTGTGTGTCTTGTCCTAATTAGAGTAGATATAAAAATTCTCTCAATCTCTGATTTACCGGTAGATTTATTGTATCAGATTGTAATGCTTATTTAAAGGTCATCTATCAATGAATAAAACACAGTTTTAATTTATTTTATATTTTCTATAATCTTTTCCAACAACAAGTCGTACTTTGTTTTATTAAAAATGAGACTCGGGAAAAGGTTTTGTGCGTGTGGATCGTTCCACTTCTAACTTCTTAATTTGAATGATTCTCCGAGCTAGCTTCACATGATTTTGAGTTGTAATATAATTAAGTCATATAAAATTGAGAAAAAATAAGAACAAAACAATCATGGAGAAACTTGAGCAGTGCTGGTCTGGCACGTCACAATGGGTAATGCCTAAGCTACATATTCTAACACGAACATTCTTTTCTGGCAATTTCATTCATTACTTTAATATAGGGTTAAATTTTCCAATAAATTACATGTTACTAATCTACACGGTTGATGTTTTTTAAAAAGAGTTTATTATTTTTGTTTTAATAGGAAATGACATTCCAGTGTGGCCGTGGCTGACTGGTTGGAGGCCAGTTCTTCGTTAGGGATACTGATTTAGGGAAAAATAGGACCAGTCAATTAGAGAGCCCAAAATTTAAAACCCATATCCCAAACTGCTCCTGCTAAGCAGAAGCGAAAATCCAAAACTATCCTTTTTGCTCTATGCTATTGGCTGACCTAAGGGACACCTGGCACAACAGCCCTATCGAAAAATTGCTCCTGGTTGGAAGGTAATTTAATTTTTAAATTTTACGATTAGGGTGGTAAGCTAAGAGCAACTCCAGCAGATTCCCTATAAATCATTTTTAGCTAAAATATAAAGATTTTCTCTTAAAATTCACTCCAGCAGCTCCCCTATCTTATTAGCCAATTTAAAGATTCCCTATATTTCATGTTTTCATCCCCTATTCTTATACCGAAAACATAAAGAATGTTAGTTGCTTCCAACAATATCATGAAATACAACTAACATACAAAAATGATAAATTTGGATGAAAGTTTGCTTCTGAGAAGGAGAGAAACTAAGTTTCTACCAAGCCAAAAGAGGCTGCCCTAATTTGCTTCTGAGAAGGAAAGAAACTTAGTTTGCTTCCCATGAGGAGGAGATACCACAACCCTAAACCCTAAACCTTAAAAATTTAAGTTTCTCCAAGCGCAAGAAACTTGAATTTTTATAAGTTATACATACATAAGTGGAGGCGTTCACTACCACAGTTTGTAGTATTGCCGGCGACACGGGAAAAATAAAGGCCGGCGATATGCCATCTCGCCGGCAATAATAAGCATTGCCGGCGAGATGGACCATCGCCGGCAATAATTTCCAAAAATCGCTGGAAATACAGGGAACTTATTGTCGGCGACATTCTCCGTCGCCGGCAATAATTTTCCACCATTGCCGGCGATATTTTGGCCGGAATATCGACGACAATGGTGGAAAATTATTGCCGGCGACGGAGAATGTCGCCGACAATAAGTTCCCTGTATTTCCGGCGATTTTTGGCCGGAATATCGCCGGCAATAACTCTTATATCAGATCTAGATCGCAGCAGCTCATTCATTTTACAAAAATCCGGTGAGAAAGAAGGAAAACGCTCTAAAATCCTTGGGTATTGTCAAAAGGCGTCGAAAACCCGCTCGGGAAACTATATATATAGCTAGCTAGCTAGGTACGTATGTATATATATGTGGATCGATGTATATGTGTGTTGATTTAATTAGATCGATATATATATATATATATGCATGCATGTGTTGATTTAGAGTTGAGATATCGATTATTGGTTTGATATGCAAATAGAGTGGATATATTGTTGATTTCGAGTGATTGACTGTTGATTTTGAGTTGATTTGAGATTATTTCGATGAAAATATGTTAATTTGTGTATATATATAAATTTATTTTGTGAATATTAATTGTTAATATGTCTATATATATATACATGCATGTTAATTTGTAATTGTGAATTGTTGGTATATATATATATATTTTTTTTATATGCATGGGTCAACTTTTGTTAATTAATCGGATGAATGTAATTAATGATGATTTTTTAATTAATTGGTAGTGAATGTATATATATATATATTTATAGTACGTAATGTTAGAATTTACAGGATGGACAAGAGTTGGATGAGCCTCGAAAGATAGGATGTGAGATATCACCATGGAATTAGGAGTTTTGTGGATTTTGTGAAGGCTAATTGTGGAGACACTACACTTCATTATTGCCCGTGTAAAGAATGTAAGTGTCGTAGCGATCGATTTCGTTTTCCCATTGATAAAGTCCAGAAGCACCTGAGTAAATACGGGTTTTGGGATAAGTACACTTGTTGGATTTATCACGGTGAAACATCGTTAGCGGGTCCGCATGATCATGGACAATTTGCTGAGAGGGCCAGTCCATCCTATGATCCAACATCGATGTTGATCAATGATATGTTTCCTCATGAGAGCGGTGTATTTGCTGATCAAGCACCAAATGTCCCTCCCGTCGTGCAGGGTTTCCCCAATATTGAGCCAGTCGAGCCATTACCTGGAGCTCATGCATGTCAACACAAGCGGTATAGACAAGTACAACAACCTGATTGCATTGCAACAGACTTCGTTGTACGACGGTTGTAGTAAGACTGTTCTTGGAAGTGTCATGGGAGTGATGCAGCTCAAAATGGAGAACAAAATGTCTGTCAAAGCTGTTGATTCTTGGTTGAAGTGGACTGCTTCGCTACTGCCACCAGGTCATCGTCTTCCTACCACTCATCATAAGGTGCGACATATCCTGAAAGATTTTGGGCTTTCCTACATCAAAATCTATGTCTGCAGATATGATTGTATTCTCTTCTGGGGAAAAGATCTTGAAGACCTTGAAGCATGCCCCGTATGTTTTACAGAAAGGTATAAGTTGACTCCTGTAGGCAACAAGAAAGCCGTGAAGATACTTCGATATTTCCCGCTGATTGATAGGCTGGAGCGGTTGTTCATGTGTGCTTTCACGGCCGAAGCTATGAGATGGTGGGTTGAGAGGAATTTGCCTGACGATGACACCCTTATACACCATGCCGTCAAGCCACCTCGTGGCTCGAGGAATGCCCCAATCAGCTCAGGGTGACAAGGGGAGCAATAACCCCATCACCCCGCCATTCAATTCAATGTCGAATACCGCCCACTATGTCGACCCGAAAACCCTCGCCGGAATCCGATTTTCTTCCACCAATTCTCATCGATTTACAACACCTCGAATCAAAACAAACATACCAATACAATCTAGGATCAAAACCCAATCCAATTATACTTGAAAAGTGGGCGGAAACCTCGTCAGAGCTGACGCCGGTTACCCCTTGAGACAGTGAACTTCACGGTGCCGATTCTCCTTCCTTTGGCACCCATCATTGCAAAATCACCCACCAACATGTAGAGGAGGTTCATGCGCAACTTTTGACACCGGCCTTGCCGGTTTTGATGTTCTCCGATCCTTCGTCGGCAGAGAACCCGACGGAGAGGGAAAAGGCACGGGAGGGAGGAGAGAGAAAAGAAAAAAAATTGCCAAAAATGAAAAAGAGTTGACTTTCCTTTTACGGAAACTTTCTATTTATATCAAAATTTGTGACTATAAGTATCTTAACCCTTTACAAAACTTTCGTTGATTATAACTTCTTCATCGTAACTCCGATTTAAACTCTTGACGTGGCCACAAATTCGTCTCGATAAACTCAACGACTTTTCGCAAAAAACTTCCTCAAAAAAAGTATTTGGCAAAATTCTGATAAATACCATCGATAATTATCAAAGGTAAAAATTAATTATTATTGACGATTACCATTAAATAAATCGTAAATAAAGAATGCTCGGAACGGAATGTCACAAACACTGGAAAGGAGAAAATTATTTTATACATAGCAGTGCATTTGTACTGTCTTATGTGTCAAGTATCTATTGGTTTAAAACTTAGTTAAAAGTTTAAAATAGAATATTTTGTTCCTATTTCGTTCCTTCTTTTTAAACTCTTAGTTAATAAAATAGTTTTACGTGGATAATGCAGGTGCAGTGTTGTGTACTGAACATTTTTTTCTTGAAAAGGAAAATCGTTAGTTTTCGCTTAATTAAGATTCTAAAGGAGAAGGCAAAGGGAGAGTAAAGTACTTTCATTTTCAACAACCAAACGAGGCAGGGTATAGTGAAAACTGAAAAAGGAATTTGGCAGCAGCTGAATGTGTTTCCACCAAAGAACCAACCATGACTATTCTGTCGATTGATTCTACGTAGGGGTCATCATTTGGCCCGTGGGCCTCGTGGGCCGGTGGAGGCCCGCAAGCCCGTGGGCTAAAAGCCCGGCCCGGCCCGCAAAAAAGCCCGCAAAAGCCCGCCAAGGTGGTTGGTGGGCCGACCATGGTTTAGAGATCTAAAGCCCGGCCCGGCCCGCGGGCCCGGCCCGCCAAAAGCCCGTGAAGGCCCGTTAGGCCCGGCCCGTCAAAGCCCGTTAGGCCCGGCCCGTCAAAGCCCGCACACATATTGACATATATCATTAAATCATTTAATGAATTTTAATCATTATACAATTTATACCTAGTTAATGTTTACCTACACACATATTGACATATATATATATATAAAATATAGTGACTAGTAGTCTAATAGACTAATACTATATAGATATATATTTTACATTTGTGTATATATATTAATATATTACATATACATGGATAGATTGAATATTTGAATTCCATATATAATTAAATTTGTGTATCTATTTTACTATTAAGTCATTATTTAAAGTTTAGCATAAGTTAGGGTTTAGGTTTAGGGTAAATTAGGGTTTAGGAGATTAAGATTTATGGTAAGTTAAGGTTTAGGAATTTGAGGTTTATGGTAAGTTAGGGTTCCGGTTCTAGGATTTTATTATAATTTTTTTAGGGTTTAGGGTTTGGGGTTTAGGTTTTAGGGTTTAGGGTTTAGGGTTTAGGTCCAAAATTTATAAAAATTAGGGACGGCCTACTTAGAATATTATGAACAACCAATCCGACAGTCAATTTTTTATATATATAAGATAGTAGTACGTATATCATTATACCTACACTTATATATATAATATAGTGACTAGTACTATATATATTTTTTTTATATTTGTGTATGTCTATATTAATATATTACATATACATATATTGATCAAATATTGGAATTCCATATATAGTTATATTTGTGTATCTATTTTACTATTAAATCATTGTTTAGAGTTTATGATAATTAAGTTAGGGTTTAGGTTTAAGGTAAGTTAGGGTTTAGGGGATTGAGATTTAGGGTAAGTTAAGGTTTAGGAATTTTTGAAGTTTAGAGTAAGTTAGATTTTAGGTTTTAGGAATTTTGAGGTTTAGAGTAAGTTAGGGTTTAGGGGTTAGGGGTTAGGGGTTAGGGTTAGGGTTTAGGGTTTAGGGTTAGGGTTTCATTGTAATTTTTTTTATCGATTTACACAGTAAAACAGTAAATATAATAGATGGTTCAGATTAGATCTTGTAATTTTTCAATTGTGAGAGTTTAATTGAGAGTGTGTGAAATGACATCAATACCCTTCTCTTATATATTGCTTATTTTTCCATGGAGAAACTAGATAAATTAAATTTTTATATCAATTTTTTTGACACTATGAGATAGATATGTAATTTACAAGAATGTGTGTTAAAATTTTGATCTTAAAAAATTCCTTTAGGGATGGGTAATTTATGTTTTAGTTGTAAGGGTACTACGGTCACATTTAGCAAAACTCATAGATGTAGGTCTAAATCAAGTCCAAAATTTATAAATTTTTAACGGCATGCTTAGAATATTATGAACAACCAATCTGACAGTCAGTTTTGTAAAATGATGATACATGATCGATTACGTTTCACAAAGGACTTTCAACCCATATAACCAAAGAATAAAGGTAAGAACATTAGTGAGCATGTAGAGAATTCAAGCAATATAAGAATTAAAAATGTTTTAACAATAAAGAAGGCCATATATAATAGTTCACCTTGTAATAAAAGACACCGTACGTAAAAATTAGCATAATCGAAGTACGTTTGGATCCCAGTCAATACAATTAAACAAAATTTGTGAAAACACTAAAATACACTCATCTTATTTTCCTTATTTTCCTACGGGGGGAGTAGATAAATCAATTTTTTATGTCATTTTTTTTGATACTATGAGATAGATATGTATTCCATAAGAGTATGTGTCCAAAATTTGATGTTAAAAAATTATTTTCGGGAGGAGTAATTTCCGTTTTAGTTGTAAGAGTACTATGGTCACATTTGACGAAATACATGGATCGATGTCTAAATCAAGTCCAAAATTTATAAAATTTTAAAGGCATGGTTATAATATTCTAACCAATCAATCTAACGGTCAATTTTATAAAATAATTAAACATGTCCGATTAAGTTTCACAAAAGTATTTCATTCCATATAACAAATGAACAAACGTAAGAACATTAATATACATATGGAGAATTCAAGCAATATAAGAATTAAATATGTTTTAATAATAAACGAGGACATGTAGAAAACTCCATCTTATAGTGATAAACATCGTACGTAAAATTTAGACTCGTCAGAGTACATTTAAACCCCGGTGCATGGATGAAGGTTACGTTTATTTTGAAATGTCTTATTTTTTTAATAATTAAAGCCCGATAGGCCCGGCCCGCAAAAGCCCGCAAAGGCCCGGCCCGCAAAAGCCCGCAAAGCCCGCTTGAATGGGCCGGGCTCGGATCCTTATATAAAAGATAAAGCCCGGCCCGGCCCGGCCCGCATATATTAAAATGTTGTTGAGGCCTGGCCCGGCCCGGCCCGTGCCGGCTATACATGGGCCGGGCCGGGTTTTTTGCCGACCCCTAATTCTACGTATAACTTCAAAAGAATAGATAGTCAACTTTCTAGATGGATAGTGATTGATTGTCAACTTTCTCTAGTATATGAAAAATCCGAGTCTTCGTTACATCACCAAACAAAGACTCGGATTTTTCATATTTCTATTTGGCAACAGAACATACAAATGCGCAATTCTTGGTGAAAAGTCTCTGGTTGTCGTTGTCGTTTCCAGCCAATACATAGACTGAAACAATTGGCGGAGAAATTGCCAATTTTGCAAAGCAAACACAAATGGCCATGAGTCTTAGTGAACGATGTATCCAGATATGCCTCGCCTTTCTCCTTCTCATCCCCTTCAGCCATTCCCAACTATTCCTTGATGCCATTACTCCAAACCAACCCCTCGGAGATGGCCGCGTTTTAATCTCTAGCCGGAAAATGTTTGCACTTGGGTTCTTGCGAATCGGAAGTTCCGGCAACTATTACTTGGGAATATGGTTTAACAAAGATCCAGGGAATGTAACCGTTTGGGTTGCCAACAGAGACAACCCCCTAAGTGGTTCCCCTGGCGTCTTGGCCATTAATGGAGATGGAGGCCTTGTCATATATGCAAACAACCAAAGTTCTAGTACAACGCCTGTTTGGTCGGCTAATGTTTCCCTTTCTTCACCAAACGATTTCACGGCCAAGCTTTTGGATACAGGAAATCTTGTTCTGCTTCAGAATGGAAACCAAAGAATCGTGTGGCAAGGCTTTGATCACCTGTCAAACACATATCTTCCCTCTATGAAGATCGGGCTGGACCGCCGAACCGGTGCAAACCGGTTCCTAACTTCTTGGAAGTCCAAAGACGACCCGGCAACCGGAAGCTGCACATGGGGGTGGACCACAGGTGGGTTTCCGCAAATGGTGTTGAACAAGAGCGGAGCTACGGTGTGGCGGGCCGGACCTTGGACCGGGGATAGATTTAGCGGTTTACCAGAAACGTCTTCTTCCTATTACGGACTCTACAATCTAAGTGTTGTCAACAATGAAGATGAGCTTACTACTATGTATACCGGCGTCGATGACTCGCTCTACACGAGAGCGGTGATAGATGAGTCAGGATTTATGCAACGGCTCATATGGAATGATCAAGAAAACAAATGGATCCCAATGGAATCAGCGCCGAACGATTTGTACGATAACTACGGAAAATGTGGTCGGAATAGTAACTGCGACCTAAACAGTGACTATACTTTTCCTTGCACGTGTCTACCCGGCTTCGAGCCCAAATCGCCCCGAGATTGGAATTTGCGAATCGGGTTGGCCGGGTGCGTTAGGAAAACCGGAGTAGACACTTGTCGAAACGGAGAGGGATTTGTACAAGTAAAGAGTGTGAAGATGCCCGATACATCTACGGCAAAGGTTAACTCGAGTATGACATTCAAAGCCTGCGAGTTGAAATGCTTGATGGATTGTTCGTGCACGGCCTATTCAGGTACAGACGAGGAGAGCAAGAATGGTTGCCTAACATGGCATGGGGACTTGATGGACGTGCGGACTTTTTCTAACGTTGATCAAATTATAAATGTTCGAGTTGATGCTATTACCGTCGGTATGTACTCTCTTAGTTTCTTATATTTACTGGTTACGATTGAGTATACACCACAAATACATAATTAATGTCTAACCAATATATATTTTAGTACCACCAACTGTTCCATTTCTAAATTTTAGTTCTTCCACTTTTGGCTCTTTGTTTATCGTTAAATATTGTAGCTCACCTTTCAAAAAAAAATGTTGTAGCTCAAAATGCAAAGTCAAGTGGTGCAAAACCAAGCAAGAAGGGTTGGCTGACAATTTCACTCTCTGTTCTTGCTGCTGTTCTCCTAGTTACACTTCTATGTTGGTTGATATGGATGAAGATAAAAGGTAAAGCCACACCATTGGCTTGTTTGGATATGATACTCCATAATATTGCTTTACGAAGTTGTATATATAGGACAATTCTAAGATAGGGTGACTATCATTTTTTAAATATTTTAATCTATTAGATTTGTAATATATCTAGTGGTCATAATTATTCAAAAAATTACTCATTTAACTCTAAAATAATAAAGTTACTAAACTTACTGTATACCTAAAAAGTTATGGTACGTAAGTTCAATGGCATGACATTTTTTACACAAGTTTTGACACAATTTTCAAGCCATGAGATTTTATGTCCTTCAATGGTCAAGATTAGATCATGAGATGACATGGAAAACTTAAAATAAAGAAGATGAATATTTCTTTTTTCTCTCTTATTATTTTTTTTTGAAAGGGATTTTATTTTCATAATTGTTGTATTCGAACCAGAATCTATTCCTTTTTCTCAACCCAGGTATTTTGTAATTCAATAATAGAAAACAAAAGGAGGTCTATTGAGCAATTTAAGAGGTCCCAATAAAAATTCTCTGAAAGAAATAGGGTTGAAAATAAGGTACAATATAGTAATCAATAGCCTTTATTTTAATTTCAAAACTAGCTTTGAATAAATTTAGTTTGTAATCCCACGAATTTTGGAATGAGTAATCGATGAACTTTATTTTTGTACAATTAATTACAATCACCATATGAGATATTGATTATGTTCTGAAATAAAGGTACGTTATTTTCACTAAATTGAATGTGTCTCCTGATTCATGTAATTTGGTCATCTTTAATTTATGTATTTATGTTTATTTTTGAATGATTACAAGTCTTATAATAAATGACAATTAAAATGACAAACGATGTAAAACATAGTAAAATTTCTTCTATTTTTTGTAATTGCTAAGTTTGAAACCAAATAAACAATTTTATTTATATTTTTATTATATAATAACAAATAAGATATCATTGTGATAAATATTCTATATAACACAATTGTCCTTAATGTTGTAAAATAGTTCTCTATGACGTACGTAACTATCTTCACTTTTGAGGAGTTACATCTTTTAAAATGGATGTTATTAAAACAAGCAACAAATGACGTAAATGTAGTAATATTTTGTTCTAACTTTCATAATTACTACACTTAATTAACAATTTTAAAGAGATTTTGACAATATGAGAACAAATATGCATGATCTAATTGTGGTAAATCTTCATATTTGTACAAAATAGATTGTGTACCTTCAAATATCTATTTTGTAGTTTCCTTCATTTTTTAGGAATTACAAATTCGATAACAAATTTACTATAAAACATGATAAATGTTTTAAGAAGTAATAATTTTGTTATGCTTTTAGTAATCAGATAACTTGACTTTATTTGCAATTTTAATATCATTTTTATGACATTGAATACATGTGTTACAAAATTGATGTCAATGTTGTAATAATGTTCTTTATATGGTAAAAATATGTACGTCTCATTGTAGTATATTGTAGTATTTATATGTATGACAACAAAATGGTATTATTTATGATTAACTTATTTTTCAAATTGTAAGTTTAGTCATCTATGTTGTAATAAATTAATATGTTTTGACTCTTGTTAAAAGTTTGATCAAAATTACAAATAAAGAAAGATTACATTCTCACTTTAATTGGTAATTATTATTTCTTTAAATAAACACGTGTCACAAAATGAGTGATTTTTTTTTCTAAAATAAAAAAGAATATCTAAGCTACCGTAGCTCGACCCATATATATAAAGGAAATTTAACTGGCAAGCCTAGTATTCCATATATTGGTTCTTGAAAAATGTCTTCTACACAAGGCTATAAAGATTTGTGTTGTTTTGGCACATGTATGTTTGATTACAGGAAAGCGTGGACAAGATAAGTATTCGTTTATACTTGACACTGGATTAACCTACTTCGATGAATCTAATAATGGATCAACAACTCTTGATGAGAGTAGAATAAATTCAGAGTTACTGTTCTTACATCTGAATACCATAGAAAAAGCCACCAACAACTTCTCCCTTGCAAACAAGCTCGGAGAAGGAGGTTTCGGCTCTGTTTATAAGGTACCATTCCACTTCAATCATACCTGCACTATTTTTGGTGTATCATTCATGTCAACCAATTAATTTTTGAGTTTGATTCGTAATTTCAGGGTGTCCTTCCCAATGGCAAGGAAATAGCAGTGAAAAGATTATCCAAGAATTCTGGCCAAGGAGTTGAAAAGTTCAAGAATGAAGTGCTTCTGATTGCGAAACTCCAACACAGAAACCTTGTTAGGATATTAGGTTGTTGTCTTGAACATGATGAGAAGATTTTAATCTATGAATACTTGTGCAACAAAAGTTTGGATTCCTTCATTTTCAGTAAGTTTTACTTTCCTTTAAAATGTTATTTCCCTTTCTTCTTTCAAACTGGAGTAAGGAATGGTTTTTTCTTACTTTTATAAATCCAGATGAAACAAAGAGAGCAGCTTTAGATTGGACAAGACGCTATACGATTATCTTTGGGATTGCTAGAGGAATGCTATATCTTCACGAAGATTCGAGATTAAGAATCATCCATAGGGACCTAAAAGCAAGCAATGTCCTCTTGGATGGTTCTTTGAATCCAAAAGTTGTAGATTTTGGTATAGCTAGAATGTTTAGAGGGGAGCAAAGTGAAGCAAACACAAATCATGTGGTTGGAACATAGTAAATAACCTCTTAAACTATTTTACTCTAATTTTCTAATTCTTATTCATTAGTTATAAATGTAAACTTAACACTTCCTTTTCTTTTGGCAGTGGTTATATGTCACCAGAATATGCGATGGAAGGACTATTTTCAGTAAAGTCTGATGTGTATAGTTTTGGAATTCTACTTTTAGAAATCATTACTAGCAAAAAGAATGCTGGTTATCACCATGAGGAACACCCTGATTCCAATTTGGTTGGACATGTAAGGCAGATGAGCTAAGCTTGCAATTTGCATACAATGACTCATATCTGGCTTCGTGCATATTACTTAACTTGAAGTTTTCACTCTTTTTGTTTAGGTTTGGGAGTTGTGGAAAAAAGGTAGAACGTTGGAAGTCATTGATTCATTTATGTGTAAACTATACCCTGCCGATCAAGTTCAAAGGTGCATTCAGATTGCACTCTTGTGCGTGCAAGAGTTCCCACGTGATCGACCAAGCATGTCAGAAGTTGTCTTCATGTTAATTAGGGAATGATGCAGCTCTTCCTTCACCAAGTAGACCTGCGTTTGTGTTGAAGAGAATGAATGCTATTACAGACCCATCAAGCAGTGAAGGAGTTAACTCGATAAATGATGTCACATGTACAGCGGTAGAAGCTCGCTAAAATCTATTTCTAGATGTAGTGCTATGCTATATATGATAATCTGATTGGCATGTCGCAAACTGCAGTGGTTAAATGTCACTGGATTGATGCAATATACTATAGGAAATCATTACTGGAATCAAACCATGCTACTATGTGTATATAAATTTCGAATAAAGAAGAATAAAGAAGAGTTCATTAAAATTTTGGCTGAAAAAATTCATACACAGTTGATAAATAACTTTAATTCTATTAAGAGAAGAAAAAATTAATCAAAACAAGAATTAATATTTAAATGTTGAACCCAAACTACATCGGGCTTACTCGCATATAAGGACCACGCAAGACATGAACGCAATGAGGTGAACATACCCATGAGTACTCAATTGTGGTTGATAAGTTCAACTCTCATGAATTACGCAGTCCAAAAGAAACACATAAATCCTGGTGCCAATAGTACCCGACTCTAGAGTCCTAAACAAGGGGACTACTAAATGTAATTAGCTAAAAAATAACTAAAAATTCAGCATAAATTAAACAGGCACATATGAGAATCCCAACAAGAGATTAAAAACAAAACAAAAAAGAATCGAATTCGTAAAACATCCTATAAATCAAAACAAAGACAACAAAAATATCCCAGAATTAACACTGTATTTCAACGAAAAGGTGGACATTGTATGAGTAAAGAGAGATGCAGCAAAATATTAAAGTAGCACATGCAACTTTAACAAAACCCCATTCAAATAATATGTTCGAGAAATTTTTGAAAAGTATCCTTAATGGAGTCATCAAATGATATTTACCCTCATTATTCATAGTTGTTGAAAACTACCCAAATATAGATACAAAAGATCTGCTATACCCTCTCTGATGAGTTCCTTTCATGAAATTCCTACAACGCTCCACGAGGAGCAAATTTGATCACCATGGTTCTTGTTCTTCCTGTTCAACTCTTTATTTCATTTAAATATGGCAAAACACCTAAGCACCGAGAGATTGGGTAGAAACCTAGAGTGAATCCTATTAATTTTCATTTTTTCTTTATCGCCCCTGGAGGACACATAAGCCCAGAAAATCCCACCACTGACCACTCCTATAAATTATCCATAAGTCCATGACACTGTTGTACAATCAAATCCTTTCCCTTACCGTTCTCCTTTGCTATTCCATAATTTATAAGTTGTTTTGCCTAATATGTTGAGAGCCATTGCTTTAATTCCAAATATAAGATTCATGGTTTAGGAAACACATATTTAAGAATGAAATCAAAACCGAAAGCGTTATCTGTTCAAGGTCTTATTTATGAAGAGAGTAATGTAATCTCTTTAAATCAAAAATGTAATCGACCAAATCCGATGAAGGTTTCGATGCTTGTATTGAAAGAGATGCTTGGGAAATATATAATGAGAGACAAGAATCAGCTTCAGACTTCTAGGTTTGATGACTCCAAATGGTTCGGCAGAAAAATTAGAAAGAGTTAGTGAAGGATCAAAGAAAATAATACTAACATCTCCTAACTTCAAGATTTTGGTATTGTCTACAACTATGTACAGAGGATATAATAGACCATTCCAATCTGATTTTGGTTAGTTTTTAACAACTATACATAAAGACGATAAAAACTATTTTGATGATCCAATTTAGGGCATTTTTCAAAATTTCTCAACATGTTTAATGCTTTATTAAATTCCTGTAATCTCTTACATTCAAAAACACCGCATACTTGTCTTTATGTTTTTTAATTATTTTTTCAGTTGAGAATTGAAAGCAATCAAAATAAATATAAACTGCACTAAGTAATTAACAGAGGATCATATGAAATGGGTGAAAAAATTGAGAGTAATGGAAGAATACCCGATTGATTAAAGCTAGTGAAAGAGGAATTAATTAGAGTTTGGATCGAAGACCAAAATGGAGGGAGTGAATAATTGGAACAACAACCAAAAACCCACAACCAAAAGCAACTGATGAAATGGCAATAGAAAGCTACCTGACTATTTCTTTGCAGCTTGCTTGGTTTTGTTTTCCGATTGTACTTGGTTACCAAAATGAAAGTATGTTTCAAAATCAATCCAAAAAAGCTGACGGGAAAATTCCTCCCTATAGGAATGAATGCATTCTAGTTAATCCAGAGCGGATAATTTGGATGAAAATCAACCTACCAATGTACCGTGAATTTTATGTATGCTTCTAGTTCCTATAAATTATTGCAGGTATAAGTGAGTGAAGGATTAAATCCTCCTCCTCAAAGTTTAAACAATAGTGACTATCCTAGGAGAAGTCGATAATTTGTGACTCTGAGTCAGTCATAATTTTATGGGGTGTGGTATGAAACCACTGGTTATCGTATCGATATTTGTGACCATATATCAATGGATCATGTTTCTTATTCCCTATACTTGATTAGTGATCGTAGTTTTTTGATCGGTAAACTAATTTCATCTCTTATTTTTTGTAGATGAATGAGCCAGCAAGACCAGAATTTGGAATCCTTGATGTTCAAGAAGCAGAGTACCACATGTGGGTTTCTAATGTGAAGAATACTCTCATCAAAAAGAAACTCATGGACACCATCAAACCACTACCATCAAGCACTCAGGCCAATGATGATACTATAGCTCGAAAAGCTCAAGCTCTCATGTTTCTTTAGAGACATATTCATCATGCTTTAAGCAAGCAGTACTTGCTAAAGGATAACCCCACGGATTTGTGGATGACTTTATAAGAACGATTCAACAATATACATGATGGACAGCTTCCTGAACTCCTAGAGAGATGTGATCAAATTTGGTTATTGGATTATCCCAAGATCAACTATTTGTTTCCAGAATATGTTAGAGCTACAGTCTGAGCTTGCTATTTGTGGCACTCTCGAGAATGACAAGGCCATGGTTGAGAAGTTATTGACTACCTTGCCTACCTCTATGGATACCCTTGCTCACCAATATCAGATTGATTATGAGCAAGGAAGACTTAGATCATTCAGTGATCTTATGAGTGTCCTGGCAAAGAAAGAAAGGTATCAGAAGATTCTTCTCCATAACAATGCTAGGCCAGCCGGTACAAAGAAAGTCTCGGAGGCTCATCATACTGGAAAGGCATGAAAGGATAAGCAGAACAATCTTTCGGAACCTTATAAAACGCGTGGTAGTAGAGGTGGACATGGTAGTGGTCGTGGCAGAGGAGGAAATAGTCAGTATTTGACTTGGACTCGCCAGGACAACTCGAACAACAAGAATCTATCAAGTTCTGGTTCCAGGAACAATGGAAATTCTTCAAGGTTTGCTCATTCAACACATAGCTAAGCACCTTACTATAGGTCTGGTTTAAACAAACATATGCACAAGCAATGTCGTGTACCCAAGGATATCCAGAATACCTACAAGAGATGCAAGCAGTACTTGGCTCACGAGACCAACTACACTGCGGATGAAAAGATGGAAAATGGCGGAGAAGCCAACCTAGTTGTAGAAGATATCACAAATGTAAACCTAGTGACTACAAATTTCACTTAGATGATATCTCTATTATGTAATTAAGTTTAGTATTGTATTTGACTCTATTTTTAGTCATGGTTCTTTGAATAAGAACAATATTTCTGATGTAAGTTTTGATCTTGGCAAAGCAATAAAAAAAAATTTCTTTCGATATTTGAGAGTATTAAGAATGGTCATGTTCATGCATATTGCTTACCAGGTTCAAATTCTACAAAATCATATGGCATTATGACAAAAAGTTCCATAAAAACGAGATAAAATAAAGGAATATGGATTCTAGAACTTTTCAACCCGTCGAAGTTTTCCTCGACCCGTTGAATGCACGGTTCTATCTCAAACTTGTCACAAATTCAACTAGTCAAAATTTCTAATCGACCCGTCAAGAAAGATATCGAAAAATGGATATTGGTTTTTGGTTTCATTCGACCCGTTGAGGTATCCCTTCAAATCGTCAAATGTTTGCCTCTGTGACAATTGTTCCCAATTTTTGACCTGTCGAGTGGCTTTTTTGGACCTGTCAAAAATGCTACCTGGGAATGCTCTTTTTGATGTATTTTACATCGGTTTGCTTACGTCATATCAACACTCTTTAAGGGTCACAACTCTTTGATAAATCTCTAAGTCTTCACTTAAAGTGGTCAACAAGTCTTGAAGACTAATTAATTCAAATTCTTTTGTAGATATTTGACGGCGAGATGGAGTGTCTAGCAGATAGTGGTATTACTCATACTATCCTGCAGAATAGACAATTGTTTATTGATCTTACGCCATATACATCATCAGTGACAACTATGATTGATTCTGCTCCAGTTATATAAGGGCGTGGTTCAACAAAATTCTCGCTACCACATGGTACTATATTTCATATCATAGATGCATTGTATGCTCCTAAGGCCAACCGAACATTGCTAAGTTTTAATAACATAAGAGCCAACGATTTATATTTGGAACTCATAGTGAGAATGTAAAAGAATTTTTATACCTAACTTCATAGGAGTGCGCAAGAAAGCACACCTTGGAAAAGTTAGGGGCAATTCTTAGTGGATCATATCTTACTTTAGTTCGGATTATTGAATCCAACATTGTCACACTAGCTACTGAACATATTCTTTCCAGGGAGGGTGTTACAGCAGTTGAAGAACCTTTAGACTGTCCAAATGTTTCTCCAATTTCGTGCAAATATGCATCTATCTTTCAGGAGTTTTGCAACAATCAAGCTTACCGGTCTGGAACAGATATAAGAATACTGGATTCTGGCGTCAATTGACAGTATGTGTCCATTTGCAAAAGATGTGTATGATAAGTATAGTAATTGTTTCTGTGCAAAGTATTGATGTGCATATACTGTTATGCGTCTGAAAAATGGTGTTAACCTTTCAAAGATTGAACATTTGTCTTCTAAGGTTCGAGAACGGAGATCAGGCAAGGTCTCTGATACTGCAAATTTAGAGCAAAACATATTTGAAGTCATGCTTATGGTTCAGGTTAGTATCATATACTCTAAAATATATATTTTTTTTTAATCTCCCACCTCTCTAACTTTTTAGGTAGGCATCTTTTGTTGCAAATTGGATAAAAATTCTAATGAAGTTTTGCCAAACTATTTTACCAAGTTCAATTTTCTCACGATTTGCTATATTTACAGGTTTCAATTGCGGGATTTGATGATTCACTGATAACCAGTGAGTTTGAGAGGCTAACCCTGGCTTTTACTGTAGGTGCTGCTGCAAAATCTACATCATTACCTCTAACTTCTTTAGTAATTCAGGTAATATATCTGTTTCTACCGAATTACGCACGGGGACGTAATCTGGCAAAACAGTACGAGTACTCCTTCTTCCTTCATCCAAACGCTCGGGCTGTTCGGATGGTCGGGCGCTCTTCTATTTCTTCGGGTATGCGGGCTCTCTCTTCCGACGGTTGACTCTTCTTTTGGACGCTTCTTCTTCTCTCGGGTGATCGGGTATGCGTGTTCGCGTGTGGCTGTTAGAAGAATACAACAATGAACAGGCGGTCAGGGGTCAAGACGGGGTGGCCCGCCTTCAACGCTCCGATGCCTAAGTCAGATGGTGTATTGGATATAACAGTCAAGCGAACGTGCGGATGGTATTTAATGCTTGGATCAGAATGAATTCAATTATCTTACCTGCCATAACTACCTTACCTATATAGGTGGTTGAGATTGGTGCTCACTTGTGCTCTTCGATGTAGGACTGGTGTGGTTCTGCTGGTGCGTGATCCGTGCGTTCGGGCGTGCGCCCCACGGGCGCGTGTGCACTCGGATGGGGTGGGTCTTGCGAGTGAAGTTGGAGCCTCCTTGGTGGTCTTGCGGGCGGTCAGGTAGGTGTTGCTTTCTTGCTTAAGCGGATAATTAAGTATATTAATCGGACAACTCATGCTATACAAACATGTCCCCCAAGTCCCCAAGTCAAAGAGAACTTTCTTGACTGGGGAGTTGAAAAAGGGTTCGTGCGATTAGACAAAAATACTTATCCGGTTGGGCGATGGTGCGTGGTCCTCTAACCCCCAAGTCCCCCAACTCTCCGGTCAAGGAAGGGCTCGCCTGACGGAGTGGGTACCTGGGCGGTCGATCGTGTACCTGTTCGTGTGGTCCTGTACTTGCGGGCCCGGCATCCAAACGGATCTTGCTATTTGGACCCGCGCGCCCGTGGAGTGTTACCTGGTGAAATACGAATAGGGGCAATCATAGACAGTAAGTGTGTGAATGTATGGTATGATGTATGGTATGATGTGTGAAATGCGAATGTTTTTCGTGACATAAGCGCTGGGGTGCCGCTGTGCACCGCGTACGTCAACGGGGAGACCGTCGCGTACGGTGTAGCGTCAACGAAGTGATCAAGACCGCGACGTACAAAACGCGTACAGAGGGGACGGACCCCGTACCCGTACCGTCTTCGGTCTAGTGCGCGCAACAGAGGGGACGGACCGCATGCCATTGCCGCCTAATCCGGCTTGCCTTCAACGCCCGGGGAGGGCGGGACCAATGCCCGCGACGTTCCTCGGTCTCGGCACGATCAAGGGGGGACGGACCACACACCCAAGCCATGACGAGTCAGCTTATCGATCGTTAACGTTACGCTCACGGAGAGGGCGGATGCCGCACCCCGTGCCGCCCATCGGTCTTAGCGCGCGCAACAGAGGGACGGACCACATGCCTTTGCCACCTAATCCGGCTTGCCTTCAACGCCCGGGGAGGGCGCACCCTAGCCCGCCACGCTCATCGGTCTCGGTACGATCAAGGGGGAACGGACCGCACAACCAAGCCATCCGAGTCGGCTTATTGTTCGTTAACGTTGCGCTCACACGGAGGGGATAAACCCCACGCCCGTGCCGCCCATCGGCTTAGCACCCTCAATGAGGGGACGGACCCCATGCCTCCGTTATGACAGCCGGCTTGCTCTTCGATCATGTAACGGTGCGCTCACGGAGAGGACGGACTCCACACCCGTGCCGCCCATCTGTCTCAGCGCGCGCAAAGAGGGGACGGACCCCATGCCTCTGCCGCCTGACCCGGCTTGCAGTATAACGTTTACGAGTACGGAGAGGAATAACCTCATGCGCGTACGGCGTAAGTTCTTCATTCGGCGCGCGTTCGAAAAGGGAACTCAGGCGTTCATCCTCTTTTCGAAGCGCCCAAATGGTGTTGTGCTAACCTGACTTTATCATGCGAACGTTCGGATGCTAAGCGTGCCAGCCTGGGAGGCGTGACGTGGTCTGCCTCGGATGGGGTGATTCCGTTTGATGTGACATTCTTTTTGACTTCTCCTTGGGAACCGTTGTGTAATAAATGCGAGTCGTCGTATTTAATGCTGGCGTGCCCTGGCATTAAATGCTGTCGTCGTCATGATTGCTCCGAGGGCAGACGTCACGCACGTGAGAGCGTGGGAGTGGTGCATGGGCGCCACGTGTCGGTCAGTGGGAGACCGTGCTAGGGTTTGAAATCGAGGCGGGAAGCAGAAGAGTTGGCGCGGTTACTTAGGAGGGCAAGTAAACTGCCCTGGTCCACGCGTCACGATCCGACGGTGGACACGCGAAAATGGACGGCTGGCGTTCGTTCGCGTGTTCCGTCTGATAAGTATAAATAGTGTGGTTGGTGTCGTCTTCCTCATCACTCTTTGCATTTTACCAAAACGCTGCAGAAATTATTTCGCTTACTATTTCCTTCTGATCTGTGTGTTCTTTGCTCCTTGCCGGCATTCTTCATCGACGTTCATCCTTCCAACTCCCAATCTCGATTTGGTGAGGCTCTCAACCTGTTTTGTTTTGCTCTGTATTTGGTTTTTCTGGTTTCTGTTTGCTTTTCTCCCCCACGGTTTCCGGGTATATATTTTTTTGGCTTTTTCTGGGTTTGCGTCTCAAGAACAAGGCGTGTTCTTGAGGTGTGCCAGGTTTTGATCTTTGTTTGGGGTAGGTTTTTGGGTTTTTGGTGTTTCTGGTAGTTTTGTTGTTTTTTGCTAAGTGTGGGTTTACGCGTGCGTTCGCCTAGGAATGGAGCCAATAGAGATATCAAGCGGGCAATCGCGTGAGCGTATATACATACCGGGGGTGGGTTGGTTAAGTTGTGGGTCGGGCACGAGTGGGTCGAGTTCGGCGTTGTGCGAGTCCGTGATGAGTGTGACTCCTCTGCGATTCCTCTCTAATGCTTCTCATGTCGTGCAGCAAATGGATCCCCAAGAAGCGCTTGCTGCCACAGGGTTAGGTGGGTCGTCGGACGGATCCTCATCGTCCGGGCCGTGGGGTGACGAGGCCGCACGACAGGAACATCCGGTGACTCAATTTCCGGAGGGCGGGCGAGTCCTCTGGGTGCTTCCTGTCGGAGTGCCAGTGCAGGAGCCTGAGCGGGCGCCGAGTGTGAAGGAGATGGCACGGTGGGCAAAGGATTACTACATTCCGTCGTCTGTGAGGCTGAAGATACCGGGGGGGGGCGAGACGTTCACCCGACCTCTTGCTGGTCACGTGTGCGTCAGCGAGTTTCATCTGAAGGCGGGGATAAAGCTGCCTCTTCACCCGTTCTTCCAGTATATGCTGGCGCTCCTGAAGGTATCCCTTGGTCAGTGTGGGCCTACACTGACCCGAACGTTGGTGGCGTTCTTCAACATCTTCCGTTCGAGCGGGTTGGACCATCCCACACGGGCGGAGTTCCTCCACTTCTTCCGATTGAGGTATTCCTCCCGCCGGCGAGACTCTGGCACCTTCACCGTGGAGCCGAGGGTGAAGTGGTGGCTTATCGATCCTCCGAGTTCCTCCACCAGCTGGCGTACGATCAACTGCCTGGTCGGGGGAAACTGGGAGTTTGGCGCGTGTTTGCCTGAGCTTGCCGCCAACGCTCATCTTGTCCACCGAGTCCCCCAGCGCTTCCACTGGTTGGATACGCGCGAGTTCCCTCTGACGCCCGAGGAGGAGGGTAGGATAGCTCGCCTGAAGTTCGTCTTTGACCCTAGGCCCGAGGCGAGAAACTTCTGGGCCGCGTGTCACTGGGATTTGACCGAGAAGAACAACCTCGCCCGCATGCCTGGTCTGTCGGGTGGTGCTTACCTGTAATGTAGATAGTATAGTGTAGTGTAATTTTATCGATTGTTGCTAACCTGTGCGTTTTCTGTTTTGTAGTGAAAATGTCCAAGTCAAAGGCGGGCAACCGGGATGCCGAGCATCTGCACCGAATGCAGAGGCTGCTGGAGGGCGCCGAGACCGTTCGCCGGGTTGTGGTGGACAGTTCGGGCGGAATGCGTGTGGGTGAGGAGGCTCAGCCCACCATGCGTGCGCCACCAGTGAATGCGCATGCCTCTCCTATCCGGCAACGGGCGTCGGGCGCTGGCCCATCTGTTTCCACTGCTGCTAACGCTGAGCGGCCAACACCTGGTACTGTTCTACCTCCTCTTCCTTCTCAGTCGGGCAGTCGGGGCTCGAGTCGGTCCGATCGGGACAACCGGCAACGGGAGAAGGAGCAGCGCCACGCAGATCGTGATCAACGCCGATCCGATCGGGTGGAGCTGAGAGACTGTCGTGATGCCGCCCGCCCGCCTCCATCTTCAAGTCTACCTTCAAGTCCTGAATAATCTCTCGATCAGGGGGCGAGTGGGGAACCTGCGCAGAAGCGTCAACGGACTGAAGATTCCTCTCCCGGCCCCACACCTGGGTCTAATGCTGGTGCCCTCGACACCCTGCGCTGCGCGCTGGTGGATGGCTCTGCTGCTCTAGCGCATGAAGTGCAGCCGCTGGACAACGCCGCCCCTGACGGGCTGGACAGTGCGTTTGTTGCCTGCACTCGGCTGCTGCATCAGCTCTTCCGCGTCCGCTCGCGGGAGAACATGGAGTTGGCTCGCCTCCGGTCTGAGGCGCTGAAGCATCGGCTGATTGTGGAGCGGATGACACGCAGCGTCGACAAGGCCAACGAACTGGTCCACCGGTACACGGCTCGTGCCGAGGAGGAGGTCGCTCGGACCATGGAGGCCAAGACAGAGCGCGATCAGGCGGTGGCCGCGGTGGAACGGTTGCGCGCCGATATGGAGCGTGTCTGTGCTGAAGCAGCCGCCCGGGAGGCCCTGGCTGAGTCCCGGCTGAAGGAGGCGGACCGTGTTGCTTGCACGGACGCTGTGGCAACGTTCAAGGAGTCTGACGAGCTCCGCGAATTGGTCAGGACTGAAGTGGATGAGCAGGTGGCTGCCTTCCAGGAAGCGGTGACTCCCTTCATCAAGTTGGAGGAGTACCGGTCGTTCGTGCAGTCGGAAACTGAGAGGCTGGCGGGCGATCGGGTTCCTTCTTCTGAGGAGGTGGTAGTGCCCTCTGATGGGGCTGCTGGGGCGGAGCTGGAGCCGGTGATCAGGCAGGTGGAGCCGGGTGAGCAGGTGGAGCAGGCGGAGCCGGGGTCGTCTGATGGGGTCGAGGAGTTGGAGGTGGATACGGGGGCGTAGTTGTAGGATTTGCTCTTCTTTTTCTTTTCTTTCTTTTGTAGTAGCTTTTGTGATCGGGCCTTCGTGCCTTTGATGCGGCCAGTTGTCTTTTGTAATCGGGCGAATGAATGAAGTTTCTTTTCTTTCCGTTTGTGTGCCTTGTATTTTTACTGAATTTTGTTTGGCATCTTTTGAGCAATGCAAACGAACGCGCGCTTGCTCCTTAACTGGAATCTGACTAAGTGTTACAACGTACTTTGCGAGTAGCCTATCCCCAGTCCCCCGAGTATGTGGGCAGGCGGGGTAAGGACAAACAAACGCAACAACGATTTATACTTAAGTACAACATAACAAGATCTAATGAAAGTACTTCCTTAAGTGCTGGATGTTCCACGGGTGGCGTAGTCGTTGACCCTGCATGTCTCTGAGGTAGAAAGTGTTGTCGCTTATTACCTCGTCAACGACGTACGGGCCTTCCCACAATGGGCGAAGCGCCTTCACCTTCTGCTGGATTGCCTTCATTACCCAGTCCCCCAGTTGGATTGGGCGGGCCCGTATACGCTGATTGTACAATCGAGCGATCCTCTGCTTGTTCGCGGCATTGTGGAGATGCGACATGTCTCTTCGTTCCTCCAACAGGTCGTTGTTGAGCCGCAGCCCCTCATTGTTCGTGCGTGGATCGTACGGTCGTACCCCTCGATCCGCGGGCTCTGGTGGGTGATCTCCAGGGGTATCACAGCTTCCGTCCCGAACGTCAGGTTGAACGGGGTCTCGCCTGTAGCTGTGTTGGCGGTCGTTCGGATGGACCACAGAATTTCTGGAATGACCTCGGGCCAGCGCCCGTATCCCGCATCCCCGGGTTCGATGTCCTCAATCTTTCTCTTTATCCCAGACTTGATGATTTTGTTCGCTGCTTCCACCTGTCCGTTCGTCTGGGGGTACGCTGGCGACGCGAAGATGAGGTCCGTTCCCTGGCGCTTGCAGAAGGCTATCAGCCTGGGGTTGTTGAACTGTGGCCCGTTGTCCGTGATGATGCTGATCGGCGTCCCATAGCTACAGAAAAGGAAGCGTCAGAGGAAGCGTTCTACCTTATCCGTGGTGATCTTCGCCATGGGATGGGCTTCGATGAACTTCGTGTGGTAGTCGATGATGACGATCAAATATCTATACTGCCCTTTCGACTTCGGAAGCTCTCCGATCAGGTCCAGTCCCCACTGTGCGAATGGAACGGGCGACAGGAGGATGGACAGTGGGACGGCGGGTGCATGGTGGTGATGCGCGTGCAGCTGGCACTGGTGACACTTGCTTGTCAGTGCCGAAGCGTCCGCATGGATGGTGGGCCACCAGAAACCATGCCGAAGGGCCTTGTGTGCGATTGATCTGGCGCCCGCATGATGGCTGCACGTGCCCGAATGGATTTCCTTTAAGATCGAGTTGCCCTTCGTTGGAGTGACGCACTTGAGGCTTGCCCAAGTCTTCCCTTGTCGATAAAGTGCCCCATCCCGTACGCTGAAGTTGGCCGCCCGTGCGACGATGATTCTGGCCTCTCGCTTATCCCCTGGTAGCTCTCCCCTCGTCTTGTAAGCAATGAGCACGTCCATGTAGCTATGCTCGTGTGGTTCGATTGCCAGAACCTGCTCCGCTCCTGACACTACCACATTTTGACTCATCGCCGGTAATGTCTTCTTTTTTTTTTAACATTACCGGCGACATACATTTATGTCGCCGGCAATGTCTCGATGGTAATGTTTAAAAAAAAAAAAGACATTGCCGGCGACATAAATGAAGTCGCCGGCAATGTCTTTTTTTTTTTTACATTACTATCAAGACATTGCCGGCGACGCGACATACATTTATGTCGCCGGTAATGTTAAAAAAGAAGAAGACATTACCGGCGATTTTTCCGGCAAAAATCGCCGGTAATGTTAAAAAACATTGCCGGCGATTTAAAAATCGCCGGCAATGAGTCAAAATTTGGTAGTGTGAGATGCTCGGTCGTCGCAGTACCTCGACGATACGCTGCCCTGGCCCCATGTGCACGGGCGCCGTGGCCAATCGGGTCAACTTGTCTGCCTTCAAGTTGAATCCCCGGCGTATATGGTTGATGTTGACGTATTTGAATCCCTTGATCAGCGCATGCACATGCTTCAGATAGGCGATCATGGACTCCCCCTTCGCCTGGAATTCTCCTCCGACCTGGCTCACCACCAACTGTGAGTCGCTAAATATGTTGAGGTCGGGTGCCTCTGAATTCATGGCCAGTTGTAGGCCCGCGATGAGCGCCTCGTACTCGGCCTCGTTGTTTGTCGCTTGAATTCGAATTTGAGGGCGTACTCCGCGTTTACCCCTCCTGGCCCGGTTAAGATTATACCGGCGCCGCTCACCTTCTTTATGCAGGACCCATCGACGTAGAGGTTCCACTCCGACAACGGTCGCTCCTTGACCTCCGGGTTGTCGGACGCCTCTACCGTCGGACCATCGGGCGCTTGGGCCGGCACCCCTTCTGCCTCCGTATACTCGGCGATAAAGTCCACCACGGCCTGTCCCTTGATTGCCGTGCGGGGTTTGTACTCGAGGTCGAACTCGCTAAGTTCGATGGCCCACTTCGCCAAGCGGCCGCTATGATCGGGCGATTGGAGTATCTGGCGCAAGGGTACGTTGGTGAGGACGTGGATGCTGTGCGCCTGGAAGTATGGCCTCAACCTCCGGGCAGCGGTTACGAGCGCGAGTGCCATCTTCTCGATCGTCGGATATCGTGTCTCAGCGCCCGTCATGCTCTTCCCTGAGAAGAAAACGGGCAACTCCATGTAATCCTCCCAGCGGACGAGGGCAGAACTGACGGCCGTGAGGGAAGCAGCCAGGTAGACGTATAACACTTCCCCTCGGACGGGCCTGGAGAAGAGCGGGATGGACGCCAGGTACTCCTTGATCTGAAGGAAAGATTCCTCACACTCGGGCGTCCACACAACCTCACGCTTGTTCGTGGTTCTTAGGGCTTTGAAGAACGGTGCACACCTGTCCGAGTAGCGAGATATGAATCGATTCAGGGATGCGAGCTTTCCCGTGAGGCTCTGCAGGTCCACCCTCTTGACGGGCGGCCTCATGTCAATGATCGCTTTGACCTTGGCGGGCGCGGCTTCGATCCCCCGCTGGCTAACAATGTACCCCAGAAACTTGCTGTTAGTGACTCCGAATGTGCACTTGGCAGGGTTCAGCCTCATGCCGTTCTTCATGAGGACGTTGAGCACAGTCCCCAAGTTCTGGACGTGGTCGACTGCCTGGACGCTCTTCACCAGTATGTCGTCTACGTACACATCTACGATGTTGCCAATCAGGCCATGAAACATCGCGTTCATGAGCCTCTGGTACGTGGAGCCGGCGTTCTTCAGCCCGAAAGGCATGACAACGTAGCAATAAAGGCCCTTGTCCGTGACAAACGTTGTCGCCTCCTGGTCCATGGGGTCCATGAAGATCTGGTTGTAGCCCGAGTATGCGTCCATCATCGATAGAAGTTCGTGCCCCGCCGTCGCGTCCACCAGCTGATCGATCCTCGGTAGCGGGAAGCTGTCCTTCGGGCATGCCTTGTTGAGATCACTGTAATCGATGCACATTCTCCACTTCTTGTTGCTCTTCTGCACCATTACAGCGTTGGAAATCCACTTGGGATAATCCACCTTCCGGATGAACCCGATGCCCAGTAATCGATCCACCTCCTCATGCATTGCCGCAAAATGCTCTGCCTTGTACGCTCGCCTCTTTTGCTTCACTGTCCGGGCGCTGGCGCTGACGCTCAGCCTATGGGATATGATGTCTGTGCTGATCCCGGGCATGTCCTTATACGACCAGGCGAACACCTCCTGCTTCTCCTTCAGCAGCGCGATCAGCAGCTCGGCTATCGCGGGAGCCAACGATGCTCCGATCTGGACCGTTCTCTCCAGGTGTTCGGAGGATAGCTGGATCGTCCTCAGCTCTTCGCGCTCGAGGACGGGTGATACGGCCATCAGCCCGTCGCGCGGGTCATCCGGTATTTCTGATCCTGGCGCGGGTTCCAGGGCGAGGACCTCATGCCTGTCCCGGGGTTTCGCTGCCTCCTCGATGTTGTATCCCCGGACATATCCGACTCCGTGCTCGGTTGGGAATCGTCCCAAGAGCATGTGTCCCGCGATGATCATTTTCAACTTGCAGATCCCTGGCCTCCCGAGTATGGCGTTGTAGGGGGAGGGGGTGTCCATGACGATGAAGTCCGTCCGGACCTTGCTGTGTAGGGAGTCGGGTGCGCCAATCTCGACCCGGAGGCTGTCACTCCCGATCGGATACGATGTCTCGCCCGTGAAGCTGGCGACGCACTCATGATCCTGCGTTATCTTATGTGCGGGCCTACCGAGCGCCATGTACGCGTCAAAGTAGATCACGTTCACGGACGCCCCACTGTCGATCAGCACCCTCTTCACGAGGAATCAGTCGATGATCGCGTCGACCACGAATGGCAAGGTGCTATCCTTCGGGCTCCTATCCTCGTCCTCTGCCGTGAAGCTAATGGTGGGCGTCTCCTTCCTTCCTGCCTTGGGCGCTCTCCCTACCCCGATCGTCAGCACTTCCCTGCTCGAGCGATCGGGCATCGATATTCCCTCTTTGCGCTTACCCCCGGATATCGTGCTGATAGTCCCACGGGTCCCGGCGTTCGCCTGGTGCCGTTGTCCTTCCGCCCTGGGAGGAGCGGGATGATCGTCCTTCCTCATGTCCTCGAGGGCCTTCTTTAGCATGAGGCATTCGTTGGTGTGGTGGGTGGCGGCATTGTGGAATTCGCACCAGATGGTCGGTATTCGGCCGGTCGGAGCCCTTGTTACTGTCATGTTGTTCGGTGGTGGAAGCCGGTGTCGATGCAGGCGGAGAAGCTGCTCGTTCGACTGTTGGTCGACCGCAAAGACCTCCTGTCCCGCCGGTCGATAGCGTGGTGCTGGTGGTAAGCGGGCGCCTTGCTGCGCCGGTTCCCTCGGCCGGTTGTAGTGGTTGCCCTGGTGGTTGCGGAAGAACGACCTTTGATGGTTCTGTCTCTGTGCGTCCCGGTTCCTCTTGTGTCCTCCGGTTGGTGCCCCTCCGTCGTCCGAGGGCCGTCAAGGCTGAGCGTTCTCCTCCGGTCTGTTGGTGCTAGACTCGGAGGCGGACCCGTACACTCGCGTCTCCACCAACGCCTTCTGTACGACCAGGTCCATGATCTCGTCGTAGTCGAGATGCTCCTTCCTTACTAGTTTTTCTACGAATGGGGGTGGCGAGCAAATTATCCATCAGGGCCACCTTGGCTACCCGTTTATCAAGGTCCCTGCATGTGCTTGCGAGCGCCCTCCATCAATTAATGTAGCTCGACAAGCTCTCGTCCATTCCCTGGCGGACTTTGAGGAGGATGCCCGTGGTGTTGTACTTTCCCTGGAGTCGATAACGCTTCTGGAAGCTCTCCGCCAGCTCGATGAATGAATGGATGGACCCTGGCGGAATCTCTTAGAACCAGCTCCTTGCTTCCTCTGCCAGCGTCTCCTGGAACAAGAAACATAGAGTCGGGTCCGAATATCGGGTTCCGTCCGTGGTGGATCGAAACTCGTCCACGTGCGCGCGTGGATCTCCGCTCCCGTCGAACCGAGCGATCTTTGTTATCTTCGCATGGGGGTCCCTTCCCCTTTCCAGTATATGCGCTGAGAACGGGCTGACTCGGGGGGCGAACGTCCCGCCCTGACCGGCCAGCTTGTCCTTGCGCAGGCGCGAGACCTCCCCCGCCAGCTCCTCCATCCTCCGGAGGATCAGAGTGTTGTTCGTCGGGGGCGCCGACTCTTCCACGGGTGAGGACGCTCGGGTCGCCCGTGCGCTGGTCCCGCCGAACAGGTATCGCTCCTCGCTGGCGGTCTCCTGGGTCCCCTCGTGTTGCCCCAGCTGCTGGCTGACGAGCGCATCCAGCCGCTCCTCCAGCCTCTGGCGGATTTGGCGCTCATCTGCCCTCTCGAGCGCCGCCTCCCGTAACTCCTGGACCAGGCAGCTGATGCGTTCCTCGCCGTCGTTCCTGTCGGGCGCTAATACGTACCGCCCTCGTGAGTCTGGCGGCGTCTCCCCGTTGGGCGTGTTGCTGTCGTTAGTCACCGGGTTGAGCATGTGGACTTTTGGTTTTTGTGGTGTTTATACGAGGTTTGCAATTTGTAAGGTTCCCACAGACGGCGCCAACTGTTTCTACCGAATTACGCACGGGGTCGTAATCTGGCAAAACAGTACGAGTACTCCTTCTTCCTTCGTCCGAACGCTCGGGCTGTTCGGATGGTCGGGCGCTCTTCTATTTCTTCGGGTATGCGGGCTCTCTCTTCCGACGGTTGACTCTTCTTTCGGATGCTTCTTCTTCTCTCGGGTGATCGGGTATGCGTGTTCGCGTGTGGCTGTTAGAAGAATACA
This sequence comes from Geum urbanum, assembly GCA_946800695.1. Classification (NCBI taxonomy): domain Eukaryota; kingdom Viridiplantae; phylum Streptophyta; class Magnoliopsida; order Rosales; family Rosaceae; genus Geum; species Geum urbanum. The sequence goes on from OX327001.1 coordinate 15,106,438, forward strand.
ACAATGAACAGGCGGTCAGGGGTCAAGACGGGGTGACCCGCCTTCAACGCTCCGATGCCTAAGTCAGATGGTGTATTGGATATAACAGTCAAGCGAACGTGCGGATGGTATTTAATGCTTTGATCAGAATGAATTCAATTATCTTACCTGCCATAACTACCTTACCTATATAGGTGGTTGAGATTGGTGCTCACTTGTGCTCTTCGATGCGGGACTGATGTGGTTCTGCTGGTGCGTGATCCGTGCGTTCGGGCGTGCGCCCCACGGGCGCGTGTGCGCTCGGATGGGGTGGGTCTTGCGAGTGAAGTTGGAGCCTCCTTGGTGGTCTTGCGGGCGGTCGGGTAGGTGTTGCTTTCCTGCTTAAGCGGATAAGTATATTAATCGGACAACTCATGCTATACAAACAATATCCTTGTGATTTTTTTTTTCTTTTATGCTTGTTTACTTAAGTTGGTAAATATGTTGCAGATGATTGGTTATGCTTAATAGTGGCTTGATCTCTTGGCCAGAGACTGTTGATCATTTTAGTTTATGTTCTGCGTGTATGGTTTCTTCTATATGTAGATGTGCCCTCTGAATATGGGTGCCTTCTTTGCAGGATCACCAAGGAATATCAAATGTAGCACCAGCTGATGCTCCATTGCGATCATTATGTATTTCTCAAGAAGATAATGGTTCTGAAGTCCAGTCCACCAACAATCTAGAAGAACCAAAAATTCATGACTATATATGCGGTCTTCGCTTCTGTATATCACCAACAGCATTTTTCCAGGTTGGATTTCGCGTCACTGTATTTTTTAATGCTTGGTAGATAAAATTTATCTTGTCAACTGTAACCATACTTCATTCCAATATATCTGTAGGTTAATAGCCTTGCTGCAGAAAAACTATACTCTCTTGCGGGGGATTGGGCTGAATTGGGTTCCTTTGAATGTGGCTGTGTGATATGACACGTTGGATATGTCTCAGAATGATGTCGATGCTTCAACAGCTTTTGTATTTTGGTGTCAAGATTTTCTGCTTATCTAGTTTGAATGACAATCTGGTGAAGCTGACTTATGTTCATTGATATGCAGGTGATAAAAGCTCTGAGGACTCATCATGGACTGCGAAGGCTTGTGTTAGTATTCATGCTTTGTTTTCTGGGTTACCTGTGTTTGTACAGTTATTTATTGAAAGCTAACTTTTGTTCTTATTTGCTGTAGCTACATTTCCTGCAATCCTGAAACCTTAGTGGCAAATGCCATCGAGCTTTGCACCCCTTCTCCTGATACAATTGAGAAGAACAAGAACAACCGAGCATGGAGAAACATGAGCAGTGCCGGTCTGGCACGTCACAGGGCTAAATCTATGCCCCCTTCAGAGCCTTTTCGACCTGTAAAAGCAATGGCAGTTGACCTTTTTCCGCATACTGTACACTGCGAATTGGTAATGCTACTTGAGAGGTAGGTGAATTCGGAAATGTTGTACCATGCTGGATTGTCACTGAATCAATTGCATTCAGCAGAAAATTATTTATGTAGTTTACCTACAATTTTTTGGCAGTTTATTAATATAGCATCTACACGTCATATTATACTAGCCTTCCTGCATGCGCATATGCGCGTGCGAAATACGTCGCGCTCGCGCGTGCGAATTTTCGGTGGCATATTCAAGAGCGTGTAATTATATTATCACTGTATCATTGTCTAAGCCACTTGCAACTGCCACTCTCTATCGTGCACTTTCAGACTTATATCAGAAATTCGAGCACTGATCTAATTGAATATGTGCGAAGAATTACCAATGATTGATTATAATATTCATGCGAATTGTCGATGTATTCATTGAGGTTGTGCAATTATATTGTTTCTTCAAATATATAATTCAACAACTACTACTTTTATTACTTTTGTTTCCAATCACGACTCACAATTGTACGTAAATGAAAAGAAAAGCACACAAAAAGAACTTATTAAAAAGAAAAATATAAAGTAGAGGTGTAGAGTTATAATGGTGACATTTAAAAAATTGCGTTTGAATCGTTCATTTTCAATATTGTTTTATGTACACTTCCTATCTCTGGTAGAAGGCATTTCGTGTATCACATTTTTATATCTTGAGTTTTGCAATATAGGGAAGAAAATGTCAACATTAATAGTGGTCTGTGAAGTATTATCTCGCGCGTGCGATTTATCGGTGTAATATTGAAGAGTGTGCAATTATATCGTCAATATATCATTGCCCATGCCCATTGCAGCTGCCAAATACTATCGAGAGGGGTATTTTAATGTTCTACCTCCCCAACTGCCTTAAGCACTACTACTTATCATTATCCGTTTCTAGTCTTCCTACATGCACATACGCCCCCTGCGGAAGAGAGCATGTGCACCATTCGTGCATAGAAACTATAAAACAGATAGTTTGCACAAATTGCATTTTATCAAAAGTTTATAGAACTTGATGTCGAATAAAAGTGCTTAGACCTTACTCATGATCTAACTGCTTCCTTTCTTCCCTTGGCACATGAAAAGAAGAAGAAAAAAACCTGCTTCCTTTAAGCCTTTTCACTGGCCCTAATCTCTTATTATTCCGTAAAACCATAGTAAGGTCCTCATCACACATTTATACAAATGAACAATAGATACAGTTATTTGATAGTTGAATGTCCGAGTAGCCTGACTTGAGGAATAAAAGTTCATTCCAAGAGTGAATGCTAAGCTCTTGTCAATATGAATTCATGCATGAAAAGGGTAATTAAATAACATCTCTAAAATACAATATCTGGCAACACATGGTAGTCATCACTTTGAACTACTTCGAATACAAACTTTTCATTCCTACTGTTGGAGAACTGTGATTACTTTGGTAACTACTTCGAATACAAACTTTTCATTCCTACTGTTGTGGTTTGCTTAGTTTCGTTGAAACCCAACTGATCTTTGTTGCAGATAAGTAGTAAGCTGATTCCTATACTTAATGATGCAAAAGCTCCCCTCGATGTTATCACATTTGCTGCAATCTCCTTGGGGTTGATGTATGTTGGTTCTTGCAATGAAGAGGTTGCCCAGGAAATCATATCTGTACTAACAGACCGAAGTGAAGCTGAGTTGGGGGAGCCCCTTGCTCGACTAATACCACTCAGCCAAGGTCTTCTGTACCTTGGGAAGCAGGTATACTTCCTCTCAACGGTGCCGTTCATTTTATTCTTCACAGCGTCTGGGCTATGTAATTGGTTTATCCTTTCTTTTAATGCATAATCAACCTCACTTGGTATAAATTGTGTAGTCAGAGTTTGCTTTGTATTAACCATTTCTCGGTGCCAAAGAAGCCCCTTCTTACGTTCCCATAGTAAATTTTGTCTAACAGGAAAGTGTTGAGGCCACTGCCGAGGTTTCAAAGAAATTCAATGAAAAAATCAGAAAGCATTGTGATATGACTACTCTCATGCGCCTATGCTGGAACAGGAAATGTTCTCAAGGTCATATCATAGTACCCCACTCCTCATGGAACACAATCTCTTCTAGAGGAAATGCCCCACTGCATATGAAGAAACCGGAGTATGGAATAAGCAGAACTATTGATGGACCAAAACTTCTCTGCAAGTAAGTATAGACATCTGTTAAAACCATCTGTATACAAACATAAGAACACACAAAGGATTTCTACATCTACTCCTGTGATCATGCTCTATATACATAACAAACTACGATTAATGAACTTTAACTTTATCTAACATCAAACAGTAACATAATCACAAATATTGTAGATTAATGACGATCTGAAATCTGAATCCTATGCATAGGAGGTGCTAAACTGATTTTTTAGGATGAAAGAATTATCAGTGATTATGTTTTCATGGTCAGAGCAGGACAGTAGTATGCAGCATGTATGTTAAGCAATAGAAACCCTCTATGTGGACAAAACTTTAATTGCAAATTTAAGCAGTTGTGTCCAAGAGTTTCCTAATGCATGTAAAAGATCCACAAAAGTTGTCTAGAACATAAGGCTTTCAGATCTTGGCAGGAGAGTCAGAATCTCGTCCTCCCTTATCCAGGCATCGGAAAAACTGAGAAAGAAAAAGATAAAGAAAACGAAACTGTCACTAACTCTTGGTCAAGGAGGAGCTATACCCAGTTGAAACAAATAAGTCTTCACTAAGTTTTGATCAAGGAGAAACTTTACCCCAGTCGAGAATGTTTACTGAGAGAAAGCATTCTTTCAGCCAACCCTCATGCCAAGCTGCAGCCTCTGCTTCACCATATCTAATATTCAGAATCTTCAAATTTTCTTCGAGCCTCTCAATTTCAGTAAATTTTTTACTCTTTCGTCAGTCAAACCCATCCACATTACCCAAGCACATAAAACCCATACTCAAACTGTCGAACACAAAACCAACTCCATTAACTTCACTGTAACATGTAACAATTATCAACAAAGCAAATTCAGAAAACCACAATGCCCTTATGGTGCCCAGGAAATCATATCTGTTCTACCATGTACATTATCACCAACACCGGTTTTCACAATCACCACTTGAATTTGTTTTGCTATGCTCAAATTCCTACTAACTGTAGCACCAACATCAATCTAAAGTTACACTCGTTCATAAAAAGTAACTACTTAAAGCATTCTAATTAAGCATGTAAACCCAGAATCAAGAACAGTAAGCCTGAATATTCAGACCCTTCATTCAATTGCCCACATACTCAGCACCAACCCCAGAAGCAACTCCGCCACCACCTGTATTCCAGAACAAACCACTCTCAGATACATAAACAGTTTCAACAAAATCAAACCCAGTTTTACCCTTTCAATTCTTAATCATACAGTGAACGGAGGCCCTGAAAACTCTTCTTCCATAATCTTCAACACGCTCCTATCTGCAAACCATAAAATCAACCCAATCTCAACTACGATCCAAAATTACCAGTCACTACGAAAACCCTAGTAACTATAATTGCTCATTATAGATTTGGAGAATAGCGGAGCTTACACTGGATGGTAGCATACGCGGCGTGAGAGAGAATCAGAACTCCGAATATTCCGACCAAGAAGCCCATACTGAAACCCATCTCGGCTCCGATCTCCGGTACCGGACTAAACGAACGCTCCTCTACAATTCCCACTTCGAGCTTCTTCGATCGTTTCAGCTACAATTACGCGGTGCGTTTATATTAAAGGAGGTGGCAGACTTGGCGAGGATAATTTCCCACTTCCTGAATCTTGCTGGACCTGAAGTGAGCTTGCCATGGCAGACTTGGCGAGGATATTTCCCACTGCGTTTGTATGAAACGATTCAGCTCCCATGTGCGTTTGTATTAAAGGAGGATGCAGGACCTTTCTCTATTTACAGAATCTTTCCCCAATATCCTTAAAACCATGGCAAGCTCACTTCAGGTCCAGCAAGCTCCTACAATTAAAAAAAAATCATGTGAATAGGTTTAAGAGCTACATCTCTATTAATTAATAAAAAGAAGGGATTTCTACAGAGAGCAAATGCAGAAGGAGATGAGTTTTGCAGAAGGAAGAGAGGTTGATTAATACCTCAAATTACAAACGGGTAAACCTTAGGGAGAGATTGAAATCCCAAACTACAAACGGGAGAGATTTAAATCCCAGCCTCACATCTCCGCCGTCGCGCCCACCACGCCGTTCGGATCCACCGCCACCTATCCCCACGCTCCCATTTCTAGCTCCAGCCACAATCGAGCCCGGGAGTTACATCGAAGAAAGGACCCAAACAGCAACAAATCTAATCATCCAAAACCAAATCTAATCGTCCAAAACTCAACAACAATACCCAAAGGTCAGAACAGCAACAAATATCAACTATTACCTACTTTTGTTTACAAAAGAAACGCATATAAGAACAACCAAATCTAATCGTCCAAAACTCAACAACAATACCCAAAGGTCAGAACAACAACAAATATCAACTATTACCTACTTTTGTTTAAAAAAGAAACGCATATAAGAACAACCAAATCTAATCGTCCAAAACTCAACAACAATACCCAAAGGTCAAAACAGCAACAAATATCAACTATTACCTACTTTTGCTAAAGCTTCTCTGAAAGTTGAAATATACATCGCCAAAGGTATCTATTCAACCTATACTTCTTCAACTAAAGTAAGTTTGCCTTAAGACGGTTAGTAAGAGCAGATATGTAAACAGTGGACGAATTTAATAACTCAAGTTTGCCCTAAGTTGAAATATACATTCGAAATACCATCTGTGAACCCTTTTGTTTGTATAACTCAACAGTAGACGAATTTTAAAAATCAAGAGCAGATATGTAAACAACACTCAAGTTTACACATAAAATTCTAGTCCCAACAAACGAAGACACAAAGAAAGTTCAGCAACACCTGAATCTCATGTTTGATGACTTATTCAGTGTACTTTCAAGTTTCAAATTGGTTTCCTGTTTCAGTGTACATTTGAAATACCATCTGTGAGCAGATATGTAAACAACACAGTGAAAAACTAAACGACAATTTCATTGCCTATTTCTGCAGCTTGCGGAACTATATTTCTGAACCTACTTAGTCTCCCTGCTTAATCAGAACTAATCATCAGTTTTGAAAATTAACACTACCCACAACCATATGGTTCACCTATCTCTGTTTATATAAGTTTATGAGGGAATTTCAGATTTGGGAATTTCATAGTAAGATGGCTAGATGGAAACACATACCAGTCAACGCAGTAACCAAAGACCAATGATCAACCAAAATCAAACGGACCCAACTTTTTTCTGGTTTGCCTCCTCACCAAACCAAACAACACATTCTACCGAGAGCAGTTCTTAAAGGAGAGGTGTTCTACAAAAGGAAGAGAAATGGATCAGTGAGAGAATATAATGAAACCTCAATAGAGTAAAGGAAAGAAAAATAGAGTAGATTGAACTCACTCATAGACTCATAGTTTTCTGCAATCTGTTGTTGCTGAGAAGAGATTGAAACCACAATTTACAAATGGGTAAACCTCAATGGAGTTTCGTTATGAAAGAGGGAGAGAATGAGAGAATGGAAAGGACTAAATTGAATTTCGCACAAGACGGCGAATTGTTGAGGAAAACGGAGAAGAATTGCTAGGCCTTTCGACATTTTAGCACCACCTCCATCTCCATCTACACCATTTCCACACCGACTATCCCCATCTGCATGTACACTCAAACTACCCTCAACTCCTTGGCTACCCACGTTACCGGAACCCCCACCGCCCCAAAACTGACCAAACAACCCATGCAATCCTTCACCGCCACGGAAATCAAAGCCACCGCCTTCATTCCCCCATAACTGAGTCCCTCCCCAACCTCCGCCGTGGTCCAACCGGAGAGTCCGAACCGGAGAGTCCGAGCCGCGTTGGCCGGTTTCTGAGGTTCCTCGAACAGAAGAGGGATCGAGATGTTGCTTTTCTCTCTTCTTTGTGTTGGTTCTCTCTTACAATAATCAGGAGCTTCACCCTCAAAATCGATAGGAGATTGAGATCGAAGTTTTTCAAAAAACTATCGGGCTGAGTAGAGATGTGAGGGAGAAACTGGAACCCGACTGAAAATGGAACAGACAGAGGAATTGCACTTTTCACGTTTCACGTGTCCTCTTTCACTTTGATTATTTTACAGATCCATCCCTATTTTCTTTAACTTGATTGTTGTTCACTTACGGATAGAAAATGACATTTTTGGAATTGACAATGTTCTACCATTAACTCCTCCCTTAACTCCCGTAAGCACCTCTGCTTTAATTAATAGAGATAATTGGAGATTTACCATATTTGTATTTTTAGACCTAGATCTTTCAAGAATAAAACAGCGGGTCCGTCACGTATTTGGTAGACCGATGTTACATCACCAAACGAAGACTCGGATTTTTCATATTCCTCTTTGGTAAGCCATTTTAGTGTCCAGTATGTAACTATAAAACAGTGTCACATCATTTATTGCTCAAGTCTTGGTCTGAAGTCTTTAGTTGTCGTTGTCGTTTCTAGCCAATACATAGATGGTGGGAAAAAATTGCCAAAGCAAAGAGAATGGCCATGGATCTCAATGAACGGTTTATCCAGATAGGTCTCATCTTTCTCCTTCTCATACCATCCAGTCATTCCCAACTATTCCTTGATGCCATTACTCCAAACCAACCCCTCGGAGATGGCCGTGTTTTAATCTCTAGCCAGGAATTCTTCGCACTTGGGTTCTTGCGCATCGGAAGTTTTGACAACTACTACCTGGCAGTATGGTTCAACAAAGTTGCAGGGAACACAGTTGTCTGGGTTGCAAACGGAGACAAGCCTCTACGTGGTTCCCCTGGAGTTTTGGCTATCAAAGATGATGGAGGCCTTGCCGTATATGCAAACAACAGTAGCAGTACAACACCTGTTTGGTCGGCTAACGTTACCCTCTCTTCTCCAAACAATTTCACAGCCAAGCTTAGGGATACAGGAAATCTCGTTCTGCTTGAGAATGGCAGCCAGAGAGTGGTGTGGCAAAGCTTTGATAACCCTTCAAACACAATGCTTCCATCTATGAAGATCGGGCTGGACCGCCGAACCGGTATAAACCGGTTCCTAACTTCTTGGAAGTCCAAAGACGACCCGGGAACCGGAAGCTTTACATGGGGGTGGGACACAAGCGGATTTCCACAAATGATGTTGAACAAGAGCGGAGCTCCGGTGTGGCGGGCCGGACCTTGGACCGGTGAGAGATTTAGCGGTGTACCCGGAAAGATTTCTTCGTACAAAGGACTCTACGATGTAAGTATTGTCAACAATGAAGATGAGCTAACTATTATGTATACCAGTGTCAATGACTCGCTCTTCACGAGGGCAGTGGTAAACGAATCAGGAATTATTCAACGGTTCATATGGGAAAACGAATGGATCCCACTGGAATCAGCGCCGAAAGATTTGTGCGATAACTACGGAAAATGTGGTCCGAATAGTAACTGCAACCTAAACAGTGACTATGCTTTTCCTTGCACGTGTCTACTCGGCTTCGAGCCCAAATCGCCCCAAGATTGGAATTTGCGAATAGGGTTGGCCGGCTGCGTTAGGAAGACCGGAGTAGACACTTGTCGAAACGGAGAGGGATTTGTACAAGTAAAGAGTGTGACGATGCCCGATACATCTACGGCAAAGGTTAACTTGAGTATGACATTTAAAGCCTGCGAGTTGAAATGCTTGATGGATTGTTCGTGCACGGCCTATTCAGGTACAGACGAGGAGAGCAAGAATGGTTGCCTAACATGGCATGGGGACTTGATGGACATGCGGACTTTTTCTAACGTTGATCAAATTATAAATGTTCGAGTTGATGCTATTACCGTCGGTATGTACTCTCTTAGTTTCTTATATTTACTGCTTACGATTGAGTATACACCACAAATACATAATTAATGTCTAACAAATATATATTTTAGTACCACCAACTGTTCCATTTCTAAATTTTAGTTCTTCCACTTTTGGCTCTTTGTTTATCGTTAAATATTGTAGCTCACCTTTCAAAAAAAAATGTTGTAGCTCAAAATGCAAAGTCAAGTGGTGCAAAACGAAGCAAGAAGGGTCGGCTGACAATTTCACTCTCTGTTCTTGCTGCTATTCTCCTAGTTACACTTCTATGTTGGTTGATATGGATGAAGATAAAAGGTAAAGCCACACCATTCGCTTGTTTGGATATGATACTCCATAATATTGCTTTACGAAGTTGTATATATAGGACAATTCTAAGATAGGGTGACTATCATTTTTTAAATATTTTAATCTATTAGATTTGTAGAGGGATTTTCAGGTGCGGACGTCCGTACCGTACGGATTCCGGCTTTTCCGGCCTTTTCCGGCCACTTCCCGGCCGAATTTGGTTAAACTTCCTTCTAGACATATGTACATACATCTGTGTAGATCATTTGTCTAGAAGAAACTTATGAGATAGGGTGACTATCATTTTTTAAATATTTTAATCTATTAGATTTGTAATATATCTAGCGGCGATAATTATTCAAAAAAAATACTCATTTAACTCTAAAATAATAAAGTTACTGAACTTACTGTATACCTAAAAAGTTATGGTACTTAAGTTCAATGGCATGACATTTTTTACACAAGTTTTGACACAATTTTCAAGCCATGAGATTTTATGTCCTTCAATGGTCAAGATTAGATCATGAGATGACATGGAAAACTTAAAATAAAGAAGCTAAATATTTATTTTTTCTCTCTTATAATTTTTTTTGAAAGGGATTTTATTTTCATAATTGTTGTATTCGAACCAGAATCTATTCCTTTTTCTCAACTCAGGTGTTTTGTAATTCAATAATAGAAAACAAAAGGAGGTCTATTGAGCAATTTAAGAGGTCCCAATAGAAATTCTCCGAAAGAAATAGGGTTGAAAATAAGGTACAATATAGTAATCAATAGCCTTTATTTTAATTTCAAAACTAGCTTTGAATAAATTTAGTTTGTAATCCCACGAATTTTGGAATGAGTAATCGCGCCGGCCCGATGAACTTTATTTTTGTACAATTAATTACAATCACCATGAGATATTGATTATGTTCTGAAATAAAGGTTATTTTCACTAAATTGAATGTGTCTCCTGATTCATGTAATTTGGTCATCTTTTATGTATTTATGTTTATTTTTGAATGATTACAAGTCTTATAATAAATGACAATTAAAATGACAAACGATGTAAAACATAGTAAAATTCCTTCTATTTTTTGTAATTGCTAAGTTTGAAACCAAATTTACAATTTTATTTATATTTTTACGATATAATAACAAATAAGCTAGATATCATTGTGATAAATATTGTATATAACACAATTGTCCTTAATGTTGTAAAATAGTTCTCTATGACGTAACTATCTTCACTTTTGAGGAGTTACATCTTTTACAATGGATGTTATTAAAACAAGCAACAAATGACGTAAATGTAGTAATATTTTGTTCTAACTTTCATAATTACTACACTTAATTAACAATTTTAAAGAGATTTTTACAATATGAGAACAAATATGATCTAATTGTGGTAAATCTTCGTATTTGTACAAAATAGATTGTGTACCTTCAAATATCTATTTTGTAGTTTCCTTCATTTTTTAGGAATTACAAATTCGATAACAAATTTATTATAAAACATGATAAATGTTGTAAGAAGTAATAATTTTGTTATGCTTTTAGTAATCAAGTAACTTGACTTTATTTGCAATTTTAATATCATTTTTATGACATTGAATACGTACATGTGTTACAAAATTGATGTCAATGTTGTAATAATGTTCTTTATATGGTAAAAATATGTCTCATTGTAGTATATTGTAGTATTTATATGTATGACAACAAAATGGTCTTATTTATGATTAACTTATTTTTCAAATCGTAATTTTAGTCATCTATGTTGTAATAAATTAATATGTTTTGACTCTTGTTAAAAGTTTGATCAAAATTACAAATAACGAAAGATTACATCCTCACTTTAATTGGTAATTATTATTTCTTTAAATAGACACGTGTCACAAAATGAGTGATTTTTTTTTTCTAAAATAAAAAAGAATATCTAAGCTACCGTAGCTTGACCCATATATATAAAGGAAATTTAACTGGCAAGCCTAGTATTCCATATATTGGTTCTTGAAAAATGCCTTCTACACAAGGCTATAAAGATTTGTGTTGTTTTGGCACATGTATGTTTGATTACAGGAAAGCGTGGACAAGATGAGCATCCGTTTATACTTGACACTGGATTAACCTACTTCGATGAATCTGATAATGGATCAACAACTCTTGATGAGAGTAGAATAAATTCAGAGTTACTGTTCTTTCATCTGAATACCATAGAAAAAGCCACCAACAACTTCTCCCTTGCAAACAAGCTCGGAGAAGGAGGTTTCGGCTCTGTTTACAAGGTATCATTCCACTTCAATCATACCTGCACTATTTTTGGTGTATCATTCATGCATGTCAACCAATTAATTTTTGAGTTTGATTCTTAATTTCAGGGTGTCCTTCCCAATGGCAAGGAAATAGCAGTGAAAAGATTATCCAAGAATTCTGGCCAAGGAGTTGAAGAGTTCAAGAATGAAGTGCTTCTGATTGCGAAACTCCAACACAGAAACCTTGTTAGGATATTAGGTTCTTGTATTGAACATGATGAGAAGATTTTAATCTATGAATACTTGTGCAACAAAAGTTTGGATTCCTTCATTTTCAGTAAGTTTTACTTTCCTTTAAAATGTTATTTCCATTTCTTCTTTCAAACTGGAGTAAGGAATGGTTTTCTTACTTTTATAAATCCAGATGAAACAAAGAGAGCAGCTTTAGATTGGACAAGACGCTATACGATTATCTTTGGGATTGCTAGAGGAATACTATATCTTCACGAAGATTCGAGATTAAGAATCATCCATAGGGACCTAAAAGCAAGCAATGTCCTCTTGGATGGTTCTATGAATCCAAAAGTTGCAGATTTTGGTATGGCTAGAATGTTTAGAGGGGAGCAAAGTGAAGCAAACACAAATCATGTGGTTGGGACATAGTAAATAACCTCTTAAACTATTTTACTCTAATTTTCTAATTCTTATTCATTAGTTATAAATGTAAACTTAACACTTCCTTTTCTTTTGGCAGTGGTTATATGTCACCAGAATATGCGATGGAAGGACTATTTTCAGTAAAGTCTGATGTGTATAGTTTTGGAATTCTACTTTTAGAAATCATTACTAGCAAAAAGAATGTTGGTTATCACCATGAGGAACACCCTGATTTCAATTTGGTTGGACATGTAAGGCAGATGAGCTAAGCTTGCAATTTGCATACAATGACTCATATCTGGCTTCGTGCATATTACTTAATTTGACGTTTTCACTCTTTTTGTTTAGGTTTGGGAGTTGTGGAAAGAAGGTAGAACGTTGGAAGTCATTGATTCATTTATGTGTAAACTAAACCCTGCCGATCAAGTTCAAAGGTGCATTCAGATTGCACTCTTGTGCGTGCAAGAGTTCCCAAGTGATCGACCAAGCATGTCAGAAGTTGTCTTCATGTTAGGGAATGATGCATCTCTTCCTTCACCAAGTAGACCTGCGTTTGTGTTGAAGAGAATGAATGCTATTACAGACCCATCAAGCAGTGAAGGAGTTAATTCGATAAATGATGTCACATGTACAACGGTAGAAGCTCGCTAAAATCTATTTCTAGATGTAGTGCTATGCTATATATGATAATCTGATTGGCATGTCGCAAACTGCAGTGGTTAAATGTCACTGGATTAATGCAATATACTATAGGAAATCATTACTGGAATCAAACTATGCTACTATGTATATATATATTTCGAATAAAGAAGAATAAAGAAGAGTTGATTAAAATTTTCATGGCTGAAAAAATTCATACACAGTTGATAAATAACTTTAATTCTATTAAGAGAAGAAGAAATTAATCAAAACAAGAACTAATATTTAAATGTTGAACCCAAACTACGTCGGGCTTACTCGCATATAAGGACCACACAAGACATGAACGCAATGAGGTGAACATATCCATGAGTACTCAATTGTGGTTGGTAAGTTCAACTCTCATGAATTACGCAGTCCAAAAGAAACAAATAAATCCTGGTGCCAATAGTACCCGACTCTAGAGTCCTAAACAAGGGGACTACTAAATGTAATTAGCTAAAAAAATAACTAAAAATAGCATAAATTAAACAGGCACATATGAGAATCCCAACAAGAGATTAAAAACAAAACAAAAAAGAATCGAATTCGTAAAACATCCTATAAATCAAAACAAAGACAACAAAAATATCCCAGAATTAACACTGTATATCAACGAAAAGAAGGTGGACATTGTATGAGTAAAGAGAGATGCAGCAAAATATTAAAGTAGCACATGCAACTTTAACAAAACCCCATTCAAATAATATGTTCGAGAAATTTTTGAAAAGTATCTTTAATTGAGTCATTAAATGATATTTACCCTCATTATTCGTAGTTGTTGAAAACTACCAAAATATAGATACAAAAGATCTGCTATACCCTCTCTGATGAGTTCCTTTCATGAAATTCCTACAACGCTCCACGAGGAGCAAATTTGATCACCATGGTTCTTGTTCTTCCTGTTCAACTCTTTATTTCATTTAAATATGGCAAAACACCTAAGCACCGAGAGATTGGGTAGAAACCTAGAGTGAATCCTATTAATTTTCATTTTTTCTTCATCGCCCCTGGAGGACACATAAGCCCAGAAAATCCCACCACTGACCACTCCTATAAATTATCCATAAGTCCATGACACTGTTGTACAATCAAATCCTTTCCCTTACCGTTCTCCTTTGCTATTCCATAATTTATAAGTTGTTTTGCCTAATATGTTGAGAGCCATTGCTTTAATTCCAAATATAAGATTCATGGTTTAGGAAACACATATTTAAGAATGAAATCAAAACAAAAGCGTTATCTGTTCAAGGTCTTATTTATGAAGAGAGTAATGTAATCTCTTTAAATCAAAAATGTAATCGACCAAAGCCGATGAAGGTTTCGATGCTTGTATTGAAAGAGATGCTTGGGAAAAATATAATGAGAGACAAGAATCAGCTTCAGACTTCTAGGTTTGATGACTCCAAATGGTTCGGCAGAAAAATTAGAAAGAGTTAGTGAAGGATCAAAGAAAATAATACTAACATCTCCTAACTTCAAGATTTTGGTATTGTCTACAAATATGTACAGAGGATATAATAGACCATTCCAATCTGATTTTGGTTAGTTTTTAACAACTATACATAAAGACGATAAAAACTATTTTGATGATCCAATTTAGGGCATTTTTCAAAATTTCTCAACATGTTTAATGCTTTATTCAATTCCTGTAATCTCTTACATTCAAAAACACTGCATACTTGTCTTTATGTTTTGTATTTTTTCAGTTGAGAATTGAAAGCAATCAAAATAAATATAAACTGCACTAAGTAATTAACAGAGGATCATATGAAATGGGTGAAAAATTTGAGAGTAATGGAAGAATACCCGATTGATTAAAGCTAGTGAAAGAGGAATTAGAGTTTGGATCGAAGACCAAAATGGAGGGAGTGAATAATTGGAACAACAACCAAAAACCCACAACCAAAAGCAACTGATGAAATGGCAATAGAAAGCTACCTGACTATTTCTTTGCAGCTTGCTTGGTTTTGTTTTCCGATTGTACCTGGTTACCAAAATGAAAGTATGTTTCAAAATCAATCCAAAAAAGCTGACGAGAAAATTCCTCCCTATAGGAATGAATGCATTCTAGTTAATTCAGAGCAGATAATATGGATGAAAATCAACCTACCAATGTACCGTGAATTTTATGTATGCTTCTAGTTCATATAAATTATTGCAGGTATAAGTGAGTGAAGGATTAAATCCTCCTCCTCAAAGTTTAAACAATAGTGACTATCCAGGGAGAAGTCGATAATTTGTGACTCTGAGTCAGTCATAATTTTATGGGGTGTGGTATGAAACCACTGGTTATCGCATCGATATTTGTGACCATACATCAATGGATCATGTTTCTTATTCCCTATACTTGATTAGTGATCATAGTTTTTTGATCGGTAAACTAATTTCATCTCTTATTTTTTGTAGATGAATGAGCCAGCAAGACCAGAATTTGACATCCTTGATATTCAAGGAGCACAGTACCACATGTGGGTTTCTAATGTGAAGAATACTCTCATAAAAAAGAAACTCATGGACACCATCAAACCACTACCATCAAGCACTCAGGCCAATGATGATACTATAGCTCGAAAAGCTCAAGCTCTCATGTTTCTTTAGAGACATATTCATCCTGCTTTAAGCAAGCAGTACTTGCTAAAGGACAACCCCACGGATTTGTGGATGACTTTACAAGAACGATTCAACAATGTACATGATGGACAGCTTCTTGAACTCCTAGAGAGATGTGATCAAATTTGGTTATTGGATTATCCCAAGATCAACGATTTGTTTCCAGAATATGTTAGAGCTATTGTCTGAGCTTGCTATTTGTGGCACTCTCAAGAACGACAAGGCCATGGTTGAGAAGTTATTGACTACCTTGCCTACCTCTATGGACACCCTTGCTCACCAATATCAGATTGATTATGAGCAAGGGAGACTTAGATCATTCAGTGATCTTATGAGTGTCCTGGCAAAGAAAGAATTGTATCAGGAGATTCTTCTCCATAACAATGCTAGGCCAGCCGGTACAAAGAAAGTCTCGGAGGCTCATCATACTGGAAAGGCACGAAAGGATAAGCAGAACAATCTTTCGGAACCTTATAAAAATCGTGGTAGTAGAGGTGGACATGGTAGTGGTCGTGGCAGAGGAGGAAATAGTCAGCATTTGACTTGGACTCGCCAGGACAACTCGAACAACAAGAATCTATCAAGTTCTGGTTCCAGGAACAATGGAAATTCTTCAAGGTTTGCTCATTCAACACATAGCTAAGCACCTTGCTATAGGTCTGGTTTAAACAAACATATGCACAAGCAATGTCGTGTACCCAAGGATATCCAGAATACCTACAAGAGATGCAAGCAGTACTTGGCTCACGAGACCAACTACACTACGGATGAAAAGATGGAAAATGGCGGAGAAGCCAACCTAGTTGTAGAAGATATCAAAAATGTAAACCTAGTGACTACAAATTTTGCTTAGATGATATCTCTACTATGTAATTAAGTTTAGTATTGTATTTGACTCTATTTTTAGTCATGGTTCTTTGAATAAGAACAATCTTTCTGATGTAAGTTTTGATCTTGGCAAAGCAATAAAAGTTTTTTTTCTTTCGATATTTGAAAGTATTAAGAATTGTCATGTTCATGCATATTGCTTACCAGGTTCAAATTCTACAAAATCATATGCCATTATGACAAAAAGTTCCATAAAAACGAGATAAAATAAAGGAATATGGATTCTAGAACTTTTCAACCCGTCAAAGTTTTCCTCGACCCGTTGAATGCACGGTTCTATCTCGAACTTGTCACAAATTCAACTAGTCAAAATTTCTAATCGACCAGTCAAGAAAGATATCGAAAAATGGATATTGGTTTTTGGTTTCATTCGACCCATTGAGGTATCCCTTCGAATCGTCAAATGTTTGCCTCTATGACAATTCTTCCCAATTTTTGACCTGTCAAGTGGCTTTTCTGGACCCGTCAAAAATGCTACCTGGGAATGCTGTTTTTGATGTATTTTACATCAGTTTGCTTACGTCATATCAACACTCTTTAAGGGTCACAACTCTTTGATAAATCTCTAAGTCTTCACTTAAAGTGGTCAATAAGTCTTGAAGACTAATTAATTCAAATTCTTTTGTAGATATTTGACGGCGAGATGGAGTGTCTAACAGATAGTGGTATTACTCATACTATCCTGCAGAATAGGCAATTGTTTATTGATCTTATGCCATATACATCATCAGTGACAACTATGATTGATTCTGCTCCAGTTATATAAGGGCGTGGTTCAACAAAATTCTCGCTACCACATGGTACTATATTTCATATCACAGATGCATTGTATGCGCCTAAGGCCGACCGAACCTTGCTAAGTTTTAATAACATAAGAGCCAACGATTTACAATTGGAACTCATAGTGAGAATGTAAAAGAATTTTTATACCTAACTTCATAGGAGTGCGCTAGAAAGCACACCTTGGAAAATTTAGAGGCAATTCTTGGTGGATCATATCTTACTTTTGTTCGGATTATTGAATCCAACATTGTCAAACTAGCTACTGTGTGTGACACGGCCTCATACAAGCTTTGGTATTTTTGACTAGGACACCCATGTCGTGACATGATGATCAAAATATTAAAAAACTGTTATGGTCATCCATTTTTCAAAGGAAAGAAGCATGTGGAAATCCCCAAAACCATCGGATTTGATGGAATGAATGAGACCAATGATCTCCATCCGGTTTCAACACCTAGTATTATTCCACAAGATTCCTTTATGACGATCTCTGATACTCATCGCTCTTTTTATAAAGCTTGTACATTGGCAAAGTTGTAGGATAGACCCTCATTTGCGGTTGATAACACTGAAAATATTCCTTTCTTACAGAGTATCCATGGTGATATTTGTGGACCTATCAAATCGGAATGCAGACCATTTAAATATTTTATGGTTTTGATAGATGCATCAACGCGATGGTCACACGTTGTTTTGCTATCCACAAGGAATGTTGCATTTGCAAAACTCCTTACACAAATTATTAAGCTTCGGGCTCACCACCCGGACAACTGAATCAAGTCAATTCGATTGGATAATGCAGGAGAATTCACATCAAAGACTTTTGATGACTACTGTATGTTGATTGGGATCGACGTTGAACATCCCGTCCTTCATGTTCATTCTTGGAACGGTTTAGCAGAAGCACAAATTAAACGGTTACAGCTTGTGGCCAGAGCAATAGTTATGCACACCAATTTTTCGGCCTCTGCTTGGGGATATGTAGTATTACATGCAGCAATACTTCTTCGCTTGACACCTGTAGCCTGCTAACCATTTAGTGCGCACTAGTTGATAATTGGATATGAGCCTGACATTTCTTTTTTACGCATATTTGGTTGTGCATAGTATGTGCCAATTGCGCCACCACAACGCACTAAAATGGGCCATCAACGTCGATTAGGCATATATGCTGGTTATGAATCTCCAACAATTGTCTGTTACTTAGAACATTCGATAGAAGATCTCTTTACTACAAGATTTGTAGATTGTCACTTTGATGAAACAACTTCCCAATGTTAGGGGGGATATGAATACCTCAATTCCAGTTAAACACCATGAAATGATGTGGAAATCTCCTCCCACTATAT
The DNA here is from genome assembly GCA_946800695.1 of Geum urbanum. Classification (NCBI taxonomy): domain Eukaryota; kingdom Viridiplantae; phylum Streptophyta; class Magnoliopsida; order Rosales; family Rosaceae; genus Geum; species Geum urbanum. Next base: position 15,125,259 of record OX327001.1, read on the forward strand.
TTAAAGAAGATCCACGCACATCTCAAAGTGAGATTGAAGTGCGACGTATACTTGATCTTCATAAGGTAGCAGACTCGATGCCTGACTCCTTCACTGATATTGCTAAAGGGACGAGATCACACATTCTTGCTACAAATGTTCTTGCAAGGTTGGAAGTCCCCAAAGGGCAGTTTAAAGTAAATCCAAAGCAGAGTAATGCGGATATTGCCCATGTGGATGGATTAGCATCAACCTCAGCTCCCACCAAGAAGAGGGAGAGACTAAGAAAATCCACAGATGACCTGCCGGCAAAAAGGCAAGGCATCCGAGCATAAAATGATTTTTTCATCATCAACATTGTGAATCCCACACATGAGATTATTTCTAACTACAGTTATATTATAGAATAACAAATGGCATCTTTAGAGGACACTTCAGATCCATATGTGATTTCAGTAAACGATGAAATCTCACTAAAATACAATGATGCGCGCATTGTAATGGATAGAACATCCAAAGTAGTTGATGATATTTTTGCTTATTCCGTCGCTCAGGATACCATTAACGAGGATGAAGTGGAACATCGCTCGATTGCTGAATGTCAGTGGAGAGCGGATTGGCCGAAATGGAAAAAAGCAATACAAGCCAAACTAGACTCTATAAAGAAAAGGTAGCTATTTGATCTAGTAGTGCTATGCCAACTAAATATGAAGCCGGTTGGACATAAATGGGTCTTTGTTCGGAAGCATAATGAGAAGAATGAAGTCATGCTATATAAATCTAGACTTGTGGCGCAAGAATTCTCTCAACGCTCTGGCATTGATTATAAGGAGACATACTCTCCGGTCATGGACATCATTACTTTTTGCTACCTTGTCAGTTTGGTAGTGTTCAAAAAACTGAACATGCAACTGATGGATGTGGTGACAACATATCTCTATAGGAACCTTGATTCTGAGATATACATGAAAGTGCAAGAAGGCATGGTCATACTCAATTCAAGTAACTCTACAACATGGAGTGCTTATGTAATTAGATTAAAGCGTTCATTGTATGGATTGAAATAATCGGGTAGAATGTGTTACACACGTCTTAGTGACTACTTAATTAGGAAGGGCTACAAGAACAATTATTTATGCCCATGTGTGTTCAGTAAGAGAACAAGTTCAGGATTTGCAATTGTAGCGGTCTATGTTGATGATATGAATATCATTAGGTCTCTTGATGAAATCAATGAGACAGTTAGCTACTTGAAATCCGAGTTTGAGATGAAAGACCTTGATAGAACTCAATTTTGTCTTGGTTTGGAATTTGAACATCGAGTTGGTGGAATATTTATTCACCAGTTTTCTTATGTCCAAAAAATGCTCAGGTGATTTAACATGGACAAAGCACACCCTCTTAGCACACTAATAGTCGTACGCAGTTTGGAATCCCATAAAGATCTGTACCGTACCGTCTGAAAGATGATGATGATGATGATGAGTTATTGGGAGCTGAGGTACCATACCTTAGTGACATTGGAGTTTTTTTTGTATTTAACTCAATGCACAAGACCAAACATTGCATTCTCTGTAAACTTGTTAGCTCGGTTTAGTTCTGCACCTAAACAACGTCATTGGGATTGTATAAAACACATCTTTAGGTATTTGAAGGGTTCCATAGACTTGGGGTTGTTCTTTTGAAAGGACCCGACTCTGATTTAGTTTCCTAAACCAAAATCAAACCCCTTCCGAAAACACGACCTTAAATTTTTTTTGCCAGAGTTTACTTTAAAATACGTGAACCATTCTTAGAACCTGCAAAGAAATACACTTCGAATATTCCACAAAAGCCAAACCGTGGGGATCCGTTCCCTATCCAAATTTCTCAACAACATATATATAATAAACTCAAAGGTTTACAAGAAATCTAGAATCATTCAGGAGTATACTCAACTGAAACACAGTATAAGTACTCAGAGCGACGCCTATATACAACATTTACAACGAGTAGGTCAAACAAGAAACCTACAGAAACTGAAGAGTGATCCGAACTCTGCCTCCACCGATGACGTGCAACACAGAAACTCAAACTGCAAACTAGGCAACGGAAACCGAAAAGCCCAGGGGAAAGGCAAATAAAATCGTTATAGTGAGTGGACGAAAATAAACATATGCCTTTCACCATTTATATAGTCATAAAATAATGCGAGTTCAATAGTACATAAAAGTCGCCACTTCGGCAGATTTCCCTGCCAGAGTATTAGGTCGGGTGAATCTCTCAAACCCGACGGTGATAAACTAGGCGAATCTCTCAAGCCTAGTCGGCATATCAAACGAATCTCTCAAACCTGATAGATGGACTACCGGTGATCAGCCGCGTAGCCAATACATCGATGCTAAATAAATAAATGCCATCACCGATAAAATAAACAATACTTTTCAAACGAAAAATAATCTGAACATTGTACTGGAAACAAATACTGAAATCAAGAACTCGCTACAACAGTGTAAATAAATGTCTACTCACAGAGCAAAGCTAGCCCTGATGTCCAGCGGAAGATCCTTCACCAAACGCTTAATCTCGATCACCTGAATAGCAGGGATACGATCAATACATATTGAAACACATCATACGGAGTTATTACGTCAAGAACCCCGCGTTCTCGAAAGACTTACCGCTCGAAATATCGACGAGGATTACAAAATTCACAAAATATACGCAATTAACCCTTGTCCCAAAATATAATACTCGAATCAACCCAAAAAGTTCAAGACTACGCTCGGGACGCGATTACGAGCAAAACGGTATAAAACTCCCCAAAATTCCAAAAAGTCAACCCTTCGCCGGATCTCTTCCGCTGATTGCCGCTGCCGGCGACGACGCGGCGTCAATGGTGAGATTTTTCGGCAGAGAAAGCCCAGAACTCTACTCCTCCTCAAGCCCAATAACTTCCTCTTCACCACCATCTTCCAATTCCAAACACACCGGTCGGAAATCGGCCCGAAACCCACGGCCTCCATGGATTCCGGCGAGTTTTCGGCGAGCTCCAAATGGCGTCAAATCCCAAAATTCTTCCACCCAAAAGCATCAATAGGTTGAAGGGAGCAAAACCCCCAACCCCAATGACCTCAAATCATGTCGGAAACCACCACCTGAATCCGGCAAAATCTCAAAACTTCATTGAGTTCATTCTCCCTCAAAACTCCATCAATTCTCACAAAATCAAGTTCAAAACAATAGGAAATCTCGAGAGGATTCTAACCATACCCAAATCTTGGCTGGAAACGGCTGGTCAGACGGCGGCAATTCGCGGTCACGGTGGAGCTCCGGTCAACGCGGGTCAACGCGGGTCAACGTGGTCAAACTTGGTCAACAACGGTCAAACTTCTCAAATGTGACTTTTCGACAATTTTACGACTATTATTATATTTATACGCGCGTCCCAATATGATCAACGGTCCAAAACGAATCGAAACCAAAACGGATAAACACGACTAAATCCAACTGTCAGAAATATTCATAACTTATTCCTCGTAATTCGAAATAATCCTCCGAAAACTCCCACGAGTTCGAAATCATGTACACTACAACTCTCTTGAAGGAACTCATATCAAATTCTTGCCCAATAATTTAGTCACAAACAAATCCGCCATATCAACTAATTATGACAAACTGCGATTATTCGTGAAACTCGCGAATCAAGCCAATTAACATATCATTCTGATTCGGGTCATTACAAATCTACCCCCCTAATAAAAAATTTGCCCTCGAAATTTACATATCTGCTAACTGAAGAGGTAGGGATACTGATCTCGCATGTGCTGCTCTGTCTCCCAAGTAGCCTCTTCAAGAGAATGGTTCTGCCACAATACCTTCACAAGCGAAATGGCTCTGTGTCTTAACTTCTGGACTTTCTGATCAAGAATCTGAATTGGTTCCTCCACGTAGGTCAAGTCCTCCCGAAAAGGAAGCTGATATGGTGCCAACACATGGGAGGGATCAGAAATGTACTTCCGCAACATGGATACATGAAGCACATCGTGGACCCTGGCCATCTCGGAAGGTAATGCCAATCTGTATGCCACCGCACCAACTCGCTCAGTGATCTCATAAGGGCCTACATATCGCGGACGAAGTTTACCGCGCTTCCCGAAAAGAACAACACCCTTCCAAGGAGAAAGTTTCAGGAAGACCCAATCACCAACCTCGAACTCGAGATCTTTTCTTCGCACGTCAGAATAACTTTTCAGTCGATCCTGAGCAGCCCTCAATCTGTCCCGAATAATCTGAACGTCTTCTAAGGTACTCTTTACTAAATCAGGGCCGAGCAACCATTTCTCGCCAACTTCACTCCAACATAATGGAGTTCGGCACTGTTTGTCGTACAATGCCTCGTAAGGTGCTATCCTAATGCGGCCTAATAGCTATTGTTGTATGCAAACTCAATCAAATGAAGTTGCTGATCCCAATTCCCTTTGAACTGCAAAACACAAGATCGCAACATATCCTCTAGAGTCTGAATAGTCCTCTCCGACTGACCATCTGTCTGAAGATGAAAAGTTATGCTGAAATATAGTCTAGTCCCCATTGCCTTCTGCAATGCCCGCCAAAATTCGAAAGTGAACTGACTATCCTGATCAGAAACTATAGACACAGGTACACCATGAAGTCTCACAACCTCTTTCAATTATAGCTCCGCCCATATGCTCACGGGAAGCTTTCCTGGAAGTGCTAAGAAATGAGCTGACTTCGTAAGGTGATCCACAATCACCTAAATACCAATGCTACTACCAGAAGTACGAGGTAACTAATACACGAAATCCATAGTAACATGCTCCCATTTCAACACTAGAATCTCCAAAGGTTGTAGTTTACCTGTCGGTTTCTGACGTTCTGCCTTCACTTGCTGACAAATCAGGCATCTGCTCACGTACATTGCTATTTCCCTCTTCATGTTTCGCCACCAATAATGAACTTTCAGTGTCCGAAACATCTTTGTACTACCTGGATGCATAGCATATACAGAACAATGGGCTTCGTCGAGTATTTCCTTCTTCAAATCCTTATTTCTGGGCACACATAATCTCCCCCTGAACATTAAAGTGCCATCACTCCTCATCCGAAACTCGGTCGGTACACTATTCTGAATCAAATTCTTCTTGCTCAGCAGATATGCATCTGAATCTTGAGTCTCATGAACTCGATCAAGTAGTACCAGACGAACTTGGAAACTGGCCAACAATGCTCCATCATCATTTCACTCCAATTCTACCCCCGTTGCTCCGAACTCTGTCAAAAGTGACACTCTAGCAACACGTACATGGAAGAGAGAAGCACCATATTTCTGACTGAGAGCATCCGCAACCACATTAGTTTTCCCTAGATGATACTCGAAAGTGCAGTCGTAATCATTAATCAGCTCCATCCATCTCCACTGCCTCATGTTCAAATCTAGTTGTGTACGTAAGTAGGTAATACTCTTATGATCGGTGTAGATCTTGCACTGTGCCTCGTACAAATAATGTCTCCAACTCTTCAATGCTAATACAATGGAAGCTAACTCTAGATCATGAGTAGGATAGTTAACTTCATGTGGTTTCAACTGTCTCGAACCATATGCCACCACCTTTCCATGCTGCATCAAAACACAACCCAGACTTAACTTCGAAGCATCACTGTATGCCACAAACTCATCGCTATCGTCAGGTAAGGTCAACATCGGTGCAGTAGTCAACTTTTCCTTCAAAGTCAAGTAGCTTTCCTCACAAGCATCAAACCATTCAAACTTGACTCATTTCTTCGTCAAACGGGTAAGCAGTGTCGCTATCCGTGAAAAGTCTTGCACGAATCGGCGGTAATAGCCTGCTAAGCCCAAGAAACTCCGTATCTCTGCCACGTTGGTAGGTCTGCTCCAATTTAGCACCGCATCAATCTTATCAGGATCCACGCTGACTCCCTTAGCTGATATCATGTGACCCAGAAACTTTACCCAGTCTAGCCAAAACTCACACTTCCTAAACTTGGCGTACAATTGAGCATCTCATAAAGTCTGCAAGACTGCATGTAAATGCTTTTTGTGCTGCCCCACACTCCTGGAATAGATCAGGATGTCATTGATGAACACAATGACGAACTTGTCCAGATAACGTCTAAAGATCTGATTCATCAGGTCCATGAAAGCAGCTGGCGCATTGGTCAACCCAAACGGCATAACAAGGAACTCATAGTGCCCATAACGTGACCGAAACGCCATCTTGTCCACATCCAAATCCACAACTGATGGTATTCAGACCTGAGATCAATTTTCGAGAAAACTGAAGCTCCTTTCAGTTGATCGAACAAATCATCAACCCGGGGAAGCGGATACATGTTCTTCACCGTAACCTGATTCAACTTCCGATAATCAATGCATAGCCTCATCGAACCATCCTTCTTCCTCACAAACAATACTAGAGCACCCCAAGGTGAAACACTAGGTCGAATGAAGCCTCTTTCGATAAACTCCTGAAGTTGAATCTGCAATTCCCTCAACTCTGCAGGTGTCATACGGTAGGGTGTCTGCGAAATAGGTCCGGTACCCGGATGTAAATCGATGGTGAAGTCAATCTCCCTAACTGGAGGAACACCGGGTAAGTCCTCGGGAAACACATCTGGATACACGCAAATCACCGTAATATCACTAATGTCCGGCACACGAACACTCATATCAATCCCATGTGCTAAGTAAGTCTCACAACCCTTCCTCATCATCCGATCAGCCTTCATTGCTGAAATCAAACAAGGCAAAGTAGTAGTTTTTTCACCCCGAAACAAGATTTCCGGCATGCCTGGACTCCTGAATACAACCTCCTTCTTGTGACAGTCAAGAACAGCCCAATGGTTCTCCAAGAAATCCATGCCCAAAATCACATCAAAATCCACAATATCCAGTAGCATCAGGTCCGCGGCTAACCTATAACCTCCAATAAAAATCTCACAAAATCTATATACCCACCCGACACACACTACCTCACCAGATGGATACAACACTCGCCACATACTAGGGAGTGGAGATGCAGGTATAGTAGCCAATGATGCTAGTCTATATGATATGAATGAATGTGCAGCCCCTGGATCTAGTAAAGTAAGAACTGAATGACCAAAAATATACAATGTACCGATGATAACCTATGGAGAAGCTTTGCCCTCACATAGAGACATGAAATGAACCCGGGCATGTCCAGCTGGTCGTCCACGTTAGCCACGATTCTGCTGACTACCCTGTCCAGAAGACTGTGTTGCACGATCACCAAAACCAGTACCCTGATCTCGTTCAACATTCTGATCCGCAACACCACCAAAAGTGCCACGCTGAGGACACTCCCTCGCATAGTGACCCACCTAGCCACAACGGTAACAAGTAGATGGACCATACTGACACTGACCAAAGTGATGTCTGTGGCAGTTGTTACACAATTGAGTTTCCATCGGTGTAGCTGGTGTGCTAAAGAAAGGTCGAGGATAACTCGAGCCACTAGTACTCCCACTCGACTGCTGTCTCTGTGGTCGACTCCTCCTCAATCTATGACTCTGCCTAGCAGTGCTAGTAGGATATCTGTAAGGTCCACTACCCGAAGATGATGCCGATCCAAAAGTACCTGAACTCAGCCTCTTCGAAGCACCCTGGCTAGGTCCACCATCTTCAAATTGACGCATCTGAAACCGCGTCCGTCTCTCCCTCTCAATATCCTCACCTTTGAGTGCAGCACTAACAAAATCATCAAAATTATCTCGAGGCATAGTGGTCAAAGTCCCCTTGATATTCAGATTTAGACCCAACTCAAACCTCATGCACTTGGCTTACTCTGATGCCACAATATCACGTGCAAACAGAAACAAACGAGTGAACTTATCCCGATACTTAAGCACTAACATACTCCCCCGCTTCAGGTTGGTAAACTCCTCATATTTCCGCTACTGAGTAGTTGGATTGAAATACCGACGCATGGACATCTCTTTAAACATCGGCCAAAGAGTATCAATAGGAACCCTGTCTGTACCAACCCACCAAAAGTAGGCATCTGACTCAAGCAAACCCACTGCAACTACAATATTCTGTTCAGGAGTAAAATGCAGGCGCTCACAAACATGCTCAATCTGAACCACCCAAGCATCACATACATCAGGATCAGGGGAACCATAGAAAAAAATTGCTCTCGATGTCCTAGCCTTAGCCACTGGATCAATACATTCTTCCAAACGCAATACTCGCATAAGCAAGTCATACATACGTTGATCCTCATCAAGATCCCCAGTCCGTTCAGCACGGACTCCACATCGAGGAGGCATCCTAAGGATAAAAGATATTAGTCACAGGACAGAAATGATGTAATCATGAAACTTCAAACGTTTGAAAGCATACAACACTCTAGAGCATTGATGATCATCCGCCGGCCGGTCGGGTCATCGCTTCCGAAATGCTGTACATTCTTAAAAGCTCTTAGTAACATAACTACAAGAGTCCACAGAACCTGAAACCTAATGCTCTAATACCAACTGAAAGGACCCGACTACGATTTAATTGCCAAAACCGAAATCAAACCCCTTCTCAAACACGACCTTAAAAATTTTTTGCCAGAGTTTACTTTGAAATACGTGAACAATTCTTAGAACCTGCAAAGAAATACACTTCGAATATTTCAGAAAAGTCAAACCGTGGGGCTCCGTTCCCCATCCGGATTTCTCAACAACATATATATAATAAACTTAAAGGTTTACAAGAAATCCAGAATCATTCAAGAGTATACTCAACTGAAACACAGTATAAGTACTCAGAGCGACGCCTATATACAACATTTACAACGAGTAGGTCAAACAAGAAACCTACAGAAATTGAAGAGTGATTCGAACTCTGCCTCCACCGATGACGTGCAACACAGAAACTCAAACTACAAACTAGGCAACGGAAACCGAAAAGCCCAGGGGAAAGGCAAATAAAATGGACGAAAATAAACATATGTTTTTCAACATTTATATAGTCATAAAATAATGTGAGTTCAATAGTACATAAAAGTCGCCACTCCGACAGATTTCCCTGCTAGAGTAACAGGTCGGGTGAATCTCTCAAACCCGACGGTGATAAACTAGGTGAATCTCTCAAGCCTAGTCGGCATATCAAGCGAATCTCTCAAGCCTGATAGATAGACTACCGGTGATCAACCGCGTAGCCAATGCATCGATGCTAAATAAATAAATTCTATCACTAATAAAATAAACAATACTTTTCAAACGATAATAATCTAAACATTGTACTGGAAACAAATACTGAAATCAAGAACTCGCTACTACAATGTAGATAAATGTCCACTCACAGAGCAAAGCTAGCCCTCAGGTCCGGCGGAAGATCCCTCTTCAAATGATCGATCTCAATCACCTGAATAGCAGGGATACGATCATTACATATTGAAACACATCATACGGAGTTAATACGTCGAGAACCCCGCATTCTCGAAAGACGTACCGCTTGAAATATCGAAGAGGATTACAAAATTCACAAAATATACCGAATTAACCCTCGTCCCAAAATATAATACTCAAATAAACCCAAAAACCTCAAGACTAAGTTCGGGACGCAATTACGAGCAAAACGGTATAAAACTCCCCAAAATTCCAAAAAGTCAACCCTTCGCCGGAGCTCTGCCGTTGAACGCCGCCGCCGGCAACGGCGCGGTGCGGCGTCAACGATGAGATTTTCAGGCGAGGAAAGCCCAGAACTCTCCTCCTTAAGTCCAACAACTTCCTCTTCACCACCATCTTCCAATTCCAAACACACCGGCCGGAAATCGGCCCGAAACCCACGACCTACATGGATTCCGGTGAGTTTCCGGTGAGCTCCAAACAGCATAAAATCCCTAAATTCTTCCACCCAAAAGCATCAATAGGTTGAGGGGAACAAAACCCCCAACCCCAATGATCTCAAATCATGCCGAAAACCACCACCCGAATCTGGCAAAATCTCAAAACTTCACCGTGTTCTTTCTCCTTCAAAACTCCATCAATTCTCACAAAATCAAGTTCAAAACAATAGAAAATCTCGAGAGGATTCTAACCATACCCAAATCTTGGCCGAAAACGGCGGGTCGGACGGTGGTAGTTCGCGGTCACGGTGGAGCTCCGGTCAACGCGGGTCAACGTGGTCAAACCTGGTCAACAACGGTCAAACTTCCCAAATGTGACTTTTCGACAATTTTATGACTATTCCGATATTTATACGCATGACCCAAGATGATTAACGGTCCAAAACGAATCGAAACCAAAACGGATAAACACGACTAAATCCAACAGTCAGAAATATTCATAACTTATTCCTCGTAATTTGAAATAATCCTCCAGAAACTCCCATGAGTTTGAAATCATGTACACTACAACTCTCGTGAAGGAACTCATATCAAATTCTCGCCCGATAATTTAGTCGCAAAAAAATCCGCCATATTGACTAATTACGACAAACTACGATTATTTGTGAAACTCGCGAATCAAGCCAATTAACATATCATTTTGATTTGGGTCGTTAAATCTTTCCCTACAAAGAATACAGAGAGAAGCATGAAATCTCCAGGAAAAAGGATGGTTAAAGCGCAACATGCTTATTCTAGAACTTTCGACCCGTCGAAGATGTCTCTAATTGAATGTTGCATCCTGGACAGGAGAACAATAACTTCGACCCATTGAAGGAACCACTCGACCCATCGAGTAATGGTCAGGATGCGAGCATTGTTCCTACTTTCAGTGCAGTCTCCTATTCAGAGATACCTTATGTTGTCTTGGTTGGTTTTGCTGATGCTGAGTATCTCTTTGACCCACACAAAGGACGTTCTCAAATCAGTTATGTGTTTACCATGAGGAACACAAGGATTTTCTTAGAGATTAACAAAATAGACCCTGGTTTCTAATTCCTCAAATCATTCTAAGATCATTGCTTTACATAAAATGGTTAATGAGTGTGTTTGACTTAGATCAATCATACACCATATTCAAGGAACTAGTGGATTACCTTCCACTATTATAACACCAAGTTATATCTTTGAGGACAATGCGACTTACTTTAAGCAAATGAAGTTGGGATACATAAAGGGTGATCATACCAAGCACATATCGCCGAAGTTTTTCTTAAGTCAACAACTATTGAACATTCACGTGAATCAAGTTTGTTCGGCAGATAATGCTGCAGACTTGTTTATCAAGTCATTGCCTAAATCTACATTTGCTAAACATGTGAGACGCATTAGTATGCGAAGAATGTCTGAACTCCAAGATTGAGGTACTGATCAGGAGGAGTTCATTTCTGTGACATCCATAAACTTTTATATAATTGTTAATATTTACATATGATTCGAGTTTGATTTGATGTTGCGGTAAAAGATTTTTACCATTGGTAAGCACCAAGATTTCTCGGTTTGACTTTTTATTGAATTTTCGAAGTCGGTTGAATTCTATGAAAATCATAGAATTTGTCGATATGAGTTCGTGGACACGAGAATCGTCGGAATCGGAGTTACGATGAGGAAGTTATTAACGACGGAAGTTTGTCGTAAAGTTATTAAAATATTACTATTTTTGGAAAGAGTATTTAATGGGGAACTTACCCCTTTTGAGAAGCAACACTGTTTTGGGGAGTTGAGCTCGGGTCAACTCATCCCTCCCGAACGGAGAGAGAGAGTTTGCGACGTTGAAGCGGTGCGCCGGCGGTGGAGCGTCGTCTGGCCACCTCGACCTCAAAATGTGGTGAGTTCGACTCGGTTCAACGTGCTCTACCCATTTCTGGGTTTTATTGACGACGAGTTTGCTGGAAGAGAGAGAATTGACGGAAAGAAATTTAAGGGTTTTGGCTCGCCATCTCTAGTGTGGTATTCCAGCCAATTTCAGGTATAATCGAGGTGATGAGAACCTCCTTTTGAGTTGTATAAGCATGTATTGATCAAAATTGCAGGTATTGCACCGATTTGATTCAGAATCAAACGATTCTGATTTGGGTCGTTTTGGCCTCTGTCGTACGTGGTGGAGCTGGTGTTATTTGGCAGCGGGGATAGAGGGGTTATGCTCCTCTCTCCTTCCCGAGTCATTTGAGAGTAGTCTCGAACTCCTCTATGGCTCGACGGCGTAGATCGGAGCCAAAACCCAATTGTAGCCATACTTCTTTCGGGGGTGATTCATGCCAAACTTGACAGAATCTGCCCTAGGTCATTTTATTACTGTTGTTGGATTCAATGAGAGCTTTCCAGGGATGCATTATTCTCCTCCATCGGCGGTGGTCGATCTCCAATGGTGGCGTATGGGCGGCATGCGCTGATGTCTGTGGCAGCGCGTGGCTGGAATTTCTAACCGGAAAACTGTATTTTCCGAAACATACCAAATTATATGTTGTTAGGTTCATATCAATGATACGAACACATTTGTGAGGTCTAAAATGTCATTTATGCTTCGTCGTCCCAGTGGGTGGGTGGGCGGTGGCAACGGGGTTCGTCACTAGTGGCGGTGCGAGCGACGAAGAATTAGTTTTGTTGTGTATCGTTACGTCTTCTTCGTCGTAATCAGTTATCGTATCTGTTATTCGACTGATTTAGTCGATTTTAGTTTCATATCGAGTACTTCCTCTATTTATCTTATTATTTTATTATTTTATTTATTTTGACGATTTTGGACAAGGGTCGGGTCGTCACAAATGGTATCAGAACACGGTTCAACTCTCGGACTTCGCTTACGTCGATTCCTGTGTTAGTCGTTAAATGTGAGTTTAGAATTTGTAAATTGTATTATTTTATAATCGTCGTGAAAACGAAGAAATGGTGGTCCTGACGTGAAGTGGTTTCGCATTTGCCGATACAGGACCTGAGGTAAGTGGTTCTATACTACGTATCGTGGATACAGTGTAGTTATTGATATTTATTTATCGATATATTTTATTGATATTTGTTTATCGATATGTTATTGATATTCAGTTATCAATTATTTTATTTGAGGTTTGTTTTCAATATATTTTTGAATATTATATTACAACATACGATATTCGATAACACAAAAATTGAGATCGTTACAATGTGGTAATGGAACGACAACATGAGTTGTCAAATGAAATAGAAACGTGATATTAGAACGATCAACGAAAATGAAAAGTATATTATTTTATTGTACTTGCGATTATTTGTCATTGGGAGCATAGTATTATTTCAGTTTTAGTTTGGTCTCAGTGTTTGTCGCTTCAGATAAGCATCCGGCTCAGATAAATATCAGCTTACAGTATTTCAGTTTGTGGCTCTTATAGCCATTACTCAGAAGGCTCAGTTCAAATCAGATACAAATGTGCATACGAGTAACTTAATTGATCATATTGTTTATTATTGTCTACGGATTATTCTGTCTGATTTATTTTTAAGCATTCGAGATTTTTCTCGATATGAGTTGTTGAATTTGTTTATACTTAAGCATTTATTATTATGTGCTAGTGGAGAAATTCAGACAAGCATTAGTGACTCGCGGTATAGGTTGGAAAATATATTGTGATTATAGAAGTGTACTTGGATATTTGCAGGTTTTTGGGTTTCCTAATGATAGAGGAGACTCTGCTCGATTTTCTGCAGAAATAGTCTGCGATTTTATCTTCATAATTTCGAGGATGAAATTATTTTAACGGGGGTAGATTATGACATCCCAAATTTTTTATATAATTGTTAATATTTATGTATGATTCGAGTTCGATTTAATGTTACGGTAAAAAAAATTACCGTTGGTAAGCACCAAGGTGTCTCGGTTTGATTTTTTATTGAATTGTCGAAGTCGGTTGAATTTCTTTGAAAATCATAGAATTTTTTTATACGAATTTGTGGATACAAGAATCGCCAGAATCGGAGTTACGGTGAGGAAGTTATTAACGATAGAAGTTTGTCGTAAGTTTGTTGTAAAGTTATTAAAATATTACTATTTTTGGAAAGAGTATTTAATGGGGAACTCACCTCTTTTGGGAAGCAACATTGTTTTGGGGAGTTGAGCTCGGGTCAACTCATACCCTCCCGAGCGGAGAGAGAGAGAGATTGCGACGGTGAAGCGGTGCGCCGTTTGGCCACCTCTGACCTCAAAATTTGGTGAGTTTGACTCGGTTCAACGTGCTCTACCCATTCCTGGGTTTTATCGGCGACGAGTTTGCTGGAAGAGAGAGAATTGACGGAAAGAAATTCAAGGGTTTCGGGTTGTTTCGGCTCGCTGTCTCCGGCGTGGTATTCTGGCCAATATCAGGAATAATCGAGGTCATGAGAACCTCCTTATGAGTTGTATAAGATTCTATTGATTGAAATCGAAGGTATTGCACCGATTGGGTTCAGAATCAAACGATTTCGATTTGGGTCGTTTCGGCCTCCGTCATACACGGCGAAGTTGGTGTTATTTGGCGGCGGGGATAGAGGGGCTATGTTCCTCTCTCCTTCCCAAGTCGTTTGAGAGTAGTCTCGAGCTCCGCTGTGGCTTGACGGCGTAGAACAGAGCCGAAACCCTTATTTCGGCCAAACTTGATGGAATCTGCCTTAGGTCGTTTTGTTAATGTTGTTGGGCTCAATGAGAGCTTTTCAGGGATGTATTAATCTCCGCCATCGACGGAAGTCGCCGATGGTGGCGCATGGGCGGCACGTGGCCGGAATTTCTAATTGAAAAACTTTATTTTCCGAAACATACCGAATTATATGTCGTTGGGTTTATATCGATGATATGAACACATTTGTGAGGTCTAAAATTTCATATAGACTTCATCGTCCCAGTGAGCGATGGCGATGGCTACGGGGTTCGTCACCAGTGGCGATGCGGGCGACGGATACTAGATTTGTGGTATATCGTTACGACTGCTTCGTCGTAATCAATTATCGTATCTGTTATTCGACTGATTTAGTCGATTTGAGTTTCTTATCGGGTACTTCCTAAATTTATCTTATTATTTTATTTATTTTGACGAGTTTTGACAAGGGTCGGGTCATCACAATTTCGTAGACATCAGGGGGAGTCTACATCACATGTGATCGTTTTGTAGTTGATGCGTTGTACTCTTTTTCTCTTTGACCAAACTTTTGTTTTACCCAAGAGGTTTTTGTTTGTTTGGCAAGATTTTTAGTGAGGCAATATGTTATGCATCATACATTAGTAACACAACACAAAAGGGAGTGTTTAAGATAATTATATTTCTGGTATCTCGGTGTGTGTCTTGTCCTAATTAAAGTATATATAAAGATTCTCTCAATCTCTGATTTACCGGTAGATTTATTGTATCAGATTATAATGCTTATTTAAAGAACATCTATCAATGAATAAAATACAGTTTTAATTTATTTTATATTATCTATAATCTTTTCCTTCAACAAGTCCTACTTTGTTATATTAAAAATGAGACTCAGGGAAAGGTTTTGTGCGTGTGGATCGTTCTACTTCTAACTTCTTAATTTGAATGATTCTCCGAGCTAGCTTCACATGATTTTGAGTTGTCATATAATTAAGTCATATAAAATTGAGAAAAAATAAGAACAAAACAATCATGGAGAAACTTGAGCAGTGCTGGTCTGGCACGTCACAATGGGCAATGCCTAAGCTACATATTCTAACACGAACATTCATTTCTGGCAATTTCATTCATTACTTTAATATAGGGTTGATGTTTTTCCAATAAATTACATGTTACTAATCTACACGGTTGATGTTTTTTAAAGAGTTTATTATTTTTGTTTTAATAGGAAATTGACATTCCAGTGTGCAGCCGTGGCTGACTGGTTGGAGGCCAGTTCTTCGTTAGGGATACTAATTTAGGGAAAAATAGGACCAGTCAATTAGAGAGCCCAAAATTTAAAACCCATATCCCAAACTGCTCTTGCTAAGCAGAAGCGAAAATCCAAAACTATCCTTTCTGCACTACCAACATAAGCACTTTAGGCAACGAAATGGAAAACAACGCGCAACGAGGGGGGAATTTCGTTGCCTATAGTTTACAATAGGCAACGAAATGGATTTTCGTTGCCTATTGTAAACTATAGGCAACGACATCTTTGCCTATAGTAATAAAATCGTTGCCTAAAGTCCATTTTATAGGCAACGAAAAAAATCGTTGCCTATAGTTTTCCATTTTATAGCCAACGAAAAAAATCGTTGCCTATAGTTTTCGTTGCCTAAAGTTTGGTTATAGGCAACGAAAAAATCGTTGCCTATAGTTAATAGGCAACGAAAAATAAGTATAGGCAACGAATTACTATTTCGTTGCCTATAATTAGTATTATATCAGATCTAGCCAGCAGCTATTCAAATCAAAATCGGTGGAAAAATCTGAAACGTTTTGGAATCGGCAGTACATTTCAGGATGGACAAGAGTTGGATGAGGCTGGATAGAACTGATGCAAGATATGGGCAGGGAATTAGGAGATTTCTGGAATTTGTGGCGGCTAATTGTGGAGAGTTGCCAGTGCATTATTGTCCATGTAAACAATGTCGGTGTCGCGGCAATCGTTGTCCCATTGCTACAGTTGAGCGACACCTTCATAGAAACGGATTTTGGAATAAGTACACCCGTTGGATTTATCACGGTGAAGCATCAGCAGCAGCCGATCCGCATGATCATGGACAATTTGCTGATACTGCGAGGTCATCCAATTATGATCCCACCAGGAGGTTCATCGACGATATGTTTCCTCATGAGAGCGGTGTATTTCATGATTCTGAAGCGCCCGTATATGTTCCTCCAGAAGTTGAGAATTTTCCTCACATTGAGCCAGTCCAGCCATTACCTAGAGTTTATGTCAACACACGTGGTATGGACAAGTACCACAACCTGATTCAGATGCATCAAACTCCGTTGTACCACGGATGTCCTAAGACAGTCCTTGAAAGTGTGATGGCAGTGATGCAGCTAAAAGTGGAGACCAAGAGCACCGTGGCAGCGGTCGATAGGTGGCTTCAGTTGACTGGTGATCTGCTGCCCCCCGGTCATCGTCTTCCCCCCACTCATCGTAAGATACGACATGTCCTCAAAGATCTTGGACTTTCGTACACCAAGATTCACGCATGCATGTATGATTGCGTTCTCTTTTGGGGTGTAGACGATGACGGGAAGGATCTATCGAAGCTTGAATACTGTCCGGTGTGTGGTACGGAAAGGTGGAAGTACACTCCTGCAGGAAACAAGAAAGCAGTGAAGATACTTCGGTATTTCCCACTTATTGATAGGCTGGAAAGGTTGTTCATGTGTGCATTCACGGCGAAAGCTATGAGATGGTGGGCTGAGAGGACTTTGCCTGACGATGATATCCTTAGACACCCTGCTGATGGTCAGGCTTGGAAGCACCTGGTGAATGTGTTTTCTGATTTTACAGCTGAAGTCCGAAATGTTTGGCTGGGGCTATCGACTGACGGATTCAACCCCTTCGGCAACATGAGTCAGAAGTACAGCATATGGCCCGTTATATTGGTACCGTACAACCTTCCTCCGTGGATGTGCATGAAGAAAGAATATAATATGCTGACTCTGTTGATTCCAGGGCCGGGTTATCCAGGAAAGTGTTTGGATGTGTACATGAGGCCATTGATTATAGAGCTTCAGCAGTTGAGTACAGTTGGTCATCCCACTTACGACAGGTTTAAAAATGAGATGTTCCGAATGCGTGCTATGCTTGTGGGCACAATCAGTGATTTTCCAGGTCGAGGGATGTTGTCGGGAAACCCAACCAAGGGGTACAGGGCCTGTCCAGAGTGCATGACTGCCATGTTTGGACAAGCTCATTGCTCGAAGATTGTCCATATGCGTCACCGATGTTGGCTTCCACGACATCACCCATTTCGCCAGGACGCCCAGGATTTTGACGGCACTGTAGAAGAAGGTCTGCAACCCATGGGATGGACTGGAGATGAAATCTTAGAAGTCCTGAATGAGTATAATTTTGGGCCATTGAGCAATCATCCTGAGGTTGTTGCGACTATACCGAAGATACCCGACAGGTATAAGTTCTGGACACACAAGAGCATCTTCTGGGAACTCCCGTACTGGCGGATGTTGCCTATCAGGAACTATCTAGATGTCATGCACATAGAGAAGAATGTGTGTGAAAGTGTGGTGGGCACCGTTCTAAATTGGCAAGGTAAAACCAAAGATGGCCCTAAAGCTCGCGTTGATTTGGAAAAAATGAAACTGCGGGAACATCTGTGGTTGAAAAAGAAGGGGAGAAAGATGCCCCAAGCTCCTTACACGGTCACGCGTGACGAGAAGCATGAAATTTTTGTGTGGATGGCTAACGTCCAGTATCCTTATGGGTTTGCTGGAAATATAAGTCGGTGTGTTAACTACAGGGACAATAAGATTTATGGATTAAAGAGTCATGACTGCCATGTACTACTTCAACGCCTCTTCCCTATTATGATTCGAGGGTACTTTGATGATGAGGTGGTAGAGCCGTTAGTGGCGCTGTCAAGGTTCTTTCAAAAGTTATGCACCAGAGAAGTGAAAATGTCAGACCTCGAAGAAATGCGAAAGGACATCATTTTTATCATGTGCAAGTTGGAGAGGATTTTCCCCCCAAATTTCTTCGACATCATGCCTCACTTGATGATGCATCTTCCCGAGCAATTGATGCTCACCGGTCCCGTTCACTACACTTGGATGTATCCAATGGAGAGGTATATACCCCGCATTTGTATGATGTTTGCTAATTAAGTCTTTATATATTAATTTATTCTTGTTCTACGTACAACAATAATAACAAGCTGTTTTCATCATTGTAGACAACTGGGAGAGTACAAAGGGTATGTACATAATACATCTGCACCTGAAGGGTGTATCGCCGAAGCATATCTTGCGAACGAGTGCGTAACGTACGTCAAACTGTTTTTGGGAGCGCTTGAGGACCCACATTCGAATATGTCGGTAGATGAACCCCAGTTCAACCTTTCTGTAGTCTCTAATGATGTTTATCCACAGAGTAGGTTGCACGGGGAGTGGGAGTTGACACCATATGAGTTAGACATTGCACACTGGTGTGTACTCATTAATTGTAAAGAAGTTAAATATTGGAAAGACACACACCTTGGAAGTCCAGAGGTTCGCGGGGATGTTGCGTACCACAATCGGACCTTTGCAAATTTTTTTGGCACATGGGTGAGTATATATTCATTTAGTCATAATATATATGACGTGTAAAAGCAAATTGTGACGGTTATTTATATGAAATGTCGTATCTAATGTTGACGGTTATTTATTTCAGATGAACTATGTAGAAGATGATGGTTACCCACAATGGTCACACGCATTGAGGCTCTTGGCTATGAAACCTATATCATCAAAAGTTTACGCGATGTGTAGGGTCAATGATGTGAAATTTATGTGTCAAGAAAGAGACAATAGGGTGAAGACACAGAATTGTGGGGTAATGGTGCATGGTGGGGATAACGACCCTGACTACTACGGGGTACTCCATTCAGTGGTTGAACTCATGTATGGTGAGCGCATGAAAGTTTACTTGTTTAAGTGCAGATGGTTTGATACTCGTCCGGAGAACGTTCGCATCGATCAATATGGATACATTTCCGTGAATACTGCCACAAGTTGGTATGAGGAGGATCCTTTCGTTCTTGCCACATCGGTCAAACAAGTGTTTTACCTTGACGATCTTATGAACAGACCCCCCTGGAAAGTAGTAAACCATGTGCAAGCTAGGAATGTGTACAATGCTGCCACACTTGGTGAAAATGAAGATGACGAAGAAGTTGCAGCATACCAAGAGGGAAATGGAATTGACATTCCGAAATCCGATACAATTCGCCATTATAATGTTCGACCTGGTATTGTGGTTCAAAATTCTGGAGCAGCACTTCTAAATGTTAATCCAAATGACTTTGATGAAGACTCGAGTGACGAGGACGAGGAGCGACACCTATTACCAGACTTCAACTATCAAACTGCGTCAGACTCTAGCGATGATTCTGATTATCAGCCTTAGTTAGAGATGTAATTGAGTATAGTCTTCGAGCTTGTATTCAGTTGATTAACTCCTAAATGTATATATGTGTTGATCGAATCGAAGTTTACTTGTGTAATTTGATGGATTAGTTTAACGGTTATTTTCATGTATGTTGTGGAAAACATGTGAATTTCGTTGCTTATAAATTGAAGTTCGTTGCCTTTAACATTGATTTCGTTGCCTTTAACATTGATTTGGTTGCCTTTAACATTGATGTCGTTGCCTTTATCATGGATTTCGTTGCTTTTGTTATGCATTTCGTTGCCTATAGTATAGGCAACGAAAATTTCGTTGCCTATAGTATAAGCAACGACACACTTCGTTGCCTTTAGGGTGCATTTCGTTGCCTAAAGTATACGCAACGATACACCTCGTTGCCTATAGTCTTGATTTCGTTGCCTAATGTATATGCAACGAAAAATTCGTTGCCTATAAGTCCTCCTCGTTGCCTATACTATAGGCAACGATGCCACCATTTCGTTGCCTATAGTCCTGGAATATATTTCCAGCTCGCGAACAGCTCCGCCGCAACTAGCATTCTCTCCGCAAACCTCGCCGGATTTCTGCCCTCTCCGCAACCCGAAAAGTACGGTTCACATTCTCCCTCTCTCCTTACTTGAATAAACAACGTGATTTTAGTTGGATTTGTGTTGGGTTGTTTGTTGGGTTGATTTTAGATGGATTTGTGTTGTGATTTAGGTTAGGTTGTGTTGGATTTGTGTTGGGTTGTTTGTTAGATTGATTTTAGTAGGATTATATTGTGGATTAGAGGATTATATTGTGGATTATATTGTGGAGTAGGATTATATTGTGGATTAGGATTATATATATTGTGGATTATATTGTGGATTATATTGTGGATTAGGATTATATTGTGGATTGTGGATTAGGATTATATTGTGGATTATATTGTGGATTGTGGATTAGGATTATATTGTGGATTATATTGTGGATTATATTGTGGATTAGGATTATATATATTTAGTTTATGTAATTAGAATTGGGAATAATTAGAATTGGGAATAATTAAGTGTGATTTTAGTTTGGTTATTTAGTTTAGGTAATTAGAATTGGCCGGGAATAAGTGTGATTGTTAGTTTGGGTTGTTCATTTTAGTTAGACAAAATTTAAATTTAGGTTATTGTTGCCTCAATTGTAAGGTATTCATTATGTTATTTTGTTGCAGACATTAATAAAAATGTCCGTGTTCAAAAGATTGATTCCCGGGAAAAGTGGGAAACAAAAAGGAGCTTCCTCCTCGTCACCTCAAGGAGCGACACCTCAAATGTCCTCCGGGTTGAACCCTCAAGGACCCAGGAGTGGGTCTAGGTCCGTTGGTGGGAGTTCTGGAAGCACCGTACCGGACAGTCTTGAGACCGTCTATGTACATTCCAATCGTCATCTCCAACTTCTTGCCACATCCCAGGATCCCCAAGGTCCACGTCACTCGGTGTCTCATGAACGACCCTCCCGCAACAGCAGCCGAAACTCCACCACGGAATCCGGTCGTCACTCAGTCAGCGGCGAACGCCCAAATAGTACGAGGGTACTATTTGGGCGTTCGCAGCAGGACCCACCGCGTATGCCACCTCTTCCTCCCAATGCGGCGACGCCACAACCTAATTCCGGATCAGCTGGGCCATCCGGCAGTGCATCCCGCACGGATTCTGTGCACTTATGCCCGCCAAGGGACTTGTTCTTCCCTACGGTTATTCCGAAGATACCTCAGCTCGACCCTAACAACGTGGCCGTCTATGATGAGGACCCGTTCACGACGCCTGAGGAAGCATACACATATGAGCCGTTCTCTCAACCTCTGTTGAGTGTGAGGGTTAAGGGTCAGCTCACTTACGAGAATGGTAAGTTTATGTTCATTTACTAGATACAGTACATTAAATTAGGTTCTATTTCTTAATTTCCTTCTTTTGTACCGTGTCTTAGGCACCGTCGTCAACCCTAAAGCTAAACAGAGCAGAGGTACCACAACCGGGAAGGGTATTGAAGATCGAGTCGGTGACAATCGGGCTCATATTGATTATGAAGATGATGGGGAGGCTATCGAGTATTCTGACAAAGGGATGTATGCTAGCCAAGCAGGATTTGTCATACGTGATTTCGTCCCGATGTTGTGGGATTCGTGGGGTTCAGTTGATGCTGAAGTGAAGGCCCGAGTGCATAATGCACTGTCGGTGAGTTAAATTTACATTAATTTGTCATAAAAATAGACGTTCTTATATATTATTGTAAGGCACCAAACATACATATTTATGAGGCTAATTATGTATACGTGTATTGCAGCAATGGTTTATTATTGACGATCGGCTGAAGGAGCCCGGGGGGTGGTGTGAACGAAAGCTCACGTCTAGGTGATGTGATTTTGGATTTATATAAGGCTAAGTATCCTTATATGATTTGTGAATACGTTAGATTTGTGAATATAAAGTGTTGGTTATATGATATTTTTGTTGCATCAATATAGGTATCGAGAGTGGAAGTCTCACTTGAAGAAGTTCTGGGAGGAGAACATAGATAAAGGCCGAAATGGCACTCCAAGTGAGTTCAGATACCGGGAGTACGAGTGGAACTGGCTTATAGCCCACTGGAAGCATCCCAAACTTGTGGTATGCACATGAATTATGTTGCGTACCTAAATCTAAACTAATATTATTATTATTATTAATTTACCTACATTTTATGATATATTATTTTATATACGCAAGAGGTAGTAGGTAAATCTCTATCTATGTTATTAATTTAATATGTAGGTAAATCTATAATATATTGTGTAGGTAAATTAAATTATACAATTTACATTGTTTATACGAAGTAAAGATAGTGAACTGTATTAGTGATTGAGATGCTAGAAATTAAAACAAAAAATAACAAAGATTAAATTATTTCCCTGCAGAATAACATGAAAAAACCTAGAAATTAAAGGAAACAATTCTAGGTCCGAGGACTAAATATGTGAAAAATAAATGGGTTGGATTTTAATCAAAAAAATTAATGTTGCGAGGATATTCTCTAATTTATGCTATATATATAATTGGCTAATAATTGTGCACATTTTCTTTTTCTACAAGCACATTTCGAAACAAAATGCTAAAAACCGAGCGCAGAACGTGAACCCACATCATTGCGGTTCCCGAACGTATGAGAGATGGACTCGACGTGGGGCAAGGTTGGAACCAGAGACTGATCCTCTCGTGTATTCCATCCGACATGGGTATCCGAACAACCCTGAATATGTTGTAAGTATCTAATAAATATTTGTCCATATTTGATACATCTCATGTTTAATTAATTCTTGTATTTTACTCAATTATTAATGCGTCACCGATTTTGCATTGTCTATTAGGAGAGATTGGTTGAGTCGATCCCAAAGGTGCGTGCTAAAGTAGCTCGAGAGCTGCATCAGGGGTGCACGGAGGAAGAGGTGACCCAGTATGCATCTCAGGTTGACCACATGACGCCCATTAATGCGGCGAGGTGCGTGTCAGATGCGATTCCCGTTGGAAAGAACAAGTTTTGGGCCAAGGGGATGGGTTACAGAGGAAATGGAGTCTTGAAGATGACTCCAGAATTCTCCAGCGGGTCCAGCAGTTCTAGGTCGTCCGGCCTACAAGAGCAGATTCAGAGGCAGCAGGAGGAGATTCGGAGGCAGCAGGAGGAGTTGGAGGAGATGAGGCGTGCCAGGGAAGCCATGGAGCAGGAAAGAGCCCGTGAGAAGGAGCAGCACGACCAAATGTGGGCATTCTTTCAATCTCAGCAACCTCGGGAGGCTTCGCACCCGCACCCACAGACTCAGCCAAATCTGTTCACGCCTACAACACAGCCGCAGTATTTTGGGGGTCACCAGCAGCCGCCGTTATATGGGGACCACCAGCAGCCGCCGCAGCAGCATCAGTTTTGGACGGGTGCCGAGCAGCCGCCGCCTCCGCCGCCGCAGCATCAGTTTTACGGGGGTGACCAGCAGCCGCAGCTTCATCAGTTTTATGGGGATGACGACCAGCAGCACCAGGAGGGTTCACACGAGGACTTCCTCAATTCTGTTAACTTTGATCAGTAGCACGTAGCTAGTTTTTGATTTCGGTTGAAATGTGTACGCTGTTGTGGTTTGAACTCATGTAAATGTTGCAGATTCTGGAATTGGGCCCAATCCAGAATCAAGTATTTTTTTTAAAAATTCCACACACTATAGGCAACGAAATGGACCAATTTCGTTGCCTATAGTTTGCCAGAAATGCAAAAATTCAAACTATAGGCAACGAAATTCAAAAGTATAGGCAACGAAATTCAAAAGTATAGGCAACGAAATTCAAAAGTATAGGCAACGACGTCGTTGCCTATAGTTTGAAAGGTGACATCCTGTTTAGGGTTTAGGCAACGAAGAAGTCGTTGCCTATAGTGAAACTATAGGCAACGAATTAAGCTGGGGTCGTTGCCTATTGTTGAAAACCCTAACCCCTAAACCCCGAACTATAGGCAACGAATTGGTTATTGATTTCGTTGCCTATAGTATAGTCAACGAACTATAGGCAACGAAAGTATAGGCAACGAAAATTCGTTGCCTATAACTATAGGCAACGAATTTTGGACTATAGGCAACGATTTGAAATCGTTGCCTATACCTGTTATTCTGGTAGTGTGCTCTATGCTATTGGCTGACCTAAGGGACACCTGGCACAACAGCCCCATCGAAGAACTGCTCCTGGTTGGAAGGTAATTTAATTTTTAAATTTTACGATTAGGGTCTTAAGCTAAGTCATCCAAATTTATCATTTTTGTATGTTAGTTGTCCAACGTAAATGTTCTTTATTATAAAAAGAAAATGACTATTTTGTCGATTTTTTTAATAAAGCTTTCTCATTAGGAAATTCACCCGAAGTAATACATACATTCCTAAAAAGTCTAAATAGTCATATTCAACCACTAAACCCTAGAAATAAGTACTATTCTTTAAAATATCGATCGAGCTGAAACATACATGTTGAGCTCATTCTTAATAAACCTAGATATCAAAACGAATCAAACTTCTTAACAAAGTACCTAAGCACCCAATTATGGTGTTGTAAGCTAAGACCTCGAGGAGATATAAAAGAAAACCAAAGAATGAGCTCCACCTAGTCACTATGGCCTATGCATCATGCTTCTTCTTGCTTTTCTCGGCAGTCTTTCCTGATTGAACTAGGGTACCGTCTGGTGTTTCTACCAAGTCAAAAGAGGCTGCCCTAATTTGCTTCTGAGAAGGAGAGAAACTTAGTTTGCTTCCCATGAGGAAGAGATACCACAACCCTAAACCCTAAACCTTAAAAATTCAAGTTTCTCCAAGCGCAAGAAACTTGAATTTTTATAAGTTATACATACATAAGTGGAGGCGTTGTTGATTTGAGTTTGTATTCATCTTTTGTAGTTGGCTTTGTTTGGTTGGCAGAATTGAGGGGAAAGAAAAGGAAATACAAGTGTTTCCAGTGCTTGGGGCAACTCAAGAGAGGATCTGGGGAGAAACCAACTCCCGAAAAGGGAGGAATTTAGGGGGAGAATCGTTCCCACCACCCACCCTCGATTTATTCTCAGCTATCATTACGTTTATTTTCTTCCCGTACTAACCTTGCTAGAACATTAAAATTCCTACGTACTAATACCCTCTCAACTCATCGTTTCTTATTAAAACGTCTTCCATCTGCAAATAATTAAGAACCTTTGAATCTCCATTCTTCTTCAAAGTAAGGAATCATCTTCTTCTTCCTCACCAATCAAGCTTCATTCAGGTATGGATTACGATTCTGAACCATTCTAGGTTTTATTACGGTTTGGGTTCCCTTAGATTATGGGTTTTGAACCATTTTGGGTTACCTTCGGATTTGGATTTCGAACTATTTTGGGTGTTGCTTTGTGCTTTTGGTTTGTTGAACTTTGTAGTGTATTGCGTGGGATATATAATTGGAGTTACAAGTAATATAAATAAGACTAGTTTGCAATCTCATAACCATTTTTACTTCTAACAAGATAAAGAAATCTACCAGCCTGGTGATGTTGTGATGGTAATGATAGAGGATCAATATGATTAGAGATATAGGGGAATCAGATGTTGATAAAGACCTACTGGTCTTGCTTGCAGATGAAAGACAAGTCCAAGCATTAGAACTTGTTGAAGTATAACAATACCGAATAAACTTCTCTAACAATGATCAATTCATTGTTACTTTTTTTTTAGTTTTCTGTGAACTGAACATATTAGTTACAGGAGTAATCAAGAGGCCTTGTTTTGACATTATTTTGAGTTGCATTGGATCACTTCAAATTAGCTGCCTACATACATTTAGCATAGCAAGATCGATCATATCAGTTAGTATTTTAGCATAATTGAGCAGGATCACGGGGATGATTGGAGGAGAAATTTAGTTGCCTGCCTCATGTTGTTTTAACTCTTGTAATGTTAATATTTGTATCTTGATCATTTTTACGGGCAATTTATGCTCCTGGAACATTGAACTTTAGTAGTGTGTATATTTTGCTAGTATGGGCATTTTTCTTTTTCATGCATATATACAGTAGCTGGTTGGCATCAGGTTGATGCAGTTGCTTACTTGCACATAATCACATTATTTCACCCAGACACAAAGATGCTTATGATTTTTAATATATATGATATATATATATATATTATTTCTTGAAGGTTGAACACAAGTCAATGACTCAATGTTTAAGCTTTATGACCTTTCGGCAACATTGTAATTGCAGTATGAATGCACGACATTTTCTTTTATAAATGTACGACATTTTCTACGGAGAATATCCAGTATGAATGGACGTTGATGATCTAGTAGTTCTATTCATTACAATACAACATTTTAAGGTACTGTAGCTAACAAGCTGATAGTTACTTGTTTGCTTTGTAGTATGACTAGTATCAGATTCATACAGCATTTGAGCCTATTATTCCCACACCGGCTTAATTGTCTTTATTTAGTTAAAAAGTTCTTTGTGAGTTAGTGATGGATTATTGACGTGCAAACTAGGTCTTTTTTTCTTTTTTCTTTTTTCTTTTTTCTTTTCAATGATCTTGAATGTATGCAATTTTTTGCTATTCTCCTAGCAATGGTGCCTGATTTATATATACAGCCCTGGAATAGAAAACACATATGAGGATCTGTAATAATACAAAAGACTAATATGAAATCCCATAACTTCAGCTCGTAATGATACAAAAAACTGATTGATTTAGTCTTTTAAATGTGAAGCTTGTATCACTTGTGTTTTGAACAATTGATCAGCTCCCTTTTTTGGCAGAACTCCTGAAATCAAGTAAAAGTCGTGCTCCTGAAATCAAGTAAATGTCGTGCTCCACACCGGGTGCGGTATAAAATCTGGCTAAACATATCGTGAAACACGATGACATAAGAGGTTCTGAACTATTGACACATTCTGTAAGAAAGAACGAATTTTCAATGTTGAGTTGACTAAGACTGCTTGTCTAAAGGAAATTGTTATAATAGACACGCCATATACTATATTTGTCTCGTCCACAACTAAGAGACCGTAACTCTTTCGACGGGAAAGGAACCACACAAAACAAGTCGTACAACACGTCGGAGCCCCTGAAACTACTGCAATCACCCACTAGAGGGTCAATGACTAAAAAGTATACCCATTGTGGATAACCAGAACATTGTGTCAACTCCCAACGAAAATCTTACTTCCCATAGTGGTCATCGTAAACCCCTTGTCGATACCAGTATTTATGCCGTAAATCGTATCGACAACCAACTCTCATACATATGAACACTACAAGAAAAGGAGACATTACCGGCGACGGGAGGTCGCCGGCCTTGTCTTTTTTTTTCGCCGGAAATGTCATTCCCGGCGACGAGTCGCCAGCAATGACGTCGCCGGAAATCTCCCGCCGGTGTTAACATTACCGGCGACGCCGTCGCCGGCAATGGTTC
Organism: Geum urbanum; assembly: GCA_946800695.1. Classification (NCBI taxonomy): domain Eukaryota; kingdom Viridiplantae; phylum Streptophyta; class Magnoliopsida; order Rosales; family Rosaceae; genus Geum; species Geum urbanum. The sequence goes on from OX327001.1 coordinate 15,153,178, forward strand.
CGCCGCCGTGGCCGGAATTTGTGACATTGCCGGCGACTGAGGTCCATGTCGCCGGCAATGTCAGAAAAAATTTTGAAAAAAAAACGCGGTTCTGGATTGGGCCCAATTCCAGAACCTGCATTGAAAGACATAAACCGTACAATCATACAAGTTCAACAGTACACATAAATGTCCAACGTACAGTACAAATAGCAACGACGATACGAAAATTAACTACAACTACAGGTCAGGGTCGAGGAACTTGCGGGTCAGGGTCGAAGTAATCAAAGTACTCATTTGAATTCCGGTGGCTACCTTGGTCTTGCTCTGGCGTTGACTGGTGCGGTGGTGGTGGTGGATAGCTAGGGAACGGAGGGACCGGGGCCGGGGGAGGTGTGGGGAACGGTTGTCCGGTAGTCTGAGCCTCGTACATCGTCCGCATCCATGTGTACATCTGAGCCTGCACCTGTGTCTGCTGCATTTGGTACTCGGCCATCTGCCTCTTTTGCTCCTCCAACTCCCTCTGCGTCCTATGAAGCTCCGCTGCGAGGTTACGACTAGAAGTTGAACTTCTTGACCCGGTAGAGTATTGTGAAGTGGTTTTCAATACTCCTTCGCCCGCCGAGCCCATTCCCCTACAGTAGTAGGTATTCTTTCCAGTCCCGCACGCTTTTGCCATGATCTGAGCCGCTATCGGGGGATCAAGCGGATCGATCTGAGAGGCATACTGGGTGACTTCTTCCTCGGAGCAGTCAGGATGGTTAGTCCGAGCTATACTCATGGTCACTTCTGTCGTCGCCTCCTCCACTCTCGCCTAATTGAAAAGCGAAAATGAACAACGTATTAACTAACAACATCTATTAATATCGAAAAATAGTTTTATTAACACATGGAGAGGCGAAAGACTTACCGCTTCATCAGGGCATTGCGGATAGAACTTCTGATGAATATACACCAAGGGGTTCACTTCTTGTTGTTGCTGCGCCTTAGTCGACCAACCCATGTAGTTGAGTGAACCTGCATGATGGGCCCTGGTGTTTTTCAATCTATTCGCCCGGTTCGTCTTCGAAATCGCCTTGTTTGATAAACATATGGAAAAAAATTAGTAACTAACTATTTCAATCTGATACGATACATTAGGCTTGTAAGATATATTAAGGATGCATACCTGAGCTTTGGGGTGCTCGAAGTGGGCTATCAGCCACAGCCACTCGTACTCCCTAAACCGGAATTCGCTAGGAGTAGAACCTCGGCCTAGCTCCTTGTATACAGTGTAATGGGAAGAAAGCTCGTTCTTCCACTCTTTATACCTATATTAAAACAAGGAAAAAAAGTTAGAGATATTAAAACAGTTGATAAACAAAAATCTAACTCGATATATATTCAAATAAGTGGAAGCACATCACCGATTATGTAGTTGACGCTCTACCCACGTGTGAATAAGAACTTCATCCACGTCAAACCACACCTGCAATATGAATATATAAAAGGTAAAATTATATATTTAAGTGGACTTAATTAATAAATGTAAAATTTACGTAATGAAAATACGATTTTACTCACACTGAGTGCATTATGCACTTGCATCTTCACGTAGATAGGCACAGATTCCCAATCTGGCCAAAGCATTGGGACCTTGTCCCGCACGATCGCACCGGCCATGCTGACATATTTGCGCGTGGTGTCGAATGCCTCGATCACCTCGCCATCCTCATTGGCCCTTATGGGCGTTTTCCTTCCGCCGGTGGCCTGCTCAAGTCTCTTCCCGGTGCAGGTGCCTCTAGCCCCTTTCCGTTTTCCAGTCCCATTAACGAAATTGCCTAATAAAACAATGTCAACAAATTGATATCATTAATTGAACCAATCGCAAGTCTTAAGTAATAATTAAGTAATCAATCTGATGTTAAATAAAATTTACCTGCATCGTCCGTTTGTTGGTTGGTGCACCTCACACTCCAAAGATACACGGGGTCGAACGGGAGGAAGTTATACGCTTCCTCCACGGTCAGGAAATCCGGCCGTCCTTCAATATAAACAGGCATCCCCCTATCATCGAATTCAGGGATGACAGGAATCTCGTCGGGTAGGAAGAGACCGGACGGCGGAGATAGACGAGGCCTGGACGATGAGGCGCCAGCACCACCATGTGCCTCAGATGATTCCCGTGAAACGGGAGTAGGCACCATCCGAATATGGGGCATTCGGATTGAGGGAGTTTCTGATGCCCCCGTTGACTGTCGCTCGTCTGAGGCTCTGCCACCGGAGGGACGTCTGCTGATTGAGCGTCTAGAGACTGAGGCTCGAGCCTCGAATTCCGGTTCCACGGCTCTTGATCGTGCAGCTTCCTCCTCAGCTCGCGCCTCTAGCAAGGCTCTCGTGCGAGCAGTCATCATTGGCCCACTGGGCGTGTTGCTAACTGCGGCCGAGGAGGAAGCTTGACTACTGTTCCCTCCACTATTTCGGGAACCTCTCCGAAGCCAATTAGCCGCAAAACCTCCTGGACATCGTAATAGTCATGGATTCGGTTCAATAACAAATCGGAACCGGAACGGTGTGGAACCGGAACCGTTTGAAACCGAAACTGTTTGTAACCGGAACCGTTTGTAACATAACGGTTCCGGTTACAAACAGTTCCGGTTCCAAACCGTTCCGGTTCTATAACAAATCGGAACCGGAACGGTGTGGAACCGGAACCGTTTGAAACCGGAACTGTTTGTAACCGGAACCGTTTGTAACATAACGGTTCCGGTTACAAACAGTTCCGGTTCCACACCGTTCCGGTTCTATAACAAATCGGAACCGGAACGGTGTGGAACCGGAACCGTTTGAAACCGGAACTGTTTGTAACCGGAACCGTTTGTAACATAACGATTCCGGTTACAAACAGTTCCGGTTCCACACCGTTCCGGTTCTATAACAAATCGGAACCGGAACGGTGTGGAACCGGAACCGTTTGAAACCGGAACTGTTTGTAACCGGAACCGTTTGTAACATAACGGTTCCGGTTACAAACAGTTCCGGTTCCACACCGTTCCGGTTCTATAACAAATCGGAACCGGAACGGTGTGGAACCGGAACCGTTTGAAACCGGAACTGTTTGTAACCGGAACCGTTTGTAACATAACGGTTCCAGTTACAATAAGTTCCGGTTCCAAACCGTTCCGGTTCCAAACGACCCCGATCCCGATTTCCACCTTCATTTATACGATTAATTAACAACTATATCACCTAAATTAACGACTATACATATTCGATGTGTATATATATATACATCATGCATCTTAATTAAATTTATCCATCACATATTCATCCAAATCACAAACCCTAATTAATTTTCCACATTTTTCACACATATATATATCATGCATCTTAATTAGGTTTAATTTCCGTATATATATACATCACATATTCATCAAAACCACATTTATACATAATTTTCACATATATATATACATCACTTCATATTCACATACCTAAATATATATATACATCACATATATACATACATGCTAATTTAGAACTTATCACCCTAATTTCCAACTTAGCACCCTAATTAATTTACACATACACATACACATACACATACACATACACATACACATACACATGCAAAAAAATAATTAAAAATTGAGAGAGAGAGAGAGGGAGAGAGAGAGGATCGGACCTGCCATTTTCTTCCACCTACAATGGTGAGGGGAGGAGAGGAGGGGAGGAGGGGAGGAGGGGAGGAGGAGATTTTCGGAGGAGGAGAGGAGAGGGGATCGGTGGAGAGGAGGAGAGGGAGAGGAGGAGTAGAGGATAAGGAGGAGGAGTGGGAGAGGAGGAGGAGGACACTCACCGGACCGATTTGGGAGGAGGAGAGGGAGAGGAGAGGGAGAGGAGGAGGAGAGGGAGAGGAGGAGAAATGAAAGGCTCGGGCTGGATAAAATCACAAACCAGAAGACATTACCGGCGAGTTGCTTATAACTCGTTGGTAATGACATTACCAACGACGAGTTAACTCGTGGGTAATGTCATTACCAACGAGTTGCTTATAACTCGTTGGTAATGTCATTACCAACGACTTCAACTCGTTGGTAATGTCATTATTTCCCGAAGAATATCCGACAACATTTTCCGTCTACGATTTCCGGCTACATTTTCCGACTACATTTTTGATTATCAATTTCCGTATCCGTACGATTAATGACTACATTTTCCGTCTACATTTTCGATTAATGATTTCCGTATACGTACGATTAACGTCGACTACATTTTCCGTATACGTCCGATTAACGACTACATTTTCCGTATACGTCCGATTAACGACTACATTTTCCGTATACGTACGATTAACGACTACGATTAACGACTACGATTTCCGTATACGTACGATTAACGACTACGATTTCCGTATACGTACGATTAACGACTACATTTTCCGTCTACGATATCCGGCTACATTTTCCGACTACAATTTCGATTATCAATTTCCGTATACGTACGATTAACGACTACATTTTTCGACTACATTTTCGATTATCAATTTTCGTATACGTACGATTAACGACTACATTTTCCGTATACGTACGTACCATTTCCAGCTATGCACATTTTCCGACTACAATTTCCAACGTACTAAGGATGATAATCGTAATCATCTTCATCACTTGAGTCTGACTCGGTTTCATAGGTAACCTCTGGCAATATGTGCCGCTCCTCGTCATCTGAATCAGCGTCAACTTCATATGGATTAACATTGAGAAGTTCTGCTCCAGTAATTCGAACCACACTCCCAGATCTCACATTATTAAGGCGAATCGTAGATGATTCCGGAATGTCAAAAGCGTTCGGCTCTTGGTATGCAGTAACTTCCTCATCATCTGCGGTATCACCAAGTGTGGCAGCACTGTATATGTTTCTATGAGCAACATGGTTAACCACCTTCCACGGGACTTTGTTAAGAAGATCGTGCAGGTAAAACACTTGTTTTACTGATGAGGCAAGAACGAAAGGGTCATCTTCATACCAGGTAGTAGCAGTATTCACCGAAAATATTCCGTACTGATCGGTCCTTGTGTTCTCCGGGCTAGTATCAAACCATCTACACTTGAACAAGTGCACTTTCATGCGGTTCCCATAAATTAGTTCAACAACTGAATGAAGGACACCGTAATAGTCAACGCCATCCTGCCCACCATGGACCATCACCCCACAATTCTGTGTTTTCAGTCGGTCGTCTCGATTTTCACATATAAATTTCACGCCATTGACCTGACACATCGAGTACACTTTTGAAGCAATCGGTTTCATCGCCAGGACCCTCAATTCGTTTGACCACTCTGGGCAACCATCATCTGCTACATGGTTCATCTGAAAACGTCCATATATTAATACGTACAGAAGAAATTATGTCATCTTGAAACCACAAAAGCACGTACATACATACATGCTATGTAAGGATATATATATAAAAATAGACATATACACATATACTTACCCATTGACCAAAGTAGTTTGCAAACGTCTTGTTGTGGTAATCAACATTTCCGGCAATAGCAGGGCAGTGAAGATGATAGTTTTTCCAATATTGTACTTCTTGACAGTTAATCAGTACCGACCAGTGGGCAATGGCTACCTCATTTCCATCCAACTTGTACGACTTTGGCAAGCTTCCCTGTACTACCACGTCACTGGAGATGATAGAAAGGTTGAACTGGGGTTCATCTATCGGCATATGTTGTTGGGGGTCCTCTACATTTTCGAGGTACACTTTGGTGTACGTTACACACTCGTGCGCAAGATATGCTTCAGCGATACACCCTTCAGATGCATATTTATTCTTCACATAGTCCTTGTAGGCTCCCAATTGTCTACAAGTTAACAAGTACATGTTAACTTACTTAACCAGAAGTCATTACATATAAAAACCATAGGCAAACCAAATTTATGAATCATTTGTACCTTTCCATGGGATACATCCAAGTGTAGTGTACGGGACCGGTAAGCAACAATTGTTCGGGAAGATGGATCATCAGGTGCGGCATTATGTCGAAAAAATTTGGGGGAAATATCCTCTCAAGCTTGCACATGATAAAAATGATGTCATCTTGCATCTCCCTCAGGTCTGCTTTTTTAACTTCCCTGGTGCATAACTTCTGAAAGAATCTTGACAAGGCCACCAACGGCTCCACCACCTCTTTGGGCATGTACCCTCGAATGAAAATAGGGAAAAGGCGTTGAAGCAGTACATGGCAGTCATGACTCTTTAATCCGTACATCTTATTGTCCCGGAAGTTAACACACCTGCTTATATTTCCTGCATAGCCATAAGGATACCTGCATATATATATAGATGAAGCCATATATATGGACCAATTATATTTCTCGCATATAACCATATATACTCCGCTAAAAATTTAAGGACAAATTCATACATAGCCATAAGATCGAATATATACCTGACATTACTCAGCCACCGAAAAATTTCATGCTTATGCTTCGGCTTTACGGTGTACGGAGCTTGCGGCATTTTTCTCTTACCATCTCTTAACCACAAATGTTTCCGCACACCCATTGCTTTAAGATCAATGCGTGCCTTAGGGATGTCTTTTGTTTTCCCCTCCAAGTTAAGAACTGTGCCCACCACACTTTCACACACATTCTTCTCTATGTGCATGACATCTAGGTAATGTCTGATAGGCAACCTGGGCCAGTAGGAGAGTTCCCAGAATATGCTCTTGTGTGTCCAAAACTTATACCTTTCGGGCTTTTCTGGAATTGACGCCACTATGTCAGGATGATTGCTCAGTTGGCCAAAATCGTATTCATTCAACACTTCCAAAATTTCGTCCCCTGTCCATCGCCTGGGTGCCACACCAGTTTCAACAGTCCCATCAAACGCGTCTGGATCCTGCCTAAATGGGTGATCATATGGAAGCCAACAACGGTGACGCATCGAGACAATTTTACTGCAATGAGGACTGCAACAATCAACCGTCATGCACTCTGAACAAGCCCTGTAACCCCTGGTAACGTTGCCCGACAACATACCGCGGGCAGGAAAATCACTGATGGTGCCAACAAGCATGGCATGCATCTGGAACATCTCCTTTTTGAACCTATCGTAAGTGGGGTGGCCACACTCACTCAGGTACTTAAGCTCCTCAATCAAAGGCCTCAAATACACATCGAGACACTTTCCTGGATAACCCGGGCCCGGAATTAACAGAGTGAGCATATTGTATTCCTTCTTCATGCACATCCATGGTGGAAGGTTGTACGGTACCAAAATAACTGGCCATATACTGTATTGAAGACTCATGTTGCCAAAAGGGTTGAATCCGTCAGATGAGAGCCCTAGCCAAACATTTCGGACCTCTGCTGCAAAATGATCAAACTCCCTGACCATGTGCTTCCAAGCCTCTCCGTCGGAAGGGTGTATAAGGGTGTCATCGTCAGGCAAGTTCCTCTCAGCCCACCATCTCATTGCCTCGGCCGTGAAAGCACACATGAACAACCGCTCCAGCCTATCAATAAGCGGGAAATATCGAAGTATCTTCACAGCTTTCTTGTTGCCTGCAGGAGTCAACTTATACCTTTCTGTAAAACATACCGGGCAGGCTTCAAGGTCTTCGAGATCTTTTCCCCAGAAGAGAATACAATCATATCTGCATGCATGGATTTTGATGTAGGAAAGCCCAAGATCTTTCAGGATATGTCGCACCTTATGATGAGTGGTAGGAAGACGATGACCGGGTGGCAGTAGCGAAGCAGTCCACTTCAACCAAGAATCAACAGCTTTGACAGACATTTTGTTCTCCATTTTGAGCTGCATCACTCCCATGACACTTTCAAGAACAGTCTTACTACAACCGTCGTACAACGGAGTCTGTTGCAAAATGCAATCAGGTTGTTGTACTTGTCCATACCGCTTGTGTTGACATGACCTCCAGGTAATGGTTCGACTGGCTCGATATGGGGGAAACCCTCAACGACGGGAGGGACATTTGGTGCTTCATCAGCGAATACACCGCTCTCATGAGGAAACATATCATTGATTAACATCGATGTTGGATCATAGGATGAACTGCCCCTCTCAGCAAAATCTCCATGATCATAGCGTGGACTAGCCCTCTCACCAAATTGTCCATGATCATGCGGACCCGCTACCGATGTTTCACCGTGATAAATCCAACAAGTGTACTTATCCCAAAACCCGTATTTACTCAGGTGCCTCTGGACTTTATCGATGGGAAATCGAAATCGATCGCTGAAACACTTACATTCTTTACACGGGCAATAATGAAGTGTAGTGTCTCCACAATTAGCCTTCACAAAATCCACAAAACTCCTAATTCCCTGGTGATATCTGACATCCCATCTTTCGAGGCTCATCCAACTCTTGTCCATCCTGAAAATTCTAACAATTTTACGTATTAGTTATATATATACACACACATTCACTACTAATAATCGACGTGATCTCTCAATTCAACTCTAATTAAATCAACACATGCATGCATATGTATATATATCGATCTAATCTCTGAATTCGATTCAGTACTCGATGATAGTATTCTCCTTTTTTCAATTCAAAACGTATTTGACTGGGTAGGAGGAGGCTCTGTTAAGCCTGGCTCCGATAACAATACGATAATACTAGTCATTGATTCAGACACAAGATTAACTACAACCTGTTTTCTCGTTTCGGTGACCGTACATCAACAACATTTCATATATATCTCACGAATTGGATTTGATCAACACACACACACATATATATATATACCACATATACGTATATATACACCTACGTACCTATATATATAGCTTCCCGAATGATCGAGTTTTCGACGCGCGCCTTAATTTTGACAATATACCGAATGATCGATTTCAAAGCGTACGTTTTCCTTCTTTCGATTTCTTTGGATTTTTTTCGCTCAAAATGATTGAATGATCGAGCTGCCCCATCCGGCATCAAATATAAGACACATTGCCGGCGACGGAATAAGTCGCCGGAAATGAAGACATTACCGGCGACTTTACGCCGGAATCTCGCCGGTAATGTGGCCTAGACATTACCGGCGACTCCAACCGTCGCCGGCAATGTCTAGGGCACATTTCCGGCGAGATTCCGGCCGGAAAATCGCCGGTAATGTGCCCTAGACATTGCCGGCGACGGTTGGAGTCGCCGGTAATGTCTAGGCCACATTACCGGCGAGATTCCGGCCACATTACCGGCGACGGAGTAAGTCGCCGGTAATGATGGACATTACCGGCGACTTTTCCGGTCGCCGGCCTTGTTGGCCGGAATCTCGCCGGTGATGACTCATTTTCTTGTAGTGGAAGAAACAAAATGGGTACTAGACAAAGGTTGATTGCTATGAGTTATTCTGTTGCGGGGTGCTATAATGCTACGCCATAGCCATTTCGTCAGTGTAAAGAAACAAGGCCGTATCATTGATTATATGAAATAAATAAAAGGTGGTGGAATGACTCTTAAATATAATGTGAAAGAAACTGGAACGAATGCAAGCACTTAATTTACTGCACTCGAAGGAAAATCAAGACTTCAGATAGCACGTAATAAGGATGTTTAAGAAAGAATCGTGAAACATCGCGTGAAACACTAAAGGATAACGTATGCCATTTTTTTGACCCACATGCTGCATCATTAATCATAAATCTCCTCAGGAAGCAACCGCATATCACGACTAACTCTGAGTCGAAGCTACGGGTTCGTATTAGGTAAACTACAGGTCCAAACTCCCATAATGCTCTGGTTGTCGACCCTCTGGGAATTATCTCACCATGTACATCAGAGTCATCCCTTTGAGATATAAACCATAACAAGAACCTCGTACTTCTCGTTGCATGAAATCAAACGATAATAGCTCAAATATAACTTAAGAAACGAGGAATCATCGAAAGCAAGGAGGAATTCGTCGAATTGAACTAAATGGAAGTTTAGTACTCTCGCGTACTCGCAAAAAATTACGAAACTACAGATAACACGCTAAAAGTTCCCGCGGAACTGAAACAATGCATTAGACCTTCATGACTCAATCAACAATAATAACATTGAGAGTCATTCTTGGAATTATCATCGTATACTCGACAACACTCGAGTAAGAATCTAGATTGATAACTGACAACCCACTAGCACTGAAAACACATAGTGTCCTTGTCGCCAATTCATATTGAAGTACATAGTTATGCTCTCCTAATACTACTCCCAGTGATATGTACAACGGCGGCTACCTCATCCTATCCTCCTAAGCATAGAAAGATCAATATTAAGTACCAAGGATGCCAAGATATCGACACATCATAACATAACGGCTCCTCAGCCAAAATCGAGATCATCTAATCTCTTAAGATGGCATCATCTACTCTACTGGCAGCCCTGAATACACACTATCAAGATGAACCTCACGACCCACCAAGTCGTTGAAATCTAAAGAATAAAATGTAACAAAAATAGTACATATTCGTTACGAAAATTATTGTTGAAGTCGCCGATCACGTCGATGAGGCATGACATAAGAAACTGGAGATACTCACCTAGAAGATTATCTTATACCATTAGTGATCCATGTGCCCGAAGGCATACGATGGGAGTCGCTACAGTTGGACCATCGCATTCTAAAATCACTAAGGATACAAGATAATCAACAGGATCATGAAACCTAATGCTCTGATACCAGTGGACAAGACCCTCCCTAGATCACCCCAGTAATCCAGAGTTAAGTCTTGTGGGATCTGTGTTAAGGTCTCTAGCTCCGACTAGTCGATATAAGCTACCTTAGTACGAGCAACCCAAATCCTTACTGTGATCATACACAGAGAATGCAGAAGCTGTGAACTGTCATGCCTCGAACTCTGGGCCGTCATGACTTCAACTTGCTATCCTGCAAATTGGGCAATTGAAAACAAAGGGCCCAGGGAAAGGCATAAAAACATAAAACGTGAGAGTGAGTGGACAAAAATCAATATCGTACGATAATCATAAAAACTAAAGTAAAACTGAATCTGATGCATTTCCGCTGATTTCTGTGAAATAATGCGAGTTCAAGTATCATAAACTGAACTGCAAATAGAGACGGTCATTTAGCGTGTTTGTCCTAAGCCGGAATAACTGTATGTGTGAAAGTTATGGTGATGGGATTGTCTAGGGTGTTTGTCCTAACCCGAGATAATCTGGGTCGGATAGGGTGTTTGTCCTAACCCAGTCCGACCGGCTATTCGGTGATCAGCAGAATAGCTAGAGTATTGATGCAACTAAATAAACCATCACTAAGAAAAACCTCCAAATTAAAACTGCTAAATTAAATTGTAATGCTGAAATAAAATGAACTCACAAAACTGAAATATTGAAATTCTAAAAACTGAAAACTGCAAACTGAATCGACTGTGCAAATAAAGGTCCACTCACAGTACTGTGTCGTGATCTCCAATCAGCCAAGCACATATATTGGTGTCTCTATACATCTGCCATGGATTGCTACCACGTCATCCTGAGACAAGAATTATTATTTAAAAACTAATCGCCGAAAATCAAATCAAATAACTAAGCTTGTCATCAACGAGCAATACCATCGAGAACAAGCTTTAATCAAATTCCTAAATCCCAATTCCAATTATTGAATCCTCTCTTTAAGTCGTAACCAAAATTCTTAAACGTTACGTGACTCGCGGTCAAATCGAAAAATGATTCAACCGATTATTAAAATCGTAAAAACATTTAATTATTATCCGATTAACTATACATTTTAATCATTTACGTGCAAATCAATTTAATAATTTCATCATTAGAATCGGTACATAATTACGAACGAAACGATATAAAATTATTGCTGAAAATGCCCTCACCAGATCTCCACTGTGAACCACCGCAGGCAGTGGTGCTGGTGACTTTTCTCGGCAAACCGAATCCCAAATTATAGAGATTAACTATATTCATCAAAGGACCAACCTCCAATTCCGGCCCGATCGACCAAAATTGCCCCCGAAACTCTCCGGCTGGAATATCCTTTCGGTAACCGTTCTCCGCCGTCAAGCCACCTCGTGGCTCGAGGAATGCCCCAATCAGCTCGGGTGACAAGGGGAGCAATAACCCCATCACCCCACCATTCAATTCAATGTCGAACACCGCCCACTACGTTGACCCGAAAACCCTCGCCGAAATCCGATTTTCTTCCACCAATTCTCATCGATTTACAATACCTCGAATCAAAACAAACATACAAATACAATCTAGGATCAAAACCCAATCCAATTATACTTGAAAAGTGGGCGGAAACCTCGTCAAAGCTGACGCCGGTTACCCCTTGAGACAGTGAACTTCACGGTGCCGATTCTCCTTCCTTTGGCACCCATCATTGCAAATTCACCCACCAACATGTAGAGGAGGTTCATGCGCAACTTTTGACACCGGCCTTGCCGGTTTTGATGGTCTTCGGTCCTTCGTCGGCAGAGAACCCGACGGAGAGAGAAAAAGCACGGGAGGGAGGAGAGAGAAAAGAAAAAAAATTGCCAAAAATGAAAAAGAGTTGACTTTCCTTTTACGGAAACTTTCTATTTATATCGAAATTTGTGACTATAAGTATCGTAACCCTTTACAAAACTTTCGTTGATTATAACTTCTTCATCGTAACTCCGATTTAAACTCTTGACATGGCCACAAACTCGTCTCGATAAACTCAACGATTTTTCGCAAAAAATTTCCTCAAAAAAAGTATTTGGCAAAATTCTGATAAATACCATCGATAATTATCAAAGGTAAAAATTAATTATCATTGACGATTACCATTAAATAAATCGTAAATAAAGAATGCTCGGAACGGAATGTCACAAACACTGGAAAGGAGAAAATTATTTTATGCATAGCAGTGCATTTGTGCTGTCTTATGTATCAAGTATCTATTGGTTTAAAACTTAGTTAAAAGTTAAAATAGAATATTTTGTTCCTATTTCGTTCCTTCTTTTTAAACTCTTAGTTAATAAAATAGTTTTACGTGGATAATGCACGGGCAGTGTTGTGTACTGAACATTTTTTCTTGAAAAGGAAAATCGTTAGTTTCCCTTAAGATTCTTAAGGAGAAGGAAAGGGAGAGTAAAGTACTTTCATTTTCAACAACCAAACGAGGCAGGGTATAGTGAAAACTGAAAAAGGAATTTGGCAGCAGCTGAATGTGTTTCCAGTTTTCCACCAAAGAACCAACCATGACTATTCTGTCGATTGATTCTACGTATAACTTAAAAAGAAATAGATAGTCAACTTTCTAGATGGATATATATAATATATATATATAGTGATTGATAGTCAACTTTCTCTGGTAGACGGATGTTACATCACGAAACAAAGACTCGGATTTTTCATATTTCTATTTGGCAACAGAACATACAAATGCGCAATTCTTGGTGAAAAGTCTCTGGTTGTCGTTGTCGTTTCCAGCCAATACATAGACTGAAACAATTGGCGGAGAAATTGCCAATTTTGCAAAGCAAACACAAATGGCCATGAATCTTAGTGAACGATGTATCCAGATATGCCTCGCCTTTCTCCTTCTCATCCCCTTCAGCCATTCCCAACTATTCCTTGATGCCATTACTCCAAACCAGCCCCTCGGAGATGGCCGCGTTTTAATCTCTAGCCGGAAAATGTTTGCACTTGGGTTCTTGCGAATTGGAAGTTCCGGCAACTATTACTTGGGAATATGGTTTAACAAAGATCCAGGGAATGTAACCGTTTGGGTTGCCAACAGAGACAACCCCCTAAGTGGTTCCCCTGGCGTCTTGGCCATTAATGGAGATGGAGGCCTTGTCATATATGCAAACAACCAAAGTTCTAGTACAACGCCTGTTTGGTCGGCTAATGTTTCCCTTTCTTCACCAAACAATTTCACGGCCAAGCTTTTGGATACAGGAAATCTTGTTCTGCTTCAGAATGGAAGCCAAAGAATTGTGTGGCAAGGCTTTGATCACCTGTCAAACACATATCTTCCCTCTATGAAGATCGGGCTGGACCGCCGAACCGGTGCAAAGCGGTTCCTAACTTCTTGGAAGTCCAAAGACGACCCGGCAACCGGAAGCTGCACATGGGGGTGGGCCACAGGTGGGTTTCCGCAAATGATGTTGAACAAGAGCGGAGCTCCGGTGTGGCGGGCCGGACCTTGGACCGGGGATAGATTTAGCGGTTTACCAGGAACGTCTTCTTCCTATGACGGACTCTACAATGTAAGTGTTGTCAACAATGAAGATGAGCTAACTACTTGGTATACCGGCGTCAATGATTCACTCTACACGAGAGCGGTGGTAGACGAATCAGGATTTATGGAACGGCTCATATGGAATGATCAAGAAAACAAATGGATCCCACTGGAATCAGCGCCGAACGATTTGTGCGATAACTACGGAAAATGTGGTCCGAATAGTAACTGCGACCTAAACAGTGACTATGCTTTTCCTTGCACGTGTCTACCCAGCTTCGAGCCCAAATCGCCCCGAGATTGGAATTTGCGAGTTGGGTTGGCCGGCTGCGTTAGGAAAACCGGAGTAGACACTTGTCGAAACGGAGAGGGATTTGTACAAGTAAAGAGTGTGAAGATACCCGATACATCTACGGCAAAGGTTGACTTGAGTATGACATTAAAAGCCTGCGAGTTGAAATGCTTGATGGATTGTTCGTGCACGGCTTATACAAGTGCATATGAGAATGCAGATGAGAAGGAGGGTGGGAATGGGTGCTTGACATGGCATGGGAACTTGATGGACATGAGGACTTATTCCAACGTTGATCAAATTATATATGTTCGAGTTGATGCAATTACAGCAGGTGCGTACAATACTTTTTATTATTATTTTTTACGTTAATTTAATTAATATCTTATGTAATAATTATACAAGAGATCTGATAATGACAAAAATATGAACCTCATAAAATAATACTACAAAAATGTTGACGCCAACATAAAACACAACATAACTAGAAGATGCTAGGGTAGGAATCAAATAATCCGGTGTCTTCCGGTTTGCATTATGCAATTAACATTCTGAAAGAGTCGAAATCGAAGTAGCATCTTCATTCAGAAAAATTATTCTACATGCAGCAGTGCATGTGCACTTGCCTACTGGGATAAAAGTAAAATTGGAATTTCGTTTTTTTATAGTATTTCTTATAACTTTTGTTTAGTTTTGAGCAACAAAAAAATTGTCATGTAGACGGTGCAAGTGTACTGTTGTATATAGAATACCTTCTACTTCATCCAACAAATATATTAGGAAAAATTGTTCGGATGATCACTCATCTATGACACATTCTAAACTTTGATCACTCATTGATAGTAAATATCAATAAGGTCACTATCGAACAACTCCTTTTATCACTTTGATCACTCAAACGTTAAAAAATTAAGGGTTTTGATCCAAAGAACATCTAGAATAAAAACAATGACCAAAAAGTCACTCAATTTCAAAATTTTACCCATAGATCACATTATTCTAAAATAAACTGAAAATACTCCTGATAATCGAATTAATTACACCATACCATTGAGGTAAACTTCGCAAAAATTATAACTTCTGCCACTGACAGAAAACGAACCGGACGCGAGATCTGATCTCAATCTCCTCGACCAGCCACGGCGGCTCCTCGCCTCCTCCTCCATCGTCCTCTCCTGCGAGCTCTCACCTCTTCTGTTGCCGGGTTTGGGTTCGTGTCGGCACAAACAGAGGCCGAGAGATTGTGAGGAACTGAGGCAGCGCACGAAAGGTGGTCGCAAGCTCCAATGTGGAGCACGAACGGTTGCCGCGAGCTCCAAGGCGACGCGCGAGGAGTAGCGGGGTGGGGAGCGGCGAGATGCGATCGACGATGACCGAGTACACAACCCGTTTGGGTGGCCAAAGTAATTTTTTTATTTTTTTATTTATAATTTGTTAATAACTTTATTAAAAACGTAAATGTTATCTTTAGTTAAGGTTAATGGTGTTTTTTTTTTATTTAGCAAACGTAAATTGTATATTCGTAAACTACAGTAAAACTTCGATAATTTAATACTCGATTAATTAATAACCTCGATAAAATAATATTTTTTGTCAGTCTCAACTTGGGGACTTGAGTATTAATTTAATACTCGATTAATTAATAACCTCGCTAAATTAATAAATTTTTCAGTCCCGAAGTTATTAATTTATCGAGGTTTTACTATATATGTAAAGTATACTTGTAAACCTGTGTTGGTATCTTTAAGGTGTTGTGATGATATCTTTATAACACTGAGATAGTATTATTATAACATTGTCATGGTATCCTTATAACAGTGTGATTGTATTCTTAAAATAATTTTATAGTATATTTATGATACTAGGATAATATCTTTATGATACTGAGATTGTTTCGTTTAAACGTTGTCATGATATCTTATGTTGTATCCTTAAAACACTTTCATTGTATTTTTATTACACTGTGATAATATCTTTATTACACTGTGATGATATCTTTATAACACTGAGATTGTATATTTGAAATGTTGTCATGGTATCCATATGTTGTATCCTTAAAATTAACCCTTTCATGGTATGTTTATGACATGATGATGATATCTTTAAGATACTGTGATGATATCTTTATGACATTGTGATAATATCTTTATAACACTGTCATAGCATCCTTAAAAGACAGTCAATGACTCATGGTATCTTTGTGACGCTATAATGTATCTTTATAACACTGGGATGATATATATATATGTAGTTGTGTTAGTATCCTTATCCAAACCCTATCTTAGACCTTAAATTCTAAATACCACATCCTAAACACTAAACTCGATACTATCTCCCTTACACCCTAGACCTTAAACTCTCTCTCTCTCTCCCTCTCTGACAGTCTGACATACTCTTCTCCTAAGTGTTCAATTTTCTTGTTCTTCTATTTTTGATTAATTCTAAGATATAATGAACTAAGATAAAAAAAATTAAATTTCAATTAGGATCGAATCCTCCACTTCAAAGACCCCATCTAGTATTACATTGCTGAGTTCCTAAATTTCAGTTCTTCGAGCTTTGGTTAATTACTTCTTGTGAATGTTTATTTGTAGCTGAATCTGTAAAGCCAAGAGGTGGTTTTCTAAGTAAGAGGGCAAAGCTGGCAATTTCACTATCTATCTTTGCTGGCTTTTTCCTAGTTACACTTCTATGTTGGTTGGTAAGGATGAAGATGAAAGGTAAACCAACACACTTGTTTAGATACTCCGCAATATTGTTATCTTCTACGTGAAAGAATTATCTATGCTCAGCTCATTGAGATCGATTGTTGTTAATTAATGAACACAAGGCTAAAAAAAAAAATTTGTCTTTGATGGCAGGAAAGCGTGGAGAAGATAATTTCTCATTTATACTTGACTCTAGATCACACTACTTCGAAGAATATATAGTTGGATTAACAACTCTTGATGAGAGTAGAATAAATTCAGAGTTATTGTTCTTTCATCTGAATACCATAGAAAAAGCCACCAACAACTTCTCCCTTTCAAACAAGCTTGGAGAAGGAGGTTTCGGCTCTGTTTATAAGGTATCATTCCACTTCATCATACCTGTACTATTTTTGGTGTATCATTCATGTCAACCAGGTAATTTTTGAGTTTGATTCGTAATTTCAGGGTGTCCTTCTCAATGGCAAGGAAATAGCAGTGAAAAGATTATCCAAGAATTCTGGCCAAGGAGTTGAAGAATTCAAAAATGAAGTGCTCCTGATTGCAAAACTCCAACACAGAAACCTAGTGAGGATATTAGGTTGTTGTCTTGAACATGAAGAGAAGATTTTAATCTATGAATACTTGAGCAACAGAAGTTTGGATTATTTCATTTTCAGTAAGTCTTACTTTTCTTTAAAATGTTATTTCACTTTCTTCTTTCATACTTGAGTAAGGAAGAGTTTTCTTACTTTTTTAAATCCAGATGAAAAAGAGAGAGCGACATTAGATTGGACAAAACGATATGTGATTATCTTTGGGATTGCTAGAGGGATACTATATCTTCACGAAGATTCGCGGTTAAGAATCATCCATAGAGATCTAAAAGCCAGCAATGTCCTGTTAGATGGTTCTTTGAATCCAAAAGTAGCAGATTTTGGTATGGCCAGAATGTTTAGCGGGGAGCAAAGTGAAGCAAACACTAATCATGTGGTTGGAACATAGTAAATATCCTCTTAAATAATTTTATATTAATTTGTTAATTGATGTTTATTAGTTGACTGTAAGCTTAACATTTTCTTTTTTCTTTCGGTAGTGGTTATATGTCACCAGAATATGCGATGGAAGGATTGTTTTCAGTAAAATCTGATGTGTATAGTTTCGGCATATTGCTGCTAGAAATCATTACTGGCAGAAAGAATTCTGGTTATTACCATGAGGAGTACCCTGATTCCAATTTGGTTGGACATGTAAGGCAGAGAAGTTTCGCTTGCTTGAAATCTGCTAAAAATGACTGATATTTGGTTCCTTTTTGTATTACTTAACTTGAAGTTTTCACTCTTTTTGTTTAGGTTTGGAAGTTGTGGAAAGAAGGTAGAACCTTGGAAGTCATTGATTCATTCATGTGCAAGCCATACCCCGCTGATCAAGTTCAAAGATGCCTTCAAATTTCGCTCTTGTGCGTGCAAGAGTTTGCAACAGATCGACCAACCATGTCAGATGTTGTCTTTATGTTAGGCCACGATGCTGCTCTTCCTTCACCAAGTAGACCTGCATTTTTGTTGAGGAGAATACAGGCTGGTACAGATCCATCAAGCAGTGGAGGATGCAATTCGATAAATAATGTCACATGTACAATAGTAGAAGCTCGCTAAATTTGATCTCTATAATTTCTGATCACCAAGTCCGTTGTTGTAAAGCATATGCAAGCAACCATGTCTTGAATTGATGTTTCCTGCTAGGAAATGATGCTGCCTGTTGCAGCTCCGTCACATGGACAACCACTTATTTCCTTTTGCATAATGTTGATGTATAGTGAGGGTTTTAGCGGTATATATTCAAATAGATTAAAATCACTATCAGGGTCTAAACTTTCACCAAGCCATCAATGTGATGTTTAAACTTTAAAAACTATCAAAGTGGTGTCCAGACTTTTAAAACAACATATTCGTGGTGCTTATGACCAATCTTAGTCACTTCTCGGTTAAGTCTAATGACGTGGCACTGTCGTAATTCAAACTGTAGGGGTATTAACGTTATTTCTCCATCTTAACCATATATACACCATCATAATTCAAACTGTAGGACCTGAAGTTTTGAAAACATATCAAAGAGATGCTCAAATCAAAATCATATTTTCATTGTCAGGCCCAAGAGCATCTTACCAGACTAACAATACAATGTCTAGGATAAAAGCTATAAATATAAAAGGACTATGGCTGGCCAGCTATGCAGGAAGTAGCAGGTTATGAAACTGCCTCACTCGATCTCCTTGTTGCCTCATGTTATAATCTTAGCATACCTCATATAGAGGCTATCAACGACCTTGCCCATATTAGATATGGTTTCCAAGGTCTTCAAATATAATGACGTAGCCAGCACCATGGTCCAAAGTCCATGCAAACTTCTTGTCAAGAATCATTTGAGTCAATTTCTTCTCCACATGATCAAAAGGCAGCTCAATCAGTTCCATAATATGAGCAATTTCCACCTTTGAGAAAGGCTCAATCAACCTGCAGAGATTTTGTTCTAATAGAGTGTCATAGAGGGAAGAGAGGTGCATGTGGACAATAGGGTCTTCCTCTAGCTCCAACTTATAATCCCTAATAGCAATCTCGAAAAGCTTCAAAGAACATTTTGAGTGAGCATTAGCCACTACCTGCATAGCGTCAAGCTCACGCCCAACATACTTCAAACCAGCTTTAGATGATATCATACCAGCCACATCATCAGCCTGACTCACCATAATTTTGCATAGCAACATATACTTGAGACTAAATACAGCATGAGGATCTTCAAGAGCATTGAAGGCTTCAAATGCTTCAAAGAAATAACTGTAGCCGGTTTTATAGTCCTTCTCTTCTGCATGAAGGATACCACTCTGCAAATCAATAGTTCTCTGTTGAGCTGGAGGCACATAGATAGCATTTGTTGCTGTTCTAGGCTTCTAGCTGCAGTCAGTGAGGCCTCGGCTTTAGGGAGATTTCTCAAAGCAAAGTGAAGCTTACTCTCCAACAATTATATATCAATAAGAAGCAGCTTGTCATCTAGCTTCAGGCCATTTGTGATTGAAATCGAAGTGATACTTTTGGGCCATTTGTGCCTTATTCAGTGCATATGATGTTTTTGGGCCTGATAATGAAAATGCAATTTTGATTTGGGCATCTCTTTGATATGTTTTCAAAATTTCATGCCCTACAGTTTGAATTACAACGGTGCATATATGGTTAAGAGGGAGAAATGGTGTTAATACCCCTACAGTTTGAATTACGGCGGTATAATGTCATCAGACTTAACCGAGAAGTGACAAAGATTGGCTGCAGACACCACGAATATGTTGTTTTAAAAGTTTGGGCACCACTTTGATAGTTTTTATAATTTTAAGAATCACATTGACGACTTATGAAAGTTCAGACTCTGATGAGGACTTTAATCATATTCAAATATAACTCATATTCCTCGGTCTATCAATATATATATCCTCTATCCCCATGAGGCCCTTAATCCAAACTAGCCCATCGCACGCGTATTCGGTGACATTCTAATCTCGATTAATAATTATTTTGCGCTTGTGTATCTCTTTAACTTCATGAGGTGAGTGAGCATTACAAAATTTTGTATTCAAAAGCTGCCTAAAGACAGACCAACATTGCCATATGTGGTTCTCATGTTAAGGGAGAAAATCTGTCTCAGCCAAAGGAGCCTGGCTTATTTATAGAAAGATCTAGGTTGAGAGGTTCCATATATGTAACTTGTCACCTTGATAGATTATTAGACCAAGGGAAGAAATGTCAATTACCATTACCGCATGGAAGCTAGATTAAAAACCACCATTTGGTCGAGTTCCAGAAACTAGTTAAAAATTTGTAACATGAAAGTAGCCTTGTAAACTTGAAAACCAACCCCTTCAGTCAATAGAAACTACATAAAAGTTCATGCAGCTATATATTCAAGGTGAAGTTCTTTCTGCTTATCCTCATGACTTCATAGTCTCTCTTTTTTTGTCTCTCTTTTTTGCTTTCTCTTCTTTTAATTCATGGTGACTGACGAGTAACCATTTCTGATGTATAAAATGCACAATTTGCTCTAAATAATTTAGAAATAAGATTTAATGGTCGATCATATATATGACCAGATCCGATCTTGAGAAATTCGAGGTATGGGGCAAAACTTAAATTTGTGCCCTTTTAGAAAAAAAAATAAACAAATCAGAAAAAAATAAATTAAACCCTTTTATCTACTCTAACTTGTATTACGATTTGTACTATCTTAGTACAATTCTTAATTCTCATTCGAAACAAAAACAAGTCTATAGAAGAATTGTCTACAAAGTTTGTTGTGAGCTTCAAGTGATTATCTTCCTTTACTTACTTGACAATGAAACTTCATGATGGATGATTGCAAGCTCTGCAGTTGACTACTGCATTGAATTTTGGAAAGCTGCATACATATAAATATCAGATTAAACTTGCATAAAACTTAATAACATCTCAATAGAAATTAATTTTGGTATGTTCTTAGAAGTAGAAAATACTCATTCTAGCGGAGAATTTCATGCAGGTCTTAAGTGACTTGATTGCCTATATCAAAAATAAAATAGAATGATTCCATAAAGCTATCACACTAATTCACAATTTATCGAAAAAGTAAATTTTTTGGGAAGACTAACTTAGTTTAGATTGAACATTCATCTGATCGATCAATAATGGTTTTATTGCAAATAGCATTGGCTCTCCTCTCATAAACAACCAAGCAAAGGCATCGATTTGTCAAAAAAATAATAGTACAAAGCTATTCAGCCTAAGATATTTGCGCAAACACTACCTCTTGTACGGTTGTACCAACAAAGATGATTATGAGATTCTTAAATTCGTGAACAACAACGATTGGGTATTAGGAAACAAGATTGAGAGACATTAGAGGGTAACTGAAGAAAAAATTGAGATTGGCAGAGAAATTTTGGAGAAGATGAATGTATAAAATATTTTTCCTAGATTGATGTTGAGAAGAAGAAGAGAAGAATCAACAAACAATCGCTATTGAAGACGCTTTGAGAAAAGCGATTATTGAAGAGGAAGTTGGGCTATGTGAGTGTGGAGTTAGTTTTTTTTTTTAACTTTATCATATTAGAAACAATAAAAACAATTGGCCCCTGAAAAATTTGGGCCCTAGGTTGTCGCCTTGCCTGCCCTATGTCAGGGCCAGGCCCGTTTGCAACCAAATGGGAAAAATGGTCTATCAGCATAGTTCTAAATTCAATAAGTAAACTGCAACCAAAAATGCAATCAGTAAACTGCAAGTCTGTCGGCATAATCCTAAATTTTTTCCATCAATTTGTACACAACTAATAAGCATAGAAGAAGAAAAAATCAACAAAACTTAAAGCTAGCTATCAGGGAGTGAAACATACTCAAAAACACACAAGCTGGGCAACTATAATTGTAATTGGTCTCTGCTCCAAAATCTCAAATGGTCAAGCATCGTCTTAGTCGACTATTCCAAGGCCCCAACTGGCCAACTGTAATTGATTATTTTGGCATCTGTCCCAAAGAAGCAAAACACTCAAATTGAAAAGATTGAGATAGGAGATTGAGATACATATTATCTTTTGGAGAAGTGATACCCAATTGATAGAGAGATTTCTGAAGTGTAAATTGTCCTCTTTCTTAAATGTATAACCGGCTAATCTCCTTGATTATAGCCCTTTTTTTTTGAAAATTGAGAGGACAATTGAAGAAGACTAGAAGAGAAGAATCAGAACAAGGCAAAAAAACGGCACAAGTCGTGAAAAGCATGCATGATACTGTTTTGCGAAATTTTTAATATTTTAGATTTTTTCTTTCACATATTACTAGACAGTTAAAACAAAATTAGCCCCTGAAAACCATGGACCTAGGCGATTGCCCTGCTTGTCCTACCTCAGGACCGGCCTGTATATGACGGCATGCATCCTTTTATATATTTGGATTAGGACAGGAATTAAGATTAGATTACATAATGGAATGTATTGGCATGGGGACTATTCTCTTTTTCTTCTTTATTATCATTACTTTTGTTCTCGTTGAGCCAGCCATTGAAGACCTGTGCAAATACGAGGCACACATGGCACTCTCTGGGTTTCTTCTTCCGACAGCTTCATGATCTCTATATAGAATACTCTATTGATTCTATTCTATATGATCCCGATGCCACTATGAGCTGATATACATTATCCTCGATTTATATTGACAACAACGACAATATGCAACTATCCCACTCCGTTGGGGAGACGATGTCATCCACCATCACATAGGAAATAAATTAGTTTAGACTGTGACATGCAATCTATTTTCAATATTTTCATTATGCGGCCAGAATGGTTTTCACTGTACATAACAAAAGTTTGGGAAATTTGTTAGGTGTCAATTGCAAGGAAGTAAACAGTTTCCCCTAAATATTCCCTTTTTTTTACTGTATATTGGATCACACTCGTCACAAGATTTGTTAATTAGCAAGGAAAAGGACATTGTAGACTCTTTGGATGAACCTAAATCTTGTGTGGTGTAATTTGATGCCCCCAATTCTGCTGGTGTTCCATGCATTCAACATAGGTATTTAAGAATTTCCTTCCTATAATTGCTACTTCCATTTAGCTGGGCAGCAGCGAAAGTCCCTTTGTAGCCTAAAAAAATTTAGGCAGTTTTAGGTAGCCTATAATTCTGTACCATTTTTTGCCATTCAATTCCTAATTGTTGCTGCTGAAGGGAAAGTGAGAATTTATTTGACTGTAGTCTAAAGAGTCCTGGGCATGAAACTTAAAAGCAGGTAGTTCTGAGTTAAAGGCTAGGAGTAACAAAGTTGGGGATTCATAACCAAACTTTTAGAGATTGATTATGAGAGCCTAACTACCTAGTAAACAATTTAATGTCCAGCCAATATGTTGGTTTTGGAAAAGCATTTCAATTAATAAACATGGTCAAGAAATCCTAAACCATGTGGTCCATCTCTCTTTGCTGGCCTAGGACTCCAGTCGGACACAACTACATAAGTTGGGCAATGGAAGGTATAGAACTCAAAAGTATCAGAATTTCGATTCCAAAAGCAAATTAAAGCGGTTTCGAAGAACAAAGCTACTTGTGTAAAAGATACAGTTCAAACTATTTGATTAGTTCAGAAGAGGTGGTGTGAAGGAGCGGAATATTCGGTGAGACGTAATTTCAAACTGAAATTATGAAAGAGAGTTCAATAATCTATACTCTATACGACTATACTATATATTAAGAAGATCTATGACCTTTTGAATTAGGTATTAATTAATTATTTGAGGATAATTTGGAAAATGACAAATACACAAAAAGAAAAGAAAAAATAAAACCGTTATTTGCTGTAAAAAAGTACAAAACTGATTGCGTAATTATCTCCTAGAAAAAAAATGTTTTCCGATAAATTTCTACATGCTTATCGGGTGTGTTTTGCTTCTAGTGATCAATAAGAATAAGAATATTGTCATCAAGTAGCTCTTCGTTCCAATCTTTTTTTTGTTAGGTTAACTCTTCCTCCTCAAAATTAGATATCTTTTTTTTTGCTAGGGAATCTAAACAAAAACAAAAACAAAAACGCAAGAACAAGCTCAAGGGGAGTTGAAAAACTATCTGAAACTAGAACATGCAAAAGGGGAAGCAGAGGATTCAAGAACCAGTCTGGAACAAGCACTAAACTAGAGACAATGATGGCTGCATAGTCAACTGTAGCATTAGTCTCTCTATTAGTCCAGGATCAATTAATAGTAGAAAAATAAGAAACCATTACCTCAACAATAGATATTAGTTACCTCATAAAAAAAATTAAATATCAGACAACCGTTGCAAAGTGATTTAATGGTTCTTGTCTACTTAAGTTTGCTCCTCAATCTAAGTTCAAATCACGACATCATCCAACTGGTCAGACACTGTCGGATCATTTCATATGGACGGGAGTATATATATACCAAAGAAGACTTTGTTTGAATTAATACGATATAAAGTTTTAAAAAAATAAATAAAGATCCAAATCTCAAAAAAGTTTATAAAGATTGGCAGATTTTTATTTTTTATTTTTATATTACATAAAAGTGAAAAATTGAGATATCGTGATTTTGTTTATAATTTTTTTCATTTTGTGAGTCATCAATCATCATTGTCCAGCAACTTAATTCCTTTAGTGCATTGAGAGTGAGAAGGTCAATGATTCGAGTCATCATAAAATTAATTTTTGTTTTTCAACTTTTTATTTAAATTTCCCCATTATCCGCTTTCTATGCTGTGAGATGCAAGTCGTGCAAGAACAATCTCATATTTTTAGATATCTACCAAAGTTTTTAAATTCGAGATTGATTAAGAGTAAAGACTTAGTACATTAATGCACATACCAATATATCAAAAGTAAACTAACCTCGATATACAAGTATATTGAATAATAATAAGAATGTATAATAATAAGAAGACTACTTCGGTACATGAATAGATGTCTATCGAGGCAATTTACTCATTTATCAAGGTCAATCTACTTATCTATCGAGGCTATTTTAATTTTGAGTCGATACATTAACGTATCAAAGAGGTCTTGTTTAAGTTTATTTCATTTAATTTTCATATTTAGAAAACGTAGAAACACTAGCTAAACACGTTTATGAACACATATCTTTAAACATTTATGACATGTTTAATTACTTATCTAAATGAGAATCAAAAGTGGGGAATCATCCTCATTCTAGTGGTTACTTGCACAAAAGGAAATTGGAATTGAGGTGGGTTCCACCTCATCATCTGAAATGATTCTTAAATAAACTCGGAATTTGATTCCAAAAGGGGGAGATGAGTTTGAGAATCATTCATTCCGGAAACAATTTTTTTTATCCATAATACTCTTACATGTATTATTTTTAAGAGATCCTTATGTATATTAAATGCTACTATGAATTGTTATATTTTATTTTTTTAAAGGTATTATGATATTGAATGTGAAGCTTTGTCTAGCTATAAAGCTTATTTAGAGTTGAGTTGAGTTTTTTGTTTTTTAGTATTTAGTTAGCTCATATGATTTGTTCTCAATGTTGGTATCGTTTTAAACATTTTTTTCAATAAACTTTATTCAAATTCATAAAAAGAAGAAAAAAGTTATTCAACTATGAAAATATATCTATTGTTTTCTAGGTGTATTTGAGTAATCAAATTAGTTTTTATTCTGATTCCATATGGTAAGTAAACATTACCAATCGTAATCATTTCGATTCCTATTATAATTTCAAGTGGTAAGTAAACAACTTAATGAAAATGACATATTCTGATTCCAGTTGATTCTGATTTATGGTAATTCTGATTCCAATGTAAGTAAATAAATTGCTCAATAGAAATAACATATTCTAATTTCAATTCTGATTTCAGTTAATTTCAATTCATGGTAATTCTGATTTCAAATAAATAAAAATGCCAATAGTATCACCAAAGATAGAAACTTGAGTAACTCGACCCAAGAAACTACTCGAATGGAATGTGTGTTAACAACCTTTAACGTTTAATGCGTTTTGGTCCGATGTACACAACTGGTCAACGTTCCAGTCTTACCTTAAAATTTGCAGTATTAACCATGTGAATTCAGTACAGACCAAACCTCGGAACTCAAATTATCACGTGAAATTGAGGTTGGGACATATGAAAGATTGAAAAATAAATAGGATTAGGGGGGCATATGCTGTTGGGGAGTGTTGGGCGAGCGTTGTCTACTCTATCTAAATTAGGAAAAGAAATTGACCAGAGTCTGCGCGCACTATGAGTTAGTGAGAGGCTGACTGGTATTCAAACCTGGGAGTGGGGTGGCACTGTGGCAGTGATCAGTAGGCTCTCTATCTCTTTCTCTACAGTTAGTCAGTGCCTACCATCTTTTTTCATAAATGAATTATACAGTTAGTCAGTGCCTACCATCTTTTTTCATAAATGAATTAGAGCCCTGAAGCATCTCCTTCATTATTTCGCAGTTAATCTTAACACCCTTATTTACTACTCTCCTCCTCCTCCTCCTCCTCCATTGCTTTACTCTTCCCCATATCTCTTTCCCATTCCCATAACTCTCTTTCTCTCTCTTATTTTTATTTTTATTCCTTTGTCTTCTTTTTGGTTTTCTCCTTCCTTGAGTTTAAGGCGGATGAACAGAATTGCTGTTGATACTTTAAAAAAAGTGTTCTGTTCTGGGTGTGGATTCATTGGTTTGAGCTTTGGTCTTGTTTTAGGCAATGGCAAGTGAAGAAAAGCATGTGTGTGAGAAGAATCGCGAGAGTTCAAGCCAAGGAACTCTTGCTGGTTCCCCGGTTGTTCAGAAGGTGCGATCTTTGTGCTTCGATCTCTGAAATTATTTTTCTTCGTTTCTTGTGTATTCGAGCTCCGTTCCTGCTTTTCACTCGCTATTTTTGTATGAAAAGATTCAGTCTTTGATTTCCTTGATATATGAATGATGAGCTATTGTGTATTTCTGTTTAGGTAGCTTTGTAACATATCTTGCATTTCATGATTCTGGAGTAATCATACTTCACATGGATCATTTTCTTTGGTTCATATGAATAATGGTTTCTAGCAAAATCTGACGCATGATATTCATGCACAAAAGGACAAAACTATAGACTTGAATGACGGATGAAATTTGTCTGCACATCAACTGTGCGGATATATCTTTAATTTCTTATCTTTTTCATACAATCAGCAATATAATGTCCAAGAGTCGTTCGTTCTGTGTGCATGATTTGTGAAAGAAGTATGCCCAAGACTCGTTCTTGGGTTTATAGGATTGCAAAATCTACCTATCAAAATGTCCAAGGCAGACGTAATTATGTAACTACATGGTTTCACTTGAAGTCTTGAACTAAGTATTGGAATGGAATAGTCATTTCAAAATTCATACACAAAAGGATCACTGTCAGTTTTCAGTATTCACATAAAGTGTTTAACTGAAATATGATATTTTATCCATGTAATTTAGAATAAAGGTCCAGCAGTAATCATCAAGTTCTTTCCTGGCCTTTAAGTCAGTAGACCTGGTATCTATCACCAAAGCAGTGAACTTGGTTGGAACTTCATTGATGAGGAAGTTATAAGTATATCGATCCATTTATAAGGTTATTATATAAACTAAAAAAAATCTGGAATATTAGTTTACAAATGATACTTGGCATAGACTTGTTTGTAATACATAAAACAGTTTATCAAAGTACACCAAAATTTACTATCCAATTATGTCTCGTAGATTCATTGTATTGGTGTTTCCCTCATCCCAGTAAATCTATGCCTGATCGAAGAAAAAGAAAAGCAGGTACATGTGTGGAATGCATTTAGACTATTGGGAACCACTTGTATCATCTGAACCACCTCTGTTTGTTACACTAATATGTACCCCTATTCCACAAAGAAAGAGAAGGGGATGGTTTATGCTATTCAGAGCTGCATATTTAGATTTATGCCTCAAAATAAATTGAAAGATAAATGATTGATTTGCTGGCAATTCAATGATACTGTAGATTGCAATAATCATGTCTGGAATGGAAATGTTCTATTCAATTCATGTTATGTCCTTTTGTTTTCAGGTTGAAGATTCGGTAGGAATAACTGAAGAAACACCCCAAGTTCATCCATGGAAGCGACAGAATCTACACCTGGAGATACCCTCAAGAACAGAAGATTGTGCCAAGGATTTTGTTGCAATAAAGATGCCCCCAACACCAAGTCTGACACCTAGGAAAGTAAATTTTAATCTTACACCTGGTTCAAGTGATGCAAGAACTAGTGCATCTCCAGGCCCCTCTTCAGCCAAAGGAAAATCTTGTACAAGATCTCTTTTCCCGAAACTAAGCTTCAGGAATCGGAGTTCGTCAGATGTTGAGAAGGCTGCTTCCCTAGCTTCTGAAGGATATTGTGCAGGACTACCACGGGAGAAGCCTTCCATATCAAGGTCATTGTCCCTTACAAAGCTATTCACGCCACGGATGAAGAGAACATCATCTCTGCCTGTAACTCCAATTGCACATTCGCTTCCAGAATCTACAGATGGTGGAAGTGTAGGTGGCTCTGTAAATTCAGTAGTAGGTTCTTCACATCATTGCTCAGAATTTTAGTATCACATACTTGATTATCGTATCACCATGTGATTGTTGATATTTTGATCACTGCATTAGGATTCTTAAAATACAGTAAAACTTATATAATTTAATATTCGATTAATTAATAATTTCGTTAAAATAATATTTTTTGTCAGTCTCAACTTAAGTATTTGAGTATTAATTTAATACTCGATTAATTAATAACTTTGTTAAATTAATAAATTTTTTCAGTCCTGAAATTATTAATTTATCAAAATTTTACTAATTAAAACCAGTTAAGTAGATCGTTGGTGTGTAATTACTATGTAGAAATCTAGTAATTTTTTTCTTCCAATTCTGAGTCGGTCTTACTGTCTTATCTATGCCCATCTATACAAAAGGCTATACTTTGTTTGAGTGGACTTTGGTTATATAAAATTTTGACTTATTTATATTTTTTTCTTTCAGAAAATAGAAACCCATCGACACATAGCTCGCTCTCTTTCGGTCCCAGTCAACCCTAAAGAGAAGGCTACCTTAAGGAGGATGGATTCATTTTTCCGTGTAATCCCTTCCACTCCTCGGATGAAGGAAGGGGATGTAATATCGACCGCTTCACCAACAGCAGATGCTGGTAACTTTTCTGTATTAGTTGTTTCATGAACTCATTGCTGATACAGTTGTAACTTTTAAAAATCATAATTTGTGAACACCATTTGTTAATTTTTTTTTGTTGGGTAACAAATTTATTTAGGCCAATATGCATGTTGTAAGTCTTTGTTCTGCAAATGTTAAAAATATGATACTTGAGTGTAACATCAACTTATTCCTGCTCTTATGGTCAGAAAAGGACGATGATAATGGTGAAGACATATCCGAAGAAGAGGCTGTCTGTAGAATTTGCTTGGTTGAACTGTGTGAAGGCGGTGAGACTCTCAAAATGGAATGCAGTTGCAAAGGTGACCTTGCTCTCGCCCACCAAGAATGTGCTGTAAAATGGTTTAGTATCAAAGGTAACAAATCCTGTGACGTGTGCAAGCAAGAGGTTCTGAACCTGTCAGTCACTTTGTTACGCGTACAAAGTGTCCGAGCTCGAAATACTGGAAGTAGATTTCAGCAGGAAGATGCTAATGGATACAGGCGAGCATTCGATCTATAGGCAGTAAATTGTTTCCATATCCTATTATGATACTTGCTTGTTCAATAATCTCACACTTAATTATTTCACTAATATCATTAGTTCATATCTTTTCAGGGTGTGGCAGGAAGTGCCTGTGCTTGTCATCGTTAGCATGCTTGCCTACTTTTGTTTTCTTGAGCAGCTCCTGGTAGGATTAGGAACCTAAACTACATACAGAATTATCAATCTTCTTATACTTTTCTGTTGGTAATATATATGTTCATTTACAGGTTGAGAAAATGGGTACCGGCGCAATTGCCATCTCTCTTCCATTTTCTTGTGTACTTGGTCTCCTCTCATCAATGACCTCATCCACCATGGGTAGGCTACTAGGCTAGCAATCCTCCATACTTTGTGCTTAAGTTGTTTCAATGTGTTTTGTTAAATAGTGGGAAGTTATTGATATAATGAGGCACAAATCAAATGTGACACATTAGAATGTAATCAACACATATAGTATAAAATGACATTTACATGCTTCTTCATCCATGACAATGGTTTAACGCCCTAGCTAGTATTCAGCTGTGGATCCTCCTAGATAGTTGATTCAGTACATAACTTGTGGATCCTTTGTGTTCAGTGAAACGAAGATTTGTGTGGGTTTATGCATCGATCCAGTTCGCGTTGGTGGTTTTATTTGCACATATATTTTACTCATTGGTAAGTCTTTTTTCAAAACTCAGAAGTCATGTTTCCTTTGTTTTTCATGGCGTTTGTATTAATATATACAAGACAGGATAGATTTAACGCTTTTATATTGTGGAACTCGATCAGGTCCGGGTGCAAGCAGTTCTTTGCATTCTGTTGGCAACATTTGCCGGACTAGGTGTTGCAATGAGCGGGAGTTCTATTCTTATTGAAATCATGAGATGGAGAAGAAGATGGCAGACCAGCTCCGAGCAACGCCATATCCAACCCTAGATTGTTGGCACTATGATCAGCTTAATTAGCAGAGAGCTCGATATAATATGATTGAAGTTTATATATAGTTGTTTTGGATTACAATCAAGTTTATAGTAGGGATGAGGATTTCAATTGGTTTGTTTTGTAATATATGCACGGGAAAGTTGCATGTTTCTGTTGGATTGGAGACTAGAGATCCCACGTTAAAATATAACAAGATAAACTACAACTTAAATGAAGAAGTGTTATTCTTGATTGTATCCAGATATTTTGTCGATAAAATTCAATACATTAAAGGTAGTTATATTTAGACAATACCTGTACAATAAGGACTCCATATGCAACGCTTGTCACTATTCAACTTGGTATAAGAGCGAATACATGTGAACCAACAATCAACAAGTTTGGAACCTTAATTAATTGAATTTAATTAATTTCTTGTATAATTTAATAAATGAAAGGACCCGACTCCGATTTAGTTGCCTAAACCGAAATCAAACTCCTTCGAAAACATGACCTTTAAAAAAATTTCGCCAGAGTTTACTTTGAAATACGTTAGCCAATATTAGAACCTGCAAAGAGAATCACACTTAGAATATTCCACAAAAGCCATACCGTGGGGCTCCGTTCCTCATCCGAATTTCTCAACATCATATATAACAATAAACCACAAGGTTTATAAGAAATTCAGAAAACATATAGGAGTAAACTCAACTGAAAACATAACATAAGTATTCAGAGCGACGCTTATACACATCATATACAACCAGTAGGTCGAACTGAGAACCTACACGAACTGAAGTGTGACTTGAACTCTACGT
Source organism: Geum urbanum (assembly GCA_946800695.1). Taxonomy (NCBI): domain Eukaryota; kingdom Viridiplantae; phylum Streptophyta; class Magnoliopsida; order Rosales; family Rosaceae; genus Geum; species Geum urbanum. The sequence goes on from OX327001.1 coordinate 15,185,311, forward strand.
CTCCACAGTCGACGTGCAACCCCGAAATTCAAACTGCAAATTGGAAAAAGGAAATCGAAAAGCCCAGGGGAAGACAAATAAAATCTTGAGAGTGAGTGGACAAAAATAATAATATGTCTTTCCCAAATATATGCTCATAAAGGCATAATGTGAGTCAATGCACATGAAAATCCCGACCAGATACATTTTCCCTGATCCATAAATATGCATGTAAAATCCTGTGGGGTCACTCATGGACTCCTCTGCATAGTACAGTCTAATCACGGGATCCCAGACCCCCTCGTAATTAATAAGCCTGAAAGACCTCGGGTCAGGATATCTGTCCCCCCCCCCCCGGAGCATCTCGGGGATCAGCCGAGAAACTAAAGCATCGATGCTACCTCTATATCTGAGACTGTACTCTGTGTAAACCAAATCATAAATACTTTCCATGCACATGCATAATCGTAAAGTGCATAATCATAAATGCATAACGTAAATGTATAATCATAAATGCATACTCATAAAATGTATAAATCAAGACTCGCAATTCAACTGTGAAAATAAAATGTTCACTCACAGTACAAAGCTAACTCTGAGGTCCGGTGGAAAATCCCTCGCCAAACACTCGATCACGATCACCTGAATAACAGGGATACGATCAATACATAACGAAACACAACACACAGAGCTAATACGTCAAGAACCCCGCGTTCTCGAAAGAAGTATCGCTCGAAATATCGACGAGGATAACAAAATACCCAAAATACATCCAAACAACCCTCATCCCAAAATAGAACACTCAACTCGACTTAAAAACCTCACCATTGCTTTCGGCACGCGAAAACAAGCGAAACGACATAAAACTTGCCAAAAATCCACCTCGCCAGAGCACCGCAGCGCACGGCGGTGCATGGGGCCGCCGCTGCCGCCGGTCGTCGGAAAAATTCACCAACTCAGAAATCTTTGACCTACACATCGGTTTGAAGATCTCAACATTTCCAAAAACTTTTTAGTTCAAAGCTAAACCCAATTTTAACCGGAAAAGGTCCAAAACTCACCGTGAAGTTCGAAAACCTCGCCGAAATTCAATTTCTCCGATTGGCCACCACCGGGCACGGCAAGGGACGAGGCCACTTGGGATAGACTTACCATCCCAAGGGCTACAAAACCCCCACAAGGTCGACCCCCATCGCCGCCACCTCCGTCGCTGGCGAATTCGGCCGGAATTCCCCAATCTTTAATACGTCGTTTCTTCTTCATCCGGTAACCAAAATGAGTGATTCACCTATCAAAAGAAAGAGAAGATCAAGCCAAACAACTTTCATGAAGGAACCACGGCCAAAAGATGCCGAAATAAGGCACACCGACGTCGAGAAGGTCATGCCCCAAACGGGTCAGTTTTGACCCGTGGGTCAACGGGTATTTCCAAAAATAGAAAGTTTCCCAATTTTTTTGTATTTATACCGTATACATACCGTACACATACCATCCCCAAATCAACGGCTATAATTCAATCTGGTCCAAATCGGACGGTCACGATTAAATCCACATTCACCAACCGACTTCAAAACTCGATAAAACATTTCTCACTTATCCGAAAAATTCCCCAAAAAATTCTCACAATCTCGAAATTAAATCCTCTACAATTCCCGCGAAGGAACTCAAACCAAATTCTCGCCCGATAATTTAGTCATTAACAAACCCACAAGTACAATTAATTCACAATAATCACGGCTCGTACCAATATGTGCACATTCCATGGTTCGGGTCGTTACAAATCTACCCCCTTAACAAAAATTTCATCCTTGAAATTTACATACTGGCTAGGAGAAAGAAACTACTGCTCATACAAACTGTTCTAGCTGCTACGTGACTACCTTTACTGTATGATTTCTGTACAAACACAAACGCTGACACTAACAGAAAATTTCTGTTCCAGAGAATCTACTCTCAACAATTAAGAACAACCAATGGTTCCACAACCTGAACTGAACTGCAATTGAAACTGTCTACAACAAAAATTTCTGAGGCACGCTAACATTAGGGAATTAGGAATATACGTCCATAACCACGATGCATAAAAAACTTCATACCATATGCCAGCCCTGATAATACTTTTCAAACGATAAACCATAACGCCCATATCTTTACTAACGTGCATGACTTACCGCGCTAACACTTGTTCATAACTCATTTCCATGGCAATAGCTAGATGGATACTCAATTACCACCGTATACTCTGACTGACATTCGCGCAATCTTTTCTGATAATCCGACAACTTTAATCTGTTAAGAAAATATGCATGTTATCTGTCATCTCTGGCAACAGATAACCTCTTTCTGAACACCAAAGTGCCATTACTCCTCATCCGAAACTCTGTCGATACATTATTCTGAATCAAATTCTTCTTGCTCAGCAGATAGGCATTTGAATCTTGAGCTTCACGAACTTGATCAAGCAACACCGGATGCACTTGGAAGCTGGCTAACAATGTTCCATCGTCATTCCACTCCAACTCTGCTCCCGTTGCTCGCAACTCCGTCAAAAGTGACATTCTTGCAACACGAACATGGAAAAGAGAAGCACTATGCTTCCGACTAAGAGCATCAGCAACGACATTAGCTTTTCCTGGATGATACTCGAAAGTGCAATCGTGGTCATTTATCAGCTGCATCCATCTCCGCTGCCTCATATTCAAATCTGGCTGCGTACGCAAATAGGTAAGACTTTTGTGATCAGTGTAAATCTTACACTGTGCTCTGTACAAGTAGTGTCTCTAACTCTTTAATGCTAACACAATGACAACTAACTCCAGATCATGAGTAGGATAGTTAACTTTGTGTGGTTTCAACTTTCTAGAACCATATGCCACCACCTTCTCATGCTGCATCAAAACACAACCCAGACCTAACTTCGAAGCATCACTCACAAGTATTAGACCATTCAAACTTGACTCCTTTCTTCGTCAAACGGGTAAGCGGTGACGCAATTCGGAAAAGTCTTGTACGAATCGGCGATAGTAGCCTGCTAAGCCCAAGAAACTCCGTATCTCTGCCACGTTGGTAGTTCTGCTCCAATTCAGCACTGCATCAATCTTATCAGGATCCACGCTGACTCCCTCAGCTGATATCACATGACCCAAAAACTTTACATTGTCTAGCCAAAACTCACACTTGCTAAACTTGGTGTACAACTGAGCGTCTCGTAAAGTTTGCAAAACTGCATGCAAATGCTTCTTGTGTTGCCCCACACTCCTGGAATAAATCAGGATGTTGTCTAAGAACACAATGACAAACTTGTGCAGATAACGTCTGAAAATCCGATTCATCAAGTCTACGAAAGCAATTGGGGCATTGGTCAACCCAAATGGCATAACAAGGAACTCATAGTGCCCATAGCGTGACTGAAACGCCGTCTTGTCAACATCAGACTCCCAAATCCGTAACTGATGGTACCCAGACTTGAGATCAATCTTCGAGAAGACTGAAGCTTCTTTCAACTAATCGAACAAATCATCAATCCGTGGAAGTGGATACTTGTTCTTCACCGTAACCTAATTCAATTTCCGATAATCAATGCATAACCTCATCAAACCATCATTCTTCCTCACAAACAACACTGGAGCACCCCAAGGTGAAATACTAGGTCGAATGAAGCCTTTTTCAATCAATTCTTGAAGTTGAATATGCAACTCCTTCAACTCTGCTGGTGCCATACGATCAGGTGTTTGCGAAATAGGTCCAATACCTGGAAGTAACTCGATGGTGAAATCAATCTCTCTGACTGAAGGAACACCAGACAAGTCCTCGGGAAACACATCTGAATACTCACAAACCACCAATGTCCGGTACACGAACACTCATATCAATCACATGTGCTAGGTAAGCCACACAACCCTTCCTCATCATCCGCTCAGCCTTCATTGTTGAAATCAAACAAGGCAACGTAGTATTCTTTTCACCACGAAATAAGATTTCCGACATACCTGGACTCCTGAAAACAACTTCCTTCTTGTGACAGTCAAGAACAGCCCAATGGTTCTCCAAGAAATCCATACCTAAAATCACGTCAAAATCCACAATATCCAGTAGCATCAAATCCGCGGCTAATCCATAACCTCCAATAAAAATCTCACAATCTCTATATACCCACCCGACACACACTACCTCGCCAAATGGATACAACACTCGCTACAAACTAGGGAGTGGAGATGCAGGTACAGTAGCCAATGATGCTAATCTATATGACATGAATGAATGTGTAGCTTCTAGATCTAGTAATGTAAGAACTGGATGACCAAAAATGTACAACTTACCAATGATAACCTCTGGGGAAGCTCTGCCCTCATGTAGAAACATGGCGTGAACCCGAGCTTGTCCTGCTAGTCGTCCACGTTGGCTGCGATTCATCTGACCACCCTGTCCTGAAGACTGTGTTCCACGATCACCAAAAGTAGTACCCTGATCTTGACCAGTACTCCGATCCATAACACCTCCAAAAGTACCAATCTGAGGACATTCCCTCACAAAGTAACCCTCCTGGCCACAATGGTAATAACTTATAGTACCCCGGTAACATGAACCATGATGTCACTTATTACAAAGATTACATAATGGAATATCCCTTGGTGCAACTGATGTGCTGAAGATAGGTCGAGGATAACTCGATCCACTAGAACTCCCACTCGACTGCTGCCTCTGCGGTCGACTCCTCCTTCATCTCTGATTCTTCCTAGTAGTGATAGTAGGATATCTATAAGGTCCACTACTAAAAGATGATGCTGATCTAGAAATACCTGAACTCAACCTCTTCAAAGCACCCTGACTATGTCCACCCTCTTCAAATCGACGCGTCTGAAACCGCATCAGTCTCTCCCTCTCCATGTCTTCACTTCTGAGTGCAGAACTAACAAACTCATGAAAGTTATCACAAGGCATAGTGGTCAAAGTCCCCTTGATATTCAGATTCAAACCCAACTCAAACCTCCTGCACTTTGCTTCCTCTGATGCCACCATATCACGTGCAAATCGAGACAAACGGGTGAACGTATCTCGATACTCAAGCACTGACATATTTCATTGCCTCCGATCGGTAAACTCTTAATATTTCCTCTGTTGAGTAGCCTAATTGAAATACAAATGCATGAACATCTCTTTAAACATCGGCCAAGGAGTATCAATAGAAACTCTGTCTGTACCAATCCACCAAAAGTATGCATCTGATTCAAGTAAATAAACCCACTGCTGCTACAATTTTCTGTTCAAAAGTAAAATGCAGGCGCTCACAAACACGCTCCATCGGGACTAACCAAGCTTCACATATTTCAGGATTAGAGGAGTCAGAAAAGATAGTTGCTCCAGCTGTCCTAGCTTTAGCTACAAGGTCAAGATGCTCTTCCAAACGCAAAACTCGTATAAGCAAGTCGTGCGTACATTGATCCTCAATAGGATGTTCAGCCCCGTTAGCACAGACTCCACGTCGAGGAGGCATCCTAAAGATGAAAGGACATAAGTCCCACAACACAAGGAATGTAATCATGAAACTTCAAATATTTGAAAGCATACAACACTCTAGAGCATTGATGATTGTCTGCTGGCCAGTTGGGTCATCGCTCCTGATATGCTGTACATTCTCAAATACCTTTAGTAACACAACTACAAGAGTCTACAGAACCTAAAACCTAATGCTTTAATACCAACTGAAAGGACTCGACTCCGATTTAGTTGCCTAAACCGAAATCAAACCCCTTCGAAAATATGACCTTAAAAAAAATTTCGCCAGAGTTTACTTTGAAATACATGAGCCAATATTAGAACCTACAAAGATAATCACACTTCGAATATTCCACAAAAGCCAAACCGTGGGGCTCCGTTCCCCATCCGGATTTCTCAACATCATATATAACAATAAACCACAAGGTTTATAAGAAATTCAGAAAACATATAGGAGTAAACTCAACTGAAAACATAACATAAGTATTCAGAGCGACGCCTATACACATCATATACAACCAGTAGGTCAAATTGATAACCTACACGAACTGAAGTGTGACTTGAACTCTATGCCTCCACAGTCGACGTGCAACCCCGAAATTCAAACTGCAAACTGGGCAAAGGAAACCGAAAAGCCCAGGCGAAGACAAATAAAATCGTTAGAATGAGTGGACGAAAATAATAATATGTTTTTCCCAAATATATGCTCATAAAAGCATAATGCGAGTCAATTCACATGAAAATCCCGACCAGGTACATTTTCCCTGATCCATAAATATGCACGCAAAATCCTGTGTGGTCACTTATGGACTCCTCCGCATAGTACAGTCTAATCACGGGATCCCAGACCCCCTCGCCCTCATGATTAATAAGTCTGAAAGACCTCGGGTCAGGAGATCTGTCCCCCCCCCCCCCCCCCGGAGCATCTCGAGGATCAGCCGAGAAGCTAAAGCATCAATGCTACCTCTATATCTGAGACTGTACTCTGTGTAAACCAAATCATAAATACTTTCCATGCACATGCATAATTGTAAAGTGCATAATCATAAATGCATAACGTAAATGTATAATCATAAATGCATACTCATGAAATGTATAAATCAAGACTCGCAATTCAACTGTGAAAATAAAATGTCCACTCACAGTATAAAGCTAACTCTGAGGTCCGGTGGAAGATCCATCGCCAAACACTCGACCACGAACACCTGAATAACAGATATACGATCAATACATAACGAAACACAACACACAGAGCTAATATGTCAAGAACCCCGCGTTCTCGAAAGACGTATCGCTCGAAATATCGACAAGGATAACAAAATACCCAAAATAATCCAAAAAATCCTCGTCCCAAAATAGAACACTCAACTCGACTCAAAAACCTTACCATTGCATTTGGCATGCGAAAACAAGCGAAACGACATAAAACTGGCCAAAAATCCACCTCACTAGAGCACCGCCGCGCAGGGCGGCGCATGGGGCCGCCGCCGCCGGTTGCCAAAAAAATTCACCAACCTAGAAATCTTTGACCTACACATCAGTTTGAAGATCTCGAAATTTCCAAAAACTTTGTAGTTCAAAACTAAGCCTAATTTTAACCGGAAAAGGTCCAAAACTCATCGTGAAGTTCAAAAATTTCGCCGGAATTCAATTTCTCCGATCGGCCACCACCGGGCACGACAAGGGACTAGACTCACCATCCCAAGGGATATAAAACCCCCCACAAGGTTGACCCCCATCGCCGCCATCTCCGCCATCTCCGTCGCTGGAGAATTCAACCAAAATTCCCCAAACTTTAATACGTTGTTTCTTCTTCTTCCGATAACCAAAATGAATGATCCACCTATCAAAAGAAAGAGGAGCTCAAGCCCAACAACTTTCATGAAGGAATCACGGCCAAAAGATTTCGGAATAAGACACACCGATGCTGAAAAGGTCACGGCCCAAACGGGTCAGTTTTGACCCATGGGTCAATGCGGGTCAACGGGTATTTCCAAAAATAGAAAGTTTCCCAATTTATTTTGTATTTATACCGTATGCATACTGTACACATACCATCCCCAAATCAATGGCTATAATTCAATCTGATCCAACTGGGACGTTCACGATTGAATCAACATTCACCAACTGACTTCAAAACTCGATAAAACATTGTTCACTTATCCGAAAAATTCTCTGAAAATTTCCACGATCTCAAAATTAAATCCTCTACAATTCCTGCGAAGGAACTCAAATCAAATTCTTGCTCGATAATTTAGTCGTTAACAAACCCACGAGTACGATTAATTCACAATAATCACGGCTCGAACCAATATGTGCACATTCCACGGTTCGGGTCGTTACAATAAATTTTACAGGTTTTGTGATGAATATACAAGTTTTGAGAATTCTATAGATATATGAATTCTCTATCCATTTTTTTCATTTTCTATAGGATATAGGATTGTATACAAGAGCTGTTAGAGCTAAAAGATGTGTTTTTGAGTTAAAATACCAATTTTGTTGAAGGAGAAAAGTTGAGAAGATATGCAATAGACTAAAATTGTACTTTATTCATTGATAGATAACATTATATAGGCATTACAATCTTTTACAAATCCATATCTCTATAAATTAGGGATGGGGAGAATATCTACTTCTATTCTAATTAGAACAAGACACACACCGGGATTTAGCAAGCTTTGTAAAAAAGAGAGATGAGCATCAGAGATTGCCATGAATGAATCTTGTGGAATAACACTAGGTGTTGAAACTGGATTGAGATTGTTAATCTCATCCACTCCATTAAATTCAATGGTTTTGGAGATTTCCACATGCTTCTTGCCTTTGAAAAATGGACGACCATGAGAGTTTTTCAATATTTTGATCATCATATCATGACCTGGGTGTCCAAGTCGAAAATGCCAAAGCTTGTATGAGGCCATATCACATATAGTGGTAAGTGTGACAACATTGGATTCAATAATCCGAACTGTAGTAAGATATAATCCACTGCGAATTGTCCTGAAATTTTTCAATGTGTACTTTCTACCACACTCCTCTAAAGTTATGCATAAGAATTCTTTACAATTTTCACTATGATTTTCCAAGTATAAACCGTTGACTTTAATGTCCTTAAAACTTAGCAATGTTCGGTTGGCCTTAGGCGCGTACAAAGCATCAGTGATATGAATTTTAGTACCATGTGGTAGCAAAAAATATGTTGAACCACGCCCTTGTATAACCGGTGCAGAACCAATCGTGGTAGTCACTAATGATGTATATGGCACAAGATCAATAAACAATTGTCTATTCCGCAATGCAGTATGAGTAGTACCACTATCTGTTAAACACTCGATCTCGCCTTCAAACATCTACAAAATAATTTCAATTAATTAGTATTCAAGACTTGCTGACCACTTTAAGTAAAGATTTAAAGTTTTACCAAAGGGTTGATACCCTTAAAGAGCGTTGATATGACATAAGCAAACCGATGTAAAATACATTAAAAAAATACTATTCCCGGGTGATAGGCGCAAAAGCACCTTCAAAGATACCCTATTTATATGACAATTAGATCACTGTAGTTTAATTAAAAATATGGTCATTACCCACAGAGGATTGGTAAAACTAAGACTCAAAAACACAAGAAACATAAAAAGACATGAAAGTCAGATATTTGGCAGAGTCGACCACTAGACACTAACTAATTTACGAACCTAACCTAGACTAAATGAAATACTACGAAAATTTTATACAATTAATTATACTCAGTGGTGGACTACCACACAAAAATTGAGAGTATTCGGACATGGTTTGGTTGCCAAAATAATTCGTCAAATCACAGCTAATGCAGAAAAAGGTAAAATTCAGAAAAGTAAATTGTTGATGAAATCAGATAGAGATGAATGTTGCGAACTTCTCTCTACCCTAAATAACCTACAATTATACCATCCTAATTTAAATAACCATGGATGAATATTCTCCATGCATGAGGTATGGTTAAGTCATCTTGCAAATTACACTCTCTTACTTGGCATGAAAGAGGGAGCGGTCATCCGCTCCAACTTGATCCCCAATCAACCCACTTATACATATGGTGTTGTAAGCCTAGAGAACTAGAGTCATTAAGATCTAAGAATATTTGAGGAATAAAAAGATTTCAAGGGTTGATTTGGTGGTCACCCCTACGTCACTAAGCAATTACTTTACACATGAGCTTGTTCTGTCTCTACTTAACATGGGATAATATGTTGGTTATGCACACACTCAAGACACTAGATAACTAGATTATGCATCTAAGTAGCGACTAAATAAACATAAACATAGAAATCATCAATGAAAACACAGTGAATTAAAACTCATTCAATTAGTTATTAAAATCATGAGGGGTTCAAAATCGTAAGCATGTTTAAGGCTTCGATAAGCTCCTGACGAAGGAAGTTTAGCTACTCATAGTCAAGGGAATACAATAGAAAAACATGGTGGAGAATGAAGAATTAAACCAAAACCCTAAAATCTTTGGCAGGACATCTTCGTTGAATTGAAGATCAATCTTCGATGGATCGAAGACTGGCGGCTGAGAATTCTTGGCTGCGGCTTCTTTCTCTTTCTTTAGCTCTTTTTCTCAAAATTCAACAACCCTAAATTGATCTTCAAACTATGCATATATAGGTGTGACCTTAAGCCTCTCCTTATCATCATAGAGTTGAGTCACCGCTACATGGACTTGCCACATCAAAAATCCTTATTGGAATAAAATTCTCCTTTTATTGCTCCTTTTTGTATTTTTCTCCAAATAACCTAAATAAACAAAAACAAAATTAATTATTGAAAATAAACAAATAAACCACGTATTTTTAGAATAATTAAGTACAAGAGAGTTGCATATTCATGGAACTATCAAAATACCCCACACTTAGCATTTGCTAGTCCTCGAGCAAAAGACTAAACTAAGACTCTGAAAAGATTGAACAAACAAACAGACTTCAAAACTCCAATGCCCTTAACACATCGTCTCAACAATCTTCATATCATTGTAACACCAAGTTCACATGTTATTACAATTCAATCCACAGAATTTTGACGGTTAATGTCAAGGCATGGCATACATGTAATATGTAGGACAAAGACATAATCATGGTGAACGTCAAGTTGTAGCATGTAATAAATAAGTCAAGATTCAATTTCACATAGATATGCTCTCATAAATGTTTCACTCAAAATATGTTTAAGATTTTCACTCAACTCAATTACTTGCCAAATGGACCGAACCATATGCTCAACTCTTGTGACTTATCTCCACAGATCAAAGGATGCATATCTTGAGGATCAAAAAGGTCTTTCAAAGGTTGCAATGGGGCTATGCTCATAGGTTAATAGAACAAAAGGATATGGAATTCAAACAAAAGTTTTAAAACTTAGTGGAGCACCAATAATAAGAGACTTTCCTCGAACTTTACAACCATTGAAACATATTTACCAATGAATTTTTTCAAATGCACCACCATTGTGGCCGAATTTCATCTTGTTGGGCATTCACGTCATTCTTTCCATCAACAGTTAACCTGAGGTATCAAGCTAGACATCACAAAATAATATTTTTTTTCTTTTCTTTCTTGCCGATTCTTTTCATTCTTTTTTTTTATTCAGCTATTTTTTTCAATATAACACAACTAGCTTGATACCCCACACTTGTTCTTTTGTATCACCTTCATAAACTGACGCCCTTGTCTTCGTTTACCTGTCTCATGTATAGCTCTACTAAGTCCTAGAAAAAAGGTAGAGATACAACTATTCTAAGTTCAAGGTTAGGATTATGCGGGTGATGACAAAAAGTTCAAACATGTAGGCTCAAATCGATTAACTAAGGGGTGCACATCTTGTGTACACAAAATTGGGACATAGGCTTCATATGGCAATGATGGTAGATTCTAAGTGTCTTTATCACTTCCTCAATCAAGACATGTAATGAATATAAGCTTTGAAAAGTACAAGAACAAGTTCCAGTAATCTCTAGAGTCCATTAACTTAATCTGTGGCAAGCAATTGACACAGGACAAAGAAAACATGTATATCACATATAGGCTCCAAAGCTCACAGATTAAATGAATCTCAACAAAGTTTACACATGCTCAAAATATCTATACCAAGTTAACTTATTTCTACATCCACTACACATTCTCATATACACCATACATCAAGATTAACCAAAGAAACTCGTATCACAAACTCAAATGTTCATATGCTTCACTTTTAGTTACAATTTCAGAAGATATACTAACATTATGGACTAGTTAAGGGCTTCTAAGACTAAAAAAATAAACTAAAAGACTCTTTTTGTGTTAATTTTCATGACACTTTTTGCTTTTATATTTTATTTTTTCATATAAGACACTAAAACACACAAGAAAACAAAGAAAAACACTAAAAACTGACACAAAGCTTCGATAGGTCGAGACAAAGTCTCGATGGGTCAAAGCATGCTCCCTGTACTCAAACTGACACAAACCTTCTATGGGTCGAAGAAAAACTTCGATGGATCGAAGGGTCTACCTTGGAACGCCAAAGAAAAACTCGAAAATCAGAAAACTGAGCATACCCACTTACAGAATTTGTACAGAATTCATTATACATCGGAATTAGCTAAAAATTTATGAAAATAAACTAGACACATTTATAAACATTCCCTAAAAATAAAAGAATTTTACGAGACATATAGCCATGTCAAATAAATTACACAAGTCAGCACACTGCACAATTCTGAACTAACACCCAAAAATGAAAAATTTATACATAGAATCTAAGGATATAATATAAATCTCACCCCATACTCAATGTAAAACAAAACTAAAGCATGCAATACATCAAACAAGCATAAAATGGAACACAGAACACATCACAAAACACACTAAACATGGAGAAAAATAACAAAGGGGAATAGTTAAGAATGCAAATCTGGTTTCCAAGCTTCTCCATCAACATGGGTTGCCTCACAAGTAGCGCTAAGTTTAACGTCTTTAGCCAAATGGTACGCTACAAATTCACTCCTTTGTAGAAAGATCTTGGAGGGGTACTTCCTCTACATCCCTCACTTGAGCTGGCTCATAAAAAGGTTTGACACAGTGTCCGTTTACGTTAAATATGCTACCATCTTTGGGATTGAGAAGTTCAACTGTACCATGGGCAAACACATTAAGTATAATAAAAAGACCAGTCCATCTAGATCAAAGCTTACCTGGGAACAACTTCAGACTCGAATTGATTAACAAAACCTTTTGTCCAGCAACAAAAGATTTGCCCTTAATCATCTTGTCATGAAATGTCTTGGTTTTTTCCTTATAAATTCGACTAGATTCATACGCATTGTTCCAAATCTCATCAAGCTCATTCAACTGTAACTTTCTATGAACACCTGCGGCATCAATATCAAAGTTGAACTGGTTAATAACCCAATATGCCTTGTGTTCAAGCTCCACCGGAAGATGGCATCCTTTTCCATAGACCATCCGATAAAGAGACATCCCAATCAGTGACTTGTATGCTATTACATATACCCATAATGCCTCATCTAAAAGCTAACTCCAATCTTTCTTGGCTAGTTTAACAGCCTTCTCCAAAATTTGCTTGATTTCCCTATTGGAGACTTCTACTTGCCCACTCATCTGCGGATGATAAGGTGTTGTCACCTTATAATGAACATTGTATTTCCTGAGTAGAGCAAAAGACTTGTTACAAAAGTGGGAACCTCCCTCACTGATGATGTACCTGGGAGTGCCAAATCTAACAAACAGTGATTTTAAATTTTTTTAAAACAACAGCGGCATCAATGCATCATTAGTTCGAGTGACCACTGCCTCCACCCACTTAGAAACATAGTCAATTGCAAGTAGAATATATACATTATGTTGGGAGCTAGGAAAAGAACCTATAAAATCAATACCCCACATATCAAAGATCTCAACAACTAAAATGGGGTGCTGGGGCATTTGATCTCTAGGACCTAAGTTACCTGTGAGCTAACATCTAGCACATGATTTATGAAAGTCATATGCATCTTTGAACAAGGTTGGCCAGAAGAAACCACTTTCAAGTACTTTCAATGCAGTTTTCTTTCCAGCAAAATGAGTGACAGAAGGATAGAATAGATTGAAACTCAGTTTCAGAAACGCACCTTCTTATCAATAAATTAGGACAATATTTCCGAAGATAAGGCTCATCCCACGCATAGTATTTTGCTGTCTTCGCCAACTTGTCTTTCTTAGCTCGGCTGTAGTCACTTGGTATTCTTCTTGACATAAGAAAGTTAACAATATCTACGTACCAAGGCTTAGAAACGTTGAGAGCAAACATTTTCTCATCTGGGAAGCTGTCACATAGAGGTAAAGAATTCTCCTCTGCATTGGATCCATGTGTGATCCTGCTCAGGTGTCTGCCACCACATTCTCAGTTTCCTTCTTGTCCTTGATTTCAATATCAAACTCCTGAAGTAGTAGCATCCAGCGAATCAACCTGGGTTTTACATTCTGTTTAGTCATCAAATATCTCAAAGCACCATAGTCAGAGAAAATAATCACTTTAGTTCCTAACAAGTAAGACCTAAAATTTTCCAAAGCAAAGACCATAGCTAAGAGTTTCTTTTCTATAGTTCAATCTTTCAACTTTGCATCATTTAAAGTCCTGGAAGCATAATAGATGACATGGGGCTACTTAGTTGGACGTCGTCCCAAAACAGCACCAACTGCATAATCAGACGCATCACACATCAATTCAAAAGGTAAATTCCAATCAGGTGCCTGTATGATGGGAGTAGTTATCTGAAGCTCCTTGAGCTTGTTGAATTCCCTTAAGTACTCATCTGTGAAGTTGAAAACTACATCATTCTAGAGCTGTGCACACAATGGTCTAGATACATGTCCAAGAAAAGATCTCACCTCCTTCATAGTTGAAGGAGGGGGTAAAGTATGCACAATATCGACCTTAGCTTTATCAACCTCAATCAATCTAGAAGATACTACATGTCCCAAAACTATACCTTTTTTAACCATAAAGTGATATTTTCCCAATTCAAAACAAGATTAGTCTCAACATAACGTTTCAAAATTATGGATAAATGATGTAGACACATGTCAAAAGAATCACTAAAAACTGAAAAGTCATCCATGAATACCTCAATGATTTTCTCAACCATGTCTGAAAATATGTTCATCATGCATCTCTGAAACGTTGCTGGGGCATTGCACAAGTCAAAAGGCATCCGTTTGTAGGCAAAGGTGCTAAACGGACACGTGAAGGTGGTCTTCTCTTGATCATCTCAATGAACGAAAATCTGATTATAGCCAGAATAACCATCCAAGAAGTAGTAGAAAGCATGACCTGTAAATCGCTCCAACATTTGATCAATAAAGGGTAAGGCAAAGTGATTCTTATGTGTGGTTGCATTTAGTTTGCGGTAGTCAATGCAAACTCTCCATCCAGTTTGGGTTCTTTGGGGCACCATTACATTCTCATCATTCTTCACATCTGTGTTGCCAGAACACTTTGGAACAACCTGCACAAGACTCACCCATTTACTGTCACAAATAGCATATATGATACCTGCGTCTCGAAGTTTGATGACTTCCTTCTTCATAACCTCCATCATTGGAGGGTTAAGCCTTTGTTGAGCTTCCCTTGTGGGCTTAGCTCTCTCCTCAAGAGATATTCTATGCTTGCAAAGAGTAGGACAAATGCCTTGATATCCGCTATGGTTCATCCAATTGCTTCCTTATATTCCCGAAGAACAATTAATAATTTCTCTTCCTGTAATTGGGTTAGCTTTGAAGAAATAATAACTGGTAAAGTGTCACTAGCTTCCAAGAATGCATACTTCAAATGCTCACGTAACGGTTTAAGCTCAAGTTCAGAGGATACCTCAATAGAGGGGAGAAGAGCTTTGTCAGAGACCGGTAATGGAATGAGTTTAGGACCTTTACCTTTTGACAAAAATGGTCTATACTCCAGTTCAAAAATCTCTCCATAAAATTCCTCCTCCATGGCTATGTCGTGGTTAGACTCAATCCTCAGACACTAATCATCATCCTCCCACCCCACACTTGAAGGTTCGTATCACAGTAAGATATGATCATTCTCGACCTGTCAACATAGGGCTGGTGGAACGGTTTTTCCTCCAAACTCTAAAGCTTTCTTCAAGGCATCTTCCTCTATCGAATATTGAATGTATTCCTGCTTGAAACTATCAAATGCGTCAACTGAATAACAGGAATAGTCACTAGCATTACCTAGATGTTTCATTGCTTCAAAGATGTTAAAGTGAATCTTTCTATCATCAACCCTTATGGTGAGAGTTCCCTCATAACAATTAATCTTTGTCTGGGCTATCCTCAAAAAGGGATGACCTAGAACCAATGGAAGTTCAGAGGGAATGGGTTCTCTTTTCATCTCCAAGATGAAGAAATCCGATGAGAAGATCAAGTCGCATACCTGCACTAAAACATCCTCAACAACACCTAATGGGTAGAAACTAGATCTGTCAGCCAGATTAATAGTTATTAATGTGGGTTGTAAATGTTGAGCTAGGTTCAGTTTGTTATAAACAGAATATGGTATCAAATTAATAGAAGCACATAAATCCAATAAAGCACCAGAAACCCTGTTATCACCAACAATGCATGGAACAGTGAAACGACCTGGATCCTCTATCTTGGGAGGAAGCTTCCTTTGTAGCACATCAGATAATTTTTCGCTCAAAGCTACCGTCTCAGTAGGCCTATACTTCCTCTTAGTTGTACAAAGTTCTTTAAGAAACTTTGTATATTGTGGAATTTGCTTGAGTGCTTCAAATAGAGGAATGTTCACTTGAACCTTTCTGAATATCTTCAGTATGTCATTGACCTTGTCCTTCTCTTCTGGCTTGTTCAACCTGTTTGGAAAAGGAACGAGAATATCAGTGGAAGAAGAAGGTATAGAAGATACCAAATTGTTCTTTGAATTGGTCTGAATAGTAGCTTTCGATGGGTCGAGAGCTTCCTCTCAATGCATCAAAGCTTGGCCCTGGATCGCTCTGCCCGATCGGCCTTCGATGGGTCGAGACCTTCATCTTGATGGATCGAAGCATCCTCCCTGGACTGCCTCGGTGATGCTTTTGATGCATCAAAATTTTTGCCTTCGATGCATCGAAGGAAATTTCCTAGTATGCCGAATTCAAGATGCTGGAGATCCTTTGATGATGTTTCAAATACAATCTGCTGAAGCATTGGAGAAAAAGTTCACATCCTCTTCTTCCTCATCTGCTCGAAACTGAGGACAATGTTTAACTAGATGATGTGTTTTAGAACATATGGTACACACTACCTGAGCTGCTACCACAGTTTTATTCTTGTCGACCTTCAATGAGCTAGCAATCAAGGCTATGTAATTCTCCATAGAGCTCAACCTCTTTTCCATGGATCCAGAAATTGCAACTGCATTCAAAGATCTCCTGCTAGTACCAATGGATCTATCTCTTGACTGAAACTTTCTTGAGTTTTTTGCTTGGTTCTCTACAATTTTTTGTGCTTCAGCTCCAGTCTTATTCCACCAATTCCCTCCATAAGTACAATCCAGTTTAGACATGTTGAAGGAATCAAGTCCTTCATTGAAAAACTCCATTTGAGTATTCAGATCAAACTTATGATGCAGCCATTGTCTAAGCAAACTCTTGAATTGGCTCCATGCCTCGTGTAATTCATCTCTATCATTCTGCCTAAATGTACTGATCTGCTTCTTCAAGGTTTTGGTGTGAGATACAAAATAGAATTCCTTCATGAAGACAGTCATCTTTGGCCATGTATCCATCGATTGAGAGGCCAATGAGTTGAACCATGTCTTTGCTTGCTCTTTCAAAGAGAATGAGAATAAGAAGAGTTTGACAATATCTTCCTTAACATTCTGTGACTTCTGTATCCTGCACAGCGCTGTAAACTCGTTTAGATGGTCTTGAGGGTCCTCAGAGGGAGTGCCCCTAAAGTGTGGCAAATTTGAGATGAGAGATGAAGTTATTGAATAAGCTCCCAAATTTGCTGGCAACACAACTGGTGAATCGGTTGCCCCTGTACCCAGAGTGAAAGATTCCTTGAGTTTCTGGTTATTGGCCATTGGTGGTGGTGATTGTTATGGCGTTGGAATTAAATTCTCTTAAATCTCTAGCTCATACTCAAAATGTAGCTCGGGCTCAGAATTGTCACCACCACTGTTACTCGTGCTCGCTAGTAGTCTTTTTTGTTTCCGGTTATGCTTTGCTGATTTCTCAATCTCTGGATCAAGTAACAAAGGCTCAGAGCTTGCAGTGTGACGAGTACGTATACAATAAGCTCTTGCACACATAACGCATGTAAGACTCAAAAGAAAAAGAACACTAAACAAAAACCAAAAATAAAAGACATTATTAAGACTTGGTATTAAAACAATCCCCAGCATCACGATACCAAAATTTGATAGGCCCAAAAGCACCTTCAAAGATACCATATTTATATGACAATTAGATTATTGTAGTTTAATGGAAAATAAGGGTCATTACCCTCAGAAGATTTGTGAAACTAAGACTTAAAACACAAGAAACACAAAAAAATGTGAAAGCCAGAAATCTGGCAGACTCTACCACTGGACACTAACTAATTTACGAACCTAACCTAGACTAAACCAAATGCTACGCAAATTTAACACAATTAACTAGACTCAGTAGCGGACTACCACAAAAAACATTAATTAAGGGTATTCGGAGATGTTTTGGTTTCCGAAATAATTCGGCGAATCTATAGCTAATGTAGAAAAATGTAAAATTCAGAAAAGTAAATTGTTGATGAAATTAGATAGAGATGAATGTTAGGAACTTCTCTCCACCCTAAATAACCTACGATTATCCCATCCTAATTTAAATAACTATGGATGAATATTCTCCATGCATGAGCTATGGTTAAGTCATCTTGTATATTACACTCTCTTACTTGGCATGAAAGAGTGAGTGGACATCCGCTCCAACTTGATCCTTAATCAACCCACTTATACATATGGTGTTGTAAGCCTAAAAAACTAGAGTCATTAAGATCTAATAATTTTTGAGGAATAATAAAGTTTCAAGGGTTGATTTGGTGGTCACCTCTACGTCACTAAGAAATTATTTCACACAGGAGCATGTTTTGTCTCTACTGAACATGCGATAAAATGTTGATTACGTACACACTCAAGACATTAGATAACTAGATTATACATCTAAGTAGCAACCAAAGAAACATAAACGTAGAGATCATCAATGAAAAAATAGTGAAATAAAACTCATCCAAATAGTTATTAAAATCATGAGGAGTTCAAAATCATAAGCATGTCTAGGGCTTCGATCAGCCCCTAACTAAAGAAGTTTAGCTACTCATAGTCAAGGAAATACAATAGCAAAACAGGATGGAGAAGGAAGAATTAAACCAAAACCCTAAAATCCTTGGCAGGACGTCTTCGATGAATCGAAGACTGACGGTTGGGAATTCCTGGCTACGGCTTCTTTCTCTTTCTTTAGTTTTTTTTCTAAAATTCAACAACCCTAAATTGATCTTCAAAATATGCTTATATAGCTGTGACCTTGACCCTCTCCTTATCATCATAGGGTTGAGTCACCGCCACATGGACTTGCCACATCACTAATTCTTATTGGAATAGAATTCTCCTTTTATTGCTCCTTTTTGTATTTTCCTCCAAATAACCTAAATAAACAAAAACAAAATTAATTACTGAAAATTAAACAAATAAATCAAGTATTTTTAGAATAATTAAGCACAAGAGACATACATATTTATGCAACTATCATTGGGTGACATCTTCGATGGGTTGAGAAGAAACGCTCGACGGGTAGAATTAACCCAAAATAAACTTTAATTTTCCGATAACTATTTTCGACGAGTCGAATATGGTTTTCGATGGGTCAAAAGTTTGAAAAAAATTTCACAGAGGGAAACATTTGATGGGTCGAATAAATCCTAAAACCAATATCAATTTTTCAATATCTTTCTTTGACGGGTCGGAGAAAATTTTCGATGAGTCGAATTTGTGACAATGTGGAGACAGGAGCGTGCATTCGACGGGTCAAAAAATGCAAAACCCGTTTTAGAGGGTAATTTCTAGAATCAATCCGTCATCTCTTTTTTCTCGTTTTCATACCTCAGTCTCTCTCTCTCTCTCCATCAACGATCTCCCTAGCTTGTCATCATCTTAGGTATGTAGTAGTTTTCCTTTGGCAACTCCTAGTGTGCTTGATTCTAGAAAAGTTTTGCCTGATAGAACAACCCGTGGTCAACCTCCAAAAAATATGAGCCTACCTTGTCTGCTAAAATCAAGTACCATATAGCTAATTATTTTGTCAACTCAGAGATTACCTATACCCTGTGTAGTCTTTGTGAATCAATTATCTACTGTATCTCTTCCTAGTAAAGTGCATGATACGATGAAAGAGGAGAAGTAAGCCAAGGCGATGGGAGTTGAGATGGATGCTCTCAACAAGAATGGTACTTGAGACTTGGTTCCTTTGTCACCAGGAAAAAAGAAATTAGGGTGTAGATTGGTCTATATAGTGAAGCATAATGCAGATGATTTTGTCAACAGGTACAAGGCGGAGTTGGTTGCAAAAGGATATAATCAGAAGTAGTGAGTGAATTATGATGAGACTTTTGCACTAGTGACAAAGATCAATACTATTCGGGTTTTCATGTCATTAGCAGCTAACATGGATTCGCCATTACAACAGTTTGATGTGAAGAATATCTTTTTTCATGAAAATTGGAATGAAGAAATCTACATGAATCTGCCTCTAGGATATTGTACTTCTACATGTGAGAGAGTGGTGTGCAAATTGAAGAAGTATTTGTATGGATTAAAGGATTTAAAGCAGTCCCAAAGTTCTTGGTTTGGAAGATTCACAATGTTCATAAAGAAGATTAAGTTTCGACAAAACAATTCAGATCACACTTTGTTTCTAAAACATCGACTGGGTAAGGTTATTGCTTTGATCATTTGTGTAGACGACATGGTTGTGACAGTGATGATTCTAAAGAAATTAAGAAGTTACAATTGTTTTCTGAGTTTGAGATGAATGATCTTGGAAAGTAAAAGTATTTCTTAGGTATTGAAGTAACCCGGAACAAGAACTGTATTATGTTGAGTCATATGAAGTTTGTTATAAATCTGTTGGCAGAGACTAGTATGCAGTATGCTTGATTGTAAACTAGTTGATATACCTATTTAGCATAATCCTCGTATTG
The DNA here is from genome assembly GCA_946800695.1 of Geum urbanum. Lineage (NCBI taxonomy): Eukaryota > Viridiplantae > Streptophyta > Magnoliopsida > Rosales > Rosaceae > Geum > Geum urbanum. The sequence continues at coordinate 15,206,046 of OX327001.1, forward strand.
TAGAGTATCCAGATCAAGTCCCTACAAACAAGTCTCGGTATCAGAGGTTAGGTGGGCAGTTAATCTACTTGTTTCACATTAGACCTTATCCTTCTTATGCTATTAGTGTGGTGAGCCAATATATGCACAATCCTAGTGAAGCTCACATGGATGTTGTGATACGAATCTTAAGGTACTTGAAGTTTGCTCCTAGTAAAGACCTGATATTTCATAAGCATAGAGATTTGGATACTAGTGGATACACTGATGCATATTGGGCAGGTAACATTACTGACAGAAGTTCTACTTCTGGCCACTTTACATATGTTGGTGGAAATATAGTTACTTGCAGGAGCAAGAAGCAGAATGTGGTGACTCGTTCTAGTGTAGAAGTTGAATATAAAGGTATGGCTCAAGGTGTTTATAAATTGTTATGGTTGAGATAGTTGTTAAGAGATTTAGGTTTTAAGCGAAAACAGTCAATGCCTCTTTATTATGATGATGTGGCTGGAATAGAAATTGCATATAATCGTGTTCATCATGATTGAGCGAAGAGTGTGAAGATTGACAAACACTTCATCAAGGAGAATCTAGATACTCACATTATCTCGTTTCCATTTGTTCATTCAGAAGAGCAGCTAGCTGACATCCTTACTTAAACTGTTTCATCCAAGACTTTTAGTGACTCACTTGACAAGTTGGGCATCCAAGACTTGAGAGTGTTGGAGTGGGTCATACTCCTAGGAATATTAGAAGGTGTATATCTTGTAATTAGTAGGATGTCCAAATTCTAGAGTGATCAATATATCAGAAAATTAATTCCTCATCTTTGGTGTTCTCTTTTACTCCAGGTTGTTTAACATGCGGTGGCTTCAAAGCAAGAAAAGTGTGATTTGTGTGCGTACCCTAAGCAGAGCATGTGGACCCGAGGTTGTTGGGTCTGGAATTTTTTTGGCTTAGGTCAATTTAGTTTATAATCCAGTTGCTTTGGGACCCAGGAGGGCCTTGTGTTGGGCCATATCCTTTGGCCGCGATCTTCTACAAAGAATTTTATTATCAACAATCCAATAACTTGGTGAGTTGATAGCCATTTTGTGCCGTCTTTTCACTAGTAACATCATGATTACTAATTATGAACTTCAGTTACTCTTTTTTTTCCTTTTGGATGAGATTTTTTGGTTGGTTTAATAATTTTTTGGTTATTATTCTAACCAGCTAAGTTGTGATTTCTTGTCTGTCTTGCTCATTCTATGGGTAGTCACTTATGAATTTAATTGTTATGTATATTCTTTATTAAGAGAAGAGGGGTTGTTTCCCCGATTTGTCGTAATCTTCCAATTCTATCATTTTCTCTTTGGTGAAACTTAATATATTAAGGTTATTATTGTAAATAGAAAATTACGTATAAAATTAATAAAATGAAAATATTCCTGTCTTTTCTCTCAATTTCCCACGATCTGTTTCATTTTCAATTACTGTAATAGAAACTGTTATAAAAACTGTATTTTTTTTTTCAATTTCTAATTGTCTAATAATTATTTTTGATTAACACAGACATAGTGTACTCCTCCCTCCCTCTAGTGCCCTTTATTAATAAGATTGATGCCTCATTCTCGGCCCTTAGAAAGAAAAAAATATAGTTGATTAATTAGTTCATCTCGGTTTACGACGGAAGTCGAAAGGAAAGTGAATTATCATCCTTTGGTGGAAAAAGGAAAACCCTATGTTTGTGGAATCTGGGACTAGGAAAGAGCGCCCTCCCAAAGGCTCAAACCCTTTAACCTTCCCGCCATATACACATACATATGATTATTGGGCGCAACCCACCGCCTCCGCCTTTGATGCTCTCATTCTCACACTCACTCCGCCCATTCTCTTCTTTTTCAACTCTCCGTCGCTTCTCTCTCTTCCTCATCTATAAACCCTCGCCGCCATCAAACCCTAATCGCGCCATGTCCTCCTCTCGCCCCAATGCCTTCGACTTTCTCATGTCCAACGCCAAGAAAAAACCTCAACAAGCTTCCTCCTCCTCCCCCTCTTCTCCCAAGAAGCGCAAAACCCTAGACCCGACCACCCCCAAGGAACTCGCCCAATCGCCGCCATCGAAACCCGAAGCTACGGCCTCCGAACCCGAAACAGAGAAGCAAAACCCTACCAGTGAAGCCGAGCTGGCGGTGCCGACGGCGGCCGGAGGAGCGGAGGATCGGGCCGCGCAATTGACGAGTAAAATTGGGCTGCTGAAGAAGAAGGCGTTGGATTTCGACCCCAAATTGGTAGCCAATTGGGAGCAGGGGGAGAAGGTTCCGTTTCTGTTTGTTGCTTTGGCTTTTGATTTGATTGCCAAGGAGTCTGGGAGGATTGTGATTACGGATATTGTGTGCAATATGTTGAGGACTGTAATTCAAACCACGCCGGAGGATTTGGTCCCCGTGGTGTATCTGGCGGCCAACAAGATTGCTCCGGCGCACAAAGGCTTGGAGCTTGGCATTGGGGATGCTTCAATTATTAAGGCGCTTGCAGAAGTTTGCGGGAGTAGTGAAACCATCATTAAGAAGCGGTACAATGTATGCCCCCTTTTTGTTGTTTTGATCCAAGAAACTTGATCGAGTTATGTTCAGTGTAGTCCAGTCAGTTGATAGTGAATCAGTTTTTTATAATGTCATTTCATTATTCAGCTTGTTTATAGCTTGATATAAATCAATTGTTTATAATGTCATCTTCTGTATCAGCTTATTTTTTTATTTTGGATAGATCTTCTGTATCAGCTTGTTTATTGTTTATATTGTCCATGATATGATGTATAGTGATGAAAGAATATGTACAAGTCTTATCCAAGAGAATTGACAAACTTCTGATCAGTTAGTGTCGAGTCATCTCATACTAGGGTTGCGTAGAAATCCTTATATTATGGTGCATAATGGATTGAGATCCTTATAAAAATGTCTTTTCTTAATAATAAATGGTATTAAACTTGATAGGCAGAAGGAGACTTGGGTATCGTAGCACAAAAAAGTCGTTCATCTCAATCTATGATGAGTAAGCCTGTTCCATTGACTGTCAACATGGTATTCAAAACATTTCGTGCCCTTGCTGAGGTAATTTATCTTCATGCTTTTATATGTAGATTTGAAATCTTAATGTCTTACATTGATTTGGATATCCTTTTCTTCCCGTGGGTTGATTTATGTACAAAATTGGAAATGAAATTGACACTTTATTTCCTTGGCTGTGTAATTTTTCTCCCTAGTACTGAAACCTTTGGCTGGACCATCCTTTATTTATATAACTTTGGCCTTTATATCCATATATTTAACTATGCATTTTGTTGGGATCAATTGGAAACTTGAAAGTGCATTATGATGATAAAGTGCTTATTGATTGCCCTCAAGTCTTCTGTTATTGCCCTGAATACCATGCTTTTCAATATGATGTCTTGTTAATATAATTTGTTCCGGAAAATGTTTTATATTCTTGCTAGAACTGTTAACAATACGTTGTTGTAATTTATGGCTTATGGAAGCTAAATTTGGGTTTCTGATACTAACAAAATATTTTTGTTTCTTCACATAGGGTGTGATTCTCTTAGTACAAGAAAAACAAATTTTCTTTTGGTAAAACTACCTTAACTGTTATGTAAGGTTATCATCCCTTGAACTGTTTTCCTAGGTCATGGTGGCTCTCAACTTACTGGTGGAAGAATGTGTAGATTCATTAAGGATCTGTTTTTTGAGATTCCAGAATGCTGTGTTTGTAGTTAACATTCCTTGCTCTTTAAATTCATAGGAATCTGGGGAGAAGAGCCAGGACAAGAAAAAGAACCATATCAAGAAACTTCTTGTTGCTGCCACTGACTGTGAACCTCAATATTTGATCCGTTTGCTTCAGGTTCTAATTGGGTCATATGGAGTAGTTGTAGGTTCCAGTTATTTCGTTTAAGTGTATTGTAAGAATTGAGGGCTCCTCTTGTAGATGAAGTTGCGTATTGGATTGGCTGAGCAGACTCTTTTGGCTGCACTGGGACAAGCTGCAGTTTATACAGAAAAACATTCTACACCACCTCCTCATATTCAGTCTCCTTTAGAAGAGGTGAGTTTTGTTCTCAAAACAACAATTTTTGCCTTCTAATTGATTGAATTTTGATCTACAGATGACTTAGCATATTCAACTTCTAAGAAATTAGATTCATTATTTGCAGGTTTATCTTTTTGGTAAAAACTTTTGGCTACTTTTCATTAGGACTCATTTTTGTGATCATAGAAGCAGAATGAAACTTTGCTTTATTACTAGCTGGTGTAGATATGTGTCAGATGTTTCTTTGCTCTTCTCATATGTCCTTTACAATTGTTATGATTAGGCAGCAAAGATTGTTAAACAAGTGTACTCGCTGCTTCCTGTCTACGATAAAATCATCCCTGCCCTTCTGAGTGATGGTGTTTGGAATCTTCCAAATACATGTAGCTTTACTTTGGGTATCCCAGTTGGACCTATGCTTGCAAAGCCAAGTAAAGGAGTATCTGAGATTGTACAAAAGTTTCAGGATACAGAATACACCTGTGAATACAAATATGATGGAGAACGTGCCCAGGTAACACTGAATAGCTAAATACAACTTGTCATTTCTTCCTTAGTGATATATTGTATTCCATAACGCTACTGCACAGATACATTACATGGAGGATGGTTCTGTTGAGATATACAGTCGAAATGCTGAACGAAATACTGCAAAGTTCCCTGATGTTGCGGCTGCAGTGTCGAGGTAAGACTCTTTCTTGGTTCTAGATATTTCGTATCCAGTTGGTGTGAGGGGAGTACTTCAGGGGCCTGGTTCTAGAATATAATTTCATAATTTAGCATCTCCATATTGAATTTAATGATATAGGACTTGCTTTGGTTGGTGTCAATTGAAAACCATGGGCAATAAATAAGGTGGCAACAATTATTAGGTTTTTTTTTCATTTACTTTGTCACTGCTAATGTAACTAACTTAATGTAAAAGACATCATTACACCAATTCTAGAAAAATCTCTGATAATTCTGAATAGAAATGAGTGACTTCAACCAGTGTACCCCTGGCTTGTTCTTTCAGTCCGGTGAACAATGTCTAAAATTTATCATTATCTAACCTTGTATATTTAGTTTCTAAAGCAATTTGTGAGGTGTCGGTATCATGTTTTCAGAAAACTAGTTGTACCTCAAGTTTTCATTTACTAATGGTCTATGTCAGCTTGCAGGTTAAAGAAGTCATCTGTGACATCTTTTGTTTTGGATTGTGAATTGGTTGCCTATGACCGTGAAAAAGACAAAATTTTGCCCTTTCAGGTAAATTTATATTCACATTGCTCTTGAATTTTCTCATCTCACAAAGCCTTTTCAATATTATAAGATTTTTGTCAATTGGTAGGTAAACAGATGTAGTTTTCTTTTCTAACTTATTATTATATAGTTTTTTGTATGACTAATTTATTATATTTTGGAAGCAGATGACTTTTAGGAATATATATGTAGATAAATATATGTTTAGATATTTCTTTTCTAACGTATTATTATAGTCTTTTGTATGACATAATTTATTACATTTTAGAAGCAGATGAATGTAGGTATATATATGCACTTTCCGGGGAGGACTCGCAGAATGAATAGAAATGCCTAAAGCTAAGGAGTGGTTATCTTTGAAAGAATGAAAATTGGTATTAATGTATAATATATATACACCCAACTCAATTAATGTCCCTTTTTTATAAGAAAAAACATCCCTTCTAAACGTAGGTATTAAACAGTTTTGGGAGTTTCCGATTCTTTTTAATGTTTCTATTTTAATAGAATGAGATTATTTACTATTGATTACTGCTGAGTTACACTGGAATCTTGAAAAGTAAGTGTCGTGACAGGTACTCAGTACTCGAGCCCGGAAAAATGTGAGGTTGAGCGATATTAAGATTGAGGTCTGCATATTTGCTTTTGACATTTTGTTTCTTAATGGTCGACCTCTCACACAAGAACAGCTCAAAGTTCGTAGAGAGGTATGGATTTTGTTTTTCTTCTCAATGAACATGTAGTTAGTTATCTATGGTAGTTTTCACCTCTGGGAGTAAATTGTCGTCATGCCAAGTCGTGCATCTTGATTAGCATATCTTTTTCCATTACTTCCGTAGAATAGAAAAGTTGATGTTGTTGAATACAAAATTTGATGTCAAAATCCACTATATACAACAAAAGATGATGGCAGGTTATTGGTTTCTATTTTACGTGTCATTAAAATTTGATGTCAAAATTCACTATATACAACAAAAGATGAAGGCAGGTTATTGGTTTCTATTTTATGTGTCATGCTCAATCACGGTTGGTTATGATTTTGAACTATCCGATGTTCTCATCAAGGGCATCAAGGGTATTATTCTTATAAGAAACCTGGATTTCATGAGAGTGATAAGTAAAGTAAAACTGAAGATGGAGAAGGTGTTTTAAATGCCGGATAATATGAGTTGCACATCACGCTGATAATAATAAAAATGTCAGAATGGACCTGTCTGAGCTTCTGTGACTTTTTGCTATAAGAAAATAAAAGTTCCTTTAAAAAATTAGAATGGACCCATTGACTAAATTTTGTTTATTTATTGAATATGTTACAAATTATTATTCTTAGTATTATAGGTCCAGAGTATAAGATGGAATTATAGACTTCTATTTGTTCTGGCCTTTTGCAGTGTCTTTACGACTCTTTTGAGGAACAAGTTGGAGTTTTTCAGTTTGCCACAGCAATAACCTCGAAGGATATTGATGAAATTCAAAAGTTTCTTGACGCTGCTGTTAAAACAAGGTATTCACTTGTGCGTTGGTTCATATAAGGGTGAGCTTGCATATGCATCTCATTGTGGAAAATAATAACTGTAATAGACCTCTGTACAAATCCATTAAGGGTTCTTACATTAGTTGTGCTGAAGTATCAACTTTTTTTGGTTGTTGGAAATTCGATAGTCAGTCTTGTTTGATCTGTAAACACTACTCAAATTCGTACCAATTTCTTATCTTGTTTTTTCTTGGTATGCAGTTCTGAGGGTTTAATAATCAAAACATTAAACAAAGATGCTACATACGAGCCTTCAAAGCGGTCACTTAACTGGCTGAAATTGAAGAAAGATTACATGGATAGGTAAATGGTACAATAATATTTTTCGTATTACTAATACTGATATGTGTATATTTCAATTCATTTTGTTTGCTTCGCCACGTAGTTTCGGGGACTCACTGGACCTGGTACCTATTGCTGCTTTCCATGGCCGGGGCAAACGTACAGGTAACTATAATAAATAGCATGTTTAGCTGGACGAAGAGGTACTCTCTAGATGCATGCATTGCTATTCTAAAATTCACAATGAAAATCTTAGTCCTTTCTGTGTGTTACTGTATAAGCCATTTCTTCTTTATTTTATCCTTAAATTTTAAGACAAGTTCTGAGACGAGGTGGTGGTGATAATGATGATGTGGCCTTCCTTAGGTGTCTATGGGGCTTTTCTCCTTGCTTGCTACGACAGCAATAATGAAGAGTTTCAAAGCATATGTAAAATAGGTAAGTGCAAGTTGTGCATTCATTCATTACGTTTACAGTGAGTTTATCAAGTCCCTAACTAATGTCGGGGGCTGATACAGGTACTGGGTTTTCTGAACAAGTGCTTGAGGAACGTTCTGCCAGTCTGCGAGAGAAAGTGATACCTAAACCTAAGGTTGGGTTTCTCTCCTCCAGTCTTATCTTCTATCTGAAAACTGTGTCTGTATTTTGCTTCATACTTTTATTGATGTTTTGTCTAATTTTACATGCTTGTCAAATTGCAGACATATTATAGCTACGCAGACACAAGTAATACAAATACTCCAGATGTGTGGTTTGAACCCACTCAGGTATTAACCATTGCCTTTTTCTTATAAATTTTGGTATAACTCCTTTAGTACTTTGCTTTTGCTTCCCCGTTCTTTCATGCATTTCAAGGTTTGTAATTGTGACCCTTGTATGGTAAGCTGAGTGTGGTCACATGCACAGAGAGGTACAACTATGAGTTATTTCTTAAGTTGTTTGTTCAAATGATACCTCATGGATCTAAAGTTTTTGACATTGTTGTCTACTGAGAGAAGTTCACTATGATTCTCAACTTATTTGAATAGTTTGAAGAGACTATGGAAGTGCTCAATTTCAAATTTGTGAAAGAGGAGCAATATCATATGAGCAGGGAAATTCGTATTAGGAATAGATATGTAGAACTAGTACATTTGGGAACATGTCTTGTGCATGCTTGTAAAAGTGAATGTTTCTATGTATGGTTCATAACTGCAATGTTGCATTGACGTGATATGGCTCTGTAATATGCAGTTCACCTTACAAATTAGCAACACCCAATGTTTTTCATGTACTCATACCCATTTTTGAGCACTTACAGAAGTTATGGAAAGCGTTTTATATATGAGAATGTTCATCTTTTAATGTGAGAATTCTATAAGATTAGGTGTTCTCCCTTCCAATGTGTAATGACAAGGAGGATATTTAAACTAGAGAGAGAGTTAGAGGACCTAATGAAAATTTAGAAGTACTTTTGGTCTGTTGATTTGTCAAAAACATATTATGTTAAGGACAATTACAGTGGTGAATCTCAAGCTTTTCTGTAGAAGGAGACTTGTTGAGTCTATGCCTGTTTATTTTATCCAGGTTTGGGAGGTGAAAGCCGCTGACTTGACCATCAGTCCTGTGTATCGTGCTGCAGTAGGTATAGTGGATCCTAATAAGGTTAGATTTTTTTTTTTTTTTCATTTGAAATGTAAATTAGTAAGCGTGTGACAGATCATTGTACTTTTTCTGTGAAAAAAGAAAGTTGAACAGTATTTCAATCATCTGCTTCGGTTTATATACTTGACAGGGTATTTCTCTTCGGTTTCCACGTCTTGTTCGTGTTAGGGAAGATAAAAAACCAGAGGAAGCGTCATCATCTGAGCAGGTGAAGATATCGCTGGTTATAGGATCATTTATTAAATTTTGAGTCTGAATTGCATTCTGAAATTTTATCTCCTTACATTTTTTTGAAATTCAGGTTGCTGAGATGTATTCTGCTCAATCGAACAAAACTTCTAACCACCAAGATGAGAAAGAAGATGATGACTAGTAGCAGCAAAGCAGGTGTTGTCAAAACTAACATCTTTAGATGTGTTTGTAAAGCGAAAGTGGTTTTTGATACAATCCTTGTGAGTAGATATCTCGATGTCAATCTCATATTAACCTAGAGTTTAATTAATCTGATTTGCTATTCCCCCCCCCCCTTTTTTTTTCTGTGGAAATCTCCTAATATTCCGGCATCTAATAACAGATATATTTAGCTAAACTTTCTCTCTTGTCAACTAGACGGATTATATGTGACTATTGTGAGTATAATCATCATACTATGATGTAATTGATGGTTGATTTGTGCTCACAGGTCCATTTTGAGCATAATAATCTATCAGGAACATATTAAATTTGTACAACCTGATTTTGTTACATCTGTACTAACATCTTTAAGTTGAGCCTCATGGCAGACTAATACAATGTAGACATCCTTTATTTTACTTTTATTCATTTGATTGAGAAGCCTATAGCAGATGTTTGCTTATATTGATGTACTGAGAACTTTGTACGGTTAGATGCCCATCTATTTCAACAAATCAGTAACATAATGTAAATGAATGTCTGCTGTTTCTGTCGGCATCAACCAGTAGAATGTAATTGTTTACATCAAGTTACTGAGTCAAGATATGTACTCTTGTTGGTCTCCATAGTCTGCAGATGTGTTGTTTGCACTGCATATTTTTCATACGTACAGTTGTCTTGGTTTACATGTAACATCCTTTTCATGAGCCTCTGCCTAACTCATAATCAAAGTTCCTCCATGTTAACTGGCTGCATCAACTTGGCAGATGCACGAGGTAAGGCATAGGATGGTCTGGAGGTCTCTAAGTTTTGTTTCTTTCCAGTAATGGTCGTGTAGAGAACCAAGACAAGACGTCTTCTTATTTGAAAGGATGAGATGAGAAGTCTTGTCGTAATCCTTTGAACCGAGAAATATGGTCAATAAGTCTCAATCCCTGCAATGAAATGTTTCCATTATTCCTATGCCGTGTTGAACAAATAAACGTGTAAGCCCTGTAGGGTTTGGAAACCTTTAACAGGTTTTCGGTCTCCACTCTAATCGCCTCCATAAACTGGTTTTGGTTTGTTTAAGGTGGTAAATATGAGACCCGACAGGGTAAGTTATCACAGGTAGGTTACGTCATTGATGTAGACTTGAAGCCTATGAAGTTGTTTTGAGGTTCGGTTGATGACTCGGGAGAGTAGAAAGCGAACTTATTTTCACCCATGTGCATGTATAGTAATGTTGGTTTTGGTTTCCCTAACCTGTCATTTTCTCTTCAATACTTATCGAGCTAAGAAAAAAAAGTTTCATAAGTTCGGTGATTAGATAGTAAGTTATAGCATCAAATTTTCATTTTCCATAACCAAATCAAAAGTCCAAGATGTCATCTAGTTAGATAGTGTATAGACTCGTCCATTTTTCTTTTCGGTTTTTGAAAACTTAAGCTGATAGGCTATAGACTGAAACGACTGATGATGCATAATTATGCAGATATGCTTATACTCGTACCCTAGTTTCTGATGGCAAATCAATTAGTGAATCGAAAGTCAACTTTCAGTACTCAAACTCTTATTGGCAAGTTTGATTAATTTGAAATAATTTGCTCCACTTTTGTGAGATAAAAGTTTAAGCCGAAATTAGGTGGTGTATAAACAAGGGAAGTGGGGGCAGACCGGAGAAAGAGACTTTTATTAGTTGATTTAGAATTAGAATTAAAATAGAGAAGAGGGAACTTAAACAATGATGCTTGGATTCTCCTCAAATATTTTTAGATATATAATCATACATCACACACCGGTGGCAGATCCTGGTTCTGATCTTTGGGTTCCACTCAAACCGACAAGCAGAGCTCTGCTTTAACCTTTGATGGTTGTTGGCCACACCCATCTTCTTTCTAACCTTCAACAACTCCACACCTATAACCTTAGTCTTTCAAGTGAACTCTCCCTATGTCTCTCTCTCTCTCTCTCATTCTCTCACTATATTACACAAACAGAATGGAACTCTTACTGAACTAGTATCAGAGTTACATTTTAAGATCCCACCATGGGAAAAAAATCAGGTCCCTCTTTCACAACAACTAAGATGTGAAAGGAAAAAAAAAGAGGAAACAAAAGAGACCGGACTAATTAAACTCCCAAGCAACAACTCTGGCATAAAAGACTAAAAACAAGCTCTCTTCTGTACACACAATGCTAGATCAGTCACATACCCACTTGATCATATCTCATCCTCACTACCCTTTTTCTTCAGTTGTATGAAACTATAGTTATAGATATAGAAAGCTATGAAATCAGGGGATTAATCTCTTGAGGTAGCATGCAGTCATTGGCGGACTACTCTTTGGTACTTGGACTCTGAATTAGGGGAGTCATCAGAAAGAAACCTTTTCCTGTTGCAACCTTTGTTGATGCTAATTAAGGAGTCTTGGTGGAGGAGCTGAGGAGTTGGTAATGGAAGTGGTGATAATGATAATGGTGTTGAAGGAATAGTGACAGGTGGGATCTCAAAGGACTCAAGAGGAGGAGGTGGGTGTCTCCATTGAGGGAGTGGTCCAGCCAAAAGAAGGGTCTGAAGTAATGGACCAGCGTTCCTTACTGCCTCTAAGAGCTTGCCTTTTTCAGGTAATGGCTTGTCAGGCACTAAATCCCCAATTTGGGTCTGCAGAGTTGTTGTTGCTATTGGTTGACTTGGGACAATTAGTGGTGAGGACACAATGCTCTCTTCACAATCTGAGGAAGAAAACCCACCACCACTGTTGTTGGAGTCAATACCTCTTCTGGCTTCATCTTCTATGCTTGAGATTCCAGACAGAGGAGCAGTGTGGTGTTGTTGTTGTTGTTGCTGTTGGAGGAGTTTCTCAAGGAGGAGTCTTTGGTACTTGTCTTGGGCTTCATCTTTGTCTCTAATAGCATTGCTGAGCAGATCCTTGAGGTTAAGCAGTTGCTCATCTCTCTTTCTCAGCTCATCTTGTGCTGCAACCCTCGTCTGTTCAAGCTCCAGAGTCGTGTACAGAAGGGAACGCCTCAAATCTTCCATGCTCTGTAGTCAAGACACAATTATATTAAAAAACATGACTCAAATTTCGCAAACCAAGGAACAAAGTACTGAACTTTATGAATTTGAAGGAGGCCCATCTCCTAAATTAATGTAGAGTAGAGAAAATTAACCCATTATAGCAACTTCGGAGCATGGAAATGAAGCTGCAAAAAAATGAAGTAAAATTGCTTACCTTTCCTTGACAGCAAAATGCCCAGGTGCCAAGTAAAGCGCTGCATTGGTTGTCCATATTCTGCTAGCTACTCTTATGCATGTGAAGAATGGAAGCAAAGGTTAAGTGAGGAATTGAAAGGCAGATGAGAAGAGAAGAGAAGAGAAGAGAAAGAAAAGAAAAGAAATGGAAGGGAAAGTGAGAGGTTGGGGTTTTTGAGTTGTTCATGTAGGTCTTATAACAAAAGTAGGCTCAAGGTTACTGTTTTCTTCTGGTGTTTCTTTGTTGCTTTTTTCTGCCTTGGACAAAAGCATAAAAGGCCAAAAGCCTGGCTACCTAGCAAGGCCATTTTCCTATATGGAGCTATTCTCTCTCTCTCTCTCTCTCTCTCTCTCTGGTAGTGAGTCAGTCCGAGAGTGAGTCAGTCATTTGTACTGCTGCTTCAGCCTGATGCTCGTGGCTGTATATTGTACAAACAAGCGCGGGGAATCGTAATACAGCGGAGAAAGCGGGAGCAACAAAAACCCAGAGAGAGAATCTGACATCATAATTTCTGAGAAAAACAATTGACGTTAAAATCATTTTTGAGGTAAAAAAATTGGAACTTGAATAGGAAAAGAGGTCGACGAGACACCTTACCCTAAAGCCTCCCTCCCAGCCTAGAAGTTGTATACTATTGCACTGTTATGCGTGACACATTGACACTCGAACAGTGTAAAGATGGGGCCAACTTGGAGAGTTGGAGCAACCGTGACGATCTTATTTCATTTGTTTTGTTGAGTCGCTTTCAATTATTTGGATATCAACTAGCTAGATGGGTTTCAAACAAGGAACTAGTTCACCGAACACGATCAAAGAAACTAGATAGGCTTGAATCAATTGTTTGCAAGAAATATGAGCGAGCATGCTACAAGCTCTCTAGTCACTAGGATAGTCTATTTGCGATCTTATTTAGAATTTTAGAATTTTATGTTTTCAACTTTTGTTTCTCCCTTTTGTTTGACTATATGATTTAAGTAGATGATAAGATCGAGGAGATCATCTCTGGCGGTTGCGACATACTAGAGGGCGCGAGAGATTTGGGCGACAAAGTTACTACGAAATGCGAGGAGTTTTGTGTCGTAGGTTGGTAGGGTGATAAGGTTTAGATCACGAGAGGCTGATTCTCGGTCTAGGAGTATGGTGCTATAGTTTTGTGGCGGAGCGACGATGTTAGTGTTGGGTTGATCGAGTGGTATAGCCTACAGAGTACCAAGGCCTCGTTTGATAGTCAGGAAAAGAATGTATTTTACTTCCTTTTTTTTTATTTTCCCCTAGGAACGGAAGGTAAAATCTTGTTTTGAATTTCTTTATGGTATGTTTGGATAGAGGTAAAATGAGAAGAATTTAATTATATTCCAGTAATTTAGAATTTCATCTCCTAATTTTTGTGTGTTTGGATAACTTTTTTGAGAATTTTACAATTCCTCTATTTTAAAAATGAGGGGAATTGAACACTTAAATTCTTCATCCAAATTATCTCAAAAAGAGGTGTTATTTTACAATTCCCTAGAATCATTTTTAAAAGTTTGTAATTATTGTCATTAAATTTCTTTATGAAGACATCCAAACGCAAGAATTCACAGATGATGTAATTTAAAATACTGAAATTCTAATTTCTGACATTTGTCAATTCCTATAAGAAATAAGAATTCTTCATCTAAACATACCGTTATAGCATTTGGTTGGTGTTATGAAAGAAAAATAAAATTATGTCAATTTTACAATAATATCCTCACGTGCAATGATTCTAATAAGGCTATTTTGGTAAAGATAAAATTGTAATGATTGCTATATGTCGGAGGAAAACAAAATCCCAAATGGAATGAGGGAACCAATTTACCCCCATTTTCTCCTCTCTCTTGGGAATTGGTCTCCCCCATCTTTTTTTTCCTAGGTTAACCCAAACACTAGAATCTCCCATTTTCCTTTCCGTTTCTTTCCTTCATTTCCTGCCAAACAAATGAGGCCCAAAGGTATGTTGTGTAGGCCCTTTTGGCTTAGGTCAATTTGGTTCAGGAGCCAGTTGCTTTGGGACCACGGAGGGCCATATATTAGGTCGTGTTCTTTAGGTGCGATTTTATGCAAAGGATTTTATTTTCTAGTAAGTTAATAAGCTTGAGTGGAATATATATTGTTTATTATTTAGTTTTGTGCAACGTCATAGTTATTGGTTACTATGGTTATGATTTTTGGTGTTTTTTTAGGGAAGATTATGTGGGTAGGTATGATAGCTTGGTTATTTGCTTATGTAGGCTATGGCTTCATGTCTTTCTCTCGCCTATCTAATGGATAGTATTTCTATAATCTTTTTCACGGCTTAATGAGATTGACGCCTCACACTCTCCTCTCTCTTGTGTAGCGAGTAATCGAGTATTCAACCAATCAATGTGATATATCCTCGATCAGATTTTTTTTTTTTTTTTGGAAGACTGATATATCTTAACTCTTAAGGGTAAATATATTATTAAGAAATTATATATAAGGTCAATTAGAGACCTTATTTCACACATAAGGTCATTTATATTTTTTATCCTAATTAATGTCACTTTTTTATATCCATATTTTTTGTCTTTCTAATTTTGTATCTTTATATTAACTTTTCAGGTCATTTATATTTTTTCATCCTAATTAAAGTCACTTTTGTTTATCTATGTTTTCTATCTTTCCAATTTTGCTCATTTATATTAACTTTTCTTTCTTCGTCTTCTTCAAAATTTCAGAGAGAGAGAGAGAAACAATGAGGGACTACTGTTCTATAACACAATGTACTACTGTTTTGTAACACAATGTACTACTGTTGTTTCTAGTAAGCACTGCTCCAAAATATTCAGGGTACTACTTCAAAACATTGTAATTAAGTACTATTGTTCTGTAACACTATGTACTCATGTTGTCTCTAGTAAGCACTACTCCAAAATATTTAGAGTACTACTTCAAAATATGGTAAGTACTACTGTTCTGTAACATAATGTAAAACATTCAACATGGACCCTAACACAATGTAAAAACTGTCACTACACTACTACTTGGACTTTGAAGCTTTTGATTGCCTTCTTCTTGTTGTGTAGTCGAAATGAGCATCTAAGTTTGCCGTCTTCCTCTTTTTGACTTCTACTACCATTTCTTCCTCTGCTAAACAACAAAATGAACATCAAAATAAACACTACTGCTTAACAACTTAGACACTACTGCTTAACAACACATGCACTACCACTGAATCACAAATGCACTACTTCTGTTTCACAAATGCACTACCGTTGTTTCACATATGCACTACTATTGTTTTCCATATGCACTACTACTGTTTCACAAATGCACTACTACCACTTTCACAAATGCACTACTACTGTTTCACAAATGCACTATTACTGTTTCACAGTTGCACTACTGCTGTTTCACAGACGCACTACTATTATTTCACAGACGCACTAGTACTACTGTTTCACAAATGCACTACTACTATTTCACATATGTACTACTACTGTTTCACATATATACTACCACTGTTTCACATATGCACTACCACTGTTTCACAAATATATTACTACCACTGTTTCACAAATGCACTACTACTATTTCCCAGATGCACTACTACTATTTCTCAGATGCACTACTACCACTTTCACAAATGCACTACAATCACAAATACAGTAAATCCTTATAACCTTTACCTATTTCTGCAGCGGGTTGAGACGGGAGGCGCTTTGCAGCTGCGGAAGGAGCCATCGAAGGAGGCTAGAGTTTACAGCTGCGGGAGGGCGAAACTCAGAGTTAGAATCATATGAGAGAGAGAAAGTTACAGGGCTATATGATTGATTGAGAGAGAGAGAGAGAGACCTATTTGGTGGGGTTGCCTCAGTGGATGGAGTGAGCGCTGCGTCGATGGCATGGAGAGGCGGAGACGAGTTCGGCGGTGAGTTCAGACCGTTAGAGAGGAGAGCGTGACGGAGAGAGACGGCGGCAGAGAGAAAGGGACGATGGAGAGAGACGACGCGATTTGAAGTTGGGACGGAGCTCTGCTAGGGCATGATTTGATTTTGAGAATTTAGGGTCTGAAGCAGAGAGAGAGAGAGAGAGAGAGAGCATGTTTATATAGGATGGCATTAGACATAAATAGATTGAACGAGAGTTTTTTTTGTTAAATCAAGTGACCTTATTTGAGAAAGAAATATTATGTGACCTTATACGTAATTTACCCATATATTATCTTCTTATGTATCTACGATTGTTCTCTAATAACATATTTAGGACAAATCTCCATCAAAATTGTCCTTAAGAAAAGGTAGTTAACGTCTGCCTAATAGGATATATTGCTAATAAAATAAAATTTGAGTGATCAAAGTTATACTCTTAAATAAAAATTGCCTTAAAAAATTTAGGGACCAAAGTGTCTATTTCGGCTTACTTGAGTGACCATATATTTTTTGCCACAATTTTTTTAAAGGCATGATTGCGAATTTATTATCCTAGGAATGACCTTTATATCAATTTGCTACCCTAAAAATGACCATTGTGCCAATTTAGAGTATCGAAGTGCTTTTAAATGTTTTTAATTTGATGAATAAATTAATAAAATTTAAGTAATTATACAAAAAGGTAATAAATTTACAAGTTTATAAATCTTAGGTACAAATTAGCAGAAAATTTTTATAAAGTAACAAATTAAAAATTAAGCCTTTTTAAAAGGATTTCCTACATACACTGATATCAATATTTTAATCTTTCAGTTAACTACCACACCAAATATCTTATCGGGTGGGAGTTTACGATTGCCTGTCATGATGAGGTTGTTTTGTCTGCACAGTATCAGCATAAGAATCTAGAAACTGACCACTAATCTTCTCGGTTAAAGTTTCGTTCATATTATTTGTATTTTAATACAAAGTCGTACTGAAGTGAAATTTTAAAGCCAATATTAGGTAGATTCTTTAACATTACTTGGAAAATCAAGGGTATAATTGTTCCTTTGTTGTGTAAAAGTTCCATTTGGAGAGGACTTGTGGATTTGTGGTAGTCATTTATTTTATTTTGTCAATGGAATTCTTTCTACTTGCTCTCTAGCTCAAAATCCCCTCAAATGGTGAGACCAAATGCCGTAATTTTAATTAAAATACAAGATGTTATGCAAAAGATTTCATGCTTTTACTTAAAAAAAATTTTTAAGAGATTTTGACAATGACATAAGGGCTTGATGATTTATCTTCAAGAAACTTGAAGTTGTGAAGAATTTTAATTTTATCAAAAATACTGTTTTGTATTTTTTGCATATGTTCAATTTGAGGTATATATATGTTAGGGCTTGTATGTTATGCACGAATTTTTAGTTCTAGATTTGACACACATTTTTATAAAGTTTTAGTTGCAGTCTTAGAGATATTGTTGGCTTGTTGCATATAGTTTATTGCATGTCTGTATGAATCAACAAAAGAAGGAATAATAACATCTAGTATGCCATATTTGACAAACACTAAAAATGTATTGCTAGAAATGATTAACGTTTTGGTTAACATCTTTGACTTGAGGGTTTCCAATGGCAACGGCCCGTGGGCGTAAGGTAAGTATAGTGAACCATAGGGACTAAACACATACAGAGAGATTTTTCTGCGATTTCTAACCTGTCTCTTGAGTGTAAAAATAAGGGTAAAAGATGAATTTAATTTATTATTTATTTAATTTTTTTTAATTTTAAGTCACTAAAAATCTATTACACAGATAATACAAGTGCACTGTTATGTATAAAATGTGTTCCCTCCTATATTGGTGTATTTAGTTTGATCATAGGCATGGGCGTTGGCATGGTCAGAGAAAGGAGCTGGTGAACAAACCTTTCCCCCTATATTTGGCATTTGCCGAAGAAAAAGCCGAGGACCTATTCTGCACGATAGAAAGGTTCCTTCGGTTCTTGAAAAAAAAGGAGGGAGGCTTCAATTCCATGGTCCATTTTGACTAATTCAAGACTTGCATGGAAAACACAATCTAGGCGACTAGGCCTCAACTCCTTCACCATAAATACATGCATACCCTTTTCTAATATGGGACACGTGCAGGGGTGGTAGTCTTAATGTCACCATCATCCATAAATTAAAAATACTTCGATTTCAAAAATAAATAAAATAAAAATACTTGTGTGGAATTCAATAACAACATTTCAAATAAAAGTCATTATTCATTAAACATATACCTAAACTAAAATTAAAAAATAATTTTACACTCTTTTGGAGTCTAAGATGTGGAAGTCCCAAAATGATGTGTCAAGCTACATAATTATCATGTCATATAATTATTTAAAATATAACTAATTATATATTAGAAAAGACAATTATATCATTTTTATATCTAATGGTTATTATTTTTTTGAAACTAATTTCCGCTATTTAAAATAAGATAAAATCATATTAATTTTTTCATCTTATTTATGATTTCGATTTGGATTAACAAAATCATACGATGATCATTTTGAGTTTTGAAAAAGCAATTCCGTTATGCATACATAATTTTTGAATTCCCACACGAAATTTAACCCTTTCAATTCTTGTTTGTAAAAAATTGACATACAAACATCATTTTGCAATGACATATTATTGATTCATACAATTCTTTAGTTTTCCGATTTGGAGTGAGAAGAAGAAAGAAACTTACAAATAAAAATAGAATTAATTGTATTACATAAACTAATCAATCTAATTAATAGAACTCATATTTTGATTTTAAATTTCATAACAATCGGACAAAAAATATCAATCATAATTATAATTAGAAACAATTGTAGAATGTAATCAATAAGATTCCATAATTAAAAATTGGACATTTATATCTCTTAATTTGCAAGAATCGAACTATAATATATAATTAGGATTCTATATTTAGTTTGCAATAATTATTTCTATTTGGCAATAATTTTATAGTTTGATTTTAATTAGGTAATTAAATTACTAAATTAATTGAATAATAGATAGCCGTCACATGCCTAATGATAAGATCATCTTTTTAAAAATAGATATCAAATTATGGTAATATAATTATATAATTTTATATTACAAATGAACATGATGTGGCTTGACACATTATTTTGGTGCTTCCACATCTTAGACCCCTTTGGGGCCTCCTAGCATTCCCCATTAAAATTATCTTTAGCCAAGAAAAATATATAAATGAAAGCTTCCATAACTGTGTCTCATATTGAAAACCAAAAGTTTTGATATTTATCGACCATCACTAACTTCGTTAACCTATTGTCAGGTGAATAAATTCTGATATTCATGTTTTGAGAGCTAATAAAGTCATGATCTATTCTCTATTTTTTGACCCACGTGTCCTGGATTGAAACGAAACCACTCCGATCTCCCAAGATTATGGGCGCCCAGAGCAAATGATTTGGATACTCAAAGTTTCCTAGGCTTCACAGTAAAATGTGATTTTTTTTTATAGAAAAAGACTAATTTTCATACAAATACGTTACGTAGTATTTAATCAAACAAAGTCATGTTGTGATATCCCGTTCCTTTGTAAAATTAGGAGTATTTTGAGATATTTCGATTTCAAATTATTGGGTGCAATAAATATCATTTATCGATGGTAAATGTTAGAAGGTATTCGGTTAACCTTTTTAATGGGTTGATTAGGTCGGCTTGACTTCGGATTGAAACCAGAGTATTTGTCGAGATGAGTTCATCAACATGTGGAGTGTCACGAAAGGAGTAACGATAGAGGAATTTCAAATAACAGAAGTTTGACAGAGATTTACGAATCGGTAAAATAGAAGTTTCCGGAAAAGGAAAGTGAGACTTTCCATTTCGGGCAATTGGGCATATTGATTAGCTCTAGCGACATAAATAGTCGCTGAGCTTCCAGCAGGCGGCGCGACACTGTCTGACCAAAAATGGAATGTCTCGCCTCCCTTTTTCTATTTTGGTCTTTGATTTGGGGATTATAGGTCGAAGAGGGAAGAACTTTTGATGAGAAGTTTTGGGGTTTGATTGCAATCTTCCACCATTGTCGACGATATTTTCAGTGAAGATTCAGGTACAGAATGACTTGTATTAGTGAGTAGATTATGTTTGTGTTTAGGATTTGGTGCGTGTAGGTGGTGTGATTGAAATCAAAATGTGATGACCCGAACCAGAATCAGTAGAGTAATCAGTGTAATTCTCGAGTTATCACGTAATCGCAGTTTTTCGATAATTGTGTGGTTTGCCGATTTTGATTATAACTTAATTATCGGCCAAGAAATTGAGTTGAGTCTCTTCTCGAGAATTGTTGTACACGTGATTTCGAGTTCGTGGGCGGTTCTGGATGATTTTTCCGATGACCGAGGAATATAATATGATTATTTGAAGTTTCGGAATATCGACGAATTTATCCGTTCGTATCGAGTTTATCCGAATCGTAATGGTTATCCGTTTTGGACCGTCGATCGTCCCGAGGTGCAAGTATAAATATCAGAAATAGTCAAAAATTGTCGAAAATTACTATTCGGGATGTTTGACCAAGGAAGAGGCGTTGACCTGTGTTGACCGAGGAGGAGAAACCGGCCACCGTTTGACTCGCCGGTGACCTTTCGTTTCCGGTCATCTCCGGCTTCGATTTGGGTATGAATCGATTCCTCTCTTCATTTGCAACTGTTTAGAACTTGGAATTGTTTGATTTGGTTTCGATTTGAGGGAGAAATTATGGTTTGAAGTTTGGGAGTTTTCCGGCCGATTTTGGGTTTCGGTGACGGAGGTGCTCCGGCCACGATGGTAGCCGGAGAGTTGAGGGTTTCTACTCGTGGGGCCACGGTGGTCCTTTTGGGACAAGTCTCGAGGGCTGCCGTGCGCCGTAGGCGGTGAACAGCTTCGTCGGAGGTGGTGGATCGCCGTGACTTTCGAGCAGATTTCCGGCCACGGTGGTGGTTGGATGGTGGTGGTGCCTTGAGGAAAGTTGCTCGGCTTGATGAGGAGAACAGTTTGGTAGCTCGGTCGCCGGGAAAACTCTCAGATTGATGGCGCGCCGCCGCCGACGGAGGCGGTCAAAGCCGGAGCTCCGGCGACCCGTTGACTTTTTGGAATTTAGTGATTTTAATGTCGTTTTACTCGTATTTGCGCCCCGATCGTCGCCTTGAGGTTTTCGAGTTGATTTGGGTATCGGATTTTCAGTCGAGGGTTTTGAGTGGAGATTTCGGGAATTTCGTCGATTATTTTGCACAGTATTATATGTTTCCGGGAACGGTTGGTTTCCGCGGTGTGGTACAGTGTTGTGAATTGTGATTTTGATCAGATATATTTTGTGATTATTCAGGGGATCGAGACCGTGCTTCAGGCGAGGGATCTTCCGCCGGATCACGTGATTAGCTCGAATGCGCGCTCTGCTCATCTGTGAGTGGACATTTTTATATTTTCACAGTTGTTGTGAGTTCATGATTTTCCGTATTTACTTTATACGATGTTGAGTTATTTATTATTTTCGGAGGTATTATTTTATATTTTATGGGGATGGCATTATTGCATCGATGCTTCGGCTACTCGGCTGATCACCGGTAGTCCGCCAGAGTTGAGAGATTCCTCTGGGCATGGTTGAGAGATTCCCCTGTATGCCGCCGGGGTTGAGAGATTCCCCTGGCCTGTCACCGTTGGGCTTGAGCGATTCGCCTGACCGTCGGGTTTGAGAGATTCGCCTGACACCTCCATATATACTTTCCGAACTCGCATTGTTTTACATTGATTATGTATGTGAAACTGGTGAAAGACATATGTTTATTTTCGTCCACTCACTCTAACGTTTTATTGCCTTTCTCCTGGGATTTTCAGTTTCCGTGTTCAGTTTGCAGTTCGGATTCTGGTGTCTCACGTCGCGGTCGGAGGCTAGTTGTTCGAGCTACCTGTGTTTTCCAGTAGGTTTCTTATTTCACCTACTGTTGTACATTTTGTATATATTTACACTAGAGGTCGCTCTGATACGTTACTGATACATGTTTTATACGGATATTCTCGGATATACTATATATTACAGTCATATTTACTGTTTATTGCTATTGATATGATATTGAGAAATCCGGATGGGATTGGTGCCCACAGTTTGACTTTTGTGGCATAAGATGAAGTGTTATTTTTCGGGTGTAGGTAAAGGCAATTCCGCGTTAGTAGCGTTACTCTGCCGAAATTTTAATGGTTTTTGTTGGTTCGTGTTTTCAGAAGGGGCTAGATTCCGGTTTAGGAAACTAAATCGGGGTTGGATCCTTTCACAAAATCAATTAATTTTTGATTAGTCTACCACGGCTGGCATCGTAGCAGCTGCTGCCGAAGTTTCTGGGTGTCAGGGATAGAGGGTTTCGGTCCCTCTCCCCATTTTGAGTCGGTTGAGACTGGGCCTGAGGGACGTCGTAGCACGGTGGCGTCGTTTTAATGCCGAGTTGGGTTCTCGGTGAGATTTGGCCAGTTTGGATTTTCAGCCAATTCCGGCCACCTCGGTCGGAATTAGGCATTGGTGTAGTACGTTAGTACAGATGTATGTTTGGAAAGAGCTTTCGATCGGTATTGTAATCTCTGCCGCCTGTAGCGGCACGTCTTACTAAAAAAAGTTTTCAAAACTAGTCGTGTTATATGTCATTATATTAGGCTAGTAACGATGATGCGAGTGTAATTGCGAGGTTAATATAATGTTTGGACTTCGTCGACGCAATGAATGAGCGGTGGTGACGCATGTCGTTGCGAGTGGTGGTGCGGCCGATAGAGAAATTAGGTGTGCCTTATATCGCGACGAGTGTATTATAGTGATGGATTTGTCGATAAATTTTTTGACTCGATCTGAATGAGTTTATTCATAGTCAAGAAATTACTAGAATTGTGAATATTTTAACAATTTTAAGAGATTTGAGTAGGATCGGGTCGTCACACATGTAGTGACCGTAAGTACCAAAATTGGGTCAGGTTTCTCATATGAGGTATAATTCTGATATTTTCAATACTTAAGGTATATATTTGATAAATAAGCTTTCGTTCTTTGTTCGTAATTATGTGCTCTATCTAGGCAGCACTGTGCAATGTTTGAAGAGAAGGTTTGGCTAATGCGCATGCTGGAGTCTTGGGCGCTCGTGCTCTTGAACATTTGAACATACTCGTATAAATTCATATTTAACCCTTGTAATTTTACCTCATATATTATATTCCCTCAAATTTTGTCAATTTTTTCTTCTATTTTCTCATTATTTTCCTTCTTTCGAAATTGCTCTTGCTCTTATTGAAAATTTGCTTCATGTAAACACAAAGTCAAATTGACAAAATAATTCAGAGATTGAAACCACTCACCATTTAGATACACATGCAAGAATCGTACTTGCAAAATTTTAGCTCAATCAGAGATGTTTTGACCATCTGATCACCACATCAAATTTTAAGCTAAATCGGACAATCTGTGTACATTGTTAAACAATGCGACGATCAAATAGTCAAAACATCTTCGATTGAGCTAAAATTTTGCAAGCACGACCCTTGCATGGGTATCTAAAGGATGTGTGGTTTCAATATTCAAATTATTTTGTCAATTTTGCGTAATATAAAATTTCACACCAAAGTTTTAGTGCGAACCTTTGTACTTGATAGTATATGTGTGTGTCTATATATATATATATATATATATGTTTTCATTAAGCGTGAAGCTTCGCACTGAAATTTAGGGATAAAGTTATAATTTGTACAAAATCAAAAATATAATTCGATCATTGAAGTCAATAATCTTTTAGATACCCATGGAAGGATCGGGCATGCAAAATTTCAACTAAATCGGAGATTGTTTAGCCATTTGATCACCACATTCAAGTTTTGAGCTAAATCGGACAATATGTAAACATTGTTAAACAGTGGCACGATAAAATGGTAAAAACATCTCCGATTGAGCTGAAATTTTGCATGCTCAATCCTTGCATGTGTATCTAAAAGTTGATTGACTTCAATAATCAAATTATGTTTTTGATTTTGTATAAAATGGAACTTCATACTGAAGCTTCAGTGCGTAGCTTCACACTTGATGAAAATTGTATGTTATATATAGTCTCTATTCTGAGCGGAGCTCCGCTTTGAAAAAATAGAACGAAGTTCTGATTTTCACAAGATTAAAAAAATTAGTATAAATCATCATCTTTTCTTACTAAGATCCTACAGTCTTGTGTTCTCTTGCCTTCATCTTGATCCAATGTCCAAAACTTAACCCCATTCAAAACACATGCAGAATAATTCTCATATCTTTACGGTTTATTGGCCAAATTGTGCAACGCTGGTGGGTACCACCCGTGATGGTTACTTGTTTGGAGGGTTGTCATCTGCCAAATTATGAACAAGTAAATTATGAAGATTAAGAAACTATTATGTACAGTTATTGATATTATTTACCATATATACATATCCATTCGAGAAAATAATCTGGGAACAGCCTCTTATGATGTGCAAACAAATGTTTAGGACTAAAGTGCAGATAATCTCAGTGAAGCGCCACCAAATGATCTTTAATGAAATGGTCAATCTCATCATAATCCCGCAACACTACCCAATGTGCTTCAATGAATTCTTCTTCGCTTAATCGTTCTGAAATTTCATGTATTGGTCCAAACATTCATACAACATCTATGACGACAAAAACATTGTAGAGATCAAGTGACATCAAGGAGGAGTCAAAAGGGGTTGGCTCGATGGTATCTTTGATATACACATTGTAGTAGCTCATACACTCATATCTAATGTACGTTTCTGATATAGACCCTTCCGAGCTAGAGCGATTTCTCATATATCATTTATGTTGTCCGAGTTGTCTACAAAAATTATGAAATAAATATGTGAGACATATATAAGCCATAAGTAGTGGCACTAAACTTCCAGTAGATAATGTACCTTTCTTGAGGATACATCCAATTGTAGTGTACCGGACCAGATAACAACACTTGTTCAGAAAGGTGAATCATTAGGTGGATCATGACGTCAAAACTAGCAGGGGGGAATCTTCTTTAATTTACAAATGATGTACACAATTTCTTCTTTCAATTCCACCACACATGACTTCTTCAAATTTTTAGCACATAGCTTCTGCCACCACCTGGACAATGCTACTAATGGCTCCATCACGTCATGATGCAAATATGGTCGAATTACCACTAGAAGAAGACGTTGCATCATTACATGATAGCCATGAGTCTTTAGATCATGGAACTTCCTATCCTCAACTTTTACACAGTGAGGTATATTTTTTGTATAGTTGGATGTATATTTAACACTATGAAACCAGATGAACACTTCCTTCTTCTTGTTCAACTTCATTGTGTAAGGTGTAATAGGTATCGTGGGTCTACCCACCCTGAACTTCTTTAACCATAAGTGATGTCGGATTTTCATACGCTGCACATCTTGACGTGCTTTAAGAGTGTCCTCATTCTTTTTATCAATACTGAGAATTGTTCCAACCACGTTGTCGAATACATTCTTTTCAATGTGCATGACGTCTAGGTTGTTCTTGAGTTTCAACTTCGACTAGTAAGGCAGTTCAAAGAAAATACTCATGTGACTCAAATATGTAAGATCGTCGTCAACCACAGGATTGTTGGCCTTCATAAATGGACACTTGCTCAACACTCCAAAATCAACACCATACAACCTCTAGAAAATCTCATCACCATACAACTCTCGGGGTTTCAGACCATTCTCTACTATCCCATCTAAACTCGCATTATTCGTCTCCACTGGTGATCATCAGGAAGCCATCTACGGTGACCCAGGTAACACACATTTTCCGCGTGATAGCTAGAGTTGACGTTGTCTAAGAAGATATGACAAGCCTTGTACCCTTTAATCCTCTAAGATGCCAACATCCTATAAGCAGGAAAAAAGCTAATGGTCCACATCACTGTTGCTCAGCTCTCATGATGAATGAAGTTTTAGTGTAGCTGTCCCAAATTTCCATGCTAAATTCCCACACATATTTCAACTCGTTAATCAAAGGTCTCATAAACACATAAAAATACTTTCTAGGCGAGTAATGACCCAAAATTAACAGAGTAAGGAAATTAAATTCCTTGCTCATACATATCCATGGACGCAGGTTGTATGGCATGGCAATAACAGGTCAAGTGTTCTACGTGCCATCATTATAAGGATTGAACCCATCTGTAGAAAGTCATAATCTAACATTTCGAACTCCTGATGCGAAGTCTGTAAACATCATGTCAAAAGATTTGAAGGCCTCCCCATATGTCTAAGCACATCGTTGTCTCTCCTCTTTTTTATGTGTCATGTCATTGCCTATGCTGTGTATGAAGACATGTACAATCACTCTAGTCTAGAAATCAACAGAAAATGGTGAAGCACCATCCAAAGGACTTCTTCTTCTTCTTCTTCTTCTTCTTCTTCTTCTTCTTCTTCTTCTTCTTCTTCTTCTTCTTCTTCTTCTTCTTCTTCTTCTTCTTCTTCTTAAGGTTCCATCTCGACTCGCTGCAAACCGGGAAGTGCTGGAGGTCTGCGTGTTTTTTGTAAAACAAGACACAACTATTTTTGGAGACGTGAATTTTTGTGGATAAAAGGCCAATGTCGTTCAAGATTCTTTTTTCCTTATAAGAACTATAGGGAAGTTTGTGATCACCTGGAAGCAACTCAGATATATATGTCGTTGGACATCGTCAAAATCTGCATTCGACATTTTGTGCTTCATTTTATACCCTATTTTCTCCATTATGACCCTCAAAATAGTCTATTTACTCTGTGAGTACAACGGTGTCTGGGCTTCCAGTAAAAGCTTATTGTACTTATCGTAATTAGAGGATCTCATGAAGTCGGAAGCAAGAGGTGTTGTCTCATGGTTAAGAGTATCGTATTGTCCCTCTTCAAAACTGTATCCACTTGAACTATACGATGGAAATGTATCGTGCACAAGTTCCATAACGGGGTTTCGAGAAGGTCCGCCAGTATTGCTGTATGTGGCACCCTGGTACCCTGATCTGAACTGAACTCTGTCATTAACGTTTGAACAGTAGTCTCTGATACTTCACCGTGTTTAGTCCATGAAGTGTACTCCCGCATCATACTGTATTTAGACAAGTGCTGGAACATTTGTGGAACTGACAGATACTTTGAGTTACGACATTTCTTGCACAGACAGATGTAACGCTCATTTCTTTGACCATGTTCAATTGCAAACTTCATAAAGTCATAAATTCCCTGTATATACTTTGGATCACCTCTTTCCAACCTTAACCAACTCTTGTCAATATTTTGCATAAGTTGTATTGAGCGAAACAAAAAATTGTCCAAATCTATTTAAAGCCATAATCATGTATTATGCAAGAACCTATATAGCTAATTTTTTCACATTAATTTCAAGAACCTAGATAGCTAGAATTCGGGATAAATCATGATCACCTAACTCTACGTAGCTAGTTAATTACACACCGAGAATCATTCTTACATACACCCAATAACATAAATTAAATTAATTAATATATATGTATTTAATACAAAATTAAACTTATTAATTTTTCAAACTACTAATGTAACATTTCATATATATAATCAACACATGCAAAAGCATTATACTTATCATGTGATTCTATACCAACAAATTCGCCGGAATTCATTCACTGTTAAACTTAAAAATACACCAAATATTTGAAAAAAATTCAAAGAAATGAGTATATACAAACATTAACCAATATAAGAAGATTCAGAAATGCTTTAGGAGGCCTTGATTGAAGGTTTTTCGTTAGAGATCGAAAAATTATCGGAGGAGGTGTTGAGATAGTTTTTGAGGGGTTGTGAGAAAATGAGGTTCGATCTGGAATTGCTATTGTCTATCAATAATTATTTCACTAAGATGACAAAACAATTCGTCACCTAGGAAATGTTTGTCGCCTTATAGTTCCTTAAAGCGACGAAATTGTTTCGTCGTTCTAGGTAGCTCTTAAACAACAAACTTTGTGATGAATATAAATTTCGTCGTTTAGCAGGGACTTAGACGACAAAAATTACGACGAAAACATAATTTGTGGTCTGAGTTTCGTCTTTTAAAACCAACTAAGGTGACAAATATTATTTTCAAGACGACGAAATAAGTTTTCTTCGTCTAAGATAGATATTCTGGTAGTACTACTTGTTTTACGAGATTAGTCTACTTACTTTTTAATATATTAATTAATTTATTTTGTGTAGCAGTTTAACTTATGTCAGTAGACTTTAATTTTAATGTATGGATACTAGATATGCTTTTTTCCATATATATGTGACTATACATTTTGAGTATATATTTATTTTAAACTTTGGATAAAGGAGAGTAAAACTTCCCTTCGATCGAATGAGAGCCAATGCAAATATCGAGAGGATTATCAGATTGGGCGCCGAACCTTTATGTCCCGTCTGCGGTGCCATTAACTTTGGCACTATGTTTTAGCTGCATATATATACACGATATGCCCTAGGAAGCTGCAAATTTATACATCAGGACACCAATAATTAAAGACCATGAAAGCCTTCAAACCTTCAACCCTTTAAATCCTAATTGCTTCCATTTTTCCTGGGATTATCTTTTTAAAAGCATGGCAGGTCTGATCTGGACCGTCAAAATGCTTAATTGGATGCTGCAAATTGTATCCACTTCATTAACTTTACATGCAATTACGAATTAATTTCGAAATAGCTGAATCAGAAATGAAATAAAGATGGAACCCTTGAAGGAGGGAGTGTCGAGCCTCGAAATATGAGTGCAGTTTCACTATGTATCTCATGCAGGCATGTTATGTCTAATGATAACCAGGCCGGTCCTGATGTAGGCCAAAGCAGGCTAGGGCCCAAGGTTTTCAGGGGCCTAATTTTTTTTTATTGTCTAGTAATATGTAGTAAAAAAAAAAAACCTTAAACATTAAAAATCTCGTAGAACAGTACACAATGCATGTTCTTTGCGACTTGTGTCATTCTTCGCCTTATTTTGATTCTTCACTTCTAGTCTTCTTCAATTGTCCTCTCAATTTTCAAAAAAAATAGAATCAAGGAGATTAGCCCGTTATGCATTTAAGAAGAGGGCAATTTACACTTCAAAAATCTCTCTATAAATTGGGTATCACTTCTCCAGAAGATAATTTGTATCTCAATCTCCTCTCTCAATCTTTTCAATTTGAGTGTTTTGCTTCTTTGGGACAGATGCCCAAATAATTAATTATAGTTGGCCAGTTGGGGGCTTGGGGTAGACGACTGAGATGATATTTGGCCATTTGGGATTTTGGGGCAGAGGCCAATTACAATTATAGTTGCCCAACTTGTGTGTTTTTGAGTATGTTTCACTCCCTGATAGCTAGCTTTAAGCTTTGCTAATTTTTTCTTCTATGCTTATTAGTTGTGTACAAATTGATGGAAAGAATTTAGGATTATGCCGGCAGACTTGCAGTTTACTGATTACATTTTTGGTTGGTTTGGTTGCAGTTTACTTATTGATTTTAGAACTATGTTGGCAGACTGCCATTTCTTCCGTTTGGTTGCAGACAGGCCTGGCACTGACATAGGGCAGGCAAGGCGACAACCCAGGGCCCAAATTTTTCAGGGACCCAATTTTTTTATTGTTTGTAATATGATAAAGTTAAAAAAAAAAACTAACTCCACACTTACATAGCCCAACTTCCTCTTAAATAATCACTTTTCTCATGGTGTCTACAATAACGATTGTTTGTTAATTCTTCTCTTCTTCTTCTCAACATCAATCTAGGAAAAATATTTTATACATTCATCTTCTCCAAAATCTCTCTGCCAATCTCATTTTTTTTCCTTCAGTTATCCTCTAATGTCTCTCAATCTTGTTTCCCAATACCCAATCGTTGTTGTTCACGAATTTAGGAATCTCATAATCATCTTCGTTGGTACAACCGTACAAGAGGTAGTGTTTGCTCAAATATCTTAGGTTGAATAGCTTTGTACTATTTTTTTGACAAATCGATGCCTTTGCTTGGTAGTTTTATGAGAGGAGAGCCAATACTATTTGCAATAAAACCATTATTGATCGATCAGATGAATGTTCAATCTAAACTTAGTTAGTCTTCCCAGAAAACCCACTTTTTGGATAAATTTTGAATTAGTGTGATAGCTTTATGGAATCATTCTATTTTATTTTTGATATAGGCAATCAAGTCACTTATGACCTGCATGAAATTCTCCTATAGAATGGGTCACTACAAGAAAACATCACTTAGACCACGGAAACGTAATTTTTCCGTGGTCCAAGTGACACTTGGACGACGGAAAAGACTCCGTGGTCCAAGTACCACCTGGACGACGGAGAATATCTTCTCCGTCGTCCAGGTTAATACCTGGACCTCGGAGCCTTTTCCGTCCTCCAGGTTATCACCTGGACGACGGAGAATACCTTCTCCGTCGTCCAGGTGACCACCTGGACCTCGGATAATACTCCGTTGTCCAGGTTATCACTTGGACGATGGAGAAGGTATTCTCCGTCGTCCAGGTGATAACCTGGACAACGGACCGACACGCCGTCGTCCGAGTTCGTAACGTACTTCCACTTAGACGACGTACCGACACCTCCGTCGTCTAAGTGAAGCATTATATATAAGCCCGATCGATGCCAAATTCAAACTGAATTCATTCGATCCATTAATTTGAAGGAGAGATAGAAGCTAGGGATCGGAGAAGGAGAATGGAGCTAGCTAGCTAGAAATTAATTAAAGCCGAGAAGAATCAGGATGGCCGGATAATTAAGGCTAGGGCCGGGATCTCCGCTGACTAGCTAGCTAGTTTAATTAACGTACAGATATCGAGAAGGCCAACAGGTACGTACGCAGTTAAAATTTGCTTAATTAATATATATTTAATTAGTGAAAACGTACGTACATACATGCAAGGATGTTAGCGCGCTATATATATATGTACAGATCGATTAAATTACGTACGTACGTAATTGATTGATCGATGTAGATCGAGTACGTATAATTAAGAGTAAATTAATGGACTAATATATATATGTAATAATTAATTAATTATAATATTTTGTAGCAGTATGGACAAGAGTTGGATGAAGTTGAAGAATAGATGTGATGTCCGGTATATGGATGGAATTAGCGAATTTGTGAATTTTGCGATAGAACATGGTCAGGGAAAGAAACGTTTCAGGTGTCCGTGTCAGAAATGTCTTAATTGTCAGTATGCGGAGGTTAATGTTATGGTGCAACACCTGTACGAAAATGGTATGATGTGGAGTTACACTACATGGAGCGAGCATGGTGAAGCAGTAGAGTTAAGCGCAGCAGACTTCAGCTCAGGGTACAGTTACCATGGTGCCTCATCCAGCGGCAGTGGTGCCGGACCCCCAGCTTGCAACCCAACTGCAGATTTGGTACATGATGCGTTTCCGGGATGTAGTCATGGTGGACACCAACACCAAGACGGAGTTTACAGTACCACCAATGAGCATGATGACACATTCCCCGCAGCTAGCTTGGCCACTGACACCAGTGAGATGGAAAAGTACAACCGGATGCTACTTGAAGCGCAGACCCCGGTGTTCCCTGGATGTCGAGAGAATGTGTTGCAATATGTGATGGAGCAAATGAAGATAAAAGTGAAGCACAAAATGTTAGTGAGTGCTTTTGACAAAATTCAGGAGCAAATATGTAAGTTGCTTCCTGATGATCACAATCTTCCTAAATCTCATTATAAGGTTAGAAATATCCTGAGCAGCCTCGGCCTAAAGTACAGGATAATTGACGCATGTCCGAATGATTGTGTGCTATTTTACAAAGAGTATAAAGAGTTGGACTATTGTCCCGTATGTGGCCAGTGCAGATTCCAGTTGAATAGGAAGAGTTCGAAAAAGAGAATTCCTGTGAAAGTTGTTCGATATTTTCCCTTGATTCCCAGATTGCAGCGCCTGTACATGTCTCTACACACAGCAGAGGCGATGCGATGGTACGCAGAAAAGCGAATAGATGACGATGTCCTGCGACACGCCGCGGATGAGGAGGGTTTCAAACATTTCGACAGAGAATTTGGAGACTTTGCTTCAGAGGTTAGAAATGTTAGACTCGGCCTATCTACAGACGGATTCAATCCTTGGGGAAGTAATAGCTCCGCCGTCAGCACTTGGCCAGTTATTCTGATGCCGTACAACTTGCCTCCGTGGATGTGCATGAACAAGGAATTTAATTTCCTTACCGTACTAATTCCAGGTCCTAAATCTCCATCGAAGTGCTTAGATGTCTACCTCAGACCTTTGATCGACGAGCTGAAACTGTTGTGGGAAAATGGAGTCCCAACTTATGACAAATTCACTGACACGATGTTCACGATGAGGGCTGCCGTAATGTGGACGATCAGCGATTTTCCAGCTTATGGGATGTTGGCAGCCTGCAGGACAAAAGGATATAACGGATGTCCTATATGTTTGGACGACGTGAACTCTAGTTGGCACGCGGGGAAGGTGTGTTACTTGGGTCACCGTAGATGGCTTCCTCACGACCACCCGTGGCGACAGGATGAAGCTCATTTCGACGGTACGGTAGAGAACAATCCTAAACCCCGTAGTTGGTCGGGGGAAGAGATTTTAGAGAGGTTGAGCTATTTCGACTTTGGTGTGTTGAGCAATGACGCGGATGTAAAGAAATGCAATCCAATTCCTCCACATGATTTGAGCTATTGGGATCACAAGAGTATATTCTTTGAACTCCCTTACTGGTCGAAGTTGAAGCTGAGGAACAACTTGGACGCGATGCACATAGAAAAGAATGTGTGCGACAGCGTGGTGGGAACAATTCTCGGTATTAAGTTCAAGACTAAAGATACTCCCAAAGCGCGCAAAGATTTGGAATCAATGAATCTACGTCGTCCCTTGTGGTTGAGGAGGGATAGGAAAGGTGTGTACAACAAGATGCCAGATGCACCTTACACAGTGAAGCCGACGCTTAGACGTTCTGTATTTCACTGGTTTAAGGGCGTTCGTTATCCGGCTACGTATGCAGCTACTATAACTGGAGCAGTGGACGAGGTGCAACACAAGTTTGTTGGTCTAAAGACACGTGACTATCACGTTATGCTGCAACGTCTTATTCCAGTGGTAATTCGACCATACTTGCCTCGGGACGTCGTAGAACTAATAGTGGCATTGTGCAGGTGGTGGCAGAGGTTATGCGCCAGAGAATTAAAGAAGTCAGATGTGGTGGAATTGCAACAACAAATTGTGCACATCATTTGCAAACTAGAGAGGATTTTCCCCCCTGCTTTCTTTGACATCATGATTCACCTAATGATCCACCTGCCCGAGCAGGTGCTTATTTCTGGTCCGGTCCAGTACACTTGGATGTATCCTCAAGAAAGGTACGTACAACTAATTAATTAATTTGTTCCACTGGAGATTATATATATACTAGCCAGCTAGCTATATGTACTTATGTAATGTGTACGTTTGATTTTGTAGACAGCTTGGACAGTATAAGTCATTCGTCAAAAACAGGTCGGCCCCGAATGACTCCATAGCAGAGACATACCTAATGCATGAGTGTGTTACTTACTGCAACAGGTACCTCAAAGATCCACCCCCTCCCACTGCCTCCGATCGCAGTGCCCGCATCAATCTTTCTGTCGTCACCAATGTCGTCCGACCGTTTAGAGGAGTATTAAAGGAATCGTTAACACGGGAAGAACTTATTAAGGCACATTGGGTAGTGTTGCGAGACTGTGACGAAGTTGAGCCGTACATGTTGTCATACAGGGAGAGGCTTCAGGCGTTAAATCAAAACAAGAGTTCGGCGTGGATTGAGAAAATGGTTAAGAAGAAGTTTCCTGATTATTTCTTCCAATGGGTACGTACGTACGACTCGGTATTAATTATTTAAATACATATTGCTCATGTTTGTAGAAAGTAAATTATTATATTAATTTGGCCTTTTTCGCAGATGATTGATCTGCAAAAATCTGATAACCACGGAGGGTGGTGGTCATGGCCAAAGCACTTGCTAGCAGGGAAGCCGGTTAAACACTATATTTATCCCGGATGTTTTGTGAACGGTGTAAAGTTCTATTCATTGGCCCGAGACGAAGGAAGAAGAACACAAAACAGTGGGGTAGCGGTTGGGAAAGACAATGATCTATATTGCGGGGCTATTGTATACGTGGTTCAGCTATGTTACGGGAATGATGTCAACGTTTTCATATTCAAGTGCAGATGGTTCAAACGTACAAAGGAAGACCTGGGACTATTATCAGTCGATACAAACTCGCACTGGTATGAGGATGAGCCTTTCGCTCTCGCCACCTTAGTTCGGCAGGTGTTCTATCTCGACGATCCGAAAGCCGGTGAAGGGTGGAAAATAGTGAACCATATCTCTCACCGAGGAATATGGAATACAGAGACAATTGAAGGGACACCGGCGACGACTGAAGATGCTGCTGAACCAGATTCTGGTGATATTCCTGCCTATCAAGAGCCTAATATTTCTATGGTCCGCTCCGATATATTGGATCTGGTTCAAGATGGTGAACGGTTACCCATGCCTGATGGTTGTACAGATCTAACTGAAGATGAGATTATCGATGAGGTAGATGAAGAAGACGAGCAGGAAGAGGACGCGGACGAGGACTCAGGTTATTTGTCGGACGATGTTGAGTACGATGACGAGGATGAGCCGTCGACTAACGGGGAAGAGGACGATGATGATTATGACGAAGAGTACGGTCATACGACGAGGGAGATTAATTGGTAATTAATTACTGTAATTATTGTAATATATATATGATCGATGCCGGTTTACGGTAAGAAATTAATCTGAATTATATATCCTGGCCAACGGAGAAATTAATAAATATTGGCGCCAAATCTCAATCTCATATAAAACGTACCCTAGCTAAATCCTTGACCCTAAATCTAGCTAGCAGTTCGATCGGATCGATCGAAAATTTTTTTAATTATATTTTTGAATTAGAATATATATAATTAAACGGACACGTACGTACACAAATGACCGGGGACGACCTAAACCGTAATCCCTAAGGCCCTAACCCCTGAAATCGGGGTCTATGCACCTGGACGACAGAGAATGGTCATTATCCGTCGTCCAGGTACACACTAGGACGACGGAGAATGGTCATTCTCCGTCGTCCAAGTTCACAAACCCTAAACCTTAAACAGTAAGGCCCTAACCCCTGAATTCAGGGTCTATGCACCTGGACGACGGAGAACACTCATATCCGTCGTCCGGGTTCTCACCTGTACGACGGAGAACGCTCATTTCCGTCGTCCAGGTGAAGATATCAAAATTTTTTCTAAGACAACGACCCTCTAGACCTTCTTCCAATGCATTTTCTTTTCATCAAGACTTTAGAGTAAACAATTCTTGGTGTGTGAGCTTCGACGGTTCGAAAATCGGAGTTGCGAAATGCCTTGTATCCACGTTTCCGGTTTGTGAAATTATCGGTTTTGCAGTTGACTGTGCCGATCAAACCCTTCCCGAACTTATTATTTTATGGTCCTTTGAAGACAATTATATATTATGTTACGACGAACATATCCAACGGTTGTTTTGTCCAAATTCAATTTCGTTAATACTCTGCTGCAAATGAGCGTCTACTCATGAACACTTAAGCCGTAAAGATTAGTCGATACTTAACATGTTTCAACACGTAAAATTAATCGGCGGTTCAAATTTAACTGTTCATATATACGATGCGTTCATCGATATTGTACGACTATTTCACTCGAATGACAGATCGCTAAATTCCTAGCGAATTATTTTTAAAATTTTTTTTTTACTTAATTTGAACCTGGACGACAGAGATGGTCATTTTCCGTCGTCCAGGTGTTAACCTGAACGACGGAGAATGACCATCTCCGTCGTCCAGGTTCAAAAACCATGGCGGTTCAAATTTATTTTTTCACTTGGACGACGGAGACTGACCATATCCGTCGTCCAAGTCCAATTTTTATGGCGGTTCAATTTACCGCTTCAGTTTTTGGGACCGCTTGAATTTTCACTTAGACGACGGAGAATTCATTCTCCGTCGTCTAAGTCCAAAATTATGGCGGTTCAAAACGTCCCGCCGATTAATTACGCGCCGCTTGAAAATTTTTAAACTGCCACCTAGACGACGGAAAACCATGTTTCCGTCGTCCAGGTGGACTTAGACGACGGAGAATAGTGCTCCGTCGTCTAAGTGAAACTCTATAAATAGAGTACGGCTCATCTTCTTTTCCTCATCCCTTACAATTCTCTCCATCTCTCCTCTCCTCTCTCTCTCAATCTCATTCCGGCGATATTCTCCTCCGGCGACGACGCTCCGACGATACAACTCCGGCGTGGTTCGATTCCTCCTCTCCGACGACACAACTCCGGCGAAATTCCCGAAAACTCCGATTCGGTAAATTTCTATTTTTCCCTTATTTAAATAATTTTCATTTTATTAATTAATTAAATTCTAAATATAATAAATTAGTAGAAATTAATTTAGTAATTAATTTTAAATATTTAATAAATGATTAATTGTTGTTATTTATTAATTAAATCATAATTATTGTTATTGTTTCCTAATTAAATGAATAATTGTAAATTTGTTGTTGTTATTAAATAAATAAATAAATAATTATTGTTATTAATTAATTAAATAAATAATTATTGTTATTAATTAATTAAATGGTTAATTATTGCATGCTAAATGGAAAATAAATTATTGCATGTAATTATGTGTATTTTTTAGTAAATTAATTAGTAGTACGTGTTCGATTTAAATTTAGTACATAGGCTTGGTGTAATTAAGTCGCACTCTTTGGAATAGATGGCGCCTCTTTTCCTTGCTTATCTCCTTAACCCCTCGTGATGTGTGGATTTCATCACCGCACACCATAACCTAAGTGAAGTTATGGACACGAGGTTGAGGGCGGAGTTTGCAAAGGACTTGAGGGAATGTAAATTTTTGAAAAATTGGCCGAATGTCGGACATGGTGTCTAGAAACGGGTTATGACTGGTGACAGGATTTGGACTAAGAAAGACTTTTGTCGAAATTAGTCCTGCCTCTCGCGTTATCTCTATCCCTAACTGGCCATGTTTTTCGATTTAACCAAGGCTGATTAATTGAAAATTTACACTTTATCGCGCGGCTCGCACGTCCATTGAACGACCGAAAATGCCAAGCTAGTGTACTCTATTTAAATCTTAAACGTACTTAATTAATTAGCGTAAATTTTTAAGTTGTAATTATTATGGTAAGTAGGTATTTTAACCCCGTACTCTTATGTTTAAATGGCTCCGCCAAAGACGACATCCGGCAAGAAGAAAGCCCAACAAGAGGCAGAAGATGCCATGCTCCGCCGCTTGGCGGACCAAGTCGGTTGGGAATTACCACCGGAGGGCAACGACGCTCTCAATCCGGACGGATCATCTGGTCCGTCCGTAGCGCCCTCTGGGGAAATTCCCGCTCCCCCATTCATCTCGAGCGGTGATGACGTCGACCCCTTCCAATCTTCGACGCCCGGTACCCATTCAACGGGAAGTACTCAGGCGTCCTCGACCACCGAATCAATCATGTACAGCGCCTGCCGTAGGCAAAGGAGGGCCCCCACTGACCCGGAACCGAAAAGGACTCGGGGTCTCGTTAAAGGGGGAAAAGCGGAGCGTATTTGCAAGGCGACCGGTAAAAAGATCGACTTGCCGTACGACGAATTCACCGGTGGCCCTCCCACAGCTCAGCTAGCAAGTCTCTCGGCGCATGGGATATGGTCAATCATCCGTAACCGGGTTCGTATCACTGCCCCTACTTGGAAGGAGGCGCCGGATCATGAGAAGGCGAAAGTCTTCAAAGATCTTTCGGTACGTAATACGTTCAATTTAGTTAATATATAATATTGTTAATCTCGGCCTAAAATTTCATAATATATACGATTATAATTTTCTATTTATTTTTCATAGGAACAATTTGACGTGGATCCGACACCGGCTATGTTGAGGCATATCAATCAAACCGCCAACTCCATCTACAAAGATTGGAAGTACAGGCTCCATAAGTACTTTAAAGATGTCGGTCCCGTGCCTCCCCCGGTAGAGCTGCAAGGGGAGAGAGAAGATGAGTGGGAGTGGTTGTGTAACCACTTTGCCGATGAACAATTTAAGGTATTAATTTAATTTTTTTATTTCAATTAAGATAATTGAATTATTTAAATTGTAGTTATTCATTTTTTAATGATTTAATTATATTGTGTAACAGAAATTCTCTGGTGTCAACAAAGCCAACCGGGGGAAGAAGGAGAAACACCATACTACCGGCGCCAAGCAGTTCATTCAAATTGCCAAGGAGCACAAGGATAAGGGTTCCAAACACCCTTTTATTGATGCAAGCGTAAGCGCGTACGTGACGCCAGGGCTCGATAATGAAGCGAGTCAATACGGGGTAAGTGATATATATATATATGTGCTTTTAATTATAGTAATTATTATTTAAATATGATTTCATTATAATAAATTAATTATAATTTTGTAGGCAAGGGCGATAGAGCGTGCGCATGAAGAGTTGGCCAACACTCAGCTTGCGTTCCCAGATGTGCCGCCGGAAGACCTGCCTCCTCTATCCTTAGAGAGCCAAATTGCAATCGCGGATGAGGTCTACGGTCGTAGAGCTGGCAAGGAGGTTAGGCACTTTGGGCCTAGGGTGGTACGAGATTTGTCGACGACCTCCGGCTCATCATCTACGGGAGGTTCGAGGCAGCGGAGAATGAGTCAGGCTGCGGCCGTCGAAGCAGCCATTCAAGAGGCTCGACTGGCACGAGAGGAGAATGAGTCAATGCGGCAAAGACTTGACCAACAACAAGCACAAATAGCCCAACTCATCGCCCTCATGGAACAAAATCGAGAAGTATGTCAACCTCCTCCGAACCCACACCCCGACGACAACGACCCGGCTGGAGGCGGAGGACTCGGCCCCGCATCTGCTCCTCCAGTGTATTAGCTAGCACGTAGTATATTATCTCGTTTCTTTCCGCATTCCGAACAATATTTTAATTTTTAATTTATGGGTTTTTTCGTATGTACAAATTAATTTACTTTGATTATTTAATAATTAAGTTATTAATTATAATATTCAAAATTTAGTTTATTTATTTAATTTTAGCATTTTTCATTATTTAAATTAAAATAATAATAAATTAAATTAATAATTTTTAATTTCAATTTATTTTTTAAAAAAAATTAAATATTCACTTGGACGACGGAGATTAAGTGTTCCGTCGTCCAGGTGCAGAACCCTAAACCCTGTCGTTCTCCGTGGCCCAGGTTTTCACCTGGACGACGGAGAATTAGTGTTTCCGTCGTCCAGGTGAACACCTGGGCCACGGATAAGCTACCATTATCCGTGGCCCATGTATGCACCTGGACGACGGAAACACTAATTCTCCGTCGTCCAGGTGAAAACCTGGGCCACGGAGAAACGAGCAATGTCCGTGGCCCATGTGTTCACCTGGACGACGGAGATTAAGTGTTTCCGTCGTCCAGGTGCATACATGGGCCACGGATAATGTCCGTGGTCCAAGTTCACTTGGACGACGGATCACTAATTCTCCGTCGTCCAGGTTCTTGGACGACAGCACTTGGAGCACGGACCTTGGACGACGGAGATTCCGTCGTCTAAGTACTTAGACGACGGAAAACTGCACCTAGACGACGGAAATGGTCCGTGGTCTAGGTGCAATTTTCTTGTATTGGGTATTTTCTACTTCTAAGAACATACCACATTTAATTTCTACGGAGATGTTATTAAGTTTTATGCAAGTTTAATCTGATACTTATATGTATGCAGCTTTCTAAAATTCAATGTAGCAGACAACTGTAGAGCTTGCAATCATCCACCATGAAGTTTCATTATCAAGTAAGTAAATGAAGATAATGACTTGAAGCTCACAACAAACTTTGTAGACAATTCTTTTATAGACTTGTTTTTGTTTCGAATGAGAATTAAGAATTGTACTTATTCAATAAAAATCGTAATACAAATTAGAGTAAATAAGAGGGTTCAATTTTTTTTTTCTGATTTGTTTATGTTTTTAATTTTTTTTTCCCTAAAAGAGCACAAATTTAATATTTGTGCCGGCCTTTAATTTCTGAGGACCGGGGCCAGATGATAACAATGATACAATGCCATGCTATACTAGAATTTAACTTAATAATGCTGATTAGTGAATATAATATAAGGGCCAAACATTCCCAGCTGCTGCTATCTTCTCTGCAGAATGCATATATCTTTAGGGAAAGTCTTCCTCCCATACAAAAAGA
The DNA here is from genome assembly GCA_946800695.1 of Geum urbanum. NCBI lineage: Eukaryota > Viridiplantae > Streptophyta > Magnoliopsida > Rosales > Rosaceae > Geum > Geum urbanum. Next base: position 15,246,674 of record OX327001.1, read on the forward strand.
GGAGACAAGAAATATGATTACAAGATTACTTTTGCCAACAGAAACATGCATTGGAGTATAAACCATCAATATTAAAACCCAAACCAAAATTATATATAAGTGAATAGATAGTACATTATATATATTCAAAGCGAGCTAGCTATATATTTTATGCATGAGAGCCATCGATCATCTCCAAACACAATCTATGGTAGGATCCATATCAATATCTCCCAGAGTTTTACACTACTTGAGAGTTGAGACCCCACATTATATATCTTACTTGCAGTGCCTTGTAAATCAAACAAACAAAGCATTAGCTTGAACCACATTTAAGGATATGATCTGGTTGGCAATATGGAGAGCACAATTGTAATGTTATGTAGTAGTGACTGCTAATGAGTTTGAACCCTTAGTAAGCCTATAAGACCTACGTACAGTAGCTGCTTGCAAAGATCGATCGATTAGTGGAGCTTCCATTCAGACTAGAATTAGACTCTAAGCTATCTTGCACTTTTAATATTTTGCAGCGCGCACAAACTGCATGTATATACTTGTTGGACAAAAATTAATTTTTCGATCATCATACCTGGGTAAATGTTTATTTGCTCTAGAGACCAAAATGCATATATATTGTTTCAGATTACAATATATATAACGATGGTAGATCAGATTAGTTAATTAACTACTATCTAGATCAAATATCCGAAATGTTAGAAAATTACCCTCCATCTGAAGCACATGCAGTTGGAATAACACACAAGTCCGGCCGGCCCCTTTGATCATGTTTAAACACTAAGGTTTGGTTTCAGATTGACCCAAGCTTTGGATGCGAGTTGATAACATGATAAAATCTCACAATTAATTGAATATCATCTTATATATATATAATATAGAGGGCCATTCCACTAAAGTATACCTATTTTTGGTCATTTTCAAGTATAGGGCATTACACTAACTTTTCGATCATATTTTAACATTTTCACCGTCCAACTATTAGGTTTATATGAGTAGATTATTCCACTAAGGTCTACCTATTTTTTATCATTTTCAGGTATAGGGCATTACACAAACTTTTCGATCATATTTTAACATCTTCACCGTCCAATTATTAGGTCTATATGAGTAGATCATTCATGTAAATTTTCAGCCAAAATGATGATTGTTAATGTATCGAACTAGGTTAAATCAAGGGACGGACCGAATATGCCAAACTTGAACCATTCATACTTATAAACTTTAATTGCAGTTTTGAAATACCTTAACGATCATCATTTTGGCTGAAAATTTACAGGTTTAATCTACACATTAAGACTTAAGATCTGAACGGTGGAGATGGTAAAATATGGTTGAAAAGTAAGTATAATGCCCTATACCTGAAAATGACTCAAAAAAAATATAACTGAGTGGAAGGGTGATATATATACACACACTTAAAGAACAAAGCTTGTCTCATTTAAAAACAGTTTTCTGTCGTACGTAGGTAGTAGGAAAGCAGCTAACTGCTAAATTAAATGTAGTTAATATATATAGAATCACAGAATCATAGTACTACGTACACATATAAAGAGCAATCAAATGAATCAAAATGATTCTAAAGCTTCAAGCTAGAAACCAAAGTAAAGAAGCATTCCAAAAGAACTAACGAATTTCTTTTGGGACAGTTGAGAGAATTATGTGTTTGGCGAAAGGCAAAAATAAGGATACCTTGTTAATTAACAACATGGTCAATTTTTTTTTTTTGACTCACTTTTTTCAGATACACACAGAAAGAGCTGTTGAGCTATATGCATCCTTGTATCACAAGAAATTGACTGATCAATAGTATTAGTACACAACCTGATCGGTATTTCAGCTCAGATCAAACAGCTCTACCGGAAGCGGCCAGTGTCATCCGATCAATTAAAATCAAACAGGTACGGCTAAGTTAGCAACATCAGACATCAGTAGACATTGGTTGTCTCATTTTGATCTCAATATATGTATATTAATATGGCCGGGTTACATCAAGATCGAATTTACCTGGATTCAGTTTGATAAACAAGTTGGATCGCAAAACACAGAAAGTCCAACTTAGGTCACTAGAAGAGTGGAGTGGGGTATTAACGGTAAGTACCTGTCGGATGGAACCCTAGAAAATTATGGATGCCAACTTTGTTTAAGCGCGTGGGTCCGTTAAACACCAGAAAAAAAAGTTTAAAGATTAGAAATGTAACGAGGGTCATATATATATATATATATATATATATATATAGTGTAGCTCGATGTCTTCTCCTTTTTGATTCTTTAGGTGGGTCGTCTATTCAATATATCCCAAATCATATCATGTTTCTAACCGCAGATCTTTGGAATCCCATAGCGGTCGTTATGCAAAAGTTAAAGAGCTTCAACTAAGAACGTTCTTTTTATATTACATCTGTACATGCCGTTCATATTCCATTGCATATATTTGTTTGGTATTATAGTACTGTCGTATAGGAAACCCTAGCGAGCCTACAGTATATTATTGTCATTCTCTAGCTATATGACAGTGCTTGTTAACATATTATGTTGTTTGAATGTGTCATAATGCTTTGCTTGTCTGAAAATCGATAATACATTCCACATTTCATGGCGAAATTGTATTACACAACGGATCGACGTGCAAACTTTATCGATCTTGTCTCGAAATTAAGCTCTGAAGAACTCTTGCATGATCATATCCCGGCCACTGGTTTCTTATGATCTCCATCGCTACAGATGATATATATATATATATATATCCTATTAAATGCGAAGTTTCGCATTGAAACTTGAGTGTGAAGTTTTATTTTACCTAAAATAGACAAAACAATTCGAAGATTGAAATCATCCATTCTTTAGATACACATGCAAGGATCGTGCTTGCAAAATTTTAGCTCAATCAGAGATGTTTTGACTATTTGATCGTCGTATTGTTTAACAATGCACATAGATTATCCAATTTAGCTCAAAATTTGATGTGGAGATCAAATAGTCAAAACATCTCTGATTAAGCTGAAACTTTGTAAGCATGATCCTTGCATGTGTATCGAAAGGATGAGTGGTTTCAATTTCAAATTGTTTTGTCGATTTTGCGAAAAATGGAACTTCACACCGAAGTTTCAATGCGAAGTTTCGCGCTTGATATATATATATATATATATGTAACTATGTAACACAATAACAAACAACTAGTGAAAGAGTTTTTCTTAAAGGAGAGTGCCGCCGCCCTAGGTTTTGCACTCTCGGAATCACATCGACTACCTTATGAAGGTCCTGGCGTGGAGCTATCGAGGGATCAGAAACGATCCTTCAGTCGAGGCCCTTACTTTTCTCATAAGGCAAAACAATCCCTCGATTATCTTCCTAAGTGAGACCAAGGTCTCCGACTATGAGTACATGGCTCGCTTGAGTGGTATGTTGGGCTATTTGAATTGCGAAGCTGTTTTTAGTGACAATGGAGCCGGGGAAGCAGGCCAATCGGGGAGTTTGGCAATGTTTTGGAAGAACGATGTGCAAGTTGAGTTTCTCACAAAGTCTAAGCATCATATCAATGTGCTTATGATCCCAGATTTAGGGTTTGCTCAATGGCGTCTTACCGACACATTGGAAAGGCATGGAACATGGGATCTTTTGAAGTCTTTGAGCAAGATCTCATCTCTCCCTTGGGTAGTAATTGGCGATTTCAATGAAATTCTCTACAATGATGAAAAGTGGGAGAGGAAGATTGTCGGGAGGGGTAGATACAACTTTTCAGGAATTGTATATCTTATGGAGAACTCATCGACCTTGGTTACACAGGGGTACATATGACTTGGGGTGGAGGAGGTGTTCGTTGTCGTCTTGACAAAGTTGTGGCTACTCGACCTTGGTTGGACCTTTTTTCTAGCAGTACGGTCACTCATCTCCCTCTAATTCATGGAGACCATATCCCGGTGCTACTAGGAGTTCATAGTATGACTGTTGTGTGACTTGCTAGACAACCTAAAAGATTCAAATTTGAGAGCTTATGGGCCATGCACGAACAGTGTGAAACTATCATTAAGCAGGGTTGGGATCGTGATTGTTTAGGGTTACAAATGTTTGAAGCCACACAGTGTATCACCAATACAAGATTTTCTCTCAACAAATGGCAATGGTCGACCTTTGGTAAGAGAAACCGAGAGATTGAGAGCATCCGGGGTCGCCTCAACTACTAATTCTCTCTTTTAGTGACACCACAAGGCAGAAATTTAGTATTCTTACAGAGAAATTAGATGCTTTGCTAAGTGCCAAGAGGGAATATTAGAAGCAACGCTCAAACATCACTTATTTGAAGGAGGGGGAAGGCAACACTAAATACTTTCATAGGAAAGTGTCCAACATGAGGTCCAAAAATAGGATCGTCTCCTTGATTGACGAAGCAGGTCAGCGTCACTCCTCTCCGGAGGGTTTAGAGAAACTAGTGATTGACTACTTTTCTTCCATGTTCTTTGCTAGTGAGCCCTTTGATGCTCACATGATGTCTGTAGTTAATCTCATTACGCCAAAGGTTACGGATTCCATGAATGCTAGCCTCAACAACCCTTACTCATCTACCGAAGTCAAAAAAGCTCTCTTTTAGATGTACCCTACCAAGGTACCTGGCCCAGACGGGATGCCTTCATTATTCTTTCAAAAGTACTGGGACATTATTGGCCCTGCAGTGAGTAAATGAGTGATCAGTTTCTTGGAGACGGGTAGACTACTCGGAGAAGTTAATTACACACATGTATGTCTAATATCGAAGGTGCTGAACCCATAAAAAATGGCTGACCTGCGTCCTATTGCCTTGTATAATGTTCTATACAAGATTTGTTCCAAGTTACTTGTTAACAGATTGAAACCATTTCTTGATAAAATTATTTCTCCGTTTCAAAGTGCCTTCATCCCGGGCTGACTTATATCTGATAATACTCTCGTGGTTAATGAGATTTCTTATTATTTACATAACTGTGCTTCTCATGTTGAGGGGGTTTTCTCTCTTAAGATGGATATGAGTAAAGCTTACGATCACATGTAATGGAATTTTCTCGAAGCTGTTTTGTCTCGGTTAGGTATTGCTACCAATTGGCCATTGTTATGCAGTGTGTTACAACGGTACGGTACTCCTTCTTGGTTAATGGTCAAGTGAAAGGATATGTGGCTCATACCTGGGGTATACGACAGGGAGACCTGCTCTCACCGTTTCTCTTTCTTCTTGGTACCGAAGCTTCACAGCTTTACTCGAATCCCGAGCTTCTGCAGGTACTCTTTCAGGTATTACTATTTGTTCGAGTGTCCCTACTATTCATCATATGTTATTTGCAGATGATAGCTTATTATTTGGCAAAGCCTCGATTGAAGAAATAAATCAGATTCAGCAAGTACTGGAAGAATATGAAGTGGCTTCGGGACAACGAGTCAACTTTGAGAAAAGTAGCATATGCTTTAGTAAGGGAGTGTTGGTTGAACTTAAGACTCCCTTTGCTGCAGTTCTAGGAGTGAAAGTCGTTGAAAAGCATGAGAAGTATTTAGGATTGCCTACTTATGTAGGATGTAAGAAGACAACTACTTTCGCTTTCATCAAAGAAAAATTAAGCAAGAAGCTGGAGGGTTGGCAAGAAAAATTACTCAGCAGTGCGGGTAAGGATATTCTCATTTGTGTGGTTGCTCAGTCTCTTCCCATTTACACTATGAGTTGTTTTCTTTTGCCTTCAGATTTTTATGACTCGGTCCACCAGATGTGTGTAAAGTTTTGGTGGGGAAGTACTGGTGAGAACAGAAAAATTCATTGGCTCTCATGGGATAAGTTATGTCTCCCCAAGTATGATGGAGATATGGGTTTCCGTAACTTGCATGCTTATAATTTAGCTCTGCTTGCTAAACAGGGCTGGCGCATTTTTTCATAATCTGAATGCTCTTATCAGCAAGCTATACAAAGCGAAATACTTTTCACAATCTTCTTTTTGGGAGGTGTCCTTATCCGACTCTCCTTCCCTCTGATGGAGAAGTATTATGGGAGCCCGACCTTTGCTGAAAAGAGGAGTTATTTGGCATATTGATAACAGGATGAGCATTGATGCAAAATTAGTGGCTTGGATACCTAGGGTATACCTGTTTCGGCCTACCTTAAGTCTGCCGATCAATTTGAAGGTGGCGGACCTCTTTGTAACAATAGGTGTGTGGAATAAAAATCTTATTTCTTCATTGTTCGATGTTGATGAAGCTGCTGCAATTCTTGCAATACCTCTGAGTCTTAGGGACACACCAGACCGACTTGTCTGGTATTATAAAGCTAAAGGAAGGTTCACTACGACGTCGGCGTATAAGTTAGCTTTGAGTTCCAACATTAGCTTAACATCAGAAGCTTCCTCTTCCCAAGTAACTGTGTCAATGTGGGAAAGACTTTGGAAAACACCCATTTAGGCTAAGGTGAAGGTTCATGTTTGGAAAGCTTGCAAAGATGTTCTACCAATAAGCCTGAATCTCATCAAAAAGCGAGTCTCGCTCTCTCCTATATGCCGCCTTTGGGAAGGCCAAGACGAATCCATTGAACACGTAAGTCGTGATTGTTCCTTTGTACGTGAAGTTATTCATATGTCACCTAGGTTGACCAAATGCTTCCCTACTTCTATCACAAGTTCTTTTCGGCATTGGTTTGAAGATTGTATTGCAATCTTGGAAAAGAGGGTCTTGCGTGGCTGTGTTTCACCCTTTGGTCCATTTGAATTGGAAGGAACGGACCCGTCGCATATTGTCTCAAAAAAATCTGTGTCTGCAACTAGTGTTTATTTCCAGGTCGAGGTAGCTTTTTAGCTATACCTCTCGGTTACAACAGTTTCACACCAAAAGATGAAGGTCGGGCCTTCTGTTTGGGCATGTCCTCCAACAGGATAGGTTAAGTTGAACTTCGATGGAACTTTTAGCTCCGGTTTGCTTCGAGGTGGCTTTGGGGTTATATGGCGCGACTATACAGGTATTGTATTGGGTGATTCGTGTGAGATTACCGTAGATGTCAATACTCTTGTAAAGAAAGTGCCCTTGCTGTGGAGCTTAGTTTATCTCCAGTCATCATTGAGACAGACTATTTACTCCTTCTCTAGCAAATACAAGCCAAAGTGAATTCAGCTATCAGGTGCGTTATTGGGGATATTAGCTTTCTCCTAGCTCAGATTCCTAGTGCTAGATTAGTTCATGTTGGTAGAAATGCTAACCAACTTGCTCATAGCTTAGGAAATTGCCTTACACGAGTCTTTATCGTTGGTATGGCACGGAGTGATTCCAAACTATATTAGAGATCACATTCCTCATCTTTGTAATTGATTAATCTCGCAATCATATCGTCCCTGGATTCAAAAAAAAGAAAAAAACGATGTAACCCAATAGATCGAGGGAGTTGAATGAATCAAATACAAAATACTGCAAAAGGTTGAGTGCTCAAGTGACTTTAAGAAAGGTGTAGAATTTTGGGTGCGATATATTAACTTAATGATCAATTTGGGGTACAAAGATTAAAAAGAGTATCTAGTCCGTGATATCACGCGGTTTTAAGGGACTCGAAAATGTGGTAATATGACGGGCCCGTTTGTCTGTTCGCTAGGATTCCTGGAGCCCCATGTCTGCTATCCTCGTCCATGAGCTTAATTCCAAGCTCATGAGCCCTTCTGAAAATGAAGCTCCTAATATAAAATGCAGGTGCAATCTGATTCAAGATACACTTTGTGACTTGTCCATCACATATAAAACCTCATGTTTTCGTTTGTTTTGTACGAAGCTTACTTAAATGTCATAATCTTGAAGGGTGAATCTATTTGGTGTTATTTGGATCATTCTCGTGAAGGATTAGCTAAATCAGAGAGGATAAATAGTGAATGGGATCAAATGCATGCTTCTTTATGGCTTTGATGATACCAAAACTCATATCATCACCAAAGATATTGAATTAATGAGATTCTAAGAGTACTTAATTAGCTAGCATCAAAAAGGAAGGTTTTTTTTATTTTCCATACTATCGCATCCTTATTAGATAGAGGAAATCTGGAAAACTTTGGTTGAAGCAACATATCATAAACCACGGAAGGCCGAAAACTCAACGAGTAACTGCTCTAGTTTTTGTGTGAGGGTAAAATGGTGCCAGAAATCGTACTACAGAAAAGTATCGTGAGCAACAACCGCACGAGGAAAATAGAGTGAGTCCCATGTCCCATGATTTCTTTAGGATGAAATAAGTGAGTTCTAAAACATGTAAATAACAAAGTATTGCACACTTATAAAATTATGAATAAGCTGCATATAGAGTTTTCTCTCAACCTAGCAACTCGTACTTGATTACGCGAAATGATTTATATTAATATATTCTCTTTAGTAGTTGCACCTTACAAGGAGAGAAAGTCAGAGAAATCCCTAGATTGTTATACCGTACAGTTCCTTTAGCTCTTCTAACATGAGATTGAGCATTTTCACAAGCTTTCTCATTTAATTTAATTATGAGCACAAACAACAATTATAACAGTTCTACTTGTACAAGCTCTTTTCAACACAAGGGTATTAATGATTTGACATAGAGACTCTGACCTGGGTTACTCCGCTCTCCTCATTTTGACATGGAGTGGAGGTTCTTTGTAGGACTGAACCTTCTCAACTGCTTTCCGCAACGGTCTTCCCATTGAAGCTCTGTGTGATACGGCTTCACTTCTTGGAGCACCAATGTCTATTTTCACTTTCGTGGTTGATGAAATTAAGGGAGTGGGGTTGTCATTGGGGAGTGGTCTTACTAGAAATTTGACGTCCTTTTCAACTGCCTTGCGCAATGGCCTTCCGGTGGAAAGTCTCTGTGAAAGTCCTTCACCATTTGTAATACAGCCATCCTCTTTCACCTTTTCCTCATTAGATGATATGGAGGGAATGGGATCATCCTTAGACATTAAGTCTTCCGGAAATGTGGCTTCATCTATCTCCAGCAAGTTTTCGGTCTGTTCTTTTTCATCGGATTTAAATCTAGAAGATTGCCTCCTCAAAGACCGCCTGAACAAAATGGCATATGCATTGGGAGAGTATAAAATAACTTGAGAGAGAAGATACAATTTTGGTGTATTGACATTACTTTCTAGAGATGTGACAAAATAATTATATTGAAGGAGCAAAAGATTATTTTGGATGTATATGCAGTTATGTGCATACTCATTTCAAAACTGAATTTTACATTCAGAATTATATGATACAGGAGTATCCACAGGGCAGATTCACATAGCACCAGTCATGGACTCACCTTTTATTTTCAAGCTTATCTTTCTGTTCAGTGTTTTGAGATGTAGTAGAAGCACCCATAGCTGCAAGAAATTGCAAGTACATACATTAAGATGGAGGGTGCAAGAGAAAGGGAAAAGCAGCAAATATTTCAGATTAGTGACATCTATCATCAGGCTTACATCGACTTCCTGTGGCACGCATTTTAATGCCAACACATGGTTTTTCATTCATATCAGCTTCCTGCAAAGCTGCCTCCTCTACTTCCTCGAGCTATAGGAATAAAACATAAAAAAAGAAAAAGAAGAAGAGAGGTGGTTGTAAGTGATATAAATCTAAGCAACTGCAAAGGGCTTTAACTACCCTAAGATTCGATATTGAGTAGCTTAATACCTGACAGGCCGTGATTTGACCTTTCATGTCTTCTTTTCCCTGTAAAGTGAGGGATTGTTCTACCTTTTGAAGTTTAGTAGAAGCACCTAGAGCTGCAATAAATGGAATGCTTATATTAAGATGGAGGATGCAAAGAAAGGGGAAGCAACAAATGCAGAAGAGTTTGATCTTCGAATTCTACATTGACTTCTTGTTGCACGCCTCTTGTTTCCAGTTTGTGGTTTTTCGTCAACATCAGCTTGATGGGATGTTGCCTCCTCTCCTTCCTTAAACTAGAGTATAAAGCAAATGGGATTACATGCAACGAATTTTGATGGCGGCTCTGACAACATACAGATTATAAAGAATTTATCACACCTTAGAGCCAGCATTTCGACACTCCATGTCTGCTTTTCCCTGAAAGTGACAAGACAGTATTATTAAAGTGGCTGAATCGCAATAGATTGATGAGATAATCAGAGAGCCTGCTTAATAAGAACCAACTTGAATTTACTTGTGCATGTTGTTCTACACTTTAAAGAACGGACATCCACAGGAGTATTACTTAAATGATAACAGCCGAAGTAGAAACTAGTCTAATTTTGTGTCTCCCTAGTCTGTCAGTTTCTCAACTTGATTTTTTTTATTCTTCTAAAGACCCTACTTGGCCCCTCTAAGATCTTATATGATATATGTTTACCGATTGCACCTACATCAATTTGATATCAGAGCTAATCATGATTCTGCTTCCCATCCTCCCAATTTTCTACACAAAATCATATGCTATTTTGACATCATGGCCGTAAAAGAACTAAAAGCTGCCCAGATTTCTTTGAAGGAAAATGTTGGCCGCATTGACTCTAGTGTGTGACTACTCTTTGACAGGATGTCCTTGCGCTTGCTGAGCATGCTGACCAGTTAGGATCGAAGTTGGATAAGTTGATCAGTCAGGATGTCCTCATTGCATACTGAATTTGGTCACATTTCTCCTAAATAAGTTTTTGCAACACCCCTTACAACTCACTGCGGTGCATCATCTGAACACAATCTTAGCACAAGCCTCAGGAAAACAATATGTGGACATTAGTTGTAGTTCAATGACGGCACAATTATTTATATCAGGCAAGCAACACGTGGGACAATGCTTTTGCAGCCTAAGGAAGTAATAATCCTATTATCATTCAAATGGAGATCCCTCCTCATTTGTAATATTACTAATAAGGAGGTTGACTGGGAATGATCTCTATCTTCCAAACCCATTGTCACGAGTTCTCAAGTGGTGCATTTCGAAGGATCCTTCCCTAGTCATCTCGTTAAGGTGCAATGCCTTCCTGTCCTTAATAAAACCTAATTCTCCAGCTGTAACTGCAGCGGAAGACCTCCGACTCTCGCCCAAGTCCCAAGGTAGTGACATCCTAAATCGAACTCGGGCTGTCGTGCTCAGCCAACAGTAACATACATCCCTTTATGTGTGGAGGACTCTTACATTCCTTCAAATGCACAAACCGGAAACGAGGTGTCCGCCTTTTGGAGGATAGATCGACAACTGATTCCTTGGCCTCTACAATGCAACTGTCGCCTTGACACCATGAACATCACATCCAACTCTCTGCGCAAAACGACCAACCAGGAAGAAAAACTTCTCATTGACTGCCGGCGCACTCTAGTTCCACAACCACGTCCTCCTTCATTGCTAGCGCACCAGCAAAATGTGACACCATCTCTTCCTCTACCATTGAATCAAAGAAAATTTTGGAGGAAAAATATTAGGTAATTCTCCTCTCCTAGGAAGCTAGGGTTTATAGTATGGGGAATTTAGTATAGGGTTTCACGACAAATATATTCACTTCTGTCGCACCTACTGATTGGTACAGACGAGATTAATCTACAAAATGGCCTCCAAAACTTAACCTCAAACAATATGGCCTACAATATGGCTAGGAATCGAGTTCTTTTCACCCATGGAGAATGGTGGCGAATATAACAAATACGAAAAATACTCTGTTTATGGGTTTATTAATGAATCTTTTAACTAGCAATATTATTTGATATTTAACTTAGCCAAATGTTTCTGTAAATTGCCTATCTTAGATAATCTAGAATTATCTCGTAAATATAGGCTATGTATTAGCTCTTACGGAGACTTGAGATTTGAACTTGAGATTTGAGAATATATGAAAACTCATCCTTTCTTGAATCTTTGCTCTGCTCTCCCTATTCTAGTTATTCTTGTCGAGTTATTCTTGTTGTGTCCCTAGTATGTCAGTATCTTTTATTTCTTCTTCTAAAGACCCTAATTGTTCCCTTTCGGAACCTATATCAGAAATTATCTGTATATCAGATGCCCCTGAATCAATTATTCTATTTTAACGTGAATGCAAATATTCCATTGTATACTAAGTTTCTGCATCTTTTGATCATACAGCATAGCGCCTGCAGAGCTAATGCAACATTGCAACTCTTCCCTCAACAAATACTTATTTCTAAAAGACATACAGAAACACTAATTTATAGCATGGGACAGTATCCAAGGCTGGTTTTAGGGACTACTTCAGGCAATTACAGGATACAGAAATTAATTCTAGCAGTTCCAGAACAGAGGTTTGGAAAATGACTTAAAATCTGAACAAGCTCCTTTCATATTAGTAGTAGTTGCAGATAGTTGTTAGAATGATTCCCTCTTCATCAGCAATTAAGTCTGATTCCTAAAATCAAGCAATGATTCCCTGGCCTTCATACTAAGTTATTGTATTTCAGTTTTGATTCCCTTGTACATGTTGGTCAGTTTAGATTCTGCTGTAAATGTTAGTTATTACTAGATTATAACAGTAGAGTACCGCTGCTATATATTGTACAGAATACAATTCAAATCAATCAAGGACTGAAAAGGTTTCACAGCTTGTACTATTGGCTTTGAAACTTGCTTTGCACGCCATTTCTCTCAACGTTCCACTGCCAGTGCTTCCATTCTCCTCAACCAATTTCTTGAAGTTCAAAAAGGCTCTCTCAATCCATTGATGATTGCCTTTGCCATGTCAAGAACCTTGCCGATACCCTGGCTTCCATCAATAAGCCCGTTCCTGATGATCTCTTAGTGCTCTCCAGACTCCGAGGCCTTGGACCCAATCACATGACCCAGAACCCATCTCTTCCTGATTTCACTGATCTCCGGGCTCGCATCCTCTCATTCAATCAACAAAATCAATCAGCTCCTACCTCTGACGCCAACACCACTGCCTTGTATCATCAGTCCTCCTCTTCTCGTTCTAACAACAATGGCTGAAACAACAGTGGCGGCCGGTCCCGTGATCACAACCAAAACTGACGAGGGGATAACAATCGCGGCCGGCGGCAGCAGCATCAAACTGCCCCTCCTCCATATGTCGCGTCCCAATATGCAGCTCGCCCTAATTGGGCTCCTGGCCTCCTTGGCCCATCTTCCCAATGGTGCTATAACTGTAATACAGGACAGCATGGGCCAGCCCAATGCCCTCATAAACAGCCCTATCCGCTCCAACTACCCAATCCTTCCGCTCCACCTCAAGCTCTTGCCTTCATCCACTCCTCCATTTGGCACAATCGTCTTGGTCATCCGTCATCAGATGCCTTAACTTGTTTAGGTTCCTGTCTTGGTTCAAAGTTGTCGTTTTGTGATTTTTGTCAAGATTGTGCTCTTAACAAATCTCACAAGTTACCTTTCCCTTCTAACAAAGAGTTTGCTCCTTTTCTTTTTTACATTATTCATAGTCATGTTTAGGCCTCATCTACCTTATCTACTAGTGGTTTCAACTATTACGTTCTTTTCACTAATGAATTTTCACGCTATAGTTGGATTTATCCCATGCATCGCAAAAATGAAGTTCCCACTCATTTCCAAACTTTGGTTGCTAAGATCAAAAATCTCTTCAACACTATAATTAAATTCCTCCAAAGTGACAATGGAACTGAATATGTTAATAATGCTTTCTCACTAATGCAAATCCTTGGGAATCCAACAACGTTTTTCTTGTCCACATACACCACAACAAAATCGGCTAACAGAACGCAAACACCGCCACATTGCCACAATGGTTCGTAGTCTTCTTCTCACCTCCAATGCTCCTCATGTTCTTTGGGACGAAGTTGTCTTCACATCTGTTACATTATCAATCTTCTTCCCACACCAGTCTTAAATTGGGATTCTTCTTATATTCGTCTTTATGACAGTCCGCCAACTTATTCGTCTATTCGCCTCTTTGGTTGTTTGTGTTTTCCTTATCTTGGTCCTTATGTCTCCGACAAACTCTCAGGTCGTAGTCTAGAGTGTCTTCGTTGGTTATAGTCCTCATCATAAGGCTTCTCGTTGTCTAGATCCCACAACTGGTCGTGTCTATATCTCTAGGCATGTTTTATTTAACGAAACTTCTTTTCCTTATAAAAATTCGCAGGTACCAATCTCAGGCCCAATGGAGTTTACTTTGGTAATCAGCTCAGGCCCACATTCGTTCTCATCAGAAACCAATCCACAAGTCCAAGCCCAACTCTCTCTGGTCAAAATCAATCCCAGCCTCCTTTGACTGAAGTCACGACAGTTGCTCTCCCTCTATCGAACTCTGAAGCTCCAGCATTGTCTGCACCTTCCGACCGTCCGGCGTCAATCGTCTACTTCCATCGCCGCACCTACGCCACCTACACTCGAACCCTCAGTCTCACAGGCCGCAACCTCTGCCTCGCTACCCAAGCCCTCCGCTGCAACTAACGCGCTACCAGCCCAGTCCTCCGCCGTGCCGACCAAGCCGTCCATCGTGCCCTCTAACCAGACCGATGCAATCCAACCTCTCAATGCTCCCACATCACCTCGCTCGCATCCCATGATAACCCACTCCAAAGATGGGACTTCGCCATCTCGAAATCGCTCTGATGGCCCGACTAGGTATCTGGTCCCTCATGCTTTGATTACATCCATTGATTCTGTTGAACCTACTTGTTATTCACAAGCCTCCAAACATCAACACTGGTGAGATGCCATGTATTAAGAGATTAATGCTTTATTGAAGAACCAGAAGGAGTCTCATGTTCCTTCCAGTTCTTCTCAAAAGACAGTAGGTTGCAAGTGGGTATTTCGCATTAAGCAGAAGTTAGATGGCCCCATTGAGCAATACAAAGCTCATCTGGTGGCCACGGGTTTCCATCAACAGCCAGGTCTCGACTATGAGGAAACCTTCAGTCCCATTAAACCTGCACCAATTCGCACAATTATAAGTGTTGCTGTCTCTCGTGGCTAGCCACTTCGACAACTTGATGTCAAAAACGCACTTCTTCATGGTCTTCTCATTGAGGAAGTCTACATGACCCAACCTCCTAGTTTTGTTGATCTGTCCCATTCGACACGTGTGCAAGCTTCACAAGGCTTTGTATGGTCTTACACAAGCTCCGTGTGCCTGATTTTAGCACATTCGTTCTTTCTTGTTGACATCGGGTTTCTATCAAAGTCAAGTGGATCTATCCTTATTCATCTATCGGCATGGTACACATATTCTTTACTTTCTTCTCTATGTCGATGACATTGTGCTCACTGGGAATAATGATCGTGTTATTTGAAGTTTTGTTGATGCTCTTAGTTGTGGCTTTAATATCAAAGATCTAGGCCCCTTGCATTATTTCTTCGGTTTGCAGGTGACATGTTCCTCTCAAGGCAACCATCTTAGCCAACTTACGTATGCCTATGACCTGTTGTCCAAACATGATTTATTGCATAGCAAGCCTGTGAGCAGACCCTTGTCCGCCAAAGCAATCCTAACCACTACAGATGGTGATCCTCTTCCAGACCCTACTGTGTTTCAGGAAAGGGTTCCCTTCAGTACCTCACTATCACGCGGCCTGATCTTGCCTTCACTGTCAATTTAGTGTCACAGTACATGAGTCAGCCTCGCACTCCTCAGCTTCTCGCTGCCAAGCGTATCATTCGTTATGTAAAAGGTACCCTTGATTATGGCCTGTCTATTGGACCTCCCCGCAAGCCTGTTCATCTCACAGGTTACTCGGATGCTGATGGGGCTGGCTGTCAGGAGTCTCGTCATTATACCTTCAGCTATTTGATCTACCTCGGGTCTAATTTAATTTCATGGTGTTCTAAAAAGTAGCCTACAGTTGATCGCTCGAGTGCCGAATCTGAATACAGATCCCTTGCTCATGCTACTGCGGAAACAACTTGGTTAGTTTTTCGCCTTTACGAATTGGGTACTAATGTTCAGTTTCCAGTTTTCCTTTACGGTGACAACCTAAGTGATACATATATGGCATCCAATCCAGTCTTTCATGCTCGCACAAAACATATTGAATTAGATTACCACTTTGTTCGTGAGAAAGTTGCAATTGGCAGCCACCGTGTTTGCTTTATTCCATCTGCTGAACCAGCAGACCTTTTCACCAAACCCTTGCATAAGCATCTTCATAAGCTGCTTCAAGGCAAACTTGTCAGTCCTGGACTGCCAAGTTTGAGGGGGGATGTTAGAATGATTCCCTCTTCATCAGCAATTAAGTCTGATTCCTAAAATCAAGCAATGATTCCCTGGCCTTCATACTGTGTTATTGTATTTCAGTTTTGATTCCCTTGTAAATGTTGGTCAGTTTAGATTCTGCTGTAAATGTTAGTTATTACTAGATTGTAACAGTAGAGTACCACTGCTATATATTGTACAGAAATAATTCAAATCAACCAAGGAAATCAGTTTCTACAATAGTTTTGAGTGGTAACTGGCGACAAACAACACCCTCTAAAAATGAAGCTGTGGGATAATTATCTTGCTTCATCCATCAACAATGACGACACAATAAGTAAACACTGACAAAAAAAAACCTCCAAATGGTCCCAGCACCTAGATATGACATTTTATGTATAAAGCATACTCCCAAAGTATTGTTTGGTACTTTATTATGTAAGAATGCAAACGTAGCACAGACTAGTTAAGACTTAAGAAGGAATGACTTATGTATAGTGAAATTCAAGGTTGACAGTTCAATTGTATATCAAAATTATGCAATACAAAATAAGAGCTGACCTGCATTTCAAAATTTTTTGCCTTTAGTAAAGCATCCTTGCACAGAAGTTCATGCTGCAGTGTTTTTACCTGGTGTAGGCAGAAACAGATACATAAACGTCAGATATGATGTGCAAACCGACGGGGTTCTGCTGTGTTCAGTACATAGACAAACCCACCCACCTTTTCTCTTCCTGAATTAAGCTCCTGCAAAATCGACAAAAAGGTTGAGATGAATACACTAGATAACTACCAATTGCAACATCTGAAGTTAGACACTGACTCAATGGAAACAACAATCCTACCGCTAACATCTGGCTGTTTGATCGAGCAAGATTCCAGTTCTGTAGCTGCAATTTCTGAACACTAACACGCAACTTCTGCAACTCAGCTCCACTCAATTCGATGATTTTACTGTTCAAAATAGAATCAAGGAAAAACCCAATACATCTCCATGTTGATTGCTCACAACAACTAAACCACAGCTCGTGTCTCATTAATCTAACAGATAATAACGCCCCAAAAAAACAATGCAGCATTGATGAAAAGGATACTTCCTTCCGGTGACAATTTTAATTAAAGCCATTTTTTCCTGATTAACCAACAAACGAAGAAAAAGACCCAAATCAGAAAATTTGAACAAAATTGCAAAGAATAAATAAAAATTGAAGAGAACCCAGGTGAGATTGTACCCTGAGGAGCTGGTCCATACGGTCCTTATCACCCTCTTGGCTGTTCGTCGTCGTCATCGACAAGTTGGTGACGTCAGCGAGCTTCGTCCGCGTGATGGTACTGAGAGACGATCTTGTGGCCATTCTAGCGCCTCGCCTCTCATGCGAGTTCTAATTCAACTGAGAGAGAGAAAGAGAGAGAGATTCAGAAATTGGGTGAAGACAAAAACCCTAATCTTAGAAGTACCGTGGAGTTTCTAGGAGAGAAATGAGAGAGGGAAAAGCAAAGTGAGTTGGGTACACAACGGAGAAGCGCCGACCTTACTTGATTTTGAATTTACTCAAGTTTCCCCGGATTTCAAAAAGGGTTGCAAATATTTATATGCTCTCGAGGTTATTGAACACGTTTTTTCTTTTATTTTATTTTTAAAAAAAAATTACAAATCGTGATTTGTTTTTTTACTTTTTATAATGAAATAGAAAATAAAAATTGTGATTCTCTTTTTAGAGTCCGGATCAAGGGATATCTTTTTTTATACAATATTTGATACACGTTATATGCCTTTAGATTTAAAGATTACCAATTCTTTTGTTAGAATTAAATTTTTAAATCACATTTTTTTATTCCAATTACACATATTTTGGTTAAAAAAATAAAAGTCAAACAAAAATCAAATTCTTTTCTCTACCAAAAATTATCTCGCAACAGCCAAAACTAGCCGCCGACTTCGTCTTCTTAGTCTTCTTCCTAGTAGCGAGTTCCCATGATGAGTGCCCATGGCGAATCACTTGTGTACAATTTCAATTCATAATCACTTGTTGTTAATATCGAAAACTACCAAGAGTTTCTTATATGTAATGTGGTGAAATTGTTTTGGTCTTGCTAGTTTCTTCAGCTACCTTTTTACGCTCGCCCTGTCTAATTGATCACGTTGCTAAGAAGGACAACCATTAAGAAGAGATCGGGGGTGCCGGCCCTTTAACCCTCTGATACCTAAGTCAGTAACGAGATATAACTTTAACAGGGTAACGGCGTAAACGAGTAATGAGTGCGTACCATTATTATCGAGCTACTCAGGCTATAAAGGTGGTTGAGGTAGGCACCCTCATTACTTCTTTGATGTGGGATTAAAACATTTATCCTTCTATGAAATTCTTCTTTGACAGCTTCTTATTCGGGCGCGTGAGCGTAACATGGTCTGAATTAGGGCTTGGTTTGGTCATCGAACTTGTTGATTTCTGGGTAGTCGATACATTAGTGGAGGCGGTGATATAAACTCATGTCTCTTTGTGTCGTTAAGCACGTACGTAATAAGAGTATTAATAGAGGTAAATATACAAGTCCCCTAACTCGCTCAGTCAAGGGGATCAATCTTGGTTGGGGAGTTGCGAAACCAAATACCAGCGAATTATACGTACGTGCTTTACGCTCTTACCTTTCCGTTCCCGATTACCGATCACCTAGTCCCCACTCTCCAGCCAAGGTTAGGCCCGTCGAGTCTTTCCGTTCCTGCTATGTTCTGGAAGAAAGAGAAAAATAATATTGTTGTAACTATGGTTAGACTTGGCGAGAGCAACAAGTAGCAAATTTGCTGGTCTACCCAAATATGTAAACTCTCTCTCTCTTTGAAGCGTTTTGACGGTATTGTTGTCTACAACCCTTTCTCGTTCATGTGCATTTTTGCTAACAGCCATCGGATCTTCGTAAACAGTTTGTCAATATCCCGAATGAGTCATGACGTCATTGCAGGGTTCCTCCAAGTAGCAGAACCCAGTAGGCCCGCTCCCAATGGAGCCACTTTCAAGTTTTTGGCGAATTCCTTTGTATCTTTTTTGGCAAGGGAGACGCAAGTTGCGGCTTGGCTTGCGTCGATCTAACGATGTACTCGGTGGTATCTCTCGCCCAATCTCTCCTATCGGATTGTGGCGTAATCGTTGGTAACAACTCGTTATCAGGTACCCTCGAGCCCTCGAGTTCCTGGACCCCAAGTGACTTATGGCTTTTTGCCAAATAATGATGCAGTTGCATAAAACAGGAAGTGTGTTGCGGTCTAGCTGCTAGCGAAACCAAAGATTCTGGTAGTTAGCAATTTTTCTTACTCGGATTTCTCCTGTTTCGCGATGCGATTCACAAGTTCCTAGACCTCTCTTTATTATTGTACTTTGTGGATAAGCCCCAGTGTTTGTTGTGGTTTCGACGTGTGCGAAAGGTGTGAGCAGGAAAACCGTTTGTATTAATTGCCCCCCAAGCCCTTCGAGCCATGCGCCTACCTAGGGCATCTTGGGTTTCCCAAACGTCCCGTCATAGGTCAATAGTGTGATTATTGCTTCTCGAAGACTGCGTGCATGAAACGAGACGATGTGTGCCATTTTGTACTTCAGACCCTTCTATCGTGGGGATCTCTGGAAGGCACGTGTCACGATTTGGCAAACCTACGTGTAGTTAGGTACGGTTACGATCGCTTGCACGAGTTGGTATTTAAACTTCCATTTCGAGTTCTTCTTCCCTCACTTTGCATTTTCTTGAGTTTTTTAAGGAGATAAAGAACTTCGAGACCCTACCGTTTTGAGATCAATCATCGGAGTCCTGTCACCATCACCAATCGTCGTGGTTTTTTCTATTCCCCCCCCCCAGAACAATAAGTCTCGACATCGTCGTCTTCTTCGTACCCTTTGTGTGTGTGTTGTTGTTGTTTTCTTTTCGCTAAGTGTTGTGTTTTCAATCTGTTGATTTGTTTTGCATGTGGTAGACTTATTCTGGGTTTCTTTTTGCGTTTTGTAGTTTAGGATGTGGTTATTTTCTTAGTGACTTGGCCGTCTGTGGTGGTCGTAGGCGACAGGGTCGGTGTCTGGTACTGAAAGGTCGTGGCTATGGCTAGATCTGGGTTGGCCCTGACCTTTTAGTCCTAGGGTGGAGTATATTGGGTCTGGGCCCAATCCCCAGGACCAACAAGTTAGGTCTAGGTACTTTTGTTCTTCATTGTTGTTTTTGTTTTGCGATAGTTGGTTACACTTGGGGGTAAGCCCTTTGCATAATCTAGGTTGACTGATGTGTTTTTATGGGTCGTATGTAGGTTGATCATGGAGGCTATAGTTATCTCCTTTGACAGTAGCAAATCCATCGGCTCTAGTGACTCCTCCCCGAGCGATGGAGCAGCTACTTGCCGAGATTAGGGATACCGCGACATCTAGCTATAGGTCCGTAAACACAAGGAAACTTGTTCCGGCAGTGGGGGGATATGATATGTCTCTTGGGAAGTCATTTGCGGATTTGGGAAGCTAATATGGGTTAACCTTGGGCTAATCTTATCCATGAACGTTTCGTAGGTAACATGGCATCCCCCCGAATCACATCCATAGAAAACAAAGAGTTGTCGTCAACGTCAAGCACCGATTTGCCCTCGCCCGTGAACTTTGCTCCACCTACCCAAAACTAGTTTATAGCCATTGTAAAGAATTGGTCCCTTAGCGATGGTCAGGAGGTGGAAGAGTCGCGGAGGTCAATGTCTTTTACGGATATGGCCACGATAAGGAAGAACTTCTACATCCCAGAGTGGTCCAACTGAAGAAATTGTGCAAGGGTGAGAGGTTTACCAGGCCATCTGGTAGTGGGGTCACTGTTAGCGTAACGCACCTAAAGTTGGGTCTTCACCTCCAGCTCTATCCATTTCACCAATAAAATCTTCGGGGCTCTTCTGTGTTCCATTGGCCAGGTTAGGCCCATTATGCTGTAGATTCTGAACAATAAGTTCGTGTTGTGGTATGCTATCAGATTAGGCTTCCCGATCTGAAATAAAGCCCTGCATTACTTCGACGTGAGGTACTCGGACAAGCAAGGTTGCAAGGGTACATTGCGCTTGACGGTGAGGTAGGGAAAGGGATGTGTTCATCTTTTTAAGACCATACCCACCACCAACACGTTTTGGTAGGACTCGCACTTCATCGCTGAGGGTGAATGGGCAAGTCTGATAGATGTGGTTCTGGGTCCGCAAGTTAGTAGGATGATTAAGGCTAGAGGTGGGTTAGGGTTTGTTGCGCTTTTGCGTGTGTTTTGTTGTGCATTTTTTTTGACTTTGTTCTTCTTATGCGCATGTGCTTCATTTCCGCAGTCACCCGTCGATTCCAGCTTTGCCCCACCGAAATCTGCCGCTGTCATTGCATAGAGAGTGGATTCTCTGATCGTTTTTGGCACGTGTATCTTCTGAACGACTACGCTTTTCTCGAACGCGAGAAACTTTAGAGGACTCCCCATAAGTGACTAGTTTATTATTACTTTGGTTTTGACTAAGGATGGTTCTTTCTCGCTGATCGACTCCTCTCTTTCTTTCAGGTGACCTAACAAACACGCTTCAAAATAAGAAGATGGATATTTATGGTGATCTTGACAACCTTATCGCTGGGTTTGTTGCTAAGGCGAAGGGGGTGAAGCTGATTGACTAGTCAGTTGGGTGGGACCAACATTACTCTGCCATCCAGGATTCTGCTGGATGTGCTTATCTCTAGTAAGAGTGATGTGTTGCTCCAAGACTCGCACTCGAACAACCATGCCAAGCCTAGTACAGATGAGCATCCAGCCTCCTCCTCGTGGGTGCCTCCTCCTCCCAACTCGGCCGACATCGCTTCCATGCTTCCGGTGGAGGTGATGATGGTGGCAGATATTGAGTCTGAAGCTGATGAATGCCTTCGGCGCGTGGTTGGCTCGCTCCAACTGATGTGTCATCAATGGAAAGCACTATCAGAGTCGGTCGTCGAACTCCAGAAAGTGAAGGGCGATCTCACTCAGAAAGAACAAGAGCTGGTGAAGGCCAACGAGGAATGGCTGAGCCTGACCGAGAGGTGCAATAAGCTCTAGATCGACTACGACATGGCGGTCACCTCCCTCGACGGCTCCCGGAAACATGCTGCGGAGCTCAAGTCCAAACTTGGCAAGGCCTATGACGAGCTTCAATTCAGAAAGGATGAATGTGACCAGGCGAAGGGTCAAGTGAGCTCATTTCGCCAGCAGTTGAAAGATTTAGAGGATAGCCGCGAGCGCGATGTGGTAGAGGTTATGGATGACTTTAAACTTGGGACAAAGTTTAGAGGGCTGCTGAAGGATGCTTATTCGAATGGGGTACGCGAAACGCTCGACCGCAAAGGATTGGATCAACAAGAAATTCCATGTGGATAATCGTCAGAGATCGAGGAGAAGAAGAAGAAGGATGCCAAGATCCGCGCGATCCTGAAGATGGAGGAAGAAGAAGAGCAGGTACAGGTGAGTGAGAACATCCAGAATGGGTTGATTCCCAATGGACAAAATCTTGCGACCCCGAGCGTCACTCCACCGAAAGAGCGATACGCCCGAAACCAGAAGGCATTCTCCTGGCTCGCTGGAAAGAGAAGGTGTTTATTTTGCAAAATTTGTTTAAGTGTTGTTGCTTTTCGCTCATCAATGAAATTTGTGAAGGGAATTCATTTTCTTGTCCCATTTGAACTTGGTCTCTAAGTTATTCCAAGTTTAAACGTAAAGAGAAGTAATTTGTAAAGTAATTTGTGTTTCGACAAGAAAAGGTGGGAAGAATTCTCATTTCATAGATTACGCTAAAAGCAAGGATACAAAATCTTTGGTGGTCAACCCGTTACACAAATTTTGTTATTTTTACATTCGGAAAGTAATTGCTTAATCATAAAACCTGGTTTATCTAAGGTGTTCCGCGTTCCATGTTCGTGGCAACCTGTTTCCCTCCTTATCTTTGAGGTTGAATGTTTTCGGTCCTACGCTCTCGACTATCTTGAATGGGCCTTCCCACCTCGGCTCGAGTCCCTTAGGTTTCGGGATAACTTCCCTCCACACTAAGTCCCCTACTAGTAGCTTCCGCACTATGACCCGATAGTTGTGGTGCCACGCAATCAATTGTTTGTTCATAAGGAGTTCAACTCGGGTTTCATCCTCCAGTTCTTCCCGTAATATGTTTTCCATTTCCAATCCTTCATTGTTTAAGTCTTCATTGAACCATTCAAAATGAGGGCTTCGGTGCATGGTTTTGAGAGGTAACACCACTTCTGCCCCAAAAACTAGGGAAAAGGGTGTTGCGCCCGTTGCCGTAGTTGGTGTTGTTCTGATGGACCAAAGTACCTCATAAATGCACTCCGCCCACTTGTGTTTATAATCTTTCATTCTTTTCTTGAGCCCGTTCTTGATCTTCTTATTCGCCGCTTCTACCTGACCGTTGGTTTGGGGATGCGCTATTAAAACGAAGAGTAGGCGAGTCCCCAGGTCACTTGTGAATGTCTTCGTTTTGTCATTGTTGAATTGTGTTCCGTTATCCATGATGATCATGAGTGGTGCTTCGTAGCGATAATAGATGTTTCGCCATAAAAAGTTGATGATTTTCTGAGTCGTAATAAGTACTAATGATGCTGCTTTGATGTACTTGGTGTGGTAGTTGATGCATACCACTATATATTTGAATTGGCATGCGGATGCCTTGAGTGGGTCGATAAGGTCGAGGCCCCATTGAGCGAGCGGAATAGGGCTGACGATAATTGACATTGGGGTCGTTGGTGTGTGAATCATGGCAACGTATTGGGCACACATGTCACACTCATTCGATATCTTCCTTGCGTATGTCTGCATCTTCTTGTAGTAGAATTTGTGGTCTGCCATGGTTCCATAATTACTCTCGTGTATGTCGGCCATTATTTTCCACCTATCCTCTCGTGATACGTATTTAAGCATGGTGAATCTTTTCTTGCTCATGTATAGTGCGCCTTTGTGCAGACTCTCTGAACAAAAGTGTCCTCAATCAGTTTCTTGCTCATGTATGCGCTGCTCTCTGAACAAGTTTCCTTGCCTTGACGCGATCCGCCAGCAATGTCCCATTGAGCTTGTACTCAATCAGCTTTGCTCTCAAGTCCTTCGCTGGTGGTGGGGCGTTAAGTACCATCGTAAATACTTCAAAAAAATTCTTTGAAATGATGGGCTTTCCCTCTACCACGATTTGCTTTCTTGCCATATGGGTTGGGGTGGTTGCCAGTCTTGCCAGTGCATCCTCTTTCGCGTTCTACTCCCTGGGGATATAGGTTATATTACAGAAGAAAAAAAACTTATTCAAAATTGCTTTTACGTACCCGACATCTGTCGACATCTAAGTACCCTTGGCCTCGATGTCCCCAATGACCTGGCTCACCACCAGCTGGGAGTCGCTGAATATGTTTATGTCATTGGCTCAGGACTCGGATGCCAGTTGTAGGCCCGCAATGAGTGTTTCATATTCTACTTCGTTGTCTGAGGTAGGGAATGAGAACCAGAGTGTGTATTCGGCATTAATTTTTCCTGGGCCCGTCAAGATGACTCCTACTCCCATTACATTTGTCGTTCGTGACCCATCCACGTATAGGTTCCATAAGGACTGCCTCTCTATTTGTTTTTCCACTGCTCCATCTACTGTGGCGCTAGTGGTGAGCTCACGGGTCCCCGTAGGCGTACTCATGGCAAGCTCTTGCTCCACTATCGGTGTCAACCCCTATAATTGCTCACGCTTCTAAGACGGACAACAAATGAGGAGAGACCGGATATGCCGATCTTCAACCCTCCGATGCCTAAGTCAGTAACGAGATATCACTTTAATAGGGTAACAGTGTAAAAGTGTAATGAATCCGTACTATTAATGTCGAACTACTCAGACTTATAAAGGTGGTTGAGGTAGGCACCCTCATTACTTATTTGATGTGGGATTAGCACATTTATCCTTCTACTAAATTCTTCTTTGATAGCTTCTTATTCGGGCACGTGAGCGTAACATGGTCTGAATCAGAGCTTGGTTTGGTCATCGAATTTGTTGATTTCCGGGTGGTCGATATATTTGTGGAGGCGGTTAAATAAACTCGTGCCCCTTTGTTTCGTCAAGCACGTGCGTAGTAAAAATATTAATAGAGGTATATGTACACTTGTGTTGAAAGGTTTGACCAGCAGGCAGTAGCATAACAATCACATGTCTGATATTTGTATTGATAAAAGACACCGGTACTGGAGCAACAGATTGCCCAGATATGGAAGTGCAAGAAGATAAAGAGGAACCCAATTTATCACATTTAGCATCACCAAGTAATTCATTAGGCCATGGAACTTGGTCGAAATAGGATTCAATGAGTTTTGAGTATTGAAAGGATACCAAATCTTAATTGAAGGAAGAAGATGATGAGACGGAGAAGAAGACAAATGAATGATTAAAATCATAGTGGCATGCAAGAGGATGATTTGAGCACGTTTGGGTGAGAAACTGTCAGTGTGTTTGGATGAAATATTTTCAATTCTCAATGAAGTTCACAAATATGAAAATTATAATTCTATGATTTTAAATGTCATTATTTATGAATTCTAGTGCTTTGATTTACTCATAAGGTGAGTTAAAATAATAAAGGATTTCAAATTTTTATTTGTAATTCAAGGAAATTGTAGAATGACACCTAATTTTGAAAGAATTGAAAAAAGAAAATGAGAGCTCCAATTCCTTTGAATTTTAAAAAACAAAATTTACAAAATTCTCAAGAAGTTTATCCAAACAGAAGAACTTAAGAGAAAGAATTGTAAATTGCTGGAATTCGTTTAAAATCTCTTAATATTTCTTCCATCCAAACACCCCATAAGAGATGACGATCTAGAGGCGTTCTCATTGCAAGGGTTTGCTCGATCTCTCATCTCTTCATCTTCTCTCGATGGACTTGATTTTTTACTGAGAAAAGAAATTGAAGTACTTTTATAAATGGAATATTTGTAATTGAAAATAAAAATATTATGTAAAAATTGAATTCTAACAAGAGATCTTGGCCATTAGCAGTCTTTAAATCCAAAGGCTAATAATATGTGTTAAATTTTGTGTAAAAGTATGTGTCCTCTGATCTGGACCCCTCTTTTTAAAGAAAAAAAAATCATTAAGCGGGAGACAATAAGAAAAAGAATTCGAGGCAATTTGAGTCAATTCAAAATAAAGTTAGACTCAATTTTTTTTATATCATTTTTGAAAAATCAAACATTAGATATTTAGTTATATATAAGTAGATATTTTTTACAAAATTTCAACCAAATCGAAAATCGTTAAGAGATTCATAATCATTGTTTATCAAGTATGAACATGAACAATTCAACTTTGACAAATTTAGTATGTTCAATGGTTTGATCTTATTCGACGCCTTAATGATTTTCAAATGAGATGAAAATTTATACAATTGATCTACTTATATATATCTAAATATTGATCTTTTGACTTGTGGTTGGAAAACATGTTTTATGAGAAAGTACTCACCATTGAGGTACTCATTAGAGCCTCTCCTAGAGTGTGATATAATTCAACTCTTCTTTATTTTTAAAACAAGGGAGGTGCGACAGCCCTCAAATCTTGATTAATGGGAGTGCTGAATATATAGAGGAGTGGAACATAAAACCTGAACTCCATATTATAATAAACTCACATAGAACATTTCGAATAATAACAATACACCTTACTATATATAACTATGTATATAAACTCGCACCAAATAACATAGAACAACTCTTTAACGGTCGTTCTATCCGTTTTTAGGTAATGGCGGAAAATTGAAAAGATCGAACAACTTTCACAACAATCTAGAAAAAAGTCTCTCTAGAGAAAACAATGCATTAGTACCCGGTCTGGAATATCTTTCCTAATCTACGGCCGACATGCGACGACACTTCCTTTCATCCGAACACTAGGTTGGAGCGACCATTTGAACAAAACCTGGCACAACCCTAGGCTCGACTGGACACTAAAGGTGCACACATGGACAAATTGGCTCAATCCCTCGACATATCCCACTAACCAGGGATTTATTTTTGACACTGAAAAACCAAACAAACAATAAAAACTAAAAAACAACACCGCCCCAGGCCCAACTATGACCTGGCCCAGCAGCCACACTAATCTTTCACCCCACAGACTACCGTCGTTTACCCAACATCGTCACCGACCTTCTGTCCGTTACCGACGCACTCCCATGACAACCACAATGGATCACAAGTACCGCCCTGGAACTCCTACCAAGAATCCTCGTCTGGTAGCTAAGATCCCTGACAAATCCAGATCTGATCAAGAACCTGATGCTCACTGACCTCAGTCAGTCGATCCCAGCCAGGGAACCAGCGAGTCCTTACCACGACCACGGCACCAACCTCCACGGAAATATACCACTAATAAACTGACCTCCAAATGCGGATGAGTAATATAAACCCGGCACAGCCTTTACGGGAACAAAAAACCACCATAGCCAACCAATGCTCGATCGATTAAACCCAAACACAACAGCATGTTGGGACGATGCCCGTCCGGCTGCACTCGCCACACAACGCCGCGGCCATATGCCGACACCACAGGGGCAAGCTGCCGGATGAACTAAACTTGAAAACCCTACCCCCAAAGTTTTTAGAGACGCGTGAGTCGCGTTCTACAGAAGAAGAGAATTTTCAGTAACTAGTTACAGACACATTTATCTCCACATCGTAATACAATATAATTCATCTCTGAACGTGTTTGAAAATGAATATACAACGTTTTCTAGCTCCGCAATATGCGGAGACGAATTGACTCAAACCCTAGCGCCGTAAAGCCTAGGATATTGGTCCCGAGGAAGCCGAGTTTCTCCGGTGGTAGTTCTTATGGAGAGTGGAGTGTTGAGTGTTGAGGCAATAAAGAGGATTCGGTTGGGATCAGCACAGTGGTATTGAGATCTAGTGTGTGGTGGGTAACAGCGGTGGTTGTGGTCACGGGAGACCATGGACTGGAAGATCTGGCGAGGGTTGTCCTTGGCTTCAGTGGTTGTGGTCATGGAAGACGGTGTACGAGGGGATGTTACTAAATCCGAGGGAAAGTGGGTGGCATGAGCGTGTGGTAAGCGGAGGGCGTCGACCTCGTTGCGCAAGACTCAAGGAGCGATATGTGAGGATCAGGGGACGCCGAAAACTTGAGCTTCCCTACGATTGAGGATGTGATGGAAGGTGCTGGGCAGAGCGGTTCGGTATAGCAGGGGACAAAATTGGCGGAGACTGGGCAGACACGCGGCTTATCATTCCGTGCCGGTGAGGGCGCAGTCAATGGTGTCAGCCTGTGGTCGGAAGAGGAAGCGACTCTAGCAAGAAACAGTGGAGGGTTGGAAGAAGGTGAGGCTCCGACGAGAGGTGGTGGCTTACAACAGTGGCGGCGCGGGCCCTAGACGACTTCCTTGTATGGCACATGCGTAGGGAGTATTTTAGACTTCTCTGGGCCTCAATACTTTTGGGTAGGCTACTGCGGATTAGAGGAGGCTGATTGATCAGGCTTGCGGTTGTGGACTGTGAGCTTGGGCTTAAGGTTATGAAGGGTCTCTTTAAGTTTGTCGGCCCTTTAGCGCATCCTTCTAGTTCACTCACTTGTAGACCTGTTAATGGAGCGGAGCCGGACCGGATCAACCTAGATCCGAATTTGTTTAAGTAAAAAAAAAAAAACTAGACCCGATCCTCCCCGTTTATCCGACTGATCTTTAATAACCAAATTTGGATCCGGATTCGGAGGATCAACGGGTTAACGGAGCGGATCCGAACTCGTTTACTAATATGTTAATTACTAAAATTATTTCTTTTATCATTATGTTAATTATTACCAATATGTCACATGATCCCGTTACACAACCAAAATATTTCACTAAAGCAAACTAGATAGACCAAAATAATAAATTTTCAATTTACATTGAGGAACTTGACAAGAAACAAATTGTTTTGGGTTTCAATTATTTAATTGATTAATATTTTTAGATAACTTTGATAAAGACATTTAAATTTTCTTTTAAAAGGGACTTTTAGGTTACAAACATTTCATATATATATAAATAAAATAATTATAATTTAAAAAATAGACGAGACAAATCATAAACGGATAGAATCGTTTGTGATACAGATCCAATATGTTAAATAAACAAATCAACAGGTCCGGGTCATAAACGGATCAACGGGTCCAAAAATCAGATCCAAATTCATTTAATAGGTACAAATCCAGAGTAGGTTCGGATCAAAACTTGCTCTATTGACAGGTCTACTCACTTGGGTTCCAGGTGACCCAGTCCCCATCTCTACGACAATAGTTGATTTTTTGTTTCAAATTGCAACTACTTGTCAGTGTGGGACTCAAAGCTTTTGTCCAAATGTAGAGATGGTTGCCTAGCTATTAAGGAGCAGTGTATCAAAAATTTTGACAGTTCGGGCGTACTCTAGTTCGATAGTCTAAGTTTGGGTCTACGATTTGTTCTTAGTATAGTGGTATGTCCGTATGTGTAAAATTTCGCTTTATCAGGCCAAATAATCCAATAAAACTCTTTACTACTATCACATACATTTTAATGAATTTGATCCACCATCTCAACAAAACAAAACGAAAAACCTGGAAGGCTATTCCCTTGAGTTATCTAGTCACAAACACAATTCTAAAAGCGTCTAATTGTCCGGGCGAAATTGCTTGGTCCATCACACGTCGAATTTACATTTAAATATATAATCTTCGGTGGAGATGCTCCAAGTGAACTCAAGGTCTACCATCTCTTACAATCAAGGTTAGGGAACATGGAGCAACCCATTCCATGTTCTGCTGGGAATTAACCTTTTTCACTCTGAATCTGTCTCCAAACAAGTACCATACTTCTACACAAACTGACCAATGCATAATATATGCAAAATTTCCCTTGGAACTACTGTTGTTTGCACAACATTGTTCAAAATATGTCGGGATTTGGCTTGTTCAACATGAAAGATGATAGTCTTGTACAAAGCTCGTAGTCATTATCAATCCAACGTATCACGGGGATGTTCTGCTTGCCTTTCTCCAACCACCATCCCTTTGCTGAGAACAAATTCAAAGAGCATAATGATTAGCCATCATGCATCTCTACAGAGTGAATGATATAGTATATGCATCATTTATAAATCCTTTCTGCTATGATTTTAGTTTCCAGAGGATGATTTACATACTTTCCGATATTTCATTGGATGATGGTGCCTTGCAGAAGATATGAAGCCTTATTCCGGACCTGCAGAGAAGAATGTACAATTATCAGATTGACCAAGTGTGGGCAGAGAATAAATAAAGTTTGAGCCAAACCTTAGATGCAAAGGATCTCAAATCTGTACTGGCAATTAGGCAAGAACAGTTTCGTAAATACAGGCGCCACATTTCTTTTAAGACTTGCTTGTCTTCACCCAGTTGATTAGACAAGAGCCAGTTTTCGGTCAAGACCAAGTAAACATACAGCTTAAAGAAATCACAGCTTTTCTCTTTCACATTTATTGAGATTAGCAGCTTCAGCATATGTTCTTCATCCTGGGCCTGAGTAGGATGCATTCAGTAAGGGAACACTGTTATGCACTACAGATGCAACAGATCATACGATATTTAGAGATAAAGCAAGAAAGATGCACACAATGAGCTTTGGCACACGTTAGAAGTTGTGATGGTCACAATATGAATGTATAGTAGTCTTTCCTCACACCTCACAATGGTCTGAAGCAATTCACAAAGATGTGAAATACTATAGTTACTCAAGATCTCAAAAGCAAAGTGATGATACGCATACACAGGCTCTAAATACTCTTCACATATATGGATCCTAGTGCGTTAAATTTCTTAAATCAACTCCAAAGCCTGCAAGATATGCTGCTTTTGATCATCAACACAAATCATAAGCTTCCCTTCCCTACTTTCTGAGGTTAATCATACTATTCAAAAAAAATGATTGTTTCCGGATGTCATCAAAATATCCTACCAAAGCAAAATAAGTCCCTTTTCTTTTAAAAAGAATAAAACATATGAAGGAAAAATCTTTCTTCTCTAAATAAATTTTAGAGGATGATGGTAGGAAATGAGTCTATGACTATAACACAATTCAAGACCTTGATAACAGATTACCAGAATGTGTGTCTGAAAGTAGTTGAGTTAACAAGAAACTGACTATTCTTTTACAATCCTATAAGTTGTATTACATCCTCAAGTGTTTCTTCTTTATTAGCAGCGCACTACTTTAATTGGAACAATTATTTGGTAAACTGTAGAATAAAAAGCATATTGAGCGATGTCTTTCGACAAAATTGTAATCAGGTTGACTACCTTATTATCAAAAAAACTAAGAAGAATTTGATAGGCCACCGCACTTCTCAACAGCTTGCTACGAGTATTGGCTCCCGAAATGCATTCCACAATTCTTAAACAGTTGACATCCTTGGGGACTCTGCGTATTACACAATCAGCAACCATATAGATGAGGAAGAGAAGAAAAGTAACAGAAAAGGGAAATACTAATGCAGTAAAATTATTGTGTAGTATCTTATTCTAATCTATCTTTTTACTTTTAACCATCAGAAACAACCAACAGGGGAGGCTTGATATCATAATCTCAGGAAAGTACAACATTAACTTAAGTACCTAACTTATTGAATATTTCAAGTTTTATCCTAACATAGTCCAGATATGCCTGATAACCTGTATCCATTGAAAAAGATAACGTTTTATCATTTGTATGCACGCTATCGTTGTCAACAAATTCCTTCACTAGATGGGTTCTAAAAAACTTCTGTTAATCTGGTTGTCACGGTAATAATAGACCAAAACTGTACTTCTGCTAAGTTGCTAACACATAATATTGCTACAACAGAAAATAAGATACATAAAATGAGTAAACTCTACAATAAACAATGTTGCGGGAAGGTGTAAAAGAAAATAAAAAATCATTAACAAAAAACTGGAGAAGCGATTGATTAAGAACTCTTGTTCAACTCAAAAGAACGAGCACCGTTACACTGTCACAAAAACTCAATCACACAGTTCAAAGTTAAGAAAATACCTGCGAGCAAGAGATTTTGCTATATTCTCACAGCTAGATGCCCATTCATTGTCTGTGAAGTAACTGATGGCTGACTGCATGCAATCATGCAAAAGCACAAACAGACCTTGAAGCTGGCGGTCTAAAAACAGAATAGTAATAACTTCCACCAATTCTTCTGCTTCTGAGGTCAAATATATAGATGTTTTGTTCCTGTATATAGATAAGCACCACAATGAACTTCTAAAGAAAATGAAAATCAGTCATACATTTGAATCATTTAAGGGCTTCTCATCATTAACTTGAGCTATGAACCTTAGTTTACTCTATTGACGGAAGGGTGCACTAGAACAAATTTCATTCAGATCATTCTACTACTAATAATAGATAACCAGTTTATACAGAATCCAAGCAATCTGGAAATCAACTCTACAGATTTGACATAAACTTAAGCTTAATGCCTTAGTCTACTTTAAATGCTCATGCCTGTAAATAACCATTAAAACAAAAAATAGCTGATAGTCAGCCAATATCAACAACGATCCCCTCAAGCAGGACCACATGTTGATAAGCTCCCACTTGTTGCACATAGAATCACAAGCAATTTCAAGGCTGAATATACATTGCCCTGGAATAGATAGGTATATGATATCATAGTTCAAAAGAGACTGAAAAAATGAGAGAATTTTAAACTTACTTGGACAGAATGGGCCATTTGACACTATATAGGCCCCCCTAATCTAGTACTATGTTAGACACTGAAGAGTAGTAGTCATCAACGTCCTTTTGGTAACCCCCAAAAGGGCTGAACCAAGACATGATCTGAAGTAAATCAGAACAAAGACGAGATTTGAGGTAGGTGAGATTCCACATGAGATGCGAGCAAGAAAACTCGGTGAAAGATTTGTAAGGGACGTGTTGTTATCCATCTTCTTTAGTTTTCCTTTCGCGTAGTGATGTGCTGATAGTAGGGTGGGTACTAGTGGGTTCAACGTAACAGCATCTTACTTGCATACTCACCCAAAAAAAAGGTTAGGAAAAGATGATTCATTAGATATAAGCTATGAAATTGGAAGGAGATGGCTGTAGAACAATAATATTGAATTTCAGGACAGAAGGCTCTGAGAATCAGGTTAGTTGGACAGTAAGTTTAGCTGGCAACTTGGTTTAGACTAAATGCCTCAAATAAGCAGCAGTACGCTGTTAACAGCTATTACCCTCTAATCAACTAGTCTAGCCACGATGGAAACAAAAAATAACATTCTCAACTTATTGTTAACCATTCAGAAGTTACTTACCTCACTTGACAAGAAGTAGATGCATATTTAATCCAAGCTCTAATATTCAGAGCTGGACCTCGACGAGTAGAATCTGGAAGGTAATTCAAAAGTACTCTAAGTAAACCAAGAACACGCAAAACTTGGAAACTTTACCTATCAATTTGTAATACTACATCAAATGATACATCCATAATTAACAAATTGGAAAACAAAAACATTCAACTAATATTAGATAAAGGAATAATATTACAAATGCATTCAACTCATTTAAAAGAAAAGACATGCTCACAAAACACATAAGTGGAGTTTAGCATCTGTCTGATGTCCAGAATAGTTCAGTATTGGTGAGTAAGCCAACTTAATAGGGAGCACAAATTTATTGGACCTATTTGTATGCTCAGGTTGAATCAAAGGTTTGGGGAGTATAGCAAGTAAACAAATGGCTTTAATCACCCCTCTTGCAGCCAATACAATTCTTACACGCAGTTTGAAGGCAGAGAATTACTAAAAAAAAACAGGATTTTCACATTAAAAAGGAAATTCAATCAAGTATAACCACATATTTTACTACAGGAGAAACAATGCATAGTCTTATCAATGAAACGAAAAAGCCTGTCCAACTTTGTAAAAACACTTACCGGAATGAACATTTTCCATATTCAACGAGTTGAACATAAAACCGTAGTTTTCAAGAGCTAATTTCATCTCAGGGTAACTAGGAAACCAATCGATTTTAACATGCTGCAGATCAACATGGTTAGAATACCAGATTTTGCAAAATCAACAAGATGTCAAAGCAACAAAAGATAGAGTCACCTCATTTTTAGATGAGAGAATAGCACACCAGAAGTCACATGCAGATGTCCTCAACTCTTCTTTTGATGAATACACCACTGACAAACAAAAGGGTAAACACATCAAAAGGAATTTTTTGAGTATCAAAAGGGAAATTAAGATTGACAACGAACTCACTCAGATTAAATGTCCACATGGCTACAGATTTTTCTAGATGACCCCTGTCAAGAGCCACTTTTGAAAGCCATCCATTAACTAATAAACCTTCCAGTAAAGTGTCTCCTGGAAGAAACATACCGCGGAGTCAATGCAACTTGTTATAGAAGGACACATGGTTCAACCAGACAGTATGCACAACAGGAACTCATGACAAGAGATCACAATAAATGCAAACAATATAACTCACCGTCATCAGTACAAATTTCAAACTCAGAATTGAGCTTTTGATTCATGAAAGACTGCAATAGCGCACAACTTTTAAGCTCGGGATAAGCTAGAGGAGATGGGGTTTTCTGCAATTGCATAGTCATAATTGAACAAAGAAACTTGAGCAATTAGTCATGGAGCAAAACCCACCAAACATCCACAACAAAAAAGCATTAAGTAATGTGACGAAGATTACATACCTGCTCTCCAAAAACACATATCCCCCATAAAAAGCTATCCTCCTTACTGCCTATTTCTGTGAACTGCATACACATTTTCATTTACAATTCACAAACAAGGAATGTGACACATCAACAACACCGAAGGAAGAACACAATAGGTGAGTCGACATACCTTGTTGTCGCAGGTATCAACAAGTTGGCACAGGGAAGCCTCTTCATGTTCATCCTCTTCATCTGACTCATCGTTCCTCCGTGGTCTTACACTTACACGCCGAGCCGCCTTCTCAACGAGCTTGCCTTGTTCCTTGTAGAAATCGGTCAGCAGATCATCCAAGCCAATAACTTTTTTCCTAATACAACAATACCCACCAGGAACCAAAATTAATCACTACCATGTTCATCATTTCACATCTCTTAGGGTTACTTATATATATATATATGTATATATTTAAAGATTGACACAAACCCATGTTCAAGAGTTGGGTTTTAGCCCTATGTTCAAGAAGCTCGAAATAATTAAGAAAGCAAGAAAACCTAATTACGTCAAATACGGAAATTGAAGTAAATGTGAGGCGGAATAGTGAGACTAAGAAAAGAGAAAAGGAAAAGGCGGACCTTCTCTTAGGGAGGGGTTTGAGAAGAGGTTCGTCCAACTCAAAGTCGAGGAGGTCCGACATCTCGCTCTTGCTCTTTCAGTTGCTTCTTCTTGTGTACTTCTCACAATTCTCGAAAATTTAGAGAAGCGCCAAAGTCTGTGGCTGCTTTTAAAAGGCGCGGCGATGGTTGCAAAGGGGGCGGGAGCAACTTCTCCAATTTGGGCCTCTATGCGTTATGATTGGACTCTCCTGCTGCTACTGTGAGTGGGGATGGACACAGACGGAACGGGATTGTGCTTTTTAAAAGTCCGTTCCGAACATTCTGAAACTCGAAACGGGACGGGGAAGTAATGACATAATTTTAAATCAATATTTAATAGAACTTTTTTTTTAAAGGAATTTGGGACCTAATCAAGTGTTATATTAGAGTATTTAACAAAAAAAAATTGAATGTAACGGAATGAACCGAATTTTGGCCCACTATAAGATGAACCAATATATTTATAGTTGCATTCGGTTTATCAATATAGTAACTTTTTTTTCTGAAGTAATGATAGGCTTTAATTTGTATCACAACTCAAACAAAAGAGAATTCACAAGTTCGGTCGCTACTAGTGAGTGATGCGCGCGGTACATAGTTGCATACCACAAGCTCTTGGTGGCATGTGTACAAAGTTCCCATCTTTGGGTGCTTATTGGATCTCTCTTTATCCGCGACTATGAGACATATATTGACAATGGTCTCTAGCTACTTACAACCAGTCAATTTCTTTTCAAACTCCACCGGTTATCGTATGAGTAGAAATTCACTCCATTCCTCCAAAAATAGCCTCCAAACAAATCGGCACGATCGATCACACAAATTAACATTCCCACCTCTCTGGCCTTAACTCTAGCTAGTTCATTCTGTGGCATCCACTCCTTTCATTTTGACACTCATATTTCTCTCTCACTCCCTAAATCCCTTGATGAATCTATCACTCTATTCCATTTCTTCGTAGATAGCCTGCCTGCTTGCATGCATGCATTTGAATTGATACTGCGTACGTACAACGTAATTTCCAAATGACGAGTTCTAAGGGTAGTAATGGCGGAGGTGACTTGCTTGGATTCTCAGTGCATTTGATCACCGGAAGATGGTTCAGCGTCTTTGCCTCTTTCCTCATCATGGCCGGAGCCGGTGCAACATATATCTACTGTACGTATTCCAAAGAGATCAAGACCACTCTAGGCTATGACCAAGAAAGCATCAACTTGTTAGGTTTCTTCAAAGATTTCGATGCAAACGTTGGAGTCCTCTCGGGACTAATTGGAGAAGTAACCCCGTTTGGTTTGTTAAAGGGCTTCGTCGGGCTCAGTGGAGCTATATTGACACAACTATACTTGGCCATCTATGGTAACGATGCGAAATCGTTGATTCTACTCATCGCTTGGTTACCAGCTGCGATTTCAGTAGTTTTCGTGTACACAATTCGTCCCATGAAAGTTGTTAGGCAACCGAACGAGCTTGATGTGTTTTACCACTTCCTCTA
This sequence comes from Geum urbanum, assembly GCA_946800695.1. Taxonomy (NCBI): domain Eukaryota; kingdom Viridiplantae; phylum Streptophyta; class Magnoliopsida; order Rosales; family Rosaceae; genus Geum; species Geum urbanum. Next base: position 15,283,604 of record OX327001.1, read on the forward strand.
CATTTCTGTTTTGCTTGCTTTGTTGCTTATGGCCATGAATCTACTTCAAAGATGGATTAATTTCTCCCATGCTGCATATGCCGGCAGCGCCACAGCGGCTGTTATGTTGCTATTTTTCCCTCTTTGCATTGCCATCAGAGAAGAGCTAGTGCTGTGGAACCACATGAAACGACCTATTGAACCTCCTAGTGAAGTCAAAATAGAGAAATCACAAGAAAGTAAAGAAGAGAAAATAGAAGAAGTAAAAGACGACGTCCATACACCTTGTTTTGCCAACATTTGCAATAAGCCCCCAAGAGGAGAAGACTACACAATTTTACAAGCACACTTGAGTTTAGACATGATCATTTTATTTGTCGCAACGATGTGTGGACTCGGCTCGAGCCTAACCGCAGTAGACAACTTGGGTCAGATCGGAGAGTCACTTGGATATCCAACTAAAACAGTGAAGACATTTGTGTCATTAGTTAGTATATGGAATTACTTTGGTAGAGTCTTCTCCGGGTTTCTCTCGGAAAGCTTACTAGTGAGATACAAGGTCCCCCGACCCTTAGTAATGACGTTTTCTCTTCTCATATCATGCATTGGCCTCCTTCTCATCGCATTTCCCACTCCTGGTTCGGTCTATGTCGCATCGATAGTGATCGGATTTTCGTTTGGGGCGCAGTTGCCATTACTTTTTGCAATCATTTCTGAGCTCTTCGGGCTCAAGCACTATTCCACATTGTTCAATTGCGGACAAATAGCGAGTCCTTTGGGGTCTTATCTACTAAATGTGCAGCTCACTGGAAAGCTTTACGATCAAGAGGCGAGGAAGGCGCTTGCGAAGAGAGGGATGACTAGGTCACAGGTGAAGGAGCTGACTTGCATCGGAAGACATTGTTATTCTTTGTCTTTCACGATTTTAGCTGCGGTTACGTTCTTTGGTGCTCTTAGCTCACTTGTTTTGGTAAATAGGACAAGAGACTTCTACAAAAGTGACATATACAAGAAGTATAGAGAGGAAGCAGAGACTATTGAGGAAAACAATAAAACCTAGCTGCATGTGCACTTTGAAATTTTTGTAAATAAGGCTGAAAATCCTGAGGTGAAGATTATGTAGGTCATAACTCATGATGTGCATGTATATCTTCCCATGTCCTAACCCAAGTTTGCTAGTCGTTTCAAGAATTTCCTAGCTAGCGGGATGATTTGTTGCTCTAACTGCCAAAGCAAGGTCCATATTGTTGGCAAAGAGCGTTCGATTTTTTTTTTGTAAAGGATTATAAGATTTTACTTACTTATATATATAGAAGTATATTTATATAAATGGAAATATATATATATAAAAATTATTGGAGTATATATATATAAAAATTCTAACTTGAACCAAGTCTGATGATTACCTATGCTTTTGTACTTTTGTTAACTTTTCTTTTAAGAAAAAAAGAAATTCTAACTTGACGCTTTATACTCTGACTCAAAATTTTATCTTACAAAAGCTTCATCTTTAAACACAAAAGAAAAACACAAAATCGCAAAATAGATATGAACAAAACCAATAAAACACACTCAAAACATCATGCCTCAATTTTTTCATTGCTAACAAAGCAATGAAAGATGGTAATAAGAATCGCATATTTCGTGATTTGGAACACTCTTAGGCACATTAATGGACAAAGTGACTCAACCGATTTTATTTCAACATATATGGAGAGAGAGGCTAATTTTTTTTTGTAGATGATATAGCCTATCTAGGACATCTTTCTGATTGCTCGGTCTATAATTCCACTTATCCTACTGTCCTAGCTAGAGCTCTACAATTTGACTTATCCAATGTTAATTGAATTTTTCTTCTTAAATAAAAAAAAGGGCAAAGTGACATTAGTTACATATAGTTATACACTTGTCGTCTCTTTTGATAGTTACATTCATCTTATGATTGATAATTGATTTTCCAATATAATTGTCACTAGGAAAGATGCATGATGCACAGGGTAGAAAAGACATTTAACTGCATAGTAAGATGTTTTCCGACCAAGTCTGTTTGAAACAAAGAACAACCAAAACCTATGTTGCATGTTTCTCTGCACCTCTTGTAAATAACACTTCCGTAGAACTCTCTTGTCCTAATTGATAAAGTAATCTGAGGTTCTATATTAAAATTAATGGGCAATGATAGAAGAAGTCCAAATTCTTCTATTAACCCCCATCCGCGCACGTGTGGCGACATGTCAAGCCATATACGTCGACAGTATTTGGGTGACTCGCTAGCCGCCTGGAATTGAACAATGTAACATAGGGTCCGAAAAGGTCGGGGATGATTGTAAAAAGCAATGTCAATTGAGCGCTAAAAGAGACCCCAATCATGATTGAAGCCATGCAAAATAGTTCCATATGCTCACTAAAGATACAAATGTGCTAACTATCTTGTTGGGAGAATGGGAGGGAACATATTTCATACACAACAGAGCACTTACATATTTCATACACAACAGAGCACTTACACGTTTGCGTGACAGATTTTTATTAACGTAAAGCTAACAAAAAGTTAAAATTTTTTAGATAAAAAATAATTAAAAATGTTAAATTCCTCTTTTACCCTAGAACAATTTTCACTTGTTGGGATACCCCAAAGCCTCACCAATCTAACCCAAATTGTCTATTGCTGCCAAACTTGACCCCAACCCACAAAATGTTGCAAGAATAGAATAAGCATATCCATACTCAAAATTGTTTGTAATATTTAGTCTTCTCCTCTTGGGGGCTTATTGCATATATCACCAAAACAAGATGCGGTCTTATTTTCCTGTCCTGATGAGGACTTGGGTGCCAGTGTATCCATTTCTTGAATCTCTTGAGCTTCTTGAACTGGGTTTTGTATTTTCTCAATGCTAATCTTTACCGAAGAATGAACAACAGGTTGTTTCTTGAGATTACATAGTGCAAGCTCTTCTCTAATTGCAATTACAAGAGGCATAAACATGAACATACAAACTACAGTGGTGCTTCCGGCATAAGCAGCTTCAGAGAAAGTCATTGTTTTTTCAAGTAGAGTCATCACCATGAGGAAAACTCCAAGAGCAAGTGAAATATATAGGAAATGGTAAAACACCCTGAGCTCATTTTTTTGCCTAACAACTTTCATTGGACGAATGGTGTACACAAAAATGACTGAAAGAGCAGCAGGAAGCCACCCATTTAAAAGAATCATGGATTTGGGATCGTTTGGGTAAATGGCCAAGTTAATTTGGGTAGAGATTGCTCCACTTAGGCCAGTAAAACCTTTTAACAGACCAAGCAAAACACCTCTGCTTTCTGGGAAATTGTTGACACAAGTTGTTTGTATAGCATGAGTTGTCCGATTAATATACTTATCCACTTAAGCAGGTAATCAACACCTACCAGACCACCCGAAGAACCACCAGGAAGGCTTCAACTTCACTCACCAGACCGACCCCATCCGAGAGCACACGCGCCCGACAGGCGCACGCCCGAAACGTACGGATCACACACCAACAGGTGCACCAGTCCCACATCGAAGAACACAAGTGAGCCCCAAACTCAACCACCTATATATGTAAGGTATTTATTACAGGTAAGATCATCCCATTCGTTCCATCTTGACGAATTCACTCCAACTACACACTACCTGTACGTACGTTCGCTTGACTGTTATATCCAATACATCATCTGACTTAGGCATCGGAGTGTTGAAGGCGGGCCACCCCGTCTTGACCCCTGACCGCCTGTTCATTGTTGTATTCTTCTAACAGCCGCACCCGAACGCGCGCACCCGATCATCCGAAAGAAGAGGAAGCGCCCGAAAGAAGAGTCCACCGTCGGAAGAAAGAGCCCGTACGCCCGAACAGAGAGAAGAGAGCCCGCCCATCCGAACAGCCCCAACATTCGGACGAGAGGAAGAAGGAGTACTCGTATTGCTTCTGCCAGATTACGTCCCCGCGCGTAATTCAGTAGAAACAGTTGGCGCCGTCTGTGGGAAACTTACAAATTGTAAACCTCGTATAAACACCACAAAAACCAAAGGTCCACATGCTCAACCCGGTGACTAACGACAGCAACACGCCCAACGGGGAGACGCCGCCAGACTCACAGGGGCGACACGTATTAGCGACCGACATGGACGATGGCGAGGAACACGTCAGCAGTCTGGTCCAAGAATTACGGGACGCGGCACTCGAGAGGGCAGAGGAGCGCCAAATCCGCCAGAGGTCAGAGGAGCGGTTGGACGCACTCGTCAGTCAGCAACTAAGGCAGCACGAGGAGACCCGGGAGACCACCAGCGAGGGGCAACACCCGTTCGGCGGGACCAGCGACCGGGCGGCCCGAGAGCCCTCACCGGTGGAGGAATCGGCGCCCCCGACGAACAATGCTCTGATCCTTCAGAGGATGGAGGAGCTGGCGGGGGAGGTCTCGTGCCTGCGCAAGGACAAGCTGGCCGGGACGTTCGCCCCCCGGGTCAGCCCGTTCTCGACGCACATACTGGAGAGGGGGAGGGACCCCCACGCAAAGACAATGAAGATCGCTCGGTTCAACGGGAGCGGAGATCCACGCGCGCACGTGGACGAGTTTCGATCCACCACAGACGGAACCCGGTATTCGGACCCAACCTTGTGTTTCCTGTTCCAGGAAACGCTGGCGGAAGAAGCGCGGAGCTGGTTCTACGAGATTCCGCCAGGGTCCATCCATTCGTTCATCGAGCTGGCGGAGAGCTTCCAGAAGCGCTATCGACTCCAGGGCAAGTACAACACCGCGAGCATCCTCCTCAAGGTCTGCCAGGGGATGGACGAGAGCTTGTCAAGTTACATCAACCGATGGAGGACGCTCGCAAGCACATGCAGAGACCTTGATAAGTGAGTGGCCAAGGTAGCCCTGATGGATAACCTTCTCGCCACCCCATTCGTAGAGAAACTAGTGAGGAAGGAGCATCTCGACTACAACGAGATCATGGACCTGGTCGTACAGAAGGCGCTAGTGGAGACGCGGGTGTACGGGTCTGCCTCCGAGTCTAGCACCAACAGACCGGAGGAGAACGCTCGGCCTCGACGGCCCTCGGACGACAGAGGGGCACCAACCGGAGGACACAAGAGGTACCGGGAAGCACAAAGGCAAAATTACCAGAGGCCACCCTCCCGCTACAACGACAACCGCCACAACCAGATGAAGGGACCAGCGCAGCCGGGAGTCCGTCTGCCACCAGCGCCACAATACCGACCGGCGGGACAGGAGGTCTATGCTGTCAATCACCAATCCAACGAGCATTTACTCCGCCTGCATCGACACCGGATCCCACCACCAAACAACATGACGAAGGCGGTGGCTCTGACCGGCCGACTCCCGGACGTATGGTGCGAATTCCACAACGCCGCCACCCACCGTACCAACAGCTGCATTATGCTAAAGAAGGCCCTCGAGGACTTGAGGGACGATCGGGTCACCCCTCCCAGGGCGGAAGAGCGACAGCGCGAGGCAAACATCGGGACCCGTGGGACTATCAACACGATATCCGGGGGTAACCGCAAGGAAGGGACCTCAACGCCCGATCGCTCGTGCAGGGAGGTACTGGCGATCAGGTCGGGGAAAGCGCCCAAGATGGGGAGGAAGGAGGCGTCTGCCATTTGCTTCACGGCGGAAGACGAAGAGAGAAACCCGAAGAATAGCACCCTGCCGTTCGTGATCGACGCGATCATCGACCGATTCCTCGTGAAGAGAGTGCTGATTGACAATGGAGCATCCGTGAACGTGATCTACTTCGACGCGTACACGGCGCTCGGTAGGCCCGCCAGCAAGATGACACAAGATCATGAGTGCGTCGCCAGCTTCATGGGCGAGACGTCGTACCCAATCGGGAGTGACAGCCTCCGGGTTGAGATTGGCGCACCCGACTCTCCACACAGCGAGATCTGAACAGACTTCATCATCATGGACACCCCCTCCCCCTACAACGCCATACTCGGGAGGCCAGGGATCTGCAAGTTGAAGATGATCGTCGCAGGGCATTTGCTCTTGGGAAGATTCCCAACCGAGCATGGGATCGGGTACGTTCGGGGATACAATCACGAGGAAACCGCAGAACCCCGGGGCAGGCAGGAGGTTTCCACCTTGGAACCTACGCCAGGAACGGAGGTACCGGGCGATCCACGCGACGGGCTGATGGCGCCACGGGCGAGACTCCGTTCAGCCTGACATTCGATACGGAACCTGTGCTACCCCTGGAGATTACCCATCAGAACCCACGGATCGAGGGGTACGATCCACGCACGAACGGTGAAGGGCTACGTATCAGCAATAACCTACTGGAAGAGCGAGGAGACATACCGCATCCCCGCGAACGCTCGATCGTTCAGCCAGCGCATCCGGGCTCGACCAATCCAACTGGGGGACTAGGGGCAATCCGGCAAGGGATGAAGACACCCCGTCCGTGAAAGGAAGCGCCAGCACTTTATTACCTCCGAGATATGCAGGGTCAACGACTACGGACGGGTGGGCGCACGTTCGCGCGAGCCATTCAAAAGATGCAAAAAAAAAAAAAAATTCCAGGCAAGGCACACGCACAGAAAGAAGTAATTTATTAATGGAAGGCACAAGGCCCGACTACAAAAATTTATCCCATTACAAAGAAGAAGAAACACCCTACACTACGCCCCCATGTCAACATCCAACTCCTCAGCCTCCTCCGATGACGCCACCCCAACAACTTCCACCTGCTCGCCCGGATCCATCCACCTGATCACCGGCTCCAGCTCCGCCCTAGCAGGTTCTCCAGAGGGCCCCACCTCTCTCTCATACGCAGGAACCTGAGCGCCCGTCCGTCTCTCAATTTCAGACTCCATGAACGCTTGGTACTCATCCATCTTCAAAAAGGGACCCACCGCTGCCTGGAACGCAGCCACCTGTTCATCCACCTCCGCTCTGACCAGTTGGCGGAGCTCGTCAGACTCCTTGAACGTCGCCACGGCATCCATACGAGCAACGCGATCAGCCTCCTTCAGCCGAGACTCTGAGAGCGCCTCCCGGGCGGCTGCTTCAGCACGGATGCGCTTCAGCTCAGCGCGCACCCGCTCCACCTCGGCCACGGCCTTGTCCCGCTCAGCAATCACCACAGCTTCACGGGCGACAGCTTCAATAGACCGGGCGGTTGCCTCATCCGCACGGACGGTGTACCGGTGGACCAATTTGTTGGCCTGTTCGAGCTGCGCCGCGACCCTGTCCGTCATCCTCCGCTGCTTCGCGCCCTTGGCCCTGACGCATGCCAGTTCCATACCCTCCCGCGAGCGGATGCGGAAGACCTGATGTAGCAGGCGGGTGCATGCAACGAAGACCGCATCTAGCCCGTCGGGAGCAGCATTCTCCAGCGGCTGCAACAGGGACCCAAGAGAGGCAGCGCCATCCACCAGCGCACGGCGCAAGGCATCCACAACATCAACATTCGTCTTAGAAGCAGGGCCGGGAGGGGAATCTTCAGTCCGGGCGCGCTTCTGCGCACGCTCCTCACCCTCCCCTTGCTCGGGAGATCGTGGAAGACCCGAAGACGGGAGCGGGGGATTTGGAGAGCAAAAGTATCGTGGAGGACTAGAAGGTTGACTCGAAGACGGATGCGCGACGGGCGCACGACTTGAAGACTGAGGCGTATGAGCAGCCTCCCGCCTGTCCCCGACATCATCTCGCTAGGACTGCTGCTGCTCGCACTCCGCCCAGGCCTGGGCCTTGGATCCAGCAGCATTACCCGGTGGCGGGTGGGGAACATCCGCTTGTGGCCCTCGGACGGGCGGGGCAGGGTCAGCCACGTTGGAGACAGGGGTCTTGGGCTGGGTACTGTCCCCCGGGACGAGTACGCCACGACCGTCATCCGCCACCTTGTTGACCTTCGCGGCAATATCTCGCAGTGCGAGCAGGCGGCGCTTGAGCACGTCATCCTTGTCTATCACCGTGGACTTCGTCATCTTACCTACAGAGCACACAAACGGAAGGTTAGCAAACAGCAGGTACTCGTTCGTATCGAACGTACGGAAGGACTAGGGGACTCGATCCCACGGGCTGGCGTATCGCAGACGGCAGAAAGGGGGGAATTCCACCCGTGCGGGTGGTCCAGTCCTCTCGGACGGAGGCCAAAACAACACCACCAACGATCGGGTCCTCATGAGCCCACACCATCCGGGGCAGATTTGGAGAATCGCCAGGATATATTGGAGAAACGGGCGGACAGGCAACACTTAGCAAAAGAGAGTAGGGGAGGGGAAAACCACCAGAAACACCAAAAACCTAAAATTCCTACCCCACACAAAATCAAACCCGGCACACCTTAAGAACACGCCCTGTTCTTAAGATGCAAAACCCAGAAAAAGCCCAAAAACCCAAAAACACACCAACCAAAATGGGGAACAACAGAAACGGGATGAGAGCCTCACCAATTCGGTATTTCGCGGCCGGGAGGAGGAACGTCGACGAAGGAACTCCGGCAAGAAACAAAAAACAGCAGAGATCCGAGGGGAACAGTGGGCAAAATAAATTTTTGCAGCGTTTCGGCAAATCGTAAGCGGTGAGGAGGAAAACGACACCACACCCCTATTTATACTGATCGCATGACGTCAGCCAATGAACGCCAGCCGTCCATTCTCGCGTGTCCACCGTCGGATTGCAACACGTGGCACGGGGCGGTTTACTTGTCCTCCTTAGTAAACCGTGTCAACTTTTCAGCTTCCTGCCTTAAATTCAAAAAACTAGCACGGTCTCCCATAGCCCGACACGTGGCATCCATGCAACAGCCCACGCGCCCACACACCGGACCTCTGAGCTCCAAGCAGTTATCACGACACCAGCATTAAAAACGACGGCTCGCATTTATTACACAATGATTCCCAAGGAGCAGTCAAAAGGAATATCACCTCGAAACATCTCGTCAAAGCGCCACCAGCTCCAAAGCAAGACACACCATGCCACATCTCCCGCCAGTCGATCCAAACGCACACATCACCCGCACGACCAGAAAACGAAGAGCGCCCGTGCATGTACAAACAAATAACACCGCCACGGGCGTAGGGCACCTCCCCCCGTACGCACACCGGTAAGAAATGGCAAGCCGGATTAGGTGCCAGAGGCATGTGGTCCGTCCCCTCTTTGCGCGCGCTAAAACCGATGGGCGACACGGGCGTGGGGTTTTTCCCCTTCGTGTGCGTAACGTTCACTACAAGAAAAGAGGACTTAGACGACGGAACAGTATTAGTTCCGTCGTCTAAGTTACACTTAGACCTCGGAGATTTCTCCGTGGTCCAAGTAACACTTAGACGACGGAGATGTAATTCTCCGTCGTCTAAGTGTTACTTGGACCACGGAGAAATCTCCGAGGTCTAAGTGTAACTTAGACGACGGATGTGAAATTTCTCCGTCGTCTAGGTAAGTACCTGGACCTCGGAGACGTTTCCGTCGTCCAGGTTATCACTTGGACGACGGAGAATTACATCTCCGTCGTCTAAGTAACATTTAGACCTCGGAGATTTCTCCGAGGTCCAAGTAAAACTTAGACGACGGAGAATTACATCTCCGTCGTCTAAGTTTTACTTGGACCTCGGAGAAGTGATCACCTGGACAACGGACCGACACGTCGTGGTGTAAGTTCCACTTAGACGACGTACCGACACCTCCGTCGTCTAAGTGAAGCATTATATATATAGGCCATGCCAAACTCTCTTAGCTTCGATCATTCCATTATATTTTCTCCCGTGGGGAATTTTTGAGATCGAAGGAGAAGGAGAAGGCCGGATTAGGCTAGGCCGGGGCTAGAAATTAAAGGATCTCCGGTGTTCGATCACTAGCTAGCTTAATTAACTGCAGATATCGAGAAGGCGAGCAGGTACGTACGTACGTAGGCAGTTAAAATTTGCATGATTAAATATATATATATATATATATATTTAGGGAAACCGTACGTACGTACATACATGCATGAATGTTAATTAGCTATATATACAGATTAAATTACGTACGTAATTTGATGGATCGATGTAGATCGAGTACGTATAATTAATGGAAAATTAATGGACTAATATATATATATATGTAATAATTATTTAATTATAATATTTTGTAGCAGTATGGACAAGAGTTGGATGAAGTTAAAGAATAGATGTGATGTCCGGTATATGGATGGAATTAGCGAATTTGTGAATTTTGCGATAGAACATAGTCATGGAAAGAAGCGTTTCAGGTGTCCGTGCCAGAAATGTCTTAATTGTCAGTATGCGGAGGTTAATGTTATGGTGCAACACCTGTACGAAAATGGTATGATGTGGAGTTACACTACATGGAGCGAGCATGGTGAAGCAGTAGAGTTCAGCGCAGCAGACTTCAGCTCAGGGTACAGTTACCATGGTGCCTCATCCAGCGGCAGTGGTGCCGGACCCCCAGCTTGCAACCCAACTGCAGATTTGGTCCATGATGCGTTTCCGGGATGTAGTCATGGCGGACACCAACACCAAGACGGAGGTTACAGTACCACCAATGAGCATGATGACACATTCCCCGCAGCTAGCTTGGCCACTGACACCAGTGAGATGGAAAAGTACAACCGGATGCTACTTGAACCGCAGACCCCGGTGTTCCCTGGATGTCGAGAGAATGTGTTGCAATATGTGATGGAGCAAATGAAGATAAAAGTGAAGCACAAAATGTCAGTGAGTGCTTTTGACGAAATTCAGGAGAAAATATGTAAGTTGCTTCCTGATGATCACAATCTTCCTAAATCTCATTATAAGGTTAGAAATATCCTGAGCAGCCTCGGCCTAAAGTACAGGATAATTGACGCATGTCCGAATGATTGTGTGCTATTTTACAAAGAGTATAAAGAGTTGGACTATTGTCCCGTATGTGGCCAGTGCAGATTCCAGTTGAATAGGAAGAGTTCGAAAAAGAGAATTCCTGTGAAAGTTGTTCGATATTTTCCCTTGATTCCCAGATTGCAGCGCCTGTACATGTCTCTACACACAGCAGAGGCGATGCGATGGTACGCAGAAAAGCGAATAGATGACGATGTCCTGCGACACGCCGCAGATGGGGAGGGTTTCAAACATTTCGACAGAGAATTTGGAGACTTTGCTTCAGAGGTTAGAAATGTTAGACTCGGCCTATCTACAGACGGATTCAATCCTTGGGGAAGTAATAGCTCCGCCGTCAGCACTTGGCCAGTTATTCTGATGCCGTACAACTTGCCTCCGTGGATGTGCATGAACAAGGAATTTAATTTCCTTACCGTATTAATTCCAGGTCCTAAATCTCCATCGAAGTGCTTAGATGTCTACCTCAGACCTTTGATCGACGAGCTGAAACTGTTGTGGGAAAATGGAGTCCCAACTTATGACAAATTCACTAACACGATGTTCACGATGAGGGCTGCCGTAATGTGGACGATCAGCGATTTTCCAGCGTATGGGATGTTGGCAGCGTGCAGGACAAAAGGATATAATGGATGTCCTATATGTTTGGACGACGTGAACTCTAGTTGGCACGCAGGGAAGGTGTGTTACTTGGGTCACCGTAGATGGCTCCCTCACGACCACCCTTGGCGACAGGATGAAGCTCATTTCGACGGGACGGTAGAGAACAATCCTAAACCCCGTAGTTGGTCGGGCGAAGAGATTTTAGAGAGGTTGAGCTATTTCGACTTTGGTGTGTTGACTAACGACGCGGATGTAAAGAAATGCAATCCAATTCCTCCACATGATCTGAGCTATTGGGATCACAAGAGTATATTCTTTGAACTCCCTTACTGGTCGAAGTTGAAGCTGAGGAACAACTTGGACGCGATGCACATAGAAAAGAATGTGTGCGACAGCGTGGTGGGAACAATTCTCGGTATTAAGTTCAAGACTAAAGATACTCCCAAAGCGCGCAAAGATTTGGAATCAATGAATCTACGTCGTCCCTTGTGGTTGAGGAGGGATAGGAAAGGAGTGTACAACAAGATGCCAGCTGCACCGTACACAGTGAAGCCGACACTTAGACGTTCTGTATTTCACTGGTTTAAGGGCGTTCGTTATCCGGCCACGTATGCAGCTACTATAACTGGAGCAGTGGACGAGGTGCAACACAAGTTTGTTGGTCTAAAGACACATGACTATCACGTTATGCTGCAACGTCTGATTCCAGTGGTAATTCGACCATATTTGCCTCGCGACGTCATAGAACCAATAGTGGCATTGTGCAGATGGTGGCAGAGGTTATGCGCCAGAGAATTAAAGAAGTCAGATGTCGTGGAATTGCAACAACAAATTGTGCACATCATTTGCAAACTAGAGAGGATTTTTCCTCCTGCTTTCTTCGACATAATGATTCAAGTAATGATCCACCTGCCCGAGCAGGTTCTCATTTCTGGTCCGGTCCAGTACACTTGGATGTATCCTCAAGAAAGGTACGTACAACTAATTAATTATACATGTTTTTCGATTCATAATTTGTTCCACTGGAGATTACTAGCTAGCTATATGCATGTACTTATTTTTATTGTACGTTTGATTAATTTTGTAGACAGCTTGGACAGTATAAGTCATTCGTCAAAAACAGGTCGGCCCCGGATGGCTCCATAGCAGAGACATACCTAATGCATGAGTGCGTTACTTACTGCAACAGGTACCTCAAAGATCCACCACCTCCAACTGCCTCCGATCCCAGTGCCCGCATCAATCTTTCTGTCGTCACCAATGTCGTCCGACCGTTTAGAGGAGTATTAAAGGAAACGTTAACACGGGAAGAACTTATTGAGGCACATTGGGTAGTGTTACGAGACTGTGACGAAGTTGAGCCGTACATGATGTCATACAGGGAGAGGCTTCAGGCGTTATATCCAGACAAGAGTTCGGCGTGGATTGAGAAAATGGTTAAGAAAAAGTTCCCCGATTATTTCTTCCAATGGGTACGTATTTAGTGATTTATATACATATTGAGATCATGCATGTTTAATTTGTAGAAAGTAAACCCTTACATTTTTCCATTTTCGCAGATGATTGATCTGCAAAAATCCGAAAACCACGGGGGGTGGTGGTCTTGGCCAAAGCACTTGCTAGCAGGGAAGCCGATTAAACACTATATTTATCCGGGATGTTTTGTGAACGGTGTGAAGTTCCATTCATTGGCGCGAGATGAAGGAAGAAGAACACAAAACAGTGGGATAGCGGTTGGGAAAGACCCTGATCTATATTACGGAATGATCGTATATGTGGTTCAGCTATGTTACGGGAATGATGTCAACGTTTTCCTATTCAAGTGCAGATGGTTCAAGCGTACAAAGGAAGACCTGGGACTTTTATCAGTCGATACAAACTCAAGCTGGTATGAGGATGAGCCTTTCGCTCTCGCCACCTTAGTTAGGCAGGTGTTCTATCTCGACGATCCGAAAGCTGGTGACGGGTGGAAAATAGTGAACCAGATCTCTCATCGAGGAGTTTGGAATACAGAGACAATTGAAGGGACACCGGCGACGACTGAAGATGCTGCTGAACCAGATAGAGACATTCCTGCCTATCAAGAACCTAATATTTCTGTCATCCGCTCCGACATAATGGACCTGGTTCAAGACGGTGAACGGTTACCCATGCCTGATGGTTGTACAGATCTAACTGAAGAAGAGATTATTGAGGTAGATGAAGAAGACGTGCAGGATGAGGACGATGACGACAACTCTGGTTATTCCTCGGACGATGTTGAGTACGATGAGGAGGATGAGCAATCGGATAACGGTGATGATGATGATGACGATTATGACGAAGAGTACGGTCACACGACGAGGATCATTAATTGGTAAACCCTAATTTATTATTGTAATATATATATGATCGATCGATGCATCGTAAAAAGGTGAAAGATTTCTATTATGTCGAGACTTTAAGATTCCTCGTCCAGCTTTGGTTGGTTTTATTGTTTTTAAATACTATTTATGTATAAATTGGATTAATTATGGGTCCCTATATATGATTATATATATTGATTTGTGATAGTATTATTGAGAGCACAAATTTTGTACGTAGTCCCGGCCCCTCTCTTTGCTTTCAACTTCATCGGTGTATTCTCTGATCTTATTAAAAGTAAGCTGAAGCTGCTCTACATTTCGCTCAAGCAGCCCTTCAAACCCTAAATCCTCGACACTAAATGTAGCATGCAGATCGGATCGATCGATCATTTTTTTAATTATATTCTTGAATGAGAATAATTGAACGAACATACAAATGACCGGGGACGACCTAAACCCTAAACCGTACGGCCCTAACCTCTGAATTCAGGGTTTTACACTTGGACGACGGATACAGTCATTATCCGTCGTCTAGGTACACACTTGGACGACGGAGAATGACTGTCTCCGTCGTCCAAGTGACAAACCCTATACCCTAAACCCTAAGGACCCCTAACCCCTGAATTCAGGGTATATTCACCTGGACGACGGATACGACATTCTCCGTCGTCCAAGTACACACCTGGACGACGGATATTAGAGTCTCCGTCGTCCAGGTGTGTACTTGGATGACGGAGAATGTCGTATCCGTCGTCCAGGTGTAAATTTCGTAATTTTTTCTAAGACAACGACCATCTAGACCATCTTCGAATGCATATTCTTTTCGTCAAGACTTTAGAGTAGTATATTCTTGGTGTGTGAGCTTCGACGGTTCGAAAATCGGAGTTGCGAAATGTCCTGTATCCACGTTTCCGGTTTGTGAAATTCTCGGTTTTGCGGTTGACTGTGCCGATGAAACCCTTCCCGAACTTATTATTTCCTGGTCCTTTATAGTAATTATATATTATGTTACGACGAACATATCCAACGGTTGTTTTGTCCAAATTCAATTTCGTTAGTACTCTGCTGCAAATCAGCAACTACAAGTGAACACTAAAGTCTTAAAGATTAGTCGATACTTAACAACTTTCAAAACGTAAAATTATTCGGCGGTTCAAATTTATCTGTTTATATATACGATGCGTTCATCGATATTGTACGACTATTTCACTCGAATGACAGATCGCTAAATTCCTAGCGAATTAATTTAAATATTTTTTTTTGCATAATTTGAACCTAGACGACGGATACGGTCATTTTCCGTCGTCCAAGTGTTCACCTGGACGACGGAAAATGACCGTATCCGTCGTCTAGGTTCAAATTACCATGGCGGTTCGAATAAAATTTTTATTATTTTTCGATGTAAATATTGACTTGGACGACGGATACGGTCATTTTCCGTCGTCCAAGTGTTCACTTGGACGACGGAAAACGACATATCCGTCGTCCAAGTCGAAATAACATGGCGGTTCAATTTGCCGCCTCAATTTTCGGCGCCGCTTGAAATTCCACTTAGACGACGGAAAACACTGTTTCCGTCGTCTAAGTCAACATTTATGGCGGTGAAACGGCCCGCCCATTTATTTGGCGCCGGTTCGAAAAAATTTGACTCTTCACTTAGACGACGGAAAACACTGTTTCCGTCGTCTAAGTGCACTTAGACGACGGAGAATAGTGCTCCGTCGTCTAAGTGAAACTCTATATAAGGAGGAGCACCCCCCCTCATTTTCTCATCATTCCATCTCCTCCTCTATACTCTCCTCTCCTCTCTCTCTCACTCCGGCGATCCTCCTCCGGCGACGCTCCGACGACCAACTTTCCGGCGTGGTTCCCCCTCTCCGACGACTCGATCAACTCCCCGATATTCCCGAAAACTCCGATTCGGTACATTTCTATTTTTTCCTTATTAAAATAATTTTCATTTAATTAATTAATAAAATTCTAAATTTAATTAATTAGTAGAATTTAATTTATTACTTAGTTTTAAATATTTAATAAATGATTAATTTATTGTAAATTTATTGTAAATTTATTGTTATTAATTATATTTAGATTAATTATTGTTATTAATTAAATAAATGATTACATATTGTTATTAATTAATTAAATGGTAAATTATTGTTATATATTAATAATAATTAAATGAATAATTGTAATTACTTGATAATTTATGAAATGTTTAAATATTATTGTAATTATTTATTAATTAGTTGCATAATTAAATAAATATGAGATTAAATTAATTAGTAGTACGTGTTCGATTTAAATTTAGTACATAGGCTTGGTGTAATTAAGTCGCACTCTTTGGAATAGATGGCGCCTCTTTTCCTTGCTTATCTCCTTAACCCCTCGTGATGTGTGGATTTCATCACCGCACACCATAACCTAAGTGAAGTTATGGACACGAGGTTGAGGGCGGAGTTTGCAAAGGACTTGAGGGAGTGTAAATTTTCGAAAAATTGGCCGAATGTCGGACATGGTGTCTAGAAACGGGTTATGACTGGTGACAGGATTTGGACTAAGAAAGACTTTTGTCGAAATTAGTCCTGCCTCTCGCGTTATCTCTATCCCTAACTGGCCATGTTTTTCGATTTAACCAAGGCTGATTAATTGAAAATTTACACTTTATCGCGCGGGTCGCACGTCCATTGAACGACCGAAAATGCCAAGCTAGTGTACTCTATTTAAATCTTAAACGTACTTAATTAATTAGCGTAAATTTTTAAGTTGTAATTATTATGGTAAGTAGGTACGCGTATTTTAACACCGTACTCTTAGGTTTAAATGGCTCCGCCAAAGACCACATCCGGCAAGAAGAAAGCCCAACAGGAGTCAGAAGATGAGATGCTCCAAATGTTGGCGGCCCAAGTCGGTTGGGTTCAACCGCAGGACGACGCCCTCAATCCGGGGCCTTCTGGGGAAATTCCCTCTGCCCCATTTCTCTCAAGCGGTGATGACGTCGACCCCTTTTCAACTCCGACACCCGGTATCGCTTCAACGGGAAGTACTCAGGCGTCTTCGACGGCCGATTCTATCATGTACAGCGCCCGCCGTAAGCAAAGGAGGGCCCCCACTGACCCCCAACCGAAAAAGACTCGGGGTCTCGTTAAAGGTGGAAAGGCGGAGAAAATTTGCAAGGCGACCGGGAGCAAGATCGCCTTGCCCTACGACGAATTCACCGGTGGCCCTCCCACACCTCAGCTAGCAAGTCTCTCGGCTCATAGCATTGGGTCGATTGTTCGTAACCGGGTTCGTATCACTGCCCCTACTTGGAGGGAGGTGCCGGATTCGGAGAAGGCGAAAGTCTTTAAGGATCTTTCGGTACGTAATACGTACAATTTTAGTTATTATATACTATTTTTAATATTAGTTATATATAATTTTATAATATATACGATTATAATTTCCAATTTATTTCTGATAGGAACAATTTGCGGTGGATCCGGATCCGGCGATGTTGAGGCATATCAACCAAACCGCCAACAACATCTTCAAAGATTGGAAGTACAGGCTCCATCAGTACTTCCGAACTAACGGTCCCGTGCCTCCCCCCGAAGAGCTGCGTGGGGATAGAGAAGATGAGTGGGAGTGGTTGTGTAACCACTTTGCCGATGAGCAATTTCAGGTGTTAATTTACTTTTTTTATTTCAATTAAGATAATTGAATACTCTAAATTTTAGTTACTTATAAATTTTTTAATGATTTCATTATGTTGTGTAACAGAAATTCTCCGGTGTCAACAAAGCCAACCGGGGGAAGAAGGACAAGCACCATACTTCCGGCGCCAAGCAACTCATTCAAATTGCCAAGGAGCACAGGGATAAGGGCTCCAAACACCCTTATCTCGATGCAAGCGTAAGCGCGTACGTGACGCCTGGGCTCGATAATGAAGCGAGTCAACGCGGCGTAAGTCATATATATATATATGTGTGTGCGCTAATAATTATAGTAATTATTATTTAAATATTATTTCATTATAATAAATTTATTATTCTTTTGTAGGCAAGAGTGATAGAGCGTGCGCAGGAAGAATTGGCTAACACTCAGCTTGCGTTCCCAGATGTGCCGCTAGAAGACCTGCCTCCTCTATCTGTGGAGAGCCAAATAGCAATTGCGGATGAGGTCTACGGTCGTAGAGCTGGCAAGGAGGTTAGGCACTTCGGGCCTAAGGTGGTTCGAGATTTGTCGACCTCTGAGTCATCATCTACGGGAGGTTCGGGGCGGCGGAGAAGTTCTCAAGCTGCGGCAGCCTATGAAGAGGCTCGAATCGCACGGGAGGAGAATATTGCCATGCGCCAAAGAATGGACCAGCAAGACGAGCGAATAGCCCAACTCATCGCCCTTATGCAACAAGCTCAAAGACAATGTCAACCTCCTCCGAACCCATTCCCCGACGACGACGACCCGGCTGGAGGCGGAGGACGAGGCGGCGCATCTGCTCCTCCAGTGTTTTAGCTAGCTAGTAGTTTATTATTTCGTTTCTTAATTTCCGCATTACGAACAATATTTTCATTTTTAATTATGGGTTTTTTCGATTATGTATGTACAAATTAATTTTAATTATTTTATTAATTTAGTGTATTTAATTAATTTAATTAATTTTTTTTCAATTAATATTAATAATATTTTTGAATTTAATTTTTTTAAAAAAATTAATTTTTCACTTAGACGACGGAGACATTAATCTCCGTCGTCTAAGTCCCCACATGGGCCACGGACGTTGTTAGCTTGTCCGTGGCCCAGGTGGTGACTTAGACGACGGAGATTAATGTCTCCGTCGTCTAGGTTACTACCTGGGCCACGGAGAAGTTAACAATCTCCGTGGCCCAGGTGGTGACCTAGACGACGGAGACATTAATCTCCGTCGTCTAAGTCACCACTGGGCCACGGAGATTGTTAACTTCTCCGTGGCCCAGGTAGTAACCTAGACGACGGAGACATTAATCTCCGTCGTCTAAGTCACCACCTGGGCCACGGACGTTCTCCGTGGTCCAAGTGAACTTGGACGACGGAGATGAAATTCTCCGTCGTCTAAGTACTTAGACGACAGCACTTGGAGCACGTACCTTGGACGACGGATTTTCCGTCGTCCAAGTACTTAGACGACGGAGACTGTCACTTAGACGACGGAAATGCTCCGTCGTCTAAGTCACTTTTTCTTGTAGTGGTTAACAAACCAAACTCAGTCCTAGCAGAGGCATGGGATCCGTCCCCTCTCCTGGCGAACTAAAATCGATAGCCAGCAACAGGCATGGGGTCCGTCCCCTCTTTGCGCGCGCTAAGCTCGATGGGTGGCACGGGCGTGGGGTTCTTCCCCTCCGTGCGCCAACTAAGTCCTAGTAGGGGTGTGAGGTCCGTCCCCCCCTATAGGCTCTGAGGCTGATAAGCGACGGAAGTGGGGTACATCCTCGCCGTACGCGAAAGTACAAGCCGAATTAGGTGCCAGAGGCATGGGGTCCGTCCCCTCTCAAGGGCGCGCGACTAAGCTCAATGGGCGGCACGGGCGTGGGGTTCTTCCCCTCCGTGTACGTAACGTTAACGATCGACTCGCCGACTCGGGTTCCGGCAGGGGTGTGGGGTCCGTCCTCTCCTTCAACGGTCCGAGACCGATGAGCGTAACCGGGTGTGGGGTCCGTCCTCTCCGGCAGCGAAATCTTCCCGGGTTAGGCGGCAGAGGCCTTTGCGCGCGCTAAGGCCGAAGGGCGGCACGGGTACGCGTTCGTGCGCGCTGCAACACTTGTAGGTCGCAGTCCTGATCGCACCGTTGACGCTACAGCGTACGCGACGACATCCCCGTTGACGTGCGACGTACGCAGTGTCACCCCAACGCTGGCGTTACGACCAGCATTTGCATACATTCACACATCATACCATACATTCATGCATCATACCATACATTCACACTTGCATACCTATATATCTGTTGTACTTAATCATGTTTACAAGACCAACTTCATCCGGGCGCGCGGCTCCAAAATAGCAAGTCTTGTTTGGAGGCCGGGCCCACAGGTACACGAACGCAAGAACATGTACACGCTCGAACACGCAGGTCCCACTCCATCATGCGAGCCCTTCCTTGACCGGAGAGTTGGGGGACTTGGGGGTTACAGGACCACGCACCACTGCTCAACCGGATAAGTATTTTGTTTAATCGTACGGACCCTTTTTCAACTCCCCAGTCAAGAAAGTTCTCTTTGACTTGGGGACTTGGGGGACTTGTTTGTATAGCATGAGTTGTCCGATTAATATACTTATCCACTTAAGCAGGTAATCAACACCTACCAGACCACCCGAAGAACCACCAGGAAGGCTTCAACTTCACTCACCAGACCGACCCCATCCGAGCGCACACGCGCCCGACAGGCGCACGCCCGAAACGTACGGATCACACACCAGCAGGTGCACCAGTCCCACATCTAAGAACACAAGTGAGCCCTAAACTCAACCATCTATATATGTAAGGTATTTATTACAGGTAAGATCATCTCATTCGTTCCATCTTGACGAATTCACTCCAACTACACACTACCTGTACGCACGTTCGCTTGACTGTTATATCCAATACATCATCTGACTTAGGCATCGGAGCGTTGAAGGCGGGCCACCCCGTCTTGACCCCTGACCGCCTGTTCATTGTTGTATTCTTCTAACAGCCGCACCCGAACGCGCGCACCCGATCATCCGAAAGAAGAGGAAGCGCCCGAAAGAAGAGTCAACCGTCGGAAGAAAGAGCCCGTACGCCCGAAGAGAGAGAAGAGCGCCTGCCCATCTGAACAGCCCCAACGTTCGGACGAGAGGAAGAAGGAGTACTCGTATTGCTTCTGCCAGATTACGTCCCCGCGCGTAATTCGGTAGAAACACAAATAACAAGAGCTCCTGGGTTGACAAAGTTCTGGGAATTGGCTCCAATGCAAATGTACAAGCACATCTGCCAGACTTTAGGTTTGGCTATCTTGCCGGTGACAGAGAGCCAGATCATGAAATACCCAAAAAAGTTCATGGTAGAGTCAACTAGGAGAACAAACCAAGTTGGGGTTACGTCACCTATTAGGTCTGCTAGGATTCCCACATTTGCACCAAGGTCTTTGAAGAAGCCAAGAGTGTTTAGAGTTGTTTGGTCATAGCCAAGTGTGGACTTGATGACTTTGGAGTAAGAACCAAACAGATAAGTGGCAGCAGCTCCAGCCATGATCAGAAATGAAGCAAACACTGAGAACCATCTTCCCTTGATCGACCACCTGCGCTGCAAACTGACATGTCATGGCTACACAGCTAAGTGGGTTTGGTAGAGATGGAGATTGAATTGGTTTGGGGAGGAAGTTCAAAAAGAAGATATGTGTTTAAGATGACTAATCCAAATAACTTATCACATTTTCTATTAGCCTAAAAAGGTGGTGAGTTGGTTTTTCTAGCAAATTATTTAGGTTCTATCTTATCACATTTTCTATTGAAAGATGAATTCAAAAAATGCTGTTTCCACTTAATTCTATGGATATCAGTGTATCCTTTGATTTTGGTCACGATTACTCTCTGGCTATAATCCTGATAAGGTATATATGGTAATAAATTACACATAAATTATAGAATTGAAGTTGCATTGTTACCTAATTTTAATTTATTTGCAACTCAAACAAATCCTATTTGGTTGAAATTGCGATGAGTTGTATATTACCTAGATTGTTTTAATTTAGGCACGCAACTCAACAAAATCTCTTAGGCCCCATTTAGGGCTGAGGTTTCGGGATAAAATTAGCTTATTTTAAACTATTTTGACATAATGAGTATTTGGTAAAATAAGGAAAATTGTTTATTTTAAAAATTTTAATTCAAAAACTACGGTTAGAAATAAACAAATGAATGATTTTTTTATTTTAAACTGTAATTTATAAAGTTGAATATTTTTACCTCAATCTCAAACTAAGCCTTAGTAGAAATGTTTGGCATTTGTCAAAGACGGAAAGAGCTCGTTGCATGCAATGACAATAGTGATGCATTGGTATCTTAATTACCCTATTGAAAAAGAACATAGATGATCAAAATTTGAAAGTCATATTGCAATATAGCAACAGAAGAAAGGAGTATGATCCTACTCGATATCGATCTTCCTTTGATGTAGATATGATGCTTTGGAGAGTTGGACCACGTTAATAACAAAATC
This sequence comes from Geum urbanum, assembly GCA_946800695.1. Lineage (NCBI taxonomy): Eukaryota > Viridiplantae > Streptophyta > Magnoliopsida > Rosales > Rosaceae > Geum > Geum urbanum. The sequence continues at coordinate 15,305,578 of OX327001.1, forward strand.
CAATTTTGGATATTTGATGCGTGTGACATATATCAAAGCTTTGAAGAACAAGATCATCATGATATTGTTGCATTGTTGTACGTGTTGCATGCCAATAAACCTCACAAAAACTGAAAAGAGTTTTTAAATCTAAACAAACATCCTCACTTGGAGCAACTACACAGGTGCTAAGTGCTATCTACATTATCCCTACCACAACCAGGAAAGATACTGCCATCATCAAGTGAAACTTTCCTGTCAACAACTCAATCAAAATTAATTTTGATGGATCTGTCTAAAGAATCAACACTAGATATGTTGTTGGTAGATTTGTAATTGGAGACTTAAATGGTATTGCCCTTTTTGCGAGTGCTTGTAACTTCGATAACTAATGTATCTATCGCCTAAGCTCGAGCCCTCAAACAAAGTCTTACTCATGCCGTAGAAGCTGACTATGACAACATCATCATCGAAGGTGACTCCCTTCTCATCATTAATTGTGTCAACAACACTTGGAAGCCGTCTTGAAAGCTAGCTACAATCATCAAGGACATCCAACACTTGGTTGGGAACTTCAACAACATCAAATTTCAACATGCATGTTTATTGAAAAGCTAACTATATGGCTAATAAGCTTGTCCAACTTGAGCATGGTTTTGGAGGCAACATAATCGATCTGGCACAACACTCTTCCTCCGAAGAATATTGCTAAATTTCAATTGTTTGATAAGTTTGGTTCAGGGTGCCCTAGAGACTCTTCTTTATAATTTTTTTTCATCGACAAAAAAACAAAAACAAAAAAATAAAACCAAACAAACATTCTCACATCTATTAAGTGACATTCAAAATAAATGCTCATACATATCAACCAATAACTCAATGAACAATTCACTTTCAATGCATGAAGAGAAATGAAAAAAGAAAAAATCATCTTCTGTATCTTGATTAATTGACTTCAAAAATTTATTATAGAAAAACCATACAGGAACAAGGAGAATATCAATAATACTAATAACCTAACCTTTTTATTATTTAGATAACTAAGGATGTGGGCTTAAAGCCCAATACATAGTAGCAGTAACTCAATCCATTAACACTAATAAAATGATGTTTGTGCCCTTCTATAAATAGTTAACCAAAACCGTAGCTGCTATTATATATATATATATATATATATATAGACACACACACACACACAGAGAAGAACCTCGATTTAAGAATACTCCATATGGGAATAACCTCTTCATGGTGATAAAATATTTCGGTCCAAACTCAGGACCAGTTATAAATAGGAACAACCTCCAATCTCCATATTGTAATAAATTATAAGATTTTTTGGTCTCATATATAGAAAATTTATCTCTTAAAAATAATAATTGCTATTAATTTTAAAATATAATATAATTTACGAAGAACTAAAATATTTTTATAAGATTTTGAGACAAAAATTTAAGTTTTATCGTTGTTATCGTGTGTTAAAATTTGAAGGTATATAACTCATGATTATGCTTTATAGGTTAGATTAGTTGTTGTTATAAATATATTAGTCTCCATTTGGTTCGAATTTACAAAACAGTTTTCTATATTATGAAAATGAAAAACAGTAAGAATACGTGTTCAGCGAGTTAAATCTAAAATATTCTGAAAATAATTTTGAGAATACAATTTGAAGCTCAGTGTAAAATTGGGAAACAACTTTTCTTGTTCCCATTATTTTCACAAAACATATGCAAACCCATTATTTTCACAAAACATATGCAAACCAAAAAGGAAATTTTTTTTCGTGTTCAATCACCGTCATTATTTATTTGATTCTCATAAAGTGCCGCTCTGTACCCACAAACTTCCATCACTGGAATTCACAAACCGATCTAGTTCTATTGTCTCTACTATGATCTTCGCCGGAAGAATCTTGAAGCTTTCGATGGTAACAGCAATACGTCTTTGACTAAGTCGCGGCTGTTGGCGGCGAAGGAAGAGATCGAGGGTGACTAGGAAGAGAAGAAGGACACCAAGAATGACCAGGCGAGTAATGGCGGATTCCTGTGAACGGGGATTGTCTTAATTGGATGGTTGGAGATGTGTATTTGTGAACTGGTGTAAATTGTAATATTTAGAGAGGAATTATAACAGTGCAAGAGGGAAGATATTGAAGCAACTAATTGATTTCAATCTGCACAAAAACAAAATTTGGTTTTGATATCGTTTTAATCATGGGGTTTGATAGGTTCACGAAGACATAAGGCAGCAGTTTGAGGATAAAAAGTGTTGGGGGCAAATTATCAATACCAAATAAAAAACCGAACGCATTCCTTATCTTTGAAAATACTAAATATAATTTATCATTTTTATTTTTTGAAATCGTTTTCCTAAAATGATTTCGTAGATCATTACCAAACATGTTCTTATTTATTTTATGTTTATGATTTAATTTTGGACCGTAAAATGTATTAAACCTCTATTAAGGAATAACTTTTATAAAGAAATAAATTATGTCAGTCCCAACAACATAACTGTATAGAAGTTTTACTATTTATATATTTATATCTTAATTGGCCGAGAACAAATAAAGCAAAAATATAGTAACAGCCAAACCTCGCCGATGCCGCTGCCCCATTACAACCTCGCCGACCCCGCGCTTCACGCTCTGAACTTGACATCGTCGCATCATCGACCTCCATAGATCGGCGTTGATCTCTCGCGCTCCTCCGTCCGGACGTTAGCTAGCTCTGCTGCAACAAATTGATCTCGACCTCACCCACCGATCTGTAATTATTTTCTTTTTCCACAATAAACAATTGGCCAAATGGCCAAATGATTAAGAATTGAGAGCTTACTGCCCGTGACAAATGTGTCATGATTCAACTTTTTTTCTTTTAATGTTTTGGTTTTGTTTCGATTACATATTTAATTTGAAGAGCAATCTTGTTCTTTGTCTTTACAATAATTGAGTTTGTAATTTTCAGCCGCAGTAGCTGATGTGCTTTTTTTCTTTCCTTTATTATAATTGAGTTGGTTTGTGATTACAATAGCACATTTATTTTATTTTTTGTTACAGTAGAATATTTGTTTTTATTTTTCTTAAAGAAAATTTGAATTTTTTTTCTTTAAAAGTATGTTTTTTTAAAGCAGCTAGTTTGTTGTTACTGTAATTTTTCAACTATTGCCACCGCATTGTGCAAGTTGTTACTACTGAATTGTTCCTCAAGCTGCTACTGAATCGTTGGTTAAGCTATTACTATTACAAGAAAAAACGCTTTTAGCGACGTCTGGATTTCGTTGCTGAAAGTTTAAATTTCTTGCTAAAATAAAATTGCTACGAATTTTGAGTCGTCGGTAGGTTCGTCACCCTATTCATCTAGGGGAATATAAAAAGCGAAGAATAACGTGCTTGGTCGCATTTTCTATTAGCGATGTAATTTATTCGTTTTATATTATTTTTGGCAAGGAATTTGGGTGTGTCGCAAAACATAAAAACGACGCTTCACTTTCGTCATAAATATTGAATGCAACGTTTGATGTTTGTCGCAAACTCTAAATGCGACGTTTTGTGTTAGTCGAAAATATAAAGTGTGAGGTTCCTTGTTTGACGTAGATAATAAATGTGAGGAATACTCTGTGTCGCAGTATTAAGTTGCACCGCTTTGTTTTTTATGGAGATTTTAAAAATGGGATTTTATTTTCGTCGCATTTAGTAAATTTGACGATTCATTTTTGTCGTAAGTACTATATGCAATATTAGACAATCGTCGCAAGAAATTAAAGAGACGTTTGACGTTTTTTGCAAACAGGAAGTGTGATGTTTGACATTTGTCGCAACCACTAAATGCGACACTTGACGTTTGTCGATAAAAAAAATTGTGAGATTATTCATTTATCGCAATTAGTAAATGTGAGGTCATATGTTTGTTATTAAAAACAAATGCCATGTTTTTTTTTGTCAAAAGTTTTAAAATTGAGATTTTTTATTTGTCGCTAATACTAAATGTAACGTTTTGTCATTTGTCACAAACAGTAAATGTAATTAATACAAGGTTTTGTAGCAAAAAAATAAATACAAGATTTTATTTTTGTCCCAACTAATAAATGCAAGGTTTTAAATTCGTTGTAAAAAGTAAATGCGAGATTTCATTTTTGTCATAATTATTAAATGTGACGATTGATTTTTGTCGCGATGCTCTAATGTGAGGTAGGATTTTCTCACACATCTCATATACGAGAATACAATTTCGTCATTTTTTTGAGGTGAAAGATAGAAATATATTAGATTTGATAAATTACAAAGGAGAACACTGATTGCCGACATGATACAAAGAACTCCCTAAAACAACCTATACTACATCGTGCTCACAACAATGTTATCACATGACATAACTAAACGTGCTATACATAGGAAAATGATTGAAAAAATTCTGGGTCCCACATCTTATCTAGTTATGTACCCCAAATCAAGGCAGCTCCTGCTACTCCTCAGCCGCCTTCTCAGCGACTGGATTGATTGCTACATTCTTCTGTGGAGACTCATATTTGGACACCTCCGACACCCAATTCCCAGTTGTCTTGCTGTTTTCGGCACCTGGTAGTGGGGTCTCCTCCCGCGTCCCTTTTTTTTTCTTCTTCTGCCAAGTGGAGAGGAGTCGATCAATTTCTATCCTCTGGGCCCAACCAGCAATGCCCCATCTGAGCGTCACCCACTACCTTCAGCAAGCAACATTGGCCCATCTGAGTGCACCGCGACAGTGTTCCGCGGAGATGATCCAATTGTTTGCGATGCCGCTCCTTTCTTGCACCATGCAGTCATGATAATATGTTTCTAGGCCTTAGGAGTAGGCACAACAGCCTTTTGGGCCACTGAGCTCACACAAGACGGGCTTGACGCTGGTACACCATCTGTATCTGTAACCTAAGAAAAGATAAAAGAGGTCAGTGGGTCCCCCTTAAAAAGAGGGTTCACCTGCATATTGGACATGTGTCTCTGGCTAGGGTCTCCCTTCTCCTGCATGTGTGCCATGTGCCCTACATGCACTGGTTCTTAAGTCAGAGTTCCACTAATTGGGCTTATTACCACATCTGACTCTGGCGCCACCACTGTGGTTTGCGCTGCCACCACATTTCGTTACGCCCCTACCATGGTCTTTGCCTGGCCCAACTTAAATCCCTGTGGCGGCTGTGTAGCTTCTGCCGCCTCTTTCTCCACCTGCAGTTTCGCCCGGGCTCTCTCTTTAATATAGCTTGCTCGACTATACACGATTAACCCACAAAGAGGGCTAAAAGCCCCTCACATTTGGGTATTCAAAGTTTACTGGTAACACACAGATTGGGGAAAATTGAATCTTATGATGGACCACCACCTCATGGCTGAGGTTGATCTCCAGTTTGACCTACATCACACCGTCGGCCAGTAGGGCAAGTTTGTGCTGTTAATACTGACCAACATAATTGTTGAGTTGCTCCGCCCACTCTCGGGTTAAAGCAGGCTTCAGAATGTTGCGGATCCACATCTAGGTCTGTGTCACTGTAGCCAGAACCGCCACCGGATATGAAAATCCATCAAACTCATACACCACCATCGTGCGTCCCTTGAAGAACCATGGCCCACGTGTGGCACGCCGAAGGGCGATCCGATCTGTAAACCTACAAAAGAATCTATCGGCATCATGCTGGTAGATGACAACATGGTTCGGACCCAGCGGCCCGTGCGACAATCGAGTCATGGCAGCCTTAAACGATGGGTTCAGGACCTCCGGCAAAGCCACCAGCCCCCAAAACCTCGTAACTCCATACCTTGTGACCACAACCGTCGCTGCCTCTTGGTCATTCTCTACTGCCTCGGCCGATGGGGCCAGATGGACGACATTGAACTAGGGGTGGGCACGGGACAAGTCAGGTCCATTTTTGCTTGTCCATATCCCTATCCCAAACGAGGCGGGTCAGGACGGGATTGAGTATTTTAAGTCTGTCCCAGTCGTCTTGAAACATGAATGGGACGGAACAGGTCTAATTTAAACCGAATATTTAATAGAGTATTATTAAACAACAAAAATTTGAATGAGATGAGACGAACCGAATTTCGGGTTAAATATAAGATAAATACAGTTTGATAAGACTTAAAAGTTTACAACTACACAAAATAATACCGTTTTACTTAATAGTTAATTAGAAGAAGTAAAACTACAAACAATTTTATTTCATGTTTAATTGATACATTTAATTCATACTATAAAAAATATAATATTTTGATCGTTAGAAGATAATTTTATTTTTTTGTTGAATAATGCTATTGGTTTGATAATTTAATATGTCAACCCTTAATAAAATAAATAACAAAATAGATAAAATATATTATACGGGACGGGACGAGTCTATCAGGATTTTAAAATCAAGACCTGATCCCGTCTCTAAAAAATGGAATGGGTCGGGACGGAACAGAATAGTGAAAATTTTATTTTTCGTCTTGTTCCATGCCGAGTGGGATCGAAACGAGATCAAGATTTACGGAATTCGTGTCCACCCCTACATTGAACACATCGTCGTCTTCATTCAAGAGGAACAACTTTTCTTGGAACTGGTCAACGACATCATCCTCCTTGGCAGCCATCAATGGATCCCGATTTGGATGTTGGGGGACAAAATAGGGGAAAAGATCTTGTAAATCAGTCTAGAGGGGGGGGGGGGATCGAGGGAATATGGCTACTGTTCAGAGAAGGTAGGAAGATGCAAGATCAATAAGAGGAGATGGCAAGGTGGGCGGCGAGGTCGCTAGGGTTTTTCCTCCTCCTCCTCCTCCTCCTCCTCAGAGAGAGAGAGAGAGAGAGAGAGAGAGAGAGCAATGCAACAACCTTTTTCAATTTCGTCATAAATAGTAAATGCATCGTGATTATTGTTACTATAAATATAAGTATAAATATAAATAGAGTAGTTTTATTTGATTTTTCTAATATATTTTGACACAAAAAATAGAAATTAAAATCTATTAAAAAAATTATCCTTGCCAACAAACAAAATTTCTAGTAATTATTCAATAAGCATCCAAAATCATAAAACTTAGATTGCTAGAATAGAACATAATATCTAGATATTCAATCATTCTTGGGTTGCATCAGAATCTACACCGTCTTCATCATTGTCTTCACCTTCTTCATGATTGGCAAAGCTTCTATAATGATCATGCAATGTCTTTTTAAAACTACCATATGCACGACCCATCACATAATTTCATATTTGGCAAAGCGAGGTTCATCTACATCTATATCAAATTCGACCTAGTTAAGAAAAAAGAAATTAGAAACCAAACATGTTAGTAATGAACTAAAACGTATAGTTCGAATTAAAACTAACTGCCAATCCTTCTCTCAATGTCCTTCTTGGACCATCTTTTATTTTGCTCTACCTTTCAAAGCATACTGGAGCATGATTACGTATTTCAATCCCTATTGCGGTGCTTAGTTTTCTATCAGCGTTGAGGGTATTGGGAGCATTATACATTGGATCCATAGTTACCTCCACCAACTTGTTTCCATTACTTGCAATGGATCACTCAAACCCTTTCTAGTTGTTTTGCCTCTCTTCCTTTTAATTCCTACAGAGAATAGAAAATATTTTATAGAGTTAATCAAAGAATTTATCAATCATTGACACTAGTGTTAATAACTTACCCGAGGTATTAGGCATCTATGTTGATTGTTAACTTAAGACCTCATTAGTTCTTGAATGTGGAGAAGAAGCTCTGATAAATGGTCTCACATGCGATTCCGAAGATGATCTCTATTCTACATTAGAGGTAGTATACATGGTTCTTGTTTTCTTCTTCGTTTTCTTTCCTCGACTCTTTTGTCCTTGAGATGCCATTTGTAATCTATCAATTGATATGAACAAATTTTTAGCTTAAATAAAAAGAGCTACATAATTATGTTGTACATCAAAAGGTATCTGTTTACACTAAAGAATGCAATAAACTCGAGTCACAGTTTCAATTCATTATCTCAATATTATCTCAATGAGATATTGCGTATTAACAATTGCATGAAGAATACAGTTTACAAATAATCATGCAAACTCACAATGTCATTAAAGAACGTACACTTGGATTCGGATCAACATTTGCCTGGATTCGTATGTAGTATTCAAACTCATAAAAGAATTATAAAAAAATCACAAAGAACACACTGCATATATAAAAAAAAATGGAGCAAATCGATTAGGAACTAATTCATAACAGAAAAAGAAAAAAAAATTAAGGAGACAGTGAAAATTACATGAAAAACTTAAAAGATTAAAAAAAGTTTAAGCAAAGGAGATAAGAGAGCTCTGTCATATATATATATATTATATATCGCGTAAGAATTTCATTTTGACACTTTTTTATAAAAAGAAAAAGGAAAAATACTGCTCTTTCTTTCATTTGGTTCTACTAAAAGTTTTCAGAAAAGCTCGATAATACGAAGAAAATAAGATATGAACATTGACATGCTTAATCATCGACACAGCATAAAGAAGGAGATATTTTTCGTTTTCGTCGACACAGCATAAGGAAGGAGATCGACAATGAACCCATAAAAGAATACTGTGTCTATTGGAGTCTTAATCAACCATATATGATATACGCTCTGTCAAATCCATAAGAGATGCGACAATATTAAGAAAGAATAATTATCCTACCATATATACTGTTACTATTTATTAAACTTGTAACTATAGAAAAGTAATAAAACTCTGTACGTGCATACTATATTAAGCTTGATCTATTTTTTCCAAGAGACCTACCATATATACACTATTATATATTAAACTTGTAACTCTATATAAAATTAATAAAACTCTGGCGGTATGCTACTATTTTATGCTTTGATTTTTTTTTTCCAAGAGACCTATTATATATACTACATGTTGTAGGAGAAATATGGGTAAATAACACATAAGGTCATATAGATAAGATATATTCTACATAAGGTCACTCCACATTTTTATCCCAAATAAGGTCACCTGTGTTTAACAAAAAACCATCTCGTTCAATTTATTTACATTTAGTGCCATCCTGGTGGGTGAGGCCCTCTTTCAAACATCTTGACTGCATTGTTTTGAAGCCCATCTAATCTCATCTTGTGAAACACTTCTTGCAAGTCTGTCGGGTCCTCTGGGTCTTCTATAGCAGGTTTCTTGTTAAACGGGTCGTACGGTGGCGGAAGAGCCGCCGCCGACGACGAAAACTTGTCGTTTGAGTTGGCGATGGTTGTGGGTTTGTTATTGTCGTCCTCGTCGGAGGGGAGAGAGAAGTTGACGAGAGTGTTACGTTTGGTGTTGGATTCGGAGGAGTTGAATGGACGAATAGGTGTGAATGAAGTTGATCAGAGAAACAGCTCTGCTTTCGTTGGGTGCATTAATGGCTGTGAATTGTTTAGTGAAGAAAAAGGACATAGGTTTGGATTGGGTTTTGAGAAGGGCACGGGATAACAATCTGGCAGCCATTGTTGATAAACTTGATTTGTTCTGCTCATTGTTGGAACAAAAGTGTCTTCGTGTTCGTTTTCAGTCTCAGAAATGGTTCTTTAAATTGAGTTGTCCAACATTATTGTTTTCTTGTGTTTCGTACGTTACGTACGTAGTAGTGTCTATAATACATTGTGGTAATACTTATGTTAGTCTGTAGTAGTATATACAAATTGATATTCTTTAGTTTTTATAGAGCAGTATCTACAATTGTTTGGGGTAGTGTTTATGTTAGTCTGCAGTGTGCTCTGTAGTAGTATGTATTATCTGTAGTAGTTTGTAGTGTTGTCTGTGAGTAATATGTAGTGCGTTTTGTGGTAGTATGTAGTGTGCTTTGTAGTAGTTTGTAGTGTATTTTGTAGTAGTTTGTAGTGTATTTTGTAGTAGTTTGTAGTGTTGTCTGTGAGTAGTATGTAGTGTGTTATGTAGTAGTATATAGTGTCCTCTGTAGTAGTTTGTAATGTGTTCTGTAGTAGTTTGTACTGTCCTCTGTAGTAGTTTGTAGTGTGTGAGTATTTTGTAATGTGTTATGTGAATAGTTTGTAGTGTATTATATGAGTAGTTTGTAGTTTGTCTGTGAGTAGTTTATAGTGTGTATGTGAGTAGTTTGCAGTGTATTCTGTAGTAGTTTGTAGTGTGTCTGTGATTAGTTTGTAATGTGTTCTGTGAGTAGTATGTAGTGTGTTATGTGGTAGTTTGTAGTGTGCTCTGTAGTAGTATGTAGTTTATCTGTGAGTAGTTTGTAGTTTGTTCTGTAGTAGATTGTAGTGTGTCTGTGAGTAGTTTGGAGTGTGCTCTGTGAGTAGTATGTAGTGTATTTTCTAGTAGTATGTAAAATTTTTGTAAGTAGTATACAAAATTTATTTGATGGAAAACACTGCAACGGTTTGTTGAAAGTACTACTGTAGTTTTTAGAATGTACTACTCTAGTTGTTGGACAATACTACTCTACTGGGACTTGATCGAACATGATTGTATGGTTGATTTTGTTCTTTCGTCGCCTCTCACGCTGCTCTTCCTCGATCTCATGATTCTCATCTGGATCATAGGCAGACCTTTTCCAACCACCCAATGTCTGGACAACATCCATCACTTCCATATAAAATTGCACATCCTTGGTCTTTTTGTTTCCCACCATAATGTGATTGTGCAGATGAAAGTGCAGCAAGGTAATCATTTCCCTCTCTGCTGGCTGGAAAAATGCATGTCTAATATTGCTAAACATGACATCCACACGTTGATCAGCCCTTGAAGTAGAATACCGATTCGCCGGAACTTCTTCTCCCAAAATTCGCCGGAATCTTCTCTCTCTCTCTCTCTCTCTCTCTCTCTCTCTCTAACACATACACAGAGCTGATTCGATCTAGAACTCAAAATCTCTCTCTCTAGATCGCGCTCTCCCTCCCTTCTGTTTCGTTTCAGCCGTTTTTTTTATTTGAATTCAGTAGATAATTTATATATCAAGGGAAAAATTGGAAACTATTTTTTTTAAAGGATTGTATAATGACCTTATGTGTGTAAAACTTATACAATAACTTTATGTGTAACCTAAGGCCTCTAAGTGACCTTAGGTGTAATTTCCTAGAGAAATATATGTAAACATGAAAAATTATATTTTTTTGATTGATAGAATGTCTTAAATACAGACTGATGTAATCTGTTACAATAAATGTCTTGATATGGCAAGGATTCCATGTATCTATCTAATTAATATCGGTATCTAGCTAGGACAAGACACACACCAGAAATTATGAAGAATTAATCTTCTTAAACACTCCCCCTTGTGTCGATGACCATAATAATGATGCATGACTTATTGTCTCGCTAAAAACCTTGCCAAGCAAACAAAAACTTTATGGATAAAAAAAAAAGCTTGGTCTAAGGGAAAAAGAGTACAATACACCAACTACTAAAGCTACTACATGTGATGTAGACTCCCCCTGATGTCTACAAAAATGTAACTTCCCCTGATTGTAAACTCAATCTAGGAGTTCTGATAACCTGCGCATACCAATGCTTTTCACATGTTTCGCAAAAGTAGATTTAGGTAGTGACTTAGTAAACAAGTCTGCAACATTATCAACGGAACCAATCTGGTTCACTTGGATATTCAACAGCTGTTGTTGTTGCTGGTTAAAGAAGAATTTCAGTGATATTTGTTTTGTATTGTCACTCTTAATAAAACCCAACTTCATATGTTCAATGCATGCAACATTATCCTCAAAGATGCAAGTGGGATCAGCAACAGTAGATTTCAATCCACTAGAGCCTCGAATATGACCTATGATTGACCTGAGCCAAACACATTATCTAACTGCTTCATGTAAAGCAATTATCTTAGAATGATTCGAGGAAGTAGCAACAAGGGTTTGCTTTGTTGATCTCCAAGATATCGCCATGTTTCCCATAGTGAAAACATAACCGGTCTGTGAATGACCTTTGTATGGGTCAGAGAGGTACCCAGCATCAACAAATCCAACTAACACATCAACCGGTGTTTTGGAATAGGGGATAACATGAAAATCACTTACAGCAGGTCCATCTTTCGATGGATCGAACAACTTCTTCGTTGGATCGAAGGGTTTACTCTGATCTGTCCAGGTTGCATCGAGGAAAACCTTCGACAGATCGAAAGACCTGTTCGGGTCAGCACAGTTCATTGCATTAATATGCCTAGAACTCGAATGTTGTGATTCAACATTCCCTTCATCGGGAATTTCAAGCTTCTCTATGTATTCTTTATAAGGGAAGAATAAACCCATGTCAATGAAACCTTTCAAGTACCTGAAGATTTATTTTACTCCATTCCAATGACGTTGCTTAGGTGCAGAGCTAAATCCGGCCAACAAGTTCATTGAGAAGGCAATATCTGGACGTGTGCATTGAGCTAAATACAACAAAGCTCCAATCACATTGAGATATGGAATTTTAGCTCCCAAGATCTCCTCCTCATCATCTAGAGGACGAAACAGATCTTTCTTGGGGTTCAGACTGCGAACAACCATTGATGTGCTAACAGGGTGTGCTTTGTCCATGTTAAATTGCCTGAGCATCTTCTGGACATAAGCAGACTGGTGAATAAGAATTCTACCAACTCGATATTCCAGCTCTAATTCGAGATAAAATTGAGTCCTACCAAGGTCTTTCATCTCAAACTCAGATTTCAAGTATCTAACTGTCTCATGGATCTCATTAAGAGTTCTGATGATGTTCATATCATCAACATAGACTGCTACTATAGCAAATCCTGAACTTATTCTTTTAATGAACACACAAGTGCATAAGTCATCATTCTTGTATCCTTTCCCAATCAAATAGTCACTAAGATGTGTATACCACATCCTACCGAATTGCTTCAATCCATATAGTGAACGTCTCAGTTTGATAACATGAGCACTCTATGGTTTAGAGTTACTTGATTTAGATATAGCAATGCCATCTGGCACTCTCATATATATCTCTAAATCAAGATCACCATAAAGATATGCAGTAACCACATCCATAAGCTGCATGTTAAGCTTTTCAGACACTACCAAGCTTATCAGGTTGCAAAAGGTGATGATGTCTATAATAGGAGAATACGTCTCCTTATAATAAATTCCAGGGGGCTGAGAGAAACTCTGCGCTACAAGCCTAGCTTTATAACACAAGACCTCATTCTTCTCATTACGCTTTTGAACAAAACTCATTTATGTCCAACCGGCTTTACATTCGGTGGGCATAGCACAACCGGACCGAAAACTTGCCTTTTATTCAGAGAGTCTATTTCAGTCTGGATTGCTACCTTCCATTTTGGCCAATCTGCTCTATGTTGACATTCAACAACATAGCAGGGTTCCACTTCATCGTCATCAATAATCTCCTGAGTGATGAAATAAGCAAACACATCATCAACTAACATGGAAGATCTATCCATAAGAACGCGCGGATCATTTGTTCTAAGCAAGATTTCTTTGTTCTTTGACATCACAAGAGGTTCTGAAGCGCCCCCAGACTTGCCAAATGTGATTCAAGGACATAACTGTAGTCAGAGATAATCTCATGTGAAGGATTCACAATGTTGATGATTAATGGATCTTTTTGTGCCTTGATGACCTGCCTTTTAACCGACGGCTCATCAGTGGATTTTCTTGGTCTCCCCCTTTTCCTGGTGGGAGCCGAGGCTGACGTAACACCTTCCATATGAGCAAGAGGAACGTCTCCTTTTCCAGTGTTGTTACTAACAAATCCCTTTTTTGGATTTCCAACCTTGCAGGATCATTTGCAGCAGGTATATCCGATCTCGTCACTTTAGCGATATGAGCAAATGAGTCAAGCATAGAGTCTACTACTTACTGAAGATCAAGTATTCTTCACACGTACTTCCGTCTCACTCTGAGACGTGTGAGGATCATGAAGAGACACAGTGGGATTAAACCACCTCAATTTCTGATGTTCCATTGGAATGGAAACATTCCTATGTCCCCCTAACGACGGGAAATATGTCTTTTCAAAGTGACAATATGCAAATTTAGCAGTAAAGAGATCTCCTGTCGAAGGTTCAAGATAGCAGACTATCGTTGGAGATTCATAACCAACATAAATGCCTAATCTTCTTTGAGAACCCATTTTAGTGCGCTGTGGAGGCACAATTGATACATAAACTGTGCGACCAAAAATGCGCAAATATGAAACATCAGGCTCATATCCAGTTACTAACTGGTACACACTGAATGGTTGACGGGCTACGGGTTAAAAACGAAGAAGCATTGCTACATGTAACACTGCATATCCCCACGCAGAGACTGGTAAGGTTGTATGCATTACCAAAGCTCTAGACACAAGTTGTATCCGCTTGATATGAGCCTATGCTAAGCCGTTCTGAGAATGAACATGAGGAATGGGATGTTCAACTTCAATCCCAAGAGACATGCAGTAATCATCAAAAGATTTTGATGTGAACTCTCCTGTATTATCCAATCGAATACACTTGATTGGATGATCCGGGTGGTGAGCCCGAAGTTTAATGATTTGAGCCAGGAGTTTTGCAAATGTAGCATTTCTTGTGGATAGCAAAGCAACGTGTGACCATCGCGTTGATGCATCTATCAAAACCATGAAATATTTAAATGGTCCGCATTTGGGTTTGATAGGTCCACAAATATCACATTGGATCCTTTGGAAGAATGGAATATTGTCATTATTATAAACAGCAAAGGAAGGATGTGCCTGTAACTTTGCTAAAGAATAAGTTTTGCAAAACGAGCAATGTGCAGTAGAGATTGCAACATAAGAGTAATCGGGTGGGCTAATGCACAACGCCTCAGCATTATTTTGCCGGGATGGTGTTGCACTCGTCTTGGAGACCGAGCCAGGATTGAGAGGAGTAGTCTCATCCTCGCCATCTGAACCGATGGAAATAGGTAACCCCACATGTTTTCTCACTCTAAAGAATGGATGACCATGAGTATTTTTTAAGATTTTGATCATCATGTCACGACCTGGATGTCCCAGTCGAAAGTGTCAAAGCTTGTATGATGCAGAATCACACGTAGTAGTGTGAGTCACGGCATTGGATTTAATGATTCAAACTGTAGTTAGATATAAACCACTACGAATAACTGGAAACTTCTCTAAAATGCGCTTGCGGCCACATTCAAAAGAGGTTATACACAATAATTCTTTTCCATTCTCACAATAGATTTCCAAGTGAAATCCATTGGCACGAATATCCATAAAACTTAGCAAAGTTTGATTGGCCTTTGGCGCATATAAGGTATCAGTGATATATAATTTTGTACCATGGGGTAGAAGAAACTCTGCAGAATCGCGCCCTTGTATAACAGGCACTGCACCAATCATGGTTGTCACTGAAGATTTGTATGGAAAAAGATCCAAAAATAGTTGCCTATTCCGCAGAATTGTATGGGTAGTACCACTATCTGCTAGACACTCAATTTAGCCTTGAGACATCTACAAAATCAATGTAAATAAGTAAGTCTTTGTAACAAAGACCAGACGTACACTTTAAGTATACACTTAAAGATTTGAATAAGGGTGTGACCCTTGTTGAGTGTGCTGATATGGAATGACACAAACTGATGTATAACCACATCTGGTGTTGAATTTTTTTTCAATATTTTCCAATAAAACCGATGTATAAAAAATATCATAAGCCAATGATACAGATGAAAAACTCATCTAAGAACATCACTTCCGGGTTACATCTTCGATGGGTTGTAGGAAAACCTTCGATGCATCGAAGAACCCAAAATAAAATGTGATTTTCCGATACCATTTTCGGATGGGTCGAAGCAAAAGCTTTGATGGGTCGAAAATAGTGTCAAGAATGATGTCTTTGATGGGTCGAATTAATTCCTTCGATGGATCGAAGAAACCTAAAACAAGATCGAATTTTTGACATTAATTTTCGATGGGTCGAAAGAATTTTCGATGGGTCGAAAAGTTGACCCAAGGCATTTCTTTGATGGATCGAAGAAGTGTCTCGATGGATCAAAATTTTCAACCAAAGGACCCGAGGATAAGCTTCGATGGATTGAAGTATATTTTTTCGATGGATCGAAAAATGTCAGAAAACAACCCGTGGGATAGTTTCGATGGATCGAAGTACAATACTTCGATGGATCGAAAATCTCTCCGAGTTGAAAATAACATCCTCTTCTTTGTGTCACATTTGTACCGTATCATTGTCTCATATTGCCATATACTTATAAACATTGAATGATACATAAGAATTGTATGAAAATAAAATATTCTCAACACTTTCATAGACCAAAAAATAGAGAAATATTCATTACTTCCAACAAAAATACATCATAGATGTTCTTAATCAAAAACAAGACAAGCGTCTTAATAAGTTTGGCCGAAAAGTAAGCCAAAAACAAAACCAAAAAACTTGAAAAATTACAGAGACAATGCTTTTTACATAGGCTTAATCAAAATCCGAGGTAGCAAGATCTTTCCCCTTGTCATCTGCAAGAACGAGGTTGGTGTCAACCACCATCTCTAAATCTATAGCATAATTCGACTCTTGAGTTAAATACTGCTTGTGCCTCTTATAGATGTTCTGGATTTCTCTACTAGCACGACACTGTTTGTGCACATGCTTAGTAGAACCACATTTGAAACAAACGTATCTTCCAGAATGTTGAGACAATTGACCATCTGAAACCAAACCAAACTGGTCCTTGTTGGAGTTGGCGTTCTGATCTCTATGCCAAGTTAGATTTTGGCTGTGACCTTGGCCACGTCCATGCCCTCCTCTACCCCCACGTGGAGCATGTCCTCCATGAGCATAAGCTTCTAAATGAGCAACCTTCTTAGTTTTGCAGGCTTTTCCTCCAGTTTGGCAACTCTAAGGCTTCTTAGTACCAGCCGATCTTGAGTTATTATAGAGGATGACCTCATGATGCCGTTCTTTTTTCGCAAGGCTATTGATGAGATCACTGAAGGTGGTAATCATCTCCTGTTCGTACTCAATTTGGTACTGATGTGCGAGAATGCTCATGGAGTTTGGGAAGGTTTGTAACGCCCTTTCAATCATGTTATTCTCAGATTTTTTCACCCCACAAAAACTCAACTCTGGCTGCAGATCTAGCATGACTTGATTAAACTCTTAGATTTTGGGAAAATCCACAAGTCTAGTGTGCTCCCATCTAGCAGTCAACTCAGGAAGCTGTGCATCATGCACATTGTTGAAGCAATGCTTCAGAACGTCCCACAATACCATGGGGTTTTTTTTTTAAAATAATACTTCTTGAGAGTTTGATGAATATGACGCCTCAAAAATATGAGGGCTTGAGCTTTTGATTCTTTAGTGGGGGGCAGGAGATTCGTTCCAGGTACAGAGGGTTTGATGGCGTTGGTCAGTCTCTTTCCGATGTATGTAGTTTCCACATCTGAGACCTAACGGTGATATTCCTTGCCTTGAAGGTCAAGGATGTCGAATTCCGGCCTAGCTGGCTCATTCAAACTCATCTACAAAAACACACAATGATCCGAATCGTAGTAAGTTATAATCTACATGAATTTCCCATAACTTCTCCAAAGTGTACTTTCTACTACACTCCTCTGAAGTTATGCATAAGAATTCTTTACCATTATCACAACGAGTTTTCAAGTGTATACCATTGGCTCTAATTTTCTTAAAATTTTGGCGCGTACAATGCATCAATGATATAAATTCTAGCTCCATGTGGTAGCAAAAATTGTGCTGAACCACGCTCTTGTATAACCGGCGCTGACCAAATCATAGTTGTTACTGATGAATTTTATGGACAAGATCCATAAACAATTGCCTATTTCACAGTATAGTATGAGTAGTATAACTATCTACTAGACACTCAATGTCGCCTTTAAACATCTACAAAAGAATGTGAATCAACTAGTCTTCAAGACTTGGCGAATACTTTAAGCAAAGACTTTAAGATTTACTAAAATGTTGTGACCCTTGTAGAGTGTTGATGTAGCATAATAAAACCGATGTAAAACACATCAGAAGCACCAAATCCAGGTACAATTTTCAATGAGTCGAGATATCAACTCGATGGGTTGAACCAAAACCTAAAAACCAAATCAATTTTCAATGGGCCCGAGATAATGTTTTACGGGTCGAAAATTATGTCCAAAGTGACCTCTTCGACGGGTTGAAAAAAAACTTAAAATCGAGATGAATTTCTAATGTCTTTTTCAACGGGTTGAAACTTTCCATTGATGGGTCGAATTTGGACAATTTTAGAGACAGAGGCTAGCCTATGATGGATCAAGATGGTGCTTCGATGGGTCGAAGGTGAAAAATAGATGACCGATGACCATCTTTCGTCTGGTGTAAATAAATAGGGAAAAAACTTTGACGAGTCAAAATAGTGCCAAAACCGATCCAGGAGGAGTTCTTTGGCTGGTCGAGGTAAACCTTCGAAGGGTCAAAAATTCCCAGGATCAAAATCATCCTCTCTTTTTATCTAGTTTTTATGGTATTTTGCTGTCATAATGTCATAGAGTTATGTATATTTCGAACCATTCAAGCAATTTTAATGAAAATAACAATTCTTAACACTTTCAAATATCGAAAGGAAGAAAATTTTATTACTTTGCCAACATCAAAAACTTACATCCAAAGATTGTTTTATTCCCACAAAAATTGACTACAGTAAGTCAAAATAAATTAAACTTGATTACATAGCAGAATCATGAGCCTAGTACATAGACTAATTAATATCTAATCCGTAGTATGTAGGCTTGCATTGGGGACATCTTCTACAATTAGATTGGTTTCACTGCAACCATTCATGTATTGATTTTTAGTATAGTTGGTCTCATGCGCCAAGTACTGCTTGCATCTTTTGTAGGCATTCTGAACATCCTTAGGTGCACAAAATTGTTTGTGTATGTACTTGGTAGAACCACACCTATAACAAGGTAATAAGCGAGAAGTAGAAGTAGAATTTAATAAATTTCTACCATTCCTAAGACTGAAATTGGACTAATTCTTGTTAGAGTTTTGGCTATTATCTTGGCGAGTCCAAGTCATATTCTGATTGTTTTCTCCTCTACCACGACCTTTGCCATTCCCTCCTTTACCACCAAGTTTGTAAGGTTTAGAATGATTGTTCTTTTTATCCTTACGAGTTTTCCCACTAGTATTGCATGTCTCATGGACTTTTCTTATACCGGATGGCCTAGCATTGCTGTTGAGAAGAATCTTATGATACTTATCTTTCTTGGCCAACACATTTTTAAGATTGTTGAATGATCTTAATCTTCCTTGCTGATAATCTATACGATATTGATGTGCGAGCATGTCCATGGAAGTAGGGAAAGCGGTAAAAACACCATAGCTTGGTTGGTCTTTATAACGCCACAAAAGGCTAGCTTAGATTGTAGATTCAACATTGCTTGATAAAAAGCATTGATTTTAGGGAAATCCAATAACTGGATTGAATCTCACTTTTTTTTGTAACTCTGAAAGTTGTGCATCATGCACATTGTTAAACTGTTCTTGTAAAGTCACCCACAAATCCACAAGGTCATCATTTAGCAAGTACTATTTCCACACATCCGGGAGGAGCCCGTGTTGGCAGAATGGGACTTGCTCCGAGCGCCACAGTCGATCCGACGTTCGCAGTGCTCTTTGCTTCAGACCTCATTCTCCTGCTGGAGACGGTCCATTCGGGCCTGCTCGCCCTTTTCCCCTCGCCGAGTGTGAAGGGTGGCTTCTTCGACCCGGTCCTCTAGAGTGGTGGCCGACACACTTGAGACCCTGACAGCCGCGCTCACGGCCTCCACCTTCTCGTCAACCTCGGGAATCGGATCAAGGTATTGATTGTAGTCGGGGGAGTGCAGCATGGGTTGCGGAGTGTCACCCTAGATAAGACGGCCGTTTCCATCCTTCACGACCATTCGGGCCTGACAAGTCCTCTTTATCAGCACCAGCATACGCTGGTGGGCTGTACCCTGCATGGCAGAGGAACGAGATTTCTTCATTTTGGTTGTAACAAAAAAGATACAAGGGACACGTCAGCCCGAAAACCCACACAAACGGTACAAACAAACACATAAAGTAGGGAGATCACGAACGTACCATGAGGGTGTGAGAGACCACAATGTTCGACTAGCTCCCAGTGGTTGGCCGCCCAGAAATTCCTTGCGTCCAGGTGGGGATCAAAGGTAAACTTGATATGGGCTAAACGTCTTTCCTCTAAACGGGTGAGGGGGTAAGATCGTTGATTTACACACAAAAAAGGCATTAGTAATCACGAATACGAAACAACAGAAGTAAGCAAACGCTGATAGCCGACAATACGACACCACACCTAATGTCGATAGCTGACAACTCGTTGATCGATGTATCTGATCGCGCCCACACGATAGAGCACCATCTGGTTTATCGAACTCCCACTCACCCCCGATAAGGCAGTGATACTGGCGCTAGGAAGTCGATGAGGAAGGGGGCTCTGATAACCACCACTTCGTTTGGGGCTCCACCGTTATCGTGCCTTTGTCCTTCATACTGGGAAAGTACTTCAAACGGAAAAATTGTCCGATCTCTGCACGAGTGGGAAACTGCAACCCGCTAAGTTTCCATATGTTGTGAAATGTAATCAGCACGCGTGTCAATGTAGGCCCATACTGGTCTAACGTGATATTGAAAAGGGCAAGCACATACTGGAAGAATGGGTGGATGAGACGCTTCAACCCGGCCTTGAGCTGAAACTCGCTCACGCAAACGTAACCCTGAGGAGGACGTGTGAATGACTCTCCTTGACGGAGGGCCCTCAGCTTCATCGGTCGAGGGATATGGTAGTCTCGGTACCACCGCTCGATCTCGCAAATAGACGGAGACCCCTCCGGCTCTTGCACCACTTGGCCATCTGCGAGACGCCACAGCTCTGGCCCACCTCAGGGGAGTACGGGGAGAGCAGCCCCTGACGCCCATCTATCACGAGGGAGAATAACGTAACCATGTGAACCCTCAGAGGAAGAGGTCGACACCTCACCGCTCGGCACCATCGAGGCACCTTGTTGTTCGGACCGCACGATCACTGCTTCGCTCAGCTGCATACTCGGCACAGATGACCTACGCAAAGCACCACTAGTGTTCACGGAAAGTGGGGAGATGCTCAGTACGCTATCGGACGAGGAGTCTGAAACACTATGAGCAGGACCATGTGACCCTATACGGAACCTAGAGGTTTGTGGAAGGGACTCATCGCTGGAAACGGCTACCAGCTCCATTATCCTAACAGAAAATTAAACGGGAGAATAAGCCAAACGGCGAACGCGTGGAGTATGTCACCAACCCAGTTCCTCAAACAGCACAAACAGATCCCATCATTTTGCAAACACCCAAAATAGATCAAACACCCTAAAAGCAACAAAAACCTCAAGAACAATACCGTTCTTCAATACAAGCCCATACACAAAGTTGGAAAAATGCACAATGCAGTACCTAAACTAGCCAAACACACTCCACAAAATTCAAGAACAACAAAAATTCCAGACATTCACCACCAACAGTACCACAAAAACAGTAACAACACGCACATAAATACACCAAGGCAAAACAAAAACACCACACGTTTTGAGGCAGAGGACAAAAACAAGCAAATTACCTTTACAAAGACGACAAGAAGATTCACGAGAGTGAAAAGCTCTAAATTGAGTACAAAAGCTTCGCAATAAATGTTTTGGAAGAGTTTCAGTTGAGCACGGATGTGTAAAAAAAATGAAGGTGAAAGCAAGACTATTTATAGACAGCAAAACTAACCTTAAGCAAATGCCTACCGTTTATTTTCAGCGCTTCCGGCCGCAGGATTGTGACATGTGTCTCACGCACTTCCGCCAAAATTAATTGCCCTACCGCTTCTAATTCGGCGAGGCACGCGTCACACATGCAGCAACCAACTGGAAAAAAACGTCTGACACATGGGCATGTCAAATGACAAGTAACCGTTACGAAGTCGAAAAGGTTAGAATGCAAAGACAGCAATATCAAATTTCGGAGTCCACCACGATAGTCGAACAACAACAACAACGTTCGCACTATCGTGGCACGAGTAGCAACATCGCTTGTCGCCACGTAAGCGACTCTAAACAGCAACATCAAGTTTCAGAGTCTACCCCGATAGTCGAACAACAATCAGTAGAGTAAACGGCTTAATTCAAGAGTTAGCGCGAAATCACTATTTTTCGTAAATTGTGTGGTTTGCCGGTTTTGATCACGACTTAATTATTAGCCGATAATTTGAATTGAGTCTCTTCTTGAGAGTTGTTATACACATGATTTCGAGTTTGTGGGCGGTTCCGGATGATTATTTCGACTACCGAGGAATATAATATGAATATTTGAAGTTGTAGAATCTCGTCGAGTTTATCCGTTCGTTTCGAGTTTATCCGAATCGTGATGGTTATCCGTTTGGACCGTTGATCGTCCCGAGCCGCGAGTATAAATATCGGAAATAGTCAAAAAACTGTCGAAAACACTGTTGGAAGTTTGACCGACGTTGACTTTTGCGTTGACCGTTGACTTTCGAGCTGACCGGAGAACCACCGTGGGCACCGATCTGTTTACCGTCGGATTTCTCGATTCCGGCCACCTCCGGCCAAGATATTGGTATATTTCGATTTCTCTCTTCATTTCCTGTTGATTAGAACTTGGAATTTTGAAATTTGATGCTGGAATGAGTGAGAACGGATGAGATGAAATTCTTGGAATTTCGCCGGAATCAGCCTTGCTTGGGGGCGGAGCTCCGGTGACTTTCCGGTGTGGATTCTTGGTGAGTTTTGTTGGGTTTTGGTTGGTGATCATTTCCGCTTTGGTTTGGAGGTACGAGGTGGCGTGACGGCGCCGGAATCGGTCAGGGAAGTTTTCCGGCTGGTTTGGGGTTTTGAGCATTCGAGCTGATTTCCGGCGTATGTGGCCTGAATTGGTCTTAGCCTCAGTTGAGTAATGTGTTGGGCTCGTTGAGGAGAAGCTTCGGTGAGCTGGGCCGCCGGAAAATCTCTCCGGTTGACGGCGCGGCGGCGGCGGCGGTCAACGGCGGAGCTCCGGCGACCATTGACTTTTTTGGAAATATATCTAGTTATATGTCGTTTTGCTCGTATTCGCACCCCGATCGTCGCCTTAAGGTTTTCCAGTTGATTTGGGTATCGGATTTTCAGTCGAGGGTTTATGCGGAAAGTTTTGGGAATTTCGTCGATTATTTTGTACCGCGTAATATATTTCCGGGAACGGTTGGTTTCAGAGATGTGGTACAGTGTTGTAAGCTATGAATTTGATCAGATATATTTTATGATTATTCAGGGGATCGAGATCGTGCTTCGGGCGAGGGATCTTCCGCCGGACCACGTGATTAGCGCGAGTGCGCGCTTTGCTCATCTGTGAGTGGACCTTTCTGTTCACTGATCGATTGCGAGTCTTTATATTACATATTACAAGCATGTGCTTTACGATTATGCATTTACATTATGCTTTATACGTATGCATGAAACTATTTATGATTTTATTTACACAGAGTACAGTCTTAGTATATGTGGTTGTATCGATACACTTACATCCGGGCTGATCCCCGAGGATGTCTACCAGGGGGGAACTGCACCTTGTGCTGATGTATTTCCGGGTGGGAACAGATACCCTGACCTGAGGCCTTTCTGGCTAGAATCACGTGTGGGTCTGGGATCCCGTGATTCGGACTGTACTAGCACGGATGTTTTCATGAGTGACTCCGTGGGATTTTCTATGCATGCTCTGTACGCTGGAGGAGTTTGGGTTCACCTCGTGTATTATATCATATTCTTTCATTTTGACTCACATATGTTTTTATAATATATATTATTCGGCGAAAGACATTTATTTTCGTCCACTCACTCTAACGATTTTATGTCTTTCCCCTGGGCTTTTCGATTTTCGTGCCCAATTTGCAGTTCAGATTCTGGTATTGCACGTCGCTGTCAGAGGCTTAGTGTTTGAGTCACCTTTCTTTTCCAGTAGTTTTCTTATTTTGCCTACTGTTGTATATTTTGTATATGTACACTAGAGGTCGCTCTGATATGTTACTGATACATGTTTTATGTGGTTTTTTCCAGATTTTCTATATTATACAGTTAAGTTTACTGTTTATTGCTATTGTTATGATATTGAGAAATCCGGATGGGATTGGTGCCCACGGTTTGGCTTTTGTGCATAGGATGAAGTGTATTTTCCGGGTGCAGGTTATTGGCAATTCCGCGTTAGTAGCGTTACTCTGCCGAAATTTTTATGGTTTTTGTTGGTTCGTGTTTTCAGAAGGGGTTTGATTCCGGTTTAGGAAACTAAATTGGGGTTGGGTCTTTTCAGCTTGGTATCAGAGCATTAGGTTGTTAGATTCTATAGACTCTTGTAGTTGTGACACTTAGGGTATTTGAGTTTGTACAGCATGTCTGGAGTGATGACCCGACTGGCCAGTGGTACTCATCAATGCTTCGGGTGTTGTGTGTTCTCAAATATCTAAGGTCTCATGATTACGTTCCTTCTGCTTGTACCTAATGCTTGTCTTGTATCAGTAGGATGCCTCCTAGTCTTGGTCCCCGAGTGAATTTGGAAGTGGATCCTGATGAGGATCGCCAGGCGCACGACTTGCTGATGCGAGTATTGCGTTTGGAGGAGCATTTTGACCCTGTGGTAAAAGCTCGTACTGTTGGTGCGACTGTCTTTTTGGGGTTCAGCTGATCCAGAGATTTGTGAGGCATGGTTGGTTCAGGTTGAACGTGTATGTGAGCGTCTGCGTTTTACCCCTGAGCAGATGACAGTGGCAGCAGTTGGATTACTTGAGTCAGATGCATACTTCTTGTGGGTTAGCACCGATCGGGTACCAGTTGATACTCCGTGGACTTTGTTTCGGGATTTGTTCATGCGGAGATACTTCAATTAGGTTACCCAGCAGCGTAAGTATGAGGAGTTCACGAATTTGAGGCAGGGCAGTTTGTCTGTGCTTGAGTACCGGGACAGATTTACCCGCCTATCTCGGTTTGCGCATGACATGGTGGCTACTGAGGAAGCCAAGTGCCGCAGATTTGAGCTAGGTTTGAACTTGAACATCAAGGGGACTCTGACTACGATGCCTCAGAATAACTTCGATGAGTTTGTCAGTGCAGCACTCCGAGGTGAGGATATCGAGAAGGAAAGGCAGATGAGATACTAGCCTTGACGGTTTGAGGAGGGTGGACCGAGTCAGGGGCCTTCCAAGAGGTTGAGTTCTGATACTTCCGGATCTGCTTCATCCTTGGGCAGTGGACCATATCGACCACAAGTTAGTGCACCGAGACAGAGACAGAGATGGAGGAGAGATCGACCGCAGCGACCACAGGCTAGTTGGGGTTCTAGCGGTTCCAGTTATTCTCGGCATACTGGTGGCACGTTTGCCGTACCGAGGGAGTATCCACTATGCAACTTCTACAATAGGCATCACTTTGGTTCTTGTTAGCGAGGCCTTACCCTTTGTTATCGTTGTGGCCAGGAAGGTCACTTTGCGAGGGACTGTCTCCAGCCTGTTGGTGTTGGTGGACAAGCGGCCCAGAGTTCCGGAGGAGAGCGAGGTGCCACTTCGGGGACTCGACCAGTTCAGTTTGCGGGCCAGGGTAGACTGCATGGATAGCCTCAGCGTGGACGACCAGCCGGGCAGGGTAGGGTTCATGCCATGACTTTGTGTGAGGGCAGAGCTTCACCGGAGGTTATTATTGGTACATTGCATGTCTTTGGTATTCCAGTACTTACATTGCTTGATCCAGGTGCTACGCATTCATTTATGTCGTATAGATTATCATCTTTAGCTACTGTACCTGTGTCTCCACTTCCGGGGTTGTGGAAAGTGTTGTATCCATCCGGTGAGGTTGTGAGTATTGGCTGGGTGTACAGAGACTGTGAGATTTTTATTGGGGACCATGGTTTAGTCGCGGATTTGTTGTTGTTGGATATCGTTGATTTTTATTTGATTTTGGGTATGGACTTCTTGGAGACACATTGGGCCATATTCAGTTGTCACAAGAAGGAGGTTGCGTTTCGACGACCAGGCTTCCCCAAGATATTGTTTTGCGGTGAGCAGAGTACTTCATTGCCATGTGTGATTTCTGCGATGAAGGTAGATCG
Organism: Geum urbanum; assembly: GCA_946800695.1. Taxonomy (NCBI): domain Eukaryota; kingdom Viridiplantae; phylum Streptophyta; class Magnoliopsida; order Rosales; family Rosaceae; genus Geum; species Geum urbanum. The sequence goes on from OX327001.1 coordinate 15,331,664, forward strand.
GTTAATGAAGAAGGGATGTGTTGCTTATTTAGCTCATGTGGTAGATACTACGGCTACTGTGCCGGACATTGGTGATATTGAGGTAGTTTCCGAGTTTCCAGATGTGTTTTCGGAGGAGCTACCGGGTATACCTCCAATTCGGGAGATTGATTTCACCATTGAGCTATTGCCGGGCACGGGACCCATTTCACATGCACCGTATCGTATGTCACCAGCGGAGTTGAAAGAGCTACAGATTCAACTTTAAGAGTTGCTGGAGAAGGGTTTCATACGACCCAGTGTATCGCTGTGGAGTGCTCCAGTTTTATTTGTGCGGAAGAAGGATGAATCCATGCGGTTGTGTATCGATTACCGGAAGCTGAATCAGGTCACTATGAAGAACAAGTATCCGTTGCCGCGGATTGACGACTTGTTTGATCAGCTCAAGGGAGCTTCAGTCTTTTCGAAGATTGATCTCAGGTCCGGATATCATCAGTGGAGGATCCGAGAGTCAGATGTGGCTAGGATAGCTTTTAGATCGCGGTATAGGCACTATGCGTTTTTGGTTATGCCGTTTGGGTTGACCAACGCCCCCGCAGCTTTTATGGACTTGATGAACTGGGTATTCAGACGATTTCTAGACAAGTTTGTGATTGTGTTCATCGACGACATCTTGATCTATTATAGGAGTGTGGGCCAGCACAAAAACCATTTGCGAGCGGTGTTGCGGACTTTGCGGGATAATCAGTTGTTTGCGAAGTTCAGCAAGTGCGAGTTTTGGTTGGACAGTGTGAAGTTTCTGGGCTATGTGATATCAACTGAAGGAGTCAGTGTAGATCCTGACAAGATCGAGGCCGTATTGAATTGGAGTAGACCTACCACTGTACCAGAAATCCGAAGTTTCTTGGGTTTGGCAGGCTACTATCGGCGTTTTGTGCAGGATTTTTCTCAGATTGCTACTCCACTGACCAGGTTGACGAAGAAAGGCGTTAAGTTCGAGTGGTCTGATGCATGTGAGGAGAGTTACTTGCTTCTGAAGGAAAAGTTGACTACTGCACCGGTTTTGACTTTACCAGACGATAGCGGTGAGTTCGTGGTTTACAGTGATGCGTCGAAGTTGGGTCTTTGTTGTGTACTGATGTAGCATGGCAGAGTTATAGCTTATGGTTCCAGGCAGCTGAAACCACACGAAGTTAACTATCCGACCCATGATTTGAAGTTGGCCGGTATTGTCTTAGCGTTGAAAAGTTGGAGACATTACCTGTAGGGAGCTCAGTACAAGATCTACACCGATCACAAGAGTCTCACTTACTTGCGGACGCAGCCAGATTTGAACATGAGGCAGCGCAGATGGATGGAGTTGATCAACGACTATGATTGCACTTTCGAGTACCATCCATGGAAGGCTAATGTTGTTGCCGATGCACTCAGTCGGAAATCTGGAGCTTCGTTGTTTCATATGTGTGTGGCCAGAGTATCTATGTTAGCCGAGCTTCGGGCTACGGGTTCCGAGTTCAAGTGGGAAAACGATGGAGCTTTGTTGGCCAGTTTTCAAGTTCGACCCGTGTTGGTTGATCAGGTTCGAGAAGCTCAGGATTCAGATTCCTACTTGTTGGACAAGCAGACCATGATACGGAATGGTGTGCCAACAGAGTTTCGGTTGAGTGATGACAGTACGTTGCTTTTCAGAGGCAGGTTGTGCTTACCCAGAGACGAGAGTCTGAAGAAGGAGATATTAGACGAGACTCACTATTCGGCGTATGTGATGCATCCCGGTGGTACGAAGATGTTTCGTACACTTCGAGCTTATTACTGGTGGCGCAACATGAAACGGGAGATTGCCGCATATGTGAGTTGATGTTTGATCTGTCAGCAGGTTAAAGCAGAGAGGCAGAAGCCTGCGGGAAAGTTGCAGCCACTGGAGATTCCAGTTTGGAAGTGGGAACACATTACCATGGATTTCGTGTATCAGTTGCTGCGTACTTCGGCGGGTAATACTGGTATATGGGTTATCATGGATCGACTGACGAAATCCGCTCATTTTCTCGCACTTCCGGGGAAGATTTCAGTGGGCAGATTGGCTAAGCTGTATTTGTAGAAGATCGTTTGACTGCACGGTGTGCCTGTATCTATTGTTTCTAACCGAGACAGTCAGTTTACTTCTGAGTTCTGGCAGGCATTACAGCGAGCCTTGGGCACGAGATTGCGTTTCAATACAGCTTTTCATCCTCAGACTGATAGGCAGTCTGAGCGGACTATACAGACTCTTGAAGATATGTTGCGGTCTTGTGTTTTGCAGTTTCAGGGAAATTGGGACCAGCAACTGCATTTGATTGAGTTCGCCTACAACAATAGCTATCAGGCCAGTATCGAAATGGCACCGTATGAGGCCCTGTACGGGAGGCAGTACCGCACTCCGTTGTGTTGGAGTGAGGTGGGCGAGCGATGGCTTATTGGCCATGATCTGGTGAAGAACACCATGGAGGACATCCAGGTTATTCAGGATAGATTGAAGATTGCCCAGGATCGCAAGAAAAGTTATGCGGACGTGAGGAGAAAGAATCTCGAGTTCGATGTAGGCGATTGGGTATTCCTGAAACTATCTCCGTGGAGGGGAGTTGTGCATTTCGGGAAGCGTGGCAAGCTTCGACCACGGTACATTGGTCCGTATGAGATTACCGAGAGGGTTGGTGCCGTGGCTTACAGACTTGAGTTACCAGCCTAGATGGCTCGTGTTCATGATGTTTTCCACGTTTCGATGTTGCGGAAGTATATTCCAGATCCATCGCATGTGTTAGCGCCACAGCAGTTACCGATCCGAGAGGATTTGACATATGTGGAGGAGCCGGTACAGATTCTCGATCGGCGTGAGCAGGAATTGAGGGACCGTGTTATACTGCTGGTGAAGGTCTTGTGGCAGAATCACTCGGTTGAGCAGGCCACCTGGGAGACTGAGCAGCGTATGCGGGAGCAGTACCCTCATCTCTTCACTTGACAGGTACATAAATTTCAATGTCGAAATTTTTTTTAAGGAGTGTAGATTTGTGATGACCCAGAACCGAATCAGTAGAGTAATCGGCTTAATTCACGAGTTAGTGCGAAATCACTGTTTTCCGTAAATTGTGTGGTTTGCCGGTTTTGATCACGACTTAATTATCGGCTGAGAATTTGAGTTGAGTCTCTTCTTGAGAGTTGTTGTACACGTGATTTCGAGTTCGTGGGCGATTCCGGATGATTATTTCGACGACCGAGGAATATAATATGAATATTTGAAGTTGTGGAATCTCGTCGAGTTTATTCGTTCGTTTCGAGTTTATCCGAATCGTGATGATTATTCGTTTGGACCGTCGATCATCCCGAGCCACGAGTATAAATATCGGAAATAGTCGAAAAACTGTCGAAAATACTGTTAGAAGTTTGACCGGCGTTGACTTTTACGTTGACCGTTGACTTTCGAGCTGACCGGAGAACCACCGCGGGCACCGATCTGTTTGCCGTTAGATTTCGTGATTCCGGCAACCTCCGGCCAATATATTGATATATTTCGATTCCTCTCTTCATTTGTTGTTGATTAGAACTTGGAATTTTGAAATTTGATGTTGGAACGAGTGAGAATGGAGGAGATGAAATTCTTGGAATTTCGCCGGAATCGGCCTTGCTTGGAGGCGGAGCTCCGGTGACTTTCCGGTGTGGATTCTTGGTGGGTTTTTTTGGGTTTTGGTTGGTGATCATTTCTCCTTTGGTTTGGAGGGACGAGGTGGCGCGACGGCGCGGGAATCGGTCCGAGAAGTTTTCCGACCGGTTTGGGGTTTTGAGCTTTTGAGCTGATTTTCGGCGTATGTGGCCGGAATTGGTCTTAGCCTCAGTTGAGTAATGTGTTGGGCTCGTTGAGGAGAAGCTTCGGTGATCTTGGCCGTCGGAAAATCTCTTCGGTTGACGGCGCGCCGGCGGCGGCAGCTGCTTTCAACGGCGGAGCTCCGGCGACCATTGACTTTTTTGGAAATATGTCGAGTTATATGTCGTTTTGCTTGTATTTGCGCCCGGATCTTCGCCTTGAGGTTTTCGAGTTGATTTGGGTATCGGATTTTCAGTCGAGGGTTTATGCGGAAAGTTTTGAGAATTTCGTCGATTATTTTGTACCGCGTAATATATTTCCGGGAACGGTTGGTTTCAGAGGTGTGGTACAGTGTTGTGAGCTATGAATTTGATCAGATATATTTTATGATTATTCAGGGGATCGAGATCGTGCTTCGGGCGAGGGATCTTCCGCCGGACTACGTGATTAACGCGAGTGCGCGCTTTTCTCATCTGTGAGTGGACCTTTCTTTTCACTGATCGATTGCGAGTCTTTATATTACATATTACAATCATGTGCTTTATGATTATGCATTTACATTATGCTTTATACGTATGCATGAAACTATTTATGATTTGATTTACACAGAGTGCAGTCTTAGTATATGTGGTTGTATCGATACATTTGCATCCCGGCTGATCCCCGAGGATGTCTACCAGGGGGGAACTGTACCTTGTGCCGATGTATTTTCGGGTGGGTACAGATTTCTGTTCCTTGTGCCGATGTATTTCCGGGTGGGAACAGATACCCTGACCTGAGGTCTTTCTGGCTAGAATCATGTGTGGGTCTGGGATGCCGTGATTCGGACTGTACTAGCACGAATGTGTCCATGAGTGACCCCATGGAATTTTTCAATGCATGCTCAGTACGCTGGAGGAGTTTGGGTTCACCTCGTGTACTATATCATTTTCATTCATTTTGACTCGCATATATATGTTTTTATAACATATATTATTCGGCGAAAGACATTTATTTTCGTCCACTCACTCTAACGATTTTATGTCTTTCCCCTGGGCTTTTCGATTTTCGTGCCCAGTTTGCAGTTCAGATTCTGGTGTTGCACGTCGCTGTCGGAGGCTTAGTGTTCGAGCCACCTCTCTTTTCCAGTAGGTTTCTTGTTTTGCCTACTATTGTATATTTTGTATATGTACACTAGAGGTCGCTTTGATATGTTACTGATACATGTTTTATGTGGTTTTTTCCATATTTTCTATATTATACAGTTAAGTTTACTGTTTATTGCTATTGTTATGATATTGAGAAATCCGGATGGGATTGGTGCCCACGGTTTGGCTTTTGTGGCATAGGATGAAGTGTATTTTCCGGGTGCAGGTTATTGGCAATTCCGCGTTAGTAGCGTTACTCTGCCAAAATTTTTATGGTTTTTGTTGGTTCGTGTTTTCAGAAGGGTTTGATTCCGGTTTAGGAAACTAAATCGGGGTTGGGTCCTTTCACATTCGCACTATCATGGTACGAGTAGCAACATCGCTTGTCGCCACGTAAGCGGCTCCAAATAGCAACATCAAGTTTCGTAGTCCACCCTGATAGTCGAACAACAACAACGTTCGCACTATCGTGGCACGAGTAGCAACATTGCTTGTCGCCATGTAAACGGCTCCAAATAGCAACATCAAGTTTCAGAGTACACCCCGATAGTCGAACAACAACAATGTTCGCACTATCGTGGCACGAGTAGCAACATTGCTTGTCGCCACGTAAGCGGCTCGAAATAGCAACATCAAGGTTCGAAGTCCACCCCGATAGTCGAACAGCAACAATGTTCGCATTATGGTGGCACGAGTAACAACATCGTTTGTCGCCACGTAAGCGGCTCCAAACAGCAACGATAGCCCCACGCCACAACCATTCGACATCCAATCTCAGAACCAGCTCTTCATCGGAGAGTTGGGGGACTTGGGGGTATCGGGTCACAGACCCCTCCCTGAGTGACCACATGTGCGTAAAATTGAAAAAAGTTTTTACAACTCCCTAATCAAGAGTTGTTTCCCTTGACTTGGGGACTTGGGGGACTTGTTAGTGTGTGATCCCATAACACATAATTATCGCACACTTAGTCACTAAAAATGGGTCAACACAGCTCAGACCAAACGCAAGATGACAATACAGGCTTCAAACTTAAACAAGGAAACAATACCATCCGAACGTCCACGCATTCAAAACAACAAACAGAAGGTACCAGGACATGTCATGTACAAAAAACAGGATTCCACATTGAAGAAAAACAAAAGATCACACACTCAACCGACAGTATAAGCAACACATTTATGACAGATACAAGGTACGCCCGTTACTCTACCAATACTACTGTGACACTTCATACATTCTAACTAGAGCGTCGGAGAGTCGAAGGCGGGAATACCCCGTCACGGCTCCTAACGCCCGTTTGGTGTATAATTCTTAACAACAGGTAAAGGACGACACACGTGTGATAGTCTAGATCAGCCGAAATAGCACTATCCGCTCTTCTGCTAAGTCCCTCATGGAATTTGGTAGAAACAGAGAGGACTATGTTCCTCCATTATTCCAAGTTCTTCTTATTATTGCCAGCCCTCTCATATATTTCGAACTCAAGAATAAAAAAACACCATACACGTTTCATTCTTACTACTCCTAACCTCGATGAAACAAGAGGCTTGACTGCAGGTGCTTATGATTGCAATTTTAAAGTGCAAGCCACTTATCTACACGATTATGGGTATTTACGCATGGGTTTCACACCCCATTCTCCATTGTTACTGCTTTTGTTCTTGTTCATCTTTATGCTTAATACTCTGGATCTTAGATCTCGAGCGGCAATAATGGGCTTTTCTCAGTCTTGGAGGTGGTGGGGGTATTGTTAATAGGATGAGGGATCTCATCTTGTTGGTGGTTATTTGTTTGTTGAGTTCTGTGTTGAGGTTTGCTAGGCTTCGGTCCCTCAGATGGTATTCTTGGATTATGGCTTCTATTGTGACATCTTTGTTGAACATTGTGCAACAGCTTGTGGTTGGGCAACACATTTGTGAGGTTGGCAACAATAGTTACGATCCATAATATCTTATTTAATTTTTTAGGATTACGCTCTTTGCTTGGACCGATGTGGTTAAGGTTTAGTTAATTTTCAGCATTATATTTGGGCTATTGGAACTCGCTTAATTGAGTTTATCCCGATGGTGATGGTGGTTTAGTGAAAGTTTCATCACTTTGATATAAAAATGCCATTTAGAATATAATTTTAGTGTTTTTTTTATTACAACGATAACAAACTTGGAGACGAAAGGATTTAAACTTGAATGGCAAAAAGGAAGACACATTGCCTTGACCACTTTGGTGTGTTTAATAGAATGTTTGGTGTGTTTAATAGAATGTTGCTGACCGTGGAAGAATAATAACTGTTTTTTTTAATAATGAATGAAATTAAAAAATGGACAAATTCTTGTTTAGTACCTTGTGGTTTGAGTCTTTTTTCATGGTATTACTTAAGATTTTATTTTTTTCAGTTTACTTCTTGAGGTTTGGGTTTCTCTTCATATTACTACTTGCATTTTCATTTTTTTTATTTTACCGCTTGAGGTTTTATTTTCCCATCACTTTTTAATTTCTGTTAAAGAATTCATTTAAAATGGAGGGTATTTTAAACAATTGATTATTCTTAACAAAAAAAGTCATATTTATTGATTTTTTTTAACACATTGTCATATTTGAGTTTACTTCTTTTTTAAATATTCTAACATAAAAAAGTTATATTTCTAAAGAGGTCCCTTCTAAATATGTCAAATATTTCTACTTATTTAGAAATAATTTTAATATAATAATATTTAAGGAGATTTATTTTCTGTAACTTTCGGTGTGTGTCTTTTCCTAATCAGATATGATTTAGTATATATAGAGATACAGAGAATCTCTGTTCTATCAGGATAGTTACTGTAACAGATTTTATCAACCTATATATTAGGCATTCTATCAATAAAAGAGTTACAGTTACAATTATCATATAATTTCCTTCAACACATTATCAACACGCTATGAGTTGATAGCTACCAATCACCATAGAGAAAAAAAAATCCAAAACCCCTAAATCACCAAAGCCTTCGCCGCCAGCCTCACTACCTTGACGGAATATTCATCACTGCTGATTATCATCGCCCAATTTCTTCCAACGTCGGAGTTCATGGACGTTTTGTTTCTAATTTTTCCTACAATGTTTTCATACCGAGCATAACACACATCCAAGTAAATTTACTATCTCTCTTGGATTTAAAAATTAGGTTGCAAAACTTAATTACCCCAACACCCTATATCTAGGTCTAGATTTAGGTTGAATTTTTCATACCATGCAATTTATTTTCAATTTTATACCATAGTTCCTATGGACATATATCGTTTTATTTGTGTACAAAGTTGAGTATAAGTGACGGTCTTGGGGGAGTCACGATATATGAAAAAAGGGAAGTCAATCTTTTGTGACTCTGTGTTAGTCACAGTTTTATGGGGAGTAGTATAAAGTCACCAGTTTTTGCATCAATTTTTGTGACCGTACATCATTGATCACGGTTCTTATTTCCTAAACTTGATATCAGTGATCGTGGTTTTTCGATCTGTAAACTAATTACATCTCTTGTCTCTCTTGTAGATGACATCAACAAAGCCGAAAAAGACTGATTTTGATATCCTTGATCATCAATGACAGAATACCATTGTTGGGTGTCAGATGTTGAGAATGCGCTTTTCGGTATGAATCAAATGGATACAATCCAACCACCACCACCTAGTACTGAGCCACCAACTCCAGCATGCAAAGCTCAAGCCCTCATGTTGTTTAGGCGACATATACATCAAGTTCTAAAGAAACAATATTTGCTAAAGAATGACCCCGCGTTTTTGTAGGTGACTTTACAAGACAAGTTCAATAATGTGCATATTGCACAACTTCCTGAACCGTGAGAAAGATGGGATTCAATCCAATTATTGAATTATCCAAGTATTAATGCTTTTAATCAAACTATGTTAGAGCTTCAATTAGAGTTGAGTGTTTTTGGCATTGTAAAGACCAATCAGATTATGATCGAGAAGTCTTTAAGCACTTTTCTTACTTCCATGGACACACTTGCTAATCAACATCGCTCAAATTATGAATAAGAAAGACTATGATCCTTTAGTGATCTCATGAATGTGCTTGCCAAGAATGAGTGATATTCGCGAGATACTTCTTAACAACAATGCTAGGTAAGCCGGTTCAACGCATGTCCATGAAACTTACAATACTGGAGGGAAAGCACAAAATGATAAGAGGAACAATCATTCAGAATCTTATCAAAATAATGGTGGTAGAAGAGGACATGGCAGAGGTCATGGTAGAGGAGGACAAAGTTAAAATTTGACTTGGACTTGCCAAGACAATAGCCATAACTCCAATAAGAATCAATCCAATTCCGATCCTAGGAATGATGGGATTTCTTCTCATTCTACTTCTTGCTTGTCACCTTGCTATAAGTGTGGTTCTACTAAGCACATGCACAATCAATGTTGTGCACCCAAGGATATTTAAAATGCCTACAAAAAGTACACACGATACTTGGCACATGAGGCTAACTTCACTAAAGACTGTGAGATGGAAGATTGAGGTGAAGCCAATCTTAGAAGAGCAGACAACACAACAGCAAGTCTGTAATCAAGTTTAACTTTATTTTTGACTTGGTTTTTAGTTATGATTTTTGAATAAGACAATCTTTGATGTAAGTTTTGATGTTAGGCAAAATAACCCAGTATATATCAGCTACAGTATTTGCAAGAGCCCCATACTCTGCCTCTGTAGAGTGACGTGACACTAAAGGTTGTTTCTTAGATTGCCATGATATGGCACTGTAGCCAAGGAAAATCACAAAACCTGCAGTTAATCTTCTTGTACCAGGTTCACCTCCCTAATCGGCATCACTATAAGCAATTAGATCAGTAGGACCTGAAGAATACTAAAGTTCCTTGTTAATAGTATCTTGAAAATATCTAACAATTATCTTTGCAGCTGACATATGAACTTTTGTAGGAGCTTTCATAAATTGACAAGCAATATTCACTGCATAAGCTAGATCAGGAAGTGTGAAAGTCAAATATTGAAGTCCACCAACTAGACTCCTATATTGAGTAGGATCTGGCAAATGATCACCATCAGTAGGCAGAAGATGAGAATTAGGAAGACAAGGTGTAGAACAAGGTTTGCATGTAGCCATGTTAGCTTTAACAATTAAATCCTTAGCATATTTAGCTTGTGTGACTAAAATACCATTTGCATGATAGTCAATTTGTAGCCCCAAGAAGTAAGTTAACTTCCCCATATCCTTGAGATCAAAGACTGCACTGAGCTATAGAATTATCACTTCTTGTCAATATTATGTCATCTCCATAAAGTAGAAGAATGACCACAGTAGCCTGAAAATTTCTCAGAAATAGGCTTGGATCTGAGTGACTAGAACAGAAGCCAATAGCTGGAAGAAAGCTAGTGATTTTTTCATTCCAAGCACTAGGAGCTTGTTTAAGACCATAAAGAGACTTATGAAGTTTTCAAACAAAGGCATGATTTGTAGAATCAACAAACCCTTTTGGTTGAGCCATATAAACCTCTTCTTTTAAGTCTCAATGTAAAAAAACATTCTTAACATGAAGCTGCCTTAATTTCCACTTATGAGAAGCTGCCAAAGTCAATACTAATCTCATAGTAATGTGCCTCACAACTGGACTGAAAGTCTCTTCAAAATCAAGGCCATGTTGTTGACTGAAACCTTGAGCAACTAGTTTTGTTTTATATCTAGCAATTGAGCCATCAGGATTTTTCTTAATCTTATAAACCCATTGACACCCCACAATATTCTTATGTGTAGGAGAAGGGACTAAAGACCAAGTACCTTGAGCATTCAAAGCATTAATTTCTTCCTGCATAGGATGTTGCCACCGAATAACACCATAGGTTGCCTTGTAAGAAGATGGTTCTGTGACTTTAGTAATTTCCTGAACACATGTTACTCCTGAATAAAAGGCATATTCCTCATATTTTCTAGATTCTACCATTGCAGAATAACAATGAAACTTAGGAAATAATCTCTTCTTGTGTACACTAGATTTTGCCCTTGTAATCATGGAGTGACCATGTAATGGAACATCTTCAGGTGTTGAAGGATGAACGTGTCCAATAGGTGAGTTAGCAGGAGGTAAAATAACCTATAATTGAGTAGCACTAAGGACAAGCAATTGTGTAATAGAGGCAAAAGTAGCAGGAGCAACAGACTCATTGACCTACAACAGACTCATTTCTCGTTGGAAGAAACACATGAATAACTTCAAATTGACTAGGCTTAGGTATGCTGGAAGACTCTGCTTTCTGATAATGCAAATAGGGAAAAGTATCTTCATCATGGATCACAATTCTGGAAATGAGGATTTTCTGATTATCAATATTGTATCAGACTAGCCCTTTGTACCCTGTAGCATACCCTAAAATACACACTCCACAGACCTGGATTAGAGTTTATTGGAATTATAAGGTCTAAGGTAAGGAAAACAAGCTGTGCCAAAACTTTTGAGTGAAGTAATCAAAGGTTTAGTGCCATGAAGCTTGAAAATTGGTGATTGCATATCAAGGACAGGGCTATGCATTCTATTTATCAAAATTGAAAAAGTAAATGGGCAGGGTGAAGCATGGAGATTGTTGTTTCCAAAAGATGTCTATTATTTCTCTCTGCCACTCCATTTTGTTGTGGTGTGTATGGAATGAAAGAAAATGTTGAATACCCTTTGACAAGAGAAATTGAGTCAATGTATGGTATTGAACTATCCCCCACCATCTATTTGAAGAATTTTAATCTCAGCACCAAACTAATTTGAGATAAACACATGAAAATGAATTAATAAAGAAGCAACTTCAGATTTATTCATCATTGGAAAAATCCAGAGGAATCTGGTACAATCATCTATGAACGTTACAAAGTACATATGACCTCTAAGTGAAACATATGGAAAAGGGTCCCCAAACATCATTATGAATTTTGTAGAAAAGCACAGTTGACCTATCAATACTTTCTAAGAAAGGCAGTCTACACATTTTGCCAGATAAGAAACCTCTACACATTTCTGAGTTGACACCTATATCAGACTCAATCTTAGAGAAAGATAACATTTTGGAAACTATCTCATTGGATGGATGTCCTAACCTTAGGTGCCAAATAGAGGTTTTGACTTTCTGACCTAAGTAAGCTACTGAAGACTTGAAGTTTTGAGAAGTGGTATTTGAGATTTTATAGAGTCCATTACTGCTGCTTCTGCCTTGGTATAAAACTACTTGTGTTGCCTTGTCCTGCAAATAGAATTCACTTTCATCAGTAATAATTCTGCAATTGTTATCTTTACATAACTTGCTGAAAGACATCATATTTACTGCTAAGTTTGGAACATGTAAAACATCCTGTAATTTAATAGTATGATCAACATGAGTAATTGCAGTAAAACCAGTATGCTTGATATCCAAACCTTCACCATTACCAGTGGTAATTCTGTCACCAGCATGACATGGTTGAGCTGAATGCATATTCTGGATATTTACAGTCATATGACGTGTAGCCCCACTATCAAGAATCTAAGAGTTAGGATGAGTATAGTTAGTTCTTACAAGTTGAATTGCAGGTTGAAGAGTCATGGCCTGAGTTTGAGCAGTCAAAGCCTGAATTGATTGAGGTGGAGGAGCTCCTTGATAAGAAAAATTAGCTTTGTGAAAGCAGTTCAAAGCAATATGTCCCTTTTTACCACATATCTGACAATCAACAGAAGAAGTTGATACAGAGTTATCTCCTGTTCGGTAATAGCAATTTGCTCCAGTGTGCCCTCTTGTAGAGCATATCTGACATTCAATCACACCACCACCTATATTGCCATTATTCTCATCGTTTCCATTGTTGGACCTGTTGTTGGACCAATGTTGTCCTTGAAATTTACCTCTATTTCCACCATTTTGATTGTTATTCCACCTGTTGTTTTTATTCCACATTGCACCATTATTGTTACCAGACCACCTGTTTCTTCCACCATTGCCACCAGAATTGTTATTTCCATGAGAATTCTGTGCCACAAAAGCTCCTTGAGCAGGGTCATTAGCCTCTTCATGTGAAATAGAAGATGTGGATGCAGATGTGGTCTAAGCCACCATAGCAGACATAGTACTAGATATTGACAAGACATTCCTCTTTTCAATAGTGCTTTCAGCAGCCAACAACTGAGTCTTGAGATCTTTCAAAGAGATTGGAGCGTCTCTAGCACAAATCACAGTTCGAATCATGTCATACTCTACAGGCAGACCATTCAAGGTAACAACTACAATATCCTCATTAGTAATTTTTGCTCCAACTGCAGCCAATTGGTCTCTTACCCTTTTGATCTTAAGTAGATATTTGTCAATACTGTTTGCTCCTTTATGAATGGTCTGAAGATCAGTCTTCAGTTTAAGAATGCTGGATCTTAAGAGAATGACATATCTATCCTTCAAGATAGACCAGGCTTCACTTGATGACTTAGAGCCAAGAACATACTCAATGACCTCAGTGGACAAAGTTGCAACAATCAAGCTTACTAATGCCTTATTTCTCTTAATCCATTTCTTATACTCAGGATTAGGTGCAAGATTTTCTTCTCCTTCACTTGAACTAACAAGAATAAATCTTTCAAGACAAGGCAAAATGAACCATCAAGATAACCAAACAAGTCATTACCCTCGAGTAAAGACTCAATCTGAAAACTCCAGGTAGCAAAATTATCATCATCTAGTCTAACTGTGATTATATGCAACAAACTGTTAATGTAACTCTGATCTCCTTGTGACGCCATTAGAGATTATACTTCAATATTCTTAAAAATAACATAAATTACCCAGAAGACTCGAAGAAAAGATCTGAGTAGAAACGAAATTACCAAACTTGCTGAGACGTTTCTGATGAAGAATCATTCTGAAACTTGTAGACCAGTCTTGATGAAGCTTCAGAAGGAAAAAGCCTCAAATCTTCAAAACTCAAAACTTTGCGGAAGCATCAGGATCAAAAACGTGAGCTCAACGCTCTAATACCATGATCGAAATCATGGTAGCAGTATAACACAAGAATAAAATTAAAACATTGGAACTATATCATTGAATCTTTTCAGAACAATCTCATAATCTCAGAGTTTTTCTACAATTGTAATCAAGATCTCTCTATCTCTATAGCTTTATCTCTCCGCTCTATGTATTCTCTATTCTCATAATCATACAATCTCTTATCTTTTCACTTTAATTTGAGATGAGTTGTAGTCTACCTATATATACCTAACAACTATCATAATGAGCTAACATTAACATTACAGGTGTCTAATCAAGATAAGTAACCTGAGACACAGTACAAGGTTAGCCTACAGCAGGTGCACAATAACTACCTACACTAACAGGCCGGAGCCGGCGCCACCTATCTCTTTGGAGTCTATTCCAAGCAGATCAAGTCCGCTCTCAGCTACGAAAAGTCCACCCTCAACCTCCTTGGCTTTTTCAAAGACCTCGGTGCCAATGTGGGAGTCCTCTAAGAGCATATGCACCTCCTATTGGGATAACACCTCCCATTTGAGGAGGTGCTATCACTATTCATCGAATAGGAGGTGCTGTTCCTGTTTTTCGTGCAGCGGTGTAAAAAATAGCACCTCCTATTACTATTCATAACTTATAAAATTTAAATTGTTTATTTCTCGATAATATTTTCAACCAATAAATAGGCGACACGTGTCATTATCGTGCAAATAATGAGACTATATTCCCGGTAAGATTTTCGACCAATGACGAGTAGACACGTGTCATTCTCACAGTAAGTTATTGTCTAAATAATTGAACCAAATTTCTGATAAGATTTCCGATCAATCACGGGCTGCCACGTGTCCAATCCACATGTCATTATCGTTCGAATAATTGAAGAAGATTTCCGATCAGATTTCCGAGCAATCAAAATGTGCCACGTGTCATCATCTTCAGATATCAGATGATCTGAATTTGGCTATAAAAATCGGCAATTGATCATTGTATTCTCACACCATCTTCAATTCACTAGTTATTCTACCTGTGCACACATTTCTTCAAATATTTCCTCACATTCCCACATCAGTAAGATGAATCATTTCGATTTGAACCATTTTATCACGAGGAGGCAACAACAACAACGTGAGCAAGATGCTGAAGTTGCTAATGCCTTCATCACTGACGTCATGGTAGCTACATCGTTCGATGATGAACCCCCTCACCGCCGTCGAAATGAAGAAAGGCATAAGGAGTCAAGGGGACAGAATCTGATGGAAGATTACTTCATCGAACGCCCAATCTTCAACGAGCAAACCTTTCGTCGGAGGTACAGAATGAGTATGAACTTATTCAACCGTATAATAACGGATCTCTGCAACCACGACCAATTTTGGCATCAAAGATCAGATGTCACTGGAATGCTCGGCCTTCTTCCCCAACAAAAGATGACCGGTGCTCTTCGTATGTTGGCGTACGGCTCAGCCGCAGATCAGTGCGCTGAAATCACAAGGATGGGTGATTCAACAACACTAGAATGCATGAAGAAGTGGTGCAAGCAAGTGTATGAGATTTACGGTGACATTTACCTTCGCGCTCCAAATGCAGCTGATCTCACTCGACTTCTAAGGAGGGGAAGGTCTCGGGGATTCCCTGGTATGATTGGAAGCATCGACTGCATGCACTGGGAATGGAAAAACTGCCCAACAGCTTGGCAAGGAGCATTCTCGGGCCGGAATAAACGACCCACTATTATCTTAAAGGCCGTGGCTTCATATGACACGTGGATATGGCACAGCTTCTTCGGGGTACCTGGAGCACAAAATGATATCAACGTGCTCCACCAATCGGATATATTCGATTCGCTCCTTGCCGGTACAAGTCCGCAACGGAGTTTTAAAGTCAACGGTATGACGTACCACAACACTTATTATCTAGCCGACGGAATATATCCGAGGTACTCCTTATTCGTCAAAACAATTCCCAATCCCTAGGAGCTACCATAGAAGTTGTTCGCAAGAAAACATGAGTCATACCGCAAAGACGTGGATAGGTGCTTTGGGATCTTACAATCTCGTTGGGGAATTATTCGTCATGCAGCTCGGTGTCACCACACATCGGTATTAAAAATGATCACGTTGGCTTGCATCATAATGCACAACATGATTGTTAAGGAAGAATTTGTGGAGGACGAATTTGAGGAGAACGACTAAGAAGATCTACAAAACCCAGCCAGCGCCTTCGCTAGTTATGATGGGCCAGTGGATGGTTCAGGTAATCGAGTTCCTTTGGAGCCAGTTGGAAGAGATGGCCTGAATGAAGAACGCTTTCGCGACCGTGTGGTGGATCTCCAATCTGCTTATATCCATGGAGAGCTTCAGAAGGACTTGGTGAAACACAATTGGTTTATTGAAACCAATGAACATATCAATAAAGAAATCAACGTTTTTATTTCTTCAAAATTAAAATTACATAATGACAAGCCAAGCCTAGATTTATTATGAAGACAAACTAATTACACTAATCACTAAAATTAAGCGGGCGATAACAGTTTGAAAATGTTGCAGTGCTATCATCCTCTTCAGCCTCATCCACTTTCTTAAGGATGTCCGCTTTCCTCTTCGAGAAATACCTCTTTGTGTTTGGGGTCAAATCATTCATATCCATTGTCATGATCCTTGTTTCTTCGGATAAAGCCCTCAAATTGAAGTCCTCGCGTTGGAGGCCGAGTGTCTCTTTGTGTAAAGCAAGCGCACTATCATCATTTGATTTTTGGCCGGAGAGCCAAATTTTTTGATTGGCCACCATGCATTTTAAAGCCTCATCGTGTACCTCATTTGTAGGAGTCATTCCTTTTTTTCCATTTTTCCTTGCTTCCTTAGCCGCATTCACTCCCATTGGTCTAACCGGACTAGAAGGACCTTGGGGGTTGCTTTGTGGTGTTAAAACCTCTTCATTCTCATCCAAATCGATTGTGGGAGACATTTCGCAAACGGGAGGAGTACCTTCGAATGGAAAGGAAGAAGGTGGAGTTGTAGTTTGGATGAACCTAAAATAAGGATGGTTCTTCACCACTTCCCAACATTCAAACTTTGTAAACTCTTTTTTCTTTTGTGCCACATACCATGATTGAGCTTTTCTTAGCTACAAAAAATATACAAATTTATGTCACAATAATATTACATAAAATGGAGATGACAACATTTATTTAAATAAATCAAACAAAATGGAGATGCCAAAATTATAAGGAGTTATTACCTCATCATGCAAATTTGTACCGGATTGTGGATTCCTTTGTGCATAAGCAAGAGCATCACCCCAACTTTTCAAAATTGGTCTCAACTTAGTAAAACGAGATGAAATTGCGATTTGGGTCCTAGCTTCCTTGCTTGATTCACCATGACCAATCTCCCAATTTTCCGAATAATCGGCATATACTTTTTCCCATAATTTGTCGGTCTTTTGCTTGTTGCCGGTGAGAGGATCCACACTATGACGAACATAAGAAATGCACAATTGTAAATCCTCCAAAGGAAGCCAAGTGGCCATTAATTTGCCAAAAAAGTACAAAGGAAAGAGAGATGGGAATGAGGGAGATGATAAATTTTTGTGTGAGAGGTTAATGAAATGGTGTAGTATTTATAGAAAATATTTAGGGTCTGATTTGCAACATTTACAGAGTAATTTTGCAATTTTTTAGGGATTGTTTTGCAAAATAAATAATTCTTACCGTTATATTGAAAAGTAGCCGTTTCACTTGAATTTGGACCATTGGATTGGATTTTCGATTCAAAATCTACGGTTCAGATCAAGTAGCCGTTTCTGATTTTTTCCTGCACCGACATGACATGTGGCGGCTTTCTATTGGGCCACGTGTCACGAAACAGTAAAAAAACAGCTTACTGAAGCTCGGTGGGTCCCACACGCAAAAAAAGAGGGGGAGGCTGGCGTCACCCACGTGAGTGGGGACCACCAGCCTGCTCGAGCAGCAGCAGCTGCCGTTCCAGCTCGTGCCGGAGCTTCTGGCCAAAGTCAACGAGCGGTCTCCGGGCGTTTTAAGCAATGCTGCACGCTCTGATTCCCGGCTCGTGCTCTCGCCGGCGGGGGCCACCGGCTTTTCGACCCTGCTCGTGCCGTTTTCGGCTGCCCGTGTATATGCTCTAAGGCCTCATAGGTGAGGTAACTCCACCTTGGTTTGTTCTCCTAGTTGGCTCTGCCATGAATTTTGGGGTTATTTCATGATCTGGCTTGCCATCACCGGCAAAATAGCCAAACCAAAAGTCTGGCACATGTGTATGTACATTTGCATCCGAGCAAATTCTCAGAACTTTTCAAATACCGGAGCTCTTGTCACTTGTGTCAAGAACTTCCCGGAAAGCAGAGGTGTTATGGTTGGTCTGTTGAAGGGTTTCACTGGCCTTAGTGGAGCTATTTTTACGCAGATTTACTATGCAGTCTACGGAAACGACTCGAAGTCGTTGATTTTGCTCATTGCTTGGCTCCCTGCTGCTCTTTCTGTGGTGTTTCTGTACACCATTCGTCCCATGAAAGTTGTTAGGCAACCAAATGAGCTGAGAGTCTTTTACCATTTCCTCTACATCTCAATTGCTCTTGCTCTGTTTCTCGTGGTGATGACTATTACACAGAAACTGATTACTTTATCCCAAGCTGCCTACGCCGGAAGCGTCGCTGTGGTTTGTGTTCTCTTATTTCTCCCACTTGGGATTGCAGTTAGAGAAGAGCTGCTCCTCTGGAACCTCAAGAAGAAAACTTTTGATCCTCCGACCGAGGTTGCCGTTCAGAAGCCACAAGCAATTGAGATAAAGAAAATAGAAAAAACAGAGACGCCCTGTTTCGGTGAGATATGGAACAAGCCACCAAGAGGAGAAGACTACACAATTCTACAGGCCCTCCTCAGCGTAGACATGCTCATTCTCTTCGTTGCAACTCTCTGCGGCCTCGGCTCGAGCTTGACTGCCGCCGATAATCTGGGGCAAATCGGTGAGGCTCTCGGATACCCAAATAAAACTGTGAGCTCATTTGTGTCACTCGTGAGCATATGGAACTATTTTGGGAGTCTTTTCCGGGTTCGTCTCGAAAAGTCAATTAGTAAGGTGGAAAATGCCCAGACCACTAATGAGTGAACCCTCGTGCTTCTTCTATCATGTGTTGGCCATCTCCTCATTGCCTTCCCGGCTCGTGGCTCGGTTTATGTGGCACCGGTGATCATTGGTTTCTTGTTTGGTGCTCAATTGCCGTTGCTTTTCGCAATCATTTCCGAGCTCTTTAGACTCAAGTACTACTCAACATTGTTCAATTGTGGGCAGCTAGCGAGCCCTCTGGGGTCTTATGTTCTCAACGTGAAGGTCACCGGGATGTTGTATGATCGAGAGGCGCTGAAGGTGTTGGCTAAGAAAGGGATAACAAGGTCTTCGGTGAAGGAGCTGATTTGTATTGGGAAGCAGTGTTATATGCTTTCTTTCTCAATTTTAGCTGCTGTCACATTTTTTGGTGCCATTGTTTCTCTGGTCTTTGTGGTTAGGACTAGAGAGTTCTACAAATGGGATATATATATATATATATATATATATATATAAGAAGTTCAGAGAGGAATCGGAGGATTCATAGGTTTGACCGTTTGAAGAAATTGCAAACCACAAATAATACCATTTCACCATTTGTAAGTTTACTCGGAATATAAGCATATCAAATTCATATGAGCAATAACCCAAGTACCCAATCACTACCACTGAGATATTTGATGAGTTCGTAGACCCTGAAAAAACAAAGACGATGGTCATATAGGAGAGCTTGCCAAAGAATGGAGGAACTGCACTCTAGCAAAAAATGCACACACCAAAGTACTTGGTTTAGAGACGGATGACAAACTGAGAGCGGACAAGCAGATTCCTTTTCTTTTGGATTACAAACGAGGCCCAAAAGACCCAACAAAACAAAGCAACTAGCTTGTATTCCTAGTACGGGTAGAATTAAGGAATCACCAATATCAGAATATCAGATTATCTGAACCACTATTTGAAAAGCTTATGTCGATCGGACACCGTCTGATATTAAATTTTAGATTTTTAAGATTCTAGCAAACATGTTAGTAAGTTAATTATGAATCCGTTTTGTCATAACCAGTAAAATGCCCCGCAACCAAGTAAACATATATAATGTCTTGTCTAATTTTCGAGTAGGCTATGGTCCAAGTCTAGTTTTCAAATTTTATGCGGATCTTATGTAACAATGATACATTATTGGCTGATGTTGTTGCTGTTGTTGTCTCCGTAAAAAGAGGGGAGATTTAGATGTTTTTTGATGTAACTAGCAAATAAGTAAGGGGGTGAAATTGACACCCCTCTCTTACATTCCACACTCCTCTTTCAATTTTCAACATCCACCCTTCATTTATTGTTTATTTCCTCATGCCCATGAGCTAAAATTTCCAACAAAAACAAAGGCCTTTCCAACTAAAACAAAGGGTTTTCCAGGTTGTTTCTTAATTCCCATGGCTTCAGGTTTATTTTGGTTGTTGCGTTTTTGCCTATTTTTGGGTTCCAAATATGAAAATGCAGAGAGGTTGATTGAGAATATGGATGAGGCGTCTGTGCGTAGAGATACTCAATTAAGTTGGGCTGATGTTAGGTTTAGACTGGAATGTGATTTGGGTGATTAATTGAGATGTTTTGAGAGTTGAATTTGGAGTTTGGGATGAGGGTTTAACTCGAGTAACTTGATTTGATTGGGTGACAAATTCTCGTTGGGAGATTGGGGTTTTATCAATGTCAACGATGTGGAGGTGGAGGGCGCCAGTGGTGTCGACGTCGGCGATGTAGTTGAGATCTCGAACGAGACGACAATGTGGGTTGCGACGAGCTGAGAGAGGCACACTACCAGAAAAATACACTTGGGCGACGAAGCAATTTCGTCGCCTAAGTGCTCTTTTTAGTCGTTCAAGTACTTAGGCGACCAAATTTTCATCGCCTAACAATCATAGCCCAAGTACTTATATGACGAAACCTTTTTGTTTCGTTGCCTAAGTAGCATTTTAGGTGAGGAACCATATTCCGTCGCTTAAGTACTTAGACGTCGAAAAATTGTACCTCTAAACGACGACATTGTTCATCGTCTCAAAGTCATCTTAGAAGACATCTACCTATAACCGTCGTCTAAGTATTACGACTTAAACGACGAATGGTGTTCGTCGTCTAAGTCAATCACTAAGACAATGACCTATTCTTCGTCGTCTAGGTCTAACTACATAGATGACGAAGATCAATGTTTGCCGTCTAGGGTTTGAACCAAGATGATGAAGCTTCTGTCGTCTTAGTGATTGACTTAGACGACGAAACAAGGATGTTTCGTCATCTAAGTTCAATTTTTTTTTTGGTTTTTGTTTTTTTGTTTCTGAATTATAAATTAAATTAAAAATAAAAATATAAAATTCATTAAATATTCATTAAATATAAAAAGTGTATGTACGTCGATCGAAAGAATACACACGACACAAACTACGAAACTAAACCGGGGGTAAACATGCCACCGAGTCCCCCGTCATCGCTTGGATCATCGTCGTTGGGCCCAGATGGGGGCTTGGGGGGGGGGGGGGGGGGGGGGGGAACGACACTCCTGGGGAACATCCATCCCCATCCTCACGCACATCTTGAAGAAGGCGCTCATCCTTCTATTTTGAGCGTCAAGCTGCCCCTGCATCAACCTCGTCTACTCGTAGGCCCGATCGATCAACTCCTTGGCCAATTGAGCCAGCTCTTAGGCGGCTCGGAGCGCCTCGATATCCGTCGCACTGCACCTAGTCGATGATGCGGATACTGGGACAAATCTCTCTGCACCTCCCGTCCAAACTCACGAACCTCCTTGCCAACTCGACAGCCGTAAATAGCATCGACAATAATGATCTGACTCTCCTTCGATAGAGGAGGCAACTCTTCAAGCGTCATCTCCGTGTTTTCTTGCTGGGTGTCAATTGCTCATGGGCCATTTCTAGCAACCTCACCTGAAATTAATCATGTGAACAATACATAAATATTAATTTGTAAAAATAATTTTCCATAGTTTCCCCTAAAATTGGAGGAAGCCAAAAACCTGCAAGAAAGATCATACTTCAAATAACCAATTCCAACACCACAAATTCACCATGGGAACCGATTCCTATCCGGATTTCTCAAGTTCAAAATCATAATTTAACCAACTTAAACATAACCTAACTCAAATTCAAAATCATATTCTAAGAGCACAACCTAACTAATATATCCTAATCATAATTCAATTTCTTATAAATGAAATTACCATTATACTAAATTTTAATATATTTCGGAAGTATGATTAAATTCAATTGATTTAGGAAAGATGAGTTACTTACGCCACGTTCACTCGTTTCATTGACGACCCTGAGCTTGACATAAGCGGAGACGCTGGCATCCAGGAAACAATGTTTTGAACCCGCATCTCTGTGCTCCTTTGCCATGTAGATGAACGCTTTCGAGCCCGAAGAATGGTGGACGGTCTTCTTGTCACGATTTTCCTTTTTGGCCTCCGACCTTGTCTGTTTCACAACAAAATCATTAAATAATAAATAAATGGTTAAAAATAATAAATTATTCAATTTTGTCAATTTAAAGGAAATGAAGATGAACCTTATATTTGTCGAACTCAAAGTGTCTTACCAACCATTGCCACTCCTCTTCCCTTTCGTTCTGCAACTCTTGTGGGGTATGCGAGGAGCCGTGTCTGAGATAGTACTTGTGGAGGTCGTACTTCCAATCCTTGAAAATATTCATGTCTGTGGCATCAATGTGCTCCATCATCTTGAGTCTGCCATCGATATCAAAATGTACCTGGGTCGTCTGTATAGGCTGTAGCCGGTTGATATGGAGCATGAGAGATTGGGCCTTTCATCGAAGGATTCGAATGAGGCGTAACGATCTCCTCCGAGGTTTTCCCCAACCCATTTGTCGTGCAATGGATTGGAGTTTGGCGTCCTTCTCTGCTTGTGTGCGCCTCTTCCTTAGCAACATCTTAATTAAGTTGAAAAAATCAATTTCACCAATTTTCGCAAATTCATATACATATCACCATATTTATCCAATTTTATCCATATACATATATCATCACCAAATATTTCCAATTTCATATATACATATAAACCACATCAATACATATATACAATTTCACCAATTTTCATATCTAATTTCATCAATATATAATATATATATATATATATATATATATCCATATCCATCATCCACATATATCTAATATATACTCAATATTCACCAAATTTATATAAAAATTTATCCACTATATATCCAATTATTTCCACACCAATACATACAACTTTTCACAATTATATATATAAAAATTAATCATTTTATAATATATATATATAGAAATATATATAATATATGTATAGGGATGGGGGAGAGAGAGATACCAACGGGGTAGTGGAGGGGACGGGGAGGTGACGACGCGGTGGTGACAGGGCGGTAAAGGGACGGCTAGGTGGAGGCGATGGCAGAGGGAGAGGGAGAGGGAGGGAGAGAGAGAGAGAGAGAGAGAGAGAGAGAGAGAGAGAGAGAGAGAGAGAGAGAGAGGCGACAGGGCTCACAGAGGCGGGGTGGCCATGGCGAGTGAGAGAATAAGAGAGCGGTGGCGAGTGTTGGAAGATTTATACCCCTCTAAGACTTAATGAATTAAGAACTAACTCACAAGCATAAAGAGTGATCTTCGTCCGCAAATATATGGGGACAAGTAATAGTATAGAAATGAAATCAAGTGTCAAACCCACGAGAATTAAGCACCTAGACTCCTTAACTCGAAATTGAAAGCACAAAGACTACACACATTCTAAACGCTGACTTGACACAAGAACTAAAGAAAAGATGAAAGTGTATCTCACCCTACCAAGTCCTTTGGATACTTGGCATAGCGAGGGATGATGACATAAATGTGAGTGATTAACGTGTTGGTTGATGGTTGATTGATTACACAAAATGCGAAAACTAAATGACATAAATTCAATATAAAGGAAAATAGGTCAACTAGGGAAATCCCCACTAACCATATGATGCACCAAACAATATCCCGGTTTAGATTAAGTCCGTTCACGAGAATGAATGTCCAAGTCGTGACCTTGTGAGTCACAGTTGGTTTTAAATCTAAGCTCCCAGGCCTTAACGGGCTCTAGGCTACTTAAACCCAACATTGAAGAATATCGTGAAGTGGAACCAACACCCAAGCTATTTAGACTTGAATCCCAATAGTATGTCATATTGTGAAGTCAACAAGTAAATTTTGTGATAGATGTGGAAAGGTTCCTCTCTCGAATCTTGATTGGAAGATCTGAGGGGTTGTCTAGTGAATCCCTCAACTCGTAATTAGTAAATTATGAGCTAAGAAGTTCTACAATGTGCCTCAATAACCATTTTGATCAATGTGTGCTTGACTAGAGTTCTTTAAGTCTATAAAGACTCAAAGAAGCTCTAGTCTATGCTAGGTGCTAGGGAACCAATTCTCAAGGTAAATCTCATAGAATAATACCCTAATTATGTTTATATGCTCATCTTTCTTAGCTGAGTGACTAATTCACTTAAGTCCATTATTACCTTCCTTAAACATATCTCAACTTGGTCTTAGCTTAGACATGCATAACAAAACTAGAAATGAGGCTCAATCATATAAACATCCACAAATACACAATAGCTTATTCACAACATAATTCAAGAGTCATACATAACCAACACATAATTTGTTCATCACATGGCTAGGGTTCTAACCCTAGACTCCCAAAAGAGACTAATCACTAAACATAATTAAATACAAGATTTGATACATGTTTAAGAGGTAAAAGAGAGTAGAAATAACCAAGGGTCCCTAGCAAAGCTTCAAGTGACTCTAAGCTCTTCTAGCTCCACTTCTTCTTCTTCAACAAGCACCAAGTCTTCCAGAGGAGGTGAGGCAAACTCTAGGACTCAAAGAAGCCAAGGGGAAGAGAGATTACTTCCCACTTCTTCAAGCACTAGAGAATCACACACTCCTTGGAGGCAAAGATGAGAGGAGGAAGTGAGGGATGGTGATGAGGGAGAGTGGAAGAGATTCGGCCAAGGAATTCAAGGATATGTCTCTTAGGTTTTTAGAGAGTTGGAGGAAAGGATCAAGGGAAGAGAAATCTAGCTTCTCTTTAAAAAACTCACCAAGAACCCTAGAAAGAAGCTAGAGAGAAAGGGGCTTTAAACTTGTAAAGATGAGTGAAATGAAAATGTGGTCTCCTTGGGTGCAAGGGAGAGCTCGAATTTGGGCTGAATGGGGAGGCAAATATGGACTCTTAGGTGATAGGAAATGATGAGATGGAAGATCTAAAGGTTAACATTGAATTAGGGAGACCATGATCCACTATTTTAGACTATGGAAGGCTAAGCTCCAAAATGGTGACATCATGCGGTCCAAATTCTTCTCTTTCTCTCCAAATCAAATTGGTAAGCATAGATGGGCTCAATGAGCCTCCATTGGGCTAGACTCCACGTGATTGGGCTGGCCAAGGTGGGCCGGCCGGCTGTGACAAATTCTGGCGGGTTCCGAGCAACTTCTGGCGACCTCTGGTGAAGCTATTTCGTCATTTTCCCAAAGTTGCTCCAAATTCTCTCTTGACCTCGAAAATGTATACGCCTTCTCCAAAAAATATCTAATTCTTCATATTAATACATTTCCGAGCCAACTCCACATTTTTTAGCAAGAACAGGAAACGTCATCAGAATAATGTTTTATTCATAGAAAACAAGTTATTAGCATAAAGTTAGGAGCGTAATAGGTACATAATTATGGTTCTAACAGCGAGCGAGAGAGGAGGGGCCCCGGCAATATGGATCGTGGTTGGCGAGGTTTGGTGGCAGCCAGCGAGGAGATGCACTCCGAGGAGGAAGGAGGTGGCTAACAACGTGATTTGCAGGGGGAGGCTAGGGTTTAGGTGGGAGAGAGAGAGAGAGAGAGAGAGAGAGAGAGAGAGAGAGAGAGAGAGAGAGAGAGAGAGAGAGAGAGAGAGAGAGAGAAATAAGTCGATTGGTCTATTTCCAATTTAGGAATAGATCAATCGACTTAGGCAACGAAACCATTCGTTTCTTTGCCTAAGTTGACTTAGGCGACGAAATCAACAACTTTCGTCGTCTAAGCCGTTTTTAAACATGCCCCAAAAAATTTGGCGCAAAAAAATGAATCGCCAAATTTTTGGGGATAGGTGACGAATATACATGGTTTCGTCACCTAAGAAGTCACTTAGACGACAAAACGATGTAGTTTCGTGATCTAAGTGATATTTTATTTAATATTTTTGAGATAAATTAAAATTAATTTTTGTCTACCTACTTAAAAATAGGAAGATATTAGCCGTCAGATGTAATCATTACCTTATATAATAGTTTTAAAAACAATTGATGCAAATTCGGTAGAGTTTGGTATTCGATCGATACAGTACGTTTTGTGAATATCGATAAAAGTTTCAAAGATGAAAATAATTATAATTAAATATTAATAATCGTAAAACTGTTTCGATTCGATGTGACGAGCATTTTGTAGTTGAAACTTTATATATCAATTGTATTTAAATTAATTAAATTTTGATTTAAAATCTAGATTGACAAGTTAATACTCGTTATCCATGACATCTACTAATGTTGACTAAAGTATGTGTTTGTATTTTTTATCATCCATATTAATGAAATCGAATTCGCACAAAACAACCGTTAAATATATTCATCACCATTTAATATGTAAGTAGATTCAATTTCATTCAATATAAATTTCGTTAAGGGCTTGATTGGTATAGTCAACCATGCATAAAACCGAAATTAATTAATTAATTTCATCAAAACAGAAAAGTACGTATGTTGATTAATTTATGAATCTCTTCGTAAATCCAACTTTCGAACTGTCAACACAATAGTGGAGCTCATACTATGAAAACCTACTTAGACGATGAAATATGTCATTTTTGTCGCCCAATTGACTTAGGCGACGAAATATCTTCGTCATCTAAGGATTTTACGGTTTAGCTAGGGTAAAGGGATTAGCTTTAGGGTTTAGGATTTGACGTCGTCTAAGTAGTGCCACTTAGAAGACGAAATGATCTATGTTCATCATCTAAGAGGTCATTTTGTGTTTTTTTTCCAATTCCAAACATAATAGTATTTCAAGCAACACATGTATCAAACACATTAATAAATTTAGTAACGCAGTTCCATTGTCACAAATAAAAATATATATCTCAAAATTAAATTAATTATCATCTGACAAACTAATTAAAGAGAAGTCCAACTAATCTGGATAGCGAACAAAACCAAGCAAATGTAAACCTATAAACTTAGTAACCTCCATTGAGATCATTGAATTGACCACAAAGCCAAGCAAATGTAAACCGAGTACCCTCGATCTTGTGGATCGATTGCACCATTGACCTTGATGTCGACGAAGTCACCGATGCGGTAAGTCTTCAGGTAAGTCTAGAATGAGATGTAACTATTCTTCCTGAAAGTCCTGAAGAAGAAGTCTGGTTCGAAATTGAAGACCATGTCTGGAAGGCATTCTCTCTGGTATAGCTGCCTAAGCCCCTTAGATGTGTGAGAATTCAAGAAAGAAGATCTTGCATTTAATTCAATAATAAACCTCTTTAAAATAATATAATTTTAAATATAGTGTCATTAATTGATTAATTTCTAATATAATTAATCCTCATGCTCATAATCATCATCATTTGATTCATCATCCTCACTATCATCTGATTGCTCTTTTTCATCATACTCTCCATTGTCTGAATCATATCCTTCGTCTTCATCGTCATCATCCAGCTCCTTTTCAGGGGTATTCTTCTCTAACTCTCTAATCTCCTCTTGAGTAAGATCTATGGTGCCATCAGGCATGGGTAAGCGTTTGTTAGACCAAATCAGTTCACTTATGTTGGGGATGGTAGAAGTATTAGGCTCTTGATATGAATTGTCTCTATGCGCTTCAGTGTTGGTTGGTGATGACGTCTCTTCAAGTGTTGTGGCACTCCATATTCCTCGATGAGACATATGATTTACTATTTTTCAATCTTTGCTAGCTTTCGGATCATTCAGATAGAACACCTGTTAATTAGGGTGGCAAGAGCGAATGGATCATTCTCATACCAGATTGAGTTTGTATCGACTGATAAAAGACCCAGATCTTCCTTGGTATGCATGAACCATTTGCATTTGAATAAAAAAACGTTGATATCATTCCCGTACAGTAGCTGAACGACATTAACAAGAACCCCATAATAGACATCAGCGTCTTCCCCAACTCCGATCCCACTGTTTTGTGTTCTTCTACCTTCATCTCGGTCTAATGAATGAAAATTTATACCGTTCATAAAATATCAAGGGTAAATATAGTGTTTAACCGACTTATGGGCAAAAAATTACATTTCTCATGACCACCACCCCTCGTGGTTATCGGATTTTAGTAGATCAATCATCTACAAAATTGAATGTGTATTTAATTTTTACAGAAAATTTGATATATTTTCCCCTAAAAATAAAGGAAACTAAAAACTTGCATGCATAAACTAAGGCAAACCACTTCGTATAAGTAAACATCAAATGCCATTCAAATTGACTGTGTGAACTTATTCCTATTCGGATTTCTCAATTTCATAAAAAAATGATCACATACCTATACGCGTGCATGGTTTAAATTAATTAAACATACATACCTATTAGAGAAAATAATTGGGGAACTTCTTCTTTAAAACTTTTTTAACCCAGGTAGGACTCTTGTCCAGTTTGGCTGCCTGAATTGTCGCCCTATAGAGCTTCATATATGGTTCCACCTTGTCACAATCTCGCAACACTACCCAAAGCGCTTCGATAAGTTCTTCTTTAGTTAATCTTTCCTTTAATACTCCTCTAAACGGTCGTACAACATCTGTGACGACTGAAAGATTGTTGCGGAAATTTGGATTGGAGGTCTGGACTGGATCCTTGATGTACATGTTGCAGTACGTAACAAAGTCATGCATTAGGTATGTCTCTGCTGTGTACCCATTCAGGGCAAATTTATTTGTAACGAATCTTTTATACTGTCTGAGTTTGTTTGCAAAATCATACAATTAATTATTTGACAAATAGTGTAAACACAAAAAAACAAAGATATGAAATGATGAAAAATCGTTATAAAGTATTGTACGTAACTTTCTTGAGGATACATCCAAGTGTAGTGGACCGGACTAAAAAGTAGCACATGTTCGGGTAGGTGGATCATGAGATGAATCATGATGTCAAAGAAAGCAGGGAGAAAATTCCTCTCTAGTTTGCAAAGGATGTGCACCATTTTGTATTTTAGTTCGACTACATG
This sequence comes from Geum urbanum, assembly GCA_946800695.1. Taxonomy (NCBI): domain Eukaryota; kingdom Viridiplantae; phylum Streptophyta; class Magnoliopsida; order Rosales; family Rosaceae; genus Geum; species Geum urbanum. The sequence continues at coordinate 15,360,949 of OX327001.1, forward strand.
TGGATTTCTTCAACTCTCTAGCATATAACCTATGTCACCATCTACACAATGCTACTATTGGTTCGACAACGTCTTTAGGAAAATAAGGTCGAATTACCATTGGAATCAGACGTTGCAGCATAACGTGAATGCCATAATTCTTTAGACCAATGATCTTGTGTTGCTCAATGTTGACTACTCCAAATATATTCGTTGCATAAGTAAATGGATAACGAACACTCTTAAACTAGTTGAATATAGAACCCCTCAGCGTCGGCTTCACCATGTAAGGTGCATCTGGCATCTTCTTGTACACTCCTCTTCTATCCCTCTTTAACCACAAGGGATGACGTAAATTCATAGATTCCAGATCTTTTTTTGCTTTGGGAGTATCCTTAGTCTTTAATTTAATACCAAGAATTATTCCCACCACGCTGTCGCACACATTTTTTTATATGTGCATGACATCTAGGTTATTCTTGAGTTTCAACTTGGACCAATAAGGCAGTTCAAATAAAATACTCATGTGATGCTAATAGCTGAGATCGTGTGGAAGGGGTGGATTGAGTTTCTTCACATTTTTGTCATTGGTCAACACACCGAAATAAAAGCTATTTAACCTCTTAAAAATCTCTTTGTCAGACCACTGTAGGGGTTTAAGATTATTCTCTACCATCCCGTGGAAATGATCCTTATCTTACCGCCACGAGTGATTGTGAGGAAGCCATCTACGGTGACCTAGGTAACACACCTTCCCTGCGTGCCAACTGGGGTTGACGTCGTTCAAACAGACAGGACAATCATTGTATCCTTTGATTGTGCAATATGCCAACACCCCATATGCAAGAAAATCGTTGATTGTCCACATTACAACTGCTCTCATCATAAACATCGCTCAGTGAACTTGTCATAAGTTGGGACCCTATTTTTTCACAACAGTTTAGGCTTGTCAATCAATGGTCTGAGGTACATATCTAAACATTTTTCAGGAGATTTAGGACCTAGAATTAGTAAAGTAAGGAAATTAAATTCCTTGTTCATGCACATCCACGGAGGCAGGTTGTATGACATGAGAATAACTGGTTAAGTGCTGACGGCAACGCTATTACTACCCTAAGGATTAAATCCATATGTAGAAAGTTCGAGTCTAACATTTTGAATATCTGCTGCAACGTCTTGAATTTTCCTGTCGAAATGTCTAAAAGCCTCCTCATCTGCCGAATGTCTGAGCACATCGTCATCTATTCACTGTTCCGCATACCATCTCATCGCCTCAGCTGTGTATAGAGACATGTACAGACGCTACAATCTGGGAATCAACAGAAATAGCGAAGCACCTTCACATGAATTTGCTTCTTCGAACTCCTCCTATTCTGGTTCACATATCTGCACTGGTTACATATAGGACAGTAGTCCAAATGTGCATACACTTTGTAAAATAGCACACAATATTTTATGCAGGTGTGAATTTTCTTGTACTTTAGGCCGAGGATGCTCATGATTTTTCTAACCTTATAATGAGTTTATGGAAGTTTGTGATGATCAGGAAGCAACTTACATATATGCTCCTACATTTCGTCAATAGCACGGTTCAAAATTTTTTTCTTCACTTTTATTTGAATTTCTTCCATTATATACCACAACACATTCTCTGGACATCCAGGGTACACCGGGGTCTGGGTTTAGAGTAGCATACTGTTGTACTTATCCATCTCAGTAGTGTCATTGGCCAAGTTGGCAACTGGGACTGTGTCATCATGAGTGGTATCCTAACCTCCCTCTTAGTGTTGGTGGCCATATCCATGACTAAATCCCGAAAAAGTATTATGGACCAAATCCAAAGTGGGTTTCTAAGCATAGGCGCCACTACCGCTGGATGAGACACCATGGTAACTATACCCTGACTTGAAGTCTAGTCCTGAGCTGAAGTCTACTACTTCACCGTGCTCGCTCCACATAGTGTAACTCCACATCATATTGTGGTCATACAGGTGTTAAGACATAACATTAGCCTCCACAAACTGATGGTTAAAATATTTTCTGCACGGACAACTAAAATGCTTCTTTCCCTGACCATTCTAGCGCAAAAAAACTCAAAATCTTTGATTATGTCCATATACCGTACATTACTTCTATTCACCAACTGTATCCAACTCTTATCCATATTTCTGCGCAAGTTAATAATTATATTATATTATATAATTTTTTGACCAATAATAAATTAATCTAATATATATATACACACACACTATATATATTATCAGATTACATAACACAATTAATTAAGTAGCACATATATATTAATCTAGCTAATATTATATTGTTAACTTAATATAAATGCATTTACATATTATATATATATAATTTTTCAACTAATTATTCTACATATATTAAACAACTAGCTTAAAAATTAATTAAACATATAATTACCTTAATTAAACAATTAGCTTAATTAACAATATATTAAACATACATGCAATTAATTAAGCTCAACTACCTAGCTTAAACACCATTAGATTAACAATTAATTATAAAGAACCAATTAGCTTAATATAACATATTTGACTAATTAATCAAATTAAATATACTAATTAACTAACCAATTAGCTTACAATTAGACTAACAATGCAATACAACAAGTAATTAAGCTATGGCCGCTGGGAACTATATATTCGTCGATATTTCATCGGAAAAATTAATCACCGTATGTAATTGCGTACGGTATTAAATTCAAAAAAATTAATCTAGAGAAACGAGTTAATATCTTCATCGATAAGGAGATAAGTGTGTAAACTAGAACTCCGAGAGTTGAAAAATTGATATTTGATGAATTTTGGCTGGCCAGGATGTGAGGTGTGGGTGTTGTTGAGTTGAGAGGATGAGGATGAGATAGCCCGAAGAGAAAAAAGAATTTGATCTAATAATTGAATTTTCTTAGGCGAAAAAACTATTCGTCGCTTAAGTCTAAATTTTTGTTGCATAGGTACACACTTAGATGACGAAACAATTTTCGTCGTCTAAGTGCTCACTTAGCCGATGAAACCTATATGTCGTCGTCTAAGTGTATACCTAGGCGACAAATTACGTTTTCGTCGTCAAAGTTATTAAATCTAAGGCGACGATTTAAATAATTTATTGTCTTAGTGATCACTTAGACGACGAAATAATTTTCGTCGTCTAAGTGTAGCATACTTAGCCGACAAAAATAATTTTACGTCGTCTTAGTGTGCATCTTAGGCGACGAAACATAATAGTCGTCATCTAAGTTCACACTTAGATGACGACTTATGTGATTCGTCGTCTAAGATATTTCTTAGGCGACGAATATCATATTTCGTCGCCTAAGTTGGACTTAGCTGATGAAAAAAAAATTTGGGAGACGAAATCTTAAAGATCTCGTCGCCTAAGTGTGTATTTCTAGTAGTGGCAATAGTGTTGACGTAGATGTAGGGATCATCATGGGCTGGGGTTGGTCGGTCGCGGCCCTAAATTTAAGGCTTAAGGCTGGGCTAGGCTGGCATTGGTTAAAAGTCAAAGAGAACGAGGCCGGGCCAGGAAGGACCGAGACCACAAATCGAAAACCCTAACCCGCACATTAAGGCTACGCCAAAAAGGCTAAAGAGGCCGGGCTAAGATGAACATTAAATTAAAAAAAGAATAATATTTAAAAGGTTTGAGGCATTATAATTATTAATTTATGATATTTATTTTGAAAATATATTTGTAAGTTGAGAAAAGTGGGGAGAATAAAAGAAAAATTATGAAGAAAATAAGAAAATATGATAATAATCATATAATATGTGTCATTTTTAAATAAAAAGGGTCAAAATGGGTTGGGTTTTTAAGGCTCAAATGGGTCGTGCTGGGCTTGGCTTTGTCTCTAATTAAGGCTCAAAAAGGCCAGGCTTCACTTACATGGCCCAAGCCTTATCTTAATTTTAATAAGGCTAGACCGACCCACCCTAGCACGAGGTCGAGCTAGGCTTCGGCCTCATGGGCCAGGCGGGCTACAGTGAGGCTCGAGACTTTGAGGCCAAATGGTGACTCCTACACTAGATGGAAGGGTAGTTTAGGAAAATTGTAATTTCTATTTTATTAAAAAATATTTAAAAAGAAGGAGTGTGGAATATAAAAGAGGGGGTGCCAATTTCACCCCACGATTAAATGCATATGCTTGTTAAAAAAATCATATATAATGTCCACTAAATAATAATTAAATTAGTCTTTGATTTGATTTTTAGGTTGGCAAAATTAATCAATTTGATTCTTTGGTCCATTTAAGCTGTTAAATTTGCCACCAACGTGACAATGCCACTTGTGTGCCACGGTGTTCTATCTCAAGATAGACCCTGATTAGGGCATTTTTGTCATTTTATTATATCCATATATTTCTTGGTCAATGAAGAGTTTTGATCTGGTGATCAATAAATTATGTGATCAGTTGTGGTCAACTGTCATTAAATCTATATCTAATGGTAAGTGATTAAAAAATAGTTGAAGATAATTTATTATCAGCCGTTTGATGAAGATCTAACGGTAATTGACCACGACTGACTATAAAATTAATTGACCACCAACTCAGGACTGGGTTAATGAAAGTACCAAATTGATTTATTATGCCAACTTCAACTCTAGGTTGTGAAATAATTAAATTTATAAAGTGAAGTCTAGAACTGTTATTATGCTCAACTATATGTAGGTAGACTGAAAATTTTCCTAAACTTTTTCATAATTTGATTTAGAATGTGTTTTCATAAAAAATAAAATAAAAATGTCTTAATGTAGTTTTTTTTTCAGCATTTTTTATTTTTAGAATATATTGGGATCAACCTACAGAACACATTTTTAATTAACTTTCGTATTTGAAAAACTAAAAACTGTCTCTCCCAAAATTTAAACTATTTTTCAAGTGGAGAGGGGATGTCTGACTTATGTTGTTTCATTTTTAGTTTCCCGATTTATACTGTAGGCAAACCATGTGATTATACAGCTCATGCCTAGCTAAGAATACCCCAACTCCCTTCATATGTTCCGGCTCATAGTCCTCCACTAGAGGACCCTCCAATAATCTTTGTGCCTTTAAAAGGGTGTAAAGATTGCCTAAAGCCCTAAACTTGTAGTACTTATATCTGTTGGATGGTCGGACATTAATCACATTATCAATAATGCTCAATGGTTATGTAACCAAAGGAATATTGTCCTAAAACGAAAACAAAAACAAAAACAGAACAAATATAATGGAGGGTTTTGTTTCTTGCTTTCCCATCGACTATAGGAACCGTCCTTGTCCTTGAAAACTTAAAAAAGTATGACCCTAAATATGATTGGACTATAACAGCGCGCGCACATGTTTCTTTGTCCTAGTGGACTAGTGGTCCATGTCCCTTCCATATAAACCTATGCTTGTTTTTTCCACTCAAAAATAATTGGATGGTTCCCTTATTTGTGGAACTCATTTGTAATTTTAAAGATTTTCATTTCCCTAGTGATTTAAGCTCAGCTAGCTAGGGTCCATGATTTCTTTTCAAGATAATATTGTGATCATATAATTCTAAAGTAAGGATAGGCAAGTTTCTTTGAAGTTGATCATGACACTATCGACTTAAAGTTTGCAAACAGAAAAGGTCATGGGAAGGTTATGTGACTCCAGATGACCACCATTTAATAGTATTCATTTCTAAACTTCAAAACTACTCTTAATCATTTAGCTTATTTCCGCATTCACATTGCTCATGTCATCTATATCTATACTGTTTTTTAAACAAAAACTGGTTGTTTCCCCATTTTTACAATTTATTCTCAAAAAATCTTTTTCATCATAGAAAAATATAAGCAAGGCTTATATGTAATTAGTAAAATAGATATAATTATAACCAGAAACTGTCATATTCAGAAAGTTGTGCATAAACTGTTCCGTTCTCTTCTTTAGAAAGCATAAAATTAAAAATATTTATATTATTTTCTTGCTAAAAAGAAAAACCGGTAATTCACATGCATATCGTATGGGCATTTTCTAGTGTCATTTAATCGGCCTTCATTAGGTACAAGACATACCAAATTACAATTAATTTATTAAATTGTACCTTAGTAACGAAACTACCTTCGAGGGTGTTACTAGCGCAGTTGATACTCAGCTGATGGTGGCACAGAGCGCCAGAGACAAGCTCTTCCAACTTTCCTACGGAATGCAATGCCGTTGAGTGGAAGAATTCAAAAGAGATCCCAACGAGAAGAGAAGCCTGAACAGTTCGATTTAAAAGGGAAGAGCTCAATTGGTGTTCGTAAATCGATGCTCAAATGAGCCACCCAGCAAGAAGGTGATCATTGGGTCAAAGTGACAACTGTGTCTCACTTTACTCTATTATTTTGGGGATATAATTAGATAAGACGTAGGACCCTGAATTCTTTTAGTTTTGTTATAGATTTAGAATGTCTTTCTATGTTAGGGCATGCTTACTTACCTGAAATGGAAAATCATTCTCATTCATCTTTGTTCTAATGTTTACTTGCATATAAGAGAATTGAAATAGAGGTGGATCCTACCTCCTTATCAGGAATGATTACCGAATAAATCCGAAATTTGATTCCCTGGGGAGGTGGGTTTGGGAATCATTCCCTCCCGAATCAATTTTTATACCAATAATACCCTTACATATTTTTTTTGAAGAGAACCTTATGTACTATTAAATGACTCCAATTTCTTTAGACTTAATATTTTAATATATTTTTAAATATAATACTACAAATGGTTATATTTCAAATTTTTCTAAAGGTATTATGATTATTATTTTATTGAATTTGAAACTTTGTCTAGTTATAGAGCTTGCAATATTTGATGTTTAGTTTTTTTGTATTTAGTTAGCTCATATGATTTGTTCTTATGTTGGTATTGTTTTAATCATTTTCCTATAAACTTTGCTCAAATTCTTAAAAAGAAAAAAAAGAAAGTTATTGAATATGAAAATATAACTATTAACTTGTAGGGGTATTTTAGTAATCAGACTAATTTTGATTCCGGTTCATGTTATGATTTCAAATAGTAAGTAAACAACTCAATAGAAATGACATATTCTCATTATGATTCCTTCCGATTTTGATTCCGATTCCAGTTAATTCTGATTCCAAGTAAGTAAACGTGTCCTTATTTCAATTAAATTGTTGTAGTATATTTTATGTAAGAATTCGTTTTTTATAGTTCATGTAATCCAGTGAATCTTTGTAATTTGTCACATTCTCAATATATTATTGCTTACTGAAAAATAGAAAGAATAATTACAAGCTTGTTTGCCAAAGCCTTGTCTATATATGTGAGTAACCTTGAGTCATTGACATGCATCTTGTGCACTTGTGCTTATTAGTTTTTCACAGCCTTTATGAGCTTTCAAAAGACTTGGGAACAAAACAAAAATTAAGAAAGAAAAAACCACATACTCAAATATACAATCTCGCTCTTCTGAGGGATAGTATATGAGGGATGAAATAGGATGGATTTTATCCAACCGTCTAATCATTAATTGACACCACCTTCGATGGCTGATCTCTCTCTCTCTCTGATGCACCGATAACTCCTTTGATAGCTAAAAGAAAAATAACACTCTTTAGCAAATCTAAAAATCTAGACACATTACTGTTTTCAGGAATGAGAATTCTTTTGCCTATCCATCATGGTAGCTGCTACCACTGTTTCTACCGATTTGCGCTGGACGCAATATAGCAGAAGCAAGTACGAGCTCCTCTCGCGTCCGAACGCTCGGGCTGTTCAGGCGATCGGGTGCCTTTCTGCTCTTCGGGTGTTCGGGTATTCGGATGTTCGGCTCCCACTGTTAGAAGAATACAATGACAAACGGGTGGTCAGATGGTCGGGACAGGAGTGGCCTGCCTTCAACGCTCCGATGCCTAAGTTAGAAGATGTATTAGATATAACAGTCAAGCGAACGTGTAGGAAAGTAGTTTGGAGTGTTTAATGCTTTAATTTTTATATCCTTACCTGTAGTACATGCCTTACCTATATAGGTGGGTGAGATCGTTGCTTACTTGTGCTCTTCGATGTGGGATGGGGCTGTTTTTTGCTGTCTTCTGCAAAACAACCTGTCTTCTGGTAACTCTCCTCTTGCTTTGTACGCGATGAGTACGTCCATGTAGCTGTGCTCATGCGGTTCGATTGCCAAGATCTGTTCTGCTCCCTAGATGCTCGGTTGCCGTAGCACTTCGACAATCCGCTGCCCTGGTCCCGTGTGCACGGGGGCCGGGGCCAATCGGGCAAGCCTGTCTGCCTTCGCATTGAGCCATCGGTGTATGTGGTTGATGTTAACATAGTTGAACCTGCTGATCAGCGCCTTTACGTGCTTCAGATAGGCGATCATGGACTCCTCTTTTGCTTGAAATTCGCCCTCGACCTGGCTGACTATCAACTGCGAGTCACTGAATACATTAAGGTCGGGCACCTCCGAGTTTTTGGCCAGCTGTAGGCCTGCGATGAGCGCTTCGTATTCGGCCTCGTTGTTGGTCGTCTTGAACTCAAACTTGAGGGCGTACTCCGTGTTTACCCCTCTCGGCCGGTTAGGATGATCTCGGCGCCGCTTGCCTTCTTTGTGCATGATCCGTCGACGTAGAGGTCCCACTCCGACAATGGTCCTTCCTTGAGCCCTGGTTTGTCGGATGTTTCTGCCGTCGGGTCGCCGGGTGCGCTGATTGGTGTTGTTTCTGCCTCCGTGTACTCGGCGATGAAGTCCGCCACTGATTGCCCCTTGATTGCCGTTCGGGGTTTGTACTTAAGGTCGAATTCGCTGAGCTCAATTGCCCACTTCGCCAGGCGGCCACTGTGGTCGGGCTATTGCAGGATCTGGCGCAGGGGTACGTTTGTGAGGATGTGGATGCTGTGCGCCTGGAAGTATGGCCTCAACCGTCGGGCAGCGGTGATGAGTGCAAGCGTCATCTTCTCGATCGTCGGATATCGAGTCTCAGCGCCGGTCATGCCCTTCCCTGAGAAGAAAACGGGCAGTTCCGTGCAGTCCTCCCGACGGACGAGGGCTGAACTGACGGCTGTGAGGGAGGCGGCCAGGTAAATGTACAGTATCTCTCCTCGAACGAGTCTGGAGAAGAGTGGGATGGATGCCAGGTACTCCTTGATCTGAAGGAAAGATGCCTCGTATTTGGGCGTCCATGCGACCTCACGTTTGTTCGTCGTTCGGAGGGCTTTGAAGAATGGGGCGCATCTGTCCGAATAGCGAGATATGAACCTGTTTAGTGATGCGAGCTTGCCCGTGAGGCTCTGTAGGTCTGCTTTCTTGATCGGCGGTTTCATGTCAATGATCGCCCTCACCTTAGCGGGCACAGCCTCGATTCCCCGCTGGCTGACGATGTACCCCAGGAATTTGCTATTGGTGACTCTGAACGTGCACTTGGCCGGGTTCAACCTCATGCCGTTCCCGATAAGGACGTCGAGCACAGTCCCCAAGTTCTGGACGTGGTCGTCCGCCCGAACGCTCTTTACTAGTATGTCGTCCACGTACACGTCCACGATGTTGCCGATCAGGCCATGAAACATTGCATTCATGAGCCTCTGGTACGTGGAGCCTGCGTTTTTCAACCCGAATGGTATAACGACGTGGCAGTATAGGCCCTTGTCCGTGACAAACGTCGTTGCTTCCTGGTCCTCGGGGTCCATGAAGATCTGGTTGTAGCCCGAGTATGCGTTCATCATGGACAGGAGCTCGTGCCCGGCTGTCGCGTCTACCAACTGGTCGATCCTTGGCAGAGGGAAGCTGTCCTTGTTGCACGCCTTGTTGAGGTCACTGTAATCAATGCACATTCTCCACGTTTTGTTATTCTTCTGCACCATTACAGCGTTGGAGATCCATTTCGGGTAATCCACCTTGCGGATAAACCCGATGCCTAGTAGTCGGTCCACCTCCTCATGCATCGCCGCATAGTGTTCCGCTTTGTATGCCTGTCGCTTCTGCTTTACTGCCCTTGCGTTGGTGTTAACGCTCAATTTGTGGGATATGATGTTTGTGCTGATCCCGGGCATGTCCTTGTACGACCATGCGAACACTTCCTGCTTCTCTTTTAGTAGTGCGATCAGCCGCTCGGCTATTGGGGGTGCTAACGACGCGCCGATCTGGATCGTCCTCTCCGGATGCTCGGAGGATAGCTGGATCGTCCTCAGCTCTTCGTACTCGGAAACGGGGGATACTGCCATCAGCCAGTCGTGCGGGTCATCTGGTGCTTCCGTTTCTGGTGCCGATCCTTCCATGGCTAGGACTTCTTGCCTATTCCGGGGCTTCGTCGCTTCTTCGTAGTTGAACCCTCTGACGTGCCCAACCCCGTGCTCCATCGGGAACCATCCCAACAGTATGTGCCCTGCGATGATTAGTTTCAGTCTATTGATCCCTGGCCTCCCAAGTATGGTGTTGTATGGGGAGGGGGTGTCCATGACGACGAAGTCTGTCCGGACCTTGCTGTGCGGAGAGTCGGGGCGCCGATCCCGACCCGAATGTTATTGCTTCCGATCGGGTATGATGTTTCGACCGTGAAGCTGGCGACGCACTCGTGGTCTTGCGTCATTTTATGTACGGGCCTGCCAAGCGCCGTGTACGCGTCCAGATAGATCACATTCACGGACGTCCCGTTATCCACCAGCACCCTCTTCACGAGGAATCGGTCTATGATCGCGTCGATCATGAAAGGCAGGGTGCAGTCCTTTGGGCCTCCTTCTTCGTCCTCCGCCGTTAAGCTGATGGTTGTAGACTCCCTCCTTCCTGCTTTGTGCATTCTTCCTGCCCCGATTGTCAAAACCTCCCTGCTCGAGCGATCGGGCGATGAAGTCCCCTCCTTGCGCTTCTCCCCGGATATCGTGCTGATAGTCCCCCGAGTCTCGATATTCGTCTCGCGTGGTCGCTCCTCTGCCCTAGGAGGGGTGATCTGTTCGTCCTTCTGCATGTCCCTGAGGACCTTCTTCAACATGACGCAGTCGTTGGTGTGGTGAGTGGCTGTGTAGTGGTACTCGCACCAGATGTCTGGGGTCCGACCGGGTGGGGTCCTCTCCTTTGACAAGTTGTTCGGCGGTTGAATCTGGAGTCGGTGCTGGCGGAGTAGTTGTTCGTTCGATTGCCGATTGATCGCGTAGACATCCTGTTCGACCGGTCGGTGCCGTGGTGCTTGCGGGAGGCGGGCCCCTTGTGGCGCAGGTCCCCTCGCCTGGTTGTGTCGGATGCTCTGATTGTTACGGGGAGATGACCTCCGGTGATTTTGTCCGTGCGCGTCTCGGTTTCTCTTATAGCCTCCGCTTGGCTCTTCTCTGTCGTCCGTGGATTGTCGTGGTTGAGCGCTTACGTCCTCCGGCTTGTTGGTGCTAGACTCGGAGATGGACCCGTACACTTGCGTCTCCACTAACGCCTTCTGTACGATCAGGTCCATGATCTCGCCGTAGTCGAGATGCTCTTTCCTCACTAGTTTTTCTACGAACAGTGTTGCGAACATGTTGTCCATCAGGGCTACCTTGGCCACCCGCTTGTCGAGATCCCTGCATGTGCTCGCCAGCGCCCTCCACCGGTTGATATAGCTGGACAGGCCCTCGTCCATCCCCTGGCGGACCTTGAAAAGGATGCCCATGGTGTTGTACTTCCCCTGGAGCCTGTATCGCCTCTGGAAGCTCTCCGCCAATTCAAGGAACGAATGGATGGAGCTCGGCGGAATCTCATAGAACCAACTCCTTGCTTCTTCGGTCAGCGTCTCTTGGAATAGAAAGCACAGGGTCGAGTCCGAATACCTGGTTCCGTCCGTGGCGGATCGAAACTCGTCGATGTGCATGCGGGGATCTCCACTTCCGTCGAACCGGGTGATTTTTGCTGTCTTTGCGTTGAGGTCCCTTCCCCTCTCTAGTATGTGTGCCAAGAACGGGCTGACCCGAGGGGTGAACATCCCACCCTGCTCGGCAAGCTTGTCCTTCCACAGGCGTGAGACGTCCTCTGCTAATTCCTCCATCCTCCGAAGGATCAGGGCGTTGTCTGTCGGGGGTGTCAATTCCCTTGCTGGTACGGGCGTGCGGACCGCTCGGGGGTCGGTCCTGTCGAACAGGTGTTGCTCTTCATCATTGGCGGTCTCTTAGATCCGTTCATGTTGCATCTGCTGTTGACTGACGAGCGCGTCCAGCCGTTCTTCCAGCCTCTGCCGAACCTGGTGCTCCTAATCTCTTTCGAACGCTGCCTCTCGCAGCTCCTGGAGCAGGCAATCGACGTGCTCCTCGCCACTGCTGCTCGTCCCCAGCTCCATTACTTGCCGCGCTCGTGCGCCTGGGGGTATTTCCTCGACGGGTGTATCGCTGACGTTTGTCTCCTGGGTATGCATGTGGGCTTTTGGTTGGTGGTGTTTATACGAGGTTTGCAATTTGTAAGGTTCCCACAGACGGCGCCAACTGTTTCTACCGGATTGCGCGGGACGCAATCTAGCAGAAGCAAGTACGAGCTCCTCTTGCGTCCGAACGCTCGAGCTGTTCGGGTGATCGGGTGCCTTTCTGCTCTTCGGGTGTTCGGATATTCGGATGTTCGGCTCCCACTGTTAGAAGAATACAACGACAAACGGGCGGTCAGATGGTCGGGACAGGGGTGGCCTGCCTTCAACGCTCTGATGCCTAAGTTAGAAGATGTATTGGATATAACAATCAAGCGAACGTGTAGGAAAGTAGGTTGGAGTGTTTAATGCTTTAATTTTTATGTCCTTACCTGTAGTAAATGCCTTACCTATATAGGTGGGTGAGATCGTTGCTTACTTGTGCTCTTCGATGTGGGATGGGGCTGTTTTGTTGTCATGTGGAACGAACATTCGGATGTGCGCCTGTCGGGTGCATGCGCGCTCGGATGGGGTTGGTCTTGTGGGCGAAGTTGTAGTCTGCCTGGTGGTCTTTCGAGTGGTCGGGTAGGTGTTGATCACCTGCTTAATTGGGTAAGTGTGTTTAATTAACGAACTAATGTTGCTATACTAACAACCACCTCTCTCAAAGAGTGCATCGAGCAAAATCTCAAAGTCGTAAATAATAGAAATGACCCTAGCTCAATCATTTGGCTCCCCCACCCAAAGACATATTCAAGATAAACTTCGACGACTCAGTCAAAAGCTTTTGCATTTGTATTTTTGTAGGTAGTTTCCTTATTTGAGACTACATTAGCAAGTAGCAACCCCATGCTGGCATAATCTAGTAAAATTGGAGGATCTACAATTTCCTTTATTGAAGCTCATGCCCATGAGGAATATTCAACATTAGCATGACGTCACCCTCTCTCTCCTCTCGCCCCTATCACCACCCTGCCCTCTCTCTCCCTGTGTCGTCTCCCTCTCCCAGTTCCCTCCCTCTCTCTATCTCTCTCTCTCTCTCTCATGCATTAGTAATCTCCTTAAATAGCTAATATCAGCTAAATTTCTTTTGGAACAAATAACACTCTTTGGCAAATCTAAAAATCTAGAAACAATGTTGTTTTCAGAAATGAGAAATGTTGTGTCTCTTCATCGTGGTAACTGCTACCACCTCTCTCAAAGACTACATTTAGCAAAATCCCAAAGTCGTAAAGAAGAGAAGAACAACGACCCTAGCTCAATCATTTGGACTCCTCCACCCCAAGACAAATTCAAGATAAACTTCGACGACATTATCAAAAGCTTTGGCATTGGTACTATTGATGATGGCTTCCTTATTTGAGACTACATGGGCAATCCCATCCTTGCATTCTCTAGGAAATTGGAGGATCTACTATTTCCTTTCCTGAAACTCATGCCCTCGAGGAAGATTCAAGTTGATGGTGACTTCCCTTTTGTTATCAACTGCATAAATGGCAAATGAACTATTTTTTGAAGACTTAAAACCATTATCATCGACATCAAAATCCTTATCGCCTCCTTTGAAGACATAAGTTTCTCTTATGTTTATGGCGAAGCTAATTTCTCTGTTGACTCTCGCCTGATGGAACACAACTCTTTCAACTTTTCTGGTCACTCTACTTTGCTTTGCTATGTTAGCCTTTCTTCATGATCATTTGGGTCGGGGCTGCCTTAAGAGAGCGTTATTGTCAAGTTAGTTCTTCTATTTTGTTTTGTATTTAAAACAAAAAATAAAAAACAATAAACTAAAAGTTTTTTTTAGATGAAGTGGTAGAATATATTGAATCAGGTAAGTTATATGGAGACCAGCAATTATCGGCACGATAGAAAGAACTCTCTAAAGCAACCTACACTATTACATGCTCAGCACAAGTACCATAACATAACTAGACGGACTATATGTAGGGTACAAGATTCACAAAATAAGGGTCTCACATCCTATCTAGTTATGCATCCCCAACTATTGCAACGTCAGACGTTGCTTCCCAGCCTGCTTCTTTGCGAGAGCGACTGGATCCAGCGCTACTTTCTACTGCGAGAACTCTAGTTTCTCCAACCCTACACTCATAGCCACCATCACTGTGACCATGTCAGCCATCAGAGTCTCCTCCTAGTTAACGTATCCTCCCCTGACCTTTCAAACCGAGGTGCACCAACGACATACATGGATACTTCGTCTGCATGAGGTGTTACACCATTGGCATGTCGAGATGCATCATCTCCTTGCGATGATTGTTTAGTACAACTCCGCTTAAACTTAATGATAGGAATCAAAGCCTTAGAGTCACTTCATTTGCCCTGCTAGACTTTGGGCGGTGCCCTATTGTTAGGAAATCTACCTAGAATTCCAGTTGCGGAAGCAATCAAGTGTAAACAATATAGATAAGAGATCGAAAAAACAAGAACACACAAACTTGTTAACGAGGTTCAACAAAGAACTTTGCCTACATACCCGGGCTGGTTGGATTTCACTATAGAAGAATAACACAAAGCTACAACACAAGAATCTATGTCAAGAAGTTATCTCACCTCTCAAGACCTTACTAGCTCTATGTTTAATGATCAAAGACACACATAAACTACTGCTCTCTACGTCCCTTTTATAGATATCAAACTATAACCTATAAGACATTGGAAAACCTATAACCAATAGACATAGAAAACTACTACCAGGTAGGAATACATAAACGAATAGGAATTTATCAAGGCTCCTCTTTGATCAAGGTTTATCAAATCCTTATCCTATGGTGGAATCGAATCCATATACTTAACAATCTTCCACTTGAAGCTAATTACACCAGTAGCTAATCTTCTTTCAAAAAAATTCTACAACTATAGCAACACAAAACCCAACGTCGTAGCCATCATCTCATTAATCAATTATGAAGACCAACTGAAGCTTTACAAACTTCAGTTTACCTATTGGTACAGACTTAGTGAACATGTCTGTTGGATTCTCACTTCCTTGAATCTTCAACACCTGGAGTACTTCATTCTCCATAAGCTCTCGTATGTAGTGGTATCTCATAGGAATGTGTTTAGTCTTTGAATGAAAAATAGGATTCTTTGCCAAGAAAATTGCACTTTGACTAACACTATGCAATTCACACTTATCTTGTTTTTTTTTCCAATTCCTCCAACAGACCCTTTAAAAATAGGATTCATTCTCCTCTGTTAATGCTACATACTCGGACTCAATTGTAACAATGTCACTTGTCCTTGCAAGTTTGAGACCCAAGATACAGTAGGACTACCAACAGTATAGACATAACCAGTAGTACTCCGACATGTATCATGATCCTTGGCCAAGTCTGCATCAACATATCCTTGTAATTTAACACTACCTCTCTTGAAACAAAGAGACACATCAGTAGTACACCGAAGATACCTCATGATCCATCTCACAGCCTCTCAATGTTGCTTTCCTAGACTACTCATGTATCTACTCATAACTTCTACTGCATGAGCAATATTGAGCCTGGTACACACCATAGCATACATTAGACGTCCAACGGCAGACGCATAAGGTACATTCTTGATATATTCCTTCTCTTTTTCACTCTTGGGTGATTGATCTTTAGATAATTTAAAGTGACCTGCCAACGGTGTTCCCACAGCTTTTGAATCATCCATATTGAAACGCTTAAGAACCTTCTCAATATACTCTGCTTGTGAAAGCTTCAGAGTACTAGCCACTTTATCACGAATAATCTTTATACCTAAGATTTTCTTCGCCTCACCAAGTCCTTCATTGCGAACTGTTTTGACATCTCTCTTTTTAACTTCTCAATCTCTTTGAAGTATGCCTCAACTATCAACATATCATTCATGTACAATAAGAGAATGATATAAGATTTGTCAAACTTTTTAAAGTAACAACAATGATCAGATTGACATCTTGTGTAGCCTTTTCCACACATGAAGGCATCAAATTTTTTGTACCATTATCTCGGAGCTTGTGTCAAGCCATATAGACTCCTTTGCAGTTTGTATACCAAGTCCTCTTCACCCGGTGCTACAAAACCCTGTGGTTGCTTCATGCAGATAACTTCATCTAAATCTCCATGAAGAAAAGCAGTTTTGACATCTAGCTACTCCAAATACAGATCTTCAGCTTCCACCAAACCAAGCACCACCTAGATCGTGGTATGTTTCACAACCGGCGAAAAAATCTCATCAAAATTGATTCCCTCCCTTTGTTGAAAACCTTTTACAACTAGCCTTGCCTTGTAACGTTTTCTTCCATCAACTTCTTGCTTAATCTTGTAAATCCACTTGTTATGCAATGCTTTCTTACCTATTGGTAACTCATCTAATTCCCACATTTTGTTGGACATGAGAGAGTTCATCTCATCTTGCATGGCACCTTCCCATTTAACATAATCTTCATGTTCCATTGCCTCGTCATAACTCATCGGTTTACCGCATTCAGTTAACAACACACTATTAGTAGAAGGTGAGTATCTATCAGCTGGTATCCCTTTATTATTTCTAGATGATACTCTTGGCATAAAAGGAGGTGTCGTTGGCTCATCATTAGGAATTTGTTCCTTAGGTTGTGCAACTTCAGGAGCTTCTTGTTGTTCTCCCTCACCATGCCTTGGACACATCTTCATTGGATAATTCTTCCAACCTTGCAAAGTGTCGATCATTTCTTATAGTACTTTCAGGCTTTGCTGCTTGCCTATTTTTGTATATCACATCTTCATTGAAGATGATGTTTCTACTCTTTATAACTTTCTTCTTTTGCATATCCCGAAACCTATAGCTAATCTCATCACTGCCATAACCTATGAATATACACTTTTGAGACTTAGGATCCAATTTTCTTCTTGCACCAGACTTAGTGTGAACATATTCCACACAACCAAACACTCTCAAGTGTGATAGGCCTATCTCTTTACCACTCCACTTTTCCTCAGGTAGGAGATAATTCAATGGTACTGATGGTCCATGGTTAATCAAGTAAGTAGTAGTATTAACCGCATCAGCCCAAAAAATTGTTTGGAAATCCCGGGTGTATCCTCATGCTCCATGCACACTCATTCAGAGTCTTATTCATGCGTTCAGCTACTCCATTCTGCTGTGGAGTTCCAGGATTCATTTTTCCATACTAATCCCATTCTCTACACAATATTTTTTGAAATCATTATTGCAATATTCACCTCCATTATCCGACCTTAGACACGTGATTTTTAATCCGGTCTTATTCTCTACGATTGCCTTCCAGTTCTTGAAAGAATTAAAAACTTCCCATTTATTTTTCAAGAAATAAACCCACACTTTCCTTGTGGCATCATCGATAAAAGTCACATAGTACCTTGAGCCACCCATTAAGAGCACAGGTGCAACTCCCCACAAGTTAGTATAAACCAACTCTAATTTTGTATCTTTTGGTGCCTTGCCACCTTTTGGGAAACTAACAACCTTTTACTTCCCAAAAATGCAATCTTCACAAAGCCCAATCTTAGAGTTCACACCATGTAGTATGCAATCTTCCCGTTTGACTGAAGTATGCTCATACCTTTCTCACTAATGTGCCCAAGTCTACGATGTCATAAGTATGCATCATTATTCTTCTCAACAACCGTAACTTGATTATTGTTCTCAACAACAACAATCTTCAAGGTCTTATAGAGTGTCCCAGTCTTAATTCCACGAGCTAGCATCATAGCTCCTTTACTTACTTTCCACATACTGTTCTCAAAGGTAGTGCGACAGCTCTCATCATCCAATTGACCTACAAAAATCAAAATTTTCTTTAATCGCGGTATGTGTCTAACATTAGTCAAGGTCCATATTCCAGCATTGTCGAGCACAATCTTGACATCACCCCTTCCAACAACCTCTAAAGCTCAGTTATCAGCCAGAAATACTTTACCAAAATTGCCACGTTGATAATTCACCATAACGTCTTGTTGTGAAGTCGAGTGGAAAGATGCTACATAGTCTACGACCCAAGACTCTAATGGTGTCTCGGTAACGCTCAATATAAGTGCATCTGAATATGATTCAATTGTATTTGTCATATGCATAGTCTCCTTCCATTGCCTACAATCTCTCTTGATGTGTCCAAACTTCCCACAATGCCAACACCCATTAGACCACTTTCCTGACTTGGACACGCTTCGACCTTTTCCCGGTGCCCTAGATTTGGACCTTCCACAATTATTGTTTGAATTTGAATTCTTGTTGGAAGTTCTACCTCTATTCTCTATAGAGAGCGCAGAACTTGAAGGCTCTTTATGGTTGTTCAATCGTCGTGTCTCTTCATTTAGAAGAGTATTATGCATATCATTAAACTTCAGTTTGTTGGTAGTCCCAGCTCTGCTACAAATCGAGTTTACAATCACATCCCAATCTAAAGGCATGGAAGTCAGCAACACCAAAGCTTTGATGTGTTCGTCGAATTCAACATCCACAGATGTTAGTTGCTCAATGATATCACCGACTATTCCAACTTGTTGGCGAACAGATATGCCCTTACCCATCTTTAGAGTGAACAACCTCCTCATCAAGTATAATTTTTGAACATCATTTGGTTTTTTATACATGTCGGATAAACTATACAACATACCCTTCAACATTGTCTCCTTGATAACGAATCGCCGTACTTCATTGGAAAGCGATAGTCGAACTTCTCCAAGGGCCATCCTATCCATCTCGACAAGATCTTCCTCCTCCATACCTTTTGGGAGCCTACCATCTAACATCTTTGCAAGCTTCTCCATATTAAGGTAGTCCTCGATTTGCGAATTCCATAGGCTGAAGTCGTTACTGTCGAATTTATCGACCCTTTTCTCATTTACGTCTTCTATGCTCATTGTTTCCACTCTTAGAGCATGCGCTCTGATACCAATTTGTTAGGAAATCTACCTAGAATTGCAGTTGCTGAAGTAATCAAGTGTAAACAATATAGATAAACGATCGAGAAAACAAGAACACACAAACTTGTTAACGAGGTTCAGCAAAGAACTTTGCCTACGTCCCCGGGCTGGTTGGATTTCACTATAGAACAATAACACAAAGCTACAACACAAGAATCTCTGTCAAGAAGTTATCTCACCTCTCAAGACCTTACTAACTCTGTGTTTAATGATCAAAGACACACATAAACTACTGCTCTCTATGTCCCTTTTATCAAACTATTACCTATAAGACATTGGAAAACCTATAACCAATAGACATAGAAAACCACTACCAGGTAGATATATAAACGGATAGGAATTTATCAAGGCTCCTCTTTGATCAAGGTTTATCAAATTCTTATCCTATGGTGGAATCAGATCCACATACTTAACACCTACATGGACATGACTGTGGAATACCATGCGTACGTGCATCCTAAAGAAAAAAAAACAGAATTTGTTAATGGGTCCCCATAAAAAAGAAGGTTTCCTTGTATGTAGAACATGTGTTCCATATTCCCTTCCTGAGCTCTATGCATATTTTCCATTCGGCTAGCATGCACATACTCGAGTGTAGCCCCTGCCTCGGTATTGCTACCCACCAAATCACTAAACGGGGACGCCACTGCCACTTATTTCGGTAGCAACACCACCAGTGGGGCCTGAGGACCATAGGAGTACTGCCATGCACAACAAGGCCTCTGTCAAAACCTGGTGGCACCAGCATCTCCTACCGCTCCTTGCCTCGGGCTCGGGTCACTTCCCTCACCGCCCGTTTCTCTTCTCTAGCCCCCGTCACCACACAACCACCGTCACCATGCACAAAAACACCATACAAGGAGCTAGCCAAACCCCTTCATAGCGGGGTACTCAAAACCAAGAATGATCACATAATAGGAAGCAAACTGAAATATCCTTGTTACCACCATCGCCGAAGATCCATCCAAGCAAAGATCTTCATTTAACCCACCTTCAACAATGCCAGATCGACACAATAGAAGACGCAGATGGAATTGCCAATCTTCTCAGCCCAATCAACATCCATCTCTGCCTTGGGTACATTTTGCACAAACATCCAATCCCTAGTCCCCACCGCCGTCACCTCCGATGGATCCGAAAAACCATTGAATTCTTCAACCACCACCATTTAATCTTGACACACTACCAGAAGATGTACTATACCCGACGATGAGGTGTCGTCGGACTGTTCCTCTTTATCGTCGGGTATACCCTATACCCGACGAGGCATCGTCGGTTATAGTCTCGTCGGTATTGCACCGTCGGTGATACTATAACCGACAATGAATTAGGTTTTTCATTGGAAAAAAAAGGGACTAAAGGCAACGAGAAATTATCGTCGGCCATAGTTTTAAACTATAACCGACGATGCCATCGACGGGTATAGTTTTCTCCATGGTCAAAATGGTTGACCGTGTTGAAAACTATAGCCGACGATGTTGACACATATCGTCGGTTATAGTTATTAATTATAAATTTTTTTTTGCAGGTTCTGGGTTTTATCCCAAAACCTGCATTCCCAAATAATCACAAATATTGTTCAAATTGCACATCAACAACCATTGAAACTATAGTAATAAATAAATTAAAAAAAAAACTGAAATCGTTCAAATCTGTATACATATGCATGCGTACATAGTAAATAATTAAAATAAAAACCGACAATTGTTCAAATCTACGGGTGTCCTAAATTTATGTGATCAAACGGATTGTCATCAGATGGTTGGTCCTGGTCTGGCTGAGGTTGCGGCTGAGGCTGAGGCTGAGGCTGTGGCTGTGGCGCACCGAAAATAGGCGGGGGAGCTATCTGGATTCCAGATGCCTGCAGCTGTGCATAACAGTGCTGCATCCATGTCCCCATCTGCTGCTGCTGTTCGGCCAACTGATTCTGCTCTGCGGCTCGCGCATGCTCCATCTCCTCCATCCGACACCGTTGAGCTTCCATCTCAATTGCTTGCCTATAAAGCTGGTCCTGTAGCTCATTAGTCCTCGAAGATGATGATGATCCCGATCCGCGAGAGAATTCAGGGGTTTACTTCAGCAGCCCTTGACCCTACTTTCCGGAACCCCTGCAGTAGAATGTGTTCTTCCCTGGAGGGATCGCAGCTGACATAATCCTGTCCCTGACGATCGGATCAGATCGATCAATCTGATCAATCGGGAGTTCCGCATCGGGGGTGTCGGGATAGAGCTCTCTCGCCACTTGAGTCAACACCTCCGGAATCGCCTCCTGAATTCTCGCCTAATTTACAAAGAACAATAAAATATTAATTAAAAAAATTATATCTAAATAAATAAGAAATAAGTTTATTTTTTTATAAGGACACTTACAGCATATTCGGGGGATTGCGGATACGCGTGCTGCATCGTATAGACAAGGGGATCCTCTTCTGGGTGGTTGGCCGCCTCCTCGATCCAACCCGAGTATGATCTGGAACCGGCATGATGATTTTTGATGTTTTTGGCCCGGTTCCTTGTGTTGACTTCAGAAAGAGCCTGCTCGATTAATCCAACATCAACAAAAAAACACTCATTAGCGAAATAATTTAAGGGAAGTACGATAAAACAAAAATTTAATCGATGGAAGGTTGCGTACCTTCAATTTCGGATTGTTGAAGTAAACCACAAGCCATCGCCACTCGTACTCCCTATAACGAAACTCGCTAGGGGTACCCGAACGATCGTCGCCGTACTTTTTCCAATGCTTCTTCAGCTCACCATTCCACTCCTTATACCTATATATATATATATATATCCATAAAATAAAGTGTTAGTAACTTACAACATTGTATGAACATAATCAAAAGAAACGAAAAAATTGAAACAAATTAAATGCCGGTCTGCAAACCTGCTCCCATGCACTTCATCCGCCCACGTGGGTCTAATGTCTGCATCCACGTGGAACCACCTCTGCAATGCATATATATATATATATCAATAATATTAAAAATTTATTTAGAAAATTTACATAATGAATATACAATTCAACTCACCGACAACGCATTATTCAGCTGATATTTGACGGATTGCGGCACTGAGTTCCAATCTGGCCACAACATTGGGACCCTATCCCATATGAGGCTGCCCGCCATCCCAGTGTACTTTCGAGTGACCTTTCCCTCGATCACCTGCCCTCTATCCCCGGTCAGAATCATAACTTGGCCACCACTGCTAGCCTGAATGGCGTCATCCAGTAACTTGCCGACGACGGGGCCTCTGATTCTCTTCTGTTTCTCACCGGGCACGATCTCGCCTATCACATATATATGTAGACGATTTTTTAAACATCAACACCTAATTGAATTTAAATATTACTAAGTAAAAAGATATCACTAATTAATATTTACCTGATTCGTCGGTGCGTTGTCCCGGAATCCTCACACTCTAGAGAGGTTCCGGGAAGGGTACATACGCATATGCCTGGTCCGGGGTAATGAACCCTAGCTGTCCCGGAACAGGCATCCCGTCGGAATCGACGTGAGGTATCGTCGGGATTTCCAACGGTAAGAATAAGGTAGACGGCGGGCACAGTCGCATCCTCGCCGAGGACTGAGTGGATCCACCAGCCTCCTCGGAAGAATGATGAGCTGTCTGGTGGATGACGGGGGAAGGGTCCTCGTGAATAATGTCCGGCATTCGGACCGAGGATTGAGTCGCACTATCCGTTTCCGGCGTGCGACTAACCTCTTGAACCCTCCTCGCGCCTGAGGATCGAGGAGGGTTGAACTGCTGCTGTTGAGGTTGTCCATTGCCCATCAGTCTACGGTGTCGAGAGGTCTGCGGAAGACTGTAAGTGTTGCCGACACTGGTGGATCCTGATGCGGACCTACTTCCGGTGCCCTCATCCCAACGTCCCGATCTCCCTCTGCCTCCCGACCCCCCTCGTTAAGCACCGCAATTTAACCAATTCATCGTTGCTATAAAATTATAAAAATTCAAAATAATTCCTAATTCATCCAAAAATTCGAATACATATTCCAATATATATCAATAATCAAATACATAAATATTCCAATATATATATCCAAAAATTCCAATAATTCCATAAAATCCAATATATATAATTCACTACAAGAAAAGGAGACATTACCGGCGACGGGAGGTCGCCGGCCTTGTCTTTTTTTTCGCCGGAAATGTCATTCCCGGCGACGAGTCGCCGGCAATGACGTCGCCGGAAATCTCCCGCCGGTGTTAACATTGCCGGCGACGGGAAACGGCGTCGCCGGTAATGTCGGAGACATCACCGGCGACTCAAGTCGCCGGCAATGGTTCCGCCGCCGTGGCCGGAATTTGTGACATTGCCGGCGACTGAGGTCCATGTCGCCGGCAATGTCTGAAAAAATTTTGAAAAAAAAACGCGGTTCTGGATTGGGCCCAATTCCAGAACCTGCATTGAAAGACATAAACCGTACAATCATACAAGTTCAACAGTACACATAAATGTCCAACGTACAGTACAAATAGCAACGACGATACGAAAATTAACTACAACTACAGGTCAGGGTCCAGGAACTTGCGGGTCAGGGTCGAAGTAATCCATGTACTCATTTGAATTCCGGTGGCTTCCTTGGTCTTGCTCTGGCGTTGACTGGTGCGGTGGTGGTGGTGGATAGCTAGGGAACGGAGGGACCGGGACCGGGACCGGGGGAGGTGTGGGGAACGGTTGTCCGGTAGTCTGAGCCTCGTACATCGTCCGCATCCATGTGTACATCTGAGCCTGCACCTGTGTCTGCTGCATTTGGTACTCGGCCATCTGCCTCTTTTGCTCCTCCAACTCCCTCTGCGTCCTATGAAGCTCCGCTGCGAGGTTACGACTAGAAGTTGAACTTCTTGACCCGGTAGAGTATTGTGAAGTGGTTTTCAATACTCCTTCTCCCGCCGAGCCCATTCCCCTACAGTAGTAGGTATTCTTTCCAGTCCCGCACGCTTTTGCCATGATCTGAGCCGCTATCGGGGGATCAAGCGGATCGATCTGAGAGGCATACTGGGTGACTTCTTCCTCGGAGCAGTCAGGATGGTTAGTCCGAGCTATACTCATGGTCACTTCTGCGGTCGCCTCCTCCACTCTCGCCTAATTGAAAAGCGAAAATGAACAACGTATTAACTAACAACATCTATTAATATCGAAAAATAGTTTTATTAACACATGGAGAGGCGAAAGACTTACCGCTTCGTCAGGGCACTGCGGATAGAACTTCTGATGAATATACACCAAGGGGTTCACTTCTTGTTGTTGTTGCGCCTTAGTCGACCAACCCATGTAGTTGAGTGAACCTGCATGATGGGCCCTGGTGTTTTTCAATCTATTCGCCCGGTTCGTCTTCGAAATCGCCTTGTTTGATAAACATATGGAAAAAAATTAGATCTCACACTATTTCAATCTGATACGATACATTAGGCTTGTAAGATATATTAAGGATGCATACCTGAGCTTTGGGGTGCTCGAAGTGGGCTATCAGCCACAGCCACTCGTACTCCCTAAACCGGAATTCGCTAGGGGTAGAACCTCGGCCTAGCTCCTTGTATACAGTGTAATGGGAAGAAAGCTCGTTCTTCCACTCTTTATACCTATATTAAAACAAGGAAAAAAAGTTAGAGATATTAAAACAGTTGATAAACAAAAATCTAACTCGATATATATTCAAATAAGTCGAAGCACATCACCGATTATGTAGTTGACGCTCTACCCACGTGTGAATAAGAACTTCATCCACGTCAAACCACACCTGCAATATGAATATATAAAAGGTAAAATTATATATTTAAGTGGACTTAATTAATAAATGTAAAATTTACGTAATGAAAATACGATTTTACTCACACTGAGTGCATTATGCACTTGCATCTTCACGTAGATAGGCACAGATTCCCAATCTGGCCAAAGCATTGGGACCTTGTCCCGCACGATCGCACCGGCCATGCTAACATATTTGCGCGTGGTGTCGAATGCCTCGATCACCTCGCCATCCTCATTGGCCCTTATGGGCGTTTTCCTTCCGCCGGTGGCCTGCTCAAGTCTCTTCCCGGTGCAGGTGCCTCTAGCCCCTTTCCGTTTTCCAGTCCCATTAACGAAATTGCCTAATAAAACAATGTCAACAAATTGATATCATTAATTGAACCAATCGCAAGTCTTAAGTAATAATTAATTAATCAATCTGATGTTAAATAAAATTTACCTGCATCGTCCGTTTGTTGGTTGGTGCACCTCACACTCCAAAGATACACGGGGTCGAACGGGAGGAAGTTATACGCTTCCTCCACGGTCAGGAAATCCGGCCGTCCTTCAATATAAACAGGCATCCCCCTATCATCGAATTCAGGGATGACAGGAATCTCGTCGGGTAGGAAGAGACCGGACGGCGGAGATAGACGAGGTATGGACGATGAGGCGCCAGCACCACCATGTGCCTCAGATGATTCCCGTGAAACGGGAGTAGGCACCATCCGAATATGGGGCATTCGGATTGAGGGAGTTTCTGATGCCCCCGTTGACTGTCGCTCGTCTGAGGCTCTGCCACCGGAGGGACGTCTGCTGATTGAGCGTCTAGAGACTGAGGCTCGAGCCTCGAATTCCGGTTCCACGGCTCTTGATCGTGCAGCTTCCTCCTCAGCTCGCGCCTCTAGCAAGGCTCTTGTGCGAGCAGTCATCATTGGCCCACTGGGCGTGTTGCTAACTGCGGGCGAGGAGGAAGCTTGACTACTGTTCCCTCCACTATTTCGGGAACCTCTCCGAAGCCAATTAGCCGCAAAACCTCCTGGACATCGTAATAGTCATGGATTCGGTTCAATAACAAATCGGAACCGGAACGGTGTGGAACTGGAACCGTTTGAAACCGGAACTGTTTGTAACCGGAACCGTTTGTAACATAACGGAACTGTTAAAAACAGTTCCGGTTCCAAACCATTTCGGTTCTATAACAAATCGGAACCGGAACCGTTTGAAACCGGAACTGTTTGGAACCGGAACCGTTTGTAACATAACGGTTCCAGTTACAATAAGTTCTGGTTCCAAACCGTTTCGGTTCAATAAAAAATCGGAACCGGAACGGTGTGGAACCGGAACCGTTTGAAACCGGAACTATTTGTAACCGGAACCGTTATGTTACAAACGGTTCCGGTTACAAACAGTTCCGGTTCCAAACCGTTCCGGTTCCAAACCGTTTCGGTTCTATAACAAATCGGAACCGGAACGGTTTGGAACCGGAACCGTTTGAAACCGGAACTGTTTGTAACCGGAAACGTTTGTAACATAAAGGTTCCGGTTACAATTTCCGTTCCGGTTCCAAACCGTTCCGGTTCCAAACCGTTCCGGTTCCAAACCGTTCCGGTTTAAAACCGTTCTGGTTCTAAACCGTCCCGATCCCGATTTCCACCTTCATTTATACGATTAATTAACAACTATATCACCTAAATTAACGACTATACATATTCGATGTGTATATATATATACATCATGCATCTTAATTAAATTTATCCATCACATATTCATCCAAATCACAAACCCTAATTAATTTTCCATCACATATTCATCCAAATTAAACCGGTTTAATTTCCACATATATATACATCACATATTCATCCAAACCACATTTATACATAATTTTCACATATATATATACATCACTTCATATTCACATACCTAAATATATATATACATCACATATATACATACATGCTAATTTAGAACTTATCACCCTAATTTCCAACTTAGCACCCTAATTAATTTACACATACACATACACATACACATACACATACACATACACATACACATACACATACACATACACATACACATACACATGCAAAAAAATAATTAAAAATTGAGAGAGAGAGAGAGAGGGAGAGAGAGAGGATCGGACCTGCCATGAATTTCCACCTACAATGGTGAGGGGAGGAGAGGAGGGGAGGAGGGGAGGAGGAGATTTTCGGAGGAGGAGAGGAGAGGGGATCGGTGGAGAGGAGGAGAGGGAGAGGAGGAGTAGAGGATAAGGAGGAGGAGTGGGAGAGGAGGAGGAGGAGCACATACACTCACCGGACCGATTTGGGAGGAGGAGAGGGAGAGGAGAGGGAGAGGAGGAGGAGAGGGAGAGGAGGAGAAATGAAAGGCTCGGGCTCGATATGGGGGAAACCAGAAAACATTACCGGCGAGTTGCTTATAACTCGTTGGTAATGTCATTACCAACGACTTCAACTCGTTGGTAATGACATTACCAACGAGTTAACTCGTTGGTAATGACATTACCCACGAGTTATAAGCAACTCGTTGGTAATGACATTACCAACGACGAGTTAACTCGTGGGTAATGTCATTACCAACGAGTTGCTTATAACTCGATGGTAATGTCATTACCAACGACTTCAACTCGTTGGTAATGTCATTATTTCCCGAAGAATATCCGACAACATTTTCCGTCTACGATTTCCGGCTACATTTTCCGACTAAAATTTCGATTATCAATTTCCGTATACGTACGATTAATGACTACATTTTCCGACTACATTTTCGATTAATGATTTCCGTATACGTACTACGATTTCCGTATACGTACGATTAACGACTACATTTTCCGTCTACGATTTCCGGCTACATTTTCCGACTAAAATTTCGATTATCAATTTCCGTATACGTACGATTAATGACTACATTTTCCGACTACATTTTCGATTAATGATTTCCGTATACGTACTACGATTTCCGTATACGTACGATTAACGACTACATTTTCCGTCTACGATTTCCGGCTACATTTTCCGACTAAAATTTCGATTATCAATTTCCGTATACGTACGATTAACGACTACATTTTCCGACTACATTTTCGATTATCAAATTCCATCTACGTACGATTAACGACTACAATTTCCGTCTACAATTTAGACTAGCTACATTTTCCGACTACGTACGATTTCCGACTACAATTTCCGACTACAATTTCCAACGTACTAAGGATGATAATCGTAATCATCTTCATCACTTGAGTCTGACTCGGTTTCATAGGTAACCTCTGGCAATATGTGCCGCTCCTCGTCATCTGAATCAGCGTCAACTTCATATGGATTAACATCGAGAAGTTCTGCTCCAGTAATTCGAACCACACTCCCAGATCTCACATTATTAAGGCGAATCGTAGATGATTCCGGAATGTCAAAAGCGTTCGGCTCTTGGTATGCAGTAACTTCCTCATCATCTGCGGTATCACCAAGTGTGGCAGCACTGTATATGTTTCTATGAGCAACATGGTTAACCACCTTCCACGGGACTTTGTTAAGAAGATCGTCCAGGTAAAACACTTGTTTTACTGATGAGGAAAGAACGAAAGGGTCATCTTCATACCAGGTAGTAGCAGTATTCACCGAAAATGTTCCGTACTGATCGGTCCTTGTGTTCTCCGGGCTAGTATCAAACCATCTACACTTGAACAAGTGCACTTTCATGCGGTTCCCATAAATTAGTTCAACAACTGAATGAAGGACACCGTAATAGTCAACGCCATCCTGCTCACCATGGACCATCACCCCACAATTCTGTGTTTTCAGTCGGTCGTCTCGATTTTCACATATAAATTTCACGCCATTGACCTGACACATCGAGTAAACTTTTGAAGCAATCGGTTTCATCGCCAGGACCCTCAATTCGTTTGACCACTCTGGGCAACCATCATCTGCTACATGGTTCATCTGAAAACGTCCATATATTAATACGTACAGAAGAAATTATGTCATCTTGAAACCACAAAAGCACGTACATACATACATGCTATGTAAGGATATATATATAAAAATAGACATATACACATATACTTACCCATTGACCAAAGTAGTTTGCAAACGTCTTGTTGTGGTAATCAACATTTCCGGCAATAGCAGGGCAGTGAAGATGATAGTTTTTCCAATATTGTACTTCTTGACAGTTAATCAGTACCGACCAGTGGGCAATGGCTACCTCATTTCCATCCAACTTGTACGACTTTGGCAAGCTTCCCTGTACTACCACATCACTGGAGATGATAGAAAGGTTGAACTGGGGTTCATCTATCGGCATATGTTGTTGGGGGTCCTCTACATTTTCGAGGTAGACTTTGGTGTACGTTACACACTCGTGCGCAAGATATGCTTCAACGATACACCCTTCAGGTGCATATTTATTCTACACATAGTCCTTGTAGGCTCCCAATTGTCTACAAGTTAACAAGTGCATGTTAACTTACTTAACCAGAAGTCATTACATATAAAAACCATAGGCAAACCAAATTTATGAATCATTTGTACCTTTCCATGGGATACATCCAAGTGTAGTGTACGGGACCGGTAAGCAACAATTGTTCGGGAAGATGGATCATCAGGTGCGGCATTATGTCGAAAAAATTTGGGGGAAATATCCTCTCAAGCTTGCACATGATAAAAATGATGTCATCTTGCATCTCCCTCAGGTCTGCTTTTTTAACTTCCCTGGTGCATAACTTCTGAAAGAATCTTGACAAGGCCACCAACGGCTCCACCACCTCTTTGGGCATGTACCCTCGAATGAAAATAGGGAAAAGGCGTTGAAGCAGTACATGGCAGTCATGACTCTTTAATCCGTACATCTTATTGTCCCGGAAGTTAACACACCTGCTTATATTTCCTGCATAGCCATAAGGATACCTGCATATATATATAGATGAAGCCATATATATGGACCAATTATATTTCTCGCATATAACCATATATACTCCGCTAAAAATTTAAGGACAAATTCATACATAGCCATAAGAATATATACCTGACATTACTCAGCCACCGAAAAATTTCATGCTTATGCTTCGGCTTTACGGTGTACGGAGCTTGCGGCATTTTTCTCTTACCATCTCTTAACCACAAATGTTTCCGCACACCCATTGCTTTAAGATCAATGCGTGCCTTAGGGATGTCTTTTGTTTTCCCCTCCAAGTTAAGAACTGTGCCCACCACACTTTCACACACATTCTTCTCTATGTGCATGACATCTAGGTAATGTCTGATAAGCAACCTGGGCCAGTAGGAGAGTTCCCAGAATATGCTCTTGTGTGTCCAAAACTTATACCTTTCGGGCTTGTCTGGAATTGACGCCACTATGTCAGGATGATTGCTCAGCTGGCCAAAATCGTATTCATTCAACACTTCCAAAATTTCGTCCCCTGTCCATCGCCTGGGTGCCACACCAGTTTCAACAGTCCCATCAAACGCGTCTGGATCCTGCCTAAATGGGTGATCATATGGAAGCCAACAACGGTGACGCATCGAGACAATTTTACTGCAATGAGGACTGCAACAATCAACCGTCATGCACTCTGAACAAGCCCTGTAACCCCTGGTAACGTTGCCCGACAACATACCGCGGGCAGGAAAATCACTGATGGTGCCAACAAGCATGGCATGCATCTGGAACATCTCCTTTTTGAACCTATCGTAAGTGGGGTGGCCACACTCACTCAGGTACTTAAGCTCCTCAATCAAAGGCCTCAAATACACATCGAGACACTTTCCTGGATAACCCGGGCCCGGAATTAACAGAGTGAGCATATTGTATTCCTTCTTCATGCACATCCATGGTGGAAGGTTGTACGGTACCAAAATAACTGGTCATATACTGTATTGAAGACTCATGTTGCCAAAAGGGTTGAATCCGTCAGATGAGAGCCCTAGCCAAACATTTCGGACCTCTGCTGCAAAATGATCAAACTCCCTGACCATGTGCTTCCAAGCCTCTCCGTCGGAAGGGTGTATAAGGGTGTCATCGTCAGGAAAGTTCCTCTCAGCCCACCATCTCATTGCCTCGGCCGTGAAAGCACACATGAACAACCGCTCCAGCCTATCAATAAGCAGGAAATATCGAAGTATCTTCACAGCTTTCTTGTTGCCTGCAGGAGTCAACTTATACCTTTCTGTAAAACATACCGGGCAGGCTTCAAGGTCTTCGAGATCTTTTCCCCAGAAGAGAATACAATCATATCTGCATGCATGGATTTTGATGTAGGAAAGCCCAAGATCTTTCAGGATATGTCGAACCTTATGATGAGTGGTAGGAAGACGATGACCGGGTGGCAGTAGCGAAGCAGTCTACTTCAACCAAGAATCAACAGCTTTGACAGATATTTTGTTCTCCATTTTTAGCTGCATCACTCCCATCAGACTTTCAAGAACAGTCTTACTACAACCGTCGTACAACGGAGTCTGTTGCAATGCAATCAGGTTATTGTACTTATCCATACCGCTTGTGTTGGCATGACCTCCAGGTAATGGTTCGACTGGCTCGATATGGGGGAAACCCTCAACGACGGAAGGGACATTTGGTGCTTCATCAGCAAATACACCGCTCTCATGAGGAAACATATCATTGATTAACATCGATGTTGGATCATAGGATGAACTGCCCCTCTCAGCAAAATCTCCATAATCATAGCGTGGACTGGCCCTCTCACCAAATTGTCCATGATCATGCGGACCCGCTACCGATGTTTCACCGTGATAAATCCAACAAGTGTACTTATCCCAAAACCCGTATTTACTCAGGTGCCTCTGGACTTTATCAATGGGAAATCGAAATCGATCGCTGAAACACTTACATTCTTTACACGGGCAATAATGAAGTGTAGTGTCTCCACAATTAGCCTTCACAAAATCCACAAAACTCCTAATTCCCTCGTGATATCTGACATCCCATCTTTCGAGGCTCATCCAACTCTTGTCCATCCTGAAAATTCTAACAATTTTATGTATTAATTATATATATATACACACATTCACTACTAATAATCGACGTGATCTCTCAATTCAACTCTAATTAAATCAACACATGCATGCATATGTATATATATCGATCTAATCTCTGAATTCGATTCAGTACTCGATGATAGTACGTATTCTCCTTTTTTCAATTCAAAACGTATTTGACTGGGTATATAGGAGGAGGCTCTGTTAAGCCTGGCTCCGATAACAATACGATAATACCAGTCATTGATTCAGACACAAGATTAACTACAAGCTGTTTTCTCGTTTCGGTGACCGTACATCAACAACATTTCATATATATATATATATATATATATATATATATATATCTCACGAATTGGATTTGATCAACACACACACACACACATATATATATATACCACATATACGTATATATACACCTACGTACCTATATAAATAGCTTCCCGAGTGATCGAGTTTTCGACGCCCGCCTTAATTTTGACAATATACCGAATGATCGATTTCAGAGCGTACGTTTTCCTTCTTTCGATTTCTCTGGATTTTTTTCGCTCAAAATGATTGAATGATCGAGCTGCCCGATCCGGCATCTAATATAAGACACATTGCCGGCGACGGAGTAAGTCGCCGGAAATGAAGACATTACCGGCGACTTTACGCCGAAATCTCGCCGGTAATGTTGCAAAACATTACCGGCGACTCCAACCGTCGCCGGCAATGTCTAGGGAGACATTTCCGGCAAAATTCCCGCCGGAAAATCGCCGGTAATGTCTCCCTAGACATTGCCGGCGACGGTTGGAGTCGCCGGTAATGTTTTGCAACATTACCGGCGAGATTCCGGCGACATTACTGACGACGGGCTAAGTCGCCGGTAATGTTGAACATTACCGGCGACTTTTCCGGTCGCCGGCCTTGTCTCCGGTGATCTCGCCGGTAATGGGCAAAAATGTTGTAGTGATTCCAATAATCCAAGATATAAATATTCCACAAAAATCAACAATAATCCAATATATAAATCCAATATATATATATATATTCCAATATATAAATATTATTCCACAAAAATCAACAATAATTCCATAAAATCCACAATAATTACAATTAATATATATATAATCCAATATAATTCATCCAATACAAATATAATCCAATAATTTAACTATATATATTCCAATATATATATATGTAATAATCCAATATATAAATCCAATATATATATATCCAAAAATTCCAATAATTCCATAAAATCAATATATAATTCCAATATATAAATATTCCACAAAAATCAAGATAATCCAATATATAAATCCCCAATAATTCACAAAAATTCCAATATATAAATTAATATATATTCCACAAAAATCAACAATAATTCCATAAAATTCACAATATCCAATATATAATCACAATGTTCATGCATGCATCCACATTATCGATTAACAAACGAAACAACTTCAAATCTAACGTAAATAAAAAAAATTCGAAATAAAAAAATTAGGGAATTCAAACCTGAAAAATTCTAAATCGACGAGGGCTTTGGCTTGAGGATCGATGGGCTTTGGCTTGAGCTTCGATTGGTTGCTCCCAACACCAAGGAAATGGAGAAAATCGCAGAGGATTGAGAGGAGTTCTTCGTTTTGGGCAGTTTCGTTTCTACCGAAAACGTACCCAGTTCGGGATATAAAACAGAACTATACCCGACGATATAAGTAATATCGTCGGTTATAGTTGAACCGAAACTATATCCGATGAGATTTCATATGAATGTCATCGGGTATAGTATTTTTATTTATTTTTCATATAAATGCCGCGGTTATATATGTAGGGTATTAATTAATATATATTTATTAATATTTAATACGAAATTATTAGAAGAAAAAAAACCAAAATAATTTAAAAGCCTAATTAATTGATTAAATTAAAATGGAATTTAATTAAGTAATTTGGTGGATGGCTATATTTAATACGTACTATATATTTATTAATATTTAATAATACGATATTAATTATTTCGAATATCGTCGATCGGTTGTATTTTTTTTCCGATCTCTCGATCTCTCTCTTATGATCGTTATTTATCAATTTAATCGATCGACACAATTTAAAGTCGATAATCTGAATATAATTCATTTTACATTGCACGTGCAAACTCAAAATAACATACGTACATACACTAATTAAGGCGCATAGTCAGAATCATCGCTTGAGTCTGACTCTGTTTCCGAGTTAATTTCAGGTAAGATGTGTATGTCCTGGTCACTTGAGTCTTCATTGTCTTCATTTTGATTAACATCAATAAGATTCGGTTGAGGAATTCGTACCACACTGCCCTGTCTCACATTATTAAGGCGAATTGTTGAGGTTTCAGGAATAGCAGTTGCGTTCGGCTCTTGGTATGCACTGACTTCTTCATTATCCGAGGTCACACCAAGGGTTGAGGCACTGTATATGTTTCGTGGAAGAACATGGTTAACCACTTTCCACGCGCCTTTATGCACAAGATCATCAAGATAGAACAATTGTTTCACCGCCGTGGCCAACACAAACGGATCATCTTCATACCAGCTTGTAGCAGTATTCACAGAAAAAATCTCGTATTGATCGGTCCTTCTGTTCTGAGGGTCGGTATCAAACCATCTACACTTAAACAAGTGCACGGTCATGCCTTCCCCATATATTAATTCGACAACTGAATGGAGAACACCGTAATAGTCAACTCCATTCTGCCCACCATGCACCATTACCCCAGAATTCTGTGTTTTTCGTATGATATCTCTATGTTCACAAATAAATAGCACGCCATTTACCTTACACATAGAATAAACTCTGGAAGTTACCGGTTTCTGCGCCAAGAGCCTCAATTCGTGTGACCACTGAGGGATACCATCATCTTGTACATGATTCATCTGAAAATAATCATTTATTAACTTAACTATAAATAGGATGCGAGACATGCACTTAACAACATATATAATTTCAATTTATCTATAAACGTACCCAGTTGCCAAAATAGTTTGCGAACGTCTTGTTGTGGTACTCAACATCACCGGAAATAGCAGGGTAGTAAATGTGCAAATTTTTCCAATATTGAACTTCTGGACAGTTAATCAATACCGACCAATGGGCAATGACTAGCTCATAAGGTTCCAACTTGTACGAGTTGGGCAACTTTCCAGAAACTTCAACATCATCGGAGATGATCGAAAGGTTGAACTGCCCTCCATCTACTCGCATATGTTGTGGAGGGTCCTCCAACGCTCCCAAATACAACTTGGTGTACGTTACGCACTCATGCGCAATATATGCTTCAGCGATACACCATTCAGGGGCAGATTTGTTCATCACATAGTCTTTGTAGTCCCCTAATTGTCTGTAAATTGGTAATTACAGATCGAGCATGTTATGCTTATTGCAACAATAAGTGAATAAATAATATTAAAGATCGACATATATATAGCCAGATTCAGAGATGCATTACGTACCTTTCCATATGATACATCCATGTGTAGTGTACTGGACCAGTAAGCAACAATTGTTCCGGAAGATGAAGCATCAGGTGGGGCATGATGTTGAAAAAGTTTGGAGGAAATATCCTTTCGAATTTGCACATGATAAAAATGATGTCCTGTTGCATTTCCAACAAGTCCGATTTCTTCACTTCTCTCGTGCATAACTTCTGAAAGAATCTTGACAAAGCCACTAACGGCTCCACCACCTCTTTGGGCAGGTACCCTCGAATGAAAACAGGGAAGATGCGTTGAAGCAGTATATGACAGTCATGACTCTTTAGTCCGTACATCTTATTGTCTTTGAAGTTAACACATCGACTTATATTTCCAGCATAGCCTGAAGGATACCTGACATTACCCACCCAGCCAAAAATTTCATTCTTCTGGGCAGGCTTCACGGTATAAGGAGCTTGTGGCATTTTTTTCTTCCCATCTCTCAACCACAAATGTTTTCGCAGTCCCATCCTTTTAAGATCAATGCGTGCCTTCGGGCCGTCTTTAGTTTTTCCCTCCCAATTCAACACTGTGCCGACCACACTCTCGCACACATTTTTCTCTATGTGCATGACATCTAAGTAGTGTCTGATTAGCAACTTGGACCAATACGGAAGTTCCCAAAAAATACTTTTGTGTGTCCAAAATTTATACCTGTCCGGTTTGTCAGGTATTGACGCCACTATCTCAGGATGATTGCTTAGCTGCCTAAAATCATATTCATTTAGCACTTCCAATATTTCATCCCCCGTCCATCTCCTCGGCGGCTCACCTGTTTCCACAGTCCCATCAAATGCCTCAATATCCTCCCGAAATGGGTGATCATGTGGTAGTCAACAACGATGACACATCTGTATAATCTTCCTGCAATGAGGTCTGCAACACTCAACCGTCATGCACTCTGGACAAGCCATGTATCCCCTGGTAACGTTTCCCGACAACATCCCGCGTGCAGGAAAATCGCTAATGGTGCCAACAAGCATGGCATGCATCTGGAACATCTCATTTTTGAACTTGTCATAAGTGGGATGACCATGCTCACTCAAGTACTTAAGCTCCTCAATCAAGGGTCTCAAATACACATCGAGACACTTTCCTGGATAACTCGGCCCTGGAATTATCATAGTGAGCATATTGTATTCTTTCTTCATGCACATCCATGGAGGAAGGTTGTACGGTACCAAAATAACTGGCCATATACTGTATTGAAGACTCATGTTGCCAAAAGGGTTGAATCCGTCAGATGAAAGCCTCAGCCAAACATTTTGAACCTCTGATGCAAAATAAGAAAACGCATTCACCATGTGCTTCCAAGCCTCTCCGTCAGCAGGGTGTATAAGCGTATCACCATCAGGCAAATTCTTCTCGGCCCACCATCTCATAGCTTCAGCCGTGTGTGCAGACATGAACAACCGTTCTAGCCTATCTATCAGCGGAAAATATCGAAGTATCTTCACAGCTTTCTTATTTCCGGCAGGAGTCAACTTATACCTATCTATACCACATACCGGGCATTCATCAAGGGATTCAAGATCATTCCCATAAGCATCTTCACCCCAGAAGAGAACACAATCATATCTACAAGCATGGATTTTGATGTAGGAAAGGCCAAAATGTTTCAGGATCTGTCGCACCTTACGATGAGTGGTAGGAAGCCAATGACCAGGGGGCAACAACGAACCAGACCACTTCAGCCAATCATCAACAGCCTTCACACTTATTTTGTTCTCCACTTTGAGCTTCATTACTCCTATAACACTTTCGAGAACAGATGCATTACACCCGTTGTACAACGGGGTCTGTTGGAAGGCAATGAGGTTGTTGTACTTGTCCATACCAGCAGTGTTGACAGCTGTAGGTAATTGTTGAACTGACTCAATATGAGGGAAGTCTACAACGGCGGGAGGGATATCCGGTGCTTGAGCAAATATACCGCTTGCATGAGGAAACATATCGTTGATCAGACTTGTTGTTGGATCATTGGATGTAGAGCCACTCTCAAAAAATTGTCCGTGATCATGTTGACCAACTGATGAGCTCTCACCGTGATAAATCCAGCATGTGTACTTATCCCAAAACCCGTTTTTCTTCAAGTGCTCCAATACTTTATCGATGTGAAAACGATATCGCTCGCTGCGACACTGACATTTCGTACACGGACAATAATGAATTGTCATCTCTCCACAATTAACTTTCACATATTCCACAAAACTTCTAATTCCACGGTGATATCTTACATCCCATCTTGGAAGACACATCCAACTCTTGTCCATCCTGAAAATTATAACTGCATGTATATATACCCACGATCTTATTAATTAAAATTTCATAGCTAGATATATATATATATATATCGATATTCAAACTATAATTTAATTACATAATTTAATTATTCAATCTAGCCTACTCGATCCCTAACTAGCTAGCTACCTAATTAATTACAACACTGATCGAGCTAATCCCCCGCCATTTTCACCTTAATTTGGCGCCAACAATAAGAGGTAAAATTAGCAGAGATTAAAAACCACAAAATTTGATAACCCAAATCCCAAAAAATACTCATTTCGCGCCAAATCTTATTCCCATATAAAACCCAACCCCCACCCAAAGACTCATTTTTTCCCCTCTCTCCCTCTCCCTCTCTCCCGGCCCTCTCCATCTCTCCCCCGGCCCCCAATCAAACCACCCACGTACCATATATCATCACCATCACAATAATAATCACAATATATATTATATATACCCATGCATAATTAATAATCACAATTAATCCTATAATTAATAATCACAATATATATAATCAATTACGTACTACGTACGTACTCCAACTCAACTATATATCAATCACGTACTCAAATTAATCAACCATCAATTACTCAAACTCAACAATCGATCAATTAACTCCAATCCATCGATCGATCCATTCAAAATCAACATCATATGATCATATATATCAACAATCGATTAATTAATTTCCCTACATACACACACACACACACACACACACATATATATATATATATATATACGTACGTACCTATATATAATGATCGAATCACGAACTCATGCATTCTTCATAGTTTTCGACATCACCCAAAGATTTCTTCGCATTTTCAGTTTTCACGGGAGATTTTTTTTGAATCACAGAGCTAGCTAGCTGCTGCCCAGATTGGATCTGAAATAAGAAACTATAGCCGACGATACCAATAACTCGTCGGTTATAGTCTGAAAAAATCGTCGGTCTTAATTGAAACCTATACCCGACGACTTTTCTGCCACTATAACCGACGACAAGATTATCTCGTCGGAAAAAAAACTATGTCCGACGAGGTAATCCTGTCGTCGGTTATAGTAAACTATACCCGACGAGAACCCTCCTCGTCGGTCGTTTTTTGGGAATCTCGTCGGGTATAATCATTCTTCTGATAGTGACAATACAAAAGCCCACGTGTGGCACACTTCACCGTCTCTGGATCGGCAAACTTACAAAAGAACTGATCGGGACTATGTTGCTACAAATAAATATTTCTGGCTCTAAGTCCGCTGGGTTGGATCGAACTAGTTGGTTTGGCAGAACCAGCAGCCTTCGCGCCAAGCAAGACCGCCCTTGTCCCTACCTGCTGTTCAGAAAGTCCGGTTAAATCTGGGCCTAGGCCAAGAGGGCCCTGTCACAGCCGGAGCATTTCCAATTTGAAAGATTGTTCACGGACCTCTGATAAAACATCAACCCGAAAAATCTGGCAACGACGTACCGTGTGGTCGCCCCACTTTACCTCATCAACCTCAGGCACGAGGTCAACCACATCCAAGTCATCATCGTCATAATAGAGGCAGTGCAGGAGAGACGAGATCGAAAAAGGGGTTCAACTCCATTTCACAGCCGGAGCAAAAAATTGTGGTGGGCATTTAGAAAAGGTGGTCGGCCCCACAGACAGTCAAGGATGCTATTGTCGTGGTGGCATATAACGTGAGCAAACAATCGTTTGGTAACTGAAAATTTACTTCAGCACGTGAGATGCA
Source organism: Geum urbanum (assembly GCA_946800695.1). Taxonomy (NCBI): domain Eukaryota; kingdom Viridiplantae; phylum Streptophyta; class Magnoliopsida; order Rosales; family Rosaceae; genus Geum; species Geum urbanum. The sequence continues at coordinate 15,400,481 of OX327001.1, forward strand.
CACTGGCTCTGTTCACCCTAGGGTAGTGAACCGTGAAACACAATGCTGATGTTTTAGTGCGAATGAAAAGGGGGCAGCGTTGTTCATATAACTTTTGGAGTCAAGTGGTCGTGTAATCAACTCTTGCAGTCGTTGTTAGTCCTAGCAGCGTTCGTTGTGCGATTGAGCAGTTCGTGATCTATCAGTGTCTGCGATGACAAGGGTACCCGATCGACTTTAAGCATCATGAGTTATTAGTTGTGCATCTAACACAATTTCAACCTGTAGATATGTAAATGTAATTTATTTGTTAGCGATTCGATAGAATGGGTCATTGTGTGGCTTTGGTATTCGATCGATAACAGTGGTCATACGATGATTATGATAATTAGATATGTGTTGACATTGTAAAAGTTGAAATTGTTGAACATTTATATGCTAAATTATTTTGAAAGTGTTGTTTTGGGATTCAGAGAATTGAATTGTTATGCGGATGACTACATGCTCTGGATTCATGCAGAAAAATGAAGGTGGAATGTTCATGAATCGAATGAAAACAAACATAATAGGAGCGGCGATGCACGACAAACATTACCTACCTCTGCTGTGTCTTATAGTTGACGAAAAATTTAAACATTAAACATTAAGCAAGACATGAAAAATCAGCAAGTGGGAACATTAAGCACCAGGGCATGGGGATCAACTAGTTGACGATAGACTATTTCAAATCAAGGACATGGAGTTTGAGCCTCTTCGTAACTTCAAATGCAGGGATCTTGATTTGGGTCTGTGCCAAATGTTGGTCGATAGATTTAACATAATGACCAGCACAATCAATCTACATGGGAGGAACATCTCTGTGACTAAGAGAGATGTTTCGAATGGATTTCCGGGACCACGATTCTGCCGTTAAACTCGGGAGAAACTTAAAGGATAAGGACATAGTAGAGTTGAAGATGGAACTATGCAGAAAAGACAATCCATTAAGTATTCAATTTATGAGGAAAGTATTGCTAGAGGAGTCAACATCAGACGATTTATTCAAAGTATGCTTTTACCTATATGCTATGGCAACCCTTGTTGCTCCAAGTAGACTCAATTACGTTGACTAGAGATTTCTACTGGTCGTTCATGATCCAAATGCTGCTGGGGAAAAGCACTGGGCGAGTTTTACGTATAAAAAACTTATGGAAGGAATTTCTGCTTAACAGGTGCGGATTATTTGGAGGATGACATGTGAAAAACCATAATCTTATTATCAAGTCAATCAATGTAATTAATGAAAAATATGAGTCAGTACCTACGTAGGATTGGTGAAACTAAGTCTCAAAGACACAAGAAACATTAAAAGACGCAAAAGTCAAAAATCTAACGGACTCGACCACTGCACACAAAGTAATTTAGGAAAAATAGCTACACTAAACCAAAAGTTACGAAAACTTAACACAAGATATTAGATTCAGTGGTGGACTACCACACAAAAATTAAGGGTATTTGGAAATGATTTGGTTGCCGAAATAATTCGGTCAAGCTACAGTTAATATAAAAAAACTTAAATTTCAGAAAAGTAAGTTATTGATGAAATCAAATAGAGATGAATGTTAGGAACTTCTCTCCACCCTAGAAAACTCACAATTTACCCTAAATATAATCTAGATAACTATCACTACCAGCATAAGTACTATAGCCGACGACATGAAGTCGTCCGTCTGTTAGCCAAAAGTCGTCGGCTATAGTGTCGTCAGGAAAAGGTTGTCGGCTATACTATAGCCGACGACCTTTGGTGCACCTTGTCGGCTATAGGTCAAAACTATAGCCGATGACTAAAAATTGTCGGCTATAGGTACACACAATAACCGATGACTTTCGAATGAAAAGTCGTCGAGAAAACCTTTCCGGTCCGGTCAAAATTGTTTGACCAGAGGATATTATAGCCGACAACTAGTTTTGGCAATCGTTGGGTATAGTTTTGGCAGTCGTCGGGAATGTTAGACTATAGCTGGCGACTTTGGTACATGTCGTCGGCTATAGTATGCAACTTTCTGAAAGAAAAAAACTGTAGATTCTGGATTTACCATTCCCAGAACCTGCAGTTTCAAAATAGCTAACAAACATATATTTTCATTTCCACAATGTTCAACAAAGCATAACAGCTTTACAATCAACAGAAAATACAAACTTATAAAAATTTAGTGTATAATTTTGAAACACATGCAAACAAACTAAATGTTGCCAAAGTCAAAGTTGCGAAGATAAGATGGACCACTACCATCATCATCGAGCAGATCCTGCTATTCATGTGGGGCATCATGAGGGTGCTGGTTAGATGCAGTCCATGAAGTCTAACTTTGGGCCGGGACATTTATTCCTTGCGCCTGAAGGGTTAAGCTCAGGCCTTCAAAATTCCTAACCATTTCAGCTCGCATCCGAGCTAACTCCTCAGCCTGCTGCCGGAACATTTCTTGACGCAAATCCTCCATCTGCTGGGTCATCCATCGCTGAGTCACTTCTATCTTGCTTTGATACTCCTCAGTCTTTCTACGAAATTGCTCCTCTAGCTGGGCCTTGGAAGATGTCGATTTACGTTGGAAACCGGGCGTGTTCTTCAATATCACATCGCCTTGCCGTCATAAACCCTTGCAATAGTAATTGCTCCTTCGTGGTGGGAAAGCGTCTCCCATGATCCTTGCCCTAACCCTTAAACCAGATTGATCGATCTAAGATATGGCTTAGGGAAGCTCATCATCCGAGATATTAGGGTTTCGCTCCCTCGCAATCTGAGTCAACACCTCCTCAGCTATTTCCCTTAAATGAGCGTAATTGAAAATGAAAACAAAATAACATATTAGTAAACATACATTGAAAAAAAGTTAGGAAAAATACATATGTAAGCAATTTGTAAAGTTGTAAGGGCACAATACTTACAGCTTGTTTGTGGGACTGAGGATGTGTTTTCTCATACATCCACACGAACGGGTTTTCTTCAGGGTGTTGGGTCACTACCTCCTCCTTATAAGATGCATAGGGTCTAAAACCGCCGCTATGGTTGTCCGTGTTCATCACTCGGTTCCTCGCGTTTATGGAGGAAATGGCCTTGTTTCATACATATATATTAAAAAAATTAATTTAGAAACTATCAATGCCAAATTATCCACAAGTAAATACATATGATGTTAAATATATACCTCAAATCATGGGGCGTTGAAGTGGATAAGAAGCCACTTCCACTCGTACTCCATAAGCATGAACTCCATAGGGGTACCCGAAAGGTCATTGAGCATGTTATTATTCTTCCAGAACTTGCAGAGCTCATTCTTCCACTCTTTATACCTATATATGTGTCACAAATGTTAGAAACACATTGCATGATTCCTCTAATATCTAATATATATTATATAACTCTTGTCACTTTCCTCCTTGAACCTCATTTGCCCAGATGGATTTAAGTTCCTCCCGAACATTGAAATGTCCCATTTTTAATGTTAATATATTTATATTTTAAAGGAATTAATTAATATAAGTAGACATACACAATGAATATCTAACTCACCGACATCGCATTGTTCACTTGGTCCTTCACGGACTGAGGGATTGAGGACCACTCTGACCACAGAATAGGGATTTTGTCCCAGATAATGCTTCCAACCATGCTGGAGTACCTCCTACAAATGTTTCCCTCTCTCACCGATCCTTGCTCGTCAGTCTCTACGACCAGTGGCCCGTAGGCTTCGACGTCCTTCTGAAGTTGCTTCTCCACAACACAGCCTCTAGTCCTCACTTTTTTCTTCCCTCTGACGTCTGTTGCATAAGACAAAGTAAACAAAAATTAAAACAGGATAACCCAATTTAATATACAAATTATTGGAAAGTTTGAAATTAAATATTGCATATATTTACTATTTACCCGATGATTCTAATGTCGATGCGTTTGATATCCTCGCACTTTTTAGAGGTGTATCAAATGGCTGAAAGACTTATGCTTCCTTTAGGTGGATGTGAATAAGGTTTCCCTCATCATCGACAGCTGGTATAGGGTTTCCTGCATCATCGACATCTAGCAGGGTAGGTACACCATGCAAGGAGAAATAGAGGTGAGAAGGGAAAACACCTTATTATTGTCCGGAAGACGATGTCTCTGAACCACCAACATGACCGGGAGAAGGACCTGGACTTGGCTCTGGCGGTTCATTTCTAGCATACGAGGACCCAAAGGAGCAGGACCCATATAGCTAGGTGTACCTAACACTTGGCTCATGTCTGGCATACGGTGATGTGAAGGGTCAGGACCCGTAGAGCCGGGCGTAGACGTCTGACTCCTGTTGGAGAACAAAAACTGCCTCATGCTTTGTGGTCGTTAAGGCTCGGCCACATCATCATGCATAAGACAACTCCAAGCAGTTGTCGACGACAATTGTTGTACGGGCCGCCGTAAGGCTGGTGAGGCCGGTTGTTCGAGCAGGACCCGCAACTATCGCCGCTGGACCCGTTTTCTATATTTTTTAGATGTTGCATTCTTTCCTCTACCTGAAAACAAATGCATGATTCCTAAAATTCAGATAATTTGAATATCTTCAACATAGATAAATTCAATCTACATCCGATTACTGTATTTCTTAAACATCATCATTCATCAACATCAATCAATTAAACATCATTTCTAAAATTTAATAATTCATCATCAACCTCAACAAACCTCAATAAACCAAAATAGAATCTAAATATCATCATCAATCAACATTAACATTAACATAAAACAAACTTATATCATCATCAATCAACATATACATTAACATAAAATAGAACCTAAATATCATCAATCAACATTAACATTAAACACTAAATATCATCATCATCATCATCATCATCATCATCATCATCATCATCATCATCATCATCATCATCATCATCATCAATCATCTATCATCAACTTCAACAAACTTATAAATCTAGTCATCATCAATCAACATATACATTAACATCACAAACATAATCGGTTCATCACAAACAATTTATTGTAATTGAGAGAAAGAGAGAGAGAGAGAGAGAGAGAGAGAGAGAGAGAGAAAGAGAGAGGTACTGTTTTTAAGGAACTTCTTGAGAGAGAGGAGGTGGCTAGCGGCAGGAGGCAAGAGGCAGGCGGCGACGGCAGAGAGAGGTGGGTTTAGGGATGATTCGGTGGTGGAAGGCAATCTATTAAGGGCGGCGGCCACGAAGGAGGGAGATTTTGGGAGGAGTAGGGTGAGAGAATGGCACGGGCTGCTCCGTTTTAGGGCTAAAATAGAAAACTATACCTGACGACGTTTCACTTAAGTCGTCGGGTATACTATACCTAACGACACATCATATGAACGTTGTCGGGTATAGTATACCCGATGACGTGCCGTATGCAAGTCATCGAGTATAGTATACCCGACAAGAAATAGTAAAAATAGTCGGGTATACCCCGAAAATATTTTGAAAAATTAGCCTCGATCATTTGAAAACAAAATTCACACAAAAACCTATTTAAGTAATTTTGGATCATCACCCTTCAACTAACACATAAATTTAACAAACACGTAAATTATCACAAACATGTAAATTTAACACATTTATTTTTAACTAATCAAGGTGCATAATCAGAATCATCGCTAGAGTCTGATTCGGTATCCGTATTAATTTATGGTAATATGTGCCGCTCCTCTTCACCAGAGTCTTCTTTGTCTTCATTTGGATTAACATCAATAAGTTCTACTCAAGGAAGTCGAACCACACTACCCGGACTCACATTGTTAAGGCGAATTGTCGGGGAATCTGAAATATTAATTATGTTCGGCTCTTGGTATGTAGTAACTTCTTCATTTTTTGCGGCATCACCAAGTGTAGCAACACTATATATGTTTCTAGGAACAACATGGGTAACTACTTTCCACGAGCCTTTGTGCACTAGATCATCAAGATAAAACACTTGTTTTACCGCTCTGGCAAAAATAAAAGGGTCATCTTCATACCATATTGTACCAGTATTCACTGAAAATGTTCCGTAGTCATCGATCTTTGTGTTCTGAGGACTAGTATCAAACCATCTACACTTAAACAAATGCATTGTCATGCATTCCCCATAAATTACTTCAAACACTAAATGGGAGAACACCGTAATAGTCAATACCATTCTATTGACCATGCACCATTACCCTAAAGTTCTGTGTTTTTCGTCTCGCGTCTCTATGTGCACATATAAATTGCACATCATTAACCTTACACATCAGATACACTCTTGAAGTTATCGGTTTCATTGCCAAAAGCCTCAATTCATGTGACCAGTTTGAGTTACCATCATACTCTACGTGGGTCATCTGAAGCAATAATAACCAACATGTTAGATGACAAACGTCATGATATTAAATTATATATATATATATCAATAAGTATATATATAAACTTACTCAGCCGCCAAAATAGTTTGCAAACTCCCTATTGTGGTACTCAAGATCACCGCCAACCTGAGAACAGTATAGAAGAAAGTTTTTCTAGTATTTCACTTCAGGACAGTTAAGCAATACCCACCAGTGAGCAATGACTAGATCATATTGTTCCAACTGGTCCGATTTCGGCAAATTTCCACCAACTTCAACATCATATGAGAGGATAGAAAGTTTGAACCGTGGTTCATCTACTAGCATATGTTGTGGAGGTTCCTCCAACGCTTCTAAATATAACTTGGTGCGGATTTATTAGCCACATAGTTTTTTTAGTCCCCCAGTTGTCTATCGAGTTTAAAAGTGCATATTATGATTATTTCCAAATAATGTTAAAAAAAAATTAGAGCTAAATTCAGATATTGAATCATACGTACCTTTCCATACGATACATCAAAGTGTAGTGTACCAGACCGGTAAGCAACAATTGTTCGGGAAGATGGATCATCAGGTGAGGCATGATATCAAAAATATTTGGGGATATCCTGTCTAATTTGAACATGATAAAAATGATGTCATGTTGCATTTCTCCCAGGTCTAATTTTTTCACTTCTCTAGTGCATAACTTCTGAAAGAATCTTGACAACGTCACTAACGGCTCCACCACCTCTTTCGGCAAGTACCCTCGAATGAAAATAGGGAAGAGGCGTTGATGCAGTATATGGCAGTCATGACACTTTAATTCGTACATCTTATTGTCTCAGAAGTTAACACACCGGCCTATATTGCCTACATAGCCTGAAGGATACCTGACATTACCCATCCACCTAAAAATTTCATTCTTCTGGTCAGGCTTGACAGTGTAAGGAGTTTGAGGGATTTTTTTCTTCCCTTCTCTCAACCACAAATGTTTTTGCAAATTCATTCTTTTCAGATCAATGCGTGCCTTAGGCTAGTATTTAGTTTTCCACTCCCAATTCAACATTGTGCCCACTACACTTTCACACACATTCTTCTCTATGTGCATGACATCTAGGTAGTGCCTGATTGACAACTTTGGTCAGTACGAGAGTTCCCAGAATATGTTTTTGTGTGTCAAGAATTTATACTTGTCGGGTTTATCAGGTATTGACGCCACTATTTCAGGATGATTGCTCAGCTGCCCAAAATCGTATTAATTAAGCACTTCCAAAATTTCATCCCCCGTCCATTTCCTAGGTTGCACACCCGTTTCTACAGTCCCATCAAAAACCTCGAGATCCTGCTGCAATGAGTGATCATGTGGAAGCCAACAATGGTGACACATCTGGACAATCTTCCTGCAATGAGGTCTACAACACTCAACAGTCATGCACTCTGAACAAGCCCTGTATCCCCTGGTAACGTTGCCCGACAACATCCCGCCGGCAGAAAAATCATTGATGGTGCCAAAAACCATGACATGCATCTGGAACATCTGGTTTTTGTACTTGTCATAAGTGGGATGGTCAAATTCACTCAGGTACTTAAGCTCCTCAATCAAGGGTCTTAAATACACATCGAGACATTTTCCTGGATAACTCGGCCGTGGAATTAACAGAGTGAGCATATTGTATTCCTTCTTCATGCACATCCATGGAGGAAGGTTGTACGGTACCAAAATAATTGGCCATATACTATATTGAAAACTCATGTTACCAAACAGGTTGAATCTGTCAGATGAGAGCCTCAGCCAAACATTTCGGACCTCTGATGCAAAATGAGAAAACTTCCTGACCATGTGCTTCTAAGCCCCTCCGTCTGCAGGGTGTATAAGGGTATCATCGTCAGAAAAATTCTTCTTAACCCACCATCTTCTAGCTTTGGCCGTGTGTGCACACATGAACAATTGTTCTAGCCTATCAATCAGCGAAAAATATCGAAGTATCTTCACAGCTTTTTTGTTCCCTGCAGGAGTCAACTTATACCTATCTGTACCACATACTGGGCAGGCATGAAGGCATTCAAGATCATTCCCGATAGCATCTTTACCCCAGAAGAGAACAAAATCATATCTGCATGCATGAATTTTGATGTAGGAAAGGCCAAGATGTTTCAAGATATGTCGCACCTTACGATGAGTGGTAGGAAGACTATGACCGGGGGGCAGCATCGAAGCAGCCCACTCCAGCCAATCATCAATAGCCTTGACACTCATTTTATTCTCCACTTTGAGCTTCATTACTCCCATGATACTTTCAAAAATAGTTTTATTACACCCGTTGTACAACAGGTTCTGTTGGAATGCAATCTTGTTGTTGTACTTGTCTATACTAGTAGTGTTGAAAGTTGTAGGTAATTGTTAGAATGGCTCAATATGAGGGAAGCCTCCAATAGCGGGATCATTATCTGCTGCTTGAGTTAATACACTGCTCTCAAAAGGAAACACATCGTTGATCAGCCTCGTTGTTGGATCATTGGATGTACTGGCCATCTGAGGATATTGCCCATGATCATGCTGACCTGCTGATGATGTTTCACCGTGATAAATTCAACACGTGTACTTATCCCAAAACCTGTTTTTCTTCAAGTGCTCCCATACTGTATCAATGGTAAAACGATACATATCGCTCCGACACTGACAGCGTTTACACGAGCAATAATGAATATCATTCACATTAGAATTAGCCTTCAACACACACACACACACACACACGCACACACACGCACACACACACACACACACGCATACTAGCTATATATCAACAATTAACACACATATATATATATATAAACACACATACATATATATTTTCATCTAATTAAATAAACTCAATCACCAAAATTCACATATATATAACACACATAAATCAACTCAATCTCCAAAATTCATATATATATAACACATAAATCAACTCAATCTCCAAAATTTATAGATATATATTTTCATCTAATTAAATCAACTCAACCTACAAAATTCATATATATACGTACCTATATAGCGGAAAATAGCTTCATGGACTTATTTTGGACAGCTACAGACAACATCCAAAAATTTGAGACCGTTTTGAGTTTTACTCCTCCAATTTTTTTGAATGGTTGAGCTGTTGCCCGATCTTTTTAGATAAGGAACTATAGCCGACGACATAAAATCCGGTCATCGGCTATAGTTGATCATATCGTCAGTGTTTTGTAAAACTGGTCGTCAGCTATCGTAAAACTATACCCGACGATCAGTTTTAACTATACCCGACGGTTCATTTCTGGACTGTCGGCTATAGTGTTTTTTTACCGACAACGGTTTGTACCGTCGGCTAAAGTCCACTATACCTAACAGTTTGAATTGTCGTCGGCCTGTTTTTCCTATTTTCGTCGGGTATACATATGCTGGTAGTGTATGGGTGACTGACTCCCATAATCGAGTCAATGTCGGTAGGACATCGATTATATTATACTCTCTTATTTGTCGTACTATGCAGAATGTCGGTACTGACTTACCTTGATCTTAAACTAGTAGATTGGTACCTGTCAACGTCCTAATCTAATCAATTAAATTCATTAAGATATCATAATGTTTGAAAGTCAACAAATCTTTTAACATCAATATAGCGGTCGCCTTAACATCCCTAAGAAATTGTCTCACACAAGTTATCACAACGAGCTTGCTTGTCTCTATTGAATATGCATTGATATGGTGGTCAATCATACATCCTTAACTCTAGATACTAAGTCATGCAACTAAGTTTTCAACCAAACAAACATGAACATAGAAACCATCAATGATAAAGTAGTGAAACAAAACTCATTCAAACGGTTATTAAGATAAAAAAAAAAGGTTCGAAATCGTAAGCATGTCTAGGGATTCAATCAACCCCCTAACTAGGAATGTTTAGCTACTGATAGTTGGAATTACAAAATAGCAAAACATGATGGAGAGGGAGGAGTAAACCAGAAACCCTAGAATTCTTGGTAGCTTTAGTTTGACAGGTCGAAGCAATACTTCGACGGGTCGAGAGATGACGAATGGAACTCCCAAAGGCAGCGGGGCTTCTTCTTCTATGTTTCTCTCTCTAAAATTCAATCCCCCCTACTTTCATCTTCAAAAGAGGCTTATATAGGTATGAGATTTGGGGCTCTCCTCATCAATCTAGGGTTGACTCATCGCCACATGGACTTTCCACATCATTAATCCTTATTCCAATATAATTCTCCTTTTATTGCTCTTTTTTTTTTCTCCAAAAAACCTAAATAAACAAAAATATAATTAATATTGAAAACTAAACAAATAGACTAAATATTTTCTAAATAATTAAGCACAAGAGAATTGCATATTTATGCAACTATCAGAGGATGCTTGAATTTTTTTGGAGCTATTCTATTTGGATGCATTAGTTTGTAGCAACACGATAGTGTTGAGAGGTCCATCTTCAATAACCGCGTGGGGTCCGAAGCAAATCAATAGGGTGTTTAGGAAAATTGAGGAACACGGTGGATTTTATTCCAACTACTTATCTGTGTCGAAGAGACACATCGTTGTTAATCCACTAAGTAGGAATTCCGCGCTGAAGCGCCATTTGACAAAAGTGTTTTTGATCAACAACTATCAACCTTTGATTCAACCATGTTGTCGAAGAATTATGGAGCTTGGATCGAACTATGTTGTAAAAGATCTATTGCCACATTGAATATATTTTTTATTCATTGATATTGTAGAAGTTAGTCAGAGATAACAACGTTATCAGATTGGCATAGCAAAAGTGTACAGTTTTCTGAAAACCCCATTTTTACATCACAGACATTAGAGACTAAGGCATTGCATAAGAAAATTTTGTAGTGTCCGACTAAACAGAATGCTAAATTAGATAGCCTAAGATAATATCCTTTCATGACCGGAATGATAAATATGTTACATTAACGAAGAAGATGAGATGGAGAGAACTGAAAATTGAAAAAAGAACTCTCCTCCCTCATCTTCTATGTACAAAATCTGTTTGCTGTGACATAAATGAAAGCCGCTGAAATAGAATCAACATGTATCAAACAATAAATTGGAAAATGGTCATGCAAAATGCTATGCGTATGACCTAAACTGTGTTATCAGAAAATTTGGTTGCAGCAAAATAGGGAAAAACAATTAATTGGAAGCATGAAGATAACCCACAGTGGATTAAGGTGAGAATGAACCTACTAATCTCTGAAGATGCAATCAGCATGATGCAACCCTTGTAAACAAAACAAAAAAAGAGAAGAAAAGTTTGATGCTTCATCAAGATGAAGACGATGAGATCTTTGCTACAAAATAGCGAATCAAGAAGATGGCATGGAGGCTTCATTTTAGAGTTATTTGATAATAGATTTATCTTGCAGCCAGATCTATTGCGCAATGTTTGTTTACAAAATGTAATCGCCTTATATTTCCTCAGGATCCCCCAAGGAAACTCTCTTGTAGCTCCTGAACCGTACGAAGGAGCTGTGTGTAACTAAATTGACTTATCATTCAACCCAAAGCCTCTCACGATAACCCATATTGTGAAGCACACAGTAACACAGAGAGATATCAGGCACAGACATCACCCTAAAGTCCAAATTCCAAACCCAACCACCTTGTCTACTTGGTATAGCCGCAGAGATCAATATTGGCAATAAAACTATTGACTAATAACAACATTAGTTTGACTTGGTTGGTGGTTTGTGCCCGAAATGGTCGTTGTCTTCGTGATCGCTGTCTCTCCTTCAATTTGAGCTGAAGTGTCCCCAACTGTGTGGTGCCACTCAATATTGGTGATCAATGGCTTCCTTGGCTTCCCTTTTGGCCATCCTCCCCTTCTCTTTTGCTCTGGTGCTGCAGCGGCTTCCTCGTTTCATCTCCTATAAAATAATGCCTCAGTCAATATTCTGAAATGAATGAAAAAGGAAAACTTTTTCGATAAGTATATTTGAAGAGTAATCCCTTTGGCCAACCTCCCTTTCTCTTCTGTTCCGGTGATGCATTGGCCTCTTCTTGGGATCCATTGTAGAACGAAGTATAATCAGTGCTCCCAAATGAAAAAAAAAAGTCAATACTTTCAGATTAAGCCAAATCTTTTCTGTTGCTTTAGCCAACGTCCCTTCCTGTTCTCTTTCGGTGCTGCAAGGCCCCCCTGCTGACATTTTTTGTAAATGAAAGCATAAGTGATTGTCTGAAATGAAGCAAGATTCAATAATTTTAAAATGATCCGAACCTTTGTCGTCCCGGTCCTCTCGATTTTTTGGGATCATGGTCGACGCTGAGATCAACCTCTCTGATAACGACTGCGGATTCCATCTTTTGCTTCCTTGTGGCAGGTCTCTTCATTCTTCCTATCCCTTTTCTCAAAAGAGGGCCTGGCCACTTGGATTTGAGGTCCCTAATTTCGAAGGGTGACGGAGGCCGAAGCGGTGTATCTGGTGATCGAGGCGGATGTGAGGTATGTGGTGATGGAGAGCATGGTGGTTCAGATAGGATGATAACATCACCTGGAAATGGTTCCAGGATTTCATTATCAAGGAAGGATGATGTAGTTGGTGTTATGGTCCAGTGTTGTACTTGAGATTAAATTGCATACCACTATATTAGGAGAGAAAGAGGAATCATCAAACTGCTAAATGAGGCATTTATACACTATGGATGACGAAGAAGAGGTCTTATATGTAAATAAGTTATAATTTCCTGATATATGAAGATGTTTATAAAGCTATGTCATTCAAAGCATAATTTTCTCAACAATGTCAAAGCATCACTCAGATTCACAGATGTTAGAAGGTTTTGCATCAGCAATTTTTTTCAACTATAGATTGTGAAGGTACTGCATCCAGATCTTAGAATAATCATTGAGCCATCCATACCTGATCATCTCTGATCTCTCTGCACTGAATAATATGGCAATGAAACCATAATACTTGGGAAAATTGATGGCCAATATTCAATCCCACATAGTTAGACTCAAAGAAACATAATGAAACATGCAAGAACATTATTTGGTAATCAAAGTAACTATTTTAAACATGCAAGCAACTCAACTCAACTCACATCCTTAATCTGGTATATCTGAGTCCACCAACAAATCTGTTATTGGCATCGGGTATGCATCCTTCGAAGTTGCATTGTTAAGGTCTCAATAATCAACTCAAGCTCTCATCTTTCCATTCTTCTTCTTTACCGGGACCACGTTCGAAAGCCACTCATTATACTTTGCTATTCTAATGATGCCTGACATAAGTATTTTTTCAATCTCTTCCTTGACTAGAATGGTTGTCTCTGTGTTCATACTACGCATCTCTTGCTTCACAGGTTTTTTGCCTTCTAAGATAGGTAAGTTATGGCACACTAGGTCTGGCGACAGACTTGACATGTCTTTGTACTTCTCTGAAAAATAATTTGCGTATCCCTTCAATAATTCAATGAGCCTCTGACATTCTTCAAGTTCCATGAAGGTACTTATAGCCAAAATCATTGGTTCTTCCGAAGTCCCAAGATTAATCTTTTCGATGGGATCCTTAACTTTAGGAGGCATATCGTCTAAAGCTACTGGAGCTAATTTGATTTCCTCCTCTTCATCTGACTCGTGCAGTATGTCATCATCTACGAATTCCAATGTTGCAATCCTTGGAACACTCTCGTAGGCTTAACTCTCCATTAGAAAATTGTGGAATCGTTCATACAGGGAGTAGCAAGCATAGGCCTCTATGCTCGATATAGACTCTAACATTGGAATGATCTAAGTGGTAGCTCAATGGTATAAGGTCGATGACTGTCCTCACACTACCACATTGTCACTCATTACCGGCGATTTTTGAAAAAACAAGGTCGGCGACCGGGGAAGTCGCCGGTAATGATCATCATTGCCGGCGACTTGCTCCGTCGCGGGTAATGTGTCAGAAAAGTCGCTGGTAATGTGTCAAGACATTACCGGCGACCTACTCCGTCGCCGGCAATGTGTTGACACATTTCCGGCGACTTTACGCCGGAATTTCGCCGGCAATGCCTCTTATATTAGATGCAGATCGCAGCAGCTGATTCATTTGGATCGAAAAAAATCCGGTGAAATCGAAAGAAGGAAAACGCTCTGAAATCGATCCTTCGGTATTGTCAAAATTAAGGCGCGGGTCGAAAACTCGATCACTCGGGAAGCTATATATATAGGTACGTATATATATACGTATATGTGTATGCATGTATATATATGTGTGTGTTGATCGATTTAATTAGATCGATATATATATATATATATGCATGTGTTGATTTAGAGTTGAATTGAGATATTGCGTCGATTATTGGTTTGATACGCAAATAGAGTGGCTATATTGTTGCTTTCGAGTGATTGACTGTTGATTTTGAGTGGATTTGAGATTATTTCGATGAAAATATGTTAATTTGTGTATATATATATGTATGGATCAATATAAAATGATTTTGTGAATATTAATTGTTAATATATATGTCTATATATATACAGGTATGTTAATTTGTAATTGTGAATTGTTGGTATATATATACATTTTTAATTTATATGCATGCATGGGTCGACTTTTGTTAATTAATCGGATGAATTCGAATGTAATTAATGATGATTTATTTTATAATTAGTAGTACGTGAATGTGTATATATATAGTACGTAATATTGTTAGAATTTTCAGGATGGACAAGAGTTGGATGAGCCTCGAAAGATGGGATGTGAGATATCACCAGGGAATTATGAGTTTTGTGAATTTTGTGAGGGCTAATTGTGGAGACACTACACTTCATTATTGCCCGTGTAAAGAATGTAAGTGTCGCAGCGATCGATTTCGTTTTCCCATTGATAAAGTCCAGAAGCACCTGAGTAAATACGGGTTTTGGGATAAGTACACTTGTTGGATTTATCACGGTGAAACATCGTTAGCTGGTCCGCATGATCATGGACAATTTGGTGAGAGGGCCAGTCCACGCTATGATCATGGACATTTTGCTGAGAGGGGCAGTCCATCCTATGATCCAACATCGATGTTAATCAATGATATGTTTCCTCATGTGAGCGTTGTATTTGCTGATGAAGCACCAAATGTCCCTCCCGTCGTTGAGGGTTTCCCCCATATTGAGCCAGTCGAGCCATTACCTGGAGCTCATGTCAACACAAGCGGTATGGACAAGTACAACAACCTGATTGCATTGCAACAGACTCCGTTGTACGACGGTTGTAGTAAGACTGTTTTTGAAAGTGTCATTGGAGTGATGCAGCTCAAAATGGAGAACAAAATGTCTGTCAAAACTGTTGATTCTTGGCTGAAGTGGACTGCTTCGCTACTGCCACCCGGTCATCGTCTTCCTACCACTCATCATAAGGTGCGACATATCCTGAAAGATCTTGGGCTTTCCTACATCAAAATCCATGCATGCAGATATGATTGTATTCTCTTCTGGGGAAAAGATCTTAAAGACCTTGAAGCCTGCCCGATATGTTTTACAGAAAGGTATAAGTTGACTCCTGCAGGCAACAAGAAAGCTGTGAAGATACTTCGATATTTCCCGCTTATTGATAGGCTGGAGCGGTTGTTCATGTGTGCTTTCACGGCCGAAGCTATAAGATGGTGGGCTGAGAGGAATTTGCCTGACGATGACACCCTTATACACCCTTCCGACGGAGAGGTTTGGAAGCACATGGTCAGGGAGTTTGATCATTTTGCAGCAGAGGTCCGAAATGTTTGGCTAGGGCACTCATCTGACGGATTCAACCCTTTTGGCAACATGAGTCTTCAATACAGTATATGGCTAGTTATTTTGGTACCGTACAACCTTCCACCATGGATGTGCATGAAGAAGGAATACAATATGCTCACTCTGTTAATTCCGGGCCCGGGTTATCCAGGAAAGTGTCTCGATGTGTATTTGAGGCCTTTGATTGAGGAGCTTAAGTACCTGAGTGAGTGTGGTCACCCCACTTACGATAGGTTCAAAAATGAGATGTTCCAGATGCATGTCATGCTTGCTGGCACCATCAGTGATTTTCCTGCCCGCGGTATGTTGTCGGGCAACGTTACCAGGGGTTATAAGGCTTGTTCAGAGTGCATGACGGTTGATTGTTGCAGTCCTCATTGCAGTAAAATTGTTCAGATGCGTCACCGTTGTTGGCTACCATATGATCACCCATTTAGGCAGGATCCAAACGCGTTTGATGGGACTGTGGAAACAGGTGTGGCACCCAGGCGATGGACAGGGGAAAAAATTTTGGAAGTGTTGAATGAATATGATTTTGGCCAGCTGAGCAATCATCCTGACATAGTGGCGTCAATTCCAGACAAGCCCAAAAGGTATAAGTTTTGGACACATAAGAGCATATTCTGGGAACTCCCCTACTGACCCAGGTTGCCTATCAGACACTACCTAGATGTCATGCACATAGAGAAGAATGTGTGTGAAAGTGTGGTGGGCACAGTTCTTAACTTGGAGGGGAAAACAAAAGACATCCCTAAGGCACGCATTGATTTGAAAGCTATGGGACTGCGGAAACATTTGTGGTTAAGAGATGGTAAGAGAAAAATGCCGCAAGCTCCTTACACCATAAAACCGAAGCATAAGCATGAAATTTTTGGGTGGCTGAGTAATGTCAGGTATATATTCTTATGGCTATGCAGGAATTTGGCCTTAAATTTTTATGGGAACATGGTTATATGCGAGAAATATAATTGTTGCCTATGGCTATATATATATATATATATATATATATATATGCAGGTATCCTTATGGCTATGCAGGAAATATAAGCAGGTGTGTTAACTTCCTGGACAATAAGATGTACGGATTAAAGAGTCATGACTGCCATGTACTGCTTCAACGCATTTTCCCTATTTTCATTCGAGGGTACCTGCCCAAAGAGGTGGTGGAGCCGTTAATGGCCTTGTCAAGATTTTTTCATAAGTTATGCACCAGGGAAGTTAAAAAATCAGATCTCAGGGAGATGCAAGATGACATCATTTTTATCATGTGCAAGCTTGAGAGGATATTTCCCCCAAATTTTTTCGACATCATGCCTCACCTGATGATCCATCTTCCCGAACAATTGTTGCTTACCGGTCCCGTACACTACACTTGGATGTATCCCATGGAAAGGTACAAATGATTCATACATTTGGTTTGCCTCTGTTTTTATATGTAAATTCTTATTTTTTAAGTAAGTTAACATGCACTTGTTAACTTGTAGACAATTGGGAGCCTACAAGGACTATGTGAAGAATAAATATGCACCTGAAGGGTGTATCGTTGAAGCATATGTTGCGCACGAGTGTGTAACGTACACCAAAGTGTATTTGGGAGCGCTTGAGGACCCCCAACAACAGATGCTGATAGATGAATCCCAGTTCAATGATACACGCATTTGCAACCATTAAATTAACACTTAACAATCAACAAAAACGCATACAATTAAAACCCTTTTGTGTAGATGTAGCATTGGTAAATAGGGTATCGTTCTTAACCGGGGATTGATGGTGCATGCATATTTACGCTATGATTAAAAGGGGGTTTAAAAAGGTTGTTTGTACTCTACGAAAATAAAGACTAAAACATGGCATAGCAAACACATCGAGAAATCCTAGGTTCTAACATGCTTCACTCATAGACAAGTATAAAACAATCAAGAACAAAGAACCCTAAACATGCTTACTAGACCGAAAATAAACACTAGACTATTATTTACATGTGATCGACTCATCTAGCTTACCCTTGCTCATTCCTAACCTGCAAATTAAACAAAGTTAATCGAAATCCTAACTTCTTAATTTTACAAAACACATGTTCATAATTAGTCGTGCTCGGGATCGCCCTATACACATACCATTGATTTAGACTCGGGATCGCCCTATATCTAAGCCAAAGCATTAAGCATAGATGAACATGTATGATAAAAACTAAGGAACTAGAACACATGAAAAACAGTGGAAAACGTTGCAAGTAAAGAAGAACCGAAATACTAAAAACTACTTCACAAAACCAATAGTTCATACAAGGAGAAGTTACAAAGTAAAGAAGATTCATGTTACACTTTTTAGTCTTCGGGATCGCCCTATGGAGCTAAGGTGTAGATGACTCTTCTTTGGTGGAGGAGACACTCGGGATCGCCCTATATGTCGATGGAGGCAGTTTTGTGGCGGTAGGATGGTGTAAGCTTCTTCTTGGAGAATGTCTCGGCTTTGTGGAGAGGGGAAAGTGTTTAGGCAGAGCTTGAGAGGCTAGAATGAGTGATCGTCATGAATGAATCGAGCTCCCCAATTTATAGAAGAAGATTAGGATTTTTCCTACCAAAATAAGACTTTCCTTATGTACCCGGGTAAATCTGACAGTCTGTCTTCAAACGCGTTTTTCCGGAGTTTCAGATCTTGGAAAATTCTTATTCTTGTTTCATTGGAAAGCTTATTCAAAGGGCTATAAAATCCATATAAGGAACGCCATATTTGGAATTGAATTGGATTTACTACGGATTTTAGAAGTCAAGTGACCTGGCTGCCCTGTTTTCTTCTTCTTCAAGGAAAAGGAAATCTTCATATCTTCAAATCTTGCATTCCTTATTCCCTAATAATTCTTGGCCGAATATACCATATTCTTGCACATATTTTGGCCCTCAAATAATTTATTTATCTTCATGGAATATCCTCCCAAAATTCGTCCATTATATGCTCCATATATTCCGCCATATTTGCTCTTTCCTGGGTCGCGCGGGAGAAATGTCTTCATCTTTTTGTGCACCATATTGGTATCCATTTCATTTGGCATTTGGTTTCCAATTCTTGACACCATATGGGAATGCATTTTAGTAACCATTTGAAGACCATTCCTCGGACCATTTCTTCTCCGAAATTAGGAATTTCCTCCTTAGCACGCTTTTAGCTCCAAATCGCCTCCTTTATTATTTTCTCCTTTATTTCTACCTAAAAGCATAAAGTAAGTAAGAAATGATAGTACTAAGGTCAAAACAAAGCTAAATGTAAAGAGAAAGACGTTAAGAATCAAGCATAAAATGCGTAGATCAAATTCCCCCACACTTAGACTTTGCTAGTCCCTAGCAAAAACTAAATAAAAGAAAGACTAAAAATATAAAACCAACGTTAGAGCTAGCCTCCACGTTGAACAAATTCCATGGACTCAAATAAATAAAAACAACTTCTAAGCCCTTAGCACAATTTGTCTCAGAAGTTTTCTTAAGTATATGGCGATGGAGTCACAAGATTCCATAGTGAAAAGTTCAAAAATTTTCGAGAGATAAGAGAAATATGATCATGTCATGAACAAGTAGGACTTGGAGTAAACGATGGTGAAGTTAAAGCTATGCATGTTTCGAAAAAAGTTTAAATCAATCTCACATGGATGCTCTCATCATATTTTCACTCATAAAAAGAGGTTCACTCAAAATGTATATGTATTGCATCGAAATACCTCATAATTACTTGCACAAATGAACCACACCATATGCTCACTCATGTAACTTACTCAACCAATTGAAGGCTACTCATCTTAAGGATCATAAAGGACTTTAGAAAGGTTGTAATGAGGCTAAAGTTAAGGCATTCGAAATTTAGATAAGTGGTGGTGTAAAAACGTTCCAAAGACTTAGTTTAGCACTTAGAATTCTTTAAATTTGTGGCTCATCCTTTCTACACTTCTTCTTGTGTCAAACTTCAAGATCGGGGGCCAATTTTCATCTTTTTGGGCCCTAACGTCATTCTCAACTTCCTTTGAGCTTTATGAACAGGACAAATGCCATATTTCTTCACTTTTGGGCCTTCAATTCGTAGTAATCTCCAAATTCATAAGTGTAGGGGACATTAATCCAAACTTATACAATCTAAACACAATGCCTCGAGATCTTTATACTTTTTTCTTCTTTTTCTTTTTTTATCTCGAAAATTTTGGCATTTTAAATACAAAATTTGTTGGACAAGTCTATCCCTATGCACACATCTTTTCATCATCTTCACGCCACTTTCATTGTGCTAGCTTCGAAACCTCTTCACCAAGTCTTTGAACAAGGGTTGGAAATTCTACACTAGGCTGAGTGTTTAGATATGTACATGGTAAATGAAAGTGGAAGCTTAACGTAGGCACAAAGGGGGTAATCTAAGGGTGTCGCAACTCGTGCGCACAAAAGGACACAAGGCTATTTGGTTTAAGTGGTGGTAACCTAATTTGCCTTTAATCATATCCAAAATCAGAGCATATATGAACTTAAAAGCGTTGTAAATCTACATGAGTAAGTTCTAGTAATCTCTAGTTCATTAAAATCTATGGCAAGTAATTAGATGAAGCATGTTTTGTTTTTGAGAGCCATATGCACGAAATTCACTCTCAAATGAAGTAATGTAGGCTCAAAAACTCACTTTTAGGTTCGTATGATCTAAACTTATTCTAACATGCGAAATCTATACCATGTTTAATCAAACTATATCCACTACATGTTATGACAATCAAAATATCTCACTTATCACAAGAAATCAGTTTAGTGCTTATTCACCGCCATATGTATTCTTTTCGATCCATTTTCATCATAGACTAACTAAGGGCATCCTAAAAATGAAAAAGACTCTTTAAAAATATTTAGTTAAACATAAAGACACCAGCTAAATTTTTTTAGGGCATCATCCACTGGAAGGTTCCCTTGTCCGCCCGATTTTGAAATTTTACGACTCAAATAAAGTTGTAAACCCCTCCCCCACACTTAAACTCTACATTGTCCTCAATGTATTTAAAGGAAACATAGAACTAAGTATGAAGAGAGAGATCCACGAAAATTTTAGCTAAGGAAAGTAAATAAGCAATGAAATTAAAAAGATAAGGGAGGAGAGAACAAATCCTTGGCGATTTCCTCCATTGGGTTGCCTCCCAACAAGCGCTTATTTTTTTAACGTCTTACAGCCTAGACGTGATAGTTCTTCATGTGTGTGAGATGGCTGGATCTTCTAGCTTATCTTCTTCTCAACTTCCATATCGGTGGATGGAGTCTTCTTTGAGCTTCTCTCGAAGGTTTAGCCCCATCTTCGAGTAGAATTCGATGCACGCAAGTGGCCGGATTAATGCCTTTGATGTCGGCAAGGGTCCAACCAATTGCTATTTTATGACGTTTGAGCATGTTGATGAGTTTGTCCTCCTGTTCTTCCTCCAATGATGATGAAATGATAACCGGCAAAGTGTCATTCTCTCCCAAGTAAGCATACTTCAAATGGGCCGGTAAAACTTTAAGGTCCAGTTCCGGTGCCTTAATCACAGATGGAACGAGCTTGTTTTCTCCATAGGCCAACGGAATAGGAGGTGTTCTATTAACAATCCGTGGAGCCTCATTGAGTGCCATAGCCATCTCGAGGATCCTAGGCTCCAAAATCTCGATAAGTGCATCAAAAAGGGCTTCATCTCCAAGTCGAGTCAGCCCCGCTCCTTCTTGTATGGCAATGTCTAGCACATCATCTCCAATGGTGTCTAAGTGTTGTTGAGCTGCCTCTTCCACCATATCCATCGAAAATATGGCATGTACACTTGCCGCGGGAACTTTCATGGCATCTAATATATTGAATTCGATCTTTTCTCCATCAATCTTCATGGAAAACGTTCCCTCAAACACATCTATCTTCGTTCTTGCAGTCATCATGAAAGGTCGTCCAAGAAGCAATGGCGTGGTATTCAAAGGACTCTCCTCCATGTCAACAATGTAAAAATCCGCTGGAAAAATCAGGTTGTTGACTTGCACAAGAACATCTTCAAAGTATCCCCTAGGATACTTATGCGAACGGTCGGCTAGCTGAATGATGAAGTTGTCTTGTTTGAGCTCGCCTAAATCCATGGATGCAAATAAGTAATAAGGCATTACGTTAATGGATGCACCAAGATCTAGCATAACATCTTCGAATTTGTTGTCACCAATCACGCAAGGAACAGAAAAGCTCCCCGGATCCTTCAATTTGGGGAGAAACCGACGCTGTAAAACCGCTGAGACGGTTGCATTCACCTTCACAACCTCCTTCGCTCTCGTTTGCCTCCTTTGGGTGCATAACTCTTTAAGAAATTTCGCATAGATAGGCACTTGCTTTATGCACTCGATCAATGGCAGATTTACTTGCACCTTCCGAAAGATGTCCAAGATGTCTTCGTATTGATCATCTTTCTTAGATTTTGTCAACCTTTGTTTGGGGCAGATTGTGATGATGAGGGTTGTGCCTTAGTGGCGTGAGGAGCCACATTCTTCTTCTTCTCGGCATCTCTAGTAGCCGGATCTTTTTCTAAGTTCTCCTCCTCAAAATAGTGTTAGTATCAAAAGAATATACAAGTAATGCAAGACACTAACCAAAAACGTTGAAAATTAAAAGAAAGCAATAAAAACACACAAAATCACACCAAAACAAATCACACGAAGAAAAACAAACCAAAAACACACGAAAGCTGTAAAACACTAAGTTAAGACACTTCAAGAATTGTAAACGTGAATGCAAGGCTTTAGACTCCCTAAAATGAATGCAACGTTGATAGAATAAGTTAAGACTCAATTTACACGTTTTCTGCAAAATTAGGCATATTTACAATGCAAAGATTTAGAAACATATATATATATATATATACAAGTAGAGTAATGCAAGCACACCACGTTTCATTCAAATTCATGCTCAAAACAATTAAATCGTCATTCAAATGCATCAAACAAGAACCTAAGTGAAATATGAGGTGAATGCATAAGAGAAAATGTTAGAAACCTGCAGAAAACACACAAAGTTACGTGTTAAATACATGATGCAACGTGACCATACGTTTGGCCTCATGCCCCTAACTTCACTTAGGTTAGGGTACCTGGTGATGAAATCCGAGCATCACAAAGCCGCCGGCAGGTTATGCAAGCTATATGCAACGTGGTTAATTCTTTACAAGTTAAAATGCACACGAAATTTACAAGTAATAGGCACAAGTATTTTGTTCATTGAGTTTCGCCTTCAATTTAAAGAGAATACATTCATTTAGCCTTTAGGTCTTTCATTGGACGTGCGACCCGCGCGATAAAATGTACATTCTCAATCAATCGGCCTTGGTTTAATTGAAAAACATGGCCAGTTGGGGATAGAGATAATGCGAGAGGCAGGACTAATTTCAACGATACATCCCGAGGCTTACCGATCATGGAAAGTAGATTTAGTCCTTGTCTTCTTTGGGCAACTTTAATAAGCTTGGCCAGTTGGCAAGAGAGACCACGAGAGGTAGGACCGATTTGAGATCTCGGATCCAAAACCCGTCATAGAAACCGTCACCTTCTAGACACCAAGTTACCAAAGATTTCTTACTCAAAGACAAGTATTCATCCACTCACCGGATCATTGGTATGTACTCCATTGATGCAAGTCTTTCTTAGATCCAGAACCTGTCACCAGTCATAACCCGTTTCTAGACACCATGTCCGACATTCAGCCAAAATTTCGAGAAAGACATTCCCTCAAGTTCTTTGCAAACTCCGCCCTCGACCTTATGTCCATAACTTCACTTAGGTTATGGTGTGCGGTGATGAAATCCACACATCACAAGGGGTTAAGGAGATAAGAAAGAAAAGAGGCGCCATCTATTCCAATGAGTGAGACTTAATCGACCAAACTCGCGTACTCAATGTAAATAGAAGACTTCCTTTAATATGTACCTATTTACATGGCTGCAAAACAAAAGGTTAGAATGAAACTTATTATGAACATGTATGAAAATTTCGACACTTTACATATTTACTTACATATTCCGACATATATATATATACACACACACTTATTTACACATATTCACATATTTATAAGCATAAACACACAATTCTTTACAATCCCCGGCAACGGCGCCAAAATTGATACACGCATTTGCAACCATTAAATTAACACTTAACAATCAACAAAAACACATACAATTAAAACCCTTTTGTGTAGATGTAGCATTGGTAAATAGGGTATCGTTCTTAACCGGGGATTGAGGGTGCATGCATATTTACGCTATGGTTAAAAGGGGGTTTAAAAAGGTTGTTTGTACTCTACGAAAATAAAGACTAAAACATGGCATAGCAAACACATCGAGAAATCCTAGGTTCTAACATGCTTCACTCATAGACAAGTATAAAACAATCAAGAACAAAGAACCCTAAACATGCTTACTAGACCGAAAATAAACACTAGACTATTATTTACATGTGATCGACTCATCTAGCTTACCCTTGCTCATTCCTAACCTGCAAATTAAACAAAGTTAATCGAAATCCTAACTTCTTAATTTTACAAAACACATGTTCATAATTAGTCGTGCTCGGGATCGCCCTATACACATACCATTGATTTAGACTCGGGATCGCCCTATATCTAAGCCAAAGCATTAAGCATAGATGAACATGTATGATAAAAACTAAGGAACTAGAACACATGAAAAACAGTGGAAAACGTTGCAAGTAAAGAAGAACCAAAATACTAAAAACTACTTCACAAAACCAATAGTTCATACAAGGAGAAGTTACAAAGTAAAGAAGATTCATGTTACACTTTTTAGTCTTCGGGATCGCCCTATGGAGCTAAGGTGTAGATGACTCTTCTTTGGTGGAGGAGACACTCGGGATCGCCCTATATGTCGATGGAGGCAGTTTTGTGGCGGTAGGATGGTGTAAGCTTCTTCTTGGAGAATGTCTCGGCTTTGTGGAGAGGGGAAAGTGTTTAGGCAGAGCTTGAGAGGCTAGAATGAGTGATCGTCATGAATGAGTCGAGCTCCCCAATTTATAGAAGAAGATTAGGATTTTTCATACCAAAATAAGACTTTCCTTATGTACCCGGGTAAATCTGACAGTCTGTCTTCAAACGCGTTTTTCCGGAGTTTCAGATCTTGGAAAATTCTTATTCTTGTTTCATTGGAAAGCTTATTCAAAGGGATATAAAATCCATATAAGGAACGCCATATTTGGAATTGAATTGGATTTACTACGGATTTTAGAAGTCAAGTGACCTGGCTGCCCTGTTTTCTTCTTCTTCAAGGAAAAGGAAATCTTCATATCTTCAAATCTTGCATTCCTTATTCCCTAATAATTCTTGGCCGAATATACCATATTCTTGCACATATTTTGGCCCTCAAATAAGGTATTTATCTTCATGGAATATCCTCCCAAAATTCGTCCATTATATGCTCCATATATTCCGCCATATTTGCTCTTTCCTGGGTCGCGCGGGAGAAATGTCTTCATCTTTTTGTGCACCATATTGGTATCCATTTCATTTGGCATTTGGTTTCCAATTCTTGACACCATATGGGAATGCATTTTAGTAACCATTTGAAGACCATTCCTCGGACCATTTCTTCTCCGAAATTAGGAATTTCCTCCTTAGCACGCTTTTAGCTCCAAATCGCCTCCTTTATTATTTTCTCCTTTATTTCTACCTAAAAGCATAAAGTAAGTAAGAAATGATAGTACTAAGGTCAAAACAAAGCTAAATGTAAAGAGAAAGACGTTAAGAATCAAGCATAAAATGCGTAGATCATTCAACCTTTCTATCATCTCCAATGACGTGGTAGTACAGGGAAGCTTGCCAAAGTCGTACAAGTTGGATGAAAATGAGGTAGCCATTGCCCACTAGTCGGTACTGATTAACTGTCCAGAAGTACAATATTTGAAAAACTATCATCTTCACTGCCGTGCTATTGCCGGAAATGTTGATTACCACAACAGGACGTTTGCAAACTACTTTGGTCAATGGGTAAAGGTATATGTGTATATGTCTATTTTTTATATATATCCTTATATAGCATGTGTGTACGTACGTGGTTTTGTGGTTTCTATGTTCATAATTTCTTGTGTGGTTTCTTATCGTTTTCAGATGAACCATGTAGCAAATGATGGTTGCCCAGAGTGGTCAAACGAATTGAGGGTCCTGGCGATGAAACCGATAGCTTCAAAAGTTTACTCGATGTGTCAGGTCAATGGCATGAAATTTATATGTGAAAATCGAGATGACCGACTGAAAACACAGAATTGTGGGGTGATGGTCCATGGTGGGCAGGATGGCGTTGACTATTACGGTGTCTTTCATTCAGTTGTTGAACTAATTTATGGGAACCGCATGAAAGTGCACTTGTTCAAGTGTAGATGGTTTGATACTAGCCCGGAGAACACAGGGACCGATCAGTATGGAACATTTTCGGTGAATACTGCTACTAGCTGGTATGAAGAAGACCCATTCGTTCTTGCCTCATCAGTAAAACAAGTGTTTTACCTTGACGA
This sequence comes from Geum urbanum, assembly GCA_946800695.1. Classification (NCBI taxonomy): domain Eukaryota; kingdom Viridiplantae; phylum Streptophyta; class Magnoliopsida; order Rosales; family Rosaceae; genus Geum; species Geum urbanum. The sequence goes on from OX327001.1 coordinate 15,427,060, forward strand.
TCTTCTGAACAAAGTCCCGTGGAAGGTGGTTAACCATGTTGCTCATAGAAACATATATAGTGCTGCCACACTTTGTGAGACCGCAGATGATGAGGAAGTTACTGCATACCAAGAGCCGAACGCTTTTGACATTCCGCAATCATCTACGATTCGCCTTAATAATGTGAGATCTGGGAGTGTGGTTCGAATTACTGGAGCAGAACTTCTCGATGTTAATCCATATGAAGTTGACGCTGATTCAGATGACGAGGAGCGGCACATATTGCCAGAGGTTACCTATGAAACCGAGTCAGACTCAAGTGATGAAGATGATTACGATTATCATCCTTAGTACGTTAATGATGTACGTATTTTAATTATAGTCGGAAATTGTAGTCGAAAATTGTAGTCGGAAATTGTAGTCGGAAATCGTAGTCGGAAATTTCGTCGGAAATTGTAGTCGGAAATTGTAGTCGGAAATTATAGTCGGAAATTCTAGTCGGAAATTCTAGTCGGAAATTCTAGTCGGAAATTGTAGTCGGAAATTATAGTCGGAAATTATAGTCGGAAATCGTAGTCGAAAATTGTAGTCGAAAATTATATATATATAGTTGGAAATCTCGTCGGAAATCGTAGTCAGAAATTGTAGTCGGAAATTGTAGTCGGAAATTGTAGTCGGAAATTATAGTCGAAAATTCTAGTCGGAAATTGAAGTCGGAAATTCTAGTCGGAAATCATAGTCGGAAATTATAGTCGGAAATTTTAGTCGGAAATTCTATTCGAAAATTATATATGGTTGGAAATTACCAACGAGAAATTGGTCGGAAATTATGGTCGGAAATAGGTCGGAAATTCGTCGGATATTCTTCGGGAAATAATGACATTACCAACGAGTTGCAACTAACTCGCCGGTAATGGTTACTGAATATTAGAAACCCAGCTCGAGCCTCCCTCATTTCTTCACTATCTCAAACCCTAAAACTCCTCCTCTCCTCCTCCCCAAATAGTTCCGTCCGCCTCCCTCTCCTCAAATCTCTCTTCCACTCCTCCCATCTCCCCTCCCCTCACCTCCTCTCCCTTCTCCTCTCTCCACACAAAAAAACCCCAATTCAAATCTCAATTTCCTCTCCTCCCCTCCTCCTCTACCTCCTCCCCTCACCTCCGTCGCCGGAAATTCAACTCGAGCTCCACCATGGCAGGTGCATGCAAGCTCACTCTCTCTCCCTCTCTCTCTCTCTCCCTCTCTGTCTCTCTCAATTTTTATTTATTTTTATGCATACGTATATATATATATACGTATGTACGTATGTGGAAGTGTTTATATGCAATGTATATATATATATGTATGTGGATATTAAATTTAATTAGGGTGATTTGGATTAATTTATATGCAATGTATATATATACGTATGGTTGAAAAATGTGGAAAATTAATTAGGGTGATTTGGATTAATATGTGATGTATATATATGTGAAAATTAAATTAAATTAAGATGATGTATATATATGTGATGTATATATATGTGGAAAATTTAATTAAGATGATGTACGTATATGTGATGTATATATATATGTGAAAAATTTAATTTCGGAAATGATGTATGTATATATGTACGTTGTATATACATGTATATAATTAAGTTTTGATAATTTTTGATAATTTTAGGTGATGTATATATATATATGTGGAAAATATTTACGTAATTTAAGGGGATTTGGATTAAGGTGATAGAGTTGTTAATTTAAGGTGAAAAATCGGAATCGGAACCGTTTGGAACCAGAACGGTTTTAAACCGGAACCGCGTGGAACCGGAACCGTTTGGAACCAGAACTGTTTGTAACCGGAACCGTTTGAAACCGAACGGTTCCAGTTCCAAACTGTTCCGGGTTCAAACGGTTCCGGTTCCAAACGGTTCCGGTTCCGATTTGTTATAGAACCGAATCCATGACTATTACGGTGTCCAGGAGGTTTTGCGGCAAATTGGCTTAGAGGCATCAAATGGAGAGGGACTAGAAATAGTGGAGGGACCAGTAGTAAAGCTTCCTCCTCAGCCGCAGTCAGCAACACGCGTAGTGGGCCAATGATGAATGCTCGCACACAAATGTTGCTAGCTACGTGAGAAGAGGAGGAAGCTGCACGATCCGGAGCGGTGCAACCGGAAGTCCAGCCTCGAGCCTCAGTCAGCTGACGCTCAGTCAGCAGACCCTTTGTCAGCAGACCCTCCGTCAGCAGACCCTCAGACGAGTGACAATCAACGGGGGCATCAGAAACTCCCTCCATCCGAATGCCCCCTATTCGCCCGGTGCCTACTCCCGTTTCACGGGAATCATCTGAGGCAGATGGTGCTGGCGCCTCATCGTCCATACCTCGTCTATCTCCGCTGTTCGGTCTCTTCCTGCCCGACGAGATTCTTGTGATCCCTGAATTCAATGATAGGGGGATGCCTATTTATGTTGAAGGACGGCCGGAGTTCCTGAGCGTGGAGGAAGCGTACAACTTCATCCCGTTCGACCCCGTGTATCTTTGGAGTGTGAGGTGCACCAACCAACAAACGGACGATGCAGGTAAATTTTATTTAACAAGATTGATTACTTAATTATTACTTAAGACTTACGATATTTTCAATTAATGATATCAATTTGTTGACATTGTATTATTAGGCAATTTTGTTAATGGTACTGGAAAACAGAAAGAGGCTAGAGGCACCTGCACCGGGAAGAGACTTGAGCAGGCCACCGGGGGAAGGAAAACGCCCATTAGGGCCAATGAGGATGGCGAGGTGATCGAGGCATTTGACACCACGCGAAAATATGTCAGCATGGCCGGGGCGATCGTGTGGGACAAGGTCCCAATGCTTTGGCCAGATTGGGAATCTGTGCCTATCTACGTGAAGATGCAAGTGCATAATGCACTGAGTGTGAGTTAAATCGTATTTTCATTACGTAAATTTTACATTATTAATTAAGTCTGAATAAATATATAATTTTACCGTTTATATATTCATATTGCAGGTGTGGTTTGACGTGGATGAATGCCTTATTCACACGTGGGTAGAGCGTCAACTACATATGAGGTGATGTGCTTCGAGTTATTTGAGTATATATCGAGTTAGATTTTTGTTTATCAAGTGTTTTAATATCTCTAACTTTTTTTCCTGGTGTTAATATAGGTATAAAGAGTGGAAGAACGAGCTTTCTTCACATTACACTGTATACAAGGAGCTAAGCCGAGGTTGTACCCCTAGCGAATTCAGGTTTAGGGAGTACGAGTAGTTGTGGCTGATAGCCCACTTCGAGCACCCCAAAGCGAAGGTATGCATCCTGAATATATCTTACAAGCCTAATGTATCGTATCATATTGAAATAGTTAGTTACTAATTTTTTTACATATGTTTATCAAACAAAGCGATTTCGAAGACGAACCGGGCGAATAGATTGAAAAACACCAGGGCCCATCATGCAGGTTCACTCAACTATTTTGGTTGGTCGAGTAAGGCGCAGCAACAACAAGAAGTGAACCCGTTGGTGTATATTCATCAGAAGTTCTATCCGCAGTGCCCTGAAGAAGCGGTAAGTCTTTCGCCTCTGTATTTTGTACTTCACATATGCATGAGTTAATAAAACTATTTTTCGATATTAATTTATTTTGTTAAATAATACGTTATTCATATTCGCTTTTCAATTAGGCGAGAGTGAAGGAGGCGACCACAGAAGTGACCATGAATATAGCTCGGAACAACCATCCTGACTGCTCCGAGGAAGAAGTGACCCAGTATGCCTCTCAGATCGATCCGCTTGATCGCCCTATAGCGGCTCAGATCATGGCAAAAGCGTGCGGGACTGGAAAGAATACCTACTACTGTAGGGGAATGGGCTCGGCGGGCGAAGGAGTATTGAAGAACATTTCAGAATACTCTACCGGGTCAAGAAGTTCAACTTCTAGTCCTAACCTCGCAGCGGAGCTTCAGAGGACGCAGAGGGAGTTGGAGGAGCAAAGGATGCAGATGGAGGAGATGAGGCAGATGGCCGAGCAGCAGGCAGCCAGAGATGCCGAGTACCGGGGGATGATCGAGCAACACCGACTCATGGTCCAGCAGCAGACACAAATGTTCACATGGATGCAGACGATGTACGCGGCTCAGACTACCGGACAACCGCTCCCCACACCTCCCCCTGTCCCTGTGTTCCCCAGTTATCCACCACCACCACCGCACCAGTCACCGCCACAGCAAGACCAGGGTAGCCACCGGAGTTCAAATGAGTACATGGATTTCTTCGACCTTGACCCGCAAGTTCCTCGACCCTGACGTGTAGTTGTAGTTTATTTTTGTATCGTTGCTATTTGTACTGTACGTTGGACAATTATGTGTGTACTGTTGAAGTTGTATTTGTACGATTTATGTCTTTCAATGCAGGTTCTGGAATTGGGCCCAATCTAGAACAGGCTTTTTTTTTACAAATTTTTCCAACCATTGCCGGTGACTTGGACCAAAGTCGCCGGCAATGACGTCATTTTCCGGCCACGGCGGCGCAAACATTGCCGGCGACTCAAGTCGCCGGTAATGTCTCTATCATTGCCGGCGATTTGTGTCGCCGGTAATGTCTCTGTCATTGCCGGCGACTTGAGTCGCCGGTGATGAGTAGGACATTACCGGCGACACAAGTCGCCAGCAATGACAGAGACATTACCGGCGACGTGAAAATAGGTCGCCGGAAATGCTATCTCCAGCGGCCAATTCCGGCGACATCATTACCGGTGACTTGTCACCGGTAATGTCATTTCCGGCGAAAAAAAAACAAGGCCGGCGACTTTCGGCAATGGTATCGAATGTGGTAGTGTCACCTACTTGGATGATACCCCATTGAGCTAATTCAAAGGCCATTACACCAACTGGGCAGCCCCTGTTATCTACGCCATATACCTCCAATGGTCAGAGGTCACTGTTGTAGTAGCTGGCATCCAAACAATTAGTAGATACGAAGTAAGAACGAGGATCTGCATCAATAACTTCTGCCTCGCCTGACTCCATATTCTAAAGCACCATTTGCTGATGAAGAGAAGAGGGTATACAATAGCTTATGTGGATCCAATCTCGTCCCAGGATTGCGTTGTATGGTGCTGTACATTCTACTACAAAGAATGTGTATGTGCCTACGGCTGGTCCCACTTGCACATGAAGAAAAACGATTCCCAAAGTCTTGGAGATGTTGCCTTGGAAATTTCGGACATTCAAGGCTATTTCTTGAATAGCGGACTTGGGGATACCTAATAGTGCCATTACTTTGATAGTTACATTGTTGACAGCTGCCCCTGAATTCACCAAGAGCTTATTGATTTGGATGCCTTGGACCTTCCCTGTGATGTATGGTGGTCGCATGTGCATGGCCATATTCAGGGTAGGCTTCACGAACATCATATACGCCTTCTCAAAGACAAGTCAATCTCTAGTTGCTTGGCGAGCAACTGCTAATTTGATGATATGGTATCCTCTTTTGTGATCGCCAAGTTGTTCACACTTTTTAAGGGTTAGCGTCGACCTTTATTGCATTTTTTGAAGGTTCTGCAAACTTGGAGGGTAAAACAAACACCATATTAACATTAATATCTAACTCATCCTCGTATTCTTGCATCTCTTCCTCCTCGTCTTCACCATAGTCTGTTACTTCCTTGTCATTGTCCTTAACACCTTCTTCAGTTTTCTCAGCATACATATCTGCATCGTCAGTGATATCTAAGGTGGCAACGTGCTGTGCTTGAACCTCAGGTATAGGTTCTAACGTAGTTGGTTGAAACAAGCCAGAACTTTTCTTTCTATGGGTAGGAAAAGACTTGTCCAAGCTAGCCTTTTCTTCTTTTCTTCCTCAATCAAAGGCTTTGGCCTCCAATGAAGACCATTTGCATCACTTATCGTGACATGCCCCCGTAAAACCTCCTTCATTCGCTGAGGACTCTTCACTGATTGTATAGCTTCCTTAGCAAAATGGAGACGTTGCTTGGCCATTTTTTTGTTTCCTTGGGCCACGGGGAACCTCGGGTACAAGTTCTGGTGTCTTCTGTCTGATCCATAACTTTGGGTTACCATCGAAGACACTTGGCCTAGCTGCTCGGACTTTGGGCTCATGATATTTCTTTCCAAAAACAACCAGGGGATTAGCTACCAAGGCATTTAGACGCCTCTATAACTTTTCTGGGGTGTATACCAGCTGCTCTTCCTGCACCAAACCCATCTCTAATGCCTCCAGAACGCTCTTAGCTTCTCCAAAGCATCGTTGCAAGTTGCGTCTTCTGCTCGGAGTCACTTCCACCGTTTTACCTTATTCTTTCACGTACCATACGTTTTCCTTAGTGATATTTCTTGAAGCTGGTGGAATATATGGCTTGGCAAGCGTGTTGATTGCAGCTGCTTCAAATTTCTCTGATCTGCCAGTCTTCTCTACATCTCTCCTTCGTTTGAAGGCTTGGAAATTTCTTTGGCTTAGCTCCCTTAGGTTACTTGGCTGATAGTGTTCAAGTGTTGAGATCAACTCTGGACAGACTTGGACTACTTCCTTTAACTCCTCGTACGTGATTTTCAGCCCATAATGGAACCTGCAAGGGGAACACAAAGCCACTGACGAATCTTCCTTTGGATCGACCTTCTCTTTTCCTTTTGATGTTTTCTCTTGTTGTTTCCTTGAAGTACCCTCATCACTGGTTTAAAGGTCGAGAGTTGATTTCCTTTTGTTTAGGTTGCCCCTTGGCAGCTATATCATTCTAACCATCAACGCCTCTTCGATCGCAGGATTTGACAAAGGTGCTGCAATCTGCACTTCTCCCTCGTCTATCCACTACTGAATCTTATACATTACTTTAATGCAATTATTAGTGGAGTGATGTCCTCATCTGTTATGGTATTGGCAGTGAGGTAGATCTTTCACATCTTTAGGATATGGGTCTGGAGTTTCCCCATTATCTGGCACCACTGCTATACCCTCTTGGAACATCTCTTAAAAAATCTCTACTTACCTAGATGCATCATACGAGATCTCAGCTTGCCTGGGTTGGGCAAATGCAATATTTTGCTTGGGCTTAGGCCTCTGCTTTGATCTTCTCCATCGTCTTGCTGGCCCAGGTGTATCGTGAGACGGGGAAATTACTAGAATTGTAATGAAAGGTAGTGGTGTATTAGGATGCCATTCTACCACCCCTTCTTGCTTACCTATTATCACTTCCCGGTCAATTAAACCCTGAATTCTATCCTTCAGAGCAGAACAAGCTGTCGTTTGATGTCCAAATGGGTTGTGAAGCTTGCAAAAATGATAGCTTGGCATTTTATATTCTAGATGTTTTAGCTTGAATACTGGCCAATAGATGGTAAGTTTTATCTCTTGCAGTCCGTCTACGATTTCTTTCACCTTATTTTATGGAAAAGTGTAATGCGCGTGGATTGGTGTATTCTCTTCCTCTGCTCCTACTACAAAGCTAATGGTTGACGACCAATCGACATTCCCCATGTTAACCTGAAGCGCCAGGAATGGTTGAGAATCAACTAGTGAGGCCGTCTAGGAAGATCCTTCTAATGCTAACTGGCCTCCATTAATCCACTTCTGGATTTGATCTTTCAGCTTGACGTAGTCCTCAGTCATATGGGCCTTGCACTATTTTTCCCTTTTAATTGTTCGGCGCTAGGAAGCGGGCCGAAGTCTGTCTTGGCGGCTCGCATACTGAAAAGCTCTTCTAGTATTTCATGAGTCATGTTGGCATCATAGGTGTACGTCTCGAATTTTGGCTTTGCAAAAGCCACTGTCGAGAGCTTTATAGGACCTTTGTTCTTCTGAAGCTTGTGGGGTTGCAGTACTTTGTTCGTCGCTAACTCGACAACACCCACTTGTTCTTCTTCAGAGTCCGATTTTTGTTCAACTGGATCCTCTATATAAGCCACAGTTCTTGGCTTGTGTCTATCATAAGACCTTGATGCATAAGTCCCCTTTGATGAGTTACGTTTGTTATCATGCTCTTGCATGGCAATGTGAGCTTTCGTAACAGCTGTAATAATCTCGTTTAGGGTAAAATACATGTTGTTGGAAAAAAATTATAGTACTGGTCTTCCAAGCCATTTATGGCCATTTCAACAACTGCATCTTTTCCTAACGGGGTTCTGCATAGGTTGTACTCAGATCAAAAACGGTGAAGGAAAGCTACTGGTGTTTCTGATGATGATTGACTCATGGCTACTAGCTTTCCGATGCTGGTTTCTGATCCCGTTGTCCTGAAATGGTCTATGAACAACGCTTCCATTTTCGCCTACTCCGTGATAAACCTCTTCTCCAGAACAAGAAGCGTTGTGTTTAGCATCCATTTTTCTTGCCACTAAAGTGTCATCCGACGAGGGCTGATCCAGACAGAGATGAACCGAAGGTTCTCAATTTGAGCTCCTTATCTTTAGCATATTACCCTAGCTGCAGGGTGAGGTCTGCTAAATGTGTTACTGCATTGGCATCATCATCTCTTATAAAGGTCTAGAAGTTGATTGGTTTGTAATGCCTTGTTCACTGCCAAGCCTTGGTGTCGCCTTTCTGGATAGGCGGGAAATGAGTTTTATACGGCTCTTGAGCTTTGGCAATGTGAATATCACACTGATCCATAAACCTTTCTAAGCGCTCTTCCCATGCAGGTGGGAAAGTCCTTCCTTGCCATATTTTTCTAGTGAGATCAGAGACATAGTAAGAACTGAAATATCTCCATTCGTTCTCTGAAATTGCATGGCAACCGCTTTGGCCTGCTTCATTAGGTTTGAATCAAGGGTATGCATGATATCCGCATGCATAATTTCCTGACCCTCTGCGAGGGTTGCTATTTGAGCCTTCAGTAGCTCTTGATCCTCCAGGCCTTTGTTATACTTTAGCCTTAAAGATTTTATTTTGGCTACCGCCGTGTCTATCTTCTCGCTACTGGAAACGAGCAGGTCTGCTTGCTCTTCAATCCTTCGCTCGATGGATTCAAAGTAACTTTCAAGCTGTACGTCCCACTTAGCAGCATACGCTCGATACTCTTCGTAACCTAGGTGATTAATGTCACATTCACTCAAGAAGTTGATGTTCATACTTGAATGATGTTCTAGTCCGAAGATGATGTCAACAACCGCTTTCTCATATAGTGAATGACACTTAGAAGAAGTGTTTTCCCGATACTTCGGTCGTGGGTGTTTGCGACACTGAGGGTACTTCTTTTTATAGGGATTCCCAATTGTCGCTTAGAGACATAAATATGCAGTCCCACTGGGCGTGCCAAAAAATTTAACACCAAAATCTCTCAGCGGATTTAAGAGATCTTGCAAACAGTCTCTTTTCTCGATCGTGCTTCGTGCGCTGGCGTGCCACCATCTCGTGATGGAATGTTGATTTGTAAGCTAATTGCTACTGACTTCTTGATAAACGATTTAGACGGGGAGAGCACTAACCCCGCTTGAATGGATCCTTCTTTCCTAATGACTTAGGACTTACGGTTTTCGTGTCCTTAGCTGAGCCACGGAAATTGATACTCTACACTCCTCCTGGTGTAAAGCAGAGCAATCTCCTTGACGCGGTGTTGAGAACATAGTGGTGTTGCGTCCTTGAATCTCAAAGCTCTCACTCTTCCTGGTGACAGGCCCCTTGATCGCCGGTTGCAGGGTTTTGCATCCTTGAATCGCAAGAATATCACTCTTCCTGGTGACAACTCTCGTGATCACCGATTGTAAGGGTTTTTCTCTGACGAGAAGGATAGTTTGCTGAGAGCAAAATATGTATTTGATCGAGGATCCTTTTTCCAATCGCTTTTCAACTCTTTATATACAAGAATGTATTCGTGTTCCACTTCACTTGGAACTCATTAGTAGCTAGACTCGCAATACAACTCTAAACGATCGACACTCTAGTATGGCCCTTATCTTTTATGCTTTTCAATTTTATTAATAAGTCTTGCAAGGGAATCCTAATCACTATAGGAAATGTTAGATTAAAAATAGGCAGTATGGATCAGCCTTCTTCAGCCCATTATAATCTGAACAGTTCACATTCTACACGGGCCGCTTACTTAATCCAGCTCTCAAAACCCAATAAGAGATATTTTATCTCGGGCCCAAATAAAAAGTTCAAGGGTTTAGGGTTTAGGGATATGGTGGAGAAGGTGTCAGCATCACCAAAAAAGTTGAAGGTCAGCGCATCAGAAGCTGTTCTGGTGGAGTCACCAGTCGACAAACGAATTAAGATCCCTACTTTCCCTGGACCTGTAACGGCTGGCTCTTTTGGTTTGGTGGAGACTTCGGATGACACTTTAGTGGCAAGAAAGAGAAGCGTGGTCGACTTTTAGGATCGAAGAACAAAGTGAAGGTTGGCTGAGTTGCTTCTACTCCTCCTTTACTATTGGCTTACCCCACTCCTCTTGTTCTTGCTTCAAGGAAGGGAAAGAAGAAGACCAAGTAATCGATATCCATTTTTGGCTTACTATTGTTAGGGAGCTTGTGTTGAATCAGCTGAATGGCATACCATAATTATGTGCATTGGTGTCTTCAATCTCTCTAATCCTCATCCTGATCTCCTTAGTAAGGTCCTAGTAAGCTCGACACCATGTTGAGCTTAAATATTTTAAAAAAATAATATTGGCCTCATCTTTTATGTCCACACTGCGGAGGGAGTTACTATTTTCATATGATGTATGTGCTATTTCGATTTTGAGGTTTATTGATGACTCTTTTTACTATAAAAAAAAGATAACAGGTGCTAGTCAACTTAGAGTTAGATACGTTTCTAAATACTGATAAGAATATTTCGAAGAAATGCCGTGAAAAGGAGCATTCCCCGAGAGATAGTATCTCAAAGAAAACTTCACTACTTTATTTGAGGTTGACCCGATAAACTAAAAGAATGGATGGCTAGCCATCTATTAGCAACTTTTAATAGATGGCTAAACGCACATCTAAGTGATATAGTACATGGGCATGCAAGATCTCTCTCGAAGTCCTCATCAGATCATTCATTCCCAAAGTGAGTTTAGGCTTCACTTTGTTCATGTCCTTCCTTAATTAAGAAGACATATAGTTCATCAACCTCAAATTCTAAAGAAAAGAGCTCGACATCATGATGGGAGCCCAATAGAGAGCATACATCAAACAAAACCAGAGGTGCGTATGCCTCTATAAATTATTTCAAAATTTGGGTGCTTTGGCAAATTCTCATAAGTACGTCCCCATAACCTCTTTTCTTTGCTCAGATCCATTCTGGTATACTTAAATGACAAGTGACAACAACTTATAACGAAAACGTATATTAAATATGAGGGTGGAGGTAGAGACACTCAGGATGGCTACTCACACCAGCAAACTTCCATATCATGGTGAATAAAGACACGAGGGCGGAGCTACACTAAGGCAAGGTAGGACAAATGCCTCTCTTGAATTTTATCAATAAATAATTACACATACATGTTTTAATTTTATTATATATATGTATATAATCAAATTCAAAAGTATCGATTAATGTTGTGAGGTTTCTTTTATTAGTCTCGAGTTCTTTTATTATACATTAATCTTTGCGTAGTCTCATCCGGCCTCTTCCATTTTATGTTATTATATTGGTTTTTTTGATTTTTTTTCCTCACTCTCACAAACTCAATCAAAGATTTACCTTTTGTCCTCAAAGTTAATATGATGTCGAATTGATCGGAAAATTATAAAATGATTAAATGGTAAATAATTTCATTGATTATGTCTCAATTTCATACTATTTCAATGACTTAATTTCATAAAATATATCATTTTTGCATATTGACTTTAGTTTATCCATCTTGTTTTGAGTTTAATGCTAATTAATCATTTAACAAATTAACGGTGAACAATTTTTTATACTTTTTTAAGAACTAAGTTAATGTAGACAAATTTCTTATGTTGTAAATACCATATTTTACTTTTAAAAAAAGTACCACATCTGAACTTTAAATTTTTTCACTTTTTATTTCTAAACCCTAAAAGTGTGCCCTCCCTTGTTTCGTTTTCTGGCTCCGCCTCTGAATAGACAGGAGCTTTCCACCAAATCCACCATTCAAATCAATATCATTTCGAAGGTAGCTTGCTGCATGCTGCAAGTAACCAGTTGAGCCACATACACCTTGCCGTGGAAGAAGTCAATTGATGCAACGTCAGGATTTTACATGAGCGGCCAAAAAAATTAATGAGTAGTTTTTAAATTATTTAAGATTATAAATAATGTTAATTAATATTTTTTTGATATATAAGATTAATTTGAGTTAATAATATATTAGGAAGAAAAATATAAATTAATGACGAACAACTCAAATTTTTTAACTAGTATAAATCTTTTATATAGAGATTAAACATATTAGTATATTTTTTTACTAAAAAATAGGCTAAGATACTAAGAAACAAAAAAAATTGTATAATAAACAAGGGGCATCTAAATAATAAATAGATCTAATTTGGAGAATTTTTAAGAAATAGATTAACCAAATTATAAATTATGAGTATTTTTTCATTGATTAGAACAAAATTAAAGGGGTAAATGATAAATATTAAAATTAGGGGGAGCTTCCACATTTGCTCCTTCTATCATCCGCCCCTGATAATTATACGGACGTTTGGATTGTTACAGCCTATGAGATACATGAATAATTCTAAAGGAAATGGCATTGGATAATTGGATATCAATGGATGTTAAAAGCCCACCCCACTTTTCACGTCACTATTATATAAAGAAGAAATAATATTCACATACACTTTACGACATTTTTTTTTTCTCACAATTCATCATTTGACAAAAACTCGTAAATATTAAAAATTCCTTGTTATTAAAGTTGCTCGTCAGCGTAGAACACATTTCATATAATCATTATTTGTATATTTATAGACATATTCCTTCGGTAATACACAAATTCACACAAGACGTCCAACTATTCCTAAGTAGTTTATTTCTAATTTAGTTAACGGATTAGAAACATTTTATTATGTGGCAATAATTGTTTGACCATATTACACAGTTAATTATAACTCATTTATTCACGTATAAATTTCAGTAACGTAAATTTATTAGATAAAGAGGTACAATAGGATCTCGATATTTTAATACTCGATTAATTATTAACATCGTTAAAATAATATTTTTGTCGGTCCCAACTTGGGAACAACGTGCTTAGTTTACAGTTCGCTAAATTGATAAGATAATAGATATTCGAGAATTCATATAGATCACATGCAATATATAAATTAAAAATATCTTAATACATATAATTAATTATTCATTTATGATAATTTCATAAAGAATGACTCAATTGTGGCTTATTGCTACTTGAAATTGATGTCACCTTAAATATCATTTTTGGATTTTTCTTAACATAATATGAATTTCTGGTGTGTCTTCTCATAACACATTTAATAATATACACATAATAAATTCAAAAATGATGTACATTGAATAAGGTGTAACAATAATAGTTTTATAAATTAATAACTCGTTGAATTAATAAATTTTACTAGTCTCGAGTCTATTAATTTATAAAGACTTAACTGTGCAAGTTTAAAAGTAATTCACAAAATAAAACTAGAAAATCAAAAGGATGTAAATAGAAAATCCAGTAATCCATTTTTCCAATTGGAAAATCCAATAATCCACTGAAAGGTCTTAGCTAGAAGATCAACACACAATACCTTATATTTACTGCATACTTAAATAATGGCAACTCCGCAGTTACCTACTAATGCAGATGATCAATAAGAGATTAACCAAATCAGATTGTAGTTACATTGTGACAGTCAAAGTTCCAAATGTAAACTACAACCAATCAATGCCTTGTTGATGTTGAATTTAATAATATGATACACTAAAGGTCCCTTTTATTTTTCCAGAGGCGTCAGATTTCCAAAGGGACTTTCTAATTTAGTGCCCCCATTTCTATGTGCCCACGTTTGGGGGGATTCCTTATTCTGAATATGCCCCTACATTTTTCCGTTGGTTTCTTGACCAAGGTTGCTAAATAACAACAAAACATTGTGGGGATAACGACGATGTCACCTTCATTAAACTTAATGCTAAACACAAAGCCACACATAGATCAAAGTCACGGAGGGTAGTTTCGTCTTATTTGGAAACCCTGCAATGGAACATGGCAGATTGGCAGGGACCCAAAAAGAAGAGAAGGCATTATGCACACACCGAGACCTTCGCCGAGGTCCATTCCCTTTCTCTTTCTCTCTGCCCCATCGCCATGTGAGCCCCTGAAACCCAGCTCTCTATCTGACCCTCTTGTCCGTAGAAAAAATTGTTGTTATCTAATTCCAAATCCGTTCTCACCCATTTGGCCATTTCATTCATTATTCATTAAGCAAGTTTCTGGACCAAAGATTCAAACTTTCCCTTTCATTTTGTAGTTTAAGCTAAGCTTACCACAACAAACCCACCACACTTGTTCCTTCGATCCCACTTTACAGACCCTCCACACCAAGAACCGAAATCCCTCCCGCAACCACTAAAACCCTCCCAGCTTCATAATTTTCTGGGTTGTTATTTTTTATAAATGCGATGTTGGAGCAGAAGAGAGCCCCGAAAAGCAGGGGCTTCTATGTGAGAATGAAGCTCCTGCACAACAAACACGGTCGGCCTCAAGAAAAGAGCTCCTCTTTCTACACCTATTGCAAATGGGTCCTCTGGCTCTCTCTCATCCTCTACTTCTTCAGCTCCTTCCTCATTAGCAATCACCCAAGTCAAAACAATAAGAAGCCCACCTCCCTCTCCAAAACCCATTTCTCAAACCTAGCCTCCCGTGCTCTTTTCGAGTCCGCCATTGCCCATAATACCACCAACAACCTCACCATCAAAAACCAAGGTGAGAAAAGATTTGAAATGTTCATTCTTTTTTTCTATTTAGTGATTAATATTTATTTTCGATAATGTGGGCAGGATTGTTGAACGGGCTCAAGATTTTCGTGTACGACTTGCCGGCGAAATACAACACGGACTGGCTCACCAACGACCGGTGCAGAACCCACTTGTTCGCCGCCGAGGTGGCAATCCACCGCGCTCTGTTGACCAGCGACTTTTTGACCGTTGACCCTTACGAAGCCGACTTCTTCTTCGTTCCGGTCTACGTGTCCTGCAACTTCAGCACCGTGAATGGCTTCCCAGCCATTGGCCACGCCCGGACCCTTATCGCCTCCGCCATCCAGCTCATCAAGGCCCAGTACCCATTTTGGGACCGGACCCAAGGCTCCGACCACGTCTTTGTCGCTTCTCATGACTTCGGCTCTTGCTTTCACACAATGGTACAAATTTAAATATTAAAATAACACAGCAGCGTTTGTGTAATTGTCTGCATTCTGAAACTGTCTTTGGTTTTTGCTTCATAGGAGAATGTGGCGATCGCGGATGGAGTACCCGATTTTCTGAAGAAATCGATCGTTCTACAAACATTCGGGGTTAAAGATAAGCATCCTTGTCAACAAGTAGAGAATGTGGTCATTCCGCCCTACATTCCGCCGGAAAGTGTACGGAAGACGTTGGAGAATGCTCCGGCGAATAGCCGGCGGGACATTTTTGCGTTTTTCCGGGGAAAGATGGAGGTCCACCCCAAAAATGTCAGCGGACGATATTACAGCAAGTGAGTGATCGAGTTCGGAGATCGAATAAATTATCCAAACAATTATAAATAATAATCAAGCCTTCCATGATTGCCTGTTAAACTTACGAATTTGCCCTTCGTTTTGAATTACAGGCGGGTGCGGACAAACATATGGCGGAAGTTCAACGGCGACAGGCGGTTTTTCCTCCAACGGCGTCGTTTCGCCGGTTATCAGTCCGAGATCGTACGGTCGGTATTCTGCTTGTGTCCCCTAGGGTGGGCCCCGTGGAGTCCGAGACTGGTCGAGTCAGTCGCGCTGGGCTGCGTGCCAGTGATTATAGCGGACGGCATACGGCTGCCGTTCGACGACGCTGTTCTGTGGGCGGATATTTCGCTGACCGTGGCGGAGAGGGACGTGGGCAAATTGGGAAACATACTCGAACACGTGGCGGCGACGAACCTTAGCGCCATACAAAAGAACATACGGGACCCGAGCGTGAGGCGGGCCCTGCTTTTTCACGTTCGAATCCAACAAGGGGACGCCACGTGGCAGGTTCTATCCGCTCTGGCGAACAAGCTGGCCTCCAGGTCCTACAGGCGCTCGGGTGTTTCCAGCGTATAAGCGTGTGCCACGTAGGATAAGGGGTTTTCTTCGGGAATTGAAGTTTGGGACGTGGAGGAGAGAGAAGAGGGAATTGGCCCGCTCACCCAATCAGGTTTCGGGTCCGCCTTTTTTGTAAGAGGGGGGGGGGGGTGCTTGCATGTGGTAGTTTGTAGACTTGTAGTGGAAGACGGCTAAGAGTCGCGAGGAGGGACCCAGCGAGGCATGAGATTATTGTTGCAGCTTGTGCCCTATTACTGAAGATACGAAATGGGATTGGACGGTGACAATTCGGTTCAAGCAGTAAATACTGTACATATACTCTGCAAATACTGTAAAAAAAATATCCAAACTTTTTATAATTCTTTAACAATTTTGAGACGCATGTGTAGTTATACTAGTGAAATTAAATCTTTTCTTTTTAACTTGTCATTTGGGGTTTTGAGGTAAGGTAAGGTAAGGCTCATAGTTTTGTACAATTGTTCACTTAAAGTGACTTGAGCGGGCATTTCCAAAACTTTGTACGTCAAATCTGCCTGACCTTTAAGCTCCGAGTTTCTTGGACTCCAATACTCGCGAGATTAGAGATCAGACCCTAGCACTCGCCAGATTAGACCCTTTGTACCTCAATCCTTCTTTTTTTATTAACCAAAGAAAAAGGCGATTATGATCACGTGAGTTCGCTCACGGCCTCACTTTGTCCCTCTTGTCTCCGAACTTCTTCCCCTTCCAAACTTCCCTTTGTGCAGATGTCACACCTCTAAATTGGGGTCAATATTATACTGAAATATGGTGTAAAAATTTGTAATATAAATAAGAAATTCAAATAATTTTAAAAATCAAGGTGTCTGAATAGTATATTGATTGAAAAGTGAAAATACTAATATTACAATATTGAAGTTTTTGAAAATAATAGTCATTACATTTATTCAATTCAATATGCAAGTAGAAAATAATTTGTTTATTTAGTAGGCGACGTATTTCATTTTCCCTAAGCATTCTACTCATCACTTGAAAAGAGAAAGATGTAGTATCATGAGTCACACTGACTCAGTAAAGACAACTTACTTACAGACATATACTAAATTATCTCTAAGAAAACATCAAATCAAACAACTAACTCAAAAATGTGAAATATTCAAACTGGTTATTCTCCCATACTTATATTTGTGTCTTTGTAATATATACATATAGGTACATAATATATGTACTTACGCAACTTCATATCTACACACAAACACGCCAATACTTCAGAAATGAATTCTTTTAGATTAACTGGTAATTACTCAAAAAATCATGTGCCTAGTCTCACAATACCAACACACATATAAAACCACCAACATTATAAGGCCACCTACCAAAGCATGTATACTCCCGGTTTGACACAATTCATTCCTTAGAGTACAATAGTGCACTATATGTAAGGGACTAAGGCCCTTGGCTAACTATTCCACAATAACAAAATAATTTACCAGTAATTCACTTAAGCACGTGCTAATTCGTACTATACACCCGACTTCCCACTTCAACCATAACGATCACAAACAAGTCGTTAGTTAAGATTATGTATATATAGATAATAGAGTATATATTCACACCATAATTTTGTAATAAACGTAATAGAATTTGTAAAGGAAGAAAGATCAAACTTAAACGTATTTCATTAATTAACAACTTTGGTCCAAACGTTTCATTCGGTGGTAGTCCGCTCGAAATCCTCCATTTTTTTTCGAATTATACTTGAAAGTAAATAGATAGAGCAATTAAGTAGATAAACTTGAAATAAAAATTAGTTATCATTGGTCCAAAAGTTTCATTCGGCGGTAGTCCGTCCGAAATCCTCCATTAGTCCCAAATCAAACTTAAGAAGTAAATAATGTGAGTAAGTAAATGAAAACAAAGTACAAATGCAGAAAATAAAATTATTAATCCTTGGACCAAAAGTATCATTCGGCAGTAGTCCGTCCGAAATCCTCCATTTGATCCGTTTTATAATTAATCCATATTATGTCCAAATTAAAGAAATGAGTACACCATATCGAAGTGTTTTTCGAGAGGAATCCAATGATAATAATCAAAAAGTTAGGTAGGGAATTCTCAAGTCCAAAAACAAAGATGTTTAGCACACTACAAGAAAAACGCACTTAAACGACGAAGCAATTCCGTCGTCTAAGTGACGTTTTTCATCGTCTAAGTACTTAGACGACGAAATTTTCGTCGTCTAAGTGAACACTTAGAAAACGAACTTATAGTATTTTCGTCGTCTAAGTGGTTGATTTTGTAAAAAAAAAATTAAATGAAAAATTCATGAAATACTAATTAGTAATTTAATAATTAGCATTTCATGAATTTTCATTTAATTTTTTGTATATCAATATTCATAATATTGCAAATAGGTAGATAGAGCAATTAAATAAATAGATACACTTGTAAAAACAATAGTAATGTGGTTTGAAATCTGATTGAAATGTTGAAATGTGATTATGTATGCAAATGCAATATGTAATGTGATGTGTGAAGAAAATGTGTGGTTTACTAATAAAGTGTAATGTAGTGTAAAAAAAAATATATATCAACTAATAATAATTAGCACCAAATTGATATATGAGCATGACCTCTAAAAGTATGAATTGTAATCTTAAAATACAAAGTTCGATTCAGAGAAGAGATTCGAAAAAGAAAAATTTGGTCGTTTTGCTAAAATTCCATTTTCGAAAATCGGCTAGTTGGAATTAGGGTTTCTTACCGTTTCTAACTGGAGTAAAAATAGTTTTATTATTTTTACTTACCTATAAAATGGAATGTTTAACGATTCCAGCTCGTGGACTCGAACCCAAGACTAGTTACCTGACTTGAACTTTAGTATCCACTAGACTATTTGCCCCACTCTGTTAATATTTCTCTAAAACTCGTTTTTATACATTGTTTTTGCCAACCAAAAAATTACTATTAGTCGTGAAGATTTTTTTTTTTTTGAAAACAAAATGGGATACATAGCGTATTGCTAGAAGGCTCAATCCTAGAACTTGTATTATTCAACAAAATATTTGGCCTCGGAGGGGACAAGAAACCAATACCCCGGGCAACAATATCATCGTTACACATCTCCTCGTAGAGGATGTTCTGGATAATTACAGACGCTTCATCAGTCCAAAAATCAACATCCCTCGAAAAACTAGCAAGGTGTGCAAGGGCCGAACCATTTGCTTCTCTAAATACATGCCTAACACTTACCGATTCAAGTGAATGTAAGTAGGCATGACAATCATCTAACAAGACCCCAATATCTGAGTGATCTTCTCTTTGCTCCGATAAAGTTGAAACCAGTAAAGCACTATCGCTCTCAAATTCAACTGCACTCCACCGATGGTAAATGGCAACAAAACAGCCCGCCTTGAGCGCTTCGACCTCCATGTGATATATAGACTTAGCACACTCAAAAGACCTAGCAAGAGGAGCCAAACACCGCCCACTCGCATCGCGCGCCACGACTCTGATCCCTCCAGCACTTGGTTCCACACAAAAAGCGCCATCAACGTTTATCTTCAGCCTTCCACTTGGCGGGCACTTCTAGTCAGACTGTGGACGCTTCCTCTTCCCACCACAGGGTTGCATTGCTTTATAGTCGCCCAGCCATTTCCTGGCCCAAATTATAATGTTGCTAAGCAAGAAAGCATTTCTATTCCAGATCAAGTTGTTTCTTTCTCTTCATATGGTCCACAAAATTACACACAGCCAATCAATTTGTTCTCTATCAAGTCGGTCAAACATGCTCCAAAGCCACTCACCAATCCGAGAACCCCTCACATGCATGGGATCAAATTGCATGGCACTGGAGCTACGTAGTGTTCATATCAAGAATAATTAGTATTCGAGATATGGAACAAAAGTAACTAAGTAACAATAAGTGAAGACGATAAGTAAATAAGACAAATATTTATAGTGGTTCACCAATTGGCTACTCCACTTGTGCCTCATTGGACTTCATTATGGGCCTCAGACTTGAATATGTTTCAATCCCAAGTATTGGGAGTAGAAGAGATATTTTTTTAAGTGGGAGAGAGACCTCCTTTTATAGGTAAGGAGTGCCTCCTCCTTTACATTTATAGCAATGTGGGAGAGGGAAGCTCTCAAGCCACAAACTAGCTAAACTTGCTTGCTCCTTCGGTAATGAGTTGATGGCTCCGGTTTTGGTTTCGATGGCTGGCTCACGCACGAGTGCTTGGTGGCATAGGTTGTATAACATATATGAACAAGTCCCCCAACTTTCCGAGTAAGAGGCAATTCTTGCTTAAGGAGTTGTAAAAAAGAGTCACCAAGCGTGAGTGCGGTACGGGCCTCCCAGTCCCCAAACTCTCCAAGTAAGAATGGCCTCACCTAAACAATGCATAGAGTCACATAAACAATATGTATTAGTAAACCAAATAGTAAATTAAAATTCTTGAATATTTTCCTCTAGTGTGACATGGAGGATAGTGACAAGTAACAATGATAAATATGTGACATAATGTTTTGCATCAATGAAAGGTATGAAGATGGTTCGTTTGCTTATGTCGGCGATGCGAGTAACGTAACTTGGAGAGCGTGAGACATAAGCAAATGTATGAAAAATGCTCGTTTCATTGATGCAAAAATAACATATAATCAATATAAGTGAAAATGTTGTTTAAGTCTTAATTTAGGCAAAATGATAGAAAGTTGAGTCCCTCATGAGTTGGTACAAAAGTATCATAAGTATCGTAAATGTCCCGGAGGATGTAATCGACTCTAATGGCGACTATATTGTAACTGTAACGTAACATAGCAAATACCAAACTCGGGGTGACCCAATCAAAACTATAGATTACCTAATCAAGCTTCTAGCAACAGTTTTCAACATATATTAATTATAGGAATATAGATGCGTAAACGTAACATGGAGAGTGAATCCGTAACATGTATAATAGTAGAGCATGTGTAAGTGCGCGATAAGTAACAAAATGTTGACACATACATGTAGGTGTTGTAGACATGCTTTCAATTTAAAGGGGTAACTAATTAAGAGCTTTAGAAAAAGAGGACTTAGCTTAATATTGGGCTGGAAATTGAAGCCCGAATTGGACTGTGGCAAGCCGGCCACTGGAAGAGGAATAGAATGCCCGAGATGGGTAAGCCCAAAGATAGAGAGCCCAAGTGAGAAGCCCAGCCGAAATGTTTGACTTTTCTCCTCCTTCACGTGTTGGAGAACCGTCCATCTCTTTCTTCCTTTCTACGTCGAAGTCGTTCTCGCCTCTGCCTCTAGCTTTCTCCTCTTTTATTCTTCTTCTTCTTCTTCTTTTTTCGGGGAAGTGGGTTCCGACGAGATGGCCGATCTCGGAGTGGGGTGCCGCTCTGGAGTCCCTCATGCTTGGCGATGTGACTCGGCGATGTGGGCTATTTCGGCCGAGGTCGATCTCGGTCTCAGGGGAGCATAGCGGCGTGGTTGATCTCGATGCAAACCGGTGTTGCCGATCTCAGAGCCGTACCGTCAATGTGGTCTTCGCAGAACGGGGTGGTCGATCTCGGGGTGGCATCGGGGAAGTGGGCTGGCATTGGTGTCGGGGAAGTCGGCCGACATCGGGGAACTACTGCGTTTGAAGCTTATCGATCTTGGGGCAGTGGTTCGGAGCTGTCAGCGATCAAGGATTGGAAGCAGATCGGGAAAGGAAGCAAATGATAACGCTCTCGGGAAAAGTAAATTGATGTGCTCTCGGTGAAGCTTGCCGCTCTGGAACCAGATCGCTCGACGTCTCGGCCAGCATCGGGCAACTCGGCCGGTACCGGTGTCGGGTAAGTGGACGGTATCTGTGACGACCCAAACCAGAATCGGTAGAGTAATCAGCGTAATTCACGAGTTAGCGCGTAATAGCAGTTTTTGATAATTGTGTGGTTTGCCGGTTTTGTTTACGACTTAATTATCGGCCAAGAATTTGAGTTGAGTCTCTTCTCGGGAGTTGTTGTATACATGATTTCGAGTTCATGGGCGGTTCCGGATGATTTTTTCGATGACCGAGGAATATAATATGATTATTCGAAGTTTCGGAATATCGACGAGTTTATCCGTTCGTATCGAGTTTATCCGAATCGTAATGGTTATCCGTTTTGGACCGTCGATCGTCCCGAGACGCGAGTATAAATATCGGAAATAGTCGAAAACACTGTTGGAAGTTTGACCGGCGTTGACTTTTGGTCTTGACCGTTGACTTTGAGCTGACCGGAGAACCACCGCGAGCAACGATCTGTTTGCCGTTGGATTTCACGATTCCGACCACCTCCGGCCTAGACCTTGGTATGAATCGATTCCTCTTTCAATTTCCTATAGTTTAGAACTTGGAATTTTGGAATTTGATGTTGATTTGAGGGAGAACGGAGAGGTTGAACTTTGAAGATTTTCGCTGGAATCGGCCTTGAACGGGAGCGGCGCTCCGGTGACCTTCCGGGGTGGATGTTTGGTGGGTTTTGTTGGGTTTTGGATGGTGATCATTTTCCCTTAGGTTTGGAGGATCAAGGTTGCGCGACGGCCTCGGAATCGGTCCGGGAAGTTTTCCGGCTGGTTTGGGGTTTGAACTTTCAAGCTGATTTCCGGCCACGGTGGTGGCTGGATGGTGGTGACCCCTTTGAGAAAGTTGCTCGGCTTGAGGAGGAGAACAATTTGGGAGCTCGGTCGCCAGGAAATCTCTCCGGTTGACGGCGCGCCGCCGCCAGCGGTGGCGGTCAATGGCGGAGCTTCGGCAACCCGTTGACTTTTTAGAATTTGATGATTTTAATGTCGTTTTACTCGTATTCGCACCCCGATTGTTTCCTTGAGGTTTTCGAGTTGATTTGGGTATCAGATTTTCAGTCGAGGGTTTTGAGTGGAGATTTCGGGAATTTCGTTGATTATTTTGCATTGTGTTATATATTTTCGGGAACGGTTGATTTCCGAGGTGTGGTACAGTGTTGTGGTTTGTGATTTTGATCAGATATATTTTATGACTATTTAGGGGATCGAGATCGTGCTTCGGGCGAGGGATCTTCCGCCGGGCCACGTGATTAGCGCGAGTGCGCGTTTTGCTCACCTGTGAGTGGACAATTTCTTTTCACTGATAATCGCGAGTCTTTATACACGTTTTACGAGCATGAGCATGGATATGAGACTATGGTTTATATGAGCATGTGTTATACGATTATGCATATACAATTATACATTACGTATATGCATTTACTTATTGCTTTACACATTTGCATCGAACTATTTATGATTTGGTTTATACAGAGTACAGTCACAGTATATGTTGTTGTATCGATACACTTGCATCCCGGCTGATCCCCGAGGATGTTTACCGGGGGAGGCTGTGACCCCTGACTCGAGACCTTTACCGGGGAGGGGGGCAGACCTCTGACCTGAGGCCTTTCTGGTTAGAATCACGTGTGGGTCTGGGATCCCGTGATTCGGACTGTACTAGCACGGATGTGTCCATGAGCAACCTCGTGGGATTTTTCCATGCATGCTCTGTACGCTGGAGGAGTTTGAGTTCACCTCGTGTACCATATTATATTTATTCATTTTGACTCGCATATGTTATTATAACATATATTATTCGGCGAAAGACATTTATTTTCGTGGACTCACTCTAACGGTTTTCATGTCTTTCCCCTGGGCTTTTCGGTTTCTGGTGTCTCACGTCGTGGTTGGAGGCTAGTTGTTTGAGCTACCTGTGTTTTCCAGTAGGTTTCTTGTTTCGCCTACTGTTGTATATTTTGTATATATATACACTAGAGGTCGCTCTGATACATTACTAATACATGTTTTATACGGATTTTCCTGGATTTTATATATTATACAGTTGTGTTTACTGTTTATTGCTATTGAAATGATGTTGAGAAATCCGGATGGGATTGGTGCCCACGGTTTGGCTTTTGTGGCATAGGATGAAGTGTTATTTTCCGGGTGTAGGTAAAGGCAATTCCGCGTTAGTAGCGTTACTCTGCCGAAATTTTAATGGTTTTTGTTGGTTCGTATTTTCAGAAGGGGTTTGATTCTGTTTTGGGAAACTAAATCGGGGTTGGGTCCTTTCAGTATCGTTGTTGGGGAAGTGAGATACGGCACTGAGGGGTATGCTGGTATCGGCGAAGCAACTCGCTCGGGGAAGTAAATCGCTAATGCAAACCGGGGAGAAAATTGGAGCTCCCTATCGGGAAAGCATATCGGCTCTCGAGAAAGCAACTCGGGCTCGGGGCAGTAGCTCTCGGGGAGTTGTCTCCGGCTCGAAGTCCCCCGGTAAGTTTTATTGCTGTTGTTGATTGTGTAACTCGCTACCGCTGTGCTTGTGATTTGGTTGATCTCACTTGTATGATTTGGTTGATGCCGCTATTGCTAGGAAACAGATTATGCTAACGCTAGGAACTCTAGCTTCTTAGTCCCTCAGGCCTTCCCGCTAGCGCTCCTAAATTTATTCATGTGTTTCCCGTTAATACTCACGCTCACCAATTTAGAAGGAAAAAAAATCTAGAAAATATGGTTTATGCCTATCTTAGCTAGCTAGTACAATCGCATGAGAGTTTTTTACGTTCCCACAAACGGGGCCAATGTTCATATCAAGAATAACTAGTATTCGAGATATGGAACGAAAGTAACTAAGTAACAATAAGTAAAGACGATAAGTAAATAAGACAAATATTTATAGTGGTTTACCAATTTGCTACTCCACTTGTGCCTCATTGGGCTTCAGTATGGGCCTCGGACTTGAATATGTTTCAAGCCCAAGTATTGGGTGTAGAAGAGATATTCTTTTAAGTGGGAGAGAGGCCTCCTTTTATAGGTAAGGAGTGCCTCCTCCTTTACATTTTTAGCAATGTGGGAGAGGGAAGCTCTCAAGCCACAAACTAGCTAAACTTGCTTGCTCCTTCGATAATGAGTTGATGGCTCCGGTTTTGGTTTCGATTACTGGCTCACGCACGAGTGCTTGGTGGCATAGGTTGTATAACCTATATGAACACATAGTTCCCTCACAACTTGACAACGTACAAACAAGTGCATCTCATCTTCACCTTCATCCATGCAAATTGGACAACATACTTCTTGGATTTCCACTTTTTTACACAACGCCATTCTCGTCAGAATAATACCCTTTGTAAGACGCCATATAAATATCCTAACTTTTGGAGGCACCTGGGCATGCCATATAGTATACCAAAAACTTTTCTAACTCTCGCCAGCATTAGACGTCGTACCTTCCTCTCATTGAGACCAAAGCTCTCGAGCGGCGTTATAACAACTCTGCACACTAAACAACCCCTTAGAATCAAAGTGCCACGTCCAAGTATCCTCTGGCTCCCGCGAACTAATAGGAATTTTTAGTATTTCCTCCACCTCGTAAGGAGTAAGAAGCTCCCTTAGAACATCCTCTATTTATTCATGGGATTCATGGTCAATAACATCATCCACTCTCCATTACTTCATCCCCTCCATAATAGGAGAGAAAGGTTTAAAAGTATATGGCCTCGGCACCCACGGGTCTTTCCAGAAAGAGACACTCCTCCCACTACCAATTCAATACCTGAGACTGTTGAAGAAGTCAGCAAAGTTTTAGGATTCTGTTGAATAAGTCCTAGACTTTAGGATCACTTAGTTCATGTTTGTTTTAATTCCAGTTAATGCACCATGTTGGTAGGCTTGTAAAACGTGGTTGTTATCCTTTTGATTCAGAAGAAGTTGTAAGGTTATATAAAGCCAAAGTTGTTCAATAAGAAATGGCAGTCTTTCATCTATATTGTTCTGGAGCTCTGTTGTTCATTAAAGTTTCCTAACAATCTGGTATCAGAGCCCCATCAAGGGGCCTGAGTGAGTGTGTGCTTAGGAACTGCAGTATCCTAAGAGAGTGGGAAAAAGAGAAAAACTTAGCTGGGGAAGAGAGAAACAGTTAGCTTGAGAGAAAATATGGCAGAGAGTAGCAATGGGAGCTTTGTTCAAGCGGTTATTCCTAAGTTTGATGGATACTATGAGCATTGAGCGATGCTCATGGAAAACTTTCTCCGCTCCAGAGAATACTGGGATCTTATAGAGAATGAGATCTCATTAGAGATGGTGC
Organism: Geum urbanum; assembly: GCA_946800695.1. NCBI lineage: Eukaryota > Viridiplantae > Streptophyta > Magnoliopsida > Rosales > Rosaceae > Geum > Geum urbanum. The sequence goes on from OX327001.1 coordinate 15,453,311, forward strand.
AAGAAGCTGAGGGAAGAACATTCTCTACAGTGGTGCAAGGACCTCAACCTTTAGAAACACAACGTAAGGCAGCTGAGGATCAGGCACAGCGCAGACTTCTAGAGGAGAGGAAACTAAAGGACTTGAAGGTGAAAAATTTCTTGTTCTAAGCTATAGATTGACAAATTTTGGAGACCATCCTCAAAAAAGACACATCTAAGGATATCTGGGACTCCATGAAGAGGAAATATGAAGGCAATGCCAAGGTAAAACGATCTATTCTTCATGCTCTTCTCAAAGAGTTTGAGGTCCTGGAGATGAAGATGGGAGAGAATGTTACGGAGTATTTCTCCAGAGTTCTCTCTGTGGCTAATCGGATGAGGAGCCATGGTTAACAAATAGGTGATGTGGTAGTCGTGGAGAAGATACTTCGATCTTTAACTGACAAATTCAATTATATTGTTTGTTCAATTGAAGAATCAAAGGATGTTGACCAAATGTCCAATGATGAACTACAAAGTTCATTGATTGTACATGAACATAAATTTAACAAGCACAATGGAGAAGAACAAGCTCTGAAGGCGACACATGAAGAAGGATCAAATGGAGCAGTAGGAAGAGATCGTAGTCGTGGTCGTGGATCATCAAGGGGAAGAGGAAGAGGAAGAGGAAGAGGAAGAGGAAGCTATAATAAAGCAACTGTGGAGTGTTACAAGTGCCATAAACTTGGACACTTTCAATTTGAATGTCCAAGGTGGGATAAGGAAGCCAACTATGTAGAGATTAAAGAAGAAGAGATGTTGTTTATGGCATATGTGGAGATGAATGAAGCTACAAGAGATGATGTGTGGTTCTTCGACGGTGGTTGCAGTAATCACATGTGTGGAAACAAAAATCTCTTCTGTGAGATGGATTAGAGCTTTAGACAATATGTCAAGCTGGGAAATAATTACAAGATGATGGTCCAAGGCAAAGGCATAGTCAAATTGGTGGTGAATGGTGTCAATCACATTGTTACAAATGTATTCTATGTGCCAGGATTGACAAACAACCTGATCAGTGTGGGTCAACTACAAGAGAAGGGGCTTACTGTCCTAATGCATGAAGGAAAGTGTAAGGTCTATCATCCTGAGAGAGGCCTCATTATAGAGACAGCCATGATAGCAAATAGAATGTTTACAATTGTTGTCTGTACACATGAAGAGAAGTGCTTCCATACAAGTACTCAAGACCTCACCAACTTATGAAACAACCGATTTGCTCATTTAAGCCACAAAGGATTGAAGACTCTTCAAGAAAAAGACATGGTACATGGTCTACCCAAGCTTGCGTCTCCAACATCTCCTTGTGTAGACTGTCTTGTTGGTAAACAACATCGAGATCCCATTCCCAAGAAGAGTACATAGAGAGCAATACACAAGCTTGAGCTTCTCCACTCTGATTTGTGTAGACTGGTGACACCGAAATCAAATAGCAAGAAGAGGTATGTGTTATGCTTTATTGATGACTTTAGTAGAAAAGCATGGACATACTTTCTTGTTGAGAAATCAGAAACTTTTGGTGGTTTCAAGTGCTTTAAGAATATGGTCGAAAAGGAGTCTGGAATGAGCATTAAGTGCTTACGCACCGATAGAGGTGGAGAATTCAATCAGTTTTGTAAAATTCATGGCATCAAGAGGCAGCTTACAACCGCCTTCACACCACTGCACAACAGTGTTGCAGAGCAAAAGAACCGAATGGTAATGAATCTTGTTCGTTCCATACTTTCAAAGAAGGAAGTACCAAAGCCTTTTTGGCCCGAGGCGGTGAACTGGACCACTTATGTTCTCAACAGAAGTCCTACCTTGGCAGTGAAGAATGCAACACTAGAAGAAATTTGGATGGGGGTAAAGCCATCAGTGAGTCATTTTAGAGTTTTTGGGTGTGTGAGCCATGTACATGTTTCGGATGCAAGGAGGACCAAGCTAGAAGACAAGAGCCATGCTTGTGTATTGATGGGAGTTAGTGAAGAGTCAAAAGGCTATCGACTGTACGACCCTGTAAAAGGAAAAATCATTATCAGTCGAGATGTTGTGTTTGAATAAGACAAGAAGTGGAGCTGGAATAGTGATGAAACAAAAAGGGAGCAGAAGCTTACTTAGGGTGATCTTGATGATGACTCAATTGAAGGAAAAGATGGTGAAATGAATGAAGAACCAGAGCATAATGAAGAAGAAGACATAGTGAATGAAGATATACATGAGGAAGTACCAAATCAAGCCACAGGCAATGCTCAAGCTGTGTACTCAAGCTCAGGAAGGTCTCTGCGAACACCTTCTTATTTAGCAGATTACTCACCTGGAGAAGGGTTATCAGAGGAAGAGAATGAAGCTAACATGGTCATGACTGGCTCCACTGATCCAGTCAGTTATGATGAAGCTGTGCAGGAACAAGAATGGATAAAAGGAATGGATAACGAGATAGAAGCCATAGAGAAGAATGGGACCTGGTCTCTAGTCGATTTACCAGTTGGTTGCAAGCGAATTGGGGTCAAATGGATCTACAAAACCAAGTTCAATGAGGTTAGAGAAGTAGATAAATTCAAGGCGCGTCTGGTAGCAAAAGGTTACTCTCAAGAGCACAGGATCGACTATACAGAGGTATTTGCACCGGTTGCGAGAATGGAGACGGTGAGGATGATTGTGGCATTGACAGCTCAAAGGGATTGGAAACTCTATCAGCTAGACGTTAAATCAGCTTTCCTTCATGGAGAGCTCAACGAGGATGTGTATGTCGAGCAACCGAGGGGGTATAAAAAGAAAGGCAACAAGGATAAGGTGTACAAGCTTCATAAAGCTTTGAACGGTCTAAAACAGGCTCCACGGGCTTGGTTTAGTCGTATAGAAGCATGGTTCACTAATGAAGGTTTTAAAAGGTGCCCGAACGAGCAGACTTTGTTCACAAAGAAAGGAAAAGGAGGTAAAATTTTAATTGTGAGCTTATATGTGGATGATCTTATTTATACTGGAGATGATGATGATTTGATATGGGAGTTCAAAAGCTCAATGATGAGAACCTTTGATATGACCGATCTGGGAAGGATGAAGTTTTTCCTTGGCATAGAAGTTATTCAAAGCCCAGATGGTGTGTTCCTGTGTCAAAGAAACTATGCTTTTGAGATACTGAAGAGATTTGGAATGCAAGAGTGTAAACCAATGAATTGTCCAATTATTCCAGGTTGTAAGCTCAGTAAGGATAAACATGGTGTGAGAACTAACAAGTCCTTCTTCAAGCAAATTGTGGGCAACTTAATGTATCTCACTGCCACACGTCCAGATATGATGTATAGTGTCAGTCTTATTAGCAGGTTCATGGCCAAGCCTACAGAGACTCATTTGGTAGCTGCCAAGAGGATTCTGAGGTATTTAAAGGGAACTTATGATAATGAAATTTTGTACAAGAAGGGAAGGTCAGAAGATCTACTTGCTTTCACTGATAGTGATTATGCTGGAGATATTGAAGATTGTAAAAGCACTTCAGGTTATGTCTTTCTTCTAAGCTCAGGAGCTATTTCTTGGTTGTCTAAAAAGCAACCTATTGTCACTCTTTCAACAACTGAAGCCGAGTTCGTAGCAGCTGTTGGATGTGCAAGTCAAGCCATATGGATGAGAAGAATACTGAAGATGCTTGGACAAGAGCAAGAGGAGTGCACAATTATACAATGTGATAATGACTCAACAATTAAGCTTTCGAAGAATCCGGTGATGCATGGAAGGAGCAAACACATTCATGTAAGGTATCACTTCTTAAGAGATCTTGTGAGAGATGGAGTTATTAAACTTGTGCATTGTGGAACTCAGGATCAAGTGACTGATTTGATGACTAAACCATTGAGATTGGAGCTTTTTCAAAAGTTCAGAAAGAGGTTCAGTGTTTGTACAACTTCAGACATAAACTAGCTGCTATATAGAAGTCAGTTTAGAGGAAGGATTGTTGAAGAAGTCAGCAACGTTTTAGGATTCTGTTGAATAAGTCCTAGACTTTAGGATCACTTAGTTCATGTTTGTTTTAATTCCAATTAATGCACCACGTTGGTAGGCTTGTAAAACGTGGTTGTTATCCTTTTGATTCAGAAGAAGTTGTAAGGCTATATAAAGCCAAAGTTGTTCAATAAGAAAGAGCAGTCTTTCATCCATATTGTTCTGGAGCTTTGTTGTTCATTAAAGTTTCCTAACAACGACCATATTTTAGAACCTCCTTGCCAGCCACGATGCTTCTCCATGTGAAGGAGTCTCCACTTTTTACCTCAGCCTCTGAAAAAACATTCTCCGGAAAATACTTCGCTTTTAGTAGACGGGCAAGGAAGGAGTCGGGCTTCTGTAATAAGTGTCACCCCTGTTTTGCGAGGAGAGACAAGTTGAACGAGTGCATGTGGCGGAATCCTAGTCTGCCCGAGCTCTTCTGGGTACACAACTTACCCTAAGCAATCCAATGAATCTTCCTATCTTCTTCATTCGATCCCCACCAGTATCTTGCCATAATTTGCTCCATCTACTCACAAATATGCTTTGGAAGCTTGAAGCAACTCATGATGTACGTAGGGATAGCTTGTGTAACAACCTTGATTAATAGCTCTTTTCCTGCATCGCTGAGTAGTTTATCCCTCCACCCTCTGGTGCACTTTCTGATCTGCTCTGTCAGGAAACTAAACAGCCCAGTCTTTGATTTACCAACCTTCATTGGCATTCCCAGGTATTTGTCATGCTTTTCAACTATTTCTACATCCAACATCTAAGCTAAACAGTTTTGTTTGAATTTGGGGACGTTCTAACTAAAAGACACCTTGCTTTTATCAAACTCGACTTGCTGGCCTGACACTCGTTCATAAAGAGCAAGCAGTGCCTTGATCTCCTCCACCTCCCTAACCTCAGCTTGAAAAATAAAAAGGAACCGTCAGCCAAAAAAATGTGACTAACGCTAGGCGCACCTGTACAAATAGAAACATAAAGATGTTTCGTTCGTTCTCCGCTGAGATAATAAGTCGTGATAAGGCTTCCCCACAGATCAAGAACAGATACGGAGAGATCGAGTCTCCTTGTCTCAATCCCCTCGAGGGCTTTAAGAGTCCCCTCACTTCCCCATTGATTGAGAAAGAGTAACTCACTATCCGAACACAGTCGAGAATCCATTTCCTCCAAGTCTCATAGAACCCCATCTTCCATATCACCATCTCAAGGAAGTCCCATTCTACATGGTCATATGCCTTGCTCATATCGAGCTTAAGATCTACAAATCCCACCTTCCCCCGATGTCTTTCACTACCACATTTTAACCTAAAATCGCCGGCAATGTTTTTTAACATTACCGGCGATTTTTGCCGGAAAAATCGCCGGCAATGTCTTTTTTTTTTTAACATTACCGGCGACTTAAATGTAAGTCGCCGGTAATGTCCCACCGGTAATTAAAAAAAAAAAAGACATTGCCGGCGACTTACATTTAAGTTGCCGGTAATGTAAAAAAAAAAAAAAGACATTACCGGCGACTTAAATGTAGTCGCCGGCAATGTCTTTTTTTTTTAATTACCGGCGGGACATTGCCGGCGATTTGCCGGAAAATTCGCCGGCAATGTTAAAAAAAAAAAAATATTACCGGCGATTTTTCCGGCAAAAATCGCCGGCAATGGGTTAAAATGTGGTAGTGTTTGTTTGAGAAAGTGAGAAACCTCGTAAGTCGTTAGAGCACTATCTGAGATTAACCTCCCTGGAACGAAAGCGCTTTTAAACTGGAAAATAATACCATTAAGAACTAGTTTGATGCATGCAGTTAGCATGGACTTTCGAACCGATCTTATATATGACGTTACAGAGGCATATCGGTCTCAACTCACTTACATATTGAACAGTCTTCACTTTTGGGATCAGCGTCACATTTGTATTGTTTATCTTAGACAACAACGTCTCATTACCAATAAAGCAACGAATACCTTGGACGAGGTACTTCCCCACAACATGCCAGAAGCGTTGATAGAAACGTGGTGAGAAATTGATCGAAAATCTTACAAAAAATCTGGTCCAATTATTTAGACGATAACAACATGTAGCATTGACACGTGTCGTATCGTTATTGGCAAAAATTATTACTAGGCACGTGTCGTTATCGTTTAAATAATTGGATCCTCTAAATATCTAGTTAGATTTTTGACCAATAACGGTGCGACATGCATAGCCATCTTTAAAGATCAGATCATTTATTCTATACTCACACCATCATAGATATTACTTCCAATTCGAGTTGAAAACACATCTCTTTAAACACTTCTCCACATTCCTACATCGATCACTCTAATGAATCTTTTCAGTTTCCACAATTTAATTAGGCATAGATAACAACAAAACCAACAGAATGTCGAGATTGTGGATGCCTTCGTCACGGACACATCCATGCTTGTGGCCCAATTTCAGAATTATGATGAATAAAAAAAAGGTGGTTCATGCCCTCATTGCATTCCAAATTGACCAAGAGAAACTTTCCGTGTGTATGATTCATAGTTGCATAAATATGCAATTCTCTTGTGCTTAATTATTCCGAAAATGCTTAGTTTATTCGTTTAGTTTCCAGTAATTAATTATGTTTTTGTTTATTTAGGTTATGTGGAGGAAAATACAAGGAGCCATAAAAGGAGAATTCTATTCAAATAAGGAAAGATGATGTGGAAAGTCCATATGGCGATGACTCAACCCTAAGTTGATGAGGAGTATGCCAAGATCATAACTAAATAAGCATCTTTTGAGGAGAAAGAGGGGGTCGTTGAATTTCAGAGGGAGAAGCCATAGAAGAGGAGGAGTGCTGCAGCTTTGGTATTCCATTTGTTGTCATTCGACCCGTCGAACTGAAGCCTCCGAGAATTTAGAGTTTTTGATTTATTCTTCCTTCTCCATCATATTTTACTATTGTGTAATTACAACTATGAGTAGCTAAACTTCCCTTGTTAATGGTTGATCAAAGCCCTAGACATGCTTATAATTTCGAACCCTTTTGATCTTAATATCTATTTGGATGAGTTTTGTTTCACTATTTTTACAGTGATGATTTCTATGTTCATATTACTTTGGTTGCAAACTTTGTTGCATGGCTTAGGATCTAGAGTTTAGGATGTGTGATTGACCGCTATATCAATGCATATTCAGTATAGACAAAACAGGCTCTTATGTGAAACAACTCCCTAGTGATGTTATGACGACCGCTATATCGACCTTAGAAGCTTTGTTGACTTTCAAACACTTTTAGATCTTAATGATTTCGATTGATTGTATTAGGACACAAACATGTACCAATCTACCAGTTGAAGATTAAGCTAAGTTAGTATCGACATTCTACTTAGTACGGCCAGTATGAGAGTGTAATACAATCAATGTCCTACCGACATTGGCTCGGTTACAGGAGTCAGTCATCCGTGATTATTTAGATTAGAGTTGGGATAAATTGTAGGTTTTCTAGGGTGAAGAGAAATTTCTAGCATTCATCTGATCTATTTGATTTCTCCAACAATTTACTTTTTTGAAATTTATATTTTTCTACTGTAGCTATAGTTTCGCCGAATTATTTCGGCAACCAAATCCACTCCGAATGTCCTAATTTTTGTGTAGTAGTAGTCCACCACTATGTCTAGAGTATTTTGTTAAATTTTCATGATTTTTGGTTTAGTGTAGGCATGTACTGTTCGTAAATTCATTTGTGTCCAATGGTCGAGCCTATCAAGTTTCTAGCTTTCACGTCTTTTTTTGTTTCTTGTTTTCTTGAGTCATAGTTTCATCAATCCTCTACGGGTAATGACCTCTATTTTACATTAAACTACATTGAAGTAATTTTATAATAATAGGGTTATCTTTGAAGGTGGGTTCTTCGCCTATCCAATTTTGGCACCGTGTCACCGAGGATTGTTTAATTCTAAGTCTTAAGTTGTGTCTTTTGTTTTTAGTTTTGTATTGTTTAGTTTTCTTTTTATTTTAAGTCTTACATTTTTCATTGTGTGTAAGAGTTTTGTGTATGCATACTCATCACTCTACAAGCTTTGAACCACTGTTACTTGATCTAGAGATTGAGAAATCAGCAAGACAAAACCGGAGGCAACAGAGACAATAAGTGCACATAAGTAATAGTGGTGGTGAAGAGTCTGAGCCTGAACACTATTCTGAGTCTAAGTCAGAAGTTGAGGAGCAGGAAGATCAGCGTAGTCCAACGCCATCACCACCACCAATGGCCGACCAGAAACTCAAAGAATCCTTTAGTCCGGGTACAGGGGTAGCAGCTTCATCAATTGTGCTTCTAGAAACTTTAAGGTCCTATGCAACCCCACCGTCTCTTATTTTGAATTTGCTACACTTTACATGCACTCATTCGGAAGATCCTCAAGAGCATCTCAATGAGTTTACAGCACTATACAAAATACAGAAATCCCATAATGTGGAGAAAGATATTGTAAAGTTGATCCGGTTTTCTTTTTCTCTAAAAGAGCAAGCAAAGGCATGGTTCAACTTATTGCCTTCTCAGCCAATTGACACATGGGAAAAGATGGGTGCTGCATTTATGAAGGAGTTTTACTCAGCCTCTCGCACCAAGAACCTAAAGAAGCAGATTCGTACTTTTAGGAAAAAGGATGGGGATGAGCTGTATGAAGCCTGGAGTCAATTCAAGGGTCTACTTAGACAATACCTCCACCACAAGTTTCACCTCAACACTCAGATAGAGTTGTTCTATGAAGGACTTGATTCATTCAATAGGCAAAATTTTGATTCAGCTAGTGGAGGTAATTGATGGAATTTGACTGGAGCTGAAGCTAAAGAAATTGTGGAAAATCAAGCAGACAATTCAAAGCAGTTTTAGTCAAGAGATAGATCTATGAGTGCTAGCAGAAGATCTTTGAATGCAGTTGCAATAGATAAAGCCATGGAGAAAAGGTTGAGCTTTATGGAGAATGACATAATATTGATTGCCAATGCCTTGAAGGTTGATAAGAAGAAGACAGTTGTTGTGGCTTAGGTAGTATGTACCTTATGTTCTACTATAGATCATCTGGCGGAAGATTGTCTAAAGTATAGAGTAGATGATGGAGAAGAAGCGGATGTGAGTTTTGCCGGAAGACAGTTCAATAACTATGGAGGAAATAGAGATAATCCAATTCTAAGATATAAGAGCAACAATGTGTTAAACCCTCCTCCTAATCCACCTAGATTCCCACAAAGACAACCTAGAAGGGATAAACAATAGTTCAGTTAGCGGCAAGCAACTTAGTAGCAATACCAAGCTCCACCACTTCCATCATCTCATGCATCAACAGGTACTTCAAGTCTAGAAGCATTATTTCAGTAGATGATGTTTGATAATAAGAAAGTATTGGAGGGGGCTAATACCGCCATAAGCACTCTTAGTTAAAAAGCATTACTCCAGGGTGTTTCACTGTTTCATTCATTGTTGGTGATAACAGGTTTTCTGGTTCTTTATTGGACTTAGGTATTTCAATTAATTTGATGCCCTATTCTGTTTATAACAAATTGAACCTGTTACAATAATTGTAACCCATATTGGTAACTATTAAAATTGGCTGACATATCTAGTTGCTACCCATGAGGTGTTGTTGAGGATGTTTTAGTGCAAGTAGGTGACTTGATCTTCCTAGCCGATTTTTTCATCTTAGAGATGGAAAGAGAACCACTGCCCTCTGAGCTTCCATTGATTTGGGTCATCTAATCTTGAGGACCACCAGCACAGAGATTAATTTTTATGAGGGATCTCTCACCATGAGGGTTAACGATAGGAAGATTCGCTTCAACATTTTTCAAGGCATGAAGCATCCTGGTAATGCTAGTGATTATTATTGTTATTAAATTGATGTGTTGATATTTTTATCCAGGAATATATCTAATACTCAATTGAGGAAGATCCTTTGAAGACCTCCATAGAAGTTGGCAGTGAAACCATTCCAGAAGCCACAATTCAACGAGTCGAACAAAACCCTCGACATGTCAAACTGATCAGATCAGAGAAGAACTGGATGAGCTTGAAGCCTAATTGGAGTACTAACCTTCAAGTGTGGGGTGTGAGGACGATGAAGGTCTGAGGATTGAGTCTTTTCATGACTTGATCATGGAGGATGATTTCTATGAAGAGATTGTCGAGCTAGACTCTAGACCATTCATGCCAACATGTAAGGGTTCAAAACCTATTCCACTACCAGTCTCTGATAAAGCTCTTTGGCCTTCCATTGAGGTAGCTCCTGAATTTGAACTTAAACCGCTACCTAAGCATTTGAAGTATGCATTCTTGAGAATTGGTGATACTTTACCAGTTATTATTTCTTCAAAGCTAACGCAATTGCAGGAAGAGAAATTACTAACTATATTCAGGGAATACAAAGCAGCAATTGGATGGACCATAGCGGATGTCAAGGGCATATGTCCTACTTTGTGCACTCACATGATATATCTTGAGGAGGGAACTAAGGCCATAAGGGAAGCTCAACGCCGACTTAATCCTCAAATGATGGATATTGTGAAGAAGGAAGTAATCAAACTCTGGGACGCATGTATCATACATGCTATTTCTTACAGTAAATGAGTTAATCCTGTGTAGGTTGTTCCAAACTGTTCTGGCATCATTGTTGTGAAAAATGACGAGAATGTTCTGGTACCATAAAGGACCCAAATCGAATGGAGAGTTTGCATTGACTATCGCAAACTAAACGTAACCACACATAAGGATCACTTTTCCTTGCCTTTTATTGATTAGATGTTGGAGCGACTTGCAGGTCATGCTTTCTACTATTTCTTGGATGGTTATTTTGGCTATAACAAAATTTCCATCCATCAAGATGATCAAGAGAATACCACCTTCACATGTCCGCTTGGCACATTTGCCTATAGACGGATGCCTTTTGGGTTATGCAACGCCCCAGCGACGTTTTCAGGGATGCATGATGAGCATATTTTCAGACATGGTTGAGAAAATCATTAAGGTATTCATGAATGATTTTTCAGTTTTTGGTGATTGTTTTGACATATGTCTGCATCATTTATCCATGATCTTGAAGCGTTGTGTTGAGACTAACCTTGTTTTGAATAGGGAAAATTTTCACTTCATGGTAGAACAAGGTATAGTTTTGGGCCATGTAGTATCCGCTAGAGGGATTGAGGTTGATAAAGCTGAGGTTGATATTGTGTGTACTTTTCCTCCTCCTTCAATTATGAAGGAAGTGAGATCTTTTCTTGGACATGTAGGATTTTATCGTAGGTTTATCAAGGATTTTTTCAAGATATCCAGACCGTTGTGTACATTACTCTAGAAAGATGTAGCTTTCACCTTCACGGACGAGTGCTTAAAGGCATTCAATAAGCTCAAGGAGCTTCTGACAACTGCACCTATCATATACGCACTTGATTGGAATTTACCTTTTGAATTGATGTGTGATGCTTCTGGTTGGTGCTGTTTTGGGACAACGTTTAGTTAAGTTACCCCATGTTATCTATTATGCTTCCAGGATTTGAATAATGCACAGTTGAATTATTCAACTACAGAAAATGAACTCTTAACTGTGGTCTTTGCTTTGGAAAAGTTTAGGTCTTACTTGTTAGGAACTAAAGTGATTATTTTTTTTCTGACCATGCTGCTTTGAGATATTTGATGACTAAACAGGATGCAAACCCAGATTGATTGGATGGATGCTACTACTTCAAGAATTTGATATTGAAATCAAAGATAAGAAAGACACTGAGAATGTGGTGGCAGATCACCTGAGCAAGATTACTCATGGATCCAAAGCAGGGGAGGACTTATTGCCTCTACGTGATAGCTTCCCGGTTGAGCAACTTTTTTCTCTTATAGCTTCTAAGCATTGGTATGCTGATATTATTAACTATCTTGTGTTAGAGAGAATACCAAGTGATTACAGTACTCAGAAGGACAAGTTGGTGGAGACAGCTAAACACTACATGTGGGATGATCCTTGTATGTGGAAACATTGTCCAGATTTGTTGATAAGAAAGTGTGTTCCCAAAACTGAATTTCAATCTATATTATCGTTTTGTCACTCACATATAGAAGGAGGTCACTTTGCGATCATGTTAAGGTACTTGAGAGTGGCTTCTTCTGGCCAACTTTGTTCAAGGATGCACATGAGTTCCATAAATCAGTCATTTCCACCTCACACCCCCGGTGCAACCTTCCATGTTAGAAAATTGTAATTTCCGAATAAATCCCTTCACACGTGGCAATGGGGATATCCATGTCAGTGAGCCCACCGGGCCCCACTCCCTTCATCTCTTTCTCAAAGCTTTTCCCCTATAAAATCTTCAAACGCATCCCACCACTCTTTTTCAGTCTCCAACAAAACCCATAAAGAAAGCCTCTCTCTCTCTCTCTCTCTCTCTCGTCTTAGATGTCAGCGCACAGGTAACTTAGGTCCTAGAGATCAGACGCCCCAACACCCAATTTTAGTTGTTGAAATTTTCATGTGTGGAGTATTGATTTCATGGATTCTTTTCCTAGCTCCTAACAAAATGTGTACATTCTACTTGCTGTTGATTATGTTTCAAAGTGGGTGGAGGCAGTGGCCACTCGGACTAACGATGATGTTGTTTTGAAGTTCTTAAAATCACTGTTTGTTAGATTTGGTACTCCCAGATACATCATCAGTGATGGAGGTTCCCACTTTTGTAACAGGTCTTTTGCAGCTTGGCTCAAGAAATTCAATGTTCGGCATAAGGTGGAAACACCTTATCTTCCTCAAATGAGCTGGCAAGTAGAAATTTTCAACAGGGAAATCAAGAAAACCTTGGAGAAGACAGTTGGACCAACCCAGAAAGATTGGAGTCAACGCTTGGACGAGGCGTTGTGGGCATATAGAACATCATATAAGACAGCGATTGGGATGTCTCCTTATTAGATAATCTATGAAAAAGGGTGCCATCTTCCGGTGGAGCTTGAAAACAAGGCATATTGGGTGATTAAACAGTTCAACTTTGATATTGATTTTGTAGGTGTTCATAGGAAGTTACTGCTGAATGAGCTAGAGGAGATTCAACACAATGCATATGAATCTAGTCTCATCTACAAGGAGAGAACTAAGTCGTTTCATGATAAGATGATTAAGAGCAAGTCTTTTGTTGTTGAACATAAGGTTTTCCTATTCAATTCACGTCTGAAGTTGTTTTCAGGTAAGCTTCGTTCTCGATGGAGTGGACCCTTTGTTTTTCTTAATGTGTTTGCTCATGGTGTAGTAGAGATTTGAAATCCAAAAACCAAGAACACGTTTAAGGTGAATGGGCATAGGTTCAAGCCATTCTATGAGCCATCTCAGGTGAGGGATGTTGAGGAATTACCCCTTCAAGATCCTTCTCCAGTGGAGTGAATATGTAGAACACCGTCTGGCTAAAGACGTTAAACTTAACATTGTTTGGGAGGCAACCCATGTTGATGGAGAAGGTTAGAGCAACTCTAACAATGTCATCTAAAGTTTTCTAATTTTGTTCCAAAATAGAGCGAGAACTTATTTTAGCTAATCACTTATATGAATTTACTCCAACAACATTACTTAAAATGTAGTTAAATTTGAGCAAATGGTAAGTTTTGATTGGTTAATAATAAAATATTTATTTATTAATTTAGTTTTTGATTGCATTTGCAATCTAGAATGAAAGAATTAATTGCAATATTAAATGTTTCGTTACCTATAATTCTTGTTTTCGGTATAGGAATATGGGATGAAAACATGAAATATAGGAAATCTCTAAACTATCTAATAAGATATGGGAGCTCTTGGAATTGATTTTAAGAGAAAATGTTTATATTTTAGCTAAAGATGACTTATATGGGAGCTGCTGGAATTGCTCTTAGAAATCAGATTTGCATTCTTAACCCTTCTCCTTTGTTATTTTTCTCCATGATTAACGTGTTTGTGATGTGTTATGTTTTCGTTCCAGGCTTGTTAAATGTGTTGCATGCTTTAGCTTTGTTTTACATTGAAGACAATGCAAATTTCAAGTATGTGGTAGGGTTTATATCATATCCTTAGTGTCTATGTACAAATTTTTAGTTTGTGAAGTGTTTTTTCGTAACATCTGTTTGACCCGTTGAGAATTTTTCTCGACCCATCGAAGTTATGTCTAGGGTGAGACAGTTGCATTTTATCGACTTGTCGAAGAGATGCCTCAACCCATCGATGATTAATATATTTTTTCCCGATGACTAGTTAGTCATGGAAGAGTCTATGCGACATTTTTTCGTATTTTTGAGTTTTTCTTTATTTCTCTTGGGTGTTCTTGAGTCGTATTTGAAAAACTAAATACAAAAGTAAAATATGTAAAGAAAAAGTAACACAAAATAAGTCTTTTAGTTGTTTCTTTGAGTCTTAGGAGCCCTTAACTAGTCGGTGATGTATTTATATCTTCCGAAAATGTGACTAAGAGTGAACATGCGACTAAATTATATGAGTTTCTTTGGTTAATCTTGATGTATGATGCATATGAGAATGTGTAGTGGAAGTAGAAACGAGTTGACATGGTACAGATATGTGAGCATGCGTAGACATTGTTGAGATTCATTTAACCTATGAGCGATTATCTGAATATACATGCTTTTCTTGATTGAGTATCAATTGCTTGCCGCAGATTAAGTTAATGAACTCTAGCGATTACTAGAACTTGCACTTGTACTAGTCAAAGCTTATAGTCAATATATATCTTGATTAAGGAAGTGATAAAGACACTTAGGATCTACCACCATGACCATATGTATCATGTGTCCAAAATTTTGTGTACAAGTTATGCACCCCTTAGTTAACTACTTTGACCCTACATGATAGCTATAGATTAGTTATATCTCTACCTTTGTTCTACGACTTAGTAGAGTTATACACGAGACATGTACATGAAGACCAAGGTGAAAGTTTGTGAAGGTAATACAAATGAATAAGTGTGGAGTATCAAACTAGTTTAGTTTTGTTTCAAAACAAAAATTGTTTTTGTGGTATCTAGCTTGATACCCAGGTTATATGTTGATGAAAACAATGAAGTGAAGGCCTAACAACATGAAAATCGGCCACAATAGCAACAAAATGGTGGATATGTTCAATGGTTGCAAAAATTGAGAAAAGTCTTTTATTATTGGTGCTCTACTATGTTTTAGAACTTATGATTGAATTCTATATCCTTTTGTTCTATAAACCTATGAGTCTAACCCTATTACAACCTTTGAAAGACATTTTTGATTCTCAAGATGGACAACCTTTGATCTTTGGAGATTAGTTACAAGAGTTGACCATATGGTTCGGTCCATTTGGCAAGTAATTGAGTTGAGTGAATGCCTTGGACATATTTTGAGAGAAACACCTGTGAGAGCATATCTATGTGAGGTTGAATCTTAACTTGTTTATTGTATGTTGCAGCTCCATTCATCATGATTATGTCTTCGTCCTACATATTGCATGTGTGTCATGTATTGGCATTAACCTTCGAAATTCTGTGGATTGAATTAAGATATCATGTGAACTTGGTGTTGCAAAGTAGGAAGATTGTTGAGACAATGTGTTAAGGGATTTAGAGTTTTGTAGTTTATGCACTTTAGAGTTTTTTTTCCTCCAGTTTTTGTGTAATATTTTGCTCAAGGACTAGCAAAAGCTAAGTGTGGGGTATTTTGATAGTCGCATAAATATGAAACTCTTTTGTGCTTAATTATTCCAAAAATGCTTAGTTTATTTGTTTAGTTTTCAGTAATTAATTTATGTTTTTGTTTATTTAGGTTATGTGGAGAAAAATACAAAAAGGAGCAATAAAAGGAGAATTCTATTCAAATAAGGAATGATGATGAGGAAAGTCCATGTGGCGATGACTCAACCCTAAGTTGATGAGGAGTATGTCAAGATCATAACTATATAAGCATATTGTGAGGAAAAAGTGGGATTTGTTGAATTTCAGAGAGAGAAGCCATAAAAGAGGAGAAGTGCCGCAACTTTGGTATTCCATTCATCATCATTCGACCCGTCAAACTACTCCTCGAGCCGTCGAATTGAAGCCTCCGAGAATTCTAGAATTTTTTGTTTATTCTTCATTCTCCATCATATTTTGCTATTGTGTAATTCCAACTATGAGTATCTAAACTTCCCTTGTTAGGGGCTGATCGAAATCCTACACATGCTTACGTTTTTGAACCCCTTTTGATCTTAATAACTATTTGGATGAGTTTTATTTCAGTATTTTTATAATGATGATTTCTATGTTCATGTTACTTTAGTTGTAAACTTTGTTGCATGGCTTAGGATCTAGAGTCTAGGATGTGTGATTGACGGCTATATCAATGCATATTCAGTAGAGACAAAACAAGCTCTTGTGTGAAACAACTCCCTAGTGATGTTAAGGCGACCGCTATATCGACCTTAGAAGCTTTGTTTACTTTCAAACACTTTTAGATCTTAATGATTTCGATTGATTGGATTGGGACACAAACATGTACCAATCTATCAGTTGAAGATTAAGCTAAGTTAGTATCAACATTCTGCTTAGTATGGCCAATATGAGAGTGTAATATAATCGATGTTCTACTGACATTAGCTCAGATGTGGGAGTCAGTCATCCATGGTTATTTAGATTAGATTTTGGGTAAATGGTAGGTTGTCTAGGGTGGATAAAAGTTCTTAGCATTCATCTCTATTTGATTTCTCCAACAATTTACTTTTCTGTATTTATTTATTTTTACTGTAGCTGTAGATTCACCGAATTATTTAGGCAACCAAATACACTCCGAATATCCTTAATTTTTGTTTGGTAGTCCATCACTGTGTCTAGAATGTTG
The DNA here is from genome assembly GCA_946800695.1 of Geum urbanum. NCBI lineage: Eukaryota > Viridiplantae > Streptophyta > Magnoliopsida > Rosales > Rosaceae > Geum > Geum urbanum. Next base: position 15,470,108 of record OX327001.1, read on the forward strand.
TGTTAATGTTTGGTGATTTTTAGTTTAGTAAAGGTACTGTTCGTAAATTCATTTGTGTCCAGTGGTCGAGTATGTCAGTTTTCTAGCTTTCACGTCTTTTTGTGTTTCTTGTTTTCTTGAGTCTTAGTTTCACCAATCCTCTGCGGGCAATGACCCCTATTTTTTATTAAACTAAATTGACATAATTTCATAAGAATATGATTATCTTTGAAGGTGGTTCTTCACCTATTAATGATGGGCCGGTGGATCGTCATGGGAATCAAATTCGTTATGACCCAGTTCAAAGAGATAGACATAATAAACGATTTCTAAAAATATTTGTGTCCTTTCTGTTCTAATTTACTATGTGTGTGATATATGTGTTTCAGTTTTATCTAAATATTGAAAGTGTATTTTTATTTCTCAAAAATTTACATTATATAATGACTAGCCAAGCTAGATTTATTCTAAAGACAACTCTAAACTATTCAAAGAGGAAACAAATATTTTCAGTCTTTAGAATAGTTTAGTAGCAATTTTCAAATATTTCATTTCTTTCTTCTCTTCCCCCAAGTATTTGAGATTTTCTCATTTTGAAGTACTTTCTTATGTTTAGGGTCATAGCCTCCAAATTCATTGTCATGATCCTCGTGTCTTCCTCTAGGGCCAACCTTTGTTCCTTTTCTTGCTTGAGTTCGTACTTTTTGGCCGCCATTTCTTCCTTATGTTGCTTGTAGGTACTCTTTGTCTAAATCAAGGTGATCATCATTACTTCTCTTGTTCCCGTGCATGAACGCTTTTTCATTACACACAATCGTTTGCAAAAGGTCATTTTAGAGGTCATTTGTAGGAATTGCGCATTTTTCCTTTTTTCTTTGCTTCCTTTGCCGTCTTGACTCTCATTGCTGTAACTGGGCTTGAGGGACTTCCTAGGTTACTTTGTGGTATGTGTTGGACAAACTTCATCCTCACCCAAATCGATGGTTAGAGGCACTTTGGTAACAGGTGGACTAGTTTTGGAGTTGCTTGCATACTAAATTAGATTACTAGCTAGGTTCGACAATGATGAAACTAGGATGAGTCTTTACCACTTCATAACATTCAGAGTATGTATACATTTTTTTTCGTATTGCCGAAAAAAAAATGCTTGAGCTTACTTTACCAAAAATAAATAAATAAATAACAATTAGCTATGTTATAATAATATATAATTACAAAAATTTAATATATCGATCACAAAAATTATTTAATAAAATAAAATAAACTTGAGATGACAAAAGTATACAGACTTACATCATCCATAAAATTTATGCCGCTAGATATACGCTTTCGTGTAGTGTTCAGAGCATCACCCCATTTTTTCATTATTGACTTCAACTTGCTAAAACGAGAAGAAAGCACAACTTAGCTCCTACGCTCTCGCCGAGTAGCTTCACCTTGAGTCATCTCCCAATGTAACAAATAATCAGCATGAATTGTAGCCCATAATTGGGGATGATTTGTTTGTTGTCGGTGATTTCACAAACGTTATTACATGCCCAAAAGATTCACAATTATAAATTTGTAAATTTTCAGAAGGAAGCCCAATTATAAATTTGGAATTATTTTTTCATCTATTTTTTAGAGAATTAAAATATTACAAGTCTCTGTTTTTTTTTTGAAGGTGGATGATAGCATTAACACCCAAAATGATAAGGTACAAAGAGGGATGATATGATCACATATACTATTGGGGATCACTCCTTGCCAATCGAAAGAAAATGATTCCTGGGAAGCTAGTTGTCCTACAACATGAGTTAAATGATTAGCTTCTCTAAAAATATGAGATAGCCTTACACTTGGAAATTAATTGTTGCATAAGGTCAGCAATATCATGCACAATGTTGCTTATGCACGAATCATCCTCAAAACCTTGCTCTACATGCTGCACCAACAACTGACAGTCGGTCTCTAAGAGAACAGAGTTAAGATTGAAGTCAATAGCTTTCTGACAAACCTTGCAAAGAGCCATGGCTTTTATCACCAGAGTCGAATTAGCATATGAAACCGGCTCGCAAAAACCTCCGAGAATGGTACCAGTAGAATCTCTCCACACAACTCCAATACTCTTGTTTTGGTTGCAGAGCACCACGCTCCATCAACATTAATTTTTACCCATCCTTCATGAGGTTTGTTCCAAACTTGCTTGCCTAGTCGTGGTGCTTTAGGTGCTTTACCAGGTTGCAAGGACATATAAAATTGAAATCTCAAAGTAGATTGGAAGTGTACCTTCTCAACTTCCCAATATTCCTGAGACCATATACGATGGTTCCGCTCCTTCCATATAGACCATAAGATGAAACACAGCCATGCAACATCAATAGTGCCAAGAATTTCTAAACACACTTCAAACCACGTCGGGAAGCTGCTGCTAGAATTCTCCGGGAAGCAACCTGAAATGTGTGGGGACATAGCCACCACAGTTTGAACAAATGGACAATCTCTACTAATGTGTTCAGTAGATTCTTCATGCATTTCACAAAGGCAACAGGTGCTAGGTACTGCAACACTTCTTTTTTCGGAGGTTTACAACTGAGGGGAGGACAGCTTTGCATGACCTCCAAATATGCACTTTGATATTTCTTTGTACCGGGAATCTTCCAAATGGATGACCAAATATTATTAGGTCTGTTAGAACTAGAAGCAGTAGCATTAGTTGATATAGAACCTTGCATCGCAAGTTTATAAGTAGAACCTGTGGTGAAGCGACCCTTTGAATTATAGAACCAGACAAGTCTATCAGTGGGACTCCTATTACTCAAGGGAATAGACTGAATCAGTTCTACCTCTTCGGGGGGAAAAGGGACTGAATGAGGTCCGAGTTCCATTTACCAGGAAAGAGTAACAGGTCACTAACCTTCATGGATGTCTCCAAGTTACTCATAGGTCGAAATAAACCGCCACGAGGTAACCAAGCATCCGATGAAGCATTAATATGAGTTCCATCTCCAATTCTCCAGATCAGTCCTTTTTAGAGAATATTTCTAGCAGCTAGAATACCCCTCTTCAGCAAAAGGATGGAGCATCAGATAACGACGCTTCCCAAAAAGAGGTATTAGGAAATAACTTTGCTTTATAGAGCTGACCAATAAGTGAACCTGGATTTTGAAATTTTTTCCCATCCCTGTTTAACTCAGAGGGCCAAATTGTGAGCATGAATGTTCTTGAACCCAAGGTCTCCCTCTTACTTCGGAAGACACATTTTTTCCCAAGATAACCAATGGATTTTCCTATTCTGCGTAGTGCTTCCCCACCAAAATTTAGCACACATTTGATGAAAGGAATCACAGAACTCGGTAGGTAACGAGAAGCAACTCATTGAGTACGTAGGAAGAGATTGAGCTACAACACGGATAATGAGCTCTTTACCGGTGCTACTTAGCAATTTCCCTTGCCAACCTTCTAACTTCTTACATAGCTTCTCCTTAATAGAGGAAATATGTGGCAACCTTCTTCCTTCCCACATATGTCGGTAACCCCAAGTACTTATCATGCTTTTCCACTACATAAACTCCAAGTACCTTAGCCAACTCCTTCTTGAGAGAATCATCAACACCCTTGCTGAAATAGATACTAATTTTGTCAAAATTAACCTTTTCCCCTAATGCAAGCTCATATTCTTCTAGAAATTTTTTGAATTTGTCGAATTTCCTTAATAGACGCTTTTAAAGGTTCTAGAGGGGGGTGAATAGGCCTTTACCACTTTTTCGTTCAAACTGTTCTCGGGATAGCAAGATAGAGATCTATCCCAAAACACAGAAACAAGTACTGAAATGTAAGACAGTAAGTAAAGAGTGACACAAGATGTTTTTGATAACGCAGAAATCCTACAACCAGGATTAAAACTGCGTGCCCCTAACTCTTGAGGGACAAACCTTTCCACTAACTGGTAACACACACAATTATAAGTTTCTGGCACTCTGGGGATACATAACCCGTATGCTATCCTGACTAGTCTACCCACCAGTACAAACAGAGCTACACTACTTTACACTACAAGAAAAGGTGACTTAGACGACGGAGAATTTCCGTCGTCTAAGTGCCTATCTCCGTCGTCTAAGTACTTGGACGACGGAAAATCCGTCGTCCAAGGTACGTGCTCCAAGTGCTGTCGTCTAAGTACTTAGACGACGGAGAATTTAATCTCCGTCGTCCAAGTTCACTTGGACCACGGAGAACGTCCGTGGCCCATGTGGGGACTTAGACGACGGAGACATTAATCTCCGTCGTCTAAGTCCCTACATGGGCCACGGACGTTGTTAGCTTCTCCGTGGCCCAGGTGGTGACTTAGACGACGGAGATTAATGTTTCCGTCGTCTAAGTCCCTACATGGGCCACGGAGAAGCTAACAATCTCCGTGGCCCAGGTGGTGACTTAGACGACGGAGACATTAATCTCCGTCGTCTAAGTCACCACCTGGGCCACGGAGAAGCTAACAACGTCCGTGGCCCATGTAGGGACTTAGACGACGGAGATTAATGTCTCCGTCGTCTAAGTGAAAAATTAATTTAAAAAAAAAATTAAATTCAAAAATATTATTAATATTAATTGAAAAAAAATTAATTAAATTAATTAAATACACTAAATTAATAAAATAATTAAAATTAATTTGTACATACATAATCGAAAAAACCCATAATTAAAAATGAAAATATTGTTCGTAATGCGGAAATTAAGAAACGAAATAATGAACTACTAGCTAGCTAAAACACTGGAGGAGCAGATGCGCCGCCTCGTCCTCCGCCTCCAGCCGGGTCGTCGTCGTCGGGGAATGGGTTCGGAGGAGGTTGACATTGTCTTTGAGCTTGTTGCATAAGGGCGATGAGTTGGGCTATTCGCTCGTCTTGCTGGTCCATTCTTTGGCGCATGGCAATATTCTCCTCCCGTGCGATTCGAGCCTCTTCATAGGCTGCCGCAGCTTGAGAACTTCTCCGCCGCCCCGAACCTCCCGTAGATGATGACTCAGAGGTCGACAAATCTCGAACCACCTTAGGCCCGAAGTGCCTAACCTCCTTGCCAGCTCTACGACCGTAGACCTCATCCGCAATTGCTATTTGGCTCTCCACAGATAGAGGAGGCAGGTCTTCTAGCGGCACATCTGGGAACGCAAGCTGAGTGTTAGCCAATTCTTCCTGCGCACGCTCTATCACTCTTGCCTACAAAAGAATAATAAATTTATTATAATGAAATAATATTTAAATAATAATTACTATAATTATTAGCGCACACATATATATATATATGACTTACGCCGCGTTGACTCGCTTCATTATCGAGCCCAGGCGTCACATACGCGCTTACGCTTGCATCGAGATAAGGGTGTTTGGAGCCCTTATCCCTGTGCTCCTTGGCAATTTGAATGAGTTGCTTGGCGCCGGAAGTATGGTGCTTGTCCTTCTTCCCCCGGTTGGCTTTGTTGACACCGGAGAATTTCTGTTAGACAACATAATGAAATCATTAAAAAATTTATAAGTAACTAAAATTTAGAGTATTCAATTATCTTAATTGAAATAAAAAAAGTAAATTAACACCTGAAATTGCTCATCGGCAAAGTGGTTACACAACCACTCCCACTCATCTTCTCTATCCCCACGCAGCTCTTCGGGGGGAGGCACGGGACCGTTAGTTCGGAAGTACTGATGGAGCCTGTACTTCCAATCTTTGAAGATGTTGTTGGCGGTTTGGTTGATATGCCTCAACATCGCCGGATCCGGATCCACCGCAAATTGTTCCTATCAGAAATAAATTGAAAATTATAATCGTATATATTATAAAATTATATATAACTAATATTAAAAATAGTATATAATAACTAAAATTGTACGTATTACGTACCGAAAGATCCTTAAAGACTTTCGCCTTCTCCGAATCCGGCACATCCCTCCAAGTAGGGGCAGTGATACGAACCCGGTTACGAACAATCGACCCAATGCTATGAGCCGAGAGACTTGCTAGCTGAGGTGTGGGAGGGCCACCGGTGAATTCGTCGTAAGGCAAGGCGATCTTGCTCCCGGTCGCCTTGCAAATTTTCTCCGCCTTTCCACCTTTAACGAGACCCCGAGTCTTTTTCGGTTGGGGGTCAGTGGGGGCCCTCCTTTGCTTACGGCGGGCGCTGTACATGATAGACTCGGCCGTCGAAGACGCCTGAGTACTTCCCGTTGAAGCGGTACCGGGCGTCGGAGTTGAAAAGGGGTCGACGTCATCACCGCTTGAGAGAAATGGGGCAGAGGGAATTTCCCCAGAAGGCCCCGGATTGAGGGCGTCTACCTGCGGTTGAACCCAACCGACTTGGGCCGCCAACATTTGGAGCATCTCATCTTCTGACTCCTGTTGGGCTTTCTTCTTCCCGGATGTGATCTTTGGCGGAGCCATTTAAACCTAAGAGTACGTACGGTGTTAAAATACCTACTTACCATAATAATTACAACGACGGAGAATTTACGCTAATTAATTAAGTACGTTTAAGATTTAAATAGAGTACACTAGCTTGGCATTTTCGGTCGTTCAATGGACGTGCGACCCGCGCGATAAAGTGTAAATTTTCAATTAATCAGCCTTGGTTAAATCGAAAAACATGGCCAGTTAGGGATAGAGATAACGCGAGAGGCAGGACTAATTTCGACAAAAGTCTTTCTTAGTCCAAATCCTGTCACCAGTCATAACCCGTTTCTAGACACCATGTCCGACATTCGGCCAATTTTTCGAAAATTTACACTCCCTCAAGTCCTTTGCAAACTCCGCCCTCAACCTCGTGTCCATAACTTCACTTAGGTTATGGTGTGCGGTGATGAAATCCACACATCACGAGGGGTTAAGGAGATAAGCAAGGAAAAGAGGCGCCATCTATTCCAAAGAGTGCGACTTAATTACACCAAGCCTATGTACTAAATTTAAATCGAACACGTACTACCATGCAATTTACTAGAAAATACATATAATTATCAATTAATTATTATTTATCATGCATTTAATAATAATTATTCATTTACCAATATAATCAATTATTATTATTACTATTATTTAATTTTAACTAATAATTATTCATTACCAAATAATTAACAACTAATAATGATTACTAAATAATAATAATAACAAGAAAATAATTATTATAATTACAACTATTTATTATTTAAAACTAATAAATTAAAAGTATTTAGAATTTAAATAATTAAACAAATAAAAAAATTGTTAAAGAGTTAAAATTTCGAATTATTACCTCGTCGGAATTTCGCCGGAATATTGGAAGAGTAGAGTCGTCGGAGAGGGGGAACCACGCCGGAAAATTGGTCGTCGGAGCGTCGCCGGAGGAGGATCGCCGGAGTGAGAGAGAGAGGAGAGGAGAGTATAGAGGAGGAGATGGAATGATGAGAAAATGAGGGGGGGTGCTCCTCCTTATATACAGTTTCACTTAGACGACGGAGCACTATTCTCCGTCGTCTAAGTGCACTTAGACGACGGAAACAGTGTTTTCCGTCGTCTAAGTGAAGAGTCAAATTTTTTCGAACCGGCGCCAAATAAATGGGCGGGCCGTTTCACCGCCATAAATGTTGACTTAGACGACGGAAACAGTGTTTTCCGTCGTCTAAGTGGAATTTCAAGCGGCGCCGAAAATTCAGGCGGCAAATCGAACCGCCATGTTATTTCGACTTGGACGACGGATATGTCATTTTCCGTCGTCCAAGTGTTCACTTGCACGACGGAAAACGACATATCCGTCGTCCAAGTCAATATTTACATCGAAAAATAATAAAAATTTTATTCGAACCGCCATGGTAATTTGAACCTAGACGACGGATACGGTCATTTTCCGTCGTCCAGGTGAACACTTGGACGACGGAAAATTACCGTATCCGTCGTCTAGGTTCAAATTATGCAAAAAAAATATTTAAATTAATTCGCTAGGAATTTAGCGATCTGTCATTCGAGTGAAATAGTCGTACAATATCGATGAACGCATCGTATATATAAACAGATAAATTTGAACCGCCGAATAATTTTACGTTTTGAAAGTTGTTAAGTATCGACTAATCTTTAAGACTTTAGTGTTCATGAGTAGTTGCTGATTTGCAGCAGAGTACTAACGAAATTGAATTTGGACAAAACAACCGTTGGATATGTTCGTCGTAACATAATATATAATTACTATAAAGGACCAGGAAATAATAAGTTCGGGAAGGGTTTCATCGGCACAGTCAACCGCAAAACCGAGAATTTCACAAACCGGAAACGTGGATACAGGACATTTCGCAACTCCGATTTTCGAACCGTCGAAGCTCACACACCAAGAATATACTACTCTAAAGTCTTGACGAAAAGAATACGCATTCGAAGATGGTCTAGATGGTCGTTGTCTTAGAAAAAATTACGAAATTTACACCTGGACGACGGATACGACATTCTCCGTCGTCCAAGTAGACACTTGGACGACGGAGACGCTAATATCCGTCGTCCAGGTGTCTACTTGGACGACGGAGAATGTCGTATCCGTCGTCCAGGTGAATATACCCTGAATTCAGGGGTTAGGGGTCCTTAGGGTTTAGGGTATAGGGTTTGTCACTTGGACGACGGAGAATGACTGTCTCCGTCGTCCAAGTGTGTACCTAGACGACGGAGATTAATGTCTCCGTCGTCCAGGTGATAACCTGGACCACGGAGAAGTCTCCGAGGTCCAGGTGCTTACCTAGACGACGGAGAAACTTCACATCCGTCGTCTAAGTGTTACTTGGACCTCGGAGATTTCTCCGTGGTCCAAGTAACACTTAGACGACGGAGAATTACATCTCCGTCGTCTAAGTGTGACTTGGACCACGGAGAAATCTCCGAGGTCTAAGTGTAACTTAGACGACGGAACTAATACTGTTCCGTCGTCTAAGTCCTCTTTTCTTGTAGTGTTAATCTATGTGTTTACACTTTGGAAATTGTACAGAAGTATCAACTCAGATCTTAACTACTCCTAAGTTAAATCTTCTTGATCAACTTCTTGGGTTGGGCATCTCCATACTTTATCTCAATGGAATGCACAATGCAATAATGCATATGAGTTTTGAAAAACAGTTTTTATGCTTTAAGAATCCATGTCTATTATGCACTTAAACAGAGCAACCAGAAGACATGGAAGGGGAGGAGAAGAGATAAGAGAAACTACACTCGAAAGTGCTCTCAAAGAGTACCAAAACAGAATAACCAAAACTCTCAAAGTTTTCACTTAACCAACCAAAGATCCAAGACAGCTTGGGACTCCTTAAATAAGCAAGGTTATTCAGTGGTCAAAGACAGCTAAGAAGGCTCGTAAAACACAGCAGCACGCAAGCCTAAATGCAGACATAAACACTGTCCTAATGCAGACCTAACCATGGGCCAAAGCAGACCTACAAGAGCAGCTACCGAAGGGACACAGCAAGCTAAACAGTGAGCAAAACCAAGGCAGCTTTTAGGTCTTACCTTAATGAGCTAAGGTTGTCTAAACAAGGCAAAAGGTTCCTATGCACTCGTACAAGAATAGCAATTGCAGTGTTCAAGGGAGAAGCACGTTTCATGACAGCAAAAGAAGAACCAGGAAAAATAGAGCCAAAAGCACATGGGAATCAGAAAAAGGACAAACCAGTTTCCTAGGTATCACATGTGAGCACTAGTCAACTTCTCCTAGGGATCTTCATTAACTAAGTCAGTTTTTCATGGTCAAAGATCAACCAGATTAATCACAAGTAAACTGGATTTTTAGAAGTGATTAAAGCTATGAAATATCATACCAGAAAAACGTTCCAGAATGTCTGGGATACATGCTCAGTGTTCTATCCTAGATGGAAAACATGATATGCAATGAATGTTATACCTGTTTGTCCAAAGAGATAAAGTAGAGTGTCATTTAGCTTTGATGATCTTTCATTGCTGTGTTTTGTCATAGCACAGGAAATAGCCAACTGTAAGTGTATGCCTTCGGCTTTGACAAATGATAGATTATCGTCAGCAAAGAGGAGATGATGGATAGTGGCCGCTCCTTGACAGATTGTGATTTCCTGCAAGTGACCTTCATTAGCCATATGCTCCAGTAACGCTGAAAAGCATCAGTTCCCAGTAAGAACAGAAAAGGTGACAACGGATCTCCCTGTCGAATCCCTCACTTAGGAGCTAAATATCATTTTAGTTGTCCATTAATCAAAAAGGAATAGCAAACCGCAGTAGCACATTGCATCGATCACCAGTTTAATCCACTTTGTATCAAAGCCAAGATGTACTAGAACAACTTCTAAAAAGTTCCACTCCATCCGATCATATGCTTTACTCATATCTAGTTGCAAGGAAAACACACCATCAAAACCCGAAGCACAGTTATGAATATAGTGAGATACCTCATTAACCACAAGGGTGTTATCAGAAATCAGCCTCCTCGGGACAAACCCACTTTGAAAAGGTGAGATGATATAGTCAAAGAACTTCTTCAACCAATTTACAATCAATTTCGAGCAAATTTTGTAAATTACATTACATAACGCAATCGGTCGGAGGCTAGTCATCTTTTTCGGTTTAGGAACCTTTGGAATGAGGAAAATATGCGTAAAGTTAAGATGTCCCAATAAAAATCCATATTCAAGAAAGCAAACCATTGCAGCCGTGACACCAGAACCAATGGTGTTCCAATAATTTTGGAATAAAAGCAGTGGCATTCCATCAAGTCCTGGACTTTTGATTGGATACATTTGAAAGAGTAGTTTTTATCTCAGCTTCCTGTTATGGGCAGTAAGGGATTGATTCATCTCCTTGGTCACCTTAGGATATATGAGGTTAACCACTTCGTTTATCTAAGAGGAAAAGACGCTGCCTGCAACAAACATGGATGAGAAATATCCAGTAACCACTTTCTCTAACCTTGCTGGAGAGGTCTGGCTCACTCCATCCTCATCTATTAGGTTAACAATCCTATTCTTAGAACGCCACTTAGAAGCTTTACGATGAAAGTAATTCGTATTTTGTTGTCCTTCTGTTAGAAAAAGTGACCTTAGATCTTTGTCTCCAGTTTGCATGTTTGACTGCCAACAAACCATCGAGCTTGCTAGCTTGATAATACCAATTGCTCATATTTATTCTCCTCTAACAAAGGAAGAGCTATCATAATATTCACTCAAGCTCATAATCCGTCAATCTCCTTCAACATATTACCAAACACCCAGCATTGCCATTTAGTTAAAGCAAGCGAGTATTCTATATATGCTGTGTCGCTTCGTGCATAGGTGTACGAAGCCTAGATCGACTCCATCCTTGTTGAACCACACTCTCGCACTGTTCATGTGTCGTCCAAAATCTCTCAAATTTTAATCTCCTAGGCTTTCTAGGAGAATGCCTTACCACCTCTCTATAAATCCCAAGCAATAAAGGAATGTGATCAGCATGCACCGGTAACAGCAAGTGCGTGTCGCAACTGCTAGGGCTGTTAATCGGTACAAACGGTTCGGTTATTAGGCCGAACCAAAAATTGAATCGTATTTTTTAATCGATTCGGTTCGATTCGGTTTTTCTTATTTTTTTTACAAAAAACTGAATTGTTCGGTTCGGTTTTTTCGGTTTTTTTTAAATAAAAAAAAACTTTCTAAAAAAATATTATTTCTTTCTATTAGTTTCAAAAATTCAAAGATTTTCATTAGCTACTTTTTTTAATAACTTGGTGAAAGTGTGAAATATAGTTTATGTCAAATCGAATCAAACTACAACAAATATAATTAGTCACAAATCACACATTCAAAGTTTCAAACCATAGCAAATGGCCAAATGTTTACTGAAAATTTACATCACAAATTCAAAGTTTTAAACATCAACAAACATAAACCAAAGTCCACACTCCATAGTCCAAGTTTAAAATAATCTACAATCCATCCAAATAAAAATACAATCCAAATATCGCATAAAAACTCTCAATTAAATCCATTCTCAAACTATACTCAACTTGTCCACCATTCTCACTTTCTCAGCTAGGGGGTTTTTCTTTGGCAACTTAGCATTCATTTTCTTAAACATACAAGAACCCCAATAATCATTGTTAAGTATCAAACTATGGTACATACCAAATATTACTTTCATATGGGACAAAGAGAGATACTAAACAACATCAAACTTGATTGACAATTGTAAAACGACGTCGTTTTATTCATTTCGGTTCAAACGATTATGTTCGATTTTTTTGGAGCCGAAAATCGAAATCGAACTGAATATTTTGGTTCGGTTCGTTTTTTTTGTTTTTCGGTTCGGTATTTGTTCGATTTCGATTTTTTTGGTTACGGTTCGTTTTCGGTTCGATTTTTTTTCCGATTTTCAGTTCGGTATTAACAGCCCTAGCGACTGCACGATCGAGCCGGCATCGAACACCACTGCCCCAAGTAGTCTCAATGCCATGAAACCCTAGATCTACCAATTCACCATAAAAGAGACAATCCGTAAATAGTGAATGATTTCGTTAAAATCTCCAAGGACAACCCATGGTAGTGACGAGGCATCACTAAGAAATTTGAACAAATCCCAAGTACGAGGATCAGATACTTTCGTCTCACTTAGAAATATGATTGACGGACGATTCTGTCGAATCAATAGCTTAAGCGCTTCCACCGCAACGTCGTTTCTGACTCCACAAAAATTCCATGTCAATACATCCATAACAGATCGACACTTTTCCAAGAACAACGATACTAGAACCCTAGCGGCGGCGTCTTCAAGTTTCTAATGTTAAGCTCTAGGTTACACAAACATTGAACTATTACAAATCTCTCTTAATAAAACTACAAAAATAAAAAAATACACGAAATCACATACTTTTGACTTCGAGTCAGTCAAGCATAAATATACAACTAAATAGCACATATATCAAACCACTCGTTGCTCTTAACAAGTCAATTACACTAAACTATACAGGTAGTGTCGAGCAAGTAGGTGTAACTTTGAGTTCTATGGCGGCGAACTATTGAGAAAGTCAAGACTAGGTAATGACAACCATTCACTACTTTGGTAAACGAAGAAGGAAGACATACGCAAAAGAGTGCACCATGGTTTCATAAACTCTTGTAACTTTGATATTCACACAAACAAGAAAAACTGCTTCTGTATGGTTCAACTAAGCGTGCCACATAAATATGTTCGAACATTATACATATGAGGGCAGAATTCAAATCCTGAAGTTGGACATGAAACTTTACATTCATGGCTTTCTATGCATATGTCATTCACTTCATAATGTCAATAGATGTGCTAGAGACCTGCAAAGTTAGCCAAAAATATAGAAAACAGAATATGTTTTCGGCAGAATGACCTTCGTATATTCAAACCTGAATATCTCAAGAACCAAATATTATTTGACGAATTCCTTTGGTAGAAGCATAGAGGACTTCCAGAGCTTCAAATTCAAATAAAGACGTCTCAATCAGACTACGGGAAGTACTCTTTGTTTTGACATTCAATCGCACATTCATCTGTCCAACTTTCTATGTTCTCCGCTCCGACCTTCGTGTACTCAACATGGAATATCGAACGATGTAGACCTCAAAACCATGATCTGTTAACGCCCTTGGAAAGAAGACTTCCAGGGATTTCGATCCATATATTGAACGTCCAGTAACTTCAAGTGAGTTGTAAACCGTGGCTCTCCAAAGTTGGCTATCCTGGGGCATCAAAAAACTGTACTACTGGAAAAAAAAATGACTTTTCTACATCTCAGCTATTACATTAACTTTCCAAGTTAAAATTCAGCAAGGTTATACACTAGTAGACCCAACAACAAGATTATTGAAGAACCAAATGCCCAAAAGTTTAAATTTCAGCATATATAATACACGAGACTCCAAAAAGCATAGATTAGTGAAAAACAATATGATGAGAGCAGAAATTAACCGTGTCGAACTAAGACACAGAGACTCCAAAGTCTAAACCTCAAAAACTTCTTGATCCAAAATGATTTCCGTATTTGGAAGTGTAGCTTGAAGCCTTGAAGTACTGGAAATGATATCAGTTTTTGTTTAGCTTCAAATTGCCACATTACTCCTTCTCTTAAAATTATCTGAAAATGTAACAATGCACAAGTTATTCAAATCACAGAGCACCTTTGGCATGCTCAGACAAAACTTATCAATTTCTCCACTTGCAGACTGCAATCACTCCAACTTTGCCAACTATGTTGGGTAAAATTGGAAGAACCTAGTGTTTTTATCGGATTACGCGGGACGCAATCTAGCAGAAGCAAGTACGAGCTCTTCTTCCTCTCCTCTTCGTCCGAACGCTCGGGCTGTTCGGATGGTCGGGCGCTTCTTCTCCCTTCGGGTCTTCGGGTGTTTGGGTACGCGTGTTCGGATATGGCTGTTAGAAGAATACAACGACAAACAGACAGTCAGATGGTCGAGACAGGGGTGGCATGCCTTCAACGCTCCGATGCCTAAGTTAGAAGATGTATTGGATATAACAGTCAAGCGAACGTGCGAGAAAGTAGATTGGAGTGTTTAATGCTTGGATTCAGATTGTTCTTACCTGTAATAAATACCTTTCATATATAGGTGGTTGAGTTTGTTGTTGGCTTGTGTTTCTCGATGTGGGACTGGACTCCTTCCATTGTTATGTTCTTCGCACATTCGGATGTGCGCCCCACGGGCGCGTGTGCGCTCGGATGAGGTTGGTCTTGTGAGCGAAGATGTAGCCTTCCTGGTGATCTTTCGGGTGGTCGGGTAGGTGTTGATTACCTGCTTAAGTGGGTAAATATGTTTAATCGGAGAACTAATGCTGCTATGCTAACACCTAGTTTTTGTCTGTTCAACCAAATTAGATTTTGAATGTATATCGGCGTTAATTTAGTAGCTAATCATCTTTCAAATCAACAATCATCATGTGTAAATATAAGAATGATCATAATATATAGTCAATTAGTATGAATGATAAAAACAAGTTCCAGAACTTCATGCTACTTGATCACGTGTGGCTGCGAAATATAGACAATGCACATCAACTTAAATTCAACAAGATTATACTTGGACATTAGGATTACTGAAACACCCAAATAGTACAATACTGCAAACATAACCCTTACTCTCACATAATCAATGTGAATTTATCAAACACATCACGACCCAAACCCACCAAGCAATTTTTCGCATTGATTAACTGTATAAACATAAATTACAAACCCAAGAATTGGAACTTTGAGCACAACCCACAAGAGTAAGTACTAAACAAACTCCAAATTTGAGCATTTCTTCAATACACAACTAACTATGCTATGAAACTAACCTCGGTCAAAATCAACCACTGTGTTTTGTTCTAGTAGGTTCAACCCCATCAGAGCAGTTAAGATGAAAAACCAGTTCTAAAGCACCAAGTAACTCGATTCATAGCATATCAATATATGAAATCGTCAATATTAATAATCCAATTCAAGAAATCAATCCGTTCTAGTTCATCAACCAATACAAGCCAACAACTCAGGAATATCATATTTGAAAACTATAGAACAAGATATACAATTAAACCAGTCCAAAATTGGAGATTGAAATACTAGATTCCAACTATTGAAACCCTAGATTATACAATAGAAGAGGTGCCCAACATGAGGATCGACGATCAGTGGAGATGAAATCGCGTATTTTGGTAGTCGTCTACGTCAAATCTGCCGGAGATTTCAGGATTTCAAAACAACATCTCAGTAAGTGGGATTTCAAGATCCCGTTTTTGTTAATGAAAGAGGCTCGGGCAAAATCCCTCTCAAAATCCCAAATTTCTGAAATTCCATACAACTTTTTTTGCCATATGCGAAATTTCGAGATTCCGTGTTTTGATCGTATCTGCATTATAATCTCGTTGCCAAACAGCTATCTCGTTGCCAAACAGGTTCTTATATGATCGAACTCCTACGCGGTATAGCCGTATAGCCGGTTTAGGTACGTACTGAAAGGCTGAAAAGCACATTAGCTCAGAGTACGAAGGTCATGGACGCATGATGAGATAAGTCAGATAACTAATAAAAGACATGAAAACAGAGAAAAAAATTCCCCGGAGTCATGATTATAAACTAGATCGAGTTAATATTAGGGTTTGAGACTTCTGGGATTTATTGTCAGAGAGCACTACTAGAGGAGAGAATCGGGGCGACGTAGTTATATTTCTACGTCGCTCCGATTTTAGATGAGGCGACGTACATTGCCCTTGATAAAAAGTACGTCGCTTCAACAAACTGAGGCGACTACTTTTTCATTCTAAGCGACCAAACTAATCTACGTCGCTTCGAATAAAAATGAGGCGACGTAGATTGAGCAATCTACGTCGCCTATATTTTATTTGAAGCGACGTAGATTAGTTTGGTCGCTTCGAATGAAATCGAGGCAACGTAGATTGCTCAATCTACGTCGCCTAGTTTTTTTAAAATCTGGATCTACTCTTCTTCTTAAAGTCAAACCGTTCATAAAGTTAGAATTTTAGAAAAACAGTTCCCCGTCGTTCTGCAGCTGTTTTGGGCGATTTTGGGAGAAATTTGAGGAAATTGAGAAAGAAGGTTGTTCTTGCCATTGATTTGATTTTTGAGTAAGGTTAGTTTGATTTATATCTCTTTAACCCTCTTTATGACCATAATATGTTAAATTAGAAGTGAAATTGAAGTTTTGGTGAAATGTTTGAAGTTGAATTGAATTTGGTGTTATGTTGTAGTTTTAGTGTTTGAATCATTGAATTGTGGTAAATCATGTTATGGGTTCATGAATAATGTTTGAAATTTGGTTAAGTTTAGTGAAATTTATTGATGATTAGAAGTGAAATTGAAGTTTTGGTGAAATGTTTGAAGTTGAATTGAATTTGGTGTTATGTTGTAGTTTTAGTGTTTTAATCATTGAATTGTGATAAATCATGTTATGGGTTCATGATTAATGTTTGAAATTTGGTTAAATTTAGTGAAATTAATTGATGATTAGTGTAGATTATGTGTATTCGAGCCTTAATTAGTAGTGTTATTAGTGTTAATCATGAAATCGAGCGTATGGCTATATATAATTGTGGTGTTTATCAACTTAGAACTCCCGTTTGAGAATCAACAACTCATCTAGTTGATCGAGTTGAGTTGTTGATTCTCGAATTGTCCCATTTTTGGACACTTTAGGTGAACATGACTTTGTTGATCCTTTTGTTATTCATGTGATTTCAGTTTGAGTTTTGGGATATGGTTTCGACAGTGTCTCCTTTAAATGTTCCCCGAGTGCAAATTAGGTTGTTTAGATATGTGTGCACTCGGGGAACTGTAGGGAGATGCTGCCGAAATTTTCCTAAACTGGAGCTGAAACGCATAGGTGCAAAAGCGTTGACAAATGTCGTGTTCCCCTGAAGGGGATAGGACCCAACCCGGAGGCATAAGGCGAAGAAGTGCGGGGTTTTGGTTGAATCGCAACTGTGGCATGGTAACTTTGTTCATATTGATTGTTTATGTTGACAGGAAACATGGACGGACTCCCAGACAAAACTTGGATGACATATCATCGTGCTGATCCAAGCTAGATCACAGGCATATTCGAGTTCATGAATTTTGCCCGGCGACATAGTAACGGAGCCGATTATTACTTCTGCCCGTGCAAACGTTGTAAGAACGATCCGTTCAAGGTTACTATGGATGTCATGTATCATCACTTATCACACAGTGGTTTGAGTCCTACTTATACAGTCTGGCACCTTCACGGGGAAGTTTCTGGTGAACCGGCAATGCTCAGTCAACGAAGACAGTGGCTTCAAGACAGAGTCGGTCCTTCTAGTGGTGCCGGTCCTTCAGTGAACCCGCAGTTGGAGATTCTACATGATGCATATCCCTATTATCCTGGATACCATGCAGATGCACCCCAACAATTAGTGGAAGATAATTCGGGCATGAACTTCAATGACATGGTAGACGATGATTATGAAAAGTACGATAGATTATTGAAGGAGTCACAGACCCCATTATATGAAGGCTGTGAGGAAACTGTTTTGAGTGCCATATTAGATGCAATGGAAATGAAAAATGAAAATGGATGGTCGGACACAAGTGTTGACTCTTTATGTGTTTACATTAATAAACTTCTTCATAAAGGGCACACATTCCCCTGTTCATACTCGAGAATAAAAAAAATCTTGAGTGATCTTTCACTGGGTTACGAAAGAATTGATGCGTGTGAGTTTAACTGTGTGTTGTTTAGGGGGGCGCTTGTAAACGAGAGGATTTGTCCAGTGTGTTATTCTGAAAGATATAAGCCATATACGAATGATATTCCCAAAAAAATAATTCGTAACTTCCCTCTAACACCAAGGTTGAAGCGCTTGTTTATGTCTCCACACATTGCGAAGCATATGCGATGGCTGGGGGAGCGGATATGCGTGGCTGGTAGCCTCAGCCACCCAGCTGATGGAGAAGCGTTTCAACATTTTGACAGAACTTTTCCAGATTTTGCACGGGACTGCAGGAATGTGTTTGAATGCTTGATATGAGTTTGAATGCTCGTCTATATTCAGAATGCTCGTCTAATTCAGAATGCTTGATATCCAAATTATGCTTTCATGATGTTGCTGACTTATTTGGTGTAGTACTTATTTAGTCTAGTTCAGTACATTTTGAGAAAATATGGAATATTGGCTTTACCAAACAGAGATTACTTTGAATTTCGTAGTTTGAATTTAGATGTTTTCTGTTGTATTTGGCTCATCCCTCCATCTCCAACTATACACTATACAAACTAGTTAGTTTACATCATCTAATTAATACATAACAGTTTAGTTGATACAGAATGGCTCCCGAAGATACTGGATACCAGAGGAAGAAAGCGGCGATCCAGCGTCGTGAAGCGGCTGCGGCGGCCGCGGCGGTAGCTGCGGAGGCGGCAGCTGCGGAGGCTACGGAGGCGGCGTGGCGATCATTCAGCGGAGATGGGGCTTCAGGGTCGGGTTGCCCCACGGGACAATCTGCGACCCCGACGATTCCAGAAGTAAGGGTTTTAACGCCCGCCCCTCCACTTGAGGATGCGATTCCTCAAGTGGATGACAGCAACGCCACTACGGCGTCACAGCACCCTCCCGCCCTCAGCATCCGGTGCAAGAAGACCAAACTCCCCGACATGGTCGACATGGCAACCGGAGATCCGACGACGCAACAACGCGGAGTCATTGTCGGGACGAAGACGGAGTACCTCGTCCGGATGAACAACAATAGGCGACTACAATTCGCTTACTCTACGAGGCATCGGGGGCTTGCGACGAGGGAAATGAGGAGTCTGATGTGCAGAGACATCAATAGCATCATCCGCGAAAAAGTTCCAATGCTTGCACCTAGCTTTTTGGGACGTAGTGATTTGCATCGCGATATCGTCAGTAACAGTCTTGAGGTATACTTACTGGCCTTAGCTTACTTACCTACTTGTAGTAAATGTAAATATAACTTTTACATAACGGAATTTAAATGTGTTGTGCTAGACGAACTACGACATCCCAGCGACTGATGTGGAGATGTGGAACTTCATTGATGCGACGGCGCAAACAATCTACAAGGATTGGAAGTACGATTGCCATCAACATTATCTCCACGTCAGCCAGGAGACTCCGGCCGAGTTTCTCGGGAGGGAAGACCAATGGGCGTGGTTAAAAACCCACTTCGAAGACCCTGCTTACTTGATGAGCTTCATAAACTATCCGCACAATTTTGGTAGCCAACATTCAAAAAATATGCATGTTTATCTATTCTTATTTTAAAATGATTTTTATGTGTGTGTGGTAGCGATTGTGCGAACGGAACCGAGGAAACCGAAACAAGAACAAGGAGCAGCAGCTCAACCACCATTCGGGATCCCTCGCCCTCTCGTACCGAAGCGAGGTGTTGGAGAATGAGGGTCATAGAGCGCCCGCCGTCCAGACGTGGATTAACGTATACCAGCCGGAGAGGAATGCGGCTGAGAAAGTGGTAAGCTCAAATAGGTTCACGTTACGTTATTTCAATTATTTTTGTTTACTATATTGTAATATTATTTATTTGATCTATTTTAATTGAGCAGGCGGCAGTGAAGCGTCGACTCGATGAAATCTTGTCGCAACAAGATAGTGTTGCGGGCCCAGTTGACGGCGATGAGGTTTCCCAACCCCAGCCTCTTCCTCTTGATACACAAATAAATATCATAGAGGAAGAGGTGGGTTCAAGGCTCGGGACCTCTATAAGAGGTAATAAATCTCCTAAACCACCGTCGTTCATCTCGATTTACGTTTTGCTTTACCATAGAGTATACTAATATTTGTTCTTGTTCAACGTTACAGGGGTGGGGCGCGCTCTCACACGCGACCCCAAACCGAGAGGAGGGGCCCGAGTACAGGAAACCCAAACCCGAATGCAAAGGGAGATCGCTGAAGCCAAAGAGGAGGCGCGCAGATCGAGCGAGGTGGCGCAGAAGGCCATAGCGGATTACAGTGCGCTCACCCAAAGGATGCAAGAAATGGAGGCCATGATGCGATCATTCCAGGCTGCGAGTCAACAACCTCAAGCTCCTCCACCACCTCCTGGCTCGTAAACTGTATCTAGGCTTTGTATAAACTTGATTTGTGTAAACTTGATTTGTATAAACTTTTAACGCTTTGATTTGTGCCAATTTTTTCTATATAACTTGATTTTGGTTGAATGCGTTTTTGTGATTAAATGGGTTTTTGTGTTTGTAAATTGCGATAGGTCGTGACTTGGTACAATAATATTTAATTTTTATTTTTTTTATTTTTGAATAAATGAGGCGACGTAAATTGCTCAATCTATGTCGCCTCATTGTCTAAATAAAGAAAAAAAATAAAAATTAAATACATTGAGGCGACGTCGATTGAGCAATCTACGTCGCCTCATTTATTCAAAAATAAAAAAAATTAAAATTAAATACAATTAAGCGACGTAGATTGAGCAATCTACGTCGCCTCATTTATTCAAAAAGAAAAAAAAATAAACATTAAATACATTGAAGCGACGTAGATTGAGCAATCTACGTCGCTTTGTTTATTTAAAAAAAAATTAAATATTAAATACATTTAAGCGACGTAGATTGCTCAACGCTTTGTTTATTTAAAAAAGTAAATATTAAATATTAAATACACTGAGGCGACGTAGATTGAGAAATCTACGTCGCCTCATTGAGACAAAAAGAAAAAAAAATTAAAAAAAAATAAAATGAAGCGACGTAGATTGCTCAATATATATATGTCGCTTTGTTTATTTAAAAAAATAAATATTAAATATTAAATACACTGAGGCGACATAGATTTCTCAATCTACGTCGCCTCATTGAGCCAAAAAAAAAAAAAAATTAAAAAAAAAAAAAATAAAGCGACGTAGATTGCTCAATATACGTCGCTTCAGGGGGCGATAATATGAAGCGACGTAAAAGTTTTTACGTCGCGTGAAATCAAATGAAACGACGAAGATTGGTTCTTTGTCGCCCCAATGTTGGAGTGATCAATCTGAAGCGACAAGACGAGGCGACGTAGTTTTGGTCACAAGAAATCGAGGCGACGTAAAATCAAGACGAGGCGACCACCAATCTTCGTCGCCTCGATTCTCTCCTCCAATAGTGGAGGCGTGTTTGTGAAGATGATGGTAGCCACCATGGTGGTAGTGGTGGTGAAAGCTAATCTGAGGTCGTTGAATTCATACATATAAGGAAATATACCATGCATGCATTTTATGCTTGTAACTCGTAAAAGTTACTTTGTAAGCCACCATCATTACTGTAAATTATGTGTGATCTATTCAATCCCTAGTTCTTCGTCTGAGATCGACTCTTGTAGTTTAGGGTTTAGGGTAAGGAGACTCCGTCCATGAAGAACACTTGAACATGTACATTGATCTTCTTCTCACTTGTCCCATTTCATTGTGATCTGTCCCACTGATGTCTCCGTGGAGGGTCGAATGGTCATGAACTCATGATCGAAAGAGTGGCTAGCTCATAGTATTCGGTCTCTGTCGGCGGCAGTTGGTTGAGGACCATTGTTGGAGACATATACTAAAATTAAGCATTAAATTAAACACTTAATATTTAATCTAAACACAAAATTAAAAATCTTATAAATGTAGTATTTTAAGCAAGTAGAGATCGTTCTAACCGGGAATTGAGGGGTGCATGCAATAATTGTGTAAATAAAAAAGGTATAAAAATTGATTTTAATTATCCTAATTTACTACCTAAAAACGTCGCAATCATAGCAAAAAATCATAGGACCATATTATGCATTTACTCATAGACAAGCAAACACACAAAAGAACCTTAAAACTCTAAGCCACGTTGAGACAAAAATAAAGTCCTAATTAATTATATACAAGTGATCATCTTACTTCACCTAACTAATTTCTTTTATTTATTCGAGTTACCTATGAAATTCATGCTCAAGATTCTATAACTAACATGCTATGTGGTTTAAAGTGACAACACCTTAATATCATGATTTCATTGAATTAACTAAAGGCGAGGGACTAAACGCAATCATCATAAACTAACTCAATGCATTAAGAACATAACATAACATGCTTCAAACAATATCAAGAACATAAATACATGGAAGATAGACTCGAATAAGTATTAAAAATTCAAATAATTTCACCAAGATCCAATGTCAAACAAAAAGAAAACAAGAACGAAAGAGGACTACATAGTAAAGGGTTCATGGTTACACTTTTTGAAGATCCGATAAAGTCTTGTCAACCTCCAAGAGTGTGGATGAATCCTATGAGAATGGTTCTCACTTGTAAGCAAATGCTACGGCAAGTATTCCGAGATTATGGAATTGGTGATGTAGTTGGCTTGGAGCTTGAGAACTTGATGTTGAGGGAGAGGGTTGGAGAGTATTTGGGTAGAGATTAGGTTAGTAAGAGATGATCCTAATGAGTGTCGAGCCTTATACTTATATAGGCATTACAAAGTGGTTCTCCTCATAGAACTAGGTTTTCGTATTCTACCCGGATAAATATGGCAGTCTGCAAAGAATTGCACTTTTCCGGAACTGTAGACCTCTAAAAATTATGACTTTTTCCTCGTTGGAAAGAAGACTCAAAGAGATTTGCAACCATATGCATGTCTATAGCCACCTAACTCCTCTTGAGTTATTCCCGGTCGTCCATTGAAGTTGGTTGTTCTGCACAGGCAGATTCTGCTTTCCTTTTCTTGTAAGATTTTCTTCTCTTTTTCAACTTAGGAATCCTTGTTTCCTCCTCCAGGAATTTGGCTGATTTGGTCTTCAATCTTGGGCCATTCGAATGGTATTTTAATTAGTTTAGCTCATCTTGCATTGTTCTTCCCCCAAGGTTCTTTCAGAAGCTTCTTTCTCATAGTTAACATAAGAATGGTTTTCCTAGTCAAACTAGGACTTCTTTTTCTTCTTCTTTTTCCTTTGAATTTCTGGCTGAATTTCTTCCTCTCCATTTTTGTTGCATTTTAGCATGCTTCTAGACTCTTTTACTCCGTCTCTTTTGTTCTACACCTAAAAATAACAAAATAAGTCAAAACTAACAATACTAAGAAATGAACATAGTCAAATGTAGAGAAAAATATATTAATTAATACGTTTAAAATACGCAGATCAACTAAGGATTGAGGCCTTCAATGAAAGTGTTGGACTTAAAGTCATATGGTGTTTCTTAGAGTCTAAGTAATTTGATGTGATCAATTAATCGGAGTCATATTGTAATGTTACTTCATATGCTTGTATCATTAGTATATCAATATAATATAAGTACATATCCATGTTGTACTTTGATGTTGTGTCTCATACTTAATTAATTAGTTAGTGTTCTACTGATACTCAGTTATGAGTTAGCCACCAGGTGATCACTATATATATGAGGCTCTATTCCATGTTCTCGTTACACAAGATAATAGCCTTAAGCTCTTCCCCATTAGAGAAGCTAAACGTAGAAGAGAACAGAAGACTTAAGCCAATTAACCTTTGCAGATCCAATAGCTATCTCTACCAACGCAACTGGTAAGCTTCTATACTTTACAGTGTTGTTTTATGTTATGAGTTATGTATTTATGATGGTGATTAAATCTCCAGTCCATTCTTCAATTGGTACCAGAGTTTTGACCTGAAATCATCACATAAATCAATTAAGAAAAACTTTAATGTAAAATTAATTAAGTTTTGTTTGTATGCTTGTGAAACAAAAAAAATTTCTGTTTTTGTGTTAAGAAGGCCGTAAGGCCATTTAGTAAGTTTGCCTTGGCCCAATATGTTCTCACGTGACCTACACACATAATTAAGCAATTATGTGATTTTGGGGACAAAAAAAAGAGGCGGACAAACAAGGATTCTGAGCACAGAGGTAAGAACGCCGTCTGCCGTCTCTAGATTCTGTAAAACAAGATGCTCATCGCATCTGTTTAGAAAAAGATGAGGGGGTTTTGTGATCTTCAGTGGGTCAAAAGGAAAATGAAACATTGCTACAGGTCCTTAACTTTGATTTTCAGAAGTAAAATGTCAGATTTTCGAAATTGTTTAATTTTTGATTCAATTTAGTTTTGAGTTTTGATTAAGTACGTGTTCAGAACTCTAGAGCATTCCCAACGTGCACTTAGATTAGAGTACATGGTGGTTGGATGGAACTTACGCTTTGTGTTCTTGTTGTCTGTGCTTGATTGATTGAAATTGTGTGTTGCATCAGTATACTGTTGTTTGCTTTCACTAACACTACAGCGTTGTGAGCAGAGGTCAAGGTATGTCATTGTGTGATTTTGATTTCAGTTTGGTTATAGATATATGAGCATCTGTTGGACATAAGATTAGTCGTCCTAAGAAACTGAAATCGAAAGTCATGCTGTATAAGTGACAAATTAGTTGAATTGACAATCTATTTAGACTACTGTAGACATTTATTTGATAGATTGAGCATATATTTTCTCCCTATATGCATATATTATCTGTAGTACGTAATAGAATTTTGTCTTTAAAATCAAGCTTGAGTAATGACTTGAATACTAAAAACATGACTTTGAATTCCAAATAGAACCTAAGGTTTATTAGTAATATAGAATAATATATTGCACAAAGAAAAATTGTTTTATGTTGTTGCATCCAATTAAGTCAGTTTCATAACTTGTGTTATCAGTTTTAAAGCTATGCATATTCTGGCTTCCAAAAAAGTATTCTTGCATGATTTTAATTGTTTGGATAGTCTGGATTTTTCTACTGCAACAAAGGTGTTGAGAGTCTTTATTATAACTTGAGTTTGTGTGTTATGATATGATGATATAGATTCAGTTTTCTTAAACTACTGCGCAAAAGTGTAGTTAAGAATATAACTTAAGTATTGGAGTGTATTGATATTGTCTGAAAATTGTGTTTTAGCTTTTGTTTATGTATTTATTTGTTTGTTTTAGATAAAACACAGACATAAAATACTCAAGACTTAAAACATTGACTTTCATCAACACACTTTCAGTAATAAGAACTAATTGATTTTTTTTTGTTTGCTCTTAGGTAGCCAAATTGTAGCCTTGAACACTATAGAACTCTTAACTAGTTCTAATTACAAGGTTTGGAGGCGTTAGATAAATACCTACTTCAGCAACAAGAATTATTTAGACATAGCCTTTTATCAAAATGTTCCTGGACCTGTCTTAGAAGAAGATAAGAATCTCTATCCTGAAGACTATTAGTATTATCACTACTGACATAAGAAGAATAACTCTACTAAAAATATTATAAGGGCTTACATTTTAGACACTGTAGCTGGAACTATTCATGAAGTAGATTATGTATATATATAACTACCCTGCAGCTCATTGAGGAGAAATTCAAGGAATTTGACAAAGTTGAGAGTACAACATTGTCTCAACAATTCAACACCCTTAAGTATAATGGTGTTGGAGGTGTCAGAGAGCATCTTCTACAAATGAAAAACATTGCACATAAGCTAGCTAACTTAGATATAGTTATGTTTAATGAACATGTAGTAAACACAACCCTTCAGTCTTTGCCTAACAAGTTTGGGCAGCTTAAGACGAGTTATAACACTCTAAAGGCTAAGTAAACCATGAATGAACTCATTGTCATAACTGCTGCAGAAGAATTTAGGATTCAGAAAGAAGATCCCATCTATGGAATAACACCAAAACCTGAGGCTATTGTGAACCTTGTGAGTAAAAAGAACAAATGGAAGAAGCAGAGGTTAAGACAAACAAAACCATCAACAAACAACTTGCAGCTACTAGAAATCCTAGACCTAACTAGCCAAACCAACCTGATCAACCATTCAGATTCAAGTGTTTCTTCTGCAGAAAATAAGGACACATGAAAAATGATTGTGAGAGTTTTAAGGCGTGGATGGTTTAAAAAGGTGACTGTCTTAAACCTTTTAATTCATTTAATTTTTCCTTAGTTAATTTTCTGAAAATAAATTACATAAATGTTCAGCCAAATACTTTTTGGCTTGATTCTAGTAGTCATTTACATATAGTTAACTCTCTTCAGGGCTTCACAAGCAAGAGGAAATCAAGATACAGTGAGATACCCATAAGTGTGGCTAATGGCATGCCAGTGGTACGTAGTCAAGACAATAAGCACCTTAGTTTTGGATTTAGGTTTAGGAAGTTTGTTAGTTCTTGATGATGTTTATTTTGTTCCCTCTTTTAAGAGGAGTTTAGTTTCTTGGGATCTTTTGATTAAAAACAATTGAAGTTTTCTTTATGATTTGAATGGCGTAAAAATTTTCAAAAATTCTGTCCATATTGGTTCACCTTTAAGAGTGAATAGTTATTTACAAATTGTCTGTAGTGTACCTTCACATACTGTTTTTTTTTCAATGAAAACACATAAACATCAAGTACTAACACCATCGTTGGTGTTAAAAGATCAATATTCTATGAGAAATCTGCATACTTGTGGCATAGGAGACTTGGCCATATATCAAAAGATAGACTAAATACTTTAGTTAAGAACAAAATTTTACAAGAACTAGACTTTTCTAACCTAAATGAATGTATTAAATGTTGTAAGGGAAAAATGACAAACAAATCAAGAAAATGAGCATATAAAAGTCAAAAATTATCAGAGCTTATTCACACTGACATATATGAACCTCTCAGATATAAGACAATATGTGGAAATTATTATTTCATTACATTTACTGATGATTATTCTAGATATTGTACCATTTACTTGATGTCCGAAAAATCACAGGCTTTAGACTATTTTAAATTTTTTAAAACTAAGGTTGAACTTCAATTAGGAATGAAGATATTAACTGTGAGCTACAGACGGGGAGAATTTCATGGTAGGTTCACTGAGCAAGGGTAGCAAATGGGACCATTTGTTGTCTACCTTCAAGAACGGTATTAAGGCTCAATATACCACACCTAACAACCCTCAGCAAAATGTTGTTGTTGAAAGGAAGAATAAAACTCTAATGAGCATGGTTAGATCTATGATGTGTACCGTACCTCTGGTTTACCTAAGTTTTTGTGGGGAGAAGCTTTAAGAACTGCAAATTATATTTGCAATAAGTCTCAATCAAAATATTTGGAAAAGGCACCATTTGAGTTATGGTGTGGCAGAAAATCAAATTTACATCATTGTCATATTTGGGGCTGTAAAGCTGAGAATAGACTATATAATCCTGACTTAGGAAAACTTGATAATAGATATGAGTCTTGCCATTTTATTGGTTACTGTGAAAAATCCAAAGGCTATAAACTATATTAAAGTAATCATTCACCTAGAGTTTTTGAAACTCACCAGGTAAAGTTTTTGGGTGAAACAGTTCATACTACAAACTTTGAAGATTTATCTTTTGAGTTTGAGGAAATTATATAGTCTGACGATACAGTCAATGTACTTCCTTTAGTGTCAGATCAAGAACAACTAATTGAAACTAAAGAAGTGAGGGAAGAGATAAATAAAGAGCCAGAAAATATTTTTCACGATAGCATTGCAAAACCTGAAACATATTTAGAAATTGTGTCTACAGATCATTTAGATAATGCATATGTCATTGTAACTTCAGAAATTCCAGAAAACATAAACTAAGACAACTCTGAAAACTTAAACACACTTCATTCATCACTTAAAATTGTCCAAACGTCACCATGCAGACCAGTGAGAGAGAGAGAGAGAAAGCTCTCAAATTTGGTGGTCAAAGTAATTATTTAGTGTTTTCTCAAGAAATTGAGACAGCCCTTATAGAGGAATCTGATCCTACGTTGTTCACTAAAGCTATTAACAATGAGGATTTAGAGAAGTGGCAAAAGGCTATGAATGCTGAAATTGAATCCATAGATAAAAATAAAGTTTGGATATTGGTCAAACCTTATAAAAATCAAAAGGTTATAGGGTGTAAGTGGGTGTTTAAGACTAAGAGGGATGCCAAGAAAAATGTAGAAAGGTATAAGGTTAAGCTAGTGGCTAAGGATTTCACTCAAACAGCATGTATAGACTTTACAAAAATATTCTCTCCAGTTTCAACTAAAGAATCATTCAGAATTGGTATGGCACTTGTAGCTCATTCAACATGGAATTGCACCAAATGAACGTTAAGACTGCTTTTCTAAATGGAGAGCTTGAAGAAACCGTTTATATGAAGCAACCAGAAGAGTATATTGAATTTGGAAAAGAAAATTTGGTATTTAAGTTGAATAAGCCTATTTATGGTTTAAAATAAGCATCTAGTCATGGTATAAAAAGTTTGATTCAATTATCTCTACTTTTGGCTTTAAGGAAAATATAGTCGATGAGTGTGATTATCTCAAAACAGTGCAATTTAATTTTCTCATTTTGTATGTGGATGACATTTTGTTAGTCTCTAGTAACTTGAAATTACTCAAGGATACTAAAATCTTTCTGTCAAAACATTTTGACATGAAAGATTTGGGGGAAGCATCCTTTGTTTTAGGTATAGAGATTAAGATAGACAGAACTTGTGAACTATTAGGGTTATCTCAAGCTAGATAGATTTTTAAAATTTTGAAAAGGTTTGGAATGGAATCCTGTGCTGCAGGTGAGGTACCTATGTCAAAAGGAGACAATTAACTAAGAATGTGATTCCCAAATCAGATGCACAGAAATCTGAGATGGAATACAAGCCATATGCAAGGCTTATAGGCAGTTTGATGTATGCACAAGTGTGTAGTAGGCTTGATTTAGCTTTCTCTGTATGTATGTTTTTTAGATTGTAGTTTAATCCCAGTATTCAACATTGGACAAGAGGAAAGCAAGTCTTAAGATATTTACCTAGAACTAAAAACCATATATTCGTGTATAGAAGAGTGAAAAATTTAAAATTTGAACATTATATAGATTCTGATTTTGCAGGGAACTATCCTTCTTCATCTAAATCTACTTCTAGTTATGTATTTATGCTTGCTGGTGGTGCAGTTGCATGAACAACCATGAAATAGACACTTATAACAACCTCTATGATGCAAGCAGAAATTGTTGCATTATATGAGGGTGTCTATGAAGGACTTTGGATTAGGAATTTTATTTTGGAAACCAAAGTTTTTAGTGTTATTGTTCTAGGCAGTTTAAATATGTACTGTGATAATGAAGCTACAGTTTTCTTCAATAAGAATAACAAGAGATTAGCTCATTTAAAACATATAGATTTAAAGTACTATAGCAAGAGCAAAAGAGTTAAAGATGGACAGTTACAGATTCTGAACATTGATACAAAGAGGCAACTAGCAGATTCATTCACTGAAGTTTTAGTTGTTGGAGTCTTCAAGGAGCATTCTTCTAATATGGGTGTTGTAGCTAGTTTTGATGCTTATGGTATGTGGGAGCAAACATCTAGATAGAAATTTCATTTCATTGTTTTAGTTCTTGTATTTGGTTTCTGAGAATTTATTTTCTCTTATTTATGTAAAGACTTGATTTTTTTTAAATAAACTAAATTTTCAGATTCTGAGTATATTGCAATCTTATGTTTCAAATCTGGGTTTTGATTATAATTTTGTCTTATTAAGTTTGTATAAATCTCAGGTGGATGTTGTATGCATGCAACCTTACGTTGTTTATGTATGCCTTTTCAGTTACAGACACTGATCCATTGGTGTTAGGTGTTTATGATTTTAGAATTTTTTTTTTTTAAAGCCATTCTTCAGGACATGGAGATTTTTGA
The DNA here is from genome assembly GCA_946800695.1 of Geum urbanum. Lineage (NCBI taxonomy): Eukaryota > Viridiplantae > Streptophyta > Magnoliopsida > Rosales > Rosaceae > Geum > Geum urbanum. The sequence continues at coordinate 15,500,217 of OX327001.1, forward strand.
CACGTGAGTATAGATATACATTGTCAATAACTCTCATTACCACATCTAGAATTCATGTGTGGTGCATGAGCTGCTGTAGTGATTCTTAACTAACAAATTTTGATAAATTTTCTTAGTTTTGAGCTCTATAGTGGTGAGTGCATCATGACAGAATTGTTCTTGTTTTGGATATCGAGCATAATATGATTCATGGCAACTTTAGTGATTTTTGTTGATTTTCAGATTACAAAGTATGAAATGTGTTGAAGTCCAGTGGGAGATTGAAAGTGTTGGACTTAAACATCTACATATTTCTTATAGTCTAAGTAATTTGACGTGATCAATTAATCAGAGTAATGTTGTAATGTTACTTCATGTGCTTGTATGATTAGTACATCAATGTAATACAAGTTCATATCCATGTTGTACTCTGATGTGGTGTCTCATACTTAATTAATTAGTTAGTGTTCTATTGATACTCAGTTATGAGTTAGGCACTAGGTAATCACTATATATATGAGGATCTAGTTCATATTCTTGTTACACAAGATAATAGTCTTAAGCCCTTCCCCATTAGAGAAACTAAACGTAGAAGAGAACCGAAAACTTAAGCCTATTAACCTTTGTAGATTCAATGGTCATTTCTACCAATGCAGTTGGTAAGCTTCTATAGTCTACAATGTTGTTTCATAACAGTTATGTGTTTATAATTAAATCTCCAGTACATTCTTCATTCAATCCTTCGGCCTGCTTGAAAGCAAGGTGGCATATTATGAAACGGATCGATAGTTGGTTGCATACTCAAAGAGAGTGATGATCTCTTTTGTATAGAAAGGATCATAGCGTTAACAGACAGACAGTAACAATATTCGTAACATGTCATATATGTATATGTTGTTTAATTTGATTGTTACTTTTGCAGTTTTGCTCCTGAAAATATAAATTCTGTTTAGCATGCATAGGTGTCTCCGTGTCTGATATATAATACAACTTTTGCAGCCGATTGAACGTACGTACATATTGCTTTCTCTTTGTCATGTGTGTTCATTTGATCAGTCCTATTTTTTGTTTGTCTATATTTTCGCGATCGTCTCGACTACGGTCACTATAGATTGGATCAAAAGGAGGGGGAATCCCCTAGGTTTTCTTACTGATCATTGCATAGTATTTTTTTTTACTCGTTACAAAATTTGAATGCAAGTTGCATATGCTTGATGGTTGATAGTTGATACAGTTGAACATGAAAGCAAGGTAGCATATATAGTATGAAACTGGTCGGTAATTCTTTGAAGATTGATGAGTGAATTACTTTATTCAGTCCTTCACTAATTTATTTGGCAAATAAAAACTAAACAATACCAAAATGACATTGATTGCAATCTGCTTGCTGATGCAAAAACAATACCGAAATCGAGGGCTTGGACGTTCAACGACCCTTGCGACCTTTCTATTTTCAGCAAGTGCGGGACCCATCTCAACGCCCTCGATCTGTTTGTATACATCAGTTAAAATAAAATAAAATACTATCACAATTGCCTTCTGTGTATGGTAAAAGATTGCTTCTTGAATCTTGATGACCTTCAAGCCCTAGTCGATCAAAGGCGCCCTAATTATAACATTCGGGCGTCTGCCTATGGTCTCTCTTGGAGTCGGTGCAGTAGTCGTAGATCTTGCGGTTCCTCTGCACCCAATCCATGGCCGCTTGCTGCTGCCGGCTCAGGCCGGTCGTGCCCGATGGTGAGGCGACGGAGGGCGGGCCTAGCTTGAAGTTGTTGTACCTGCCAATAAATGGTTGGTAATTGTAGTCGGCTTTGTATTTCCCATCCTCTGTGGCCCATGAAGATGCATCCCATATGGATCCGTACACCCACATCGGCCTCAATGGAAATGTGGCATCGCTCTTCCTTGTGTACCTTCTGACGGGCACATCATCTACAAGGAATCTGTACGTCCCATGCATGTATAATTAGCTCGATCTAGCTAGTTGAGGAATATACAATATTATCCAGAAATATACGTATTTCAAAAGTATATTTAAAACATCATACGAAAATTCAGGAGTGTAAATGTGTAATATATAGAGGGAATAATGGGGTGGGCCGTGGGGGTGTTACAGCATATTATTATTAGGGTTTAGACTTTAGAGTTCTGAAACTTATTAAAGCAACTAATCATTAGAAGATTGCAATAAGAACCACTAACGTATTATATAACTAGGAGGCTTTCACCAAGATAAAAGATCTAATTATCCTCGCGAGATGAGTGTTTACTTCAGCTAGCTAGCTAGTGTCATTTTGGGATACTTCGCATCAATTTCTTTGATGTTAACGAGTTACCAACTCCATAAATGAAGACAGCACAAATATTTGGAATTTTTTCCCCTCAAGAATCAGATTTATATATTTGTCTATATATAGCATTCTCCTACTACTACTACGATAGAAAACAAGACAGTTTGGTTGATGTCAACCTTACCTACAAGAACACGTCCCAAAAAGACATGTAACATGTACAACATAAAATCAACCATTATTTCACGCCTGCAAGAATTAGTGTTAGTAGTGGGCCGGGGTTGTATACTCACATGATTTCACTGGGGTTGTACACTATAGCGTAGTTGTGGTAGTCTTGTGTTGGATCAAACCAGAGATGGAACCTGTGCTCCCTACCAATAAGGTTGTTCCCATCTCCGCTCCCTTTGGTCCAAACATTGGTTTGCAGGACATAAGGCTTGTCACGAGTCGTCCCCAAGAACTCAATATCTATCTCGTCATGATCTCCCGGGTGTTGTTCGTTGTTCGAGAGCTATCTCATGCAAACAAACAAATTAGAGACGTGCAGTTTGTCACTAAATTAACCAATGAAATGACACGAGTTTTTCGAGTGGCTTACGTAGAATGAGGTAATGATTCCGGCAGTGTAGCCGGTCTGAAGCTTGATTGCTGCAGAAAAGTACCCAGATGCATATGAACGAACTGACTTGAACCCACTTCCTGAAACATGTCAAAGATGAAGAAAATGTAAGTTAACCACAGAGAAAGAGAAGGAAATGACTTGAATAACATAGGTTGTGTTTATAAAGTGTACCTGAGCTTCTGTCTAGCAGGAGAGTAACACCTCCCTGGTCTTCGCTTTGGTGCTGAGGACCCCAAAGGTTTCTGTACCCCTGATCAAACCCTACTGACCTGATTCTGGAACTTGGGTAGAAGCCAGGTGAGGGAGGACCCTGAGCTGAACTCAAAGCAACCATTATGAGGAGTGAAAGAATTAAAGAGATAAAGGGAGCCATGTATGAAGATCTAAAGTTAAGGAATGAAGTAAAAAAGCAGAGTGAGTCGTATTGGTTATGGGTTTGAAATATTGAAGGTAGGTAATGGGTATGAAGAAGCATGGCATTGCAGTTGGTATAAATAGAAAGAGTGAGTGGGACGTCAGAGCTGAAAGTTGATAAGTTAGTTGATGGAGGAGTTAAGCATAGAGACAAAAGTTTACAGTAATGGAATGAATGTGTAGCAAGAAGTTTCTTAACGTGCGACGTATGATTTTATCCAAATTGATTCCGTTGTGCGGAAACTGAAAACCAACTTCCCGATATGTAAGGATACCTGCTGGTTAGGGTTTGATGAGTTGCAGAAGAAAAAGGTAAAGGAAGAAGCTAGAAATAATAAAGAGATCGAGCCCGTTACGTCGCTAACATGAGCTCTGTTACCATGTATGTGTCATAGGCTTGCGAAGATGGCCAAAATTGCTCCATTCTAGATTTGGATAAAATGTTGGTACATTTTCTATTGTGTAACTACTTTCGATCAGTTAGCATGATGGTTTTGTGGATATGGCAGGTATAAAATGGTGAAATAACATTATTGGGAAACTGAAAAGTATGGTTTTTACTTGTTTAATTATTCTTCACACTTATAAGTCTAACGAGTTTATTGATTTGTACTGTCAAAAATGAATCATTTTAATTAAACTACACTATCTAAGACATTGATGTAAGCAATCCAAGGGATTCACCATTTTGGTATTTGCTAACTCAAGTGAAAACTGACCACTGCAAATATTCTAGTAATTATTGTCTAATTAAGTGTGCTCCAAAATTTAGGTTTTAATCACGACACGGTTAATGTGACAAGGTATTATACCATATGCATGTAACAATAGTTACATGTAATGCATAGTTGGATCAATCATTTCACAATGTGCCGGAAAAAATATCTGTCCTGAGCCGCAAAAAGCCTTTGCCTTCTTTACCCTTGACAAAGTAAAAAACAAACTGCTGAGCGCGCTTCTTTGCATGTTTTCATGTTCGGTCTCTGGTACAATTGTGGACAGGGGTTTCATATATCACTTATTGATATACTAATTAAACTTGCCAAAATCATATAATTACGTCTGGCTTTGCGAAAATGAAAATCTAGCTAGTTACTTTTAATACGTTTTGCTTTGCCAAAATGAAAATGTACGTTTTAACTTTTAAGTACAATTAATATGTACGAATTTTGTTACAATTATCTTAAGAACAACTCTAACAAATCCCTTAAAAGTCAGTTTTATATATAATACTGAGGTTTTTGTTTTAAAATCAGCTTCAATAGATCTCCTATCACATTAGTTATTTTAAGGATTCTCTGTATTTCATGTTTTCATCCCCTATCCTTATACCTAAAGCTTGAATTTTAAGTGATGTAAAAGTCAACATTGTAATTAATTATCTTTAAAAGGTTGTAAATATAATCAATTTCTAAGTTAATAAATGTTAATTATTTTTTTAACCAATCAAAATCAAGTATTTATTCATATTTAGCTAAATTATGAGTAATATTGTTGGAGTAAATTTTTACAAATGCTTAGCTAAAATAGGTTTGAGCTATATTTTGGAACAAAATAGGAAACTCTTAAGTGACATTGTTGGCAATGCTCTAAAGTTGTGTTTAGATAGAGGTAGAATAAGAGAAATTTAATTAAATTTCAAGAATTTAGAATTTTATCACCTAATTTTTATGTTTGGATAACTTTTTTAAGATTAACAATTCTTCTATCTTAAAAATCGAGGGAATTGAATACTTAAATTCCTCCGAAATAAGTGTCATTTTATAATTCTCTCGAATCTTTCTCAAAAATTTGTAATTCTTATTATTATTAAATTTCTCTACGAAGAATCAAAATACAAGAACTCACAAATAATGTAATTTAAAATTCTGAAATTTTAATTTTAGTCATTTATCAATTCATATAAGAATTAAGAATTTTTCATCCAAACGCACCGTAAATATGATATAAGATGATTAGTGTGACATTTTAAATATTTTTTATTGAAATAATAATAGAAATTACATAGTTGCATTGTTTTTCAATAAATTGCTCATAAAAGTCACGTCAAGAAAGTCCATGTAAATCTTACAAGATTTGATGGAGACATATATGACTCTCGATCTTGATAAAACCTAATTATTTTTCCATCACGGGTCAAATTAAACTACCTATCTAGTTTCTTCTCAAAAAAAGAAAAAAACTACCTATCTAGTTCACAAATTCTGGAAGTAGGTGATGTGAACCAGGATTTTGCTGAACTACCTGCCACACACACACATATATATGCTAATATGTAAACAAACAGTTACAACTCGAACAGTATCTGAGGCCTTGACCAGAGACCATAACTTTTTACTTGACTTGAAAGTTTAAAAGTCTTCATATTGGTAGGTTTGACTATCACGTACATGGCATAGAGAATTCCATGCACGAATTATGTCTAGCTAATTTATTTACCTTAAAGAACCAGGAATATATATATACACACCCCAGTTTTCAAAACTGATTGAACAAACAAGAGCATACATGAAAAGCACGAATACCAAACTGGATGAGATATATAGATCATGGATCCTGGATCATAATTAAGTTCATTGCTACAAATTAACGTTGAGACTAACAATAATTTGAGTAAGACATAATAACCATGCATATTTGATATTTGTTCCCATCTACTCATTGAGACGTACAAACGGTACAACAGATCAAGCTTGTCCCAGTCTATGTGATATGATCCACAGAGAATAGAAGGACATTATTGATTAGTCCAGCCACGAGTAGATTCAAATGTGATCGAAGATATTGCATGTGTATTGCCATTAACTATTATGCATGTGAACTTGTTTCTGTCCGACTCATCTGCCGAGACCGGCCGGCTTAATTGTAGCACGAATAATTCCAAACAATGTATACTACTTTTGGTTGGATTCAAATGTTCCACTTATGATATGTGGAACGAGCTAGCTAGTCAAATGTACATACAATTCAAGTTGTATGTTGACAAATGAGATATATATCTAATGCATATGCATATATGGTCATCACAATATTTAAGTGCATGTTAGAGCTTGGTTGGTTGATTAGTACGTCATGCATTTAGAGCTTTCGCTCAGCCGGTGATACAAAAGCGTATGTTTGATAATATCGGCCTCTTGATCGAGCATGGCCTACGTGACTGAGTGCAACAAGGACCCAGAATTAGCCGACAAGTCCGGAAGGTAACTAATTTGGACGTGAAATGATAATCCCGAATCTTCAATATATTGCTTGTTAATCATATATACATCATCAAATTAATCATGCATGTACGTTTTATTGTATTGTATGTGTGTATACGTGTGTTGCTATAGCTAGCTAAAAGATACCCAACCCTAATAATATGCAAGGAAGAAGGATCAACTCATGAGAAATATAAGACTAATTAAGTACATATATATATTGTTTCTAGAAGAAATAGTTATAGATTATAAAGTTCATCCAACAGTATAGCAACAATCCGTTCTATAAAAAGAGTAATCACGAAAAGCACCTAACTGACGATAATTATCTACCACAAAGTCCTAGAATAAACCAAGCTAAAACACAAAAAATTACATTTGTTCAAGGAGAAAATAAATACGTAAGAGATATGATCTGAAATTGTTCTTTATTCATTGATAGATGACCTTAAATACGCAAGAGATTAAACGAATATATACTTCTATACTAATTAAGACAAAGACACACACCGAGATACCAAAAATATTATTTCCTTAAACATTCCTCATTGTGTCGCAATCCTAATGAATGATGTTTAACATGTTGCCTCACTAAAAACCTTGCCAAGCAAACAAAAAATCTCTTGGGTAAAAACAAAAACTTGGTCTAAGGTAAAAAGAGTACAATGCATCAACTACATAAGCGACCACATGTAATGTAGACTCTACCTGATGTCTACAAAATAAACTCCCTCTTTTCAGTAACTCAATCTTGGAGTTCAGACAATCTTCGCATTCTAATGTGTCTCACATGCTTTACAAATGTAGATTTGGGCAATGACTTGGTAAACAAGTCTGCATCATTATCTGTCAAACACACATGCTTTACAAATGTAGATTTGGGCAATGACTTGGTAAACAAGTCTACATCATTATTTGTCAAACACACATGATTCACATGAATGTTCAATAGCTGTTGTTGTTGCTAATTGAAGAAAATTTTGGCGAAATGTGTTTCGTGTGATCACCCTTGATATATCTCAACTTCATTTGTTCAATGCAAGCCACATTATCCTCAAAAATACAAGTTGGTGTTATCGTAGTGGAAGGTAATCCACTAGATCCTCGAATGTGGTGTATGATTGACCTAAGCCAAACACACTTCTTAAACGCTTCATTTAAAGCAATGATCTCAGAATGATTTGAAGAAGTAGCAACAATGGTCTACTTTGTTGATCTCCAAGAAATCGTCGTGTTTCCCATGGTGAATACATAATCTGTTTGGGAATATCTTTTGTATGAGTCAGAGAGATACCCAGTATTAGCAAAACTAACCAAGACATCACAAGGTGTCTTTGAGTAGGGGATCACATACTTGCAGTCGGAGCTTCTTTCGACGGGTCGAAGAATTCACTTAACCGGTCGACTGACATGCCATGATCGATCCAGAGTGTACCATTCGACGGATCGAGAGATTCACTCAACGGGTCAAAAACCCCAGAATCTGAACGCTGCGATTCAACCATCCATTTTTCAAGAATTTCAAGCTTCTCTTTATATTCTTTGTAGGAAAAGAACAAGCCCGAGTATATTGAACCCTTCAAGTACTTGAGGATGTGGTTTACACCAGTCCAATGACATTGTGTTGGCACAAAGATAAACTGAGCAAACAAGTTCACAGAAAATATAATATATGGTCTAGTGCATTGAGCTAAATACAACAAAACTTCAATAACACTAACGTATGGTACCTCAGCTCCCAAAAGTTCCTCATCATCATCTTTTAGATGATACAGATCCTTATTGGGGTCTACACTGCGAACAACCATTCGTGTGCTAAGAGTGTGTGCTTTATCCATGTTAAATCTCCTGAGCATCTTTTGGATATAAGCACACTGGTGAATAAGTATTCCTCCAACTCGATGTTCCAGTTCTAAACTAAGACAAAATTGAGTCCTACCAAGGTCTTTAATCTCAAACTCGGATTTCAAGTAGCCAACCGTCTCATTGATTTTATCAAAAGACCCAATGATATTCATATAATCAATATAGACAACTACTATGGAAAATCCTGAACTTTTTCTCTCAATGAACACACATTGGCACAAATCATCGTTTTTGTATGCCTTCCCAAACAAGTAGTCACTTAGATGTGTATACCACATCCTACTAGATTGTTTCAATCCATATAGTGAATGTTCCAATCTTATCACATGAGCACCCCGTGATGTAGAGTTACTTGAGTTGGGTATAACCACGCATTCTGATACTTTCATGTATATCTCTGAATCAAGGTTTCCATAGAAATATATTGTCACCACATCCATCAGCTACATGTTCAGTTTTTTGGACACTACCAAACTGAAAGGTAGCAGAAAGTAATGATGCTTATGACTGGACAGTATATCTCCTTATAATTAATGTCAGAGCATTGAGAGAGTCCATGCGCCATAAGTCTAGCTTTATACCACATGACTTTATTCTTCTCTTTACTCTTTCGAACAAAGACCTATTTATGTCTTATCGGCTTCACATTTGGTGGGCATAATACTACCAGACCGAAAACATGTTGTTTCTTTAAAGAGTCTAGTTCAACCTGCATAGCCTCTTTCCATTTTGGCCAATTCGCTCTTTGCTGACATTCAGCAACCGAGCAAGGTTCCACTTCATCGTCGTCAAGGAACTCTTAAGCGATGAAATTAGAAAAATCATGGATGATTTATCTATAACAATATGCGCATCATTGTTAGTTAGTGAGATTTCACCATTCTCTGACATCACATATGGGTCTGAAGCGTCCTCCAGAGATGTCATTTGTGATTCTAGGATATAACTGTAGTCAAGAAAAATCTCATGTGTAGGATTCACAACATTGATGATGAAAGGATCATTTTGTTCCTAGATGACCTGCCTTTTCGCCGGCAGCTCATCTGTGAATTTTCTTAGTCTCCCCCTCTTTCTGGTGGTAGCCGAGGCAGATGCTACTCTATCCTCATGAGCAAGAGGCAAATTACTCTACCCTAGAGTTGTGTTATATCACTCTTTAAGGACTTCCAACCTTGCATGAATATTTGCAGCAGGAATGTCTAATTTTGTCACTTTGACCATATCAGTAAATGAGTCAGGCATCGAGTATGCTACCTTTTGAAAATATATAATACGCCACACTTCAATCTCATTTTGAGATGTGTGTGGATCTTCTTGAAACATAGTGTGAGAAGTATGACACATCAATTTCTGACGTTCAACCAGAATGGAGGCATTCCCATCTCCCCCTAACGTCAGGAAGTATGTTTCTTCAAAGTGATAATCTGTAAATCTTGCAGTAAAGAGATCTTTTGTCGAATGTTCTAAGTAACAAACAATAGTTAGAGATTCATAACCAACATATATGTCTAATCGACATTGATGGCCCATTTTAATGCACTGTGGATGTGCAATTGGTACATACACTGCACAACCAAAGATGCGTAGATGTAAAATATCAGGCTCATACCTAGTTACCAACTGGTACGCACTGAATGGTTAGTGTGCTACACGTCTCAAGCGAATAAGCACTGTTGCATGTTATACTACATATCCCCAAGTAGATACCAACAAATTAGTATGCATAATGATTGCTCTTGCCACAAACTATAACCGCTTGATTTGTGCATATGCTAAACCATCATATGAATGAATATAGGGGACGAGATGTTCAACTTCAATCCAAATTGACATATAATAATCATCAAAAGTTTTTGATGTGATTTCTTCTGCATTATCCAATCTAATAAAGGTGATTATGTTGTCTGGGTGGTGAGCCTGAAGCTTAATAATTTGTGCTAGGAGTTTTACAAATGCAACATTCCTTGTGGATAGAAATGCAATGTGTGATCATCGGGTTGATGCATCTACCAAAGTTATAAAATATTTAAATGGTCTGCATTCTGGTTTGATAGGTCCACAAATATCACCATAGCCCAGCCTACAACTTTACTAATGAACAAGCTTTGAAAAATGAGCGATGAGCATCAGAGATTTCCACAAAAGAATCTTGTGGACCAACACTAGGCGTTATAGTTGGCTTAGAGGCCGAAACCGAATTAACAGTGTTAATCTCATCTATCCCATCAAAACCAATGGGTATTTCCACATGCTCATTTGCTCTGAAAAATGGATGACTATGAGAGTTTTTCAAGATTTTGATTATTATGTTCTGACTAGGATCGATGTCCTAGTCTGTAGTACCAAAGCTGATATGAGGTCGAGTCACACACATTGGTGAAAGTGACTGCATTGAATTCAATGATCTGAAGAGTAGTAAGATATAATCCACTAAGAATTTCCCATAACATCTTCAATGTATGCTTTCTACCGCACTCCTTTGAAGTTATGCATAAGAATTCTTTACTATCCATTCATTGAGTTTTCAAGTGTAAACTGTTAGCTTTAATGTCCTTAAAACTTAGCAAGGTTCAATTGGTCTTAGGCGCGTATAATGCATCCATGATTATAAATTTTAGTAGCATGTGGTAGCAAGAATTGTGTGAACCACGCCCTTGTATAACCGGCGTTGAACCAATCATGATTGTCACTAATGATGTGTATGACACAAGATCTATTAACAATTATCTATTCTGCAATATAGTATAAGTAGTTCTACTATCTTCTAGACACTCGATCTCGCCTTCAAACATGTACAAAAGAATGTGATTTAATTATTCTTCAAGACTTTGTCGAACACTTTAAGTAAAGACTTAAAGATTTTCCAAATGGTTGTGACACTTAAAGAGCTGATATAGCATAAGCAAACCGATGTAAAATATATCAAAGACACCAAGTCCGGGTAGAATTTTCGACGGGTCGAAATAATCCAAACTAAACTTGATTACATAGAAAAATCATACCTAATAGACTAATCAAAATCCGCAGTCTCTAATCTTTCTTTAGGGATATTTTCTACAATTAGATTGGCTTCTCCGCCATCTTTCATCTCATAATCAGCATAATGTGTCTCTTTCTGTTTTGCTCGGTATTGTTGACACATCTTGTAGGCATTCTGGATATCTTTTGGTGCTCTGCATTGTTTATGCATGTGATTAGTCACATCACACATATAGCAAGGTGTCAAGCGATAAGCAATAGTTGAAGAATTCCCACTATTCCTAGAACTGGAATTGGATTGATTTTTATTAGAATTGTTGTGGTTGTTATCATGGCGAGTCCAAGTCAAATTTCGACGATTTCCTCCATTACCACGACCTCTACCACCATGAGTTTGATAAGGTTCAGAATGTTATTTCCCCTTAACCTTTCGTGCCTTCCCACTAGTGTCGTAAGTTTCATGGATTTTCTTTGTCCCAGCTGGCCTAGGATTGTTGTGGAGAAGGATTTTGTGATACCTTTCTTTCTTGGCTAGCACACTTATAAGATCGCTAAATAATCTAAGTCTTCCTTGCTCATAATTAAGGCGATACTGATGTGCAAGGGTCTCCATAAAAGTAGAGAATGTGCTCAAAGACTTTTCGACCATAACTTGGTCGGTCTTTACAACGCCATAAATGGAAAGCTCTGACTATATCTTTAGCAAATCTTAATAAAAATGATTTATCTTAGGATAATCCAATAACTGGATTCTATCATAGTTTTCTTTTGGCTTTGAAAGTTGTGGGTCATACACGTTGTTGAACCGTTATTGCAAAGTTGCGCACAGATCCGCGGGGTCATCCTTTAACAAGTATTGCTTCCCCAGAGCAGGATGAACATGTCTTCTGAGAAACATGAGAGCTTGAGCTTTTCAAGCTAGGGTGTTCTCGTTGGCTTCAGTGCCAGGTGGTAGTGGTTGGATGGTATCAGTGAGATGTTTACCAAGAAGAGTATTCTTAACGTCTGATACCCATCTATGATATTCTGCTCCTTAAATGTCAATGATATCAAATTCTGGCATTACCGGCTCAGCCATCTACAAAAGACAAGAGATGTAATTATTATCCGATTAAATGAACCACGATCAGTAATATAAAGTTTAGAGAATAAGAACTATAATCAATGATGTTTTGTTGCAAAAATCGATGAAAAACTGGTGACTTCATACCACTCCCTAGAAAACCGTGATTGTTTAATATGGACAAAGATTGACTTCCATTTTTCCAATATGAAATCATAATTAACCGTCATATTCACTAATAACCGTGACTCCTTCAGAACCGTCGCTAATCTTAAACTTTGAGGAAAAGGTGATTAAATCCCCTTCACTCATACCTACATTAATTCATAGGAACTAGACGCATATAATAATTCACGGTATTTAATCCTAAATCTAGACCTAGATCTAGGATGTTGCGGTAATTAAGTTTTGCATCATAATTCTAAATCAAAGAATGTTAGTCAATTTACCTTGAGGACTTTATGCTCAGTATGAAAATTTCGCTGAAAGAAGTTTGAAGCTTTAACAAAATCCGGCGACAGGATAGACTTCCAACGACGATGATGATACTCCGGTGGTGGTACTCCGGCTATGATGGAGAATCTGGTGGTGGAGGTTGAAGTGTTTAGAGGTTTAGGGTATTTTTTCTATTTAGGGTTTGTGCTGGCTATCAACTCAAAAAATTATGATCTAAAACTGTGCTTTATTCATTAATAGATGGTCTTAAATATGCATCACACTCTGTTACAATCATTATTCTTATAAATCAGATATCGAGAAAATATCTACTTTTATTTTAATCAAGACAAAACACACACTAAAATACTAAAAATATTATTTTCTTAAACAATACTATATTTTGCACATCTGCCGTTTTTGGAACAAGCCCTAAAACAAGCAAGACAATTCACACACACCCTAAAGAAATTCGATCTATAAAAATCCAGCAAGCAGAGCACCCATCCCACTTGATTATCTACTCTAAACAACAGCAGAATCCCTAATCGGATTCATGATTAGTTCCGATCTCGAAGGACAACTTTTGATAAAGAAGATGCGCGATAAAATCTTTATTTGATAGTCCACCAAACAATGATGGATCCCAGTGAATCATTGGATAATTATACGCCGTGCAATTCATATAAACAAGCAAACCTGTTCTACTTACAGCGAGCAAAGGGTTCAGAACTCATGGTAAGTCGTATATATGCTCCAATTTTTAACAGCATACTTATTTTATTTATTTTCTTATGCAAATGTGCACTGAAAATACACTTGAAATATGAAAAGGATGGTGTAATTTGTGAAGGAGAGCTGCAACTTTCAATGCATGCATGCCCACATAATATTGTTCCGACTAATTAACTTAACAACTAGACAAATTATAAAGATCATCGGCCATATATGTCACTACAATTACGATTCAAACCGCATCAATAATATTACGAGGTACGGATCGGGCATACAAAAATCCAAAACCCTCTTTTCAGCTCGATCACTCAAGAAGCAAACCCTACCTAACTATTGAAATGATGTTTGCCTTTTTCAAATAGGTATTCTTAAATTAGTTTTATTATTATTTTAATTAAGCAATTTGTGGTCGATTTTTATTGTCAAATACATGGCTTTCACGTTATCTTTTTTTCTGAAAAGATTTGATAAGACTAGGAGTTTAACACAAACGACAAACTAAGAATCTTATATCAAATTTATATCAAAACACTCATGATCATAACATCTCACCTGCCATTTATATGTCATATATGCTCCAATGCTAATAATATACGATATATATAAGCAATATAAAAACACACATTCAACTATAACAAGATAATGTTTTATAGTTTTTGTGCATTAAATCATTAGATCTTACGAATTAGTTCAGGAAAGTCAGATATTTCTGCTAGATGTACATCCCAAAATGTTGGTTTTTCTTTTGTTTTTATAGGGGGACGACGGAATGCATGTGCTCATGTCTAACAAGAATGCGAAGCTAGCTTTCTATCAAAGTATAAGAACCGATTTCAACATTTAATGTTTGAAAATATATGCAACATGCGCAATTAATTAAGTTTTGAATGACGGAATATAGACTAATGATAGTACGTGTTTGTGTATATCATGAACACCACCACCAAGAGTCAACCGCTCGAATAGGTTTTGCCCTACCGACAATATGAACTGCCGGCCGGCTGGTGCCTTCCAATTTATGTGGTCTTAACTCTTAAGTACCATAATCTTAGAGCATTCTTAATAGATTTGTTATTTAAAAAGAAAGGTTAAATTTTTAATTATTTTATAACTTTTTACATTCCAGCTGATACCTTATCTTAAAATTAAAAATAGCTTTTAGTTAAATTTATTGTTTTTAACTAGCTATCTCTTAAGGGCCCTCCAAATTTTTTGATGTTTTTAACGTATTTTATTTAGATTTAACTTTTAAACGACTAAAATTGTTGGAGTAAAAGTGAAAAAAATAAGGAGTTATATATAGCTTTTAGAATAATATAGGTAGAAATTCTAACAATGCTGTTGGGGATGCTCTTAGTTATACTCAAAGTTTGTTGGTCCGTTAATAAATTCCCTAGAAACACGAATAATATATATCGTGCCTAGACAAGTAGTCGAGATTGTAAAATCATATTTGTTGAAGAATAAAAGTAAATAAGCAAGTTATAGATTTGAAATTGTACTTTATTCATTAATAGATGATCTTAAATAAGCATTAGAATCTATTACAATCAATATCCTTATAAATAAGGGATTGAGAGAATATCTACTTCTATGCTAATTAGGACAAGACACACACCCGGATATCAGGATACACTACCAGAAATGGAGACATTACCGGCGACCTGCCGTCGCCGGCCTTGTCTTTTTTTTTCGCCGGAATTGACATTACCGGCGACTTGTCGCCGGCAATGACGTCGCCGGAGATTCCCCGCCGGTGTTGACATTGCCGGCGACGGGAAACGTCGTCGCCGGCAATGGCAGCGCCGCCGTGGCCGGAATTTGAGACATTGCCGGCGACTCGAGTCCATGTCGCCGGCAATGTGGGGAAAAATTTTGAAAAAAAAACGCGGTTCTGGATTGGGCCCAATTCCATAACCTGCATTGAACCGGATAAACCGTACAATCATACAAGTTCAACAGTACACGTAGCAAAGACAGTCATACAAGTTCAACATAAATGTCCAACGTACAGTACAAATAGCAACGACGATAAAAAAATTAACTACAACTACAGGTCAGGTCCAGGAACTTGCGGGTCATCAGGGTTGAAGTAATCCATGTACTCATTTGAATTCCGGTGGCTACCTTGGTCTTGCTCTGGCGTTGACTGGTGCGGTGGTGGTGGTGGATAGGTAGGGATATGAGGGACCGGGGGAAGTGTGGGGAAGGGTTGTCCGGTAGTCTGAGCCTCGTACATCGTCCGCATCCATGTGTACATCTGAGCCTGCACCTGTGTCTGCTGCATTTGGTACTCGGCCATCTGCCTCTTTTGCTCCTCCAACTCCCTCTGCGTCCTATGAAGCTCCGCCGCGAGGTTACGACTAGAAGTTGAACTTCTTGACCCGGTAGAGTATTCTGAAGTGTTCTTCAATAGTCCTTCGCCCGCCGTGCCCATTCCCCTACAGTAGTAGGTATTCTTTCCAGTCCCGCACGCTTTTGCCATGATCCGAGCCGCTATCGGGGGATCAAGCGGATCGATCTGAGAGGCATACTGGGTGACTTCTTCCTCGGAACAGTCAGGATGGTTAGTCCGAGCTATACTCATGGTCACTTCTGCGGTCGCCTCCTCCACTCTCGACTAATTGAAAAGGGAAAATGAACAACGTATTAGCTAACAAAATCTATTTCCATCTTGAAAAATAGTTTTATTAACACATGGAGAGGCGAAAGACTTACCGCTTCTTCAGGGCACTGCGGGTAGAACTTCTGATGAATATACACCAACGGGTTCACCTCTTGTTGTTGCTGCGCCTTAGTCGACCAACCCATGTGGTTGAGTGAACCTGCATGATGGGCCCTGGTGTTTTTCAATCTATTCGCCCGGTTCGTCTTCGAAATCACCTTGTTTAATAAACATATGAAAAAAAATTAGTAACTAACTATTTCAATCTGATACGATACATTAGGCTTGAAAGATATATTAAGGATGCATACCCGAGCTTTGGGGTGCTCGAAGTGGGCTATCAGCCACAGCCACTCGTACTCCCTAAACTGGAATTCGCTAGGGGTGGAACCTCGGCCTAGCTCCTTGTATACAGTGTAATGGGAAGAAAGCTCGTTCTCCCACTCTTTATACCTATATTAAAAGAAGGAAAAAAAGTTAGAGATATTAAAACACTTGATAAACAAAAATCTAACTGGATATATATTCAAATAAGTCGAAGCACATCACCTCATATGTAGTTGACGCTCTACCCACGTGTGAATAAGAACTTCATCCACGTCAAACCACACCTGCAATATGAATATATAAAAGGTAAAATTATATATATATTTATTCAGACTTAATTAATAAATGTAAAATTTACGTAATGAAAATACGATTTTACTCACACTGAGTGCATTATGCACTTGCATCTTCACGTAGATAGGCACATATTCCCAATCTGGCCAAAGCATTGGGACCTTGTCCCGCACGATCGCACAGGCCATGCTGACATATTTGCGCGTGGTGTCGAATGCCTCGATCACCTCGCCATCCTCATTGGCCCTTATGGGTGTTTTCCTTCCGCCGGTGGCCTGCTCAAGTCTCTTCCCGGTGCAGGTGCCTCTAGCCCCTTTCCGTTTTCCAGTCCCATTAACGAAATTGCCTAATAATACAATGTCAACAAATTGATATCATTAATTGAACCTATCGCAAGTCTTAAGTAATAATTAAGTAATCAATCTGATGTTAAATAAAATTTACCTGCATCGTCCGTTTGTTGGTTGGTGCACCTCACACTCCAAAGATACACGGGGTCGAACGGGAGGAAGTTATACGCTTCCTCCACGCTCAGGAACTCCGGCCGTCCTTCAATATAAACAGGCATCCCCCTATCATCGAATTCAGGGATGACAGGAATCTCGTCGGGTAGGAAGAGACCGGACGGCGGAGATAGACGAGGCCTGGACGATGAGGTAGCGCCAGCACCACCATGTGTCTCAGATGATTCCCGTGAAACGGGAGTAGGCACCGGGCGAATATGGGGCATTCGGATTGAGGGAGTTTCTGATGCCCCCGTTGACTGTCGCTCGTCTGAGGCTCTGCCACCGGAGGGACGTCTGCTGATTGAGCGTCTGGAGACTGAGGCTCGAGGCTCAACTTCCGGTTGCACGGCTCTTGATCGTGCAGCTTCCTCCTCAGCTCGCGCCTCTAGCAAGGCTCGAGTGCGAGCACTCATCATTGGCCCACTGGGCGTGTTGCTAACTGCGGGGGCGGAGGAAGCTTGACTACTGTTCCCTCCACTATTTCGGGAACCTCTCCGAAGCCAATTAGCCGCAAAACCTCCTGGCATGGACACCGTAATAGTCATGGGAACTGGGGTTCTATAACAAATCAGAACCGGAACGGTTTGGAACAGGAACCGTTTGAACCTAGAACCGTTATATTACAAACGGTTCCGGTTACAAATAGTTCCGGTTCCAAACGGTTCCGGTTCCAAACCGTTTCGGTTCTATAACAAATCAGAAATACCGGAACGGTTTGGAACCGGAACCGTTTGAAACCGGAACTGTTTGTAACCGGAGCCGTTGGTAACCGGAGCCGTTTGTAACATAACGGTTCCGGTTACAAACAGTTCCGGTTCGAAACGGTTCCAGTTCCAAACCGTTTCGGTTCTATAACAAATCAGAACCGGAACGGTTTGGAACCGGAACCGTTTGGAACCGGAACCGTTTGTTTTCAAACGGTTCCGGTTATAAACAGTTCCGGTTTGAAAACGTTCCGGTTCCGATTTGGTATGGTTCCAATATCACCTATTATACGTTAAATTAACAACTATATCACCTAACTTAACATATATACATACATCATTTCCGGCTTTAAATTTTTCACACATATATACATCGATCATGCATCTTAATTTCACCTTAATTCACACATATATATATACATCACATATTAATCCAATTCACCCTAGCTAATTAATTTTCCACATTTTTCAAACATACGTATATATATACATTCCATATATATTAATTAATTTTTCACATATATACATCACATATATTGCTCCTTCACCCCACAATTATCCACATTTTTTCCCACAATTTTCATACATACCTTAATTACATTTTACAAATATTGTCCACATGCATACATATATACATCCCACAATTATCAAAAATTAATTAATTAAAATACACAAAAAAAATATTGTGGAATGAGAGAGAGAGAGAGGGAGAGAGAGTGAGCTCAAACCTGCCATGGTGGAGCTCGACCCAACTTTGCCGGCGATGGAGGTGAGGGGATCGAGGAGGAAGAGGAGGAGGGGAGGAGGATAGAGGGGAGGAGAAAGGGGAGGAGAGGAAGAGAGGGGAGAGGGAAGAGAGAAGAGAGGATTGAGGAGAGGGGAGATATCAGAAATTCGTGCTAAGAGAGGCAAGAGGGAAGAGAGAATTGAATTAGGCCGAAGAGAAATGGGGAGGAGGAGATCGAGCTCGAGCTATACCGCCACCATTGCCGGCGAGGTAGGTCAACGTCGTTGGTAATGACATTACCAACGACGTACGTCGTGGGTAATGTCATTACCAACGAGTTGCTAAGTCGTTGGTAATGACATTACCAACGAGTTGCTTGTCAACTCATTGGTAATGTCATTATTTGTCGACTATTATCCGATCGACCAATTTCCGACCATTTTCCGACTACATAATTTCCGACTACGTACAATTTCCGACTACGGTTCCGATTTCCGACTACGTTCAATTTCCGACTACGGTTCCGATTTCCGACTACGTTCAATTTCCGATTTCCGACTACGTTCAATTTCCGATTTCCGATTTCCGACTACGTTCAATTTCCGACTACGGTTCCGATTTCCGACTACGTTCAATTTTCGACTACATACAATTTCCGACTACGTACAATTTCCGACTACATACAATTTCCGAGTACATTTTCCGACTACAATTTCCTTAAGCATTTTACTACGTACATTTTACTACGTACATTTGCCGACTACAATTTCCAACGTACTAAGGATGATAATCGTAATCATCTTCATCACTTGAGTCTGACTCGGTTTCATAGGTAACCTCTGGCAATATGTGCCGCTCCTCGTCATCTGAATCAGCGTCAACTTCATATGGATTAACATCGAGAAGTTCTGCTCCAGTAATTCGAACCACACTCCCAGATCTCACATTATTAAGGCGAATCGTAGATGATTCCGGAATGTCAAAAGCGTTTGGCTCTTGGTATGCAGTAACTTCCTCATCATCTGCGGTATCACCAAGTGTGGCAGCACTGTATATGTTTCTATGAGCAA
Source organism: Geum urbanum (assembly GCA_946800695.1). Classification (NCBI taxonomy): domain Eukaryota; kingdom Viridiplantae; phylum Streptophyta; class Magnoliopsida; order Rosales; family Rosaceae; genus Geum; species Geum urbanum. Next base: position 15,520,097 of record OX327001.1, read on the forward strand.
CATGGTTAACCACCTTCCACGGGACTTTGTTAAGAAGATCGTCCAGGTAAAACACTTGTTTTACTGATGAGGCAAGAACGAAAGGGTCATCTTCATACCAGGTAGTAGCAGTATTCACCGAAAATGTTCCGTACTGATCGGTCCTTGTGTTCTCCGGGCTAGTATCAAACCATCTACACTTGAACAAGTGCACTTTCATGCGGTTCCCATAAATTAGTTCAACAACTGAATGAAGGACACCGTAATAGTCAACGCCATCCTGCCCACCATGGACCATCACCCCACAATTCTGTGTTTTCAGTCGGTCGTCTCGATTTTCACATATAAATTTCACGCCATTGACCTGACACATCGAGTAAACTTTTGAAGCAATCGGTTTCATCGCCAGGACCCTCAATTCGTTTGACCACTCTGGGCAACCATCATCTCCTACATGGTTCATCTGAAAACGTCCATATATTAATACGTACAGAAGAAATTATGTCATCTTGAAACCACAAAACCACGTACATACATACATGCTATATAAAGATATATATAAAAATATACATATACACATATACTTACCCATTGACCAAAGTAGTTTGCAAACGTCTTGTTGTGGTAATCAACATTTCCGGCAATAGCAGGGCAGTGAAGATGATAGTTTTTCCAATATTGTACTTCTTGACAGTTAATCAGTACCGACCAGTGGGCAATGGCTACCTCATTTCCATCCAACTTGTACGACTTTGGCAAGCTTCCATGTACTACCACGTCACTGGAGATGATAGAAAGGTTGAACTGGGGTTCATCTATCGGCATATGTTGTTGGGGGTCCTCTACATTTTCGAGGTACACTTTGGTGTACGTTACACACTCGTGCGCAAGATATGCTTCAGCGATACACCCTTCAGGTGCATATTTATTCTTCACATAGTCCTTGTAGGCTCCCAATTGTCTACAAGTTAACAAGTACATGTTAACTTACTTAACCACAAGAATTTACATATAAAAACATAGGCAAACCAAATTTATGAATCATTTGTACCTTTCCATGGGATACATCTAAGTGTAGTGTACGGGACCGGTAAGCAACAATTGTTCGGGAAGATGGATCATCAGGTGCGGCATTATGTCGAAAAAATTTGGGGGAAATATCCTCTCAAGCTTGCACATGATAAAAATGATGTCATCTTGCATCTCCCTCAGGTCTGCTTTTTTAACTTCCCTGGTGCATAACTTCTGAAAGAATCTTGACAAGGCCACCAACGGCTCCACCACCTCTTTGGGCATGTACCCTCGAATGAAAATAGGGAAAAGGCGTTGAAGCAGTACATGGCAGTCATGACTCTTTAATCCGTACATCTTATTGTCCCGGAAGTTAACACACCTGCTTATATTTCCTGCATAGCCATAAGGATACCTGCATATATATAGATAAAGCCATATATATGGACCAATTATATTTCTCGCATATAACCATATATACTCCGCTAAAAATTTAAGGCCAAATTCCTACATAGCCATAAGAATATATACCTGACATTACTCAGCCACCGAAAAATTTCATGCTTATGCTTCGGCTTTACGGTGTACGGAGCTTGCGGCATTTTTCTCTTACCATCTCTTAACCACAAATGTTTCTGCACACCCATTGCTTTCAGATCAATGCGTGCCTTAGGGATGTCTTTTGTTTTCCCCTCCAAGTTAAGAACTGTGCCCACCACACTTTCACACACATTCTTCTCTATGTGCATGACATCTAGGTAATGTCTGATAGGCAACCTGGGCCAGTAGGAGAGTTCCCAGAATATGCTCTTGTGTGTCCAAAACTTATACCTTTCGGGCTTGTCTGGAATTGACGCCACTATGTCAGGATGATTGCTCAGCTGGCCAAAATCGTATTCATTCAACACTTCCAAAATTTCTTCCCCTGTCCATCGCCTGGGTGCCACACCTGTTTCCACAGTCCCATCAAACGCGTCTGGATCCTGCCTAAATGGGTGATCATATGGAAGCCAACAACGGTGACGCATCTGAACAATTTTACTGCAATGAGGACTGCAATAATCAACCGTCATGCACTCTGAACAAGCCCTGTAACCCCTGGTAACGTTGCCCGACAACATACCGCGGGCAGGAAAATCACTGATGGTGCCAACAAGCATGGAATGCATCTGGAACATCTCCTTTTTGAACCTATCGTAAGTGGGGTGGCCACACTCACTCAGGTACTTAAGCTCCTCAATCAAAGGCCTCAAATACACATCGAGACACTTTCCTGGATAACCCGGGCCCGGAATTAACAGAGTGAGCATATTGTATTCCTTCTTCATGCAAATCCATGGTGGAAGGTTGTACGGTACCAAAATAACTGGCCATATACTGTATTGAAGACTCATGTTGCCAAAAGGGTTGAATCCGTCAGATGAGAGCCCTAGCCAAACATTTCGGACCTCTGCTGCAAAATGATCAAACTCCCTGACCATGTGCTTCCAAGCCTCTCCGTCGGAAGGGTGTATAAGGGTGTCATCGTCAGGCAAGTTCCTCTCAGCCCACCATCTCATTGCCTCCGCCGTGAAAGCACACATGAACAACCGCTCCAGCCTATCAATAAGCGGGTAATATCGAAGTATCTTCACAGCTTTCTTGTTGCCTGCATGAGTCAACTTATACCTTTCTGTAAAACATACCGGGCAGGCTTCAAGGTCTTCGAGATCTTTTCCCCAGAAGAGAATACAATCATATCTGCATGCATGGATTTTGATGTAGGAAAGCCCAAGATCTTTCAGGATATGTCGCACCTTATGATGAGTGGCAGGAAGACGATGACCGGGTGGCAGTAGCGAAGCAGTCCACTTCAACCAAGAATCAACAGCTTTGACAGACATTTTGTTCTCCATTTTGAGCTGCATCACTCCCATCACACTTTCAAGAACAGTCTTACTACAACCGTCGTACAACGGAGTCTGTTGCAATGGAATCAGGTTGTTGTACTTGTCCATACCGCTTGTGTTGACATGACCTCCAGGTAATTGTTCGACTGGCTCGATATGGAGGAAACCCTCAACGACGGGAGGGACATTTGGTGCTTCATCAGCAAATACACCGCTCTCATGAGGAAACATATCATTGATTAACATCGATGTTGGATCATAGGATGAACTGCCCCTCTCAGCAAAATCTCCATGATCATACCGTGGAGTGGCCCTCTCACCAAATTGTCCATGATCATGCGGACCCGCTACCGATGTTTCACCGTGATAAATCCAACAAGTGTACTTATCCCAAAACCCGTATTTACTCAGGTGCCTCTGGACTTTATCAATGGGAAATCGAAATCGATCGCTGAAACACTTACATTCTTTACACGGGCAATAATGAAGTGTAGTGTCTCCACAATTAGCCTTCACAAAATCCACAAAACTCCTAATTCCCTGGTGATATCTGACATCCCATCTTTCGAGGCTCATCCAACTCTTGTCCATCCTGAAAATTCTAACAATTTTACGTATTAATTATATATATATATACACACATTCACTACTAATAATCGACGTGATATCTCAATTCAACTCTAATTAAATCAACACATGCATGCATATGTATATATATCGATCTAATCTCTGAATTCGATTCAGTACTCGATGATAGTATTCTCTTTTTTTCAATTCAAAACGTATTTGACTGGGTAGGAGGCTCTGTTAAGCCTGGCTCCGATAACAATACGATAATACCAGTCATTGATTCAGACACAAGATTAACTACAACCTGTTTTCTCGTTTCGGTGACCGTACATCAACAACATTTCATATATATCTCACGAATTGGATTTGATCAACACACACACACATATATATATATACCATATATACGTATATATACACCTACGTACCTATATATATAGCTTCCCGAGTGAACGAGTTTTCGACGCGCGCCTTAATTTTGACAATATACCGAATGATCGATTTCAGAGCGTACGTTTTCCTTCTTTCGATTTCTCTGGATTTTTTTCGCTCAAAATAATTGAATGATCGAGCTGCCCCATCCGGCATCTAATATAAGACACATTGCCGGCGACGGAGTAAGTCGCCGGAAATGAAGACATTACCGGCGACTTTACGCCGGAATCTCGCCGGTAATGTTCCAAAACATTACCGGCGACTCCAACCGTCGCCGGCAATGTCTAGGCACACATTTCCTGCGAAATTTCGGCCGGAAAATCGCCGGAAATGTGTACCTAGACATTGCCGGCGACGGTTGGAGTCGCTGGTAATGTTTTGGAACATTACCGGCGAGATTCCGGCCACATTACCGGCGACGGAGTAAGTCGCCGGTAATGATGGACATTACCGGCGACTTTTCCGGTCGCCGGCCTTGTTTGCCAGAATCTCGCCGGTAATGACTCATTTTCTTATAGTGATATTAAATTCTTAAACACTCCCTCTTGTGTCGCGATCCTAATGGATGATGCATAACTTGTTGCCTCACTGAAAACTTTGCCAAGCAAAGAAAAACCTCATGGGTAAAACAAAAACTTGGTCGAAGAGAAAAAGAATACAACACATCAACTACATAAGCGACCACAAATGATGTAGACTCCCCTGATGTCTACGAAATGAACTCCTCATGATCAGTAACTCAATCTGAGAGTTCAGATAATCTTCGCATTCTAATGCTTCTCAGAAATACCAGAAAAACCAACTTAGGCAACGAAACCATTAAGGTTTCGTCGCCTAAGTCATAAAGCGTCGCCTAAGAGAGAAACCATTTGTTGTCTCAGAAACACTAAGACGACGAAATTTATAATTCGATGTCTAAGTGAAACTTAAAACGAAAAAAAATTGCATCGTCGTAGTAATCGTATTTAGACGATGAAATGGTTACCAATTCTTCGTCTAAGTCCATACCCTAACACTAACCCCTTAACCCTAACCCTAGACACATAAACGACGAAATGGGTAACATTCGTCGTCTAAGTACCACTTAGGCTACAACACTTAGGCGACGAACCTTAGGTGAGGAAAGAAGCCACTTAGGCGACGAAACTGCTTTGTCGCCTAAGTGTGTTTTTCTGGTAGCACATATGCTTCACAAATGTAGATTTTTGTAGAGATCGACTTGGTAAACGAGTGTGCAACATTATCCACTAAACCAAACCCGGTTCACACGGATATTCAATAACTACTGCTATTGCTGATGGAAGGAGTACTTTGGCAAAATATGTTTAGTATGATCACCCATGATGTATCTCAACTTCATTTCTTCAATGCAAGCCGCATTATTCTCAAATAAGCAAGTTAGTGTTGTCGTAGTAGATGACAATCTACTAGACCCTCAAATATGATGTATTACAGACTTAAGTTAGACACACACATTAACCGCTTCATGCAAAGCTATAATCTCATAATAATTTGAGGAAATAGCACCAAGATTTTACTTTATTGATCTCCAAGAAATCGTCATGTTCACATAGTGAATACCTAAAAAGTGTGGGAACGTCCTTTATATGGGTTAGAGAGATACCCAGCATTAGCAAAATTGACAAAGACATCACAAGGTGTCTCTAAGTAGGAGACTGCACTGAATTGAAGAACAAGTGCGTGCAGCCGAAACAACCTTCGATGGGTCTAAGATTTTTCTGGACGGGTCAAGAGACAGGTACTGGTCTATCCAGGGGCTACCATTCGACAGGTCAAGAGATCCACTTGACGGGTCGAAAAACCTAGAATCTATAGGCTGCGTTTCAACCATTTCTTTTCCAGAATTTTAAGTTTCTCTCTATATTCTTTATAGGGAAATAATAGGCCCAAGTCAATGGCTTCCTTCAAGTATCAAAAGGTATGCTATACTCCATTCCAATAACTTTGCGTTGGCGCAGAACAAGAAGGGAATGTCTGGATGTGTGCACCAAACTACCCAAAAAACTGCAAAAAAATAACACTCCAAAATTGATTCTACAGATACACCGTGGACCACTAGTGTCCATCTGGATTTCTCAACAAATGGTACAAACTAGAACCAAAAACTCAACTCAGGAATTAAAGCATCATAACAAGATACTGATTCAAAATACAATGGAAGCTGACTTAGCTATTTACATGAAAACTTTATATACATGAGTACTACATGAGTTGACATAAACAAACTGTACTCAAAGCGTCCTCTACTAATATATAGTGTATAAGATACAAACCGCCAGTGAGCTGAGACATACTGCTGGAAAGATGACTGGTGGACCCGAAGCCTTCGACACTATCAGGCACACTCGGAATAAAAACTACATCCTGGGCAACTGAAAAAGCTCAGGGAAAGGCAATAAAAATATAAAACTTTAGGGTGAGTGGACAAAAATAAAATATTCAGCGCAAAATGATAAAGCTACCATATACTGTCTTTCCACTGATTTTAAAGAAATACAGCGAGTTCAAAAACTGTAAACTGAAAACAATGGAGGCGCTCACAAAGACTACCTAACTTGAGTCGAATAACTGTAAGAAAAATAAATAAAATAAATGAGACGAGATCGTTCTCCAGCCATCTAACCTAAGTCGATCTGGGTCAGACGAGGCCACCTAACCTCCCCTGACTAAACTATCTGGTGATCAGCCGAATAGCTAAAGCATCGATGCAATAAAATAAACCATCACAATAAACCTCCAAATTTAAAACTTCTAAAAATAAACTGTAAAGCATGCTGTATAAAATAAGAACTCGGTACAACTGTGAAAATAAAGGTCCACTCAAAAGTATGTGACTACAACTGGGATCTAGTGGAATTTCCTTCCCTGCAATGGTGGCAATCATGTTGTCCTATATATGAGGATCATACAATATCAGAATATACGTAAAACTACTGAAACCAGTCCAAAAAATAACCCCAAAAGTCATGTCGGAGAATCCCTCAATCATCCTCGTCGGAGCTCCGCCGTGGGCTACATGCATCCTTATGAAACTGCTCAATTTCTAACGATTAACAAATCGTTGGAAGGCCCTCATTAAGCTCTACAACTTACATAACTGGACCTCCATCAAATTCCGCCGTCTTGGGGTCCAAATCGTCGCCACAGACGGCAGCGCCGGCCACTGACAACCACCATGGATGGTGGCGTTTAATCTGACGTTCTCTTCCTATCTCCAATCCAAACACTTCTCTCCAAAAGCACCACCCTCATCCAATCACCACCGTGACCGGAAACAAGCCTGAAAATTTTCGGGTAAAAAAACATCCCAATTTACCCTCGTCGTCGAAGCTCCACCGTGGAGCTTCCTCGGCAAAAGCTACCTAACTAGGAAGCACCAGCAGATTGAGGGGACCCAAAACCCCTCAAGCTCTGCCTCCAAAACTCGCCGCAACGCCGCTACCGACGACGGCAAAAACTGGGATCAAACTCGAATCGGGTGGCTCACCACACATATCCAATCTCAAAACTAAACACATCAAACAAACAAGAAAACCAAGGGCTTCATTTCCCTACCTGAAACAACGACGGAGGTGGCCGGACTCGATAAGTTGACCGGAAAACCCAAAACAGGTCGGCGGGGTTCATAACTGAGTCGGTGGGTTTTTTTTTATAGAATTTTCTGATTTTCACAAATTAATTTCTAAAAAAAACCCCGTTTATAATATAATTATCATATTTGATCAACGATCCGAAATCAATCTATCATGATCAGACGATGGAGAAATAACCGATTAAAAAAATACCTTTTTATTTAATTCTCGTGCCGACAACTGATAGACATAACAAATAGCTTGCTTATCCGAAAAACTCTCCGGAAATTCCTACGAGCACAAAATTAAATTCTCAACGACTTCCGCGAAGAAAGTTATGTTCAATTCTTGCCCGGTGAAAAATTCGTTAAGAAAATCAATAACGCGACTAATTCACGATAAACCTTAATATGTCTCGATAAGCGCGTAATTTCAATTTGGGTAGTAACAGTCCACCCCCCTTACAAAAATTTTGCCCTAAAAATTTACATACCTGCTAAAAAAGATGAAGGTACTGCTCCCTCATATGCTGCTTTGGTTCCTATGTAGCTTCCTCAACTGCGTGATTCCTCAATAATACTTTCACTAAAGGAATGATCTTGTTCCGGAGAACCTGCTCCCTACGTTCAAGAATCTCTACTGGTTCCTCAATATAAACCAAGTCCTCCCGTAGTGGAATTTGCTGAGGCACAATGACATGAGAGGGATTAGGAATGTATTTCCATAACATGGACACGTGAAATACATCATGAACACGCGCCAATTCTGAGGGTAACTCCAAACAATAAGCCACAACGCCAACAATCACTAATCTTATAGGGTTCGATGTAACGGTGTTGGAGTTTATAGCGTTTCCCGAAACGCATCACCCCCTCCCATGGAGACAACTTCAAGAATACCTAATCTCCAACCTCGAATGATCTGCATATTTTCTGTCGTTTCTAGAATTATGTCTGGACCCATGAGGCTTCTTTCTGCTACCTCGCTCCGGCATAGTAGGGTCCTACACTGTATCCCGTATAAGGCTTCACATGGTGACATACTAATGCTGGAATGGAAACTATTATTATATGCGAACTCCATCAAATGCAGATATTTATTCCATTTCCCCGGAAACTGCAACAAAAAGGATCTCAACATATCCTCCAGCGTCTGAATAGTTCTTTCAGACTAGCCATCACTCTGAGGGTGAAAAGTTGTACTGACTCGTAATTGTATTCCCAAAGCCTCTTATAAAGATCTCTAGAATTGTGAAGTAAAATGACAACCTCGATCAAATATAATGGATACCGGTACACCATGCAGCTTCATAATCTTCTGCATATATAATATAGCTAGCTTGCTCACAGACAGTTTCTCCGAGACTGGAATGAAATGTGCAGACTTGGTGAAGTGATCCACAATCACCCAAATACTTGTATGACCCTTGAATGTACGAGGTACTTTGTATACAAAATCCATGGTGACATGCACCCATTTCCAAACTGAAATCTCTAGCCACTGCATCAAACCTGAAAGTTTCTGCCACGTCGCCTTCACTTGTTGGAAAACAGGGCACTGACTCACATAAATCGCAACCTCCCTCTTCATATTAGACCACCAATAATATTTTCTGAGAGTGTGATACATCTTCGTGCTACCCGTATGCATAGCATAAGCTGAACAATGAGCCTTATCAAGTATTTCTCGCTTCAACTCCTTATTATTCATAACACAGAGTTTACCCCTAAATACCAGCAACCCATCGCTCCTTATCGCAAAATCTGGTTGTCCACCATTATACGATGCTCCCTTTAATTTCAAAAGGAAAGGATTAGAGTCCTGCAATTCACGTACACGGTGAATAAGGCAGGTCGAACATGCAGACTGGCAAATAAAACTTCATTATCTCTCTCATCAGTGAACAACACTGCTCCAGTGGCTTGTAACTCCGAAAGCAGTCGTACCCGATCCATTAGAATATGAGACAAAGAAGCTCCAGACTTCCGGCTAAGAGCGTTAGCTACCACATTCGTCTTTCTAGGGTGATACTCGAAGGTACACTCATAATCGCTTATCAAATCCATCCACATTCTCTGCCTCAAGTTCAATTCTGACTATGTAATGAGGTATGTGAGGCTCTTATGATCAGTGAAAATCTAACATCTGGCACCATATAAGTAATGATGTCTCTAGATCTTCAACACGAAGACTATCGCAGCCAACTCCATGTCGTGTGTGGGGTAGTTTGCCTCATGAGGTTTCAACTGTCGTGATCCATAAGCAAACACCATACCATGCTACATCAATACATAACCCAAACCTAACTTAGAGGCATCACTGAACACAGTAAATTCCCCACTGTCGTCTGGTAAAGTCAACATTGGAGCTGTGTTCAACCTTGTCTTCAGAGTCTGGAAACTCTCCTCCCAAGCCTTCGACTAAATAAACGTAACTCGCTTTCTCGTGAGTTTGGTAAGAGGTGTGAAAATTCGTAAAAGTCCTGCAAAAATCGACGGTAATAACTAGCTAGATCTAGAAAACTTCTGATATCTGGTACACTTGCAATTCTGCTCCAAATTAACACTGCATCCACCTTGTCAAGATCAACACTAACACCATCAACCGAAATCACATTGCCAAGAAATTTCACATTATCCATCCAAAACTCGCATTTTCTGAACTTGGCGTATAACTGGGACTGCCTCAAAATCCTTAAAACTACATGTAAAGGCCTTGTATGCTGCCTCGCATCTTTTGAGTAAATCATGATATCGTCAATAAATATAATGACGAACTTTTCAAGATAAGCTCAAAATACTCGATTCATCAACGCTATAAAGGCAGCAGGTGCATTCGTCAAACTGAATGGCATCATAAGAGACTTATAGTGCCCGTAACGTGATCAGAATGCGGTCTTAGAGACATCTGACTTTCTAATCCACAACTAATGGTATCTCGATCGAAGATTAATCTTAGAGAATACCGTAACTCCCTTCATCTGATCAAACAAATCATCAATACGGGGCAACAAATATCTATTCTTCCTAGTAACGTGGTTCAACTTCTGATAATCTGAAAGGACCCAACCCCGATTTAGTTCCCTAAATCGGAATCAAACCCCTTCTGAAAACACGAACCAACAAAAACCATAAAATTTCAGCAGAGTAACGCTACTAACGCGGAATTGCCATTAACCTGCACCCGGAAAATACACTTCATCCTATGCCACAAAAGCCAAACCGTGGGCACCAATCCCATCCAAATTTCTCAATATCATAGCAATAGCAATAAACAGTAAACATAGCTGTATAATATAGAAAATCCGGGAAAAACCACATAAAACATGTATCAGTAACGTATCAGAGCGACCTCTAGTGTATATATACAAAAATATACAACAGTAGGCAAAACAAGAAACCTACTGGAAAAGAAAGGTAGCTCGAACGACTAGCCTCCGACCTCGACATGAGACACCAGAATCCAAACTGCAAACTGGGCACGGAAACCGAAAAGCCCAGGGGAAAGACATATAAACCGTTAGAGTGAGTGAACGAAAATAAATTTCTTTCGCCGAATAATATATGTTATAAAAACATATGAGAGTCAAAATGAATGAAAATGATATAGTACACGAGGTGAACCCAAACTCCTCCAGCGTACAGAGCATGCATTGAAAAATTCCATGGGGTCACTCATGGACACATCCGTGCTAGTACAGTCTGAATCACGGCATCCCAAACCCACACGTGATTCTAGCCAGAAAGACCTCAGGTCAGGGTATCTATTCCCACCCGGAAATATATCGGCACAAGGAACAGAAATCTGTACCCACCCGAAAATACATCGGCACAAGGTACAGTTCCCCCCTGGTAGACATCCTCGGGGATCAGCCGAGATACAAGTGTATCGATACAACCACATATACTAAGACTGTACTCTGTGTAAATCAAATCATAAATAGTTTCATACATACGTATAAAACATAATGTAAATGCATAATCGTAAAGCACATGCTCGTATAAGTCATAATCACAAACGTATGCTCATGCTTGTAAAATGTAATATAAAGACTCGTAATTGATCAGTGAAAAGAAAGGTCCACTCATAGACAAGCACAGCGCGCAAACGCGCTAATCCCGAGATCTGGCGGAAGATCCCTAGCCCAAAGTACGATCTTGATCCCCGAAATAATCACAAAATATAACTGATCAAAATCATAATTCAATACTCTGTACCACACCTCAGAAACCAACCATTTCCGGAAACATATAACTCGATACAAAATAATCGACGTAAACTCCCGAAATCTCCACACAAACCCTCAACTAAAAATTCGGCACTCAAATCATCTCGAAAACCTCATGACTACGTTCGGAAAGCGAAAACGAGTAAAATAACATAAAACTCATCAAATTCCAAAAAGTCAACTCCCTCGCCGGAGCACCGCCGGCAGCGACGGCGCAGCGTCAACGGTGACGGATCCCGGCCAAAATTTTTAGATCACAAGTCCTCCTCAAGCCCAACACATTTCTCTTCTACACCGAAATCCAATTCCAAGCCCACCGGTCGGAATTGAGCTCGAAACTCACGGAATCCATGGATTACGGTGAGATTCCGGCGAGCCTCAAACCTCAACCAAATCACAATTCCTTCACCCAAAAGCTTCACAAGGATGAGGGGAACCTTTCCCCCCAAACACCCGACCCCAAAAGTGGCCGGAGCCGACCACCCAAATCCGGCAAAATCCATGAACTTCACCTAGTTCGTTCTCCCTCATAACTTCATCAAATCACCCAAATCCAAGTTCTAAACCATAGGAAATCAAGAGAGGATTCTAACCATACCAATTTCGTGGCCGGAAGTGGCAGGAAAATCCAGGTCGGACGGTGGCAGTTCGCAACCCAAGGTGGAGCTCCGGTCAACGAAAGTCAACGGTCAATTTTTAGTCAAACGACGGTCAAACTTCCAAACAGTGATTTTTTGAAATTTTTTCGACTATTCCGATATTTATACTCGCGGCTCGATACGATCGATGATCCAAAACGAATCACATCCATGTTTCGGATAACTCAAATCGAACGGATAAACACGATGAGATTCTGTGATTTCAAATATTCATAAGATATTCCTCGGTTATCGAAATAATTATCCGGAACCGCCCACGAACTCGAAATCACGCGTACAACAACTCTCGAGAAGAGACTCAACTCAAATTCTAGGCCAATATTTAAGTCGTGATCAAAACTGGCAAATCAATCAATTTACGGAAAACGGTGATTACGCGCTAACTTGTGGATTAAGACGATTACACTACTGATTCTGTTCCGGGTCGTCACATAATCAATGCATAATCTCATCGAACCATCATTTTTTCTCATGAATAAAACTGGAGCTCCCCATGGAGATACACTAGGACGGATGAAACCTTTATCAATCAATTCTTGAAGTTGAACCTGCAACTCCTTTAATTCATCTGGAGCCATATGGTACGGCGCCTGAGCTACGGGACCTATACTAGGATGTAACTCAATCATGAAATTAATTTCCTTTTTCGGGAGGGAAACCCGGTAACTCCTCAGGAAAAACATTAGGTTATTCCCTGACCACAACAATCTCCTCCTGATTAGGAGTAGAAACACGAGTGTTCACGACATGCACGAAATAAGCAATACATCCCTTACGTAACATTCTCTCGGCTTTCACAGCTGAAATAAGGTACGAAGAAAATACATTTTTTTCACCGCAGAACAAAATCTCTAGAAAATCAGGTCTTCGAAATACCACCTCTTTCCGATGACAATCAACTAGAGCTTGGTGATTACTCAGAAAGTCCATACCCAATATCAGATCGAAGTCCACGACATCAAGAGGTATTATGTCAATTAACAACCTTAAACCTCCCACCATAACACTATAACCTCTATAAACTAACCCAACTAAAACTACCTCACTGGAGGGATAATTCACTTGTCACATAACTGATAAGGGAGTGACATGTATGTTAATTATGGATGTTATTCTCATGGAGATAAAAGAGTGTGTCGCCCCGGATCAATTAAAGTATAAATAGCATAATCAAAAATATGTAACATACCGATAATCTCCTCTAGAGTTTCTCTGCCTTCCAGAAGGGTAATATGATGCAGTCAGGCCAGCCCAGTTGGGCCTGCCGGTCGCCCCCTCTGGCTCTGGTCCTGCACGGTTGGCTGTCTAAGTGGTGGTGTGGCTCTAACCTCTAAATTGGCTCTCTGATCGCCATTAGAGCTCTGTATAGGAAACCCACATGAGGGGTCCCTCTGCGGACACTCCTTTGAAAAGTGACCCACTTGACCACAACGAAAACAAGTCGAAGTCCCAAACTGGCATAGCCCGACATGATGTCGGTGGCATCTACCGCATAAAGGAAAATCTTTGTGTGTGGATGGGGTATAGCATAACCATCAGATCCACTAGAACTGGACCCAGAGCCCTACCTTTGAGAATAACGACTCTTGATCCATCTCTGAAAATGACTTGGACAACGTGCAATAGGAGCTGGAGTATGAAATCCCTCGCCTGAAGATGTAGTTGAACTTGAAGTACTTGAGATTCCCCTCTTTGAAGGACCTTGACTAGGCCGACCCTCCTCAAATCATCGAGTCTGTCCTTACTCAGATCAAAGCCTGTCCTCGCATCTATCGCAGCGCTAGTGAACTCATCAAAATTTGTGCAGGGCCCCACGCCTGCCAGATATTGAGCAATATCAGATAGCAAACCCTGCTCAAATCTCCAACACTTTTCCTTCACTAGCCTAACAAAATGTGGTGCAAAATGATCCATGCGCGTGAAACGATCCCCGTGCTCCATAGCAGACATGTCTCCCTGTCGAAGATTCATAAATTCTTCATACTTCCACCGCTCAGATGCCTCGCTGAAACAATGACTCATGAACAATTCTGTGAACTTAGTCCACAGAGTGATGGCCTCATTCCTCTCAGTACTCTGCCACCATTGATAAGCATGATCTGGCAATAGGCATGCAGCTACCTCGGTCCTCTGCTCAGAAGTCAACTTAAGTCGACGCAGACGATCATCAACTCGTCCAATCTCCACAAGCCAATTCTCACTAGTCTCGGGGTCATAGAATCCAGTAAAAGAAACAGTTGCAGCCTTCTTAGCCCTTGTAATTAGATCTTTATGATTCTCTCGTGATCCTGCCATCATGTGTGAAATTAGGTCATGCATCTGCTGCACCAAGGACTACATATCATCCCGTTGGGCTGGTTGTCGAGGCATAGTAACCTACGAGTCCAAAAACAAATCAGCTGACTGAAAGGAGTCACAAACTGACTCAACAACGAGAATTCCAAACATCCCACAATGCACAACACTTGGAGTAATGGGGATCCGCCGGTCGGTCGGGCCATCCTACCAGGAGTGTTGTACACTTTAAAATGCATGTACTCACATGACCAGAAAGTCTACAAAATATGTCACATAATGCTCTGATACCAACTAAAAGGACCTAACCCTAGTTTAGCTAGTAATCTAGATAGTTTAACTAGTAAACTAAAATTAAATCCTAACGACTAACAAAACTCAGAGAATTTCTACGAAAATTTTGACATAACCCTCTTTGAAACTAGACAATTCAAAAACCTGCGAAAAAATAACACTCCACAACTAATTCCACAGACACACCGTGGACCACCAGTGTCCATCTGGATTTCTTAACAAATAGTACAAACTAGAACCAAAAACTCAACTAAGGAATTAAAGCATCATAACAATGTACTGATTCAGAATACAACGGAAGCTAACTCAGATATTTAGATGAACACTCTATATACACGAGTACTACATGAGTTGACATAAACAAATTGTACTCAGAGCGAACTCTACTAATATATATTGTATAAGGTACAAACCGATAGTGAGCTGAGACAT
Organism: Geum urbanum; assembly: GCA_946800695.1. NCBI lineage: Eukaryota > Viridiplantae > Streptophyta > Magnoliopsida > Rosales > Rosaceae > Geum > Geum urbanum. The sequence continues at coordinate 15,535,482 of OX327001.1, forward strand.
ACTGCTGAAAGATGACTGGTGGACTCGAAGCCTTCGACGCTACTAGGCACACTCGGAATAAGCACTGCAGCCTGGGAAACAGAAACCCAAAAACTCAGGGAAATGCAATAAAAATATAAAACGTTAGCACAAGTGGACAAAAATAAAATATTCAGCGTAAAACGATAAAGCTGCCATATCCTGCCTTTACATTGATTTCAAAGAAATGCAGCGAGTTCAAAAACTGTAAACTGAAAACAATGAAGGCACTCGCCTAGGCCACCTAATCTGAGTCAGATAACTGTAAGAAAAATAAATAAAATAAATGTGAAGGGATCGTTCCCAGGCCACCTAACGTGAGTCGATCTGGGTGAGATTAGGCCACCTAATCTCCCCTAACTAAACTATCCGGTGATCAGCCGAATAACTAAAGCATCGATGCAATAAAATAAACCATCATAATAAACCTCTAAATTTAAAAGCTCTAAAAATAAAACTGTAGAGCATGTTGTATAAAATAAGAACTCGCTACAACTGCGAAAATGAAGGTCCACTCACAAGTCTGCGACTACTGCTAAGGTCTAGAGGAATTCCCTTCGCTGCAATGGTCGTGATCGCGTTGTCCTGTCAATAAGGATCATACGATATCAAAATATATGTCAAACTATTGAAATCGGTCCTAAAAGTAACCCTAAAAGTCTCGACGGAAAATCTCTCAATCATCCTTGTCGGAGCTCCGCTGTATGCGACGGTGCATGGCCGTCACGTGCCTCCACAGGTGGCAGCGTGTGGGCCACATGTGCCCTTGTGAAACTGCTCTATTTCCAACTATTGACACATCATTGGAAAGCCTTCATCTAGCTCTACAACTTACATAACTAGACCTCCGCCCTATTCAGCCGTCTTGGGGTCCAAATTGCAGGCACAAATGGCGGCGCCGGCCACCGAAGACCACCATGGATGGCGGCGTTTAATCCCACGTTCTCTTCCTCTCTCTAATCCCAATAATTCTCTCTAAAGCACCACCCTCATCCAATCACTACCGTGACAGAAAACAAACCCGAAAGTTTTCGAGTCAAAAACTTCCCAATTTACCCTCGTCGTTGAAGCTCCGCCTTGGAGCTTCCTCGGCCAAAGCTACCTAACTAGGAAGTACCAACAGGTTGAGAGGATCCAAAATCCCTAAAGCTTCGCCACCAAAACTCATCGGAATGCCGCCACCGACAACGGTAAAAACCGGGATCAAACTCAAATCGGGTCGCTCACCACACACATCCAATCCCAAAATTAAACACATCAAACAAACAAGAAAACCAAGGGATTCATTTTCCTACCTGAAATGGGGTTGGAGGTGGCCGGAATCGACAGGTTGACTGGAAAACCCAAAACGGGTCGGCAGGGTTCGTAACCGAGTCAGTGGTTTTTTTTTCTCAGAGTTTTCTGATTTCACATATTATTTTTCTAAAAAAAGCCCCTATTTATAATAAAATTATCGGATTCAATCAGTGATCCTAAATCAATCTTATCGCGATCAGACGGTCAAGAAATAAAAACCTAAAAATAAAGACCATTTTATTTAATTCTCGTGCCGACAACTGATCAACATAACAAATAGCTCGATTATCCAAAAAACTCCCCAAAAATTCCTACGAGCACAAAATTAAATGCTCAACGACTTCCGTGAAGAAAGTCAAGTCCAATTCTCGACCGGTGAAAAATTCTTTAACAAAGTCGATAATGCGGCTAATTTGCGATAAAGCTTAATAAGTCTCGATAAGCGCATAATTTTGGTTGGGTTGTAACACCTAATATATAGAATAACTAAAAACTGAAGTCTTAAGACTTTCTTTGGTATTGTCTGCGATAATAAGATTGACTTCACCGCAATCTTCCATCTCATAATCTTCAGTGAAGTTAGTATCATGTGCCAAGTATCGTGTGCACTCTTTGTAGGCATTTTGAATATCCTTGGATGTATGGCATTGCTGGTGCATGTGCCTGATAAAACTACACCTATAGCAAGGTGACAAATGATAAGAGGAAGCAGAATTTGAATAATTTTCATTATTCCATGGACCAGATGTTGATGGATTCTTGTTGGAGTTACTTTGGCTGGCATTTTGGCTAGTCCAAGTCAAATTCCGACTATGTCCTCTACCACAACCTCTGCTTTGTTCTCCTCTTCCATCATGGTTATTGTAAGGCTCATAACAAACGCCTCTCCTTTCCTAACTTGCCTTCCTACTAGTGTTATACGTCTCATAGAATTTTTTAGTATCAGTTGTCCTAACATTGTTGTTGAGAATAGTCTAATAATACCGTTCTTTCTTGGCCAGACCATTCATGAGATTACTAAAGAATCTTGGTCTTCCTTTCTCATAATCTATGAAAGTGTGTCCATAACCTAATCAGTCTTTACAACGCCACAAATACTTAACTTCAATTGTAGTTCCAACATAGCTTGATTGAATGTATTAATCTTTGGATAATCCAATCCGGATTGAATCTCATCTTTCTTGTAGTTCTGGAAGTTGTGCATCATGCACATTGTTGAACCTATCTTGTAAAGTTGCCCATAAAATCGTGGGGTCATTCTTTAGTAAAAAATGCTTCTTTATAACCAGATGTATATGCCACCTCAAAAACATCAGGGCTTGAGCTTTGCGAGATGGAGTTGGTGGCTCAGTTCCAGGTGGTGGTGGTGGTGGTTAGATTTTATCCATCAAATTTATATCGAGAAGAGTATTCTCAACATCTGACAACATCTGACACCAAACAGTGGTATTCTACCCCTTGTGGGTCAAGGATATCAAACTCAAGCCTTTCCTGCTCTATTGATTTCATATACAAAAGAGACAAGATATGTAATTAGTTTACCCATCAAAAGATAATGATAAACTGATATCAAGTTTAGGGAATAAGAACCGTGATCAATGATGTTTGGTCATAAAAATTGATGCAAAACTGGCGGCTTCATACCACTCCCCAGAAAAACCGCGATTGCCAAATAGTCACAAAGATCAACTTACCTTTTTTCAATATGAAATCACAATTAGCCGTGAAATTCACTAATAACCATGACTCCTCCAGGATCGTCACTAATCTTAAACCTTGAGGCAGGGGTGATTAAATCCCCTTTCACTCATATCTGCATTAATCCATAGGCATATAATAATTCACAATATTTAAACCTAGAGGCATATAATAATTCACAGTATTTAAACCTAAATATAGGGTGTTGCGGTTATTAAGTTTTGCAACCTAATTCTAAATCGAAGAAGGTTAGTCGATTTACCTCGAGGGTATTAGGCTCGGTATGAAAACATCGCTATGAAGGAAGTTTGAAGCAAAGATCCTCGAAATCTGGCTACGGTGACGAACGGTGTGATCGGTAGTGAAGGTTATTTCAGCTGTGGAGGATTATAGTATGTTGGAGTTTCGGGTATTTTTTTTGTTTAAGGGTTTGGTTTGGTGGCTATCAACTCAAGAGTTGTTGATAACGTATTGAAGGAGAAAAGTAAATACGCAAATGATAGATCTGAAACTATACTTTATTCATTGATAGATGACCTTAAATAGACATTATAATCTGTTACAATCAATATCCCTATAAATCAAGGATTGATAGAATATCTATTTCTATGCTAATTAGGACAAGACACACACTGGGATACTATGAATATTATTTTTTTAAACAAGATTCAAATATTTACTGGCATTTATAGTAGTTTGTTAGAAGAAATGAGTAAAATATAAGATATTGAGGATATATAGACAATTCAAAATACGGATATTTCGACGGAAATATCGATGAAATCGACGGAAATTGAAAGAAATACATAGAAATTTGTATTGAAACTTCATTAGGTTCTCACATGATCAATTATCTACCTTATTTATAAAGAAAATATTAACTAAGCATTGGGACATATTAAATTATGATAATGTTAGATGAATTAGTACGTATTGAATGTTTATAGTTATTAAAATATAGTTTCATACTTACAAATTTTAGTAGAGTTATTTTGGTTTTGTTGTATGGAATAAAAAGAAAAAGAATTCAAATTCTTATTAAAATATCTGTATATATATAAATAGGTAACAAATAAATAGATAAATCAATTTCTATCTTTCATTTCAATATATATATATATATATATATATATAAGAATCCTAGCTCGTTGGCTAAGGGTTTAAGATTACTTATAAGAGTTTGGGAGTTCAAACCCCAATCTTGCAACTTTGTGTTTTGTAGGTTTAATTCCAAACTATTCAATTGGGCTTTGGGTCACGGCGTGCTAGGCTGTTGTGAGTGGGGTTTATTGTTTGAATTTGGTCTTCTCAACAAAGTTATAAAGCTAAAATATCAGATAAATTCGAGAATATCGAGTATTTCGGCGATATATAAAAAAATATCAATTATTTTAGGAAAAATTGGACGAGATAAAGATATATGTAAGATTTATATAGGGTAGTAAAAAAAGGAAAAACTATCGCTGCATTATCGGAGATATTTTTTTATTTTTCACTCCTTTATTAGAAGAGTTGAAATATCGGGATATATTATTTAATACGCTAAAGTGTCCCCGAGCGTCCCCAAGTGTCCAAAAAGGAATTTTTTAGACACACCATGTGGCACTTTTGACACGGTGTCCCCAAGTGTCCTTAAGTGTCCGACACATGACACGACTCTACAATGGAGTGTCAGTGCTACAAAGGTTTTGACTTGTGGATATTTGTATCGCTTCTTAGGTTCTTGAGTATGTTTAGATATTCATTAGGAAAAAGTTTGAACTTTCGCCAATTTATTAATATGATGTTCGAAGTTTAAAAACTATCAAAGTGATGTTAAAACTCTTAAAACTATTTTTATGTGATGTCTAGAGCCATTTTTCGTCACAACACCGTCTATAATGATGACATGATATATATATTTTTCAAAAATAGAGGGGAAAAGACTTTAATGCCCTTACCCTTTTATTTTTATTTTTCTAAAAAAAATATTTCCTATTTTTTTCTCTTTGATAGTTTGAGAGTTTTGGCATCAGTTTGATAGTTTTTAAAGTTCGAGCATCATATTAACTACTCGACGAAAGTTCAGACCCTGGGAGTGACTTTTTTTCTGGGAGTTCTTCTCCGTCTCTCACTCGTCGTTTAGTTTGCCAGAGACGAACAACCCAAAAGGCTATCGATTAACTAAGCTTATTACCTCGTCGGAATAAATTACTCTTGAACTACGTGATTTATGAAATTCTAACAAATTTATAAACTAATCGTATTATTATTCCAATAAAGTCTAAGTTTTAATCAAACTAAGTCTAATTGATTCGAGAACCTTTTCAATGTAATCAGTACGTAATTACGAACATAACGATATTAAACATCTGCCAAAACACATCAGCCGGATGCACCGCAGAAAACCACCGTCGGCAGCGGCGATGCTCCAAATTCCAGTGACCGGAAATCAAACATGTCCAAAATTAACTCAACAACAACTTTCTCAACTACACCTAAGTCCAATTACAAATAGAACTGAATTACCTTTTGAATCTAAGAACACCCAAAAATCTTCAAATCTTCAATTCGTCGATTCTCCCTCCTCGGTTCGATTAAAGCTGTCTTTGGTATGTAAAGACTCACAAGGAAGAGGGCTATAAATTCTAGTAGGTCTCCTTGGCCGAATTGATACCGAATCAGTCGACCACAAATTTCTAGGGTTCTTGAAAATTTTGAACATTTCTCTCTAAATTCGAGCAAAATAAAAGAGAGATGAGTGATGGGATTATGGAAAAAAGATAGAGGAGACTGAGACAAAGAGATTGATACCCAACATCGCCGTTTTGGGTGGTTCGTCTCCGGCGAGCTCGACGATGTCCAGAGAGAGATGGAGAGGAGAGAGAGAAAATTGAGAGAGAGAGAGAGAGAGAGAGAGAGAGAGAAAAGGAAAATTCAAAAAAGAAATAAAGGGTAATGAGTTTAATTAATCGATAACGTTTTAGGTTGTTTGTCTCCAACGAGCTTGACGACGAGGAACTCTCAGGAAAAAAGTCACTCCCAGAGTTTAAATTTTTGCTGAGTTGTCAATATGATGTCCGAATTTTTAAAATTATCAAAGTGATGCCTAAGCTCTCAAAGAAAAAAAATATTAAAAAAATATAAAATAAAAAAGGGAATAAAATTATTTTTAAAAAAAAAAATTGTAACTGTATTAAAGTTTTTTCTCCTCTATTTTTGAAAAAAAAAGGTCACGCCATCGTTATAGACGGCGCTGTGACGAAAAATGACTCTAGGCATCATGTAAATGTAATTTTAAGAGTTTAAGCATCAATTTGATTATTTTAAAAATTCAGGCATCATATTAATACATCGGCAAAAATTCAGACCATATGAATGACTTTTTTCCTAAATATTACTAGAAACATCTATTTGTGCCTTGCTGCACAATCACAATGAACCTCTATCTCACATTTGCATGCTTACTTGTTATTCAATATACTATGCCAAATTGAAAGGTTTGAGAGAGAGACACTACAAGAAAATAACATTTTAGTGACAAATTTATGGGTGACAAACATGAGTTTTGTCACTTATAAGTATCATAGTGACAAAATTGTCTATCTTGCCACCTAAAAGTTGTCGTTGGTAGTTACTAGCTAGAGTAAGTGCATACACTATATGTGTGTAAATTTTGATTAAAAATAAATAATTTTTTAGTTATTTCTAGTTTAAAAATGATAGAAGGAAATGGTTTTTTTTTTGTGGGAAAGCAAAACCAGTTTTTCTATTACGTACGTTATTCGTTTTTAAACTGTCAATTGGATAGAGAACCCTATATATTGCACTTAAGTGAAAAAAGAATTTAAACTTTTTCTGTTTTTTAAATGTATTTTGCTAATTACAACTAAATTCTTAACTTGATTTAATTACACTTAAGTGAAAATGCTAAAATCGGAAAGATTGGAAAAGTGGAGAAAATATTTTATTATCAACCGTTGGATGAAGATCTAACGATAATTGACCACGACAAACCACAAAATTTGTTTACCACCAGATCAAGACTATTCCTTAATAATAGTATAGATAGTTATAATAAATTTACGTGACAAAATAATAAAAATAGATGACAAAGAATTTTGTCACCCATTTCCTAAAGAAGTTGAGTTTCCAGAAAAGTTCTTATCCGGTATCTAGTATATGAATGAGGGTTAATTAAGAGCCTGTTTGATATGACTTTTGAAAGCACTTCTAACATCGAAAAAGTACTTTTATTAACTTCTTGGTGTTTTGTCATAACAGGAAGCACTTTGAGTAAATTTAGATAATCACTTACAAGTCTTAAAAGTGATTTTTTAGAAAAGCGTTTTCTCTTGAAAGTGTCGCTAATCCTCATCTCCACACAGACTACGCCATAGAGTTCAATTACAGACCCTACTATGTCAACAAGGGGCATCTCTCGCTTTCTCGGCTGATTCGGTATATATAGAACAATATTTGGGTCCAAATGAATTTGGACCAACTTTGTTCAAACTATACCATTTGTGCATATACTAGTTTGTTATTTCAAATTTGAGACCACTCATTTTATAGATTATTTGTTGAAGATCAACTCTATAAAAAATTAATCAAAATGGAGATCATTTGGATATCCAATCTTGCAAAACAAATGAACGGTTGTCATTTGGGTATCCGATGTTCACCATAACCGTTTATTTGTTTTGCAAGATCGGATACCCAAATGATCTTCATTTTGATTCATTTTTTGTAGAATTGATCTTCAACCAATAATACATAGAATGAGTAATCTCAAATTTAAAATAACAAACTAATATATACACAAATAATATAATTTAGACAAAATTATTCCAAACTCATTTCATCCAAATTATTTTCCTTCAGTATATGCAGGGCCATGAGGATGAAGCACTGCTCGTTGAAACTGTGACTAACGATGTCCGTGTCAGTGAGATTTCGGCTCTCAAGGTCTTAGGCTCGCATTAAGGTGGCTAGTGGAGATTGCTTGACTTTTGACCAGTTGGCTCTCAGTGCTCTTCTTGGACAGAACACTCTATGCATGTGTTTTATTTTCTTATGACTTCATTTTATTTACTATCAAATTTTGTTTGTTTCGAATACGAATGTTGAATGAACACTTAGTTTAGTTGTTCAGTAGTACGTACTTTAATTTGATGCAATTTGAGTTTGTGTGGTTGTGTGGTTGATCTTGTAGAGGTTACTCCCGCAACAGTTTGTTGCTATGCAATTGAGATAGTTGGTTTTGAAAATTGACTCAATCAATCTTAGTTTTAAGTTTATTTTATGCATGGAATGGATACTTGTTCTGCCAAATCATATTTGTCTTCCTTATTTGTATATATATCTCTCTCTCAGATTAAATTATGACAGCTGAGTTTCTCAAAGTGCATGATATTACGGTGCCGGGTGCCGTGTATCAGTGCACAATAATTGAAGGGTCCACGGAAGTGTTCTAGCTGAAATTTTTCTTATTTGAGTGGCTGGTTATGGCCTGCATTTGATTTGTGTTTTGATTACATTGAAGGCAACAATAGAGATAAAATGTTTCTTGCCATGGGTCTAAGGTGGTGCTTCATTGTTTTTCTAACTATTGAGGAGATTCGGCTGGAGACAAAATATTGAAAGGGACAAAGGGTTTTTATCTTTCTTTTTTAATTTCTCTTTCCCTTTCTCATTTTCGTTTCTTTATCATTGAAGCTTTTTATTTTTGTTTTTGTTGGTCATCTGGCAGGTCATTACGATATTGAAGCTCTTTATTATCATCTTCAATTGAGTCTCTGGAATTGGTAATCCATAAATCTCTATCTTCCTAAATAAGTTGGGATGAACTCTTAAGTCTAAACAAGAGTGTGAGCAACTTGAATTGGTTTTGTGTGTTATGCACTTATGCTCACTTTGAGCCCTCTATTGATGTTTAGTCTTGCAGGATCACTGTTAGTTAAGTTTCCTGTTGTTGATTTGTAGTGGAAGTTCTTTGGTGTTATCAAGTCGTGGTGCAAGATTTCACTTAATATAGAAGTTTGATTCTCTTAATCCGTTTGATAGATATCATATTCTCACTACTATGCTTATTGCTTAATTTGCTTCTTGATTTCATCACCTTTATTTTCGGGTCAGCTTCCATCATCAACCTTTCGTATCATCATCTTTGATTATACTTGATGTGAATGTGTGTGTTAACATTCAGCGAAGGTATGGCGGACGATGTGTACGAGGATGCGGTTAGTATTGACATTTCTTCTGTGATGATCCAAGCTATGCAGGCCAAGTACTTTAATCCAACCGACCTCAAATGTATCTATGTCCCAGTACGTGTTTCTTTGTTTCCTTCTTATAATTTTTTCTGCATTTTGGTTTGGTTCGGTTTATTTGATGGGGTTGTTTGCTGTTGTTAGATTTGCAAATGGATGTGAGAGATATGCATGGTTTCCATATTGCTTCCTTTGATGCTGTCATTGATAAAGGTACATTATTTCTAACTCGGTTTAATTGTGAGTTACTGAAGCAAACAGACTGGATTAAGTTTAGGACTTGGATCTAGCTTCTTGTATTGAAATTATTGATATTACCTAAAGCTGCTATATTAACTAGCTTTGACAAAGTATACATTCCAAGTAAAGAGGCAAAACCATACTCTATTTTTCTCTACATATGTTCCAATTTATTAACATCAATGCAGTTTCGAGTTTGTAGACAGTTTCGGCAATAATATCAGTCTTTCTCTACTATGTCTTTATTGGACATATATTCTAGCTACAACTTTCTTGATAATAAAATATACTATGAAAATCTATTGTTTATTTAGAAAATTACTTTCTATAATTTTGTACAGGTAAGTAGAACCTCGCTAAATTTTGGTGTCATATTCGATGTGTATACTCTGATCAAAGAGCATGATAATGAGGTTGAGGATTGAATGTGTATTAAGTCATTATTTTTTGTTACTAGATTTATTTTGGAGCCTACACAATTGACATTGCATGTGGATCTATTATGTGGTATCTATATTAATTCATCTTTTAATTTGTAGTTCATATGTTGATGGGATCATATATGAGCTTGATGGACTGAAGCAAGGACCCATAGTCTTGGATAGTCCTTTGGTGGGCAAGGCGACATGGAATGGCTACCAATGGTGGAACCTATAATCCAGGAGCGCATTTTGCAGCAGTTGTCTTTTACGTGTGGAGGGGCTAGATGATGACAACAAATTTCAAGCACTGAACAACTCTTTCAGAACTAAATCTTGGGATAGAGGGTGATAATGTGAAGATCTTGGTGGAAAAACCAAAGTTGAAATGGAGATATATAACACAGCAGGAAACACAACTACGTACGTATTGTTTATGTTCAATTTCCTTAAGATTGGAAGCAGTTGAAGACTTTAATTTAGAAGGCAAAGCAGATAGAAAGCAACCTTATACGCATGTGAATGATGTTTTGGTTAACTGTACTTCTACTTGTGTGCATTAGGGATTGGTTGTCTTCATGTTTATAGTAATTTTGGGGAACAAGATTTTTTGATAACAGTACTGATGTACTTAGGATGTATATGAATTGTCTTTATAATTAACTAGAAAAATCCCCACCCGTACGGGTACGGATGTGAAAGTGAGAGAAAAAACAAGATTTTTTAGTTGTTAGTGATAGTAATCTTTTATTTTTTAAATTTTTCTTGAATTTACAGTATAGTACTTTTTATATTCTTTTATTTTTGATTACTTTTTAATATTATTTAGGATAATTTTAGAAACCTGAAATTTGCTGTGTTTGATGACACCAAAATTTCTAGCACTTCCCTTTATTATAGTAGAGATTATAGTAGAGATAGCATTAATAATTTAGTGAGAAAAAATATAAAATAAAATAATGTAAATTATATAAAATTATATTATTAACAAATCATGTAAATAGAGGAAAAAAAATAGTTTTGGCGCTATTTCTCAAAAATAATCAAATTTTAAAGGAGAATATGTGACAAAAATGTTGGATTTGGTCACAAACAAAAAGACCATAGTAAATGAGAACAATCTTGGTTCATCCCTTGCATTACTTTTGAATAATTGGGTTGGATTTTTGTCCTACAAAGAGAATTTGAATTATGAAGAAATGTTTGATCATGCTTTATTTTGATTATGTGACTCATCTCACATAGCCCACATAATCAAGGGGCTAATGTTGATAGCTGAAAAATCATGAAGCCTATTACGTGGTTATACTCAAATTTAATCAAATTCAAATCAATTTCACTTATGCTCGTATATCACTTTTCATAACTCATAACACAAAATGCAGCATGCTACTTACAAACTACATCTAATCAAGCGATTGTACCTTCACGCATGCCTTTATTGGGTTTATGTTGCACGGATATGGACATAGACATGGGGACATGGGACACGGAGAAATCTAAAAATGTAGGACACGAACACTACATAGACACAATATTTAAATTAATATAAATATTAACATTTGATATATACAATAAGCTAAAATTAAATTAAAATCAAAATTATTCCTGAACATATCATTTAAAAATTCATACGTCATTAAAGAAAAAAATACGCATTGAACTGAAGAAGTAATTGGAGACAACAACAGAATATAGGTTAGAATACGAGTTTGAATGATTTTATTCGTGTATGAAGACTTTTAATCATAATCTCCTATTTCTATAATAATATATATACACACATATATTATTTGATGCGCTAAAGTGTCCACAAGTGTCGAAGAAGTGTCCTTGAGTATCTAAGGAGTGTCCCCAAGTGTCCAAATAACAATATTTTGGAACACGCCACGTAACATTTTGGACACAGTGTCCTCAAGTATCGGACACGTGACACGTCACTAAAGTGAAGTGTCGATGCTAAATAGGTTGGGGCTTATAGTCATGGGTGTGGTGTGGAAGGTAACAGAAATACACATGCTCATTTTTGAATTAAATGATCAGTAATTTTGGTCTTGGGCCTGAAATTAAAACTCGATGGTTTACACCAAGAATGAATGGTGATTAAGAATTAGACCTCATTTATATGCCAAAACTGAAAAATAATAAGAATCCCAAATATGCAAATTCATCCTCTGCAGCCCAAACAGCATCCTAAACTATTTTGTCTCGTTCAACTCACACACTCCAGCAATGAGAAAAATAACAAATAATCAAGTGCTTTTCTCATTCCTTACACATTCAAAAAGACTAATTTCCTTAATTCATAATTTCCAAATTATCGATCACTGCAATGGGTTAAAAAATACGAGACCCACGCCTAGGGCCCCCAAACCCAAAGGCCCCCCAAAATTCTAAATTCTCAGGTATTTACAGAGAGAGAGAGAGAGAGAGAGAGAATCATATTATCGGGTCTCACCACTCAAACATACTAACCAAGTAAACGACTGAAAAAAGTGGTAATACCACTTGAGTGACTTGACTGACATGTAAGTGAGTGATGTGACTAATCATGCTGCTATCCACCCCAGGGTTAAGCAGCCTAGGGCTATTTTTTTAAAAGTGACACGTGTTGTGATCTCACTCGTTTAAATTATCGATTTTGTAAAGATTGACTGAGCTTACAATAAGCTCAGTACACATGACCCTAATCCTTGCTCAGGAAATTAACACGGCTAAACACGTACCCCTTCGCCAGAATAATTGTCGGCTGCCACGCGAACCTTCCTTTCTCCACATTCCTCTGCACTTTCTTTGCTGTGGACACTAAAATTCACTATGGGCACCCTTTCTTCTTGTACCGATCTTGCACCGATCGAGGTCACAGAGATTACCGATTGAGTTCCGGAGGCCATGTCGAGTTCCAATCTTGCACCGATCTCTTTGCTCTTTGAATTAGGTCATCAGAGGCCATGTCGAGTTTTGACAATTGCTGGCGCAAAATCTAAAGGATGAGCAACCCATTAACACTGCTAACCTCGATCTCGGCAACATCGACCTCACCGGTAGTAGGAGCTGCTCGATCTTCTCCGATTGATCTTCTTCTGCTAAATTTGTCTATGGTGTTCGAGTGGAGGCGAACAAAAAGTGAGCGCATCAGGGAGAGGGGGTAGAAGGAGAGAAAGAGAAAGAGAGAGGGGGTTGCGGCAAAGAAGGAGGATTTGGATTTTGGAGATGGCGGCGGCGATTCTCCGGCGACTGTTGTTAGTTTTGGTAGGGTTTGGAAATCACATGTGGTGAGCTTATAATAAGCTCAGTCAACGTGGGTAAATTTTGACTATTACAATCAATCACACCTTGACATGTGTCACCAAACTAAAGGCTAAATTGAGTGCTTAGCCTTGTGGTGCATTCCAAAATTTTCCTGTTCCCTTTCATTATTTCTTGTGTTTTGTACTTTTGTTCAGGTGTTTTTTTTTCACGTTGAAGTGCTTATACTATCGATTGGTAAAAATTTTGTTCAGATTAATTTCCCACATTCTAAAAGATACGACGAATTTTATTTAAGTGATTCAGAGTTTGACAACCTCTTGATGTAACAATTTTATTTTTAATTTTTAAAACATTTGAATTGGATTATATTTGATTATCTATTCATTATCATGTAAAACATATCTAATGTTTTTTATACTATTTTATTCAAAAATAATGTTCCGCAATATTTGGGTCCCAAAAAAAATTTCACCTTGGGCCCCCAAAATCTGAGGGCCGGCCTGACACCATGCTCATGTCTTAATGCTTATTTCATGATCTGAATAACATATTCAAGTTGTTATCACTTGATTAATGATTAACTCAGCCTAATCTCATCTTATTCAAAAAGGCCCTTACAAAAGTCAATCATGGGATGACAAGAACAAGAGAAAGAAAAATAAAAAATGAGAAGAAATTACGAATAAAGATGAAAATTAAAGGTTATCACTTAATAACGCTAATTAAATAACAAACCCACTTACTGATGTGACAATTGCCATATCAACTGAAGTTTGTCCTTAATTAATCAAAACTATATATGAATGTATTATCGGATTTTGATTTGGTTGAATTTTTTTACTAGATATCTATTCATTGAATCTAAACATCTAACAACTGATTTGTTAAATATAATTAAAAAAGTGAATCGATTACAACAAATAAGTGAAAAAACGTATATTAATTCTCATTATAGAGTCCTTAATAAAGGAGCCTCCACACACACAATTATATAATTGTTGGGGTCCTAGTATTAAATTTTCTCATGTAAAGAGGTCTTAACATAAAAATCATAAGAATTTTATTATTTTGATCATCACACATTTAATTTTAATAATTGAAATTGTGTCTTTTTTATCGTGTTTCATAACTCTTAACTAGACATGTTAAATTTCGGCCAATTTGATGTCTGATTGGTCATCCAAATGACAAAATATAAAGCGCAAGAGAATAACTGAAATTATTAGAATGGTTAAACAACAAATGGTCAAAACGATTTTTGATCAAAGGGGTATTTATAATACGGATGACTTCATTGTCATGATGTCACGTTTAAGTGAGATAAATCTAAAAACTTTGCACCACCGTTTGATAAGAACCTCCTTAGCTTGATATCTTTCAAATTAAGAGTTTTATTGACTACCCTCGAGCGGTGAAATACATGAACATGTTATTTTATATAAATGTCGTTATTTTATATAAATGTCGCAATACAATACAAATTGTGAGAACAACTGGAAAAAGACTCAATTGAGAGTCTAGGACTATGGATCTTAAGTTGTCCAATTGCCATAGAGTGTACAGGTGACTGTATCCTCGGAAGGACACATTGTACTGACATGGTGAAACGTTGTGTTTTCATATAATTTCTGAATGATATGATAGAAATCTAATATAATTTCATGATAGCATATCATTTTATTTATGTTTCTTATATTTTATTATTATCAATTAACACACAAATGCAGTAATCAGAACGTCCTCATACTAGAGCATAGCAGACCATGCTCTAGACCAAACATACACACGTAAAGACCAGCCCTTTCAAGATTTGCTTGCTTTGGGCCAGCTAAGTTCCTAATCATTAAAGCAGTCTTGGACATGAAAATGTGTCCTTCCGATGATACAATCAGAACGTTGGCATACTAAAGCATAGAAGAGCATGTGCTTTGGAGTCATATATTGTGATCAAGTGGTTCCTGCTTGTAAGTCAAAGTATTATTTGGGCTTGATTGTTACTCATAATCAGTAGCTTCACTGGAGAAGACTTTTCGGAGAATTTCAATTTTTAACATTTTCGATAATTTAAGCTAAGTGGAGATTGCCAGTTTGTGGCTTAAATTTAGTAGCCCAATGTGGATGTGCCTTTGACGGCAAGTTGCTGGCCATATTGACTCTATATGTATGTTTGATGTATGTTGTTGACAGAGGCAGAGAGAAGAGTACGCAGCCCTGCATACGTAGCAACCACTATTTAGTGCAACCTGAGATTTCTCTTCGACCATATGGACATTAGAGTTTGCTTCATCTCTTTTGGTTTGGCATTATACTTTATATTAGTTGTTTTAATCTCTCTCCTTTGGAGCAAGAATATATTCCTATTATTGTATGCTCTTTGCTCTTTGATCAGTGAGTGCATTCGGATATAATTGAGTTTTGAGTTTGAGTGTGAAACACCTTCTAATCTCCTTTCGATATTAGTGGAATCTTCTCACCTTCTCCTCCCGTGGATGTAACCCCATTTGAGTGAACCATGTAAATTTGTGTCTTATAAATTTTCTATTTAGAGAATTTCTATTTGGACATTTTTATTTGCTCAATTGACCTCCTTCCTCTATTTTGCTATCAAACTTCCCAATTTAGCCTTATCAAATGTGTTAAAAAAATCCTCATGCGGCATAACCATATGTATGAAGAGGTGCAAGTAGAAATTGAGCAAATTGCTGGAGAGGTCCTTATTCATCGACCTCCTTCATAGAAGTTGAGCAAATTGACCTCCTCCATCGATAGCAATTCCAAACTGCTGGAGATATAGTACCAAATGTATGAAGTATAAGACTTTCTACATCCTGCAAACTACAAACTAATAAAGAAATATCACGAATGGCACCTGTAGCTAGGTGAGATGCAATTGTGAGGTGATTGTAATCGGCTTCGGCCCTTGCTAGTGGAGCAAGCTAGCCATTATTTTTGGATTTTACTTAATCTATTCACGTCTCTAAAATCAAAAATTGAAACTTCTATCTCTTGAGCAGTCTGTTCACACTTCACACAGACATAACAAAGCTCTCTCTAGTGAGATGCTATTGTGGTGATCAATTTACGAATTGAATTTTAAGTTTTATATGAGATTTGGGTGAACTTTTGTCTTTTGTTTGGAATTAGGTTCTTTCATAAAAAATTCGTGTATGTGTAGTGTGACTAGGTGAAGGGAAGGAGGAGAAAGAAGGAACAAACAGATTGCTAGGGTACAAGTATCGTATGATACTCACAGAAGTATCGAACTGAATGTTTCTTGTTTTAGATTATGAAGGGTAAAAGTAGATTGTAATTTAATTCAAAAAATAAGGCGATATGATGTAGTGAGAAAATATGAATGTCCAATAGAAACACTCTTCTATTCGCCGAACTTTGTATTTTTTAGAGCTTCTGAACAACGGTCCACACCATCTTATCGCTGGAAAGGGACCTCATTTATCACAGCCAGATTATATACTGATGATTTTGGCTTAGACGTTGAATTGATTGGAATGACATTTAAGTAATTTCAACTGAGATGTACCTCTACAGCTACTATCTGATTATAATGACCTCAAAAATCAGTATTTTTGATGATTGAAATCCCACTTGTATTGCCAAAAACTCATTCTATTGGTATCTCATCTCTAAAATCTTTGAAGGACATCCCAAATTCTGCAAGAAAGGGGAACTCTGAAAATTGTCACATGAAACATTTTTCCCCTCAGGTCCAAACTAACAAATCTCACCAGATAATCTATTCTCAAACAGATTAAAAAAAAACACCTACAAGAACCCCACTTCCATGGGAATAGAACCATCAAAATTGTTAATTGATAAATCCAACATTATTGGTAAGCTTAATATTTCTTTTGGAATTAAACCGCTAAGGATTCAAAAGCTAGCGAATTCACGCATTGATCAAGCCTTTGACATGAGCAATAAGCTAATTCAAATAAAATATGTTTCATAGTGAAGATGTGCACAAACACAGAGCGCAACAAACAACCAAATATCAAATAGTTTTGTAGAATTCATACGGTCTCAAAAAAAAAACACGGTGTGTTAAGATGATAACATACGATAATAGGAATGATATTGATGTAGAATTGTTTGTTGTACTGAAATCAACGTGAATGTTACAATATATACAGAGTAGGAGATGTGCATTAGTTCCGTGATTCTAGCCAACTACTGATATGGAAAAGATACACAAATTTGTTACAATGTATGTTAAGATAACAAGCTATAACTATTTAGGATTGATTCCCATAGATGTCTCAATACTTCCCCTCAAGTTAGTGTATATTGATTACACTTAACTTGCTTAACAACTCTGTAAATTGCTTAGGATGCAGTGGCTTAGTAAACATATCAGCAGGTTGCTCTGCTATTCGAATGTGGGCAGTTTTAACAAGTCCTCTTTGGATCTTTTCACGCACAACATGACAATCAATCTCAATGTGTTTTGTGCGTTCATGAAAGACATGATTGGATGCGATATAGAGAGCAAATTGATTATCACAAAAGAGTAATGCTTGTTGTATACCTTTGATGTTCAAATCTCTCAAGATATGTTGCAACCATGTAATTTCACAACAAGTAGAGGCCATAGACCTATACTCGGCTTCTGTACTGGATCTAGATACCGTACTTTGCTTCTTCTTCTTTTTCCAAGATATAGGTGCATTACCAAGAAAAATACAATAGCCAGTAACTGACCATCTGGTGTCTTTGCATCGCACCCAATTTGCATCAAAATAAGCTCTTAATTACAAAGTACCACTAGATGGCAAGAGTAATCCTTGCCTCGGCGTTTGTTTCAAAGACTGAAGAACTTTGTGAGCAGCTTCTAGGTGCAGTTCACGTGGCTTGTCCATGAATTGGCTGAGGATGTAAACTCCATACACAATGTCCTGTCTAGTGATAGTGAGGTAGATTAATCTTCCTACCAATCTTCAATACTGTGATGGATTAGACAACAACTTTCCTTCTCCTTGTGTTAGAGTGTTATTGTACTCAACTGGAAATGTGGTAGGTTTTGCTCCAAGGAAACCTGAGTCTTCTAGTATTTCCAACGCATATTTTCGTTGGCTCAAGATAATCCCCTGTTTAGAACGGGCAACTTCTATGCCAACAAAGTACTTCCGCACTTCCATATCTCTCAACTTGAACCTATCAAATAGATACTTTATCATGCTTGATATGTCATCCAGATGGCTTCCTGCTAGAATAATTCATCAACGTAGACCAACAAGACTGTAAAATGGCCTTTATGGTTTCGAGTAAATAAAGAGTAATCTAACCAGGATTGTTGAAAACCGGCTTCTCTAAGAGCATTGGATAATTTGATGAACCATTGTCTTGATGCTTTGTTTGAGTCCATACAATGACTTATGCAATTTGCAAACTCGTGTCTCCCCCTTTCCTCCGAAACCAGGAGGAAGCTGCATGTAAACATCCTCATATATATCCCCATTTAAAAAATCATTGCTGATGTCAAGTTAATGACGATGCCAACCCTGAATAGAGGATAAACTGAGAAGAATTTTGACGGTGGTAAGCTTGGCAACAGGCGCAAATGTTTTACGATAGTCAATCCCTTCAACTTGACTGTAACCTTTAGCAACAAGGCGTGCTTTATGGCATTCTATATTGCCATTAGGATTGTACTTGATTTTATACACCAATTTACAACCAATATGGTGTTTATTTGCTGCTGGTGATACAAGACTCCAAGTATGGTTGGCTTGCAATGCTCAGATTTCATCTTGCATGGCTTTGCACCATTGTGGATCAAGAACTGCCTGGGAAAAAGATGTAGGCTCGCGATGCATGACTAGTGCAGTAATAAAAGCTCGATGTGTAGGAGAGAGTCTATCATAAGACAACACGTTTGAGATAGAATGAGCCATACCTGAGACCTCGGTCGATAAAGATGGCGGAATAATACGTGAGGGGAGAGCTGCCTTGATGTGAAATTCTTGCAAAAGGCTTAATGTTCGTTTAGGACGAGTAGATCGACGCAGAGGGGGTTGATTGGAAGATGTAGAGTGATCGGACACAAGAGTAGAAGTATTAGCTAAAGAAATTGTGTTTGTGGGAAGAGAAAGAGACGTGGTTGAGGTGGAAGACAGTTGTTCGAATTGTCGTGCAGTGGAAGTAGGATGTGGAAAAGAAGGCGTAATGGCAGGAGGTGAGGTCGTGTTTGTATTGTCAACAAGGATGGAAACAAGGGTTTTGGAAGATTTTGTTTCAGAAAAAGGTTGACTTGCCTGTACAGGCAGAGATTCGGGTGCGTGAGTTGTGCGCACTGACGTGACAGAATCAAAGGAATAAGGAGTAGGATAAGATGGCAGAGAGGAAGGAGTGCTGGCTTGATAAGGGAAATCTGACTCAAAGAAAATAACATCCCGGGAAAAGAGGATTTTCGCACTTTTCAAATCGTAAATGCGATAACCCTTTTTAGCATGTGGATACTCCAAGAAGATATACGCAACTGACCTAGGATCGAATTTGCTTGGCTTGGATGGGTGTGTGGAAACAAAACTGTGAAAACCAAAGACTTGAAGATGATCATGTGTGGGTTCTTTGGAGAAAAGCTTTTCAAAAGGTGTTTTGCCATTCAAGTTTGGTGTCGGTGTCCGATTAATAAGATAACTGGCAGTCAAAATAGCTTCACCCCAATTTTTTTTGGCAAATTGGCTTGGAAAAGAAGAGCACGAGCCACATTTAGTAAGTGACGATGCTTTCTTTCCGCAACCCTATTCTATTGGGGATTATTGACACAAGTGGTTTGATGCTCTATGCCTTTTGACGCATACAAATCTTTCATAGCAAACTCTGGACCATTATCACTTCTAATGATTTTAACACGTTTATCAAATCGATTTTTGACCAAATGAACAAAACTGAGAAGAAGTAAATGTGTGTCAGATTTTTGTTTCATGAGATAGACCTAGGTACCCCATGAATAATCATCAACAATGGTTAAGAAATATTGTGCACCGATGAGTGAAGGAACATGGTAACCACTCCAAATATCAACATGAATCAATTCAAAATAGTCTTTACTGGAAGTAGTACTTAAAGAAAATGGATGTCTAGTTTGCTCAGCCAAGGGGCAAATCATGCAATTATTTGGTGCACAATTATTTTTGGAAAAAGGGAATAACGAAAGAACTCGTTGTGATGGATGTCCCATCCTTTGATGCCAAAGATTTGGTGTTTGGACTTGAGCTATATTACACATTCCTTTCTGGTGGAGATCAAGACAGTAGACTCCTTCCCTCTCAACTCCTGTCCCAATCGTCTTCCTCGATCGTAGGTTCTGCACAATACAAATCTGTCTCAGAAAGATGGTGATATAGAACGAATCACGAGCCAATTTGCTAACTGATATCAGGTTCAGATAAAATGAGAGCACACATAGCACGTTCTCAAGTTTTAATTGTGATGAAAATACTACGGTTCCAATGTGTGTAACATGAGCTGATGAACCGGAAGGGAGACGCACAGTATGGTTCATGGCAAGTTTCTTTGAAGTAAGATATTTGTCATCACAAATAATGTGATCACTGGCACCACTGTCAATAAGCCAAGTTGGTGTGTGACAACAAGTATTGGCTAGGAAAATAGCCTTACGAGAAAGTTCTTCATAATTGACAATTTTACTGTCTTGGCTAGAATTTTGGCCACTGCTTAGAAGGGTGAGCAACCTTGCACGTTCATCTTCAGAGAAAGGGAATGATGCAGACCGACCTTGGTTGTCACAATAGGCTGAGACATGGTTCACTTTGCTGGTTCCTTCTCCAGCTTGCATTGCCTTTCTTTTCGAACACTCTTCATACACATGACCTTTGAAGTTGCAAAATGAGCAACAAAGATTTTGTCGGCATGTGTCAGCGGTATGTCCCTTCCAATTGCAGAGTGTGCATCGGAGGTGGGCCTTACAATTTTTAGTTGAGTGGTTGTTGCGATTGCATTTGGCACAGCGAGACTTGTCTTTATTGCTGGAACTGTGTGCTTGCTTGCGCACATAGCCCGCAAAGGGCTTAGTGGAAGACTCGGAAGGAGCACCCGTTGTAGCGCCTTGCTGCACATAGAATGCGACGGAATCCGAAGGCTGCATGGTTGTTTTGCTTGCCGAGACCGTTGTTTGCTTCTCAGTGCGATAGAATAAACTTTGTTCAAGGTAGGCAGTGGATCCATGCCTATGATGTTGCTTCGGGTGCTAGAAAATTCATCTATCAAACCCATCAGAAACTTTATAATCTTTTGTGTTTCTATGTATGACTTCAACTCTTCTCCCGCATCATAAACTCAAGCAGTGAAGTTGCAAAGGGCCTCCTCCTCATCCCAAAGGCTCTTGAGTTGAGTGAAAAAGGAAGTAACCGATGAAGAGCCCTGCGTACAATTATGTATAACATTCTCAATATAAAAAAGTTGAACTGTATTAGTTTGTCCTAACCTCTCATATAGCTCAAGCCACACAGTTCTTGCGTCTTTGCGGTGAGAATTTTTTTTTCTAATTTCTCTTGACATCGATGCAAGCAGCCATGTTTTGACAAGTATATTGCACTGATTCCAGTTATTTTGTTCATCCAAATTCTTCACGAGTTTGGTTAGGGTTCCTTCAGCTAACCGTATTTTGTTTTTGATTTGGAGTGCCATCTTCATGTTTTCAATCCAAGAACTGAAGTTGTCCTCCATGAGTGATTGCGGAACAAGGATTACTCCTAGTTGATCTAAATGGTGAATGTATAGGGGATGATTGGTATTTTCCCATGCTGGAGCTGTCTGTGATAAAATTGAATCGGCTTTTCTTTCTTCTCCTGTCATAGTTGTCGACAAGGTTTTAGGGTGAGGGTTTTTGTGTTTGTGAGGGGCCTCAAGAGCACGAAGGCTCTAATACCATAATAGGAATGATATTGATGTAGAATTGTTTGTTGTATTGATATCAATGTGAATGTTACAATATATACAGAATAGGAGATGTGCATTAGTTTCGTGATTCTAGCCAACTACTGATATGGAAAAGATGCACAAATCTGTTACAATGAATGTTAAGATAACAAGCTATAACTATTTAGGATTGGTTGCCGTAGATGTCTCAATATACGATGTTGGTGAGGACTTAAAATAAGGCTCCGAGTTTCCCAGAGTGCCCTGGAAATCCTAGTTCGTTAGGGTTTTGCATCTTTTCTGTGATTTGTGCCGTTGACCACCATCGACGAAAACAAGTTAGCCTTCTTCTCTTGTTTTGATTTGTGTGGGGGGATTATGGAAATCTTATCGTGGAATATTAGGGGGACCAAAGATTCAGTAAAGCTTACCACTTTGAGATCTCTGGTGGTGACGAAGAAACCGTTGATCGTCTTCTTAATGGAGACCAAGATGATGGCAGAATTGAGATTGGAGAATTATCGCAGAGCCCTAGAGTTTGAACACGATTATTTGGGTATGTGTTCTGCGAGAGGAGTCAGCGGCCTCATGTTGTTATGTGCGGATGAGATTGATCTTCACTTACAGGGCTATGATCCTGTATTGATGCCGATGTGACGATTGTGAGTGTTTCTTTTCGGTTGACTAGATTGTATGGATAACCGAGACGCCACTTGCAAAATAGGCGATCCACACTGAATTATTGCACGTTCTTTTTTTGATATTGATGTCTCTGTAATTAAATGGATCGGGTCCACAAGAGTTCACTTTTACAGACATCCGTGGCTAATTAGACACGGTTATCTGTGTAAAAATCGTTTGACACGGGCATCTGTATACATTCAGACCGACATCGTGTACACTGACTTCACACGGTTAACTGAGTTGTAAGTTCATATACATTGCTACAGATATCTATATCGATTGATACGAAGCCACTGATATTTGCGTAGACTTTTACTCCATGTTTACGAGGTGTTATCTTACGGATGTCTGTGTAAGTGTGCTAACATATATACATAGCTATCGGTGGGATTTGCTTATACAATTCAAACTGATAACCATATGGAAAGTATTCCACACAGATTACAGTGCCGGTTCTTTACTGAAAAAGTCGCATGCATCAATTTGCAAATATCTCTCCAGAAAATCCTCATTTTGCTGTTGTTTTCACTTATTCCTTTCGCTCCACTCTCTCTCATATTTCTAGATCTCAGTTTCACACTTCGTTCTTTTCTTCTCTTCACTTATTAGTTCAACCCACCTCCCCTGGCAATATCCCCGACCCACCTCCCATCATTTCAATTGTCATAGCCTCCATTTCTCCTTTAGATACTTGGGTTCTCCCGAGCGATCCTCGGAGCTGGTGAAATCGCTCATAAAGCAAACCCAGCAATCCAAGAAGAGACCGACAGAGCCTTTTGAAATGGTTTCATCCCACTTATTAGATTATGTTTTTGATGTTGGGAAATTCATTTTTCAGGTAAAACATTAATCTGAATATAAGAAGCTCAATAAGAGGAAATCGTGCAATTGGGTAAGTCTTCTTTGCTTACATTTTTCCTTTTTATGTTCATAAAATTATTTAGTTTGTTCATTTGGTTCACAAGCTGCATTTTACTCTTCCAGAAAAGGAAAAGTAGTGAAGTCAACAAGAGGAGGAGCCAAGGAAGGGTGGAGCTGTTTGGCTTGCGCGTCGTTGTGGTTGTAAGCATGGACGTAAAGATTGCTCGGTGGTGTGACTTGTTTCTTAAATTAGAGTAGGTTAGCTTTACAAGTTTGCATTGTTAGCTTCTCGTTCATTTTGGTTTGCCATACTGCTCCCCATTTTTTGTAAAACGTCGGATTATTATTCAATACATGGGTGATGACCGTGATGTTGCTTCAGATGTATGTATACGAATTGGATGAATTTCTAATTTCTTGATAACCAAACGTATTACAATATTCAAAAGAACATAATTTTACGTAATTTAATTTTGAAAAGAAATTATATTTCCTATACACGAAAAGATGAAATCTGTGGGTTATTAAACTCAATTCGTCCACGGATATATGTGTGAATTGAGGAGCATTCTCCACGGATACTCTTAGTTCAGGAAGCCAAGTTGTGGTAGGGTCCACCTCCAGCTTACGCACGGTTTAGCGTGTGAAATTCTTATGCCACTGATACCTAACATAACATCTGTGGGTGCGTTGTGCCAAAGCCTTTCCACACGGTCATCAATGTGAAAAGGCCTTATTCTACACTATTTCTAAACCGTGTGCAATTCTTAGTTTTTTTTAGTAGTGAGACCTACAAATCGTTAGAAGATTTGGGATCTTCTTCGAGAATGGCGACAGTGGAACTATTCGATCAATGACTTGTTGGTGACATTAATGAGATACTCATCGACAATGAAAAATTGGGTGGTCCTCTAGGGTCGGCATGGCAGATGGCGAATGTGCGTGCATGATTGAATGATTATGGTATGGTTGATTTGGATACAATCGGTGGTGCTTTTACCTAGCATGATTCAACTATGCAATGTCGATTGGATTTTGCTTTGGCCACATCGACGTGGCTTAAATGTTTGTGGGCAGCTTATGTGATAAACCTCCCTCCTTAGAGCATCCGCATCGGCGACCGTCTTGTCCAAATAAATGGTAAGGTTGGTTAGATTTTGCTCGAACAAACCGGAAAGAGAGATGCAGCAGTGAAGGAGGAGAGGACGGTGCACGAACAAAACCAGATATGAGCAATCACTCAAGCATAAACTTTTGGCGAAGCCCACTGCCGGTGAGTGACTCATGCACGTTCAATTTCTTTTCTTTTAAGCATGTGCAAAACAATGAAAAACATAAGTGATGCACGAATAAGAGAGCGACATTTGTCTACGCTGTTAGAAATTTTACCCTGCAACGGTCCAATGGATCTGGGCCTTTAATTTTGAATCTGAAATTTAATCCAACGGTTCATATTTAAAGAAAATGGCTATTTTTAATAAACTTAAACTAAAATTAAAACATCTAAAACTCATAACAAATATTTCGAGAGTCCAAAAAATTATACGAAAAATTCCTACAAGTTCGTAATAAAATACTCTATAACTCTCATGAATAAAGTGTAGTCATATTCATTTATGAAAAATAGTCGATTTTAAAAGTTCGTGTTTACGATAAATTATGTATATTTATTTAGTCGATAACGGCACGTGTCACATTATTATTGGTCGTAAATCTTACTTATAAATAATTTAATAATATTTTGCAACATGATGAATTGAAATTGCTCTTGCATTTTGTGTATGGGTGCATCCAAAATTTAATTTGCTCTTGCAAAAGGGGGATTTGGTTTGCTTGAGCAATTTTGAGCACTTGCTCTAGCAATTGCTAGAGCAACCGGTGTGGATGCTCTTAGGCCTCTGATCATGCACCATTACTGGTTCATGCTAGGCAAACTCCATTAATGCAATTTGCAGACTATCAACATTTCTTTCGGTTTGGGGCTATGTGGGCAAACGTTGAGGAAAGTCATGATGTTGTTCGAGAGGCTTGGGAGCATGTCAGTACACTGGTGAATGAAATTGAAGAGTTTCGGCTGATAAGGAAGATTCGCAATACAAGAATGGAGTTGCTATTTTGCGCTAAGGTGTCTCATATGTTTGCCTGACTGATTTCCTATATGTGGTTTACTTGGAACGGCCACAATGATAAGGTGTGAAATAAGAAGCAATTTGATAGTCAGACCCTTAGCTCTCATATCTTGTAGTGAACCGGCCACCAAACCGCTCAGGTTAGGAGATTTAGAGTTGGCAAAGATCGGATGTAGATCTGCATTGTGTGTGCATGGATGGTGCTTTTGATTCTAAACAGTATGTTGGAGGTGTAGGAGTGGTTGTTCGAGATTGGAATGGTCATTGAGCGAGTATACTCGGCCTTGGCTGCGGAAATTGATGTAGCCTGGCAAGCTTGTCAGCTTATTTTTTATTGTGGACTTTCACCTATTCAATTGTGTTTAGACTCACTGATTGTTGTTAAAGCAGTATAAGATTTATCTACTGTGAGTATTACTTTTAGGGAGTCCTGTCGAGATGTTCAGGAGGTTTACCATTAGGTACTGAGTGTGATTTTTCTTCATATGCAGATGGAAGGCAATCATGCTGCTCATATTATGGCAAAGTGGGATTTGTACAATGCGAATACCCCGCCCCTTTTTCTTCACACTCCTGCTTTTCTTACTGTTGTACTCAAAAGAGATTGTACTCCTTAATGCCCATTAATAAACTTTATATTGTTCTTATAAAAAAATAAACAAACAAACAAATACTCAAAATCTCAGCAAACAACATACTTACATAGTCTCAAAAACACATAACTTACCCAAAAAAAATTGACATGTCGCACTCAATGGTTACACTTGTCCATGAGGATGCAGAGGTCATCTGTCGTTTCATGAATCTCCTTTGAAAGCTGAGTGGTTGGGGAGCAGATGGCACACCCCTTGCAGTAGCTGGCTTTCAAAACGCGTTCGACGAACTCAACTTCCTCCGGGGTGTGAACGACTTAATATAGTTGATTAAACCTCTCACTGTATTGCTCCACTCTCGCGGAAGTCTTGAGCTTCAAAAGTTGTTCTCCCAGATGATTCATGGTATTCTGGAGTGCCTAGTCAGTGATGAAAAGATCCATGGCTGGTATGGGCTCTAGATGACTCAAGGAAATCAGGAGTGCCTGATTAGTGATGAAAAGATCCATGGCCGCTATAGGCTCTAGATGATTCATCGAAGGTCTGCCCATGAAAAAGCTCCACTTAAGCAGTTGCAGGCCGGACCTAAGGATTTTAGACCTGAGGAGTGAATCAAAAATAATACTCTCTCATAGTCATACCAAAAAAAATGACAAATATAATCCAAACCAATCTACTATCACATTATTCTCATATCTACAAGAACAAATCCAAATCATACATACACTATCATTTATGTTTGATTTGTTAATCATAAGCCAAATACAAACCTATAATCAAACACTTATAAACCAAACCAATATAAATTGATGTTTCGACATAGTACATAGACAAATAAAACTAAATGTTTGATTTGTTAATCACAATCCAAACACAAAACTATCAAGTACTTATAAACCAAAACAATATAAAGTGATGTTAGACATAAAGTCAATGAAAATGAAATTGAATGAATTGACCATACGATGCGATCCCTAAAATATTATACATATGTGATAAAAAGTTCAGCCAATTATACTTTTGTTTTGATCTCCATTCGTCGAGTCAAACTCGACAGTCGTTTATATTTTTTTTGTTTGCTCATTTTGACCAATGAAGCATTTCGACAATTCAATTATTTATCTCTTCGTGACTACGACATCTTACAGGAACCTCTTTATGTATGTGGAATAATTTACTTTCCCAAATGTCATCAAGATAGTATTTCGTGTTGTGACTCGTACAAAGAGAAAAGAGGAGCATCTAACAATGTCTGCATTAACTACATTGATCCAGTTTGAAAAAAAATGTATATGAATAAATCGACGGTTCCATGCGGTCATTGAACTCTTATATAGATGTGGTTAAATTTTTAGCCAGTTTAGTAATAGTTTTGATCTCAATCCGTCGAGTCAAATTCGACGTTCATTTATGCCCTTATTGTTTATTTCTGCTTATTTTATCCTATAGCAGACTTCAAAAATTCGAATTTTGGTCTTGTTGTAACCATGACATCCTACGGACAATCTATATATGCTCGTATAAAAATTTACCTTCTCAAAATTCATCACGATACCGTTCTCATTTGTGACTCATACAAATATAAAATATGGGCATAAACGACCATCAAGGTCAGCTGCGTGGATCGATGCCGAAATAATGACGAAAGTGACTCAAAATTTTACTTCACATATAAAATAGTTCTATATCCACATCCTACGCTCGATTTTTTTCATATTTTTTTTGCTTCTAACTTTTTCACATTCTAAGGTTTGTATTTGTTCATAAGCATTAAACAATTTATAAAACACTAGTAGCCACCTCGTTACTTCGTGTAATCCAACGTATAAGTTTGTGAATTACCTTTTATAAGGAAATGAAAGTGAAGTAGGTACCATGAAAAGATAGTGAAAATTGTCAATTTTTTTTCTTCTGATTATTGAGCTATTTATTTTGATTTTTGAGAGTTTCAAGCAATCCATTTTATTCAAAATAACAATAACGTAAAGGTTTGAATATGTCGATTGTTGGAAAGTTTACCCCTCCACACTTTATGCACTATGAAATAGCTCATAAGTGTAAAGAGTTATTTCCGCCCGCAAGTATACCGGGTTAAGTTATAGAATTTGTAAGGAAGTCGAGTGTCAAACCCACGAGGTAGTTCGAATTGATAAAGCGCTTAAACTACGACTAAACAAGACACTAACTTGATGCTAAACTAAAATGAAATGCATATGTGTATGTGTATCTCACACTACTAAGTCATTTGGAGACCTAGCATTGTAAGGGTGATTAGATTATAGTGAGTGATTATACGAGTTGATTGATTGATTATACTAATCCAAGAGAAATTAATTAACAAACAAATTCACAATAAGCGAGAATGGTTGGCTAGGCAAATCCCCACTAATTACTTGATGCTCAAACAATGTCCTAATTTGTGTATGTAATTAAAGTCCATTTCACACAAGTGGATGTCTAAATCGTAACCTTTTGGGTCATATTTGGTTTTGAATCCAAGCTCCTAGTCCATTTCGGACTCTAGACGACTTAAACCCAACTTTGAAGTATTTGGTGAACCGGGACCAAAACCTAAACTATTTCGGGTTTACATCTTGACCGTATATCACGTGAGTGAGGCAAACAAGTGTAGTATGTGATATTTGTGGAAGGTTCCTCTTTTTGAACCTCTATTGGAGAACCTGGGAGAAAGTCTAAGTGAATCTCCCAATCCACACTTTTTGAGTTACAAATTGAAAGACCCAACTAATAGCCATAATAACCTCTCGATTCAATGCGCGCTTAACCAAAGCTCCTTAAATCTATCGAGACTCAAGGAGGCTCTAATCTTTACTTAGTGCTAAGGAAACCAAACCTTAAGGTAAACCCTCTTGGAATAGACTCTAATCATGTTTACATGCTCATCTAGCCTTAAGTGGGTAGCTAATTCAACCAAGGTCCAATTTTTAGCTTCTTAATGCATACATCAACTTAGTTAAGGTCAACATATGGATAAATGAAACTATACATGAAGCCCAAACACATAAACAACCACAAACACATAGTAAACCCACTGACTAACACATGTTTCACACAATAAACACAAAAACATAAACCATACATAAACCAATCTATCATTTGTCTACATCAAATGGCTAGGGTTCTAACCCTAGCCTCCCAAATTGGTCAGACTACTCACTACACATAAAGAAA
This sequence comes from Geum urbanum, assembly GCA_946800695.1. Taxonomy (NCBI): domain Eukaryota; kingdom Viridiplantae; phylum Streptophyta; class Magnoliopsida; order Rosales; family Rosaceae; genus Geum; species Geum urbanum. The sequence continues at coordinate 15,565,016 of OX327001.1, forward strand.
ATGGAGTCTAGATGCATAGAGAGGAGTCAATAGGTATATGAAATAACCGAAGAGTCCTGTTAAGCAAAGCCTTCAAGTTCTTCAAGTCTTTCTTCGCTTTTTACTGCTTCCTTGCTTCTTGGCTCCAAAAGATGATGAACCCACCTTAGGCTAGGGTGAAGAAGGTAGATATGAGAGTATGGTGGTGGTGATGGAGGTTTGTAGGCCTTTTGGTGGTGATAGAGGAAGTGTTTGAGGTGGTGGAGAGAGGTAGGGGTTAGGATAAGGTTGAAGGCTATAAAGAGAGACTAAAACTATGAAAGGTGAAAATGAGGTGAGATAAGTGTGTGTTGAGAGGGGAGCTCGACCCTAGTTAGTATATAGAGATATTTTGGTGTTTTGAAATTAAAAATTAGATGTTTAGACATGATCCAAAATTTTAGGCGTTTAGGTAGTCCTAATGTGTGACTTACCCCAAGTCACGTGACTTGCATGTGCATTCATCTCTCAAAATATCTTCCTTATGAGCTTAGACTCTTAGGCCTTGGCCTAAATTGACTTGGCTCTTGCCATTGACCGGTGATGACTTGTCGGAGTTTGACCATTGACCGACCGGAGTTGACCCTTGACCAACGTTGACTTTTCATATTTTTCCAGTTTTGCTCCATCTTCTCCAAGGGCTTCGGAAATGCGCTCAATTTCTCCAAAAAATGATTAAATTTCATCTCTTAGAGCATTTCCATGTCAATCCCTCATTTCATAGTATAACAAGGAAACATAATAAAAATGATGCTTTATTCATAGAAGACAAACAATAAGCATGAAATTAGGAATATAATTATCACATAAATATAGACTTAACAAACTACCTCACACTTAAGTTTTGCTTCTCCCCAAGCAAACAAAGAAGAAAACAAAGTAAGCTCAGGTAGACTCAAATTACAAAAGAAATACAAGACTAAACACAAAAACATGTAAGTGTCCCGAATGGTGAATATTTTCTCTTGAAGAACCATGACTAATGGATTGAACTCCTCTTAAGCATAATTAGAATAGGAAATCAATGCATGTCTAATAAACCAAATATGTTACATGTCAAACCAAATGCATGCATTGAGATGTATTTAAACTAACATGTTCCTAACCATTTAACTCTCAAGATATCACTCAATGCACTCGATGGCTTAGAAGGTTAGTGTTTGCACTCAAAAATCAAATTGATCACATGGTTTTCATAGGCATGCTTTTCAACCAAGTGCTCCAATAATCCATAAATACAAGCATTTCAAATCAAGAGGATTTCATCTAGGGTTGTAATGGGGCTAGGGCTAAGGTATTTGGTATTAGAATAAGTGGTGGTAAAAAGTTCCAAAGACTTAGTCGTAGCACCAAAACTTGTCACTCTCACACTCTTCAAAAGCATCACCATGGTTAATCTTTAGTAGCAAGGGCTAGATTTCATCTTGTTGGACCCAAGCATCATTCTAAACTACCCTTGAGCCTTGTGGATAGGCCAAATGCCATGTTTTCTTACTCTTAGGTCTTCCTTAATAACACACTACATATCAACAAGTACGGGGGACATTAATCCAAACTTCTACACTTAAACCTATTTTGGAGAGCTCACATCTTCTTATTTTTTTACATTCTTTTCTAGCTCTCAACATTACTTTTATTTACTTTTTCTTTTCAGCAATCTAACATACAAGTTGTTTGAACAAGTCCATCCTCATACACACACTATGCCTTAGACAACCTTATCTACACTCCATCTCTTGAATGCTAGCTTTGTAATCTCCTAACAAGTATTTAGAACAAGGGTAATGATTTCTACACTAGGCTAAGTGTTTAGGTGTATACATGGAGATGAAAGAAAGGCTAAACATGGGCTATCTAGGGACATAAGGGATACATGGTTATTTGGCCAAAGTGATGATTATCTTAATACCTCTATCATTGTTGTAAACAACTTATGATTGAAAAATGATTTGCACGGTTTAACGCAAGTTCTAGATCATACATAACCAATTGATATCACAGATGAAAGAAATTGTACATTTAATAAGTCAGTCATGCACAAATTGACTAAAAATCTCACAAAGACAATAATAGCTTTGAAACATGTTGATCTTTCTTTTTCTCAAATGCATACATTTTGAGGGACATATGTTTTTCAACTGATCAAAAATGTATTGTTTCTACTTAAGCATCATTCACAAACATTTCCATATTATGCCAAATAAAGAGGGTGCAAACGCTCTGTCGATTGGCTCCTAGCTCCGCAGGCACGAACATGTAAACCAATTAAGGCCAAGTTAGGCCTCGCCATCCTAGCTGCTTGGTCTTCCAAAACTCAATTGTTGAAGGGCATTCCATGATGGGTTGAAGGGTTTCACTCGATGGGTTGAGAACTGAGAAGTTCTGAACAGGAGCAAGCACTCGACGAGTCGAGCAATGACCTCGATGAGTTGAGCTATGAGCCGGATGTAGTTGACAGGTCGAGCAATTTACACGGTGGGTCGAAGGCTGGCAATTTCTGGACAGGAACATGCACTCGACGGGTCGAGGAGACCCAGAATGTGAGCTTTAAAGGTTTGGCCTCCATGCATCCAACCCCTAACTCCTGAATTTCAAATTTGTGCCTTCCCAAATCACTTCACACACAACACACACATCAAACACGAACTAGAACACAAAATATATACAAAGAAAGTGGCAAAATGAGCATCCAAGTCATCCAGGAAGGTGTCAAATAAGCATATGAGTTCATAAAGATAAGTAATGCCACAAAAGACTAAAAACACAGTACATAACCACATTGAAATCAACCAAAAGGTAACCAAGATGTTCAAATGAGATTACAAACCATTAAAAATCCCTACAAAGTTCCAAACAAGGGATAGATAACATAAAAACATATAAGTCAACGATAAGAGAAAATGCACTAAGTCTTCATCCATCCATTCATCAAGCCTCATCGTCTTGCTCCATATCCACATTTCCCATGGTAAAAGGACTGACATTTCTTCCTTGATAATGTTGCTCGAGGGCACTCATCCGATCACCGAGGTTGCTCATTTCCTGCATTACCGCCAAATGGTTGGTTTGCATCATTCCAAAGTAGCCCTCAAAGTAGGCATACATCTACGGGATCATGCATTGGGGTAGACCTTGTGATAGACCTTGTTGTGGAGCATGGGCTTGAAAGGATGAATAAGATTCACCGGCTTGGCGAGAAGAGGGGAGACAGGCGGTACGTCCAAGACTCCTAGCTACCACGGTGTTATTAAGGTCGCGATGGGGTAGCAACAACTCATGTATATTTATTGGAATCCCTCAAACCCCACTTGATCGACATAGGAAGGTGATCGTGCATGGGAACACAAGGGGTCATCTACCATTGATGCAACTGATGATGGAGTCATAAATGAGCTTGCCAAACTCCACCTTCCTCTCATTGCTCATCATGGTTGACATGGCTTGATAGCCCTTCTTGGTGATCTCGCTATTGTAGAGATGGGGCTTGATATTGTGCTTAACAAAGAGCCAGACCACACGGTAAAGTGGGTCAAGATCCCCATTTATAAAGCAACGATTTCCACATGCTGGCACTTGACGTCCCAAACAAGCTTCCGATGCGAAGTTCTCCCAAGACACCGCATCACATCTTTCTCAAAAGGCTTCTCTTTCTGTTCTTGTGAGGGATGGAAAAGACAAGAGGGTCTCAATGGATTGCGGGGTGAGGACTATCTTTCTTTCTTTGAAAGTGAACATTCGACCTTCTTTACCATCCGACACGATATCCTTAAGCATGTCATGAAATTCCTGCACCATCTCCTTATTATACCCATAGAATCCTCCGAAGAGCATTTTGATGTTGTGGTGTTCCACTAACTCAAGGAGGGCCCGGAGTTCGGTTCTAGAGGCCTCCTGGTCAACATTTCTCTCCGCATGAATTGGGCGCAGTTTCTCCAATTTCGAGTAGACTACTTTGCCCACCCTATTCATTTTTCTTAAAAGGTAGCTCGTACTCGGCCGGAGGATCTTGTGACACATTCTTCTTTCTAGGTGGCATGATGATGATGATGATGATGATGATGATGGATAGACGTGGACACCTAGAACACATTATTCACACAAAAATAACTTAGTACTCATATCAAACATATACGTAAATTGCCACGCCTAAGGCCCAAATTCATGTCATCAAGTCATCTCAAAGCATGCTATGTCTTGATTTTATCAACTTCAATTCAAACTCATCATGTAGAGTCTCAAATGTACAAGTCACACAACTAACACACAAAGTAACATAATCATCACATTAGAGTTATCGAGCCTTTAGTCTAATTAAGCAATGCTATCCAATTTCAAACTAAAGCCTCAATAATCCTCACCTAAATAATCACATTACGACTAAAAACAAACAACCACACACAAACTTGCTTCACAATTTCGGCCAAATCATGGATAGTCAACAATTCACCAAATTTTTTTTGATAAGGTTTCATGCAATTGGCCTCATAAATCAACTGCCCATTAGTCCTAGATCATGATTTCAAGCATACATTGACTCAATTAACATTAAACACAAGTTAATCCCAATTTTTTTTGAAGTTACGGTTCATGCATAGGTCAATGTATCGAATTTCATGCATATAGGTGTTAAAATCACACAACTCATACATCTAATTCAAGAAATAGAGCATCAACTAACCACGAACATCAAAAAATCACACCAAATCACCACAAAATTCAAATTAAAAAATTGGGAGTTCAAGAACAATACCTCTAGGAAGATGCTTCAAAACCTCTCCAATAACTACACACAAGGAAATACAAGCCTTGGCTTTCGAAAATTTGAAAGATTTTTGAGTGAAATTGAGTGAATTATGAGTTAGAGAGTGTGTAAAGTGTTTAGAGGGAGAGAGAGATGAAAGAGAAAGAAATAGATTCGAAGAAAAGTTAGGGGGGACAAAGCAGAAGAGAGAAGAAAATAGGGGATTTTAAAAGTTAATTTTTGGTCAATGCCAGTCCCAGACCCGTCTTAGACGGGTCAAAGGATTGTCTCGACCCGTTAAAGGTTTTCTTCTGTCTCTCCTCTGTGCACCTGTTCAACGGGTCGAAGGAGTAGAACTATCATTCTTCGACTCGTCAAGAATTCCCAGGTTTTTGCCTCCTAAATACTCACTAATTCTCAACCAAAAATGCCACACAATCAACACATTTTCCTACCTCAATTTTCTCACACACAAAGTTAACATTCTTAACACATAAAAACCTTAACAAGCATAGATTTGTGAGAGCACGATGTATAAGACTCTTAGTTGTCCTCATCAAAAAGCCTACCCGGGGATTATTGAAGAATTCAAGGGACTCTTCTATGACCAACCAAAGAATGATCCTTACTCCAACATTTACAATCCGGGTTGGAGGAACCACCCTAACTTCTCATGAGGTGGTCAAGGACAAGGCAACCAAGAAGAACAAGATGGCTTGCCAAGACCTAATGGAGCCAAGGTCAAGGAGGTAATCAAGGAAATTTTGGTGCCTTAAGTAGTGGAAGCAAAGGGTTCTCAAATTACTAAAGAGCTCCCGAATTTTCACCAAGGCCGAATGAAGGAATTGCCAATGCCTCAGGAGGTGACACTTACCAACCGAGAGCATCCTTTGTGCCTAGAGCTCAATAACCATCATTGCTTCAAGTACCAAGTTCTACACCTCAATTGGAGACGCCAAAATTCAACACGGATGACTTGCTTGCCAAACTTGTCAAGAGTTAAGAGTAGGACAAGAAGATGTATGTTGAAATTTTCATGAGCATAAAGAATGAGAATCAAGCACTTCGTAACGAGAGTCAAAGTGCAATCCACAAGTTAGAGACTTAAGTGAGCCAATTAGCAAAGGCTCTCACCACATAAGGCGGTGGCAAGGAACATGAGTTATCTTCTACTATTAAGAGACATCAGAAGCATCAAGTGAATGTAGTGAATGTAGTATTGAGATCTGGGAAAGGATTTGAGAACTATGATGATGCTCCTATTGTGGAGAGTGATGATGAAGATGACTTAGACACACCATTGGTGTCAAGGTCGCATTCTCGGTTTGAGAAGGGTACCATAAGTGGAGACAAGGTAGAGAGATTCCAAGACAAAATTGCTTTGATTCCCTTTAAAGATGTTAGTAACTCAAGTGATGTGGATGACGAGTTTTTGGTTGACCAAGTGGGTTTCAAAAAGGGTCGGAGTCGCCATGGGAGTGCCGAAAAAGGGTCAGAAGGTGTAAACATGGATAAGAAGTATCCCAGGATGGATTTGGAGAAGAATGAAGAAATGAGAGATACGGGTAGAGAAAATGTCTCGACCCGTCAAAAGGAGCCTTCTGTTTAGGAAGGCACACTTTTTCAACCTGTCGAGAATACCTCTTAACCCATTGAACAGAAGAGTTAAGGCAAGTCAAAAGAGCATTTCAAGAAGATTCAACGTGATGAAGATGTGTACCCACCCTTTCCCCAATTCAAGAACAAGGAGATTGCTCAAGCTAACTTAGATCGGAAGACCAAGGAATGCTTGGATTAAGAAGGTTGAGATCAATATACCCCTTCTTAATGCCATTCAAACTACTCCTATGTACTCCAAGTTCTTGAAGGACATTTTCACCAACCGCCAATTGAAGAACAAGTTGCAAGGGGAGGAACAATCCGAGAAGGTACAGCTTAATGCCACGGTGTCGGCAATCATTCAAATAAAGGTAGCTAAGAAGCTAGATGATCCATGGAGTTTCACCATGCCATGCACCATGGGAACTAAGCATTTTCCAAGAACATTGATGGGTCTTGGTTCTTCTATAAATTTGATGCCCTACTCAGTGTACAAGGAGATTGCTTTAGGAAAGATCAAGCCGGTGAACATGTCACTTCAACTTGCCAACACAAATGTGGTGCATCTGAGAGGCGTAGAAGATGATGTATTGGTAATGATAGGTGAGCTTGTTCTCTCGGCCGACTTCGCTATCCTTAATATGGAGAACTAGAGAAGGTATGATGATCTCCCAATCATCTTCGGAACGGCCTTCATGGCTACGTCCGGGATGAAAATTGATGTCAAGGGCAGACTGCCCACTTTTGAGGTCTTTGGAAAAACCAAAACCTTCAAAATCTTCTGTGATACGGCTCATATCCCTAAATTGCAAGCATTTAAGGTCGAGGTTGCTAAAAAGGTAAGCTATATGGAGCCGGAAGCCAAGGAGATGAGTGTCGAAGATGGGGAAGCATCAAACAAGGAAATGAGCCATGAAACGAAGAAGCGGAAGCCGAGAAATAATATGGATGACAAGGTAGACATCGAAAGCAAGATCATCTTAAAGAACTTCGACCTCTCAAAGGCTACATGTTACAAATTGCTTGAGCTTTGCCGGAATGGAGTAGTGCATTTGAAGAACTTGACGAATAGGAGAAATTTGGAGCTTTATAGAAAGCAAGGGGAGACAAAAAAATGTGGAATGGAAGGGTCTATAACTCTAATGAACCCGTGATGGCCGGACACCATCGAGAGAGCTACAAGGAATAAAGTGTGAGGTAGAGGTTATGATCATGTGATCGGAAGAAGCCACTTTGAAGGAAACCAAAAATACCTAGCATGGATTGGTCTTGCATGTTAGTGATTGTTGGTGACTATGGATGCCACATTTCGGTCTTCAAGAGGGATTACTTCTAATATCTTACCTCAGCAAGTTACCAGCTCCACACTAATATCCGCCACTTAGTTCACTTGGCCTCCATTCCAGTTTTGCTTCATCAAGAGGTCAAACTTCTTGTTTATGGTCTCCTCAAGCCTTTTGATGGCTTCCTGTTGTACATGGACAACCCATTTGACTTCATAAATGCCTCCATGGTTGGCTTGGGTAGCCTCACTCAAAGAAACCGCGGGATTTCTCACATTTGGCTTCACGTCCCATAAAGCCGATCTCTCTACCAATTTCTCAAGCAAAATATGGGTTTCTTTCGCTGTCTTATCCATAAAGTTGCCTCTGCATGCATTTTCTACCTTTCGCCTTGTCTCCGTGCTTAGCCCTTGATAGAATAGAGACATAAGCATGTCTTGGGTTTGCCCATGATTAGGACATCCAAGGTCAAGATTATTGAATCGCTCCCACGCTTCATAAAAGAGTTCTCCCTCTTATTCCTGGAAAGTCATCAAACTTGTTCTTCTCTCATTAATCTTGCCCGGGGTAAAGTACATGGTAATAAACTTTCTTTTCTCACAAGAGTTGATAGAATTGGGAGGAAGCTTGTTAATCCACTCCTTGGCTTTGTCTTATAAGCTTGATGGGAATACCCGTAATCTCAATTGCCCGACATCCATGTTGCAGATATTCAATCGAGCACATGCCTCTTCAAACTCCAAAAAGTGTAAATATGGGTCCAAGTTGGCATGGCCTAGAAAGATAGGGAGAGTTTGCAAGAAGCTTGGCTTGATCTCAAAAGATTCTCCCGCCAATGGTTGCAATACTATGCACCCAGTATGTGTCGCCAAAGAGGGTAAGGCACACTCCCTCAATGGCCTTCCTTCGTAGATCTCGTCCTCCATAGTAATTTGGTCTAGCTCTTCAGGATCAACTTCCTCCTCAACTAGTAGATCTACTTCTTGAGGCTCAACTTACTCCTCGATTCGAGGATCTACTTCAATTCGGAAAACACGAGCTCTACTAGTCGGATACACTCGTTGTGCTTCTAAGGAAGATCAAATAAGTTCCTGAGTGTCTCTTGGTTGTTAACCCACAGCAAAGATATACCAACATCTTCTTCACTACTTGTACTTGAACCTTCACTATATGAAGCCACGATGTCAAACCCCAAATTTGATATCCACAATACAGGTAGTGTGCTAAAAGATGGTGTATGTAGATCTGAATGAAAAGCATAAACCTGAAAATCATACTAAGCAACCAATTGATATTAGGCCTCCAAAGTACTCAAAGTCTTGAGGGTCTTCCACGGTGCTTCTTTGACACCCCCGTCAAGGAAACATCAATGATCACTCTAAGATTTTGAATGAGATTTCAGTACGTGGCGCAGTAGCATTCATAGTGTTATGGACACCGAGGTGAACCAAAGTAAAGGCGTGCGTAATGCAATATACCGAAATCGCTAAATACGTTCTAAGAATCTAGGGTGTAGCGAAAACTAAGTTTGCTAAATCTATACACACTAACTACTATGCATAAAATAAATACACTACTTTAGTTATGCTCCCTAGAATGTAGATAACTCAAAGTAAGTAAGTAAGAGACAAGTGAAACAACCTTCAAGCACCGCAACAAGCTCAACGGGTTGAAGGTTTTCTTCGACACGTCGAATGCAACTTTGACCATATTCGAGTTGAGAAGTGTGCCCAACAGGTTAAATGAATGCTCTTGTTTTTCCTCTGAACCAATTATCGATGGGTCGAGAATGATGCTCGATGAGTCGAGTAGAATGCCTTGCAAAATGTTAGTAGCACAAGTTCTAGCAAAAAATTACCTCAAAACTATCAACCAAAGTATTCAACGAATCAAAGACACTCAAAACAATGTTTTGAATGGAAAAATGAAGAAAACTACAAAGCTAAGAAAGAATTATCAAGCAAAATATCCGATTTTTACCGCAACCAAGGCTATCCGAAGCTAAGGAATTAACATGAGCCTAATCCCTGGCAAAGGCGCTAAAAAATTGTTGGAAAGTTTACCCTTTCACACTTTATGCACTATGAACTAGCCGATAAGTGTAAAGAGTTATTTCAGCATCCAAGTAAATGGGTCAAGTTATAAAATTTGTAAGGAAGTCGAGTATCGAACCCATGAGGATTGACCACTTTACACCTTAGTTTGAATTGATAAAGTGCTTAAACTACGGCTTAACAAGACACTAACTTGATGCCAAACTAAAATGAAATGTGGATGTGTATCTCACACTACTAAGTCCTTTGGAGATCTAGTATTGCAAGGGGTGATTAGATTATGGTGAGTGAATATACGAGTTGATAGATTGGTTATACTAATGCAAAATAAATTAATCAGCAAAAAAATTCACAATAAGAGAGAATGGTTGGCTAGGAAAATCCCTACTAACCACTTGATGCTCAAACAATGTCCCAATTTATGTATGTAATCAAAGTCCGTTTCCCACAAGTGGATGTCCAAAACCTTTTGGGTCACGTTTGGTTTTAAAATCAAGCTCCTGAGCCATTTTGAATTCTAGATGACTTGAACTCAACTTTGAAGTATTTGGTGAACCGAGACTAAGACCTAAACCATTTCGGGTTTACATCTTAATTGTATGTCATGTGAGTAAAGCGAAAAAATGTACTATGTGATATTTGTGGAAGGTTCCTCTTCCTGAATCTCTATTGAAGTACCTGGGAGAAAGCCTAAGTAAATTTCCCAATTTGCACTTTTTGAGTTGCGAATCGAAAGACCTAATTAGTAGCCATAATAACCTCTCGATTCAATGTATTCTTGACCAAAGCTCCTTAAGTCTATTGAGACTCAAGGAGGCTCTAGTCCTTTCTTAGTACTAAGGAAATCAAACATTAAGGTAAACCCTCTTGATATAGACCCTAATCATGTTTACATGCTTATCTATCCTTAGGTGAGTAGCTAATTCAACCAAGGTCCCATTTTTAGCTCCTTAATGCATACATCAACTTAGCTAAGGTTAACACATACATAAATGAAATTATACATGAAGCTCAAACACATAAACAACCATAAACACATAGTAAGTTCATTCACTAACACATGTTTCACACAACAAACACAAAAAACACAAACCATACATAAATCAATCTATCATTTGTTGACATCAAATGGCTAGGGTTCTAACTCTAACCACCAAAATGGGACTAGTCACTACACATAATGAAAATGGAGTCTAGATACACAGAGAATAGTCAATAGGTATAAGAAATAACTGAAGACTCCCCTTAAGCAAAGCCTTTAAGTTCTTCAAGTCTTTCTTCACTTCTTGCTCCCTCTTTGCTTCTTGGCTCTAAAAAGAGGATGAACCCATCTTAGGCTAGGGTGAAGTGGGTGGAGATGAGAGTATGGTGGTGGTGATGGAGGTTCCTAGGCATTTTGGTGGTGATAGAAGAGGTGTTTGGGGTGGAGGAAAGAGCTAGAGAGTTAGGATAAGGTTGGGGGATATAGAGAGACTAAAACTATGAGAAAAGTGAAAATGAGGTGAGATATGTGTGTGATTAGAGGGGAGCTCAACCCTAGGTAGTACATGGAGATATTTTGGTATTTTGAAATTCAAAATTAGATGTTTAGACATAACCAAAACTTTAGGCTTTTAGATGGTCTTAATGTGTGACTCACCCCAAGTCATGTAACTTGCATATGCATCCATCCCTCAAAATATCTTCCTTGTGAGCTTGGACTCTTGGGCCTTGGCCCAACTTGACTTGGCTCTTGCCATTGACCGGCGATGACTTTTCGGAGTCACTGTTGATCAGCGGTTTACTTTTTATCTTTTCCCGATTTTGCTCTATCTTCTCAAAGGGCTTCTTCAAAAAATGATTAAAATTCTATCTCTTAGAACGTTTCCATGCCAATCTCTCATTTATTGGCATAACAAGGAAACATAATAAAAATGATGCTTTATCCATCGAAGACAAACAATAAACATGAAGTTAGAGACATAATTATCACATAATTGAGCGATCTAATTGTACGGTAGGTTTTGTCGTTTATATTTTGTAACTACTGGTAAATTTTCAAATATTTATATTTCTCGCAAGCTTTAAAAAAACTAAAGGCATTTGATTCAGGAAATTACGAGTTTGTTAAATTTTAGAATAATATTGACTCCATATTGATTACGCAGAAATTTTTGTGTAAGCTTTAGGAGTCATGAACTATTTAACTTTATTTTCTAAATTTTCAATAATAGGACTCCTCTTCAATATGTTAATACATCAATACAATAAGTATAGATGGTTTACTAATCGCACGTAGTCAGCTTTGCAAAATATGTAGACTAACCTTATGAATCAAGTGGACTAAAGTTAGATGGTCTACTAATCGTACGTAGTTAGCTTCACAAAACAAGTAGACTGACATCGTGAAATAAGTAAACTAATGTAGTAAAAATTAGTTTACTTATTTCACAATGTAAGTCTACTTATTTTATAAGGTAATCTACCTTATGTTTCAATTTTAGCTTACTTGTTTAACGAGGTTAGTCTATTTATTTTGTGAAGCAACTACATGCGATTAGTAAACAATCTAATTTTTAAAAATGACATTAAGAAAAATGAAATTGTCAAGGTGCAACTTGGGCCGTTGATTTTCATTTTGGATAATTCTGGATCATCGATCTTGTTAGATGACAACTCAAAGCACCATGGGAAAGATTGATCCCTCCACCACTGACAAATAAATCCAACCACCGAAAACCAGTATGATCTATGAGAGTTCAGTTGGTTGGCTCAACCTCAAAGTGTTACGATCAGCGTCCTTTGCTTCAATTAAAGGATCGATGTGCTCAATGAAGCTGCCAAACTTGCTGCTCAGATGAGGACTCCGATTGTTAGGGCTATAGTGGCCATTGACAAGGACAACAGTTGCTTCTCTGTCTCACTCCACTGTTGTCTGACGCTTCTCTTACTCTCGCTGGCATGCCTGGCCTCGAGTCCAGCTCTCACCACCAAATCTGCTACCAAAGCCATGCTTGTCCGTCAACGAGGATCTGGTCAACCTCGACATTGTCACACCTTAGGTCTCGCTTCATTATCGGCATCAGATAGGGCTTACGGAAGCCGTCATCGAGAGCAGCATATTGACACCAGAGTTTGTCGTGTTTTTCGGCGGCGAGGGTTACTGGCAACAATGGAGACAAAGTGTGGATGGAGGCAAAGTAGAGGTTCACATGGACTAGGCTTATTATAAACTCAATCAAACATGAAAGAAAGTTGACATAAGTGACCTAGAGGTGCTTAGCCTTATGGTGCATAGCAGCCTGAAACAAATTATATATACTAACTTTAAAAAAAAAATTATTGTATTTTAAATTATTAAAGGGTTTCACTCCAACCCCTTATAGTGACTCGAATCCATGATCCAATACCCTACTTCATAGGTAATAGTGCTTTTACCACTTGAATCAACCACTTCGTCAACTATATAATGGCTAACTATATTTTCTTTAAGGTGAAACGATTGAATACATTGATAATGTCAAATAGTACAATCAACATTCAGCCACCTCATGAGGAAAGCAAGGGCTGAGGGAAAGGCTATAGGAAAATTGGCATTTAGCAATGCCCACTTAGCTAACTTATGAGCCACTAAATTGGCCTCCCTACTTAAGTATATATACAAATCTAGAATTTGAAAACTATCTAAGACTATCATGTAAATCTCGGCATAGGTCTTTGAACATAGTAGAGGATGACATGAGGTTCTCCACCCCCCTGAACCACATTCTCAGAATTTGAGTTGAACCCTTGACAACTCCATTTTGGGGCGCTATTTGCACAATAAACATACTTCATCCACATTTTCATGACCTCTATGTAGTCTCGGCCCCGTAGGCAAGTACCCTTGACAAACCTTAGAGCAACCGCACCGGCGAGCACCGGCACCGGTTTCGCTCGAGCACGGAGTTGCTCGATAATCCGAGTTTTGGAGCACGCACGAGGCCGAGTAGTCAACGACGACGAATTGCTCTGGCAAGCGCTCGAGCAAATCGTGTTCCGGTTGCTGCTCGACCCTGGCGGATGCCACGGCACGTGGGTGACGCTAGGTGTCTGTGTTTTTTTTATGTCAGCACGCGTCCGGTAAAAAAAATTTAAAAAAAATAGTTACGGACCAATCAGCCACTGACACGTGGCTTACCGTCTGGTAAAATCAAATCCAACGGTTGAATAGATCTGGACCATCCATTTTGAATCAGTTTGAAGCAATCCAACGGCCCAAATTTGAATGAAACGGCTACTTACAAATCAGAACGGAAATAATCCCAAAAAATAGTTAAAAATCCCAAAAATTCTCAAACTCTCCCAAATATTTTCCTATAAATAGTACTTCAATTTTTGCTCAACTCACACCAATTTGTGCACAACAAATTGTACTTCTCTTCCATTTTCTCTCTCATTTCGTTAAGCTTTTCTTCCAAAACAATGGGCACACATCGACTTCCTTCCGAAGATTTACAAATGTGTATCTCTTTTGTGCTTCATAGCATTGATGAATACGACGGCAACAAACAAAAGTGGGAGAAATTATGGGAGACAATTCATGCGAATTTTGTGAAAAATTGGAAGTCAACACAAGGTGATCCTCCGAAAGAGCCGAGGACCCGAATTGCGCTTGCATCTCACTACAACAAATTCAAGCTACTCTTACAAAAATGGGGCGTATGTTTGTACGCGGCACGGCAACATATAGCTAGCGGCACTTCGCTAATGGATAAAGTAAATTTATTTTTTTGTAGCATAATGATGAATTAAATTATATAGATTATATAATTTAAATTATGTAGTATACATTATATAAATTTGTATGCGTAGCAAATTTAATGTATACAAATTTATATAATATATACAATTTATATAATGTATACAATTTATATATACATTTTATATCCCAAATGTTTTGTAGCATACATTATATAATGACCATCCATTTAGAAAATCTTACAAGATATCTGGTTCAATTATTTTATCGATGACGCTATCTCGCAGTGACACGTGTCACATTGTAATTGGTCGAAAATCTTACCGGATATCTAGTCCAATTATTTGGTCAACGACAATAGCTCGTAGCGACACATGTCAGATCGCCATTGGTCGAAAATCTCATCGGAAATCTAGTCCAATTATTTTACCGACAATGACACATGGCGGTGACACGTGTCAATTTTTAATTAGTCGGAAATCTTTTCGGAAATCTTGTATAATTACTACCGATAAAGACACATGTCACATTATTATTGGTGGTAAATCTATCCGGTAAATCATTTTTAAACATTTCACTACATGACAGAGTTGATTTGCTTGAAGCAAATAGTGAATGGGTGTTTGCAAAACTTGATTTGCTTGAGCAAATCTTGGATACATTTTGCTTGAAGCAAAATTTGCTCTTGCTTTGCTTCTTGCTCTGCTCACTGGTGCGGATGCTCTTACAAGCACACATTTTAGCAGCTGAAGCAGCTTTCAATCCACATAGCCACCTCCAGAACTAACTATGAGGATCTGGAGCTGCCATATATGGGAGAACCAATGCATTTCGGGCTAGGCGGCTCCTGACCGTATAATCACCCTTTCTAGTAAAATATCAGACTAACTTGTCAGGATGAGCGGTCATACTCAGTGGGATACCTTGCACAATATCAACTTCATCTAGGGTGAGGAACTGCTATATTATCCCAATATCCAGAGCACACCAAGGAGTAATAGCTAGCTATATACTGATAACTAATTTGTCGAAATGCTTATATATTGATAACTAGAGATTTACTCATCAATAACTATATACTAACGGTTGATTTGTTGTAATGTGACTAAAATGAGTCGATCACAACAATTCACTGAAAAAAATCATCCACTAGTACTCATAATAAGATTCCTCAGTAAAGAGGTCTCTCACATAAACACACATACACTACCAGAATAAGTACTATAGTCGATGACATTACAAAAAACAAGCCGACGACATGAAAATTCGTCGGGTATAGTCCAATATACCGGACGAAAAATGCGGTTTGTCGAGCATAATTTGCTGTAGTCGCCTATAGTACTATAGCCGACGGTCGGAACAACAACGTCTGTGATGATCACGGGATCGTCGTCGGCTATATATTTTCACAAATACCAACGCCATTTTTCAACTATACTCGACGACTCATTAATCTCGTTGGCTATAGTTCTTATATCAGATTTAGCTTGCAATAGCTCAATCATTCAAAAAAAATTCGAAGAGAAAAACTCAAAACACTCTGAAATCGAAATCGTTGGGTGTTGTCGGAAGCTGTCCAAAATAGCTTTGTGAAGCTATATATAGCTAGGTACGTACGTATGTGCGTGCGTGCGTGTGCGTGCGTGCATGCATGTGTGTGTGTGTTGATTTAATTAGTAAAATACATGATAAATAACTCAAATGCTATGCCATAAAAAAACTAAATCAGACTATAACTATCATATCATTTAGAGATTATCTGGTAACATGATGTTTCACTTTGTCGATGATACAATACGCACGTCGTCATACTAGAGCAAGCAGACCATGCTCTACACCAAACATAAAACAGAGCCCATGTAAGGCCAGATAAGAGAGTCCAAACATAAGGCTTTTGTTTTAAGCCTAATTAGGTTAAACAAAAGAAAATGGTCTTACAAGACAGTCTATAGGGCTATTAGCTTGCTTTGGGTTTTATTTATATAATTGGCTCTGCTAAATTCCTAATCATGAAAAAACAATCTTGGACATGAACTCAAAGAACACTAAAAAGAGTAAAAAGTAAACACAGATAAAATCGCTAGAACCTTGAAAATATACACTCAAAAGAACTTTAAAAATAGTAAAAAGTGATATAATACGAACGTCAGCATACTAGCAGAGCCAGCAGACCATGCTTCTAAACATAAAACAAAGCCATATAAGGCCCGATTAGAGAGTCCAAATATAAGCCTTTTGTTTTAAGTTTTTTTTTTTAAGTGAAGCGGTAGAATATGAAGTTTGTAAGTTACAAGGAGGAACACCGGTGTCTGGACCCAATAGAAAGAATCTCCCCAAAATAACTTACATTATTACAGTTCAAACGGATACCTAACAAACATAACTAAATGTGACTAGGTGTAGAACAAGTAGCTAAAAACTATGTCTAAAGAAATCAGTGATCCCACACTCTATCTAGCTCCGTACTCTAAACTATAATAAAATCAATCGGTGCTCCTCCGTTTATATCTGATCGAGTGCCACCGGGTTCATGGCCACTTTCTTTTGAGGGGACTCCATCTTGTGTACCCCTTTGGCTCCACCATTTGAGTCATTCCCTCCTGCTAGAGGAGTCACTTCTTGAGCAGATTGCTTCAACGAAGATGCCTCATCTGTCTTAGGGCGCCCCACGTGTCGGCTATTCAATCTGACGTAAGAAACCAGGGCCTGCGAGGGTGCCTCTTTACCGGAGAAAGCAACATAAGGGACCCCCATTGGCTGTGGGCTGCCACTGTTAGGTGACTGAGTAACCTACAAAGAAACATACCATGTTAGTGGACCCCTCCCCCCATATAAAGGGTTGTCCTTGATGCAAGGCACGTGGCCCTTAGGGTTCCCCACTTTCATCTGCATGCTTGACACGTGGCCAACATGCATAGCCTCAGAGACCACACCAGACCTCGGATTCACCACATTCGTGGTCTCCTCTATCGCCTCTGCCACCAACAGGCTAGACCCACCTTCAAACCCTGGTGGCACCTTAGGCACCGAGCCGTTAGGGTTCGCCTCTAATGACCCCAAACCTACTTCTGCCGTCCTTCTGGCCGTTAGCTTAGCTCTTCGTACCTGCAAAACACGACAACTCACCGCCTTGTTCACAAAAAGGCCACAAAGTTTACAATATCTCCTCACATCGGAATAAGCAAAACCCACCATTGCCATACACGAAGGAGTAAAACGGAAGTGTTTGCTTACCACCACTTCGTGCCAGAGATCCACAACCACCGAAAGCTTCATGGTGACGGTTTGGAGAAGGGGCTTATCATGTTTCCGGTAATGACCTATATCCTTATTGATTTCTTGGGCCCATTTCCGATCCATGTCAGCCATTGAGACGTCAATCACAAGCACATCCACCGAGACCTTCCCTGCTGTACTGCCTCGATATCCGAGAAGTTGTCAAACTCCTCCACCAACGTCGTATGGTCTCGGTAGTACCATGGGCTACTCTGCACTTCCCTTCGTAATGCTGCCAGGTCTTTGAACTTTGCAAAGAACCGATCATGGCTTTGCCAAGTGAGAGAGATCATCGCCGGACCGAGGGCGCCATGCCAAAGCCTTACCATCGCCGATTTGAAGGTTGGTTCAAGGACCTCTGGTAAAGCCATCAGCCCGAATAACCTTACCACAACATACTGGCAGGCATCATCCATCTCTGGAATGAGATCGACCACTTCAATGTCATCCAATTCCAGATCGAAACCAACCGAAGCAAGCCGCTCGACGACTTCGTCTGTGTCTTCTGCCATAAGCACACGCACAAGAGAAGAAGAAGAGAGAAGCAAGCTGGGAAAATGGGAGTAAACCGATCGGGCCAAGCAACTCTGATAAGCTTTGAAAAGAAAATAGAACAGCCAGGGTTTTTCACTCAGGGCTATGTCAACACTCCTAACAACTTATCTCTACACCTTTTGTTTGAAGTCTTAATTAACGTAAACAAGAGAGAGAGCTCTTACAAGATAAAAAGTGATCATGAACTCATAGTTTAAAAGCGCTAGAAGGAGGGTTCGAACCTCCGACCTTGTGGTTAACAGCCACACGCTCTAACCAGCTGAGCTATTCCAGCTTTGACATTCTGTGTTTTAACCGGATAAACCAACCTTACTTCTCCACTCACATTTTGTTTGAACTTGATCATCACCATTCTCTGATTCTCCTCCATGGAAGAAAAGCCAAGTAAAAACTAAGCAACACATATTCTGGATTCCTTGAGACTGAGAGACTCTTGATCGAAGATGGAGAAGGTGATGAATATCATCAAGCCAAAGCCAAACCCTCAGCAGCAATTGCGAGATTGGCAGCGTAAACTTCGCCAAGAGTGTCGCAACATGGAACGCCAAATTCGAGGTTAATCCCAATTGCCTATTTCCATCTTAAGGTTTTGCGCTTTTTTGTTTCAAAGTTTCGTACTTTGGGTGATTTCTAAGATGATTTGGATTCATTGATCATGGAATTTTGGTCTCATATGGGTTTGTTTAATTTTGATCGTTCTGTATTGGGTTTGGTTCAGATATACAAAGAGAAGAGAAAAGTGTGCAGAAAGCAATCAAAGATGCTGCCAAGAGAAACGACATGGGTTCTGCAAAGGTGCTTTCTTTTTTTCCCTCTATAGTTTTTGTGTTCTGTGTCACAGGTTTTTTTTTTTACCTGCATATCACAGTATTGTGTTTTGTTTCCTCTATTGATTTGAATGACTATTGTTAATTTTATGACAGAACCAAATACAAGCATTATTCTTTCTGTAATTAGTAGATGTTTAAGCTTTTATCTACCGAGAACGTACTTTGGTCATGTAATGTAACGAAAAGAAAGGCTGTGGTTGGAAAGTAAGAATTTATAGTTTCTTGTAGCCATTGTATGGTTAAATTATTGAGCTCAACTGTATGGTTTGATTTTGATATGTGTGGTGTGCTTTTATTTGATACTTTGATACCACATTCACTTTTTTGTGTAAATGTTTTCAGTCACTTGCTGTAGAAATTGTGAGATCTAGGAAGACAGTAAACCGTCTTCATGAAAATAAGGCACAACTCAATTCGATATCAATGCACCTTGGGGAGAGT
This sequence comes from Geum urbanum, assembly GCA_946800695.1. Lineage (NCBI taxonomy): Eukaryota > Viridiplantae > Streptophyta > Magnoliopsida > Rosales > Rosaceae > Geum > Geum urbanum. Next base: position 15,584,533 of record OX327001.1, read on the forward strand.
GTAGGTATGGAATTTCTAACACATAATATTATAGTTCTGCTTGCCTCTGTATGTTCTATGACTTGTGCAGGAGCCGACCACTAATATATTGTCGCTCATACCCTTGTTTATCTCTACAACACATTTGAGTAGAGTTATTGTTATGAGATTTTGAAAGCAGAATCTATCATAGTTCTTTAGTTTACTGCTATGTAGCGGATGAAACATAAAATAATTAAGAAGCTAGTTGTGTCCTTAGCAACTACGAGTGCTATCATAAAGGCATCTCCAATGGGAGGATCTAAAATGGGGTGCTAGATCTATATTTAGGACCTCAATTTATGACTTATGATTTAGGACTTCACTATCTCCAATGGTGAAGTCCTATATTGTAAATATCTTTATGGCGCTGACCCACTTCTTTTCCCTCCAAAATTATAGATCAAGTCTTATATGGGGATCTAGTTTAGGACTTCAAGCTAGTTGAGATAGCTTTTAGGACCTCAAAACACACCATTGGAGAAGAAAAATTACAAACAAAGCTATATATATAGGGTATAGGACTTGCCATTGGAGATGCCCTAAGGTACTACTTTTTCATGATTCCCTTGTAACTTTATAGTGAGAGGAGGGAACTTTCTAATTGTTTCATGAGATCTTAGATCTGTTATAAGCAGTGGCATAGCCAGAAACTTTACTCAGCAGTATCGATTAAAAATGTTATCTAAAAGAAGATGAAATTTAAACTCATCAATAACTAAAAAAAATTAGATTCGAGACACCAATTGATTCTACTTACAATAAATAAAATAAAGTCTAAATAGTAGACTATAATCATCAGTAATATTAATAATTTCATTACAATTTGGTCAATTTGGAGTTTGGCACGTATGAACAAATTTATCAATGAATAGGTAAGACAATTCAAACTTTTCTAAACATCAGCCAGCTGTGTCAGAATGAATTTAATTTTACAATTTTTTTGATAACTGAAAGAAATTAAGTAAATAATTAAGGAAGCATAAAAAACTTAGTGTCATTTAACACTACGCCCATGGTTATCAGTGATTAGACCTCAATCGAAACACGGGAAAGTTATCTTGGAATTCTTCTAGAACAATGTGTAACAATCCAATAAGTAAAATTTGTATGTTCTACTAGGGAGTAAAGAAATATTGGTCTGTTAAGAATAATGTTTAAAATGGTGTGTTAAGAATAAGTAAAATTCATATGTTCTACTAAGCAACGGCATGTTTAGCTTGCGTAATTATGGTTACCCAATATATCAATTTCTGTATTTTCTTTTTGATTCTGTAGTGTTCTTAACTAGTCATTGTCTTGAGGAACCCTTGTGCTCTTTGACTCAAGCTCTGATATTTGCCTTAATTATTTTCATACACGTGGTTAATCTTGCAGCTATTGCTTGTACTGTTGGCCACTTATCTAAGAGTGCTGAAGTTATGAAGCTTGTTAATAACTTAATGAGGGCTCCAGAAGTGGCTGTTACAATGCAAGAATTTAGCAAGGAGATGACAAAGGTACGCACATTATTGAATAAGCATACACTAGCTTTGTTTTATCAGCTGCGGATTTATTGTATAGGTTGACTATGAGCAATGTACGCCTGTTAGTTATCCTTCGCCTACAAATAAACTTAAAGTTTATGCCTTACTTTCTGCTCTCTCAGATTTACTGTATATGCACAATATACAGTTATACTTTCATTTCATTGATGTGTAGCTAAAATCTTGCACCAAGAAGTCGTTTACATGAAGTTATACACTTCATAAAGTTGCTGCCTTACTTTCTGCTCTCTCAGTTATGCTGTTTATATGAAAATTTTCTGGTGGAATAATGAAACAGTAAGTATTACCTCCCATTATCAGACAAAGAGAGCCTAGGGAGCTAGGATGAAAATAGAACTTCCTGCAATTTTTCTGCTGCTGTCCATTGGTGAGGATAGGCGATATTTCTGTCCATTGTAGTAAGTATTTCGGATTGCAAGTCCGAGCAATAGATTGACAGGTAAAAGCAGAAGTAAAACTGGGGCCAACCACCAAATTTAATTACCCATATGAGGCTGGTTATTAAATTAACCAGGATCCCATGTATTTCAATAGGCTAGAAGTGGATGAAGCTGGATCATTAGAACAAACCTTAGCATTTGTAGGGAAAAATTGAGTCCACTTTAGCCAAAGTAGTTCCAGATCATCAAAGGAGTATAATACTCAATTTATCCAACGAATAGGCTGACTGAACTAAACGTACTTCAACCAATGAACAGTATGTTTAGACCTCCTGAGCTTCTCCCTGGCAGAAGCTCAATGACTAGATGTCAGTTAGCCATGGGGATGGATCATATTAAACCATCTAGTTAGACACATTTTAGGACTTTTAAGAATATGGAGGGCTCTCTAACATTTGAAACACAAGTAAGAGGAGATAAAGGCCCCGAAGGATGGCTATTGTACCATGCAGATGTAAAGGAGTCATTCATTTCGTATTTCTTAATTTAAGAATCTTTGCCCAATTCCAGGAGCACTATTGGGGAGGGCTGATGGTTCAATTACTATCACCGTCCAAGTTTTAGGCATAAATATGATCAGCTCAAATTCTCCATTTTAGAAGCAATATCCACAAATTTATAGTATCACAGCAGGGTTCAAATAATGGAGTGTTTTAAACCCACCACCATCTTCTGATTTTACAATTTGGGAAGACTAAACTCGTCTTAGTAGACCATGGCATGTACTGACATAACATGGTATTACCGATTATGCTTATTACCTCGACTATATTTTAATGTAGTCCCCAGAAGTTTATTGAGCCTCAGCAGGTAAGTGACTGACTTAGCACTGGTTATATTGTGATCTGTAGGCAGGAGTAATTGAAGAGATTGTGAATGATAGTCTTGACACAGCACTAGACTCGGAGGATATTGAAGACGAGATTGAAGAAGAAGTTGATAAAGTTTTGACTGCTATAGCCGGTGAGACTGCTGCGCAGCTTCCAGAAGCTGTCAGGAAGGAGAAGTTAAAGCAACCTGCTAGCGCCCAAGCTGCGCACGAGGTACTTGTCACGTGACTGTCATGTAATAAAATACAGTTTCAGTTGTAATTGTATGGCCTTGAAAAAAGCAGGAGATCATATGCCATGTCACATCTGCAGGAAGAAGCAATAGCTGAGGGTACTGATGAAGAGGACGAGTTGGAAGCAATACGAGCCAGACTTGCCAAAGTCAGGTCATAAGGTAGAAATTATAAGGCTTTCGACCTCTGTCTTTCTTCTCTAAGCACTACATAACCAAGGCAGATGCACTGCTGAATGTAGCATGGTGAGTTCTTGACCCAGTGAGGTCCTGTTTACTACTGACAGAATATCAGAGATGCATTGTCTAATGTATATTATATTCAGGCAGCTTCCTAGAGAGTTTACCCAGTAAGCTCTAATCGTGCAATGTTAAAGTGCAAGATCTCTACTTTTAATATCTCTGTATGAATCCAAGAAGTGCATTTGCTCGTTTATCATAGAAGTGAAATTCTCATTTCATGAAACTGGGTACTTCAGACAAACGGCATGGCATGTTTTAATATAATGATCTGAAATACATTAAAAGGTTAAAAAAAAAACAAGTTGAAATGCTGTGTCTAGTACTGAGATTTATTACTACTGTGCTGTAGGCTATAGCAGATTCACAAAGCCACTAAAATTGCAGTAACATGTTCTTCAACCGGTGTTTTCGCTGCTTCTTATCACAGCTGGTGCTACAAGAAGCACCAGTTCTCTAGTCAACCCAAGTTAAATAGAAACCAAGTCCACACCATCTTCATAACATATAGGATTGACCGACATATTGCTGGAAAGGGACCTCAATTATCAAACAACTTTGGCCATGTGCTTCATGCATCAAATCAAGCTTAAAGTCCTTTCTAGCTTAATTTAAAACTTTGCGGGTTGGTGATCCGATCACCTTTTATTTCCTCGCTTCTAAGCTTAGTAGAAAACCACACCCAATTCGTCAACTCGATCGATCAGGAACAAGAGAGGAAGATGGTCCTCTCTTTCAAGTCACTCCAACACTCTTGCAAATCTCAACATTTTTCAAAGCTTTGTCCAACTAACTATATGAGGCACTTTTGAGAGTTTTGCTCATCCTCTTCATTTGATTAGAGCACCATAATTGCGTTTACATGAAGGCAAAGTTATCTTACACGCAAGTATAATCCCCAAATTAGCTCAAAATATTAATGCTCTATAATTTATTAGAGGACAATACTACTAAAATTAAGAGTGCAAACACCTATTCATGAAGAAGTGCTAAAGATATTTTCCATGATATATTAGGATGCATTACTTAAGAGAACTCCTCAACCACACTAATTCCTTGTTCCTTACATTTAGAAACGAGTGCCCTTCACACTCATTGAGCCCTCATGCACTCCATGGAGAATTTGTCACTACTGTTGTTATTTGCAAAGAGTGCAAAGCATTCAAATTCTTGGCATTAGAGTAAAATGAGGAAATGGTGTTCGTAAATTACACTTAATACTCCATGATATAAATCGTTCATCAAATGCATAATACATAGTAGAGGTGAATCTCATCTTTGGTAACTCATTTGACTATACGTCTGACGCACTAAAGGTCTCGAAAAATAATTTCTTCGATATTTATAGAGAGACACACCATTAGCAATGGTTGGCAAACACCCTTTAATAGTATAGACTAGGTTCCAAAATGGAAATTCTTGTAATTGAAGGAAAAAATTGTTGTAAGATATTTGATGTATCTAGTTATGGTGGAGATTACAGGATATGCAAGTGTTTCTTATCCAAAGATGTAATAGGATTAATTTCCTGTTTGTACCTCTTATACTCTCTTATATAAAGGAGTTGCTTCTTCATTACTAAAGTTACATAGTTCATTGCTTCACACTATTCTCTCTACAATCATAGTTCCTAAAACACGTTATTAGCATGAAGCCCTAAATCGAGCACCACCGCCGATTCCACTGCTGCCGTGATCCCGAAGAGAAAAGAGGAAGAAAAATAATTGTTATGTAATCAAAACAACGAGTAAGTTTTAATAAACTCAACTTTGTCCTTTTCAAAATAACCTACTCTTTTAGGAAATTTAAATTTTTCTGTAGGGATTTTGGGATAACATCTCATCCTTCCTTTCTACACCGCACCTTTCTTGAAGGTGGGCATTTATGAACTAAGAGTGTTCCCACATGAACTAAGAGCATTTATGAGTGAATTAAGAGTGTTCATAAAATCTATTTGAACTAAGAACGTTCATAAAGAAAAGCATCGATTAAGACGAACATAGATTGTTCGCGAGACCACATACTTCAAAGTGAAGTACTAATCCAAAGAGGATTGGAAAACTAATTAGTTGTCGTGGAAGTCTTTTACGACTGCGAAGCTAATGTATCTTCTGTTTATTTTCAGGATGTCTGAAACAAAACTTGATTTTGATAAATTGGACCAAAGAGGCATCGAATATCATCGTTGGTGTCGAGATGTCAAGAATGCGTTGACAGCAAAGTCTATACTCCCCACGATTGAGCCATATAATCCAGATCTCGCATTTCCACCAACATTAGCTGCGAAGGTGCAGGCTATCATCATTATGAAACGCCATCTAGAGGCACCACTACTACGGCAATACTTGAACGTAAATGACCCTAGAGCATTGTGGGTAGCACTCGCTGAGAGATTTAAAAATATCGCAGACACCCTACTCCCAGATCTGAAGGACAAATGGACTAATATTAGGTTCCAAGACTTCAAAAGCATAGCAGATTTTGATGTTGAAATGCTCAATCTTCAATCCATGCTTCAATACTACAATCAAGACGTGACTGAAACAGATATGCTCGAGAAAACCCTTTCTCCGTTTTCGGTCGTTGCAAGGATACTTGCAGACCAATACCGTAATGAGATACAGACTAGGAATATCACAACGTACAATCAACTTATACAGATTCTGTTCGTTGCAGAGAAGCAGGATAATGTATTTGTGAACAATAGTTCAAGGCCTTTGGGGATAAAGAGAGTTCTTAAAGCGAACTATGGAAGCGCAAAGAGCAGAACCCTAGAAGAAAGGGAAAACGTGAGGGACGTCAAAGTCCTTACAACCGCCCAGAGACGGACCACAGATCACGTGGAAACCGTGAAAGGGGAGCCACCAAGAAAGGCCATGGAGGCCACGGTGGCCGAGGTAGCCAAGGAGGAGCCGCCGATATTGACAAAGGCAAGGCCAAAATCCAGCAATCTCGAGACAAGGGAAAAAACATGGTGATGGTGTTTGCCACAGGTGTGGAGTAAGCGACCACTAGTTCAGGAATTGTAGAGCAAGCAATCTCAAGACAAGGAAAAAAATGTGGTGATGGCGTTTGCCATAAGGCCAAAGTCCAGCAATCTCGAGACAAGGGAAAAAACGTGGTGATGGCGTTTGGCACAGGTGTGGAGTAAGCGACCACTGGTTCAAGAACTGTAGAGCAAACAAGGGACTTGCTAATCACTACAAAGCCTATCGCAAAAAGCTTGCGTTAGAAGCTCACCACAACAATACAGAAGATAGAGATGGAGCATATGCTAATCTCATTAAGGCAAACTTCAAAATTGGCAGAAACTCAATTACTGAGACACCAGCTTTTGATTAGAGTTTTATGTTTTCCATTAATAAAGTCATGTGCGCCTAAGTTTTATTATTGACATTGTAATTCGTCAATTTTCTGGATTAGTAAACTTTGATGTAATTCGTTGGAATTATTAAGGCATTATTTTGGCTTATTAATAACAGGCTTGTCTATATTTTTCTATATGATATACATGCTTTGTAGTTTCTACAAACCTATCATCTACTAGGGCTCACCTTAGTAATTTGTGAAAAGAGCTACCCAAACGACTTTAGATGTCCTAGAAAACTTGCAAATTCGTCCATGTATCAATTGTGATAGCTAAGAGTGCTCTAAATTTCTGAAAACATAGAAAATAAAATCTGCCGCACTAACCACTACAAGAAAACAGCACTTAGACCACGGAAACACTAATTCTCCGTCGTCCAAGTGACACTTAGACGACGGAAAAGACTCCGTGGTCCAAGTACCACCTGGACGACGGATAATACCATCTCCGTCGTCCAAGTGGTCACCTGGACCTCGGAGTCTTCTCCGTCCTCCAGGTGACCACTTGGACGACGGAGATGGTATTATCCGTCGTCCAGGTGACCACCTGGACCTCGGAGTCTTCTCCGTCCTTCAGGTGACCACTTGGACGACGGAGATGGTATTATCCGTCGTCCAGGTGACCACCTGGACCTCGGAGTCTTCTCCGTCCTCCAGGTGACCACTTGGACGACGGATATGGTATTATCCGTCGTCCAGGTGACCACCTGGACCTCGGAGTCTTCTCCGTCCTCCAGGTGACCACTTGGACGACGGAGATGGTATTCTCCGTCGTCCAGGTGATTACCTGGAGGACGGACCGACACGCCGTCGTCCGAGTTCACAAAACGTACTTCCACTTAGACGACGTACCGACACCTCCGTCATCTAAGTGAAGCATTATATAAGCCCACTGCCGGCCAAACTGATCAAATTCATTCCTAGCTAGCCTCGATCTCTTCATGATCGATTCCATTTGAAGAATAATTGAAGGAGAAGGAGAAGCTAGGGAGCTCGAGCTAGGTAGCTAGAAGCTAGCTAGGCCGAGAAGAATCAGGATCGATAAGGGATCTCCGCTGACTAGCTAGTTAGCTTAATTAACGTAAAGATATCGAGAAGGCCAGCAGGTACGTACGTACGCAGTTAAAATTTGTTTAATTAATATGTATTTAGTGAAAACGTACGTACATATATATATATACATGCAAGGATGTTAGCTGATGTTAGCTATATATATATATATGTACATATCGATTAAATTACGTACATACGTACGTAATTGATGGATCGATATGTAGATCGAGTACGTATAATTAAGCGTAAATTAATGGACAAATATATATATATGTAATAATTAATTAAGTATAATATTTTGTAGCAGTATGGACAAGAGTTGGATGAAGTTGAAGAATAGATGTGATGTCCGGTATATGGATGGAATTAGTGAATTTGTGAATTTTGCGATAGAACATGGTCAGGGAAAGAAACGTTTCAGGTGTCCGTGTCAGAAATGTCTTAATTGTCAGTATGCGAAGGTTAATGTTATGGTGCAACACTTGTACGAAAATGGTATGATGTGGAGTTACACTACATGGAGCGAGCATGGTGAATATGTAGAGTTCAGCGCAGCAGACTTCAGCTCAGGGTACAGTTACCATAGTGCCTCATCCAGCGGCAGTGGTGCCGGACCCCCAGCTTGCAACCCAACTGCAGATTTGGTCCATGATGCGTTTCCGGGATGTAGTCATGGCGGACACCAACACCAAGACGGAGGTTACAGTACCACCAATGAGCATGATGACACATTCCCCGCAGCTAGCTTGGCCACTGACACCAGTGAGATGGAAAAGTACAACCGGATGCTACTTGAAGCGCAGACCCCGGTGTTCCCTGGATGTCGAGAGAATGTGTTGCAATATGTGATGGAGCAAATGAAGATAAAAGTGAAGCACAAAATGTCAGTGAGTGCTTTTGACGAAATTCAGGAGCAAATATGTAAGTTGCTTCCTGATGATCACAATCTTCCTAAATCTCATTATAAGGTTAGAAATATCCTGAGCAGCCTCGGCCTAAAGTACAGGATAATTGACGCATGTCCGAATGATTGTGTGCTATTTTACAAAGAGTATAAAGAGTTGGACTATTGTCCCGTATGTGGCCAGTGCAGATTCCAGTTGAATAGGAAGAGTTCGAAAAAGAGAATTCCTGTGAAAGTTGTTCGATATTTTCCCTTGATTCCCAGATTGCAGCGCCTGTACATGTCGCTACACACAGCAGAGGCGATGCGATGGTACGCAGAAAAGCGAATAGATGACGATGTCCTGCGACACGCCGCTGATGGGGAGGGTTTCAAACATTTCGACAGAGAATTTGGAGACTTTGCTTCAGAGGTTAGAAATGTTAGACTCGGCCTATCTACAGACGGATTCAATCCTTGGGGAAGTAATAGCTCCGCCGTCAGCACTTGGCCAGTTATTCTGATGCCATACAACTTGCCTCCGTGGATGTGCATGAACAAGGAATTTAATTTCCTTACCGTACTAATTCCAGGTCCTAAATCTCCATCGAAGTGCTTAGATGTCTACCTCAAACCTTTGATCGACGAGCTGAAACTGTTGTGGGAAAATGGAGTCCCAACTTATGACAAATTCACTGACACGATGTTCACGATGAGGGCTGCTGTAATGTGGACGATCAGCGATTTTCCAGCTTATGGGATGTTGGCAGCCTGCAGGACAAAAGGATATAATGGATGTCCTATATGTTTGGACGACGTGAACTCTAGTTGGCATGCGGGGAAGGTGTGTTACTTGGGTCACCGTAGATGGCTTCCTCACGACCACCCGTGGCGACAGGATGAAGCTCATTTCGACGGTACGGTAGAGAACAATCCTAAACCCCGTAGTTGGTCGGGCGAAGAGATTTTAGAGAGGTTGAGCTATTTCGACTTTGGTGTGTTGAGCAATGACGCGGATGTAAAGAAATGCAATCCAATTCCTCCACATGATCTGAGCTATTGGGATCACAAGAGTATATTCTTTGAACTCCCTTACTGGTCGAAGTTGAAGCTGAGGAACAACTTGGACGCGATGCACATAGAAAAGAATGTGTGCGACAGCGTGGTGGGAACAATTCTCGGTATTAAGTTCAAGACTAAAGATACTCCCAAAGCGCGCAAAGATTTGGAATCAATGAATCTACGTCGTCCCTTGTGGTTGAGGAGGGATAGGAAAGGAGTGTACAACAAGATGCCAGATGCACCTTACACAGTGAAGCCGATGCTTAGACGTTCTGTATTTCACTGGTTTAAGGACGTTCGTTATCCGGCTACGTATGCAGCTACTATAACTGGAGCAGTGGACGAGGTGCAACACAAGTTTGTTGGTCTAAAGACACATGACTATCACGTTATGCTGCAACGTCTGATTCCAGTGGTAATTCGACCATACTTGCCTCGGGACGTCGTAGAACCAATAGTGGCATTGTGCAGGTGGTGGCAGAGGTTATGCGCCAGAGAATTAAAGAAGTCAGATGTGGTGGAATTGCAACAACAAATTGTGCACATCATTTGCAAACTAGAGAGGATTTTCCCCCCTGCTTTCTTTGACATCATGATTCACCTAATGATTCACCTGCCCGAGCAGGTGCTCATTTCTGGTCCGGTCCAGTACACTTGGATGTATCCTCAAGAAAGGTACGTACAACTAATTAATTAATTTGTTCCACTGGAGATTATATATATACTAGCCAGCTAGCTATATGTACTTATGTAATGTGTACGTTTGATTTTGTAGACAGCTTGGACAGTATAAGTCATTCGTCAAAAACAGGTCGGCCCCGGATGGCTCCATAGCAGAGACATACCTAATGCATGAGTGTGTTACTTACTGCAACAGGTACCTCAAAGATCCACCCCTCCCAGTACTGCCTCCGATCGCAGTGCCCGCATCAATCTTTCTGTCGTCACCAATGTCGTCCGACCGTTTAGAGGAGTATTAAAGGAATCGTTAACACGGGAAGAACTTATTGAGGCACATTGGGTAGTGTTGCGAGACTGTGATGAAGTTGAGCCGTACATGATGTCATACAGGGAGAGGCTTCAGGCGTTAAATCAAAACAAGAGTTCGGCGTGGATTGAGAAAATGGTTAAGAAGAAGTTTCCTGATTATTTCTTCCAATGGGTACGTACGTACGACTCGGTATTAATTATTTAAATACATATTGCTCATGTTTGTAGAAAGTAAACCATTATATTAATTTGGCCTTTTTCGCAGATGATTGATCTGCAAAAATCTGATAACCACGGAGGGTGGTGGTCATGGCCAAAGCACTTGCTAGCAGGGAAGCCGGTTAAACACTATATTTATCCCGGATGTTTTGTGAACGGTGTAAAGTTCTATTCATTGGCCCGAGACGAAGGAAGAAGAACACAACAGTGGGGTAGCCGTTGGGAAAGACAATGATCTATATTACGGGGCTATTGTATACGTGGTTCAGCTATGTTACGGGAATGATGTCAACGTTTTCCTATTCAAGTGCAGATGGTTCAAGCGTACAAAGGAAGACCTGGGACTATTATCTGTCGATACAAACTCGCACTGGTATGAGGATGAGCCTTTCGCTCTCGCCACCTTAGTTCGGCAGGTGTTCTATCTCGACGATCCGAAAGCCGGTGAAGGGTGGAAAATAGTGAACCATATCTCTCACCGAGGAATATGGAATACAGAGACAATTGAAGGGACACCGGCGACGACTGAAGATGCTGCTGAACCAGAAAGAGACATTCCTACCTATCAAGAGCCTAATATTTCTATGGTCCGCTCCGATATAATGGACCTGGTTCAAGATGGTGAACGGTTACCCATGCCTGATGGTTGTACAGATCTAACTGAAGATGAGATTATCCATGAGGTAGATGAAGAAGACGAGCAGGAAGAGGATGCGGACGAGGACTCAGGTTATTCGTCGGACGATGTTGAGTACGATGACGAGGATGAGCCGTCGACTAACGGGGATGAGGACGATGATGATTATGACGAAGAGTACGGTCATACGACGAGGGAGATTAATTGGTAATTAATTACTGTAATTATTGTAATATATATATATATGATCGATGCTGGTTTACGGTAAGAAATTAATCCGAATTATATATCCTGGACAACGGAGAAATTAATTGCAGATTAATTGGCGCCAAATCTCAATCTCATATAAAACCCTAGCTAAATCCTGGACCCTAAATCTAGCAGTTCGGATCGATCGATCAATTTTTTAATTATATTTTTGAATCAGAATAATTGAACGCACACACAAATGACCGGGGACGACCTAAACCGTAAACCCTAAGGCCCTAACCCCTGAATTCGGGGTTTTTACACCTGGACGACGGAGATGGTCATTCTCCGTCGTCCAGGTACACACTAGGACGACGGAGATGGTCATTTTCCGTCGTCCAAGTTCACAAACCCTAAACCCTAAACAGTAAGGCCCTAACCCCTGAATTCAGGGTCTATACACCTGGACGACGGAGAACGTCATTCTCCGTCGTCCAGGTCAGAACCTGGACGACGGATAACTTCATATCCGTCATCCAGGTCAGAACCTGGACGACGGATAACTTCATATCCGTCGTCCAGATGCAGATATCGTAATTTTTTCTAAGACAACGACCATCTAGACCTTCTTCCAATGCAAAGTCTTTTCATCAAGACTTTAGAGTAAACAATTCTTGGTGTGTGAGCTTCGACGGTTCGAAAATCGGAGTTACGAAATGCCTAGTATCCACGTTTCCGGTTTGTGAAATTATCGGTTTTGCAGTTGACTGTGCCGATCAAACCCTTCCCGAACTTATTATTTTATGATCCTTTGAAGACAATTATATATTATGTTACGACGAACATATCCAACGGTTGTTTTGTCCAAATTCAATTTCGTTAATACTCTGCTGCAAATGAGCGTCTACTCATGAACACTTAAGTCGTAAAGATTAGTCGATACTTAACATGTTTCAATACGTAAAATTAATCGTCGGTTCAAATTTAACTGTTTATATACACGATGCATTCATCGATATTGTACGACTATTTCACTCGAATGACAGATTGCTAAATTCCTAGCGAATTATTTTTAAAATTTTTTTTTACGTAATTTGAACCTGGACGACGGATATGGTCATTTTCCGTCGTCCAGGTGTTCACCTGGACGACGGAGAATGACCATCTCCGTCGTCCAGGTTCAAAAACCATGGCGGTTCAAATTTATTTTTGTTTATTTTTTTCATGTAATTTTCACTTGGACGACGGAAACTGACCATCTCCGTCGTCCAAGTCCAAAATTATGGCGGTTCAATTTACCGCTTCCGTTTTCGGCACCGCTTGAATTTTCACTTAGACGACGGAGAATTCATTCTCCGTCGTCTAAGTCCAAAATCATGGCGGTTCAAAACGTCCCGCCGATTAATTACGCGCCGATTGAAAATTTTTAAACCGCCACCTAGACGACGGAAAACACTATTTCCGTCGTCCAGGTGCACTTAGACGACGGAGAATAGTGATCCGTCGTCTAAGTGCAACTCTATAAATAGAGTTGCACCCCCCCTCATTTTCTCATCATTCCATCTCCTCCTCTCCCTCTCCTCTCCTCTCCTCTCCTCCGGCGATCCTCCTCCGGCGACGCTCCGACGACATTTTTTCCGGCGTGGTTCCTCCTCTCCGACGACTCAAGTCCGGCGAAATTCCCGTAAACTCCGCTTCGGTACATTTCTATTTTTCCCTTATTTAAATAATTTTCATTTTATTAATTAATTAAATTCTAAATATAATTAATTAGTAGAAATTAATTTAGTAATTAATTTTAAATATTTAATAAATGATTAATTGTTGTTATTTATTAATTAAATCATAATTATTGTTATTGTTTCCTAATTAAATGAATAATTGTAAATTTGTTGTTATTAAATAAATAAATAATTAATTATTGTTATTAATTAATTAAATAAATAATTATTGTTATTAATTAATTAAATAGTTAATTATTGCATGCTAAATGGAAAATAAATTATTGCATGTAATTACGTGTACTTTTTAGTAAATTAATTAGTAGTACGTGTTCGATTTAAATTTAGTACATAGGCTTGGTGTAATTAAGTCGCACTCTTTGGAATAGATGGCGCCTCTTTTCCTTGCTTATCTCCTTAACCCCTCGTGATGTGTGGATTTCATCACCGCACACCATAACCTAAGTGAAGTTATGGACACGAGGTTGAGGGCGGAGTTTGCAAAGGACTTGAGGGAGTGTAAATTTTCGAAAAATTGGCCGAATGTCGGACATGGTGTCTAGAAACGGGTTATGACTGGTGACAGGATTTGGACTAAGAAAGACTTTTGTCGAAATTAGTCCTGCCTCTCGCGTTATCTCTATCCCTAACTGGCCATGTTTTTCGATTTAACCAAGGCTGATTAATTGAAAATTTACACTTTATCGCGCGGGTCGCACGTCCATTGAACGACCGAAAATGCCAAGCTAGTGTACTCTATTTAAATCTTAAACGTACTTAATTAATTAGCGTAAATTTTTAAGTTGTAATTATTATGGTAAGTAGGTATTTTAACCCCGTACTCTTAGGTTTAAATGGCTCCGCCAAAGACGACATCCGGCAAGAAGAAAGCCCAACAAGAGGTAGAAGATGCCATGCTCCGCCGCTTGGCGGACCAAGTCGGTTGGGAATTACCACCGGAGGGCAACGACGCTCTCAATCCGGACGGATCATCTGGTCCGTCCGTAGCGCCCTCTGGGGAAATTCCCGCTCCCCCATTCATCTCGAGCGGTGATGACGTCGACCCCTTCCAATCTCCGACGCCCGGTACCCATTCAACGGGAAGTACTCAGGCGTCCTCCACCGCCGAATCAATCATGTACAGCGCCCGCCGTAGGCAAAGGAGGGCCCCCACTGACCCGGAACCGAAAAGGACTCGGGGTCTCGTTAAAGGGGGGAAAGCGGAGCGTATTTGCAAGGCGACCGGTAAAAAGATCGACTTGCCGTACGACGAATTCACCGGTGGCCCTCCCACAGCTCAACTAGCAAGTCTCTCGGCGCATGGGATAGGGTCAATCATCCGTAACTGGGTTCGTATCACTGCCCCTACTTGGAAGGAGGCGCCGGATCATGAGAAGGCGAAAGTCTTCAAAGATCTTTCGGTACGTAATACGTTCAATTTAGTTATTATATAATATTGTTAATCTCGGCCTAAAATTTCATAATATATACGATTATAATTTTCTATTTATTTTTCATAGGAACAATTTGACGTGGATCCGACACCGGCTATGTTGAGGCATATCAATCAAACCGCCAACTCCATCTACAAAGATTGGAAGTACAGGCTCCATAAGTACTTCAAAGATGTCGGTCCCGTGCCTCCCCCGGTAGAGCTGCAAGGGGAGAGAGAAGATGAGTGGGAGTGGTTGTGTAACCACTTTGCCGATGAACAATTTAAGGTATTAATTTAATTTTTTTATTTCATTTAAAATAATTGAATTATTTAAATTGTAGTTATTCATTTTTTAATGATTTAATTATGTTGTGTAACAGAAATTCTCCGGTGTCAACAAAGCCAACCGGGGGGAGAAGGAGAAACACCATACTACCGGCGCCAAGCAGTTCATTCAAATTGCCAAGGAGCACAAGGATAAGGGTTCCAAACACCCTTTTATTGATGCAAGCGTAAGCGCGTACGTGACGCCAGGGCTCGATAATGAAGCGAGTCAATGCGGGGTAAGTGATATGTATATATATATATGTGCTTTTAATTATAGTAATTATTATTTAAATATGATTACAAAATTATAATAAATTAATTATAATTTTGTAGGCAAGGGCGATAGAGCGTGCGCATGAAGAGTTGGCCAACACTCAGCTTGCGTTCCCAGATGTGCCGCCGGAAGACCTGCCTCCTCTATCCTTAGAGAGCCAAATTGCAATCGCGGATGAGGTCTACGGTCGTAGAGCTGGCAAGGAGGTTAGGCACTTTGGGCCTAGGGTGGTACGAGATTTGTCGACGACCTCCGGCTCATCATCTACGGGAGGTTCGAGGCAGCGGAGAATGAGTCAAGCTGCGGCCGTCGAAGCAGCCATTCAAGAGGCTCGACTGGCACGAGAGGAGAATCGACGGACACAAGAGCAGAATGAGTCAATGCGGCAAAGACTTGACGAACAACAAGCACAAATAGCCCAACTCATCGCGCTCATGAACCAAAATCGAGAAGTATGTCAACCTCCTCCGAACCCACACCCCGACGACAACGACCCGGCTGGAGGCGGAGGACTCGGCCCCGCATCTGCTCCTCCAGTGTATTAGCTAGCACGTAGTATATTATCTCGTTTCTTTCCGCATTCCGAACAATATTTTAATTTTTAATTTATGGGTTTTTTCGTATGTACAAATTAATTTACTTTGATTATTTAATAATTATATATAAGTTATTAATTTTAATATTCAAAATTTAGTTTATTTATTTAATATTAGCATTTTTCATTATTTAAATTAAATTAATAATAAATTAAATTAATAATATTTAATTTCAATTTATTTTTTAAAAAAAATTAAATACTCACTTGGACGACGGAGATTATGTTCTCCGTCGTCCAGGTGCACAAACCCTAAACCTAACCCCTAACCCCTAACCCCTAAACCCTGTTGTTCTCCGTGGCCCAGGTGCTCACCTGGACGACGGAAACTTAGTGTTTTCGTCGTCCAGGTGAACACCTGGGCCACGGATAATGGTAGCAATGTCCGTGGCCCAGGTGTTCACTTGGACGACGGAGACTTAGTGTTTCCGTCGTCCAGGTGAACACCTGGGCCACGGACATTGCTACCATTATCCGTGGCCCAGGTGAGCACCTGGGCCACGGACATTGCTACCATTATCCGTGGCCCAGGTGTTCACCTAGATGACGGAGACTTAGTGTTTCCGTCGTCCAGGTGAACACCTGGGCCACGGATAATGTCCGAGGTCCAAGTTCACTTGGACGACGGAAACACTAAGTCTCCGTCGTCCAGGTGCTTGGACGACAGCACTTGGAGCACGGACCTTGGACGACGGAGTTTCCGTCGTCCAAGTACTTAGACGACGGAAAACTGCACTTAGACGACGGAAATGGTCCGTGGTCTAAGTGCAGTTTTCTTGTAGTGAACGGAGCTTCAACAACGAACTAGAAATTTCTCAAAAATAATCAGCACATGAGTAGTATATGTTTGAAAAGATACGGATGTCTAGTTTTCAGAACTATCTCCAGATTGTCGATAGCTAATTTCTAGAAAAAGTTGTGTCTATTTTACTAGACAAATGTTAGAAACAGGGCATGACGAAATCTGCTCTACAAATCAGTCGACTTCGACAACAAACTGGAATTTACCCAGAATAAACCAAGATATGGATGGCATATGGTTGAAATAATACAGACCTCTAGTTTTAAGCACTATGTTCGGCTTGTTGATATCTATTTTCTAGAAAAGGTTATGCTCGTTTCACTAGACAGAGGTCAAAAACTGATTTAACACAGTTGGCTGCGCAGATTACTTAGCTTTGACATGAATCTGGGATTGATTCAGAACGATTCAGCATATGAGTAATATATTCTCAGAAAGCTACGGATGTCTAGTTTCTACAACTTCATCCGGAATGTCAAAAACTATTTTCAGGACAAAGTTATGTCTATTTAAGTACACAGAGGTCAACTTGACCCATGGAAGGCCAAAACCTGAGGAAAACCCAAGGAGGACCTTTGATGGATCAAAGGTATACCTCGATGGATATAAAATGAAACCCGAGGAATTATTTTGATAGATCGAAGGTGTACCTCAATGGATGCAACCTGAGGAAGCCCTTCGATGGATCGAAGGTGTACCTCTATGGATTGAAAAAACTACCCGAGGAAGCCTTTCGATGGATCGAAGGTGTATCTCAATGGATCGAGGGATCAACCCGAGGGGGCGCTTCAATGGATGGAAGGCATATCCCCAGAAAACCAAACTTTTGAATTATTTTTTCTATCTTTCCTCATACAAGAATTGTTTTCTTGTAGGTATGTTTCCAGAAGAGCTTGAATGTCTCATTAATAGCGGAACTACACATACCATTCTTTGTCACAAACAACTCTTCATCGACTTTATGCCTTGTCGAACATCTTTAACTACAATAATGGGTGGATCTTCGGATTTGATCCAAGGGCGAGAAAAAGCCCAACTTTTGTTGCCAAATGGAACAAAACTCATCATTGATGATACTCTCTATGCTCCTAGGGCTCTAAGGACCCTATTGAGTAGTCGAGACATTCGAGCCAACAGATTTCATACAAATACTCATTGTGAGAATGAAATTGAATATATATGCATTACCTCTAGTGATTCCGGTAGAAATTGAATACTAGAGAAGCTCATGTGTCAGCCAAATGGGCTATGTATTACAACTATAAGAGTTGTAGAGTCACACCATGTCATAAGAGATGACCTATGGGACTCAGACACATATATGCTTTGGCACGACAGACTGGGACTCCTAGGTCATGATATGATGATCCAGATTTTGAAGAATTCAAATGGACATCCATTCTTTCGAGCGAAAGGAAGCAAGAACCAAAGAGCGCGTGATTCACACAAACATGGAGGTGGGCACCAAAGAGGGTGGTGCCACCATCCATGGTCAGCCTCATACCGACACCTCCTCCTCTAAGAGGAGACGACTTGGCACCAAGAGTGGTGCTCTCATCCCTTATGATGCTTCTTCGATCCATGGAGACCATGAGCCAACGCCAGCATCCTCACTGGTGATGGGCTGATGTTCATCGCTTGTTCTGCAAAGCATGCTCTTTAGCCAAGGTAGGAGAGAGACCCTCCTATGCTAAAGACACCAAACAAAATATTCCATTCTTACAACCTATCCAAGGTGATGTTTGTGGACCCATTCACTCATCATGTGAACCATTTAGATACTTTATGGTATTGGTGGATGCTTCGACACGTTAGTCACATGTTGCATTATTATCCATAAGGAATGTTGCATATGCTAAACTCCTTACTCAGATTATTCGTTTGAGGGCTCACCACCCAGATCATGCTATAAAGTCGAAATGTCTGGACAATGCTAGGGAGTTTACATCGCAAACATTTGATGATTATTGCATGTCCATCAGAATTGATATCGAGCATTCAGTTCCCCATGTACACACCAAAAATGGTCTCACAGAAGCCACCATTAAAAGACTTCAAATGGTTGGACGAGCTTTGGTCATGCGCACCAACCTACCCACTTCTGCTTGGGCTTATGCAATATTACATGCAGCTATGCTTATTCGTTTTAGACCCGCTGCTAGACAACCCTTTTTTGTGTACCAGCTGGTTACTAGATATGAGCCAAATATTTCGCATCTACGCATATTTGGTTGTGCAGTTTGTGTGCCAATTGTGTCACCTTTACACTATAAAATGGATCCTCATAGACGAATAGGCATCTATGTTTGATTTGTTTCTCCAACTATAATTCGCTATTTAGAACCCTTGATAGGCGATCTATTTACCATAAGATTTGCGGATTGTCACTTCGATGAGACAACCTTCCCGTCGTTAGGGGGAGGAAGGACACATGAACAACAGGAATTGTCATGGTCAGTCCCTAACTCGGATTTCAAGTACTTTGCAGTATCCTTTAACTCATCAAGAGTTCTGATGAGATCCATGTCATCGACATGGGCTACTACTATTGCAAATGAGGATAATGTTGCTTGCATCGATCAGATGAGCAAGGTTACATCAAAGGCGACAACACCAAGCATATATCACCTAAGTACTTTTACAATCAGCAACAACAAGAGTTTCTCAAGATCCAGATTAACCAGGTTTGATCTGAAAGCAATGTGGCAGATTTATTTACTAAGTCATTGCCCAAATCTACATTCTAGAAGCATGTGAAGAGCATGGGATTGCTCAGCTTGTCTAAGCTGCCTTGATTGTTAGTATCAGGAGGAGATGCAGACTTCAGGGGGAGTCTGGCATATTCGTGAGACTTCAGAGGGAGTCTGGCATATTTACTAAGTCTCACATATTCGTGAGACTTGTGGATTGGAATCTACTACTGATGAACCTACATGCATTTATGAGGATAATGCTGCTTGCATCGATCAGATGACCAAGGTTACATCAAAGGCGACAACACCAAGCATATATCGCCTAAGTACTTTTACAATCAGCAACAACAAGAGTTTCTCAAGATCTAGATTAACCAGATTTGATCTGAGAGCAATGTGGCAGATTTATTTACTAAGTCATTGCCCAAATCTACATTCTAGAAGCATGTGAAGAGCATAGGGTTGCTCAGCTTGTCTAAGCTTCCTTGATTGTTAGTATCAGGGGGAGATGCAGACTTTAGGGGGAGTCTGGCATGCACATGAGCGTTTCTGGATGTGAAGGACACGTTGTACTCTTTTTCCCACTGGGTTTTTATTACTTAGTAAGGTTTTAATGAGGCAACATAGTTATGTGTCATATCATCGTCTACGACGATCTGCACTCTTTTTACTTGGCGAGACGGATTTTCTCCTGCAAAGGTTTTTGGCTTAACAAAGTTTTTGATGAGACATCAATGAAGCAAATGAAGAAGCGTCACTACCACACACCTGCACAAGGGGGAGTGTTGTAGGATATTTGATGTACCTAGTTATGGTGGAGATCACAGGATATGACTAAATGTATCTTTTCCAGAGATGTAATAGGATTACTTTCATGTTTGTACCTCTTGTACTCTCCTATATAAATGAGTTGTTTCTTTATTAATAAAGTTACACAGTTCATTGTTTCACACTATTATCTCTACAATCATAATTCCTAAAACAAAAATAAGGTTGTTGGGTGTGACTGTGTCGTTAGCCTAAACTGCTAAAATGCATGATGTACAAAGTAAAAATTGGTGCGTAAATGGTGTCACTACCCAGTACCCGCGATACATCGATCAGTTCAATTCTCAACTGCCTTATCCTCTCATTCTTTTCTGTTCTTAGTTAAAGAACATAACAAGTATATTTCTTTTGCTGATGATGATCTTAAAGAACGAATAAAGTTTGATACTTTAACTGTGAGAGTGTGAGACAAACAGAGGTAAATTACAAAAGAAAAGCAGAAATTGTAAGATTGCCTAAAACAGAAAATGATATTGGAAAACAATATACGAAAGACCGTTACATCCCCTCTGCTCTTGCTTGCTCATTCTCAAGTCTCAACTCAACGTTATCTGACAGCGTTGGCCATTTCATACTCCATCATTGTATTATCAGCCAACATATACTTGGCCTGTGACTTTGTTCACATCATATTCAACACCTATATATAATTCCCTCCAAAGCCAACACTTTTTTCTTCAACAACAACAACAATGGCATCTACTTTTCCTCCTCACACATTTTTCTTCTCATTTCTCCTGCTTCTTCTCCCTCTACCCTTCTTATGTTCTTCATATGACACCAAGGCTCAACTGTCTTCATCACCAGCATTGTTGCCGAAGCGCCAGGCAGAAAAGCTCATCCGGGCACTCAACCTTTTCCCCAACGATGAGATCAACAAAGGAGCGCATTACAACTCTTCATTTGGTGCAGCAAAGCTTGTCGAAAAGCGGTTCAAGATGCCTTTTCTCCCTGCTGATTCGGGGACTTCTGTCGAAGACCTCGGACACCATGCCGGCTACTATCAGCTTCCACAATCCCACGCAGCAAGGTAAGCAATCCGGTGTTGTTATTTCAAACTCTCCAGCAAGCTAGCATGCATCTGCAAGTTTTTTTCATTGTTGTTGTGCAAATGAGAAGAAGAAAGCCATGGCCAAATGGCCAAATGGCCAATTGGGGTGTCGTTTACTGCTGTATAAAAAGACAACATGAACAGAGATGATTGCTACTATTCTCATTTAATATCGTTTTTGTATGATTTTCATACTTAAAAGCAATAAATGTTGTTTTGTGTTCTTGTGGTTTCATGGGTCCGTATATCTTTTAGTTGTATCTTTCTGCCCTGTGCCAGATTAATCAATAATTTGTCTCAACTTGCTCTCAACCTCAAAGAATCAAATACAAAAACAACAGACAAGGGCTACTTTGCATATAAACACTGCAACCAATTATGTTCAAGCTTTTTTCAGATATTTTAATCTTTTTTTTTTGTTCTCTTGGTTTTGGGTTTTGCAGGATGTTCTACTTGTTCTTTGAATCTAGGACGAACAAGAATGACCCTGTTGTGATATGGTTAACTGGAGGACCAGGCTGCAGCAGTGAACTAGCTGTGTTTTACGAAAATGGTCCTTTCCATATTGCCAATAACATGTCTCTGACTTGGAATGACTATGGCTGGGACAAGGTACTACTAGTACTATATGATCATGGTTTATGCATGCTACTAGTCTTCCCTTCTAGGGTTTTCTGAACAAGATTTGGTTTCGCAGGCATCGAACCTTCTTTATGTCGACCAACCGATTGGAACTGGTTTCAGCTACAGTTCTGATGATCGCGACATTCGTCACAATGAAGAAGGCGTTAGCAACGACTTGTACGATTTTTTGCAGGTCCTAATCAGTCCTTTATATACAAAACTCACATTACATTTCCCACGTTTAAGAAATACACCTAGCATATACATTTTTCACTTTGTCTTGAATATACTGATTTCTGTTCATGATCACAGGGATTCTTTGCTCAGCATCCTCAATTCGCTAAGAATGACTTTTACATCACTGGAGAATCATATGCTGGCCACTACATTCCTGCATTTGCTTCTCGAGTTCACAAAGGAAACAAAGACAAGCAAGGAATTTACATAAACTTCAAGGTAAGATGAGTAATATATACTTCACTAGGCTAGGGCTCTCCTAACTATGACACAGAACTAATTGATACGACTTGGATGGTTGGTTGAACAGGGATTTGCAATAGGTAATGGCTTAACCAATCCTGGATTCCAGTACAGGGCATATCCTGATTATGCACTTCGGATGGGATTGATTAAGAAACCTGACTATGATAAAATTACTAAGTCCATTCCAGCCTGTGAAGAAGCAATCAAGAGTTGTGGTATGTCGTCTTCATTCCTTTGTTTTCTTCACCTGTCGGCCTATTTCCGTACCAATGAACTTAACTAATCAGTGAAACTTTCAGGCCCGACCGGTGGAGAGCCTTGTCTGGAAGCATATGAGGCTTGCAATGACATTTTTTCCAAGATCATGAGTATTGTTGGTGATAAAAATGTAAGCAAGGGCAAGAATCTTTGTTAGTTGAGAGCATGCTACTTCTACAGAAATCAAATGTGAATTCAAGTATGATGAGAGTTTGTTTTATGTTTGATATGTAGTACTATGATATCAGAAAACAATGTGTAGGGGATCTATGTTACGATTTCTCAAACATGGAGAAATTCTTGAACGAGAAGCTGGTTAGAGATGCCCTAGGAGTAGGGGACATAGACTTTGTTTCTTGCAGCTCTACAGTGTATGAGGCTATGCTGACAGACTGGATGAGAAATCTGGAAGTGGGTATTCCAGCCCTTCTTGAAGATGGAATTAAGGTGCTAGTGTATGCCGGGGAGTACGATCTTATCTGCAATTGGCTTGGTGAGTCTCTTTGTTTCGGCAAAAAGCTCATTTCCTTCATGATAATGAAGTAGATTTGCCTACTACCATACTTATCCTGTCTCTCTAATGTCTTGCAGGGAACTCAAATTGGGTTCATGGCATGGAGTGGTCTGGTCAGAAACAATTTGGAACATCCAAAACTGTTTCATTCAAGGTTGGTGGAGCAGAAGCAGGACTCCTGAAAAGTCATGGACCGCTTGCTTTTCTCAAGGTCTACCTTTATATGTTTATGTATATGTATATCTTTCTGTGTGTATCCTATCCCTCCCTAATCCTCTGATCTCTCGATATTTACAATATAACTTTGGCAATCTTGGTTCTATGTAACGAAAAACAGGTTCATGATGCTGGTCACATGGTTCCAATGGATCAACCACAAGCCGCCTTAGAGATGCTGACGAACTGGATGCAAGGAAAATTTGCCAAGTCTGAATCAAGTGAAAGAATTTCTCAAGCAAAGTAATAGTCTAAGATCATACTCAGAATCTCAGCCTACCAATACGTGGTTTTCCACAGCTATATATATTCGAAGATCTCACATACGAACCTTATAAATAGTTTAGAGCTAAAGTTTCTTCCAAAAGAGATTCAATGAATATACTATCATAAACAATTTAGTGTTGCTTCCCCTGTATCAACTTCAATTGGTTTGAAATTGGCAAAACTCGCATAACTAGCATGATAAACGCTATAAAGATTTCCATGAGTTTTCAACATCGTTTACAGACAAACAGCCCCCTTAACTGGATAATGTAACTCACACTAGTAGAAAAGCAGACACTCAGATACCTTTGAGGATCTCTGAGCACATTATGAAAACCGATGTTAGTGCATAAGAGCCTCTGTTATATAAGTAACTAAAGTCATGTAGACGGTACTTCAATAGCATATGCGAATGGCAAGTCCCTAGCATTGTCTAGATGAAAAAGACCAGTCAAGAGCTTCTTACTCTATACAACTCCCTTAATGTCACAATTGCCGGCTGAAAACCAGTCCTCAATGGCACAATATGAACTGCTCGCAGATGCTGCGCATTACCACTCTTCGGTTTAGATATTGTCATTCTAATCATTTCTCCCTCCAAAACTCTACTAGCATTAGCAGCTGCATCAAACATCCCCAACAAAAAGCCAAAGTTAAAAGTACAACTTAAAGAGAACCCATAATCATATTGGGTTTGAAAATGTGAGGAGGACGGTTTAATTATACCAGAAAAAGGGTGAGTCTTTGCGAAGTCGAACAAGTCGTAGGCGGAGCAACCAAAGAGGACCTTTGCGACCCTATCGAAGCATATGACAGTGAAGACTTTGGTGTCGGAAGCAACTGACATAAGAATGCGGAAGAAGCGCTTGGTTGGTGGGAAGCGTGGGTTGAAAGTGCAGTATCTGCAGCGGGAATTTGGGTTGTCCGGGAGAGTTCTCTCGCAGATGGAGGAAGCTTTGTAAGAGAAGCAACTGTGGTCTATGGTTAACACTGCATATCATCGTTGTCGGCTCATTGCCCCTTCCATCACTTGTGCTCATGGCCCCTCGTATTCGAGTTTAAATGAGGTTTTTAGAGAAAGTGTTTGCGTCTCTCTCGGACAAAATTGGGTTTAAATTCAATTGGATGTCAGAGTCCAAATTACAATTATTTATACAATTTTTAATTTATAACTTTATCATGTCGAGATCACATATTTTATAAACTATGTGTTGAATATCAAAATCTCACCCCAAAATAGAGATTGTTTAGATATCTAATTTTATTAAATAAATAGATGGTTATTTTAAACTTTAACATTACATTAACAACCGTTTATTTATTTTAAAAAATTTAATGAGCAAACGATATCAGATTTAATCAAATTTTTGCATCTAATCATTGCGAGGTAAATCATATATTAGGTGGTTTCAATTATAAAATTACAAACTAAAAATTGTATAAATTGGAGTAGTTTTGACGATTGTGTCCAAACTAAGTTTGAACCAAAGTATTTTCTAATAAATAAATAATAAGATCACTTTAGGTTCTATAGTTCTACTATTATTTGCATCTTCTCCACCGAAAAAAAAAACATTTTAAGTGGTAGATATGCAAACTCAACTTTATAAGGCTCGGTTGCATAAGGGGAAGTTCTCAAGTGAACCTAATTTACTGTGAAACAAGAAAAAGTTTGGAACAATCACAACAATCATCCACCGTTCATGTAATCTGGGCGGTGAGATTGATGTCGGTTCACCTTGAACTTAGTTTGCACAAGCCGTACCGTTGTATAAGTGGGTTGCACAACTTCCAAAATGAGGTTTGATTCATACTGATTCACTGTGAACTTGGTTCACACAAGCTGTATTCGTAGTGGACACTGTTTGAAAAATGTTTGCATAACAGTCATGTTCTGATGGTCAGTGCGTTTATCAGTTATTGTTAGACAGATGATATTAAATTATATTTTAACTATTTTTTAATTATCACTGTTAAATGCATATCTAACGACAGTTGACCACAACTTATTAAAAATATTAGTATCTTTAGTGAAGAAAGCTAATTAATGAGAGTATTTTTGGAAGTTTTTCCAAGTCTCTAGTACAATAAAGGGAAGGCCTATCTTGGGGTCATCGACATACCAAAATATGGAAAACCAAAATAGCTATGAAATAAGGAAAACGTATGCAAGGAAACAGATGGAAATTGATAAAACAGAGGGGGCAAAGCGGGCAATGTCCAACATGAATAACAAAAGAAAAAAACCACGATCAAACTATTACCCTGATCAGTTCGGTCAAAGAGAAAGGAAGAAAGCAGTTTCACAGATGACAAACCAACGAAAACTGTCACAGGAGTAGCGGGAGCCCGACAGAAATGGGAGTTGATCTGACGAACGACATATGCCTATCATCTCTGAGGCATAGAGACAAACCTGCCAAAACCCAAATCGATACTCTTATTGACGGGTAAGGATGATTGATTCAGTTCACTTTAATCGATTTGGTTCTTTGAATTAGTTGATTTCATTTTATCATCAATTGTTTGGAATCGATGCATCAATTGCACTGAAAGTGATGATTGATTCTCACTTTCGATTTTATCATTCGATTGTTTGTTTCATCAATTCTTGGTAACCTTATTTGCTTCACTCTATTTTTAACTTGCTAACCCAAAAGAGTATAATGCAAGATAGTTTAATTTTATTGAAGAAGATACGTGGGTTAAGATGCTATTGAAGAAGATGTATACATGGGTTAAGATATGTGCAAGGGAGGTGTAAGAGTGAGTGGTGTGGTTCTGATTGTGAATGCCACTGAGAGAGTCGTCTTCTATAAGAGCATGATTGTAGCGATTGGAGAGATTAGATGGTCAATGACAACTGGATTCTCCTTCCATTCCTACTTTGTTCAAGCACGTGTGAAGAATTGGATGCAGTTCAATTGTGAATCATTCTATAAGTTGTAGATGGTGGAATAGTAAAGTACATATGAGGTCAGAAGGGTTGCTCATTCTATGTCAAAAGTGTAGAAGAGTTGTCAATTTTTTACTAATTCAAAGGAGACGTGTACAAGCATTACAATGTACCTTTTACAGTAGACATACGTTTTTGATTATGTGAGTATCTAATTTACCTTTTGTTTGTTATATGTATTTATTTTGTAAACAAAAGTAGATATAGTTGATATTTGTTGAGGCTGTTAACTTCAGTATGGTTCTAATTTGCAGGGCAAGGTGAATTTTAGTTTTAAAAGATGGTACTTTATTCACTCCTAAGGGATGAAAAGTAGCCAAATGGGTAGATACCCAATTGCCTTTGCTGAGATTAGGAACACGAAAGCCACCGAACCATTTCAAGAGCAACGACTAGGAATAGATCAATAACACGTAGGTTCTCGACTCTAGATTCTGGTTTTTTCTTAATGTTTGTTCATATGTTTTCTATGCATTTTAGGTAATATTTCATGTAGAGGATAGTTGAAACTTGAAAGTCATAGTAAATTGCAGAGGAATTCTGTCTATTATCAAACCTTTTAAGAGAGGGAAACTAGGTCTTATTCGAAGAACCAATGGTTTTGGATCGTTACCTCCGTTGAGGTAACTTAAACTATCTTTGGTCTCTCTCTCTCTCTGAAAATTTGTTTATTTAGGTAAGAGATCTTTGCTTATGTTTCATTTGAATAGTGAATAGCATATTAGCATATGATACAAACTGTTCGATAACAATATCAGGCCATGTAAATTTTTCATCTGTATATTCTCTTAAATGATTAATCACAGTTATGATTGTTGCAGTTGCTGAACCAAATTTTGTGAGAACTTCCCCAGATCATCCTCTATCCACTATTAGGCATCTACATGACTTGCCTGGACTTACATACTCCAGTATAGGTTAGATGCTCTGCTCTTGGTACAAATTACCAGAGTGAATTTAAAGACATTGATCAAGAACTTAGTACATATATGATATATACAAGACAGTGTAATCAAATGATATCCGGATGAGTACTATTAATGCTTTTCTAATAACATTTCAGTAAGACATTTTTAATTGTAATCTTCGAGTTTCAATGATCACTTCTTTATTTAAGTAATTTGGTCTCAGGGTTGTTGTTGCTGGTGTTATCTTAGAATGCACAATAGCATATTTAATGAGGACCGCATAAAGAAATAAAGTAAGACCAGATATCTTTCCTGCAATAAGCAACAATGAGAGCCGCAGATCCCTCTAATAAGGGGAACTCAAATAAGATGATCGATGCTGATTATTGTACCTTCACCGTTGACTAGATGTTGTATTAAAAGATCAAAATTCTGTGAATTTGTTTAGGTAGGTGCCTTCATACAGATGATGGGAAACTAATTTGTTTTTTGAATTATAAATGTAAACAGTGTTGTTTATATAGAATACTCATTTACTAAATAAAGGATATATACATATAGTTGTGGGAGTCTTAGCAGATTCGGATATAACCTTGCTTTCCATACTTTACAATATTTTAGGTAGTTCTTGCAAGTCTCTAAACTTTTTTTTTCCAAAATTTTAATTTTTTCAGCTTTCAAGATGCACTCTATTAAATGGACACACAAATTCTTGATTCATAAAATTTCTTATCACACCCAAATGGATGATGCATGTATTGATTTTTCTCTCTCTAAAGTTTACATGTATTAACAAATAAGGTCTCGCAACCACACGCGCTCACGCGACGCAGTTATGCATGTCCAGAAATGTTAGTTTATATAAGTAGGAGTGTACACTTCTTAAAAAAAAATGAGTATACAAATGTGGAGTGACCCTTTTTAATTCGAAGACAGAACAAAACCAGTACTTCAGTTCTGTAGAAACTCCATCCGTCTGTGTGTTGAGTTTCGCAGAGAGTGAAGGGAGTGGCCCATTTCAGTTTCAAGTAAGCACCTTCTCCATCGCTGTTCGTTTCGATTTTTGTTCACTTTACCATGGAAAGAATTAGCCTTTAGTTAGTTTCTGCCTTTCCGTTTTATGCATTTCGATTGTGTCTATCACGCTCTTAAACTGTAACCAGAAGATTACGTTCAGTTTTTTTACATTAAAGTTTCTTTCTTGCTGTGTAGAGCACCTTTTCGCAGTGATTCTACGCTTGAAGTTCAACTCTTTTGATTATTTGTATTGGTGGTATAAGCTGGGCTGTTGAGGAATACTGTAGCAATCAAATGGAACCTGGCAGGTATTATTGGCTATCCTTATTCTCTGATTTTGCAAACGAAGGGTTTGTATCATACGAATCTGTGAAACATATATGGGTTTCTATTGGTTTGAAGAATGAAAGTCTCTCTGATATCATCGGTTTTTATTTACATAACATTGTTGATCGAGACGGTTTGCATTTTCTCTTGCAGGTTACACTTGCCCAATACGTTTACAATGAATTTGGAAGTTTTGCACCATGAGTTACAGTTTTGCTCAGGTGTTTACTGTCTTTACATTTCTTGTTTCGGTTTATCATTACCATGTGTAGACAGCACTTCAGTATTAAAAGTTATAATGTAGTATGTAGATCCACCCAAAATTTACAAAGAAATAAGAAACATCCAATCCGTATATGCTGGTAGTGGTACTACTAGTGGTTCCTATATCTGTTACATGAGTTTATCGGTTTTTTATACTGTGATCGCGAATATCACATTAGCTTATTTCTAATTGTAGCAAGTCTGAATTTTTTTGCAGGATCCTAATTCAAAGCATCTAGGAACAACGGTTTGGGATGCATCACTGGTATTCACCAAGTTTCTGGTAATGCCTGCTATCCCTCTAGAGACTCTTGTAAAGCTCCCACGATTCTAGCTTCAACATATTCCTACACTCTGTATTAGTGTATGATTCATGTAGGTTTATGGTTGAGCTAAACTCTATGGCTCCATTTGAGTGCAGTTTTTGGATAAAGAAGGAACATCAAGATGTTCTCATCCTTGAAATAGATCTGTCATGAATTGAACGTTATAACTATATGATTCTTACCGGTCATAAAAGTCTCAGAAGAAGGTCTCATTAAACAATCTAATATATTTCCACAAGGTTAATGTAAGCTGGATTGTAAAATACGGTACTAATAATACTGCAAAAAACATGTTATGTGAGCAAATATACAACAATATATTGCTTCCTAGGAATAATTTGAAGGTAACAGTTAATTAGTTTGGAGCCAAACGTTACAGTCATTCCTTTTTTAGTTGAAATAGGTGTATAATCTCTTTTACTTCGCTGGGCCTGGATTTTTTTTTTTAAATCTTTCCCAAGGTGAAAATAATCATCTGCGCTTATAAGATTTCATGCTGCAGCTTTTAAACTTCTCTTTGGTTGATTCGTTGGATTCAATTTGGTTCCAGTTCATTCGCCATCAATCCGGGAAGCTGAACAAGGTTGCTGATGCGTTGAGTCGTCGGCATTGTTTGCTCACAACCATGCATACAACTGTCCCTGGATTTGCTGCATTTGCTGAGCTTTACACCTCTGATCCGTACTTTGCCCCAATCTTCCGAGATGTTCAGTTGGGATTGCGCTCAGAGTTCACCCTTCACAATGGGTTCTTGTTTCGAGGAAATCAAATCTGTGTTCCGGAGGGTAGCCTGCGCTTGAAGATCATTCAAGAATTACATCAAGAGGGTCATGTGGGGAGAGATAGGACCCTCCAGCTTGTCACAGCCTCATACTTTTGGTCGACGATCCGCCGAGACGTGGAGAGATTTGTTGAGCGATGTCGTTCGTGTCACCAAGCAAAGGGTCGTGCTACAAATGCAGGTTTATATTTACCACTGCCCGTGCCTACTCAACCTTGGACAGATGTTAGTATGGACTTCGTCTTGGGTTTGCCATGGACACAACAAGGTTATGATTCGATCTTTGTGGTGGTTGATCGGTTTTCGAAAATGGCCCACTTCATTGCTTGTAAGAAGACAACCGATGCTGTGTCAGTGGCTCAGTTGTTCTTCCGACATGTCTACCGCTTACATGGACTTCCTAGTTCCATCGTCTCCGATCGTGACACGCGTTTCTTGAGTCACTTTTGGCGGTCACTCTGGAAATTATTGGGTACTAGTCTTGATATGAGTACCGCGTACCATCCCCAGTCGAATGGACATACGGAGGTTACAAATCGCGCACTTGGGAATATGTTACGCAGCTTGGTCGGCGAGAATATCAAATCCTGGGAACAGAAGCTCCCACAAGCCGAGTTCGCGCACAATCATGCCAATAACCGCAGCTTGGGTTTCTGTCCGTTCCAGGTTGTTTATGGCATCATTCCACGTGGACCATTGGACCTGTCTACACTACCTGACAATACACGAATGCATGGTACCGCACTTGACTTTGTTTCTTCCCTACAGGAGGTTCATTCTAAGGCCATTGTCAACTTGGAACGCTCGGCAATGAAGTACAAAACTGCAGTGGATAAGCACCGACGTGAGCTTCTTTTTGAGCCTGGCGACTTGGTTTAGGTTGTTCTCACTAAGGATCGTCTTCCTCAACGAGAGCATAACAAGTTGCGGTCACGGAAAATCGGTCCTATCACGGTACTCGAACGAATTAATCCAAACGCATATTGTCTACAGTTGCCTTCACATATCAAAACTGCGAATGTCTTTAATGTGAAACATCTCAGTCCGTTTGTTGATGATGCACCGCCCGCAGATTCAGAGGCAAATCTCCTCTCACCCCCGGCGACCTGATGCAGCACATCTATAGTCAATATGTTAAGTTGTTAAGTTGTTATCTTTTTAGGAAAGTTGGGATTTTATTCCTTTTTGTTAGTTAAACCAGATCTTGTTTCTGATCTTCTATGTTGTGTATAAATAGCGTAGCTTGTAATGAGAGAAGCGGTTGAATGATAATTAAAGCTTTCTAAGCACTTCTTTTCCTTTCAATCAATTGCTGCTTCCAGCCATTGTTCTGAGAGACGACTCCTTCTGTCGGTATTCGTAGAATCAACGACGCAAGGTTTTATCAACGCTTTCGCTACACCAACTTTCAATGGCGTGCACAGACCCATTAATTCTTCGCGAGCCATGGTGGATATGGCAATTGCCAACAAGTCTTTTCGCCCTCCTGCCCAGCTTCCATGGCTCATGCTTTGTTCTCATCCATTTTCTCTCGAAGAAAGTTGCTTCTTGAGTCTAAGTGATAGCTGAAAATACAGCTGCAAATCATTTACCACCTATGACATGAATATGCGCGATTGTGTTGGGTCAATTGAAGGTTGGTTAATCATGGTTGATTCTGCTCTATGTAGGGGCGGATCCAGCCAGGGGGCTAGTTGGGCTACACCCCACCCAATTTTTCAGCCAATCAAAAAATTAAAAAATATAGATATATATATATATCTAGAAAATAGTATTAAAAAATAAAAAGAGAAATATATTTGTCTATTTTTTCGCCTCTCACTCAACTATCACAACTCGATTAATCCCAAAACATTAAACAAAAAAGCTCATACATTCACACTCATTGTCTCTATATATACTGGTAATATAAATTGATAATGATTTAATTTTTGTTGAATTTCAAGTAAGAGCATATCCAACAGAGTAGCTAAAAGCTAAATTTTAGCTACCTTTTAGCTAAAATCATCTCCAACAGAGTAGTTATAGTAAAAGTCAAATATAACTTTTAGTCATATTTGTAGCTATATTTAGCTACCAAGGAGAGAGAAAATGATTTAAAGCTAAATATTTAATACTATATATTTAGCTTTAGCTTTAGAATAACTATCATTGCTGAAATTGAAGTCAAAAAATGATGAGTCACATTTAGCTTTTCTAGTTAAAATTAGTTATAACTTTAACTTTGTTGTTGGAAGTGCTCTAAGTGGATCTCGCAGAGTGAGATATAGTTGGTTAATATCAATGTAAAATTTTCTATTTTCGAGATTTAAATTTACGTCTCTATGCCACTGTTGTATTTCTTATATTATATTATTATAATAATAAATGCATAAAGATGAGTCTCTTAATAAAGATACAAACCTAAAAAAAATTGTGCGTCATGTGCCCCAGACTCTATGGCATCCGGAAGATTTTATGAAGCCTTGGTCACTCTACTTACAAAGCAATTCCCTCCCTATTCATTACTACTTCTTGAATCCGATAACAAGTTCTGAAGTGATGCTCCCCATCAACATTATTATCTACACTCCCATGCAATTTGCACCAATATGCCTATGTTCTTGATGACGAAAGTAGTCCCCTCCTCAATACCTACCAGTAAGCATTGTTTTGTATCTAGCCTTTTCACTGATGGTCATTTGGCTTTCAGTAGGTACGCATAAGGACACATCGTGTACTGTCATTGATCGAGGGGAAGCCAGAGGTCTCCATTTCCAAGATGTAGAAATCATCGATGGCAAGTTACATGCGGTAACCAGCTAGGGATGCATCCCAATTTTTAATCGTGTATGACATCCAATATGCCAATGGAATTCCTAGCTATACTGTTGAGAGGCTGGTTATGCTTCCTTCCTTCCATCCCTGTCTACAACACTCGATCTTCTCAATGTTAGGACAACGAATGATGGTATCTCAGTTGAGACTAATCATGAAGTCATTTTTTTAGCAAAAGATCCTACATCAAAGGAGTTGTTTATGATCTTCTACAGCAGTAATTTTGCTAGAGAGCAAGATGTTCAAGGGTTTCAATTGTTCAAGCTGGAGAGAAGCTATAAGGGTCCTCAGGGGATAGAAGTTTTCGACATTGGTGATCGAGCGAGTATTATGTGCGAGTAACAAGTTCATCTCTACCGGCGCGGCAATGTTGTCAACTATAATGATAACGAAACATTCCAAAGGAACTGCATCTATTTTGCTTTCGATAGCCCTTGTTCTGCATAACCATCAACGGGGCTTGACGTTGGAGTTTTCTCTTTAGCAGACAGTAGTATCAGATGCTTCACTTTTCCCAAGAATCAATCTCGTACCCAATTATACAGTCGACCTGTTTGGTACGTTCACGCCAAGTGCTTGGTCGTGTACGTAGTTGTCCATTCTTCTCTTTAGGTCTTTGAGGCCTTTTTTGTTTCTAAAGGAAATGTGTTGCTTCTAAACAAAAACTAGGGATCCCGGCACCCATCCAATTCACCGCCGAGCAACTCCTCCGCGAGGCACGTGAATTCCACGACGCCACCCAAACACCGACACCGACGAGCTCGCTGATCACCACTTCCAAAAGCGCAAGGAATTCGAGGATCAAATCAGGAGAACAAGGAGGGAGAATTTCAGTCGACTCTGGGCCAAGTATGCAGAGTGGGAAGAGTCGAACAATGGCGATAATGCACGTTCTGTTCGGGAAAGAGCCATCACCGAAGGTGATAACTAACTATCGAAACCCCAGGCCGAAGCCGAGATGAAGAACAAGTTTCCTGATCATGCAAGGAACGTGCGGGAGAGAGCTGTAGGGTATTTGCCTAGAGTTGATCAAATTTGGATCAAGTACATTGACATGGAAGATACGCTTGGGCTCGAAGATTATTCGAGAGGTGGATGGAGTGGATGCCAGACCAACTAGCCTGGTCCTCCCACGTCAAGTTTGAGCTTAAATATAACCAAGTAGAGCTTGCCATTGTTGTTTCTGAAGGGCATGCCGAATTTGAGACCAGAAATGGGGAGGTTGCAAATGCGAGGAATGTGTTCGAGCGAGCATTGGCCACGCAACAAGCCTTAAGTGAAGACAAGGGGGCGGAGCAGTTGCTGCTTGTGGCTTTTGCCAAGTTCTTAGAGCGGCCCAAAGAAATCGAGCACGCGAGTCTTTACAAATCGGCACTGGAAGGAAGGCCGATGGGCGAAGAATTGTATGACAAGTTTCTGTCATTTGAGAAGCGGCACGGTCGGGAATTTGGAAAGCATTGAGAATGTGATTGAGGGGAAGAGGAGGTCTAAGTATGAGAAAGAGCTGAAGAAGAATCCACTTGACTATGACTCCTGGTTTGAGTACATTAGGCTAGAACTGAGTGCAGGAAATAGGAACAGAATCAGAATCAGAGAGGTTTATGAGCGAGCTATAGGTAATGTACCTCCTGCTCCTGAGAAGCGTTATATTTATCTTTGGATTAGTTATGCACTCTATGAGGAGCTTCATGCTGGAGATGTAGACCGAGCTAGGGAAGTTTACAGGCAGTGCCTGAATCTGATTCCCCATTCCAAGTTTTCCTTTTCGAAAATATGGCGTCTGGCTGCCCAGTTTGAGATAAGGCAGCTGAATCTGAGAAATGCCCACCAGATCCTCGGAAATGCAATAGGCATGGCTCCCAAACCTAAGTTATTTGACCATTAATTACATCGCGATGGAGCTGCAACTTGGGAATAAAGATCGTTGTCGGAAACTGTATGTCAAGTATCTGGAGTGGTCGCCACAAAATTGCTGTACAGGAATCAAGTCTCTTAGACAACGCCTTCGATGAACCACAGCTTGAGATGCCTGAATTGTTGTGAAAGGCATACCTTGACTTTGAAACATCGGAGAAGGAGTTCGGGAGAACTAGAAAGCTTTACGCGGGACTCCTAGAGCGGACACCGGATCTAAATTTGTGGATCAGTTGCGCAAAATTTGAGGCAGAAAATCAAGCTGAGAATTCTCTTCTTGCAGAAGAGGAAGAGAAACTATGCATTCAGCATGCTAGAAGGGTATTTCAGAGAGTTGACGAGTGGTTCATAAGTCTAGAATTGAAGGAAACAAGATGTATGTTGCTCGACGAATAGTTGGATATGGAGGCTAGCTTTGAGGACCTGGGTGATGTCAGCATAGTCGAAGCCAAGTTGCCAAAAAAGCTGAAGAGGAAGAGGCCAATGATAACTGAAGATGGTTTTCATTCTGGGTTTGAGGAGTACATTGTTTATCTCTTCCCAGATGAATCACAGACAGATAATATGAAAATATTACAAGCTGCCTACAGGTGGAAGAAGAAGCAAAAAGTTAAGGATTAGGGTTTCGGAGATCAAGTTTTCAATTCCTCAGAAACATTTCATAGTTGGTGTTGAATATTTCTTGTGCAATGTCATGTAACAGACTGAAAATTAATTCAAGTTCTTTAGTAGAGATCTACCAAACACTTTTTATCTCCGCTACTTGCATTTTAGGCTAAGATATCAACTTCACAGTCTTGTACCCAGTAGCGGAGCCAGAGCTTGGCCTCAGGGGGGGGCCAAACTGAAGAAAAAAAATTAAAATGGAAACTGAAAGTCTTAAGAAAGAAGGAAAAACTGATTATGCCAAGTCAGGGAGGGCCAATGCCCAGGCTCGCCTCTGTTTGGCTCCGCCCTTGCTTGTACCTGTTATGTATTTCTTTAAAAATCAGAGTATATCCACAACTAAGCTATATTCAGTAATAAATAAGAATGAGACAACAGTGAAAATGATGGTACCTTTACATGGATTCGAATGTGGTGTGTAAGCTACATTACAGCAATTCGCGAATGATTGAATTCAATATGGTGACGAACGTGACTACTATTGACGCTTGTTTGTGATGTGTTGCTCAAAGTGGAAAATGGATCCATATATAATCCCAGATAGGAAATCAGTGGGTCTGCCCGGGACTTGTCAATTACAAACCTCAAGTATTGAGACTTAACAGTTGGAAAATGCAAAAGCCTCTGATATCCCACTGTGGTTCCATTAGTTACTTTTTCCCACTCCCTGTCTTCGTTCAACATCTCAAGATGGAACTCAATAACCCGCTGCCCCATGTGAATTGGCTCTTGAACTTGAAGAATGTTGAATGATACTAGTTCTTGAAGATTCAAATATAAAACCCAATTAAACTGATTCTCTTCAGGTGCCCAATATGAACGCAAACCTTCTTCAACGACATTATAAGGGTTGAACCAAGAATTATTAGAGCTTCCTCGTGTACAGCTTGCCTGAATAAGAGCATTCCTAGCTAGATTCTGCGAGAATATAGATCTTCGGAGCTCACTGAACTCTTTTAGCACTTCTATATCTTCTGCTGATATGAGACCGGATGAGTTTGGGGGTACATTGAGTAACAAGAGACAGTTCCTACCAACTGATTTGTAGTAAAGTTCAAGCAGAGTCCTAGCAGATTTTGGAGCTTCTGATGAATGCCAAAACCAACCAGGACGGATAGAGACATCACACTCGGCTGGTACCCAATCATGACCATGTGGATCTCCTCCTCTAGAATATCTGGTAGACATGCAGATCATATTGGCTCAAAGTTTTCTTCAACAATTAGAGAGGAAAATTTAATGCATAAGAATGAAGTCTCTCTGCACAGATTCCTTCTCATCCTGGTTTTGGAACGTGTACTTCTATGACTCATCTACACTCAGCTATTTGGATAAATGTATATGTATAACCAGCATGCCAAAATCAATGAAGACACATTCATAAATAGAAAAGAAAATAGAAATCTGGAAAGGAACTCACTGGAAATCAGTGTTGCCAATCTGGGCAGAACTCCGATTAAAAAGAGACCAACAAGTAGAGCCAGCTACACCAGCTTCATCGCCAACCCACCTGGTGTCAGGACCAGCATCAGAGAAAATGACACCCCCTGGCTGGTGTTGATGAATGAGACTGAACCAAGAATCAAAGAAATAATCCATATCCTTCTCTCCTTCTCCTTTGGCACCATCCAGCCATACTTCCTTGATATCTCCATACCTGTTCATAACAATTCAAGTTCGTTGTAAATCTCTTGATGAAATTTATTGAATATTACAAATGCAAAAATTCATATGTATTGTCTACATAACAAAACAGCCAGGGTGAACAAGAATATCGTATAGTCATCATTGCAGAACTACAAGTACATTCAGTTGTTGTTTTACTTGTTTATAACCCAATAAGACCACAAGTGTAGCTGAGAGTCTATAACAAAGCCCATTTAGTGGAACACCACATGTGGCAAATAACTCATTAACACTTGAAAATCCAAAACATTGATTGTCAAACACAAAGATGATGAACATAAATCAAGAACCATGGCACACTAAAGAGCTATTCATTGCTTAAAGTACAATATGACTGGTTTGCGCAGAAGTAACCCCTAAATCCCAAGAAATGTGTTATGTCTGGTTTGCTTTCAGCTGATTGGTGTTTCAAAGAGAAAAATTTGACGCACAGTTTCCATTCCATACCAAAATGCTCTTTCATGGCAAATGTATTATTAATCGCTCTCATATCATAGCTTCCCTGATTAGATCACTCTCTCTAATACAATCCGCAATCACACACGAATAATCATCGAAACCTCAAACGTACAACTAGGTATATAAACATAACAATAACATTGTAAATTTGTAATTGTAGTCCATATTATGCCAAATACACAATAGTCACAACAATTCATATAACTCCAACGCCAAAATTACAGAAACAATATTCATAATTTGAGTATCTACCTACGTACCTTGTGAGCAGCTCTGTCATCTGCCCCATATAGAACTCATTGTACTCCAGCGTGCTGCCATAACACTTCTCGTGTCGGTCCCACGGCGAAAGATAGAGCCCCAATCCAATACCCGCGTCTCTAGCAGCCTCCGCGAGCTCCTTCACCACGTCACCTTCCCCGTTCCTCCACGGACTGGAGCTGACGGAGTAGTTAGAATATTCGGTGGGCCAGAGGCAGAAGCCGTCGTGGTGCTTGGCGGTGAGAATGACGCGCGAGAATCCGGAGGCCTTGGCGACGTGGACCCACTGGGTGGCGTTGAGGGCGGTAGGGTTGAAGATGGAAGGGTCGACGTGGCCGGTGCCCCATTCGGAGTCGGTGAATGTGTTGGGCCCGAAGTGGAGGAACATGGCCATTTGGCCCAGCTGCCATTCGAGCTGAGGAGACGAGGGGAGAGGTAGGATCGGAAGTGGGGGTGGCTTTTTCAGAGCTGATGAGGAGAAACAAGAGAGTGAGATCATCAGTATTAGTAGTGTTTGGTGTATTGGCTTCTTGTTCTTCATCATCTGAGAGATGAGTGGACTTTGGGACTAGTCTCTCTCGAGTCTTGACTGGCAGAGAAGAGAGAGGCACTCCGAGAGGGAGGGGAGGTTGAGATGTTTACATCGCTTTTGGAGTCCAGGAAAATAGGAAATAAGTTATGTCGTTGTTTCAACTTTTAAAAGGCCTGGAATCCGGATTGGACTCCTCTATTGATGAGTGAAAGTTCATGACTTTGGTCCCATTTCGGTATTGGGCCTACGCCTAAATGGCTCCATTTGAAGTCGGGTTTGATTCAAACGCATTATATTTAAGGGTCTATAACGGGCCGAACCCGGCTTGAGCCTAACGTTTTCAAAATTTGGCCTGAGTTGAGTTCTTTTTTCAAAAATTTGAAACTCACGAGCCGTCCATGGACAAGGTCTTATCAGACTTTTTTGGGCCGAGCAGGCTGTGCCCTTTTATGTATTAAATAAAAGGACAAATTTCAGTTTACCTACTTGTGGTTTTTCATCAACTTCAGTTTACTACCTAATATTTTGATTTAGAGAAAATGGTTAGAATGCTCCCTTATGTATGGCAGTTTAGAAACATGGGTCCCTTGTGTTTGACATATATCATTTTGCTCTCACATGTATTCGGTTCAAGTTCACTTTAGTCACTCAGTGTGTATTTATGTTAAGTAGTTGACATATAAGGGGTAAAAATGTCTTCATATCTATAAATTTCTCATTACTTACCACCATTATAAAATTCTAAAAATTTACCAAATCTGCTGATGACATATTTCTCTCTCCATTCTCTCTCTCTCTCTCTCTCTCTCTCTCTCTCTCTCTCTCTCTCTCTCTCTCTCTCTCTCTCTCTCTCTCTCTCTCTCTCTCTCTCTCTCTCTCTCTACGACAACACCAGATCACTCTATCTCACCGATGACCGATCAAGCTTCCATGCCCAGCCCCACCACCTCAAATGATCTCACCTTCTCTCAATATAGGCCTCTGATCTTGCCTTCGACCCTCGTGCCTCCAACCGAAACCAAGCGCCCTGGTTTGCTCGACAAAATGAAAAGGATGCCGACAAAATGAAAAGGACGATTTTTTCACTGCTGCGTCTTAGTTCCATAATTTAGAATCATGGGTCCTTGATGATCAAGTCAACTATGTATGTAATTATGGTGTGGTTACTACCATCTTTTGGCTTCAAGAGATCTGATTTAGGGCTTACAATGTTGTTTATTTTGTCATCATTAGGGATGGGCACGAGATAGGACAGATGAAACTTGTCAAAGCCCAGCTCGTCTCATTTAAATATTATTATTGGTCGGGACGGGACGGGATGCATGCTTGTAAAATTGAAACCCATAAAGGCCTGTACCGTTTGGGTTCGGGATGACACATGATCTATACATCATTTTCGCTTCTTCTTTTTTACCCCAAATTTGTAGATTACAAATCAATCACTTAAGATGAACACTGAATAATAAGATTAATAACTAATAGGCTGAAAATAAGTTGTTGTGAAAATGTGATTACAAACCAACTATGCAGCTATGATTACAAACCAATTAAATGCACAAGTTGTTGTGATTACAAACTAAGTGAGGTGAGGGCTGTAAGGCATGCATCAAAAAAGGAGTGCTCGGAGAACTTGGAGCTAAAGAGTTCTGCAAATGTCTTCACTCAACATAGCATGTGTGACACTGACCAATCCTTATGTAGTAAAAAATTACAAATGTCAAACAAAACTGATAATCATTAACAATATAGAGTGCAATTATGTTAAGAGATTTTTTCTCCCTCAACCTTTCGACTATTAGTTAGTCTAAAGCTAAGTGAATTTTCTGTACCCGTAAGTATACGAGGTCAAGTAATAGTATAGATATTGAAATCGAGTGTCGAACCCACGAGAATTGACCACTCTAATTCCAAAACTTGACTCGGTTAGGTCCTAGACTACGACATTATCTAAATATGCAATATGGCCCAAAACTAATGAATGAAAAGATGGAAATGTATCTTACCT
Organism: Geum urbanum; assembly: GCA_946800695.1. Taxonomy (NCBI): domain Eukaryota; kingdom Viridiplantae; phylum Streptophyta; class Magnoliopsida; order Rosales; family Rosaceae; genus Geum; species Geum urbanum. The sequence continues at coordinate 15,625,246 of OX327001.1, forward strand.
AGCTAAGTACATCCTCGTGTCCTCTGCTTGTTGAGCTTCCAATTTGCTTTGAAGAAGCATCTCATGTTGTGAAAATAGTTTGGTCATCAACACCTCCAAGTTAGACTTTTACAATTCCCTTCGAGGATGAGGTGCTTGTTGTATCAGAGCTTGTTGTGGTATTGGAGCGAAAGATGCTTGTGGTTGGCAAGAGTTACCTCCCATTGCATTAACATACTCTCTACTAGTCCTTGTAACTTCGGTAGCACCATATTTAAAATCTTGACCATTTACTTGACCACAATGGTTGGCTTGTCTTGACTCATCCCATGAAAAAATAGGATTGGTACGCCAACCTAGATTACTCCTTCGTGTACCATTTGACATATACTTGCACTCATCAATAGTCTAAGGATGGTCTCCTTGATGTGGACAACATGGAGCCTCATGCATCACACTCTTGCAAATCATGCACGGTGCCACACTAGTCCTCTGTAATATGATTAACATAGCCTCCATTAGTTGCTTGTTTAAACAGTAAGTCAAATTTCCTATTGATGGTCTCTTTAGGTCTCTTGATGATATCTTTTTGTACATGAGTAGCTTGAATATGTTAAGTGGCTTCTTGCATTGAGATTGACAGTTTCCTTGAGTTATGCTTTACGTGCAATAACGATGATTAATCTATCATTTTCTCCAACAAAATATAGGCTTCTTCCGCGGTCTTTTCCATGAAATCGCCTGTACTAGCATTATCAACCTCCCTTATTGTATCCATGCTTAGACCTTGATAAAAAAAAAGACAAGAGTATGTCTTGAGTTTGGCCATGGTTCGAACAACAAAACTCAAGCTCCTTGAAATGCTCCGAAGTCTCATAGAACAACTCTCCATCTGAAAGGACCCAACCCCGATTTAGTTGCCTAAACCGGAATCGAACCCCTTCGAAAACACGAACCAACAAAAATCTTTCAAAATTTCGGCAGAGTTTCGTTACTAACGTTGAATTACTATTACCGGCACGCAGAAAATACACTTCATCCTATGCCACAAAAATCAAACCGTGGGCACCAATCCCATCCGGATTTCTCAATATATCAACAGTAAAGTAAAACAATAAATATATCTATACTTTACTGAAATTCGATGTAAAGTCGTATAACATAAACAACAGATTACTCAGAGCGACCTCTAATGTATAAACATATCAGTATACCACAGTAGGTAGAACAATAACCTACTGGAAGAAACAAGGTAGCTCGAGCACTATGCTTCTGACCACGACGTGCGACACCAGAGTCCGAACTGCAAACTGGGCACGGAAACCGAAAAGCCCAGGAGAATATGCGAGTCGAAATATAAATAAATCAAATAGTATACAAGGAGACGCTGACTCCAACTCGTAAACAGAGCATGCAAGGAAAATCTCACGGGGTCACTCGTGGACACATCCGTGCTAATACAGTCGGAATCGCGGAGTCCCTGACTTCCACGTGATCCATAGCCAGAAAGGCCTCGGTTCCGGGGTACTGCCCCTCGCCGGTCAGGTAGGGGTACTGCCCCTCCTGGTGGCCTACCATCGGGGATCAGCCGAGAGGCAAGTGTATCGATACAACAACGTAACTGAGACTGTACTCTGTGTAAATCAAATCATAAACAGTTCGATGCAAATGCATGAAACAATATGTATATATGCATATACGTACTATATACTGGTATAAGCATAATCATATAACACATGCTCGTAATAAACATAATCTCGTATGAAATTTCATGCTCGTAAAACCATGATCATGGTGCATGCTCAAGTTCGTAAAACGTATATAAAAGACTCGCAATCATTTCCGTGAAAATAAATTGTCCACTCACAGACTAGCGTAACGCAGTTCGCGTTAACCCCTGATCCGGCGGAAAGTCCCTCGCCAAACAAACGATCACGAACCCCTGAATAATCACAAAATCCATTTCTCAAAATCATAATTCGACAATTCAAATCAAATCACGAGAAACCACCGTTCTCGGAAACACGTAATTCAATGTCGACGAATCGTCGAAAATTCGATAATCACACCTCAATACCTCGCTGTACTTTCGGATGCTCAAATCGAGAAACGAACCTCCCCACTGCGATCGGGGCGCGATTTCGAGTGAAATGACATGCAACTTGTCGAAAACCCAAAAAGTCAAACTTTGACCACCGTTGACCACCGCCCACGGCGGCGCCGCCACCAAACTGAAATTTCATCGGCGGAGCAACCTCCATTCCATGCAAAATCACCCACTGAGCAACTTTGTCAACTACAACAAAGGCCAATTCTCACTCTAACTAGGTCAATTTCGTGATAAACCGAATTGTTCCCAAAATTTCACATCCAAAATTCTCCAAGCACAATTGAAATTAGATCACCAAACTTACATGGTTAGAATCATGGAGAGGAGAGCTTCAAAGCCCACTACATCTTGAAGTTCAATTCGGCCGAAATCAAAACCAACTAAAACCCCAAAATTCCTCTATTTTCTCGCCGGAAATTCTTCCTCCTCCGTGACCCACGCCGTGAGTGGTGGCCGGCACGAGATAGGGGACATCACAGCGAGTCGAATGGGACCGGTGCCGCACCGTGGGGTGGCCGGAAGCACCACGCCGCCGTGGAGGCCGTAGCTTCCCGTCGTGGGTTTCCTCCTCCACCGAGTTGACTCGGTCAACTTGGTCAACACATTAACTCCCTCTTTGACTTTCCAAAACAGGCAAGTTCACTATTTATAGCTTTCCCAAAATGGAAACCAACAAACACATTTTTTGGCAAACTTCGAATATCCGTATCGTAATTCCGATTCCGATAATTCTCGCGGCAACAAACTCATCTCGACATGTTCTTCAATAATCACCCGAAGTCAAATACATCGACCAAACCAATAAAAAGTCAACTGTTCAGCCCAAACACATATTTAATCGACTAAACAAACAACAAACGGAAATATTCACAACTTAATCTCTGTAACTCAAAATAATGCTCCGAAAGTTCCCACGAGCTCGAAATTAAATGCTTAACAACTTCCGTGAAGAAGCCGAAACCAAATTCTTGACCGGTAATTTAGTCGTTAAGAAATTCACCATTTTAATCCGTTTCCATCGAAACTTCAAATATTCATAACTTATTCATCGGTCGTCCAAATAACGATCCGAAACCGCCCACGAACTCGAAATCACACGTACAACGACTCTCGAGAAGAGACTCAGCTCCAATTCTCGGCCAATAATTTAGTCGTTAACAAGTCCGGCGATTCAAACGACTGTCGGAAATCTGCGACTACGCGCAAGCTCGTAGGTTAAGCTGATTCCACTGCTGATTCTGTTCTGGGTCGTCACAAATCCACCCCCCTTAGAAAAATTTCGACCTCGAAATTTCCGAGTCTGCCGACTAAAAGTAGGAGCACTGCCTCTGCATACTGCTCAACTGCTCAGTGGCAACATCAACTGAACAACTCTGATAATAGACTCCGCAATAGGAGATAGCTCCGTGCTGAAATCCCTGTACCCTCAAATCACAAATCTGAACTGGCTCCACACAATAGCCAAGTGTTCCTGCATATGGAACAGGTAGGGTACACAACACGTAACAAACCTGAAACATAGTTCCGCCACACGGAACACAACACACATAAAAGCCAACACTATAGGTGATGCCGAACTATACGGCACAACACAAACTCACCTATGACCACACACGGATCAAAATAACATAACAAATCACAACTCAAACTACACACATCAACATAACTCAAACATCGGACTCGGGTAATTATCAACCCCATTCCGCTAATCTGACAGTCTGTGGTAGCACATTCCACAAAGTCCGAATCAAATGTCAACTCAAACTCAAACCAAACTCGCTCCAACAAAATGGAGTACAACATCGTTCCTCAAATCGACATCAAACAACGTCAATTCATAGTGATCAACAAACTGATACTGCAAGCAATCTCAAACAAGTGAAACTGCTGGTCCCGAATCCTCCGGAACTGCAATATCGAGATCCACAACATGCCCTCCAAGGTCTGAATAGTCCTCAAAGTTCGCTCACCAATCTGAGGATGAGAACCGGTACTAACTCGTAATCTGGTCCCCAATGCTCGCTGCAAAGCTTTCCAACACTCGGTTGTAGCTGATTATCTCGATCAGCGAACTGGAACACAGGTACACCACGTGAATGGCCAACCTCCGTCAAACAAAGCTATACCAGCCTGCCACTGAAATCTTTCCCCGAAAGTACAAGGAAACGTACTAAGTTCATCAAATGGTCCACAATAGCCTGACAACTGGTACCACAAACCAAAATGCGCACAAACACACACAAGATGACAGCGACAAACTCCACGTCTAACCGGAAATCTTAAATGGCTGACACTTCTCGGCATGTCTCTGCCTCCTAGCCATCGCCAGTCTACAAATGTGGCATCTGCACACACAAGCTGCTATATTGCTCTTCATGTTGCGTCACGAGTAGTAAACTCGAAGTATCAGACACATCTTCGTACCACTAGCGCCAAACGCGCGCAAAACAATGAGCTTCAACATCATCACACTCGAACTCTGCTTCCGTAGTGCATAACTTGGCTAACACGGAAACTCGAGCCGCACACACATGAAACACTGAGGCTCCCGGTTTCTGACTAAATGCATTAGCAACGACATCCCAGATGGGTAGTCAAAGTACAACCTCTAGCCTTTCCCGAACAAACTCAAAGGTGCAGCCATAGTCGTGAGTCGATCCCATCCATCTACACTGCCTCAAGCCCAAATCTGGCCGAAAATGCAAGTGGATGAAACTCAAGTGATCAGTGCACGTCCTACACCTCGCTGCACGCCATAGCTGTAGTGTCTTGAACTCTCTGATGCTAACATAAGGACAGCTACACCCAAATCATACATAGGATACGTGGCCCCATAAAGTTTCCACTGCCTGAAATCATGAGCCACCGCTCTGCTACACAGCATCAAAGCACTACCAAATCCAAACCTCGATGCATCGCCATAACCCACGAACTTGTCGCGATCGTCAGGTAAGGTCAAAACCGAAGCAACGGTCAACCAACCTGCAGGAGTAAGTAACTCTCCTCGCGTGCATCGAACCACTCGAACTTGACGCCTTCTTCATCAATTTGGAAAATAAATTGGTAATCCGGGAAAATCCTGCATAAGCCACCGGTAATAGCCTGTCAAACCCAAGAGACTCCCGATCTCTGGTACCATGATAGGTCAACCTCAAATCAACACGGCTTCTATCTGGTCAGGATCCACGCTAACTCCCTCGGATAACATCACACAGCCCAACATCTTCACGCAAATCAACCATAGCTCACACTGACTGAACTTCGCCAACAACTGATCATCTCACGATGTCTGCAAAACCGCTTGCAACTACTTCAGGTACTGGCTCACACCCCTGGAGTACATCAGCACGTTGCCAACGAACATGACCGCAAACTCGTCCAGAAACCGTCTGAACACCTGGTCCATCAAGTCCGTAAAAACTACGGGGGCATTGGTCAACCAAACGGCGTGACCAAAAACTCGTAATGCCTGCACCATGATCTGAAAGCTAACATAGCCACATCTGACTCATCAAACCTCAACTGATGGTATCCGGACCCGAAATCAATCTTCGAAAAGACTAAAGCTCTCGCGAGCTGATCAAACCAATCGTCAATCCGAAGCGGAGAATACTCACTCTCCTCTGAAGTAAATCAGGCTTCGGTAGTTAATGCACCACAATGTCGAACCATCCAACATCCATACAACAATGTAAGAGCACACCACGCAAATACGCGGGGTCGTCTGAAATCTCTTGAAACCTCCTCCAGCAACTCCTGGAGTCGAAACTATAGCTTCATCAGCTCCGCTGGCTCCGAACGACAAGATTCCGGTAAAATGAGTCCAGCGCCCAGTACAAGCTCAATGGTGTAGTCAATCTCTCGAACTGGAGGAACACCTGGTAACTCCTCTGATACACACCTGGAAACTCGGGAACCACCTCAATGTCACCAATGTCGGGCATAGCAACCGTAGTATCCACATCATAAGCTAAGCAAGCAACACAACTCGTCTCCACCATCCGCTCGACCATCACCGCAAAACAGTATCTCGGGGAAATCTGGTAGTCGAAACACAACCTCCTTCTCGAGGCACTCGAACACAACCAAAAGCGTCGTCAGTAAGTCCATACTCATAGTCACATCAAAACCACGATGTCCAGCTATAACAGATCCGCGGCTAACACGTAACCTCCAACAAGGATCTCACGACCTCCGGATGGATGCAACACTCTCCAAAACCTCGGAAATGGAGATGCGGGTATAATAGCCGTGGATATCAAGCAACAGTAACCTCGGAGAAAAGTCTGTCCTCAAACAAGGTCATGGCACGAACTCCAACATGCCCAACTAGCCGCCCACATCAATAGCGACATTGCTGAATAATTCATCAAAAGGCTACATTGGTCAGACTTCAGGTACAACATGAGGATCTCCTCGCGAACTTTGAGCTGACAAACCGCTAACACAGCTGGCTGAGGGCACACCCTCGTAACGTGACCCTCCTGGCCACCACAATAGCAACTGAAAGTGCTCCACGAACACAAGTCACCGCAACACCTGTTGCGTGATAGGATCACCAACGATCGCCCAAAGTCATGCCACAGGAGCAAGTCCGCTACTCTGTGATCTCCGCCATCGTCAAACGGATCCTCTGCCTGATCTGATGACCCTCAACATAATCGAAAAGGTCATAGCCTGATGAAGTCACTGATCCCGAAGTGTCGGAACTCAACCTCATCAAAGTCTCGACTAAGTCCATTTTCCTCAAACCAACACATCGAAAACCGCGTACACCTTTCCTTCTCAATAGCCTCGCCACTGAGTGCAACACACTAAGTTCCTCACGGATGTCTCGAGGCACAACAATCAGACTCTCTCTGATACTCAGGTTCAAACTCATCTCGAACTTCGTGCATTGCTTCCTCTGAAGCCATATAACACGTGCAAACAGGGGTAAACATGTGAACAACGCATCTCTGCCTCAGGTGGGTAAACACTCCACATTCGATTGCTGAGTAGCCTGATAAACCATTACCGTATAAACCACACCCTGAATGTAGGCCATGGAGTCGCAACCGGAACTCACACAATAACAGCCCACCAAATACAACGATCTGACATAGGCAAACATCAACTGCCACAATTCTCAGCTCTGGGCAACATGTAAACGCTCATACACACAACCAGGCAAACCGTGCCACACAATTTTCTGAACTCTGAATATTCATCCAAATCCACAATTCACTAGCAAATCACGCGTTGATTGATCCTCAATAAGATCCACAACCGAAACGACACGGAAAGCATGTCAGGAGGCATCCTAATGAATAAAACATCGTTCACAACAAGTGGAACGTAATCATGGAACTTTAAATATTTGAAAGTATACAACACCCGGAATATTGATGATTATCCGCCGGCCGGTCGGGTCACCATTCCAGACATGCTGTACATTCTCAAATATCCTTAGTAAACACGACTACAGAAGTCTACAGAACCTATAACCTAATGCTCTGATACCAAGCTGAAAGGACCCAACCCCGATTTAGTTGCCTACACCGGAATCGAACCCCTTCGAAAACACGAACCAACAAAAATCTTTCGAAATTTCGGCAGAGTTTCGTTACTAACGTGGAATTACCATTACCTGCACGCAGAAAAAACACTTCATCCTATGCCACAAAAATCAAACCGTGAGCACCAATCCCATCCGGATTTCTCAATATATCAACAATAAAGTAAAACAATAAATATATCTATACTTTACTGAAATCCGGTGTAAAATCGTATAGCATAAACAACAGATTACTCAGAGCGACCTCTAATGTATAAACATATCAGTATACCATAGTAGGTAGAACAATAACCTACTGGAAGAAACAAGGTAGCTCGAGCACTATGCCTCCGACCACGACGTGCGACACCAGAGTCTGAACTGCAAACTGGGCACGGAAACCGAAAAGCCCAGGGGAAAGACATGAAAACTGTTAGAGTGAGTGGACGAAAATAAATGTCTTTCACCGAGTAATATATGTTATAAAAACATATGCGAGTCGAAATATAAATAAATAAAATAGTATACGAGGAGACGCTGACTCCAACTCGTAAACAGAGCATGCAAGGAAAATCTCACGGGGTCACTCGTGGACACATCCGTGCTAGTACAGTCGGAATCACGGAGTCCCTGACTTCCACGTGATCCATAGCCAGAAAGGCCTCGGTTCCGGGGTACTGCCCCTCGCCGGTCAGGTAGGGGTACTGCCCCTCCTGGTGGCCTACCATCGGGGATCAGCCGAGAGGTAAGTGTATCGGTACAACAACGTAACTGAGACTGTACTCTGTGTAAATCAAATCATAAACAGTTCGATGCAAATGCATGAAACAATATGTATATATGCATATACATACTACATACTGGTATAAGCATAATCGTATAACACATGCTCGTAATAAACATAATCTCATGCTCGTAAAACCATGATCATGCTGCATGCTCAAGTTCGTAAAACGTATATAAAAGACTCGCAATCATTTCCGTGAAAATAAATTGTCCACTCACAGACTAGCGTAACGCAATTCGCGTTAACCCGTGATCCGGCGGAAAGTCCCTCGCCAAACAAACGATCACGAACCCCTGAATAATCACAAAATCCATTTCTCAAAATCATAATTCGACAATTCAAATCAAATCACGAGAAACCACCGTTCTCAGAAACACGTAATTCAATGTCGACGAATCGTCGAAAATTCGATAATCACACCTCAATACCTCGCTGTACTTTCGGATGCTCAAATCGAGAAACGAACCTCCCCACTGCGATCGGGGCGCGATTTCGAGTGAAATGACATGCAACTTGTCGAAAACCCAAAAAGTCAAACTTTGACCACCGTTGACCACCGCCCACGGCGGCGCCGCCACCAAACTGAAATTTCATCGGCGCGCGCAGCAACCTCCATTCCATGCAAAATCACCCATTGAGCAACTTTGTCAACTACAACAAAGGCCAATTCTCACTCTAACTAGGTCAATTTCGTGATAAACCGAATTGTTCCCAAAATTTCACATCCAAAATTCTCCAAGCACAATTGAAATTAGATCACCAAACGTATATGGTTAGAATCATGGAGAGGAGAGCTTCAAAGCCCACTACATCTTGAAGTTCAATTCGGCCGAAATCAAAACCAACTAAAACCCCAAAATTCCTCCATTTTCTCGCCGGAAATTCTTCCTTCTCCGTGACCCACGCCGTGAGTGGTGGCCGGCACGAGATAGGGAACATCACGGCGAGTCGAATGGGACCGGTGCCGCACCGTGGGGTGGCCGGAAGCATCACGCCGCCGTGGAGGCCGTGGCTTCCCGTCGTGGGTTTCCTCCTCCACCGAGTTGACTCGGTCAACTCGGTCAACACATTAACTCCCTCTTTGACTTTCCAAAACAGGCAAGTTCACTATTTATAGCTTTCCCAAAATGGAAACCAACAAACACACTTTTCGGCAAACTTCGAATATCCGTAACTTTCTCGTCGTAATTCCGATTCCGATAATTCTCGCGGCAACAAACTCATCTCGACATGTTCTTCAATAATCACCCGAAGTCAAACACATCGACCAAACCAATAAAAAGTCAACTGTTCAGCCCAAACACATATTTAATCGACTAAACAAACAACAAACGGAAATATTCACAACTTAATCTCCGTAACTCAAAATAATGCTCCGGAAGTTCCCACGAGCTCGAAATTAAATGCTCAACAACTTCCGTGAAGAAGCCGAAACCAAATTCTCGACCGGTAATTTAGTCGTTAAGAAATTCACCATTTTAATCCGTTTTCGTGGAAACTTCAAATATTCGTAACTTATTCATCGGTCGTCCAAATAACGATCCGGAACCGCCCACGAACTCGAAATCACACGTACAATGACTCTCAAGAAGAGACTCAGCTCCAATTCTCGGCCAATAATTTAGTCGTTAACAAGTCCGGCGATTCAAACGACTGTCGGAAATCTGCGACTACGCGCAAGCTCGTAGGTTAAGCTGATTCCACTGCTGATTCTGTTCTGGGTCGTCACACCATCTTCCTCACGAAATTTCATTAACCATCTCCTTCTTTCATTGATCTTCCTCGGTGAAAATTACTTAGTAATGAACTTGCATTGCATCGCCTCCCATGAGTGAATCTAGTTAGGAGCAAGTTTGTTGAACCATATCCTTGCTTTATCCCGCAAACTCAAAGGAAATACCCAAAGCTTCAATTATCCCGGATCTATGTTCCGAATGTTGAACATTATACATGCTTCCTTGAACTTCAACAAGTGAGAATAGGGATCGGAATTTGGATGTCTCATGAAGATTGGTAATGTTTAAAGAAAAATAAATTGAATCTCAAAGGGATCGCCCGCCGGTTGAAGAACAATGCAACCAGTATGCATTGACAAAGATGGTAAAGCATTATCCCTCAAAAGTCTTACTTCAATAATGTCCTTGTCCATGATGAGTTCTTCCTCGAAAAGAGGATTCGAAGGCATGAAACCTGAAAACACACTAAGCAACCAATATATATTAGTCCTCCAAACTACTAGAGTGACTCAAAGCCTTGGGGGGCTTCCATGGTACTTCTTTGGCACCCTTCTCCGGGAAACATCAATGAGTACTCTAAGAGTTTAAATGTGATTTTGGTACGTGACGTAGTGACATTCACTATGTAATGGACATCGAAGTGAACCGAGGTAAAGGCTTATGCTATCCAATATACCGAAATCACATATTAAGGTCCTAATATTCTAGGGTGTTGCGGTAAGTAAGTTTGGTTAATCTAGACTCACTAACTAAACATGCTTTAAATGATATACTAAATTATATATATATGCTTTAATGCTCATATTTCTTTGAAATCTATGGTAGAGTCACCCCACCCTAGAATATATTTATATATATATAGATAGAGAGAGAGAGAGAGAGAGAGAGAGAGAGAGAGAGAGAGAGAGAGAGAGAGAGAGAGAGAGGCTACCTTCTCCTTATGTATACCTTTTTCAGGTTATTTTCATATATATGTCACTACACCAACTTTTTGATCATATTTTATCATCTTCACCATTCAGATTTTAGGTCCTAATGTGTAGATCATTCATGTAAATTTTTAGCCAAAATGGTGATTGTTAAGACCTTCGCACGGTGCAAATTTTTCTGTTTTACCTCGCTTAGACATCAAATCTTGACAATCAAGACCACTCATGCTATAGATATTACTTCAATTAAGTCACCTACAAAATTTGAGTTCACTCATAAATCATTTGGCCATTTGATTTGTCATTTATATATCGTCAACATTTATCTGCCGCTCCTTATTTGTTTGTAATTTTTTCACCATTTTGAATGACAAAAAAATTACCAAATTGATTGAAATTTTGTAGGTCAACTCCTTAAAAGGATATCTATAACATCAACGATTTAAATTGTTGAAATCAAATGTGAGATGATCAAAATAATCAAGTTCTTATTATCTGCATTGTGTGGACATCCTTAATTACCTGATTAATTATATATATATTTTAATTATACATATAGACCCATTCCACTCAGGTATCCCTTTTTGTCCATTTTCAGGGATAGCCATCCCAGTCGTCAGATCAACTTAAGTGACTTTGAATGGCTGAGATTAAAACAAAAACTCTCCATCATTCAGTTTATATATATATATCAACTCTGTAAGCTTTCATTCAATTTGATGACTAAATCAGGTTCTCATAATCATGATTCATCACTTATAAACAAGAACGATTCCGGTTTTACTGATTTCTGTCTCTTTATTTATTTGACATAATTAGGTAACTTAATCATGACCAAATTAGATGAAACATGGCAGAAGTTATCTATACACTAATACATAAAATCTGAATAGCAGAGATATGAATATATGACCTAAAAGTTAGTCAACTTAAGAAATCTACATATTAATATATGTAGAGGTCCGCACCTAAATATATATATATATATGCATCCTAATTATATCTAATTACAATAAAACCTCGATAAATTAATAAATTCGGAACTGACAAAATTTATTAATTTAGTGAGGTTATTAATTAATCTAGTATTAAACTAATACTCAAGTCCATAAATTGAGTCCGACAACAAATATTATTTTAACAAAATTATTAATTAATCGAGTATTAAATTATCAAAATTTTAATGGATATGGACTTCACATACTTCCAACTTCTTGACAATGCATGTACGTATCTATCCATATAGACCTAATTGCCTATATTAAGCAACTGCTTAAACCAAACATCCTTGTTTTACTTGTTTGTTTGACCACAAATCCACAATGTCGACATTGTCTGAAAAGAACACCATAACTACCTCACCAACCCAAAATTAGAAGGCCTTTTTTTATTACTAGTCGGCATAATTAAATTGAACATTGTTTCCACTTTTTGACTTCCCATATTCTGGAGGAGAGTGACTCTGGACAAGGAGACTGATTGATTTGCATACACTGCTCAAATCTTTGATCTCAGCAACTCTTCCCTCCAAAATTATAGAGTTCAACAACCAAATCTCACTAACTCGATCTCCTCCGATCTGACTCCCACACATGGCCGTCACAGAGGAGCGTGTCTCTAACTCACAGCGAGCTCGAACATAGCTCAATCTAAATTGCTTAAATATTATTAACTGGCGGGGAGCTAGGCCGAGGCTCCGCAAAACACGTTTCTAGTTGTGATCGAGGACAGCTCGAATCTTGAAAATGATACTTCCGCCACCGCCGGTCTAGCTAAGCCTCCTCGGATTTGTTTGTCCCTCCCTGCAAAACAAATATTAGCTAGCTTTGATGTAAAGCTGCAACTCAGAACTCAGAACGGACACCATATCATTATCATATATATACGTACACTGAGAGTTTTACCACCCTCATCTTAAATCGTTCTCTTGATATATCAAACGTTGAAAAATCCAAGATCGACATGAAGAAATGGAAGAATAAACAATCAATCGACTGGATTGAGAAGAAGCAAAACGATATGGAAAAATATGATTGATTCATTGATTGATGTGATGATTGCGTTTAATGCAGCTAGCTTGTTAGCTTAGAGTATAAGTCAACGAAAAGCTTGTGATAGACCAAGCTAGTCGTCTGTCCTAGATCACTCGATGAATAATAATAAAGTTGGTAAAAATATTCTTATTTGTGTATTTATAAAAAATTGAACAAAATTATACAAAAATAATTTTATTTTACAACAATAACAATATTATTATTAAATATAATTTAAATAAATACACTTCACTCTAGAATTTTTCATATATATATTGAAGTAATGAAGCTACATATATATATATAACTTGGTCGTATTGATAATAGATTAAATGATTAATGAATATATGTTTTTTTTTTGGATTTTTTTTGATACGTACAGATAATAGAAGATGTGGGTAACATGCATACTAATTAAGGAAATAAGAAAATGGTGAGCTTGCATATCTTACTTTTCTTTTATAACAATCAAAACATCTCCCACTTCCTTCAGCTCGCGATTGCATGCATGTCTCGCCTATCTAAAGTCTAAACAATATATAGTTCATTTCCAGAGTACAGTGTCATTGATGAATGTAATCAAGAACACTTAATTTGCTATAGTTTGAAATCAAGCATTAGATTAGTGTTAATATATGGCTTACGTGGTTGTTGGCCTGGTTGTCCGGGTATATATATTATTTATTGAATTCCCACCGTATGAACGTCTGCAATGACACCAACATGCTCTGTTTTTCATTAACGAATCTTAGCGTATGCATATATGCATGGTCGGACTGATCAATAATGTAATGTAGTGTTTATGATCGATGCAGAAGCCGATTAACAATATTAATCAAAGGTTGATTCATATATTTACATTATTATTTTTTTATATATAGTACCCCACAAAAGTCGGACATATTGTTAGATTCCAACCGAATTCAGCCGGAATAGTACAAATAGAGCTGCCAGAAATCAAAACCTACAACTATTATTTACATGCATTAAGCTCAACAATTGTCTAACTTACTTACGCCTTAAGATCGAAGAAGTCGAAAAACATGAAAACAGATATTGACATACCCCTAAGTACGCAATTGTAGTAAGTATGCAATACCAATAAATCATGCCCTCGAAATAAGACGCAACTAAACTCACGGTACAAGAGTATGTAATTACGATCCTAAAAAACATAGAACATAAACCGAAATAGAAAAACTATTACTGGGCTCGAGGCAAACACCTCGGCCCAAATGTTTAAGCCCAAAGTACGAACTAAACAAACCCTACTACAAAACCCAGCAAAAACAAAGCCGCCAGCTGCAAGCACGCATCAACACCTTCCTCCGCCACTCGCCATCAATCAACCAAAAGATGAAGCAAACGTCGTCCAGTCCCCGGCAAGCCCTTGCCATCGGAAAAACCACACCGCCATCACCACGCCGATAGATCGCAAACCCCACAAATCTCGTTAGCAAAGCAACTCAATCGACCAACAACTGATGTGCAAGAAACCGCGAGAAAGCTACGCCGCCGAATCTCGTTGCAAAACCTGCAAGCAAGTACCAGGAAAAAAAAATTAAAAAAACCATCGGTTTTGACTTCCCGTCCGGCAGCAAGACCCGCAGCAAAGGCGAGACCGAAAGCCCAGCCTAAGCCCGCAGCCACCGGACGAGATCGAGAGAACAAAGGGCTGCTCTGTCTAGGTTTTCTCCTCGAGGAGAGTGAAATTATAGTTTAATATGTTTTATATTTCAAAGAATTTGTGAATCATATATTTACATTATCTTATAATCTACAACTCGATCTACAAGCTGCACAGCAACTTCCAGATTTAGTTTTATTTATTTTGCATTGCTGGCTTTGCATTGGCCAGACCAGTTCAATAAACAAGTAAGCTAAGATCAAGTTTATCAATTAACTCGATCAACAAATTAAAATTGTGCTTACATTCTGTGAGCACGATGCTTGAATGAGAATTTAAAGAATAAGCGATTCCAAGCATCTAAATATTTTGCCATTATGTATAAAACAGAACTTAATTTTGTATAAAACAGATCTTCACACCGCACTCTAATGTGGACTTTCACAATAGGTAGAAGATATATAGTTTTCATGGCTAAACTTAGGGAAAATTCCCTCCCACTTCTGCAATATATTCTAAAAATTAAAATTTTGAATGAATAAGCACAAATTATTGTGTCATAATTTTCTCAAAAAGAAAATGGTTAATATAGCCCCTTAATTATAACACGTTATGGACTTTGGTCCTTCGATCCTTAAAGTTTACATTTTGATTTCACTTTGGTCATTCAAGTATACATTTCAAATTAACTCACTTTGGTCCTCCAGATTCATTAAAGCGCAGTGACAAAAGTGTTAGACAGAAGTAAACTTAAGTGACCAAAGTGATATATATACACACACACACACACACATATTCTATTAAGTGCGAGACTTCGCACTGAAACATCTCTGATTGAGCTGAAATTTTACAATCAAATCAATCGAAGGATGAACAGTTAGGTATATTTTAGGAATAGGGCACACACACACACAACACCCTTCCACTCAGGTATATATTTTTTTGGTCATTTTCAGGAATAGGGCATTACACCAACTTTTTGATCATATTTTACCATTTCCACCGTTCAGATCTTAGGTCTTAATGTGTAGATCAACCCTATAAATTTTCAATCAAAATGGTGATTGTTAAGGTATTGAAAACTGCAATTGAAGTTTATAAGTATGAACGGTTCAGGTTTGGCAGATTCGGTCCGTCCCTTGATTTAACCTAGTTTAATACCTTAACGATCACCATTTTGGCTAAAAATTTACATAAATGATTTACTCATATAAACCTAATAATTAGACGGTGGAGATGTTAAAATATGATCAAAAAGTTTGTGTAATGCCATATACCTGAATGTGTGATCAAATGGTCAAAACATCTCTGATTGAACTAAAAAATTTCATGCGCGATCCTTCTATATGTATCTAAAAGGTGATTGATTCCAATGATCAAATTATTTCGTCGATTTTATGTAAAATTGAATTTCACACCGAAGTCTCAGTGTGAAGCTTTACACTTGATAGGATCTGTACACATACACACACACACACACACACACACACATATTTGTGTGTACATCATACTTGAGTGACCAAAGTGATAGACGAATGTAAACATGAGGGATCAAAGTGATATATGACATAAATAAGGGACTAAAGTTTATAATATGTCATACTTGAATATTTGAGACATCATTCCAGGTACTTTCTATTCTCAAAAGTTTAGAATAGCTCAAAAGTTATTTTAATATGAAAGATGTAGTAAGCATCACTTAAGGGACATTTAAGTGGGGTGGTTAAGAACGTACAATTAAGGGTGCATAATGTGTGCTCCAAACAAAACACTCATCTCTCTCCCTTAGTTTTTTTACGATGAAAATCCCTGTTGAAAACCCTAAAGGCTGCCGGCTTATTTCTCCGATCCCGAATCTGTTTCTACTTATTTTCCAAATCCAATCCCATATCCTTGATCCTCTCCCTGAGCTCTATCCACCCATACCTTTGTATGTCCTTTATCTCACCTAATTCTGGTACTCGTCCTCCCTCCAGCAACCGGCCGAGCCCTTTGACTGAGGCGACGATGATGGCAGAGAAGTTCGATCTCATTGTCGAGGATGATGATGGTGATGCCGAATGATGCTTCTTTGCAGTGGTGCGTATTTTCTCCCCTCCACCGATTGCACCGGTGAAGGTGCAATCCTTCCGGATTCAGATGTCTGGCCTTTGGCGCGATGTTGAAGGATCAGGCTGAATCTCCTTCATTCAAGTGGCTCCTAATCAGTTTGTCTACCGATTCAGGTCGGAGTGTGATTGGCTTCGTGCGATCCGAGGTGGCATGTGGTTTCTTTCATTCGGCGACGGTGGTGGTCGAGGCCTCCAGCGGCTTCATCGACCCTTTGCAGGTTCCTGCATGAAAGAGATTTACTTGGGTCTCGGTGGTGCCTCCTTCGGCGTGCATCTTGCAGGAGTTTTTTTGGAAGTTTTGGTGTCGTGCTTTGGGTAACGTCCGCGGAGGATACACTACCAGAAAAACTCACTAAGACAGAAATTTCGTCGTCTAAGTGTACTTAGATGACAGATTATAAAGCGTCGTCTAATAGAGAACAAAGTCGTCGTCTAAGTAACTCTTAGACGACGAAAAAAATATTATCTAAGAGAGAAAAAAATTGTAGTCTAAGAAATACTTAGACGACGAAATCCATAATTCGTCATCTAACTGAAACTTAAAACGATGAAAAAAATTTCATCGCCGTAGAAATGATACTTAGACGAAGAAATGGTTACCAATTCCTCGTTTAAGTCCATACCCTAACACTAACCCCTAAACCTCGACCCTAAAATCTTAGATGATGAAATGAGTAAGATTCGTAGTCTAAATTGTACTTAGACGACGAATGTTATCCATTTCGTCGTCCAAGATGAATTTAATTCCCTACGATCAAAGAGCACTACCATGTATACCATTTGAAAATGCATATTTTTTTCGTCGAGGGCATAGAGTAAACGATTATTGGACTGTGAGTGTTGACGGTTCAAAAATCGGAGTTATGAAGATTCATATATCAACGTTACCATTTCGTTGAAATTTGGGTTTTACGTTTGACTACGACAATCAAACCCTTAAAGAACTTCGTATTTACTAAAAGTTTGTCCACTTACGTATTACGTTATGATGAATATATTCAAAACGGTTGTTTTGTCCAAATTCAATTTCATTAATATTGATGTGGTGTGATATAGACATACGAACACTTGTCATATAACATTAGTAGATATATAACAAGTTTTTAGTCTTAAATCAATTTTTATGTCAAATTTCTATTAATTTCTACTTAGTTGATAAATTAAGTTTTTACGACAAGACAAACACCCGTAACTTCGGAAATGGGTTTACGAATTATTTTTTAGGATAGTTTTCGTCTTTTAACAATTTTTTGATAATCACTAAATTCATTCGACTGAATCTTAAACTAATCCGAATTAGGTTGAATTTTTTTCTAAAACATTGTATAAATGTAATGGTTATATTTGGCGATTGATTTTTAATGATTTTTAGCAACTACCCAAAATTAATTTTCATATATTTTTTTTAAAAAAATTCACTTAGGCAACAAAAATATATAAATTCATCGCATAAGTGAAATTTATTTTATTTTATTTTTTATTTAATTTTAAAAAAATTAACTTAGGCGACGAAACTAAGTTTCATCGCCTGAGTCTAAAATTTTTGCGATTTTTTTTTCGCCAAATTTTTTTTACCAAAAATTCAAAAGCACTTAGGCGACGAAACTTATTGGTTTCATCGCCTAAGTGGTCGCCTATAAAACACATTTCATCCACTCAATCTATCTCTCTCTCTCAAACCTTACCCACCACCACCACCACACGCCGCCACCACCACCTCGACACCACCACCACCGTACCACCACCATAAAATCATTTATTAAATACAAATTTTGCATTAATTAATATTTAACTATTTAATTAGGATTTATTTAATTTTTTATTTTAAAAAAAAAACCACTTAGACGAAGAAACCAATTAGTTTCGTTGTCTAAGTTGTTTATTTTTTTTATATTAAAATCAACCACTTAGACGATGAAAAACCTTCGTCGTCTAAGTGGATTTTTTTTTTTTTAAAAAAAATCAACACTTAGGTGACGAATAACCTAAATTTTGTCGTCTAAGTTGTTTATCTTAGGTGACGAATTGCTGGTTTTGTCCTTTAAGTGTTCACTGAAACGACGAAAAATTTTGTCATTTTTTTCAATAATTTTTCGTCGTCTAAAATTCTAGATGACGAAATTATTTCCGTCTCTTAAGTGGTTACTTAGACTATGATTGTTAGACGATGAAACCTAGGCGATGAAAAATGTCACTTAGGCGACGAAATTGCTTCGTCACCTAAGTGCATTTTTCTGGTAGTGATACCGCAGCTTTGATTCCTTTTCCCTTCGCCATCACTCTCACATGCGATTGTGGGTAGAGGTAGATCTGTCCAAGCCGTTGTTGATACGTCACTTGGTAGCTGTTTCTATAGATTGTGTATTTCATGTGGTATTTATATATGATACGAGGCAATCCAGGGCTTGTTCCCGGAGTGTGGTTGTTTTACTCATGGCGATGCTAAATGCGAGAGCTTGTCTCTGACCCAGGGGATCTGAGATGACCTCGTTCCTCTGCCTCGGTCACTGGTCCTTGCTCAATCCCTGATTGATTCCATAGAGTTGGATGGTTTTTCGAATGAGGATTACTCATGTGGTAGTTCACGGTGTGGAACCTTTGGGGGGTACATCTGATGTACCAGAGTCTTATTTTATGACACCAACTGGTGTCTTTGGTGTACTCACTAGAGTTTCGGGCTTACCCTTCGAGGATAGCGACTTGGACAGTCGAGTTCCTGGGCCGCCAGTCTAGGAGTCAGAGCAAGTTGAGTTTACTGCGGGTACAGTGTCTGGAGATTTGGGGACACTAGCTGGATGAGACACTGGAGTTATTTCAAGCATCTTAGTTGCAATTAGAAATCATGGCACTGATGGGGATTGCCCAATTGTCTAGTTTGGAAGGGCGAGCTGCAAACTCCCACTAGTGGAGACGAAATGTCATTTCAAGATGCGACCGACCGGTCGTATCGCTAAGCATGGATGGTTCAAATGGCAGATCAGGAAAAAGCAGGCAAGTGTGTTAACCAAGAGATTTTGGCTAGGCATCTAATGAGTGGTGCGCCTAAATTTTTTTTGTCAAGTGCTACTCTGATTTGTTTGTCTAGGTAAAACCAAATTATGTTTCACAACAGTGATGCTTTCATTTTATCAGGCCGAGAAATTCAGTGAAGTTTTGTAATATTATCACCATCTAAAAAAAATGACATTTAAATAGAGAAATGAATCTCAAGGACGTTAATAGAAGTTCTAATCACAGCCATGAGTGAATATAAAATAAAGACCGATTGAAAGAAATAAAATATAAAAATAAGCTCAAAAACAATTAAATGTGATTTGGAGTGCCTACAATTGCAGATGGTGGGAAAACCATATGCATCGTGGCGAAGGGACATGTTTCATCTGCATCGCAGTCCTCTTCCTTGAATACTATATGCCACTTTGCTCTAAACTTTAAAACCAAACATGTAACATTTTGATTTATGTTGTAGAAAACATCAAATTGGAAGCAATCTCATGATGTTTTCATTGATAATCAAGGACCTCGTTATATAGAAGATTATATCAGTTACAAGAAGAAGATACAGGTTCATGATCAATAATATGATCTCACTAACCCATTATTTTTTACACTCTTCCCACTCTGTGGTACATGCCACCACTAACATTATTACACTCTAGTTGTGTATTTATCAACCATTAATAGGAACATTAATAATGTAATTATTCTATAACACTCCCCCGTGTTCTTATTATGGTAGATGATGTTTCCTTAATGCTTCAGTAATGCCTCCTTAAAAATTTTGTAGAACCAAAAATCTTTGCAGGAGAAAAAGTGATCTCGAACAAGTAAAAAGAGTGCAGGTCATCGCTGACGATGATATGATACTTATCTATATCGCCTCATTAAAATCTTACCAAGTAATAAAAACTCTTTGGGATAAAAATAACATTGGTCAAGAAAAAAGAGTACAACGTGTTCTTCATATTTAGAAATGCTCATGTGTATGCCAGATTCCCCCTGAAGTATGCATCTCCCCCTGATATCGACAATTGGGGTAGCTTAGATAAGATGAGAAATATTATGCTCTTCACATGCTTCTAAAATGTGGATGTGGCCCAAGACTTAATAAATAAGTATGCCATATTATTCTCAGATCAAACTTGGTTCATCATGATCTCGAGAAAATGTGCTAATCATAGAATAACTCTAGGCAATATATGTTTGGTGTTGTCGCATTTAATGTAACCTAGCTTCATCTACTTAATGAAAGTAACATTATCCTCATTAATACATGTAGGTTCATCAATGGTTTATTCTAAACCACCTCATCTTCAAATATGTGCAATTATGGCCCTCAACTATATGCACTTCTTAACAACTTCATGTGGATCAAAGATGTAGCGACAATAGCCTATTTTGTACACATTCAAATATCACGGTGTTTCTCATGGTAAAGACATAACCAGTTTAAGAACGACTTTTGTGTGGGTAAGAGAGATATCCAATATCAGCAAACACTCACAACACATCACACAGATTATTAGTGTAGGAGATGAAGGAAGAAGCAACGCCATTCCCACATGCGCCGTCCTTACTTCCTTAATTACAGTGACGGATGTTTACCGTCCTGTCTTTCTCGCTGTTGGGATAGAACAAACTGATCTATATCATACTCCTTTAAGTATCAATATAATGACTTTATGCTAGCTCAATGGCATTGCATGGGCGTGATCTACACATTTTAGGCATAGTAATTAATGTATTATTCTCTACATTTGACTATGTTAATTACTTAGTATTATTAGTTTTGACTTAATTTGTTATTTTTAGGTTTTTGAAAAAGAAAAAAAAAACAGAGTAAAGGAGTCTACAAGCACGCAAAATGCATCAAAAATTGAGAGGGAGAATTTGACAAGAAATTTCGTGGAGAAAGACAAGAAAAAGAAGTCTTAGGTTGAATAGGAAAATCATTCATATGTTGACAAGGAAAAGGAAGCTTCCTGAAGAACCTTGGAAGAAGAACAAAGCAAGATAAATCAAACTAATTAAAAGACCATTCAAGAAGCCCAAGATGTCTAAGATAGCTCAAATTCGTGGAGAAGAAGATTTGGCAAGAATATAATTCCCAAGTTGAAAAAGAGAAGGAAATCTATCAAAATAAGGAAAACAGAATCTGCATGTGCAGAACATCCAACTTCAACGAACGACTAAGAACAGATCAAGAGGAGTTAAACGGCTATCAATATATGGTTGGAAAGATCTTTGAGTCTTCTTTCAAATGAGCCAAAATCATAATTTTTGGAGGTCTACAACTCCATAAAAGTGTGATTTTTTGCAACCTGCCAAATCTACCAGGGTGGAGTAGGAAAACCTAGTTTTGTGAGAAAAACCATTTTGTAATTCCTATATAAACAAGAGGATCCTAGCCGTCTTACTACCAAAATACTCACAAACCTTCCTCC
Organism: Geum urbanum; assembly: GCA_946800695.1. NCBI lineage: Eukaryota > Viridiplantae > Streptophyta > Magnoliopsida > Rosales > Rosaceae > Geum > Geum urbanum. The sequence goes on from OX327001.1 coordinate 15,647,538, forward strand.
ACCAAAGTTCTCCAAAGCCGGTTCGACTACACCATCTCCACCACTCAAAAATTCATTCTGCCACCACCAAAGCTTCCTTAGAGTTTGTAGTGCTATCACGGAATAAAAAGTATAAACATGGAATATTTACTCCGTAGTCCTTCTTGTTTTTGTTGTTCTTTGTGTGTAAACTTGGAGATTGTATGTTTATTTTAGTTTTATACAATTTTTGGATTCCATATATCTTCCATGTGTTTATGAGTCTTTATTCTCGATTGCATGTTGTGTGTCAAACTTACTGCTTTGGTTTTGGTCTAGATGAGAAATTTAGTCCCTCTCTTCATTTAAATCGATGATCATGTGATTAGGGTATTTAGATGCTGTCATTGCACTTTAATTCAAATTCATGGCATGTAATCAGAATTAGGGCATGTAAATTTCGTACATAGTGGATGGATAAAATTAGTTTAATTGCATGATAGTTAAGATAAGATGATCACTTGTAGATAATTAATTACGACTTTAAGTTTGTATAAAACGTAGTTATGATTTTAGGGGTTTTTTATGTATTTGTTTGTCTATGAGTCAATGCATGTTAGGGTCGTATAATTTCTTGCTATTTGTAATTTTTTTAGGTAGATATTTAGGAAATTAAAATCAACTTTTACACACCCCCCCCCCTCCCCCTTTTCTTTTACACAATTATTGTGTACACCCTTCAATTCTCGGTTAAAATGATCCTTACCTGCTTAAATGTACTACATCTATAGGGTTTTAAATTGTTTGCGTTATTATTAAGTATTTAATTTAATGTTTAGTTTTAGAGTTATTAGGGCGCTAAGCTAAATTTGGCTTACAATTTCATGACATATGGGTAGCCGAGTATTGTGTATTATGCTAAGTACACAATTGTACTTAGTTTTGGTACATAGCCTTTACCACATTTCTGTCATCATCCCTTGGATGAAACGAATTCCTCTGAGGGTCAAGACTTCAACTGATCATGGAAGTACTCTTAACCTTCATTTTATCAAAGTGGTATAATATCTTAAGAGTATAAGTTGATTAATGGATAACTCAATTATTACGGTGCTCGAGTTCTAGTTCGAGACAAAATTGCATCTTCCCAAGATCTTTCATCTCAAATTTAGATTTTAAATACTTTGTAAATCCGGAACTTTTCCTTTGAATCAGCACGCATGGGTAATGTTCATCATATCCCTTCCAAATCAAGTATTTGATTAGTAAGTGTTTCAATCTTATTGCAAACACACTCTGTGGTCTAGAGCCACTTGATTTGGGTAAATTAAGTCCATCCAGGATCTTCATGAATATCTCTTAGTCTAGATCCCCATAGAGATACTTTATGACCACTTTCATATGTTGCAAACACACTCTGTGGTCTAGAGTTACTTGATTTGGGTAAATTAAGTCCATCCAGGATCTTCATGAATATCTCTTAGTCTAGATCCCCATAGAGATACTTTATGACCACTTTCATATGTTACATGTCAAGTTATTCGGAAACTACCAAACTGACAAGGTAGTGGAGTGCAATGACATCTATTACGAGATATCTTATTTTCTCATTGTCGATTCCAGAGCATTGTGAAAAACCTTATGCCATAAGGTGAGTATATATCTCTTTATTCTCATTACGCTTTCTAACAAAGACCCAATTCAAGAGACTTTACACTTGGGTGTCTCAGCATCACCAACCCAACTACCTTTCTTTTTGTTAGTAAATATGATTCAATCTGGATCGTTTCTTTCTATTTAGGCCATTTATACGTTTAGGACTTTCAACGTAGTATGGTTCGATATCATTAGTCTCAACATTCCACATCCTCATGTACACTAGTGTAATTTGTACTTTGTAGAGATCTCTATATTCTAAGGAATTGGTTCTAACATTAAGATGTCCCTCAATGATAACCATAATCCAAAAATATTCTGATGAGACGGATATTGAGTATCAATGATCGATAGATTAGATTGTGCCAAACTAGCTTCCTTCCTTGCATGAGTATTTATCAAACCTATGGGTCTCTCATGCTCTCTAGAAGAACCCATGGCTTATGACAACATTATGTCACATTATGACATCACTGTGTCACCTTCCATGGTGGCAGCGCCAAGCCCAACTCCTTTGGGTAGTGTCATGTTAACGTAACGTTCTCTTAGAAGGACATGTATCCTTACAGGCAAGCTTGCAGCAAGTAATATGTGATCTCATCACTAGCTTTAACGATATCAGAAATGCATCAGGCATCGAAACTGTTACGTTTCATCGTTTGGGGATCAAGATGCGACAAAGTAGGAATAGACCACGAAAATTCCTGTTGTTTTGTTGGACATACTTGATCATATCTCCCCCTAACAACAGGAAGACTGATTCATCAAAGTGACAATCCACAATACTAGCGGTAAAGAAAATTGACTGTCAAGGTATCTACATAGTGGATAATAGTTGGAGACTCATTTCCAACATAAATACTCATTCGTCTCGACGAACCGACATGGTGTGTTGTGGCAACACAAATTTGGTATATAAGTGTGTAAGTGTGATATATCATAATTCACACACAGTCACTTGCTGTAACGCAAAGTTGAGTTGTGATGGGTCATAGACAAATTAGCATAACTGCATGTGATATTGTGTAACCATTAGCAATAATAATCAAACTTTTTCGATGTAAATTCTCTAGCATTATCAAGTCAAATTGGCTGTATGGGATGATCTGGGTAATGAGTCTGCAATAACATAATTAGAGCTAAGAATTCATAAGCAACATTACCAGTGGACGATTACACAACACATGACTAGTGTGTATACATATCAACCAACATCATAATTTAGCAACGTGGTCCGCTAGTTGGTTGAATCAGTCCATAGAATTCCATTAGATTCTTTGCAAGAATGAAATGTTTTCTTTGATGTCTTTAGCATAAGATGGTCTCAATCTTACCATTGCTAAATATTAGGCTTTGCAAAAATGAGTGATGTGTCTATCACAACCAAGTGGATGTTGGTTTAAAATTAGAGTCATCAATGACTCGAGAAGCATGGGAACTATGACACTACCTTTTATGCCAAGTCGTATGTCAAGTCGTAGTCGTTAGGGGTGAATGATACCTGCCACTGCTAGCCTACGATGGTCGATGGGGCCACTACTTGAGGTGCCCATCGCCATTTCCTTTTTCGAACTGACTTCTTGGTTCTTTCTTCCTTTCACTCAAAAGAATGGATGTCCCTTACAGATCATCATGTCACGACCTAGTTGTCCCAATTAGTCGTGTCAAAGCCTATATGTGTCAGAATCCCAGGCATCATCTCTTATAACATGGTTAGATTCAACAACTCGAACAATTTTCATGCATAGCCCATTTGGCTGATACATAATTTCTCTAATATTTGGTTTCTTTCATAATCCTTAGAGGTGATACATAATAATGCAATTTCATTCTCACAATAAAATGCTAAATTATATTCGTTGGCGTGTATGTCTCTAAAAATCAAGGGACATAATCACATATGATCAATAATTAAGGCACAAAGACGATAAATAGTTGTCTAGAGAACAACATGGTCTGAGTAGTTCCCCTATCAATGAGAAACTCAAGTTCTATGGAAAATATACATACAAAGTTTGTATTAGAAAATCAGATTTTCACAAATTATTTTCTGACCTTTGTGTACTCAAACAAGCATAACTTTGTCTAAAAAATGGATATTGAAAAAATTATGAACTTTTGGAAACTAGACATCTGTGGCTTTTCAACCATATAAAGTTCACAATCTGGCTATTTCTGAGTTGTTCACAAAGCTCACTCGAAGTTGGCTGATCTGCATAGGCAAATTCTGTTTTGTGGTGATTTCAAGGATTCAAACACTTTTTCAATCTCAAATAGTACATGAAAAGACTTTTCTAGTAATTATGTCATCTATAATCATATATTTGGGTAACTCTTTTCACTCATAACCAAGCTAAGAAAAATCGATGCAGGTGGGGCAAGGCCTGCTTAAGTACATTTATCTAAAGTCTCTTTTTTTAGGGCATGATGAGTTACTAAAGTAAGAACTATTAGAATATAGAATCATAAGGATTGCAAAACAAGTACTTTATACATAAATTAGCCAAGCTTGTATCAATATGACGTTGCCTTTGTCAATCGTTTGCCAACGAATTACATCAACAGTTTTGCTAATCCAAAATAACAATATTGATTAATAATCAATTGTTAAAATAAGGCATTAGAGAATTTACATAATATTCTTGGAAAATATATGCTCCAATTAAAATCCACAAAATCCAATGAATCTTTGCCAATTTTGAAGTTTGCAATTGTGAGACTAGCATCATTGTTATCTCCATATTCTTCTTTAGTTGCATGGTGAGTCTCTTACTCTTTGTCATCTCTATATGCTTTAACCAAAATGACATTTCCCTTGTCCACACAATGCTCATTAGAAAAATATCTATATCACACCTCATTTTGATCTATAAGCTTTACTCCACAGATTACAATTAGGAATAAGGTCATTCTCAACGTCATTCACCCATTGGTCATACTCTAAGTCATTAATGTGAAGTACAACAGATTACAATATTTGCATCTGACGTCTTGAGAAACAAGAAGATGTATTAGTTTCACAGTTCCAAAGACTTCCTCGACGACTAATAATTCCAAGAAATTTGGATTAGACCAAAACCATGATGTTAATGGTCATACAAACTCGCTTTGTTCGTTATCGATGCTTTCACGAAATTTTTTGTTCGAATCGATAGTAAATTCTCTTGATTCACATGGACTCTCATGTCCAATTAGGAACTATGTTCCATTTTCTCAAAGATGAAGAAGGAGGAAGGAATCACTAAATTTCTCGCGTAAAAAAAATTATGTAAAGTAATTAATCAAATTTAAATTGAAGTCATGAACTCTTATAAAAGCTTACTTGCTTAGAACACGGATATTTTCTTCGTCCTCTTTTCCTTTCCTTGCATTGTGCACGCCGAACTTGTTGATCTCTTGCTGTTTCTTATGTATTCTCAAATACCAATCAAACATGTATAAAATTGCAACAAAATTACATGCTGCAAATTTAAATGTATTAAATTTAACAAAATACGAATTTAATTAAAGCACGTAAGATATCACCTTTGATTACAAAATTATAGGTTGCACGTCCATATCCAATGTGGGGGTCGAAATATACAAATTTCAAGTCGCAGGTTAATCTCCACGTCCATGCAAATATTGAGTAAAGTGCACCTTCATATGCACCACATGTGGGCTTCCTCAAAATAGCATACGTTGCGCACGTCATCAGTCAACTCGGCTTGCCTTGATTTGGATTGGGCAAACAGAATGGTAAGTCGCGATAGCAGGCAGCAACACCAATGCAGGGTCGCCGGGAGAAGTGCCTGGATTTTGCTCGGTGGTCCTGGTACGCCTCGGGTGTCCTGAGAAATTGGATGCCCAGAGCGTTTTCCTAATGCGGCCTGGTTGCGATGTCGGGAAGAGCCGAGGTGTGACCAACGATCAAAGGAGCGCGAGTTGGGCGGAGTAGTGGTATTTTCCCCGAAGCAAAGAGGCTGAGTCGAGCTCGGTGCATGATACGGTCAGAGGCACTCGATGTGGCAGGATCGACACGCGGTGGTGTGTGCGGAATCACGAGTTCAGGAGCTAGTCACGATGGTGAGGACCAAGCGGCTTGGGATGTCGCATCTGAGCATTGAGTGACGCGGCTTGGGATCGAAGTCGTGAGCTTGGAGTTGTGACAAATGGAGTTTTTCCTGTGTTTGGGATTTTTGTTTAGAACGAGAGCTCGTAAGCTTTCATGTTGATAACTTGTCGTAGAAAATATCAAATTGGAAGCAATTTCAGTATATTTTTATTAATAATCGAGGAACTTCTTATATATAAATTTACATCAGATACAAGGAAAAGGCACAAGTTTATGATCAATAATATGATCCCACTAATCTATTATTCTCTCCACCTTTTCCACTCGGTTGGTACATGCCACCACTAATATTATCACCTACTAACCGTGTGTATTTGTCTACTATTTAGGAACATTAATAATCTAATTATTCTATAACAATTTACCCTTTCTTGCAATGATCATACGGCTCCTTAATTTTTACTGTCATCAACTCTAGACTTTTACATCACCTTAAGTCGTTTTGGGTAGCCCGTGATTAAGATTTTCTTCCGATGAATGCCTAGCTTTTAAGATTAAGGGCCGCCTAAACGATTGATCAGTTTACTTGTTCTTCATATATTTTTTTGTAAGGACATCGAGATCCTTCCTCATATATAGTACAAACCAATATCGTATGACGTTGTGCACCATTTACCTCTCCCGACTTGTTACCATCTCCTAGTTTCTCGATCAACACCTTTGTTAATTCAAAGAAATATTAACCTTTGTTACAATTTTCTCATGAGTATATATAATAACTCTGTAAGTAATCAATTGGACAATTTTTGCATTTTGTTTCTGTTTGTTATCTTCTAATAATTAAGCTCTGTAATGATTCATCCTCATATTATGCAAGCTATGTGCCTAGAAATAGAGAGACAGAGATCAAAACTTGTACGAGTGGAAAAGCTCAGGTTGGATAGGCATTCTACTACGTACATGATGTTTATTAAGTCTGTCACGTTATAGACCCTAGTAATATATGATTCACCTGAAGCACTTTTGTGCTTGTTTTGTTTTTCTACTTTTTACGTTGTGGAGTGGTCAGGATCATGGAGCTAGTAGTACGTATACTGTAGATATATCATTTTACAGATGGCCTGCAAAATCATCAAGTAGCTAGTTAGCTAGGATCATTGTGACACCCAAATAGTACAGTACTGAACCCAGTAGAAATATATAGATGTTTATAATCCAAGTGGGAAATGGTTTAGTGTAACAGAACTATCTGCGAGGATTGTTTGCCTATATAAACAAGGCCGGGTGTGACAATACAATAGCTATAAGATCGAGCTATGATGGATGCATCCACGCCGAGCAGTAATCCAAGCTAGAAAGGAGGCAATGAATGGTACGTTTTGTAGTCTTGAAAAAGAACACCTGATCAGCATATGATGAATTTAAGGGAGAGGAATCCAGTCTCGTCAATTTCAAATGTACATACCAATGCATGGTAACGTACTGGAACGAGATTTACCAAGAGTTAGACCTAAGTTGAAAAGCTTGCACGGATTTACTGGTGCTTCACTTCCAATTGGTGAAGCTCGGAACACATATTAATTACGATTTCATGTTCCCCTGCCTACTTTCACTTGATATTTACGTACTACTGCTCTACCAAAAGCGGCATGTGATGTCACGGGTGATAGAGGTGGTGGTGAATGGTGTCACTGGTGTGAGTTGGATGCGGTGGAACAACATGAGATATGTGAGGCAAAATAAAAATAAAAATTAGAGGGTTTATTTAAGTATGTTACACGCATAAATAATCATATGTGGTCTAGTTGATCGATCGAATTGGTAAGAATTCTAATCAGGTGTGGAGATATGATGGATTCGGATCCCCCGATGCTCATTGGAGTTGATAAGAATGGGTTTGGTGTGCATGCTAATCCAGTTATTGAGGTGATTTGTTGGAGAAACTTGTGGTGACTCGAGTCTCTAATTTAGATGTGAATAAAGTTTTTGGACAACATTGCGGTGTCGGATGATTTTTTAAGTCTCTGATTTCAATTTGAATGCTATGTACGTTACGTTTGTGCATCGAAAGACGTTGGATGGTGTGCTCGTGGCGAGGGATATGCAGGGTTTTTCCATCATTATGTTTTAGGAAATATAATAAAATTTAAAAATAATTTGAAGTAATAAATTGTGTAATTTTATTAATGAAAAAGTAACTCTTTTATATATGAGAGTACAACAGGTACAAACAGGAAAGTAATTATATTACATCTCTAGATAAGATACACTGTCATATTCTATGATCTCTCACTACCATATATACACTCATTACCGGCGATTTTTGGAAAAACAAGGCCGGCGACCGGGAAAGTCGCCGGTAATGATCATCATTGCCGGCGACTTACTCCGTCGCCGGTAATGTGTCCGAAAAGTTGCCGGTAATGTTTCAAAACATTACCGGCGACTTTTCGCCGGAATTTCGCCGGCAATGTCTCCATTTCCGGCGATTTAATGAATCGCCGGCAATGCCTCTTATATTAGATGCAGATCGCAGTAGCTCATTCATTTGGATCGAAAAAAATCCGATGAAATCGAAAGAAGAAAAACGCTCTGAAATCGATCCTTCGGTATTGTCAAAATTAAGGCGCGCATCGAAAACTCGATCACTCGGGAAGCTATATATATATAGGTATGTATATATATACGTATATGTGTATGTATATATATATGTGTGTTGATCGATCTAATTAGATCGATATATATATATATGCATGCATGTGTTGATTTAATTAGAGTTGAATTGAGATATTGCGTCGATTATTAATAGTGAATGTGTATATATATAGTACGTAATATTGTTAGAATTTTCAGGATGGACAAGAGTTGGATGAGCCTCGAAAGATGGGATGTGAGATATCACCAGGGAATTAGGAGTTTTGTGAATTTTGTGAAGGCTAATTGTGGAGACACTACACTTCATTATTGCCCGTGTAAAGAATGTAAGTGTCGCAGCGATCGATTTCGTTTTCCCATTGATAAAGTCCAGAAGCACCTGAGTAAATTCAGGTTTTGGGATAAGTACACTTGTTGGATTTATCATGGTGAAACATCGTTAGCGGGTCCGCATGATCATGGACAATTTGGTGAGAGGGCCAGTCCACGCTATGATCATAGAGATTTTGCTGAGAGGGGTAGTCCATCCTATGATCCAACATCGATGTTAATCAATGATATGTTTCCTCATGAGAGCGGTATATTTGCTGATGAAGCACCAAATGTCCCTCCCGTCGTTGAGGGTTTCCCCCATATTGAGCCAGTCGAGCCATTACCTGGAGCTCATGTCAACACAAGTGGTATGGACAAGTACAACAACCTGATTGCATTGCAACAGACTCCGTTGTACGACGGTTGTAGTAAGACTGTTCTTGAAAGTGTCATGGGAGTGATGCAGCTCAAAATGGAGAACAAAATGTCTGTCAAAGCTGTTGATTCTTGGCTGAAGTGGACTGCTTCGCTACTGTCACCCGGTCATCGTCTTCCTACCACTCATCATAAGGTGCGACATATCCTGAAAGATCTTGGGCTTTCCTACATCAAAATCCATGCATGCAGATATGATTGTATTCTCTTCTGGGGAAAAGATCTTGAAGACCTTGAAGCCTGCCCGGTATGTTTTACAGAAAGGTATAAGTTGACTCCTGCAGGCAACAAGAAAGCTGTGAAGATACTTCGATATTTCCCGCTTATTGATAGGTTGGAGCGGTTGTTCATGTGTGTTTTCACGGCCGAAGCTATGAGATGGTGGGCTGAGAGGAATTTGCCTGACGATGACACCCTTATACACCCTTCCGACGGAGAGGCTTGGAAGCACATGGTCAGGGAGTTTGATCATTTTGCAGCAGAGGTCCGAAATGTTTGGCTAGGGCTCTCATCTAACGGATTCAACCGTTTTGGCAACATGAGTCTTCAATACAGTATATGGCCAGTTATTTTGGTACCGTACAACCTTCCACCATGGATGTGCATGAAGAAGGAATACAATATGCTCACTCTGTTAATTCCGGGCCCGGGTTATCCAGGAAAGTGTCTCGATGTGTATTTGAGGCCTTTGATTGAGGAGCTTAAGTACCTGAGTGAGTGTGGCCACCCCACTTACGATAGGTTCAAAAATGAGATGTTCCAGATGCATGCCATGCTTGTTGGCACCATCAGTGATTTTCCTGCCCGCGGTATGTTGTCGGGCAACGTTACCAGGGGTTACAGGGCTTGTTCAGAGTGCATGACGGTTGATTGTTGCAGTCCTCATTGCAGTAAAATTGTTCAGATGCGTCACCGTTGTTGGCTTCCATATGATCACCCATTTAGGCAGGATCCAGACGCGTTTGATGGGACTGTGGAAACAGGTGTGGCACCCAGGCGATGGACAGGGGATGAAATTTTGGAAGTGTTGAATGAATATGATTTTGGCCAGCTGAGCAATCATCCTGAGATAGTGGCGTCAATTCCAGACAAGGCCGAAAGGTATAAGTTTTGAACACACAAGAGCATATTCTGGGAACTCCCCTACTGGCCCAGGTTGCCTATCAGACACTACCTAGATGTCATGCACATAGAGAAGAATGTGTGTGAAAGTGTGGTGGGCACAGTTCTTAACTTGGAGGGGAAAAAAAAAAGACATCCGTAAGGCACGCATTGATCTGAAAGCTATGGGACTGCAGAAACATTTGTGGTTAAGAGATGGTAAGAGAAAAATGCCGCAAGCTCCTTACACCGTAAAGCCGAAGCATAAGCATGAAATTTTTGGGTGGCTGAGTAATGTCAGGTATATTTTCTTATGGCTATGCAGGAAATTGGCCTTAAATTTTTACCGGATTATGGTTATATGCGAGAAATATAATTGTTGCCTATGGCTATATATATATATATATATATATATATATATATATATATATGCAGGTATCCTTATGGCTATGCAGGAAATATAAGCAGGTGTGTTAACTTCCGGGACAATAAGATGTACGGATTAAAGAGTCATGACTGCCATGTACTGCTTCAACGCCTTTTCCCTATTTTCATTCGAGGGTACCTGCCCAAAGAGGTGGTGGAGCCGTTGGTAGCCTTGTCAAGATTCTTTCAGAAGTTATGCACCAGGGAAGTTAAAAAATCAGATCTCAGGGAGATGCAAGATGACATCATTTTTATCATGTGCAAGCTTGAGAGGATATTTCCCCCAAATTTTTTCGACATCATGCCTCACCTGATTATCCATCTTCTCGAACAATTGTTGCTTACCGGTCCCGTACACTACACTCGGATGTATCCCATGGAAAGGTACAAATGATTCATACATTTGGTTTACCTCTGTTTTTATATGTAAATTCTTATTTTTTAAGTAAGTTAACATGCACTTGTTAACTTGTAGACAATTGGGAGCCTACAAGGACTATGTGAAGAATAAATATGCACCTGAAGGGTGTATCGTTGAAGCATATGTTGCGCACGAGTGTGTAACGTACACCAAAGTGTATTTGTGAGCGCTTGAGGACCCCCAACAACAGATGCCGATAGATGAACCCCAGTTCAACCTTTCTATCATCTCCAATGACGTGGTAGTACAGGGAAGCTTGCCAAAGTCATACAAGTTGGATGGAATTGAGGTAGCCATTGCCCACTGGTCGGTACTGATTAACTGTCAAGAAATACAATATTGGAAAAACTATCATCTTCACTGCCCTGCTATTGCCGAAAATGTTGATTACCACAACAGGACGTTTGCAAACTACTTTGGTCAATGGGTAAGGGTATATGTGTATATGTCTATTTTTTATATATATCCTTATATAGCATGTGTGTACGTACGTGGTTTTGTGGTTTCTATGTTCATAATTTCTTGTGTGGTTTCTTATCGTTTTCAGATGAATCATGTAGCAAATGATGGTTGCCCAGAGTGGTCAAACGAATTGAGGGTCCTGGCGATGAAACCGATAGCTTCAAAAGTTTACTCGATGTGTCAGGTCAATGGCGTGAAATTTATATGTGAAAATCGAGACGACCGACTGAAAACACAGAATTGTGGGATGATGGTCCATGGTGGGCAGGATGGCGTTGACTATTACGGTGTTCTTCATTTAGTTGTTGAACTAATTTATGGGAACCGCATGAAAGTGCACTTGTTCAAGTGTAGATGGTTTGATACTAGCCCGGAGAACACAGGGACCGATCAGTACGGAACATTTTCGGTGAATACTGCTACTAGCTGGTATGAAGAAGACCCTTTCATTCTTGCCTTATCAGTAAAACAAGTGTTTTACCTTAACGATCTTCTTAACAAAGTCCCGTGGAAGGTGGTTAACCATGTTGCTCATAGAAACATATACAGTGCTGCCACACTTGGTGAGACCGCAGATGATGAGGAAGTTACTGCATACCAAGAGCCGAACGCTTTTGACATTCCGGAATCATCTACGATTCGCCTTAATAATGTGAGATCTGGGAGTGTGGTTCGAATTACTGGAGCAGAACTTCTCGATGTTAATCCATATGAAGTTGATGCTGATTTAGATGACGAGGAGCGGCACATATTGCCAGAGGTTACCTATGAAACCGAGTCAGACTCAAGTGATGAAGATGATTACGATTATCATCCTTAGTACGTTAATGATGTACGTATTTTAATTATAGTCGGAAATTATAATCGGAAATTATAGTCGGAAATCGTAGTCGGAAATTGTAGTCGGAAATTCGATCTAGTGGGAAATTGTAGTCGGAAATTCGATCTAGTCGGAAATTGTAGTCGATCGATATATATGGTCGGAAATTATATAGTCGGAAATTGGTCGGAAATTATGGTCGGAAATTGGTCGGAAATCGTAGTCGGAAATTGTAGTAGGAAATTGTAGTAGGAAATTGTAGTCGGAAATTCTAGTCGGAAATGGTAGTCGGAAATTATAGTCGGAAATCGTAGTCGGAAATCGTAGTCGGAAATTCTAGTCAAAAATTGTAGTCGGAAATTATAGTCAGAAATCGTAGTCGGAAATCGTAGTCGGAAATTGTAGTCAGAAATTGTAGTCGGAAATTCGATCTAGTCGGAAATTGTAGTCGGAAATTCGATCTAGTCGGAAATTGTAGTCGATCAATATATATGGTCAGAAATTATATAGTCGGAAATTGGTCGGAAATTATGGTTGGAAATAGGTCGGAAATTGGTCGGATATTCTTCAGGAAATAATGACATTACCAACGAGTTGATAAGCAACTCGTTGGTAATGACATTGCCCACGAGTTATCAACTCGTTGGTAATGTCATTACCAACGAGTTAACTCATTGGTAATGACATTACCAACGAGTTGCAACTAACTCGCCTGCAATGTTTACCGAATATGGCCGAACCCAGCTCGAGCCCGAGCTCATTTCTCACTATCTCAAACCCTAAAACTCCTCCTCTCCTCCTCCCCAAACAGTTCCTCCTCCCTCTCTTCAAATCTCTCTTCCTCTCCTCCTCTCTCCCCTCCCCTCACCTCCTCTCCCTTCTCCTCTCTCCACACTAAAAAACCCCATTTCAAATTGAAATTTCCTCTCCTCCCCTCCTCCTCTCCTCCTCCCCTCCTCCTCTACCTCCTCCCCTTACCTCCGTCGCCGGAAAATCACCTCGAGCTCCACCATGACAGGTGCATGCAAGCTCACTCTCTCTCCCTCTCTCTCTCTCCCTCTCTCTCTCTCTCTCAATTTTTATTTATTTTTATGCATATATATATACATGTATGTACGTATGTGGAAAATTTATATGCAATGTATATATATATGTATGTGGAAATTAAATTTAATTAGGGTGATTTGGATTAATTTATATGCAATGTACATATATACGTATGTTTGAAAAATGTGGAAAATTAATTAGGGTGATTTGGATTAATATGTGATGTATATATATATGTGAAAATTAAATTTAATTAAGATGCATGGTGTATATATATGTGATGTATATATATATATGTGGAAAATTTAAAGTCGGAAATGATGTATGTATATATGTTAATTTAGGTGATATAGTTGTTAATTTAACGTATAATAGGTGAAAAATCGGAATCGGAATTTAACGTGTTTGGATTAAGGTGATATATTTGTTAATTTAACGTATAAATTAAGGTGAAAAATCGGAATCGGAACGTTTGGAACCAAAATGGTTTTAAACCGGAACCACGTGGAACCGGAACCGTTTGGAACCAGAACTGTTTGTAACCAGAACCGTTTGAAACAGAACGGTTCCAGTTCCAAACGGTTCCAGGTTCAAACGGTTCCTGTTCCAAACGGTTCCGGTTCCAAACGATTCCGGTTCCAAACGGTTCCGGTTCCGATTTGTTATAGAACCGAATCCATGACTATTACGGTGTCCAGGAGGTTTTGTGGCAAATTGGCTTGAAGGCATCAAACGGAGAGGGACTAGAAATAGTGGAAGGAGCAGTAGTCAAGCTTCCTCCTCAGCCACAGTCAGCAACACGTGCAGTGGGCCAATGATGAATGCTCGCACACAAATGTTGCTAGCTGCGCGAGAAGAGGAGGAAGCTGCACGATCCGAAGCCATGCAACTGGAAGTCCAGCCTCGATCCTCAGTCAGCAGACGCTCAGTCAGCAGACCCTCCGTCAGCAGACCCTCAGACGAGCGACAGTCAACGGGGACATCAGAAACTCCCTCCATCCGAATGCTCCCTATTCGCCTGGTGCCTACTCCCGTTTCACGGGAATCATCTGAGGCAGATGGTGCTGGCGCCTCATCGTCCAGGCCTCGTCTATCTCCGCCGTCCGGTCTCTTCCTGCCCGACGAGATTCCTGTGATCCCCGAATTCGATGATAGGAGGATGCCTATTTATGTTGAAGGACGGCCGGAGTTCCTGAGCGTGGAGGAAGCGTACAACTTCATCCCGTTCGACCACGTGTATCTTTGGAGTGTGAGGTGCACCAACCAACAAACGGACGATGCAGGTAAATTTTATTTAACAAGATTGATTACTTAATTATTACTTAAGACTTACGATAGGTTCAATTAATGATATCAATTTGTTGACATTGTATTATTAGGCAATTTCGTTAATGGTACTGGAAAACGGAAAGGGGCTAGAGGCACCTGCACCGGGAAGAGACTTGAGCAGGCCACCGGGGGAAGGAAAACGCCCATTAGGGCCAATGAGGATGGCGAGGTGATCGAGGCATTTGACACCACGCGAAAATATGTCAGCATGGCCGGGGCGAATGTGCGGGACAAGGTCCTAATGCTTTGGCCAGATTGGGAATCTGTGCCTATCTACGTGAAGATGCAAGTGCATAATGCACTAAGTGCGAGTTAAATCTTATTTTCATTACGTAAATTTTACATTTATTAATTAAGTCCGAATAAATATATAATTTTACCGTTTATATATTCATATTGTAGGTGTGGTTTGACGTGGATGAATGCCTTATTCACACGTGGGTAGAGCGTCAACTACATATGAGGTAATGTGCTTCGAGTTATTTGAGTATATATCGAGTTAGATTTTTGTTTATCAAGTGTTTTAATATCTCTAACTTTTTTTCCTGGTGTTAATATAAGTATAAAGAGTGGAAGAACGAGCTTTCTTCACATTACACTGTATACAAGGAGCTAGGCTGAGGTTCTACCCCTAGCGAATTCCGGTTTAGGGAGTATGAGTGGCTGTGGCTGATAGCCCACTTCGAGCACCCCAAAGGGAAGGTATGCATCCTGAATATATCTTACAAGCCTAATGTATCGTATCACATTGAAATAGTTAGTTACTAATTTTTTTACATATGTTTATCAAACAAGGCGATTTCGAAGACGAACCGGGCGAATAGATTGAAAAACACCAGGGCCCATCATGCAGGTTCACTCAACTATTTGGGTTGGTCGAGTAAGGCGCAGCAACAACAATAAGTGAACCCGTTGGTGTATATTCATCAGAAGTTCTATCTGCAGTGCCCTGAAGAAGCGGTAAGTCTTTCGCCTCTGCATGTGTTAATCAAACTATTTTTCGATACTAATTTATTTTGTTAAATAATACGTTATTCATTTTCGCTTTTCAATTAGGCGAGAGTGGAGGAGGCGACCACAGAAGTGACCATGAATATAGCTCGGAATAACCATCCTGACTGCTCCGAGGAAGAAGTCACCCAGTATGCCTCTCAGATCGATCCGCTTGATCGCCCTATAGCGGTTCAGATCATGGCAAAAGCGTGCGGGACTGGAAAGAATACCTACTACTGCAGGGGAATGGGCTCGGCGGGCGAAGGAGTATTGAAGAACACTTCAGAATACTCTACTGGGTCAAGAATTTCAACTTCTAGTCGTAACCTCGCAGCGGAGCTTCAGAGGACGCAGAGGGAGTTGGAGGAGCAAAGGAGGCAGATGGAGGAGATGAGGCAGATGGCCGAGCAGCAGGCAGTCAGAGATGCCGAGTACCGGGGGATGATCGAGCAACACCAACTCATGGTCCAGCAGCAGACACAAATGTTCACCTGGATGCAGACGATGTACGCGGCTCAAACTATCGGACAACCGCTCCCCACACCTCCCCCGGTCCCTGTGTTCCCCAGTTATCCACCACCACCACCGCACCAGTCACCGCCACAGCAAGACCAGGGTAGCCACCGGAGTTCAAATGAGTACATGGATTTCTTCGACCCTGACCCGCAAGTTCCTCGACCCTGACGTGTAGTTGTAGTTTATTTTCGTATCGTTGCTATTTGTACTGTACGTTGGACATTTATGTGTGTACTGTTGAACTTGTATTTGTACGGTTTATGTCTTTCAATGCAGGTTCTGGAATTGGGCCTAATCCAGAACCAGCTTTTTTTTTTCAAAATTTTTCCAACCATTGCCGGCGACATGGACCTAAGTCGCCGGCAATGACTTCAAATTCCGGCCATGGCGGCCCAAACATTGCCGGCGACTTGAGTCGCTGGCGATGAGAAAGACATTACCGGCGACGTGAAAATGAGTCGCCGGCAATGCTATCTCCGGCGGGCAATTTTCGGTGACGGCATTGCCGGCGACTTGTCGCCGGTAATGACATTTCCGGCGAGAAAAAAAACAAGGCCGGCGACTTAAAGTCGCCGGCACTGGGTCTTAATGTGGTAGTGTCTACCATAACTAGATACATCAAAACTCCTACAACACTCATCTTTGTGCCGATGTATGGTGGTGACGCTTCTTCATTTGCGTCATTGATGCCTCATCAAAAACATTGTCGAGCCAAAAATCTTTGCAGGAGAAAATCAGTCTCGCCAAGTAAAATGAGTGCAGATCATCGTAGACGATTATATGACACATAACCATGTTGCCTCATTAAAACCTTGCTAAGTAATAAAAATCCAGTGGGATAAAAATAACCTTAGTCAAGGAAAAAGAGTACAACATGTCCTTCAAATCCAGAAACGCTAATGTGCATGCCAGACTCCCCCTGAAGTCTGCATCTCCCCCTGATATCAACATCCAGGGTAACTTGAATAAGCTGAGCAATCATATGCTCTACACATGCTTCTCAAATATGAAATTTGGCCAATGATTTAGAAAGTCTGCCATATTATCCTCAAATCAAACTTGGTATTGCTATTGTTTGCTGATTATAGAATAACTTATGCGATATATATATTTGGTGTTGTCACCTTACATGTAATCTAGCTTTATCACCTTAATGCAAACAACATTATCCTCATAATGCATGTAGGTTCATTAGTGGTGATTCATAAACCACTTGATCTTTGATATGTGCACTTATAGATCTCAACCATATGCACTCCATAAAAACTTCATGTTAAATCAATAATCTCAACATGGTTCGAACATGTAGCGAAAAAAGTCTGCTCTCTAGGCTTCAAGATATCGCAGTGTTACCCATGGTAAAGACATAACCAACTTGGGAACAACTTTTGTATGGATCAGAGAGATATCCAACTTCAGCAAAACTTGCCAACACATCACAACGATTGTTGGTGTAGGGGGTGAAGGGAAATCAATGCCACTGTCTTTATGGTGCCCTTACTTCCAACGCCACTCTCTTTATGGTCTCTCTGTAGGGATAAATTAAGCCCATATCTTTCATACTCTTTGATACTAAAAGATTATCTTTAAACCATTCCAATGGCATTGCAAGGCGCATAGCTACATCTAGCTATTAAGTTCAATAATAATGAGGAGCTAAGTCTTGTGTATTATGCTAAGTACACTCTTGCACTTAGTTTAGGCACTTTAACTTCTAACACGTCTTCGTCATCATCCCTTGGACGAAAACAGATCCCTCTAAGGGTTAACATTATAGCAGATTAAGGGAGTACTCATAGACTTCACTTTATCATCATAAAGTGCAACATATCTTAGAGAATAAGCCGATGATGAAAAATCTCATCATTACGGTGCTCGAGTTCCCATCACTAGCTGTGACTCCTTTATTTGAGACAAAACCGTGTCTTCCCAAGATTTTTCATCTCAAATTCATATTTCAAACACTTTAAAAATCCTGAACTTGTCCTATAAATGAACACGCATGGGCATATCCCTTTCCAATCAAGTAGTCACTTGGTGAACGCTTCAATCTCATTGCAAACGTTCTCTGTGGTCTAGAGCCACTTGATTTGGATAAATGAAGTCCATTTAAGACATTAATTCACATCTATCTCTTATTCTAGATCCCCATTGAGATATGTCATGACCATGTTTATAAACTGCATATCAAGTTTTTCAGAAACTACCAAACTGACAAAGTAGTGGAGTGCAATGACATCCATTATGAGAGAATTTATTTCATCATAGTCGATTCCAGAGCATTGTGAGAATCCTTGCACCATGAGGCGAGTATAATCTCTTTATTCTCATCACGCTTTCTAACAAAGACCCATTTCGATAGGCTTTACACTTGAGTGTGTCGACCTCACCAACCCAACGACCTTTCTCTTTGTTAGTGAACATAATTCAATCTGGATCGCTTTTTTCCATGTAGACCAATTGCTACTACGTTTGGGAGTTTCAATGTAGATATGTTCGATGGGTCTCAAAATTTCATGCTCTCATGTACACTAGTGTAATTTGTACTTTGTATAGATCTCTATATTATGAGTAATTGGTTTTAACATTAAGGCATCCCTCAATGATAACCATATGATGGAATTGAGTATCAATGATCAATTAATCATATTGCGCCAAACTCACTCCATTCCTTGGACGAGTATTTATCAAACATTTGGGTCTCCTACGCTCTTCAACGAGACCTATGACCTATGATGACACTATACCACTTTGTGACGTCATCATGCCACATTCTATAGTGACAACGCTATAACCAACTTCTTTTTTGTGGTGACATGTCCTCTCAAAAGGGGACATAAATCGTTACAAGCATGTTTGTAGCAAGTATATATGATCTCGTCACTTTCACGATACTAGAAACGCATCAGGCATCGAATCTGTTACGTTTTATCTTTTAGAGATCATGATGAGACATAGTGAGTATACGACCCTTCCTGTCGTTCCTATTTGAACATGCTTGTTCTTATCTCTCCCTCACGACGGGAAGATTGTCTCATCAAAGTGACATCCACAAAACTAGGGGTAAAGAGATCGCTTGTCAAGGTTCTTATAGCGGATTCTAGTTGAGGACTCATGTCTAACATATGTATTCATCCATCTCGATTGACCCATCATAAGGTGTTGTGGCAGAGCAATTTTGACACATATATGCGTAAGTGCGAGATATTGTCTTTGCACACAGTCACTAACTACGCAAAATAAGATTGAGTGATGGTGTATCGTAGACGATATAGTGTAGCTGCACTGCGATATTGCATAACCCTAAGCAAAAATTATTGGTGCGTATCACCAATTTCCAAGCTACCATCGTAGTAATTTTCAGCGAGACCATTTGAGTTTGTTCATGAGAGTATGATACCAATATCAAATCTCAATAATGTGCGATATAAGTCATCGAAACTCTTCGATGTAAACTTTCTAGCATTATTAAGTTGAATTGACTAAATATTTTATTCGACTCATTGAATGTCAACTACTGTGAAAATTTTCATGTTTTTTTACCCATCGAAAATAAGTATCGAAAAAAATGGGATGATTCAGGTAGTGAGCCCGCAGTAATATATATGATCTGAGCTAGAAATTTTGAGCAGCATTACAAATAGACGATAACACGATACGTGACCAGTGTGTCTGCATTATAACCAACGCCACAAAACATCTTAGTGGTCCGCTAGTTGGTTAAATCGTTATATAGAATCACCTTAGATTTTACTAGTGAGAACATATGTGTCATTTGCATAGGATGGTCTCAATCATAATATCTTGAATGAGTGGGCTTTGCAATAACAACTTATGAGCCTTTGAAAATAATCAATGAGGATTTTGGTTGAGGGTTGGAGTCTTCATGGACTCGGGAAGCAGAATAGGAGACTAGCACGCCATCCTCAACGTTTAGTTTTTGTCCTCTTGGGGGAAGATGCATCGATCACTAATCAACGTTTGGATGATGGAGCCACCAATAAATGGTGCCCAACTTCAATCTCTTATGAATCATCTCTAGTTCTTGGTTCCTTTCACTCGAAATAAGGGATGTCCGATTAACTTTCTCAAAATTCGGATCATCGGATCATCATATCACGACTTAGGTGTCCCAATTTGCCATATCAAAGCCTATATATATCTGAATCCTTTAAGTCATCTTACATGACATTATTTGATTCTACAACTCTCTTTTAGTTGTCTTACATAGCCCAGCTGGCTGACACATAAGTTTCTCTAATATTCGGATCATACTGCAATCATTTAGAGATAATGCAAAGGAACTCATGTTCATTCTTACTTGAAAATTGTTGGCATAGATGATGAGAAGACCCATGTCCATTCTCATAATATAGAAACATAATAGACAAGCCACAAAGTCGTTATAAATTGTCTATGTCATAACATAATATATGTAATTCTCACTTCAATGAGCCATTCAAAGTTCTCGGAGGAAAATACTTGCAAAGAAACAAGTCTTACATGAGAAAAACCGAAAAAGAACTCAAAAATTCGGTTTTATGGGAATCTTCCTTGGATCCATCGAAGAGCCTTTTTTGGTTGTTCCCTCGATCCATAAAGGTGTTCCTTCGATCAATCGAAGGGCTTCCTCGGGTAGTTTTTTTTATCCATCGAAGGTCCTCCTCGGGTTTCCCTTAGGTTTTGGCCTTCCTTGGGTCTAGCTGACCTCCATGAACTTAAACATGCATAAATTTGTCTACAAAATAGCTATTAATGATTCAGATGAAGTTCTGGAAACTAGAAATCCAAAGCTTTCCAACCATATATTACACATATGCTGGATCGTTCTAAGTCAATCCCAAATTCATGTCAAAACTAAACAATCTGCCTAGCCAATTGTGTTATGTCGGTTTCTGACCTCTGTCTAGTAAAATGAGCATAACCTTTTCTACAAAATAGATGTCGACGAGCCGGACATATTTATGAAAACTAGAGGTCCGTATATTTTCAACCATATGACATCTATATGTTGGTTTATTTCAGGAAAATCCCAGTTTGTCGTCGAATTTGACTAATCTGCAGAGCAGATTTCGTTGTACCCTGTTTCTGACCTTTGTCCAGTAAAACAGGCACAACTTTTTCTAAAAATGAAAACAAGACATCCGTATCTTTTCAGCCATATACTACTCATATGCTAATTCTTTCTGGGAAATTCCCAGTTCGTTGTCGAAGTTGGATGTTAGTGCGGCCGATTCTGTTTTTCTGCGTTTTTGGGGAATTAGAGCACTCTTAGCTATCCCAATTGATACATGGACGAATTTTCAAGGTTGCTAGGTCATCTAAAGTCATTTGGATAAGTCTTTTCACTTATAACCAGGTAAAGAGAGATCAATGTAGGTGGGACATAATTTCCGCTCAAATACCTTTATCGAAAATCTCTTTTTCTAGACATCACAAGTTACTAAGGTGAGCCCTAGTAGACGATAGATTTATAGCAACTACAAAGCATGTATATCATATAGAAAAATATAGACAAGCCTGTTATTAATAAGCCAATACAAAGCCTTTTATTAATAATGTCAACTAGAATACATCAAAGTTTACTAATCCAAAGTAATTGACCAACATTGTCAAAACATAATATTTAGGCACACACGCCTTTATACTTGAAAAAGATAAAGCTCTAGTTAAAATTTGGTATTTCTGCCAATTGTGAAGTGTGCTCTATCTCCATCTTTTGTTTCATTGTTTATTTGATCCTTAAAATTTATAAAATCTTAGTATACTTGCTTGTCGATTTTCTTTCGAATTATTGGTGTGAATGAATGCAACGAAATTTTGCATACTCAAACTAGGCACGTATATGAACAGTTTTGCAAATTTTCATAATTTTTCTAGATCTGTGGCTAGGTCGAATAGTTTGTACAATAGTACACAAAAAAAAGTTCTGAAAACTGATGTGTTCTAGGATCAAGTGGATTTAGATTGGATAGTTCAAATTGATGATCTTGGAAATCCATAGATTCCTCACATATTTTACCTATCCATGGTGTTCAACACCTATTGACCCAAAATTTCTGAAATCTATCTTCTCAAACATCTTGAGAATAAACAAGTCTTTTGATTCGAGAAACATTGTGCGTCTTATCCTTGCCTATTTTGACATTGGTACCTCACCCTCCATGGCTTCCTTGGTCACCACGACATCCATGGGCTGTGCTTCCTCTATCATGGTCATCGATTATGATCTTCATGCGGTAACTTATAGCGCCCTTCCTTGTGTGGGCGTGTTAGAATATGCCTTGAATCAAGTATGGTGTCGGCGTACGCAGGTCTTACTAAGACAAACGTCTTAGGCGAGAGGGTCTCGCGAGTAAGAGTCTCTGACGAGAGAGCCTTTGGCAAGGAGAGTTAGAAGTCCTTGGCGAGTAGGACTACTACTCAGGTTTCCGTAAGGAATAGGGATTCCCCAATCATTCCGGTTTGGGTTTCCTCAGACGGTTGGGTATGAGATTTCTCTGGTATTCAGGACTCTGTTAGGCTATATATATATATCAGGTTATTAGCTAAGAGAGGAGTGAATGAAATCTGGTTCTATCCTGTAAGTTAGGCTTAACCTAGTGTGGTAGATATTTTGGATACTGTAATCCTAGGTTGGTTAACCTAGTGTGATATTCTGTAATCTGGTATCCTCAAGATAATAAATCTGTTCTCCTTCTACCGTGGACGTAGCTAACTTGCGTTAATAAACCACGTAAATATATGTTCTTTCTTACATTCGTTTGCTTCCGCTATAAAAAAATTGGTATCAGAGCTTAGTGTCACGAGCTTATTTTTCTGCTAGCACTCGTGCAGCCTTAGCACTCCCCTTATGCTAAGTCAGCCTAACTATCGCCAACGCTTGGCTAGAACAACCGAAATATCGAACGGAGAAGAGCTTTGAAAGAAGAACTTGTATTGCTAAAGAAAGCTTTACAAGAGTTTGATAGCTCCTAGAGTTCCTACTCTTCTTATCTCTAATCTCTCTAATCTACCTCAAATGGGAGGGGAGGTTCCCTATTTATAGTCTCCACCTCCAAGCCTATGTGTTTCTAGACTAATCTAGCACATATACAAGTATAGGGAGTTCTAGACCTATCTAGACAACTCCAAGATGTCCCTTGACGCTTCTAGAGATCTCCGGAGTGACCTTGACCCATGAGCCTCTCTAAGGTTCTAGAGAGTTCAAGACCTCTCTTGATGCTTCCCAAGTCTTTCGGAGACTTCCGCGACCTTCCGTAACCTTCTAAGGCCTTCCACGGCCTTCCGACACCTTCTGTAGTGGTCCGGGTGCCTCCATACCATTCCAGACCCTTCCGGATGCTACCACGCTGTTTCGGACCCCTCCGGAACTGACCCCGCTGTTCCGGACCTTTCCGGAACTGTCTCTGCTGTTCCGCACCCTTCTAGCACCTCCCAGGCCCGCCTGGGTGCATCTGACAGTCCCCCGGGTGCCTCCAACAGCCCACCCGGGTGCCTCTGGAACCCTCCGGGTGCCTCTGGTAGCGCCCCAGGTGGCTGCCGGCTGCCTTCTGTTGCGTCGAACAGCCCCCTGGCTGCTTTGGACAGCCCTTGTATGTGTCTGGCAGCCCCCTCTGGGTGCCTCTAGCTGTCCTCGGATGTTTCTAGGGTACTCCAACCCTATCCTTGAGCCATGCTTCCCTCGAGAATGCTCAAGGTAATCCTTGGAATGTTGGCGGGGCGTGACATTAGGCTCAGGATGTCCAGGGTGAATGTGAAGATCAACAAATTCACAGGGAAGAACAATTTTAGTTTATGGCAGATCAAGATGTGTGCCTTGTTAAAACAACAAGGGTTGTGGGTGTCGCTGATGAAGAAAACAGTGGGTCCTGAGACCGCTAAGATGGCCAATATGGAGGAGAAGGCACACTCGACAATCATGTTGTGTCTTGCAGATGATATCATCACCAAAATCGCAAAAGAAGAAACTGTATCTGGTCTGTGGTTGAAGCTTGAGAGTCTATACATGACAAAGTCGTTAACCAACAAGTTGCTTCTGAAGGAACGTCTATTTGGTCTACATATGCAAGAGGGTGCACCTCTGAGAGATCACTTAGATCAATTGAACACAATTCTGTTAGAGTTGCGTAATATCAATGTTAAAATCGAGGATGAGGATGCTGCCTTAATTCTGTTGGTATCTTTACCGTTATCATATGAGAATTTTGTGCAATCCTTTATCGTTGGGAGGGATACGGTGACTCTTGAGGAGGTTAGATCGTCTCTTTATACCAGAGAATTGTGCCATAAGGCGACAGGTACAGGTACAGATAATCAGGCTGTTGGGTTAGTAGTTAGTAGAAGTAAAGGACAGGGAAATTTGAAAAAGGAGAAATTCAAGAAACCAGGTTTTAAGGGTCCTAAATCCAACGATGTCTATAACTACTGTAAAGAAATGGGGCATTAGAAAAGGGAATGTCCAAAGAGGAAGCGGCAGGAGAAACCATAAGGTATTGCTGCTGTAGCAGAAGATGGCACCAATTCAGAAGAAGATACTGCCCAAGTTGTTGATGAACATGCACATCACATTGATGTATGAGTTCTAGATTCTGGGGCGTCTTATCATATATGTCCGCGCAGGGAGTGGTTTACAACCTATGAGCAGGTAAATGGAGGCAATGTTTCTATGGCTAACAGTGTTGTCTGCAAGGTGGTTGAAATTGGCTCAGTTAAAATACGGATACATGATGGTAAAATTTGTACATTGAACGAGGTTAGGCATTTTCCACGCATGACTAAGAATCTGATATCGCTGAGTTATTTGGATAACAAGGGGTGGATTAAGTTTCAAAGGAGAAGACGGAGTTTTACGTGTTTGCAAGGGTTCTAATGTGATTCTGAAAGGTGTCAAGCGGGGTACTTTGTATATTCTACAAGGTTCTGCTGTTGTTGCATCGTCGGAGGTTCATAAGGAGGATATGACCAAGCTATGGCACATGAGACTCGGTCATATGAATGAACGAGGGATGCAAGTTCTTGCAAGAGAAGATCTTCTTGGTGGCCACAAGGTAAAGGACCTTGGATTTTGTGAACATTGTGTGTTCGGGAAATTACATCGCAGCAAGTTTCCCAAAGTAATTCACAGAACAAAAGACACTCTTGATTACATCCATTCAGACTGTTGGGGTCCATCTCGCGTTGAGTCTTTAGGAGGCTAGGTCACAGATATTTTGTGTCGATGATTGATGATTTCTCAAGAATGACTTGGGTGATTATGATGAAGCATAAAAGTGACACTTTTAAGAACTTCAAGCGGTGGAAGGCGTTGGTTGAAAATCAAACAGGGAAGAAGATCAAAAGTCTGCAAACTGATAATGGTCTGGAGTTCTGCTGGTCTGATTTTAATGAGTTCTACAGGAATGTAGGGATTTTTAGGCATCATACAGTCAAGAACACACCGCAGCAGAATTCCAGAGCTAGGTGCATGCTCAAGTTTCCGTAAGGAATATGGATTCCTCAGTCATTCCGGTTTGAGTTTCCTCGGATGGTTGGGTCTAGGATTTCTTTGGTATTCAGGACTCTATTAGGCTATCTGTTATTAGCTAAGAGATGAGTGAATGAAATGTGGTTCTATCCTGTAGGTTAGGTTTAACCTAGTGTGGTAGATATTCTATATCCTAGGTTGGTTAATTTAGTGTGATATTTTGTAATCTGGTATCCTCAAGATAATAAATCTGTTCTCCTTCTGCCGTGGACGTTGCTAACTTGCGTTAGTGAACCATGTAAATCCATGTTCTTTCTTACATTCGTTTGCTTCCGCTATAATAAGGCGGTTGTAGAGACCAAAAACTGTCTCATCAAAATTTCCTTAACTTAAGGGTTTCGCTCCTTGCGCCTTGTTCTTTGATGCGCTTCATAATTAACATTGAGAACTCTCTTAGTTCCCATCTTGCCTTGAATTATGATTATTCACGAGCATAAGCTTTTCCTTACCATCATAAGTTTAATAGGCTATTTAAATGTCGTGATTCGTTGAGCATCAGATTACAATCAATAATGTTTCGATATTATGATTGTTATGACGATGGAAGGTGTAGAGGTTTTTCTCGTTCAACTCTCGCTCTTTAATTGCATTTCGCATAACTAGAGCATGGATCTAAGTTTTAGAATTTCATAGTTGATTGATGCAATTTTCTTGAAGTCAGAAAACCGCATGTTATTCCACTTCTTTTTTAGATCCGGGAGCATGGTGTCCATGCACTTTTGCATATCAAACACCATGAGAAAATAGAAGATGTATTAGTTTTTCGCATTAGTAAAAGACTTCCTCAACAACTAATTTGTTTTCCAATATAATATTTGGATTAGGTCTTTACTTTGATGTATATGGTTTTAATCGATGCTTTTATGAACACTCTTTGTTCAATCAATTTTGTGAACTCTCTTTGTTTACGATGAACGCTCTTAGTTCATTTAGGAACTCTTTTTGTTCCAAATTCCCACCTTCAAGAAAAATACGGTGTAGAAAGGAGGGATATGATGTTATCCCGAAATCCCTACGGAAAAATTCAAATTTCCCAAAAGAGTAGATTATTTTGAATTTAAATTAAAGTTGTGTTTATAGAAAACTTCCTTGAGATTATTACAGAACAATTTTCTTCTTCTTTTGTTTTCTCCAGAACAATCTTCTTATTCTTTGAGATTCGTGCACAGGGCTAAAGTCTCGTACTGATAACGTGTTTTAGGAAATATAATAAAGTATAGAAATAGTTTGAAGCAATAAACTGTATAACTTTATTAATGAAGAAGAAAATCATTTATGTAGGAGAGTACAAGAGGTACAAACGGGAAAGTAATCACATTACATCTCTGGATAAGATACACTGTCATATCCTGTGATCTCCACCATAACTAGGTACATCAAATATCTTATAACATTTTAGTAGTTTTATTGAAAAATTATCAGCTTCTAGGCAAGGTATAGCTAACTCATACATGGCATGGGGATGAAGGAACCTGGTCGTCAGTGCAAGTGTATCGCAAAAGTGAAATGTTTCAATTGTGTATTATATTACAATACAATGCCCGACTATTTTAACAAATTCGTGGTTCGAAGAACCTTAGGCTGGGGAACACATTCCATTAGACAAAAACCACTGGGACACTTGCAGCGGTTAAATGAGATATTATCAGTCGACAACAAAAGCCCATTAGTTAGCCATAATCATTTCAATTGCCTGTCTATTTGTTTGCACTATACAAGCTATTAACTTGGGATGCTCTTTAAGGGAAAGGACGTCCGAATGAGGTTGATTATGTACGTAGTGTTTGCCAACGTTTATGAGATGGAAAGTTAGAAAGGAAAGTTCTATTAGCTTAGCTAATTGGCATATCATAAGTGTAAGGGTTAGAAATTAACTGATGATTGAATTGAACATTGTCTCTCTCATTTTGACTTAAGCATCAATTAGATAAAATAATCCTAATTCTAGTGTACGCTGTCCAAAGCCGATTCTATAGTCTCCTTGTCCATTATTAACTGAAAAGGCATATAAATATAATAAGCTAGCTCCCAGCAGTAGTAAGACGAGCAGCCCAACCAGAGTCTCCAAAGTCTCGACCATTTAAAAAGTGAAGACCTTTGGTTTTTTCTGGGGTTCTTCTGAGAGCTTTAGGGAGATCAAATCCAAGAGATCAAATACTTGCATCTTCTTATAGAGAGGAAGAGGAAGAGGAAGAGAAAGAGAAAGGGAGAGACATGGGAAGGGCTCCTTGTTGTGACAAGGCTAATGTCAAGAAGGGACCTTGGTCACCAGAAGAAGACTCAAAGCTCAAAGAATACATTCACAAGTATGGGACTGGTGGAAATTGGATTGTTCTCCCTCAGAAAGCTGGTAATGACCAAATCTCAACTCTTTCTTTCTCTCTCTGATATATGATCTCTTACTTATTTGTGTTATACACTGGCTGTTAATCAATTTTGAGATTGTGTGGATCAGGTTTGAAGAGATGTGGGAAGAGCTGCAGATTGAGATGGCTCAACTATCTGAGGCCAAACATCAAACATGGAGAATTTTCTGAGGAGGAAGACAGAGTAATTTGCACCCTCTTTACTAGCATAGGAAGCAGGTATATTACTAATCAATACTCTTAGTGCATCTATTTTACTTTCTTCTTTGGATTTTATTATTTTTGTGTATAAACAGATTTCAGACGTATTAATATTTCTTACCCAATTATCATCTGCTCTTATGAGAGGTGTTGATGAATTTTTTCTTTCTTTCTTTCCAAACTGGGTAATAACAAGAACAAGCAAAAGAAAACAAAGAGAGAAAAGACACAAGTGGAGAAGTACTAGTCATGTTTTCTTTGTCCTTCTATTTTCTAATTTTTTTTAAGCTGCATTTATCGATAATCTCTACTCATCATAATTTGGATAATTTTCTCTGCATGCATGCCAAGTTTGGATCAGAACAACCACTAATAGCTGTCTTTTAAAGGAAATAAAAGTTATAAAACTAGCAAGCAAATATTAGGTTTTAATTATCTGCTAGCTTCTGAATCACCAGGACTTAATTATAATATGTAAGATGTACATGTAATCAACTAAATGCAATTGATTAATTACATGCAGGTGGTCGATTATAGCAGCTCAGCTTCCAGGAAGGACTGACAACGATATCAAGAACTACTGGAACACCAAGCTGAAGAAGAAGCTGAGAGATATGCAAAATCATTTTCATATGGCTCCTCCGACGTCTCATCAGAGTCATAGATCAAAGCCTCCCCCATTTCCTGTTCATTCCTCTCCTCACCTATTTCAAAGTCAACCATTATTCCATCATCATCAATCAGCTCTCTCACTCATGCACAAAGACCTTAACCAGATGACTTACAGTACTTGCACACCAACCTTAACCAGCCCTACTACTACTCCTACTGGATCCTTTTCATCAGGCTTTGAAACAATGCCAAGCATTTCAACCTCTCTCACCAACTACTCCTCTCTTTTACAAACCCAGGAGTGCCTAGTGGGATCCATGCCCTACACTAGTACTAACCCATCTGTGAAGAAAAACCTAAATCTTATCATGTTTGGAAGTGAAGGAAGCTGCAGTACTTCATCTGATGGGAGCTGCTATGAGTCCAGGCCATCAGGAAATGTTACTAAACTAGAAGAGGAAATGGGGTTTCAGCTGCTTGAAGATCAGAACCAGAAGTTCATGATGCTCAACTATGGTGATCATCATCAGAACTATGTCAATAACAACAGCCAATGGGGTGAGAGGCAAACTCAAGGGTATATTAATGGTAGTTATACCCAGTTTGGTGATTATGATCTTGAAGATGTTAAGCAGCTGATTAGCAGCAGCAGCAATCATATTATTAACGGCAATGATACCGGGTCTATATCTAACGGCTTGCTGAGTTTTGATGAAAACAAGACTGATCATAAAGAGAAGGTGATGTATTTCTACTGAAGTAAATGAGTGCTAGCTAGCTACTGCTGACTGTTGTAAGTCAAATTAAATCAGAAGGCTAGCTAGGGATTTGATTTGATTTCGATGGGGGGTAAGTGAGGGGTGGCATGGTGCTTCTGTTCTGATGAGATGGATATATATTTCTCGGAGCGAGAAGACTCGCTCATGAGTATGTTTCAGTACTACTAGTCAGTAGATCCGAGTACTCTATGTTTTGATATATGATCGAAACATTAATTTTCTTCTTTTGACAGTACATGTTAAGAGCTTCTTTAGATTTTGTGCATCACTTTTTAGCGAAGTTACTACTGATCATATTGATGAAGACGATAGATGCATGATACATGGTATGCTCATCTGTACGTACGGTCTTAGCTCTAGCTTAGCTTAGAGCTTACCGCTCGATCACGTACTGAGAGCAAAGAAAGAAAAAAAGTACATATAGTTTTCATGAAAACCAGAGAATAAGTCCAAGAATTAAGCTTGAAGTTATCATCAGACAAGAAAAAGAATCTTTGTGTTATACAAACCAAGCATGCAATGTTTACCTTTCGATACTATTTTTCAATAGTTTCGTCGGTGATGCATATAATTGAGTGCCCTAAAACCAATATATATATAGACTAGTGGAAATGACAGAGTTAGCCCCATGCCGTTTGGTACGACCATTGGTTTTTGTCATGTGATGAAGGGTGTTTTGGGTTTTTTATTGGTAGTGAGCTAGCTAGGTCGTGACTTTGCCAGAATCTTTTGCGTGCATGAAGCAGCTGGTCAGACTCGATCATCAAGTCGGAACTTGCTTAATTAACAGAAATTATTAGACGACAAAAACGTGATGCTGGAAAATTTGGAGTTTTGTAGTTTAAATTTTAAAAATGGTGTATTGAAAAGAATAATCTCAGTCAGAGCTCTCTCGACAAGCTAGCGATGTTTATATTTTAGTTTACGAGCAAATATTGAAACCCAAAGGCAAAAGGCGCGCCATATATATGAGGTATTTATATATGTGTTTATCTGATTACTAAAAGTGTGTGAAATTGTGTGAATCGTCTTGTAGTATTACTGGATATTTTGATTCAAGTAACAAAAAAATAAAAGGGAAAACATAATTTTGTGACAACTATTGATGTTGTCGCTAAAAAGACAGAGAGCGACAAATATTGATCAATATTTGTCGCTTACAAAAGTATTGAAGCGACCAATATCACAGTCTGTCGCCACAGGTTAGCCCAGAATCATGTTTTGGGACGACATTCAATCTTCGTCGCTAAAGAATTATTGAAGCGACCAAAGTAAGTGATGTCGTCGCTCGGGTATAAACGAAGCGACAAACATTGGTCAAACTTTGTCGCTTAGGTTTTTTTTCATCTGCCTTTGTACTTCGTCTTAAATGCAACATGTATATATAGGTAAAATTTTAGGTTTACAGATGCAGTCGGGTTCTACATTTGTTTTTGGAGGAGAAGAGGGAGAAGTTAAAAGAAAGTGAGATTGGAAGACTTTTGTTGCAAATTCTTTGATTCTTAAGTAAGGTTAGCACAATTTCCTTCTATTTATCCCTCTTTGAGAACATATTATGTATTAATTCAATTTAAATGGCTGTTTATTGGTTAATGAAAATTGGATGATGTTGTGTTTAATTTTGTATTTTGTTGTTGTTTTAGTGTTAGAATATGGAAATTGTGGTGTTTATTAGCTTAGAACTCTCGTTTGAGAATCAACAACTCATCTAGTTGATCGAGATGAGTTATTGATTCTCGAATTGTCCCATTTTTGGACACTTTAGGTGAACACGAATTTGTTGATCCTTTTGCTATTCATGTGGTTTCAGTTTCAGTTTTGGGATATGGTTTCGACAGTTATTATGTTATATGTTGTAATATGATGATGATAAATATTTTATGTTGTTATTTTGAACAATATTTACATATGCAAATAGGCGTAACTAATCTGTTAAGTTCAATCCAATCCAAGCGACAAATATTGGTCCATATTTGTCGCTTTAAAGGCAAACCGATGCTGTTTGCACAAATGTTGCCGCTTTAGATAATGTGTAGCGATGAAGTTGGACTCACTAGGTAACCTAGTGAACTCAATATTCGTCGCTTCAAATAATCCTAAGCGACGAATATTGAGTGACTGTCGTCGCTAACTTAAGGCATATTTTAAGCGATAATTTTTGGCAAAGTTCGTCGCTCTAGATGAGGGGATTATATCAGAACTTTGCTTCTTCTTCTTCCTCATTTCGCGTTCTGTAAACTGTAAAACATGTGTTCTTCCTCTGCAAACCCTAAAAACCCATGTTCTTCCTTCGTTAAAAGCCCAATCCTGTTGGTTTCTCGCTCCGGTTCTCCCTCCCTCTCCCTAAATTCACCCATAAACCCCCAAATTCACCCCAAACCCCCAAACTCGATCAATTCGGTTTTCTAGGTTATCTCGTCGGTCTCCCTCTCTCTTTGGTTTTCAAGCTTATTGCCAAGCCAAGGTAAGCTTCTTGCTTTTATATCAAATTATTTTCCAATCCAATTAGCTAGGTTAGGTTTTGTGCTATTGCATTGGGTATATGTATTCTTTTACATAGCTTTAATTTCTATTGCATTAGGTATATGTATTCTGGTATTGTGATATTGCATTAATTTCTACAGCTTCGAAATTGTCATTAGTTTCTGCAAATATATTTTACATGGAATGCTTCAACTAGACAATGGTGATTGAACAAAAAAATGTATCACAAGCTATACAGAATAAAAGGGTAGGCAATTAGGCACCTAATGCAGTTCAAAGTTCATTAAAAGAAGCCATAAGAGAGCCTTGAATGTGTAGATGCTTTAAAACAGCTGTAAATAAATGTTTGGGCTAAACAATTGACCAAAAAAGAGAGAGTAATAGAAGCTCACTTGTATAAAAACATATACAAGCTCACTTTTCAATCAAAATCGATCAAGTAATCAATCTTCATAATATCGTGGATATGATTAATTAGTATATATAGATTTGCAATCACAGTACAAGTGGATAGGATTAATCAGTATATATAAATTCTTGGTTTTCAATCTCTTTATCTTATCAGAGACTTGGTTTCTTTTTGTAGCATAATTGCTTCAATGGTAAGGCAAAGAGACCAAATGGGTTAGCTATCTTTTGACTTGATACTGTACTGTTGGAATCGCTTGAAACACTAATTCTAAATACTGTAATGTTGCCAATGTGGCCTATATACTTTGAACTGTTGCTCATCTCTACCCTTCAGTTATTGCAACATCTCTACCCCTAAGTTATTGAAAGTTGCATATGATCTGTATTTACCGGTTCTAGAGTAATGGCACCAGGTTCTAATGCCCAGAAGAAGAAGAAGGAGCTTGAGGTGAGAAGGGAGAGGAAGGCGGTCGAAGCATTAAGAGCGGCCGCAACGACGACGACGACGACGACACCAGAGGCGGCAAGAGACACGCTGGTACCCATCCCGTCGTTGGAAGATACCAACCCTTTGAGACTGAGGGATGCTAGAGGTGGCGCTGACAGTGGCGGTGGGAAAGGCGATGACGGTCCTCCGATAAGTATTAGGACCAAGAGGGGTCCTATGGAGCCGGGTAACCTTTATGAGAACGTTATGTGATAAAGCCTATTTTTGGTATGCTAATATGTTTGCTTTATCTTACAACCCGGTATGTGTTTTCATATGGCAGATGTGGTTGATATGAGAACGGGGAAGAAGGTGACAGGGCGGAACCTTGAGAAGTGCGGCATCGTAACGGGCACAAAGACGACATATCTGAAGAGCATGAACAACAACTATCCTCTGAAGGTTGAGTATGCCGAAGAACACAAGGATCCCAAAGAATTGAAGTGGAGGACTTTGATGTCCCGAGACATCAGGAGTGCCATCTGGAGCAAAGTTCTGATGCTTGCACCTACCTTTGCTGAGCTGGATGAGGAGCACCAAGATGTATTGACCATATATGGAGGACAAACATTGTTTTAGAATAATTTCGATAAACTATTTTTCAGTCACATTATATGCACAAATATGATAATCAAAGGCTCATTTAATTTTCTTTGAATTGTTTTTTACTAGAAGTTCTATGACCTCCCTCCCACCGAGACAAACATGTGGAAATATATCGACGAGACCGCCGCAAAGATTTACAAGGATTGGAAACACGACTGCCATACTCATTACGTTGAAGTATCAAAGGCGACGCTCGAAGAGTTCATCCACCGACCTGAGCAGTGGGAGTACCTCAAAACTCACTTTGAGGAAGACAGTTATAAGGTAATGAAAATTAATTATCGATTTATGCATTTCATATAATTTCTTAATTCTCATATGAAATATGTTAATATATATTCGAAATAGTTTTTGCAGGCGATGTGTGCTCGGAACACTGCTAACCGGAACAAGGGAAAGCAAAATGGGTATGCAATCAACCATCATTCTGGCACCACTCCCTACAACTAACGGGTCGCTGCAAATGAGGAGAAAGGACATATAGCGCCTTTACTCTAGATAGTCTGCAATGTTTATCAATCATCCCAGAATACGCAGGAGAAAGTGGTGAGTGACATTATTTTATGCGAATATGTTTTTGACTTGGAATTAAAAAGTATAATAACACAAATCTATTGAACAATTATTTTTTTGCAGGCAGCGGTGAAGAGGAAGATAGATGAGTTGTGTGCTAGTCGAGTGAGTGATCGATGAAGCAGGCTGGAGTCACGTGACCTACTCCATTACCGTCGACGAGCAGATTGCTGTAATCGAGCAGAAGCTGGGTGGAAAGTCGGGGACGAGGGTCTGGGGTATATTTTTTTTTATGGTTTATCTTTTAACAAACCACTTGACTTTTTGTGTTGTGTTTTTATTTTTAGATACCACATGATTTTTAATTTGACTATTTTTTTTGTTTTTACTAACTTTCAAGGTCAAGGGGGTGCATTAAGATGCCCACCGAAACCAAGAGGCGGTGCACGCGTGCCCCGTAACGATGCGGAGGTTGAGGAATTAAGGAGTCAACTAGCAGAAATTTTTGAGCGGTGCAAAGCCTCGGAAATAGAGAAAGAAGAGATGAAACAACATATGACAAGGTTGGAGGCCTCCCTCAATGATGTCATCTCGGCCCAAGGCAATCCGGGTGACAATACCGCCTCAGCCGCAACAACTCACTTTGTCACTGATAAATCCTCATGTGGTTCAGCAGGTATTCCCGAGGAAGACCAAGACTAGGGCCCCTTCATTTTCCTTGTATTTAGATTAATGGACAATGTTTTTATGAAACATAATGTAACTTTAGATGAAAACTACGTGTGTGTGAAATGTAGTGTGTTTGTGTTATGTTGGATGTGTGTGTTATGTTATTTGAATGTCTTGCGGATTGTGTTATTAGGATGCGAATGAAATTGGTTCAAACCAGACCCACAAACCTGTTTTTCTGCTCTGTAACACAGAGTGAAGCGACGAAGATTGTTCAATATTTGTCGCTTGAACAACTAAGTGATAGCCAAACTTCGTCGCTTCAATTTTATCATCCCATGTTTTCTTCTCCAAAACCTGACCTTAAGGGACGAATTTTGAACCAAAGTTTGTCGCAAAAACAGTGAAGCGACGACCCAATCTTTGTCGCTAGCTAAAGAGCGACGAACGTTTCCTCCGTTGCTTGAAATATCCATGCGACGAAGATATGTTCAATTTTCGTCGCTTGAAATCTAAGCCACAAGAATGAAGCGACGACATCCGAGCGACGACTTATCGTCGCTTAGGTAGTGAAGCGACGCTTTAGGTGCTGAAACGACGACAAAAAGTCGTCGCTTGAATCGATTGCTGGAATAGTGTAGTTAATACCATTCTAATCAGCAAGTCTAAACCAAATTGGCCAAGAAAATATAGCTACGTACCATGCAAATTAATTAATCTGCATAATAACTAGCTATAGCTTCTTCATATATATATATATATCAAGTTTCCACGCACCATCAAGCAGAAGATACAATTAATCTTTATTACTATATGAAAGGAGAAATATATCACATGTAAGGGCAGCTTGATCATCCATGGTTCATACTGCAGCGAGCAGTGAAATCGATTACTAAGTCGACGCAAGTACATATATATATATATAATCTAAAATGACAGGGAATCACTATCGGGAAGCAGCTAGCTAGCCTGCAGTACTACTCCAAAGTCGTCCTCCACAAAATTATATGATGGATGAATCACACAATATATATCTCTGTCAGTAGTCCATGCCCAGATTCATTTAGACACTCAGAGTGGGAGCAGTTGGCAATTGTCCACATCCAGTCTTGAAATTTTGTTTTGCCTTATACTTTTCCAACACAAAATAAAACTCTCAGCACTTTTTAAAATCGAAATTTACGTGTTGTTCTGTCACCATGTTGTTCTGCATCTGCTTCAGTTTTTGTATTAATTAATTTGTTGGGCACTGGCAATGAGGGAAAGGTTTTCTAGGAATGTCTTTTCTAGTTAAGTGTAATAAGGTCAAAAAGATGTGAGAACTATGCAGATTGACACCAAATAATTTTAATCTGTTGGCTGTTAGGGTTAAAATTTTGCATAGATCGAGAAGCAGCAACGACTAGTTTATATGGAGAGAGAGTCACTAGCTGTGTTTCATCTTATAATACTGCTCCTGTTAGCTTCTGCCACTATAATAAAAATCGTCATTTAATTGAATTAAAAAAACGATATTACTGAATTTGGTAATTTTTAGTATAATACAGCTCTTTTCGATCCAAATCAATCAACTATATATATATATATATATATATATGTCACACTTCCTACTTAAGAAATTTTAGAGAATGTGGAAGTACTCCATGCAGTCCATGCATCCAGCTGGTTTATCACCAACTATTTCCAAGACTATTCATTAAGGAAAGGTAGAATATAAACACACCTAGCTACTCTATGTTAGGAGGAATATATATATATCATCCGAAACAGGGTATCGTCGAACATAATCTGTTAAAAAAAATACTTGAAAATGGTAAAACAATTGATCTGGTTTGAAAGAATGGATATACAGAAGAGCATGATTAGGTAGCTATTTTCTTCTTTGGTCTCGTTAGGTAGCTAATTTATCCATTACACTATGCAACCGAAAGGAATGGCATGGTTTGCATACTTGCACATATTACTTATGTACCGTTATAGATACGGGCAGTTCCTCGATCTTCTTTACTTGGTAACAGATTCTCCAATGGTGTTAACCATGTAAGGATAGTATTTAAGTATAGCCTCTAGACTATAAATCATCAATACAGTAACAAAGTAGACCATTGCAGTCTTCTGCATTTTCTTTACATGCTTTCCTTTAGTTTTCTGCTTTCTTCTTCAATAATCCATGGATTTCTATCAAATGGTACGTCGATCGCTTGATAAAAATGTTATCATCTCTCACCAAAACAACATGATTTCAATAACCACGCCCCGCCCAGATTATCTTAAGATTACCAAAACTATCTCAGCAATTAAAAATTCATTGATGTATTGCCTTGCTGCACTTTGAGGAAAATGTTATTTCGAGAGATATGTTTCACACCATATTACAACTGATTGCGGCTTAGGAAAACTTTTTGTAATTAGGTGTATTTTTTACCGAACTGAAAATGGTTAGAGTTGCAAAACATTATTAGCTTCACATAAGTTTCACTAAATCAGCCAAACAGTCAACGAGTGGAGATTTAAAATTATATTGCTCATAGCGAACAGCAGTTGAGTAATTAAATACATACAGAGAGAAAACTTGCAACATAACTCTTGTGGCTGAATGCTATATCTTTCACCTTTCCTGCAAATTAACGACTTTACAAAAGTTAATGAACGATGAACTGATATGTAATGAAACAAGAAGAATCATAATAGATTAACTGTAAATGCACCATGAGAACATGACAATTCGACAATTTGTCAACTCCTCGGATTTCCAGTGTTCAGTGCACAAGGCATACAATTTCTCACCCCAAAACATTAAATATCATGTTTGGCTAACTTGATAGGTTTATCAGAGAGAAAGCTACCTTCATAATTACAATCGTGGATGATGTCTTTCATTTTCTTCTAAATATCTATACTCATGTATATCAGTACAAAACTGCGGTTGCCATGTCAGAGAAAAGGAATGATCTTTTTCTGAACTGAAATTGTCATTGAACATCATTTATAGAACATGAAATCGATTCCTGCAATATCGATCCATCTCCTCACAGAGGAGGTGAGGTTTCCCAAGCTTGACAATCAATCTATCTCCTCGCAGAGATGTTAAAATTGTCTAGCCTCTTCACAAATTCCTCTCCCAGACGTTCAAATCTCTCACATGCCTTGTAGTATCATCAACAGTGATGCCAATGTGTCGTGATAAACAGAATAAGACAGTTGAGACAGACATGCATTGCCAGAATCTATACACTAACATAAGTGCACATACATGCTCAACAATTACAGATGCAATGTAAGCTACAAACTATGAAGACATGTAATCTTAGTTTTATTTTAACAAGCGGTATGGACATATGTAAATGTAGAAGTAAAATCAATGTATTTACATTTGCAGCAATACATGAACTTCGGATTATGCATTTAATTATTCTCATCAAATAACCAGAAAAATATGTCTCATGAAGACTTCGATGACATTTTAAGAACTTTTTAACAGTATTCAAAAACACCAGAGGAACTACCAACCTATATATTGTTAAATGATCATTTTATAAATTTTCCAAATTCCATCATCCTACCTACCTGATGATTATGACGATGGATAGGCAGTACTGATACCCCTTCTTAAATAGCAATCAAAATGTTTTGACCGACATACCAATGCTATAAATATAGTGATAGGTTGATGACACCGAAACCAGTAGACTGAGTACATTCTTATCGTTTATCCTGGCAAGGAATATGGCACAAAAGTAGTTTTATGGACAGAACTAAAGTATCAATTATATTCTACAAATATGGTTCATATCCTTCTGAAAGCAACTGATAAAAATCACCGAGTGCTGATTATCGTGGTACCACCCATACTTGAGATATAGTAATGCAAGACATAAGTTGCATTTTGCATTAAATATACTGGTTAATCAAACTCCATGCAAGAGAATAAAATTCATTAAAAGAGTTGTCTAATTTTGACACATTCACAGAGCAAGTAACGTACCAAATCTGCAAGGTTCTGAATTCCCATTGTGATATCCTTTGAATTCTGGATTAGTTTCAGTACCCCAGTTACTGTAGAAGGTAAATCACTGTGAGATATTGCCATCAGTTGCATGGCGCAAAAGTGACAAAACCATAAAAAAAAAAAAAGGTCAGAAAAATAAACCTAGTGTAATATATAAAACTCTTACTGTGTTATCTCAACCAAAGGTCCACACATTCTATCAACTGGATTAGTTGGAACTTCTGAAGTATCCTGCACCAGGGAAGGAGAAACAAAACTGATGTCTCTGCTAAACATCAAGGCACTTTACAAGTATCTAAAGGCACTAGTTGATCTAGAGCTTGGAGACAAAAAAAGTAAAAGCAAGCCATTTTAGCAGATGCATTATGCAAGAAGTGGAAGAGGTCAGATGGTTGCTAGGATGGCATTGAAAATTTAGTGTTGGAAATCCCAAATCATCAATGTAAATCAAGCAAAAATCTCCTTTTGATCCCAGATTGTCTTTGCTTTTATGGGACTTAAAAACAGAAACTTACCACACACAATAAAAAAACAAAAAAAAATTCCGCACATGTAAACCAGCTGATTACTTGAGATAGATTTTTGGTGTAAGAGACTTATTATGTTTACCACATAGCCCAGAAAGTACAGACTAAACTTCATTTCTGGAATGTCCAACTGCTTAAGTAGCCTGAAAGTGTAAAAAATTAACCATCAAATTATACCTACCACGATCTCTAATCTAATATTCTTTTTAAGTAAATGAACAAAACAATCTAAATGCACGCAAATCTGTTTTGCATACTGATTACAGGTGCATAAAAATGCACCTGTGAACATGATCCCACCTACATTAAATTAAGCACCCAGTATACACTATTTAGTATCTACCGCAACTCATGTTAAGGCCCAGAACTTGTATATGAAAAAATAAGCATGTGAATACTTTCACGGATGAATAGCTTCCACATTATTCATCATCAAAATCCAAAGGTATGTACAGAGATATCATTAGTTAAGCTGATATTCCTTTTTTCTACGTAAATTGTGTTGCTTTGAAGTAAAAAGAGACCATTGACTACTATCCCAGTATCAAGCATGACACATAAATGTAGTTTCTTTCATGGATAAGATACTTGATCAACATGGAATTAGTAAGCACCAGCATTATACTCAGCAAATACAGAAACATGAACACAAACTTACGACATTCCCGAGACACGAGAGCAAGAGTCGAGAATGACTTTGGGGTCCTTGATTCGAAACATCTGCAGTAATAGTTTACATGAACAAAACATCACCACAAGTGATAAACCCAGTTAGTTAATGTAACAACTAACAAGTGTATGTTGTGTGTCGGAAACACATACACATACATACAGTTTGTTGCATAATGTATCCCTTGGTTTCTTCATCAGGGACGACGCCATGGAGGCCCGGGTTGTTGTACACTGAATCTTTGTCGTCGGATGATGACGCCATCGAAAACAATCGGAATCGGAATTTGGGGACCTGCAAAAAAGCAAGCGACCATTAATGATCAGAATGAAGAAGATCGAAGAGAGATTAGAAAGAGAAAGCCGAGGATCTATCTGGCTGCTGGGATTAGGGAGTGACGATGCTTTGGGGGTAGCCACTCTCAACATTTTGATTAGTTTTTTTTCTTCATTTGTAACAGATTCTTCAATGGTGCGCCAATTGGGCAGGTTTCTTTGTAATGCAAATACCTTGACAAGGATGTTCATCATTTCTCACAAAAAAAAATGAAGCATAAAGATTTGAGACTACCAAACCTATCTGAAGAATGTAAAAGCAATGATCCCATTCATTGATCAATTGCCTTGCTGCACTTTCTGAAAAATGTTTGACATATTTTGAGAGACATCTCACACCCATGTATTAAAACTGTGTTTGCACTTGGTTGGGACAAGTTACTAAAATGAGGTGCATTTCGACCGCGCTTAGAGTTGGCGGAGTTAGAAAAACATTAATGGCTCACTGCATCAATCTAACTGTCAAACAAGTGGAGATGTAAATAAAAGAACAATCCTCGCTCATAGTGAACAGCAGTTGAGTACATAAAACAATGAAAACTTGCAGGTTACAACCGAACTCTGGTGGCTTGAGTGTGAGGTTTAACAAGCACAATAAAAGAACCAAAATGATACTTCGTAATCTTAAGAGGCACCAAGAGTGACTTTGCCTATAGTTTTAAGGTCAAAAATCTCGATCCAATAATCATCCGGATCCTTAATGAATGCTATCCCTTTCATCTTTCCTGCAAACGACATTTGAAAGTCAATGAGCCATGACCTGATATGTAATGAAACAAGAAGAAGCATAATAGATTGAAGTTACCAACTGAAAATGCACTATGAAAAAGATTGAATGTAATAGTCCAATATCTCTCACACACACCCATATATATATTTTGTTTACTCACTAATTCACTATCATGTGCCTTACAAACAAGACAACTCAACGATTCATCAACTCCTCGGATATCCAGATTTCGGTGCACAAGACGTATAATATGTCACCCTAAAACATTAAAATGTCATGTTGGGCCAACTGTTTAGTCAACATAAAAAGGCTCAGATGCAAATAGGTTCATCAGAGAGAAAGCTACTTTCATAATTACAATCATGGAAGATGTTTTTCATTTTCTTCTAGATATCTATTCTCATGTATTTCAGAAGCTTCTATTGATATGTCAAGAAATGGAGTGAACTTTTCTCAAACTGAAATTGTCAGATTCTTCCTTTATCTATCTAATTCCTCACAGAGGAGGTAAGGTTTCCCAAGCTTGCCAAGCAATTACTAGTTGTACATGCTGATGTTTATAAAGGAGGCATCTTATATAATTCTTAAGGAGAAATCTAACCATCATCCGGCCTCTTCACAAATTCCACCCCCAGACGTTCAAATCTCTCACACGCCTTGTAGGTATCATCAACAGTGATGCCAATGTGTCCTGATAAAAAAAAATAAGACAGTTGAGACAGAGACGTTGCCAGAATCTATACACGAGCATGAACATATACATGTTCGACTATTACAGATGCAATGCAAGCTATAAAGACATGTAATTTTAGTTTTATTTGTATAAGAGGTATGGACATATTAAATGATTATGTATAATCAATGTATTTACATTTGCAGCATTATATGACCTTCGGATTTTGTATTTAATTATTCTCATCAGTTAACCAAAAAAGTATAAGTCTCAACTCTCCAATGAACACTATGAGGGCTCCTGAAGACTTCGATGACTTTTGGGAACTATCTACTAGTATTCAAAAACACCAGAGAGGAACTAGCAATCTATATATTGTTTGATGATCATTTTATAAACCCAAATTCCATCATCCTACCTAACTGATGGTTACAACTATGGATAGGCATCGGCAGTCCTCACACCCTTTCTTCAACAGCATGCTAAATGTTTGACTAACATACCAATTCTATCTCATAAAATAAAATAAAATATAAAACAAAAAAACCTTGCCATGCTATAAATATAGTGATAACATCAAAACCAGAACACTTAATACATTCTTATAGTTTATCCTGGAAAGGCATAAGGCACAAAAGTAGTTTTATGGGAAGAACTAAAATAAACGATTATATTTTACAAAATATGGTTCATATAGTTGTGAAAGCAACTGATAAAAATCACCGTCGAGATATAGTAATGCAAGACATACGTTGCATTTCGTATTAAATGTACTAGTTACTCAAACTCCATGCAAGAGAAAAAAATACACTAAAAGAGTTGTCTGTTTTGACACATTCACAGAGGAGGTAACGTACCAAAGCCACGAGGTTCTGAATTCCCATTGTGATATCCTTTGAATTCTGGATCAGTTTCAGTGCCCCAGTTACTGTAAAAAGTAAGTCACTGTGAGATATTGCCATAAGTGTGCCTGGCACAAAACCATAAAAAAATAAAATGAGTCAGAAAAATAAACCTAATGTAAGCATCTATAAAACTCTTACTGTGTTAACTCAATTGTAGCCTTCTGGCCAAAGGTCCACACAGTTCTATCAACTGGATTAGTTGGAGCTTCTGAAGTATCCTGCACCAGAAAAGGAGAAATAAAACAGATGTCTCTGCTACAAATCAAGGCACATTATAAGTATCTCAGAAAGGCACTAGTTGATCTATAGATTTTTGACAAAAAAGTATAAGCAAGCCATGTCAGCAGATGCATTATGCAAGAAGTGGAACAGGTGAGATGGTTGTGGGATGGTATTGAAAACAATTTCAGTGTTGGAAATCCCAAATCATGAATGAAAATCGAGCGAAAATCTCTTTTGATTCCAGATTGTCTTTGCTTTTACAGGACATTAAGACAGTTATTTACCCCCCCAAAAAAAGTACACACGTGCAAACCAGCTGAGTACTTGAGGTAGATTCTTGGTGTAAGAGACTTATGAAGTTTACCACATAGCCCAGAAAATATAGACTAAACTTCATTTCTGGAAAGTCCAAGCGCTTAAGTAGCCTGAAAGAGTCAAGAAATAACCATCAAA
Source organism: Geum urbanum (assembly GCA_946800695.1). Lineage (NCBI taxonomy): Eukaryota > Viridiplantae > Streptophyta > Magnoliopsida > Rosales > Rosaceae > Geum > Geum urbanum. Next base: position 15,690,901 of record OX327001.1, read on the forward strand.
TTACACCTAACACGATATTCTAATCTAGTATTCTTTTGAGTAAATGAACAAAACAATCTAAATACATGCAAAACTGATTTGCATATTGATTACAGGGGCATCTGTCACCATGATCACACACATTTATCCAAATGAATGCACAAACTGTTTCAAAATGCATGAATAACCATGATTTGATTTAGGCAATAAAGTTGAAGAAGCATTGACGCACTACAGAATCCATAGACAAAATAACAGCTGGTCAAAAGGCACTACAGAATCCATAGACAAAATAACAGCTGGTCAAAAGGCAGCATCTAGAGTTACATACATCTTTTGGAGCATTAGTGAAAGTCACTCTAAACCAAAATAGACAGAAAAACATGTCTTGTTTTTTAGATCTCAAAAGTTTGCACAGGTGTAGCTTGGAGTGTAACAGAACAAATGCTAATTGCTTATAGTTTAAGTGATATATATTTAGTATTACGTGCTTTAACAGAGGTCATAGATATACGATCATATAGGACTTCTTTTCACTCCCAAAATTTTCACACCTCCATTAAATTATGCATCTAGTGAAAAGCACACTATCTAGTATCTACCATTACTCATGTTACGACCCAGAATTTGTAGATGACAAATAAACTCGTGACTACTTTCATGGATGAACAGCCTCCACACTATTCATCATCAAAATCCAATGGTAGGTCCTGAGATATCATGAAAGGATTGATATTCCTATTCAAATCAACTGTGTCGCTTTAACCGAAATTCCGAACATGAATATCAAGCATGACACATAAATTTAGTTTCTTTCATGAATGATAAACTTGATCAACATGGAATTAGTAAGCACCAGCATTATACTCAGCAAATACAGAACATGACCACAAAAACTTACGACATGCCCAAGACACGAGAGTAAAAGTCGAGACTGACTTTGGGGTCCTTGATTCGAAACATCTGCAGTAATAATTTACATGAACAAAACATCACCACAAGTGATAAACCCAGTTAGTTAATGTAACAACTAATAAGTGTATGTCGTGTGTCGGATACACATACAGTTTGTTGCATAATGTATCCCTTGGTTTCTTCATCTGGGACACCCTGGAGACCCGGGTTCTTGTACACTGAATCTTTGTCGTCGGATGATGACGCCATCGAGAACAATCGGAATCGGAATTTGGGGACCTGTAAAAAGCAAGCACCGATTAATGATCAGAGTGTCGAGAAAGGAGGTCGACAAGGTTATGTGGGTGAATGGGGGGGGACCTTTGATTTAGGGGAAAAGAATGGGATTGTATATGGTGATGATAGAGAGGGCTTGGGTGTGATTAGGATCGAAGAGAGGCGGGAAAAAGCGGTGGTAATTGCCATGGGGGAGGAAGAGAGAGAGAGAGAGAGTGAGTGACAATTAATACCTTGATCGATCGATCGATGTGGTGAGAAATGAAGGCAGTGAGGAAGAGTCTCGTGGCTCTTATCTGCCTTCAGCTTATTATAGACTGGGATGACAACAGCTAGAGGAAATTTGGGTTGTACATGTGTGATTACCATATTGGTTTGGGAAATGAGAGAAATTTTTACCTTCAATCAATTTTTTTTAGCAAATTACAAATAAGGTGGTTTTACACTTTCTATACCACGTAAAGTCACCTAACAAATTTATCCAAAATAAAGTCACTTTTCTTACAAAAAAATATATAACTAACTTAAACAATTACTTTCCTGTCATTCTTTCAAAGTTTTCTACCTCTCTTTCCCTTCTAGACAGAATTAACCTTTGTCATGTCACGGTTTCACCTATTGACTCTTGCCTATTTGGTTACTAATGCTGACGGACTCAATGTTAACTGTCTTTTAGTTTAGAAAGGTTATCCTCTGAACGACCCCATTTCTAGTAAACACTATCTATGTTATGTGAACACACTACTAACATGGAACATACTACTAACATGGAACACACTACTAATATGGAATGAAGATACTAATATCAGACAACTCCCTTCTTTCCACTTTCTGAGCGGTATTCCGCCTCCTAGGGGATCAAAACAAGTAAGGGAACCCTTTTTTTTCCTTCTTCTGAGCGGTAGTCTACCTCTCAGGGGAATTTAATGGGATTTTATGAACAAATAAGAGATAAATTGAAAGATTGGTAGTGAAAAATCATAGCTTATTTATTCCAACATGATTACAGACTAATAGAGCCTCACTCTCTAATAAACAGCTATAAGCTGTTTAGCCACTTATAGTAGTAGACATACTTACTTGAAAATAGAGAAGCTAAACAGTTCTATTTCACTCTATCTCCCGATTTCCACTCTCTACTGAGGCAATTCTATTCTTTGATAGATTTCTTCTATTCTAATTTTCAATACCTAGAACTAAGACTCAAGCCTCCTTTTATAGGGAGTGGAACTCAAACTGGAATTCAAACACACATAATTAACAGTAGTTTCACTAAAGATAGTGACCTTATGCTGATACGATTTTTGTTTTCCTCCATTGTCTTCTTTTGGAAAGTTGATTCCTTCACGATAAAAGATGTTCCCCACTTAAGAAAAAGACAATATGACTTTATCTGTCTTTACAGATCATGGTATATTTCTGAGTTTTCTCCAAGATATGGTTCCTCAAATTCAATTATTCTTCTTGTTCCATTCTCTTCCATGTTGATATCAACATACATCTTGTAGTGTCTTTATTTCTCGATCTTTTCGAGCCACTGGGCACATGCAAGGGTGAAATCTATTTCCTTTCTCTTAAGGGTGACAAATAAATCATTGGTTATGGCCTCTGGGTGGTCATAGGCAGCGATAATTATTTTCTCTCTGGATGCAAGAAAGGTAATCTCTTGGTCTTCTTCGATTATTTTTTTGACATATTCTAATATCATTGCTTTCATCCATGGAATACTAGAATTTACCGTCTGCCGTTTGAGACGGACTAGCCAATCTTTTCCCCTAGAATTGGTCAGTTAAAGCTGGTCTTTTAGGACATAGCAAAAATCTCTTAAGAACATTTTCAATAGACTCCTCTTGTTATTCAGGTTCTTTTCCTGACCTTCTGCTCCTAGGATTTCGACATTCGTCGTCTTTTTCATTTCTTCTGAAAATTCTAATTTCTCTTGATAAAGCTTCTGGAAGATAATTTCTATTACCTACAATTAATTCAACATCATATTCATATTGGTTAAAAAATAATTGTCAATTTACTAATTTTCCTCTATCAGCTGCTTTATCAAGTTTGAAATTCTTGAAATTTTTACTCTGGCGCAATTTGTTCTCACTGTGAATGATTTCCTAAAAATGCAAGAGAATTTTCAATTATTTTTTTTATTGCTAGAATTTTCCTTTCTCCTGTGGGATAATTCTGTTTTGCAGAGTTGAACTTTCCACTGCAAAACTTTAAAAAAAAACTATATTAGTGTTTGGCGCTCTCGCCAGCACTACACCTACCCAAAAATTGTCACTAGCATCCGTCTGAAGAATGATCTCATCATTCTCTTCAGGTTGATGGAGAGGAGACAAATTTTTGCAAAGTTCTTTGATTTGCCTAACGACATTTTCGTGATCCTCTGTAAATTTTCAAGTTCTCTTTGAGCTCGTTTTTAGGGACAGTATTGTTGTTAATCCAGCAATTTTGGGATGGAAGTCTCTTCTATAGTTAATGACTCCTAAAAATCTCTGTAGACTTTTAGCGTCAAAGATTTTTTCTGTTTGAAAATTTTCAGACCTTTTCTAAAATATGAGGTTGAAGCTTGATCACTCCATTTTTTATGTTAATTCCTAGGAAGTTAATTTCATCTAGGACGAGAAAAACTTTATTTTCTCCTAGAATGATCCAATATTGAACTATGAGCTTGACTACCTCATATAGATGATTCATGTGCTCCTCTTTGGTCTTTGAGAAGACTAATATTTCATCAAATAAACAACACAAAAGTCTACAACTTGCTTGAATATGTCGTCCATTTTTCTCTGGAAAATGGATGGAGCTTGTTTTAGCCCAAAATGCATTACTAGTCATTCGTAGTGTCCATGTGGAGTTCTGAATGTTGTAAGAGGAATGCTGTCAGAATGCATTCTGACTTGTCAGAATCCTGATTTTGCATCAAATTTTGAGATCACTTTGGCTTCTCTGAGCATATTAATTAGCACTCTTGTTTATGCAATCTGATAACCGTCTTTTACCGTTTTCTTATTGACATTTCTGTAGTCTATCACCATTCTTACTTTTCCACGAACTTCTTCTGCGTGATTTCTAACATAGAATGCAGGAGCATGATCAGGACTATTTGATGGTCTTATCAATCATTTTTTCATAAGATCAGCTATGTCTTTCCTGAATTCTTTCTGATATTCTTCCTTATACTGAGGGATAGCTTTTATGTGACAGATGGAATTCATGTTATGTAGCTTGAGCTCACAGACCACTGGGTCTTTTTCCCAGAATTTCAAAGGATTGATTTTAATATTTTGTCTTAGCATTTCCTTGATTTCTCCAAGGGTATGCGTTTTCTGTTTCCGAAGCTTAATCTTGAAGTGCTTGAGATTATGCTCTTTTATGAAGGCAGCTTCAAACATCTCTTCATCTTCTTCCTCGTCTTCTGATAATTCGACAGGCAACTCTTGTTGCTTATGATGGTTATCAACAGAATTATAAGACACTTGAGTAATGGTAATTGTCTTGGTCATAAAGCAGCGCAATGGTAAGATCTCTATTCTCAAACCTTGTTTTCATACAAGGCTTCTTGGAATTCTTCACTCTCTTCTTGCAGGATTTTTTCTTGTTTACACTTGACACAATCTCTCTTGGGAATGTTATAGTCCATGTGTTCTTTGAGTTGGATTCTAGTAGGAGCCTTAGATGGAGCATCAAGATGCTTAAATTTTCTATTGCCATGGAACTCACCGAACTCTATACTATTAACGTCTTCCTTTTCCTTTGAAGATTCCTCAATAAGTAACTCTTCTTGTTGCTTGTATTGTAATATTGTTTCGTATTTTGGAGTATATCCACTACTATTCTGCTGCGACCTCTGATATTGCGATGTAAATCCTGGAACAACTACATTTTTTGCTTGTTTTAGTCTTTTTGTCCAGTAGATTTAATTTGTCATTCTTTTCAAAGCCTAGTAAGTTAACTTCCGGCTTCTTGATGAATATTTGTTGTAAAAGAAAATCATTGCCAATTAATATAACTGAGTCTTGGCTTTCTGATCGTCAAAACTCATTAATTACAAACGTTCCTCCTCCAATCAAGATTTGAACCCTTTTGGCAGATGTATTCATGAAGATCTTTCTTTCTTATATCGTTTTCCCAATTGCACCTCTTTTTGGATCATTAATCTATAGCTAACTTTTTTGCTAGACTGAAGCCAGAACCATTATCTACATAGACATGTAGATGATACTTCTTGTATCCTAGAAACTTTAATCCAATTTCCATGTAATTGCTGAACTTACTCGTAGAGGCAGTTACTACTTTGCACAAATTTTGTTTCTAAGAACATTCTTCTTCTACTAACTTTGTGAAAGGACTGCATTGCTCTTCCTCCCAAGTTGGATTTTCTGCAGATACTACTTCTTCTTTCTCAGTAATAGTATTTACTTTCATTCTTTCTAGATTTGTATTTCTTTATTCTAGCTCGTAGAAGTAGTCTTCATATTCTTGTTCAATAATCAAGTTTATTAAACTAATCTTTGTTTTTCTTCTTGCTTCAGCTATGAAGCATTCTTTGTGATATGTATTTCCTAACATTTCAAAAAACATGGGAAGTCTCTCTTTCTCATAGCAATGACAGTAGTCACAGACAAATGATCCAGGATTGACTTTGTAATAAGAAGTATTTTCTTCTTCCATACTTTCTTCTCAATTCTTTATTTCAAGGAGATAAATCTCTCTAGGTTCATATTCTTCCTTAAAATATGTTTCTAATTCTTCTGATGATTCATCTTTTGTCTAGACTGAATAGACATATACATCATTATCTTCATCTTCTGAATAGACTACCTCGTAGCCCTTTATGTTGGCCATCTCTATGACCTCTTCATATTCTCTAAGAAAAGATTTCGAACTTCTCTTATCCCTCTTGGGACATTCGTTAGCATAGTACCTTTTGGCCTTATATAACCAGCATTTGCATGTTTTCTTCTTTTATGATTCTTGAGAGAATCTTTTCTTCTTAAAGAATCTCTTTCTTGGGTTTTGCTTTTCTCTTCTGTAATTAGAGCTTTTCTTGAATCTCCAATTCTTCCTTTCGTTTCATTTGAAACATTTATGGAAGTACTTCCCCTTTGTTTTCTGCTTATGTTCATCGCATCCCCAGTTGGTTGGGATACCGGCGATTCTGGTGCAGAAATTGTCAGATCCTTTAAGTTTTTTTTTTTTGCAGCTTTTGCTTTTATATTGGCTTTGCACTGTTCTTGCATCAGTTGTTTGATTCTTTCTGCCACTCCTACTGAGAATCTTTCTAGGGGTCTTTCTTCTATGCTTTCTCTCATGGTTGTCCTCCAAGGTTCAGGAAGCTTTCTATGCAAGAGATGTATTAAATCGCTATTGTCTAGATCTCCTATTGTACAATAGTATTCTTGGAATTCATTTAGATATTCCTTGAAATACTTCATGTTGCATATCTTAAAAGCATATATGTTGATTTTGGCTAACTTTTTAGCTTTATCCTCAACATATGAGATATCTCCACAAAATTGTTCATAGATTGGAGTTGCAAAGGTGTATAGAGATTTATCACTTTTGATTTTCTCCAACCACTCTTGTACCCCGGAAGTTTGTTTGAAGGCTAGATAGAACCTTTTTTCCATTCCTGTGAGGGTTGATTCATAGATTAGCTGCAAATCTAGAGCTTCAAACTTTCCGAAAGTAGTACATGCTGCCATAACTAAGGTAGCAGCCCACTCATCTATGGCTTTCTTTTTGTCTAGTGATATGTCTAGATCAAGCCATACAACAAATAATATAATTGACACTTTTGGTGTACTGTCATGTGGAATGAATTTTTGAGAACTTCTTTCTCCTTTCTTTCCAACAAGCCCTTTCATATTTGGAAGTCTTGGATCTCTATCAATTTTGATGATGGTGATTCCTGAAGACTCTCCTTCTTCCATATTTATTTCTTGATAAGAAAAGACTTTTCTTTTCCTTTTGAATGTGAAACTTTAGATTTCTCTAATCAATTGTTCCAGGCGAGAAAGATCTTTGCAGTTTTCTGCTTCTTCATAAAGCTTAAAGAGCTTTTTTTATTTTGGTATTTCAGATTTTGGCATGCTGACATTTCTTTCTAATCAACATCTAAATCTTCTTCCATTTATGGGTTGGTTTCCTCCCTTACTAAAATTCTGGTACCTCTAGTACCTTTTTCTATAGAAGAGCTGCATCTCCTAAGTAATCTAGATCTTTCGTCTCTTAGGTTTTAGAGGGATACATCACTATTTCTGTGTTCTTCGAATTTTAAGTTGACGTCTCTAGTCCTTCTATTTTCATAGATTGCTACTCTTATGCTTTCTGACTTTTCTTTTGGGTCAGACAATATCCATTCCAATTGAAAGGTTAGTTCATCCCATGTAACCTTATGGATTTATTCCAAATGATTTTTTGAATTTGTGAGGAATCCAATAGTAAGACCAGGAATGTTTATTATTTTGGTGTTTGGTTCTACTGTTATGCTCATTAATTCATAGTAAACCCTATAAACCGCAGCAAGGTCTTGCATACCATATTTCATTGAGGTGCGATCTGTTTTGGCTCTCAGTCATAAACAGTGAGCTGCATCAGTCATGATAGTTAAAAAGTTTGGGAAGCAGTTGAATTATGCAACTTGGTTACACAATGATGCTTGGAGGGTTCCCAATAGACTTTTCTAGAAATCAACTAGTCTATTGTCCTGTAAGACACATAGGACTGAGCAATTTATGCATTCTCTGACTAGTAGTTTTATGACGACTTGGATTGTTCCTATGTACATAAATTTGTAGTTTCTTTTTCTTGCTTTAGAAACTTCCTCAGGTGTTATGAAAGGGAGATCTGTTTCTCCTGTTGTTGCTAGAGTGGTGAATTCAAGAATTTTGAACTGATTGCTATCCAACGTGTCAAAATTTTCTCTTTTGTAAATTTGATTGAATTCAAACTTAGGTATTGAAGAATTTTTTACATTTTCTTCAATTTCATTAAATTCAAATTCTTCATAATTGTTCAATTGTACCTCCTTTTTCTTCCCAAAGATGCTTAACATATTCATGTTACGAACATCTTCAGTTTTGGATTCTGGAAATCTTATACTTGACAGATTTTTTGTTCAATTGAAGAGAAACAGTATTTTTGAAGGGTTTCCTCTTAGAACCTTTAATGGTTTAAAGTCATTTTTTTATATTGTTCGAGTTGGACTTTCTCTTGACGTCTTGGGTTTTCGGGCTATCCTTTGAACATAGTCAAGAATCTTCATTTGTTAAAGATTTAATCCCTCGATTTTACTATGAACCTTTGTTAATATTTCTTTCTGGTTTTTCAGGTGATTTTGGATAGAATCTATTTTAACTTCCAATTGCTATAATTGGTTACTAATCACCAGAATTATCTCTAGATATTCTCTGTTTTTAGAGATTTCTGTTATGCATTCTTGATGCATTGCATCAGTAGAATTTAATAGAGAATCTAGTTTTTCCATTGTTTTGTCAGAAGCTAGGTGTTCCCATCTATGGAAACTTGTTGAGCTATAGCAAGCTTTGATACCAGTAACAGTAACTCTGCGGATTTAACCAATAAGCTAAGATGGATAATCTATGTAAATAAAGCTCTGCTTTGACTTTATCACGTAGACAAGCAGCTATAAGAGACTGTTGTTTAGCAATTTCAATGTCAATTTGTTTTTGATCTTGAGGACGAGATAATCTTTTGAGTCTTTCTAGCATTTCAATTTTTTGTTTTGTATTTTCAGTGAAGTCCCAAATCCACTTAAGTTTTTTACTTAACTCTCGAGAAGCTGGAAAGTGAGAAATTCTGATAATGAGAAATAACTGTTTACCTTTGAGTATTAAGGATAGATCTTTATCTACAAATATTAGAACAAATAAATTATGGACCCACTATGTTTGACAAAGAACGTACTACTCTAGTTATAGACACTACTTATTATACATGAGTACACTACTAACATAATCACAAGAATGTTTAAAATGGAAAGTGTTGAATCAAAATATAACCTTCTCTAGACAAAATCTTTTGTCTGATCTTAACGAGAAAAATCCTCTCAAAAGTGACATTCCTTACCATTTACTCTCTTTTTTTTACCTCAAAGTAGAAGTAGACTCTGAATGATTGATAAGATATGGAGTAGTCATGTGGTGATCAGTTTATTTGATTCTTTGTAAACATAGTGGTCGATTACACTATTTTTTTAAAAGAAAAATTGGACCGTCGATTTCTATTAATAATAATATAAATAATATCATAAAAAATGACTCGCTCATAAAATACATTTGAAAAAATTCATTACTTAGTTCATAAGATTAGGCCTGTCAATTTTGATACAATCCGATCACACGAAACGAAATAAAGCGGGTCAAACCCGTACTATTAAAAGGGCCATTATTGGATTGACCTGCTAGTAATGTACTTTTTAATGGATCAGCGACGAGTCAACCCGATAACACGAAAGTAACTCATGTAACCTGTTTATAAATGAGTCAGATTATTTTATATAACCCTCAACATAACACATTAAACATATATTATTTCCAATTTGATCAAGATTCTCTATTTAATTTCAAGACTTAGCATATGAGTATTATGTATCATACAAATTTGCGACATTGAATAAACGAATTTTGATTTGATATTTCCTTCGGTTTAATTGGTATTTGTTAATGGGGTAATAAAATTTGGGTAAACCCGACCCGATATGATTCGATTATCAAACAGGTTGTATACAAGTCAACCCGAGACCCACCCGTTTATAAATGGGTCGCGTTTGAGTTTGTATTTTTAACACGATTAGGTAAATGGGTTGAATTTGGGTTTGTACTTTTGACACGATAAAAATGTCCACCCGACATGAATCTGACACGACACGACCCATTGATAGGTCTACATAAGATCATCCACGAATGATACACAAGTTTTTTTTAAGATAGTTGGTGAAATATATTAATGTGACAAAAGTACAAGAGTTCTAGCAGACTATCCGGCCGGCTTGAATCCTGATAAAGTGAAACCCCCTCATACTACTATTCTAAGATAATATCTAAAGCCCGATACCTAGACTAGCAAACCACGGTAGCACAAAAACTGTCAAAACTCATATTGCACCATCTTTTAACTAGCTAGGCACCATCTCTACCTCTTGGACACACCTAGATCTAGAGTTACACCTCCAATTTGGGCCTTCTTCAATGAATCTCGTTCCTCAAATTCCCCACTTGAGTCAGCTGAAGCCTCTCTCGGGCAAGCAACACATAAGGGACCATATGGGGTTAGCCTAGAGTCTGCCTGACCCGATCTCCCCTCCAATAGGAGTTGTGGTCCCTTTCTGTTAGCACCATTCGAAGTAAAGTGTCGCTACCTTTTTGTAGACCCTAGATCTATCTTCACACTCATAGGTTGTAATGACCCAACCTGGTCAAAAATAGTTAAAATGACCAAATTCGTCAGATAATTCTAGTAATTACTCGAACTTCTAATCTACTTTGATAATTTGAGTAGAGAATCTTTTCGATGAATTTGTTATGATGATACAGTCGTAACGATATAAGGTACACCTAATTCTCCGTTGGCCATACTTCCACTGGTAGCGTCACTAGTCACCAGCTCCCACGGTTTGGGACAACGAATGCTAAATGCAATATTAACCACACGAATACGCTCACAGCGTCGTTACTAATCTAACAATATAATACTCGACTGATTTAGAGGGGGGGGGGGAATTTAGCCAAACGCGCGCCATCATCGACGACCATCGCCGGAGGCGGAGATTCCCACCAAATTCTTCCTCTTGTCAAGCCCAACACTTCCTCTAACTATGTAGACGCCTAATTTTGACTGATGTGGTCTAAATAAAGGCCAAAACCAAGTCGGCCAGAAAACTAATCGACATCAAATTGTCACCAGCGAGTCACCATGGGACTCAAGCAGCGCAGTCATAGCAGACTCAACGTCAGCGACATCAAACTCTGACTTCATCACATCCACTTTGTCTTTCTCAGTGACACGCCAACCCAACATAGAGAAAGCCAATCATTCAATCACCGATCTCAATGCCGAAAGCTTCAAGTTGGCTCTTGGAGGACGCTGACCATCGGGGATGATCTCACGTTCACAGTTGTGAAGGTAACCCAACAACCGATGTCGCCAATCACTGAGAAACGATATCTCAATCATTTTTTGAGCCAAAGGATGATCCAGGAGATCTCTCGGGGTGCTTGATTGACGTGATGACCACGATTGTGTTGCCGCTGCCAATAAAGTTTTGCTAGGGTTGGAGAGCCCAAACCCTCTCATAATCTTTAAGTATTTGTAGTTGTTATCCTGTCTTTTTTGTTCTGTATGTGGTGTGTAAGTAACAAAATTCTTCCAACAAGGGAAATGCTATATATAAAGGGTTATGTGGGTGATATTATGTGTGTGGTTTGTTAGCAACATGTGGAGACAATAGAGTATGTTCTTTGCCAATGTCCTACTGTGGCAAAGCTTTTAGAAGCGACACCATTTCACCTGCGAGTGCGAGTTAGACCTTCTTTTGTCCTAAAAGAATGAATACTATGGCTACTAGATAGGGCTTCAGGCCTCAGCAAAGAAACATTTGCTTAGTTACTGATATTTTTGTGGGTGATTTGGAAAACGAGAATGATAAATTATGGAATAATAAAAGCGAGAAAGCTGAATATATAGCAGTTCGCACCATGGCTTACTATACTCATTTCCATGAGGTCCGAGGTCATCCAAACAACAAGAAAAACAAGCCTAGTCGAGCAGGGTGGTGGGCTCCAGACTTTAGATTGCTTATGGTAAATGTAGATGCTGGATTTATGTCAAACGAGGGGTTTGGTAGTCTCGATGGAGTGGTGAGAGATCACTCGGAGCAGTTTATTGCGGGATATGCAAGACAAGTATATAACATGCAATAGACAAAGCACGAAGAATTGTTGAGTATTAAATTGGAAGTGGAACTAGCATTGACACTGCCGCAGGTTCCCATATGAGTAGTTTCAGATTGTTTACCGGCAGTGCAGCTGAGTACGGGGCCAAGTGAGCATCGGGGACATCACTACCACTTGTTACAGGACATAGATGAGCTTCTTGTTAAGCTCCCAAGAGTAACAATGAGTTTCTAGCCGAGAGAGGGGAACCGAGTTGCCCATATACTAGCACAACGAGGTATGGAGAGGGGTAGAAACCTATGCTGACTAGGAAACACTCCTGATACAATTGCTTTTGACGTAACTCATAAATAGTTAAAGTGAATGTAATTACATCCTACCATAAACAAAAAACAAAAACAAAAACAAAAACAAGATAAAAACCTCACACATCAGACAAGAGTGAACATTTATCTCCTGCTAAAATGTTTTCAGACAAGAAAATCATAGATTTTCTCCGTCATCTGTTGGGGACTCCTAGTAATCATGGCCAATGCAAAACCTTACCACGAGAGCAAGTAGCTAGGAGACTTTTTCTATTTATTTTATTTTATAAGAAATAATTATTCAAACACTACACAATGTCAATCCCAATAAATCACTGTTCTTCAATTGTGAGTAACCAAAATGACTCGCTAAATTTCATCTTCTTGTAAATGCTGATCGGGAAAAGCCGGCCCCTTGGGAATACGACGGCATTCGTTTGTCAATGTGTTTTCAAATACTTAGAAACTTTCAAGCCTAGCTCGTATCCAACTTCCCTCTCTTCATTGGAGACCTCAATCCTACTGCAACCTTAACAAAGTTGCACTCTTTTTCCTCAAAAACACAAGTACCCAATATCCTGTAATTGCAATGGAGAAATCTGGGTATGGCCGTGATGGGATTTTCAGGTCTCTCCGACCACCTTTGGTCTTACCTAAAGACCCAAATCTCACACTGGTCTCTCACCTCTTCGCAAACTCTTCTCTTTACCCACACAAACCAGCCCTCATTGACTCCGACACTTCCGAAACCCTCTCATTCTCTCAGCTCAAGTCCACCGTCATCAAAGTCGCCCACGGCCTTCTCAATCTGGGCCTCAAGAAAAACGATGTTGTCCTCATTTTCGCTCCAAACTCAATCCAGTATCCCATATGCTTCCTTGGAATCATTGCCATTGGTGCAATCGCGACTACTTCGAACCCTCTCTACACTGTTCCAGAGCTTTCAAAACAAGTCAAAGACTCCAATCCCAAACTGGTTATAACAGTTCCGGAGTCGTGGGACAAAGTCAAGGGCTTTAATCTCCCGGCAGTTCTTTTGGGACCAAAAGGTTGTTGTCGTAACACGAACTCAGAACAAGTTGTGGGGTTTCATGATTTGGTCGAGTCAGTTGGGTCTGTGTCGGATTTCCCATCTGTAAAAGTCAAGCAGACAGACACTGCTGTCTTGTTGTACTCTTCAGGGACTACAGGTCTCAGCAAAGGTGTGGTTTTGACTCACCGGAATTTCATTGCTTCGTCTATTATGGTCACAATGGACCAAGACTTTGAGGGTGATGTGCACAGGGTGTTTCTGTGTGTGTTGCCTATGTTTCATGTGTTTGGATTGGCTATCCTTACTTACTCGCAGCTGCGGAAAGGGAATGCTGTGATTTCGATGTCTAGGTTCAATTTGGAGAAGATTCTGATGGCGGTGGAGAAGTACAAGGTGTCACATTTGTGGGTTGTGCCTCCCATTATACTTGCGCTGTCCAAGGACAGTGTGGTTAGGAAGTATGATATTTCGTCGTTGAAGCATATTGGGTCCGGTGCAGCACCATTGGGGAAAGAGTTGATGGAGGAGTGCGCGAAAATTATTCCTCACGGTGCAGTTTTTCAGGTACTTAATGTGATTGACATTTATGGAATTTCATGGATATGGTAGTGAGCTTTATGTTGTGTTTGTGTGTAAGGTTTTATAGGATTTAAAGTGTTCAAATGGAGTCGTTTTTGCAAATGACCATGTCTTCATGTCTGAGTTCATTTGTTTGATGGTTCTTTGTTTTGCAGGGATATGGTATGACAGAGACGTGTGGGATTGTTGCGGTGGAGAATACACTAGTTGGACATCGACATAGTGGTGCAGCTGGTACTCTTGTTTCCGGAGTTGAATCACAGATAATCAGTGTAGACACACTGAAGCCTCTGCCTCCGAAGCAGCAGGGGGAGATATGGGTTAGGGGACCTAATATGATGAAATGTAATTATACTTTCAATTTACATGATCTTAATGATTCAAAAATGGTTTTAGCAAATCTTACATGGTCTTAATTATACTTTCAATTATACTTTCAATTTACATGATCTTAATGATTCAAAAATGGTTTTAGCAAATCTTACAGAAAGGAAGAACAAAGGAATAACCAGTCTGCTTTTATGATGACAGTATTCTCCTTCATGATTGTCCTCCAAGTCAAACCGGCTGGTCATTGCATTTGCTTTTTGATCCATAGTCAGCTAAATTTGCAATAACAGTTGGATGAGAATTTCTGCACTAGATATTTTGATCCATATTGTGTAGGTTTCAATCACAAGTCAGTTGCATCACTTGCATGTGTTTAATAAAAGTTCAAATGTACTTAATTTGTCTGCCCTTGCTTTGAGGGTTAAAGTTTGGCTACGTTAAGTCCGTTAGACCACTTTTACTTAATAATTTTTCTTAGGACAATGTGTACTTAACCTTTTACTTAATATTCATTCATATGACAGCACCATGATAAAAAAACACTATGTTTCAGGTTATTTTAACAACCCAGAGGCTACCAAGCTAACTATAGATAAAGATGGTTGGGTACATACGGGAGATCTTGGATATTTTGATGAAAATGGACAACTTTATTTGGTTGACCGGATTAAAGAACTCATCAAGTACAAAGGCTATCAGGTAGCTTCTATATCCAAAGTTTGAAAGCTAATTCATGCAATTTGTACTGACAGTTTGTTTGATACTTCTTTCATTGGGGTATAGGTTTTGTGTGAAAGTGAGTAACAAATGAGCATATTAAAACTAAATGCTTCTTGTTCTTTCGAGTATACAGGATAGCATGTGTTGACAAAATATCATTTAGCTAATCATATAACGATGTTCTCTCAATTTGAAAAAAGTTGTCTCACATCTGTTCTTCACATAAACACTAAAACATTGAAAGGCTGTTGCCTTTATCTTTGGTGAAGATGCATGAGCGCTTTAACTGTATAGTACATGTAGAACAGTACATCACTGACATCAGTACTACTAGAAAATTGTATTTACTCAGTGTATGCTCTGCTCTGTACATCCACTGTCTATTGATTCACGTATTTTTTGGGTTCTCTACTAGGTAGCACCAGCTGAACTTGAAGGCTTGCTAGTTTCTCATCCTGAGATATTAGATGCTGTTGTCATCCCGTAAGTTTTACTCACACAAAATTGAAAATTTGCACTAGTTACAGACTTACAGGACTTGAATGATTGGGTTATTTTTCATTCGACCTATAGATTTCCCGATGCTGAAGCTGGTGAGGTCCCAGTTGCATATGTTGTACGCTCACCAAACAGCTCACTGACTGAAGAAGATATCAAGAGTTTTATAGCGAGCCAGGTGAGGAGGGAATTTCTAGGAAGACTCATCAGCTACAATGAAAAATGATTTCCTTGATGCTGTTATTGTCTTGTTGCACTTATATATCATCCACTTGTCTTGTAACAGGTTGCATCTTTTAAAAGACTGCGACGAGTGACGTTCATAAACACTGTCCCAAAATCGGCATCAGGTAAAATCCTCAGAAGAGAGCTCATCGAGAAAGTACGGTCCAAAATATGAGATTGATATTCTTCCCCGCATATGTTTGTTAAATTGATGCACTCAACAGAGCACCCCTAATATTTCTCTTGCCTTGAAACTATATTACTTGGAACCACAGATTAGGCATGATGTAGCTCATAATACAAAAGGCTATGCTGGATGGTTCTGTACAATAAGGGAAAAGAAAAATAAACGTAGAAGATATCCGAAGGTGGATACAATGCCTAGAAACCATTTTCATAAGCAGTCTAAATGTAGATATTGTCTTGTTGATTTGTAAGATTTGGTATTGATGAACATGCAGCAAGTAATTGGAGATTTTATTCATTTTATCCAGTTTGTGGATGACCTAAAAGAACCAGATACGCTGAAATTTTGAACTCAGAGCTATGAAGTTTCATCCTTAGTAGTAAGAACATAAGCGAAAGCAATTAGCAGTTGCAATTGTGGCTCGAGTTGAAGGGTCTCGAGCATAACCAGAATGTGTGGCATAGATGGAGTACAAACGAAGAGCAGCCTGCTTGCTGTATGTGGATGGACTGGCCACGTACAATTCTAACAATCGGATATTTATATATAATTGTATGAGTCTTCGGATGCTTCATCGGCCGGGAAATGTTGGGATTAGAGAAGTAATGCAGCTGGTGTGTGTTGAACGTGTACCAAACAACGTGTTTGGCTCTGGAACAAGCTTGAGTTCTCTCAATATAGGTGTGGGTGTGCATATGCAAGGATAACATATATAGACCTCGCGAGAACGACACTGACCGATCGAGTTTCTATTACGGAGACAATAGTGTATGTAATGCCAACACAAGCTACTAGCTACAAGCTCTCCTGAAAGTCCGTTATCAAACAATTCTTTGCTCGTATTATAGGGTCGATCACTGATGAAATTCCTGCAACAAGCGCATGGGCAAAGACTACTATGCCCTTGAAGTCAAGCAAGATTAGCAATATCCCTGTGGGAAGAATCCAAGAGAAAAACTTGGATTGAAAAATTTATTAGCTAATATCGAGCTATCCAAGGCTTGATTGATTCAACTAGCCAGATATTTAACTTGGTTTAAATCAACGTATACATCCATGTAGATTAGTCCAAATGAATAACCTCGCTCTTTGGCTATAAGAAATCTGACATTGTGATGTAAGTTTGGATACGTTCTATCAGTTTCTGGAAATTGAAGGGCAAGTTCCACATAGACTATTGATTATACGTACATAAAATGACACCACCCCTAGTAGCTTTCTTGAAAGTCAAGCATGGAAATTCACATTAAAAATGAAAAACATATATAATCTCCTGCATGCTAGTGTGGAGATCGAATGTGAAGAAATATCTCACTGAAAAAATGTAACCTTACCTATAATTAATTTGAATGTCAATATATTTGTATATATGAAAGAAAGACTAGTTCGCATGCATACAAACATATACAATAAGATTTGAATACCTCAAGTTATTAGTGACCCGTTCTAACAATGTACAGGGCTAAAGTGAGATCGGACTTGCATATATGTACGTGTTCTAAATATCTCGTCATGTATATACATTAAGATGAGAATCGGATACAATTACAGAATACAGAACCTCAGTCCCAGCCCCCAGGGGATGGGAAACTTCTGAGACAATCAATTAATTAAATAATTGAATCTTATCACAACTTTTGGCCATAAACCACAATTTGATGCATCGAGGCTGTTAGAATAATGAGCAATCTCATTTGACCATCATCAAGTGCCTTAAAACGCAGAGATTTATATTGCTGTGGCAGTTGGATGTAGGCCTATTTGATGGAGATGCATGCATAGTAATTAAGCAACAAATTTAAAATGCTTACATGCATACGACGTTGGTCCGTCGGTCCTGGACTTCATATGATATTACAGGTAAATTGCTGGTTAATTACCTGCGCACAGGCAGCTAAATTAAGCTCTACATGAGGCTCATTGCGTGTGTGTGTATATATATATATATAGCAGTTAGTGTGTGCTAGCCTAGACGAGCAGTAGGAACTGAATCGATCGGTCTCTGATAAGCCACCCAAATCCAGATAATGGCTTATGTAAGTCCACCCCGACTCGTGTATACCTATGATCTCAGATTGTCAGTATACATACATATTTGCCCTAATGGCATGGTTTGTGGAATTACTACTAATGGGGTACGTTTTCTGTTTGTTTCCTTGGAGCAACTTCACAGCAAATATCGAACATAAGCGAGCAGGAGTGGGGGTACGAGAATAGTTACGATAAAAACCAGGTGGACGTATTGGTCCGCATCAGGGGCTCTCCTTACCAGATTCGCGAACTCTTTGAAGGTTCACCAGGTAATAATTTCCTAGCTGAATACCTTAATTACCTCGATCATCGAACTATATATATATTATATGTATATCACTCAATTCAAACAAGTTGCTCACTGCACACATCTAATTATATATTAGCATGTTGCTCATTGATCGATGTACCTAGCTACTGCATGCATGTATAGTTAATTTTTTGCATTCAAATAAAGCTAGCTTGATTGTTTCTCATTAATAATTTCCCAAGTATATTTCTTCAAGTTGTGCCTTCTGATAAATTTCCATTTTCGTATTACTTAATTTATCTGTGGAAGACAAAATGTTACTTAATTTTTAACGTAAGATGTATACCTTTTTTTATTCAATGATCAACACAGGTCTAGTGTTTCTAGCTCTTTGTTTTGACTATGAAAACTAAGAGCATCCATCATATATATGGTACAGCCCTAAAGAACTACGCAAATTTTGTACTCCTGATTCTTTAAAGCGATCTGCTCTTAAAAAATAACGAGATTTCCGTTTTGGCGGGTGATCGAGCAACTGCAGGAGGTTATTATGGAACACCGAGATCAATTGCTGGAAGAAACAATTGTTCAAACTGTGAACATGAATATTCTAGTAACTACAATACTAACTCAGGTATTTTTCTTCTTCTTCTTCTTCTTCTTCTTCTTCTTCTTCTTCTTCTTCTTCTTCTTCAATAGTAACTTCAATATCCCTCTAGTCCTTGCGACCTTGCGGATCGAAAAGTATGACTGATGATAAAAAGTCATGGGATTTCTATTCCTTGCTTATTTTTTTTCTCAATTATTTTGTTCTTGTATATATGTACGTTGTAGAACACAGCTGAAAGTGCATGTACGCTAGCTAACAGTCTTTTCCCTTCTTTCAAAAGAAAAGAATTACACGCACTAATGTATCGTTGAGATGAAGTTTTATACGCTCTTCTTGTAAACACTTTATGAAATTGTGTTGAAGGGGTGCAATTGCGTGAGCTAGAAGGTGATGAATCCAGGGATGCAAAGGTCCGAAAAACACACAAGAAGAAGAAGAAGAAGAAGAGTTGTGGCGGGTGTTGCATAATCTTAAAGCTTCTTGAATGCTTATGCATGGCGTTATTTTGATCAAGATTATGCCTGCAGGTGTTAACTTGTTGCTTTTAACTCTTCAAGAGAGTCTACTCTAATTAAAGAAGGTAGCTGTGTAAATGTACAAAGTTTCACAACCTATCTCAAGAGAGTAGACTTTCAAGAAACTCTACGTGCTTGTCGATTTGTGGTACTCTGTTAAGCTTTATTTATATGTGAAAAAATTAAAAAAATAAGGAGCTAATTATGGGTTTGCTTCAAAGATCAACGTCTCTTTTTCAATCCATGCATGGTTTTATACAGATATCTAACATTCGATTCAATAGTGAAGTCATTTTCCGATAGAAGAACAAATTAGTATCTCCTACTTCTCGTCGATCTCGATCGATCTCTATGTTATCCTTTTATTTCAGCATAATGGTGATAGTGATTATTCGAAGATAATGTAGTATATGGAAATGATTCCTCATGAAACTGAAGTTGGTGTTAGTACGTGCCACCACCCCGAATCAGAAAGTAGATAAACTTATCAGTTGAGCATAAAAAGGAATATCGATCGAGCAAGGAAATTACTAAGCAGATGAAATGAAGAAGTGCTTCATTATTGGGTGTATGCCACAAATTAAATCTTGGGTATGCTAAATTTTATTTGTTAGAAAGAAAATTTTTTCTTTAAAAAAAATCGATAGAGTTTACTTTATTTTGATGAAACATCTTACTTAAAGAGTTGGAGACATGAAGAAAAACGGTGGAGACCGGAGAGCAAGCTCCGAGCGGAGATGTACGACAATAACTACGAAGGTCGAAAAGAGGGAGACTGCCGAACTAAGATAAAAACGAAGAAGAAAGATTAACGTTTTGAATTTTATATATATATATATATTTGAGTATATATGCATTAACTTTTTTTTAATAAAACTTGGGGGTGCTGGAGCACACCCTAGCCCCTAGATCCGTGCCTGGGTGTATGATTATGGACTGAGCATTTCTCTGTAGACCGAGCAGAATTAGAATCTAGAAGTACAAAAACTTGAACCTTTAAAGTTCCAAAGTTCCGGATACAAGTTTTTGTTTTGTTTATGAAAGGAGATACAAGTTATTATACTTCAGCAATATTGCTCATCATGATATGATCCATGTTATAGCATAATAATGTCGGTAAATATGTTCCTGAGTTTTAATCGGCTAGTCCATATACATATAGAGCAAATCCCAAACTTGAAAACAAGCAGCCCAAACCTCAAACTTGAGACCGCGAAATCATGTAATGCTGCATCTTTGAGAGAGAGAGAGAGAGAGACAATTGAACATTAATGCTACCGATTGCTACCGATAATCTATTTGTTTGTTATCATCTACCGAAGGATCCGACTATGATCTCAACTTCATTGTAAATGTTAGTCTAACAATGTAGCAATTGGCCGTCACACTCTAACCCATCAATTTGTTTTTTCCGATTCAACTTTGACAGGTAAATAAATATACCAATGTAACAGTCAAAGTAACAACATTTACTACTTAAAAGGGTTCGGATCGTGGGACACATTTTTGCACATTACATGAGGCATTCATTCAAGAACAAACTACACTAAAAGAAAATATAGAGGTGTCAAATACACTTAAGGACAAAGTTTCTTATTTTAGACAATGAAAGACAAAATCTTACAAATAATGACAAGTTATTTGTAAGCTGCCACGTGGCAGGTATAAATTTACTTTTATACCCTGTCTTGTCTTTTTGTATGTATTTATTTTTTATTTTCAAAAAAAAAATATTTTATCCAAAAAAAATAATTTCTTTTTTAATATTTTTTTCCTTTTCAAAATGAAATATTTTATCCAAAATTTCCTTAATTTTTTTAATACTTTTTAGTCTGATAACCCCAAATAATACTGTTACTGAAAAATCAAATAATATTGCTACTGTACAATATGACACTGCTACTGAAAAATCAAAATAACACAAAATAATACTGCTACTGTTAAATATGACACTACTACTGAAAAATCAAATAATACTGCTACTATACAATATGACATTGCTACTGAAAAATCAAAATAACATCAAATATCTACTGAAAAATCAAAATAACATTAAGTAATACTGCTACTGTAAAATATGACACTGCTACTGAAAAAAATCAAATAATACTGTTACTGTACAATATGATACAGCTACTGAAAAATCAAAATAACACCAAACAACACTGCTATTGTAAAATATGGCACTGCTACTAAAAAATTAAATAATACTGCTACAGTTAAATATGACACTGCTACTAAAACCATAAAATGTCTGCCACTGTTAAATATGACACTACTACTGAAAAATTAAAATAACACCAAATAATAACTGAAATCAAAAGAGTAGCACACACCATCCAAATAAATAACAAATTGTAAGATAGCAATAACTGAAATAACAAATAACAAATTAAAAACAACAATGCTATTGCATAATATAATTCAATACGGATTTTCTGTTTCGTCATAGACATAGTAGCCACACCTTCACATGTATTGTACCATGAACAACTCAAAATTTGAACTAACAACCAACCACAACATCACAACCACCTAAGCAATAATACACTACATTTTTCATCGAAAGAAAGAAAATACATCAATACAATCACACATTTAGTAGCAGTTGAGGTAAACAGTAGCAAGGCTGCTTCTGGACATCAACGGAGAAAGACATCTCATTGTGGAAATGCTCTGGCTCTCCTCAGCATCAACGACTATATTTTTTGGATTTGGTGACTGCTCATCATGTAACATATGTTAGCAGGATAAGAATCCATTAACACAAACAGAATAAATAATTTCTATGTGAACAGATTTGTGTTCGGAAGAAACATAGAGTGAACATAGAGATGAAAGGTTGCCGTGTCTTATTTCGTGAAGATCTGAGTCCGAGCTCGAGTCGGTGCTAACGAAGTCATGGTCAAGGTACATCGAGCTAGATGTAGCGGCCCTGGGGCCTGTGGAGCTCGAGCTCGATGCCAGAGCGTGATAGGGATTATGAAGGTGGCGTGGAAGAGGACACCGTCAAGAGGAGGCACTTGAGCTGAGCGGCCAGGCGAAATGGATCTTGGCCGAGCGGAGAGCCGCCGAGCCGAGTTTGCGACATGAAGTAGAAGGCCTATCAGAGTTGAGATGCGGTAGTGAGCTGCCGTGTCGACGGGGTGTGAACAAAGACTTCGGTAGTGAGCAAAGACAGTGGTGAACAGTGGTGAAGGCCGCATATGGAGGCTGGAGGACAGAGTTGGTGTGAGACGGCGGTGGCGGCTGTGATGTGCTGCTACTGTATTTGAGAGAGAGAGAGAGAGAGAGAGAGAGAGAGAGAGAGAGAGAGAGAGAGAGAGAGAGAGAGAGAGAGAGAGAGAGAGAGAGAGAGAGAGAGAGAGAGAGGATTTACTGATTTAGTGAGTAGGGTTTTATTTATTTATATAGGAGGGTAGTGAGTGTTTGTCTTTTTATATGGGCTAGGCTCTCTGCTACTACGTTTTTGGGTTAGAGTCCAGTCCTTGGCTGTCATTCTCTCTTCATTCAAAGAGTAGTTAGTGGTTCAGATTAACTCTTATTAATGACATGACATTTTTTTTTCACAAAAATTAAATTAAACCTTTTCTTTTCTTTTCTTGTTAGAGTTTTTTTTAAGAAAGTGCAACGGGGACAAACTAATCGTTCCGGCCCAAAATTTTATTGATACAAAATAAAAGGTACATAGATTTGGGGACAAACACCAAACCAACCTAATAAAAAATAAGGTACAATTATGGAAGAGTCCATAGGAACTAAAGAGAAGACAGCGCTATATATATATTTTTTTCTTTTGATAAGTGAAACTTCTTCATAGAAAGGGACCAAAAGCCTGAAAGATGGTAAAGCACCAATCTCTCACTAGAAATAAACAAAGGGAGGACCAATACAGGAAATAGAGTACATGAGGCTTAGTCTCCTAACCCCACAAGGAGAAGGAACAGAGAAGTCAATACAGCAAAAAGGGAAATACATCAGATGCCCTTAGGAGGGCTAGGACAACCGTAATTTTTTAGAACTCCCACCAAGGATGGTGGTGGCACATTGTTACAAGAAAATTTATTTCCTTGAATCTTAACTATGAACTAGTTAAGTTAAAGTTGTCATTCCCAACCCGCAAATATACGTGGTCAAGTAATAGTATTTATAATGAACTTGAGTGTCAACCCACGAGAATTGACCACCATAATTCCCTAACTTGATATTAGTTCTTTAGATTACGTTATAACACAAACACACAATGCAATAAAAACAAAACACACAATGGAGGTGATGAATTTCACAACACTAAGCCCTTTGGAGACCTAACATCACAATGGTAGTTTGATTACGATAGATGTGATTAGGTTTAGATGATTAATGATTGAGCTACACAAAGAGAATAACTAATTAAGACTCAAATGTAAGGTAAAATTATGGTCGACTAAGATATCGCCACTAGCCAACTTGATGCACAAACAATGCCTAATTTATGAAAACGAGTTACATATTCAAACGTCTTTTGGATGTAAGAAAAAATCTTTTCATTGTCCAAATCATACCTTTTGGGTCCCGTTTGGTTATAGGCCAAAATTTCTAGGCTTTTTGGGATTTTAGAAGGTACGTCCCATCCACAAAGAACAAAGCAAAGCGAAATTAGGTGCTAATCCCTAAATACTTTTCATGTGTAATAAGTTCAATTAGTCATACATGCTAATGTTGCGGAAGGTTTTACTTTTCCAACCCTCGTTTGGAGAACTTAGAAGTAGGTTTTTAAGGACTCTCTGTAAGAACCTGATCCCAATTCAGTTTCCTAAATCAGGATTAGGCCCTTAATGACCAATACTACCTAAACATGCTATCCAAAAGACAACCGAATGGAAATTAATAATCAGAATATCATAAGTTAAAGAAACTAAATTTCAGAAACAACTCATAACAATAGAATCTAAAACCAATATGACACCAGAGTTGTTAGACTCTCTAAACTAACTATGTTATCCTGATTACTAAACTGTAGGATTATCTTGGCTCCTATGGTGGATACCGATATGTCTCGATCTATGTACGCGTTTGACCTTCAATAAGACTCTACAACCTGGGCGTTTGAAACCAAAAAGCCCAGGGGAAAGGCATATCAAACAGGAAAACCATTAGAGTGAGAGGACGAAAATAAATATTCGTAAAAAATCGTGAATCGTAAGTTTATGCATTTCACCAAAATACATAAAATAAAACTGAGTGAGTCTAAGTAAAAACATATCATATGTGTGTAGAGGCATGCATAACGTAGTCATTTGGTCAGGTGTTGTCGTGACCCTGATAGGTCGGGTAAACACCTATTCAAAGATACCTTATTTACAACCAAGATATATCACTGTAATAGTCACTCATAAGGGTTATCAAACACGAGGAGTTGGTGACACTAAATCCTAACACAAAACTGAAATACTGACAGACTCGACTATAATATACTAATGACACTACGAACCTAACCTAGACTGACTCAAATGCTACTAAATTTGGACACAATACATTAGACACAGTAGTGGACTACCACACAAAATTTTAGGGTATTCGGAGTTGATTTTAGTATCAAACTGAATCGGCTAAGCTACAACTAATGCAGAAAATAAATGCTGAAAGTAAAAATGCTCATGAATGCAAATGAATTTAACTATATGATTAATGAGTTAAGAGGAATGCAATCCACCACCGCCATTCCATCTTCCTAACACTTACTTAACCTAATGCACATATCCAATGAATGAAAGTTCTCAGGAAGAGTTGATCGTTACAACCACATCCTATTACCTAATCCTTATGCCTATGCAGGTTTGTCGTGGACCTCCCATACATCTATCCCTCTATTGAACCCATAGTCATGGACCCCAAGGTTTACAAAGAATAAAACATTAAACTCTAGAAAAGGTTTGAGAATCCACGAGGGTTCACATGTACACTATAGGCATGTCCTGCTAGACCTATGAACTTCAATCTCCTGATGGTAAAATCAGTGTATCACTATAGAGAATCCAGTGGAAGAAATTATCTTCAATCGCCCGTATCTCATGAAACTAGAACCCAGGCATGCATACTAAGTTGGCCACCAAAGAAAACATACAAGCATTCATACGGTGAATCATTCAGAGAAAGAAACTTCATTCAAAGAATACGCAAAACTAGGTTAAAGTGTATGAATTAGAAAGACTTCATATACAGGGCTTCAAGCAACCCTCAACAATGAGTTTAGCTACTAAAAGTCATAAATAAATAATCAAAACAAATCATAGAGTTGAAACAAACAAACTAGATGAAGAAGAGGTCTGGACGGCCAGAATTCGACCGGTCAAAATTATCCTCGACTCGTCGAACCGAGACGGTTTGGACTTCTCTTATGGCTGCTCTCTCCCTCTTGCACGAATTCTTCTCTAGATAATCTGATTCCCCCTTCTTCTAAAACCTAAAATAGGTTTATATACTTCCTCCAATAGCTCTCCTAAAGTCTATGTTGGAATAGGCTTCTATTATTGCACATAACTCCTTTCATCTTTCCGTATTGAGCTAGGATTCCCTCTTTTGTTTCCTTTTCCTTTATTTCTCCACAAAACCTATTAAAACAATAAACATATTAAATCACTCAATTAATAACAATAAACTAAATATAAAGACCAAATTAAATACCGAGTATACGCATAAATATGCGACTATCAAAATACCCAGGAGCATACTGGGTGATCAGCCGAGCAGCTAATGCATTGATGCATTCATACATTAACATGCTAGTGTGAAATCGTAAAATCATATCCTATGTGCCCCCGAGCATAATCATAAACATACTCGTATCATATCATATTTAGTTATAATCGTAAAATAAATCATAAGCATAAAGTTGACTCGTTACACAAGAGTGAAAAACAAAGTCCACTCACCTGGATCGCTAGTACTTAGTTAGCCCGTTGATCCAATAACTCAAAAATCCTACTCGGTGATCCTTAAGAAACCCGTAGATCTAAATTGATTAATATAAGTTATGATCGTGCTATTAACATAAAAAGAAGAATTCGAGAGAACACGTTTATTGGAAAACTCACTTTCAATTTCAAAAGCTAACTATTGTCGTCCTAGTACTCGACAATTATAAAATTGATCTCGGTCATCATATGGTACCAATCCGGCTACATACAAGTGAGCAGCCTCGATTCGACACATGACGATCGACTGCGCCAAAGGTGTCGAGTCAACTTAATTCCTGAAAATGAACTGAAATGTTACTCAGAGCATATGCACCGGGGAAGTTTTTCAGCACGAGCAGCCCCGAGGCCCGCCAAAGTCGTTGGCGACCGCTCAGCATGAGCAGGAATTGCTCGAACGAGAGCACGAGCAGAGCTGGGGCCATGGAGTGGGTGAGAGAAGGGGAGGCGGGCTCGACCGACGAGCAGCACAAGCAAGGCGTGCAGCGGTGCGTGCTGTCGTCGGCGACCGCTCGTTGACGAGCTCAGGAGCTGCTGCTCGAGTAGTAGCAGGTGCATATGCTCTCAAATATACAAGCATTACTAAAATATTCAAAATCCAACATGAATCGACTCAAAAAACTTCATGCAAAGAATTAAAGATTAAACTTCATGCAAAGAATTAAAGATTCTGGTCACCAGATCATAGCCGTGTGCGGCAGCACGTGGGGCCTCTGTGCCACCACTGGCGGCGGAAGGAATCTGACCTGTTCCAAAACAATTGACCTGGATATCAAATAGAACATCTCAACAAGCCCAACAATTATTATCAAGGTCACAACATAAAAAACCAAAGAATTAAGCCAAAATTTACCTTTGAATTTCTAGAACCCTCGTCGGATTTCGTGGTGACCGATCGCTAGCGTCAGGCCATGAAGTGACCTAAAATTGGTCGGGTTTGACTCGTGGAGAAGCGGGCTAGAAAACGCCCATGGTGCGGCGGCACATTGGGACTCGAGCGCCGCCATCAACGACGGCGAAAACATCCCGAATCCCTAAACTCCCGAATCCTTAAACTTCTCGGCTCTGATTTTCTCTCAAAAAGGCTTAAAAGCTGCAACTAAAGGTATGTAAAGGAAGCTGGAAGCATGGGCTTCAAAACCTGATCAACAACGTGGCTGGAGGTAGCGTATTGCCGGAGAAACGAATCGGCGACGTCTCCATCGCGGTTTGCTCGACGGGGCGAAACAAAAATGCAAGTGGAATTCACCCAAGGTAAATACCATCAGATCAACGGCCCAGTTTATATCCAATGAAGATCTAACGGTCCAAACAATTTAACCAATGGTAGATTTTTCATTAAATTAGTTTTTACTATAAACTTCTAAAATTCGTAGAAATTAGCTCGAACCTCCGAAAAATCCAACTAAAGTATCCACATACTCGCAATAATTTTCTCTACAATATCTGTGAAGAGAGAGAGAGAGAGAGAGAGAGTCCAAAATTATAATTTATAAAAAGTCAATTTTTAGTCGCGACTAATCACGACAAACGTGACGTATAATGCTTAACTCGTTAATTAGCGCGACTAACGATAATTAATTCACTAAGCTAGATTCGGATCGTTATAATCTACCCCCCTAAGAAATTTTCGTCCTCGAAATTAACATCACGAAAGGCCAATGCAATGAGAATGGAATACCATAATCACTACTCGCAGATTTTCCAAAAAAAACATCTAGTATACCTTATTTCTTCACTCTTAGCGACACATGCGGCGTGATCGGTGGTAAGGATTTAACACCAAATTTTTGATGGAAATAGCTCACAATGCTAAGAATACCTCAGAAACTTCATAACTCCATGTAGGAGGATCGATATCCCAATATTCCATGATTACCGAAAAACGACTTCCATAATTTTCCAACACTTCAAGAAATATACCGTTCGCTTGTGAATGGAAACTTCGAAATGCCAAATTGCTGCTACCTGAATAAATTTTCTCTCCACGAAACAATACTGTTGCATCACCATTCACTTTGATATTGACTTCTGTGCTAACCCATAAAACTGATCTGATCGCGTATCCAAAATGTCGCAATGACTCGTGAATCAAAAATGTTTAGTCTTCAATGAACAGACATCCCCACATCAACGCTTGAGCGTTCAAGAATGACTCTATTTGTCGTGATAACTTTCAAAAATGGTCTCACATGATAACTTCGAAAGAAGAGCGTAAATAATTATATATCATATCTCTTGTCTTATAAGCTCGATTTACTCAAACATGATCCCTACATAGTTATATAAGATATCAAGTACAAGGAAACGTGATGAATGTAATATAATTCGAACTACAAAATCATCGTACCGATAAACAGTGAGATACCAAGCCCAAAGAGCATTAAACAATAGTCAATATGTCTCCACAAGATGTTTGCGCCATAGGAAGCCCCGAGATCAAGTACACATAAGAGACATATCAAGAGACATATTGTGCACATAAAAATTTCATGTGCACTACCTATGTAGGGCTGCATTCAAAGCACATTTTGCCTCACTGAACACAATGAGAGATACACGCATAAGTCTCTCAAATGAAAAACATAAATCTAGTAGAAAGTAGGTTTACTAGTTGATGATCAAAGTAGGAGGTAATTTCAATGACTCTAAATCAATAGAATTCCTATAGAAAATTCGGCATGACCCATTCGTTTATAATGGAACCCAAATCTTGCAATTTGATACTGATCACTAATAAAATAACAACAAACCTCGACCACATAAATTAACTTTCCATAATAATCCAAAAGAGTATAACAAGTTCGATATATTACATAACGATAATAACAGCTTTATCTGCTCAGAAATTCAACATGAAGCAATGACATCAGAAGTGTCAATTCACCCTCATCTTGAATTATCGAATCACTACTCTTCGACATAGTTTACTAGAGATAAACACATGCAACACATTAAAAGACAAGTCTACCACTACTACACCTGATGAGATTCAAAAATTGTGGTGGTTAGATACCATAGTCTTGATGGAAAATGAACCATAGGCATTTACGAGTATATCCTGAATACTTCAAGTACTTTCTGGTTCTAGAGACTTCTCCGTGCATCGAAAATGAAACAAAATCAATTAATGTAATAAGTTTGAGAATCAATTTCCTGGTTAGAGTGAATGAATCTTCTCAATGAACAAAATTGAGATATTTAAGGTAACAAGAAGAAAAGGACAGAAGAAAATTAATAGAACAAAGCGAAACTTCCACCGGAATGAATCCTAATTAGTCGAAGCTACACACAACGTTTCGACCTAGATGTTTATGCGCAATAATCATAAGGTTATTCCATGGTCTTGATGTAGTGATAACGGTACGACAACAGATATTAGCATCTATGCGATGATGACAATCGAAATTGGCAAGATTGGTGAATAATCTTCATGACGTACATTATCGAGAGTGCATCATGACATGCTAGAATGACGTAAAATTGAATGATCACACATGAAAAGGCGAAGCGAATTACAAATAGAAGAACTGATAGAAACTGAATGGAACGAGTTGAAATGAACACCCTCATCAAAGTGTATGCACGTTTTAGCCTGCGTTACTATATTCTCCATTAATATTGCAGACAAGAATTACACTCATCATCCTTTGAGAAAGATCATTTCTTGATTTATGGGTGTTATCCTTGTGTAAGGGCCATGCTAATCTTCTCTGTATCATTTCAATTTTATCGGATGTCCCCAAAGGGACCTTATTTATGGACTGAGAAATCTGAGTAGTTCTGTGAATATGACACACAAAGTTGGAGAGTATAGACGTGAAATAGAAGGCTGAAAAGCTTTACATATCACATGAAGCTAGTAGCTAAACGTAATTAAAGAAACCGCAGGGCTGATCATGACGAAAAGAAAGGCTTTGAGGACCATGATTCGCTAATATCATTGTGAGTTTACAAACTTCATGCCTAACTGAGGTTCATGAGGTGTTAGTGCTATCACCAATGGTCTAGTAAAAAATTCTTCCTACTACGCAACTTAGTACAATATAATATTTGCCAAAATTTTAACCTCTTCGTAAATTCAAGGTCAACCAAAACCTGCAGGGACATTACACATCAAATATACAAGTCCCACAACAAACCTATAGCTATTGTTGTTCAATGGGATCTCTCATAACTTAAACTCACATAGTTTACATCAAATTGCAAGTCATTCCAAAGGAACGAAAAAGTCGCAAGAGTTTCTACACCCATAACTGGCGTAAATTCCATCGAGTGTATTAAGAATATACTGGAAAATTTGTAATCGTCATACCAATAACCTTTACATCATGATAGTCAATACCTTTCCATATACAGAGTGAAAGTCTAAAGAACCAAATTATGCTCACTTAGATATATCTTACCTTGCTGCGCTTAAACTTGGCGTGATAATTATATACCTTAATGGCGTAAAGAAAACGTGGAAGTTCAACACATTTCCATTACTTGAAACTTAAAGGTGCTATTAACTTTCTCGAAAAAGTTTTACCTTGGAATACGGATTGAGGTCGGTGCAAAGGAGTCATAACAGCTAAGGCACAAACTCATAGGCTGGGGATCGTCAGTCGCATCCACCACGCACTCAACAACATTCAACACCGTGAGTATTTGATAGAGATCCGAATGGAAATTAATAATCAGAATATCATAAGTTAAAGAAACTAAATTTTAAAAATAACTCATAACAACAGAATCTAAAACCATTATGACACCAGAGTTGTTAGTCTCTCTAAACTAACTACGTTATCTTGATTACTAAACTGTAGGATCATCTTGGCTGTTACGGTGGATACCGCTATGTCTCGATTTACATGCGTGCCCGACCTCCAGTAATCCTCTGCAACCTGGGCGTTTGAACTTGAAATTCACAAGGAAAAGAGATATAAAATAGGAAAATTGTTAGAGTGAGTGGACGAAAATAAATATTTGTAAAAAATCATAAATCGTAAGTTTATTCCTTTCACCAAAAGACATAAAATAAAATTGAGTGAGTCTAAGAAAATCATATGATAAATATGTGTGGAGGCGTGCATAAGATAGTCATCTGGTCAGGTGTTGTCTTGATCCCCCAGGAGCGTACTCGGTGATCAGCTGAGCAGCCAATGCATTGATGCATTCATACATAAATATGCGTGCGTGAAATCATGAAATCATATCATATGTGCCTCCATGAATAATCATAAACATACTCGTATCATATCATATTTAGTTATAATCGAAAATAAATCATAAGCATAAAATTGACTCGCTATGCAACAGTGAAAAACAAAGTTCACATACCTGGATCGCCAGTAATTAGTTAGTCTGTTGATCCACTAACTCGAAAATCCTACTCGGTGATCCTAAAGCAACCCATAGATCTAAATCGATTAATAAAAGCATTGGTCGTGTTATTAACGTAAAAAGAGGAATTCGAGACAACAAGTTGTTGGAAACTCACTTTCAATTTCAGTAGCTAACTATTGTCGTCCGTACTCGACAATTATAAAATTGATCTTGGTCATCATAAGGTACCACTCCGGCTCTATACAAGTGAGCCTCGACTCGACATATGATGATCGACCGCGCCAAAGGTGTCAAGTCGACTTAATTCCTAAAAATGAATAGAAATGTTACTCAAATCTACAAACATTATGAAATTACTCAAAATCCAACACGAATCGACTTAGAAAACTTCATGCGAAGAATTAAAGATTCTGTTCACTGGATCCTTGCCGAATGCTGCGACGCATGGGCCCACACGCCGCCACCGCCGGCAGAAGGAATTTGACCCGTTCCAAAACAATCGATCTACATATCAAATCAAACATCTCAACAAGCCCAAAAATTCTTATCAAGGCCACAACATCAAAAACTCAAAGAATTAAGCCGGAATTTACCTTTGAATTTTCGGAACCCTCACCGAATTTCATGGTGACCGAACGCTGGCGTCAGGCCACAGCGTGATAGAAACTAGTCGAGTTCGACACTTGGAGAAGCAGGCTACACAACCCCCATGATGCAGCAGCACATTGGGACTGCAGCGTTGCCACCGGCGAGAAAACATCCTGAATCCTTAACTTCTCGGCGCTGATTCTCTTTCCACAAGGCTTAAATGATGCAACTAAAGGTATGGAAAGGAAGCTGGAAGCATGGGTTTCAAAACCCGACCACCAACGTGGCTGAAGGTAGCGTATTGCCGGAGAAAGGAATAGGCGATGCCTCCGTCGTAGTTTGCTCGACGGGGAGAAATAGAAATGCAAGTGGAATTTTCCCAAGGTAAATACCATCATATCAATGGCCCAGATTATATCCAATGATGATCAAACGGTCCAAATAATTTAACCAATGGTAGCCTTTTCATTTAATTAGTTTTTACTATAAACTTCTAAAATTCGTAGCTTTTCCAAAAAATCCAACTAAAGTATCCACATACTCTCAATAATTTCCTCTACAACATTCGTGAAGAGAGCGTGTCCAAAATTAAAATTTATAAAAAGTAAATTCTTAGTCGTGACTAATCACGACAAACGTGACGTATAATGCTTAACTCGTTAATTTGCGCGACTAACGATGATTAATTCACTAAGATGGATTCGAGTCATTACACTCATTCGTCACAAAGTCTTTTGGATCAATGTAAGCTTGGCCGAAGCTCCAAGAGACATCTGGAATTCAAGGAGTCTTCAATCCATACTTTAGGCCCTAAGAAACTAAACCTAAAAGGTCAATATTTTGGATTTAAACCTAGTTCATGTTACATGCTCATCTTTACTTAAGTGAGAGACTATTTCACCCGAGTTTCATTTTCTAGTCATTTACACACATTAAAACTTAGTGAATGTCACAATAAGAGAACAAATATGAAGCTCAAACATGTAATAAATCACAAACACATAGCATAACATATCAAACTCATCCAATAGCATATAAAACATAAAAACATACTCATATCATATCATATATTGACACATTATTTGTTCTACATCAAGTGACTAAGGTTTGAGCCCTAGCCTTCCATACAAAACTACTCTAAATCCATATATACAATAGCATTTAGATACAAGATTAGAAGCTAAGAGAGTGAGAAATAACCGAAGGGTCCCCAAGCTAAGCTCCACCAAACTTGCAAAGCTTCATCCAAAACACTTCAAGCTTCTAACTCCACTTCTTGAGCTCCAAATTGCATCTAACACTTTGAAGAGGAGATAATGCCAATTCCTTAGTGTTCGAAGAGGCCAAAGGGGAAGATGAATTACTTTCCACTTCTTGAAATCCTAAGAAATCAACTAAACCATTGGAGACAAAGATGAGAAGAGGAAAGGCTAAATGATGGTGGTGAGAGGGTGAGAGTTTAGAGGGTTGGAAGATGATAGGGATTGAGGAGAGCTAAGACTAAGGAGAAATCTAGCTTCTCTCTAAAGAACTAAGCTAAGAACTCTAGAGAGAAAACTAGATAGAGAAGATTCAAAAACTATGAACTTGTAAAAATTAAAGGTGTGTTGAATGAAATGGGTGTGTGGAAGGAGAAAACCAATCTGAAAATTTCAAGCTAGGAGATATTTTTCCCTATTTGAATTTAGAAACTAATGGATAATGTGGTTCTAAGGTATCACCCTCTCACATGTGTCATGCATGTGACATGCTTTTATCCCAAAATATCTTCATGTGTGACTTCAAGTCTCTACCCAAGCTTGACCATGACCATAGTTGGCCGCCGGTGGTCGAAATATTCTGGTGAGTATCTTGCGACAATTTTTTGTCTTTTTCTCAAAGTTGTTCCATCTTCTCCCACGATCCCAAAAACGTCCTTGTTTTCACCGGAAAGTGTCTAATCGTCGTATTTTAGCATATTTCCCTGCCAAACCATGATTTTCTAACATAAATAGGAAACACCAGAAGAATGATGCTTTATTTATGAAAAAAAAAAGCAATAAGCGTGAAGTTAGAGATATAATAAGAATATAATTGTGGACCTAACACACATCTTCCCACCTGTTAAGGTCCACCACCCTAATTCCAGTTGTGCTGCAGCGTGAGTTACAATGTTTGCTTCTCTGGGGATCCATCTCCATTTGATGCGATCAAAGAAGTGACTCTTCCTCCGAATCTCACAAATAATGGGATAAACCCTCCAATCATACTCAAAAAGTATCATCCAAAGCCTCAATAATTTTTTTTGAGTTAGACTCAATTTCCACCCACTTGTGTCCCATATTAATAGCTAGATCCGTACCAGTCTCCACTGCTTTAGTGTCACTAACTAGAGCATTGGAACTGCATCTCTTCCTAGTATGTCCCGTAATCATTGCTCCTATGTCACATCTAACAACCACCCCTAATCTAGAATCCATTGTGTCTTCACCAAGATGAGTGACAATTAATCTTATTGTTGCTAGTTTGAGGCTGCTGCCAGTTGAGCTAAATCTCCTCTGGAACCTCCTTATCAATGCATAGAATTCTCTAAAAGCTATTTAAAAACCAATAGTCATAAGTGGGGACAACTCTTTCTGACCGTATAAATTGGTGCATCTAGCCTTCTATATTTCCCAGCACCAAATACTAATCATAGAGAGAACTTTATCTCTATCCGGTCTACTTTTAATGCCAGCAGTGATATCAATTATCCACTTAGAGAGAGTGGTGATGTTCTGGTTGTCAAACCTGATTCCAAAAGGAGAGCCAAACTAAACAGGCTTTACCCACGAGCAGAGAAGTAGTAAGTGTTCCACAATCTTCATATCCTCTCCATAAATCTTGCACAACAGGGAGGGACCAATCTTTCTTTTAAACAAATTAAAAGCACAAGGTATTGCATTCACTACATACTTCCATAAAAAAAATCTAACTTTCGGAAGAGTTTTGCAGCTCCACAGTCTCTTCCAAAAAGAATCATCGACAAAATAGGAATTGTTGTTGTGAAAAGAAGATGATCAGTACCACGATTGTGTTACCAATGGTATCCGGATTTCACAGGTTCCCAATCTTGTTGATCGGCCATACTAACTTTTCCTCACATTCACCATTGCCCAAAGGCAAACTACATATCATATTGGCAACGTCCCTGGGAATTAGTTGTTGAATATTGGACAAATACCAACTTTTGCCATCAGCATCAATCAGCTCCTCCACCAAAGTAGGTGTTGTGCTCCTATCCAAATCAAGATTAACACTATTTCATGGGCCACATGGTAACCAATTGTCCTCCCATATTCTAATCTTTCTACCATTGATCACCTGCCAGATAGCACCTTTCAAAATCTCCATGCACAAAACATGCTTGACCGTCCCCACGATGCCCGATTTCCTTTCGTTGCTTCCTCAAAGCTACACTTAGAGAAGTAACGAGCTTTGAGTACCCTAACCCGCATGGTTTCAGGTTTTAGGAAAAAAAATCCAAGCTTGCTTTGCGAGTAGAGCTAAGTTGAAAGCCTCCAAATATTTGAAATCCATCCCACCTTTGTCTTTTGCTTGTCCAAGAAACTCCCAGCTCTTCCAATGGATCTTATTTCCTTGTTCATTGTTGCCCTACCAAAAGTTATTGAGTATGGAGTTCATTTTTTTTGCAAAAAGTGGTAGGAAACTTATTCTATGCCATATGATAGGCATGAATTCAATAGCCACTAATTTGATCAAGGTTTCCAGCTTGCAACTTTTTGTATCATCCTCTCCTTGATAAAGGCCAAGGAAGCCCTTTTTTATCTTCCCCATAAGGTAGGCAAACCTAAATAGTTTCCTAGGTTGTCTGTGGCATCAATTCACAGCTTGTACCCCATCAAGAATTTCATTTGAATAGGAGTTTTTGTGGAGAAAAAGAGATTGGACTTGCTGTAGTTCACACTTTGACCCAAAACACTACAATACTCATCCAGAATCTGCATGAAAGTGGCACAATTCTGCAGTGTAGCTTTGATGAAGTAGAATGCATCATCCACAAAGAACAAGTGCGATAATGTTGGACAACTTCTTCTCAAATTTACACCCTATAAGTTTTCACATAATACTTCCTTTTTTTACCTTAAGTGACAAAACTTCACTAACCACCTAAAAGAGGTAAGGTGATAATGGATCACCTTGCCTCAAACCTCTCTCAGGTTTAAAGAAAGATCCAGAGGAACCATTCAAAACTATTGAGTAGGAGACAGTACTAACACAACATATAATAATCTCCACTCAACTTGGATCAAATCCAATCTGCAGGAGGAGCAGCTCGCAAAAAATCTCATTCAACACAATCGTATGCCTCTACCATATCAATTTTCAAACTCATTTCATGAATATTACTGTAATAACTGAGGATTTTTATTAATTAATTATTTTTAGTAAATTTCAATTACCTTCGAGTATTGAGTATTTTTTTTCCTTTGTTTGGGTGTCTCGAAACTTGTTTCAAATTTTTGAGTAGCAAAGAATTTTATTAATTATAGTTTCTTATTAATTTATTTGGGGAAAGTTTTACTTAAAACAAAAGAAGAAGAAAATGGGGAAAAGGCTCAAGGGAGCTCGGCCCTTTGGAAGCT
Organism: Geum urbanum; assembly: GCA_946800695.1. Taxonomy (NCBI): domain Eukaryota; kingdom Viridiplantae; phylum Streptophyta; class Magnoliopsida; order Rosales; family Rosaceae; genus Geum; species Geum urbanum. The sequence goes on from OX327001.1 coordinate 15,727,773, forward strand.
AAGCCCATGTGAAGGGCAAGCAAAGAAGAAAACCTAATTAATTGATTAACTAAGTGGGGTGTGGGTCTCTCAAGTAGGAGGGAGGGAGGGAGAGAAAGAGAGAGGGATAGAGAGATCTAGAGGTTGGTGAGGGGTTCAACATCTTTCTCCTTCTTCTTCCCCGGTTGAATACACATCAAAGAGCAATTCATGTTGTATTTGAGGTTGACCCAAGACAACGAAACTTGGACGAAGCACGGCGGCAACACAACAAAGTATTGGGACGGAACCGCCAAGTTGCGACATCATGGGAAATTGTACTTAGCAGGTAAGTATTTCCTTGGGTTTGTATACGGGTTTATGTCAATTTTTATGATATTTGTTAGAGATTTGGTTTGGTTGGTGGTTTTTAACTTCAATTGTTGTATTTATTTTAGTGGTGTGCATGAGAAGACGCAGTTGGACTAAAGGTGAGAAATAGTTAGAGTCAGTTGTTTGTGTTGTCATACTTATCTGTGATGTGAAGTTACATGTGTAGTTTTGAGATGTTGTCCAGAGTTGTTAAGGTGTTATCACTTGTATCCGTGATGTGAAGTTACAATTGTAGTCTTGAGTTGTTTATCACTCATGTTTAGTGATGAAAGGTTATAAGCGTCCCCAGTTGAATGTTGTCACTCATTTTCGTCTTGTGAGGTTACGAGTATAGTTTTTGAAACGTTTTCACTCATGTTCCGTGTTGCGAGGTCATGAGTGTTAGTTACTTGTGTCCAGGTTGTGAGGTCACAAGTGACGGTGGTTATGAAGTCGAGAGATCCGATTCGTTAGAGCTCTAGTTTGTCTACCATATGAACGTTGTTGTTTTAAAAAGAGTCTCGAGTGCATTATTCTTTTATGGCCCTTGAGTGGTGTAGTTAAGTTCTGATTTTGTTATATAGTCGAGTTTTGATTTCTTTAAGTGAAAGAATGATGTTGTGATTTCTTCGCATTTTGGAATTGACGAAAGAGTCGTGAATATGAGCTGATTGTGATTTTGATCTTAGCGAGCTATTTTGTTTGAGAAAATCTTCTGGACTAATTTTGATGCATAAGTTTTGGGAGTAAAAAATTAAAATGCTGGTATTGTATGTTGTTTGGAAAAAAAGTCACCCACAGAGTCTGAACTTTCGTCATGGTATTAAAATGATGCCCAAACTTTAAAAGGTAACGAAGTGATGGCCAAATTCTTGAAATTATATTTACGTGATGCCTAGAGCTATTTTTCTTCACAACTCCGTCTATAATAATGACATTGCAATTTTTTTCAAAAAAAAGAGAAAAAAAGACTGTAATACCCTTCTGATTTTTTTATTTTAGTTTGTATTTTTTTAATTTTTTTAATTTTTAATTTTTTCTTTTTTTTTCTATTTCATTTTTTTCCTTTATTTCTCTCTATCCTCTCCATCTCTCACATGTCGTCGAGCTCGTCGGAGGTGAACCACCCAAAACGTTATCGATAAACTAAGGCACGCTGTGTTTGGTATCATTTACAAAACAGTTTTTCGTGGGGTTATGGGGAAAAGATAGAGGGGACTGAGACAAAGAGATTGATACCCAACATTGCATTTTTGGTGGTTCATTTCCAGCAAGCTTAATGACGAGTGAGATGTGAAGAGGATAGAGAGAAAATCAAGAGAGAGAGAAAAAAAAATAAAGGAAAAAAATAAAATAAAATAAAATAAAAAGGAAAAAAAGAAAGATATAAAATTATGAAATGAAATTAAAAAAGAAAAGAAAAAATAAAAGAAAAAATGAAAATGAAAATTGGAAGGGTTTCAGAAATCACTTGGTTAATCGATTACATTAAAGTGGTTCACCTCCAGCGAGCTCGACGATCAGTGAGAGATGGAGAGGATAGGGAGAAAATCAGAAGAGAAAGAGAAATAAAGGAAAACAAGTGAAATAGAATAATAAAAGAAAATAAAAAAGAAAAAAATGAAAATAAAACAGAAAATAAAATAAAAAGAAAAGAAAAAACAGGAAAATAAATAAATAAAAAAAGAAAATTTAAAAAAATGAAGAGAAAAAATTAGGAAGGGTATTACAGTCATTTTTTCTCTTTTTTTTTAAAAAAAAATACCACGTCATCATTATAGACAGAGCAGTGGCGAAAAATTGCTCTAAGCATTATGTAGCTATAATTTCAAGAGTTTGGGCATCAGTTTGATAATTTTTAAAGTTCGGGCATCACTTTGATATCACGGCGAAAGTTCAGACCCTGTTGGTGACTTTTTTTCTTGTTATTATGATATATGAAACTTGATTCATTTTGGAGTATCATAAGCATGTGTTAGGATTTAGGCATAAAGTGAAGTATTAATTTGAGATTTCTTATACGGGCTTGCAAAACTTTACCGAGTTTGTTACTTTCAACCCGGTGCACTACTCAATGGTGTATGGTTAATCTTGCAGGGTAGTTGTGGCTTGCAATAGAGGTAGAAGCTCCTTAGTATTGCCATGGTGGTGAATATTATCAATCTTGTATTCGTTATTTTTCTCTTGATGTGTGATGTATGTGTTGACGATTGGATTTGAATTTGTAAACTTAAAAAATGTAATTTATGATTCAAATATATGAATCTCCATTGACCTTGTCTAACTTGGGGATTTAGATATTCTTATAAAAAAAAAAGAGTTCAGATATTCGGAGTGAGTTATTCACGTGCTTAGTTTTGATTTATTAATTATAATTTTATAAATTATAATTTGGGGCATGACAATCACCAAATCTCTTCACCTTTAGGTAATGAAAGGCTTCATGAGCCATGAAGATATTATCTTGTATGGGTCGTATTAGCCTCTTGGGCACAAACACATTCTGATTCTCCAAAATAACACTAGGCAACAATACCTTTAGTCTATTTGCAATCAATTTCAACAAAGTTTTGTACGAACTGTTACAAAGACGAATATGCCTAAAATGGGAAGTGCAAGTAGACTTGGGATCTTTGGAATTAAAGCAATGTGTGTTTGGTTCAATTGTTGAAAGAGTACACGACCATGCAAAACATCAGTAGCCGTACTCGCAACGATATCATTAACAATGGACCAAGTTTTGTGATAGAAGACTCCTAAAAAACCATTAGGCCATGGAGCTTTTAAATCTCCTACCTGAAATGTTGCAATCTTAACTTCAACTATAGTGAAGGGCATAAGCAACTCAACATTCATTTATGCTGTGATTCTTCTTTTTACCACATGGAAGCACCACCCCAGTCACGTCTTCCATTAGTAGCATGCATTCCTTGAAAATGAGCATCGAACTCTCTTCTTATCGCTTCTTCACCTTCTGTCCATCCACCATTGCTATCCTGAATTTTGAGGATTTTATTTTTTTGCCTTCGTTGAATAGTTGTTAAATGGAAAAGGCATGAATTTGTATCTCCTGCTTTAAGCCACTTAACCCTAGACCGTTGATGGAAGTAAGGGTATGTTTGTTACACCTTCTTGTGGTAGAAAGACTTATTCTTAATAATTATCTCTCTTACACAAGGGTGCTTACACAAAGAATACTCTATCTTATGTTTGGTATCACAATAGTAAGCTCATAGGACTAGTCCAATTTTTTGCAAACTTATATAAAAAACCCAGCAAAACTACTGTATCAGAAATAGAAACCCAGCAGATCTATATCATTCTTCTCCAAATTAGCAAGAAGTAGAAGAGATAGAGAGGCCTCCCGCCTCTGACGAGTAGAAGTGAAAAAACTAGATTTGCAACCAAAAAATCAAAAGCTAAATTTAAGAAAAGGAGCGAGAGTAGTAGATAGAGGTGTGGGAAGGCAGCTTCTTAAAGATGGAGAAGAGGGAGAAGATTGAAGTTTATGGCCGTCAAATCTCTAGGTTCATGTTCCACAACTTTCACTTTAATTTGTTTTGTTGGTGTTGCACACACACACAGAGTCAAAGAGAAACTGTGCTTTTAGCTTATGTATGGATGAGTGTTTTGTCATCGTTGTATAAAAAGGAATGAGTGCCTTGTTTTTCACTTTGCAGGACTATGTGAGAAAATTAAAATAGTCCCGAGCTGGACCAAACACTAGCTAAGGATTATTTTCCAAAATAAGCTAAGCAATCCAATCCAATGCAGGGCAACAAACATGCCCTAAGACTCTTCCATAAGCCATAGCTTCTCCAACTTCTAAGTAATGTTATACTATTGCTCAAGATTTGACCCTACACATTCTTTTTGTATCTCATCAATATCTTTAAGGCATCCCTTTACTTCAGCCTTAATATCTGAGAATTTTTTTTTCTCCATCGAGTAAGACTCTCTCTGCAACGGCTTAAATTGTACATCCACTTTTGTTGCCAAGTTCCACTGTAAGTATCAGACCAAGACTTTCGAATGACATCGAGATAATCATCCTCCTCTATCAAGAAAGCTTAAATCTTAAAATTAGACCTTTCCTAGTAAAGCTAGGAAAGCATTCAAAAAGAAGAGGGTTATGATCCAAGTCGATTATAGGTAAACGAGATATCCTAGAATCAAGCCACACCAAAAGCCACCTCTCATTCACAAGCCCCCGATCCAATCGCTCTTAAAACACCACAATATCATCCTTCTTTTTATACCAAGTAAAAGAGATGTCTTTGTAACCAATATCCAATAGCAACTTATCATCAATAAACTTCTGTAGGTGAGTATAGTTCTGAATAGACTAGACAACTCCCCCCTCCTTCTCACAACTCCAAAGAACTTCATTTAGGTCACCAATGAACAATTAAGTAACATCATTATCTCTCTTCCTCAAACCACATTTGCTCCAATAAACATCTTTCTCAGCTTGATACGAAGTTTCATAAACCCACATAACCCTGATATTTGAGTCATGATCACTGTTGCATATCTGAGTGTCAATAAAGTTGTAGAAATGATTTTCCTTATCTTGTAGTTTACAAGTTTACAAATATATAGTTGTATAACAGCTATTGTTACAAAAGAATAATAATCTACATTTACACCTAAATGAGAACTGATACAATATAAACAACAAATCAATGTTGATACACATATCTATAACAGTAGAGGAATTATGGCTTGATTTAAGCATGATGTCTAACATCCCTCTTCAAACTAGACGGGTTTGACCTGACTAGTTTGTGTGCAAGGTGAAGATGTCGATGCTTATGCAGTGGTTTAGTGAGAAGATCTGCTGGTTGATCAACTGATGGAATGAAACAAACACGATGGCTATCGTTGGCCACTTTTTCTCTAACAAAATGATAGTCAAGCTCTATATGCTTGGTACGAGCATGGAAGACCGGATTGGATGCCATATAAGTCACACTAAGATTGTCACAGTGCAAAAGGATGGAAAACTGAATACGGGCACTAAGTTCATAGAGCAAGAAACCTAACCACATCGTTTCAGCACTAGCATGCGCAAGAGAGCGATACTCGGATTCAGCTCTAGAAAGAGCAACAGTAGGATGCTTTTTAGAACACCATGAGATCAAATTAGAGCCAAGGTAGATGAGGTAACCTGAGGTAGAACGACTGGAATCAGAACAATCAACCCAATCAGCATCAGAATAGGCAGAAAGGTGAATTGGTTGACATTCTAGACTGAATAACAAGCCATGATCAAGTGTCCCTTTGATGTAGCAAAGAATCTGCTTGGCAATAATAAGATAAGGTACACATGGTTGATTCATGAATTGAGATATTGATTTAACCGCAAATGCTATGTCTGGATGGGTGATGGTGAGGTACTACAAAGAACATACTATCTCACGGAAAGAAGTAGCATTTGGAAGTGGATAACCATCAGTGGCGGCAAGAAGAGCCTTGGCTGACATTGGAGTAATTACGGGTTTACTTAGCAACAAATCATGCTTAGCAAGCAGGTCATGAGCGTACTTCAACTGATTGATGTGCAGACCAGCTGAATGAGAAGATACACGTAGACCAAGAAAGTAGTAAACATGACCACGATCTTTAATATCAAAACCACGACCCAAAGAATTAATGAAGCGCTGAAGAAGGCGGTCATCGTTGCCCATGATCACAATGTCATCAACATAGAGTAAGAAATAAATGGTATGCATGAAAGGACTCGACTCCAATTTAGTTGCCTAAACTGAAATCAAACCCTTTCGAAAACATGACCTTAAAATTTTTTTGTCAGAGTTTACTTTGAAATACGTGAGCCAAAATTAGAACCTGCAAAGAGAATCACACTTCGAATATTCCAAAAAAGCCAAACCGTAGGGCTCTGTTCCCCATCACGATTTCTCAACATTATATATAACAATAAACCACAAGGTTTATAAGAAGTTCAGAAAACATTTAGGAGTAAACTCAACTGAAAACATAACATAAGTATTCAGAGCGACGCCTACACATCATTGAAAGGATCCAACCTCGATTTAGTTTCCTAAACCGGAATCAAACCCCTTCTGAAAACACGAACTTGGAAAAAAACCATAAAAATTTTGGTAGAGTTTCACTATAACGTGGAATTACCATTAACCTGCACCCGAAAACACACTTCATCCTATGCCACAAAAACCAAACCGTGGGCACCAAGCCCATCCGGATTTCTCAATATCATAACAATAATGTAAAGTAATAAGCAAAACTGTACTTTACAGAAATCCGGGGAAAATCATATGAAAGTATAACATTAGAGTAATCAGAGCAACCACTAGTGTATATATACATCAATATACAACAGTAGGCTAAACAAGAAACCTACTGGAAAAGAAAGGTAGCTCGAACACTAAGCCTCCGACTGCGACATGTGACACCAGAATCCGAGCTGCAAACTGGGCACGGAAACTGAAAAGCCCAGGGGAAAGGCAAATAAAATCGTTAGAGTGAGTGGACGAAAGTAATCATATGCCTTTAACCATTTATACAATATAAAAACAATTCGAGTTCTTAGAATAAATCAAGGTGTCAGGCGAATCTCTCAAGCCCGATGGTCAGCCGAATCTCTCAAGCCCGACGGTGATAGACTAGGCAAATCTCTCAAGCCTAGTGGGCACATCAGGGGAATCTCTCAACCCTGGAACTGGACTACCGGTGATCAGCCGAGTAGTCAATGCATCGAATGCTAAATAAATTCCATCACCATAAAATATAAAACAATACCTCCAAAATAATAAATAATCTCAATACTGTACTGGAAATAAATACTGAAATCAAGAACTCGCTACGACAGTGTAAATAAATGTCCACTCACAGATAGCACAGCGCGCAAGCGCACAAACGCGCAAACGCGCAAATCACGAGATCCGGCGGAAGATCCCTCGCCCAACGTACGATCTCGATCCCCTGAATAATCACAAAATATAACTGATCAAAATCACAATTCATTACTCTGTACCACACCTCGGAAACCAACCATTTCCGGAAACATATAACTCAGATACAAAATAATCGACGAAAACCCCCAAATACTCCACATAAACCCTTGACTTAAAATCCGGTATCCAAATCATCTCGAAAACCTCAAGGCGATGATCGGGACGTGATTACGAGCAAAACGGTATAAAACTCGACAAAAATCCAAAAACTCAACTCTTCGCCGGAGCGCCGCCGCCGGCGATAGTGCGGCATCAACCGTGGCGGATTCCGGCCAAACTTTCCAGATCACAAGTACTCCTCAAGCCCAACACATCTCTCTTTTACACCAAGACCCAATTCCAAGCCCACCGGCCGGAATCGAGCCCGAAACCTCATGGAATCCATTGATTCCGACAAGGTTCCGGCGAGCTCCAAACCTCAACCAAACCAAAATTCCTTCACCCAAAGGTTTCACAAGGATGAGGGGAACATTTCCCTCCACCACCTCGACCCCAAAAGTCGCCAGAGCGCCGCCCACGATGGCGGCGAAAACCCACGGCATATCCGAGCTCGTTCTCCACCTATACCTCATCAATTCACACCAAACCAAGTTCTAAACCATAGGAAATCAAGAGAGGAAGCTAGCCCCATACCAAAATCAAGGCCGGAGGTGGCCAGAAACAGAAAGTCACCGGCGAGTCAAACGATGGTCCGGTTTGAACTCGGTCAACGGATCAAATGACGGTCAAACTTCCCAAAATAGTGATTTACGACTATTTCGATATTTATACTCGCGGCTCGATACGATCGACGGTCCAAATTGAATCACATCCACGATTCGGATAACTCAAACTCAAACGGATAAACACGACGAAATCACGCGATTTTAAATATTCATAACATATTCCTCGGTTATCGAAACAATTATCTGAAACCGCCCACAAACTTGAAATCACGCATACTACAATTCTAGTGAAGAGACTCAACTCAAATTCTCACCCGTTAATTAAGTTGTGAACCAAACTGCCAATTTAATTAAGTACGATAAATCTCGATTACTCGCAAAACTCACGGATTAAGCCGATTACTATACCAATTCTGATTCGGGTCGTCACAATCATATACAACCAGTAAGTCGAACTGAGAACCTACACGAACAGAAGTGTGACTTGAACTCTACGCCTCCACCGTCGACGTGCAACCCCAAAATTCAAACTGCAAACTGGGCAAAAGAAACCGAAAAGCCCAGGGGAAGGCAAATGAAATCGTTAGAGTGAGTGGACGAAAATAACAATATGTCTTTCACCATTATAAACATGAAATCATGATGTGAGTCTAAAATCATCAAACACAGGTAAGGTGGTTGTCATAACCTTCCTGGATACTAAATAAAATGTGGAGGCCGTAACTTGAGTACATTTTCCTCAAAGTTACAATCATGCTCAACCAGGTAAGGGGTTTTTCATAACCTTCTTGGGAGCCATATAATCATGGGTCAGACGTTTGTCATAACCTTCCCGGAGCATCTCGGGGATCAGCCGAGAAGCTAGTGCATCGATGCATCCATATATCCATAATCCATGTAAAACAAATCATATATGTTCCTCCAAGTAAAAATACATAATCGTAAATACATAATCATAATTTCATACTCGTAAAATGCATAACAAAAAATGCATAATCAAGACTCGCAAATCGACAGTAAAAATCAAAGTGTCTACTCACAGTACGAAGCTAACTCTGAGGTCCGGCAGAAGATCCCTCGCCAAACACTCGGTCACGATCACATGAACAATAGGGATATGATCAATACATATAGAATCACAACATACGGAGCTAATACGTCAAGAACCCCGCGTTCTCGAAAGACGTATCGCTCAACATATCGGCGAGGAAAGCAAAATTCCCAAAATACACCCAAACAACCCTCGTCCAAAATTAGAACACTGAAATTGACTCAAAAACCTCACCATTGTGTTTGGCACACGAAAACAAGCGAAACGACATAAAACTTGCCAAAATCTCACATCGTCGGAGCTCCACTGCGCACGGCGACGCGGGGGGCCGCCGCTGCCGGTCGCCGGAACATTCACCAACCCAGAAATCTTCAACTTATTCATCAATTTGAAGATCTTGACATTTCCAACAACTTTGTAGTTTAAAGCTAAGCCCAATTTTAACCGAAAAATGTCCAAAACTCACCGTGAAGTTTAAAAACCTCGCCGGAATTCAATTACTCCGATCGGCCACCACCGGGCACGGCAAGGGCCGAGACCACTTGGGATAGACTCACCATCCCAAGGGCTAAAAAACCCTCACAAGGTCGACCTCCATCTCCGCCACCTCAGTCGCCGGCGAAATTTGCCAGAAAATCCCCAATTTTAACACGTCGCAACTTCCTCCTCCGGCTACCAAATTCGATGATCCACCTATCAAAAGAAATAAGAGCTCGAGCCCAACAAATTTTATTAAGGAAGCACGGCCAAAGGATGCCGGAATAGAGCACACCGCCGGCGAGAAGATTTCAGCCAAAATGGGTCAATTTGACCCACGGTCAACTCGGTCAACGGGCCAGAAATCCCAAAATGGAAATATTCTCAATTTGTCTCGTATTAATACTATATATATACCGTACACATACATGCCCAAATGAACGGTTCAAAACAAATCTGATCAAGATCAGACGGTTACGATTAAATCAACAATAAAAATAACACTTTTATATATTTTCACCAACCGACTTCAAAACTCGATAAAACATTATTCGCTTATCCAAAAAATTCTCCAAAAATTTCCACGATCTCGAAATTAAATCCTCTACAATTCCCGTGAAGGAACTCAAACCAAATTCTTACCCAATAATTTAGTTGTGAACAAACCCACGAGTACAATTAATTCACAATAATCACGGCTCGGACCAATATGTGAACATTCCACTGTTTGGGTCGTTACAATGCAGTCCATGTTGATAAATGAATAGAGAAGAATCCACCTTACTGTGATGAAAATTGTTTGACAATAGAAAGGAACTCATTCACTGAAACCAAGCCCGTGGAGCTTGTTTAAGACCATAAAGCGCTTTGTGGAGCTTAGAAACATGAGTCAGTTTGGAAGGATCAACAAAACTAGGAAGTTGTGACATGTATTCATCCGCGTGTAGATAACCATGAAGAGAGGCGTTCTTGACATCTAATTGTCGAAGAGACCACCCATGAGACATAGCAAGGCACAACAACTGTGTTTAATAATTGGACTACAATTTTCATTATAGATAAAAACCGTGTTGTTGACGAAAACCTGAACCTACTTACTATACTCAGGCCTCTAAGGATGCGAAGTGGCGGGATGTTATGGCTTCTGAGATTAATGCATTACTCAAGAACAATACCTGGTCTCTTGTTCCTCCTTGTCAATCCCAACATCTAGTGGGTTGCAAATGGGTGTTTCATATTAAGCGGAGTCCATATGGCTATGTAGAACGCTACAAGCCTTGTCTTGTAGCTAATAAACCATAGATAACATAGCCCAAGGTAGGGAATACTTAGCTGGTTTGGGTGGGAGAGTGTCATCGCGAAGGCGTGTGACCATGTCATGACACGATGAAGGTGGGACCACCGGCTAGAGGGAGGAGCAGGAGCTACAGGAAGCGAAGTAACAGCCAGATGAGGAGGTGGCGGCTGAGCAGATGAAGATGAGTCACACGACGCCTAGTCGGCAGCGTCAACTATGGTTGTTGAAGGCAATGCAAGTGCAGGAACAGGGTCCGGCCGTCGTCGACAACTATAGGTGATGAGAGCAACGGGGGTCGTAGTGGGCAGCGACAAAGACAATGCAGACCTAGGCACTTGCTCAAGGGTTGAGGTAGAGGAAATCGGGCCGGTGGTGAAAGACGGCATGGTGGAGGCCGACGGTCCCAGAGTCAACTCGTGAGCGACGTTAGCTATCGCAGTTGGTGTGGACTGCGCGTTTGTGGCTGCGCGCTCAAGGGATAAGAGTGAGACTAAGTTTGGGCTTAGACCAGAAGAGCTTGGGCCTGAGGGAGGAGCGTTTTGGTTTGGCAGGTGGGCCTGCGGAGGTTTAAAGTACATTGGGCTAGGCAAGAGAGTAAATTCCATGGGGGCCGAATTAGGATGTCCTGCAAATCTTTGTAAGGAAAATGTGTTTCGTTAAATAAAACATGATACGAGATATAGACACTATTGGTTTCGGGATCTAGACAACGATAACCTTTATGTTGAGGACTATAACCAAGAAATACACACTCTAGACTATGACTCGACAATTTGTTAGAGACCTGATGATGAAAAAAAAAGAAACAAGAACACCCAAAGACTCGAAGAAAGGAATATGAAGGAGAATGACCATAAAGACGAGTGTGGGGGGTATCCCAATTTAGAGTAGGGGTGGGAAGTAAATTTATTAGATACACAGAGGTGAGAACTGCTTCAACCCAAAGTTTTTGAAGCATGCTCGAGGTGCGAAGTAAAGTCCGGGCCATGGTAGCAATATGTCGAGGTTTTTTTCAACAATCCCATTTTTTGTGGGGTATAAGGACAAGAAAAACATTGCTAGATAACCAAGGAAGCACAATAGTGAGAGAAAGCTTTATTGGCATATTCTATTCCATTATCACTTTGAAGGTATTTAATTGAACCCTAGAGAATAGTACGAATCATGGCAACAAGAGTTTGAAAGTGAGTTTAAAACTTCATTTTTCTGGCGCATGGGATAAAAGCCATGTATATCAAGAATATTCTATAGGAAAAATAGTGATATTAAACTAAATATATTATAACAAATACTAATTATTTAATTAGTAAAATGTAAACATATGAACGAAGAATAAGTTCTGGGAAAGAAGATGAACTAAGTTGAGCCACGTGTATCACACGCTCTCCTTAAGAACTTTTACGCCCACATGCTTGTATGACGTTGTTCTCCCAGGATAAAACAACTTCAAAATTTTGTACCACAGCACAAGAACTTCTTGTTGAACTAAAGAGTACCTTACTCTATCACCGGAACTGAACTCGCTTGAGAGGGAGAAAAGAGATTGGAAGACAATATTGCTTTCTAATGGGATGAGAAATGAGGATGATGGAGCCTCAATTTATACACGTAGGAGAATAGGTTTATCATCATTGCTAGCAAACCAAAAGGTTGAGAGTTACAGACTATTGACCGAGCAACTTAAATTCGGCAAAAACCTACCATAAAACCGGCCAATACTGGGTGAAAACCCCACCATAAACCAGCCAATAAAAGGTGTGTAACCGGAGAATTTGAAAGGCTAAAAGTCTTTGAGGAAAGTGAAAGGTCATGCCAAGTTTTCCTACGTGCAAAAGAAAACTTGTGCGACCCGACATTTGTGTCTGTAGGATGCAGGCACACACAAATCCATATATATCACAAGCCCAGTCCAACCAAGATTAAACAAATGAATACATAAACTTTATGTACTCTTGTAGGAGAACAGAAATCTATGTTTATCTTTCAATAATTTTAAGTGCATCTCACTTAATTTTTTTGTTTAAATTGTCCTACTAAAATAGTGGAAACCCCCATTTTTTCCAACATATTCATCAATGAAAAGAACGTAGTACTTGAAACCACTAACAGATAGAGTAGAAGACATCCAAACATCACTATGAATGACAGAAAAGAGAGAAGAAGATGAAACATTATTAGTTGGAAAAGATAACTGATGAGATTTGCTAAGCGCGCTATGAGTATAAGAAGAATTATTTGAATGTTCAGTACCAACAATAGACCCTAAACGAGCAAGGACGGGAGACGAAGGATGACCCAGACGATTGTGTCAAAGAGAGGAATGGACAGAAACAAGTGTCTGAGGACTAGCTGATGTGGAGGACAAATGAAGTGGATGGAGACCATATTTACATGGGCCCTGAAATAGTAAGCGACTGGTGAGTAAGCAATAAATTTGATAATAACTAGAAGCAAAGATAAAGAAAACACGATTATGTTTGGTGAAACGAGCAACGAACAAAAGATTTTTACGAATGGAAGGAATACGAATACATTCGGTAAAGAAAATTGAGAGTTGCCGAGTGACAAAGTAATGTCGCCGGTTTAAGAGACACATATTGAATCACCGTTACCCATGTATGTATTGTGTGGTCCATTGTAAGGTTGAAGATTTTTGAGTGGCATGACGGTCATGTGATGAGTAGCACCGGTATCAGGATACCAATTAGAATCACCAAAAAAGTGGGCACCAGCAAAAGGAATCATGTAATTGATCACATAAAGTTGACTTGGGCTAAAATGATTTGTGGTGGAACAACAACGCTGGACAAGAAATACCAGAAGCTCAATTGGAGGGAGAGAAACCTCGCACTTGCCTTTGTTGTTGAGTTTGAGCTATGGAGGTGAAGCAATTGTTATGAAAATGAGTTGAGGGGGAGTTTGTGAAAGCCATGGAAAAGAGACACGAAAGGAAAGATGAGGACCGATAAGACACAGATAGACAAGATTAACGCAAGAAGAAGATAAGATAAGACAAAGGTGAGGATCCTAGACCTAGGCTGATACCATGTAGAAATGATTTTCCTTATCTTGTTGGTGTACAAGTTTACAAATATATAGTTGTATAACAATTACTGTTACAAAAGAATAATAATCTACATTTACACCTAAATCAGAAACTTATACAATATAAACCACAAATCAATATTGATACACATATCTATAACAGCAGAGGAATTATGGCTTGATTTAAGCATGCTGCCTCCAGAAGTATTTAGGGAAATCGATGACATCAATCTTATTACTCGATTTCCACCACAAAGTTAAGCCTCCTGCCTTCCCCACAGAGGATCCACATTAAAACACATATCAAAGCCACATTTTCTTCAAATCTTATCAACATACTTATTCTTCTTGTGTGTCTACAGCTTGAAAGACACTAACGCCAAATAAGCCTAAGTTCCAAAAAATACATAACAAATGAAGCCATGATCCATGTAAACTGCAGCCAGCAGCCTTGATTAAAGATAACCATAGAAGCTAATGTAAAACCACACATATGACTCTTCACTTCCCACATGTTACACACTATATCAAACGATGTTACTGTTTCTGTAATATAAATCATATAATACTTTGTTCTGGGCCGAAACAGTGGGTAGCCCACCCAACTCATTAAGGCCCAAACCTAATAATTAGCAAATTCCAAACAAAAGTTCATAATCTGCCAGGAGATTCGAACTCTGATCCCTTAAAAACCAGTCCCAACACCCACCCAACTTTGCTATACAAGATTTTCGAACTTTTAAACATCTATAATGTATATATCTCATCTTTAATTTTAAGATTTAATTGAAAATAAATCATTTTTTTTAAATCTACATAATATTTGTCAAAATTTTTACTTGTATCGATATTTTCATCGAAATTATCATATTTTTAACGATAAATATATCATCGATATCTAATATTTTACTCCTTGAATATAAGACATGCTCAGTCAAATTCTGACCCAAAAATGGATTAAAAAAAACTGGAGCATAATTCCAACATCGATTTCCATTATTAATAGCCCCGTAATTAGCTAAAAGTTACCTTCCAGATGAATGTGAGTAACACGCACCGTCAAGAAAGACAACATGCGCAAACTATTTTTCCAAAGAGTTCTGCATCTCCAAGGAATTAAGTTTGGCTTTTGAAAAAACATGGCAACGAGTTGAGAATCTGTTTCAAGCCATAATTTAGACCAACCTTTTCTACCAGAAAACTTCAAAGCTTTAATGTCTACCAAAATTTGTGTATCAATAGCCGACTTAGCCACTGCCTTTACAAAAAATGCCCCCAAAATTGAGAAAATTCATTCCGAAACACTCCACTATACCCGGCTATATCAACCATCAGATTAGATCACTAGAACGCTAAAAATTATTGAGATTGATATCTTCTCTAAACCAAATAAAAAAATATAGATTAGAACACAAAAATGATTTGAGATAGAACGATCAAGATAAGTATCCAGAACAAACTTCTAATATCTAAAGTTTGAGAACTCATCTTCATAGAGAAGAAAACTTGGGGCAATTCAAACAGAGGGCATTATCCAACACGTACAAATTTCATTCTAGTTTTCCATCAAGAATCAATATATGATAATTCTTTCTGCTTTCATAGAAGAAATTGTGGTAACCATGGGTGCACTTAAAATCAAATCTAGTAGCTCCAATTGGAGTGGCGAAGGTCACCTCTTGAAAAGATGCGGCTATCTTTCCATGGCCATTTCGCAGGCTGGCGGCATAACTTATTGCCCATTTTGAGCCAACCGTCCTCCGTCCTCCAACTTTTTGTACACTTTGCTGATCTTGCTATCCTTATCACACATTGTGGACGTTTACTTACTTGGAATGGAAATCAAAAGTGGGGGGAATCATTTTCATTTCACTCAATTTCAATATTTACTTGCATATAAGGGAATTAGAATAGAGGTGGGTCTCATTTCCATATCAGAAATTATTCCCAAATAGACCCGGAATTTTATTTCTAAGGAAGGAGGTGAATTTGAGAATCAGACCTCCCAGAATCAACTTTTGTACCAATAATACCCTTACGTATATTCTTTTTAAAGAACCTTATGTACTATTAAATGACTCCAATTTTTTCAGACTTAATATTTTAATATATTCTTATGTCGGTATTGTGTTAATCATTTTTCCTATAAACTTTACTCAATTTCATAAAAATAAAAAAGAAAGTTATTGAATATGAAAACATAGCTATTAATTTGTAGGGGTATTTCAGTAATCAAACTAGTTTTAATTCCAATTCCTGATATGATTTCAAATGGTAAGCAAACAACTCAATAGAAATGACATATTCTTATTCTGATTTCTTCCGATTCCGATTCCAAGTAAGTAAACGTGCCCATTAAGTGCCTCACATTCAGGTTGCTAATTTTCCGATTCCTTTTCCTTTTCCTCTTTCCTTCACGTTCTTACCTATCTGAAACTTGATTGATTTGTTGATAGACAACAAATCAAAAAATTCTGAGTCTGTCGAACGACTTTGTTCGTAGATCTTAATTTGTTCTTACTTCGTAGGTTATAAATTTTTACAAATCTATTTTGCGTTTTGTTTTTGTTTCTTAGATAGGGTCAAGATGAGATGAGCCTAGTGTAATAATTTTCGATGAATTTACGAAAAGCGGAAGTGTTTTTTTTTGTTTCATGTTGAATTTTTTTATTTTAAAATGTTTGATTTAGTTTTAGTTTTGAGAAATGACATGTCAATAATCTGAAATATCTATATTATTATTAAGAGAACACACGTTTTTTTTTGCCAATTCTACCAAATTTACCCTTTAATCTTAGGTAAAGTATAATAAACTAATTTATAATTTTCATTGACATATTAACTTTTATTTATCTCAGATTTTTTTTGTTTTTTGTTTTTCCCCAAATGTTGCGGCAATTTCCCCCCATTTTTTTTAGGAAAATCCTATTTTTCTCCTCATTGACTGATCTTCATGTTTCAACCGTAAAGAAAACGTACGGTTTGTTTTAAAAAATAAACAGTTTTATTTTCATTAGCGTCTATATTTTTAATTTTTTTATATATTTATTATTTTATTTGTGTAAATTACAAGAAAGATCAGTCAGAAGTTTTCTTTCAAAATAAGGTCAGTCCCTTTTCTATATCACTAAGAGAGGAGCTTCCTTTCCCTAGAATCTCATATATATATATATATCCTCACAATAAAAATTGGGAAGTCACCGTGCATGAAATTGTCTATCACTTAGCAATTTTATTTGGCCATGAATGCATGGTGTTTGTATAGCATTAGTTGTACGATTATTATACTTATCCACTTAAGCAGGTAATCGACACCTACCAGACCACCCGAAAGACCACCAGGAAGGCTCCAACTTCTCTCACAAGACCAACCCCATCCGAGCGCACACGCGCCCGGGGGGCGCACACCCGAACTTGGGGATCAGACATCAGCAAGTGCACCAGTCCCACATCGAAGTACACAGGCAAGTACCAAGCTCAACCACCTATATATGTAAGGTATTTATTACAGGTAAGATCATTCCATCTATCTCATCGAGAGACAGCCGACTCACTCGATCCATATTACTATACACGCACGTTCGCCTGACTGTTATATCCAATACATCATCTGACTTAGGCATCGGAGCGTTGAAGGCGGGCCACCCCGTCTTGACCCCTGACCGCCTGTTCATTGTTGTATTCTTCTAACAGCCGCACCCGAACGCGCACACCCGACCACCCGGAGAGTCCGCACACCCGAAGGAGGGGACCGCCCGACCATCCGAACAGCCCCAACGTTCGGGCGCACCAGGAGGAGAGGGAAGTCTATTCGTATTGCTTCTGCCCCATTACGCCCCCGCGCGTAATTCGGTAGAAACACATGGCTCTTTATTTTTTTCTTTCTTGTCCATCTTTGCACTACATATCTATCTAAAAGAAGTTTATATATAAGAGTATTAATCTGTATATACGAGGCACCAGATACATATACATCTCTTGTCTTCCCCTTTTGTAAACCTATTCCCGATCAATAAAATTTTCATCTTTGTTCATCTACAACTACTACTATCTCTGTATAAATATACTACTACAATTACCTAATAGTACTACTACCACTACTCATATATACTACTATTCACTGCATATTCCATACATCATCACTTACTGTATAAATCATCATTAACCATTGATCCATCAGAAGAACACTAGTAGCTATTCATATTTATAGTTGTTCATGAGTTCATCATCATGTCAAGTAGCAGTCTATACCCATAGAAGTTCATATTCATACTTTTAAAACTGTTATATTCGAAGTTCATTATCCATGCATGTCAACCAAGTAGATGTCTGTAATCATTGATGTTCATCCTCGAAGTAAGATCATTACAACACTTGCATATCAAGTAACTATTCTTCCCTTGCATGTTGAGTAGCTTTTCATACCTTCGTAGCAGATCACTTTATAGAGTCTTGAAGAATCTTGACCAATCTTCCAACACCTTTGTATAAACGATTGTACAGATTTCTGTGCTAGTACACAACGGTAGATTTTCTCAACCTTTAATTTTTGGTTACTCTAGACGACTTCTTGTCCAAAAATAGGGAAAACTGAAATAATTACATGATTATATAGCTAAACTAACGATCATAATTTTCTTTCATGACTTTCAATTATAATTGAATGTATGTTAAAATAATTATTAGAAATTAAGCCAGGGGATCTCTAAGTACAAAAACCTCGATTTCTGTCTTTTGTAGCCCTTGAGTTGGCTTTTGTTACAGTTTTAAGTTTTTGAGCATGTTCAAGACCGAGTTTTTTATGATTGTTGTGGCCTTACAAATATAACTGAACCCACACTTTCAAATTTGGTATCAGAGTCTAGTCTGGCTTTATAATCGTATAGTTATAACAGTAAAGTACCTTGAGGATGGAAGTCATCAACAAAATCAGTGATAAAAGAGATGTTTACTCTTGTATGTTTTTACATGTTTGATTTCTTTGTTGCATGTGTGTTTTTCTTTATTGCATGTGTCTTGTTTGATTATTAAAAAATAAAACAAAAAAAATTGTATATCTTTGTTATCTGAATTTGTATGATCGATTACCTTAATTTGAAATTAACTAAGCATCAAAAAAGAAAAATAACTTTGGATCAAAATAATTTAATTTGTTATTTTTCGCAGAAAAATCACAAGCATCTTTTACACAGTGAAGACTTTTCCATAATAAATAGCATTGTTGATCTTATAATAAGTCGAGCTGAGCATATAACACTACAAGAAAAATGCACCTAGACCACGGACGATTTTCGTCGTCTAAGTACTTAGACGATGGAATATCCGTCGTCCAAGTTCTGTGCTCCAAGTGCTGTCGTCCAAGCACTTGGACGACGGAGATGGATAATTCCGTCGTCTAAGTGAGACTTAGACCGCGGACATTTTCCGGGGTCTAAGTGTTCACTTAGACGACGGAGATTGTCATCTCCGTCGTCTAAGTGAATTTTTAAATTTTTTATCACAAAAAAAATTTTATTTTTTAAAAAAAAATTAAAAATTAAAAAATTCACTTAGACGACGGAGATGACAATCTCCGTCGTCTAAGTGAACACTTACATTTTTTCAAAAAAAATAATTTTATGTTTTTTTAAAAAAATTAAAATTTAAAAATACACTTGGACGACGGAGATGACAATCTCCGTCGTCTAAGTGGTGATTTTGCAAAAAAAAAATTAAATGAAAAATTCATGAAATGCTAATTAATAATTTAATAATTAGCATTTAATGAATTTTTTATTTAATTTTTTGTAAATCAATATTCATAATATTGCAAAATTTATTGAATATTAATTATTAATAATATATAATACGTACAAAATTCATAATGAATAAATAATTTAAATTATTATGGATATAAATACAATGAATACAAAATTCATAATATAATAAAGTACATTAATCTAGCCTAAATAAACAAAATTAAGCTAAAACTAAACTAATTATAGGCGGCGGTGGTGGTGGCGGCGCCGGTGGTGTTGGCCGGAATGTGGAGGCCGGTGGTGGAGGTGACAATGTAGGCGGTAGCTAGTGGTGTGTGGTGGTGGTGGAGGCGACGTTGTAGGTGGTGGTGGTGTGTGGTGGTGGCAGCGACGGTGGTGATGCCGGTGATGGCGGCAACGGTGGTGATGTTGGCGGTGGCGGAAACGGTGGTGGTGGTGATGATGATAGTGGATGGTGATGGTGATGATATATGGTGGGTGGTTTGATTGGGGGGGGAAAGATGGAGAGGGAGAGAGGGAGAGGGAGAGGGAGAGGGAGAGGAAAAAATGAAGAGAGATTGAGAAAATGATGAATTTATAGAGTTTTAAAACACTTAGACGACGGAAAATCAGTATTTCCGTCGTCTAAGTGCTTTAAATTTTCAAACAATACCGCCAATTTTTCACTTAGACGACGGAAATACTGATTTTCCGTCGTCTAAGTGATTTAAATTTTTGCCAAAATTTTAGCGGGAAAAGAATACCGCCAATTATTTTGACTTAGACGACGGAGATGACAAATTTCCGTCGTCTAAGTGGATTTAAATTTTTGCCAAATTTTTAGTGGGAAAAACACCGCCAGAAATTAAAAATTTAAAATTTCACTTAGACGACGGAGATGAGTATTTCCGTCGTCTAAGTGAATTTTTTTAATTAAGTGAATTTTTTTATTTTTTTAAAAAAAATTTAAAAATTTAAAAATGCACTTAGACCACGGAGATGACCATCTACGTCGTCTAAGTGAATTTTTAAATTTTTTTTATTTTTTTTTTTAAAATTAAAAATTTACAGAATTTTCACCTAGACCACGGAGATGACCATCTCCGTCGTCTAAGTGAATTTTTTAAAATTTTAATTTTTTTTAAAAAAAATCAAAAAATTATTTTTTAAAATTAAAAATTAAAAAAATAATTTGTAATGAATTTTGTATTCATTGTAAAATTATTTTTTAAAAATAATTTGTAATGAATTTTTGGACCTGTAATTTGAATGAAATTGTCGTAAAATATCGATTAAAGAATCGTATATATAAAAAGTGGGATTTAAGACGATGAATTAATTTACGTATTCAAACTTGTTAAGTATCTACTAATATGTATAACTTAAGTGTCGGTACGTATAGGCTCATTGCACATCGACGCTCACACTCCAAGCATTGTTTACTCTATGGTCTCGACGAAAAGAATATGCATTGGGACATGGTCTAGATGGTCGTTGTCTTAGGTGAAATTACGAAATTTTCACTTAGACGACGGAAATGCACATTTTCCGTCGTCTAAGTTCTTACTTGGACGACGGAAATGCACATTTCCGTCGTCTAAGTGAAAACATGGTTTAGGGGAAAGGGCTTTAGGGTTTAGGGTTAAAGTACTTAGACGACGGAAATGTGCATTTCCGTCGTCTAAGTGAAAACATAGACCGCGGAAACTTTCTCCGCGGTCTAAGTGAAATTTTTAAATTTTTGAAATTTCACTTAGACGACGGAGAAGTGATTTTCCGTCGTCTAAGTGACACTTAGACCGCGAAAATTTTCTCCGCGGTCTAAGTTTCACTTAGACGACGGAAAATCACTTCTCCGTCGTCTAAGTGTTCACTTAGACCGCGGAGAAGTTTCCGTGGTTTAAGTGTTACTTAGACGACGGAACCTTTAAGGTTCCGTGGTCTAAGTGCATTTTTCTTGTAGTGTAAAGTTTGAGCAAAATAATTTAATTTGGATCAAAATAATTTATTTGTTATTTTTCGCAGAAAAATCACAAGCACCTTTTACACAGTAAAGAATTTTCTATTATAAACAGCATTGCTGATCTTATAATAAGTCAAGCTAAGCATATAAAGTTTGAGAAAAATAAGCATAATACTACTTTACAACATATTTTTTTAAGCCTTTTCAGAAAAACTCCTCACAAATTATCCGACAAAATTTGAGTTTTATTTCATCTCAATTAGAAGATAACAATAAAAATATACAACATTTTCCTAATTGAAAAGAAATTAAAGAGCTTATTGATTTCATTGATAGCAAGCCGAAGAAAGTTGAATTACAATCTTTGGAAATTCTTGAAAATCTAAAACTTTAAATAGAAAAAATACAATTAATTCAAAAAGAGTTAACTGAGCAAGTAGAGAAGTTACATAATAAAATTGATCGGTTATTGGTTTGATGACCGATAAATCATAATAATTATTTACAAGCACTTAAGGAAGTTGGTAAATTGGATGACGATCCGGTAGGATTTTCGAGTATCACAACTATTGTTCCAAGCAATAATATTCCTATAAGGCAAAATAGTACTATTATTCAATTACTAAATAATTTATAAGAAAATTTAGATAAATCAAAAATTAACTAATAGATATTAATCTAGCATTAAATACATCTGCATCATCTTCTATTCCAGCATCTTTAATTAAAAAGTTGGAGAATTTGAGCATCAGTAATCAACCAAGAAGGGTAAGAATTAATTCTTTTGATAATACAAAATTGAAATTTTTAAACAAAAAAGAAAAGAAATAATATGAGCAGATGATATTTACCATAATGAATAAGAAGTGCAAGACTTTTTAAGAAATGGATTTTTACGATCACAAAAGAAAAAGCATATTTTATATCAATTGGAAACATTTGAAAATCGTAATAGCATTGTAAGTAGCATTAACCAACATGAAATCAGTTGTATTCATAAAGAAGTCACTTTAAATTTATTGAGCGATCAAACAACTGAGTAACTTAAAAAACTTTATTATTCACAAATACATATTGGAAGAATACTAATCGGCATAGCAGGATTAACTCAAGTACAAGTTAGTAAAAAACCATTAATATACATATATGATGATAGATAGGATAACCATCAACAAGCACCAATCGCGCAGAAGTTGATTTGAGCACTAATTTAGTTATAATTGGTTGTACTCCAAATTATGTAATGACAATTAAAAAATTTAGCAAGCATAATAAAGTAAGCATTAGAACGAAAAATTATAACAAGAAAGGAGATTTCAAAAATCTTAATGTTAGTCTATTATATGTTGGTAAAGTGTCTGATAAATTTAATTACAAATTTATTGTCGAATTTCAAAATTTAGTACAAACTTTTGCCAGTAAGCATGTCAATATGATTAAAGCAAAACCTGTTGAGAACAGCTTTTTAAAAGAAACTCAATGGTCGTTACCAAACCTACACGGGTCTAAAAATAGACAACCAGATAATGTACAAATTTTTGAAAATCATTTAGGAGAAGCATTTGTAAGATTTACTAATTATTGTCAAATGAAAAATATTACCGATGATTTGGAAAGTGAAGCAGAAATAAATATGATTTTTGATAATCTTGAAATAAATATGGTTGAAAATAATTTTGATAGTATTGTTGATAAAGTAATTGAAGATATTAATAACTTAAGTGAAGACCAATATATTAATAAATACAAAACTTATGAATTGGGTTTACATCAATTAAATGATAAAGAAATGAAGCATTTAATATTGAAAAATTGGGCTTGAACATATATTAGGAGAAAAAGAATATAACAATATGTTACTCGAAATTGAGTGTATGCCTGTCGAAGAACCACAAAGTTCCACTAGTGCTTCTGGTGTTCATGTAAATTCTTCCATAGGAATATCTGAGCAAAAATATCTAAGACCCTAATGAGTCTTATACCAAGCGGAATATATACTACTGTAACACCCCGACCCGAGATTTATTATGTTATTTTGATTAAACGTTAATCGTCGATGGTAATTAGTTTTTACCGTTGGTAAATATCACCGACGTTTCGTCGGAAATTTATCGATTAAATTTTTTCAAGGTATTTCTTTGATAAAAGTCGTAGACTTTACCAACACGAGTTTGTGGCCACGTAAAATGTTAAAATTGAAGTTACGATGAAGAAGTTATGGTCCGCGAAAGTTTTGCAAGATTTTACAGATTTAATTTAGTCGCAATTTGCGAGTATAAGTATGACTTTCCGAAAATGAAAAGTATTTTAGTCAGCAAAATTTTTCTTTTTTTTTTCTCTCTCCTCTCGCCCGTGTCTCTTTCCTCTCTTACGCGAGCTGAAATCGTCGACGACAGAGGCTTGCCGCTGGGACATAAAAACGGCGGAGCAAGGTGGCAAAATCTTCCTCTCAATGCCCTTTATCATTTCCCCATAAACTCTGCATCTTTTAGTTCTTGATTTTGCTTGAAATTGCAAGAGAATGTCCAGGAATCCCATGAACCCTAGAATTTGGGGTCGGCCTTTTCTTGGCCAATTCGACTAACAAGAAGCACTGGGCTTTGTAGCCCACATCAGCATGACTCTATCCATAACAAGACTTGTTCCAATTCCAACTGAAGACGAGGAATCGTCAATTTGAAGTTTTTGAGAATTTTTGGAGTTCTTGACTTCAAAGGTAATTTCGATGATTTGTGGACTGAATTGGTTGATGTTGTAAAAGACAAAGTTGTTTTTGGGTTGATTTTGAGCAAGTTGAGCTTCGGGTCGCCCAAAAAAGCCACCAGAGCCGCTGCGCCGCAGTCGCTGACGGTAGTCCACGGCAGCGCTCCGACGAGGGGATTTTTGGCAAAAATTATATGTTGTTTTACTCGTAATTGCGTACCGAATGTAACGAGAAGGTTATTGAATTGAATTGGACATTGTAAATTAAGACATGTGATTAATCGGATATTATTTAAACGATTTTACGATATTATTAAACTATTGAATCGATTGTCGATTCGATTTCAAGTCATGTAACGTTTGAGGAATATGTTGCGATTATAAAAAGGATTCAAGAATTTGACTTTGAAATTTGATTAGCTCATCATTAATTTGGGAAACACGTTGTTCGAGAATGCGAGGTTCTCCACTATAATGCTCGTTGGTATACGAGTTTAGCTATTCATTATGATTTTTGATGATTAGTTATTAAATACTAATCTTTATTTTAGGACGACATATTAGCAGCCAGTAGCAAATGTTTAGAAACGTTAACTGACAGGCTTTGGCTGGATGGGATTCACGGCACAGTACTGTGAGTGGACCTTTTAGTTTCACAGTCGATAACGAGTTCATTTTTTTCAGCATTTTAATATTTCAGTTTAATTTATAGTATGTTTTATAGCATTTTAATTTAGAGGTTAATTTTTGGTGGTTTTATTTAGTTGCATCGATACTCTAACTATTCGATTGATCACCTGAAAGCCGGTCGGACTGGGTTAGGAAAAACACCCTGCACGACTCAAATTGTCTCAAGTTAGGACAAACACCCTAAACGATCCCATTACTATACTTTTTATATATACGGTCGTTCCAGGTTAGGACGAACACCTTGAACGACCACCTCTAGTTGCAGTTCAGTTTATGATATTTGAACTCACATTATTTCACATAAATCAGCGAAAAGGCATACAGTTAGAGTTTTATAGATTTACAGTTTATGATTTTTGTCCACTCACTCCAACGTTTTATTTTTTTTATGCTTTTTCCTGGGTCTTTTTTTTTAAATTTCCCAATTTGCAGGTTAGTCGGCTGAAGTTGTGACCGTTCAGAGTTCGAGGCATGACAGTTCATAGCTTCTGTCTTCTCAATGTAGGTTCTCAGTTGAAGTTTAGGGTTGCTCATACTAGAGTACCTGGTACTGATTAGTCAGTGCTAGATATTCTACTACGGGTCCCGCAAGACTTACTCTGAATTACTACGGTAATCTGAGCGGGCCTTGTCAACTACTCATAGCAATTATGAAGCAACTAGACCGCATAGGAAAAATCTAATTCCTTACACAGGAATTGAGCATGTGAGCATAGCCAGAAATATATTAAATCTGAATCAAGTAGATTAAATGATTAAATGATAAGGAAATGAAGCATTTAATATTGAAAATTGGGCTTGAGCATATATTAGGAGAAAAATAATATAACAATATGTTACTCGAAATTGAGCATGTGAGCATAGCCGGAAATCGAATTCATTACATCGATTAAATGATAAGAAAATGAAGCATTTAATATTGAAAATTGGGCTTGAGCATATATTAGGAGAAAAAGAATATAACAATATGTTACTTGAAATTGAGTGTATGCCTGTCGAAGATCAACAAAGTTCCATTCGAGCTTCTGGTGTTCATGTAAATTCTTCCATAGGAGGATCTAAGCAAAAATATATAAGACCCACTAATGAGTCTTATATCGAGCGGAATACTACTCATAGAAATTATGAAGCAGCTAGACAACATATGAAAAATCGAATTCCTTACACAAGAATTGAGCATGTGAGCATAGCCGGAAATATATTAAATCTAGATCAAGTAGATCCATAAGATTGAGAGAAAACTATAGAACGATAGGAAAAAGGATGTGTTCTTGCTGAAATCATATTAGATTTTACAAATACAAATGATATGTTAGATTATTTTGAGCATACCTTGGATGATATGGTTTTTGATTTCTTTCAATTATGGAATGCAAAAAATTCAGATGATTACCAAGCAGCAAAATTAACATTTAACATTGATACTTTTGTTAATTAACTTATTAAATTTGAGTTTTTGGATCATAATCGACTTGATGGAAGAAATGGGTAAAGAGCATATTCAAGCAATTCATAATTTAGAGCAATTACAAATATGTGATTTACAATATATTGGCGAATACACTTATGATTTCTTTAAATATTTGGGTAGAGCTGGTAGAATAAATTATATAAATCTAATAAATACTTATATGAAAAAAATAAAAGGACCTATAAGAGAAAAAATATGGAAAGAATGACGAAACCACCACAGGAAAAACGATATAGCAATTGGCCCTCGAACTCAAGATGTATATGATATATTACGAGATTAGTGTGGCCAAATAAAAGTAAAAAGACAAATAAGAAAGTAATTTTGCATGAGCTGTAAAAAAATTGATTTACCTAAAAAATATGGGTGTCATTGAAAAAAAAACGTACTAAGAAAATTAAGCAATATAAGAAGAGTTATAAAAAGAGTTATAAGCCTCATAAGCAATATAGATGGTTTGACATACAACCTTCAAGAACCTTTATAAAACGAAAATATATACCTAAGCAACTTAAGAAACGAAACACTATACCTTGGATGAGAAAATATGAAGCACCAAAAGATAAGAGCACTTGTAAATGTTACTTTTGTGGTGATGTTGGTCATATAGACCAAAGTGTCCTAAACTAGAAAAACAACTTAAAGAAAAAATTCAATTACTTGAGCAATTTGATTTGAAAGAAGATAAAGATTTGGAGAGAATTTATAGTTTGGATAATTTAAGTGATACTAAAATCATTTATAGCATTAATAACATTGATATGTTTTCTGAACCAGAATCTGAGTGTTCTGATAGTTCAAAAAAAACCTAGAGAAAAAATCGAATTACTTGAGCAATTTGATTTGAAAGAAGATGAAAATTTGGAGAACATTTATAGTTTGGATAATTTAAGCGATAGTGAAAGCATTTATAGCATTAATAGCATCGATATGTTTTCTAAACCAGAATCTGAGTATTCTGATAGTTCAGAAAGTGAACTAGAAGACATATGTATGTTGAAGAGCAAGAAGAACTTAAATACATAAATTTGGGATGGACATAAGAATGTAATAAATGTAAGAAAATAGTAGCAGAAAAATATTATACGAGCAAAATAATATTTTGTAAGTCTTGTTATAATAATAGAGCATTAGAGGTCAATTCTCTTTAAGAAGAAGTGAGCAAAATACAAAAATTTGATGTCAAAAAACAAAAAAATTAGTACCTTAATAACAATTAATTTTGAGCTTGAATTAGCAAAAAATCATAAAATACAAACAGTAGCAATGAATGATACTGGGAGCACTAAGAGCGCCACAAGAGAAGTTAGTACCAACACAATATAGGCAAAAACTTGTCAAACCAGTTCAAATATCTCAAAGGGATTCTAGAACTGTATACATCACACATTGCCTAAACTACATACCTCTTTGGATTGAAAAACAACAATTTAATTTACCTTTAACATTTGTTTCTCCAGTAGGAGCTTATCTATTTATTTTGGGGTTAAATTTTTAAAAAGTTTGCAAGGTTTTATTATAATAAACCTCATATAATATTTTACAAAAGAGCTATAACTACTACAGGTCAAAGCAATCTATTAGAAGCATATATTAATTTGAGCTTAGAAGAGTCAAAGGAAGAGCAAAATGATTTTGTTAAAACTACAGAAAATGAATTTTTTGAAGAGCAAAATATTGAGTATGATGAGTTAATTTTTGAATTAGAATACCCAACTTGTGAAAAAATAGCATCTTTTGAAATAATACATTTTGATAGACCTAAAGCATTGGAAGAATTATTACAACTAGCAGAGCAGACAAGCATTATTGGTGAAGATCCACAATTATATTGTAGAAAAAATAAAATCTTAACAAAATTAGATATTATAAACCCATATTTAACAATTAAAATAACATATATGCCTTGTAATTTGTTAGATAAACAAGAATTTGAGCAACAAATTAAAAAGCTTTTAAATCTTAAAGTAATTAGACCATTTAAATCACGACATCGATCAACAACGTTTATTGTTCGAAAGCATTCTGAGCTTAAACTTGGAAAAACACGAATAATATATAATTATAGAAGATTAAATGATAATACTTATGAAGAAAGTTATAAGTTACGTAATAAAGATAAATTAATAAACAAAACTCATGAGAGCAAATACTTTAACAAAATTGATTGTAAATCAAATTTTTTTGGCAAACTCGACTAGCAAAAGAGTCGATAGAGTGGACAGCCTTCACTTGTCTAGAATGACATTTTGAATGGCTAATCATGTCATTTGGGTTGAAAAATGTATCTTCCATTTTTTAACGTAAAATGGACCAAACTTTTAAGAAATATGATAGTTTTTGTAGTGTATATGTTGATGATATACTTATACATAGCAAAAATTAAAATAAGCATAGAAAACATTTGGAAATAATTTTGAGTGAATTTATATTATTATTAGCAAAAATAAAATAGACTTGAAAAAACAAGATATATAATTCTTAGGAATCTATACCAAGTCAGGTATTATACAACTACAAGAGCATATAACTAAGAAAGTTGTTGACTTTTTTAATAAATTAGAATATAAAAAGTAATTACAAGCATTTTTAGGACTTCTCAATTATGCTAGAAATTTCATTCCTGATTTAAGAAGAAAAAATAACAGTTTTACATAGCAAAATGAGCAAAATCGGACACAAATATTTTAATACCGAAGATATTAAATTAGTTCAGTATATCAAAAAAAAATTACTCAACTAAAACCATTAGCATTACCTTTAGATAATAGCTATAAATTTGTTGAAACAAATGCATCCTCCCTTGGATAGGTATGAATTCTATACCAGAAAAAGAGTAGAAAGCAATCAAAATCTAATGAGCAAATATGTAGATATATTTATGACAAATTTAATGATATTTAATCTCAATTATCAACAACTGATTTAGAGATATTAGGTATTATAAATTTTCTTGAAACATTTTCTTTGTTCTTGCATAATGAAGTGTTTACCATAAGAACTAATTGTCGAAACATTGTTTCTCATTAATAAAATTAGTAGTAATAGACAAGCAACACGTAGATGTGTTAGTTCTATAGATGCAATCACTGACAATGGATTTAAATCACATTTTGAGCATATTAAAGGAAGTGATAATATTTTAGCCAATATGTTGTCTAGACTAATTCTTTGAATAATTTGCAGAAATAGACCCAAGAGGAGCATCTTCTTCAAATCCTAAAAGGCCATGGAGCATTCCTCCAAACACTTTAAGCATGAGCATACCAGCAAGGTCACCTGTAAGACCAATAATACAAACTCACATCTACGGAAATATCCATGTTCAAGGAGTCATAAGGTGTGAATATCAATATAACTCTTGGCAAAAATTTTGACCGAAGCAAAAGATATTTCTCGATAACTTTTGGAATCTAAAAAATCAACCTCCACAAATGAATGTTGCAATTAAAAAATTGGTGCGAGCATTAGAGAATGAGTTTATAGAATATAATCAAATAGTGGACAATCTTAATAAGCAACTCCAGCCTTTACAAGAAAGTTATGCTCTACTATCTTTTGAGCGTAATACAACAGTAGGCAAACTTACTACTTTGGAGCAACACCAGGAAAGATTGAACCAACTACATAGCAACTTGCATCTTAATTATGCACAACTTCAAGAATAATTAGAGTTTGAGAGAAACAGGGCAGTGAGCACACATAGATACATTCCTCAGCATAATCATTTAGCAATTAATCCCATAAATGAGCAGCAAGGAATACTTCCTCCCAAATTAAGCACATATTCTCTGTGTGTTCTTACAATGGAGCTATTTTGTGGTCATGGAGTAAAAGAAGTGTTTTGTCTCTATCAACGATCAAAGCTGTTAATATGCCTTGAATCAGGTTTGTATACCGATAGCATACGGGGGCCTCGCTGTCCTGACAGCGAGTCGAGGTCTGGGGGCGACACGCCTTGGTAGGGGCTCGGGGGCAACGCCCCCGTAGCTAAATGTAATCCGAGTCATGTTGGACTTAGGTTTTCTGTTGGGCCTACCATTCGGGGTATATATATATATATATATATATATCCTTTAAGTTATTTAACCTAGTGTGATATTCAGTAATCTGTAATCTGGTTTCCTGAAGATAATAAAACTGTTCTCCTTCTGTCTGTGGACGTAGCTAACATATTGTTAGTGAACTACGTAAATCTGTATTCTTTCTTACATTCGTTATAACAAAAGCTTCTTTCTTTACAAAGAGTCATCCAAAGATTTCTCTTTGACATAAGGAAAAATCTCCAACCTGGAATGAGCATTATTAGCAAAGTAGAGCATCACCATCCTGATGAAAAAATTAAGTATCAAATCCTTCTAGCAAACATGGATATGACAACCTACCAAAAACTACATTTTGAGCATGAATGAGTAGTTCATCCTCTTACTCCACGACTCTTATTGAAAAATGATTTTCTAGTACATCTTACATGAGGAGTAATCATATAGTCATTTTTGAGCAATCTTAGAGAGAGCATAATACAGTACTTTGAAACTCTAGAAAACAGTCTTCTTCTGAACATTAACAACATTCCACCAGTAAGATTTAACACTAGTTTGAGCCATGATCTAGCCCAACCTAAAATTGTTATGGAGCAAGCCATCTTTGTACTTGGACCAATAGGATCAAATGTCATTAGAATACCCAATACTGAAGACATTAAGATATATAGAGGGGCACAAATGACTTACCATGAACTTTGAGAAGATACACATTTCAACCTGGTCAAGCAAGGCAAAGACTATAGTCTCTACTCCACAAGAATGAACAGAAGATTGAAAAGAGATGATCGTCACCTTCGCATGAGCTTATCCTTTGAAACTGCTTATAAACAATTCCGAGCACAAGAAATAGCAAGGATAGCAATATTCCAAGGAGATGAAGATTAAGATGAAACCAACCACTGACGAAACTTATCTGATGTTGAGTTGGATTTCACATAATGGGCAACACAATATAACTAATATGATAGAGGGATGAAGTTTCCAAGTAATCGAGGAGCACATGGAGTATGAATAAGAAAACGAATTTCATATTCAACCGCTGAAAGACTTTGTCAAACTTTTCGTTTTAAAATTTTGTATGATATAATAAGGGTATAAGAGTTTTTTCACTATAAAATAACCAAAAATGACCTAAACACAAAATTTTCTTTTAGTGACCTTATTTAATATTTTCTTTTTTATTTGCTTGTGCGCATGGTTGTGTGTACTTTTATCTAGTTGATTACTAATTAAATGGACGACTCATATCATGATGTGTAAAACTATGTGTCAAAATATGTGTCTTCTCGATCCGGACCCATAAAGAAATTGTACACCTTAATCCACAACTTCATTTAGGCCTACATGAAAAGGCCAAGGGAAGCACCAAAATTACGCAGAAGTTTCTCTCCCACACACGCTTCAATTTCACACATACATTACATCCTCATGGTCTAGTGACTCTAGTCATACTCATAAAGAGTCTGTCATACATGATAGGTGCACCATCATTCATTTCATTGACAATGGGAATGGGAATGGGAATGGTTATGGCCATCTCAAAATAACCCACCCACCTGCACAAACACAACTGGTCTCTCCTGCCTCCTCCCCCTTTAAATACCCACCCACGTCCTCTCTACACTCTCCACATTTTCTCCCACTACTACTACTACTTCCATTTTCTCTCGCAACAATTTCTCAAAACAAAAACTACTCGATCACCAATGGGCGCCGTCAGTACTCTCGCTCTTCCTCCCTCGCTTTCAAATCTCCATGAGAAATTTAACTGCCTTATTCTGATGTTTGTGTTTTCGTATAAATGCAGAAGAAGAGCGACGGCGGAGACAGCAAAAAGGGCGGCGACGGCGCTGCTGCCACGAAGAAGGAGGAGAGCCCCATCACTGTCGTCCTGAAGATCGAAATGCACTGTGAAGGCTGCGCTACCAAAATCGTCAAGACACTCAAGAACTTTGACGGTAGTTACTACTCTTCAACCCACTTCCTCTGTTTTCATAATGCTCGGTCGATTTTAGTTTTTCTATATCTGGGTTTCTGTTTTTTCTCCACAGATTTATGAGCTTTTGTTGTTATTTTTTTTTTTTGCATGAGAGAAAATAGTATATTCCCAACAAAAACCCAGATTCGAAATTTGAAGTTGGTTATGGTTTTCAGGGGTGGACACAGTGAAGCCAGAGTACGGAGCCCACAAACTGACGGTGGTCGGAAAGGTGGACCCTTCCAAGCTCCGTGAGAAACTCGCCGGAAAACTGAAGAAGAAAGTGGACCTCATCTCGCCGCAGCCGACGAAGAAAGACGACGACAAAAACAACAACAACAAGACCGCCGAGAAAGCTGAGAAACCAAAAGACGACGACAAAAAACCCAAAGAGGTAATTAATCCACTGCTTCATGACCACCTTAGTCTTATTGTGCACTCTCCTTTACCATCCTATCTCTGTTTTTATTTATTTATTTAATTCGAATTTTAATGTTAAAATTTTGATTTAATCAGCCTCCGGTGACGACGGCGGTACTCAAGCTCAATCTGCACTGCCAAGGCTGCATCGAGAAGATTCACAAGATCGTCACCAAGACCAGAGGTGAGGTTATCATTTCTCTATTTCTTTCTCTATTATTTAGATGTGACAAAAAACGGCGGCGTTTTGATGACGTTGTGTGTTTTGGTTGATGGTGTGGCAGGGTTTCATGACATGAGCATTGACAAGGAGAAGGATTTGGTGACAGTGAAGGGAGCAATGGACATGAAGGCTATGGCTGAGGCTCTTAAGGTGAGACTCAAGAGGTCTGTGGAGATTGTGCCGGCCAAGAAAGACAACAAGGACAACAAGGAGAAAGTCGGCGGTGGCGACAATGGGGGAGGTGGTGGTAAGAAGAACAAAGAGGGCGGCAACGCTGGTGGCGGCGGAGGTGGGAAGATTGATAGGGTGGAGTTTCCGGCAGGCCAACCCGGGTTTGGGCAAGTTGCTCCATATGGGTTTGTTGGGTATGACTATCCACCACCACCACCAATGATGAACATGGGAAATACTCAACATGCACCTCAGCTTTTCAGTGATGAGAACCCAAATGCTTGCTCAATTATGTGAATCAATGCAGCTAGCTAGAGAAGAAAAATGTAAATGAGAGACTAGTAGGCAGAGAGGTTTTTGGGGTTTATTGATGTGTTAGTTTTTGGTCCTTGTAGCCAGCTACTATCTTGGTCTGTTTATTATCAATGCTGTTGATCTAAGTTGGTTAAGAAGACATATTATGATTGTACATCGTTAATTTGGGCACAGACTCGTGAAATTTTCATTAGAAAGCTTTAGCTGATTAAATTGGTCAGATTTTGTTTCCTTCAGCACTAATATATTGTCTGTTTTTGGGTCTTACCGAACTTATAATTTAGGCAAGTTGAGTTGGAAGGTGAAGGCGGTAAAAATGGAGGCAAATGTTGGTAGTGTGAGGTCTTGAGGTGCAACTACTTGGACAGAGACATGTGATACCTCATCATTTACTGATTTTACTCCAACATTCAACCTCATTTGCACGGAGTATAAACTAGAGAAATAGATCAATGATCTGGAAAGATTCCTAATGGGAAATTGTTTATGGAGTTGGTCATTGAACCAAACTCATAGGTTTTAGTTTTTGGTTTCACTGGTTTGATTTGCTTTATTAGTTTAGTAAGGCATGTTTTTGTATGATACCAATTCAAGATATCCTAAGAAAGCATTTAGGTACCATTTGACAAAGTTTAGGACATGACAAAGAACTTATTCATTTTGGGTGGTGAGTACCATTTTGATAACTCACCAACACTTTCCTTTGTTTTCTGTCAAAGATTCATAGATAGTTATGTAGTCTCTAGTCGTCCCTTAAGTGAAAAATTTGATGGTAGTCTTATTAGGCTTTTTTAGTCAAAACATACGTCTAAAACAGCCATAACATATTTCATAATTTATATTGAAAAAAAATCACTTTGAACCGTTGATATATCAATATTATGCCCAAAATTTTAAAACTACATTAACATGATGTCTATAGTCATTTTCCGTCACAACACAAATGATGTGACATTTTTTTTTTTCAAAAATATAGGGAAAAGACTTTAATATCCTTACAATTTATATATTTTTTTAAAAAAATTCTTCTTTTTTTAAAATTTTTTATTTTATTTTTCTTTTTTCCTACTTTGATAATTTGAAAATTTGGGTATCACTTTGATAGTTTTTAAAATTCGGACATCATATTGAAAACTCGGCGAAACTTCAGACCCTAGGAGTGACTTTTTTCCTGAGAGTTCCTCTCCATCTCTCACTCGTCATCGAGTTCGCTGAAGACAAACCACCAAAAACGTTTTCGATTAACTAAGCTCATTACCCCGTCGGGAATGTCATACTCTCGACTATGGAATTTTTGAAATCCTAACAAATTTATAAACTAATCGTATTATTATTCCGATAAAGTCTAAGTCCCAATCGAACTAAGTCCAACTGGTTCAAGAACTTCTTCAATGTAATCATTAAATAATTATGAACAAGACGACATTAAACATCTGCCAAACACACATCAGTCGGATGCACTGTCAGAAACCACCGTTGGCGACAGCGGAGACACTTCATATTTCGGCGACCAGAAATCAAACATGTCCAAAATTAACCCAACAATCACTTTTTCAACTACACCTAAGTCCAATTTCAAATAGAACTCACCGAATAAACTTTCGAATCCAAGAACATCCAAAAATCCCCAAATCTTCAATTTGTCAATTCTCCCTCTTCAGTTTGAATTGAAGCTTGTCCTTTGTATGTAAAGACTCACAAGGAAGAGGGATATAAAGCCCAATATGTCTCATTGGCCGAATTGATGTCGAATCAATCGACCACAAATTTCTAGGGTTCTTGAATTTTTTTAACATTTCTCTCCAAATTCAAGCAAAACAGATGAGAGATGAGTGTTGCGGTTATGAGAAAAATATATAGGGGACTGAGACGAAGAGATTGATACCCAACACCACTATTTTGGATGGTTCGTCTCTCGCGAGCTCGACGACGAGTGAGAGATGGAGAGGAACTCCCAGGAAAAAAGTCCCTCACAAAGGTCTGAACTTTCACCGAGTCGTCAATATGATGCCCAAACTTTAAAAACTATCAAAGTGATGTCCAAACTCTCAAAGAAAAAAAATAGGAAAAAAAATAAAATTAAAAGGAAAAGTAGGAAAAATTATTTTAAAAAAATTATATAAATTGTAAGGGTATTAAAATTTTTTCTCCTCAGTTTTTGAAAAAAATATATATTAATTGTGACGGAAAATGGCTCTATGCATCACATAAATATAGTTTTGAGAGTTTGAATGTCACTTTGATAATTTTTGAAGTTTGGATATTATATTGATACATCGACAAAAATTGATAGTATTTTTTTTCCTTTTATATTTGTCTCGATGATATTATTCATGCAAACTATAACTCTTATTTCACTCTTACTCGACTTTATCATGAATAATAATCGGTTTAGTGATTCTTTGAATCATTACATAGAGCCACTGCATATATAGCATGAACACCAAGGTAACAAGCGAGTTATGTGCTTTGTACATAGACAAAAAAAAAAGTAAATCAAAGTAACGAGTGAGTATTTTGTATTTTTCAAACACAAGGTAATGAGCGAGTTATGTCTGTAGGCACAATGAAAGTGCAGATATCCATCTCCGATCCCTCTAATGTCACATGACAACTTTGATAATTCTTAGGTGGTCAGAGACTCAGAAGCCTTGCTTAGCCGGAGTTGCAGCTACTCAAGTACTCAACTACATAACCATGACCGGAAAGCATCTTTTTCAATTAAAGAATAAAATATTCATAATATCTTTGATATTTTTGTAATATTTTCGTGCTGTAGATTTCCCGATATTAATTCTACATATCAATATCTTTTGTCCGAAATTTCTAGAAATATTCGATATTTTCCGATATATCGCCGAAATCCTCGACATTTTTGAATTTATCCGACATTTTGATTTTACATATATGTTGATCGCACTAAATCAAAAACACAAAATCCTCCACACTAATAACCTAAAAACTCAATCAAATAAACTCTATAAATAATCAACAAAACACAATTTACAAGTTTCAAAACACATATTAATCATATAAGAATCTCATAAAGTTTAAATACAAATTTTCATGTATTTATCTCAATTTCCGTCAATTTTTATTGAATCGATATTTCATCGATATTTCCGTCGAAATATCCATATTTTGGACAGTCAATATATTTTCGATATTCGATATTTTACTCCTTGTTTTCACCATGAAACAATTGAGTATGAAGAAGGGAATTCACCTGCAGTAAAGTAAAAATTTCAGACTTGCTGGAGAGAGATGCACAATAACATACTGTTCCACCACAAGCCATCTCAAGTATTTGACAGCTACGAAAGGGCAAAGTCGGGTCTCCGTATATAAACATAGGCCGCCAGTCACATCTCGACAGCAAGGCCAAACAAGGGTGTCTCGTTTCCATTGTCGTACTATGCGCGCATATGGTGGCTGTTTTCCCTCTGCTTTAACTGCGTTTGCGGTACTACTAGTACTAGGACTGAAGGAGGAGAGTGATGGGAGGCAAGCCCAAGGAGCTCCTGCTGCTCCTCTAATCAGCGAAAGTGGTGGAGTGGTGGGAGTCGTGGAGACTGGTACTGCTTTGGTACTGAGGATACTGTACGCGACAACCATGGCTAAGCAAAGCCCTGAGCTCTGAATATATATAAACAGTGTGTGTATGTGTTGTGGGAAGGTACATCGTGAGTGGTGGTAGTGGTGGCTAGTGGGAAGGTACAGACGACATGCGCCCTGGCCAGCTCTATACTAAAAGTTAAAAATGCACCTTACTGACCGGCTAACTTCATACTCAATACGCACCTAAAGGGAAGTCTAGTGTGTTTTTCACTCGCTAGCTAGCTTTTTACTTTTTTTTTCTTCAACGTGAACTAAATTTGATCAATTACCAATGTAGCTTCAACTTGGTGGCTGTACCTAATACGGTGGAGTAAAATTTTAATAATTTAATAATTAATTAATTAATTAATTTATTAAAATAATATTTCTTATCGGTCTTAATTTAAAAACTTAAGTATTAATTTACTACTCGATTAATTAATAACTTCTTTAAATTAATAAATTTTGTTAATTTCGAAGTTATTAATTTATCGAGATTTTATTGTATGTAATTTTTACTTTTTATCTTGATCAATTATTAGTTAAATTATGAATTTGTTTACAGAAAATAAAATTTACGATAACTAGCGGTCGTTTGTTTGAATAGTAATTACTCGGAAGAAATGTTTTTCTTTTTTTAGAGAAACATTCTCGAGAGGAATGTATTTACAGCTAGCGAAAGAAACAGCCATGGTAGTGGACAAGTGGTATTATTTTACTTCGCAAATAAAGGAATTTTTTTTGGCAATTTTATGGTATTCCATTCTTGGTCACGAGCTGCCATTGCCGGTCGTGTAAGGTGCGTGTCGCGC
This sequence comes from Geum urbanum, assembly GCA_946800695.1. Taxonomy (NCBI): domain Eukaryota; kingdom Viridiplantae; phylum Streptophyta; class Magnoliopsida; order Rosales; family Rosaceae; genus Geum; species Geum urbanum. The sequence continues at coordinate 15,765,763 of OX327001.1, forward strand.
GCAGTATCATCATCATGTTAGTCTATAGGAGCTTATGCATGCATGCATGGCATATGATGATGCTCATTATTTGTGAGAAGTCATGCCACATATATATGGATCATAGATGCAATTCTCTTTTTATTTGCTTTCCTTCGAGAAAAAGACTTGAAACTTCCTCAGAAAGGTTACGAGGGCAAAAAGCCAAAAAGGAAAATCAATAGAAAAGAAAAGGAAACTCTTCTTTACTTCTTTTTTTTTTGGTCTGATAAACGCTTCTTTACATGAACAAACGAAACCCTTTTGTTTGTTACTAACCAAAAACACAAAAAGGTCATCTACACTTCTAAGAGAGGCAGGTTGTAAAGTTACAATTTTCTTTCTTATTTTCCATATATTCTTCGAGACTTAGAAGAATAGAAAAATTACTTAATAAAGAAGATTTGCCCCCCCCACCCCCCCCCCCCCCCCCCCCCTTAAAATAGAATACGAGGAGAGACTTACTAAAGAAAAATAATTTTCCTCAAAAATAAATTAAAATAAATAAAGGACATGCAAGTGGGCGTACAGTATCATGTTTAAATGATTACTTTTGATTTTGTCAATTTGGCAAGCTTTGGTGAGTTCATTTTTTTTAATTATTTTTAAAAGTCAAAACAACGTCGTTTGTATTATTTTGAAATATAAAACTCTAAAAGAAAATAACAAAATAATTCTCATTGTAATTTCTATCAGTTTCAGTTTTGCCCAAAAATATTATTTTTTTTCTGATAAAGATCTATGTCCAAACTCTTTAATTCAAATTTTTAGGTCCCCTCCCCCAGAATTAGTACGTGATATTGCAAATGAGATCGACACAATAGTTAACAAAGAATGCTTATACCCAATGTATTTGTTACCACCTAGATTTCTGAAATCCATTCTTCCTGATCGATCATATTAAAGATTTGGGAAACTTTCCAAACAAATTTAATATAAGTCCCTTTTAAATTGGAAAGAAACATAAGAGAAAAATTACGATTTGGATAATGGATATTCTAATTTCAAACCGATGTAGCGCCCAACAACGTACCTCACAAGCAGGCCGACCCTAATGTAGTGTAGGCAGAACGATGATCCAGGGCTCAAAATGTTCAGAAGCTCAATTTTTTTATTATCTAATAATATGTAAAAAATAAATTTAAAACTTTAAAAATCTTGCCATACATCCTCTTCGAGACCTGCCCTATGTCTTCGCTTAATTCTGATTCTTCTCTTCTAGTCTTCTTCAATTGTCCCCTCAATTCCCCAAAAATAGGCTATAATCAAGGAGAATATATATTTAAGGAGAGGACAATTTACACTTCAGAAATCTCTCTATAAATTGGTATCACTTTTTTCAAAAGACAATTTGTATCTTAATCTCCTATCTCAATCTTTTCAGTTTGAGTGTTTTGCTTCTTTGTGACAGATGCCCAAATAATCAATTACAGTTGGCCAGTTGGGGGATTGTGGTAGACGACTTAGACGATATTTGGCCATTTGAGATTTTGGGGCAGAGACCAATTACAATTACAATTGTCCAGCTTATGTGTGTTTTGAGCATGTTTCAATCCCTGATAGCTAGCTTTAAGTTTTGCTGATTTTTTTCTTTCTCTTCTATGCTTATTAGTTGTGTACAAATTGATGGAAAGAATTTAATTAGGATTATGCCGGCAGACTTGCAGTTTACTGATTGCATTTTTGGTTGCTTTGATTGCAGTTTACTTACTGAATTTAGAACTATGCAGGCAGACTATGTCATTTCTCCCATTTGGTTGCAGACAGGCCCGATCTTGACATAGGGCAAGCAGGGCGACAACCTAGGGTTCAAATTTTTCTGGGGCCCAACTTTTTTTATTGTTTGTAATATGATAAAAAAATTTAAAAAAACTAACTCCACACTCACACAACCTAACTTCCTCTTCAATAATCACTTTTCTCAGAGCGTCTTCAATAACGATTGTTCGTTGATTCTTCTCTTCTTCTTCTTAAAATCAATATTGAAAAAATATTTTATACATTCGTCTTCTCCAAAATCTCTCTGCCAATCTCATTTTTTTCTTCAGTTATCCTCTGATGTCTCTCAATCTTGTTTCTCAATACTCAATCGTTGTTGTTCACGAATTCAGGAATCTCATAATCATCTCCGTTAGTACAACCATACAAGAGGTAGTGTTTGCTCATCTATCTTAGATTGAATAGCCTTATACTATTTTTTTGACAAATCGATGCCTTTGCTTTGTAGTTTATGGGAGGATAGCCAATGCTATTTGCAATAAAACCTTTATTGATCAAGCAAATGAATGTTCGATCTAAACTTAGTTAGTCTTCCCAAAAAACTCACTTTTTGGATAAATTGTGAATTAGTGTGATAGCTTTATGGAATCATTCAATTTTCTTTTTGATATAGGCAATCAAGTCACCTATGACCTGCATAAAATCACTACAAGAAAAACGCACCTAGACCGTCGAGCGTTTCTGTCGTCTAGGTGCGTTTTTCCGTCGTCTAAGTACTTAGACGACGGAACCTCCGTCCTCCAAGTTCCGTGCTCCAAGTGCTATCGTCCAAGCACTTAGACGACTGAGAAGGTGAACTCTGCGGTCCAAGTGAAACTTAGACCGCGGAAATTGTCCGCGGTCCAAGTAAGAACTTGGACGACGGAGAATGGATTTCCGTAGTCCAGGTTGTTACTAAGACTGCGAACAATCTCCGCGGTCCAAGTAATAACCCGGATGAAGGAAATCCATTCTCCGTCGTCCAAGTACTTACTTGGACCGCAGAGTTTTTCATCTTTCTCCGCGGTCTAAGTTCTCACTTAGACCACAGAGAATTGATTTCCGTGGTCCAAGTGAGAACTTAGACCGCGGAGTTGTTGGGCTTTCTCCGCGGTCTAGGTGCCCACTTAGACCACGGAGAATTGATTTCCGTGGTCCAAGTGAAAACTTAGACCGCGGAGAAAGCCCAAAAACTCGGCGGTCTAAGTTCTCACTTGGACCACGGAAATCAATTCTCCGTGGTCTAAGTGGTTATTTTTTTTAAATTAAATTTTAAATTTTTGTTAAATATTAATAATTTAATTAAAAAACTACAATCTCATTTAAATAATTAAAAATGTTAAAATTAATTAAATAAAATAAATTTGTAATTACTTAATTAAATAATAAAAATTAATTTGTACATACATGAAATTAAATATAAATTAAAATATTGTTCGAAATCGGGAAAAAAACGATATAATAAACTACACAAATTAACTACTAAAATATTGGAGGAGCAGATGCGCCGCCGAGTCCCCGCCTCCAGCCGGGTCGTCGTCGTCGGGGTTCGGAGGAGGTTGACATTGTAGTCGAGCTTGATTTTTCATGAGGGCGACGAGTTTGGCTATCTGCGCTTCTTGCTGATCAAGCCTTTGACGCATAGATTGATTTTCCTCCCGTGTGAGTCGAGACTCTTGAATGGCTGCTTGAACGGTCGCAGCCTGAGTACTTTTCCTCGCCGAACCTCCCGTAGATGATGAGTCAGAGGTCGACAAATCTCGAATCACCTAAGGTCCCATCCCCCTAACCTCCCTTCCAGCTTTACGATCGTATACCTCATCGGCGATTGCAATTTGGCTCTCCATCGATAGAGGAGGCAGGTCTTCGGGCGACAAATATGGGTATGCAAGCTGAGTGTTGGCCAATTCCTCCTGCGCACGTTCTACCAACCTTGCCTAAAAAATAATAATTAAAAAAATATAATTAAATAATAATGAAATAATAACTACTATAATTAAAAGCACATATATATATATCACTTACGCTGTATTGACTCGCTTCATTCTCGAGCCCAGGCACAACGTATGCGCTTATGCTAGCATCGAGATAAGGGTGTTTGGAGCCCTTATCCCTATGTTCCTTGGCTATTTGAATCACTTGCTTGGCGCCGGAGGTATGGTGTTTGTCCTTCTTCCCCCGGTTGGTTTTATTGATTTCAGAGAATTTCTGTTGGACAACATAAATCATTAAAAAATTAATGAGTAACTAAAATAAAAATAATTCAATTCTCTTAATTTAAATAAAAAAAGTAAATACCTTATATTCTTCATCTTGGAAGTGGTTACACAACCACTGCCACTCATTTTCCCTATCCCCACGCAGCTTTACGGGGGTAGGCACGGGGCCGATATTGTCGAAGTACACATGAAGCTTGTACTTCCAATCATGGTAGATGGAGTTGGCGGTTTGGCTGATATGCCTAAGCATCGCCGGTGTGGGATCCACCTCATATTGTTCCTATCAGAAATAAATAGAAAATTATAATCGTATATATTATGAAATTATAATTTTTATTGGTTATTAGAAAATAAATTTAAAATTGTACGTATTACGTACTGAAGGTTCTTTAAACAGTTTCGCCTTCTCTTCATCCGGCAACTCCTTCCAAGTAGGGCATTCATATGAACCCGGCTACGAAGGATTGACCCTATGCTATGTGCCGAGAGACTAGCTAGCTGAGCTGTGGGAGGGCCACCGGTGAATTCGTTGTACGACAAGTCGATCTTTTATCGGTCGCCTTTAAAATTTTCTCTGATTTTCCGCATTTGACGAGACCGCGAGTCCTTTTCGGTTCTGGGTCAGTCGGGGCCCTCCTGAGCTTGCGCCGGGCGCTATAGAGGATAGATTCAGAGGTCGAGGATGCCTGAGTACTTCCTGCTGAACCGGGCGTCGGACTGGAATATGCGTCGTCATCACCGGTCAGGATAACTGGGGCAGCGGGAATTTCCCTAGTAGGCGCTGTCGAAGGACCAGCTGAAGGGTCCGGAGAGAGCGCGTCGTTGGCCTGCTGTAATTCCCAACTGACTTGCTCCACCAAGAGTCAAAGCATAGCATCTTCGGCCTCATGTTGGGCCTTTTTCTTTCCCGGCGGAGCCATTTAAACCTAGGAGTACATTGTTAAAATACATGATTACCATAATAACTATATAAAAAAATTTACGGTAATTACACCTTAGTATTAAGTGCGCTTAAGATTTAAATAGAGTACACTATCTTGGTATTTGGGTCGTTCAATGGACGTGCGACCCGCGCGATAAAGTGTAAACTTTCAATTAATCAGCCTTGGTTCAATCGAAAAACATGGCCAGTTAGGGATAGAGATAACGTTAGAGGCAAGACTAATTTCGACAAAACACCCCAAGGCTAACCAAATCAATGGTATATACTCTATTGGTGTCGTCTTTCTTAGATCCAAAACCTGTCACCAATCATAATCCGTTTCTAGACACCATGTCCGACATTCAGCCAATCTTTCGAAAATTTACACTCCCTCAAGTCCTTTGCAAACTCCGCCCTCAACCTCGTGTCCATAACTTCACTTAGGTTATGGTGTACGGTGATGAAATCTACACATCACGAGGAGTTAAGGAGATAAGCTAGAAAATGAGGCGCCATCTATTCCAAATAGTGCGACTTAATAAACCAAACTTATGTACTAAATTTAAATCAAAGACTACCAATTTACTACAAAATTCCCATAATTATCAATTAATTATTTTAAATTACATGCAATAATAATCACCAATTATACTATTAATTAATTAAATCAATAAATAATTATTATTTATCATGCATTTAATAATAATTATTCATTTTCCAATATAATTAATTATTATTAACAATATTACTATTAATTAATTTTAACTAATAATTATTCATTTACTAATAATTATTATTACCAATATTTAGTTATCATTACCAATAATAATTATTACTAATATACTATTACTAATACATTAATTACTAATTAATTAACCAATGTACAAATTAAATAATTACTTAAATAATAATGTTAATTAAAAAATATAATTATTACCTAGCTGGAAAGTCGCCGGAAAATCGCCGGAGTAGAGAGTTGCCAGAGAGAAGGAAAGTCGCCGGAGGAGGAAGGCCGGAGGTTTTGAGAGAGAGTGAGAGGAGAGGAGAGGAGAGGAGAGGAGGAAATGAGATGGGACGAGGAAAAGAGAGAATGAATAGTGTTATATATAGGCTTTCACTTAGACGACGGAGTCCTATTTTCCGTCATCTAAGTGCACTTGGACGACGGAAAAGAGCGTTTCCGTCGTCTAAGTCAACCGTTTCAAAATTTTGAAACAGCGCCCAATTAATCGGCGGGACGGTTTCAACCGCGTTAATTTTGGGCACTGTTTCGAATGTTGACTTAGACGACGGAGATTAGATTCTCCGTTGTCTAAGTCAACTTTCGAAACGGCGCCAAAAATTTAGGCGCTACAATCAACCGCCATGGGTTTTGAACTTGGACCACGAAGCTCCGTCGTCCAGGTGTGCACCAGGACAACGGAGAAAGGACATCTCTGTGGTCCAAGTTGAATTTACGTTAAAAATTTTTTTTAAATTAATTCGCAAGGAATTTGCCGATCTGTCATTCGAATGAAATAGTCGTAAAATATCGATTAACGCATCGTATATATAAACAATTGAATTTGAAACGACGAATAATTTTACGTCTTTAAACTTGTTAAGTATCTACTAATCTTTATGACTTAAGTGTTATTAAGTATAAGCTCATTTGCATATCGATATTAACGAAATTGAATTTGGACAAAACAACCATTGGATACGTTCGCCGTAACATAATATATAATTAGAATAATTTTCAGAAAATAATAAGTTCGTGAAGGGTTTCATCGGCACAGTCAACCGTAAAACTGAGATTTTGACAAACCGGAAACGTGGATACAAGACATTTCGTAACTCCGATTTTGGAATCGTCGAACCTCACACACCAAGAATTGTTTACTCTATAGTCTTGACGAAAAGAATATGCATTGGGAGATGGTCTAGATGGTCGTTGTCTTAGATAAAATTACGAATTCTGAACTTGGACGATGCAAATGAGCTTCTCCGTCGTCCAAGTGAGTACCTGAACGACGGAGAATGAGTGTTCCGTCGTCCAAGTGAGTACCTGGACGACGGAGAATCTCATTTACGTCGTCCAAGTACAAAACCCTGAATTTAGGGGTTAGGGCCTAACTGTTTAGGGTTTAGGGTTTTGCTTCACTTGGACGACGTAAAATGGAGTCTCCGTCGTCCAAGTGTCTCCGTTCAATTCTTCTGATATTCAATTCGATTGAAAAAATCATCGATCCAATCCGCTCCTCGATCGATCCGATTTGATTCGATCCGATCCGGATCGATTAATTAATTAATTAAATTTAACTTACGTACGTCGGTCGATCCGATCCGAGCATGGACGCGTGTAATTAATTAAGTACAAAAATAATAGTTTTACATACATACATACGTACTCCTCCTTATAATATTTATATTAATTATTGATCGATGATGCATCATATATTACAATAATTAATTACCAATTAATAATCCTCGTCATATAATTGTACTCTTCGTCATAATCATCATCATCCTCATCCTCGTTATCTGATTGCTCATCCTCCTCATCATACTCAACATCGTCCGACGAATAACCTGAGTCCTCGTCCTCGTCCTCATCCTGCACGTCTTCTTCATCTACCTCATTAATTACCTCAATAATCTCATCTTCAATTAGATCTGTACAACCATCAGGCATGGGTAACCATTCACCATCTTGAACCAGGTCCATTATATCGGAGCGGATGACAGAAATATTAGGCTCTTGATAGGCATGAATGTCTCTTTCTGGTTCAGCAGCATCTTCAGTCGCCGGTGTCCCTTCAATTGTCTTTGTATTCCATATTCCTCGATGAGAGATATGGTTCCACCCTTCACCAGCTTTCAGATCGTCGAGATAGAATACCTGCCTAACTAAGGTGGCGAGAGCGAAAGGCTCATCCTCATACCAGCTTGAGTTTGTATCGACTGATAAAAGTTCCAGGTCTTCCTTTGTATGCTTGAACCATCTGCACTTGAATAGGAAAATGTTGACATCATTCTCGTAACATAGCTGAACCACATATACAATAGCCCCGTAATATAGATCATTGTCTTTCCCAACCGTTATCCCACTGTTTTGTGTTCTTCTTTCTTCATCTCGGGCCAATGAATGGAACTTTACACCATTCACAAAACATCCGGGATAAATATAGTGTTTAATTGGCTTCCCTGCTAGCAAGTGCTTTGGCCAGAACCACCACCCCCCGTGGTTTTCAAATTTTTGTAGATCAATCATCTGCGAAAATGGGAAAATTTAAGGGTTTACTTTCTACAAAAAGTGATCGATATGTATATAAATTACTAAATACCAAGACGTACGTACGTACCCATTGGACGAAATAATCAAGGAACTTTTTCTTAACCATTTTCTCAATCCACGCCAAACTCTTGTCTGGATTTAACGCCTGAAGCCTCTCCCTGTATGACATCATGTACGGCTCAAATTCGTCATAGTCTCGCAACACTACCCAATGTGCCTTAATAAGTTCTTCCTGTGTTAACGATTCCTTTAATACTCCTCTAAACAGTCGGACGGCATTGGTGACGACAGAAAGATTGATGCGGGCACTAGGATCAGAGGCAGTGGGAGGTGGTGGATCTTTGAGGTATCTATTGCAGTAAGTAACACACTCATGCATTAGGTATGTCTCAGCTATGGAGCCATCCAGGCCCGACCTGTTTTTGACGAATCCTTTATACTGTCCAAGCTGTCTACAAAATCAAACGTACAATAAGAATAAATACATATAGCTAGTAATCTCCAGTGGAACAAATTATGAATCGAATCACCTGTATAATTAATATAGTTGTACATACCTTTCTTGAGGATACATCCAAGTGTACTGGACCGGACCAGAAATGAGCACCTGCTCGGGCAGGTGGATCATTAGGTGAATCATGATGTCAAAGAAAGCAGAGGGAAAAATCCTCTCTAGTTTGCAAATGATGTGCACAATTTGTTGTTGCAGTTCCACCACATCTAACTTCTTTAATTCTCTGGCGCATAACCTCTGCCACCATCTGCACAATGCCACTATTGGTTCTACGACGTCATGAGGTAAATATGGTCGAATTACCACTGGAATCAAACGTTGCAGCATAACATGATAATCATGTGTCTTTAGACCAACAAACTTGTGTTGCACCTCGTCCACTGCTCCAATTATAGTAGCTGCATACGTAGCCGGATAACGAACGCCCTTAAACCAGTGAAATACAGAACGTCTAAGTGTCGGCTTCACTGTGTAAGGTGCAGCTGGCATCTTGTTGTACACTCATTTCCTATCCCTCCTCAACCACAAGG